>JAZHRO010000025.1:13057500-17857500 GCA_037157565.1 Thalassia testudinum | reverse complement strand
AGGGAATATTCGGCCTTGTTAACTGACCTCTGGTTTGCAAGACTCGGTAACTTAAGCACCCTAAATCACACACAGTCTAGTTTAGTGCGCTTTAAATAATAAAATCATGCCAAAGGGCATTCTAATCTATTCTAAAAATGGTCCTAAGATCTATATTAGGAGCTACTCGAAAACACAAGTTGATTTGGACAAGTTCCCAATGCGGAGAAGCGAGAAATTTCCTTCGAAGATGCACAATAACATATCGTCTCCTCGGTGATTGTCTCCTAGGATATCTAAATATCTTACCGGGGGCATGTAAGCACCTTGTGCTGGTTTAGATGCTATGGGCGGCATTATCACAAAATGTCAATCGCCAGAGTCTGGATTTAGTTTCAGAACGCCATAAGCAGCACTATCCTGAACTGTCGATAGCCAGGGTTCTGGGGGTTGCCATGTGCGATGCTATCTCGAAGCATCGATTGCAGGGACCCTGCGAGGATTGATAGTGGGGACCAAGAATCCGATACAGAATGTGTTTAAGGCTAATCCAAGGATGGATCTAAGAAAAAATATAATGAAAATAAAAATAGAGAGAAAAGCTCTCCACAAATGAAAATTCCTCCATCTCTATCACAAAAATGCACCGGCAAGCTGAACCTGGACTAACCATATTACAAGCGCAGGTGCTTTAACCGCTAGGTCCAACAAACTTTAGGTTAGTTCCTATGGGCCTTAGAAAACTTCATGACAAATTGAGGCAAAAGCTAGTCAGGTTTGGATCTGGGCTGGTACTTGAGTACCTCTACACCTATTATTGGTATTAAGATCTAATTCCTAGAGATGTGGCTTAGTAGGGCATCCTGACGGTTACATCTGACCTAGATAACTGGTTTAGTCCATAAAGTTTTGCTAAGGGACTAGCAAAAGCTAGGCATGGGAGTATGATGGGAACACCATCATGAGCCATAACTATCTCAATTTGATCTGATAAAGTCAATAAAAGCTCCTACATATCAGTCAAAAGGTCTCTTGGGCAGATTGAGTTATTTGGAGAAGAAAAGAAGAATAAAAGGTTATTTATGTAATTTTACCAGTAATCCACAAATGCAGAATAACCACGGGGTTTTTCAAGGGTTACTAGAGGTCAAATATGCATTTAAGTCTAATAAGGGGGTCCATGCAGATAGAAACGAGTTTTCACGTATTTCAAGAATTAAATGACATCTAAAATCCTAAAAACTGACCCACTTAATCTACTGAGGTTATGGTCAGGATAAATTTCACATAAATCCTCTAAAATTAATAGAAAAATATTCTCTAGGGTTTAACATCTTTGAATTGACCATCAGAACCCGTTTTGACCCAAAATAGAGTCACAGACAAACTATTGCCCTAATTTGGCTTTTTACATAAATTACCCAATCAAACTATGTCAAAACCAAAATCCAACTTTATCATTGGATTCCTTCAGTGCAAATTAGGTTTGTATCAAAATTTGAGCCCAATCTGAGATTATTTCAACCTAGTTTGCATTTTAGTCCAAGTCTGACTCTTATTCTCTCAAATAACCCCTAAGCTTTTGAAATTATTACAAAACCCCCCCTAACATCTTCATCTTCTTCACAGAAATGCCCCTGCCACCATTACTATGTGAACCCATGAACCACCGACCTTCAATCAAGAGATTCTCCCTAATTTCATGGCGAAACCCTTTCAAATTTGGAAGGAAGATTCTTGAGTTGTTCTTCAATATAAGGCAGGTCTTGCCTTCCAAATCTCGTCCAAGAGTTTATGCGAACTCTTGGAAATCCTAAACCTATTCTGTGATTTTCGAGCTTTCAAAGCTTGGTTTCCAAGCTTTGAAACTCTCCCTTTGGTCTATAAAAGACCCCCTTGGCATTCCCCTTTTCTTCAGCAAGTCTTTAAGCCAAAAATCCTCTTCCTTCCTCTACCTCCGGCTCGCTCCGAGCTTGCTCCGGCAAACTCCTATCCCCAGCTCCTTCGCCGGCGGCCACATACCATAGGCGTCCGATTCTTCTTCCCCATTGTCTTCCTCATCTCAACATACCCGTGTGACACTTTCTAACCCCATCTTCGTCGCCATCTATCTCATCGAAGTTTTCATCTCCTCCGGTGTCAGCCATACCACAACCGGTGCCATCTCCGTTCCCCTTCATCTGTTAGCTAGCTTCATCGACTCCCTAGCATCTACTCTTCATCACCATACCGCCACAACTCAATTTTGACTGCTATCGCACCCAAGCCAGCTTCGTCTTCCCCACAGCCGACATACCTCTGGCGTGGTCGCACATCCACTTCACTCCACCAAACCACCTCTCGCCGGTCCCAAAAGCTCTGCCTCATCCACGAGAGCAAAACCCTTCAAGAAATTGAGGGATTACTTGCCCTAGCCCTCCACCGAACACCTCCATGAACTCCAACCTTCTCCGTCTTTGCCACGCTCACACACACACCTACATAGCACACCACCGACACCTCTGCACTTGCCACACTCCGACAATTCTTCTGAACCTGTTTGACGTGGCCATGAGGCCATTCTCGTGCTTTCAGGTACTCCACCGAAGCTCCACCACTACCTCGACTTCTCTGACTATGCCTTCAATCCTCTGACCACATCGGCTCCAGATTTTAATCCCAAGCTTCGCAGGTGGCTCCCAGGCATCCTCCCAGATCATCAATTCCATGCAACGAGTGTGCCTTCCACTTCAATTGGAAGCTCATTCATCTGCTGCTGCACTGAAAAGACGTGGGAAAGATAGTCCCACATCATTACTTCAGGAGCTAGCGACGTGAGATAAAAGGAATTTCTTCCTTACACCCCTCGCCCAATCACAAGGGGTCGGATCAATTAGCGCACGCTCTCACTCAGCTACCACCATGCCAGGTAGCCCTGGTTCCCTGTCCGGATCCGAATACCTACCCAGTTACCTAATCAATCGGGTATCTGAGAGAGAAGAGGAGAACATGAGAGAGAGAGTGCGCAAGGAAAGTGGGGGTTTTGCTCTTGAAAGCCCCCAACACTTAGCCAAAATCCGTGAGTATCCTCCCTTGTGCATGAAGAGAAGAAGAAAAGAGCCTAAGGAGAGAAAGGAAAGGAAGAAGAAGAACAGTGTCCCTTTGGCACTATAGCAGAAGATGGTTAAGCTATCTGACTAAAGTTCTAGCCATTTGGTCTCTGACAGGGAGTGCACTGTGCACTTATCATACGTGGCATTTGGTTGATTCATACTGTAGCATTATTTGAGTATAATTGTAATAGAGCAATTTCGTGGTTCAAAAAACCATTTTACCCTAATATTTTTGCCACATTGACTCTTGAATCTATATTTACATCATTTGTGCTCAAAATTGCTATTACATTGATATATTCTTAAAATTGTGATCTTGAGAAAAATTGCTATATTGCACCCTGCGTTCGACCTCGAAATTTCTTTCAAGCTATAAATTTTAAGTGTTCTACGTGATTTATTGGCTATACTACACCGCATTACTTTTAAAACACCAATTTAGAGCATGAACATTTTGGCGCCGTTGCCGGGGAGCAACACGCAGTTTGATCTCTTGATTGCGATTTCTGATTTGATACTAACTTGCTCTATCTTTTTTTTTTGTCGTGATCTGTCTAGGAATCTAATCGAGGAGAGTCAGTCACGCACCAAACACTCCAAGGGCAAGTAAATTCCATTCCCTTTTTCCTTAAAAGCCCCTAGTCTGAGGAAGATCAGAGGTCAAGGAGCAAGGTGGTGAAAATCGGAACCTCAGATGAAGAATCCAACCACATAGATGGGTTCGGATTGATAATCGCAGTCCAACAATGCGAGAATCAATCCAATCCAACATATGTTGCACCACCTATGAGCAAAAGAAGATGGACGACCTAGATCACGCCACATGGCATCATCTGGGCCACCCATGGACCAACGATGACCTCCCCTCACCCATGGATGGCCTTCCCTTTCCACTACTAGATGAAGATCCAATGGCTTTGGGTGTTGGACCATGAATTCGTCCACTCGACGATCTAGGGGCCATAGCACATTGGTCAAGAGATCTATCTTTCATGGAGGTTGCAGGTTCAAGTCTTAGGGACCCTCAATTCCCTCTCCAATTCCACTTTGCATGCCAATTGAGGCACGGGCATCCACGTAAGGCAACTTGCAGTGGGAGATCTCCATGCATTTTTCCATGCATGTGGATTTGTTCCATGCGTTGAAGAGGCATGCATGGGATTTAATTTCTCCATGCATGCAAAGCGTGAGTGTGAAGAGGCTTGCATGGCATGGACATCCATGCAAGGTAGCATGCATGGGATTTTATTTCTCTACATGCGTTATGTGGGAAGTGATGAGCGACGTGCATGAACGTGGAAACGTGGGTGCCATTAAGGCCCATGTTTTCCTTTGTGTTTTTACCAAAATACCCCCTTCCAAAAGCTTATAAAAGGAGCCAATATTCCCTCCATTTTATCCATCCCTTTCTCTCTTCTCTCACTTCCTCCAAAGCTCTACAAGCTAGTCCTATACCTAGGATGCTCTACTAGAGCTAGAGTAAAATAATTTTGTTCATATTCTCACCCCCTTCATGGAGCATCCCGTGGTTGTCTTCTCGCCACCATTCGAGAAGTAGATCCCGTTGCGATGCCGCCCTGCTTCATCCTCCGTTCTCCAGCCCTGTTCTCCCTCGTCTAGAATCTCACCACCCTCTTTCGGGTGCTCCGTCAACGCGGCTCATCCTCCAAGTAGCCATCGAGGAGGATTTTCTCACGCCTATCTTTTTACTACTTTCTAGTGTAGTTTTCATTTTTGCAAGTAGTTGTAATGAACATATGGCTATGAAATATCTATTCACTCTCTCTCTCTTTTCTTTGTATTATTATTCTCTTTCTCTTTTCTATTATTTATTCTTTAAGTAGAATAGCTAGTGTATATTAATTTCAATTAGCTACTATACTTTGTGATAATAATTCCAAACGTGATTTTTAATCAAACGTTCCCCTCCCCATGTTCGACCTGGGACTCACCAGAGTTTCGGTAAAAATTTTACTTGATTGAGGCATTTTTACGTAACTACAATGATAGGTTTCCAAAACTCAAAACTTTTCACATTCAAATCACACTAATCATCTATCTTCAATCATATTGCTACTACCTTTGAATCAACACAAGTATCCTCTAGGATGATCTTAGGCCTTTTGAGCTAGACTCTTAGGCTTAAAAATTCAAGTATCCGCTAAGATCTAGATAATCCTCAAGAGGTTGGGGAAAATGCGAAGCTTAAGTATTAGGTCTAAGGCTTAGGGAGTATTCGACCTCGTTCACTGACCTTTTGTTTACGAGACTCGGTAACCTAAGCACCCCAATCCACACACAGTCTGGTTCAGTGCGCATAACTATCAAAATCATGCAAAAGTGTTTAAATGTTCTGAAAAAAGTTGCCTAGATTAGGAGCGGCCGATCAACACAGGTTGATTTGGATGAGTTCCCAGCGTGGAGAGGCAGGAAATTCCCCTCGAAGATGCGTAACAACATATCATCTCCTCGGTGCTTATCTCCTAGGATATTTACATATCCTACTGGGGGCACGTAAGCACCCTTCTAGTTCAGATGCCATGGGCGGCATTATCACAAAATGTCAATTGCCAGGGTCTGGATTTAGCTACAGAACGCCATGGGCGGGATTATCTCAAAATCTCAAAAGCCGATGTTCTGGGGGTTGCCATGGGCGGTGCTATCATGAAGCATCGATTGCCAAGGACCTTTGAGGATTGATGATGGGGACAAGGAATCCGATATAGACCGTGTTGAGAAGCCAATCCGAAGCTAGAAATAAAAATAAAAGAGAGAGAAAATTCTCCAAACAAATAAATTCTCTATCTCTCTCTTACAAAAAATGCATTGCAAACTGAGTCGAGGCTAAAATATGTCTTAAGCACCGGTGCTTTAACTGCAAAGTCCAACGAACCTTAGGATAGTTCCTGTGGGCCTTAAAAACCTTCGCAGAGGATCGAGGTAGGGCTAGTCAAGTCCGGATCTTGGTTGGTACTTGAGTACCTCTAGGCCTACTGTCGGCATTCTAACCTAATCAAAAAGAAAAATAAAAAGCACTCATCATAAATTGTAAAAGAAACTCATGATCTAGAACATAAGTTAAAACCTTAAAATTTTGCTAAGAGACTAGCAAAAGCTAGGCATGGGGGTATGATGAGAACACCATCATGAGCCCTAACTGACTCATTTTGACCTAGAAAAGAGAACAAAATCTCCTACATAACCAAATGAAGGGCCTAACTCAAGGAATAACTAGTCTGAGAGAAAAGCAAGAAACAAAGGTAAAACTGTAATTTTACCATTGCAGTGCAACAATGGGATTTATTAGGGGCTAAACATAGGTCAAATGGTCTTAACAAGATAAAAAGTGAGTTGGTTCAATCAGAAAAGGGTTAATGTGAAATCTGGGAATTAAATGACTTCTTATAACCCTAAAACAGACCCACTTAATTTAACAAGGTTCTGGTCAGAAAAAAATTCAAATAAATCCTCTAAAATTCATGAAAAAATATCCTCTAGGGTTTAGAACCTTCAATTTGGCCTTTAAAACTTATTTTGACCTAAATAGGGGTCCGAGTCAAATATTTGCCCTAAATTGGGTTTTTGTGTAAATTTCCTAGTCAAACGTGGTCAAACCTAAAATCCAACTTCACCATTGGATTCCTTAGGTTTAAATTAGATTTGTACCAAAATTTGGACCTAAGAGAAGTTCACCTTGACCTACTTTGCAAAACAGTCTAACCCAATTACATTTCGACCCCTAACTTTTGAAAATTCTTGCAGACACCCCCTAGCTTCCTCGTTGTTCTTTGCAATTAGGTCCCTCTACCATTACAGCGGAGGAATCCTACTCCGGCAAAGATTCAAGGGGGATATCTCTTTGATTCTTGAGAGAATCCCTCTCAAAGTTGAAAGGGAGATTCTCTAAGGAATTCCCGTTCGTGTGAACCCAATCTTGAGCTCCAAATCCTACCCAATCTCTCATGTGAAAGCATGAGAGATTTGGGTCATTTCGAATTTCCAACTCCGGTGACCTGCCCGTGCTTGCAAGCTTGCCTTCCAAGTACAAGTCTCTCCGCCAAGGGTTATAAAAGGTTGCCCTGACCCTGCCGTAGATCCCCAGCTTGGTTTAGCTGAAGATAACCCCCAAATTTCTTCTCTTCTCCTCCGGCCAAACACCCAGCAAGCTCCGGCGACCTCTATCTCTTCCTCTCGTCGCTCTGCCACAATACCAGTGGCAGAGTTGCCTCTACCTCTGTCATCTGCATCGCACCACACCAGTGCACGCCTCTGCCTCCTCGTCATCGCCATGCCCCTCCTACTGGGACCTTCGTCTCAGGCAGCAGTAAATACGAGTCGATCGCCATCCCTTCTCCTTTCGTCTTTAAATTAGGTCAGGTATTTCCCCCCTTCTCTCCTATTCTTTTTTCCCCCTCTTTATTTCCCAAAATACCCCTTGACGCTCACAGACCACCACCATCTTCTCCACCTCCAGCAAACCACCTGCGAGGTGCATCCGCCACTCCACGCAACCACCCACCTCAAAAGCTCTGCCACATTCCACTGATCATTTTCCCCCTTTCCATTGACCACCACACGCTCCACACATTTCCCCTGAACATACCCAACTCCACGGCCACAGAACGACCTAGGCACGCACGCCAAGGCCGCCCCGTGCCACACCAACCACCGAGGCATCTTCGCCATGTCACGGCGAAGCTTCCTGCAAGTTTTAATGAGGCCACGAAGCCGTGTTGCATGAATGCAGGTTCAGACCTCGACCGCCATTAGTGCTAGCTTGAAGAAGCTTGCAAGCTTCATCTATTACCCCAGGCATCAGGATTCCAAGTCCCAGACGCACGGGCACTCTTCACAAACATATCATGCCCAGCAATTAGAAGCAAGCCCTTGCATCTGCTGCAATTGAGCGCGACCCCTGCGGGCGCGCGCGAGAAGCAGGTGGGACATTTAGTCCCACCTCGGTAGTTTTAGAACAAGCGGTGTGGTATAAGATGAAAAAGTGTCAGGGGCTTATCTCCTCCTGACACGGGGTGAGGTCCCACTCATCCCACGCCTCGTCCGTGACCCACATCCCCACGGATCTGGCTCTGACCTGACTACCCGCGCACTCCTCGCCCACCACTCACACTGGTGGGCTTGGTCCCCGACGCTCTAACCCGACCCGTTTACTCGAGAAGGCTCTGGGAGAGCGAGCTTAAGAGAGAAAGAGAGAGAGTTTGCGAGGGAGGGTAGGGGTAGGTTTTGCTCTTGCAAGGAAAGGAAAGAAAGAAGAAGCCAAGGGTGCAAAGCCAAGGAAGGGGAAGGAGGAAGCCACAGGTGAAGCCACAGAGAAGAAGAAGAAGGCTGAAGAGAAAGCAAGGACTGAAGAAGGAGGAAGCTTAAGAAGAAGCTAAGGGCTGAAGGCAGAAGAAAGCTGAAGAGGACTAGAGTTGCAGAGAAGCTAAGGAAACAAAGAAGAAGAAAGAAGAGAAAGCCAAGGCAGAAAGAAAGAAGAAAAAGAACAGAGAAGAAAGAAGAGAAAGAGAGGAACAAGCCAAAGAAAGAAGCAGAAGAAGGAAAAATCAAAGAAAAATCAAATACTTTTAAGACGTCTGATTCTATAATCAGATGTCCAATTCTTCCCAATTTCTCTTTTATATGTTTTCTAGCTACATGTTATTATCCATATACTCATACTTGCCATTCTGAATTAGATTTTGAGTAGATTTATGTGTTCAAATTACATCTATTATTGAGATTAGTGCATGAATTCCATTTTCTCCCTGTGTTCGACCTTGGACTTAAACTTCGAGTAATAAAATTTATTTGTTTTCAAAGCGATTTCAACTATACTACGACGCATTTATTTTAAACTCGATTTCACTTCGACAAACATGGTATTAAGGAGCTTGCCTTCTCGATTTCATCTTCTCTTGCAAGCCTATAGTGATATGAAACCGTTTATTCGCTGAGAGATTCATGAGGGTAAAGTTGCTTTCTGGTTTGACTTGTGGATTGGAGATTCCCCCCTTAAAAACTTCATCCCTAATGGTTCTACTATTCAACCTATAATGGTCCAAAGGGATTTAGATGTGCTCCCTGAAATTCCTTTTATTTTGGCTATTCCTCCCAAGACTTATGCTGAAATCTCCAATATCACCTTGGACGATCAAAAGGATGCCCCGATTTGGACCCCTATCTCTTTTGCAACTTGTTTGGTGTCCTTGGCCTATAAATTGATGTTTAGAGACTCCATGATGATTCCTTCTAATAAAAATATTTGGAATCTAAAGCCGCCCCTTAGGATCTCCAATTATGCTTGCGAAATTCTCAAACTCAGGCTTCCGATGGATGACAATATCACTAAATTAGGGATCCCTTTGGTATCTAAATGTAATTTTTGCCCCACTTACCCTACATCTGAAACTGTTTCTCACCTCTTCTCTTATAGTCAGTTAGTTCATAAAATCGCTGATTGGACCTTCTCGTCTAATTATCTCAACTGTGTGGATCCTTCCTCTTTTTTTGACATCATGTTAGACACTTCTACACCAAGGCATGAGACTACCATTAAGGGGTTGATCTATTTTATTTGGTTTAACGTCTGGTGGGTTAGGAATAAGATAAGAAATGATGTTTTTATGATATCTAATCTTCACCATTTCTTACTCAAAAACTGGACGAATTTGCAAATGGCTCAATGGCTCAAGTCTACCCATCCCACGAGTCTTGCTCTTAGCTGGGTACATCCTACTATGGATTTCAAAATTAATGTAGCTACTTTTGGGGAAGGGGATTACAGCTTTTGGGTTCGATTATTCGGGATCATCTTGGGAACTTTGTTGTGGCTGCAGCTACTAAGTCGATAGGATGTCTCTGGAAATTCCCCTCATCCATTCTATCATTCATGCTCGTTCTTACTTTACTTCTGACTCTCTAGGTTGAGATGGAATCCACGCTGCTCTATTATTTGTGGGCTGTAAACTCCAAGTTGCTTGGCAGGCTAAATGGCATTTTGTTACCCTCCAGTCCCATTCTCAAAAGATTCAATCCATGAGGTATGTTGACCTAATGGTGAATAATGTTGCCTTTAATATTGTGAGTCTTGAGGAAGGCCATTGGAGATGCTTTAGTTTGTTACTTCAGCTTCCTCATCGAATCGACGATCTTCTTAATTTGGATAAAATTCAAATGCCCTATATTGTGTCTTTGTAGCTCTTGATATTGTTGGGAGGTTTTGCTATTGGTTGTTTTCCCTTTTGTATTGTAATAAGCCACAAGTCGTAGTTCGCTTTTCTTGTATAGGCAGGTTTTGATCTGGTCCCCCTGCCTCGTTTTGATAGCCTCCAAGGAGTGGGGGAAGAATAAAATTTACTCCTAGTTTTTCTAAAAAAAAAAAAAGTTACATACATGTATAAGTTATATATATATACATACATATATTATCTTACATAATGTATAAGTATATAAAATATATCTTAAGATACATTAAATTAGTTAAAATACATGCTATAAGTTACAGTATAATTTATTTGCATATTAATACTATATATATATGTTTACTTTATCTACATATATAAATTATCCTATTACACATATGCACTATTTACATAGGGGAATTTTGGAAATCTTTTTGGCTTTTTCAGATTTTTTTTCTTTGTTTGTGGGTTTAAAGTAAGAAATTATACAGAATGTATCTAAGGAAAGAGGATAGAAAATCTCTCTTTGGATTTTTTGTTCTTATATTTTTATTTCTAAACTAAAGAACATCCTAACTTTCTATATCCTAAAGACCTTAAAATCTAAATCTAATCACACACACACACATTCTAAACATGCTAATATCACTAACTACACTCTTCAATTATTTATTTACACTATTTTTGTGTTTTTCACATCATTTATTGCTAAAATGCTGAAAATAGGGCAATTAATAATAAAAAAATCAATTCCACGCCCTAAAACTCATTCAAAAATGTTGGAATCAAAGAATATAACATGATGAACTTCTAGACTTCATTAAGGAATATATTTAAAAACAAAATTATGCTTCAATCATTGAATTAGTTATGAAAATACAATTTGGATAGATTTCATATAGTACACTTGCTGACAAAAATTTCAATCAGGAATTAAAATTTTCTTTAAACTCAAATTAAATCCAATCCAGTACATGAATGCTTTAGACAAGCAGAGTTAACACAACATCATCTTAAAAAGGTCATACATAATATCAAACTGTATTTAACGGTCGCACTTCATCTCTGAGCAAGTCTGACAGGTTGTGAAACCACTACTACTAATAATAGCCTTTTGAATTCTCACTATGATTGAAACTCCACTTAATTCACTTAGAACGATAGTCCAATATTTGATCCATCTCAGAAAAATCATCACAACATAATTCATTCAAAATACACTTTATTTCCTCAATTAAAATCTCGTTCAGAAACTTAATTCAGAACATTATCCAAATAACCACAGCTACTGGACTGGCAAAACATTAATTAGATCAAACTCACAACATTAAAACATTGATGCAATCACTTAGACTTATTGCCTAATTATTGAAAATCCTCTTAGAATCTCGTTTAAAGGATTAGAACCCTAATTGATTAATTGAGTCTCCAAATCAGATTGAAGCATGATCATTGAGATCAGAAATCCCAGATTCTATTCAAAGCAATTAATCCCCAACCTCAAATGTCGCGAATGATCCTTGAGCATTCTAAAACTCACCAAAACTCCAATCGAAGCTTCATCAAACTTTAAAACCCTAATATGATTCCTCTTCCTTCGCTATAGATAGCATTGAGAGAAGAATACAAATTAGGCATCAAAACTATTTGAAAACCAGTCCCAAACCTCCATTAGGATCCTTTAAACCTCAATCAATCTCGAATCAATGGATTAAACAATGTGAGTCAGGATTACATTGTTGCCCACCTGGGCGATTTATCTAACTTCACTGAGGTGATATGATCACCTAAACTTCTTGCATACCATAGATTGGTGTTTAGGAGGTTTAAGCGATGCTTTAAATCCAATAGGTCATTGCTTGGGCCTCATCTCAGTGTATCTGAATTCCTTGGCCCCTACTACCCAAAGAAGGCACAAAATAATATCAATAGCTAAAATTGGGTGTGAGCTAATCTGAGAATGAAAATCTAATCAGAGCACATCAGAATCATCACACTACATCCAATTAGAACTCTAAAGGCTTAACTCACTCAATTAAAACCAATTAAAATCAAATTGAATATTTAATCATTCGATCATAGGTGAAAACCAAATCAAAATCAATCAAGCAAATTATGTTCAATTCAAATCAATGGGAGGGCTTTTGTGACCCAATGAAGTAAATGGAATAGCCCTCAAGTGATTTTGAGTGTGATTTAGATCTGGAAACTAGAGAGCTTCAGATCTAAATTGGCGCTGATGGATGGAATGGTCTGATGATCAAAACAGCGAGGAAAATAGTAAGTGAGTGTGAGATGGTAGGGGAGATTTGTGAATCTAAATGAGTGGGCGAATTCGCCTCTCTGATCAGGATTGATCAAAGAGGACTAATTGAGTAGGAAAGAACTAATACTGATCTACGCCTAATCTACAGCAATTGAATAGCAATGGTAAACGAAGTGGGAGGGGAATAACTATAGTGGGACGATGGACCAACTAAGGGGAAGGGAATTGGTATCTCACACAACTTACTAAGGGGTCAATATATAGGCAAAGGGGGCTTGAGGTGATCGAGAACAATGGGTCAAGTCCATTGAGGATCGACGACTATGGGTAAGTCTAGAGGGTGTGAGGTGTATCAAGTTAAATATTGATCGTAGGATGTGATCTACAGGATGAAGCGTTGCTATGGCCGTCGGCACTAACAGGTAGGGAGAGGATCAACCATTGGATGAGATGGAGAAAAATGGACAGCGGAGAGCTCTTGAGTTCTTTACTCAAGAGCAGCTAAAGAACAGAAGATCCCCAGGTCTTTTAGGCAAATTGTAAAGGAAACCCCTGCACGAACCAGTAGAATAATAGCAAGAAAAGCCATAAGTGGTTAAGAATCAATACAGAATGGTCCCTGACGGTTTTTAAGTGAATAATATGCGATAGAATGAGGACCTAAATGTAATGCATTAAACACAAGATCCAAATGATGTCAAAATGCTTTGTAATTTTTATGGTATGTGTTTTGAACATATTAGAAAATATTCCAATCATTGATTTGTGAATTTAAGTTCATTTTGTTCTTCAATTGACTTTAGAAACATCCATTTATATACTTAGGTATAGAATCTCTCTAATGTGACCTAATTAGGCATTTTTAACATAAATTTAATGTTTTAGGTCTTTTCCCATAATCTCCACACTTAACCCTTTTTTTGAGTTAATTAACAGTGTTTTACCTTGATTTCTAGCTTAACTTGGCCATTTTAGCTATGATGAGCCACACCTCATCATCGAGCTCCCCTCCATCGGAGTAGGTGACAACTTGGTGAAATGATTGGCCTCTATATTGCCATGTTGAGGCATGCAATGCATAAATAAGGAACATGAATGTAGCATTTAAATAAAGAGCGTAAGATGAAGTTGATTGAAATGAAAATACAATGCATCAGAAATTATCTTTGGTCCCTCCATGCTATCACAACACGTGTGGGATATTCTATTCAAGGAGAATGGTTTCTTTGTATGATAAAATTTTATGAAAATGTATGTGGTGACGTTGGCATCACAACTTATGTTGATGTGATTCTCATCTTTTTTGTTTGAGGTATAGTTGGCATCTCAGCATAACCAGTTTCTTAAGGTGTCATTGGTATCTCATTTTACATTGATGTCATCCCCATCTTTTTTACATAAGGTTGTTGGCGCAAATACACCTTGATCCTTGATTTTGATAATAACAAAACAAAAGTGCATTTAACAATTGCATTTTAGTTATAAGTTCTCAGGTTAATGCAATTGATTTACAAGACTTGGAAGGTGTTCAAGCTCTCAATCCATGGACATGGAAGAGCTTGATGATGAACAAAAGTGTTAACAGGGCGAGACGATGTTTATAAAAGCTGCATTGTAGTATAGCCGAAATCGCTTTGAAAACAAATACAATTTATTACTCAAATTTGAAGTCCGAGGTCGAACACAGGGAGCAAATAAGAATTCAAGCACTAATCTCAATAGATAATATAAATGAGCAGAATAAATTACTCAAAAACTAATATGCAATGTATAACATGAGTATATGAAGAGGTAAAAATAATTCTAGACCAAATAATGGTGATTTGATCACCAATTATCAGTTTAACACATAGAACAATTACTCAAATATAATCAGATGAAGGAACAGATAATCAGACATCTGATTTTACAATCAGACGACTTAAAGTGCATTGCTACAGTGATCCTTTTTTCTTTTACTTCTGCTTCTACCTTTGATTTTCTTCTCTTCTTTTTTTTACAACTCTTTCAGCTATTCTTCTTCTTCCTCTTCTCTTTTTCTTTTCTCTTCACGCACGAGTCTTCTTCCTTCTCTTCTTCTTTTGTCTTTAACCTCTTCTTCTTTCTTTACAGACCCTTCTACTTCTCTTCTTTCACGGTTCAGGCCTTCTTCCTTCTCCTTCCTTTCTTCTCTTCTCTTCTTCAAGCACAGGGGAAACGGCTCGAATTTTGGCTAAGTGTTAGCCAATCCTTTTCAGAGCAAAACCCTCCCCTGCCCTGTGCACTCTCTCTCTCTTTCTCTCCTCTTAGGTTCCGCTCTCTCAGAGCCTTCAACAGTACCGGGTATACGGGTAATTGGACCTATAGCACACCTGGGTCCAGGCTCACCGACAGTGGGTGGTGAGTGAGGAGTGGATACCGTAGGCGGGTAGTTGGGTGCACCAAGTCCGCAGGGGTAGTGTTGTGGACGAGTCACATGAGGCTGTGGGGGACCTCACCCCCCAAGTGTTGAGGCGATAAGCCCTCAACACTTTTTCAATTTATGCAGGCGCAAGCTCTCCATATCGCGTATTCGCTACTGCAGTGAAGATGGCTTGAATTGACACAACTGCGGAGGACGATGCCTCCAACTAATGTCCTGAGATCCTGCCTGGGAGTATTCCGCGTGACCTAGGATGGCTACCTAGAGCTTCAGGCGCTGAAGAAGGCTTCAAGCAAGCTTGAAGCTTGCCTGCTAATGGCGGGTGAAGCTCGACACTTGAAACATGAAATACAGGCTAAAAGCCTCGGTTAAAAGGTTCAACAGCATCTCCTTGAGGCGAGGAAGCGAGTGGCGCTGATTTCATGGAGGATGGTGGCCTGTGGTGGTCGGTCAGATGTGGATATGGCCGGAGGGAGTGGGTCTGTTTAGGGGTGAGTTTGGGTGAGCGAGAGGATGAAATAGGAGAGGGGTTTTGTGTGGGAAAGTGAGGCGGATGTCTTGAGGTGGTCCGCAAGGTGGATGGAGGGTTGTAGCGACGAAGGTGCCTCACTGGAGGTTCGGTCGAAGATGAAGACGATGAGGGTGAACAGCGGTAGCGAGGGGTTGTTTTTGGTGTTTTGGGTAGGAAATTAACCTACGAACCTAGAGAGACCTAACTATCTATTCTAAGTGGATGAAAGGGGGAGGACGACACCAGCTAGTATGGCCGGTGTCAGGGAAGATGAATTCTCCGGTGATGAAGAAGCAGCAAGGAAGACGTAGAAAAGGGTATCCGCTGGTATTGCGGCACGCGGAAGAAGTTGGGGATGATGAATCCACTGCTCGTTTTGCAAGATGGACAAGGAATGTGGATGGGGAACTCACCGGAGCTTGTGGAGACTTGCGGCCGAAGAGGAGAGAGGAAGAAAGGGGTTTTCGGCTGAAATTCAAGCTGAGACTCGACGAGGTTTGGCAATTCTTTTATAAGGGTCTAGAGGGCGAAAGGAGCCTGGAAGCCAAGCTTCCAAGCTTGGAAGGTTCGTCGGAATAGGATACCCAATTCTTCCATGAGTTCGCATTAGGATTTGGGCGAGATCTGGAGCTTCAGATCTGGTTGAAAGGAAAGCAATTACCTGACGAGTTTTCCTTTTAATTTTGAGAGGGATCCGTCAACTAATCGTAGAGATTTTGCCAAAGATAAGCTCGTCAGAGTAGGAATTCTCTGCAATAATGGTGTAGGGACCTGATTGCAAAGAAGATGACAAAGCTATGGGGCCTTTTGCAGAGAATTCGAAAGTTAGGGGTCTGAATGAGATAGAAAGAATCTAACTGGACCAAAATACAAACTTGGTCAAGATAATCTTAGATTGGGCCCAAATTTTTGTACAAACCTAATTTGGACCCAAGGAATCCAATGGTAAGTTAGATTTAGGTTTTGACCAAGTTTGATTAGGTAATTTATGTAAAAACCCAAATTAGGGCAAATGTTAGTCTAAGATTCTGTTTTGGGTCAAGATGGGTTTTGATGGTCAAATTGAAGGTACCAAATCCTAGAGAATATTTTTCTATGAATTTTAGAGGATTTAGGTGAATTTTATCCTAACCAAAACCTTAGTTAATTAAGTGGGTCTATTTTTAGGGTTTTGGAAGTCATTTAATTCTCAAAACATGAGAAAACCCTTTTATGTCTATCTTAACCCACTTGTTAGCCTTTTAGGATCATTTGACCTTTAATTAACCCCTGAGAAAACCTGTGGTTATTCTGCATTCATGATATGATGGTAAAATTGTAGTTTTAACCCTGGCTTCTTGTCTTTCTCTCAGAATGATTATGCAATGAATTACAGTCCTCTAACGGTTATGTAGGAGCATTTAATGACTTAATTAGATCAAATTGAGCTAGTTATGGCTCATGATGGTGTTCCCATCAAAAAGCATCAAGAAGTAATGGAGCTAAAGCTTGGAGTTAAAGTTTGAAAGCAAAGAAGAAAGAAAAATAGGATAGACTATTTTGTTCATGTTCTATATATTTATTTTTGTTATTTTCTTTTCATTAGATAGTTGTTAAAGAACCCAAAATATAATAACCTATTCCTAGACACACTCACTTAACCTTAGGACACTAAGGCAAATCTTCAAATAAAGTTAGAAAGTCAAAATAGTGAACAACCAGCCTCATCAAATGTCCAGACATCTTACCAGACGTCCAATAACCCATTTTTAGACATCCAAACATTTGATCAGACATCTAATAAATAAAATTTTAGTACCTAAGAATGTCCATACCTTGTGTCAGGCATGTAGAGTCACTTCCAGACGTCCATAGACATTCCCATATGTCCAATAATTGACCATTGTGATTAAATTTGACCCAAACCATGATTTCCCAACTCACGATAAATTTAATTCTTGGCAACATACGTTACATCCGACATCTAACACTATGATCAAGCGTCATATAGACATCCAATGATTAGGACCATGTACCTCACAAAAAATCCATTCCAATTCCAAGGAGACCATCTTACAGAATCAGACATCTAATTTTCTTATCAGACGTCTAATATACCCCGATTAGATATCTAATCAATTTACCAGACATCTAATTATGCTGTTAGACTTAATTATTACCCTGATCTCAATGGGATTTTGTCCAAATCTTCATGGATTTGATTCCATCGGCTAGGAAACCTCTCCTAAGCCTTCTTTAAACCTTCCTAACACATTGATAAATAGTCTAGAGCTTCTCCTTTGTAATGACATTAAAGAATCAATTCTTCCCACCCCTGTACTCATTGTAAGAGGATCAAATGACAAAAGAAACCTGTCCTTGCTCTCCAAGCACTACACTTTGCATTCGTGAGTGCCAAAATGTTGTGCCATCATGCCTATCCACTTCCATCTCAGGGAAGATCCTTAAACCTATAAGAGATTAGTTCAATTTATATTTTTGAGCTCTGTAGGTCTTGTTTAGTTGTAGTTGTTAGGTATTCGCATTATGAATTCCTGTCTCCTCGTGAGACAAAATTCTCTTCGTGAAGTAGTTTGTTGTATTGAGGCTGTGTCACTCTCATTTTAAGTGGTACATATAGTGGATTTGATCAACTAGGTCAATCAAGAAATCCTAAGTCAAGGTGACTTAAGTAGTGATTTTTACCCTTAAGGTTTCCACCTAAAAATCTATTGTCTCTTGTGGTGAATGTTCTTATGGCGTTTATTTTGCAATCTTTATCATTTTATTTTTGGATGCACTATTCACCCCACCTCTAGTGCAAATTACAGAGGTGCCATTGGCATCTCATATGGCAGCCACACCAATAAATTCTACCAACAACCAAGAATCTTGCCAACATCACTAGGTTTGTTGAAAGCAGTGTTAGCAGTCAGATAGGATGGTGCCAACACCACTCTATTACATGCTGATGCTTTTCACAGGAATGCAAGTTTTCTAGTAGGGGAGGGTGTTTGAAGTGCAAGGGGTGTAGGATGCCATGTAAGAGTTTAATAAAAGCATCTTAGTAAGACAAATAGTAGTAAACTACAATAATGTCATTAGAACCTATGATGGTGCCACTCACATCTCAACTTACACTGACTCATCCCCATTGTAGCTCAACTTATATTGATGTTTGTTCTAAGTGAGAGATAAGTACATAAAAGTATGCATTCGTCGTAGTATAAGCACGTAGAAACTCCTAAATTTATATTCAGATTGAACTCGAGAATAATGAAATGAGATTTTCAATCAAAGTTCGAGTCGTTCATAGGGAGGTAGATGGATTAATTCACTTTCCTAGATCCTAATTTTTTTTGTAATTTTGGCAAGTAGATAAGCAAGTAGAGAAATAGAGTGAAACTTCAATAACTAAGACTAGAACTAGATAAAATACTTGAAGGCAAGTAACGTAGAGAAAAATAGAAATTTTATTAAAAGAATAATGTCAACTAGAACACTCAGAGAACAACTAGAAATAACTATACTAAAGTTACAACTAGAACTAGAACTACAATGTTTAACTAGAACAAGAATAAATCCAAAACTAAATAGCAGCCTCGAAGACGAAGCCTCAGTGACAGAGAAGTGACGTGGAATTGGATGCGAAGGCTCACCCAGGAGGATTTCTTGAAGTAGAGAGAGGCTCACGTAAGTGTACATGTGTGTTTTTGTGGGGAAAGCATGAGGATAGGGAATGTGTTACGTGGGTTGTTTGGTGCTTGGGATTGGTGAGATAATTATGGGAGTGTCTACGTGAAGTGCATGGGTTTTCAGTGGTGGTGGGATTTAGTTTTGGGACTCGATAGTATGTACGTATATATGTTTTGTATGGGGATTTCAATATGTGGCTGTCTAATAAATATCAAAAATTAATATATCTAGGTTAGCCACATTAAGTTTAGCTAGGATTAGGTGTAGGAAATTAGGTTTCTAAATAGGCTAAGGCTAACATCTAATTGGGTCTGGGTTTCGAAAATAGCTCAGCCTCTTCATACATTTGAGCTCAAAACAATTTCTCATCTCTATCAAGCTTCAATCAGTTTCAAACCTAGCGTTGCACACATATAAGAAAAAATATCAAGGCACCAGATATAGCTAATGAAAAAATTGCATAAAAAATCTAAACTTATGCGTTATTTACAGAATGCACTAAATGACTAATCTAACCTATATAAATGTATTCTAACCCAAATAACCCTTAGACTAACATTAGTTAGGCATTAATTAATGTAAATAAATATGAAATTATCACACCCCCATGCTTATTTTTTGCTAGTCCTCAAGCAAAACACTAAGCTAAAAACCTGCGAGAAAATAGTATTCACATGGGAAACCAACTTGCGAATTTTGAGCTATGTCACATCAAAGTCATCAATCTCAATTCTTTATCAAAACAAGGGAATTATATACAAAACCTTAACGTCAAATACTCAACAGTTCTAAAGAATCGACTCAAACTCGGACCGCCCAAATAAAATCAGGAATCTTATTAGCCATCAAACTTGGGTCACTAGAATAACTTTCTCTGACTAAGTCGATCCACCCAAGGTTCGAATCAAATGTGAAAAGTAAGCATCTTGTGTGTGAAATAATGTGACTTGCCAAACAGGCAACCAAGTTGATTCTTAGAATTCAATAAAACTTAGAATATTTCTATACTCTATCTTCGATTAGGCCATACTAAGATTTGGTGGCTTTCTCCTCACCACTTTTCTACCTCGAGATTAACACACTAGGTGTATATCTCCTTGCTTGGACCCATTGGTCTCTTATTCCTAGTTTTTTCTCCATATTTATTTCTATTTTTTCTATAGGATAAACACCTATTTGTAATGAGGTGCTTTTATTTTGGAAATGGAAAGGATAGCATCCATATGTAGTAAGATGCTTTTTTTGGTGGAATTTTCCTTTTCATATTTATCTCCTCATTTTTGCAAAGCTAAATATCTATATTTTTTTTCCTCCAAATCATTTTTCTAGGTAAGTGGCTCTCCATCCATTCTAAATGCATTCCCCTACAAATAGGAACAATCCTAAGGCCTAGAAACACGACAAGGTCTTTTGGATCTACTTGCCCTAAGACTAAATCTTATTGACTACTAAGGACTCAACAAAATCACCCAAAAGACAAGTTAGTGCACAATGCAAGTGAAGATGCTTAGAACTCCAAGATTGTCCAAACTAATGGGCAGAACGATAAGTCATTCACTTATCACTCCTTTGACTTAAAACTTTTAACTTTTTCATACTCCTTTCAAAGTCTCGAGAAAATAAATTCAGATTTAGGTAAATACTTGAGATAATTAAGTCGACATATGACCTAAAGAGTCTAAGTGAAAACACTTTGTTCGTACTTTTCCTAAGATCAATAAATCCTCAAAATCAAATTTTCTAATATTTTTATAGCTTAAACTCTAAAAATCATGATTTTTTTCTTCTTTTTTCTTTTTTTTAAATAACTACTACTTTTCGATGACACAACTAATTCGAGAAAAATCACTAATACTTATAATTCTGGAGATAAATAAGAATGACTCTAAAAAATATTATCTACCCCCCATGCCTATTTCATACAATGTCCTCAATGCATGCAATACACATAAACAAAAAATAGATATTCCTGAAACTTAAGAATTCTAAAGAAATCAAGACTCAATCATCTTTAGACCTGAATGAAAATTTCAAAGCAAATAACATTATTATCTACAAATGTTGGGTTGCCTCCCAACAAGCACTGAATTTTACGTCTACAACTAGACATAGTTCAGAGATTAAAAGAGATATTAATGAAATGATTCTCACATATGTAAGAAGTGCAAATGATATAGACTTGTAGCTCAATTAGGAAATGCCCCTGTACCCAGAATCAAATCAATTGGTGATGCAGCCCCATGCTAGAGGGTCGAATACATGATACATAAATCAGAAGAAGTTGTATCCACTGGCATTCAGTGCTAAGGACAAGAGGTGCATTAGGATTGAAGTTAGGTAACCCAAGTATAAAAGATAAGTGATTCATGAAGTATCGAGCCCAATGGTAAAGAGATTTGAAGTGTTAATGCAAATGTTGGGCTATGTTGGGTTTACAGAAATCAAAATTGCTTAAGTTATAAGGGTCTTTATAGAAGGAAGGAAGATTTAAGAGTAAAGGCACCCTTAAATCCTTGGTATCATTTCCCAAATAATTTTCTCTTAGTTCCACCACCTTAGTTTCTTCCTTGAAGTCTAAGTCTTTTAAGTCAACAATACTATGATCAAACTTGGTTACATCAGATATACAATCAAACTCCACAAAAAATGATTCAAGTTCAGGTTCATCCAATTCTGATGTAAAGGTGAAGCTAGTCATTGAAGGTTCATCAAGTCCAAATTGAAATCTTTGAGCTTCACCTACTTCAAGTGAGAAATTCTCCTCTAGATCAAATGTGAACCCTTCTATTTCAAACTTATCAAAAATCTCTTCAAACGGAAAGGTCTCATATTCAGAATTATTGGATTCTTCATATTCTATCTCAAAATTGAATACAAAGCTTTCAATTTCAAGATTATCAAAAATTTGATCCTCAAAGATAAATGTCTCATATTCAAATTCATCTATATATTCCTCTGATTCTGAGTCTTTCAAAGAGACATTTTTAATCAGACCCTCAAGCTACTTAAGTTGTTCAATACGCCCACAACTTTCATTAGATTCCTTGATAGCCTTAAAAAGTTTTAATTTCATCTTTTCATCCCCAAAGGATATTTGTATATTTCCATTTTTACAATCAATCAAGGCTTCCGCAGTTGCTAGAAATGGTCTTCCAAGAATAATCGAGGCCCATCTCAAAACCTCAGGAATGTTAAGATCCAATATAATGAAATCCACGGAGTAATGAAAACTATCAATTCAAACAATTACATCCCTTAAAATCCTACGTGGACGTCTCATAGATTGGTCGGCCAATTGGATTTGTATTTCAGTAGGTTGAAGGTCCCTGAATCCAATCATCTCATAGATCTTGGTGGGCATTAGGTTGATAGAAGCCCCCAAATTAATTATAGCCCTATCAAATGCTAAATCATTAATGTTGAATGAAATTAAGGGGTTTCCTAGCTCACTTATCTTGGTAGGTAAATCCTTTAGGAGAATAGAGCTAGCTTGTTCAGAAAGGATCACCTTCTCATAATTATTTGATTTTGACTTGTGCTTCATAGTAGTAAATTCCTTCAAAAACTTCCCACAAGCCAGGATGTGTTCAATAGCTTCCAAAAGTGGCATATTAATCTGTACTTGTTTGAACACATCCGACCATGTCTCATTTTTAGGCTCAGGCTTCTTTTTCATAGGTCTATTCAGGGCCTCAAGAAAAGGGATTTGAATCTTTGGATCCTCAAAATCATGAGCCTGGATCTCGTCCTCAACCTCAGGTGGACTAATCAGAGTTGGTTTATCATGATCCTAGGTTGTTTGATTTCAGTGCATACGATTCTAAGTGGACTTGCCACTTCTCAGGGTGATGAAATTGGTAGTGGCAGGTGGGTATTGATTCCTTGAGAAGGAGTAGGAAGGATAGGTGTAGAAGGATGTAGAACTTGAGGTGAATAAAAACCAGGGGGAGTCAAAGGAGATTGTTGAATCATATGAGCATGGTTGAACCCTTGAGGATTATGTCCTTGATTAAGCATGTTTCTAGGGTTATGAATGGGTTGGGAAGGGAGGACACCAATAGGTCTATCATTAGGCTTAGGCCCTATCTGGTTCTTCATATCCCTGATGGACTAGGTCAATTGTTGCATAGCTTGCAACATGGAAGTATTTGTGTCCATCAGTTGTTGATTTTGATTCACTATAGCCAACTCAGTTTGGCTAGGCTGGTTAGGGGGCAAGGCTTGATAGGTCCAACCCTGGTTATAGGTATTAAGTAAGCTAGGGTTCATCTGATAGGGTCTAGGTTGTGCAATTTGTTGGTTTCCTTGCCCTTGACTTTTCCAAGAAAAATCAGAGTGGTTTCTCCAACCAGGATTATAAGTGTTGGAGAAAGCATTTCTATTGTTTCCTTGGATAGCTGACACATCCTCATATCCAGATAAAAATGGGGATAAGCATGCAGAATCAGGATAACAGGGATCAAAGGTCCCTGCTTGGGTCCCATTTAAAGGGCCTTGGGTCAGTTGGCTCACATCTTGAGCCATGACCAGCTTGTTCACAAACTCCTTCCCTGAGGGAGCTTGGATGGTGGGTGATGGGAGGGTTGCTCCCTTCCTATTTTGGCTCATTAGTTCATCCAATTATATATATATAACCTCAACTTTGTCCAGTTTCTCACCTATCAAATTCATATCCACATTATTGGAGCTCTCCTAGATCTCATAAATTCCACCTCTAGGTTGCATGGATCTTCCATAAGTTTCCATGGAGGCATTATTCATGGAATTATCACTCATATTCTAAAATGAATCAAATGCCCTATTTTCATCCTTACTCATAAAGTTGCCTCCACCGGTGACATCCACAAGGCTTCTCATATGATCATTAAGCCTGTGATAAAACATCTGCACTAGTTGCCATCTAGGAACCTCATGATGGGGGCATTTTCTAATTAAATCCATGAATCTCTCCCAAGCCGATGCAATGGTTCTTTAGGGTGTTTGGAGAATGTGGTGATAGGTCTTCTAAATGCATTGGTTTTTCTAATTGGGAAAATTTTCTTCAAGAAGGCACTTCTTAGCTCCCCCTATGTGTTCACAGGCCTTCCTATAGACCTAAAACAATGACTAGCTTTTCCTTTTAGGGCAAAAGGGAAGAGTTTCAATTTTAACACATCATCATTTAGATAAGAAATTCTAATTGTCTCACTAATGGCTACAAACTCTTCCAAGAATTGAAAGGGGTCTTCATCATTGTTGCCCTTAAAATGAGGTAGGAGTTGTATAATGGAGTGCTTAATCTCAAATTGAGCCTCTACAGGTGGGACCCTAACATAAGGTTGGTGTTGATACTGGCCAGGGTTGTAAAAATCCCTCAAGGGTCTAGCCTGCAGATGTTGGGTCTATAAAATTTCAAGCACTTCCTGCATTTTAGTTTATGAATCCATTGAAACTGATTCAACTAGACTTGGAGGTTTTGTATCTAAGCTTGAGGATTTATCTGATTCGGCTGTGGATTCAGGTTAGTTGGGTTAGCCATCAAATCAAGGTCAGAGTCCGACTTAGATGTAGAACTAGATTTACCAATAATCAATCTCCTCCTTAGTTCTCTTTGTAGAGGTGGCACCAAGTGTGAATTTTATGATCTAGTTCCATGCATACACTTGGAAGAATCTTATAGATGCAGAGATAGTAGGGGAAAGAAGTGTGTGCACAATACAAGCAATCAAATTCTTGCCCTAAAGGGTTGCACCTATTTGACCTAGTCCAAATTTTGCTAACCCTAACTAAATGATTTGACCCTTGAATTACTTGGCTAGCCAGAAGGGAGAGACCCCTTAGGACACCCTGATAAATGCCAGTTTATCATCATTCTTATGCATTAAAACAAACCTAGCTCTTAGGATTTTACTCCGCAAACGGGTTTTTGGGCTGCATTTAGGCATTAAATAGGTTAGGCATGCATTGCATTTTTTATTGTCTTTTTAATATGTTTTTGTAAGTGTTAGGGATGTATAGATATATAGATCCCTAAAACCCTAGCACTCAAGAAGGCAAATGGTGAAGGAGAAGCTCAGACTAGCTGGAACTCAGCCTAATCCAGCTCACCTCAGCTTGATCCAGCTCACCGCAACTGGAACCTAGCTTACTTGAACTAGGGTTAGCTCATCCCAGCTCCATTCAGCTAATCTCAGCTGGATGGCAGCTCAAGAGAGTTCACCTTAGCTCACCCTAGCTCAAGTCAGCTCAGATCCAGCTCAACTTAGCTGAGTCTAGCTCATCTCAGCTCCCACTAGTCCACAGGGAGCTCTAGCTAGCTCAGCTAAGTTGACAGGAGTTCACCCCAGCTCAGATCCAGCTACATCCAACTCCACTCAACTCCAGCCAGCTGAAGAAGAACTCATCCCAGCTCAGGAAGCTCAAGTCCAGCTCCCAGGGACTTAGCTTAGCTCAACTCAGTTAAGCTAAGCTACCTTAGCTGCCTCAACCAGCTTGATTCTCCCCGGGAGCACCAGACCTAGCTCACCTCAGCTCATTTTGGTAGAAGCTAGCTCACTTTAGCTTGGCTTAGCAACTAGCAAAGAACTAGCAAGCTAAGCCAGCTAGAGTAGCCCCATGCCAGCCTCTTCAGCAGCAGCCAGCTCCAGCTCCAGACTTCTCCTCCTCAGCTCCTCCCTCCAAACCCTAGCTCCAACACCTTCTCCTCTACTCCTCCATTAGCTAAGCTAGCTTAGCTTATCTTAGCTTAGCTTAGCTTAGCCAACAACCAGCTCCTTGGCCATCCATTACCTTAAAAATCAACCCTAGATAGCTCCACCAACTCAAGCCTACCTAAGCTAGCTACCCTACTTAAGTTGGCGCCACCTCCTAGACATCCCTTCACCCCATTATCTCCACCAAAAGACACTTCAAGTTGGCGCCAAAAACCACCCCTAACCACCTCTATATTGGCGCCACTTTCAGCCCCTTAATCCACCCTACACCTACCCACATAAGCCATCCTAGCCATCCACATACCCCCCCTTCTAGAACCTTAAGGTGGCGCCACCTAATGACCTTCTAGAATGTCCATTTTGGCGCCAACACCAAAGGGTGTCAACACCCATAACTACCCCTTGGTGCCCTTTAAGGTGGCGCCAACTCTCCTTGGCAATGGGATCTCCAACCACCTCCATCAACTCATCTTGGCCATCCATTTCAAAGGTCACCATAGCCCCCCTCCTATTCTATAAAAAGCCACCACCTACCACCATTTTTGGGCATCCTCCCTTAGTGTATTTTCTACCTACATCCACCTATACCTACGCCCAAGGAGAAGGAGTAGAGAAGGAGATTAAAGGGGCACACCACCAGCCCTTTTGGTGCCTTCTTCTCCCCACTCTCTTCAACTTGGGCCACGCCAAGGAGGAGGACTCTCCCACTTCAAGGAGGACGGCCAGGCAAAGGAGAAAAGCTTAGGGTGGACGTCCACCCTTGGAGAGAAACTTAGGGCACGCCCCCTTAGGGCTTGCCTTGGAGGTCATCACCTTGGCGGAGTTCTGCAAGGAAGGAGTTGAAGGATTCTTTTCAAGCTTGGGAGCCACCAACCTTGGAGCAAGAAGCCCTCTTCTTCACCATCTATTTAGAGGATTTGTGTTTTCTTTTACTTCAACTATCTAGTAGTAGAAGCATTCCTCTACTAGGCATTTTTGTTAAACACTTTATCAATTATCTAGTTGCCTTCTTCGCATATCTTGTTTGCATTTCTATTTGCTTATTTTCAGCATTCTTCACTTCCTCTCCCTAATTATTCTAGGTTTTCACTTGCCTAGAGTGAGCTTAGGGAGAGGCTCTACTTGCTACTTTAGAGTTGTTTACTTAATTGGAAGTGTAAACACTTTTCCCGCCATCAGTTCGCATGTTGCCTTAGTTCAAAAATAAAAAAAATGGTATATTGAAAATTACCAAAAAGAAAGCTGAGATTTATTCCAAGCAAGAGAATCAATTTTGCAACCATATTGCCTCCTTGGACGACCCTAGATACTTCCCTATCTAGGATTATAAATTTAAGAGCGAAAGCGGATTTACGCGTTACAACGACCTAATTAACAAACTGTGTATTTTCGCTATCACACCCCACATGGTGGGACACCACTAGAGGTTAATGTGGTTCTGCACTAACCTTTTTTGTCACCAGTTGGTCCAAATAGACAAGGCCTCAGATACAATCAACTAGGTATAGCTCCAGTTTGGAAAATAAAATCCAACCTAGTTGGTGTGCCTCTCAAATTAATTAGGGTTTAGGATTTAAAGTGCATAGGATTAGATGATGGGCATGAGGGAGGTGGTTGCCTAATTAGTTCACTTGAATTGTGTGTGCATGTCAAACAAGGGTCCACAATCAAATTTAATTGGTGAAGTTTCTTTTAATGTTCAAATAATTAATTCACCAATTTTAGGGTTCAAATTTCAAGGTCTTTTTAAAGAAGTTTTGTGTGGAACATATGGCATTTTGTAATCAGGGACCTTGATCTTTTTCCTTCAAATTGTGAATCTGGCAACCCTAATGTGGCACCTTAGCATGCAGCTTCTAAGAGAATCAATTTTATTTCAAGTGGTGTGGCCCAAACAATGCAACAAAGGCTTCTCAAACACCACTTGATCAAGCACACATGAAATAGTTTTTTTCAAAATTTTTAGGGGCTTAAAAATATTTTTTTTAGATTTTGCAACTTCGAATGCCAAAATAGTTCAAACAAACTCCTAATTAGTAATTTTAATAAATAGTAATGATACATCCATTAAAAAATTTTTAAAATTTTATTCAAGAAACTAGATTTGATCAGAAATCAAATTAAAAAAATTTCACCAAATTTAGAGTTGTATAGAATTTAGGAAAATTTGACAAACCCGGATCTGCAATAAACAAATTTTAGATTGACCCACTGACAGTAAAATATGTTTCTAGGATAGCACAAAATGGATTTTCGAGTGAAATTTGGTGGGTTTGTTTTTTATTTCAAGAGGATCACACAGTGAAAATTTGAGAATTTTTAGACATACCAATAGTATAGAATTAAAATTTTAATTCAACAAGAAAAACCAATCCGAACTTGGTTAGGATGAGATATGATCTTTAAAGCTCAAGTAGAGTAGGATAAGAGATTTTTTCTTTTCTTTTTTCTTATATATATGCAACTAGATGCAAATACCCTAAGGTTCGAAATTGAAACATAATACTAAGATGCAAGATACTAACCTTAGGATCTTCACCTGCACTTTATTCCAAGATTGCCTTATGATCCGAATCCAAGCGGATGTGCGTCTCCTACACACAAAACAATCACAGAAGTAAGAAGTGAATTAGATCAAATGAATGCAATACTAAATGTAACTAGTGAAAGTGAACTAATCACGCTGCCTCACTAGCAACAGTGCCAAAAAAGTACACTAAGCTCAGGAAAAGTACGTAAAAATATGTGTTCATCGTAGTATAAGCACGTAGAAACTCTTAAATTTGTATTCAGAGTGAACTCGAGAATAATGAAACGACATTTTCAAACAGAGTTCGAATCGTTCACAGGGAGTCAAATGGATTAATTCGCTTTCCTAGATCCTAATTTTTTTTGCATTTTTGGCTAGTAGATAGGCAAGTAGAGAAATAGAGTGAAACTTTGATAACTAAGACTAGAACTAGATCAAATACTTGAAGGCAAGTAGCATAAAGAAAAATACAATTTTATTTAAAGGATAATGTTAACTAGAACACGTAAAGAACAACTACAAATAACTATACTAAAGTTACGACTAGAACTAGAACTACAATGTCTAACTAGAACAAGAATAAATCAAAAACTATATAGCAACCTCAAAGACGAAGCCTTGGTGACGGAGAAGCAACGCAGAATCGGATGCAAAGGCGCACCCAGGAGGATTCCTTGAAGTAGAGAAAGGGAGAGACTATCTAACAATGTTAAAGCATGAGAGAGATAGAGATCGATTGACTCCTTCCCGAGGGGGGTATCGGTCATATATGTATAAATGGAGAGGAAGAGATTGGGTGAAGAGATCAGATGGAGGGGATAAGGGTCACATAAGTGTACATGTGTGTTTTTGTTGGGAAAGCATGGGGATTCCAGCCTCCATGAGATTGAGATTGCACTTCCATACTACCCAGTAGGCTTTGTGCTCCATTTCTACGAGGATGTGACATGCCTTCTCGTACACGAGTCTGAAAGGAGACATTCCTAACTAGGCCTTATGGGTGGTCCTATAGGCCCACAAGGCTTCTGGAAGGTGTGTAGACTAGTCTTTCCTGTCAAGATGAACAATGACCTGAAGGATCTTCTTGATCTCTCTATTGGATAGCTCAGCCAATCCATTAGTCTGGGGGTGATAAGGAGTCAAGATACGATGCGACACCCCATATTTTTTCATTAGGGACTGGAAGTGCACATTCGCAAAGTGGGTCCCTCCATCGGAGGTGATAGCTTATGGGACATCGAACCGAGAAGATGTGCTGATGAATGAATTTGATTATGACTTTATGATCATTGGTTTAGGTCGGGACAACTTCGATCCATTTGGACATGTAGTCCACAGCTAGAAGAATGTACTCGAAATCGTCGGAATTTAGGAAGAGACCCATGAAGTCAATCTCCCAGATGTTGAAGATCTCGCACACGAGAATTCGCTATAAAGGTATCATGTCGCAGTGGCTCATGTTACCTAAGGTTTGGCAACAAGCGTATGCCTTACAATGATTATATGCATCTTTGAAAATTGTGGACCACTAAAAGCTGCACTGGAGGATTTTTCCTACGATTTTATGTCCAAAAAAGTGACTACCGCAGGCCTGGTTGTGGCAGAAGGATAAAATGCCATTGATCTCTGACTCCAAGACACATTTTCTAATGATTTGATTAGCACCAATGCAGAATAGGTATGGAGCTTCCCAAACAAAGTATTTGGCATCTGAAATCAATTTGCCTTTCTTAGCTTTTGGCCAATCAGATGGAATCTGGTGTGATGCCAAGTAGTTCACCATATCAACATACCAAGGAAGTTTTGTACCAACTATTAGGAGGTGCTCATCCGAAAAATGCTCTGTAAGGTTCGAAAGGGTCAATGATCGAAGAAGGAAGGTAGGACAAATGGTCAGTTACCACATTCTGCTTTCCCGCCTTGTCACGAATTTCAAGATCAAATTCTTGCAACAGTAAGATCTAGCGGATTAATCTAGGTTTCGCATCCTTCTTCATGAGTAAGTGCCTCACTGCAGTGTGATCCGAGTAAATGATGACGTGAGATCCCATGAGGTATGATCTAAATTTCTCCAGACCAAATACTATAGCCAGCAACTCTTTCTCTGTAATCGTGTAATTATGCTGAGCCTCATCTAATGTCTTGCTGGCGTAATATATGACCACCGGTTTCCCGTCGATTTTTTGACCCAGCACTGCTCCTACTGCATAGTCAGGTGCATCACGCGTGATCTCAAAGGGTTGAGACCAGTCAGGAGATTGCAGGTTTGGTGCTTGGGTGACTCAATCATGCAGGATTTCAAACGCGTCAATGCACTTACTCGATATCTCAAATGGTGTGTCCTTCGAAAGGAGATTCGTTGAGAGGCGTGCGATCTTAGAGAAATCAAGTATGAATCGATGGTAAAATCCAACATGCCCCAGGAACAATCTGATGTCTTTGACCGAGTTAGGCATAGGTAGTTTGAAAATCAGATTCACCTTAGCTCGATCGACCTGGATACTTCTTTCAGAGACGAGGTACCCAAGTACGATGCCCTCAGGAACCATGAAGTGGCTCCTTTCCCAAGAGAGAACCAAGTTTACTTTGATGCATCTCTTAAGGATCTGGACCAAATGTAGGGGCAGTTATCAAAAGATTCACCGAATACCATGAAGTCATCCATGAAGACCTCAAGGTAATTACCTACCATATCTGATAATATGGCTAGCATGCACTGCTGAAAGGTGGCGGGTGCGTTGAATAGCCCAAATGGCATCTTGCAGAATGCATACGTACGGTAAGGGCAAGTAAAGGTGGTCTTTTCCTGATCTTTGGGATGAATTGCCACCTGATTATATCTGGAGTATCCATCCAGGAAACAGAAAAATCAATTTCCCACTAGTTTTTCGAGAATCTGATCAACGAATGGGAGCAAAAAATGATCTTTCTTTGTGGAGGCATTCAATCTCCGATAGTCTATGTAGATGATAAACACGCATGAACTTATGATAAAATGCTTATTTATGATAATTCCTAGGCCTAGCATTGCATCTCATAGTATAAATGTTGCATAACATTCATTGCATTGCATTTAGGATAGTTTGTGTATTCTGTGTATTAATTTTGACATTTTATATGTCGAGGAGGTAGTGCAACATCTTTATGAGCTTCGAATGAAGAATCCGACCGTACGGATGGATTCAAAGCAACGATCACAGTCCATCAGTGCAAAAATCACGTCAGTTGGAGCACCGAAGCACCCTCTACAAGAAGAAGAAGATGGATAGCCCAGATGGCGCCACACGGTGCCATCCAGGCTACCCTACATTGGCCGTAGCCTTCCCAGCCTCACCGCAATAAGAGATCCCAGCCATTGGATCTCAATCCAATGGTTGAGAAGTGCCCAACCTCACCCGACCTCCTTCAAAGCTCTACAAGGAAGATCCACGACAGTTGGATCTTCATCCAACAATCGAGGCCGCAACTACGCCAACACCTCCATGCGACCAACTAGAGTCTATGGCCAAGTGGTAGCGCGCCCGCTCCGCAAAGGAAGGACGCAAGTTCGAGCTTCAATGCGCCGTAACCACTACAGCTCCAGAATGAATTAGACTGCTCGATCGTGATCGAGCAGTCAGCATGGCACATGCGTAATCAGACACCGTTCAATGACGCACACACATGCCAGATCAGACGCGGATCATCCAGGGCTCTCATTTAAGTCATCTGATGCAATATCCGTCGTCTGATCGGGCGGGGGCATAATCTAGAGCGTTCTCTCCGCACGCTCAGAGCCCTTCATCCGCCATCCAAGGGTGGTGGTTCACTTCACTCGAATCAAGCATGCGCCAGCAGGTGCTTAATGAATGCTCGCAATGGCAGCTGGCAATGCGAGATGGACGGCCAACAAGGCTTGAGCACGATCAACGCACGAGATGGCGGGGCCAGCGCAGTGCACGCACGTGAGTAGGCGTGAGTTAGCTACAGCAACACTTGAGATGGACCTACAGCGACGTCCTGGAGGTCACTATTTGTCATATGCCTATTTTAGCCTTCTCTCATCCACTATTTAAAGACCTACACACCTTCCCTTCGAGCTTCATCACTTCCTATGCTACTCACACCCCCTCTAGAGTTCCAAAGAGCCCCCTAAGCTCCCAAGAGCTCCCTCTCAAGCCTTAGGCCACCTAATAGTGCAAAAACCCTTTTCCTCCACCAAATATTCATCCTATTCCTCATCACCTTCATAGGAGACCTAGAGGCTGTCCCCTCACCTCCGTTCAGAAAGTCGATCATCTCCACCTCCTCATCCTCATTCCGTGCCTTGGTGAAGCATTCCTCTACCCAGCGTCCTCCTGCATCTCATCCCCATCGTTCAGCTTCTCACCTCCTCTGTTCAAGCTGCCGCCAAGTGTCGTCGTCTCGCCAAACAACCAATTTGGGAGATTTCCTCTCATCTCTATCTCTGTTATTTGTATTATTTCCATTTATTGTAATAAACGACATTGCATTATATTGAATTTGCTTCTCTCCACTTTGTGTGCTATCTTGTTTATTTCTTTACCACAAAAACACAAAAAAATAGCAAAACCTATAAACCCCAAAAGCAAACAAAGCGAAGCGTGGATTTTAACAAAAGCAAACGTCGCCTCCCTGTGTTCAACCTGGGACTCCCTTGGAGTTCAGTAAAAAAATTATATTTGATAACGTATTTTGCGACTACAGCGATGGGTTTCTTTTAACCCCAATTTTCTCTCGTGAAAAGCTGTTGATCATTTTGGCACTGTTGCCAAGGAGGCAACGGAATTTGCTTTCTTGTTTTCTGTGTTTCTTTGCATTTACTTATTACTAACCCCTCTTGCCTCTGATTTCTTGTCTTGCAGGTACCCTAGTAAGGAGATTCAAGTACGGTAGATCAGAGTAAAGTGCAGGTAGAGTGGTTTGTAAGTGCCCCCACATTCCCCCCCCGCTAGTTTCACTTTCGCCACATCAATAACCAAGACCTAATCAACTTAGGTGTTTGCATAAACCCTAGGATAGAATCTGATTGTCTAGTTTGTCACCTACACTCATCTCACCCCCACATATATATAAAATAAAATAAAATTATTATCTTCTGATTGTGGGATAAATCAACATACACACTACATACACCTACATTTGAGCCACATAACCTTTTGTGATTTTATCTACTCAACCGGGATTCCGACCTATGAAATCAATACACATACAAATCAACACATAATGGAATAGAAATCAGATTAGGTTAATCACATTTTGTGTGCCTTAATCAGTGGTGCATCTGGACTAGTTGATTGAATTGTTTGGGCCGCACCACCTAATCTCAAAGAAATTCATCCTGTAGCTGCCCCATAGGATTCAATAGTTAGGTCAAGCCAGGCACTCCATATTTTCTTGGTCTATAAAGGAAAATACTTCAACATGTGCTTTCAAACTTGGTTTGCCTCTCGAACATTTGGTTGAATATACCTAATACTTGAATCCTAAAAGCTACTAAGCAAGATCTGAGTCCTAAAACTCACTTCATCCTCCATAATTTTTCTTGAAAACTTTTTGGTTGTGCACATACACACATTCTCAAATGAATCATTATGGGCACAACCCATTAAGGGCCCATCACATTCCAAAAGCACCAATATCCCAATCCTAACTAAAATTGATTATACGTTGGCCTTAAGGATTGATTCGCTCTTCGGGGCCCAGATTGAGATTCTTCTCGATTAACCTACTTATACTGGTCAATCTGATGTCTAGCTAGGGGAGTAGCATCAAACGACTGCGGTTGGGGAGGTACCAAAGGAACTAGAGGTGCAAGCCTAAGGAAGAACCTTCTCCCCAGCCCCTCCATCTAACTGGTTGGATTGACAGGATAAAAGTAGAGTAAATCGATTATAATCTTAACACGGATTCTGAGAGTCTGTAGATCTTTAGGCTATCCAACCTAAGGACAGGCTTGCATTTTTTGTGCTGCAGGGTTCCTTCTTTTCCCCATCCTTCCGACTTCCTTCTAGTGTATGCTTGGAAGGAAGTCATTGCACCCTCATTTGGAAGAACTTTTAGACCATTCATAGAGGCAAAGGTTGATTTATAGCCAAGCAGATCCCATGGCTAATCAACAACCACCTCCCCCACCCCCGAACTAGTAGGAGCTGATTTAGAGGCAGTTGGAAGAATTGCAGTAGATGCAACAATGATTCCAACGAATGAATGGTCAGGGCACTCGACCCTTGAAGGATTTCTATGATCCTTCAAACTATAGGGAACGTCCCAGCATCATGATTCCCGCTGGAGACATAGAAATCAAGCCCCAAGTCTTAAGTTTGATTAAGCATTTCCATGGGCTTGGCTCGGAGGACCCATTCCAATACTTGAAGAATCTGACCACTTTGGTTCAGACCACCAAAGCTAGGAATGCGAACGAAGAGCAGATGATCATGAGGCTCTTTCCCCACTCTCTTAGGGATAAGGCCGCACATTGGTACCGGACCATTGGAAGGTCGACAGAAACATGCGCTGCTCTTAAATCAGCTTTCCTAAAGAAATTCTTCCTAATTGGATGAACCAATGCCTTGCAACGGGTGATTACCACTTTTGCCTGGCAGCCAGGGGAACCGTTTCATGGTGCCTAGGAGTGATTCCAGGATCTTTTGAGGAAGTGTCCACACTGTGAGGTGCCGAAAAGGCAACTCGTGTAGATATTCTATCACGGGTTGGTCGAACAACTCCGTAATCACATGGATGCCTCCTATGGAGGTAATTTCCTCAACAGGGATGTAGATAGCGCATATGACCTGTTCAAGGAAATGAGCGAGAATTCAATAAATCATGCCTCCATGGATACCTTCAACCGATCCCAACAACCCACGTCAAATGCTAATGAGATCCAGAATTCTCATTCATTTGACATGGAATTGATTTGCAACAAACTAGATAAGGTGGACTTGGTTACGAAAAGGATGGAAGAGTGGATGGATGGAAACTCAAGAAACACTCCTACACCCACTCAATCCCAAAATGCGGGATTCCATTCTTCATGAGCTTCCACAGGGCGGGAGTTCATGAATCAGCTAGAGTCGACTCAACCTATGAGCCAGAATTTCTCAGAACCTTATGGGTTCCAAGCTGGGGCCTTTGATCCTAGCTTTTCTGATCCTTCTTTTCCTTCATCCTTGCCCTATGAGGATGCGTATGCAATATAGGAGAATGCTAGGTCCAACCCATATTCTAACACTTACAATCTGGGTTGGAGGAACCACCCTAACTTCTCCTGGAAAACTCAAGGGAAACAAACCCAAACACAACCCAGCAACTATGCACATCAAAGACTGATGGGTCAAGGTCAAGCATACAACCAGTTGCCCCTAAAATTGATTACTCAGCCATCTTGGAATGCCCAACAATTCGTAGGGCAGGCTGATCTAAATCGGCAGATGGTAGAAATGCAAGGGTCCCGTGCTTCAGCTTATGCAGCAAATGAAGACATCATTGGACAATTTGCAATCCAGGTTTATTGCTAACACCCAACAACCCATATCTCACTACAACAAAATGGAGTTCTAGTGACAACCTATGGGGATAGATTTACAAGCTTTGAAGATAGATTTTAAGGCAGGTGACGAAAAATCCATCCCCCAAATGAGAGTCACCAAAACTTTTGGGGATGGATCTTCTGTTGCTACAACTCAAGGACGAAAATTTGGTCACAATAGATTGGACACAAAAAACACGCTGATGACATGACATAAATTTTTTTGGGGACGGATTATCCCATCTTTATAACTTTTGGGGACGGAAAAAATTATCTCTAATTGTCTTTAGGAGATGAGTTGATTTGTGCATAAAACGTTATTATGATAATATATCCATCCAAATATCTTTTTTATTTTTTTTTCAATAACAACCAAACATAACAATTTGACAAAATTGATATTTAACATAGGACTTCATTTTTATTGAATTTCAAATATAAATTACATGTTACATAGACTTGAGGGTTTAAGTTACCCAAATACAAGTGTTTCCTCCTTGGGGTCATAATATTTTTTTTTTACAAAATAAAAATAAAAATACATTGAAATATAATTAAAAATCGACCAATCGCAGTAGCCTCGTCAAAAAAATGACTTAAAATCCTTATTATTGCTGTTGCTATGTTGTTGCTACTGCTATGTTGCTTTGTTGGTGCTATGTTGCTACTCCTGCTACTTTCACCTTACCATCTAATAAAGAAGTGTATAGCTAGCATAGAACCCTTCTCCTTGTTTTCGGTTGGGAAGCTACTCAAGATGGATTCTTTCTCCTTTACAGCAACCTAATAGTGACAACTTGATTAGATCCACATTCTACATAAATTTATCTTCATAGGCTTTGATACTAACTGGAGCTTAATGCATCCCTTGGAACATATGGAAATACCATAATGTACATCTACTTCAACTTAAGGTACTTTGCTAAAGAAGTTGTTACATCAAGCAAGCCAATTGTAGCAAGGTAGTTGAAACATGCATATCTTTTCCATTAAATATTAGAAAGTCAATAAGACCAAAAGATTTTGATGATTTCGAGAACCAACATTACTTTAGAAATATCAAAAATATTGCCAAGTAACAATGATGATCCACTCTTTTGTAGCATCTCTGTTCGCATCAAAAGAAAATAATATCCACTTATTGCAGCTCTTGATTAGAGAAATCAATTTATATTACTTTCAAATGACGTGTGACTATTGATAACTCTGCATTCAATGATGATAATTCCAACAACCAGGGTTTATCTTGAGAATATATGTGCACTAATAACACACTATAATGGGCATGGGAGCACTACATGCATCGCAAATTAAGATTGCTTATAAATCAATGTTTAATGGCCATATGTACAAGTGTATGTTGAAATAGGCCTCAGATGAACAATCGAACCACATGGATGGATTCAGATCAACAAATGGAGTCCAACGGACTTGAAATCACTTAAATCTAACATCCAAAGCTCCCTCAACCAGCCCAAGAAGTTCTGGTCGTTGATCGTCAGATCAACGGCATACAAGCGGCCACGTAGCACCATCCGCCGCGCCCGCACCCACGCTCGTCTCACAAGATGCATCTCGGCCATCCGATCATCTGTCAGATGGCTGAGTGTTCGCACAAAACCACAACAAAGTGCGAGCATAGCGCAATGGTTAGTGCATCAAATCCACGCACGCAAACATGCGTTCAAGCCGAGGCAAGTCTCAAATCGGCAATGGAAGCGCACACAAAGGAAATTTAGCCGTAGATGATGGCACGGACAGTGCGAATGGCGGCTACGTGGCGCTTTGGATGCGCGCCATCGCCCATGCGCACTCAAGGCGCGATTCCAGCCATCCAATCTTCCATCGAATGGCCCATACTATGCGCCCAAGCGAAGATGCATGCGATCCACAACGCACGACCACACAAACTCTCCACCGTCCGATCATCCATCGGACTACCCACATGGCGCGCACATGAATCGCGCGGAGGAAGGAAGCATGCGTGCGTGATTAGACCGGCGGGTGAGGGGCTTCATCGACGTTTCTGGAATGGGTTTAGAGATGTCCCAGACGTTGCTAAAACCCTTAGTTTAGAAACCCCTTCTTCTCTATATAAACCTCCTCAACCACCCCATTCAAGGGCATTTAATTCACACACACTCTCCATGCAACACTAGCCTTCTCCTAGCTCCACCAAACACTCCATACCTGCCCCGGAGTTGTCAAGCCACCGACGGAGCCTGCATCCACCGCTGTGGCCACCTTGCCTCCTCCTCGCACTCTCTTTACTTTAATTTTATGTTGCACTTGTTTAAGCTTTCATCTATTGTTATAGTCGTAAACAAACTCTAATCGCATGCTATATGTTGATGATGTTTCATATATCATACCTCACATCCTCTTAGAATTATTGCCAAGTTTTAAACATGATCTCTAACCCTACTCTCTCTTTCTCTCATTTTGTCACAAGCAAGCAAACAAAACATTCCTGTGACAACTAAAGCAACAAACTAATCTTATTTCACGCCTCCTCATTTTTGACACTTGGACTCACCAAATTCCACATCTCAAATTAAAACTGACGTCGCGAACGCATACCACAATGGCATAATTAAACAAACGCATTCTGCACGCGTCAGGTTTTGGCACCATTACCGGGGAGGCAATGGATTTCTTTTGTCACTTTTATCCTGCATTTGTATTCACATCTTCTAACTCATTTTGCTCTCTCTACTTGATTGGTTGCAAGAACTCAACGCTTGGGTGACGAAGGAGCGCGATCCAAGACAATGGACCAAGAGTGAAGTGCTATGAAGACGGTTGTGAGTATTACTCCACCCATTGATTATTTGCTTTCCTAGAAAAATACAAAAAAATATAAAAATCTAAAATTGGCGTGGTGAATGGCTCCTTGACCCACATTCCAAACTCATCACCCAGCCAAAAAAAAATACACTCTAACATTCTTGAAGAGATAATCTTTTACGAGTGTTCTTCTTTCTTTTGAGTGGTGTTTGTGAAGCCACCATGACTTGACTTGGGCCGCACCACTCACCATAATTAAAATCAACTCACCTAGTAGAACTGCATGAACACTAGGGTTGTTTTTCTAGGGCCACATCATTCTAAAGGGAATTAACTTTCGCCCGTTGTGTGCAGAACCTTGTGTGCCCACTTGAACCTTGTTTGAAAACATTAAGAAACTTCAACCCTAAAAAGCATTAAAGTAAGGACAAATCATTAAAAGACACCACAGCCTAAAATCCTTGCTTGAAAACCATGTTTTATTAAGTGCACACACACACTCAAATTGATTAACTAAGAGGCACAACCCCAAACAATGCCTCATCACATATCCTGAGCACAAGCACTAACCTAGCCCTCATTAAAATGGAGTAGGCATGCCCTAGGCAGGACTAGTCTACGTCTTGAAGGTGTGATTAGTTTTGCTAGGCACTTGGCCATCATTCCCTTTGTAGAATCTGGTGTCTAGGCTGCGGGGAAGTGTCAAATGACCACGGCTGTGGGGTCTACAGAACCGATGGCGAAAGCCAAAGGAAGAACCTTCCCTTCAATCCCCTCATAATCAACTTGGCCAGATTAACATCGGGAAGGGTGGTTAAGTGCTTACTGATCTAATCATTCCCTTTGAGGCTTCTAGGTCACCTAAGGTATACACTATAAGGACTAGAATTGCTTGCTTGTTTGTGCACACACTTCTCGTACCTGTCTCTCTTCGCATCCCTCTCTGTTCTTCTCTAGTGTATGCACATGAGATGATCACTGCATCCTGAGCTGTTTGTTTTAGATAGGGAAATCAAGAGGAGACTTGATTTTACAAGGGAAATGGCTGAACCAAGAATTGATGAGGTTGAGGACCAACCTCAACCCAATGCTATAGCCATCATTCAGGCCTAGATCTCTGCCAACCACCAACTTCAACAATAGATCCAAACCATCATGCAAGCCATACACCGATTACAAAACCCTCAAGGGCAACCCTCACTGAACCCACCTAACCCACCACAACCTCTTGAGGGCCAACCTAGGCCTCTCCGTGATTTTTACGATCTGTCTGCTATCCAGATCGAGCCACATCTTAGGGTCCCCGAAAGGGGAGATGATTTTGAGCTGAAACCTAATGTCCTGAGCTTAATTCAAAGCCACTTTCATGGGAGCTCAAATGAGAACCCCTTCCAACACCTTGAGGACCTAGACTGGATCGCCCAAACTGTGAAACCCAGGAACATCAGCTTACACATTATTTTGATTAAGATGTTCCTTTCTCCCTAGAAGATAAAGCATCTCACTAGTTTAGAACCTTAGGGAGACCCATCTCCACCTGGGATGAATTTAGGCATGCATTCTTGAAGAAATTTGTCCCATAGGTAAAACCAATGCCCTCAGAGGAGCCATTACCACATTTACACTACAAGGTGGGGAACAATTCCATGGGGAGTGGGAAAGATTTAATGAATTATTGAGGAAATTCCCACACCATGAGGTTCCAAGGTGGCAATTAGCCCAAATCTTCTACCATGGTTTGGACAGCAACCTTAGGAACTTTGTTGATGCCTTATGTGGAGGCAACTTTTTGAACAAAGATGAGGAGAGCACGTTCGAACTCTTTGAGTCCATGAGTGAGAATTCACTCAACAATGCCTTCATGACCTAGTTTAATCGATCCAATCAACCCCGTGGTGGGAACTATGAATCGCAAGCCAATTCTGGAACAGTTGACATGGACATTATAGCCAAAAAGTTGGATTGAGTTGAGTTGGTGGACAAAAAGATTGATGAGCTGTTGAACCAAACCAGAAACCCACTACTGACCCTCTCCCTAGCAAAGGGAGCTCACAATGTAGATTTAGTGCAGCCAATGAACCAAATACACCTGGAACAACCCCTGACCATGTTCCAGGAAGGGACCTTTGCTCCCTTAAACCCTGATTACTCCCTACCCTCCCCATCGGTGATGGGAACACCATCATGAGTCATAACTAGCTCAATGTAGTCATTATTAAGGAATAAATGCTCCTACATAACTACCAGAGAGCCATAGTTCATTGCATAATCATTTTAAGAAAAAGACAGGAAATCAGGGTTAAAACTGTAATTTTTACTATCATATCATGAATGCATAACAACCACGGGTTTTTCCAGGGGGTAATTAAGGGTCAAATGGTCTTAAAAGTCCAACAAGTGGGCTAAAACAGATAGAAAAGGGTTTTTGCATGTTTTAAGAATTAAATGACTTCTAAAACCCTAAAAACAGACCTGCTTAGTTAACTAGGGTTTTGGTCAAAATAAAATTCACCTAAACCCTGTAAAATTCATATAAAAATATTCTCTAAGGTTTGGTACCTTCAATTTGACCATCAGAACCCGTCTTGACCCAAAACAGAGTCTCAGACTGACATTTACCCTAATTTGAGTTTTTGCATAAATTACCCAGTCAAACTAGGTCAAAACCAAAATCCAACTTTACCATTAGATTCCTTATGTAAAAATTAGGTTTGTACCAAAATTTGGGCCCAATCTAATACTGTCTTGACCTAGTTTGCAATTTGGTCCTATCTGATTGTTTTATATCACACATATGCCCTTGAATTTCAAAATCCTTACAAAAAGGCCCCTAACTTTGTCATCATGTTCACAAAAAGGTCCCTACCGCCATGAATCATATTCCTACAAACTCCAGCGACCTAAATTTGGGAAGTTCTCCTTGATTCCTTAACGAATCCCTCTTAGATTTAAAAGGGAAGTTCATCAAGGAATTCCCTTTCTTTCGAGCCAATTCTCAAGCTCCCAAACCTTCCCAATCTCTCATCTGAATGCATGAGAGGTTAGGGTATCTTGGGATTTCTTTCTCCAGTGAGCTTTCCAAGCTTGGGAAGCTTGCTTCCCAAGCCCAAAACGTCGTCTAGAGCCCTATAAATGGACCCCCGTGGCCTTGCACTTTTCCCTAGCAAGTTTTGGCCTAAGAAATCCTCCTCTACTCCATCTCCAGCCACCTTCGAACTTAGCTCCGGTGACTCCTCTCCCCTCTCCTCCAACCGTCCAACCATCAAATTGGATGGTTGACTAGCTTCCCCTCATCCTCGCTAACCTCTCCGATCAAAGAGAGGTCATGCCTCTGCCTCAGGCGACGTCACCGCCTCATCGATCTCTTCTCCTTCTCCGGCGCCGGTCTACCACCACCGGCTGCCTCTGCCCCTCTAACTCGTCCATAAGTCCCTCTATCTCTCCCTTTTCCTCTTTACATTATTCTCCTACTCTCGCAAAACACGCATGACCACCGATTCTCCCTCAACGCCTGTCACCTTCCTCCGCTCCGGCGACGCCTACACGCAACCACACCACTCAAATCTCGCCGCCATCACACCCATTAGCATCGCCATCTTCCATAGAGCAAAGTCCCTCTCGTTGTTCACTCGATTGGCCTCTCTATAGGCCTCTCGAATGCCACACTCACCGCACCTCCACTCCAAGGTCGTACGGCCTTCACACACCCTCACACACAAAATCACCGCCACCATCACACTCGTCGGTCTCCAGCGATCCTGCCGAACGCTTCTGACAGGGCCAAAAGCCCATTTTACTTGTTTCAAGTGTCGAGCTTCGACCGCCATTAGCAGGTAAGCTTCAAGCTTGCTTGAAGCCTTCTTCAGCACCTACAACTCTAGGTAACCATCCCAGGCGTCACGGCACACCTCCAAGAAGGGTCCCAGGGCGCCAATTAAAGGCATCGTCCTCAACAGCTACTCCAATTGGAGATCTTATCACTGCAACAGCACATGCGTAGAAGGGCACCGCCTTTAGTGCCACATCGGTAGCTGATGAAACGACATGCAGATATAAAAGGAATTTGTGCCTTAGCCCCATTGCCTCAATGAGCACAGGGTGAGGTCCCTCTCCACGTGTGCACGCATGCCCTCGCTCGCGCTCACACCTCGCGGGTCTAGGCTTGGTCCGTTTACCCGGATACCCAGGTCTGGTCTGGTTTACTAGTTCTGAGAGAGGAAGAAGAGAAAAAGGAGAGGAGAGGGGGGGGGTTTTGCTCTGCTGCCCTCCTCTCAACTCTTATGAGATCTGAAAGAGACCTTTGCCTCTACTGGCGTGCTGAGTCCTGTGCTGTGCCTTCTCTGAAGTTGAGGGAAGAAGAGAAGGAAGAGGAAAAGAGAAGAGAAGAAGAGAGAAATCTACACCTCTCCCTGAGGCTTGAAGAGAAAGTGAGGAAGAGGCCTTTGCCTCTATTAAGGCATCTAAGCGCCTATTCTGTCATCTGATATCTGCTGATACCTTGGTTCTATTGATTAAATTGAGATTCGATTGGCTTATATGATCTGTTACATTGAGTAGCTTGCAAAGCTTAACATTGTAGGGTAATTTGGTGATTCAAATCACCATTTTACCCTTTCATCTTTTTGCATTATTGACATCAGATTTCATTTATATATCATTCTTGTTTGAAATTCTTATATTGCATTTGAATTGTGATCTTGAGAAGTATTTTGCCAAGGATTTCTTTCGAGTATAAATATTATTTATTTTTCGCACCGATTCAATCTATACTACAACGCGACAATTTTAAAACCCATTTCAGAGCGAATAACACTCGGTACCTTCTATCTTTGAAGATGTCCAAGCCATCCAAGGTTACTCCAAACCTGACCCCTTCTCCAACACCTACAACATCGGATGGCGTAATCACCCAAATTTCGCTTGGACGAACCAAAAAAATTGAACCAATTCTAGAATCAACCCAAGCCAAACCCCCTTCCTATCAGCAAGGACCACCGGTTAGACCACCCTATAATCAGAATAGGGCGGCCCCTCCCCCACAAAACAAAATGGACACGCTAATAACAATGATGGCTGATATGAATTAGAAACACCAAGAGGAAATGGCATTAGTGAAGGGACAATTGAGCCAGCTGTTGGATTGCAAACAACAGGGATCCCTTCCTTCTCAACCACAACTAAACCTGCGAAATGTGATTAACAGAGGCCCCAATTCTCAAGGGTTCCAAGCCAATCCTAGGCATGCCCACATGGTCCAGCAAGCCCCACAAATACCCCCTGGGTTTGGGGCTTCTTCTTCCTCTTCTTCTCAAGGATCTATCCATGGTCCCAATGCCTCAACCAATGCGGTTACTTTGAGAAGCAGCACTAAAGCCCAGGACCCCAAATGGCCGACCCCTCCCGTGAACTCACTTCTTGAGATACCCAATTCTGAGGATGAGCGGGAGGAACCCATGGACCTGGAGACTGACCCGATTCAAACCCAAACACCATACCCTGAGGCCTTGGAGAAAAGAAAGAAAAAGAAAGCTGTAGTTGAGAATGAGGAGCTATTGGAGATTTTCAAACAAGTCCAGATTAATATTACGCTCCTCGAAGCAATCAAGCATATCCTGACTTATGCTAAGTTCTTGAAGGATGTCTATATGCCAAAGCGTAAGCCGAGAACCCAAACACCTAGGAAAGTAGTGCTCTCAGAACAAGCTAGTTCAGTGATATTGAGCAGCCTGCCTCCCAAATGAACTAACCCAGGAGCGCCCCTGATTTCTTGTAATATCGGGGACATGACATTTGATAGAGCACTCTTGGACTTAGGTGCCTCAATCAACCTAATCCCGACTACCCTTTATCACCAATTTGGATTTGGGGAATTGAAACCCACACCTGTGACTATCCAATTGGTTGATAGATTTTTGAAAACCCTGAAGGGGGTAGTCTAGGACATAATTGTTTGGGTCGAGGACTTCTACTTCCCGATTGACTTTTTGGTCCACAATATGGAAGTCCCCAAACAGCTACAAAACACACCCATCATCTTAGGAAGACCCTTCTTAGCTATAGCTAAGGCGAACATTGATTGCGACACAGGATGCATGGAAATTGCCTTTGGAGACAAGAACATGCAATTGGATATCTTCAGGGTGGCTAAGTCTATTGATTGTGGCTGGGTTGAGGAGCACAATCCCGTGGAACCTCTGGTTGAAGAATGCCTCACTCTTAGCTCGTCAGCAGACCATCAGACTCAACCAATTGATGACTACCTTGACCCACTCCAGCCTGTGGAGGTTGACCTGTGTAGAGTTGATTACCTTCAGCAACCTCCATTCGAGGAGATTGATGTTGATCAACTCCCACCTTTCCCCTACCCATCAAATGTTGTCCCACCTACACCCAAACTAAAGCCTTTACCCAATAATCTCAAGTATGTCTTCCTAGGACCTAACCAGACCTTCCCTGTGATTATCAATGCCTACTTAATTAAGGATCAAGAACTTAGGTTGACTGCAACCCTCTCTAAACATCGAGCAGCCATTGGATGGATAATTTCTGACCTAAGGGGAATTAGCCCTAGTTATTGCACTTACAAGATCTATTTGGAAGATGGGGCTCAACCTTCTCGCCAGATGCAAAGGCGATTGAACCCGAATATGCGAGAGGTCGTTAAAAAAGAAATAATCAAGTGGCTTGATGCAGATATCATTTACCCAATTCCCGATAGCCCCTGGGTGTGCCCCACTTAAGTGGTACCCAAGAAAGCTAGGCTCACAGTGGTCACCAATGACCAAGGCGAATCCATCCCCACCCACACCGTTACCGCATGGCGGCTATGCATCGACTATAGGAAGCTTAATGAGGCCACCAAGAAAGATCATTTCCCTTTGCCATTCATTGACTAGATTCTCAAGCGATTGGCAGGGCAGAAATATGTTTGCTTCCTGGATGAATATTCAGGATACAACCAAGTTGCTATTACATCAGAGGATCAAGAGAAGACCACATTCACTTGCCTGTATGGCACGTGCGCATTCCATCGTATGCCATTCGAGTTAAGAAATACACCTGCGACCTTTCAGCGTTGCATGCTAGCCATTTTTTTAAAGGTGGTGGGTGAATACCTTGAGATTTTTATGGATGATTTCTCCGTGTTCGAGAACTCATTCGACCATTGTCTTGGCAACTTGGAGAAGAACTTGAAGCGATGTATCGAGGTCAACCTGGTTTTAAGCTGGGAAAAGAGTCATTTCATGGTTCGGGAAGGGATTGTCCACGGTCACATCATATCGCATAGGGGCATCAAAGTGGATCAAGCTAAGGTTGATTTAATTTCCAAACTTCCACCCCCTAGCTCGGCCAAGCAAATATGATCTTTCCTAGGACATGTTGGCCTCTATAAAAGGTTCATTAAGGATTTTTCTAAACTTTCTAAGCCCTTGACTGACCTTCTAGTCAACGACACCCTTTTTCACATGACACCTAATTGCGTCAAGGCTTACAACACTCTTAGGGAAATAATCTCCACTGCACCTATTTTACAACCCCCATACTAGTCCCAGGACTTTGAGATAATGTGAGATGCATTAGATTTTGCCATCGGCGCTGTCCTAGGACAAAGAAGAGAGAAGAAATCCGTGGTGATCTACTCTGCGAGCAAAACATTAGATGAGGCTCAACAGAATTCCACCGTCACAGAAAAAGAACTGCTCGCCATTGTCTTTAGATTAAAAAAATTCTGATCATACCTTCTGGGATCCCACATGACGGTTTACACCGACCACTCGGCTATCCAGCATTTGTTGGCCAAAAAGGACGCTAAACCCAAGCTCATCCGATGGATCCTACTCTTATAGGAATTTGACCTGGAAGACCTGGAAATATGTGACAAAGCCGAGTCCAAAAATGTTGTAGCCGATCACCTATCCAGACTTCACCCGGACCACATCGGATCCTCATTACCTTTGACTGACACCTTCCCTGATGAACAACTTTTAGGCATGCAAGGAAGAAAGCTACCCTGGTATGCAGACTTAGCAACGGGATAAGTCCTTGGCTGAAACCAAGCACTATTTCTGGGATGATCCTATGTTGTTTAGACTATGTGATGACCAGATCATTAGGAGGTGTATTCCTGAAGAGGAAGTCTAAAGTGTGCTGTCCTTTTGTTACGACCAAGCCTGTGGTGGCCACTTCTCTGGGAAGCAAACGGCTGCAAAGGTTTTGCAATCCAGATTTTACTGGCCATCCTTATTCAAGGACGCACACAGTTTAGCCATGACTTGCTCTCGGCGCCAAACATTAGGGACTATGACTAGAAAGGATATGATACCCCTCCAGCCCATTCTGATTGTTGAAATTTTTTATGTTCAGGGCATCGATTTTATGGGTCCCTTCCCGCCATCCAACAGTTATGAGTACATATTAGTCTCAGTGGACTATGTCTCAAAGTGGATCGAAGCCGTAGCCACCCGAAGATGTGACCATAAGGCTGACATGGACTTTGTTAAGAAGAACATCTTCTCTCTGTTTGGGATATCGAAAGCCATGATCAATGATGGTCGGAGTCACTTTATTCATGCCCAATTTCATGCCCTACTTAGAAAATACAGGGTTACTCATTGCATTGCCACCCTGTATCACCTGCAAATAAATGGGCAAACTGAGGTCTCTAATAGACAGATCAAGAATATTTTGCAAAAGACCGTGCGACATGACCAGAAGAATTGGTCCACACGATTGGATGATGCCCTTTGGGCATACAAGATCGCTTTTAAGACCCTAATAGGCATGTCACCTTATCGATTGGTCTTTGGCAAAGCTTGCCACCTTCCAATCGAGTTGGAACACCGGGAATACTGGGCTGTTAAGTAGTGCAATATGGATTCCCAGTTGACCGGAGCACAAAGGACACTCCAACTCTCCGAGCTCGAGGAAATCCGTCGAAACGCCTATGAGAATAGTCGACTTTACAAAGAAAAGATGGAAGTAGTCAACGACAAACACATTCATAGGAAAACCTTCGAGCTCAATCAGCAAGTCTGGCTTTTTGATGCAAGACTTAAACTTTTCCCTGGGAAGCTGAGATCAAAATGGACAGGACCATATCAGATGGTCAAACCTTATCCCAATGGGGCAGTTGAAATTGTAGATCCTAACACTGGGCAAACCTTCACAATAAACGGCTAGAGATTAAAACACTATCTTACCTAGGTTCCCCAAAGGAAGTAGTCACCCTCATTGAGGGTTGACACGGAGCTTCATCCAGCTGGAGGCAATAAACTCAGCGCTTCCTGGGAGGCAACTTAGAAGATCCAGATTGATCAGATAAACTGCGGCACTCAGGTGATTTCTTTCTGTACTCCCTTGCATACATTTATTTACCAATGAGGACATTGTCCAACTTAAGCATGGGGGGTGGTAATTCTCATTCTCTGAGTTTATATTATCAGCCTGAATTATATATAAAAAAAATTAGGAAGGAAAACTTAGGCATTAGGAGCTTGTCAACTGCGAGAAATAATACGAGAATTTGAAACACCTAGACTTTTCAGGCCTTCAGGCTTAATCAACCCTGGTGTCCACTAAAATGTGGATTTAGCCCCGAATCTTCGCAACCTTAATTTACATTAATCTGATTAATGAAGAGAGGTGATAAGTATACGACTTATCAACCTACCCTCTGACTCGGAGGGACTTTTAATCTAAGCATCTACACACATTTTTGCACTAACTCACTCCTCGGAGATTCTAACAGAAATTGGGTAGTTAATGAACCTTCTAAGGTGGTATGGCTGGCAAGTTGTCGTGTGTAACCGCCCATTGGCCGGTTGTCCAGAGTCCAGCCACACGACCATTCTCTTTTATTGCCTCTAGGTAAATCTTAGATCAAGGAAGTCACCTACTGAAACAACAAAAGAAAAAGTAAAAAAAAAAAGAAAAAGGGAGAAATAGAAAAAATATATATAGAAAAAGAAGAAAAAAAATAAATAAGCCACACTTCACCGCACGAGTATGGCTAGCAAGTGGTCGTGGGTAACAGCCCATTGGCCAGTTGTCCAGAACCCAGCTCACTAAATGCACGAAAAAGGCCAAAACACTTAAGGAAGAAGCGGAGAAGTAGAGCAATCCAGAGAGATGTACATTGGAAATACCCTTGTGTTGACCCCACTCAAAATAAAAGTAGGGAGAAAGATACCGATCGGACAGATACACCTTTAGGTAAGCATTTTCTTTTCCAGTCACCTAGGGGTGTAGAAACCCGAAGTCTATTTTAATTACCGTTGAGTGAGTCTATCACAATCTTCACACCAAGATGCTTAGCACTTAGAGTCTTTTTCAAGTTATGGGTGGGTTGGGTAGCCGAAAAAAGTTACCTACACACTCTCAACTCCAAAAATCCAAAAAATGAGAAAAGATGAAAAAGAAAAAAATATGTCTCTATATATATGCTTTAAAGCGAGGACTTGGGTGGTTTGCATTTTGACAGACACACAGGCGTTGTTTAATCTCTGTGGATTAGGCTCTTAGTATATTTCCTCCCGTTGACAGACAACATATGTCTAAGTAATCAATTCCTAATTCCAATTGAAAATAACGGCTAAGATAAACCTCACTAAGGACTAGCAAGGGATGAGCATGGGGGTATGATACTCTGCATTTAATGATGATAATTCTGTCAACAAGGGTTTATCTTGAGGATATATGTGCACTAATAACACACCATAATGGGCATGGGAGCACCACATGCATCGCAAATTAAGATTGCTTATAAATCAATGTTTAATGGCCATATGTACAAGTGCATATTGAAACTGGCCTCAGATGAGCAATTTGACCGCACGGATGGATTCAGATCGAAAAATGGAGTCCAACAAACTTGAAATCACTTAAATCTGACATCCAGAGCTCCCTTGACCAGCCCAAGAAGTTCTGGTCATTAATCATTAGATCAACAGCCCACAAGCAACCATGTAGCGCCAATTGCCGCGCCCGCACCCATGTTGCAGCCACGCTCGTCTCACAAGATGCATCTTGATCGTCCGATCGTCCATCGAATGGCACAGCGTTCACGCAAAACCACGACAAAGCGTGAGCGTAGCGCAATGGTTAGCGCCTCAAATCCTCGCACGCAAACGCGCGTTCGAGCCAGGTCAAGGCTCAAATCGGTAGTAGAGGCGTGAACAAAGGAAATTCAGCCATAGATGATGATGTGGACAGTGTAAATGGCGGCTACGTGGCGCTCTGGATGCACGCCATCGCCCACGCGTGCTCAAGGTAGCGCACAAGGCGTGATTCCAGCCATTCGATCTTCCATCGGACGACCCATACTACGCACCCAGGCAAAGATGCACGCAATCCATAGCACGCGTCGACGCGAACTCTCGACCTTTTGATCATCCATCGGATGGCCTACATGGCACGCACACGGATTGCACAGGGGAAGGAAGCACGCGCACGCACGCTTGGACCGGCAGGCAAGGGGCTTCACCGACGTTTCTGGAATGCGTTTAGTGACATCTCGGACGTCGCTAAAACCCTTACTTAACTTGGAAAACCCTTCTCTATATAAACCTCCTCAACCACCCCATTCAAGGGCATTCAATTCACACACACTCTCCATGCAACACTAGCCTTCTCCTAGCTCCACCAAATACTCCATACCTGCCCCGGAGTTGTCAAACCACCGACGGAGCCTGCATGCACCGCCATGGCCACCTTGCCTCCTCCTCGTACTCTCTTTACTTTAGTTTTATGTTGCACTTGTTTAAGCTTTCATCTATTGTTATAGTTGTAAACAAACTCTAATCGCATGCTATATGTTGATGATGTTTCATATATCATAGCTCACATCCTCTTAGAATTATTGCCAAGTTTTAAACACGATCTCTAACCCTACTCTCTCTCTCTCTCTCATTTTCTCCCAAGCAAGCGAACCAAACATTCTTATGACAACTAAAGCAACAAACTAATCCGATTTCACACCACCTTGTGTTCGACACCTGGACTCACCAAATTTCACATCTTAAATTAAAATCGATGTCATGAACGTATACTACAATGGCATAACTAAACAAACGCGTTCCGCGCATGTCAACTATTAATAAGCAACAGATTTAGGGAAATAAATTTACCTTGATGACATTCTTGACATGTGCCTCCATTGTGCCAAATAGATTTTTTTGAGGGATACTTAGCAAGAAAAAGATATCCTCCAGAGCATCCTAAAAGCAAAAAAATATATCATTGATCAATGGTTTACACTGAAATCCAAATTTGTTTTCTTCCCAAAGAAAAAAAATTCCAATTCAATTGTCAACTACTTCACCTGCATGGCCTTCATGTTAGCATTTACAGGAATCACCCTCCTCAAAACAACCGCCCCAGATCTTGGGATCTTCGCATTGGGCTAGTAGAGAATCGCATGTGGTTGAGGAATTAGCTCTGGGCTCCAATTTAATTTAGGTAATGCAACTGATACAACTATCTGTTTATTAAAAAGGATCAACAAAATGAAAAGAAAATTAGCGTATTTCTAAAGAGTGTTTCCCCAATTTGGTATCCCAATCATCTCTTCTTGATAGTAACATCCATCTCCTTTTGCAAAATGAAGGCATGCTAACATGCAAGAACACAAAAATTTTCAGAAACTCTACCAACTTTACTTCCACAAATTGTTAAATGTAGTAAATTATAAAGCTAAGTTAACAACCAAATGATAAGTGTAGGCTTAGCTTTTGCTTGATGGTATGAATTGAAAAGTATATAGCTATTCATTTTTCTATCCACCAAGATTTCTGATGTTTCAACTATAACCATTTCATTTGAGCCATTCCTTTCTATACTACACCTCCATTCTATCAAAACAATCCCAAATTTGATTGTGCAAAGCATTAATAGGTTGCTGAAAGATGGCAACACCATCATCCTTCATAACTAGTTTAATTTGTCTAAGTTCTAAGGACAAATTCATCTTATTAACCAACAAAAGGGTATAACTTAACAACATGAAGAATTGGGAGGAATGACATTGAAACCAGTTAATTTTGTTGTTTTAACAGATTAACACAAATGCAAATTAACTAAAAGGCAAACGTACACTAAATTGAAGTTCAATTGAGCTCAAATTCCTAATAAGTAGGCCTGCATTTATTGGTTTAAGGCTTCTATTAAGACTGAAGACTAAATCTCAAATAAAAATCTTAATTTTAGCCTCACTTAAATTAACAGGGTTCTAACAAAAATAAATGTAATCCAAACTATCTAAAAATCATGGAAAAATATTCCATAAGGTTTGAATTAATCAATTTTACAATCGCAACCCTTTTTCATCTCAAACAGGGACCTAAGTGGGTTTTTGATACATTTTGGGTCTAAATGTAAATTTATCACGGAAATATCACCGAAACCTAAAATTGAAGTCACCATTAAATTTCTCATGTCCAAATTAGGTTACTATAAAAATTTGGACCTATTCCGACTTCATCTTGGCCAAGTTTGCAGTTTGGACCCTCATAAATTAATCTCTTGCAAAAAGCCCCTAAAAACTTCATCTTCTTCACTTTTTAGTTCCTTCCAGCAGCAACGACATCTTCTCTCTAGCTGCAACTTCGGCCATGGATTGTGTTAGATTCAAGTAGCTAAATCTCGCCAAAATTGGCAAGATGTTGCACCTATCATTCCTGCACATCCTCGTGCTTTTTCCAGCTCATGTCTCCAACTAGGGAAGCTGCGATCCTCGGCTGAAGTTGTCGTCGGAGCACATTTTTACCACACCATCTAGACCTTGATTGGGCTGCAATCTCACCTCCTTCGCAGCGGCCGAGCTCCTTTAAAGCAAGGCCATGCCCTTGCGATTTGATTCGTCAAGTTTTTGGCGAGCATACCTCTCCCCTTCTTCATCCTCATACACCGCCATTAACGAGGCCATTGGAGCTCCTCAACCTCCCTTTGTCATCGTGCCTCTCTATCAACAGAGGCTATTGATATCCTCCCTAAATCCTCATCGAGTTTCTCACCATTAAAGCCAGCTTCCTCATTCTCCTCGTCGGTCCAATCACATTGTTGGAGTATTCTTCTTCTCAAGGTCTGGTCGGTCAATGCCCGACCTCCTCCAGCATCGCTCTCCCTCTCATAGGTACCCCTTCCTCTCTCTTTATTTCTATAGTGTAGTTTAGGCATTTTAGATTAGGAAAGCACCCACAAACTTCATTCACCCCACCGTCTTCTTCTTCGCGTACAGCCGATGATCGACGTAGCTCCAACATCGTCCTCTATGCTACTTCATGCGACACCCTCCATAACTGACCACCCCACGACCTTCATAAGGTCAAGGGGAATAAAACCCCTCAACCAATTGAAGGCCTCGACGCCTCCGCTCCTCCGCCGGACTCAAAAGCCCACCACTGCCTTCATCGGGTTCAATACACCTCCTCCGGCTTCCTTGTGTGAAATCATCACCACCACCTTCAGTGAGCTCAGGCGAAGGTTCTCAACCCTTTTATTGAGAGCTTCCACATCCCCGCTCGTCAATCGACCACCCACCACCAACGCCATATTTCATGAACTCGATAGCCACCTCTGGTCATCCCCAAAGCCCCAAGCTTCTCGTGAAGCTACGTGAGGGAATGGGCTCTGTATTGCAACCCCAAGCCAAGGGTGCCATGCTCTAAAATGCTGCCATCGACCTCCCGCTGCAACCCCCCTTCATGCAAGAAGCACAACATCTTCTTCCTTCCCTAAAGCTGCTGGCAGGGACCAACAAGAGAGAAAGTTCTGTTGGAGGGACCAATTTGTGAAGCTACAGGACCTAGTTGCACGTCTTCAAGGAATAAAGCGTAATAAATTCAATAATTTCTAAATTTTCAAGGATTGATTGGTAATGATTATTGAATAGTTGGAGATATCATTGGATTACCTTGCTCAAGCATTACTTGTAATATCTTTTTATTTAGTGTTTGACCATAATAATTTTCATTTTATTTGATTAAGCATTGAAATCAAAAAATATTTTGATTCTAAATAAGTTTCTATTGCAATTACCTGCTCAAACATTCTTGATAACTGAGTATTTAGTGCTTAATTGCTTTTAAACTTGATTGAGTTATAGTAATGAGCATTAAATAATTTTTTGCACGAGAGTTTGGGTTCATATCTTAATTCATAGAACCAAGTGCAAATATCAAACCTGTTTATTTGAAAATTCACATTTAGTACAAGTTCAGTTGTACATAATTTAGATAGTGGTTTTCGTGCATTAGCTTGCTCCTAGTAAACGACCTTGGAATATTTTTATTTCGAGTTATATAAATTGTAAATGTTCATCTCACTTTAATCAACTATACTATGACGCATTATATTTTCAAACACGAACGAAGTGAGCCCAACATTTTGGCATCGTTACCAGGGAGCAACACGCTCTTGCCACTATCATTGTATATATTTTTCCTTTTATTCTATATATGTGTATTTTATTTTATTTATAAATATTTATTTTTCTAACTTACCTACCTTTGTTTTAGTTGTTTTTCTTGCTGGACTGGACCTGATTCAACTAGCCCAACATCTGCATCAAGGTTCTTTTTCTTTCTTTATCCCCCTCTTTCTTTGTATATAAAAAAACCTAAACAAAATTAGGATCGCAACCTTGCCTTATTTTCTTAGACAATATCATTTTGGCAAGTGATGAGAGCCTCATCATGAGTCCTAACTAGCATAATTTAATCTAAATAAGTGTGAAGAAGCTCCTACAAAACCTAAAGAGAAGCTTAACTCAGAGAATTCTAAATTGAAGAGTAAAACAAATCATAAGGGGTAAAACTGTAATTTTACCAATGCAATACACAAACAAGGTAATTAAGGGTCTAAACACAGGTTAAATAAGCTTAATAAGGAAGGAAGTGGGATGATCTGATCTGAAAAGGGCTATAGCAACTTCTAGGAATTAAATGACATTCTGTAACCCTAAAATAAACCTACTTTAATTCACGAGGTTCGAGGTAGGATAAAAATCAACTAAATCCTCTAAAATTCATGGAAAAATATTCCCTAGGGTTTAGAACCTTTAATTTGGCCTTTGCAACCTATTTTGACCTAAAATGAGAACCATGCCCAATTTATGAACTAATTTGGGTTTTTGACCGACTTTACAATTTGGTCCTCTTGAATTACTTTTTGACCTTATCTTTTGAAACCCTTACACATTGCCCCCTATATTTCTCGTCATTCTTTGCAGAACGGTCCTCCCTGCCATTCTGAGCAGGCGCCATACCTCCAGCGACCTTGCGCGGAGGATGGCACCGCGCAAGGTATGGTACCCGTTCTCAGGAATGAACGAGAGGTTCCCTACGTCGTCCTCTGTCGCAAGGACCCTCCCTTGTGACCTGCAATCGCCCTTGCCTCTCGTGCGAACACACGAAAGGCATGGGTATCCATCTCCAGCCATCTCCTGCGTGCTCCACACGTCGCTCCCTCGGGCCACTCTCCTCGCCAGTGCCTTTATAAGGAGCGGCAGGGACTACCATCCACCGCAAGCTATTTCTGGCGGAGAAAACCCCTCTCTTTCATCTCCCCTCTCTCCCGTCAGATTGCCCTAGCTTCCGGTGAACTCTCCTCGTCCTCCTCGCCGCTCTGCTGCCATACCTGCAGCAGAGCCCACTCTGTCTCGTCATCCCACGCCAGGCTGCACCAGCTGGCGTCCTCAGATCTCTTCCTCATCGCCATCACTCCTCCCCTGGGCACCTTCGTATTCAGCTCCGGCAGGCACGCACCGGGTAGTTTCCCTCTTCGTCGACTAAGTAGGTAGGAATTTTCTCCTTACTCTCCTCTCACTTTTCCCCTCTTGAATTAGTATTTTAAACCCCTCGACTGCCACGACCACCTTCATCTGCTCCGCCTCTGGCCACCATCTCCGGCGAGATCGCCCCACTTCCACAGACCTTTCCACCCCTCCCCAACAAGCCCAGAGCTCCCCCTCACTCCACTCTAGCGATTCCCCTACTCCATTCATCACCCTGCACACTCTGAGCACCCCCCGAACACGCCCACTTCCACGCACACAGTTTGCCCTAGGTGCACGCCCACAGGCACTCTCACCACACGTCGCCCCTCGCACCGCCTTCGCCACACTCCGGCGAAGCTCCCTGTGTTATCTGACATGGCCGGGAGGCAGTCTTCGTGATTTCAGGGTTCACCCTCCTCGCCGCCATTGGCGAGCTGCTGGAGCTTCTTCGCAGGCAGCTCCAGGTCTCTTCAACGCCAGGCGAGGGCTCCAGCCAATGTTGGGCAAGTCCGCGAAGGCGCCCAGGTTCTCAATTGGGAGCGCGAAGCCTTCGCTGCTGCCTAATTGACAGCTGCTTCTCGCCTGCAGGCGAGCAGAGCGGAGGTGGGAATTTAGTCCCACCTCATAAGTGTAGGAGCGAGCGCCACCACTTAAATTGAAAAAGTGGTATAGGCTCTTTGCCTCTGATTACACACAGGGTGAGGTCCCTCACCTATCACCGAGTCTCATCCGCGGCTCACCCACGCGGATCTAACCCGACCCGACACCCTCCTGTGCACTCCTCGCACACCACCCACGCCGGTGCGCCTGGACCCGGGCACGCAACCCGACCCAATTACCCGGCTCTAGGAGAGCTTCCTAAAGAGAGATCCAGAGAGAGAGATGCGAGGAAGGGGCAGGGTAGGTTTTGCGCTGATATTTGTGTGTGAGCGCAGGAAAGAAGAAAGAAGGAAGAAGAAAGGAAGGAAAGAAGCTAAAGGAAAAGAAGAGGAGCTGCACTGTAGCAACCAAGCAGTTAAGTCGTCTGAGTGCTAAATCAGATGTCGGCGAAAAAGGAGAGTCAGCAGCTAGAGCAAAAGAAGAAGAAAGAAGAAACAAAGAAGAAGACAGGCTGAAGAAAAAGAAAGGAGAAGAAGAAGCAAAGAAGAAGACAGGCTGAAGAAGAAGAAAGAGGAAGCAGAGAAGAAGAAAAGAAGAATGAAGAAGAAAACAAGTTGAAGAGAAGAGCCAGCTGAAGAAAGAGAAGAAGAAAAAGCCAATTACCCTCTCTCTCTCTGTCTCTCTCTCTCTTAAATTTTTGTAAAACCATATATATATTGTGAATTTATATGCTTCTGGAATTTTGGTTTGCTCCCTAAGTTCAACCTCGGGAAACTTTTCATTCCGAGTAATAAATTGTATTAGACTGGTAACCGTTTTGTTATATACCACAACGACTATAATAACCACATCAACAACAACGAACGAAGCGGTAACCAGCAAGAAAGTTTTTGATTATGCTCTATGCTTCAATTTTGAAGAAGCGATTGGAATATATCACACAATCCATAATTTTTTGTGCCTATTAGGGATTGATACTTAAGCTGCCCAACATATTTGGACTATCACATTCTTGTTTGAGTCCAAGTGTGAAACTTGCTTTGGATTAAATTGGATTCCATTTTTAGAGCCAATTAGGGTTTTGAAATTTTAGGGTTTCTGGAATGCTAGAATACACTTGCCAATTATAAAGAAAATATCTCCTGCATTATGTGTAACCTAAACCCTTGTTTGAATTAATTTAATTACTCAAACCCTAAAATCAAAGCTTTAACATCACTTGAACCTTAAAACTCGTGATTTGAACTTATTTGTTGGACTAAATAGGGTGGTTTGGGTGAGTCAACCTAAATTTTCATCCTGGAATCCATAGGATAGGTCAGGTGAAGTTAGGTTGCATTGTAACCTAATCAACCTAAAATTAGGTCACAAGTGAATTCATCTTTAATGATCAAGTGATAACCAAGGCACATGCACATTTAAGCTTAAAATTGGTAGACTTTAGGGCTTAACTTATTCGTTTCCGGTCTACTTGGACCCACAGTGACAAGGAAGGTCGAGTCGAGGAACTCTGTAACCTGCTGGAGCACTCTACCGTATAGGGGTCTTCGTGAGACTCTCCCTTCCTAACTGCCCAAGTAATTCTCAGGGCGTGTGAGTTTCTGATCTAGAGGTACATTTACCTCATATCTACCTTAGTCATCCAATTGATTTGGGTGTCTTGGTTGGGTCTAATTCATATCTAGTCCCTCTCGCCTTTTCTGTACACGGACAAAAGGAGGTCCTTAGGATTCACCTTAAGGCCTCAATTAGAGCTTAATCCAAATCAGGGTCAAGTCCCAATTAATTTGTGTGATATCTAATCCAACTAGCTTTTCTTCTAATCATTTTCTCTTTGAACGTGAATTTGATCTTGATCCACTACCTTACCTGATTCAGTTATTGGGAAATCAACCAGAAATCTAAGAAAATGACCACTAGTCCTGAACCCTATATGAGCATGAAAGATAGAATGATTGAGGATTCTCTTAGGTGCAACGAAGAATTTTACAGAAGCCCAATCCTAGCCCATAGAGTTCAAGTTAGTGAGCCAAAAATGACAAACCTCATTATGGATCACATCCAAATGATTGCAGCACAGTTAGCAGGTGGTTCAACTCGGGAAACCCTCTTAGAACAAATTATTTCAGTGAGAAAATTGCACAAGAATGAGGGTTTAGAATATTTGTCAAATCCAATACTTTGGGAAAAATGCCAGGATATCATTTCACAGTGTGGGGATCTGTTGGATCAGTTGGAAGAATTGATCATTGAAAGATACCCAAAACCTCACCCAGAAATTGATTATGAATCTTGGGATAATTTTGAGGAGGAATTTGATTTTCCCAAACCCGAGTACTAGAATGGAGGTTTTCATGCTTAATCTCCAACCCAAGTAGAACCAGATGATGATTTTTTGCAGAATGAATTACCTAATACAGAAAATCAACTTTTAGGTTGGGAAGATTCTATCATAGGTGTTCTTAATACTGAACCATCAGCCGAAATTCCTGAAGATGGTTCAACTATGATAGAATTTCAAAACACTTATGATAAGTTTGATTCTGAAGTCCTCAAGGATGTAACTTCCGCACCTTATCTTGGTACGATTTTCCTCGAGAACAATTCTTACATCCCAATTGATATGAATTTAGAAATAGATTCTAGTAACCCAACTCCTATTTTTGACCTAGAATCTGGATCCAAACCTATTTGGGATGATTATAAGGCTCATTTGGATGAGAATATGATCTCAAATTCACAATATTATGATCTTCATGAACCTATTTTTGATGATAAAACCGCTCCTGATTCCTCAAGAGCATATGGATCTATTTGAATCGAAACCAATTTATGACACTGAACCAGAGGAATCTGAAGAGCCAGGATTAGATTTTGTCTTTCCTAGATATTCTGAACTAGAGTCTAGGTTAGACCAATCTCAGGTTGATAACTTGGTGAGTCCTGATTCTTCTTATGGTGGTAATCTCAATTCCAATTCAGGTTTCGAAAATTATTTTGGATTCTCCCTTACTGATGTTGAGCTTGAATCTTATTTTGATTCAGGAGAATCCTTTTTTCCAGAGGGTTGCACTCAAATCTATGACCTCGATGTCTATGACCCGTTCTTTGATTCTGATTCCGAGGTCATCGATTTTGAGCTTAAAGCAATTGCACCTCATGATCAAGAGACCATTCAGGAAGGGTTGCTTTAGATTCTTAGCAACTGGTCTCCACCACATGAGTCCACCAGAATTCATTTCCATCCTAAATTACCTCATTCTAATCTGGTTCAACCTGATCCTCCACCTCAGTTTGACAATGAATGGGACATTGATCAAACTGAAAGTCAATTGCTAATTTCTGCTGATCCCATAAGTAGGGATCCTATATTTTTCACTGATCCATTATCATTTGAGGATCCTTACTCTAAATTGGCTGATCCTATGCAGCCAAACCCATGCTTTTCAATTCCATATATTTTTTAGCCGAATTTCATTTGGTGGGCTCCACATCTACTGATCCATATTTTCCAACCCACCAGACTTATTGTGTTTGGTTTGCACAATCAGCTAGTTGACCTAAACAAGCACCTGGTTGGTCTGACCAGGTTAATCATCAAGGTGCCTGTTCTACAAAACTCCTGCAACCTGATCACTCCTTCCTCTTAACCATTTTTTACTCGACTAAAGGCTTTAAATTTAGCGTTTAACGGGAGGCAACCCGTCATTCAATAATAAAAAAAATAATAAATACAAAAAAAAATCCTAAGAACCCTTTTAATCATCTTTGAAGTTATTTGCATAATGACTCAACTTTGATCACTTCTTCATCTAGAACATCTCTGATCACCTCAAATTCTCATGATTTGGAATTAGGATAGTCAATTGCTCTTTCTCGATTCACTAGGAAGGTATGCTCATCCATCTCAATATTAGGTGACCCTCTGTAATTTACATATACAAACAACACTAAATTTAATTAAAGGACGCATATATAAATAAAAAGTTCTCCTGATAAAGAGACAACATAAGAACAGGGGTACCCACTTGCCCCACCAGAGGTCCTTAGCTGTGGTATCATCGTTGACCACCTACTTGTCTTTGGGTGAACATCCTGTCTTGACACTGGAGAGGGTGGTGAAGGCACCACTTGAGGTGACAAATGACCCATGTTCATACTTAATTGCCTACTCATACAGCTCTGCACATACATAGATACACATAAATTAACTGAATTAAACAAGAACAACAATAACAATAGATATACTGATCAATTCAATTCTTTCTAGAAATTGGCATAAACTATGTGTTAGCCACTCGAAATTGGTACTGAACGGAATGAATGAGTTAGTTTACTTATAATTAGTTAGAGATTATAGAGAACATGAGTGAACCTGAGGGCGCTGTTTCTGAGGGTAGGGGAAAAGGTGGGATGGCGAGAAACTCTGGGGGTCTCCAGGTTGATCCCTGTCGGATCTCCCTTCACCAACTTGGGCCATGTTTCCTTGTTAGAGATGCCAAGGATGCACTAAACAAGACAACCAGTTCAATTCTACATAACAGTAATCCATTCTCACCATGTTACAGTTCGTATTCACTTGTTTTTTCAATTAATCCGTCATGACAAGAATCATATAGTTCCATCCATCAAAAATCACCCATACAAATTGTTGGTAATTAGGCAGTTGGATTTTTTCCAAAAAGATCAAATATTTACCATCTCATTTTGAAAAGTAAGCGAACTGATTTCTTCAATTGTTTGTATGTTTGTTTCTACTCTACAAATTTTTATGTACTAAAACAACTTAGGGAGACAGGTGGTTCCTGAAAAGATTTATCTGATAAGGTCTTACTTGTATGGAGACTATGGTGGTTTCAATGCACCTCCAAGATTCAATCTCCTGTATTGGAACTATGACAGCAGCGTGGAAGGCACTCGCAGCGCAGGGTATGGAAGGAACCTACGAAAGAGACACGACGACATGGGAGGAACTCATGGGGCACGAGGAAGAGGAGTGGCGACGGGGAAGGCACTCCCAGGGTAGAGGAGTGACAGAACTAATTGGAGGAGTGGCGGAACTTGTCGAAGGAGCGACAAAACTCATGAGGTAGAGTGGCAACAGAACTTGTAGGGTAGAAGAGGGCGAACATCGAAAGAACTCGAGGGGAGGAGCAGTGTGATGTGCATACATCTGATCAACCTAAAATGTCTATTAATGCATGTTCTTAGTGTCACATTAGCATCATACATTGTAAATAATGCATAACATGCATTATCATGCATTTAGATCAAGTTGTATAATTTGTATAGTAATTGTCTCCTTTTTATGGTCAGAGAGACAGGGCGAACTTTTATCGGGGCCTCGAATCAAAGATTCAACCATACGGATTTGATCAGGGAGACGATTGGAGTTCAACGACTCCAAGATCACCCTAATCGGACATCCATAGCACCAGATAGAGATCAAGGAACCCTAAAGATCAAGGGCCAAGATGGTGTTAATCTGCACCTCAGACGACAAATCCAACTGCACGGATGGATTCGGATCGACGATCGCAACCTAATGACACGAAAATCGGTCCAATCCGATACCCATGGCACCATCCACAGTACTCAGAAGATGGACAACCAAGATGGCGCCACGTGGCGCCGTCTCAGCTGCCCAACCAACCCCAAGGAATCGCAGCTTCCTTTCCTTCTTCACCGACCCACTCAATCTCGACCGTTGGATGCTCATCCAACGGTCGCGAAGCCGCGCGCACAAATTCTCTGTGCGACGTAGAGCCGCTCGTAGCGTAGCGATTGGGCATCTTCACGAGATGAGGCGGTCGCACGTTCGAAGCTGCAGGTGCCTCAAATTAGAGTGGGTGAGCTGACACGCAAGGAGTAGAGCCGTGCGATGAAGATCGTGTTGTGCTGAGCGGTCGATAGCGCCCATGTGTGATCAGACGTGCGACGCTGACGCGAGATCACACGTGGGCGCACGGCATGGGCGGGGATTGTTTAAGCCATCCAATCTCTTGATCTGATGGCTGTAAGTTCGCGGACGTGCGCTTGCGTTGTGCAACACAGAGGCGACACCGTGCGCACACGAAGGCCACGTTCAGGCCTTTAGTGACAGATTTTTGCATCACTAAAGGTCCTGAATTAATGTTTTTCAAATTGTAATGTCCAAAATGCCCCCACTCCTTGCAACTATAAAAGGAGACCCCCTCCATACGAATTTCTCATCCCTTCCTTTTCTTCTCTCCCTCTCCAAAGCTCAAGAGAAGCTTGTCCCACACCCAGGATGCTCCTCAAGAGATAAAATAAATTTTTGCCCCCATTCCGGAAGCGAATCCCACGATGACGATGACGTGCTGCCTCATTTCCGTTCTTCCTGCCTCGACCTCCTTCTTCCCACTCCGTTTCTCGTCTTTCAGGTGTTGTCTCGTCCGGCTCGTCCTCCAAGCGATCATCGAGGAGGATAACTTCTCTCTCCCATTCCTTTTTCCTATTTTCTAGAGTAGAATCTTCCTACTTTCTAGTTGTAATAGTTTTCCTATTTTCTAGTGTAATTTCTCGCTTTCTTAGATGTACAAACATTTTGCAACTTCAAGTGGATGTTTTCTCTCTCTCTCTCTCTTAAGGTCTATAGTTATTTCATTTCATTGTAATTACTCCACTCTTTAAACAAAAACATAAATAAAAAAATATAATTGCAAATTTTGATCGACGTAGCCTCCCTGAGTTCGACCCGGGATTTCTATTTCAATATAAATTTTATTTGTTGAACCCGAGTTCTTCGCTATTCAAGCTACAACGACAGGTTTTCAAAACCAAATCTGATAGTGTAGTCTTCCGATGTTTCAACATTTTGGCACCGTTGCCGAGGGAGACAACGATTTTCCGATCTTCTTTTCACATTTCACGCACTTTATTGTCTTCTAACTTGCTTTCTCTCATGTCTATTGTTTTGCAGAGACCTCTATCAAGGAATCGTCAAGCGGTAGATCGAAGTAAAGTGCAGTTGAAGACGACTGTAAGTGCTCCCCATTCTTCCCCCCTCCATAGATTTCAATTCATCACATTAAATTCAAATTCCAATTAACCTAGGTGTTTGCATAAATCCTAAGATTAGTTTGGTTATTTGAATTTCCACTCACTCACATTTCACCCTCGCATATAAAAAAATAACAAAAAGATAATTTTGTGGGGTAATTCAACATACACCCACATTCAAGGCACTCAACCTAATTGATTTTCTTCTATTCAACCGGATTCTAATCTGTGGAACAAGTACACAATTCAACACATAAAAGAGTAGAAATCATTCTAGGTTAATGATGTCGAGCCCGAATAAGTTGTTAATATGGTGATTTTATCGTTGAAATGTGTATAGTGGTTAACCTAAATCGGACCTAACCATCTCTTTACAAAAATTTTTACCTGGCCTACTTGATTTTATCTTATCACTTTTAGGCCCAGGGTCGAACTCAAGGAAGTGGGGTACAAGTCAAGTTTCTACGCCTTTCCTGCAACGAGTCTCTTCCGTTCGTTTATTGTGTTTTTGGTGTTTTTCTTATTTAGATTTTTTTTTTGGTAATCTTTGTCCTTGAGGCACACCCTCAAAATTGGGTTCTTGGCTTTGAGCCAAAACAGAGTTCCAAGACGGGTCTTGCTATTCGCAAGACGGAATACCTACAAGTCAAAGATTATCTTTTCTCTTTTATATATATATATTGTCTTTTTACTATCAGGAAAGCGAAATAGAAATAAAGTAAATATAGTATATATATATAGGTATATATATTATGTATATAAAGGGGTTGGGGGTGGAGGCTGAGATGGAGTGTAGCACGGTATCGAGTCGGTCGTCATCTAGAAAGACGTAACCAACAGGACGAAGTGCTGCGTGTAAGGTGTAGGATGGATGGTGGAAGATGAATGCGAACATGATTTTTTTGTACACGTGTATCGAGGAAATATCAGCAACTGGTGCAGATGTTCCCGCGATACAGCGTATGGTAAATAATGTGAAAATATATATATGTATATATGTAAATATATCTATATGTATATATATATATATATGGTTATAAATATATAGGTATATATATATGTAGATATATATGTATATATAAGTGTATATGTATATATATATATATGTGTGTGTGTATATATATATAACTATATAGAGGTATATATATATGTATGTATAAGTATATAGTAATATATGTATATATAGATATATGTAGCTAAGTATATATATATATATATATATATATGTATGTATATATAGTTATAGATATATATACATATATATATATATATACATACATACATACATATATATGTATGTATGTATGTATGTATATAATACTATATAGATGTATATATATATATATATATGTATATATATATATATAATAATAATATATGTATATAGGTATATGTATCTAGATATGTATATATATGTATATATGTATATGTGTATAGATATATGTATATATGTAAGTATATATGTATATTTATATAAGTATATGTATATATATATAAGTATATAGATATATATATGTATATATATATATGTATGTATACCAATACATAAGTATATAGATATTACTATATGTATAAATATAAGTATATATATATATCTATATATGTATATATATATGTATACGTATATATATATATATATATATATATATATATATGTTTATAATAGAGTATAGGTGTGTGTGTGTGTGTGGAAGTGTTAGTGTAGGAGTGTGTGTGCGTCGGTGTAGAGAGAGTGAGAGAGTGTTGTGAGAGAGAGAGAGAGAGAGAGCGGGAGAGGAGAGAGCAGCCGCTCTGCTGGAGGCGAGGAAGGGTGTTTTAAGCCGTCTGCACGCGAAGGGCTTCGTCTGGTGGCTTCCGCGCGCGAGCGCGTATGCACGCGAGGGAGAAGGCCTGCGCCGGCCGGTTGCGAGCGCGGAGAGCTCGTGACAGAGCGGCGAAGCGGGAGGCAAGGTGTCTGCAGGCGCACGCAGAAGCTTGCAGGTGCTGGCAGGGGGGAGGGAAGCGCTTGGCCGGCCACTGCAGAGGCGCGCAGTAGCCGGTTGCGAGCGCGGAGAGCTCGCGATAGGGCGGAGAAAGAGAAGGCGGAGAGGGCCTGCAGGCGCGCGCAGAGGGCTGGGGCGCCTGCAGGTGAGCGCGGAAGGGGCTGCTGCTGCCGCTGGGCGTGCGAAGCTTTTGAGCTTCAGACCTTGAAGCTGCTCCAATGGCTGGAATGGCTGGAACGGAAAAACAGTGAAGAAAGCCACCACGCCCACCAGCTCTTTGAAGAGCTGGGCGGTGGTGGTCTCACTGTGGTGGTGTGCACCACAGTGAGAGCTCCTGCCCGCCGGGTATCTCTGAGGAGGGCCGACGTATGGAGGGGAATGGAGGAGAGGATGGTGGCGGCCTGGAAGGAGAAGGTGTGCTGCTGCCTTTTTTTTGTCAGGACCCGACTTCCTTTGAAGGTAGAAGCCGTGGCTTTTTATAGGAGAAGAAAACATTGCCGTGCATGGCTCATGCACGGCTACGGCAGGGAATGGCAAGTTGCAGGGATGGGCTGACCGGGAGAGGGATGGAGAGCAGGGAATGGCAAGTTGTAGCCGCGGGAAGCATGGTGCGCGAGGAAGAAACTGCTCCATGCAGTCGCGGGGAGAAAGATTTAAAAATCAAATGGAAATAAAAATAGAGATGGGAATTTTGCAAAGATGCACTTGAGGAAAGATGTAAAATGCAAGGCCACTTATTTCATTCTCCTCCCTTCTCAATTAAATGCATGCATGCATGTATTTTTACAATGCAACTATGGAGACCTAATTATGCATTAGTAATGTTAGGAAATAGCACAAGATGGCACAATTGCAGGCATATTTTTGCGGTGCAATTAGTTAATCATTTTTGTGTGTCTAACTCAATGGTGCAACTGTGGCCAATTGTTTGAGTTGTTTGGGTCTCACCACTCAACATAAAATCAACTCATTAAGTAGCTGCCACATAGGTTCAACTCTTAGGGATTTACCAGGCACTCCACATTCTTTTAAGCTTCAAAGGAAAACATCTTCACCTATGCTTTCAAAACCTGGTGTGCCAACAAAATTTGTTTGAAATTACCTAAAGTTGAATCCTAAAAGCCACTAAGCAAGATTTGAATTCTAAAATTCACCGCATCAAAAAAAATAATCTTGCTTGAAAACCATTGGTTGTGTACGCACACACACATCAATCAATCATTAAGGGCACAACCCAGATAAAGAGCCCATCACATTCCAAAGGACATTCAAACCTAGCCCTAAATAAAATGGAGCAGACGTTGGCCTGAAGGATTCGACTCGCCCTTCGGAGCCCAGAATGAGATTTTTTTCGATTAGTTTGTTTCTACTGTTCAATCTGATGTCTAGCTAGGGGAGCAAAATCAAACGATCGTGACTGGGGGATACATTAGGAACTAGAGGTGCAAGTCGAAGGAAGAACCTTCTCTCCAGTCCCTCCCTCTAACTAGTTGGATTGAACGGACAGAAGTAGATCAAATCGTTTCTTTATCTCAAGACGAGTTATGGGGGTCCAAAGGTCTTTAGGCTAGCCCACTTAAGGACAAGTTTGATTGTTTATATTGCAGGGTGCCTTTCTTCCTCCCGTCTATCATGAAAACTTCCACATTTTATACGCATTCCCGCTCTTTCCCTCCTGTTATGAGTTATCCTCAACATGACGATTATCCTGACTCGTACTGTAACCAACCATCGGTTAGTCGGAATAACTCGGATTGGGGATACAGTTCCAGACCTCTGTGTTTAGGGTCTAACCCTGAACACTATGATTGTGATTTCTATCCTTCTCAAAGCCACATCGATTATAGATGGCCACCCTTTCTTGGACAACCTAATACGATCTACAATCAAGGAGGATACACTGATCCTTACCCATTCCCTGAATACACTGCCTTTAGGTCATCACCACCTTTTGAACAATCCGAAATGACCTATTCTCAGGAAGGGTATCACGAATCTCAATTCGTTAACTCCTCTACACTGATCCCAAACCCGCCCAACCCTAAAATAAGTCGTTTGGTTCAGAGTAACCAAGTTCAAGATAAGGTTTTGGCTAACTTGAGGAATGCCATACAATCTTTAGAAGTTCAGCCAATACCTTGCATTGAAGAATTGAAGCCCCTGATTGAAATGATTGATGATTTGAACAAGTATTTGTTGGATAGGCTCCAGGATGTTAAGGATAAGAACCCGAGTGAGTTTCTACTTAGGAAGTTAACGAAGTTGAGAATGAGATTTGTGGTTGCTTTAGTTCAATCATGGGATGATTCCCAGGATGAACCCCCTTCAGGAGAGCCAATGTCAGAACCCACTCAAGCACCTGTTAGGGGGGACACGTGTTATGAGGCTGACCAGATTGAATTAAAGCAACAAATTAAGGATGATTCGATTTCTTCACCTGAGATCCCTAAGCCGGGGTACAAGGAAACGTATGTCTCCATGGATTAGAAAGTGATGGATGATTTTGGGATGTACATTAATACGGATTTTGATTTCTTTGATTCTGATGGTGAAGATTCAATTTGCGAAGTCTCACGTGAGTTTACAGAACATGATTTCTATGAGACGATTGGGCCTACGGAATCAGTTAAATCATATGATAGCCCAATAACTGATGAAACTGATCTTATTAGGGCTCACATGACGGATCCAGAATCGCATTTTTTGGAGGATTCAATCCAATGCCCTGATTGTTAGTTATACCCCCATTGAGCTTACAGACAATTCTATTTTTGAGATAATTAGACCCAAGTCAATTATGATTCAGCTACATTTTTTAGACTTCGAAATCTCAAACGGGGTGATTAATATGCAGGAGGTCTCGGAATTTGACATTCTAAATGTGGAGAATAGAAACTAGGAAATTCTGAATTAGGAAACAAACTCCGGAGGAAGTAGAAGACCACGTTTAAGGGTTCCAATTAATCTGAAATCATCAAACCAGAACCCTTACGACATTTGTTCTGAGGATGTCCAACCCAAGCACATATTCATTGATTATCCTTTTGATCTCGAATTCTCTGTAACCCGACTTCTTGGTCTTGGGTTGCATCCTCATAAATTGCAGGCCCAACCCCGCTTGCATACTGATTTTGGGTTCTGGATAATTTTTTATCCAGAACCTTAGATATTTTCGATCATGGGGAATGGGTCTACACCACAATCTGATCCATATTTGTGGACATCTGTTTGCAGGTCAGAGGTTTCATCTTTTTATTCTAATTCTAACCTGCACCTGTGAATTCTTTATTTCTCTTCTTTGTATAGTGTGCCTAGTTGGAGGCACTAAATTCAGCATTTATACAGTTTTTGTTAATCTCGGAGCGGACCCGTTATTCACATAATTCAGGTGCTTTCTATTCTACTCCACTATGTTTCATGTCTTTTTAATACAATGAGGACATTGCATTAGATAGGCATAGGGGCATGGATATTCATTTCTGAATTATTTCGTCAGCTCCGTAGATTCGTTTTATTTCCTTTTATTTATATATATAAAAAAAATTGAATTAGGAAGGAATACTTGGACATTAGGACTTTTTAATCTTAGAAAATATTACATTAAGATCTGAACACAAAGACCCTTCAGGTCTTTGGGCTTAATCAGCCCAGGTATCCACTAAAATGTGGATTTGTTTTTCGAGTCCTCGCCATCTTGAATTCTATTGTAATGTGATTAAATAAGTTTGGGTGATAAGTACATGACTTATCAACCCGCCCTCTGATTTGAGGGAACTTTAAGTCTAAAGCATTTACACACTATCTTTTCATTGACTTGTTGATCGGCGATTTTAACGGAAATTGGAAAGCTAATGAACCTTCTAGGGTGATATGGCTGTCAAGTTATCGTAGGTAACAGCCCATAGGTAGGTTGTCCAGAGCCGAGTCACTGGACCATTCTCTTCTTACTACCTTTAGGTAAATCTTAGATCAGGGAAACCACCTACTTAAAAAAAAAAAGAAAAAGAAAGTCAAAAAGAAAAGTAAAAGAAAAGGAGAAAAGAAAATAAAAGAAAATAAAAGAAATAAGCCACACTTCCCCACATGAGTACGACTGGCAAGTTGTTGGTGGTAACAGCTCATCGACCGGTTGTCCAGAACCCAGCTCAAGAAATGCATTAAAAATTCCCAAAACACTTAGGAAGAAGTGGAGAAGTAGAATAAGCCGGGGAGATATACACTGGATTCACCCTTGTGTTGACCCCATAAAAATAAAAGTAGGGAGAAAGCTACCGGTCGTAAAGAAACACCTTTAGGCAGAACTCTCTTTTTAAGGTCACCTAGAGGCATAGAAACCCGAAGTCCGTTCTAATTGTCGATCAACGAGTCTATCACATTCACAATAAGATGCTTAGAACTTAGGGTTCTTATCAAATCTTGGGTGGGTTGAGTGGCCGTAGAAAGCCACTCTTTAACCCTAAACTCAAAAATCCAAAAAAAATAGAAAAGAAGAAAAAGAGAAAAAAGAAAATTTTCTTTGAATAAGGTGAGGGCTTGAGGCAGTCTGCATTTTGGCAAATACCCGAACGCTATTGTGTCTTTGAAAGTTCAGATCCTGAGTAAAAGAATTTCTTAATGTTGAAAATAACTTATGCCCGAGTAATCCAACCTAATTCTTTTATAAATAGCATGTAGTTTTTGCTAGGGACTAGCAAAAGATAGGCATGGGGGTGTGATATGCATACATCTGATCAACCTAAAATATCTATTAATGCATATTCTTAGTGTCACATTAGCATCATACATTGTAAATAGTGCATAACATGCATTATCATGCATTTAGATCAAGTTTTATAAATTGTATAATAATTGTCTCCTTTTTATGGTCAGGGACAGGGCGACTTTTTATCGAGGCCTCGAATCAAAGATCCAACCGTACGGATTTGATCAGGGCGAAGATTGGAGTTCAACGACTCTAAGATCGCCCTAATCAGACATCCGTAGCACCAGATAGAGATCGAGGAACCCTAAAGATCAAGGGCTATGATGGTGCTAAACTGCACCTCAGACGACAAATTCGATCACACGATTGGATTCAGATCGACGATCACAACCTAACGGGGTGAAAATCAGTCCAATCCGACACCCGTGGCACCATACACAATACTCAAAAGATGGACGGCCAAGATGGCGCCACGTGGCGCCATCTTGGCCGTCCAGTGCCATCTTAGCCGTCCTGGCGCCATCTCAGCTGCCCAACCGACCCCAAGGAACCACAGCTGCCTTTCCTTCTTCACCTGCCCGGTCGATATCGACCGTTGGATGCTCATCCAACTGTCGCGAAGCCACGCGCATAAATTCTCTGCGCGATGTAAAGCCGCCCGCAGCGCAGTGGTTGGGCATCTTCGAAAGATGAGGCGATCGCGCGTTCGAAGCCGTAGGTGCCTCAAATTGGAGAATGGGCAAGTAGGCATGCGAGGAGCGGAGCTATGCAATGAAGATCGTGCGGCGTTGAGCGGCCAATAGCACCCACGTGCAATCTGACGCGCGGTGCTGACGCGAGATCACATGCAGGCGCGCATCATAGGTAGGGATTGTTTAAGCCGTCCGATCTCTTGATTAGACAGTTGTAAGCGCGTAGATGTGCGCATGCGTTATGCGACGCGAAGGCGAGGAGGCACACGGCGTGCGCACACAAAGGCCACGTTCAGGCCTTTAGTGACGGATTTATCTGTCACTAAAGGTCCTGAATTAATGTTTTTCAAATTGTAATGTCCAAAATGCCCCCACTTCTTGCAACTATAAAAGGAGACCCCCTCCAAACAAATTTCTCATCCCTTCCTTCACTTCTCTCCCTCTCCAAAGCTCAAGAGAAGCTTGTCCCACACCCGAGATGCTCCTCAAGAGATAAAATCAATTTTTCGCCCCCATTCCGGAAGCGGATCCCGCGACGACGATGACGTGCTACCTCATTCCCGTTCTTCCTGCCTCGACCTCCTTCTTCCCGCTCCGTTTCTCGTCTTCCAAGCATTATCTTGTCCAGCTTGTCCTCCAAGCGATCGTCGAGGAGGATACCTTCTCTCTCCCATTCCTTTTTCCTGCTTTCTAAAGTAGAATTTTCCTACTTTCTAGTTGTAATAGTTTTTCTGCTTTCTAGTGTAATTTCTCGCTTTCTTAGATGTACAAACATTTTGCAACTTCAAGTGGATGTTCTCTCTCTCTCTCTCTCCTTGTCTATAGTTATTTCATTTCATTGTAATTACTCCTCTTTAAACAAAAAATAATAATTGCGAATTTTGATCGACGTAGCCTCCCTGAGTTTAACCCGGGATTTCTATTTCGGTATAAATTTTATTTGTTGAACCCGAGTTCTTCGCTATTCAAACTACAACGATAGGTTTTTAAAATCAAATCTGATAGCGTAGTCTTCCGATGTTTCAGCACAGTGGCGTGGGAAGAACTCACAGGGAGGAGATCAGTGGATTGAACGTGGTTGAGAGGGGGTGAGGGCGTTGCGAGTGGTAGGGTTTGCACGAGCGGTAGGGTTTGTGTGAGCGGGAAGGGTCTGTGTGAGCGGGAGGCCTCAAATTTTGGGTGTATTCGGTGTTCAATTGGTGGTAATCGTCATTTGTAAATAAGGAAAAATAAAATAAAATTGTGACTAATTTTTGACAACTATTTTTCCATCTCAACTAATTGGTTTAAATTTTTGGTGACGATTTAACCATCACCCACTTAATTTTGGTCCCCAAAAGAGAAACTATCCTTAAAAGCTAGTTTCCAGAGCCCTATTTTGTTGTAGTATCTCTACCATCCCAACTCATACCCAACCCACGCAATGTGCAAAATCAGGGCAATAAAGCCTAAGGGTACGAGAATCAAAGGGATCCACACGCACATGCTCAAGTGGTTGAGCAGGGTCCCTCCTCTTCTTCTACTCCTGGATATTTGACCAATCAAGGCCCTCCAACCTTTCCTACCCCGCCTCAAGACTAGAACTCATACGCCTCTGCAAACTCCGTTACCTTGAGGAGCGGGAAGCTGACCCAAGAACCTGAATTACCTTCTAGAAACCAAAACCCTGGGGATCTCGAGAGAGAAAAGGAGGAAATTGAAGAAGGCAATAAGGCCCAGGGACCTGAAATTGAGGACACCACCCACATCCCATTCCCTGAAGCCTTAGTGAAAACCAGGAAGAAGAAAACCCTAGATAGCAACAAGGAGCTCTTGAATTTATTCAAGAGTGTAGAGATCAATATCCCGCTCCTCGATGCTATTAAGCACATCTCGACTTACGCTAAATTCCTGAAAGATCTTTGTACCCAAAAGCGTAAGCCAAAAGAACCCACCCCAAGGAAGGTGATTCTCCCTAAGCAGGAGAGTTCTGTCATCCTGCACCAACTTCCTCAGAAGAAGAGAGATCTAGGTGCCCCTTTGATTTCGTGCATCATTGGAGATTACACTTTTGATAGGGCACTATTGGATCTAAGTGCATCCATCAACCTAATTTTGCCCTCTCTTTATGAAAGGTTTGGGTTGGGTGAACTTAGGCCAACCTCAGTAACACTACAATTAGTGGACTGTTCGATCACCACACCGAAAGGCGTTATTGAGGACATTATTGTCAAGGTCAAGGACTTCTATTTTCCCATAGATTTCTTGGTCCTTGACATGGATGTACTTGAAAACTTGAGGAACACACTCATCATTTTGAGTCGTCCATTCCTAGCTACCGCCATTCTAACCTTGTGCCAGGACCTACGGGCCAAGGGACAGTCTCAGGTACATAGTTTCTATGGGACGTAGAGTGGTAGTATGGAGATCACCTTTGGGGATAGGAAGTTGACTCTTGATATTTTCAAGGCGATAAAAGGATTTGAGGATTGTGGATTCATTGAGGAGCTCGAGGATCATGATGTTGAGACTTGTATGACGATCAGTATACTCGAGGACTCCACCAGCTTTGGTGAACCCAACCCACAACCCTCTGTGGTAGACTCGCCACATGCAGAAGAGGTTGTTGATTTTGTTCATTCCCAACCTCTTCCACTAGAGCACCCTGGTGAATCTTTATCAGCATCCTCCTTACCCTCTATATTGAACCCATCTCAGTTGGAATGGAAACCATTGCCGAAAAGTTTAAAATATGAGTTCTTAGGACCTAAGAATACACTCCCTATGATTATTAGTGCTGATTTGACTAAGGAGCAAGAATTGAGATTGATTAAGGTCCTTAAGAACAATAAAGAGGCAATTGGTTGGACCATCCATGACCTTAGGGGGATCGAACCATCTTATTTTTTTTGAAACTAATAGGAAAGCTATCATATTACAATAGCAATCCAGGAGGGAATTTTATTAATAAGGAGATAAATAAAAAAATTACAAATCAGATCCCCATCTATGTATGAGGGAACAGCACTCATTTAAAATTTGCTCATAGCATACTGGTCTCTCTTGAAATAACCTCTCATTTCTCGCCCTCCACACGCACCAAAGTGTTGCGGCCATGCGCAGGTGCGGCCTCTTCGAAATTAAAAAATTGTGCCAGAATGAATTCCATGGGGGGAGTGGTTCCTGATAAATCCTCCTCAATATCACATCAGCAATCAAACAAGAAAAAATGTGGCTGAGACTGTCGGTGTGCATTCCACATAAGTGGCATTCATGAAGAGCTACACCCATCCTTTTGTGACTTAGATCACCTGTTATCAAACCCTCTCTTCTGTATAGCCAAAGAAAAATTTATATCTTGAGGGGGATCTTCAAGAGCAAAATTTTTTTATCGATGTGGTCATTTCCCCAACCTCTGCCATCATCCATAATCCTTCCATAAGAACACTGGACTGCATATATTCCATCCCAAGCATAGCTATCTTCCACGCCAGGTCTGGGTTTGAATCTTTCCAGGTCCGAAATCATGTTCAGTCTTTCTTCCCACAGCTGGGTGCCCTCCCTGATAGATTCAGCTTCATTCAATTGCCAGCAGTGATCTGTTTCAGACTAGTAGTAGTTCACAGCACTTGTTTTGTACCTTGCTACAGCAAATACCCTCGGGTAGGATTCTTTTAAAGGGCCCAACGAGGACCATTCTTCACACCAAAAATCAAATGTCCTGTCGACTCCTAGCATGGGCTGTAGCAGATGCCAGTTACATTTAAGAGCCTGAATTACAGACTACCAAAATGGTGAGGGCCTGGTAGGATATAACCTCTTCAACGCACTATTGGACTAACCATAGCTATCTTTAATTAACTCGATCCATGGCTTCTCTTCCCCATTCAGAACTTTTATAGCCCATTTGATCAATAAGGCCTCATTAAATTCTTTCAAAGCTTTGATTCCCAGCCCACCACTTTCCTTAGGCTGGCAGATTTGCTCCCACTTCAAAGGCTACATAAATCTACCTTCATGTTTGGCACCTTTCCAGAAGAACCTCTTTCGCATTAAATCCATGCGCTCCTAGATAGACTTCAGAGCTTTGAAGAGGGAAAAGTAGAAAATAGGGATCGAGGTAATAACAGAGTTTAGTAAGATGAGTCTGCCACCCTTAGATAAGAACCTGCTATTCCACCCTTCCAACTTGACTGAAATTTTATCAAAAAGAGTGTTCCAGTCACATTTTTTCATTTATGAACATCTTAGGGGCAGCCCCAAATATCTGATGGGTAGGTTGGTACGTGGAGTCCCCAAGATATCAGAAATAGCTTCTTGTTCTTGCTCATTCAAACCAAAACATACCAGATTGGACTTCCCAATATTGAATTTCAGACCTGAAATGTCACCAAAGATATTAACCATATGACCTAGTGCACAGGCTTCACCCTCGACCCCTCCACGAAAAAGACCGTATCATCCGCATACTGGAGAATAGGAGCCATGGCTCTCTTGTTAAAAAGAGAGTATCCTCTAATAATGCCTGCCACAAAAAGTTTGCAAGCATATCTCGCCAGACCAACAACAACAAGGTTAAAAACCAAAGGGGCCAAAGGGCATCCTTGCCTCACACCACACTGCGGCTGAATCCAAGCCCCACAAGGCTTCCCATTGGTCAAGGGAGTGAAAGAAGTAGTAGTGATGCACCCTTTCATCCATTGAATCAAGAGAGGGGGAATCCTCTTCTCTTGAAACAGAATCAACTTTCCACATAAAAGCTTTACATTTCCTTTTGTGCCAACCACACACCATCTCCTAGGCCATAATGAATGATAATTGTAAAGATCTATTAGGGAGGAATGCTTATTGGATTGGATGAATCAAATCCTGCAGGACGGGTTGTAACCTATTTGCCAAGATTTTGCTCACCACCAAATAAATAGAGTTTGAGAGAGCTATAGGTCTGAAATCCTGGAATTTCTCTACACCTTGTGTCTTTGGCAGCAAGAAAAGAAAAGATCTGTTGATCTTATCAAAGCCAAAGTTGCCCCCCTCAAATTCCTTAATAACATCCATCACTTCTTTACCAACCACACCCCACATCTCCTTATAAAAAAAAACTTGGATACCATCAGGACCAGGAGAACCTTCATTATTTAAATCTTTACTGGCAGCCACTATTTCTTTCTCAGTGATGGTTGCTGTCAAACTAGATACTTGTACCTTAGAGACTCTAGGTGAATCACTCGCCGCCAATCTCTATAGACCTCTCCCTATTGCCCGTGACGAGTCTCTAAAATATTTGATGGCCTGAGCTCTAATATCTGACATAGAGGAGATTCTCCGACCGTCCTTGATTATGGAGGAAACTAAGTTGATCCTTCTACGAGAGCTATCAGCCAAGTGAAAGAATTTGGTGTTGGCATCCCCCTCTTTAAGCTAAAGTTGCCTGGATCATTCCCTCCAATCCATCTCCAATTTTAAATCCTCCTCAGCCACCACATCTTGCCACATTTTTCTAGCTTTGAGCTCCTGGTCAGTTAAAGGAGCAACTGCTTCTTTTGCATCAAGGCCTTGGATTTCCAGTAGTGCCTCATTGCGCCTCTGGTGTCTCACAACAGACACTATAGCCCCGTATTCCTTCAGCATTGTACACATAGCCGTCAGCTTGGATGCAAGCTTTATAGTGGCCGATCCATCTACACGTTTGGCCCTCCACCAGCCTTCAAGCATCTCACAGAATCCCAGTTCTCTCAACCAGGATCTTCTAAACTTGAAATAAGAGCCATCATGCACTTGTTCCCCACTATCCCAAACCAGGGGCGTGTGGTCGAAAAAGGGGCATTCCAACCCATACACAAAGGACAACTGAAACATATCCAGCAGCCCAGCATTACCAAAGAATCTATCAATTTTTGACATGAGGCCGCTACCATTTCTCCAGGTGAATTCAGTTCCAAAGGAGGCATATTCACTCAAGCCTAGTGTCTGAACCATCAGTTGGAACCTAGTGGATGTGCTGTCCACCATGCCATTTGGTCTGTCCCTCCCCGTCAGGACACAATTAAAGTCTCCTCCCACAACCCATGCAGCCCCATTCATAAAATCTGCAGCTTCACTCCAATCTTCCCACATCTCCTGCCTTGTAGAGGCATCACAAGGGCCATATACCCCTGTAATGTAGAAGTCACTCCCCCCCTGATTCATTTTGAATTTACAAGTCAGCATATGTCTAGCTATAGAGGCCTCCAACATTTGTAGAACATTTTTCCTCCACCACATAACAATACCTCTAGACCTACCATGTGAATTGAGCATCACAAATCAGTCGCACCACCAATCTTCATATCAGCCCAAGCCTTGTCTTCCTCACTCTCTATGTGTGTCTCTTGAATAATAGCACAATTTATCTCCCATTCTCTCATATATCTCAAAAGAGAAGCCCTCCTACTTTTGTTGCACAACCCATGCACGTTCCAAGAGAGAATCCTCATTATGTTTCTTGGGTGCCCCCTTTTTAGAGTTCGGGGCTCTGCCAACCCTCATTACAGTCGCAATGGCATTTTCATTAAGTTTCAACTTTGTGTTTTGTCTCCTTTGTCTGAGCTTATACAGAGATCTACCCATGCTAGTCCTGGATGCTGACCCTGCACCAAATTTCAACCCTTCTACTGCTGGCAAGCTGGGTTGCAGACTCAAGGAATTGGCGAGAATCTCTTACAGTACACACTGATTAGATGTATCTGCCCTTGGTATAGCAATATGTGTTTCCTCTGCCACAACTTCTTCTATTAGTGCCACTTCCATCCCTTCCTCCTTTCCTTTTGTGTGGTGATGATCCATGCATTTTTTAGGTTCAGGCACCTCATCAGCGGTCCCACGGCCCGACTATTGTGAGGCTGCCTCAAGATTCACAACCTCTGCATAAGATGTGTTATTCTGATTGAGTCCCCCATAAGTATCGTTCATTGTAAAACTCAAAATCAACAGCCATGAAGTCCCCCCACAGCGGAGGATAAGCTTCTCTGGCACAGAACCAGCTTTGAATAGAATAACCAAACATTCAGTACCCGGGCATCACCCTCCAGCAATCCAATCATAGCATCTTCAGCCAATGTAGCAAACCCTTTAATCATAGCTACCACCACCTCTTTTGATCTCAAATGTAACGGTAGGCCCCTAATTCCTAGCTTCCCCAATCTAGAGGCTGCTCTCTAGGGTTGCCGCTCAAGCAAGGATCCATCAAAGGGGGAAACCAGCCTCCAAATCACCATCAATCCATCCAGAGCACTCGAGCTGAAACGTAAGCATTCTACATCCATCATCCCCAACCCAAAGAGCACAAAACACATAGAGGGGAAAGACCCATAATCTTCCAATCACCAGTCGACAAGGATAGCGAGCTTACCAACTGATGAATCCTTTCCAAGGAAGGACTGCCCGTCATCACCTCTCTGACTAGAGCCCCTCGCAGCACAAGATTCGTCGTCCTGATTTCATCACTCATGGGGATTTCCACATCCACCGTGTGTCCCCCATAGGTAGTTGGAGGCAAAGGCGGAAGCGACGGCATCCCAAACTTCACTGCCCTATTGTGCATGCTCGTCCTTCTCCTCGGTTGTCCATGGCTAGCCGTGCAAGAGTTTCGTTTGTGGCCATTCCCCCACATGCTAGGCAGACCAAGGGGAAGGTCACACCACCGCCATATGCCCTCGACATCGACATCGGAAACACACAATTTCCTTGTTGCCCCACGGCCTACCATCGTTAACGCGACTTCTACCTCCCACCCTTCTTCCAGCGGCCACCGAACCTCTTCTCTCCTTCCTCCTCCAAGCTCTAGACCTCCAGGTTGTCCATCCTTCATCACCATGAATCCTCTCTCCTGTCGTCCTAAGGTTGGCCTCCATCTCCCCTCAACCTTCCCTCTATCGGATCAAGCCATCTTATTGTAATCACCGTATTTTCACAGAAGATGGATCCCGCCTTTCTTGTGAAATGCAAAGGAGATTAAACCTGAATATGCGAGAAGTGGTCAAAAAGGAGATAATAAAGTGGCTCAATGCAAGCATTATTTACCTGATCTCGGATAGTCCGTGGGCTAGCCCCGTTCAGATTGTACCCAAAAAGGTGGGAATAACCGTTACAACTAATGAGAAAGGGGAATCCTTTACCACCCATTTAGCTTCAGCCTGGAGAGTTTGTATTGACTATATGAAGCTAAACATAGCCACCAAAAAGGATCATTTTCCCTTGCCATTCATTGATCAAATCCTAGAAAGGTTAGCTGGGCAAAAGTATTTTTGCTTCCTGGACGGTTATTCGGGATATAACCAAGTCCCTATCCACCCCGAAGACCAGGAAAAGACAACTTTCACATGTCCCTATGGAACCTTTGCATTACTTAGAATGTTGTTTGGGCTTTGAAATAAACCTGTGACTTTTCAAAGGTGCATGCTGGCCATCTTTTCAGACATGGTGGGAGACTATCTTGAGGTGTTCATGGATGATTTCTCCATTTTTGGAGATTCCTTCTATTCATGCCTTGCTAACTTGGAATTGATCCTCTAGAGATGTATCAAGACACGACTGGTCCTTAGCTGGGAGAAGAGCCACTTCATGACCCAAGAAGGCATTGTCTTGGGTCACATGGTATCTAATCAGGGTATTGAAGTTGATAAGGCTAAGGTGGATGCTATCTCTAGACTTCCTCCACCCACATTTGTGAAACAGATCCGGTCATTCCTTGGGCATGTGGGTTTTCATCGAAGATTTATCAAGGACTTCTCGAAGGTTTCTTGACCCTTGAGTAACCTTCTGGCCAAAGGCACGCCGTTCGCATTTGATGAATCGTGCTGTAAGGCATTTGATTTATTGAAAATGGCGGTCACCTATGCCTCGGTGTTGCAACGACCAGTCTGAATAGCCTATTTGAGATCATGGCTAACGCATTTGATTATGCCATCGGGGCTATCTTGGGTCAGAAAGTAGATAAGAAGCCCTCTGTGATCTACTATGCCAGCAAGACTCTGGATGAGGCCCAGAGGAACTACACTGTTATTGAAAAGGAGTTGCTAGCCGCAGACTTCGCCTTAGAAAAATTTAGAGCTTATCTTTTAGGTTCTCACGTTATCATTTACAACGACCACTCGGCCTTGAAACATCTCTTGGCCAAAAAGAATGCCAAGCCAGGCTTATTCGCTGGATTTTATTACTTTAAGAATTTGACCTTGAAATCAGGGACAAAATTGGGGCACAAAATGTATGGTGGATAACCTGTCGAGAATCCTAATTGATTCTCCTCATCCGGATATCCCTATCTCTGAAACCTTTCCGGATGAGACTACCCTTACAGTCCCGGGTATCCAAACCCCTTGGTCAATTATTTGGCTGTTAGTCAAATCCCCCAGGATTGGACCAAACAACAACGGGACAGACTTATGTCTGAGGCCAAATACTATTTTTGGGACGATCCTAAGCTGAACCGCATCGGCGCCGACCAGATTATACGCCGATGCATCCCGGAAAATGAGTTCCATAGTACACTTGAGTTCTGCCAAGCATCTGTGTGTGATTGACACATTTCCAGGAAAAAGATGGCGGCGAAAATTTTGCAATCCGGATTCTTTTGGTCGTCATTATTTAAGGATGCCCAGGAATTCTCAAGGTCGTATGCCCAATGCTAGATGCTCGGGAACATGGCTAAGAGAGACATGATGCCCCTAAACCAGATACTTCCTGTCAAAATTTTTGACATTTGGCGCATTGATTTCATGGGACCCTCTCCTCCTTCATTTGGACACCAGTATATTCTAGTCGTTGTTGATTATGCGTCCAAATGGATTGAGGCAATTCCCACTCAAACCAATGACCACAAGGTGGTCATCGATTTTGTGAAGAAAAATTCTTCAGTCGGTTTAGGATTCCACAAGGTGGCACGCACTTCACTCATGCCCAGTTTCGGAATTTACTAGTGAAATACAGGGTAAATCATCAGATTTCCACACCTTACCACCCCTAGGAAAACGGAAAAGCTGAGGTCTCCAATCGAGAGATCAAAAACATTTTGCAGAAAATCGTAAGGCCTGATAGGAAGGATTAGACCCAAAAGCTAGATGATGCTCTTTGGGCCTACCATACGGCGTACAAAACACCTATCAGTATGTTTCCATTCCATCTGGAGTTTGGTAAGGTGTGTCACTTATCCGTAGAGTTAGAACAGCAGGCATTTTGGGCCATTAGGAAATGCAATTTCGACCTAGAGTTGGCTGAGAAGACCAGGAAACTTCAACTATCTGAGTTGGAGGAGCTTAGAAATAATGTCTATGAGAATGCTAGAATATATAAGGCAAGGACCAAAGCTCTTCATGACCAGATGATTTCACGTAAGAGCTTTAAGTCGAACCAGAGGGTTTGGCTTTTTGATTCTCGACTGAAGCTCTTCCCTGGTAAGCTTAGGTCTCAATGGAATGGCCCATTCATTATTGAGCGAATTTTTCCTAATGGGGCTATCGAAATCTCTGACCCAAAGATGGGTAATTCCTTCAAGGTCAACAAACAGTGCCTCAAATCCTATGTTGACCACGTGCTCCCTAGACTCGTCTCGAACAAGGTTGCTCTTACCTTGCCTTAACCATTGTTGGCCGAACATCGCCTAGCTGAAGGCACTAAACTCAGCATGTGTAAAGACTGTTTAAAGCTGACCGGAATCTCACGAAAATCAAGTGCTATTCTTCCAATTCTGCCCTCCGATATGCTTTTATTTTAACAATGAGGACATTGCATTAGCTAAGCATAGCGGTTGGATATTTTGTAAAATGATTATTTTGTCAGCCCATAAAAATAATATCCTGTCCTGTTATCCAAAAAAAAGAAAAAAAAATAGAATCAGGAGAAGAGAACTTAGGTGTTAAGAGTTGCAAACTTTAGGACCTAAACACTTAGACTCTTCAGGTCTTCAGGCTTAATTAGCCTAGGTATCCACTCGAATGTGGACTTTGTCTCGAGTCCTCGCCAAGTAATTTTATTTTAATTTAACTAATAAATTGGGGTGATAAGTACACAACTTATCAACCCACCCTCTGATTTGACCATACTCATTCTACTATTTTTAGGTAAATCTTAGATCATAGAAGCCAACTACTTAGAAAAAGAAAAAAAATGGTACTCAAAAATAAAACGAAAAAAAATATAAAAAAGAGAAAAAAATACAAATAGAAAAATAAACCACACTTCACCACACGAGTATGGCTGGCAAGTTGCCGTGTATAACAGCCCATTTGCCGGTTGTCCAGAGCCTAGCTCACAAAAATGCACAAATAATTCCCAAAACACTTAGGAACGAAGCGGGGAAGTAGAATAAACTGGGGAGATATACACTGGGTTCACCCTTGTGTTGACCTCGTAAAAAATTTAAAAGTAGGGAGAAAGCTACCATTGGGAAAGATAAACCTTTAGGAAGGTCACCTAGGGTCATAGAAACCTGAAGTCCATTTTAACGGTCTCCTAGTGAATCATTCACTCTTTTCACAAGATGCTTAGCACTTTTCGAGTCTTGGGTGGGCTGGGTAGCCGTAAAAAGTTATCCCAAAACTCTCAAACTCCAAAAGTCCAAAAAAAATTAGAAAAGAAAAAAATAAAAAAATGTATCTTCCATTTTCAAATAAGGCGAGGACTCAGGCAGTCTGCATTCTGGCAGACACCCGAGCACTGTCGAGTTTTTGTAACAAGGTCCTAGGTTGAAATTTTTTAAAGCAACCGACAAATCTTGCCAAAGTAATCAAACCCCAATTCTACTTTTATACATAACACTTAGGTTAATTTTGCTAGGGACTAGCAAAAAGTAAGCATGAGGGTATGATAAACATGCATGAACTCATGATAAAATGCTTATTTACGATAGCATTACATCTCATAATATAAATATTGCATAACATTCATTACATTGCATTTAGGATAGTTCGTGTATTCTGTACATTAATTCTGACATTTTACATGGCCAAGAGGCAGTGTGACATCTTTACAGGCCTCAGATGAAGAATTTGACCGTACGGATGGATCTGAAGCGATGATCGCAGTCCGTCAATGCAAAAATTACATCGGTCGGAGTACCGAAGCACCCTCTACAAAAAGATGATGGACAGCCCAGATGGCGCCACGTGGCACCATCCAGGCCACCCTACATTGGTCGCAGCCTTCCTAGCCTCACTGCAAGAAGAGATCTCAGTTCTTGGATCTCAATCCAACGGCTGAGAAGCGCCCAACCTCACCTGGCCTCCATCAAAGCTCTACAAGGAAGATCCAAGACCGTTGGATCTTCATCCAACGTCGAGGCCGTAGCTACACCAACACCTCCACGTGACCAACCAGCATCTATGGCCAAGTGGTAGCACGCCCACTCTGTAAAGGAAGTATGTGAGTTCGACCTTCAATGCGTCGCAACCGCTACAGTGCCAGAAGGAATTAGACCGCTCGATCTTGATCGAGCAATCAATGTGGCACATGCGCAATCAAACGCCGCTCGACGTCGCACATACGCATGCCAGATCAAATGCGGCTCATCCAAGGTGCTCGTTTAAGTCGTCTGACACAATATCCATTATTTGATCGGGCGAGGGCGCAATGCAGAGAATTCTCTCCCGCGCGCTCAAAGCCCTTCATCCGCCATCCAAGGGCGATGGTTCACTTCACTCGGATAAAGCGTGTGCCAGCGAACGCCAGTGGATGCTTGATGGAGGCTCATGATAGCAGCTAGCAAGGTGAGATGGACAGCCAACGAGGCTCGAGTGTGATCAACGCACGAGATGGGGGGGCCAGCATAGCATGCACGTGAGCAAGCGTGAGTTGGCTACAACAACACTTGAGCTGGACCTATAGCAACGTCCTGGAGGTCGCTATTTGTCTTATGACTATTTTAGCCTCCTCTCATCCACTATTTAAAGACCTACACACCTTCCCTTCGAGCTTCATCACTTCCTATGCTACTCATACCCCCTCTAGAGTTCTAAAGAGCCCCATAAGCTCCCAAGAGCTCCCTCTCAAGCCTTAGGCCACCTAATAGTGCAAAAACCATTTTCCTCCACCAAATATTCATCATATTCCTAATCACCTTCATAGGAGACCAAGACATTGTCCCATCACCTCTGTTCAGGAAGTCGATCATCTCCACCTCCTTATCCTCATTTCTTACCTTAGTGAAGCATTCCTCTACCCAGCATCCTCCTGCATCTCATCCCCATCATCCAATTTCTCACCTCCTTCGTTCAAGCTATCGCCAAGCGTCGTCATCTTGCTAAACAATCGATTTGGGAGATTTCCTCTCACCTCTATCTCTGTTATTTTTGTCATATTTCCATTTATTGTAATAAACGACATTGCATTATATCTGATTTGCTTCTCTCCACTTTGTATGTTATCTTATTTATTTCTTTACCACAAAAACACAAAAAAATAGCAAAACATAAAATCCCTAAAAACAAACAAAGCGAAGCGTGGATTTTAACGAAAGCAAACGTTGCCTCCTTGTGTTCGACCCAAGACTCCCCTAGAGTTTTGGTAACAAAATTATATTTGATAACATGTTTTGTGACTATAGTGACAGGTTTCTCCCAACCCCAATTTTCTCTCACGAAAAGCCATTGATCAGCAGACTCTCCATGAATTCGCAATGCAGGTCGGGATGGTCTCTCCAGATTCGGTCATAATCACAGTGAGCCCTACCTTCTTAAGCACAACTTGGATTGGGCTCACCCAATGGCTGTCAATGATAAGGTAGATGATACCTGATGAGTCGAATTTCCTCTACGCGTTGTAGTATTTAAGTGGTGGAAAAATCGACTAATCAACAATAAAAATAACCACTCACAGAAGAGCGGGTCGTGTCCACAGGGAGGCAATTATGCAATAAACTCCCGATTATTTCGTATTCTTTCGGTTAAGTGCGAAATCCTTAGTCAAATCTGACATAAAATGCGGTGGAAAGGAGATTCATAATAACTTAAAAATATAAGGGTATATGTGCAATTTTCCCTCACTGAAATCTTCAATAAATATATGATGATTTTATGTAATTTTCAATTGACATATACTAGAGAAAATTGGTGCATAAGTTAATCCCAAAACCAATCTTGAAACAAGTTAATAATAATAACATGCAATTATCAGAAAGTATGAGTGTACATGTGCAATTTTGCCATAATAAAATAATAATAAATCAAAAATTAATTTATCGTGGCAATAGCATTAGATGTAATTTTTAATTGGATGTAAAATAGAGCATTTGCTCTCTCTCCTCGCGAGAGAGAAAGAGCACTGGTGGGGTCGTTAACTGCAAGGGAGGTTCGCGAAGATGAGGCCGATCCGGTGGAGGTTGCGGCATCGACGGAGATGGCTGGAGGTGGCCGACTGACGGAGGAGAAGAACGTCGGAGGAGGCGCGCCTGTGGGCAGTGTGGCTGTGCAGGGCGTTGGAGGAGTGCGATGCAGTGCCTGTAGCTGTGAAGCGCCTGCGAAGGCAGGGGTGCGCTGCAGATGGCACGCGTCTGTGGGTGCAGCAGGAGGGCGCGTGGACGAGGGCAGTGCAATGCCTTCAGTGAAGGGCGCTAGCAGAGCGCCTTCGACACGGTTGGAGATGAGCGGTGGAGAAGGGCACGCCTATGGGAGCGGGCAAGGTGAGGCGATGCAGCGCCTGCAGGCGTGCGGGCGAGAGGGGGGGCGCACTACAGTAGAGCGCGGCCTGGAAAGTGAAGGCGGGCGGTGCAGGAGAGTGCAAGGTGGCAGCGAGTGCCTGCAGGCGTTGGAGAAGGGAGCCTGCAGGAGGGGGCGCGCCTGCCTGCGAGGAGCGTGAGCGGGCCTGGCAGTGGTGCCTTCAGGCGTGGCTGGAGGGAGAAGCACCTGCGGGCGCGGGTGGGGTGGTGCTAGCGCTGGAGTGCCTGCGGTACGGCTGGAGGAAGCGCTGGAGAGGGGAGGGCGCTCTGCAGATGGGCGCGCGCCTACGGACGCAGAAGGTGGAGCGGGTTGAAGGTGGTTTGGTGCACTGTGCACATGGGTTACACCCTCTCTGGCTGACGAAGCCCCTCCTCTCCTTTCTCCATCTCCTCTTAACTCCTCTCCTCCACCCTTCCAGGGATTTTCAAAAATCCTTTCTAAATATGGCCTCGGTTGTTGAGGGAGGGCGACGGAAGATTTGATAATTGTGCGGGAGGAGTTGCGGCTGGCTCCGAATATGTGTTGGGGAAATTTATTCCCCCCCTTGTTCTTTTCAAATATTTTTCCTGCAATCATAAAAACGTAACATCATTACATATTAAGTTATAGAATAGATGTAAACTTAAATCATGATGAATGCAAACATTCTATAACTTAATGTAGTTATTAACAAACCTAAAAGGCACGATTAAAGTTACTTAGGCATAATATTAGTCCATTAAAACAGACTCATCAAATACCCCCATGCCTAAGATTTGCTAGTCCCTAGCAAAAATGAAAAATAATAGAAGTAATCATAAGATTTCTTCTTTTCTTATTTCAAAACTTTAGAAATCCAGACAAATGTGAAGTGATGATATCCTCAGTAACAGATCCAAGTGAAAAAGCCAATTAGCAGTGGGAGTTTGTACTTCACCCTTGGTAAATATTGCTGTCGGGATAGGCAACTACTTCCCTCGGGGATAAAGTAGAGGATAATCTATAATTTAACCCCACCGTTTGGCTTAGGTAGAAGATATCGAGTTGAATGGATTTGTATTTGGTGGCACACACTCATTTGGTGCTACGTATAATCTAGTACTGCAAACTCTAGATCTCTAGACTATTAGACAAGTCAACTCTGAGAGAGGCTACACAACTGTGCTCTCTTGATGTTCTTGGGCACTCCCTCTTTTCCTTCTTTCTGATATCACAAATCTCACCAGATTAAGAAATTATACTCACTATTTGGTGGCCTCACATGGCATCCACACTTCAATTAAAGTCTTAATAACTCTACAACTAAGTTAAAGTCCTCAACTAGTATTCGGGCGATCAGAAATACTAAAAGGTAGGTATGGGTCATATTTGGTGAAACGCAATAGGTGTTCTGTTGCCTCAGAAATAATTTTACTTTATAACTTGGACCCTCTTCTTTCTTTTTTTTTTTGTAATATAAATATTTCTTTTTCTGTTTCTTCTTTTTCTTCTTCTTTTCTTTTCTCTTTCTCTTTTTTTTATAATATAAATCAACATAATACGACACAGACTTTTATTTATGAGGCATTATTCGAGATGATGATGGTCAAAAGGATATTCTGTAGCTTATTTGGTGGAAGTGCCTATTCTCGGCATCGGGAAGGAATGAATAGGACAGGCGTATTTTTGATCTTTGAAACTATTACCCTCCTTCAGCTGAGGACTCTATGAAAGACGGTCGTAACCATCCACCATAGTCATAGCTTTATTAAGACCCCATCTCTGTGTATCTGCCTTATTTGGTGACTCTCAGGAATTCACACAAAGTACGCACATAGGAACAGAGAGCGAAAAACTATGCCTAACTCTGAAGTATCATCATCTAATTGTCCAAAACTTAAGAGTCCTTACACTAGACATATTGCACCAGTAATCTCTCTACTTTCTTCTCACAAATATGAGGTGGATCTACTAGAAGATAGTATGCTTGACTCCCTATGAACTGTCCAAGGGTTTAGTAGACTACAAATGCTTATTGGTTTTCTTCAAGGATCCATTACCAAGTCTACGTGCACGTGAAATAAATGTACTGGATTCTAAACTTAAGAAATAATTCAAGAAGAAAAACCTCCAATGACAAAGGTATTCTGCTAGGGACTAACCCATTCAGCTCAAGAAAAGAGATTTATATATATATATATATGTATGCAAATATTTATAAATGCTATAAATATTCTCAGGTTATACCCTCCCATGCCTAAGACTGACAATGTCATCATTGGAAAAAATACAGACATAGAAGAATATCACCTGAGGAGGAGAGTGGGAAGAGCTAAGGCTCATCAAGCAGAAGTGAAACCAAAACCTAGCCATCAGAAAGAGTAATATACGGTTTAATTCGTTGGCCATTTACCTTAAAGCTTGCACCTGAAATAGGGTTCCGAATCTCTACAGCTCCATGAGGGAAAGTATTGATAACAACGTATGACCCATCCCAGCGAGACTTGAGCTTTCCAGGGAATAATTTAAGTCTAGAATTGAAAAGCCAGACCCATTGGTTGGGCTCAAAAGTCTTTCTAATGATGTGCTTGTCATGTAAGACTTTTGTACGTTGCTTGTAAGCTTGAGAAGTTTCATAAGCTTCATTACGAAGTTCCTCAAGCTCACTTAATTCTAACATACGTGCCTTTCCCGCTTTATCCAGATTCAAGTTAACGTTTTTAATAGCCCAATAAGCTTTATGTTGGATTTCAACGGGAAGGTGGCACGCTTTTTCACAAAGGGGGGCAGAAACCTTGGGCCACGTTCAAGTCGGCCTAAATCAACTCAGGGAATTGGTTTGCCTAATGGCACTCTGCAATGGCGTGGATTGTGCTTTGGCAAATGGAGCATTCTCTTAAAGCCTGAAAAATAGAGGCTGCTTGTGGCTTCATGCCAGGGTTTGCTAAAAGCCTATCAAAGTTTTTATTCAATAGTTGAATCTGATAAGCCAAATCCTGAGAAGCCCCAACTTCATGGGCCTCTATCTTCCTCTGCAAGATTGATGGTTTTCTTTCTTGATAGGCAGAGGACAGATGTATGGAGTTGTCGCTTAATGTTTCAAATAATGCCCAAGCTTCATCCTCAGTTTTGGTCATGAAGGTTCCTGCACAGGCTGCATCAATGGTTTGCCTATGCCTTTCAAATAATCCGTTATAGAACCTTTCGACCAACTGCCATCTTGGCACTTGATGGTGGGGGAATAACCTAAGAAGGTCATTAAAGTGCTCCCAAGTCTCATGAAATTGCTCCCCTTCCTGTTGAGTAAAACCCATAATCTCTCTTCTGTAATGGTTGGTTTTACTCATAGGAAAATACTTTTTCAAAAATTCTCCCTTAAGGGTAGTCCAATCATTTATCCTTGCATTGAGGGTATGATACCAGTGTTTGGCCTTATCCTTAAGGGAGAAAGGAAATAGAGTCCTCATCATGGCTTCATCAGAAAAGCCCTGGAGCTTCACCGTGGAACAGACCTCGGTGAATTCCTCCAAATGCCGGTAGGGGTCCACCTTGGTTATACCATAAAAAGAGGGCAATAAAGATATGGTACTTCTCTTGATCTCATACGAATTATCCCCTGCCGGTCATCTTAGTGCTTGTGCAGGTTGGTTAGTTGGAATAAAATAATCCCTTAGGGTCCTTTGTTGATTTGCACCTTGTTTAGCCATTCCTTCTTTTTCCTCTCCTAGGTGAGCTCTCCTAAGAATTCTCTCAGGCTCAGGATCAAACACTAGACTACCTCAAGAGAGCGTCTACCAAGCATACAAAACACAATTCAGGTTTTTATTGAGTAAGTTAAACCTCCACTCCAAAGATAAGTCAAAAGATCAAGACTTATCCCTCCGTTCCCACGTAAGTGGTATAAGAGGGGTGTGGACTTGAAATCTTAACCTTCTTTATTGCGGAGGTCGAATTAGTTAATATAAATGGCCAAACAAGTTTTTCACTGCAATTACGTGCCTTAATATAACCTTCGAGTGCCCTAGGACCTATACTTTGCTTGGAAGATACTCCCAGGTGATCAAGTGAGAAGTTACTCCAAGGACGAACAAAGGGATGCAAGTAGGGTGAACCCTTCCTTTGAGGCGATGCATATGCGGTGCCCCTTAACTACCCTTTTGTTCCTTTAAGGGGTGTCCCCCTCCGTGGAGTATCAAAACACTTGGTCAAAAGATAGTATCACCACCACCACAAAGCACAATAGGAGGGTCTACACCGATAAAGAGATCGGTGCCTATAGCCTTAAGGGATCGAGCCTTAGTGCGGTGCCTAATGTGTGTGCTCAGTGTCAAAAGTGTGCAACACACCGCAAATCTTTGTAATTTCTTTTGAAATTGCAGAAAAGTCCCTTAGAATCAGATCAAATGTGAATTGCTTTTAGGGTTGAATCTGATTATCAGGCCCACTTTTAGTTATGTGACCATTGAATTAGTAAATTCAAACAACTTGGTGGTCTTGAATTTTAATTTGAATGCAAATGCGTGAATAGGAGCTGGATGCAAAAGTTAGAAAGATGTACCGGTCTCCAGCAATCTTCGTGCTAATATGTTTGCAATGTAATAATAAGATCTAATGTGCTGCTCAATCACCCCTAAATGCGCGCACCTAAGGGCATGCAACTTCTAAATAGGCAGCTCGATATTTTCTTTGTTGGTTTTAAAGGCAAGCAGAAAATAGAATCACGCATGCACAAAAAATAATGTAAGCCCTAGTAGCTAAAGAATGTGGGGACAAACCCCCAAAAATTCAACCCCAATTACTACAAGGGAGAAAAGACAGAAGTAAATTTTGTGACGACGGAGAATCCTTTGTGAAAGCAAGATCTTGGTCTCCTACGTCTTTTCCTTGTGTGGCTTAGCTCGTGGCTGCTGTCGCCGCTCTGTTGCGCCTCGTTGTTTGCACCTCAAAACACGCCTATAGGGACGCCTTCTTATGCTATTTTCTAGCATTAACTATGTATATTATAATCCTATAGTCGCATCTGTAAAAATACTTGCATTCATGCATTTAATTAAGAGGAGGGAAGATTGGAATAAAAGGGCTTCATAATTTACATTCTCCTCAAGTGCCTCTTTGCAAAAATTCCCTTCTCTATTTTTATTTCCTCTTGATTTCTATTTTTTTTCTCTCCTGCGGCTGCAACTTCTCCGCTGCATCTCCCCGCCATGCGCCTTCCCGCAGCCGCATGCAGCAGTCCCGCCTCTCCCTGCTGTCCTGCGGTCCTTCCCGCGCGCGTCCGCCCTCTCCCTGCCCAAGCCATTCCCTGCGGCTGCCATTCCTCCCATCTCCCGCTGCTGCAACTTCCCGCGCCTCTCCCTGCAGCAGCAACTTCCCGCGCCTCTCCCTGCTGCTGCCATGCCTCCCCGCCATGCTCTCCTCCTCTATAAAGCAGCAGCTCTTCCTCGCGACGAGGCCAGGGGCGGAACATTGCTGCAATACGCAGCTGCGGCTGGCTGCAGCAAGAAAGTATCACACCAGCAGGCCGCCACCTTCCTCTCCTCCCTCTCCCCTCCATACGCCGGACCTCCTTCGAGGAGAAACCCGACGGGCAGGAGCTCACTGTGGTGCACACTACCACAGTGAGACCATCACCGCCCAGCTCTTCAAAGAGCCGGTGGGCGTGGTGGCTCTCTGTTTTCATTTGTTTTCCGTTCCTGCCCTTCCCGCCATTGCTGCTTCTTCAAAGTCTGAAGCTGGAAGCAGCAGCAGAAGCAGCGGAAGCAGCAGCAGCAGCTAAGCGGCGGCAGCAGCAGCAGCAGCGGCAGCGGCCCCCGCAGCTTCCGCGAGCGTCTGCAGGCGCCCCAGCCCCTCTGCACGCGCCTGCAGGCCTTCCCCGCCTCCGTTCGTCTGCTCTGTCGCCCGCCTCTGCGCCCGCAACCGGTCGCTGCGCTCCTCAGCAGCGGCCGGCCAAGCGTCTTCCCGCTCCCTGCCAACCTCTGCAAGCGTCCGCGCACGCCTGCAGACCTCGTCCGCGCGCGCCTGCAGGCGCTCCAGCCCCTCTGCACGTGCCTGCAGGCCTTCCCCGCGTCCGCTTCCTCGCTCTGTCGCGAGCCTCCGCGCTCGCAGCAGGTTGACGCAGACTCATCTCCTCTGCGCGAATACGCGCCCGCGACCATCAGACGACGGTCTTCACCTCCGGACGTCTTAACTCGCCTCCTGCAGTGCGGCTGCCTCCGTTCTCTCCGCTCCTGCCAGCTCTCTCCTGCCAGCTCTCTCCTCCGTTCTCTCCTCTCTCTCCGCTCTCTCCTGCATTCTCTCCCTCTGCCGATCTCTCTCTCTCTCTCTCTCTTTCTTTTTTTTTCACTTACAGCAACACACACACACCCATTCACCGACACACACACTCACACACTAATAGTAACTTATATACATACATATATATATATATATATATATATATATATACATATACATATATCTATATATATATACTTATATATACATAGTATATCTATATAGTTATGTATACATACATATAATATAATATATATATACATATGCATATATAATATATATATATATATATATATATATATACACATACTCATATACATATATATATATATATACATATCTATATACTTATACATATACACATATATATATATACATATATATCTAGATACATATATACCTATATACATATATATATATATATATCTATATAGTATTATATATATATACTTATATACATATATACATAGCTATATACATATATACATATATATATATATATATATATATATAGATATATACACCTATATATATATATATATCTATCTATATATATCTATACATATATACTTATACATTTATATACATACATATGTACATATATTTTCGCGTTATTTACTATATGCTGTATCGCGGGAATATTTGCACCAGTTGCTGATATTCTGCGATACAGCGTGTACAAAAAGCGTGGTCCCATACATCATCCATCCTCCATCCACACTCCACGCGGCACCTAGTCGTGTTGGTTGCGTCTCTCTAGACGTCGGCTGACTCGACATAGTGCTACACTCCATCGTCACCTCCACCCCCACCCCTTTATATATATACTACATATAAATATATATCTATAGCTACTATATTTACTTTCTATCTGATAGCTTCCTTAGTAAAAAGATAAAAAAAGGGTATAAAAGTGAAAAGATAATCTTTGATTTGCAGGTACCCCATCTTGCAAGTAGCAAGACGTGTTTTGAAACTCTGTTTTGGCTAAAAGCCAAGGACACAATTTTGAGGGTGTGCCTCAAGAACAAGGATTACCAAAAAAAAAAACCTAAATAAGAAAAATACCAAAAACAGAATAAACGAACGGAAGAGACGCGTTTTAAGGAAAACGTAGAAACTCGACTTGAACCCCACTTCCCTGAGTTCGACCCTGGGCTTAAAAGTGACAAGATAAAATCAATTAGGCCAGGTTAAAAATTTTGTAAAGAGATGGTTAGGTCTGAATTAGGTTAACCACTATACACATTTCAACGATAAAAATATCATATTAACAACCTATCCAGGCCGACCATCATAGCTTTTCTGGCGCCGTTGCCGGGGACGTGCGCTTTCGAGTAAGTTTCTATCCAATTCCTTTAAATTTGTCTCTTCTCTCTTCACGGGTATTATTGTTTTTGGTGTGCAGGTAAACCTGGTGGAAGGAGAAGAAGGCTAACGAAGTCGAGGACGTGAGCAGATCCAAGGCGGGAACGAGAGCGTGAAGACGCCGACATCGCATTGGAGCTTCGCACACGTTGCCGAACAAGTAGGTTTTTTTTTTCTCATCAAATTAGTGTTAACTTGCCACCACAAAAATAAAAAAAAAAAATTTTAAAAACTAAAAATTAGAAAACTTCTTGGGATTTCTTGAGGGCAAGTGGATTAAAATTCACTTGATTGATTGGTTGTCTTCACTCCCACTGCCCCGGGATTTCCCGCCTTACTTCGCATAGCGAAAATTCTAGAATCTTGATTCTTAGATTTTTCGCCATGGGAAGTATTCTTTGAGGCAAAGAAAAAGATTGCTTGTATCCCTCTTTTGCCTCAATTATCTTTAATTCAGGATCACTTTTTTGGTGGGGAGATTTGGAATTGAGTTGATTCCAACCCCACCACGACTTTTCAAACTTGCCTGTGATTCGATCCTGAATACTTCAACCCCAAAAATTTTATTTTCTTTATCTGTTGGTTGAAGCCTTGTGTGTGGATATCTTTCTAGTGATTGGGAGCACTTGAATTGAAGTGCTTTGGCTCCCTTTCACATTGGTATAAAATTGATTCGTGCATCCACACTTAGAAATCTCCATTTAGGGTAGCCCATTGCATTTTAGCATGCATTAACTAACTGATAATTGAAGAAGCGTTTCTTGGGTTTTAGAAGGAAAACCTGTATTTTTGCAAAAAACCCGGAGATTGGTTGAATTGGTAATTCAGCAAAACCCTAAAATTCATACTACTTAAGGCTGAACTCTAAAAAACCATTCGCCAATAAAAACTTCAATTCGGGGAGATTTCCCCGTTGCATGCTTGTTCTTACACACTCTTAAAATCAATCACTTGGGCATTACCCGTAAACAACGCCCTTCACATTCCAAAAGCACTTGACCCTAAGCCTCTAATTAAAACTGGTAGTAACTTGACCCTTACTAAGGATTGGAGGTCTAACTACCTATGTGTAGCGACTACGTGCTGGTGAGAGTTCCCGCGTGCTATCGGGTGTCTAAGACTGGGGCAAACGGCCTTTCAATCTGGCCCGGTGGTTCCGCGGTGCTCGCATTCGGTTCCGTAGTTCGTGATAGTAGGTAACTTAGATCTTTAGGTCTAAGGGCACACTGTAGAGGTTAGGAACTTGACTGTATTGATTTGTAATCAAGTGTACCTTTGCGGCGTCATTTCTCTCATCCCTTTTCCCTTCTCATCTCCCCAATTCTTCCTGCGGTAGTGCATGTTTGGGAGGAGGTCACAAAACCCTGAACTATTTGAATTGACTGATAAATCTAGAAAACAAGTCGAATCGTCCTCCTCCTCCACAAACATGGCTGCACGCCCACCCCCAAATCCCGAGGGAGGAAACCGCCCTCAGAATCCACCAGGTGGTGGAGCCTTAGAACCCATAACCCGCCTCCAAGCCCAAATGGAAATGTATAATGAGCAAATCGAAGCCATTCGGGAAACATTGGAGGAAATGCAGAACCCTCCCGAACGGGAGGAGCCTAGGTCTCTTAGCTCTTATCAGAATCCCGCTGCTACAGAGACCATAGGACAAATTCGGGTTCCCATGGGCGGGGACGACTTTGAATTAAAACCAAACATAATTGGCCTAATCAATTTTCACTTTCATGGTCTTGCAAGTGAAGACCCATTTCTCCACTTGGAAGACCTAACCCGACTTGCTGAAACCGTTAAACCAAGAAATGTCGGGTTATCTATAGTCCTCATGAAGATGTTCCCGTTTTCATTACGGGATAAAGCGTCGCAATGGTTACGCACCCTTGGGAGAACCATCCACTCTTGGGAAGAGATGCGAACAGCATTTCTCAAGAAGTTCTTCCCAATCGGGCGAACCAATGCGCTTCGCCGTGCTATCACTTCGTTTATGCAACAAAACGGCGAACAATTTCATGAGGCATGGGAGAGGTATAACGACCTCCTCAGGAAGTGTCCGCATCACGGTCTGCCTAAGTGGCATATAGCCCAGATTTTCTACTATGGGCTAAATGAGACTTTGAAGCAGATTGCAGACGCTTCCTGCGGAGGGAACTTTATGAATAAAGACGAGAATGGAGCATTCGAGCTGTTTGAAAATATGAGTGAAAACTCGATGAACAATGCTTCCATTGTCGCCTTTAATCGTACCAGCCAGCCCCGAAATGTCCACGAAGTTGACACGGGACTCTCCCATTCAACCACTGATCTAAGCCTTATTGCACAAAAACTGGATGAAGTCTCCGTCGTGCACAAGAAGCTGGACGAGCTTCTGGCCAACCCCGCCCGATCTATGGCAAACACCACCTCTTCACCACTTCGTCACAATCCAAGTTCTTCTAATACCAGGCTTATCCCGAGAAACCCCGTTAGACCTTCCTTACCAAGTTTCGCGCCAAGCGACTCGGTAAGTCATGTGGAACTGGCTTCTGCGAGCCAGTATTTCGACACGGAGGACCAAGCCTCCGTGTGCTCTGACGCATATCTACATGCGGACGCGTCTTCTGGCATAGAAGATGCTTGCGCCCTGGGGAACAACCCGTTCTCTGCCACTTATAACCCAGGGTGGCGTAATCACCCGAACTTTGCATGGTCCAACAACCCGCAGCGCCAAAACCCCGCGGGTGGACCAATGCGACCGTCCGCACCCGTCATCCCAAGGGTCCAGTTTAATCCTATGGCAAATCCGCCATCAGGCCCTTGCGTACCACAAACTGAACACGCATCAAGCCCTCTTGACAAATTGATGCGAATGATGACGGAAATGTCAAAGCGCCATGAAGAGAACATGACCTCTCTTCAGCACCAACTGGCGCAGCAGAATGCCGAGATCAGTCAACTACGCATGGCGACTCGATCTCAGGGCACTCTTCCCGCCCAACCTGTTCCAAACCCGCGAAATTTCGTGCCCCGTGGTTCTCAACCACAGGTACGACCTTCTCAGGGACAGGTTAATCAAGTTCTGCAAGCTCCGAACATTCCACCGGGATTTCAGGCTAATCCTGCTGCAGCACCACACTCTTATATCCCCATTGCAAACCCTCCTCCACCGTATGATCCCACTGGACCCGCATCGTCCAATGCTATCACTACGAGGAGCGGTAAGCAGACCGTCGATCCGCCTCGACCTGATCCTGGCCCATCTTCTTCTTCGCCCTCTCATTCGGAATGCATACCGCATTCGCGAGAGGATGATGCACCAAAACTTGTGCCAGAATCAGTCCCATTCCCTGAGGCTCTACTAAGGGAGCCAAAAGGCAAAAAGAAAAATACGCAGGCCTTTGACAACCTACGTAATTTGTTCAGGGATGTAGAAATCAAGGTACCCCTGCTCGAGGCAATCGACCACATACCTACTGTCGCTCGATTTTTCAAAGACTACACAACACCCAGGCGACAGTCAAAGAAGACTAAGAATCCGGTGGTTCTCTCGCCTCATGCGAGTTGTGCTATACTATCAAACTTACCACCGAAGCAGAAAGATCCGGGCACACCACTGATTTCCTGTAGCATCCAAGGCTGCAGTTTTAACCGTGCCTTGCTTGATCTAGGATCTTCCATCAATCTCATACCGACCATCATGCTCAAAAAATTTTCCTTGGGAAATCTGAAACCCACCCCTGTCACGTTACAGTTGGCAGATCGTTCTGTCAAAATCCCGAAGGGTGTGGTGGAAGACGTGGTGGTTAGGGTCAACAGTCTCTGTTTTCCTGTTGACTTTCTTGTTTTAGATATGGAAGTTCCTAGTTCACTTTCTGATTGTCCGATCATCCTCGGTCGACCTTTCTTGGCCACAGCCCGCGCCCACATCGACTGCGAGTCGGGCTGTATTGAGATTGCCGTTGGATCTGAGAAGCTCAAGCTTAACATATTCAAGGCAGCCAAGAACTTTGATTGCGATTGCATTGAGGATGACACGTCTGACGAGGACATGGCCGTCAGCGCGTGTATCGAACTAATTGGGACCTATTCGGACTGTTGCGGATTACCTATAAACACTGATAACTGCCTGACCAACGCATACTGTGACGTTCCCCAATCCCTCCCTTGTCCAGTACCTTCTCCTGGCCAGACTTCTGACGAGGTTTTCTCCGCTTCCCATACCTCGTGGTCTGAGTCATCTCCGGGCTACTCACTGTCAGTCCACACTCATGAAGACCGAATTGCCCTTTCTTCCCCGCCAAATCAGGCGGATTTACAAATCCACACTGGGACCTTGAGCCCATATACTTCTCACTGGGGCTATTCATTTTTGGATCCATCTATCCAAGAAGCCCCTCTTCTTGGCCAATCTGAAGGCCAGTTTCTTCCTCCTAACTTGTTCCCCTACCCGTCTGGGACACTCTCGTCCCAAGAAATGCCAGATCCTTCCCCATCCACTCCCGAGCTAAAAGTGCTGCCTAATACACTCAAGTATGTTTTCCTGGGACCAAATGAAACGCTCCCTGTAATCATCAGTTCAAAATTAACCATGGAGCAGGAGTGCAAACTAACTAAGGTCCTCCTAGAACACAAGGCAGCTATTGGATGGTCTTTATCAGACTTATCTGGTATTAGTCCCTCCTACTGCACTCATCGTATATATACGGAGGAGGAGGCTCGACCTTCTCGCGAGATGCAGCGACGTCTCAACCCTAACATGCGGGAGGTCGTTAAGAATGAAATCATTAAGTGGCTGGATGCGGGTATAATCTACCCGATCAGCGATAGCCCCTGGGTGAGTCCGATTCACGTTGTGCCCAAAAAGGCAGGACTCACCATCCGTGTCAATGACAGGGGCGAATCCATCCCTACACGCACTCCTACATCTTGGAGAGTGTGTGTGGATTATAGGAAACTCAATGCTGCAACCAAGAAAGATCACTTCCCGCTACCATTTATTGACCAAATCCTGGAGCGGTTAGCGGGAAATAAATTTTTCTGCTTCCTGGATGGATTCTCAGGATATAACCAGGTGGCAATAGACCCCCGAGACCAAGAGAAAACCACTTTTACCTGCCCTTTCGGCACCTTCACCTTTAGAAGGATGCCGTTCGGACTTTGTAACGCGCCAGCAACTTTCCAGAGATGCATGCTGGCGATATTTCATGACATGGTGGGTGACTTTCTTGAGGTCTTCATGGATGACTTTTCAGTCTTTGGACCATCTTTCGACGAATGTCTTGCCAACCTGACTCGCATCCTTAGGAGATGTATTGATGTAAACCTCGTGCTTTCCTGGGAAAAAAGTCATTTTATGGTGCACGAAGGAATTGTTCTTGGACATATCATCTCCGATAGGGGTATCGAGGTTGACAGAGCTAAGCTCGATATCATTGCTGATTTACCTGTGCCTGGTTCTGTCAAACAAATCCGCTCCTTCTTGGGACACGTCGGTTTCTATAGGAGATTCATCAAAGACTTCTCCAAAATTTCTCGACCCTTAACTCATCTCCTATCAACCGACGTGCCCTTCGACATGGGCCCTGACTGTATACAAGCATTCACGCAACTGCGTAATGCTGTCACCAAGGCCCCTGTTCTCCAGCCGCCTGATTGGTCCCTCAACTTTGAACTTATGTGTGACGCTTCAGACCTTGCAGTCGGAGCCATCCTGGGACAAAGACGCGATAGACACCCCTTCGTGGTATACTACGCCAGTAAGACGTTGGACGAGGCCCAGCGTAATTATACTACCACTGAAAAGGAACTACTGGCAGTCGTCTTTGGGCTGGAAAAATTCCGTTCTTACCTTCTGGGCTCTCACATTATTGTTTTCACTGATCACGCGGCCATTCGCCATCTCATGCACAAGAAGGATGCCAAGCCTAGACTGATTCGTTGGATCCTTCTGCTCCAGGAATTTGACATTGAGATTCGTGATAAGGTCGGAGCCCAGAATGTTGTGGCTGATCACCTTTCCAGACTGGACCCTGACCATATTGGACTTACTCTGCCAATCAATGAAGTTTTTCCTGATGAGCACCTATTGGCAATAAATGCGGCAAGTGGACCGTGGTATGCCGACATTGCCAATTACCTTGCTTCTGGATCTCTTCCACGTGGCTGGCCTAAAAACCAGCGTGAGCGTCTCATGGCAGAAGCAAAGTATTATTTCTGGGATAATCCACTTCTTTTTCGGATAGGTGCTGATCAAATCATCCGTCGCTGTATTCCTGACAGTGAGTTCCCCAGTGTGCTATCCTTCTGCCACGATCAGGCCTGTGGAGGCCATTTCTCTGGGAGGAAAACTGCAGCCAAGGTGTTGCAGTGCGGTTTCTTTTGGCCCTCCCTTCACCAGGATGCGCACGCTTATGCCAAACATTGCACTAGGTGCCAGTCTTTAGGGTCAATGGCACGTCGTGACATGATGCCCTTGCAACACATCCTAGCTGCGGAAATCTTCGACATCTGGGGAATTGACTTCATGGGTCCCTTCCCTCCATCCAACGGCTTCGAATTCATCCTCGTGGCCGTCGACTATGTTTCAAAATGGATCGAGGCTATTCCCGCGCGCCGTGCTGACCATGTTATCTCCACCCGATTCGTCAAAGACCATATCTTTGCGCGTTTTGGGATCCCTCGGGCCATTATCTCGGATGGAGGAAGCCACTTTACCCATGCTTCTTTTCGGGCACTTCTGAGGAGATACGGAGTCCACCATCGTATCGCATCCCCGTATCATCCTCAGACGAACGGCCAGGCGGAAGTGTCGAACCGGCAAATCAAGCAGATTCTCCAGAAAACGGTTCGGCCTGACCGTAAGGATTGGTCCGACAAGCTGACTGACGCACTTTGGGCGTATCGGACCGCCTTCAAGGCTCCCCTTGGTATGTCTCCATATAGAATCGTTTACGGGAAGCCTTGTCATTTGCCTGTGGAGTTGGAGCACCGCGCTTATTGGGCGGTTCGCCAATGTAACCTCGACCCAGACTTGTGTGAACGAGAAAGGAAACTCCAACTCCAAGAGCTGGAAGAGCTCCGTCGTGAAGCCTATGATTCTGCTCTAACCTTTAAACAGCGCACTAAGGCTTTTCATGACAGCCATGTTCGGCGGAAGGAATTTGAGCCATCTCAGCAAGTTTGGCTCTATAATGCCCGACTCAAATTCTTTCCTGGGAAATTAAAGTCCAAATGGACTGGTCCTTTTCTGGTCTCAAGACCATTCCCCAATGGGGCCGTCGAAATCGAAGATCCCAAATCTGGGCGTAAATTTACGGTCAACGGGCAGCGTTTGAAACCCTATCTGACTCATGAACCTGCCCCCGTTGGAGAAACCGTTGCCCTGCTGGAGGGTAACTAATTCTTTGCCTCATTCTGAGTCCAGCTGGGGACATTAAATTCAGCGCTTGTTGGGAGGCACCCTAACAGCACTCACCATCCACCATCACTTTTCACACCTCTATCGCAATCACTTCACTTTTCTCTTCACCACCCACCATCCACCCACCCTTCCACCCTGATCTATACCCTGCACCTCAGCTCTTGTTACCCGATCTTCCTCTGCCTTTCCCTGCATGCATATGAGGACATAGCATTGTTTGGCATGGGGGGGTGGATAGGCATCCATAGGATCCGGGTATTTTATGGTATCAGACAATTACCACCTATTTATAAATATGCAAAAAAAAAAAAAAAAAAAAAAAATATATATATATATATATATATATATATATATATATATATAGTAATAAATGGTGTTTAGTAATGATCTAAAAGCTGAAACAAAAATACAATAAGTGTTTATGGATATTCAACCTCTGTTTTGAAAAATTTCCAGGCCACAGAAGCTTGATTCGCTCAGGCTCGGCTTAATTCACTTAAAGCATTGACGAAATAGATCAAAATCTCTCCTAACTAAGAACGTTTCTTGTACCTGAGACACAGTACAGGATTCGTTGGTTTGCTTTTTCTTGAGAGCTTAAGTAAACTTGGTTCACACTACACATATCAGGAAAGATCAGGTGAACATAAGATCCAACCCTAGTGTTCATTAGGAAAGGTGGAGTCCTTACCTGTGCGTGCAGGTAGACTTTTTATCCCAAGTTTTAGTCTTGTGTTTAGGAGTGGCTCTTTCCACCAAAAAGAAACTCTCCCACAAAAAAAAAAAAAAAAAAAAAAAAAAAAAAAAAAAAAAGTGTGCTCTTTCAAAATGTGTTGTAAGAGATATACTGACATATGTTTCAAAAAAAAAAAAAAAAAAAAAAAAAAAAAAGATGTTGCAAAAGAATCAGTATATCTCATAAATGTCGGTATAATTTGTTTTTCAAAAATGGGAGTTGAGTTTTCCGTAATCATCTTAAGGGTCAATCCGAAAACACGAGCTGAAATTGGGACCAACCTGTACTTAAAAATTCGTGAAACCCTGGGAGTGAGTCTTAAGGTTCATCTGGTCAGTCTTGATCCTTCACTATGCACAAACCATAACCTCTTGAGCTCTCGAGTATGGAAAAACCTCCTGGGTCCTGGAAATCGTACTTAAGGTTTAAATATCAAGAGTCCTGGTTAGTTGAGAGATAATCTTTGTCATGTAAGACTTAAAGTACTGGTAGTCTTCTTTACAATTGGTTCTCACAATATCCGATAATAAACACACCGATATCATCTCAGAAGAAAATCTTCAGCTTAAGAACATTTCTAAATACGGTTTTGCTAGGGACTAGCAAAAGATAGGCATGGGGGTATATGTTTGCACCTCAAAACACGCCTATAGGGACGCCTTCTTATGCTATTTTCTAGCATTAACTATGTATATTATAATCCTATAGTCGCATCTGTAAAAATACTTGCATTCATGCATTTAATTAAGAGGAGGGAAGATTGGAATAAAAGGGCTTCATAATTTACATTCTCCTCAAGTGCCTCTTTGCAAAAATTCCCTTCTCTATTTTTATTTCCTCTTGATTTCTATTTTTTTTCTCTCCTGCGGCTGCAACTTCTCCGCTGCATCTCCCCGCCATGCGCCTTCCCGCAGCCGCATGCAGCAGTCCCGCCTCTCCCTGCTGTCCTGCGGTCCTTCCCGCGCGCGTCCGCCCTCTCCCTGCCCAAGCCATTCCCTGCGGCTGCCATTCCTCCCATCTCCCGCTGCTGCAACTTCCCGCGCCTCTCCCTGCAGCAGCAACTTCCCGCGCCTCTCCCTGCTGCTGCCATGCCTCCCCGCCATGCTCTCCTCCTCTATAAAGCAGCAGCTCTTCCTCGCGACGAGGCCAGGGGCGGAACATTGCTGCAATACGCAGCTGCGGCTGGCTGCAGCAAGAAAGTATCACACCAGCAGGCCGCCACCTTCCTCTCCTCCCTCTCCCCTCCATACGCCGGACCTCCTTCGAGGAGAAACCCGACGGGCAGGAGCTCACTGTGGTGCACACTACCACAGTGAGACCATCACCGCCCAGCTCTTCAAAGAGCCGGTGGGCGTGGTGGCTCTCTGTTTTCATTTGTTTTCCGTTCCTGCCCTTCCCGCCATTGCTGCTTCTTCAAAGTCTGAAGCTGGAAGCAGCAGCAGAAGCAGCGGAAGCAGCAGCAGCAGCTAAGCGGCGGCAGCAGCAGCAGCAGCGGCAGCGGCCCCCGCAGCTTCCGCGAGCGTCTGCAGGCGCCCCAGCCCCTCTGCACGCGCCTGCAGGCCTTCCCCGCCTCCGTTCGTCTGCTCTGTCGCCCGCAACCGGTCGCTGCGCTCCTCAGCAGCGGCCGGCCAAGCGTCTTCCCGCTCCCTGCCAACCTCTGCAAGCGTCCGCGCACGCCTGCAGACCTCGTCCGCGCGCGCCTGCAGGCGCTCCAGCCCCTCTGCACGTGCCTGCAGGCCTTCCCCGCGTCCGCTTCCTCGCTCTGTCGCGAGCCTCCGCGCTCGCAGCAGGTTGACGCAGACTCATCTCCTCTGCGCGAATACGCGCCCGCGACCATCAGACGACGGTCTTCACCTCCGGACGTCTTAACTCGCCTCCTGCAGTGCGGCTGCCTCCGTTCTCTCCGCTCCTGCCAGCTCTCTCCTGCCAGCTCTCTCCTCCGTTCTCTCCTCTCTCTCCGCTCTCTCCTGCATTCTCTCCCTCTGCCGATCTCTCTCTCTCTCTCTCTCTTTCTTTTTTTTTCACTTACAGCAACACACACACACCCATTCACCGACACACACACTCACACACTAATAGTAACTTATATACATACATATATATATATATATATATATATATATATATACATATACATATATCTATATATATATACTTATATATACATAGTATATCTATATAGTTATGTATACATACATATAATATAATATATATATACATATGCATATATAATATATATATATATATATATATATATACACATACTCATATACATATATATATATATATACATATCTATATACTTATACATATACACATATATATATATACATATATATCTAGATACATATATACCTATATACATATATATATATATATATCTATATAGTATTATATATATATACTTATATACATATATACATAGCTATATACATATATACATATATATATATATATATATATATATAGATATATACACCTATATATATATATATATCTATCTATATATATCTATACATATATACTTATACATTTATATACATACATATGTACATATATTTTCGCGTTATTTACTATATGCTGTATCGCGGGAATATATGCACCAGTTGCTGATATTCTGCGATACAGCGTGTACAAAAAGCGTGGTCCCATACATCATCCATCCTCCATCCACACTCCACGCGGCACCTAGTCGTGTTGGTTGCGTCTCTCTAGACGTCGGCTGACTCGACATAGTGCTACACTCCATCGTCACCTCCACCCCCACCCCTTTATATATATACTACATATAAATATATATCTATAGCTACTATATTTACTTTCTATCTGATAGCTTCCTTAGTAAAAAGATAAAAAAAGGGTATAAAAGTGAAAAGATAATCTTTGATTTGCAGGTACCCCATCTTGCAAGTAGCAAGACGTGTTTTGAAACTCTGTTTTGGCTAAAAGCCAAGGACACAATTTTGAGGGTGTGCCTCAAGAACAAGGATTACCAAAAAAAAAAACCTAAATAAGAAAAATACCAAAAACAGAATAAACGAACGGAAGAGACGCGTTTTAAGGAAAACGTAGAAACTCGACTTGAACCCCACTTCCCTGAGTTCGACCCTGGGCTTAAAAGTGACAAGATAAAATCAATTAGGCCAGGTTAAAAATTTTGTAAAGAGATGGTTAGGTCTGAATTAGGTTAACCACTATACACATTTCAACGATAAAAATATCATATTAACAACCTATCCAGGCCGACCATCACTCGTCGCCTCGTCAGATTCCTCGCACAGTAAAAAAAATTGATCAGATAATTTCGCAACTCAGAATATTCAAAAACAATGAAGTAAATTTATTACGTCTGTTGCCTCCCCGGCAACGATGCCAATTTGACGAGTCGAATTTCCGCTACGCGTTGTAGTATTTAAGTGGTGGAAAAATCGACTAATCAACAATAAAAATAACCACTCACAGAAGAGCAGGTCATGTCCACAGGGAGGCAATTATGCAATAAACTCTCGATTATTTCGTATTCTTTCGGTTAAGTGCGAAATCCCTAGTCAAATCTGACATAAATGCGATGGAAAGTAGATTCACAATAACTTAAAAATATAAGGGTATATGTACAATATTCCCTCATTGAAATCTTCAATAAATATATGATGATTTTATGTAATTTTCAATTAACATATACTAGAGAAAATTGGTGCACACGTTAATCCCAAAACCAATCTTGAAACAGGTTAATAACAATAATGTGCAATTATCAGAAAGTATGAGTGTACATGTGCAATTTTACCATAATAAAATAATAATAAATCAAAAATTAATTTCCGGTGGTAATGGCTTAGATGTAGTTTTTAATTGGATGTAAAACAGAGCATTTGCTCTCTCTCCTCGTCGCGAAAGAGAGAGCACCGGTGGGGCTGTTAACCGCAAGGGAGGTTGGCGAAGACGAGGCCGATCCGGTGGAGGTTGCGGCGTCGACGGAGATGGCCGGAGGTGGCTGGCTGACGGAGGAGAACGTCGGAGGAGGCGCGCCTGTGGGGTAGTGTGGCTGTGTAGGGAGTTGGAGGAGGAGTGCGGTGCAGTGCCTGCGGCTGTGAAGCGCTTGCGAAGGGGGGGCGCGCTGCAGATGGCACGTGCCTGTGGGCGCGGCAGGAGGGCGCGTGGATGAGGGCGGTGCAGCGCCTTCAGTGAAGGGCACTGGCAGAGCACCTGCGACGCGGCTGGAGATGAGCGGTGGAGAAGGGTGCGCCTGTGGGAGCGGGCAAGGTGAGGCGATGCAACGCCTGCGGGTGTGCGGGCGAGAGGGGGGGTGCACTGCAGTAGGGCGCGGCCTGGCAGGTGAAGGTGGGCGGTGCAAGAGCGCGCAAGGTGGCAGCGAGCGCCTGCGGCGTTGGAGAAGGGTGCCTGCAGGAGGGGACGCACCTGCCTGCGGGAAGTGTGAGCGGGCCTGGCAGTGGTGAAGGCATGCAGCACCTTCAAGCGCGGCTGGAGGGAGAAACACCTGCAGGCGTGGGTGGGGTGGTGCTAGCGCTGGAGTGCCTGCGGTGTGGCTAGAGGGAGCGTTGGAGAAGGGAGGGCGCACTGCAAATGGGCGCGCGCCTGCTGGCACGGAAGGTTTAGCGGGCTGAAGGTGGTTTTGTGCACAGTGCACACGGGTTACACCCTCTCTGGCTGACGAAGCCCCTCCTCTCCTTTCTCCGTCTCCTCTTCACTCCTCTCCTCCGCCCTTCTCGGGATTTTCAAAAATCCTTTCTAAATATGGCCTCGATTGTTGAGGGAGGGCGGCGGAAGATTTGATAATTGTGCGGGAGGAGTTGCTGCTGGCTCCGAATATGTGTTGGGGAAATTTATTCCCCCCTTGTTCTTTTCAAATATTATTCCTGCAATCATAAAAACGTAACATCATTACATATTAAGTTATAGAATAGATGTAAACTTAAATCATGATGAATGCAAACATTCTATAACTTAATGTAGTTATTAACAAACCTAAAAGGTACGATTAAAGTTACTTAGGCATAATATTAGTCCATTAAAATGAACTCATCAATACCAGCATCTAACCACTTAATGATCTCTTTCTTCACGACCTCTTGAAGATTCGGATTGAGTTGTCTCTGCATTTCCAGAGATAGTCGTGAGCCCTCTTTAGTATAGATACAGTGTGTGCAATATGAGGGACTTATCCCAGTCAAATCATCGAGAGTCCATCCAATGGCTTTTCGATGCTGTTGGAGAATAGAAATCAGCTTAGTTTCTTGATCAGATGTGACTCGGGAATTGATAATCACAGGAAATGTTTGATTAGAACCCAAGAAGATATATTTCAGATGATCTGGGAGGGGCTTTAATTCTAGTACCAGGTTATCAGTAGTGGGTGGAGGTTCGGGATGGGCCTCAAAAGATAAGGTGGAAGCCATGGGTGAATTTGGGTCAGCTTTGGGCTCCTCTGTCTGTGGATCAAGATTTTCATGAGGTTGAGGTCAGGGATAATCGAGTTTTCCTTTGTAATCGGGTCCTCAACCAAATAAAAATCTCGGATCTGAACTAGAACATCCTCGAGAACTCCTCTGGGTGACATGATTGATCTATCCACTAACTGCAAGGTCACCTCAGTAGTTTGAGCTCAGTTTCCTCGAAATGGTCTAATAGAGATGTAGGGATTAAGTTTATGGAGGCTCCTAAATCCAACAAAGCTCGATCAAATTCTAAGCCACCGATCTTACAGGAGATCAAAGGGGTGTCAGGATCTTTTACTTTCTGCGAGAGTTTGCTCAGGATGATTGAGCTGACTTGCTCAGACAATATGATTGGACTCTCGTCTTTGTTTCGCGGCTTACACTTCAGTGTACATAAATCCTTCAGAAATCTCACATAAGCTGGTATGTGGCAGATTGCATCCATCAAGGGGATGTTTATCTGGACTTGCTCAAAGAGCTTGACCAGATCTTCGTTAAGTGCCACAGGCTTGGGTTTCCTCTTTCCTTTGGTCAAGGCCTCAGGAAATGGAACCTCTGTAGATTCCTCTAGGATTGGTTCAGGCTCTAGATCTAGGATAGGGATGTCCTGGATAACCATCCTAGGGTTAGGCTCTGAACTACCAAGCTTAAAGTGGCTAGGATAAGGTAGATCCTAAGTTGACTTGCCACCACGAGTGGTAAAAGAATTAAGACCTACTTGGTATTAGTTCGGATTCGGCAAAATAGGTGACTGCTGCTAATATCCCCAATACGCCTCCATCCCATCATCTAATGGAGTAGAATGGGCCCGATAAACATAGTGAGTTTGGCCCTGATTTGGGTTCATAACGCACCTTTGGTTCGGCATGTTATTCGGATTCGACAGAGGTTGAGATGGAAGTGCACCAGGCTAGCAAGACCCAGCCATCTGTGAGAGCTGATTTTGAACCTCTGCGATCTTGTCTTTGTACTTTTTTTGCATAGCTGCATTAGACTTTTGGATGTCAACTAGGGTTTGTAGAATTAGAGTCATGTGATCTTCCCTTGATGGCCTAGATTGGTAATTTGGGTTGGGCCTAGGTTGAGTGATCTGATATGAGCGCGGAGCCTGTGGTCGGGGTTGGAATTGAGGTCTGGCATATTGATTATTTCCCGACCACGCAAAGTTGGGATGATTGTGCCATCCAGGGTTATAGGTGTTAGAGAATGGATCATTCTAGATGGCGTGGAGATCCTTGCAGGTTTGAGGAACTCCAGAAAAGTCAGAATATGAGGGTTCAGAGTTCCCCCAATTAGAGTAGGTGGGTCCGGAGTTCCCTCCGAACTTGGGAGCAGATGGGGGTGGATATGGGTCCATCCCATGGTGAGAGTGGTGGTAAATGCTATGCACAACCTCTCTGCCTGAGGACGGTTGTGCATACGTGTTCTACTATGCAGCGGTGGTTCTCTAAAGATGTCGAGCCAATTTATCCACCTTCTTCTCTATGATCAAGACTTTATCCAGGCAACTAGCCACCAACTCTAGATCGAAGGATGCGGATAGACCTTGAGTCTCGTGTGCCCCTCGTGTGTTTGTCAATGCACGGGTGGTCATCCCGTCGAACACACCCATAGATTCATTGTTTATGGAGTTCTCGCACATGTTCTCGAGAATCTCCTAAATTGTATCTTCATGTTGACTCATGATGCTCCCACCACAGGTTGCATTAACAAAGAGCTTGATATCCTCACGGAGTCCATGGTAAAAAGACTGGACTTGTTCCCACTTAGGTACTCCGTGATGGGGGCATTTCCACATGAGATCCAAAAAGTGATCCCATGCCTCATGAAATGGTTCTCTCGCATTCTGCGAGAAGTGCGTGATTTGGTGCCTTAAAGCATTTGTCCGACCAACTCAGTTTGGAGCTCCCCCCATGTGTTGATTGGATGGGTTAGAGTCTGATACCAGTCGGCAGCTTTATCTGTGAGAGAGAAGGAGAACATCTTCATGAGTATGATATCCCAATTTTGAATAGTAAGCCTGAAGGAATGGGCCAGATGTTTCATCTGCTTGATGTGTTGGAAGGGATCTTTAAAGTTCAACCCATGGAATTTGAGAATAGCCTAGATCGTATTCGGCTTGACTTCAGCATATGTTCCTCCAACTGGGATTTGTACCCTAGGTTCAATCTCCACCGCAGTGGAATTGTAATGATCTCACATCTAAGGATGCTACGAAGGATTAATGTGTACCTGGACTAGATCATTGAGGTGCTGTAGCTGATTCTGGATATTGAGTTCTTCTTCTTGGTCCACCATGGATGCAGATGATGATCTTGGCTCAGAAGTAGATGAGTCAGAAGAGATGTCAATCTGGTCGGGTGGTAGCATAAACAAATGGGTTGAGGCTTGGCCTCAATGAGAATGGACTGCTAATGGAGGCCTCAAGGGTGGTCTTAAGGACCTCCTCCCGAACATGCACTAAAGATCCAGATGAGGGACAAAATGTGTGATGGATCCAATCGAGGCACCCAAAAATCTTTGGATGACTAAGGAGATTCAAGGTAGATGATACCTCTTGATCAGAAAGTCACGCACCTGAGAATTACTTGGGCAGCCAGGAAGGGAGAGTCCCGCAAAGACCCCTACATGGTAGAGCATCCCAACAGGTTATAGGGTTTTGCCCACCCAACCTTCCTTGTCACTGAGAATCCAAGTAGACCGAAATGAGCAAGCTTGACCCCTACCTAAGTCTACCAATTTTATTCCCGAATATGTGCCTTGAATTTCACTTGAACTTTAGAATTGATTGTGATTTGTGACCTAATTTGAAGGTTGGTTAACCCATAAGGTGGGTCAACTTCACCTAACCTATCCTAAAGTTTAGGATGAGTTGGGTAAAGAACCCAAAATCACCCTGGGTGGTTTGTAAATAGGTTATTAAGTCCCAAATTTTAGTAATTCAAGTGATTGTTAGAGACTTCTTTTAGGGTTTGCTTGATTATGTAAATTCAACCAAGGCTTAGATAACACACAATGTAGGAAATCAATCCTCTTTTAAATTAGGCAAGTGTGTTTTCCTGAAACCCTAAAATGGAAACCCTAATTTGGCTCTGTTTTCCAGGTCCAATTCTTTCCAAAATTGGTACCTAGGGCTCAACCAAGAAGGTGAATAGCCTTAGGCACCTTTAGTCCCTATTACGTGCAGATATATGGATGAGGATTTCTAATCAAACCAAACCAAGCAACTCAAATGATTAATTCTATGAAATAATGTGAGTTGATTCTAATTGATTTTTGTTTTTAGTTCCTTCCAGAAATGAGGGGCCTAAGAAGAAGGAAATGAAGTTACCTGCCCCTAGAGAGGTTGTTATACGGCTGATCTTCTCTCGTGTACCCTGCAAAATCACAACTGATCAAATAAAGCAAGTTAGTATTAAATTAGGATTGTAATCAGTGCCTGAAATGTGCGTTGCTCAACAGCAATGGCACCAAAATGTTGGTGCACGAAAATTATCTTTTAGAAATACACGTCGTAGTATAGGACAAAAATCGTAACAACACTTAAATTTATAAAACTCGAAATCAGGAAATTGAGTCTGGGGTCATTTGCAGGGAACAATTGAGCAAATCAACTAATCACAATATCAAGAAGAATATGCAAAAATAATACTCAATGTAATCAGAATAATATTGCAATAAAATTAGGATTCAGAGTGCAAAAAGATGGGGTTAAAATGGTGATTTGAATCACCAAATTAACCCTAATGTTAAGCTCAACAATCAACTCAAATAATTGAACAGTATTCTCAATCGAATATCCACAGTAACCAGTATCAAGCCAATCAAGCACCACCTTATCTTCATGCCTCAGAGGAGCCAAGGCATAGCAGACAGAGTCACAAGGACCTCTCCAAACTTAGCAGCGACTAAGTGTTGAGAGAGGAGAGGGAGGGCACGAATCCTGAGGCCACAGTACAAAACCCTCCCCCCTCCTCAAATTTCTCTCTTTCAAAACTCAGTGAAACCTAGTTATCAGGGTAAACGGATCCAGTGCCCAGACCTGTAGATGTGATCGTGGGCGAGGGTACGTGGACAAGCACATGCAATGGGGCGAGCATATAGGGACCTCACCCACGGTGCATGATAAGGTGAACAGCTATTAGCAGCAATTCTACTTATACGCTGAAGTCACTCTTGAGATGCATAATGTGGGGCTATCCCACGTCTGTTCTTCGCACGCTTGCAGTTGAAGAACCCTGTGGCAATTGGAGAAGAAACTACTGTGGATGCACCCAGTTGAAGACCTGGAAAGCTTCCAAGATGAGTTCCACAGGTTCGAGGCGTTGCAGCATAGTTGGAGATGATCAGAGCACTACGGACGAAGTCGAAGAATGCAATAGTGGCGACAGATGTCCAGTGAAGCCCTGAAATCCAAAGCATGGCCTTGTGGCCCAATTAAACACATTCAAAATCTTTGCAGGAACTTGGCGAAGGTTCTCGTTGTGGTTTAGTAGCAATTGGAGGCTAGTGGACTTCTGTCGAGGTCAGAGAGGGTGAACAAAAGTGGTAGTGATCGATGGAGTGAGAGAGAGATCCAAACCCAAAATTTCCTTAGGGATTTTGATTAGTGATACGAGGTGATGCTCTATGACTTGGTGGCAATCAGTTTGGTGGATTGTGGCACTCGCACGACATCGTCGAAGCTTCGCCGGCATAATGGAAGAGGAGGTGTTGCAATGTGTGTGGTGGTCGAAAGTGAAGTATGGGTAGATAAAAATGAAGAGGTGAAGGAGAGGAAGAGATATGAGGGAGCTAGGAGACAAAATGGAGGGAGCTTGATGCCGACTATGATGGGCTGGCATCGGGGAAGATGAACACTCCGGTGAGGGAGAACAGCGATGTTGAAGGTAGAGAGGACTCTTGCTGGGTACGGCGAGGAGCGGAAGACGGAGGGAAGAAGGTTCCCTCTGCCTATCATATGTGGCAAAGGGCGACAAAGGCAGAATAAAAGGGTTGCTAGAGCTTGGTCAAAGCAGGTTGAGGACAGAAGAGAAGAGGGCTTTTCTAGCCCTAAACCGAGCTAAGGAGGACGGTCAGGCGATGGGGGTCTTTTTAACGGACCAAGGACGAGCTCAAAGCTTGGGAAGAAGCTTGATTAGCTTAAAATTTCAGGGAGAAGAATCCCTAGAAATCTTGAGTTCGCTCGAGCTCTGGAGCTTGATTTGGAGGTGGAGATGTGGTCTGCCAGATCAGGCAACATCTCATGGATCTTCCCTCCAAGTTTAGAGGTGATTGGATCTAATTTAAGGAAGAAAACCTCCCTTGATCCTTGTTGAAGATGTGTTCCTACCGCCAATGGTAGAAGGGACCAAAGTGAACAAAATGATGAGAAGTTACAGGCCCTTTTGCAAATAATTCAAAACTTGAGGGTGTAAATGTAAGAAATAAAGTTTTAGAGGGCTAAATTGCAAACTAGGTCAAGATAGACTCTGATTGAGCCCAAATTTTGGTACCAACATAATTTAAACCCAAGGAATCTAATGGTGAAGTTGGATATTTGTTTTGACCATGTTTGACTGGGCAATTTGCATAGAAACTCAAATTAGGGTAAAATTTCGTTTGAGACTCTATTCTAAGTTAAAATGGGTTTAAATGGTTAAACCAATGGTAAAAAACCTCTTAGAATATTTTTCTATAATTTTAGGAGGTTTAGATTAATTTTATCCTGACCAGAACCTCTTTAATTTAGTGGGTTGATAATTAGGGCTTTATGTATTGTTTCGATTCTCGAAATGCGCGAAACCCCATTTCTGATAATGTTGACCCACCTTTTGGACTTTTAAACTCATTTGACCTTCATTTAACCCCTAAGTGACCTTGTGGTTAATCTGTGTTTGTGATAAGCTGTTAAAATCACATAATTAACCCTGATTTCTCATTCTTTTCTCAGATCAGAATAATATGGAATTACAACCCTCAGATGATTATGTAGGAGATTTTATCAATCATACCTAACTAAAAGTGGCTAGTTAGGACCTATGATGGTGTTCCCATCAATTAGTTCAGCTTCTTCATACATTTGAGCTTAAAATAATTTCTCTCTCTATCAAGCTCCAATCAGTTTGAAACTTGGCATTGTACACATATAAGCAAAAATATCAAGGTAGCAAATATAGCTAAGGGAAAAATTGCATAAAAAATCTCATCTTATGCATTATTTACAGAATACACTAAATGACTAATCTAACCTATATAAATGCATTCTAACCCAAATTACCCTTATACTAACATTAGTTAGGCATTAATTAATGTAAATAAATATGAAATTATCAATGCTGTCCCTATATTTTTGGCTTGAGGTGTCATTGGCATCTCAACTTACATTCACCGATCCCCGTCATTTGTGCTTGATGCCTGCAGCAATAATAAGCCCTACACTTTTAAGCATATAACACTAATATTGGTGCCAACAGCACGAACAATCCCTGCTAACAACATCAATAATCGCTTAATAAGATGGACACTAGCAACCTATGATGATGCCATTAGCACCTATCGTGGTAGTAAGTAATCATTTCTTTTGTATAAACATAGATGGTTATAATAGATGCTTGAGCTAAATTCCTCACAGCACCAACAAAGTGAGGGATTAACCCAACAAGTGTCGTCGACACCATAATAAGTGCTAAGTGCACCATCATAGCTGTAGTAGAGACTTCAAATGTAGTGACATGACAAATATAACGTAAAAAAAAACATATGAAAGTATACCTTAGAAGCTGTAGTAATGTGAAAACATACTATAGGACCAATAAAGGCTACTTTTAAGGCACATTCCTTAGAAGCAGTAGTAATGTGAGTAATTATCCAATAAGTTATTGCCGTCATCGGTACTATCATAGCTGCACTATATACTTCAACAATATTATTCTAGTATGTGATAATAGTAACATGATAGGTGCCAATGGCACCAACAAAGGCTACTTGTAAAGTGCATTCCTTAGAAGCAAGAGTAATGAGAGTAATTCTCTAACTAGGTGTCATCGGCATCACAATCAGTTCTAATGACACCATCATAGATACACTATAGACTTCAACCACATTGTTATAGTACGTGTTAGTGGCAGCATGATAGCTACTAATGGCACAAACAAAGGCTACTTGCAAAGCAAATTCTTTAAATGCAGGAGTAATGTGAATAATTGTCTAATTGTGGTGCTATCAGCACCATTATAGTTGCACTAGAGACTTCAACCGTAATGTCCAGTACATACTAATGGCAACATGATAGGTGGCGCCAGCACCACAAATGATAGTAATGTTTATTGCATGAAAGCAGCAATAATGTGAGTAATCATCCAAAAAGGTGTCGTCGACAACATATTATGTGTTAGTGGCACAAACATAACTACACTGGAGACTTCAACTATTTTATCCCAGTATGTGCTAATGGCAGAGTGATTGATGCTGAAAACACCACAAATGATAGCTAGTAATCGTCATTCTAGTATATTTGGGTTTAGGGTTTAAGATTTAACGTAAGCGTTGTTACTTCTATAAGTGTTGTTACATTGGACATGTCGTACAATGGTGCCATCAGCACAAAACACTAAAAATTACACTTACACACTACTAGAGGTATAACAAACAATACATATATGAAGGTGCCAACAGCACCAAACCACACCTACATCAAGAGAAAAAACATGAAGAAGCTCGACGTTAGGCGAGGAGCTCGTTGGAGAAGGTTGGTGTTGAAGGAGAAGGGGGTAGGAGTCGTCTAGCTTAGGGTTGAAGGAAAAGCTCCTTAGAGCTCGGGGTTAGAGGAGGAGGAGCTTCGAGGTCTCAGTCGAAGGAGAAGGAGGTCGTCGTAGGACCTCAAAGTCGAAGGAGGTTGAGGTCAAAGGAGGAGGAGGTCAGGATCGGAAGAGAACAGAGGTCGATGTTGGCGAAGGTTGGGGCTGATGGAGGTCAGGCCAAAGTTTCTCTCTCCCTCCACCGAAATTCAAATTTGAATATAATGCGCACATGTGACTCCATTTGACTCTCCCCCCCTCTTAGCTAAAAATGGTAATAGTACTTTTACCAGAAAAAAAAGGTGGTGTAACCTTTTCTACCCATGACCACATGTAACTCTCTCCCATGACTCTACCTCATCCACATGGCATCCCCCTCACACGTGCTATGTATGATGGGTATGGTCGTGGACACATCAAAGAGTAAGTCTCCCTTTATTCTAATCTAAAAACCCATGTCCTAAACATATTTTTAGAATAAAAACCTATTTTATCTCTACCCTACATCCACTATCTAGGGGCCTAGATCAACATTCAATCTTCAACCAAAACTAACCCACTACAATAGGTTCCATCTCCACCCTCCAAGTTTTATCCTATGGCCCAGTTTAAATTTGATTTACCAACAAAAATGGTATTATCTTTACTTGGCCATTAAGTGCAATCCTAGCCTTTCATCCAACTCTCCATCTTGCATCCTAGCCCTTCATTTAAAATCAAAACTAACCTAGGCCTATCCACATCAACCCTAGTTGTCTCTAAACCCTCCAATTCAAACCATTTAATCCTAGCTGCCCACCATCTCTAATCCATGGCCAATGCCACCAACTAACCACATCACTCCATCACTTCTATTAAAATGCCTAGTCGCCTCCTCACTTCACATCTCTTCCTCCATGGATGTCCCCCCTTGGGGCCTTCCTCACCACATCTCTACCTCAGTTTAGTCCACCTTAGACTAATTAGTCTAACCGTCCCCTCTACCTGCATTTCCTCCTTTCACCATGGTCTTGAGACCTTCTTCTTGATCAAGGTGACTCCACGCCACCTTTGGTGTTGAGATCTTGCCAAGTGCACCTTCACCTCCGCTCCTTCGAGCTATGCCTCATGTCCATTTCTTCTCCAGCTTTTCTATTTTCTTTAAGCTTTCATTTGTCTTTCTTAGTTATAGTCTTATTTACCTTTGTTATTAGCTTAGAGATTACTTGTAACAAACTATTTTTTATTATTAATAAAATCAAGTTTTTGTTTCCATCTTTGCATCTGGTTCCATTTGCTTTCGTAGTGAATTAGTCACTAGAACCATTTCTGAATTTGTTGTATAAAAAAATCCCAAAAAAAATAGAAAAGGGAAAAAAGACTAAAAAAATAAATTTTAGGAAGTGTAAAAATCCAATTGCCTCCTTGAAATGACCATGACTCTATTTTCAAATCGATCATTTTACATGTTTGGTATAAAAATTATTTAAAGTATTTATGCGATTTTAGTTGCAATGAACATGTTTTGACAAAACTGATTTCGTGTAGATCACTTTTTGGCACTATTACCAGGGAGGTACGGCGAATATTTTTGCTTTCTATTGCATGTCTAAGATTTGAATCTAACATATTTTTCTTTGTTGGTCTATGTTTACAAAGGAAAGCTGTGGGAAAATGGATTGCAAGAAATGGATTCACAAGTGGCCAAGATCAAGTGCTGGTGAAGACCTAAGGTAAGGTTTTCTCTCTCATACATGCTCTCTAAAAAACTAAAATAAAATATTAAAAAGATAAAACAATAATCAAAGACTGGAAAAATCACATCCACCATCTTGGTGCCTAGATCAAAATCATTGATCTAATTTAAAAAATTTATTTTGAGCTTTAGGGAAGTGAAAACTTTTAAAAAAATTTTTTATATTCCCCATAAAATTAGGAGCAAACCCATCAAATTTTGCATGGTAATTCTTTGCAAATTTTTTGAAAATCCGCTAACGGTGGGTCAATATAAAAACATAACGATAAAAATTCAACTTCCCAAATTTTTCCTGATTTTTGTAGTAGTTCAAATTGCATGAAGTTTATGCCATTTATTTTCTAATCAAATTTACTTTATGTGAAAAAATTGGTAAATTTTTTTAAACACGGTGCATATACTATTTTTCTAATTTACTAATCGGGGGTCATTTCTACCAATCGAACATACTTAGAAAGATAAATTTTGTTAAATTACCACATCCCCCTTAAAATTTCAAGAAAAATTATTTTTCTGATCATGACCAAGTGGTGTAATAGAACTTTTAATTTCTTGTTTGTTTGAGCTAAGCTTGACCACTTGGTGATAAAACTAGAATCATCCTTTCCTAAAATCTGATTAGAAGTTGCATACTTAGGGTGATCACACTAGGGTTTTCTCTTTTAGTGGATACAAAAATTTGGACTTAATAGTTGAACATAACAAACACATGCTTTCAAAATCTATGGTGCCCCCTAGAACTTGTTTGAAAACTTAATAAGAGAAAACCTAAAAAAGGACTTAATAAAGGCCAAAATCCTAAAAGACATCTATTCAAGAATTAAAGGCCTTGTATTGCTTGGTCGTCACCACACCACAGATTATTGAATTGATCATTAAGGTTAACCACCCCCTAACGCTTATCACATTCCAAAAGCACTCAATTCCTAACCCTATAAAATTGAGCAGATGCACCCTAGGTAGGATTAATCTCTTAGCACATTAGGGTTTAGGGTGAAGTCAAATTGAGGCACTGTCTACTTGGAATCACTGGTGACGAGATAGATCGATGCGGAAACCATGTCAACCTCTAGGGTGCACCACTGTGTGAAGTGTCATAAGGGGTCCCACCTATCTAGTTGGCCAAGTAATTCAAAGGTCAAGGAGACTTAAATTTTAAATGTGCTAGGATTAGGTCTTCTTAGGTATACATACTAGCGTTAGGTTTTGTGTGCTTGATTTGTCCAGTTAGGGGCACCTCTTCTCTCTCTTATTCCTTTCTTATCCCCAATTTCTTCCAACACACACAGGTGTACTTTAATTCTTATCCTTTAAACTTCATTTATCCCCAATCTCATTTTTATCCCAATTCGACCCAACACAATAAATCTTCTAATTGGGATAACTCTGCTTCTAATTGGAGATACAACTCGGGACACCAACATCCAGGACAAACTCTCCCTCCTCGGATTATTTTTAGTCCTTATCCCAATTAAGATGTGAGTTATCAATCCTTAAATTGGGATAGTCCCCCTTCTAACGGGGAATATGACTTCAATCTTAGATATCAATATCCAAGTTTTGATCCTCCTCAAGACCATTCCCAACATAGGTCCACACACTCTATTGATTATCCCATCATTACCTACAACCAAGGAGGATATCCAAGACCCACTTGTTCTAATTTTTCCAATTCTCAACAGATTGACCCATACCAACCCAATTCAAGTCTCAATTATAGGTTCAATCAAAACCAAATCCTAGGTCAAGCTATGGAGCCTTAGCTAGTGCCCAATAGCAATCAATGGAATCATTCTTCCAATATCAAGTCAAAATGATGGGGTGAGAAGATGCAAACGACCTAATTTACGGACTCCCAATCAACATAAAGAATTGAATATTAGTGCAAGTCTTAGAAAATCATAATAAGTTTTTGATTGGGATGGCACAAATGCTCCAAGCAATAGATGAATTGAAAACTCAAATTGAGGCTAATAATATAGGCTACGGGGAGAAAAGTTTCATTGAATCTAAATCATTTGAACCTCTGCTGAGCCCACACCTAAACTTATCCTTAAAACCCTATCTATAGAGCCCAATTTGAAAATTGATCCAAAAGACCAAGAGGTTGGTGATGAGCTGATGGGAACACCATCATGAGCCTTAATTAGCTCATTTTGACCCAATGAAGAGAATAAAAGCTCCTACATAACCAACCAAAGGTCCTAATTCACTGCATAACCTTTCTGAGAGAAAAATAAGAAACTAGGGGTAAAACTGCAATTTTACTAATGCAGTACAACAACGGGTTTTCTAAAGGGCTAAACAAACGTCAAAGGGTCTTAATAAGATAATAGGTGGTTTGGATCAGACAGAAAAGGGTTTATGTAAATTCTGTGAATTAAATGACTTCTTAAAATCCTAAAACTGACCCACTTGATTAACCAAGGTTCTGGTTAGGATAAAATTCACCTAAACCCTCTAAAAATCATAGAAAAATATTCTCTAGGGTTTAGAATTTTCAATTTGGCCATTGAAACCCATCTTGACCTCGAATGGGGTCACAGACAGATATTTACCCTAAATTAGGTTTTTTTCATAAATTTCCCATTCAAACAAAGTCAAACCCAAAATACAACTTCACCATTGGATTCCTTAAGTCCAAATTAGGTTTGCACTAAAATTTGAACCCAAGTTGAGTTTGCCTTGCCCTAATTTGCAAAAAGGTCCAACCTGATTACATTTGTACCCCTATCTTTCAAAATTCCTTACAAACTACCCCCTATCTTCTCATCATCTTTGCATTTAGGTCCCTCCACCATTATAGCGGAGGAATCCTACTCCGGTGAGCTTTGGAAGGAGAATTCTCCCCGATTGCTTAGAGAATCCCTCCCAAAATTGGAAGGGAGATTCTCTGAGAAAATCCCTCCAATCTAAACTCATCCTTGATCCCAGATTCTTTCCCAATCTCTCATGCGAACACATGAGAGACATGGGTATCCTAACGGATTCCAACTCTAGTGAGCCTTTCTTGCTTGGGAAGCTTACTTCCCAAGCCCTAACCGACCTTCAGGGCTCTATTTAAAGGAGACCAAACCCCTCCGATCAAGGCAAGCTTGAATTCGATCGGAGACCCTCTCAAATTCTTTTCTCCTCCTCCAGCCGATTCGCTCGTCAAGATCTAGTGACCTTCCCTATTCTCCCTCGTCGACTGACCACAATACCAGTGGCAGACTCTTCCTCCTTGCTTTCGTCCGCGTCGCGCAGCACCCGCCGATGCTCCTGCCCCTCTTCATCCTCACCGATCATCTCTCTCTGAGCACCTTCGTCTCTGGCATCGGCAGTACACGTCCGACGCCATCTTCGTCTCCCCTTCACCCATTATCACCCCAGATAAGCTCCCTTCCCCCTCTACTTTCCTCTCCACTCTCTATTTCCCAAAATCGACCACTGCCAACCTCCATCACCCTCATCTCCATCTCCGGCCACCACCTCTGGCGAGGCCGCTCCACCTCCACAGGCCATCCCATTCCTCGCCGACAAGCCCATAAGCTTCCCCTCACTCCACTGAACACTTTCCCTCACTCATATCACCGCGCCACTCACCCAAACGCACACCCGAACACACCCACACATTCGCACACAGTGTGCCCTAGGCACGCTCGCACAGACGTCCACGCCACGCCAACCACCTTAGCACATTTGTCGTGCCTTGGCGATGCTCCCTGAGCGATTTGACGTGACCGCGAGGCCGTCTTTGTGATTTCAGGTACAGGCATCATCTGCCATTGGTGACCAAACTTGAGGTCGCTCCAGGCCTTGCTAGTTCCAGGCTCTTGTCCCAGGCTGCGCGGAAGACTCTCACGCACGAATCCAAGCTCTCAATTCCAACCAAAGGACATAGCAGCTGCTGCAATTGGAAGACCACCTCTACTGTAGGTGCGCGAGGAGAAGGGTGCGCAGATAGTCTCACCTCGGAAATTCCTGAGGCCGTGCACCCGCATAAATTGATTTTGTGCCTGCATCTGTTCACCTCAAATCCATGGGGTGAGGTCCCTCTCACCTAATCCGACCCGATCTCATCCGCGACACTGCCCAAGTGGACCTAGCCTGACCCGACCCGACTGCACTCCTCGCCCACCACCGCACATCGGTGGGCCTGGTCCTGGGTACTTACCCGACCCGATTACCTGAATACCTGTGTGGCTCTAGGAGAGAGAAACCTAATAGAGAAAGAGAGGAGAGTTGCGCATGGGTAGGGGTAGGTTTTGCTATAGGCAAAAGATGAAGAGAAAGAGAAATGTAGAGAAAGGTAGAGAAGGAAGAAGTTAAAGGAAGAAGAAAGAGAAGCTAAGGAAGAAGGAAGGAAAAAGGCAAAAAGAAGGAGAGAAAGAGAGATAGTAAAGGAAGAAGAAGATAGAAGCCAACGAAGAAAGAGAAAGAAAGAGAAGAGGAAGCAGCAGAGAAAGAAGAGAGACAGAGTTAAAGAAAGAAAGAAGAGGAGTAGAAGTAGAAGGAAGAAAGAAGAAGAGCCACAAAAGAGAAGCGGAGAAAGAAGAAATCAGAAGGGAAGAGCACTGTAGCATCAGACGTTTAAGTCATCTGATTTACAAATCAGACGTCCAATTTGAGTTTAATTCATAATCATATACATTGAGTTCCTTAGTTAATAGTGTAGGAGTATATGGTGATCTACATTACCAATTTTACTCCCATATTTTTGTACTTTGATACTGATATTATTGCATATTCTTTTAAATTCTGAATTGTAATCTTGATTTCTAAATACCAATTTACTCCCTGTGTTCGACCTCGAACTTCAAATTCGAGTAAGTAAATTATATCTGTTTTGAACGCTTTTTCGGCTATATTACAATGCAATACTTTTAAACCCCGATTAAGTGCTCTCAAACATGACCCCACTTTAGTTGACTATAATTGGGCCTAAATTTGTTAATTGCCACATTACAAGAGGCATTAATCCGTGCACTTAGTTATAGCATAAGTGCTTGAACTAAGGTTTAGCCCTATTTACATTTTCTAGCATTATGCACTCTTCTATGTTATATAAATAATTTTGTTGCTTTTATTTTATTTGCAGGAACTTGTATGGAGCCATATTTGGTCGATTTGCTCCAAAGAAATTCCAAAGGTGATCATCCTTCCCTACAAATTAGCCATTTCAATAAAGTACCTCCATTCTAAATCAAGTGGCCACCCTCCATTTTGAATGCATGCATGATCTCTCTTTCTCTTTTAATTATTGCACGAAGACTTGTGATATTTCCATATTTATTTATATTAGTTAATGCTTAACTAATGTTAGTCTAAAGGTAATTGGGGTTAGATTGCATTCAATTACGTTAGATCAGTCATTTTAGGTCATTCTATAAATAACACTACTTGTGGGCTTTTGTGCAATTTTTCCTACAATGATATCCGGTACCTTGATGTGTTTATTTTTATATGTACAGATTTAAAATTTTAGGTTGATCGGAGCAAGGTTGATTGGATTTTCTGAATTGGGCTCATTTGGAAGAGGACTAGCTAGTTGGTGGAACTATTTGGAGACGAAACTAACCTAGACCCTAACCCAATTTAGGAACCTAATTACATAGCCTAGAAATCCCTTTAGGATAGACCAAAACCTTGTCCTAAAACCTATAGTAGTCAACCTCTAGATCACCTAAATCTATCCACCTAAAATCTCAATAAAACTTAGAAAAACCTAGACCTTATCCTAACCCAACAAACTTTATTTGGCCATCCTTTTTATCCTCCAATAAATACTATTTTGGACGGTAAAAATACACCATAATTTATCCACCATTAGCTCTAAATCCTAGAGTCCTAAATTGCCTACCTAAATCCCTATCTTAGAACCCTAAACCAAATCATATTCCTAATTCTAAACTTAATCTCAAAATTCCTAACAACATGATAGATCTTTAGTATTTTAGCCATAACTTTTTCATTTCAAATCCAAATTAAATGATTCAAGTTGCGTTAGAAAGTTGATTTCAAGAGATACAAATTTACTTTTATGTGTAACTTGAAATTTGAAATAGAAAGAAGCATAGCCCTCCATCATCCTCTCAAAGCCATCCTAGCCCATCATCAATTCCAACAACACTTAACCTATTTTATCCACCATTCCTTCATCCTACCCCATGATTCCTAGACTCCTAATCCTAACCCTTTATTTGGTGATCCAAGGCAATATGGATCAACCAATCACAAGCCTTCTTAGCCTCTATATAAACACCATAGCCACCCCCCTAAGATGAACTTTTCCTACTTAGTTTTCTACATTCAAATAGATCCACCAACTAAAACTAGTCCTCTACTTCTTCTCCTAGGAAATTGTGGGTGAGCCTTCGCATCTACTTCTACGTCGCTTCTCTAGACTTCGCCTTCGAAGCCCTTAGTTCCTAATCTTTATTTTTTAGTTCTAGTTTTAATTAGATTTGATTTCAAGCATTCTTCTATCTATAATCATCTTTTGACATTAGAGTTTATAGTAAAGTTCTAGTAGTTCTTTTCCAACTTGGCTTCAAGTTTTTGCTTTCTTCTAGCATTTATATTAGTTACATGATATTAGTTCAAGTTGTATTCTAGTAGTAGTAATCTCGCATTCAATCTACTTATATATTTCTTAGCATTAGGAAAGTGAATTATTCCGACTGCCTCCCTGCGAACAACCCAAACTCTATTTTTGAACTATGATTTCTATATTTACGAGTTTAATCTGAATATAAATTTAAGAGTTTCTAACGTGATTATACTATGACAAAAGTAAATTTTCGCAATCACCTTCATGTTTAGAACACTTTTTGGCATCGATCCCAGGGAGACATGGCAATTATTTCACTTTCAATAGTTGCATTTAGATCTGCATTTGTGGGATCTGACTTGCTCTTATCATTTTTTCATTTTGTGTGTAGGATTGTGCCAGCGCACGAGAATGCATCGTGACGTGACGAGAAGAAAAGGTGTAAGTAAAGATCTCCAGGTAGGTTATCTGCATCTTAGATCTAGTTAGTTTTGTGAACTTTAGGATCAATTGCATGTATTTTAGTTTGGTTGCATTACAAAAAATAATAAAAAAACCCTTATCATGTTCTTCTTATGCTTTAAAGATCATATCTTATCTTAACTATGTTTGGATTAGTTTTTCTTAGTAATTTAAAATTTTAATTCCAAACTATTGGTGCCTCCAAAAATTCTCAATTTTTTTACTATCCCTTGAAACCAGCAACAAACCCACCAAATTTAATGCGAAAATTCATTTTGTTGTATCCTAGAAAAATCGTTTACTGTCTATGGGTCAAACTAAAATTCTTCTGTTGGAGATTTGGGTTCGTCGAATTTTCCTGAATTCTATATAACTCCAAATTCGATGAAATGCTTTCATTAGGTTTTCTATCAAATCTAGTTTCTTGAAAAAAATTGGAAAAATTTTCTAACGATCGTATCATTACTATTTCTAGAAAATACTCATTAGGGGTCTGGTTGGACTATTTTGTTATCACGAGTTGTAAATTCTTAAAAAATTATTTTTAAACCCCTAAAAATTTTGAAAAAATTATTTTGTGTGTGCTTGATCAAGTGGTGTTTAGGAAACCTTTGTTACATTATTTGGGACACACTACTTGAAATAAAATTGATTTACTTAGAAGTTGCATGATTAGGGTGTCACATTAGGTTTGCCAAATTCACATTCAAATCCTGAACAAAAAAGATCAAGGTCCTATTCTTGAAAAACAATTATCTGTCCACTTGAACTTGTTTGAAAAGATCTTGAAATTGGAACGCTAAAATTGGTGAATGAATTACTTGAACCTTAAAATCTACAACACCAATTAACATTGTTTGAGGACCTTTGTTTGGCATGCACACACAATTTAAGTGAACTAATTAGGCAACCACTCCCCTCGCGCCCATCATTTAATCATGTGCACTCTAAATCCCAAGCCCTAATTAATTTGATAGACATCTCAATTAGGTTGGATTTTATTTCGAAACTTAAGCTATACCTAGTTGATTATATCTAAGGCCTTATCTATTTGGACCAATTAGTGATAAGAAAGGTTGGTGTGGTAACCGTGTTAACCTCTAGTGGTGTCCCGATGAGCAGGGTGTCCTAGGGGGTCCCACCTTTCTGACCAGCCAAGTTATACAAGAGTCAGGTCAGTTAGTTAAAGTTAGTGAAATTTGGACTAAGTCCAATAGGTGCAACCCTTTAGGGCTAGAATTTGATTGCTTGTATTGTGCATACACATTTCTCTCTCCTATTCTCTCAGCATCTATAACATTCTTCCAAGTGTATACACGGAACTAGATCACAAAATCCACACTTGGTACTACCTTTACAAAGAGAACCAAAGAGGAGACTGATTATTGGTGAATCTAGCTCTATATCTAACTCGGACTCTGATCTTGATTTGGTGGCTAACCTAACCAACCAGAATCCACAACGGAATCAGATGGATCCTTAGGCTTAAATCTAGAACCTCCAACTCCAGCGAATCAATTTCAACAAAATCACCAGACTTAGATGTAGGAGGTACTTGAGATTTTACAAATCCAATAAAGAAGACCCTTAAGGGAATTTTACAACCCTACCTAGTATCAACATCAACCTTATGTTAGGGTTCCACCTGTAGATTCTTGAATTGAAATTAAGCACTCCACTATACAGCTCCTACCTCACTTTAAGGGCAATAATGATGAGGACCCCTTTCAATTCTTAGAAGAGTTCACAGCCATTGGTGTGACAATTAGAATTCCTAATCTATATGATGATGTGCTAAAAATGAAACTATTCCCTTTTACCCTAAAAAAGAAAGCTAGTCATTGGTTTAGGTCTATAGGAAGGCTCATCAACACATAGGGAGAGCTAAGAAGCACCTTCCTAAAGAAAATTTTCCCAATTAGGAAAACCAATGCACTTAGAAGAGCTATCACCACCTTCTCCCGACACCCTAAAGAACCATTACATGAGGCTTGGGAGAGATTCATGGATTTGATTAGAAAATGCCTACATCATGAGGTTCCTAGATGGAAACTAGTGCAGATCTTTTATCACGAGCTTAATGATCAAGTAAGGAGCCTAGTGGATGCAGCCTGTGGAGACAACTTTATGAGCAAAGATGAAAATAGTGCTTTTGAATTATTTGAGAATATGAGTGAAAATTTCATAAATAATGACTCCATGGAAACTTATGGAAGATCCATGCAACCTAGAGGTGGAATTTATAAGGTGCAAGAGAGCTCTGGTAATGTGGATATGAATCTGATATGTGAGAAATTGGACAAAGTTGAGGTTGTATCTAAAACACTGGATGGACTATGAGCCAAAATAGGAAGGGAGAAACCCTCCCATCACCCACTATCCAAACTCTCTCTGGGAAGGAGTTTGTGAACAAACTGCAAATGGCTCAAGATGCGAGCCAACTAACCCAAGGCTCTTTGTATGGACCCAAGCAGGGACCTTTGATCCTTGCTATCCTAATTCCACACACTTATCCTCAACATCATATGGATATGAAGATGTATCGTCTATTCAATGGAACAATAGAGACAATCCTTTCTCTAGCACCTATAATCCCGGTTGGAGGAACCACTTGAATTTCTCTTGGAAAAGCCAGGGGCAAGTGAACCAATAAATTTCACAACTTAGACCCTATTAGATGAACCCTATCTTGCCTAATACCTATAACTAGGGCCAAACCCATCAACCCATGCCCCTGAACCAACCTAGCCAAACTGAGTGACTATCCTGAATCTAAACCAGCAAGTGATGGACACAAACACTTCCATGTTGCAAGCTATGCAACAATTGACCTAATCCATCAGGTATCTGAAGAACCAAATAGAGGCTAAGCCTAATGAGAGACCTATTGGTGCCCTCCCATCCCAACCTATTTCAAACCCTAGAAACATGCCTAATTAGGGACACAATCCTCAAGGGTTCAACCAAGTTCATATGATTCAGCAATCCTTTAACCTCTGTGGTTTTTATTCATCTCATGTTCCACATCCTTCTACACTTGTCCTTCCTACTCCTTGTCAGGGGAATCAATACCAGCTTGCCACTGCCAATTCCATCACCCAGAGAAGTGGTAAGACCCCTTAAAACCCTATGCACCAAAATCTTACAACCACTAGAATCCTGACAATCCAACTATGATTAATACACCCAAGGTGGAGGACGATATCCAAGCTCATGCATTTGAGGACCCAAAGATCTAGATTCCTTTTCCTGAGGCCCTAAATAGGCCTAGAAAAAAAGAAGCCCAAGCCTAAGAATGAAACTTGGTTGGATGTGTTCAATCAAGTATAGAATAATATCTCACTTTTGAAAGCTACTCAGCACATCCCAGCTTAAGCCAAGTTTTTGAAAGAATTGACTACTACTAATTGCAATTCGAAATCAAGTAATTATGAAAAGGTGATCCTTTCCAAACAAGCTAGCTCTATTCTTTTAAAGGATTTACCTACCAACAAGAGAGACCCTGGAACCCCCTTGATTTCCTACAAAATTAATGGAATAGCCTTTGAAAGGGCTTTAATTGATTTGGGGGCTTCCATCAACCTAATGCCACCAAGATCTATGAGATGATTGGATACGAGGACCTTGAACAACTAAAATTCAAATCTAGTTAGCTGACCAATCCATAAGATGTCCACACAGGATTTTGAGGGATGCAATTGTTTGAATTGATAATTTCTACTACCTCATGGATTTCATTATCCCGGATCTTAACATTCCTGAGGTTTTGAAATAGGCCCCAATTATTCTTTGAAGACCATTTTTAGCAACTGCGGAAGCCCTAATTGATTGCAAAAATGAGAATATATAAATAGCCTTTGGGGATAAAAAATGAAACTAAAACTTTTTAAGGCTATCAAGGAATCCAATGAAAGTTGTGGGCTTATTAAGAGCTTAAGCAGGATGAAGGTCTGATTGAAAATGTCTCTTTAAAAGACTTAGAATCAGAGGAGTATATAGATGAATTTGAATATGAGACATTTTTCTTTGAGGATTAAATTTTTGATAATCCTAAAATTGAAGATTTTATATTCAATTTTCAGACTGAATTTGAGGAATCCAATAATTCTGAATATGAGGCATTTGTTTTTGAGGAAGAGATTTCTGTCAAATCTGAAATGGAAGGATTCACATTTGACTTTGAAGAGAATTTCATATCTGGGGGAACTAAGAGAAAATTTTAAGGAAAATGATATTAAGGATCTAAGGGTGCCTCTACTCTTGAAACATCCAATTCTATAAGGACCCTTATGACTTAAACAATTTTGATTTTTGTAAACCCAAGACAACCCAACATCTGCACCCTCACTTTAAATCTCTTTACCATTGGGCTCAACACTTTATGAATCACTTCTCTTTTGTACTTGGGTTACCTACCTTCAGTCCTAATGCACCTCTTGTCCTTAGCACTAAATGTCAATGGATACAGCTTCTGATTTATCTATCCTGTATCCGACCCTCTCTGGCATGGGCTTGCATTGCCAATTGATCGATTCTAGGGACATTTACTAACTGAGCTACAAGGCTATATCATTTACACTAGTTATATCTATGGGAATCATTTGATTAATATCTCTTTTAGTCTTTGAGTTGTGTCTAGCTATAGACGTAAAATTCAACGCTTGTTAGGAGGCAACCCAACAATTTAGGTAATCTTGTTATTTGCTTTGAAATTTTCATTCAGGTCTAGAGGTGATCGAATCTTGATTTCTTTAGAACTCTCAAGTCTCATGTAGTATCTATTTTTTTCTTATGTTTATTGCATGCATTGAGGACATTGCATGAAATAGGCATAGAGGAGGGATATATAATATTTTTCAAAGTCATTCTTATTTATCTCCAGAATTATAGGTATTAATGGTTTTTCTCGAATTAGTTGTGTCATCGAAAAGTAGTAGTTATTTAAAAAAAATAGAGAGAGAAAAAAAAAAGCAAAAAAAAAAAATCATGGTTTTTAGAGTATGAGTTATAAAAGAAAATGAAAATTTTGATTTTAAGGATTTACCGATCTTAGGAAAAGTACGAACAAAGTCTTTTCATTTAGACTCTTTAGGTCATACATCAACTTAATTATCTTGAGTATTTACCTAAATCTAAATTTGTTTTCCTGAGTCTTTGAAAGGATCTGAAAAAGCTAAAAGTATTAAATCAAAAGGGCGACGAGTGAATGACTTATATTTCCACTCTGTGATTTGGATAGTCTTTGAGTTCAAAGCATCTTTACTTGCACATTGCACTGACTCGTCTTCTAAGCAATTTTGTTGAGTCCTTAGTGGTCAATAACATTTAGTCCTAAGACAAAAGATCCAAAGGACTTTTTGCCGTGTTTATGAATTCGATCTGAATATAAATTTAAAAGTTTCTAACGCGATTATACTATGACGAAAGTGAATTTTTGCAATCATCTCCACGTTTAGAACAACTTGCCAAACATTGAGAATTAGAACCACATTTTATGGAGCAATTATAGGCACGCCAAGGCTCCCTTATAGAGATTTGACGCACACACCTTCTCTCATTCCACCCTCATTGACGCAAAGAAGAAAAGAGAGGAGGGGAAGGTCACCCCCTCTCCTCTTCTCTCACCACCATGGCATGAGAGGCATCGCCCCACTAACCCCTCTCGTGCCAAACACCGCCTCAATGTTGTGCTAGTGAGGCATCGCCCCACCAACCCCTCGCAAGCAAAACATCGTCACCAACCTCTGCACAATCTATGACATGATCACATCACCAACCACCTTCGCAACCATTGCACGCCCAAGGGGGATGCCCCTCTAGTTTGCTATTTTTATTTTTCTTTCTAGTTGTTTGCTAATGTTTCTCTCATGAACTTGTGTTCGGTTAATCGAATAAAAATGATTTCATGTTCGTTGCCTTTCCTGTGGATGATACCTTGTGCTATATTTGGTTCTCTCTTTATTTTCTTTGATTTGCAATTTCACTAGCCATGCAATGACATAATATTTTTCTTTAGCAAAAATGTGTGATCAGTTGGCTTAGAGGATGTAGAAAGAAGGGACATTAAGATAGAAATGATCCCTTTATTTAAGGTCTTGAACTTTAATAAACAACATGAGGATGATGTCTCAACAATGGATGTTAATGAAAATCTTCTCACTGAAGAAGAATCTAAAAGTAAGACATTAGACTATAAGGGTAGGGAATCTGAAGATTCTAATGCTGACTCTGATTTTGATTCTAACCCAAGCCCCACCCTTGATTTTGAGCAAAGTTTACAACTCGAAAGTGAATCCTTCTACATGGATGGAGAAAATGTCTCATTAGCAAATTTGGAACCCAAAGAAAAACTATGGATTGAACAAAAATTAGAATATGAAACATTTAATTTTGAGGACCAAATACATGTAGAGGCTAATTATGAAAAGTTTGCTTTCAAAATTGAAGATAACCCCTTTCAAGAGATGGGTGAAGCTAAAGTGAATGAATCTAAATTTGACGATAATTTAATGACTAGGTTCACCTTTACTTCGACTCTTGAGGATCTTAAATTTGAGTTATTGCATGCTGCATATGATTTTGATTTGGATCTAGATGGTTTAGACTCTGTAGGAAAAGCAAGTCAATATATCTGAGGTGCAAACTCAAATGAGCTGGAGGATATGAATAAAAAAATCATTATCTTGGAAGATCATTTAGAGAGAGACTTATACTAGAACTTAGACAATCCTGATGATTTTAAATTCATAACCTTATACCTAAGACTCGAGTGCACCTATTTCAAGAACTATCTTTTCAAGCTTCACTACAAGGGGACACAAGCTTCTTATTCTAATCATCTTTTATGTGTACAAATCTTTAGACTTGGGTTCCATGGGCCTAAACTCAAGACCACAACCCATTATCTTTTGTTGGAAAATAAATGGATGCAATCAGTACTAATTCAGCATCTATCAAGTATTTGACCCTTAAGTATGGGGTTGCATCACCAGCTAGTCCACATTTGCAGACATTTGAACATGGACCTGCTTGATCTATCTTTTACCTTATTTTTGACCCTCTCTCCTATTTAAATGGATTTTGCTTCTTAGAGTTTGCGTCTAGCTGTAGATGTAAAATTCAGCGCTTGTTGGGAAGCAACCCAATGCATTAGGTTGTACATATTAGATTAGCTTGTTTGTACTCTAAGTTAATTTATTCAAATCTAAAGGTGATCGAGCTTTACTATACATAACTCAAGGACTGTCAGGTGATATTTACTCTTTTCTTATGTTAATTACATGCACTGAGGATATTCCATGAAATAGGCATGGTGGAGGGGGGTAGATAATTATGTTGAGTTACTTTATTTAGTTTTCAGACTCTTGTTAGTATATATATGTTTTTGAAATAAAATAAATAAAGAATACAAATTAAAAAAAATCAGTGTTTTTAGAGTTTTGAGCTAAGAAAGATTGTAAAATTTTGACATCGATAATTTACCATTCTTAAGAAATGAGAGAGAGAGAGAGGAAGAGAGGACGGTTGGCGTCGGGCGACAAGCGGCGGTGGCGTGGAAGCCGCTAGGGCTGAGGAAGGGGGTGAATGGAAGACATAGAGGTCAAGGAACTGGAGGAGAAGGGAGAGGGGATGGCAAGCGCGTGATGGTAGGACAGCCAATATCAACCCAAGTAGGCCCTGGAGTAGAGCTAATGGCGAGATCTTGTGCTTCAGATGCAGACAAAGGGGTCACATGGCTATGATCTGTAGAAACCCTCTCATCTACCTGGCGTGTGGGGGTGAAGGACACAAGCATGATTCTTGTCCTAGGATGAAGCCGCCACACACAAAGATGGCCTCTCAGCACTCAGGCCAGGATGCAATGGAGCCTCGACTGCCACCACCACCGGCGCTTGGCAATCACTCAATTGAAGTGGAGATCCCATTATCTGAGGAGATTTCTTCTGCGGAGATCATGCTAAGGGGTGCTTTGATTGGTGAGATTATGACAGGCAAACCCTCGATCGAGAGATTTCAAAAATTGGTAAGTTCCCTACAACCTTTGTCTGTGGGTTGGAAGGTTGCAATGCTTTCTCAGTTTTGTTTTCTAGTATTTGGATTGGGGATGATGGATGTGGAAAGGTTGCGATTTCGGTTGAGTTCTTTTGAAGATATCAATGTGGTCTGGAGAATGGTTTCCCCCTTCGATGGGGCTCTCCCTGATCAACCTCCCCAAAGAATGGGTTCTAAGAGGGTGCTTCTCGAGATCAAGGGACTGCCACTGCACTTAAGATCTAAGGGAGTTGTTGTTAAGATGGTTGCAAGCTTTGCATCTATTTGTGAAGGATTTGAAGTCATGATTGGAGAAGGTGATATTCGATCACTTAGAATTGAGGCTGATGTCCTTAAAACTGGATCAATTCCTGACAGGATTACTATCAAATGTGGGGGCTCTTCATGGCTCATTTGCCTAGCAGTGGTTGGACAAGTCTCTGTGCTACCAGAACAGAGGTATGTTAAGATGTCTGTGGCTAATTCTGAGGAGGTGCAACAGGCTGAAATGTTGGGTCGTATTTCATCAGATGAAGCCCCTGAATCAAAGAAAAGGAAGGACTGTCACCTGGGATGTGCAGAGAAGGACTTGATGCCTGTGGTAGATGCTAATGTCGGGATGTAGCAGCCAAGTCTTAGTGGCCAAAGATAATGTTTCTATGGAGGATGCAAATGCTTTTGAGAGGGATTCAGATAGTCCTAGCAGTAAAGATGAGGGGAAGTCTGGTATGGAAATTCTGCTCAGTAGTGACAACAGGGCCCTCAAGGAGGTGAACCAGATGCAGTTCTCTGTTCTCGGTGATCTGAAATTTGGAAGTGGATCAAACCAGAAAAGGGGGGTGGGTCACTCCCCTTACATGCTCAAAAGGAGAAGGAAGGAGAACTAAACCCCCATAGTGGAGCAAACTGTTGCAAACTCGATCATGGTTGAGTATGTGGGTTGTTTGGCTCAAGGGGATCAATCAGGCAAGGAATGAGAGTGCTAACCTGGAATGCGCGTGGGTTGTGCAATAAGGTGAGAAGGGCTTCTCTATGTAGATACCTCTCTGAGTAGGAAATTGATTGTGCTCTCATTCAAGAAACACACGTGGAGGAGGAGAATGGTCAAGTATGGGACTTCTTTAGGCAGTCAGGTTATGTAGATTGTGTGGTGAAGCGAGTAGCTGGAAGGTCTGGTGGAGTGGCCATATGGTGGAGAAAGTCCTATCTCAAGGTAACTGAAGTCTTTCGTGATAGGCATGTTCTCACCTGTAGATGCCAAACTCTCCAAGGAAATTTGGAGTGGTATGTCTCTTGCACTTATGGCCCATGTGCTGCTGCTGACAGGGTAGACTTGTGGGAGGAACTGTCTGCAATGCACCAAAGAGTACAGGAGGTGCCTTGGCTCATAGGAGGCAACTTCAATTGTCATCTCTCAAGTGATGACAGACCTGGGGGTAGGAATGACAGTTCTATGGCTGGCTTCCAGATGGCTGTGCAGAATTTGGGTATCACTGAGTACCCTATCAGCAAAGTCGAGTTCACTTGGAGAAATGGCAGTGGACAGTCCTCTAAATTGGATAGGTTCTTTGGTAATCCAAGCCTACTGGAGAGACATCAACTGTCGTCTGTTATGAGCCTTGACAAGCCCTTCTCTGACCATACTCCACTTGTGTGGGACAGTGGGGTGAATTCTGACATTGGGTCATATTTCAAACTCAAGAAGTCTTGGTTTAGGGAGGAGGGCTTTGTTGAGATGTTAACTAATTGGTGGCAGAACAAGGAAGTGTAGGGATCTGCCACACAACAATTGGCTTCTAAGCTGGTAGGTCTGCGCTCCATGTTGAAAGACTATGGACAGACAGTGGCACTGATCAAGGAACAAAGGAGGGTGGAGGCATTGGCAGTGATCAGAGATCTGGATTTGAAGGAATGCAGGCAGCCATTGAGCTCTCAAGAACAACAACAAAGGTAGCAGATGCAGTAGGTTGTTGGGGAGGAAGATTTGAAAAAAGTGGACTAGCGTGAAAGATCTAGACAACAGTGGTTTAAGGAATGTGATGCCAACACGAAGTTCTTCCATCTTGCGGCCAGTGCTAGGAGAAGGTTCAATCTCATTTCATCAATTAGAATGGGTGAGAGAACTATTACTTCTATCAATGAAATCAAAAGTGAAGCTGGCAAGTATTTCAAAGAACTTGCTAAGGCTACACCAAGGGGTTCTTGGAGGATGGCATCGGTTGATTTCCCAAGTGTCAATAATAATCAGATGGCCATGTTAATTGCTCCTATTTCTGAACAAGAAACATTGAAAGCAATTAAAGATTTGAATAATGAGGGGGCTCCTGGACCAGATGGGATTCATGTTTCTTTTATAGAGAATGTGGAATGTTATCAAAAAGGATGTAATGAAGGTTATTCATGAATTTGAAGCGGGCAACTCTGGGTTTGAGAGATTGAATAAGTCTTATTTGTTCTTGCCACCAAAGAAGTCAAGTGCAGAGAACTTTTCTAATTATAGGTCCATTGCCTTGTCAAATTCTATTTACCTTATTATCAGTAAGATTATAGCCGGTAGATTGCATGATGTACTTAATGATTTGATAATGCTTGTCCAGTCTACCTTTCTTCTTGGGAGATCTTTACAGGAATCCTTCATTATGGCGCAAGAGATGGTGATGGGATGGCACAGGCAAAAGTCCAAGGCCTTTCTATGGAAAGTTGATTTTTCTAAAGCTTATGATTCGGTTTCCTGGCCGTACCTGTGGGAAATCCTTAAAAGGAGAAAATTTCCCCCTCGTTTGATACAATGGGTGAAGAGATGTATCATGACTACCTCATATTCCCCTTTGATAAATGGGAAACCATGTCGACCGTGGATTCAGCCCCAATGTGGGGTACGACAAGGGTGTCCACTTGCCCCACTGATCTTCAACCATGCAGTGGATACATTGGAGAGCTAGAAATGAGTGCTTGTTTCAGGAGAGTCCAGCGAATGTAGATAAGATTGTCAATAGTTGCTGGAATCTCATACATCAATGGGGTTCAATCATGTAATCGTTTCATTTTTTTTTTTTCAATAAAGGCTCTCCTGGTTTGCTATCGGTGATTCGATAGCATTCCTTTCCATCTCAAAAAAAAAAAAAAAAAGCAATGTATAATCAAAATTTTCTTGCTTAAACTCTTCAAGTCATTTTTTGGCTTAATTATCTCAGGTATTTACCAAAATACGGATCTGTTTTCTGAGTCCTTGAATGAGATTTGAAAAAGTTGAACTATTAAGTCAAGGGAGTGATAAGTTTGTGGCTTATCTTCCCACTATCTAGTTTGAAGAGTCTTATGAAGATTAAGCATTCTACCATTGCACACTACACTAACTCATCTTTTGAGTGACCACCTATTGAAAACTAAGTAGTCAATAGGGCTTAGACTAAGGGTCATATGATCCTTGCGATTGCGGGTATGACTGGCATTTGCACCGGGTTTGCCCCCCCAATTGTAAGATGTCCAGATCCCAGCTTTGCGTTTTTAGCTTTTCTCTCCTTTGTCTAAGAAATGTTCTTGAACAAGATTCGGAAGAGTCACCTGCTTAGAAAAATGAGAGAAAAAAGAGAAAATAAAAAAATAAATTAGTAAGAGGAAGAATATATATATAAAGAAAAAGTGTGTCAAAAATAATCCTAAAATACAAAAAGAGTAAGGTATAGTAATAAAAGGCTAAAGGACTCGCCTAGGGAAATATACACTGGGCTCGCCCTTGTGTTGACCTCGGGATAGAAAAGAGTAGAGAGAAATCTTCCAATCCTTAATAAGGAAAATTTGAAAACAGGGTCCATTACAGAGAAAAGATAATCTAACTGCCTTAATGAACACTTAGAGTTCAATTTAGTTGCCCAATTGATGAGTCACTTATTTATAAACATTAGATCTTAAAATTCAATCTCAATTCAAACCTTCGGTAGGTTGACAGAGCCATAAAAAGTTGCTCTTATGACCCAAGTCCAAGGTTAATAAAATCTCCAATATAATTTAAGCAGTTCGCATTTGAGTTGATATCATAGAACTATTGAGTCTTTGATGTTAAGGTTTTGTATACAGTTTCTTTTGAATTGGTAAAAAATCATGTCGAAATTCTTAATCAACTTAGGTCAAACTCATTTTTCGACTTCTCGTTGATTTTCGTCCTTTTGTTTTGCTAAGAGACTAGCAAAAGATATGCTTGAAGGTGTGATAAATGCATAAAAACTAATAATAGTATGCCTAAATTATGTTAGTCTCATAGCTAGTCGCATTGTAGATAGTTAAATATTAGGTTTAGTGCATGCATCTAGCACAAAAATTGGTTTGAGAATAATTATTGGGTTTTGTTCATAAGCAAGATGTGACTTAACTAATGCTGGAAGAGTGATAAGGTGTATCTCATCATAGCTAAAATACTCAAGTTAGGTTAGAAACTAAGTTAAACACTATCAATTTAACACAAGAAATTCGTTAAGTGTGGAAATTATGGAAAAAACCTAAAGCACTCAATTTGTGCTAAAAATGCATAATTAGGTCAATTTTGAGAAATTCTATTCCTATAATACACTTGGATGTTTTGAATGTCAATTGAACACAAAATTGAGCTTCAAATTACAAATTAATTGTGGGATTAACTTCTAATATGTTCAATTATTATACCACAAAAGTCTCATTGCATTCTAACATCATTAGGGCCTTGTATTTGATGTTTTTCATTTAGGTCCATATACAAAATAGCCTTCACATATTCTTTACACAAAACCTATCAGGAGCTTATTCGCAAGCATTCAGGGACTTATCAATTATTATTTCTGCCAAAAAGCCCAATACATCTTAGCGGCCAGCACCTGATACTATTCATCTTGTCGAACTCGGTGCACCAAAGCCGTCCATTCCCTTCAATGTCGATCCAACAATGGATTCTTCACCAACCTTAGGTCCTCGATTTCACAAGCTTCCTGGCACTTGTTAGATTTGATCCGGCAGTTTGTTTTCATCCTAAACTCTAGCACACCCTCATTGATCCATCTCTGCCATTCCTTGCCTGACGACCTATTACCTGTGATTGCTAGTGACCTCAAGCGTTAGAGCCTATAAATACTTGATCACTGACCCCTGTGCAAGCAACTGAGCTCCCCCTACTTCCTCGAGCTCGGTCACCTTCCTTCCACTCCAGCTCTTCGTCTCCATTCGTCACCGTCTATGATAGAGACAGAGCCCCTTCCTTTACATTATTATTGCCACTGGAGGTCGCACACAACTTGAAGGCGACCTAGGAGCTCCACTAGCGAGCTGTTCATCAGCCGGAGTCACTCTCCCTCCATTCATCACCATTGGCCACTGGCTGTGGTTCCTCAGGTCCCATTTGTCCATATAGAATGGGATTCCAATGCTTTATAGATTAGATTTAATCATTTTCCTAGTTAATTTAGTGTAGTTAGATCATTTAGGGTAGAATTCAGTGTCTGATTTCCTTAATTCATGGTAGATTAGCATTAGATTTTAGTTTACTTGCCAAAGCCTGTGCTAATCAATTCAGATAAAAAAGGCCATTTCATCCATGTGTTTTGATTCATTGACCTTCCTCTCCATCCCATAACAACCTTCTACTATTTCCTAAAGACTTTAATTCATGGATCATCCCCTCCATCAGAGCAAACTTAAATATGAAGCTCTTTAGCTTCTAGATCTAAGTTGCACTCAAATTCATCAGAGGGTCTTCTCATCTCAGCCCACGATAAGTCCACTTTAGTGGATCATTATTTGGTCTAAGTACTCCCTAATTAGTTATTCTTAGTTGTTAATTTATTAGGAGTTATATGATTATTCACCTTAGTCTGCATATAATTTTATGCGTTAGTTTTACATTTAATACCATATGATATGGTAACATAATCTATTTGATGGATGAAGGCTAGGTGCAAGAGCTCGAACGCCCATTTTTTTTACTTCTATAAGCAATCCTGAGCATAGATTGGACGTCTGGGAACTGCTAGCATGAACTCACTAACATTACATTTTTTAAGACATCTAAAGCTTGGATCAAACGTCTAATGAAGAATGGCCAAAGCTTATCCTACCGTTCCAACCACTAACAATCCTCGCTAACTGGTTGGAGAACCCTCCGACCAAAGAAAGAAACAAACAAAGGAGATATCGGGGGGAGAACTTTTAAAGAGAAGGATCTCTCCTTCCTCGCAACCATCACCTCCACCGGCACCGTGGCTAGAGTGGACACTATGGCCGGAGCATGCACGGTGGCTAGAGCGTACTCCTCCTTTCAACGCTGCGTCTGTCCTAGTGGTTCTTGGTGACAGTGAGTACCATCAACATCTTCCTCCTTCCACCTTCACCTCCTCCACCAAAACCACACCTCTTCCCTTTCACCTTCTTCCTCTGTTTCACCTCCACCAAGGTAACCCAACACGCCATCTCCACCACAGCACCTCTTGTCTAACTGTGCCTCCACCATAGACCCTTCTGCGTTACCGCACCCTCTGCACCTTGTCACCTTTCCTTCCCCCTCCCCCTCACCGCAGACCACCTTTAGCCGCAGCAACATCACCGCCAACAATACCTTCAGCCATCCACCACCAACACCTAACGCCAATCACCAACACCCTTCCCCTTAGTTTTCTCCTTCTTCCGTATCTTTTTCATCTGCCACCCAAAAGAAGGACCCATCACCACCTGCAACCTCCCCCATCGAACCCATTAGAGTCAGCTCCATCACCCATCATCCGACCTCCGACCTCACCGTCGACGCCACCACGACGACGCCCTCACTCCAACGATGACCCTGAGTGCTTTCACCAAGCACGTGGAACCCCTCGATAGCCGCCAGCCAACCCACCATCATCGACATCCTCCTCCGTTCAACTGCCGCCGACCGCCTCTCACCAGCCCGTCACTGATGAGAGCCTCATCATGAGCCATAACTAGCTCATTTTGACCCAATAAAGAAGATAAAAGCTCCTACATAACCTAGAAGAAGGCTTAACTGAAGGAACAAGTGCTCTGAGAAGAAAACATGAAATAAAGGTTAAAACAGCAATTTTACCATTGCAGTACATAAACGGGATTTCTCAGAAGCAAAGCATAGGTCAAATGGTCCAAATAATATAAAAAGTGGGTTGAATTAATCAGAAATGGGTTTATGTGCAATCTAAGAATTAAATGACACTTGGTAACCCTAAAACAGACCCGCTTAAATTAACAAGGTTCCGGTCAGAATAAAAATCAAGCAAACCCTCTAAAAATCATAGAAAAACATCCTCTAGGGTTTAGAACACTTAATTTGGCCTTTGGAACCTAGTTTGACCTAGATTAGGGTCTTAGCTCTTCAATTAACCTAATTTGGTTTTTTACGCAAAATGTCCAATCAAACGAGGTCAAACCTAAAATACAACTTCACCATTGGATTCTTTAGGTCCAAATTAGGTTTGTACCAAAATTTGGACCTAAGGGGAGGTCATCTTGACCTACTTTGCAATTTAGTACACCCAAATCACAAATAGGTCCCTATCTTTTGAATATCCTTGCAGAGAGCCCCCTAGGTTCTTCGCCTTCTTTGCAAACCGGTCCTGCCGCCATTGCTAGGGCAGAACCGAGCTCCGAAGAAGTTTCGAGAGAGATTGCTCTCTAATTCCTCAGAGATTCTCTCCCAGAAATGGAAGGGAGATTCTCTGAGGAATTCCCTTCCTTCTAAAGCCAATCAAATTCGCTGGCGTGAACCCAATCTCTCGTGCGAACGCACGAGAGATTTGGGTATCTTTCTTCCTTCCAACTCCGGCGAGCCGGCTGACCTAATTGCGCGTTTTTCACGCACTGATAGGAGCGGCCAGCACCTATAAAACACCCCTCGGACCCGGCCGCTCATCTTAAGCTTGATTTTGACGGAGATCCCCTCCAAATTTCTTCTCTCCCATCTTCGGCCAAACGACCCACAAGCTCCGGCGACCGCCTTCCCTCCTTCTCGTCACTCTGCTGCCATACCAGCAGCAGAGTCCTCTCCGCCTCTTCCTCCCGCGGTGCGCTGTACCCTGCGCGCAAGCTCCTGACCTCATCTTCGTCGCCGCTTCCTCCCCCAGGGTCTTTCTTCCCCGACGACGGCAGTCACGAGCCGTCCTCTCCGCCGCCTCCCTTCCCTCCAGACAACCCCAGATACGTTCTCCACCCTCTCCTCTCTCTTTTCCCCCTGTTATCTCCCTTGATCGACCTTCGACAGACGCTAACCACCTCCATCATCTTCGCCTCCGACCACACTCCGGCGAGCCGCCCACACCACTCCAGCCCTCCACACGGCTCGCCAACCACCTCGAAAGCTCTGCCTCACCTCCAGGAACACACTCCACCCTACCACTTCTACTCCAGCCCTCCACAATCACCCCCCGACCAACCCACCATCTCCGGCCACAGGTTGACCTAGGCACGCACGCCTAGGCCGACCTGCGGCCTGCAGCACTGCCCACCGCCTTCGCCGTGCCACGGCGAAGGTCTCTAGCTATTCTGATTTGGCCGAGAGGCGCGTTTTGTGTATGACAGGGTTTGAGCCGCTGCCGCCATGGACGACCTCTGATGAAGCTCCCACGAAGCTCCAGGCACCCGGTCTCCCAGGCTACAGGTGCTGCATACTAGCGCGAGTGTCGCGAGGTGAACGAGTCCAGCCAAGGAGCGCTAGCAGAGCCAGCAGCTGCGGGGCAATCGCACGACGAGGCTTCTGCAGGCGCGCGTGAAGGCGAGACCAGATAGTCCCACATCGTGGGATTGCAACCCTCAGGTACCATATAAGTTGTTTTTGTGTTTTACTCTTATCGCCTCAGTAAGCACAGGGGTGAGGTCCCTCACTGACCCCACCCGCCTCGTCCGCGGCCTGACCACGCGGACCTGGCGGATCCGACCCGACCTAGACCTACGCACTCCTCGCGCATCACACACCTGCAGGTGCGCCTGGTCCCGGGTACGATCCGACCCGATTAAGACCGTGGCTCTGGTAGAGCGGTTTGAGTGAATTGCTTGAGAGAGAGAGACGCGCGGGTAGAGGGAGAAGGGTTAGGTTTTGCTCCTGTGCAGGCAGGCTGATCGCAGGAGAAGGACTTGGCCGCTGCAGAAGAAGGAAAAGCAAGCCAAAGAAGAAGAAGAAGGCAACGAAGAAAGGAGGAGCAAGACAGAAGAAGAAGAAGAAAGATTAGAAGTCTTCGCTGAGAAGAAGAAGAAGGACAAGGGAAGATTGCAAAGAGATCAGAAAGGCAAAGCAGAAGAAGGAAGAGAGAAAGAAAGATCACATTTAAGACGTCTGATACATAAATCAGATGTCTAATTCTATTTTTTTTTACATCTTTTTTAAAACTCTTTGAATCAATTATATTTGCATTTAACAGTTGTATTCTTGGGTTTTACAAAGTACTGAGTTTGCTCCCTGTGTTCGACCTCGGATACTCTAGTTGTTCGAGTAATAAAATTATTTATATTTGTTTAAACGTTTTGTCGGTTCTACTGCAACGTAATACGCCTTTAAATCCGCACAAAAACATTGACAACATTTTGGCGCCGTTGCCGGGGAGCAACGGGCACTTTTAAAGCTTTTGAGTACAACTTTTCTATCTAATATATGACTTAACTTCTCTTTTGTTGTGTTCAATCAGGGAAAGCAAAACAAAAAGGAAAGAATAGCAACTGCACAACAGACAGGAACAAGTAATCTCCATAAGCCCTCTCCCTTAACCCTCTCACAATCTAAAAAAAAAAGAAAAAAAAAAAGAGAGAAATCAACTTAGGGCTACCTGTCTTATATTTAGTAACTCATCAAGTTGCCTAATTTTCATTTCAACATATTTTTGTCTGTCATCCAACTAAGGCAACTAGGGCTAAAACTTTCTTGATTGAGCCCTAGGTGCTAATTTCTAAGGCAACTAAATTGGACCCATTAGAGCCAAGTTAAGATTGCAAAGCTAGGGTTTTTAGAGACACATCTTCTCTAAAACAAAGAAACAAACTTTCCAAAAAGAAGTGTGCCTAAACCGTGTTTGAAAAGATTTATACAAGAGGAACCCTAAGCAAATCAGGCTGATAATCAATTTGAACCATAAAAGGAAGGACCTAAAAGCTCTCAAAGGAACAAGAGGTGAAGTTGATCCCTCGAGTCAACCAACCTTAATATTAGGTCACTTTTTGCACTCAAAATACTTAAAAGTTCAAGTGGAACATTAAGCACCTTGATCTTAAAATAAAAAAGGTAGACTTAAGAGGTCAAGATCCCCATTCTGGTCTACCTGGAACCGCAGTGACAAGAGAGGTCGGGTGGGGGAAACCCTGTAACCCGTGGGGACGCTCTACCGTGTAGGGGTCTTTGCGGGACTCTCCCTCTCTGGCTGCCCAGGTATCTCTCAGGTGGACGATCTTCTGATCCAGGGGTCCATCTGCCCCGAACCTCTATAGTCACCCAACAATTCTTGGGTGTCTTGATTGGGTCCAGCACCTTCTAATCTCATCACATTTTTCGGTGCATGTTCGGTAGGAGGTCCTTAAGACCACCTTTAAGACCTCCCTTAGAAATTCATTCTCGTCGAGGCCAAGCCTCGACGCCCTTGTTTGTGCAGCAACCCCACCACATAAATCTTTCATCTGATTCAGACCCTGATTATCCTTCTTCTCCCGTCATGGCACAACCCATTGAAGAGGAGAATAACCTTGAACACCAACTTCAACGCTTGAACGATCTCTTTCAGAACTTTGTAAACCCACCACAGCGACCTATGATGCGAGATCACTATAATCCCGCTGCGGTGGCAATCGAACCCCGAGTACGAATCCCAATTGGAGGACCCGATTCTGATCTGAAGCCCAATATGATTCATGCCATACCAAAGTTCCATGGGCTTAACTCTGAGGATCCATTCCAACACATTAAACAACTCAAGCATCTGGCCCAGACCTTCGGGTCAGATGTACAAAACCGGGATATCCTACTCATGAAAATGTTTTCGTTCTCCCTCTTGGACAAGGCCGCGCACTGGTATCAAACTCAGACCCGCCCGATCAACACTTGGGAGGAATTACAGTCCGAATTTTTGAAAAAATTCTTCCCTGTTGGCCGGACGAATGCCTTGCGCCACCAGATCACTCATTTCACTCAACAACAGGGAGAACCTCTTCACGAAGCTTGGGATCGATTCCTAGATCTCATGCGAAAGTGTCCCCATCACGAAGTTCCTAAGTGGGAACAAGTCCAGTCTTTTTACCAGGGACTCCGTGAGGATATTCGTCTAATCGTCAATGCAACATGTGGAGGAAACATCATGGGCCAACACGAGGACACGGTATGGGAGATTCTCAAAAACATGTGCGAGAACTCCATAAACAATGACTCATTGGGCTTATTTGACAGGACGAATGCCCGCGCATCAACGAATCTAAGAGGGACACATGAGACGCATGACCTGTCCACTTCTGTTGACCTGGAATTGATGGCCAGTCGGTTGGACAAGGTATCTATCATAGAAAAGAAGGTGGACGAGCTAACTCGACATTTGCAGCAAGCCACCTCTGCACAAAACTCTTTTGCACGACCTCCTCTGGCAAGGGAAACAGTGCAAAACATCTATCACCAACCTGCCAAGGGGATGGGCCCCTATCCACCCCCGTCTACCTCCCAGACCGGAGTGACCTCCGATCCCTTCTACTCGAGTTGGGGGAACTCTGAACCCTCGTATTCTGACTTTCCTGAGGTTCCTCAGAACTGCGAGGACCTCAACGCCATCCAGAATGACCCATACTCCAATACCTACAACCCTGGATGGCGAAATCATCCTAACTTTCAGTGGGCGGGAAATTCTCAAAAACCACCATATCAACCCCGCCCACAAGCTCCTCGTCCATATCAGCCGCCTCAGCCTCGGCCCAATCCCACCTACCAATCCGGGCAAAATCAGGATCAACTGACTCTTATCCTTCAAACGCTGGCTGACATTCAAAAGACGAATGCGGAAATGCAAAAATAGCACAAGGACGAGATCACAGAGGTTCGCAACCAACTGGCCCAGATGGCAAATTCCCGCCAACCTGGCACCCTTCCTTCGCAACCTCTACCCAACCCAAATAACGTGCCGACCCAGAGGCGCATTATGAATCCAGGCCACGCACATTTGATTTATCAGGCCCCTGCTACTCCATCACCAGACGGGATGGAGGCTTCTACATCTTATGCAGAATTTCAGCAGCAGCCACCTCTCCTACCTAACCCAAACCAAAGTTAGGCTGGATTAAACTCTGTAACAACACGTAGTGGTAAAACAACACAAGACCCACATTATCTGAACCACTCCAAGCCTGATAATCGCCAAGACCCTAGGGTAGTCATCCAAGATACTACTGTCCCAGATCAAGAACCTGGACCTATCCTAGAGGAACCAGCTAGGATCCCATTTCCTGAGGCCTTGACCAAAGGAAAAAGGACAACCAAACCTGTGGCTCCTGAGGAGGATCTGGTCAAGCTCTTTGAACAGGTCCAGATAAACATCCCGTTGATGGATGCAATCCGCCACATACCGGCTTACGCAAGATTCTTGAAAGACATATGTACACCTAAATGTAAGCCGCGAACCAAGGATGGGAATCCGATCGTACTGTCAGAGCAAGCCAACTCTGTCATCCTGAGCAAACTCCCACCCAAGGCTAAAGACCCAGGAACCCCCTTGATTTCTTGTAAAATTGGTGAAACCCAACTTGATAGAGCCCTACTAGACCTAGGTGCCTCCATAAATTTAATACCTACATCCCTCCTTGACCACCTTGAAGAATCTGAACTTAAACCCACTGAGGTGACATTGCAGTTAGCCGATCGATCCATCAAGTCACCCAAAGGAATACTCGAGGATGTCATTGTTAGGGTACGAGATTTTTATTTCCCAGTGGACTTCATAGTACTGGACATGGATGCACCTAAGAACCCAAGGGACACACCAATCATATTAGGGAGACCCTTTTTGGCCACTGCTAGGGCCAATATAAACTGCGAAGAGGGCCAGATAGAATTAAAATTTGGGAATCAAAATCTGAAGATTGACATTTTCAAGGCCCAACAAGGGATTAATTGCGGGGTTATAGAGGAAATTTGTGATGTCAAAGCCGTGGTTGATGAACTGCATATAGAGGACAACCTGATTATTCCTGATCAACCACTAGAAAATCAAAAACCGCTAACAGAGGAGTGCGAACACGATCTAGACACACCTATGACTCCTACCATTGCTCCCGATACAAACCCTGAGCCACCCGCTGCTGCTGACAATCCTGTCATGGAACTCAAGCCCCTTCCCGAACATCTAAAATATGTCTTTTTGGATTCAAATCAAACGTTTCCTGTGATTATCAATTCTCGACTCACACCTGACCAGGAACTCCGTTTGATTTCTGTTCTCCAGCAACATCGTAGAGCCATTGGATGGACTCTAGATGATTTGACTGGTATAAGCCCTTCATACTACACGCATCGAATCTACACAGAAGAAGGCTCACGACCTTCAAGAGAAATGCAAAGGCGCCTAAACCCTAACCTACAGGAGGTCGTGAAAAAGGAGATCATTAAGTGGTTAGATGCAGGGATCATCTACCCGATCTCCGACAGTCGTTGGGTGAGTCCAACACAAGTGGTACCTAAGAAGACAGGACTTACCATCATCACGACTGAAACCGGGGAAGTCATTCCTACCCGAATAGCTAATTCGTGGAGAGTCTGCATTGATTACAGAAGACTAAATTCCTCCACGAAGAAGGATCATTTCCCACTACCATTTATTGATCAGATCCTCGAGAAACTAGCGGGAAATAAATTCTTCTGCTTTCTTGACGGGTACTCCGGTTACAATCAGGTGGCAATCCATCCAGAGGACCAAGAAAAGACCACATTCACCTGCCCCTTCGGGACGTACGCATTTCGAAGGATGCCGTTCGGTCTCTGCAATGCACCTGCAACTTTTCAGCGGTGCATGCTTGCCATATTCTCAGATATGGTAGGTGATTATCTGGAAGTCTTCATGGATGACTTTTCAGTTTTTGGACAATCATTTGACGATTGCCTCCAACACTTGGTCCATATACTCAGGCGGTGCATCGAGGTGAATTTGGTTCATTCCTGGGAAAAGAGCCATTTCATGGTGCCTGAGGGAATTATCCTGGGACATTTAATCTCAGAGAAAGGCATCCCAGTGGATCGAGCTAAGGTTAACCTGATTTCCAAGCTCCCTATGCCTAGCTCGATTAAGGACATCCGATCTTTTTTGGGGCACGTCGGTTTCTACCGTCGATTCATCCCTGATTTCTCCAATATCGCACGCCCCCTGACCAATCTTCTCTCCAAGGATGTACCTTTCGAAATTTCCAAGGAATGCACTCAAGCATTTGAGATCCTACGTGACCGAGTCACCCAAGCCCCAATCCTACAGTCCCCTGATTGGTCTCAACCCTTTGAGATCATGTGCGATGCATCTGACTTCGCTGTAGGAGCGGTTTTGGGGCAGAAAATTGACGGGAAACCTGTGGTCATTTACTACGCCAGCAAAACACTGGATGAGGCTCAGCGTAACTATACGGTTACTGAGAAAGAGCTGCTGGCCGTAGTATTTGCCCTGGAAAAATTCAGATCATACCTTCTGGGTTCCCGTGTTATCATATACTCGGATCACACAGCTGTGAGGCATCTCCTGGCCAAGAAGGACGCGAAACCTCGATTAATCCGCTGGATCTTGCTGTTGCAAGAATTTGACCTCGAGATTCGCGACAAGGCGGGAAAGCACAATGTGGTAGCTGATCACTTATCCCGCCTTCCTTCTGAAATTATTGATCCTTCCGGACCTATTACAGAACATTTCCCCGATGAGCACCTCCTGACTATCAGTACAAGTCTTCCATGGTTCGCCGATATAGTTAATTACCTGGCATCACATCAGATTCCGCCCGATTGGTCGAAGGCCAAAAAGGACAAATTGCGTTCCGATGCCAAGTATTACCTATGGGAAGACCCGTATCTCTTCCGCATTGGTGCTGATCAGATAATCCGACGATGCGTCACGGAAGTGGAAATCAAAGACATACTCTCATTCTGCCATGACCAGGCATGCGGTGGACATTTTTCGGGACATAAAACCGCATCGAAAGTCCTCCAGTGTGGTTTCTACTGGCCCACAATTTTCAAAGATGCATACGATCACTGTAAGGCATGTTCCCGTTGCCAGACTCTGGGCAACATGAGCCATAGAGACATGATGCCTCTACAGCCGATCTTGGTATGCGAAATTTTTGATATTTGGGGGATTGATTTCATGGGACCCTTTCCTACCTCGGATGGCTTCGAATACATTTTACTCGCAGTTGATTATGTTTCCAAGTGGATAGAAGCCATTCCGACCCGAACCAACAATCATAAAGTCGTTATAAAATTCCTTCATCAAAACATTTTCTCAAGGTTCGGGATTCCGCGTGCTATAATTTCCGACGGAGGGACCCATTTTACAAACGCTCAGTTCAGGTCACTGATGATCAAATACGGGGTGTCACACCGAATCTCTACTCCTTACCACCCCCAAACTAATGGTCTAGCTGAGCTATCTAACTGAGAGATCAAGAAGATCCTTCAGGTTACTGTTCGACCTGATAGAAAAGATTGGTCTTCTCGGCTTCCGGAAGCATTGTGGGCCTATAGGACCGCCCACAAGACCCAATTAGGAATGTCTCCCTTCAGACTAGTGTACGGGAAGGCATGTCACCTCCCCGTCGAATTGGAGCATAAAGCCTATTGGGCAGTACGGACCTGTAATCTCGACCTTTCTAAGGCTGGAACCCACAGAAGATTTCAAATGAGCAAGATCGATGAATTACGCCACGACGCGTATGAGAACTCGCGAATTTACAAAGAACGAGTTAAAGCTTTTCACGACAAACACATTTCTAGAAAGGTCTTTCATACTGGTCAAAAAGTTTTACTCTTTGATGCTCGACTCAAACTATTCCCAGGAAAGCTAAGATCCAAGTGGGTTGGACCCTACCTAGTCCGCCAAATCTTCGGAAATGGAGCTATTGAAATCAGCCCACTCAGCCACGATTCTGAACCCTTTGTCGTGAACGGGCAGAGACTCAAGCCGTTCATTGACATGACCGATATAGATTTGACTGAGTCATCCTTTACCCTCCTTTCCTCTTGAGCTCATTGCGCCCAGCCGATGGCGTAAAACTCAGCGCTTAACGGGAGGCAACCCGTCATTCTTTGAAAAACCTGAAACCGTTTCTGACATCGCTATGCGGAACTCATATTGCACTTTAGGGTTCATCCATTAGAACAGTCGACTTCACCTCAGGTATACCTACCCGAGATTAGAAATCGTTCGCAACAAGTCGCTTCGACCCATTCACTCACCACACACCTGTCCTAATACATGAACTAAGCTGAATTCGAACCCACCTAATTTACAATGGGGACATTGCAAATCTTAGGCATGGGGGGGTATGAAAGTGCAAAATGTCAGAAAATTCATATCAAGAAAGGGTTTCACGTAAAAAAAAAAAAAAGACTTGATAGAGGGGAGGAACAATTCAGGGTCATACAAATGAGAGGAGGAAAAGAAAGAAAAATGACAAAAAGGAGCAAAATGAAAATGAAAAGAAATAGTCATTAGTAAAAGGTTAAGGGGTTAACTGAAGTTCTAAAAAAAAAAAAAAAAAATGGGAACAGAAAAGTGCTATGGAGACATAACAAGAGATTAGCGGGAACGCTGGTCTTAGGCCTCTTGGGCTAGATTTTTAGCTTAAAAATTCACGTATCCGTTAAAATCTGGATAATCCTCAAGAGGTTGAGGAAAATGCGAAGCTTAAGTATTAGGTCTAAGGCTTAGAAAGTATTCGGCCTCGTTAACTGACCTCCGGTTTGCGGGATTCGGTAACCTAAGCACCCAAATTCACACACAGTCTGGTTCAGTGCGCATAAATATTCAAAACACTCAAGAGCGTTTAATGTTCTGAAAAAGTCACCTAGATTAGGAGCGGCCAATCAACACAAGTTGATTTGGACAAGTTCCCAGCGCGGAGAGGCGAGAAATTCCCCTCGAAGATGCGTAACAACATATCGTCTCCTCGGTGCTTGTCTCTTAGGATATTTAAATATCCTACTGGGGGCATGTAAGCACTCTGCTGGTTCAGATACCATGGGTGGCATTATCACGAAATGTCGATCGCCAGGGTCTGAATTCGGCCACGGAACGCCATGGGCGGGATTATCTCGAAATCTCGAAAGCCAGGGTTCCGGGGGTTGCCATGGGCGGGATTATCTCGAAATCTCGAAAGCCAGGGACCCTTGAGGATTGATGATGGGGACGAGGAATCCGATACAGACCGTGTTGAGAAGCTAATCCGAAGCTAGAAATAAAAAGAAAAGAGAGAGAAAAGCTCTCCAAACAAATAAATCCTCTATCTCTCTCTTACAAAAAAAAAAACGCACTGCAAACTGAGCTTAGGCTAAAAATATCTCAAGCACGGGTGCTTTAACCGCGGAGTTCAACAAACCTTAGGTTAGTTTCTGTGGGCCGTAGAAACCTTTGCAGAAGACTGAGGCTAAAGCAGAACATGTCCGGATTTTGGTTGGTACTTGAGTACCTCTAGGCCTATTGTCGGCATTCCCACCTAATCACAAAAGAAAAGGAGAAGCACTTATCATTGTTGACAGACACTCATGGTCTAGAATGGAAGTTAAAACTTTGAAATTTTGCTAAGGGACTAGCAAAAGCTAGGCATGGGGGTATGATGAGAGCCTCATCATGAGCCATAACTAGCTCATTTTGACCCAATAAAGAAGATAAAAGCTCCTACATAACCTAGAAGAAGGCTTAACTGAAGGAACAAGTGCTCTGAGAAGAAAACATGAAATAAAGGTTAAAACTGTAATTTTACCATTGCAGTACATAAACGGGATTTCTCAGAAGTAAAGCATAGGTCAAATGGTCCAAATAAGATAAAAAGTGGGTTGAATTAATCAGAAATGGGTTTATGTGTAATCTAAGAATTAAATGACACTTGGTAACCCTAAAACAGACCCGCTTAAATTAACAAGGTTCCGGTCAGAATAAAAATCAAGCAAACCCTCTAAAAATCATAGAAAAACATCCTCTAGGGTTTAGAACACTTAATTTGGCCTTTGGAACCTAGTTTGACCTAGATTAGGGTCTTAGCTCTTCAATTAACCTAATTTAGGTTTTTACGCAAAATGTCCAGTCAAACGAGGTCAAACCTAAAATACAACTTCACCATTGGATTCTTTAGGTCCAAATTAGGTTTGTACCAAAATTTGGACCTAAGGGGAGGTCATCTTGACCTACTTTGCAATTTAGTACACCCAAATCACAAATAGGTCCCTATCTTTTGAATATCCTTGCAGAGAGCCCCCTAGGTTCTTCGCCTTCTTTGCAAACCTGTCCTGCCGCCATTGCTAGGGCAGAACCTAGCTCCGACGAGGTTTCGAGAGAGATTGCTCTCTAATTCCTCAGAGATTCTCTCCCAGAAATGGAAGGGAGATTCTCTGAGGAATTCCCTTCCTTCTAAAGCCAATCAAATTCGCTGGCGTGAACCCAATCTCTCGTGCGAACGCACGAGAGATTTGGGTATCTTTCTTCCTTCCAACTCCGGCGAGCCGGCTGACCTAATTGCGCGTTTTTCACGCACTGATAGGAGCAGCCGGCACCTATAAAACACCCCTCGGACCCGGCCGCTCATCTTAAGCTTGATTTTGATGGAGATCCCCTCCAAATTTCTTCTCTCCCATCTCTGGCCAAACGACCCACAAGCTCCGGCGACCGCCTTCCCTCCTTCTCGTCACTCTGCTGCCATACCAGCAGCAGAGTCCTCTCCGCCTCTTCCTCCCGCGGCGCGCTGTACCCTGCGCGCAAGCTCCTGACCTCATCTTCGTCGCCGCTTCCTCCCCCAAGGTCTTTCTTCCCCGACGACGGCAGTCACGAGCCATCCTCTCCGCCGCCTCCCTTCCCTCCAGACAACCCCAGATACGTTCTCCACCCTCTCCTCTCTCTTTTCCCCCTGTTATCTCCCTTGATCGACCTTCGACAGACGCTAACCACCTCCATCATCTTCGCCTCCGACCACACTCCGGCGAGCCGCCCACACCACTCCAGCCCTCCACACGGCTCGCCAACCACCTCGAAAGCTCTGCCTCACCTCCAGGAACACACTCCACCCTACCACTGCTACTCCAGCCCTCCACAATCACCCCCCGACCAACCCACCATCTCCGGCCACAGGTTGACCTAGGCACGCACGCCTAGGCCGACCTGCGGCCTGCAGCACTGCCCACCGCCTTCGCCGTGCCACGGCGAAGGTCTCTAGCTATTCTGATTTGGCCGAGAGGCGCGTTTTGTGTATGACAGGGTTTGAGCCGCTGCCGCCATGGACGACCTCTGATGAAGCTCCCACGAAGCTCCAGGCACCCGGTCTCCCAGGCTACAGGTGCTGCATACTAGCGCGAGTGTCGCGAGGTGAACGAGTCCAGCCAAGGAGCGCTAGCAGAGCCAGCAGCTGCGGGGCAATCGCACGACGAGGCTTCTGCAGGCGCGCGTGAAGGCGAGACCAGATAGTCCCACATCGTGGGATTGCAACCCTCAGGTACCATATAAGTTGTTTTTGTGTTTTACTCTTATCGCCTCAGTAAGCACAGGGGTGAGGTCCCTCACTGACCCCACCTGCCTCGTCCGCGGCCTGACCACGCGGACCTGGCGGATCCGACCCGACCTAGACCTACGCACTCCTCGCGCATCACACACCTGCAGGTGCGCCTGGTCCCGGGTATGATCCGACCCGATTAAGACCGTGGCTCTGGTAGAGCGGTTTGAGTGAATTGCTTGAGAGAGAGAGACGCGCGGGTAGAGGGAGAAGGGTTAGGTTTTGCTCCTGTGCAGGCAGGCTGATCGCAGGAGAAGGACTTGGCCGCTGCAGAAGAAGGAAAAGCAAGCCAAAGAAGAAGAAGAAGGCAACGAAGAAAGGAGGAGCAAGACAGAAGAAGAAGAAGAAGAAAGAATAGAAGTCTTCGCAGAGAAGAAGAAGAAGGACAAGGGAAGATTGCAAAGAGATCAGAAAGGCAAAGCAGAAGAAGGAAGAGAGAAAGAAAGATCACATTTAAGACGTCTGATACATAAATCAGACGTCTAATTCTATTTTTTTTTACATCTTTTTTAAAACTCTTTGAATCAATTATATTTGCATTTAACAGTTGTATTCTTGGGTTTTACAAAGTACTGAGTTTGCTCCCTGTGTTCGACCTCGGATACTCTAGTTGTTCGAGTAATAAAATTATTTATATTTGTTTAAACGTTTTGTCGGTTCTACTGCAACGTAATACGCCTTTAAATCCGTACAAAAACGTTGACAACAGTCACCATCATCTTGAAGCCCTCCTTCTAGCCAACCTCCTTCGACCAACCTTCCTGCTGGCGAGCCCCTCTCTGTGCGCAAAGAAGAGGGATAAAAAAAGCTCTATTTATCCTCTAATTAATAATTACGGACCATGCCATTTCCATTACCCTATTCATTTATTTAAAGACTTAATTTACTGAGAGCAAATTGCATGAACAAACCTCTTCTTTTTTTAAATTACTCTCATGAAGGATATAGAGCATGGGATAGTGTTATAGTGAACTAGGTATATTCTATTGGAGTTTAATATTTACACCAATTGCTATATGTCAAGATCACTATTCACTTATTAACAGAATATTATATGGTGGTGATTTTACATATAAACACTTACATTCCAGATCAATTATTCAAGATTCCAGATCAATTATTCAAGATGAGAGTTATTTGACAAAATGAGTTGCACTAATTAATATGCACATCTATTGAGATTCCCGAATAAACGAGACACCACTGATTAGTCCAATAGTCTAATTCCTCCCTGTGGAGATGACCTAATCACTATGGTTAGAAATATTAAATGTTTTGATAAATGATTTTCCACCACAAAAGCTTTACAACGACACCTCATTTTATGTTTAAAATTTCAAAGAAAGTAAAGATCGACTCGTCAAATGACGCCATTGCCGGGGAGAAAATATGCCTATTAATTTTTTCAAGAAATTTATATTATTTTTATGCTATTTCTGAAGCTTTTGTGAATTGCTAACCTTATTTATATTTGCGTGCAAAAATGAACGAACGAACGCGACAGGCGCGCACGATGGAGATGATATTTTTGGTGGACCATGATGCCACTTAGAGGGTAGCAACAGGAGCACATGGGCCTTGATCCCACGCATGCTAAAGGAGGATTGGCGATTGAAGACCTATTTGCTTCCATTAGATTTAGATAAGGCTAAATAGACATTAGACATTTAATTTCTATCTTGTGGACCCGTGTTGGGCATTTTTGGGAATGTGTTCTCAGTACTTTTTATTGCTTATCACTCTTGTATGTGGGAGCATCTTTTTGGGAGTGTGTTCCCATTTTATTTACATTATAGGTTTATTTGAATTGTTTGAACGGCATGTTAGATAGTTAGCTAGCTAAATTAGATTGAGTTTGTTTGCTTATTATCATTAAAAAAAAAAAATTTGAACTACCTGTTAGAAGTTGCATATCTATAGGGCAACCATTTAGGATTGAATGAGCAACATCTCATTTATCTTAATTGCATCGCAGACATCCTGCATTGAAGAAAACTGGAGTAAGATACGTCTTCTCTTTAGTATCAATTACCTGGCATGCATCCGCATTGGACTTAAATTTAAGACAACTAAAGTGTCTCAATTTAATTAATTCAATGGTCACTTTAAGAAATTAGGACTGCTAAGAGGTTAGACCTTAAAATCAGTGACTTGAAATTGTGTGCAAAAGGACTTGTTTATGAGATTTCAAAATTCAAAACGCATGCATGTGTTGCACACCTGAAACACTGTACATATTACACATAAGGTCACTAGATAAATTTCTACCTCTCTTCTTTGCACCACAAGGGAAGTTAGTCAAAAATCAACAAGCCTATCCACCAAGTTACTTCAGTTCCTTATGCGTGGGCTCGATTCGAGACTTCCATCCCCTCTGAGTAGGTTGTAGGCACCAATGAAAGTCGGCCTAGGAAGCATAATTCTTGCAAAACTTGTTTGGCCACCAACTGAATACTTAATTCTAAGACCTAGAAGCTACTAAAAATGGATCCCACTGTATTTGTGTTTGTTTTGACAGTGGTTGAACTCTCTAGGAAATTTCTATTTTTATTCTAATTTCTTCTAAGTCCTAAGAGAGTTAAACCTATTTGGCTTAAAAGAAATGGATTACCCTTACTCCTATCATCTAGATTATCAGAACTCATACTGCCCATCTTTTAACCAGAATCCCATGCCCCGAGCGTATCCCTCCTTAGGGGAGTACAATGACAATTCATGAGATCATTCTTATTCTTACTTTGGGAGTACTGGCCTAATATCTTCTACTTTTGAGCAGAGCCTAGGAGGGGAATTTTCCAATTTGCCAGTGCCCAGTCCTCCCACCCTTCATGATTTTTCTTATTAAGGTTGGACTAACACTCCTAGGCAACCTGAGCCTGAGATTGACTATTGATTGCACAGCAAAAATGCACCAACAATTGTGCCATCTTGTGCTATTTCCAAGCGTTGCCAGTGTATATTAGGTAGCCATAGTCGCATTTGTAAAAATAAACGCATGCATGCATTTATTTAAGAGGGGAGGAGAGTGAATAAAATGGACTTGAAATTAACGTATTCCTCAAATACTGCCTCGCAAATTCACCATCTTTATTTTTATTTTTATTTGGCTTTGAATTTCTTCGCGTGGCTCAGGGCATGGCTTGCTCTTCGCGCCATTCTCTACACCAGCTTGCCCTGCCAGCCGCATGCACAGCCATGCACAGCCCAGGGCATGGCTGTGCTTGCCTCCTTCCTCTTTAAAAAGGGCATAGCCATCTTCCTTGCGAAGGGCCTGGTCCAACACACCGACAGCATCTCCTTCCTCCAGGCCATCTCCTCCCCTCTCCCCTCCATATGCATCCTCTCTTCCTCCTGAAGAGCTACGCTGCGGGTAGGAGCAGCTCACAGTGGTACACAACCACCACTGTGAGTCCCACCACCGCCTAGCTCATCAAAGAGCAGTGGGCGTGGTGGTTCACCTCTCTGATTTCGTTGTTCCAGCCATTTTTGCCATTGCCACAAGACTCGAGCTTTGAAGCTCAAGCACAGCAGCAGCACGGCACCGACCTCTCCTTCCGCGTGCGCAAGCCATCGCGCACCCCTGCAGCAGCCGGCGCAGCTTCTTCCGCATGCGCAGGCTCGCTCCGCAGCGCCCGCGCACGCAGAACAGGCCACAGTCGGTCGCGCGAGCCGAGCGCGCACTGTAGCTACTGTTCATGCTAGAGAGCACGACACTGTAGCTATAGTGCAGTGACTGGAAAGTTTCTCACTTATCCAGACACCGCGCGCTCTCTCTCCGCACCGCAACTGTCGCCAGCCCTTCCGCGCGCCTGCTTCCGCGTACGCCCGCGCCCGCTGCGTCTGCTCCAGCACCCGCTTCTTCGCCCGCATTCACCTCAGCACGCAGCGCGGTGCGCTACGCCACGCAGTGCGCTATGCTGTAGTCTCACTCGCGCTCGCTCCCTCCAGCGCGTGCGCGCATCTTCACGCGCCTGCACGTGCGCATGGACCACCAGACGTCGGCTGAAGCCTCCGGACAACTTAACTCTCCGCGCCCTCTTCTTCCAGCAGACACTCTCTCTCTCTCACTCCCTCCCGCAAACACATACACACACACACTCTTGTACACACACCCACTCACTTGTACACGACTATATACTTATATATATATATTTATACACGTATATATTTATATATACATATATCTATACATATATTATTATCTATACAACTAAGTATAAGTATATATACATATATCTATATACATATATATATATATCTATATCTATATATAGTAATATATACATACATATATATCTAATTATAAATATACATATAGATATATACATATATACATACATCTATCTATATATATATTTACATATCTATATATATATATACATATACATATATATATATATATAACTACATATACACCTATATAATTATAACCATATATATATATATACATATAAATATATATTTTCATATCACCTACCACACGTTGTATCGCGGGAATATCTGCACCAGTTGCTGATATTCCCTGATACACGAGTATAGAAAGCGTCTCCGCGCACACCTTCCACCCATCCATCCTACACTCCACGCGGCACTTCGTCCTGTTGGTGACGACAATCAACTCGACACCGTGCTACACGTCATTTCCACCTCCACCCCCACCCCTATATACATATATATAATATATATATCTATATATATATACTATATTTATCTTATTTCTATTTCTCTTTCCTGCTATCAAAAAGATAAATATATATATAAAAGAGAAAAGGTAATCCTTGACTTGCAGGTACTCAGTCTTGCGAATAGCAAGACCAGTTTTGGAACCCTAATTTGACTTAAAGCCAAGAACCTCATTTTTAGGGTGTACCTCAAGGACAAAAATTATCAGAAAAGATCTTAACTAGAAAAACACCAAAAACATAATAAGCGAACGAAAGAGATTCGTTGTAGGACAGGTGTAGAAACTTATTCACCTCTAATCCCGCTTCCCTGAGTTCAACCCTGGGCCTAAAAGTGACCAAGATAAAATCAAGTAGGCCAGGTTAAAAAATTTTGTAAAAAGATGGTTAGGCTCAATTTAGGTTAACCACCATACGCATTTCAACGATTGAATCACCATATTAACACCACCTATCCGAGTCCGACCAACTATCCTCCCCAATCTGACAATAGCCTCTCCTCTTTTATGATAGAAATGAAAAAACAACAAAAGAAATGACGGAGTCTATGGGAGAGATGTTGAGGAATAGTTAATGATTGAACGAGAAAATTTGTCAGCTTAGCTACTCTCTTACTATTGATTCTAATCCCTACCCATACAACCATGATCATCAAAAAGATTCTGAGGAAACAACAGATAATAGGGATCCCATTTTAAGTAGCTATTACTTAGACTCTCCCCATGAGACACGGCCACTAGAGGAGAACGATCCTAGTAATTACCCACCCGAGTTATATTAAAGTCAAATGAAAGGAAAGATGGTACCACTTGAGGACCTTGACCCCGCTGACAGTATTTTTCTTACCCCTGATAACCCGGGTCAAGGTTGTATTGTTCATGCTACTTCCCCTATTAATCATGTGGTGGAACCCCATTCTACCCTTAATGAGCATAATCCCGACCCTCCACTTAAGCAACCAACACTTACCATTCAGCATTTTGAGGATTTACATGAGCCCAATGAAGGTGACCCTAAGGGAATGGAGGATGAATTGGATCAATTTTGGTCTCAGGGATACAAAGAGTCTATTTTGGAGGAGGATGATAACCCAATGGAGGAACCCGAACTTAGAGTTTAAAGTGAATGTCAAGGGGATTATGTGTTATTTGAGGACTTACCCCCCAAGGATATTAATGATTTGGTGAAATCTGGATTCCTCCCTACTTTTGATTTTGAAAATCATCCTCCACAAAATTAGGAAGATAGGGAGTTGATGTTGGAGGAGGACGAACACAATAGTGAGAAGCCTAGGAGAGACTCTCGGGAACAATACATATCAATTGAGGATTTATGCCCCGAGGAGAACAAAGAATTGAGCAATATAGGCTTACTCCATTACATTGAGACTAATTCTCCTTCAGAAATAATTGCGGATACTGAAGTAACTCCTCCCTTTACTGGTGAAGCACATATACACCCTAACAAAAACTTAAGTGAATCAAAAGAATCTGGGGATGAAATTGATGATAATGATTCAGTTGCTTTAACCCTACCATCAAATGAATTTGATTTGAAGTCCACCATTGACTCACATATACTGGAAGGTGAAAATATGACTCTGATCCTTGAGGAAATCATTAATGATAGGCAGGGTGACATGAATTTTTTTGCAACAACTATTAGGGATAATAATACAGAATCTAAATTGTTGTTGGAGCCAGACTTGACACGGACTAAGCCCTCCTTGGACTTAATCATTACAGCCCAACACCACAAACAACCCTTACACTCCCTAACAAATCCTTGGCTCAAGTTTCTGCTCACATACATTCCTTCTAGGGAGAATATCAGGCCAGTACATCCTTGAGTGGAATGGCGAGTTTGGATTGATGCTTGTACTTTTACTCTCGCCATTCAAAGGTTTGACGTACTTATGATTTTATCTTTTAAAACCCTTCCTGCTTTGGAGGATCCTTGTTATCCTTCACTCCTGTTTCAAGAGGTCCCTTCTTCTATTACTATTTTTCCTAAACCTCTTTAGGTAGCCTAAGAGGTTGTCTGTTATCATGTCTTCTGGCGAGCATTTGGAATCACACTGCATCATCAGCTCGCCAACATCCACGGCTACCTATTTTCTAGGCCTGGGCTTTTACGCAATTTTTAGGGCCTACCTCTTTTTGTCTGGAACCAGACTTACAGGTTCCCTACAAGTCTGGCTGTCGACAAAAAATGCAGCACTTGTTGGGAGGCAACCCAACGTCCAGAATAACGCCTTCATCAGGTGATTTCCTTCCTTTCTCCTCCTGTTTTAATGTTACAATGAGAACAATGTAGGATTTAGGCATGGGGGGTGCATTTTGCATTTAGGTTAGGTACATTAGAACAAAAAAAATCTCTCTTTTATTTTCTTGAGCTGAATTGGTTAGCCCTAGCAAAATATCTTTATCAAGGAGGTGTCATTGAAGATTTTATTCTTAAATTATTTCTAATTTTAGAATCCAGTGTAGTTACTTCACTTGCACGTAGACTAGGTAATGGATCTTTGTAGAAAACCAATAAGCATTTTTAGTCTATTGAATCCTTGGACAGCTTAAAGGGAGTCAAACATACTATCTTCTATTAGACCCACCTAATATTCGTAAGGAGAAAGTAGAGAGAATACCGGTGCGCTATGTCTAGTGCAATGACTCCTAAGTTCTAGATAATTAAATGATGATACCTCAAAGTTAGGCATAGTTTTCACTCTCTGTTCCTGTGTGCAAACATTGTGTGAATTCCTGGGAGTCGCCAAATGTTGATTGCGCTAAATCGGGGTTTAGAAAGTGTTGCTTTGTAGTATAGCCGAAATAGCATTCAAAACAAATATAATTTTATTACTCGAATATATTCCGAGGTCGAACACAAGGAGCAAATGGAATTCACACACTAATCTCAACAATAAATGCAAATTGAACACATAATATTACTCAAAAACTAATTAGGAATGTAAAGCATGAGTATATAAAAAGAAAAATAATGGAGAGCATATGAAAATCAGACGTCTCAAATGTCTTGTGCTACAGTAGTCTTCCTTCTTCTGATTTCTCTCCTTCCTTATTTGACCTCTTCTCTTCTGCTTCTTCTTTCTCTGAATTGGCTAAGTGTCATGCCAATCTCTCCAGGCAAAAACCCCCCTACCCTTGCGCAGCTCTACTCTCTCTTTCTCTCTTTTCTATTTCAATTCTCGCTCTCCCAGAGCCTTAACCAGTCGGGTAATCGGACCTAACGCAGACCCAGGTCCAGGCTCACCGGCATGTGTGGTGAGCGAGGAGTGTAAGGTCAGGTCAAGTAGTCGGGTTAGCTAGGTCCGCGGGTTATGTCGAGGATGAGTTCGGTGAGGGGGGGTGGAGGACCTCACCCTCAGTGTTGGAGGCGAAGAGCCTCTGGCACTTTTTCCCTTTATGTGGGTGCAGACGCCTTTCCACTTCTGAGGTGGGACTAAATGTCCCACCTTCTTTTCACGCACCACAGCAGCAGATAAGGCTTCCAATTGTAGTAGCTGTGGAGGCCTTCGGCTGGAATGAGAGCCTAAGTGCATGCACAGGCAACTTCCGCACGTCCCGGGAGTGTCGCCTGGGATTGCAAGATCTGGGCGAAGCTTCAAGCAAGCTTCAAGCTCAACAACAATGGTGGACCATGGCTGGATACCTGAAATCAAGAACAAGGGCCTTATGGCCACATCAGAACGTTCAGCAGTATCACTGTGGTACGGCTGGTGTAATGGTGGTAGTGGCGTGGAGCGAAGGTGGCTGTGGTGGCGTGCCTAGGGCACACTGTGTACGAGTGTGTGGGTGTGTTCGAGGGGGTGTTTGGGTGAGTGGCACGGTGAGTGGAGTGAGGGGAAGTGATCGGAGAGATGAGGCCAAGGTCGTAGGGTGGCCGGCGAGGTGGATGGAGGTGTGTAGCGACAGGAGCACCTCGCTAGAGGTATCACCGGAGATGGAGGAGGTGATGGTGGTCAGTGGCGTCGGTGGTTGATTTTGGGAAAAAAAGAGAGGGTGAGAAAGTGTGAGAGAGAGGGAACCTAAGACCTACCTCTAAGGGACGAAAAGGACAAGAATCCCACGCCGGTATGGTTATCAGACGTGGGGAAGATGAAGCCTCCGTAGATGTGGTGGCGGTGAAGACGGGGCAGGGGCGACGTCGGCAGGTATTGCACGACTTGGATGACTATAGTGGAGATAACCTGGCCACTGGTATTGTGGTTGGATGACAAGAGAGTTGAGGAAAGGTTGCCGAAGCTTGCGGAGGGTTGCGGCCAGCGAGGAGAGAAGCATAGAGGGGGAACTGGCCCAATTTCAAGCTAAGGGAATGCAGTTGGATCTGGGGAGTTTTTAAATAGGGATCTGAGGAGGTTTTGTGCTTGGAAGCCAAGCTTCCAAGCAAGGAAAACTTGCCAAAGATAGAAGCTCTCAAGAGACCCAAATCTCTCATGCATTCGCATGAGAGATTGGGAAAGAATCAAGGATCAAAGATGGGTTCAGATTGGAAGGAATTTCTCAGCGAATCTCCCTTCCAATTTTGGAGGAGATTCTCTGAGGAATCAAGGAGATAACTCCTTTCAAAGCTCGCTGGAGTAGGATTCCTCCGCGATAATGGTGGAGGGACCTACTTGTGAAGACGATGAGAAAGTTAGGGTGCTGTTTGCAAGGGTTTCTAAAAGTTAGGGGTAGAAATATAGTCAGGCTGAACCTTTTTGCAAACTAGGTCAAGATGAATTCCCCTTAGGTCCAAATTTTGGTACAAATTTAATTTGGTCCTAAGAAATCCAATGGTGAAGTTGGATTTTTGATTTAACTACGTTTGACTGGGTAATTTATGTAAAAACCTAAATTAGGATAAATATCTGTCTAAGACCCCATTCTAGGTCAAGATGGGTTCTAATGGGAAAATTGAAGGCACTAAACCCTAGAGAATATTTTTCTATGATTTTTAGATGGTTTAAGTGAATTTTATCCTGACCAAAACCTTGGTTAATCAAGTGGATCTGTTTTTAGGATTTCAAGAAGTCATTTAATTCATAGAACATATACAAATCCTTTTCTGTCAAATCTAGCCCACTTGTTATCTTATTAAGATCATTTGACCTTTGTTTAGCTCTTAAGAAAACTTGTGGTTGTACTGCATTGGTAAAATTATAATTTTAACCCTAGTTTCTTATTTTTCTCCCAAAAAGGTTATGCAGTGAATTATGACCTTCAGTTGGTTATGTAGGAGCATTTATTCTCTTCATTGGGTCAAAATGAGCTAGTTAGGGCTCATGATGGTGTTCCCATCACCAAATAAGGCAGATACACAAAGATTGAGTCTTAATAAAACCATGACTATTGTGGAGGGTTACGACCGTCTTTCATAGAATCCTAGGCTAAAGGAGGGCAATAGTGTCAAAGGTTAGAAATATACTTGTCCTATCCATTCCTTCTCGGTGCCATAAGTAGACACTTCTACCAAATAAGCCACACAATATCCTCTTGAGTGTCGTCATTCCCAATAATGCCTTATGAATAAAAGTCTACATTGTGTTGTGTTGGAGTTAAAAAAAAGAAAAGAAAAGAAGAGAGAGAGAAAAAGAAGAAAAGAAATATATAGATATAAATAGAAAAAAAGAAAAAAAAAGAGAAATATATATATTCAAAAAAAAGAAAAAAAATATATATGTTCGAGTTATAGCTGTCTTAGTTGTCAATTTTATCAAGTGTCTATATCATTGAGGCAACAAAAACACTCATTGCGATCCACCAAATATGACTCATACCTACTTTTCAGTATTTCTGATCGCCTGAATATTGGCTGAGGACTTCTAACTTAGTTATAGGGTTATTAGGAATTTAATTAAAGTGTGAATGCTATGTGAGACCACCAAACATTGAGTACATCTACAAAATCTGGTAAGATATGTAATCTTAGAAAAGAAAGAAGAAAAAGAAAAAGAAAAAGAAAAGAGAGAGTAAGCACAAAGGAACACAAAGAGAGCACAGTTTTTAGCCTTTCTCTGGGTTGACCTGCTTAGTGGTCTAGAGATTTAGAGTCTGCTGTACTAGACTACTTGTAGCACCAGATGATTGTGATCCACTAAATATAAATCCATTTTGACTCAGTATCTCCTACCTAAGCCAAAAAGTTGGGGTTCAATCACAGATTATTTTCTACTTTATCTCCGAGGGAAGAAGTTACCTATCCTAGTAAAATTTTTACTACGGGTTAAGTACGAACTTTAAATGTAAGTTGATTTTTTCATTTGGATCCATTATCTAGGTTATTATCACTTCACTTTTGTCTAGATCTCTAAATCTTTAGAATAAGAAAAACAGAAGTCTTTGGTCGCCTCCATCATCATTCCCTTTTGCTAGGGACTAGCAAAGCTTAGGCACGGGGGCATTTGATAAGTCCACTTTAGTGGATCATTATTTAGTCTAAGTACTCCCTAATTAGTTATTCTTAGTTGTTAATTTATTAGGAGTTATATGATCATTCACCTTAGTCTGCATATAATTTTATGCGTTAGTTTTACATTTAATAACATATGATATGGTAACAGAATCTATATGATGGATGAAGGCTAGGTGCAAGAGCTCGGACATCCATTTTTTTTACTTCTATAAGACATCCTGAGCTTAGATTGGACATCTGGGAACCGCCAGCACGAACTCACTGACATTACATTTTTTAAGATGTTTGGATCTTGGATCAAATGTCTAATGAAGAATGGCCAAAGCTTATCCTACCGTTCTAATCACTGACAATCCTCACTAACTGGTTAGAGAACCCTCCAGCCGAAGAAAGAAACAAACAAAGGAGATCTCGGGGGGAGAACTTTTAAAGAGAAGGATCTCTCTTTCCTCGCAACCATCACCTCCACCAGCACCGTGGTCGAAGCAGACATTGTGGCCGGAGCATGCACGGTGGTTAAAGCGTACTCCTCCTTTCAACGTTGTGTCCGTCCTGGTGGTTCTCGGTGACAGCGATTACTATCACCATATTCCTCCTCTTCCACCTTCACCTCCTCCACCAAAACCACACCTCTTCCCTTTCACCTTCTTCCTCTATTTCACCTCCACCAAGGTAACCCAACATGCCATCTTCACCATAGCACCGCCTGTCTGACTACGCCTCCACCATAGACACTTCGACATTACCACACCCTCTGCACCTTGTCACCTTTCCTTCCCCCTCCCCCTTACCGCAGACCACCTTCAGCCGCAGCAACATCACTGCCATCAATACCTTCAGCCATCCACCACCAACACCTAACGCCAATCACCAACGCATCCCCCCTCTCTTCCCTCTTAATTTTCTCCATCTTCTTCCTTATCTTTTTCATTTGCCGCCCAAAAGAATGACCTATCACCACCTACAACCTCCCCCGTCGAACCCATCAGAGCTGGCTCCACCACTCGTCGTCCGGCCTCCTACCTCACCGTCGACGCCACCACAACGACGCCCTTACTCCAACGACGACCTTGAGTGCTTTCACCGAGCACACGAAACCCCTCAACAGCCATCGGCCAACCAACCATCGCTGGCGTCCTCCTCCTCCATCTGACCGCCGCCGACCACCTCTCGTTGCCCCGTCACCATCATCTTGAAGCCCTCCTCCTAGTCGACCTCCTCCGACCAACCTTCCTGCCGGCGAGCCCCTCTCCGTGAACAAAGAAGAGGGAGAAAAAAAGCTCTATTTATCCTCTAATTAATAATTACGGATCATGCCATTTCCATTACCCTATTCATTTATTTAAAGACTTAATTTATTGAGAGCAAATTGCATGAACAAACCTCTTCTTTTTTTAAATTACTCTCATGAAGGATATAGAGCATGGGATAGTGTTATAGTGAACTAGGTATATTCTATTGGAATTTAATATTTACACCGATTGCTATATGTCAAGATCACTATTCACTTGTTAACAGAATATTATATGGTGGTGATTTTGCATATAAACACTTACATTCCGGATCAATTATTCAAGATGAGAGTTTATGTGACAAAATGAGTTGCACTAATTAATATGCACATCTATTGAGATTCCCGAATAAACAAGACACAACTCACTAGTCCAATAGGCTAATTCCTCCCTGTGGAGACAACCTAATCACTTTGGTTAGAAATATTAAATGTTTTGATAGTCAATTTTCCAGCACAAAAGCTTTACAACAACATGTCACTTTATGTTTAAAATTTCAAAGAAAGAAAAGATCAACTCATTAGTCCACAATTCATAAGGACCCTCTCCGGGTTTTGATTGAGCTAATTTGCCAATTTGATTCTGATTTGATTTGAGTTGTTGATTGAGTGATTTCTAAGACAACTGCATTTAATTTGGGTTTAATTGATGGAATTGAATCGATTTGGAATTAATTGGATGTTATGTGATTGCTTCGAATTCATTTGATTGGATTTTCGTCATCAAAGTTCTTTGCGCCCAAATTATAGTGTTAATATTATTTTTGTGCTTCACTGGGTAGCAAGGCCAATAAGAATCAGTGACACTGATTCGAGGCCTTTGCTATGACCAAAGCATTTCTTTAGGATTGCGATAGATTCCTAAACACCAATCAGTGGCGTACAGGAATCTAGAGTGACCAAATTACTATGGCGATCACATATGAGTAGCCACCTGGGTGACATTGGTTTTAGATTTTAAATGAGTTTTAATCCATTGATTTAAGTCTAAATGAAGTCTAAAAAATTTTTATGAAGATCTGGAATCAATTTTTAAGGGATTTGAATGCCTTAGTAGTTCTTTCCTTCTTCATGTTGTCTACAGCACAAGAAGGGGAATCAATTAGGGTTTTCAAGGTTTATTAAGCTACAATTGGATTTTTGAAGGATTCCAGACCACTTAAGAAACATTTACGATGATTTAACATGAGATTTTAAGGTTTTGATTCAGATCCAGATTGTTGAGTGTCAACCTCCAGTTCTCATGTCTATATGGGAATTTGAGGGTTTTGTTCAATTATGATGGTTTGCAAAAATCTACATAGAACTGTAGATGTTTATACAATTTGTTAGATTGATCTCCAAAATGTTTGAGTGATGATTCTGATTTAATTGGTCTTTGTCAGTAACTGCAGCCGTTTTCTCTAAATGAAATTTCTAGATGAAGATTTGATCGTGGAATTCATGTGAATTTTGGATATTGCAGTGGTTATAATAGAAGTATGTGGTATAAATATAGTTTGATTAGGATGCTCAATGTCAAGAACAAGTTTTAATGCATGTAGACTAAGTTCTAGACCAGATTAAAGTTCTTTGAAAACTGTAGCTGTGTAACTTGGATTGAATGTAAATCTAAATCATAATTCCAATCAGATTTTGAGGTATATGGAGTCAAGCTGAGTTTCCTGAATGGTCTTTTGGTAGAACAAGCTTTCAGCTACTTGTGTAGATGATTTTTTGGTCTTATAATAACTTGTAATGCCTTATAAATGTGTTGAAAATTCCTTTGTCAGCAGTTGCCCATTTGAATATCTGTACAAGTGACTGTTTGATGCAATTTTAATAACTAGTTCATTATTTGGAAGTTGAATCTGAGTTTACATGATATCTGGAAGTTGTCTATGCACTATTCTTGCTTTCCAAAATTTTAGATGAATTCTAGAGGCTTGGGTTCATGTTTTAATCCTTTACAAAGCCCTTTTATTGCCTAACTTGTAAATACCATGAAAAATCCACAATAATTGTAAATAAATAAAATAAATGTGTCTTGAGCTAACTTGGGTTTAGCTTTAGGTGTGTGAGTCCTTAGTGTAGGTGCTTCCCTACTTGGAGGGGTGACGTAATAATATGCGGAAATAAAATATATAAAGCAATCTCACAAAATAAGCAATCACACAATGTACACAGGTATTTTTAGGTGGAAACCCAAACCGGGTGAAAACCACCACCTAACCCTCTCGAGTTAGGATTTTCCGATCAACCTAGTTGATCAAAATCCACTAAATCGAATCACTTAAAACGAGGGTGATTCAACCTCAATACAACCACGCTACGAGTACGAGGGTAGCGTTCCTCAACCCCTTCTCTCCACGAGAAGGATTTTGTCCCACGAAGGAGACGGGAATTCGCAAAGCGAATACCCAACCAAAAGACAAAGATAAAATAAACAATAGTCCTATAGAGCCAACAAAATAATTAAACCTAGCTTCTATAGGAAATAGGAAACTCCCCTTTGCAAGGAGTGCGTCGACGATGACGCGGTGCGTGTGCCACGCGATGGCGCTACGTAGCTCTCGTGAACAACAGCGGGAGAGCGGGCGCGCAAACTGTTTGATGCTCTCAAGATGTAGAACTTGAGCTTGGAGAGCAAGAACTTCTTGGACACAAGAGTGTGAAAGTGTGTAGCTAAGTGTATCCAAGTGTATTTCTAGGTGTCTCTTATGTGTATATCTTGTGTTTTTGTGTTGCAAAGGCTCCCCTCTATTTATAGAGGCCTTAGGAAGGCTTTGGAAGGCTTAGAAAGGGTTCTATAGCCGTTGGGAACAAAGTCCAAGAGAATCAGGCCGAAATCAGGACAATGATTACATTTGACAGGGTTATCAGACGTCTAACTCTGGCATCAGACGTCTGGAAGGCCACTTTAAGACGTCTGATTTCAAGGTCAGACGTCTGATTCTATGCGGGTTTCTCCCTGACTTGAATCAGATCTAAACAGGGTTTTTGTGCAAGTCCATCAGACGACATACAGGACGTCTGGAACTAAGTATGGACGTCTGGAAACCTACTTTTACTGTGGGAATTGATTTCCAAACGTTGCAACGGCTAGAAAACCTCTGAGAAGAGATTTTGGGTCAGCCGAGGCAAAACGGTCATTTATCAGACGTCTGTAAAGTCCTATGGACGTCTGATAAGGCTCTAACGGTCATAACCTTGAGTGTTTTCTAAGCCAGCCAACGGTCCACTAATTGGACGTCTGGCAAAGTCATCAGACGTCTCCTAAGACGTCTGGTCTAAGGTCTGGACGTCTGATTTCATCAGACAGAACTAACTATGTCCAGCCTAACAGTTATCAGACGTCTGAAACAACAGTCAGACGTCTTAAAATACATTATCAGACGTCTGATTTGGGAATTAGACGTCTGGAAAGTCTGTTTGAACCCTATATTGGTTTTCTAAGTATTCTACAGAAAACCTAAGTATCCTAGGGTTGTGCCGGTGTTCCTAGGACTACTGTTAGGGTTCTTTGAGGCTCTTTAACATGAAATATCTAAGGAAATAAAGAGCAACAAAAGAAATGAAAAATACAACAAGTACAAAAGAAGGAAATCTATCCTATTCTTCATTTCCTTCCATCTTCAATCTTTCGCTCCACGTGAACCTCCTCTGTTTTCCGTCAAGCTCCTCCAATCCGTCCTGGATGCGAGCTCGAGTTCCGTCTAAACACGTCTTCATTTGCAATTGACCTGAAATCTAGGACTCAAATTGCAAATGTTAAATAACACGTGTTTTGTTATCATCAAAACAAATGATCGTGGTGCTTTAGCACCAACACTTAGATGTAGGTTTTGAGCTTTCTAGTTAGGAGAATACACTAATAGAAGCTTAAGTCTTTTTTGATTTACAAATAAGAAAAACAACATAAAAATACCCAAAAGAGTGTCTCTTCTTCTCTTCTCACCTTTCTTTTCTCTTCCCGTATCTCTATAAAACACAAAAGTAAAATAAAAATCTGAAAAGCTTCAAAAATACCTTTGTATATAGTATTTATACTTGTATATAATACTAAATTATATGTATATATTATCTTATATGTATATAACATATGTAAATAACTTATATATTTATTTTATTTACTTAGGCAAGTATTTATGTTAAGTTATATAGTATGTATTATAATAATATAATTATATATATATTTACATTATATGTATATAATTCCTTTGTATTTATAAATAGCTAGGTATGTACTTATAAACATATTTATAATTGTAGATATAACTTAAAGAAATTATAATGTACAGTAATATACCCCTATATTTATTTATTTTTCTATATATTGTATATAATTATATTTATAAGTTAATTATGTATATTAGTAAGTTAATACAATTTAAATTAGTAAATTAATAAACTAATGAAATAAATTATGTTGTATACTGTAGTTTAAAGTATTTTCAATATATTTTAGCTTATTTACACTGTAGAATAGTATTTATACCGTATATATATGTATATATATGTAAAACGTGTGTTTAAATGTATATAAGTAGAAATAAATTAATAAAAATAAATAAAAAATCTATAATAATAAGTTAATAACATAAAATGCTAATTTATAAGTCAATTATACTAGTAATCCATTAATTTATACCTTAATTAAGGAATTAATTAATAAATCAATGTGTAATTATTCTTAACTTTAACTAATTTTTAAATACATTTATATATTTAATTATTGTAAATAAACTATATCAATAGAAAGCCCTAAATATAGGTTACATGTACATATAATTTAATTGTAAATTAATTCATAATTTAATCCCTAAATTAAGCCTCAAAATCACCCTTAAATCACGCTGGCGCAACGAAATTAGGCGTTACAAATAGTGCCACATCATGCATTGCAGACTGCCTGTTACCATATATAATGATTTGTGCCTGTAAGCCACTCATCCAAGTACGAGGGTCAGATCCCCATACCCATTCATCTAGCCATGCTATCGAGAGAGAGAGAGAGAGAGAGGAAGGACCGAGAGCTCGGTTTGGCTGGGTTAAGCATTTTGCATGCGGCTATATGGGCCAAAAACTATACATAAATGTATTAAATAAAAACTAGGGCCCACCTAGTAGTGGTCAATTCAGCCTCGCGAGGGGTTGTTGATTCTACGAAAAGTAGGCCCACCAATTCCAAATTTTTGGTTAAGTTAAGGTTAAACTTGGGTTTAGTTAAGTTTAGAGGCTAAGTGTTGAGTGCATGTGTGTTAGTGTGTGTGCATGTGTTGTCTATAGAGTGTGTATGTATGTGTTGTGTTAAGTAGTAAGATAGCATACTTGTTTAGTTAGTATATATATAGTAAGTAAAGTATATACATATATAAAGTATATGTATTATATATTATATATATTCTTTTTGCATTATTTTGTAAATAAGTGTTTTTAAGGCTTTTTGGTGACGTTATATGTGTTAGTGTACATAGTTTATATATGTTAGTACAGTATACAATATATGTTAGTATAGATAGTCTTTTTGTGCCTATATTAAGGCATTACTTAGATATTAGTGTATGTAATTAACCTAGCTTACTTTAGATTAGTATTTGATGCCTTCATACCTGTATATATTCTTGAGGCATTGTCAGTAACATAATTCATTCATTGCTATATGTAATTAGCTTAGATTAGTTCATTCTTTGATTCATTCACTCATTATTTATTCATTTGTAAATAAACCTAACATTTTTGGAATAAAAGATGATTTTTGGATAATAGAGAGTGATGTATATCAATAATTACCTCCCAGTAAACGACCTAAAATTGCATATCAATAAATGACATATGTCTGAATTAGGACATTATACTACAACGCGATAATTAACCAAAATTAGCAAGCAGTCCAGATGAAACATCAAAGAGCCAAATAAAAAATAAGGTGAAAAAGCTCAAGGACAAGGGACACATGGCATCACCCTAACCATCCTACACCTAAGCCTTAAGAAAACCTACCTAATCTAAAAATTGTTGTCCCAAACCTATTTTTAGAATAAAGACCTATTTTATCTCTACCCTACATCCACCATTGAAGGGACTAGATCAGCATTCAATCTTTAGGTTCTATCCCCACCCTCCAAGTTTCATCGTATGGCCTAGTTTAAATTTGATCTACCAACAAAAATGGTATTATCTTTACTTGGCCATTAAGTGCAACCCTAGCCTTCCATCCAACTGTCCATCTTGCATCCTAACCCTCCATTCAAAATCAAAAGCAACCTCAGCCTATCCACATCAACCCTAGTTGTATCCTAACCCTCCAATTCAAACCATTTAATCCTAACCACCTACCATCCCTAATTAATCCATGGTCAACGCCATCAACCAATCACATCACTCCATCACTTCTATAAAAATGCCTAGCCTCCTCCTCACTTGACATCTTTTCCTCCATGGACATCCCCCCTTAAGGGCTTTCTCTCCACATCTCTACCTTGGTTTAGTCCACCTTAGCCTAATTAGTCTAGTTGTCCCTTCTACCTCCATTTCCTCCTTTCACAATGGTCTTGAGGCCTTCCTCTTGATCAAGGTGACTCCATGCCACCTTTGGTGTGGAGATCCTACTGGGTGTGCCTTCACCTCTGCTTCTTTGACTCTCCTTTGCTCCTTCGAGCTACGCCTTTGTAGCCATTTCTTCTCTAGCTTTTCTGTTTTCTTTTAGATTTAATTTATCTTTCTTAGTTGTAGTCTTATTTGCCTTTGTTATTAGCTTAATGATTAGTTGTAATAAACTCTTTCTTATTATTAATAAAATCAAGTTTCTGTTTCCATCTTTGGGTCTTGTTTGATTTGCTTTTGTAGTGAATTGTTGCTAGAACCATTTCTAATTTTGTGTCATTAAAAAATTGAAAAAAAAGACTAAAAATATAAATCTTAGGAAGCGTAAAAATCTGGTTGCCTCCCTAGGACGACTTAGACTTTGTTTTCAAATCGATCATTTTATGAGTTCGATAGAAAAATTGTTTAAAGTATTTACACAATTTCAACTACCCCGAGCATGCTTTTACGAAATTGATCTCACATAGATCAAATGAATAGGTCAAATAGGTGAGCTTGTAGGGTGAGACACAAGAACCTCATGAATGGTGCGTTCACTACTGTGGGTTGGAGACCTAAGAGTTTGGGTAGCTAGAAGCTACCGGAGTTTAGCCTTGGAACTAGAGTAGTTCCTAGTTGGGGTACGCCAGGTATTGTCATGGAGATGAGGTCCTGGGTATGTCTTGAGTTAGAGTTGATGAGAGGCACCCTGGGATCTTGAGTGAAATAGCTTTCCAAGGATTTCAAGTGATGGGAAATCATAAGGATCTTGTGTGGAATAGCCTTCTAGGGATCCAAACGGATAGAGTGTGCATGGGATCTTGAGTGGAATAGCCGTCCAAGGATTTCATGCGACAATGTATGGGATCTTGAGAGGAATAGCCTTCCAGGGATCTCAGGCATCAAGAAACGCAGGTGATCTTTTGTGGAATAGCTTTCCAGGGATCATTAAGGTGAAGCAGGATGTTGCTTCCGTTGAATCAATTAGACCAGGTGCTTGAGGATGTCTTGTGTGGGATAGCTTTATAGTGACTTCAAGTACAATCAACATTTCAACGGCCGGGTAGACGCTTGTGTGATGATGCTTATGACAAGGTTGTCAAGCTCGCCTTGAGAGTGCCAGACCACCGGAGCTTTGAGATGACATGGAGAGGTGAAGGGAAGGGAGTATTCGGTGGAAGAGAGAGAAGAGTGGAGGTGGAAGAGGTCTTTTTTTGGTGGAGGAGAGGTGTAAAGATTGGGAAGGGAAGAGGTTGATTATTTGGTGGAGGAATGGAGGTGTAGAGGTGGCGAGACAACAGAGAGAAAGAATAATAGGGAGAGTAGGACGTCCAAAAGGGAAGAAAAGGGAGGGAGAAAGCTTAGAGAAGGAGGGAGTATATGTGAAAGAATGGCCTTGGGCAAATGGTCATAAGGCGGCTAAATAGGTGGTGGGGTGGTTGTGTACGTGCACTAGGCGTGCGAGGTGCGCGTGGAGGAGGTGTTGTATGCACGAATTGTGCGTGCAGAGCTAGAGGCGAATCATCAGGGCACGTAGTTGGCTTGGATTCGAAGATCGTGCATGCACAGAGCTGGAGTGGGCGCACTTTGGGGCATGGATTGAGCGCATTGGGAATGATTTAGGCACGTGGTTAGCACCTGATGCTGGATGTGAGTGAAGGTGTGCAATAGCTGTGGACATGGTGCGATCTTGGAGTGTGTGGAGTGTGTAAGTGTTGGAACTTGTGGGAAAGTCATCCCCTCATCCTGGAATTTTGCGGAGATGTCTAGAGAGGCTTGGAATTTCTTTAGGAGTAAGGTTTGTAGGTATTGGTGGCCAAATTATGGCAATGTCCCCATAGCTTTGGTGAATTACATTTTGCCCCTCATAAGATGTGCATCTCTTAATTTCTTCAAGCCTTATATTCACTCCAAGTTCTACTCCTGCATTTATTCCTACATAAATTATAATTATTATAATTTGTATAAATTATGTAAAAATGCATGCATGAACCTAATGTGCCTAAGATACTTATGATGAATTATTTATAACCTAAGTATGGTGTGTTTACTTAGGAGCTAACCTAATTTAGACATGTTAAATGTACTAGATGTGTATCTATTAGTTATTGTACAAGTGTACCATTAGAGAGGGTACATCAAGATCTTTTGTAGGAAGGGTTGATTTATCACTCCAGGGATTTGAGTGGTGAGTAACAGGATCTTAGATCATTGGGATAGTCACGTTAGAACGTGCAGCATTAATCCGCGAGAATGATTAATGGGATTTGGACCTCGATGGTTGGTAAAGGTTAAATCGAGTTAGGAGTTGGAACCTATGGTGTTGGATGTGGGTTAGGGATCTAGTCGGCTAATGAAACTATACACTACCATGTTTTCATAATGTTATAGTAGTTGTTTGTTTCCCACTGGGTCGATTGGCTCATCCTTCTTTTGTAACCTATTTTCAGGTGTTGCAATCATGCGTTGTTGACGGGCAGGATTTGTTGCAATGCTGGTTTTGTCAAGTGTCACTTGGTAGGTAATCTTTATGCTTTGAATTTACAGTGTATTTCTGCTTTATATGCCAATTTGGTGGATGTTTTGACTATGTTGTGAAATTATCATTTATGTGCCATGCATACGACATTTTCTTCCATTTTGTTGATTAATGGAACTTTTTGGTAACTTGACTTTGTTTGATGCAACCTGAATTAAATAAACTAATGCCTCTTTTGTGGCCACCCCCAGAACTCTGACTCTCGTTGGGGGCCTGAGTTTTTGGGGCGTAATGCCTCTTTTGTGGCCACCCCCAGAACTCTGACTCTCGTTGGGGGCCTGAGTTTTTGGGGCGTGACAATTCTAATTTCACTTTTTAACATACTCTCAACTCTAGAAACTCACCCTTTGATTCTGCTGCCAAATCAGATGTCTATGTTTTGACCCAAACGTTTGAATACTCAATCTAAGACATCTGATTCATTTGTCTAAACGTCCTTGTCTAATCCAAATGTTAGACTTTTATTACTGAAATTTTTAAATGTTACACCATTATTTTCAAATGTCTATCTTCATTCCAGGACATCTTCTATTTCTCTTTCATATGCATGATTTTTCATTCAGATGTCCGATTCATCTATTTCAGATGCTTTATCTTAAATTTTGTATTAATGAATTGTAGCCATTGTAGCTTGAATAACTGCATTCTAATTTGAATTGCAATGGATCCTAAGACTTAAACTTTACCTCCTACACTCTATAAATACCTACCTTAGGTATTCTAAGCCTACACACCTATCAACAAACCTTTCTAGTGCTAAAATTCTCATTATTATTGTTCTTCCAAGCTTCTTGTGCCCTTATGCACTCATAACTCTTGCAACAACTAAGAATACACACTCCCTCTGATCAATCTCTGCTCCATATAGGTTTGAAAAGGGAGTAATCTTGCCTTACATTATATTTTATGTCCTTCAAGGCTCTTAGGATTTTTTCTTTATATATATATTTTATTAGTTTGTTAGGTACCCGAGCTGCGGGTTTCTCGCTTCCTCTTACAGAGGAGCAAAACTCTCTTTGGTAGTTGTCAAGAAGAGGGGTTTTGTAAAGTTTATTTTAGTGATTCTTATTGATTTGGTAGGCAAAATCCTAGATTAAAAGAACTAGGTAGAGATTTTTCTAATAAGGTTTCCTTTTAAAATTTTTGAGTATCTTTGTACAATTATTTTTATTGAAAATTTCTATTGCACAATTCATTCCCCCTTCTTGTGCCACTAACAAGACCAAGCTAAGGCGTGTAAGAGGAAATGAGTTAGAAAACACTTCTTACTCATTTAGATACTCATTTTGATTCATCTAACTAAAATCTACTATCTAAGTCTAATTGAATCTATTATGACATGTTTATCTAACATAGTTATTGGAATTTACTAATTTCATAACTAACATGTGAAAGCCATTGAACTTTCTAAAAAGCACTTTGACTTTTTTGCATTTGAAAATCATCATAATTGAAATGATTATTAGCGAATGTCACCATCTACCAAGGATTGTTTCTATAGTGTACACATCACTATGTGTCACTTTAAGATATCTCATTACCATGAATATCTTTCACAAAATAATTGGACATGAACTGTTTTAAAGTTTTTGATTATTAGGTCAGAAGAGACTATTTGCAATTGTCCTAATCTCACTCATAGACGTTCATGTCCAAACATGAGGCATCTCATATAGGATGAATATCATCTTTGTATTTATTCAGAATTCTTATTAATATCTTATCAATACAGAAATCTGAATATTTGAAAATCGATTTCTAATCATTCGAGCATCTCATGGCTAAAACTTTAAATAACCCTAGGGCTCCTTTATTTAAGGATCCATAAGGAGTATGTGGAGGGAGAGCATGCTTCTCGTAGGACTCATTCCTCCTTAAGACATAGCACATGTTTTACGGGAGAACCTGGCCAAAACCCTCGTGTGTTCTTTCTCCTTGCTGGTTAGAGCTTCATCCTTGTCAAATGTGATTTGCTAGAGGGTTGAGCTGCCTTGTAATATCTGATATCAACTTAGCCAGGCCAGTCCAGAAACTTGACTGGACGTCAAACCTAGGACAAGACAACTTTAGTGCATATTTCCTCGACGCAGGCTGCTCTTCGAAGTTCAAGTTGGAGTTGATCTACCAGGGGTAATTTTACAACTATATCCTACCAATTAAGATTCTTCAGGGACTTTATATAACGATTGGTAATTTCCAGCGGCTGTACGTGCAATTCTTTTGGCCCCTCTGGACGCCTTGAACTTTGGAGGATGGGACCCAACCCAACCCCCCTCCCTCCTCGATCTTCTCTAATCCCACCTCTCTCTGGTCGCACGTCTTTCCTTCTAATAAAGGAGCATCTCCTCACCGGTGCGCCACTCATCACGTCATCGTGTCGACCCACGTTCTTCTGCCGGCAAGTTATTTATTTCAGGAGTAAAGAAGAAGGAGGGATAGATTAGTAGAGAGCAGCAGCAGAGGCCAAGCAAAGGAAAAAGCAAAGAATGGGACCTCGCTGCATCCTTTCCCCCGCCATCATTATATCATCCCGCTTCTTACCCAAGAGGAAGGACAAAACCGTGGCCTTCCTCAACCCCATCTTCCCTTCCTCCTCCTACGCCTCCCAACTCCCCCGCTCCGTCCCAAGAATCAGAACGAGCTTTGGCATCGCCCGTGTTCCTTTCTCCACGAAACCGCCACAGCCCAACAGGCTGCTTCAAGGTCACACACACACACACACACACACACACACACACACACACACACACTATCTATCTATACCTGCTCCATCTCTTGAATTGTGCGGCTTTTCTTAAATTGGGCGCATATATGTGTTTCCCCGTTTCTTTTCTTTTCTTTTCTTTTAGATTTATGTATTTATGTTTTATTTTTTGGTGGGCTATTGAAAGGTGAGGGTAAGAAATACGGTTTAGCTATGGATTGCTGTTGCATGTTTTATCAGGCGTTTTGATGCTTTGTGGGGTTGAATTCTGGTTGGGTTTACCTGAAGGCTGAAGTAGCTTTCCTACAGAGAGTGGTGGTCATCCATACGCTGAAGACGAGGATAAACAAGTTATTGGGTACATAGTGATTTCTCGTGTTTGATTAGGGTTGGATGCAGCTTCACTGGACGGCAGTCTATTTTATTTATTCTTGCTTGGTTCACTAGAGAAGGATGTGGTTGCGAAGCAGTCAGTCACGAGACATGATCGAGATGAGTTTGGTTGGTATGTCTCAACGTCTGATTATTCCTTTTGAAGAATCTTTCTAGATAGAATAGATAACGAAATGAAATCAAAATGAAATCTCTCTTGGTGATGCTCCCTTCCCCTTAACCTCACTCCCCTCTGCCAATAACTGTCACCATGTTGCCACCACCCACCCACCTTCCAAACTCTTGATGAGTCCCTGCACTCCGTCAACCTTCTGCCCCGCCCCTGTTGACAATGATTTTTGATGTTAGATGGTGTTGGTTATGACAATGATTGTGGTGGTGAATTTTATGCTAGCGATGACTATGGTGGTGTCTTTTGATGATGATGGAGAGGGAAGAAGACATTGCAAAGCAGTATAAGAGTGAAGAATAGCATAAAAACTATATAGTACGAAAAAATAGTACAAAAATTATGGCACAAAAACCTTGACATTATAATCCCTCCACCCTCCCGCCCTCCAGTAAAGCAAAACTTCTTGGCACTATGCTTTCTTCCTAGATTTCTCAAGTCTGTACACCACTTCTATTTGCACATAATTACCGATTCTGAAGCGTTATCTTTGTATTTGTAATATAGGAGAAAAAATCCACGAAACTTTGATAATTTCTACTACATCGTGCAAATCCGTTTTAGGCTTGGGAGGTATGTGAGGTGGTGCTTAGAGAGGATGGGAGACATCCCTGAGGGCATTCAAGTGGGAGTACATTTACTGCTGTCCATTATTAAATAGTTAAAATAGATGTCCAGGAAAAATGTAATTGCATTTCTTTTATCTCTCCAAAAATATCATATTTTAAGACTATAAGCAAGCCTCTTCTTCCTAAACATGTGTAAAAAATTGGTGCTAATTATCACTTCTTCTAAATTGCAAGAGAAATTGTCTTATGAGCTATAAAATAGCGGAGATGTACCTAAAAATTATGCTGTGGGTTAGTTTCAAAGCTATTTTGCTGAGGTGAGTTTCTAAGATGCAAGAACTAAATGGAAAATCTCACTGCACCAATGTTGTCTTTTTTTTGGTTTTTTTTTTTTTTTTTTTTTTGGGGGGGGGGGGGGGGGCACGTCTCTCCAGATTTTACCATTTTACCAATGGAGATTTGTGAGGATGCCTCATAACTTGAACTTCTACATATAAACAACTGTTTTTCTGCGTAAATGTTGGATAGAGAATGGTCTTACTAGATAATTCGCTCATACAGTCATGTTTTATCAAAGTTGCACATGTATATGTGAGGATTGAAGGACATATATTTGATATTATTGTCTGATCATAAGATTTTTGATTTTTTAGGATGTAAGAGGGTTTTTGTTGCACATTTCAAGACTAAAGAAGATGTTTGATTCCATTATTTAGAAATCTGCTAATATGCTATCTGAAAGAAAAAGGTACTCTTTCTTTGAGTGAGGTCAGTGGCTGCTTCTGTGGAAGGAGAAATTGCTGATTTTGATGAAATGGTTGCCGGGACCTGTAGAAAGTACTACATGCTTGGCGGAAAAGGTGGTGTAGGAAAGACAAGTTGTGCTGCATCTCTTGCTGTCAAGTTTGCAAACAATGGGCATCCTACAATTGTTGTTTCCACCGATCCTGCTCATTCTTTGAGTGACTCCTTTGGTCAGGTGTGAAACCCAGTTTGATAGCTCTGTCTAGCTAATGCAGTGATGAATTTATGTAAAATCTATAAACCAAAATCTAGTTTGTGGCATTGAAATTTTGATCAGCATGATTTTTCTTTATACCTAGACTTGCTTAACTACAAGCAAGTAGTTTATTAAGCTTACATTTGTTTTCCTAATAATAATGTGGAGTTCATTATGTTGGATTTAATTGCTTATTCCATGTAGGATCTGGCTGGGGGCATGTTGGTACCTGTTGATGGAGTGGATTATCCTTTGTTTGCTCTTGAGGTTAGGCTTAGATAGCCGAGTTTCTTTCCTTGTTTGAGTTAGCTTCTGGCCAATGATATCTTACATTATTGTGAAAGCAGTTTGAGTAACAAGGTGGTATTCTCAGATAAATCCTGAAAAGGCAAGAGAAGAATTTAGGAGTGCTAGTCAAAAAGCTGATGGTACTGGTGTAAAGGACTTTATGGACAGTATGGGTCTTGGAATGCTAGCTGAACAGGTGGATTTTTTTTTTTTTAATTATCTCAAAGAAAAATCTAAATGATTGGATAAGTATAAATTTTACTTTGCACTAATCCAGGTGCATATTTTCATACGTAAAATAAAGAAGTTAAACAAAAATTTGGTGGTATGGTACCATAGCTGTCATGCTTATCCATGATTACCAGTGAGCGCTTACTCGCGCTATGCTGTAGGGAAGAAGCTACCATACAATAACAACTGAGCCTTGTTTCACACTAAGTGGGGTTGGTCACATGGATTTTTTGCTTCCACTCACATATGTTTTGAGTCATTTTTGAGCTTAAATTGAAGTAATTGAGGTTATATTTAACAGTCTCCTTCCAACATTTCTTTGGTTTTCCTCGCCCTCTCTTAGCCGGTTCAACCTCCAACTTGTATCTCTTGATGGGGTCATTTAGTGGTCTTCTTTGTAGTTGTCTAAATTATTTTAGACATGTCTCTCTCATTTTATCCTTTATTGGTGCCACCTTAACATTTTCTCGGATAATCTCATTTGAAATATGATCTTTCCTTGTATGACCACACATCTATCCAAACATCTTTATTTCTCTTATAGACATCTTTTGCACATGTTTATAGTCGACGGCCTAACATTAAATATCATACAACATGGTAGGTCTTACAACTGTTTAATAGTATTTTCCTTTAACTTTCAAAGGAACCTTCTTATCACATAGAACACTATATGCTCTCTTCTATTTTAACCATCTTGCATTAATTCTACGTGTAACATCGCCATCAATTTCATCATCTTGTTAAAAAATGGATCTCAAAGATTTAAAAACATCTTTCTTCATAATGTATCATTCTCCAATTTTTACATCTATCCTTTCATTATTCCTTCTACCACTAAATTTACATTTCATATATTCAGTCTTTGTCCTTCTTAGGCACAAGCCTTTGGCTTCTAAGGCTTTCTATAAAGCTTAAGTTTTTTGTTTAGTCCATTCTTTATCTCATCAACCAATATGATGTTATTAGCAAAAAGCATATATTATGGCACCTCAGCTTAGATATACTTCGTCAACCCATCTATCACTAAGGTAAAGAAATAAGGGCTTAAAACTGATCCTTAATGCATCCTTATACAAGCTGCAACTCCATGGTATACATATTTTATGAGGTTGATATATAGAACTATTTCCTTTCTCTTAGAATCACCCTTCAGCTTTTCAATAAAAAATCTCTTAGAACAAAGTCATAGGCCTTCTCCAAATTAATAAAGACCATATGCAAATCATTCTTCTTAGCTATGTAGATCTTTATCATTCGCCTTAGGAGGTGTATTACCTTAATGGTAGACTAGCTTGGCATAAATCGAAACTAATTTTCAGTTGCTAAGGAGATTTCCTTGACCTTCTTTCCATTATTCTCCTAAAGCTTTATCGTATGTCAATTTGATATTTCTATAGTTAGAATAATTTTGTATATCTCTTTTATTCTTGTATAAAGGTATCACAAAACTTTTCCTCCATTTCTTTGGCATTCTCTTGCCTCTTCAAATAGTATTAAATAATTTTGTTAGCCAAGTTATATCCTCTTCTCCCATCACTTTCTAAATATCTATAAGACTATCATTAGTTCCAATCCTCTTAATTTTCATCATCTTTAAAGCATCCACTACTTTTTCTTTTGTATCCTTTAATAGCTTGCTTGATTCATGTAATCTTATAAATTGGCTAACTCCCTTAAGATGATGTCGTTTTTCTGATTTCCATTGAAAAGCTCATGAATATAATTTTTCCATCTTATCTTACTAGCTGTAAGCACCCTTCTTCATACTTGATGCATCTTACATGTGTAAGGTCCTTTATTTTCCGCTCATGGAAACGACTAATATGATAAATATGGAGTAGCTAGTGGATGGATCACATGTTTTAGAGCATCTTGAAAAACAAAATCAACAACCAACTTTGTCATGCCCAAGGAATCATAAGCTAGCACTTCTCATAATTTTGGCATCTTTTATTCCCTGCATAACAAATTATAAGCTTGTTAGTTGGAGTATTGACCATTAATTAGAATCTGCATCAATAAGGATTTTAGATGAACTTTACGTAGATATTTATTCCTTTGCAAAATTGACACATAAGTTTAAGTCGTTTAATAGGTTTATGTTAGTATACTTTTTCTTTTTGAGAGAATAGGAAGACTATCACCATTCAATAGCCATCCAACTCCATTAAAATAAAGTTAAGGATAAATACAATAAGCACAAAGATTAAAGTAGTGCGGTAAGAAATCGCACACAAATAGGTCCCACCCACTCCCTTGACTGAAAATGACCAACATAGGTTGCATTACAAAGAAAGAACCCATAGGGTCATAACAATGATCAAATCAGACTTCTTACAACAATATCAGACCCCCCACCTAAAAAAGTTACCCAAACACTAAAAACAATCAACAAAGAGATGCACATTCAACCTCCTCCTATGCACGCAGCTGTTGCTTCTTAGTGTGATAAACCAACTTGTGTGTTTGTAACACCGGCTTCCACACTTGAGTACCACACTTGGACTCTCCACTTGTCGCAGATGCACAATCAAATGCTTCACCATTGCCCCCCCTTTTTAGGCACATTGGGATCACAAATTGACTTCATGCTAGCCTCAACTTCTATCATCAAACATGTCGATGAAAAAACATTGTATGATGCTTTGGGGTTGTTTTTTGTGGAATAACGATAGTGAAGGAAATAGCTATGGTCAGATCAAAATCTAGATTTGAGGTTCTGAATAACTGTTGAACAGGAACCACGACCACCTTCACATCGTTTCTTGTTGATCTGATCAGACGCCCCTGGAGAAAGCCAATGGTTTTGAGAGAAACTGCAATGACCATTGAATATGGATCAAAATCTAGGCTCGCATCCACAACTTCACACACCAATTGTTTTTGAAAAGAAATCTGCTTGGTATCCATCGTCAGCTTGTTAGATTTAATTCCTGAGGATCCATTGCTAGATTTGGCCTTTGCCTAATCTGCATTGCCTACCAAACTCACCAAGAGATATGGATTGAAATCCAAAGAAAGCCCTACATTGTTGCTAATCAATCGATCTCCACAATTTACAATTCCATATGTATCAAAGCCATCCACCTTCTTTCCTTTTGTATCCCCTTTGTCACTGCAACTATTTTCAAAAATAGGTGCAGTGTTGCCCTACCTGCTATTAATGAAATCTGCGCATCCATTGCCCATAAATTGTGGAGCTAAAAATAGCAAGGTTGAATTTTCCACATTGTGGTACCTACCCTTCCCAATTTCTTTAGCAGTTAAACGTAGATTTGAAGGTCCTTCACCCACACAAAAATCTGCGGGATTCAGCTGTCTCTGTTTGCAAAATTTGAAATTTTAATTTGAACAAAAATCACTCTTAAGCTTCCAAATCTGTCTCATGACCTTGTTCTCCGATAGCTTTGTCAGACCACTGTCGCTCACCACCTCCATACGGGATCTTCTTTGCAGATTATTATATAAAGCTCCAACCAACTCAATTAATGACCCAAGAGGAAACCCCCAGCCTAAGAATTACCTTGGACGACAATTTTCATCCCACAAAAATCTCCCCAAAGACTCGAACACATGACAAATCCCCCTCTTCCAAACCAATTCTTGTGCATTGCTTTACCCTTGCAAAATCGAAACACAAATTATGCATAGTCTCCAAGGTATGCAACCTTAGAGGGATGCTCCAAATCTTGAACTCCAAATCCAACCTCTTAGGTGGTAATTCCTCATATGCACCTTCATGGATAGGAGTTCCACCGGAAAAGAGTATCACCAACATCCATCTCTTTCCATCTCAATCTCGCAAGATCTTCCTTGACAAGACCAAATTGAAGTATTCTACTTCGTACGATAACAATAACTTTCCAATCATTTGAAATGAGTTCACTACTAGAGAGAAAACTCTTGACCCCTTTTAAAGAAAACTGCCCTTGCAGAAGATCTCCTACCAAAGATGAAGATAGATTAGAAGCGAGGGAACTCACTAGAGGGGATCATGACATTTCAATCTCCAAAAAAGGAGGATCCAAATGACCTGGAGATGGTGAGGCTCCCACCATCACCTTCATAGATGAATCAACCTTCTTACATGAATCACTATTGTGCCCCACCCCTTTGCAAGCCAAATACATCGCTAGATTGCGACAGACGGATGCAACGAAGTATGTATACTTGAAAGAGCTTTGCTTTTGATGCCTGTTGAGTTGTACGGGGGTCTTATTATAATTGTTTATTTGTGTAAGAGTGTGCCATGTTATTTCTCCATTGTACGTCTCTATATAAAGGTACCTAGTGCTCCTTGGAATAATCAATCAATTCATTTTGTCCTAACATGCTATTAGAGAAGTGGTCCTAGATTGGTGCCTAGGTACCCTATCAAAACCTTAGTCTTCAAAACCCTTCCACCCAACCCCTGCCAGTGAGCATCGCCCCTGCTAGTGCCCTCTCTCTCCTCTGCTGGTCCAGTGGTGCTGTTGGGAGTCTTCCAAGACCCTTAGCACCATTGTAGGGCCCTCCTTCCACCGTTGCAGGGCCACACTAGCGCTGCTAGGAGTCTTCCAAGACCCCTAATGTCGTCGTAGGCCTTCTCTCATTGTCACAAAGCTTCCCCTAGCGTTGCAGGGGCTACCTAGCGTTGCCCAACGTCGTCGGGCCTCTTCTTTCCTCCTTATTGCCTCCCCAATGCCGCCTCAGGGCTTGCTCTTGCATGTGGGGGGGCTGTTCTCGACAGGGGTGCTGTAGCACCCTCCTTTATTTCTCGCATCGACAGTGGGTCAGGAGGAAGAGGTAGCCCTTACTGGGATCACCTCTTGACCTAGTAGGTGGTCGTTGCACCTACTTTATTGATCTTTGAATCTCCTATGGCCTAAAGTTAATCTTCAGATTGTTTTTGGTGCTTCTGTTATGAAGCATGTGTAGTAGAATGTGTGGAAGAAGTACTTTTGGAGTAATAGTCTACGAACCGGCCAGTTATGGGAGACCAAAATGAGTCCCTAAGCAACTCGATGGGGAAGTTATCCACCACGAGTGCATCTTTACATATGTAGGGAATATCTCTTAAGTTGGATGGATCAAACTTCTTGCTTTGGTCTACATCGTTTTCTTGGTTCGTCAAATTACATAGGAAGAAATATATTCTTGCATAGGATGAGCCAGCTGTGAAGTCTGTAGATCAGGAAGTAGACAATGATTAGGTGGTCACGTGTTTATTGAACAGTATGACACAAAACATTGCTAAGCAAGTCATGGCTTACATCTTGATGAAGAAGATGCGGGAACTTTTACATGAGATATATTTTCACAAGAGCAACATCACCCATCTCTACAGGGTGGTAGAAGAGATACACACTCTCAGGAAGGGCACCATTTCTATGGCAGATTACTATGGTACCATGAAGAACTTATGGGATGAACAAGGTATATATCAACCGATATCTACTGATGCGGTAGTCATATCAAAATAGCGAGCGATGATTCGATCTATTCAGCTACTATCTGGTCTTGGCCTCGAGTACAAGAGGGTCGAGGACTAGTTTATGACGATGGATGAGATTCCGACATCGACTCAGATCTATGCTTGTTTGTTGAAATTGGAGACTGTTGACATATCCCCTTCAGTCCTTATTTATTTATATCTGTTTATTCTGATATTTTATTTTCTTGTCTAGACATGTTATGTTATTTTCCTATCTATTTTCTATATAGAGAGGTGTAGGGTTCTTTGGAATAATAAATTGAATCATTTTCACCTACTTGATATTAGAGCGCGATCCTAGATCGAGTTTTGGTATCCCACCAAGCATCTAGCCTCTAAAACCCTACACCTAAACCCTAGTCCCTCTCTCCTCTCACTGTCGCTCCCTTTCTTCTTGTCAGTGCCATCCCCTGTAGGCCAGCACTGTCCCATTGGCAGCATTGCACAATCTCCCCAACAGTGCAGGGGCACTGCTGATCTCCATCGCTGGCTGCAACTGTTGAAGAGGAGGGTTAGGGACCCTTGCGTAGTGCTATTGGGGCCCATCTAGGCTCCAGTGCACATCCCTACTGCGTGTGGGGGTTCCTACATGGCCTTTAACATGGATTTCAAGTCTTTGTTTGCTCGGATATCCATGTTTGAGGTTTGATTTGCTGCATCTAATGGTCTCTATGATATGAAATCAGATTTCAAACCTATTTTTGGGTGCGTTTCCTCATCTACAGGGCTTGGGATGGCTTCCTTTAGCGATTCTATGGTGACATTGGGCATCGTTTTCAAGATTGGGACATATAAGAGTTCGTTCTTCAGTCCCATAATCAAATTGGATGAGACCAGTTATCCTAGGTGATCTCAAACATTCCTCATGATAGTGAAAGGTTATGATAAGGAACATATTTTGCTAGAGCTTGAGCCAACGACGAAGACTGGGAAATACGCCATGTGGAAGAAAGATAATGCTATGGTTTGAGCATGACTGATTAATTGTGCAATTCCACGGATTGAAGATGAGATCATGTACTACTGGATGACTAAAGAGATGTGGGACAGTCTTCGTGACACGTACTCACATGAGAAAAAACTCATCCCGAGTTTTTTAGATCTATCGCGAACTGTTCGAGTTGAAGTAGGAGGGGTGTGCTCTTTCTTAGTACTACTTCCCCTTAAAGGGGCTCCTGGAGAAGTACAATGCTTGTAGGCTAGTCTGTACATGTGCCACATAGAGATATCGCTGAGAGGCTGCTGTCCTTCAGTTCCTATCTGGACTTGATCCAGATTGTGCTGCTGATCGTTCACAAATTCTTACACTTTTTGAGCTTCCTACCTTAGAGGAAGTATATAGCCGTCTTAGTCGGATTGTTGTGACCTTGCCCAAGACCAGAGACAATGCAGGTCAGGCCTTAGCACTTGTTGTAGTTACTGGATGTGGTGGTAAGGGAACACCTTCCATTCATGGGCGTCGGAGAGAACGAGGCTTATCTGCAAAGCCTTGTGGCTTGCACTACTTGCACCTTCTGTGGTAAGGTTGGTCATGTGGAGGCCTCATGCTGGGTTAAATATGTGAGGCCTCTAGTTGCTAACCAAGCTATCATAACTTCAGAGGAGCAGTTTGATACTGTTCCTGTTCCTCGGGCTGACTATGATGCTCTACTCCAACGCCTTTCTTAGCTGACTTAGCAACTAGTCACCCTATCTACTGAGATCGTTGCCTTTGCCTTCTCATTAGGTACAGATGTGCACATAGGTTTTTGCGGGTATGTTTTGGTTGGTTGATTCTGGTGCTTCTCATCATTGGTCAGGAGATCAGGGATGTTTTGGCAGATTACAGTCTGTGCCCCATGGTAGAACATTGTAGGTTGCTAATGGTAGGCATGCCCAAATCGATGGTCAGGGAAAGGTGGTAGTCACTCCCACCATGAGATTATTTGATATTTTCTGTCCCTGATTTATCCCTGAACTTATTATTTATTAGTAAGATTACCGAGTAGCTTAACTGTCGTGCTATTTTTGATGATGTGGGGGTATATCTTTTAGGTCAAGCTAATGGGGAGGACGATTAGTGGTGGACATGAAGAAGAGGGTGTGTATCGCATGATGTGGGGGTGCATCTTTTAGGTCAAGCTAATGGGGAGGACGAGTGGTGGCAGACATGAAGAGGGTGTGTATTACCTAGTCTAGACTCCATTTGTAGCTGCTTGTCGAGGTGATGCTAGTTTATTGTTGAGAGTGCCTTGCAGTGGCATCGTCGCCTTGGTTACCCTTCTCTGGATAGGCTTAGACGCATCATCTCGCATATTTCACCTACTACAGAGAAATTGTGATGCATGTTAGCTTGGGAAACACCACAGATCTTTTCCTGCAAGTACTTAATCGAGGACTATTGCTGCTTTTTAGTTACTGCATATGGATGTTTGGGGCCAAAGTTGGATTTTTGATCGATAGGGTTACCGTTATTATTTAGTTATAGTAGATGATTTCTCATGCTTGTCTTGATTATTTTTATTGAAGAATAAATTCGATGTCGAGCATGTTATTGCGACATTTTTATTGGAAATAAAGAATCAATTTTTTGGTACCATTAAGGTTGTAAATTTGTTATTGTATTAGAGTTTTTTACTACCAAACTAGCTGCCTTCTACAAGTCTCATGGTATTATGCATTAGACCTCTTGCCCTCATACCTTATAGTAGAATGGTGTGGTAGAGAGAAAACACAGGCACCTATTAGATGTGGCTTGTACATTACTTATCCATCACTGTGTATCACACTTGTACCGGAGCGATGCAATTCTCACAACATGTTATCTTATCAACAGTATGCCCTCTTTTGTGTTGCATGAACGGACTCCTTAGCATGTTCTTTATTCTGAGAGTGATCTATTTTAGTTACTACCTCGTGTGTTTAGGTGTGTAGCATTCATGCATCTCCTAGGCCTAGGGAGAGATAAGTTCGCTCCAAGGGTCATGAAATGCATCTTTTTATGGATATTCACGAACACAGAAAAGTTATCGATATTTTGATCCAGTGATAGGCATTATGTGAGTATAGATGTTACCTTCCATGAGTCTGTTCCCAATTTCTCACTTCCAGCACGACAGTTGTCACTAAAGACAGAATTTGCACTCATGCCTGTCCCTCCAGTTCCCATGGTTGGGATCCCTATTTCTGAGATTATTCCAGCATTAGGCAGTGGAACTGATGATCCTCAAACTATTCCGGCACCTGACAGTGGTAGTGATGATTCGAGGTTTAGAGATCCGCCTGTCACATATCAGTTGCTAGTTACTTACAGGCAGCACACACCCCCTCCTGCTATCTTACCTTCTCGAGTTTGGTATGTATTGAGAGCTTTGATTAGTGTGTGGCTAGTGGTGATTGTGCGGGTCCAGTTGATGCTCTTCCTAAGGATGACCTTTTGATATTCGAAAGGCACCATACTCTTGCATGCAATACCATGTGGCTGAGGCTATCTACAACTAATCTGGGGATTGCTTTTGGACTATTCACTACTGCATTGTTTGCCACCTAAATACCTTCTACGTACCAACATGCATTACTTGATCTAAAATGACGTTAAGCCATGGAGGACGAGATGGCCACTTTTCAGGCTCGACAGACATGGGATCTTACCCCACTTCCAGCTGATGCTTGTCTTGTGGGATTTCGTTGGGTCTTTACCTTGAAAGACAACCCTAATAGGTTGATTTCAAGGTATAAGGCTTGGTTGGTGGCGAAGGGGTTCACCCAGATGTATGGGTTGGACTTCTTCAATATTTTCTCCCCTGTAGCTCGCCTGTTGACAGTTCGGATCCTTATATCTATTGATGGCCACAAGGACTGGAAGCTTCACTAGTTTGATGTGAAGAATGCTTTTCTATATGGTGACCTTCAGCAGCAGCCTCTTGGGTTCGAGGTTCATGAGAAGTGTTTGCATGTTGAAGGCCATCTATGATCTTAAGCAGAGCTTGAGAGCATGATTCCAGAAGCTCTTGGAGGTGGTGGAGAAGTTGGGTCTGAAGCGATCTTTGTCAGACCATTCCTAATTTGTTAGGAAGACTGAGAGGGGTGTGGTGGCTCTTTTGGTCTATGTTGATGATCTCATTATTACCGGTGATGATGAAGCTGGAATAACTGAGGTCAAGTGGTCTCTTGTCAAGTAGTTTGTTATGAAGGATTTAGGACAACTGCTGTATTTCCTTGACATTGAGGTGGCCAGAAGCAAGTAGAAAGTTGTTTTGTCTCAGCGTAAGTATGCTTTAGATGTACTTTGAGAGACTGGCATGTTGGGGTTCAAATTAGCTAATATTCCCATGGACCCTAAGGTACATTTCTATGATAAGGAGGCAAAGCCTGTGGACAGTCGGGCATACAGGCAACTTGTTGGAAAAGTATTGTATCTGACGATTACCCGACCAGATATTACATTTGCTGTGGGAAAACTAAGTCAATTTATGGACAGACTGACCAAGCAACACTGGCAGGTAGCTATGCAGGTGCTTAGATACTCTTTCAGAGAGGTTCTCTTATGACAGTGGTTGGGTACTTTGATGCGGATTATGCATAATGTTTGGTAGACAGGCAATCCACCATTGGTTTCTGCACATTGGTAGCTGGGAATTTGGTCACCTGGAGAAGCAAGAAACATGGGGTTTCTAGACCAGTGCTGAGTCAGAGTACAAGTTATGGCCCAGATAGCTACAGAGATGATCTAGGTGAGATCCCTACTGCGAGATTTACATGTCCAAATTCAAGAATCTATGGAGATGAGATGTGACAATCGGGAAACTATGTATATTGCCAACAATCCCATGTTCCATGAGCATACCAAGCATGTTAAGGTGAACTGCCACTACACTAGAGACTTCATCCGGTGTGGGATGCTGCGTACTACTTTTATTTCATCTGAAGACCAGACAACAAACATCTTCATGAAGCCTCTTCTATGTTCTGCTTTCGATGTCTGTTGTTTCAAGTCGAGCACGATTAACATCTATGCTTCAGCTTGAGAGGGAGTGTTGGCAAATCCCCTTCGATCCCTATTTATTTTTTTTGAAAAGCCAAAAGGGCAGTTATCTAAATGATAACCACCCAAATTCATTCAATTCCACAAAATTGGATTACATCAGATGTTACAAAATAGATCTCCAGAACGCCACTTAGAAGGAAATCGAGGAAACAAAATTCGCAACATAGAACCTCCCTCCCTTAAAAATCACTCCATTTCTCCCCAACCAGACACCCCACAGGATCGCCAGAGTCTTGGCCCTGTCCTACTTGGACCTAAAGGTGACCCCTCCGCCACTTGCATCACCTCTGCGGAATGAGGACCAGAAGGCAGCCTCATCCTGATAAACGATTCAGTCGATCCCCAACCTTTGTCAAACCTGTACCACAAAAGGGCATTGGAAGAAGACGTGTTGGATGTCCTCATCGGCTTCGCTACAAAGAGGACACGTCAAGTCGTTCGCATGGTTCCATCTTGCTCTTCAGTGCTTTGTCATGATTCTCCTTCTTAGCAACCATGCAAAAATTTTCACCTTCAGAGGGTACTTTGTCGCCTGGAGCAATTTGCAATCTCGCAGGAGGTTGACGTCTGAGTTGGTCATGCCACCCCTCAATCTGCGGTAGACTTTCGCCATCGAGAAGTTTCCTTCCCAGGAGAAAGCGTCTTGGCCATCCTCTGGTACCCAACCTTCCAACTACAACAGCTGCTGAAACTCCTCACATCTCTGATCTGAGAGCCCCCTTAAAAGCAGGACACCAGGCTCCATCCCAACAGCTTCTCATTGTGGCTGACGAGTTGACTACATTCCCAAAAAGGAAGGGGGAATCTGTCGCCAAGGGTACATCCAGCCCTCTGCCAGTTATCTTGCTGGAAACAAAATGCATCCCCCACCCCCAGAGTGGGAGAGAAGAGAGAAAAAAGCATGCACCTCCCTTGCCATCGTTACCAGACCCCTGAGAAAGTGAGAAGCTCCTGTGGGAGGGGAGACCAATGGTCTTCACGACAGAAAAGGGCTGTACTAGCGCCGCATAGTATCACCGAAAAGCCCCTGCTCCTGCCCCACCAACCTGGCTATTCACTTCGTGAGGAGGCTGGTGTTCACCTTGTCCACATCTTTAACCTCCAGATCCCCATCCTGCACTGGTCTACATACCTCCTCCCAGGCCACCAACCTCACCCCCTACCTGTCGATCCCACATTGGGCCAGAAGAAATCCCTCATCAGTCCGGAGATCTTTCTCTCAATCAGGCACGGTAATCTGAATATCGAGAGGAAATTCGATGGCATGGATGATAGAACCGCTTTCATCAAGGTCAATCTTCCACCTCTAGAAAGGAGCCTGGAAGACCATCCCGCCAACCTCCCTTCCATCCTCTCCATCAGGGGAAGCCAATCCTGCATCCTGAGCCGCTGATTTGATAAAGGAAGACCCAACTAAACCAACGGCAAGGAACCCAAGTCTGTCCCCAAGGCATCGCCCACCCTCTCTGTATCTATGGTTGACAAGTTGAACGGGACAAAACTTGACTTTTGATAATTTATTTGTAGCCCGGATGCCTTACCAAAAAGCTCCAGAAGAATTCTCATCCTTCTTGCCTGTAACACCGTATCCTCGACCAGAAATAGTGTATCATCAGCATCTGCGAAACTGCTGTCTCCTTGTCATCACTAATCGTAAAACCTTTGATCAGGCTCCTATCATAGGCCCTATGTGTCGCCTGTGTTAAAGCATCCGCTGCAAGTACGAAAAGCATAGACGCAAGGGGGCAGCATTGTCTGACCCCCCTCCTGGGCTGTATCCACCCTCTTGCTGAGTTCCCATTGATCAAGACTGAAAAGGATGTCATCGTCACACCTCTTCATCCAGTCAATCCAGATCGTGGGAAATCCTCTCCTCAATAAGGAAGTCCATAGAAAATCCCATTAGATAGAATTGAATGCCTTGCTAAAGTCCACATTCCATAGAAATGCCTGTCTCTTTTCCCTCTTCCAAGCTACCAGAGCCTCCAAAGCAACCACAAAACTATCCAAGATTCCTCTCCCTGGAGCGAAGGCCGTCTGCATCGGGGATATCAAGTCACCAAGAAGATCCTTGGTCCTTTTGGCTAGGACCTTAGCAACAATGAGGTATATGGCATTTGACAGCGCAATTAGTCTGAAGTCTTGGATCGCCTCCGCCCCTTCCTTCTTGGGTAGCAAGAACAAATAGTATCTATTTAATTTATCAAAACCCCTATTTCAAGTCGCAAACTCCTCTCTCACCTGCAACACCTCCTCCCCCACTATGGGCCAAAACTCCCTGAAGAAGACTGGAAAATCATCTGGGCCAGGACACGCTTTTGTGTTTAGGCTCCAAATCGCCTGTCTCACTTCATCCTTCGAGAAGCTAGCAGTGAGTCTTTCCGCCTTAGTCTCCGTTGTACGTTCTCCCCTCTCCACCTCCAACACCCCTCGATATGCCTCCCCGCAAAGTTTTTGAAGTAATTTGCCGCTGCTCGACCCATCTCCTCCCTGCCTACGAAAGAATCCCCATGTATCATCAGCTTCTCTAACCAATTGCTCCTCCTGGCTGAATCCATTTGATGGAAGAACTTGGTGTTATAGTCGCCTTCTTTCAACCATCTCTGTCGTGACTTTGTCTTCCACTCCACCTCTTCCTTCTTGTCCTCCTCCTGTACTATCTGTGCCATTCTCCCCTGGACCTCCCTATATCCTCTGTCGAGATAGGGGCTTGCTCCTCCTGTCTATCAATCTTGGTAATATCTGCCAATGCTTCCTCTTTCCTGCCTCTCCTGGATGCCTTGATTTCCCTCTTAGACGACAAGCTGCCGAACCCTCCACTTCTATTGACTTCCATTTCTCCTCCACTATACTCCTGAATCCGTCCTCCATCAGCCAGGATCTGTCAAATTAGAAATAAGTGACAAAATGTACTCCCAGATTAGGTCTCCAGATGAGAGGTGTATGGTCTGAAAAGGGTCTCTCCAGAGCAGACTCATCCGCCACAGGGAAGGCCTCTGCCAAGTCCACATTGGAGAGGAATCTGTTAATCCTTGACATCAAACCATTGCTATACCTCCATGTGTAAGCATAGGATGTCGGAGCCCAGTCCACTAGACCATGAGTAGAAATAAAGTCCACAAAGTTATCCGACCCAGGATCCTGTCTCCCACAACCTCTAGGCTTGTCCTCCGTTTGCAGGGTAATGTTGAAATCACCTCTAATCAACCAAGGACTTCCATGGCATGCTGCAGCCACAGAAGTGAGTTCCTCCCACATGACTCCCCTCGCCTGTGTATCTGCTGGCCATGCACCCCTGTTACAGTCACGCTGGCCCCTCCCACCTTCATCACCAACCTCGCAGAGATTACATGTTCTCCACAAAAGCAGTCTTCTATGGAGAAGACGTCTTCTCGCCATCCAAGGATCTGTCCACCTGAGCGGCCAGACGCATTAAAGGATCGAAACCCTTTAATCCAAGAACCCCCAACCTCTTTCCATACCCTAGCATCACAATTTGACATCTTCGTTTCCTGCAACAGCATGACATCCGCTCTTCATCTCCTGATATACTGCCCCAAAGATGCCCTCCTCAAAGGGTCATTGAGACTCTGCACGTTCCATGTAAGCACACCATTCATTTATTAACAATGGGAGTCACCTTCACTACCTGCCGGAAGCCACCTGCCTCCGCTGTCCTACGCACCTCGTCATCCTTGTAATCCAATGTCGTCATTTGTTGTGAGCCTTGTGGCGTCCAGCGTTTTAAATTTCGACATGCCATCGGCAAGGTCATTTTCGGAAAGTGGCCATGTCGACACAACGTAGGTATCGGTTTATAGGGGTGTCGACGACATGTTGATGATATGGGTGGCATGTCGCCAGTGCCGACGAAGCTGCTGCTGCTGGAAGCGCAAGGCTGAAATTCGAGCTGGGCACGACTGAACGGGAGGTTCAAAATTTGAAAAAAATGGGTGCGAGTGCGGTTCAGGTTAGGTCACACACACAAATTGAGTATTTATGTGATTTTACACATACAAAAAGTTTTGAGTATTTTAACATCATTTTGAGTATTTATGTGATTTTTTGTCGGCATATTGTCGGCATGCCCTCGGCATGGCTATCGAAAAACGGGCATTTTCACGGCATGCCTACGAAATGCACACTTAAAATTTCGTTGGCACGGTGTCGAAATCGGCATTTCGAACCTTGGTGGCCTCCTTCCACGACCATCTACCACCACCCTCGTCCTCTGTCCTCTACGGAAACTCCACTTTCTCCTGTACCGGAGGGAGCCACGTCGACCATCGTGCACCAAGCGTGGCCTCCACTCGGTCAAAGGAACCTCTCACACTGCCTCCATCCAATCGCTGCACCTGCGAGGAAGCCTCGGGTTGGGCCTTGCTGATTATTTTCTCGTCAAGCATGGGCCTCCTCCCAGCCTCGCCAGTCTGAGGCCGACTGGAGGGTCCCCTCGAAGTCGCCGTAGCCACGTCTGTTGTCGTCGTCGCCTCTCTGCCCTCCTCTCCCAGCAAGGGAGATGCCATGGGGGAGCGTATGTCACCTACATCGAGGTAAGTTGAGGGTCGATCTCCTCCCGAGCCGCTTCCATGCTCCGGCCCTCCCTTTGTTGTCCTCGAAGGTGAGAACGAAGAGGCGGAGCTGCAGCCCCGCGGGGGGGATTCGGCTCCCACACTTCTCATGCTTGGGTCTGGCTGAATCGAGGTTTCGGATCTCCCACTCGGATTCGGATCTGCCATCGCACCACTGAAGCTAACCTTCTTATGTGCCTCGCACGTGGGCGCATTTAAAACCTTCGTCAGCTCCACCTTGGGACAGACTGTCCTCGTAAATGCGCTGCCTTCAACCTCCTCTCCCGCAATCTTCGGTTGCACTAAATCATCGGGCGACGATTGCTGCTTGCTACGTGAGATCCGTGCGGATCTCCCGTGGATTTAGGCCACGTCAGCACCTGATCGGCTCCTCCACACCCTCGCCGATCATCGCTTGGCCTTCCACTGCGTCGGAGCGGCTGCTCTGACCATCGCCAATGCAAATTGGCCTACTCCCGTGGGTGATAGGGACACCACCTACGACGAGCTGCCCAGCCGTAGCACCACCCTATCCATCGTTGTCGCACCGATCTTTATCTCGAGCCTCACCATCATCGACCCTTCGGACAAGCCGACGGCGTCGCAGCTCCTAAGGCGAGCAAAGGGGGACACTATTGCCTCCATGACCTCCACTGACCTTAGCCACCATGGTATCCCTGTGATGGCCACCCCGATTGATTGTTGCTCCGGTGGTCTCTCCGAGGAAGCGCCATCATGCTGGGAGGGTTGACACCATCTTCATCTTCCCTCCTTGGTGAAAGACTCCAGGAGGAGCTCTTCTCTCTGCGGAATGGGGAGGCCGAGGATGGGAAGGCTTCTACCGTCCAGTAAAAGCATCCTAATCCCCTTCCTCAATAGATCTCCATCCAGTGCCTCCTCCACCATCGCCCTCATCACCTTCCCCTCCAGAACTTCGACCACCCAACCATCCTCCACCTCCCTTTGCAGGCTCCGTAATCCTTCTGACCATGGCACCTCCACCTCCGCTTGTGGAGCACCCTTCGAAGGAGGTGGCAGAGCTACCCGAACGCTATTGTGGCGACCACTGCGGCATCAACTGCTCCTGTGCCCGAGGCCCCCACACCTCCAACAGCGCCATGGTTCTTGACAGTCCCGCACCTAGTGATCTCGGCCGAGACATTTGAAGCACCTTCCTCTTCTCTCCGCACCGGCTCCCCCACGAGTAGACCTCCTAGGTGCATTTATCGCTTGAGAGACCCTCCTTCGATTTGCTGCGGTCAACCATCCTACATCCTCCACCATCAGACGGAACCCCTCACCCTCCACCTCTCCCTGGTATCCTCTCTCCTCTCCCGCCTTCTCTCCATCAACTTCCCTCCTTCCTCCTCTTACCCTCCCTCTCGCTCTCTCTCTCGCATCATGATCGGTTACGGTCTTGATCTCTATTTATTTCTATCTTTCTTGTCTGGACATCTTATGTTATTTTCCTACACTTCTCTATATCAAGAGGTGTAGGGCTTTTTGGAATAATAGATTGAGTCATTTTCACCTACCGAGAGTTCTAACCCTGTATCAATGTCTAATTTCTTAGCCATGGCCTCCATAGGTGGTGGTCGTGGGGTCCTGTTCCTGGAGGTCGAGGTGGTCGTGGTTGAGGAGGTGACTGTGGTGGTCATGGTTGTGGATGGAGTACTCTTTTCTGTGAGTACTGCCATAGGAGTGACCACCTTGTTTCTCGTTGCTAGGTGAAGCAGCAACCTATACTACCTCCAGACAATGAGGTGGATTGGTGGACTTAAGCAGAACAACCTATACTACCTCCACATTCCACCTTCATTTAATGTTGTTGTTTGTGCCACCATTGCACTTCAGTGGCACGTTCGTCTTGGCCACCTTAGTTTTCCTGTGTTATGTTGTCAATTTCTAGATTTATCTTTTCCAGAGTCTGTTGTGAGGCTTGTCAACTTGGTAAGCCCCACCGATCGTCCTTTCCATCTCAAAATAAGTGTACTGAGTCTATTTTTGTGTTGTTTTGTGCTGATGTTTGGGGCTCATGTATGGTTCATAGTATTAGAGGTTTTCGATATTTTCTTCTGCTGGTTGATGATTGTAGCAGGATGTCCTGGGTTTTTATTGTGAAAGAGAAGTATGGAGTTCTTGCTCTTGTTTAGAATTTTAGTCAAGAAATAATGCTTTAGTTTTCCACTGTTATAAAAATTTTTAAGAGTGATAATGGTCTTAAATTTGTGAATGCCAGTTTTTTTTCATTCGATTAGGATTATTCATTAGATCTCGTGCGTTCACACTGTGGATTCCCTACTAGGATGGGGTGACGTAATAAAGTGTGGAAAAAATATAGAACAATGTAACAAAATATTCAATCACACAATGTACACAATTATTTTTAGGTGGAAACCAAAATCGGGTGAAAACCACCACCTAACCCTCTCGAGTTAGGATTTTCCGATCAACGAAGTTGATCAAATCCACTAAACGAATCACGTAAACGAAGGTGATTCAACATCAATTACAGCCACGCTACTTTATACGAGGGTAGCGTACCTCAAATCCCTTCTCTTCACGAGAAGGATTTTGTCTCACGAAGGAGATGGGAATTTGCAAAGCGAATACCCAACGAAAGAACAAAGATAAACAACAACAATCCTATAGAGCCAACAAAGATCTTAACCTAAGCTTCTATAGGAATTATGATTCTTTCCTTTGCAGAGGTGCGTCGACTTGATGCGGATGCGTGAACCACACCGTAGCGCTTCGTCGCTCTCGTAATTGTCGGCGGGAGAGCGGGTGCGCAATCGGATCAGCTCTCTAGATGTAGCACGTAAGCTTGGAGAGCAAGAGCTTGCTTCTTAGGATCAAGAGACACAAAATGATGTGAGAGTGTATTACTAGGTGTATCTTGTGTATCTTGGTGTCTTGGTGTGCAAGAGGTTCTCCTCTATTTATAGAGGGCCTTAAGAAGGCTTTGGAAGGCCTTGAAAGACTTCTATAACCGTTGGGTGCAAGGTCCAAGAAAATCAGGCCGAAATCAGGGTTAATCATTACACTGACAGGGTTATCAGGCATCTGATCCTGGCATTGGACGTCTGGAAAACCAGTTTAAGACGTCTGGGAACAAAGTCAAATGTCTGATTTTAGGCGGGTTTCCTTCCTGACTTCAATCAGATCTAAACAGGGTTCTAGTGTAAGTCCATTAGACGACATACAGGACGTTTGACACTATGTCTGGACGTCTGGAAACCTACTTTGCTGTGGGAATGGATTTTCAAGAGATTGCAATGGCTATAAGATTTCTGAAAAGAGATTTTGGGTCAGCTGAGGTAAAACGGTCATTTATCAGACGTCTGGGAACACTTACGGACGTTTGATAAGGCTCTAACAATTATATCCTTCAGTGTTTGCTAAGCCAGCCAACAGTCCACTAATTGGACATCTGGCGAAGTCATCAGACGTCTTCTAAGACGTCTGGTCTAAGGTCTGAACGTCTGATTTCATCAGACAGAATTGACTAAGTCCAGCCTAACTGTTATCGGACGTCTGAGTCAACAGTCAGATGTCTTAAAAGTATTTATCAGACGTCTGATTTTCAGATTAAACGTCTGAAAAGGCTGTTTGAACCCTATTTTGATTTTCTAAGTTCTCTACAGAAAACCTAAGTATTTTAGGGTTGTGTAAGTGTTCCTAGAACTATTATTAGGGTTCTTTGAGGCTCTCTAACATGAATCTAAGTAACAAAATAAAGAGCAACAAAAGAAACAAAAGTACAACGATTACAAGGAAGGGAAATCTATCCTATTCGTCATCTCCTTCCTTCTTCAAGCCATCGCTCCTCGCGAAGCTCCTCTGTTCTCCGTCAAGCTCCTCCAATCCGCCATGGATGTGAGCTCGAACTCCATCTAAACACGTCTCTATTTGCAATTAACCTGAAATCTAAAACTTCAAGTGCAAATGTGAAATGACACGTGTTTGTTATCATCAAAATAAACGATCGCGGTGCTCTAGCACCAATACACACCTCCCAATAAAATGGAGTAGTTGAACGTAAACTTCATCATCTATTGGATGTTGCTCGTACTATTATGTTTTAGATGAATGTTCTCTCATCTTTTTGGGCTGAGCAGTTTTGACTACTACTTTTTTGGTTAACCGAGTGTTTTCTTCGATTTTGGATGGTAAAACATCTCACCTTGTTTTGTTTCTTGAAAAAGATTTGTTTCTTATCACTCCAACTGTGTTTGGTTGTGTGTGCTTTGTTCATTTGTTTAAGGTAGACAAAATTTCCCCTCGATCGGTCAAGTGTATCTTTTTAAGTTATTCCAGGACATAGAAAGGATATTATTGTTATGACCCTATAGCACGGTATTTTTATGTTCTTGTAGATGCTATATTTCTTGAGGAGATTCCCTATTACCTCAAAAAGGGGGAGCTTTGCACTTAGGTTATACTCTAGGAGGTGCCTCTTCCTATATCATTTGAGCCACCAGAGCCCTCTAAGCCTCCCATATCAAAAGCAGGCCTACCTGATCTTGGTGTCTTTCCTAGACATCTAGATATTATAGATACTTTCCTTAGACATTTTCAACGTAGGTTTGTGGGTACTCCTTAGGTGGATGAGCCTTTTTCTACCATTCCTGCTTAGTCCTCCTCAGTCGTCACTCGTCAGTGACTCGTTTGAGGACTAGGTACCTTCTACAAGTGAATACAGCTCTGGACCTTCCTATAGACCATGCAAGGCCTAACGATCTTGTGCTAAATATTTGATTTCTCAGTTTATGTCTCTTGATCATTGCTTGCGGTAGAATGACATCTTTCTTTAGCTGTTGACAGTCACCAGGGACCATGAGATCATAGAGATGCATTCTAGGATCTATCCCAGACACTTGTTATGGAAAAGTAATGGTCACCATGTAGTCTCATGGAACGTGAGACTTAGTGGACCTACCGTTCGGGGCTACAGTTGTAAGATGTAGGTTGGTGTTTACCCTGAAGTGTCATCTTGATGGCACTGTGAAGCATCGCAAAGCCTACCTTGTCGTTAAAGGTTATACACAGACCTTTGGAGTAGATTATTTTGAGATCTCTCTTGTGGCACTGCTTAATTCTGTTAGAATCCTGCAGTTTATGTCCATCAAGAAGAAGTGGATTGTTCCTCAATTAGACATCAAGAATGCCTTTCTATATGGAGATTTGGAGGAGGAGGTCTGCATGCAACAAACCTCTAGGCTTCGTCAGTTAGGGAGTGTCAGAAGGTTTGCAGACTAAAGAAGGCAATTATGACTTGAAATAGAGTCCAAGAGCATGGTTTAAGAAATTCAGCAAACTTGTAAAGGAGCATGGCTTTGCTAGGTCTTCTGTAGACTACTCGATATTTACATTATACAGGGAGACAAGTTTGGTGATTTTTATTGTTTATGTTCATGACATTCTTTTGACTGGTAGTGTAGGAAAGGCATAGAGAATACTAAAGCTCTGCTACAATCACAGATTGTTACTAAGGATCTAGTTATCATTAAGTTTTTTTTTGGTATTGAGGTACAGTAAATAGGACTTGTACTGTCTCAACACAAGTGCATACTAGACATGTTGAAGGAAACTAGTATGCTTGGGTGCAAACTAGCATGTGTGCCTATGGATTCCTCATTGCTTCTTGGAGATGTAGACAATCCTTTGTTGCAGGATGTAACGAAATATTGTGCCATAACTGGGAAGTTGTTATACTTGACAGTTACTAGGCTTGACATCGCCTTTGTTGTTGGAAGGTTAAGCCAGTTTATGCAGACACCTAAGGAGGTCCACTTGGATGGAGTCTGCCAAGTGTTGAGGTACTTGAAGTGTGCTCCTGGAAAAGAGCTTTACTTTCAGAACCATTGTCATGTTGATGTGTGTGGCTATTCTGATGTCGATTATGCCATAGCACGAGGATAAGAGGTCTACTACTGGATATTGTACCTATGCGAGAGGCAATCTTGTCACTTGGAGGAGTAAGAAACAAGCAGCAGTTTCCAGATCAGGTGCTGAGTTCGAATACAAAGTCATGGCATACACTACTTGCATGTTATTATGGGTTTGGTCTATTCTGCAGGATTTTGGTATTTATACTTTAGAGTTTATTCCTATGTTCTGTGACAATAAAGCTATCACTTTTATTGCAAATAATCTTGCATTTTATAAGCGATCGATGCATATTGAAGTGGATTGTCATTTCATTAGAGAGGCTATTGTAAGTAAGAAGATCTAAACACTCTACATTAGCATCGAAAATCATATAGCATATATCTTTACAAAAGCATTCTTTAGGAAGCGACTTGAGATTTTATGTTCTAAGCTGAGCATGCTTGATGTTTATGCTCTAGTTTAAGGAGGAGTATTAAGTTTTATGGGAATCTTATTATCCTTGATTATTTGTGTAAGGGTGTGTCTCCACTTTATATAAAGGTTCGTAGGATTCCTTTGAATAATCAATCAATTCATTTTGTCTTAACATTGTCATTAACTTAGACAATAGTTAGTTATGTATTTTTCCAACAAAGTGCTATTTTCATTTTCATATTAATTATTAAAAGGAAAAGAATCAAGAAATGTATAGAGTGGGAAGACCTCCCTATTAGAATATCATGCATTTTAGTGTGAGCATAGAAGTTTTTTAACTTATAAAAGATATTAATAATTTAACCACACTTATATTAAAAAGCTAATTCTTAAATATATTGTGGTAATCTTTAAATTATTGGATAAGTTATAATGGAAGGCCAGTTGTAAAAGCAATAATAAAATCTTCTAATCTAATGATTACATTATTCTCACATGTAAATCACTCTCGACAGAAAGAGGATAATAGCAATAATTGAGCCTTTTACGTTAGGTGGGGTTAGCTATATAGATTCTTTACCTTCATTTTGAGTTATTTGAATTTAAATTGAAGTAATTGAGATAATACTTAATAGTTTCTTTTGAATATTTTTTTGGTTTTCCTCACCTCTTTTTAGTGGGTTCAACTCTCAACTCCATCTCCTAACTGGGACATTTAGTGGCTTTCGTTGCAAATGTCTGAATCACCTTAGATGTGTCTCTCTCATTTTATCCTCTATGGTTGTCACCCCAACCTTTTATCAAATGATCTCATTTAAAATATGATTCTTGTATATGACTACACATTTATCTTAACATCTTCATTTTTACCACATACATCTTTTGTACATATCTATAGTTGACGGCTTAACATTTAAAACCATATAGTAGGGCAGGTCTTACAGCTTCTCAATAGCATTTTCCTTTAAGTTTTAAAGGAATCTTCTTATCACAGAGAACACCATATGATTTCCTTCATTTCAAACATACTGCATTAATTCTATGTGTAACATCTTCATCAATTTCACCATCTTGTAGAAAAATGAATCCCAGGTACTTAAAAACAATGCATTCTTCAATTTTTACATCTATCTCTTCATCGTTCTCTCTACTACTAAACATGCATTCCATATACTCAGTCTTTGTCCTGTTTAAGCGTAAGCTTTTAGCTTCCAAGGCTTATATTCAAAGCTTAAGTTTTCTGTTCATTTTATATCTTGTTTCTTCAACCAACACAATGTCATATACAAAAAGCATACACTATGACGCCTCAATTTGGATATGCTTCGTCAACTTATCTATAACGAAGGTAAAGAGGTAAGGGCTTAAAGCTTATCCTTGATGCAGACCAATGTTGATGTCAAAGTAGTCCGTTAATTCATCCTTAGTTCTTACACAAGCTACAACTCTATAGTACATATCCTTTATGAGGTTGATATATAGAATTGGTACCTATCTCTTCTCTGAAATTCTCCATAAGATATCTCTTAGGATAGAGTCATAGGCTTTCTCTAAATCAATATTTATGATTTTTATAGATTCGTTGAAGATCGATCAGGTAGAGCTATAGTTGGGAATCAAAAGTCAAATATAAGGCAGTGAAGGCGGTATTGCAGTGCTTACTGTTAAGGAAACTAGGGTTTTGGGGTCATTCAAATTGGAGAACGGTGAGGTGCTTGACATGTTGTTATTGTAAGAATGAGTGTAGAAAAGAGTGAAGCCAATGAAATAGTAAAGGGATTCGAAAGTAGTGCGATGGAGGGAAATGAGGAGATGACATGTGGCTTTGGTGAACCTTATTTTCGTATAGAGTGATAGATTTGTCCTTCAAGTACTATTATATTAAATATTCCTATAATAGCTCTATTGAGTTGTAGGGGTATTTGGTAATTTTATTTATCCTTAGGGGTTCTTTTATATAAAAGAGAGGTAGGATTTTCTTTTGAAAGTAATGCAACTCATTTGTTTTAACATGGTATCAGAGCAGTGATCTTAGGTTGGTGCTTCGATATCCCACAGAAAATCCACCAAAAATATGATTGGATCGTCCAAGTGGGAGTGATTTCATGGGAGATCACGAAGATCTCTCTCCCAACGCTAACCAGAAGAGGGTTCCCACGACGGTTAGCGCCACGTCCATGTCGTCGTCGGTCAGCGTCGGTCCTGCAATCGAGGCAGGCGGCGTTGTCGGCCCTGCAATCGTTGTAGGGGGCGTTGCCGGTGGTGCAACAGCCCCAACAGTTGCTGCAAATGCCTCCGTCGCTCTTGCTGCGGTGGTGGTTGGGGGCTATCTCTCATCCAATGGGTGTGCCACCACTGATGGATGGTGGTGCAATCCATGGGAGGCAAAATCAGTGTGGACAGATGTTATCTTGCATGTGTTTGAGCCTATCTCACACATTATAATGTGGTGATGAGTTTTCTTTTGCCACCAACGAAGAACATATCCCTTTCAAGCATTATGAATCTTCTCTCATGCCAAGAAGATAAGTTTGATACATTAGAAAAATCAAACTCAGATGTGGAAAGACTTACGTTTGCAGTGTAAGAGGTTGAGAAGAAAATAAAGGGATACATAAGTGCATGGGTGAGATTTTAGAGCTTCTGTACATCTCTCTAGAGATCAAGATCATCTAAAGAGCTCTATGATCCCATGAGGACTGCGAGAAGTGTGGGTGGCTAATGGAAAGACTTCTCCTGTGACTGTAGTTAGGAGTGTAGATGCTATGTCCAAGATGAAGATAGAAGAGGTATATTATGCCCTTGAATTTCTTATGAACCTTTTGTCAGTGTGTAGGATTTACAGAGATCTTGGATGTCGTGTTATTTTTGATGAGAAGCGTTATTACTTTCAAGATCAAAACACAGGGGAAATTATTGGTAGTGGCATAGAGAGAGACGACCTGTATTATTTAGGCACACCCGTGTTATTTGATGGGGTGATGTCTATCTCTCGTGATCTTTTGGCACTGAAGACTTGGGCATCCGTTTGTGAGGAAGCACCAAATGTATCCAGAGTTACCAGATTCTTTGGTCTTGAATTGTGAAGATTGCCAATTGGGAAAGCATCACAGGAGTAGCTATCTTGAGAGATGTACTGGTGTTAGTTCTACTCATTTTTCCCTTGTACATTGTGATGTTTGGGGACCTTCCAAAGTTGCCTCTATCAGCGGATACAGGTATTTTGTAGCTATGGTTGATGATTGTAGTAGACTCACCTGGGTATTCCTGATGAAGGCTCGTAGTGAGATTCCCACTATTGTTCAACATTTTCTGTCTAAGTGCAGACTCAGTATGGTACTACTGTTTAGATTTTTCGGAGTGATAATGCATTAGAGCTTATGCATGGTGATTTGTAGGAGGTTTTTCGTGCCAAGGGAATCATCCATCAGACTTCTTGTGCTCATATGTCCTAGTAGAATGGGGTTGCAAAGCGCAAGTTGCGACATTTGCTTAATATTGCCAGGACCTTGATGTTACATATGAAGGTTCCTAGGCAATTTGGAGTGATGCTATACTCTCAGCAGTATATTTGGTTAATCGGCAGCCATCTTCTGTGCTTCAGGGTCAGATTCCATTTCAGATTATACATCCTGATTGTAGTAGAGTCTTTTCATGTGCTTCTGCGAGTGTTTGGTTGCATCTGTTTTGTTTAGAACTATGGGATCCAGGATAAATTTGCTCCTCGTGCCACAAAGTGTCTTTCTTGGGTGCTCCAGGACCTAAAAAGGTTATAGGTGTTATGATCCAGCTCGTAGGAGATATCTTGTTACTACGGATGTGACCTTTAAGAAGATTCCCTATTTCTCAGAAGAAGGATCATCCATAGAGGTTGTCATAGAGGACACATATATCACAGGAGATCACAGCCATAGGACTTTGCTTGTGATGAGCCAGCTTAGCTTGTTATTTCTTCATATAGAGATGAGTTAGATAGGGAGGAGGAGAATGTGCAGAGGAGATCTAACATCACCCTTCATCCTATTTCTCATTACACTACAGTCTCATCTCCAAGGGGAGGCTAGGTAGTTTGCTTCTGCTATTACCACAACAGTTATTCCCATAGATTTTGTTCAGGCTCTTTATGATCCAAAATGGAAGGTGTCCATGGATGAGATGCAGGCTCTTTAGAGCAGCGGAACATGGGATCTTATTCCATGTCCTGAGGGTACTACAATGGTTGGTTGCAGATGGGTGTATACTATCAAGTATAGGTTCGATGGGATAGTGGAGAGATACAAAGTTAGACTTGTTGCTAAAGGGTTTACTTAGACTTATGGGGTGGATTACCTTGAGACCTTTTCTCTTGTTGTGCCCATTACATCCATTAGGATTATCTTGTCCCTGGTAGTAATTAGGGAGTAGCCACTGCATCAATTTGATATAAAGAATGCCTTATTGTATGGTAATCTGGCAAAGGAGGTATATATGAGACAACCACCAGGTTATGATAGTTAGGGGGAGCTTGTTTGCAGTTTACAAAAGGTCATTTATGGCCTGAAGCAGAGTCCACGAGCCTAGTTTGAGAGGCTCAACCTTGATATCAAGAAACTGGGGTTTCAAAGGTTTGCTATTGATCATTCTATATTTATTAGACGGACGGAGCATGGTGGGATATGGAGAGTGGTTATTTTGGCAGTCTACGTTGATGATATGATCTTGACAGCTGATATCGATAGGATCGCCGAGATGAAAGCCTTTCTCCAATTCACTTTTATCACCAAAGATTTAGGTGATTTTCGCTACTTTTTGGGGATAGAGGCTATTCGTCAGGAGGGATGTTTATCCCTATCACGGAGGTAATATACCTTCCAGATTCTATTAGAGGCTGGACTTCTTGGGTCGAAACCATCGGGGATACCCGTGGGAGCATCTACTGCTCACAGTTTAGATGAGACAGATTCTTTGTTTGAGAATGTTACCCGGTATCGTAGTACTGTTGGTTGTTTGTTATATCTGCTTATTATATGTCAAGATATTGCAGTCAGTCGTGCCATTCAGTATAGGTATAATACCTGGAATCGCAAAAACTATCCAAAGAAAATAGTGGACAATCCTAACTATAAGTATACAAAGGAAAAAGAACCCTATGTTTCTTTTTCTAGCTCCTATGATGCACTTGGGGCTCATCGTCGAAAACGAATCCATTTCGATAGTCCTTTGTGGCTCCGATGGTGATTAAATCAACGTGTCATTGGTTCCAAAGAAGTTCCCATTGAAGTTCAATATGAATCCTTGGGTACCTATCATGAGATTTATAAGAACTATCTAATAGAAGTCTAGAAAAAGAAATCTGTCGTATATATATTCAAACGAATGTTGGTCCTATTTATTTTTATCGAGAAACGGAAGAAGCTAGGGATTTTATCGGATCCGGTAGCGAAAGGAAAGAATGACATGAGATCCATGAAAGTGTTGATCTCTTCGATTTCATTGGTATCCTAATTCTGGAAATGGATATGTGAATCAAGCTTGAGGAAAGGAAATTTTTGAATCACTGACTTAGACCCATTGTCGAATCCTACTCAGCAGAATACGAAGGTAGTACTTATGGCAGAAGGGGCCTATCTGGTCTTTCCCAATAAAGTGATAGATGGAGCTTCCATGAAACGACTTATTAGCAGATTCATAGATCACTTTGGAATGGGATATACATCACATATCCTGGATCAAATGAAAACTCTAGGTTTCCAATAAGCTACTGCTGCATCTATTTCATTAGGAATTGATGATCTTTTAACCATCCCTTCGAAGAGATGGTTAGTCCAAGATGCTGAACAATAAAGTTGGATTTTGGAGAAACATCATCATTATGGGAATGTACATGCAGTAGAAAAATTACGTCAATCCATTGAGATATGGTATGCTACGAGTCAATATTTGAGACGAGATGAATCTTAATTTTCGAATGACCAATCCCTCGAATCCAGTCCATTTAATGTCCTTTTCCGGAGCTAGAGGAAGTGCATCTCAGGTACACCAATTAGTAGGCATGAGAGGATTAATGTCAGACCCACAGGGACAAATGATTGATTTACCCATTCAAAGCAACTTACGTGAGGGCCTTTCTTTAACAGAATATATAATTTCTTGTTACGGAGCGTGTAAAGGAGTTGTAGATACTGCTGTAAGAACATCCGATGCCGAATACCTTACGCGTAGACTTGTGGAAGTAGTTCAAACACATTATTGTACACAGAACGGATTGTGGTACGATTCGAGGTATTTCCGTGAGTCCCCAAAAGGGGATGACCAGAAGAATGTTGATCCAAACACTAATGGGTTGCGTATTAGTAGAAGATATATATATGGGTCCACGATGCATTGCCGCCTAGAATCAATATGTTGGGATTAGACTTATCCATTGATTCCTAACTTTTCGAGTACAACCAATATATATTCGAACTCCTTTTACTTGCAGAAGTACATCTTGGATCTGCCAATTATGTTATGGCCGAAGTTCCATGCATGGCGACTTGGTCGAATTGGGGGAAGCCGTAGGTATTATCGTGGGTCAATCCATTGGAGAACCGGGTACTCAACTAACATTAAGAACTTTTCATATCGGTGGAGTATTTACGGGTGGTACTGCTAAACATGTACGAGCTCCCTATAATGGAAAAATCCAATTCAATGAGGATTTGGTTCATCAGTTTATGCAGTCCCAGGTACAGTCATTGGCGTGATGTGTCTTATTTTGAGATATCTGAATGGAACCCCAGGACGAGGTCTGTATTATAGAGTGAGTGGCACTCTAGATCTTGTGGCTTATTCTGATGCAGACTATGTAGGGTCAGTAGAGGACAGGAGATCTACATCTGGCTTTGCTGTCTACTTGGGGGGAAATCTGGTTTCATGGAGGAGTAAGAAACAGAGTGTTGCTCACTCCAGTGTAGAGGCAGAGTACAGGCCTGTGGCACAGGTGGCATGTGAAATCATGTGGATGGTTGGCTTCTTGCAGGATCTAGGAGTGGCAGTTGATACCTAGTTACACTGTACTGTGATAATAAATCAGCAACATTTATTGCCTCTAATTCTATTTTTATGAGAGGATGAAGTATATAGAGGTTGATTGCCATTTTATACGAGATGTTGCCCTGGAAGGCAAGATGAGTATGGCTTATATTTCATCTGAGTTATAGGTAGTCGGAGAAAATGATTTATCTTATTCTCAAATGAAACCCTACACCTCTTTATATAAGGAGAGGTGTTGGGAAAAATCCATCACAAGTCCAATAGGATAAGAAATATGACATATGACTCTAATAACTCTACCAACACTCTCCCTCAAGTTGGAGTATATATATCAATGATGCTCAACTTGGAACAACATTTCAAAAGCAGATCTGGCAAGTGGCTTCGTGAATATATATGCAATCTGATCTTCAGATGACACAGATGAAGTGGAGATAATTCCACGTTGTATCAAGTCTCTGGTGTAGTGGCAATTAACCTCAACATGTTTTGTCCGCTCATGAAATATTGGGTTGTTGGCAATATAAGTAGCAGCACGATTATCACATCTCATCTCCATTGGTTCCTCTTCCTAAATACGCAGATCATGTAGAACAGATCTGACCCAAATCATCTCTGTAGCTATCTGAGCCATAGCCCTGTACTCTGATTCTGCACTGGACCTAGATATCATCAGCTGTTTCTTGCTTCTTCACGTCACTAAGTTGCTTGCCACATTAGTATAGAATCCAGTTGTTGACTTCGTGTCTATCATGCAACCTGCATAGTCAGCATCAGAGTAGCCAACACTTATAGATGTGCCCCTCTGAAATAAAATACTTTTTCCAGGTGCTTTCTTCACGTACCTAAGTACCTGTATGGTAGCATCCCAGTGTTGCCTGGTCGGTTTGTTCATGAATTGGCTAAGCTTTCCTACTGCAAGGGAAAGATCCAAACATGTAATAGTAAGATACAACTTACCGACTAACTGCCTATATGATCTGCTATCTATAGGTGGAGACTCAGTATCATAGAAATGCCCTTTGGGATCCATAGGTATATTGTCAGGTTTGGACCCCATCATTCCTGTTTCCTGCAAGATGTCAAGGGCGTACTTCCACTGACTAAGAACAATGCCCTTTTTGTTGCGTGCCACTTCGATCCCAAGAAAATATTTGAGCTCACCCAGATCCTTCATCATGAAGGTATTAGCTAACTTCCTTTTTACCTCAGCTATCCTAGCAACATCATCTCTAGAGAGGATCAGGTCATCCACATAAACAAGAAGCACAACCACTCCCCTTTTACTCTTCCTGACAAATAAGGAGTGATTAGCAGAGGATCTTACAAGTCCCATTACATGTACCTCCTCCGAGAGTTTCTGGAACAATGCTCTTGGACTTTGCTTCAAGCCATAGATTGCTTTCTTCAATCTACAAACATTCCCCCCGAGTCTCAAACTCAGGCGGTTGTTGCATATAGACATCTTCCTGAAGATCTCCATGTAAGAACATGTTCTTGACATCCAACTGATGAAGAGGTTTGTCATAGTGAGCTGCTACAGACATCAAAATCCGAATAGTAGACAGTCGAGCAACCTGAGAGAAGGTATCAAAGGAATCTACCCCATATGTTTGGGTAAATCCCTTTGCCACCAATCTTGCCTTGTAGCGAGTGATCGTGCCATTTGGCTTGTATTTAACGACAAAGACCCAAAGACACTCAACTGTTCTGGCATGAGGAGGCAAGGTAGTCAAGTCCCACGTCCCTTTAGACCGTAAAGCAGCTATCTAATCCTCCATGGCCTGAAGCCAGTTTGGATCCAGCATGGCCTGCTGATGGGAGGTAGGAACACACGTTGCAGATAGTGCTGCTGTGAATGCAACAAAGGAACTACCGAGGTTGGTAGTGGAGACTGTCTGTACATTATGATACTGGGCACAGTTGTGTGGAGCCTTCCGAATAGCAATTGGGAGGTCAAGATCCTCCTCACTATGCTCAGTAGTACTTGGAGTATGAGACTCATTAGAGGAACCTGTACAAGTACTACTAAGACAACTAACGTCAGTATCAATACACACTTGACTAGGGGAGGAGACAGGTGGCTGAGGTGTAATGGGGGTGTGATTTTTTCTCCATGTATGCTGTCTGAATGTCACAGGTAGCTTATATACCTAAGTATTTTCTGCTCTGCCTCATAGAAATTTCCGCGGTAGGTATATCCTCATAATGTGTAACAGGGATTTGCTCCAAGGGAACTGGTGGAACAGGTATATGAGCCAAATTCCTCTCAAATGTCACTTGATGACCATCTGTAAAGAAATAAGGAATGGACTCATGAAAAGTGACATCTGCAATCACAATGTTTCTTACCACGTGAGTCAGCATCTGCATCCTTTTTGGGTGCTACTGTATCCCAAAAACACACACTTCACTGCTCTTGGAGCCAATGTCTCTGTCAGGTCCAAGAATGTGAACAAAGGCAACACAGCCAAACACGCGAGGTGGAACAGTGAATAGATCCTTCTCAGGATGAAGAACCAGCCACGGAACTTGTTCTTGTATGGTTGAGTTGGGCAATTTATTAATCAAATAACATATAGTCGACACTGCATCTCCCCAATATATCTGTGGTACATTATGTTGGATCAACAATGTTTTAGCAACATCAAGAACATAACAGTGCTTTCTTTCTATTACACCATTTTGTTGCAACGTATGTGGACAGGATGTTTGATGAGCAATCCTAAGAGATCTATAAAAGCCTGCCAACTTAGATGTACAGAACTTTAAAGTATTATTATATCGCACAATCTTCACAATAGTAGAAAATTAAGTTTTTACTTGTAAGATAAATGTTTCAATCACTGATCCAATGTTTGATTTATTTTTCAAAAGAAATAACCATGACATCTTGGAAAAATCATTGACAATAAGTAGATAAAATTTATGACCTAGTCTGTCCGGGATACGACTTGGTTCTCATACATCCATATGCAGTAAATCAAAGATAGCATTAGAACCATGAGATGAAGTAGAAGGAAAACTGGTCCTGTGATGTTTTCCCAGCTGGCATGCATCACACAATTTCTATAGCTGGTGAAATATGAGGAATGACACGTCGAAGCTTGTCCAGTGGTGGGTGTCTAAGACGTCGGTGCCACTGAAGAGTTGTACCAGCACTAAATGTAACTTCTCCTTGACATGTAGCGGCAACTGGATTCTGGATCAGGCGATACATACCCCCTTCCTTATGTCCGCCACCAATCGTCTTCTCTGTGAGTTTGTCCTGAAAAATACAGCCTCGCTCATCAAATATTGCACGACAGTAGAAGTCCTTTGTAATTCTACTGACAGACAAAAGGCTAATAGCAAATTCTGAAACATAAAGAACATTAGGCAATGTCAGAGTAGGAGTCATTGTAATATCTCCTCTGCCATGAATCCTACACTGCCCGCCAATTGCTACCTGCACAGATCTCCCTGAGGGGACATTATGAACCTGTCCAAAACACATTTCATCCCTACTGAGATGTTGAGATGCACCAGAATCCACCAACCATAATGTACTGTCAGTGTTACCAAACCTGTAAGCGGTAGTCATACTTGAAGTGGCTAAGGCAGTGGTATCTTCGGTGGTACAGTAGTCTCTTAGGTCAGTTGGGAGAGATGCTGGATCACAGCATTATAGTTTGCATGGGACACCATGTTGCTTCCCTCCTCTAAAGCAACAACCTGGTTGGCCATGAGAGGTCGACTATGCTTTGTCCAGCAAGAGGCCTCTGTATGGCCTATCTTTACACAATGCGAGCAAATGGTGCGAGTCTGCCATTCGTACCTCGACCACTACGCCCTCTCCCATTGGTGGATGAAGCACCATGTCCTCCTCAAGCAGCAGCAACAAGTACAGGGGTTTGTCCACTTTTTGACATGGGTTGCCTAATAACCACTCAGCTCATGCGGTAATAAGCCTCCTCTAGAGATGGTAGCTCAGCCAGAGTAAGGATCTGGGACCTAGCAGCCTCATAGTCGGGCCCAAGTCTGTCAAGAAACTGAAGGACAATATACTCCTTCCTATGTGCCCTCTGAGTGGCACACGTGCAAACAGGCTGATAGGCATTATATTTCTCAAGAAGCCCCTTTAGGGTGGCATAGTACTGCGACAAAGATTGACCCTCTTGTTTGAGACGACCAAGGGCATGATGAATCTCAAATACTTTGTTGGAATTCTTTCCATGAGAATATGTATCGCATAGAGAATCTCACATCTCCTTGGCTGTCTTGTAGTACATGATCCCATCACCGATCTAAGGTTCAACGGAATTCATGATCCATGCACGGACCATGGAATTATCTTTCTTCCACATGGCATTTTTCCCTGTTTTATCTTGTGGTTCCATCTCTAACAGTAGATGTTCCTTATCATGCCCCTCAACAGTCATGAGGAATGCCTGAGATCATCTAGCATAATCGGTCTTGTTCAACTTGGCAATAGGAACAAAGAAAGGAGATTTATAACCTCCGTTGTCCATAGCGGTAATCGATGACACTTTCGAAGATTCTGAGGAGGCCATCGTGCTTTAGGACTGCCACACGATACCACAAGAGCAATATGAAGACTTCACAAAATCAGAGAAAAAATGATCTCTTGAACATGAGATCTAAGGCAAAGAAATCCTAGAAAACATCTCAAGAATCACAAAAATCCTGTAGAGCAAGTTTTAGCGCATGTTAGGTCGTTAGGACGTGTCCTAACAGCGCTTGGGCAGGCTCAACCGACCCCAAGAACCACCGTGACCTACAGGTGATGGGCAACGGAGGTGGCGGCATTACCATGGTCTGAGGCGACGCTCCGGTGATGGGAGGTGCTGTCCCGAGGTCAGGGGAGGCGCCGGGGTGATGCTCCGAGGTGTTGGACCAATCGCCGGGTAGTGCTATACCCTTAGGGAAGCACTGCGACCTCCGGCGATGGGAGGTGCTGTCCTGAGGTTAGGGGAGGCGCCGGGGTGATGCTCTGAGGTGCTGGACCAATCGCTGGGCAGTGCTATACCCTCAGGGTAGCGTCGCGACCTCCAGACCGACCCTCAACACGAGGATAGGTGGTGCAGGGCCTCGAGGTGACGTTGCAGAGCCCTCGAAGAGGTCCCCAATGCGAGGAGAGGCGGCGCAGGGCCTTGAGGCAACGTTGTAGACCCCTTGAAGAGGTGGCAGCGTCTTCTAGGGCTCGAGAAGAGGTCCGCTAGGGCTTGCTGGTGGCGCTAGCGCTCGAGAAGGCGACTTGCAGCTCAAGGGAGAGGAGCAGCTGGAGTCGTGACGGGCAACAGCAGCCGCTGCGACCGTTGTAGTAGCCTCCTAGGGCTGGCGGCGGCTGGTGGTTGGTCGGCAGCGACTCCCGCGGGTGTAAAATGGGAAACTAGGGTTTTGGTGGAGGGATACAGAGGCTCATGAGGGGTGGGATACCAAATCGCCGATCTAGGATCATCGCTCTGATACTAAGTCGGAGAAAATGACTGATCTTATTCTCAAATGAAACCTTACACCTCTTTATATAGGGAGAGATGTTGGAAAAAATACATCAAAAGTCCAACAGGACAAGAAACATGACATATGACTCTAATAACTCTACCAACATAGGCTACTTACATTTTTACCAAGGCCCTTAAGAAGAAACGTCATGATTTCTTAAGTAGCAAGTTGGGGTTCATTGACATATACGCCCTAACTTGAGGGGGAGTGTTAAGTTGTAGGGGTATTTGGTAATTTTATTTATCTCAGGGGTACTTATGTAATTAGCCTGATCTTTTATATAAAAGAGGGCTAAGGTTTTCTTTTGAAAGTAATGCAACTCATTTGTTTCAACAAACTCATTTTGTGAAAGGGTATAATAGCTCAATTTTGGTGATTGGAAGTAAGCAATCACTTACCATGTAATATTTTCTCCATTTAAAATCGGGTAAAACGAGCATAACTAGTTTGTAATCTATTGATTATTGTTGGGAAAAATAAATATTCTAATTATTCTTTGGGTCCTGGGTACCTTTATATAGAGAAGTATAAGGGAGAAATAACATGACACTTTTAAACAAATAGATAATGATGATAGGACCTCCGTATAACTTAACACTCTCTCTCAAGTTGGAGCATAAACATCAAGCATGCTTAGCTTGAAACGTAAGATCTTAAGTCGCTTCATGGAGAGTGCTTTTGTGAAGATATATGCTATTTGATCTTTGGTATTAATGTAGGGTGTATAGATCTTGCTCACTGTGGCCTCTCTAGTGAAATGGTAATCTACTTCAATATGCTCTATCCCTAATGGAAGGTCGAATTATTTGCAATGAATGCGGCAACCCTATTGTCGTAGTACATAGGAATAGCTCTGAAGTATAGACACCAAAATCTTGTAGAATAGATTGAACCTATTGTTAGTTGCAAGTAGTGTGTGCCATGGTTTTATATTTGGACTCAACACTTGATCTTGAAAGTACTGCTTGCTTCTTACTTCTCCTAGTGATAAGATTGCCTCCCATAGGTGCAATATCCAGTGGTAGATCTCTTGTCCTCATGTGCCTTAGCATAATCAGCATCAAGATAGCCATACACATCAAAATGAACATGGTTTTGGAAGTGAAGTCGCTTCCTAGGAGCACGCTTCAAGTATCTCAGCACCTGATAGACCCCATCCTAGTGGACCTCCCTAGGTGTTTGCATAAATTGGCTTAGCCTTCCATCAACAAAGGTAATGTCAAGCCTAGTAATTGTTAGGCATAATGGATTTCCAATTGTGGCATGATATCTGGTTATATCCTTCAATAATGGATTGTCTACATGTGTAAGAGGAAATAAGGAATCCATAGGTGCACATGCTGGTTTGCACTTAAGCATACCAGCTTCCTTCACAATATCTAGTACATACTTATGCTGAGATAGTACAAGTCCTATTTGTTATACCTCAATACCAATGAAATAATTAATGGCGCCCATATCTTTAGTAACAAATTGTGAATGCCATAGAGCTTTAGTATCCTTTATGCCTTTCTTGTCACTGCCAGTCAGCAGAATGTTGTTAACATAAACAATAAGAATCACAAAACCTCTCGCTGTGCAACGTGAATATTGAGTAGTCTGTAGATAACTTAGCAAAGCCATCCTCTAGTACAACTTTGCTGAACCTCTCAAATCACATCCTTGGACTCTACTTCAAGTCATAAATGACGTTTTTTAGCTTGCAAACCTTCTGACATTCCCCTGGATGAACGAAGCCTGGAGGTTGTTGCATGTAAACCTCCTCCTCTAGATCTCCATATAGAAAGACATTGTTGATGTCCAATTAATGAACAATCCACTTTTTGTTGACGACCACAGATAGTAGGATTTTGCCAGAATTAAGTCACACCATAGGAGAGAAGGTCTTAAAATAATTTACCTTAAAGATCTATGTATAACCTCTAGTGACAAAGTGGGCTTTATAGCACTCCATAATGTCATCAGGAAACATCCACCTATACCCCACAACTGTAGCACCTTAGGATAGGTCAACTAGTTCCCATGTTCCACGAGACTACAAGGTGGTCATTTCTTCTTCCATAGCAAGTGCTTAGGATGAATCCTAGAATGCATCTTGATGATCTCGTGGTACTTGGTGACTGTCAACCGCTAAAGGCATCGTTCTGCTATAGGCAAATGGTCAAGAGATAAACTGAGAAACTGAATATTTTGTACAAGATTGAGGGGCCTTTTGGTGGGCTATGGGAAGGTCCAGATCTATGCTGTCAGTAGTAGAAGATATTTGGTTCTCGGACGAATCACTAATGGCTGGAGAGAACTGAGTAGGAGTGGTAGACAAAAGCTTATCCACCTGAGGAGTATCCACATACCTGAAAATGTCTAGGGAAGGTATCTATAATATTTGGATGTCTAGGAAAGACACTAGGATTAGGCAGGTCTGCTTTCGGAATGGGAGGCTCAGAGGGCTGTGGCGGTTCAGAAGGCATATGAAGATGCACCTCATGGGGTGTAGCCAGTGTGCAAGGCTCTCCCTTTTTGGGGTAGTAGGGAATTTCCTCGAAAAATTTGACGTCAGAAACATAAAAACATTGTGCTATAGGGTCGTAACAATGGTATCCTTTCTATGTCCTGGAATAACCCAAAAAGATACACTTGACCTACCAAGAGGAGATTTTGTCCACCTTGAACAAGTGAACAAAGTAAATACAACCAAACACAATAGGAGTGATGGGAAATAAATCTTTGCCAGGAAACAACACAGAGTGGGGTGTTTTACCACCTAAAATTGAAGAGGACACTCGGTTCATAAAAAAAGTAGCAGTTAAAATCACATCGGCCTAAAAGACGAGGGAACATTTATTTGGAACATAATGGTACGAGTAACATTCAGAAGATGATGAATTTTATGTTTAGCTACCCCATTCTATTGGAAGATATGAATGCAAGAGGTTTGATGAATGATCCCAATTGACTAAAAAAACTTAGTAAGCCTGGCACTCACAAATTCAAGATCATTATCACTCATGAAAATTTTTATAAGAGTAGAAAATTGAGTCTATTTCTTGAATAAAATTCTGAATAAAAATAGAAATTTCAGACTTCTCTTTCATCGTAAAAACCTAGGACATCCTGGTATAATCATCAACCGACAAAAGAAAATACTGAAAACCTCTAATAGTGTGGGCCCTACACGGGCCCCATACATCAGCATGATTAAACTCGAAAACAGATTCGGTACGTTTATTTTAAGATGGAAAGGATAATCGGTGGTGTTTGCTAAGTTGGCAAGCTTCACAACTAAGACTCTGGGAAAGGCAAATATCAAAATTGACGATGTGGCATGTGCAGACTAGGGTTGTCAAGACGAAAGTGCCACTAAAGAGCAGTACTGGCATAAACAACAGCAGCAGATGGAGGTTGAATGTGGAGGTAGTATAGGCTTATTCTGCTCAAGTCCACCAATCCGTCTCATTGTCTAGGGGTCTTGCAAAAGGAAGTACCACCGGTCATGAAAAATAGGTTACCAAAGTTTTGAAAAAACTGACTGGGGAGACGCAACAGGCTAGTGATAAAGCGTTGGATTGTGCAATGTTTTGGAAAATAAAGATCCCTTTGAAAATTAAGTTGTTTCAGTGGTCACTGGGATGGGGAAAGCTGGTAACTAGAGCCTTTAAAAGAGCTTGGAGCAATGACAATGTGGTGACATGTCCTTAATGCATGCAGAGGGTGGAGGATATTGATCATCTCTTTTGCCCGTGCCCTATTTCAAGACAAGTTTGGGGGGATTTTCAACTACAAGGTGTCAACCAAACCAACATGTGTGATTGTTGGGCTTCTTTCAAGAATACAACCCATGCTAATATGGTTGGGTGAAAGCTTTGGCTATTTTGTGGTGCATTTGATTGTGAAGAAATGAGGCAGCCTTTAGGGGGAACGGTTGTGGGTAGAAAATATTGTATGGGAGGCATCTTCTTAGTCTAATTTTTGGCTGCTGCATATGTAAGTTCTTTCCTTTTTCAGTTTAATATAATCTTGGATGATTACTAACCTCCCGTGATCATCCTCTTATTTTTTTTTTTTTTAAACAAAAGAAAAGAACCACTCATAACAAACTTCTTGTGCTTGTAGTTAGGTCATGCTTTTGCTTTCATCAATTAGACAGATCATTTATAGTTTGCTTACTAAAGGCAGATGTAAATAGCTGCTTTCATGTTTGTTTTCTTTTTGTTGATAAAAATTTTCATTTGAATGTCTCTGACATATGTTTCCTGATGTTGGCCTTGCGTCCAAGCATACCTTGAAGTTGGGATGGTTATGCCTTTTTCTTGAGTTTTTTCTTTGCCTTCTGTCTCTGATGACTTTCACGATCATCATAATCAAGTTAGGGGAGTTAAAGCTTGGCGAATTACTGGACAACCCACCACCTGGATTAGATGAAGCTATTGCAATTTCAAAGGTCTTGTATCTTCTTGGCCTTTTCTGATGAAATAAACACAGTTTCTTATCTCACCTCCACTGCTCAGGTGATGCAATTTGTTGAGTCAAAACAGTACAGCATGTTTACTCGTATAGTATTTGACACTGCACCCACTGTAAGGAAAAATCATCAACAGAACTTTTTTTTTTCACAGAAATCAACCTTTTATTACTTCCATGTACAGTCTACCAAAATCCAATTTATATGTTTTCTTTATCATGATAAATTCTTTTGATTGTGTAGGGCCATACTCTTCGGCTTTTGTCGCTACCTGACTTTTTGGATGCTTCCATAGGCAAGATCTTGAAGGCATGTTTTGGACGACCTTTGTTCTCAAGATATCTGTCGAAAAGAGGTGTTGGCTTTTAGTTATGTGAAGATTTTTATGGTGATTGGTATCTGCTACATTATGTTATGAGAGTGTTCGTGTTATTTTTATTTCTATTTGGACTCTTGTAATATTTTCCCCACCTTTCTCTATAAAAGAGGTGTAGGGTCTTTCTTTACGAAATAGACTGCTTCATTTCTTTCAACTTGGTATTAGAGTCAAGTTGAGGGCTCTACCAAAGAAACCCTAGTCTCCACTGTCAGCCTCGCCCCCCTACCTTCAACACCGTCGTCGGTAGCCCAGGCCGTCGCAACCCGCCCGCCACCGCAACTAGACCCAGGTCGTCGTTCAGCTTGTCGCCCAGGCCCTCATCCCGCCGTCGCTAGGCCCAACCCAGTTTGCTGTTGCAACCAGACCTAGGCCGCCCCTCCATCGTGCTCTCTCTCTTTCTTGTGTTTGACAGCAGAGGGTACCATCCGTCCTTGATTAGTTTGGGAGATCCTTGGAGAGTTGCTGATGGAATGTTGAAACCAAAGATCTTTCGGGAGGGTGATGTGATGGTATTTTCAAATCTTCATTATATTTGGAGTGTGTATTCCCCAGATTTGATGATTTTGTGGCATGTGTATTTCCCCTTGGAGTGTTAACGAATTTTTTGAACTGCGTGTGTTTGGATTACGGGGTGTGTACTCTTATAATTTAGTTTTTTGGGGTGTGTATTCCCCTTTGTGATATCTACTCTGTGCAGTATGTGTTATTAAAGGAGTTCTGGGGTGTGGATTCCTCTGTGTTGCATTAAAATCAGATTTGGGTAGTGTGATTTTGTGAACATGGCAGCTTCTTAATCAGAGATTGTGTTCGGAATTGCTGTAGGTGACTCCTCTCCAACCACTAATGTGATGTGGTTGATTGACGCAGGTGCCTTCCATCATTTATCTGGTAATCCGAAGTGTTTTGGGTAGATTCAATCTGTTTCTCAAGGTCACACCGTACAAGTGATGATGGGTGACATGCTCCTATTAGTGGTCAGGGGAAATTAACGTTACCTCATCTATGCAGCCAACCATGTCTTGCTTATTCCAGATTTATCCATAAACTTGTACTTTGTCAGTGAAATCATCAAGCAAATGAATTGCCGTGTCATCTTTGATGAGCTTGGATGCATTTTCCAGGATCGAATGATAGTGAAGACTATTGGTAGTAGGTATGGAGGTGTTTACCGACTTGTGCAGGGTCCCATGATTGTAGCTCGCCAGATTAGCATCACTTTAAGGAGTGCTATATAGTGGCATAGACGGTTGGGCCATCGTTCTTTGGAGAAATTACGTAGACTTATTCCACATGTATCCCTAACTACACAGCTTTCCTGTGATGCATGCCAACTTGGAAAGTAACATAGATCTTCCTTTTTAGCTGCTACTGAACTATGTATGTCTTTATGTTTTCAGTTGGTGCATCTTGATGTTTAGGACTCCTGATAGAGGACATCGGTATTATTTAATTGTGGTTGATGATTTTTCCCGACTGTCTTGGTTGCTTCTCATGAATAAGTCTAAAGTGGGTCCCCTAATTGAGAAGCTCGTGTTGATGATAAAGAATTAGTTTGATGTCTACATTAAGATTGTCAGATCAGATAATGTATTGGAGTTTTATACCCGCCGACTGGTAGATTTCTATGGTTTACATGGCATAATTCATCAGACCTCATGTCCCTACACCTCTTAGCAGAATGGGGTTGTAGAGAGGAAGCACAGACACATTCTTGATATGGCCAGAGCTCTCCTTATTTATAACAGTGTGCCACATAACTACTGGGGAGATGTAGTTCTCACAGCCTACTATTTTATTAATAGATTTCCCTCCTTAGTAATCCATGAGCAGGTACCATGGCAGGTGCTATATCCAGATGCTAAGCTGTTTGATCTTCCATCCAAGACATTTGTATGTGTGGCTTTGTATATCTTCTTGGACTTGGGCGAAATAAATTAGCACATAGAGTAGTCAAGTGTGTGTTCTTTGGCTACTCTCGTACTTAGGAGTATTGGTGTTTTGATACCCTACACCAGAAGCATTACATTAGTGCAGATGTCACCTTTCATGAAGGTGTACCTTATTTTTTTGTTGCTGCTAAACAGGTGCAGAGTGTGTTAGAGTATGCTCTTGTGTCAGTTGCTCCTATACCATTTGGTGTATTCATGGATAGTAGTAGCTCTTCTCAGGCTACTGGGCCATTTGCTAGCACATTCAGGCCAATACCAGCAGATGAAAGAACCTTCAAAGGTCACACTTATTAGTTACCAGATGTCTACAGGGCAAAGCCTTCTTAGTCTATTCCACAGTTTCCTTAGGTTAATGGTGGTAACTTGGAGGTCACTGGGTGGTAGGGGTATCCCAGTTGGGTCTCCCCATCAGCGTAAGTCCCTCCCTCTGTAGGGTGCCCCGGTTCGAGCCCGCGGCTTGCCCATATGTGCATAGGGTCCAGACGATGGTGTTGCCCGCTGGGGTTCTCCATCTGGTGCATCGACTACGGCTTCGTGAGATGAGCCCCCCAGGGTTTACCTCTAATTGCACAGAGGGTTCCTCGTTATCAAAAAAGCAAAACCTAGAGGTTACTTCTACTTAGGAGATTCTTACAGGTACAAATACTTGCACAGAGGAGGCTACTTTAGATATAGTGTCAGCAGGTGTAGAGGTTGAGACCACTAAGAGTGCATCGCTTATGGATGTTTCTCCAGAACCTGTTTCCATGAGTATTGATGATGATGTGCCTATTGCCCTTCGGAAAGCCCCTTGATTATGCGCTCATTATCGTGTGGCTGGGAGTGTAGTGTGTATTCATTCTCTTGGAGGTGCGTTTCATGCATTTACAGCTGCTATGTCTAGTTCTGAGATACCTATGTCCTATTAGTAGGTACTTCTAAGTCCACATTGGTAGGTGTAATGGAGGAGATGGCTGCTCTTCGTGACAGTGTCCCCTAGGAGCTGGCCTCGTTACCTTCTGGCACATATCTTGTTGAAGCGAGGTGGGTCTTTGCCTTGAAATACAACTCCGATGGGTCTATTTCTCGGTACAAGGTTCGTCTTGTGGCCAAAGGATTCACTCAGACTTACGGAGTGGATTTCTTTGACACCTTCTTACTAGTGGCTTGGCTCTCTACTATTTGTATTGTTATCTTTGTGGTTGCACACTATGGTTGGGCACTTCATTAGCTGGATGTCAAAAATGCTTTCTTGTATGGCGATCTTCAGGAGGAGATATATATGCAGCAGTCTGCAGGTTTCGAGGTTCAGGGGGAGTGTGTGTAGATTGCATAAGGTAATCTATAGCCTAAAGTAGAGCCCTAGAGCATGGTTCCATTGACTATCATAGGCATTATCTACGATTGGGTTATAGAGGTCTTCGTTTGATCACTCTCTATTTGTGAGGAAGACCAGTAGGGGTGTTGTGGCTCTACTTGTGTATGCAGATTTGATTCTCACAGGTGATGACATGGTTGGTATATCCCAAGTGAAGCAGTACTTGGCACATCAGTTTGTGATGAAGGACCCTGGGAGACTCAGGTACTTCCTTGGTATTGAGATTGCCCCTAGCAATTAGGGGATTGTTATATCTTAGGGGAAGTATGTCTTGGATATTCTTCAGGAGGTTGGCATGCTTGGGTCTAAGGGAGCAAATATCCCTATGGATCCAAAGGTTCACCTATTTGATGAGTCAACTGGACTGATGGATAAGAAGGTATATAGGTAGCTTGTGGGAAAATTGCTCTATTTGACTATTACTAGGCCAGATATTAGTTTTGCAGTGGGCAAACTGAGTTAGTTTCTAGACAGGCTTACAGATGAGCATTGGTAGGCAGTAATGCAGGTGTTGAGGTATATCAAGGAGCCTCCAGGCTGAGGACTTCTTTTTTAGAGAAGAGCTCTTATGACTATTTTTGGGTATTTTGATACTGACTATACAGGTGATATTGGGGACATGAGGTCTACTACAGGTTTTTGCACCTTTGTTGCAGGAAATTTGGTGACATGGAGGAAGAAGAAGCAGAGCGTGGTGTCACGTCTAGTGCTGAGTTAGGGTATCGTATTATGGCACATGCTGCTGTTGAGATGATTTAGATACAATCATTACTGAAGGATCTCCATGTTTCTATTGAGGAGCCTATGGAGATGTACTGTGATAACAAGGCTGCCATGTATATAAGCTAATAATCCCATGTTTCATGAATGGATGAAGATGTGGAGGTAAACTACCATTATACTAGAAGCCTGATTCAGCAGGACCTACTCCGCACTTCCTATTTATCTTCCTCCTAGTAGACTACAGACATGTTCACCAAGCTTTTGTCACGCCCCTTGTTTGAGAAGTGTAGAAACAAGCTGAGCATGATTGATATATATGCTTTAGCTTGAGGGGGAGTGCCACATTATGTTATGAGGGTGTTTGCGTTATTTTTATTTTTATTTGGAGTTATGTAATATTTTCCCCACCTCTCTCTATAAAAGAGATGTAGGGTCTCTTTACAAAATAGATTGCTTCATGTCTTTCAACTGTATCTTTCTGGCCAGAGTCAAAGTTCATACTACTTGTTAAAGTATGTTATGTTTGGGGCTATTTTTTATATTTGTTATTTTTTGAGGGCCTTCATTGTAGTTTATCCATTAGCCTCTCTCTATATAAAGAAAGGGTTTCTTTCGAAGATTGTGACATTACTTTCTCTTCCAACGTGGTATCTAAGTGAAGTGGGTCCTAGGCTTTTTGTGCTTTGATATCTTCGTACCAAAAATCCTAGGGAAATAAGGAAGTTCTCTCCCGTTCATCTCATTTTCTGCAAACTCGTCTTTGGCAGCATCCTCAGCTAGTAGTAGTGCCGCCACCTCCCTAGCAGTAGCACTGTCTCCTCGTTGCTTCTTGCAATGCTGCCAACAATGCTGCTTGGGCTTGCTGTAGTGACTAGCAGTGTCGTTAGGGGGCTACAACGGTGTTGCTGGTGCCTTTTGTGCTCTTTTAAGGAGTCGATTTTTGGTCTTGGTTTCTTCTTTTACGCCTTGGGTCGTGCGCATCTTCTGATGTGACTTAAGCTACCTTTGGTGATTGTTGTTAGCCCCTGATTTGATGAAGTTGGAGTTCTTGATGATATAAAATTCAAATCTGTCAATTATCTCTTCTTTAGTGTTTCTTCTGGCTCTACATGGCGACGTTGGGACCTTTTACTACTCTTGAAGGCAAACCTATGGTTTCCTCTACATCAGTAGTGATTCAAGTCACCTCTATGAGGCTTAATAGTGTCCAAAACTACCTTCTGTGGTCCTAGGCGTTTAAGATATTTGTTAGAGGACAAAAAAAACTCTATATCTTGACCAAGAACCCCCTTGGACCTTAATCGCCAAATTTTGAGAGATGGGACTAGGATAATTATTCGGTGATGAATTAGATAATGAATAGCATTGGGCCTCATATCGCAGCCAATTTATTATATAAAATGACCACTATGAAGATATGGAATAGCTTGTAAAGTTTTCCTAGAAATCTAACCATGCTCGTCTGGCAGACATATATCGTTGGATTTGGTCTACGTCAAAGGGGGAGTGCTCGCTAGTTGATTATTATATTGAGATGGAAGCACTTTTTGAGGAACTAAATGTGTTCCAACCAACGTGCCGTGACACGTAGCTAGGATAGTGATAGGTGTGGCAGATCTACAGGTTTATAGATATGGTGAGTTCTAGATACCAGTCCGTTCAAGATCAGATACTTGCTATGGATGATATTCCTAATATGGAGTCTATCTATGGAAGGCTATAGAAGATTTCTATAGATGTGAGCACCTTAACATAGGTTGCTACTCAACCTGTAGTACCCCCTACAGAAACACCTGCTTTTGCTATTCCTAGTGGGTGTGGGGGGCTTGGAGCAGGCCGTGGATTAGGGTAGAGGTTGTGATCGTACTTATGAGACATGCCTCTATTGCAAGCGAACTAATCACCCATTCGACCATTGTTGGGCCAAGTTTGGTCGATTAGGCCATGCCAATGTTGCTGTAACTTAGGAGTTTTCCCCTAATGGACTTCCATCTCTCTCTCTAGATGACTATGCCTGTCTACTTCAACTACTTTGATAGACTAACCTATCTATAGATGCCCTGCTTGCTTCCACTTCCTTTGTAGATTTTGCAAGTACTACAACCAATTTGGCTACAACATCCTTCACCTCTTAGGTGGTTGATTCTAGTGCATTTAATCACCTCATTGGTAAGAAGGATGCTCTTATTACCTTATGGTGTTCATTTGGTATTACCACAGTTAGATTAGTGAATGGGTCATATTCAACTATTACTGTTGTTGGTGTTCAGTTTACACTTGCTTTATAGTTGTTAGATGCCTATTGTGCTCCAGAATTTTCCCTGAGCTTGTTGTCTGTTTATAGATTGTGTAAAGACCTTCACTGTCGGGTGAGATTTGATGAACATTTTGCTTTCTTTCAGGACATCCGGATGGGGAAGATAATTGGTGGGGGGATTGAAAAAGATGGGTGATACGATTTTGACATCATGTAGGTTTTTGCTGGTGCTGTATCTATATCTGTTGATCCTCATCTTTGAAATTGTTGTTGTTAGGAAATAAATCAATTAGGTTATTTGATGAGGTAATGTACTATTTTTAGGTGTTTGGTGAGTTTCCATGTATGCCCCTTAGCCTCTCTATATAAAGAGGGCTAGGGCTTCTCTTTTCAATAATAACAAGAATTATTCTTCCACCAAAACAATCTCTACATGGTATCGGAGCCACTGATCTTGGTGGTTTAGGATTTGGGAAAGAAAAACTCAAAGGGGGGAGGCCCTCTAGCGGCGTCGCCAGCCTTTGGCGAGCCACCAGAGAGGCTCTCTCCTCTCCCACAACTTCTCTTCTTCCTCTTCTACTCTTCTGCTTCCTCTTTCGCTGCTGCTACTACTCGTTGCTGGCTAAAAAGGCCTCATCGACATCGCCTCCTGCCACTGATCGCTGTCAAACTTGGAAGGGTGCATCGTCGACCCATCATCGACTGACCGCAACTCCTTCGGTCACCATCGGTCGCTGGAGTCACCGCTGGCGAGCCAAAGAAGCCCCTACGTCGCCGGTCAACCACAAGGTTTGAATCGCGTTTTTCGGCTCTTAAGCCTTACTCGATTGAGGGTTTGAGGGCACCATCGAGTTCCTTGGAGGGTGCTCTACCAAACCAAGGTGGTCTGGACCTGCTCCGACTCATCAGAGCTCCGCCACTGGCTTCCCAACCACTGTAGCACTGCCCCTCCGCGTTCTCATCCTCCGCATGTGTGCTCTCTGCTACGTCACGTGAATCGTCCCGTCCTCCAAGGTCCAGAAGGAGTCACCGATCTTGATGGGGGTGTGGAGTTGAACTGCTCCAAGGGTAGCCATAGTCCCTGCCAATAGAGAACGAAGTTGAAGGAAGAAAACCCTCTTCTATGAAGCCTTTTGAAGGAGTCCTTTCTCTCATTTAAAAAAAAAATTAGGACTATTTTATGATTGAGTCCACTTTTTCTGTTTTTCTTTAAAGTCTAATCGTTTGTTGCTGGGGTACTTGTCTGTAACCCCTCAAGGCTTTGAGTTGTTTCAATCGGATTCTTATATGTTGAGTGGAAGACACAAGAGTTGAAGATGAGAGCCGTCTCAAGATGTCAAATTTAGAGTAGTACTCTCACGTACCTCAAGAGAAACCAAGCATTAATTGGCTCTGTGAGGGTGTACAATAAGGGACGCCTAGGGTTGAAGACATGAAGAGAGGACTTCCACTTCAACAAAAGTGGATCTTCACCGCCTTAAGGATCTAAGTCTTCACCGTCTCCCGCGTCTCGACTTGCGAGAGAGTGTTAGGAAATAAATTAATTAGGTTATTTGATTAGGTAATTTACTATTTTTAGGTGTTTGGTGAGTTTCCATGTATGCCCCTTAGCCTTTCTATATAAAGAGTGCTGGGGTTTCTCTTTTCATTAATAATAAGAATTATTCTCCCACTAAAAAACCTCTACAATTGTCTTAGTCATCCCTTTACTAGTAGTCTTCAACAGGTATTTCCTAACTCTTTTATTCCCTCTTTGGACTATGAAGCTTGTTATCTTTGGAAACGTTATTGAGTTTATTTCCCTCCCCGAGACAATAATTAGAGCCCTTTCTTTCATTTGTTTCATTGTGATATATGAGGTCCTTGTCGAATAAACCATTGTTCTTTGTTTCTATATTTTGCCATTTTTGTGGGTGACTATAGTTGTCGGCCTTGGGTGTTTTTAATGAATAAATCTTCTCCCTTGTTACTGGACTTAACTTTGTTCGAGTTATTATATTAGTGGCATTAAATAGACAATGGCCCTTATATCAACTTGATGTCAAGAATTCCTTCCTATATAGTGACTTATAGGAGGAAGTCTATATGACCGAACCACTAGGTTTTGTGGCTGAGGGGGAGAAGGTTTGTCGTCTGAGGAAGGCAATATATGGCCTGAAATAAGGTCCAAGAACATGGTTTGAGAGCCTCAGTGGGGAAATTCAAAAGATTGGTTTTTTGAAATCTACCTTGGATCATTCTATCTTTGTGAGATGCAGGGAGTGAGGTGTTGTGATTTTAGCAGTTTATGTTGACGTGACTTTCACTGGAATTCAAGAAACCAAGGGTTTCTTGCAAACGATATTTGTTATGGAGGATCTGGGCACTCTGAGATATTTTCTAGGCATTGAAGTTGCCAGAAACTATCATGTTATGGTTCTTTCACAGAGAAAATATGTCATGGAACTCCTTGAAGTGACTGGCTTTTTATTAAAACAGGAAGATCTAGTGTTTGCGAACAAGAAATACAGGGCATTGTTGGAAAGCTACTATATGTTACTTGTTAGAGATTGTGTGAGATCTTGTGATATCTTCCAATAGATTACGAGATCACGTCAACAATAAAAGTAGCAAGAGTCCCTTGTCTAGTTTGGTTCATTTACTTGTTAGCTAAGTAATTGTTTACTTAAGAATCAAGTAATGTTATTTAGGAAAGTTATTATTTATTAGAAATTTAAATATTTGTTAGAGATTTGTTTCTAGTTTGTTTGGAATTAGATCTCTATACACCCTTATGTTATTTGAGTTCTACATAATAAAAGAGATTACCCTCCACCGTGAACTCCTCTTCCTCTTTCTTCTCCATGTGTGTGCTTTCTTCCTCTCTTTCCTCATTGTGAATGCTCTATCACATGGTATCCGAGCCAACTTTCTTGAGTGCCTAGCCTAAAACCATGTGCTTAAGAGATCCACATGGATCTCTTTACGTGGAAGCCAACTTCCATGCATGAAGGAGTGCGGTCTTGGGGATTTGCCCTGAGTCCTATTACATCGACACTAGTGAGTAGGGGTACATACTACCCTCTCCTACTCTTGTGCATGGAAAGACCTGTCTTAGGCTTTTCTACACGTGTTCGGTGGTTGTTTTATTAAGTCTACCTTTGTTTTACTTGTTGATCTGTGCGCAGAACCCTTTACGTGTGCACCATGACTGATGCAGGCCTTACTATCACCCTTGAGGTGAATATCATTGCCTTCGTATTAGTTCAAGGCATGACCATCAAGTTGGCCAGTGCCTCGAACTATATCCTGTGGTCACGTGCCTTTAGGATATTTGTCGACTGATAGGACATGCTGCACATCCTAACCGATAAAGCTCCAAATGCATGTGAATGTAACGAATGTAAGAAGTGGAAGAAAGAAATGTTCTAGTGACAAATTGGTTGATGAACATCGACTAATCCATCGTTGCAAATATGCTGTACAAGGATATAACAGAGGATATCTGGGACATGCTTGACAAGTGAGTTTCCCAAAAGACTAGTAGCTCAACACTCGTCGATATCTATTGGCAAATTTGGAATACAAATCAGGGGGACATGGCCGTTGATGAGTATTTAACTACACATGAAGACTTGTTTGAGGAACTCAACATCTATCAGCTTGCTTGTTGTGACAAGCAGATCTCCGATCGCATTTAGTGGCAGGCATACAAATTCTTAAGGGGTTTGGGCTCTAGGTATCAATCTGCATGCGATCATATCTTGGCATCTGATGAGGGACTCGACTTGGAAACGATCTACAGTCAACTCCAGAAAATTGAAGTGGGCGAGACCCTGGTGACTATGCCAAGTCCTGCGGAGTCTTCTGCGTTGGCCACAACTAGAGGTGGCCTTGGACATGGCCATGGTAGAGGCTGTGGTTGTGGCAAGGGGTTTACACCTTGTGTCTACTGTGACAGAATGAATCATCCGTATGACAAGCGCTGAAACAAGTTCAAGTGCCCAATGTGGGTGAATAAGTTTACTCCTACTCAGGAGGAGTCGCTATTCATGCCCTCACAGTTGGAATGTCTCTGGTTCCAATTAAAGTCAGAGGACTCTCTTACGTCTACTGCTGTAGTAACCATGCTCGAGGTCATAAAGGTTATGCCCATTGCTTCCATAACTGTCTTTAGCCTAAAGGATGAAGCTTCAGGTCATGTTCTTCATGAGGATGATGATGAATAGTGGTAGGGGAACTAAGCCCTACTGATGGGAGCCTTTTATTCGATTTTTTGTTCTCCTCCAAAACAAGGGGATCATCATTGTGCTTGGGAACATGTCCCATCTTGTATTTGTGGTTTGTGTTCGAGCTCGAGTACCATGTTGACTATTACTACTCCTGTCGTACTCAGCAAGTTGGAGATGTCCAACTTGAGGGGGAGTGTTAGAGATCATGTGAGATCTTGTGATTTCTTCTAAGAGATCACGAGATCACATCAACAATAAAAGTGAGAAGAGTCCTTTGCATAGTTTGGTTCATTTACGCGTTAATGTTATTTAGGAAAGTTGTTAGAAATTTAAATATTCATTAGAGATTTATTTCTAGTTTGTTTGGGATTGGATCTTTATGTAGAGACCATACCCCCTTTATGTTATTTGAGTTCTATATTAATAGAAGAGAGATTACTCTCCACCATAAACTCTTCTCCCTCTTTCTTCTCCATATGCGTGCTCGCTCCCTCTCTCCACATCATGAATGCTTTGTTACATTACTATTACCAAACCAGATATTAGCTTTGCAGTTTATTGGTAGAGCACTCTAGTTATGTTTTGTTTTGTTACTGTTTTAGAGTTATTTGTTATTGTTCTTGTCTTATTGGACTTATGCTGTACTTTTCCCAAACACCTCTCTTTATATAAAGAGGTGTAGGGTTTCATTTGAGAATATGACTTCTCATTATCTCCGACTTAATATCAGAGTGGCGATCCTAGATCGACGTTGTGATATCCTACCCCTCACAAGCCTTTGAAACCTCCCACCAAAACCCTAACCAGCAAGCAACCCGTCTCCACCGGCCCCAACTGGCTGCTGCAAGCCTCTCCAGCCAGTGTTGTGGTGGTAGCAGCCACTGGTGATCGTTGTAGGTGACTGTTGACCACAGTAGCGTCGCTGCTGCTTCTCGAGGAGGCTGCTGCGACCTTGCTGAGCGCCTCTACTGACAGGTCTTGCCTCCAGCAGCATCGCCACCACCTCTCCAGACATGTTGTGACGTTGTTTAGTGTCGCCATCGGCAGATCTCGCTGTTAGTAGCGCTGTCGCTGCCTCTCTAGGCCTGCTGCGACCTTGTTTGGCGCCGCCACCGACAGATCTCGCCACCAGCAGCGCTGCCACCGCCTATTTAGGCCTGCTGCGGGTTTGCTGAGCGTCGTCTCACCCCCAGCAGCACCGCGGTCGCTTCTCCAGCATACTGCGCCACCTCTTGCGGCCCTGATAGGGCTGGTAGCATGATTCTCTTGCTGGATAAGGGGCGCACCACCCTGTAGAAGTGTTGTTAGGGTATTTCTTGTACCCTAACATGCGCTAAGTCGTGGTTCAAAGGGCGTGCTTGACTCTTGGGTGTTCTCTAGGGTCTTTTTGACCTTAGATCTCATGATCAAGAGATCACATTTCTCTATTGTGTGATTTTGTTAGATCTGAATATTGGTTTCAGATTGTATCTATGGCATCTTGTGGCAGTCCTAAGGCATGATGGCCTCCTCAAGTTCTTCAGAAGTGTCGTCGGTTACCGCTACAGATAATGGGGGTTACAAATCCATTTTCTTTGCTCCTATCGCCAAGTTAAATGATGCCAATTATATTAGGTGGTCTCAAACTTTCTTCATGACAGTTGAGGGGCATAATAAGGAACATCTATTGTTGGAGTTGGAGCCGCAAGATAAATCAAGGAAGAATTGATGGGAACACTATCATGAGTCAACTAGCTCAATTTGGTCTGATAAAGTTGATAAAAGTTCCTACATAACCATCAGAGGGTCATATAAGCATAATGTTCTATTTTGAGAAGAAGATAAAGAAACCAGGGTTATTTCTACAATTTTAAACATTTCACAACTGTAGAATAACCACCGGGTATTCTAAGGGCTAATTGAAGGTCAAATGATCATAAATGTCTAAAAAGAGGGTTCATGTAGAAAGAAACGGGTTTTCACGCGTTTTGAGAATTAATGGACATCTGAAACCCTAAAAACAGACCTGTTTAATTAACTAAGGTTCTTGTCAGGATAAAATTCACCTAAACCTTGCAAAAATCATAAAAAAATATTTTATAAGGTTTGGTACCTTTGATTTGACCATTGGAACCCATTTTGACCTAAAATAGGATCTCAGACGGATAGTTGCCATAATTTGGGTTTTTGTGCAAATTTTCCAGTCAAACTTGGTAAAAATCAAAATCTGACTTCACCATTAGATTTCTTGGGTCCAAATTAGGTTTGTACCAAAATTTGGGCTTAATCAGAGTTTATCTCGACCTAGTTTGAATTTTGGTCCTCTTAGACTTGTTTTCTCTCTTATAACCCCTTAGGTTTTGAAAACTTTGGGAAATGCCCCCTATGTTTATCTTCGTTCTTTGTAGTTGGGTCCTTGCCGCCATAGCAGGTGTGAACCTAAAGAGGCCGAGTTTCAATCAAGGATTCTTCCCTGATTTCTTGGTCAATCTCTTCCAAATTTGGAAAGGAGACTCCTGAGGAGAACCTCTTCATTTTGGATCATATCTCGACCTCTGATTCTTGTCCAAAAGCTCGTGCGAATTCCTGAAAACTCCTAAACCTATATCGCAAAATTTGAGCTCTCCATGCTTGTTTCCAGGCTTGGAGACTCGCCTAATGGACTATAAAAAACCCTCATGGACAACCTCATCTCCTTAGCAAGTTTTGGCCTTAGAAAAACCCTCTTCCTCATTCTCCGGCCACCTCCGCACCTTGCTCCGGTGACCTCCGCTCTCCTCGTCTGGTCGTCCAACAGTCAAATTGGACGGCCTATTGCCTTCCTCTCCTCGTCGCATGCCTCTTCGGTCAAAGAGAGAGCATTTCCCTGTCTCTTTCCTCGTCATCTTGCTGCCCTTTCCATCTTCCACGGCTTCGATCAACCAACATCGGAGTTCTCTGCCCCTCAATTTCATCCCTATGTCCCTCTATCGCTTTCCCTCTTTACAATAGTCTCTGTCACTCGTACTCCAACTCGACCACCGCACCGCCCTTCCGCACTTCATCTTCTTCACGGCTGGCCGAACTCCGGCGAGCTTGCCTAGCCTTCATAGACCATCAAACCACCTCGCACCAACTCCATTAGCTCTGCCTCGACCTCCACAACAAAAGCCCTCTATTAATTAGGGCCAAGGTTCAAAATGCTGATTTCGACGCCGTGCTGACGAAATTTTAAGTGTACATTTTGTGGGAATGCCGAGGGCACGCTGTGGGAATGCCGAGGGCACGCTGTGGGAATGCCGAGGGCATGCCGATAACATGCCGACAGAAAATCACATAAATACTCAAAATGAAATAAAAAATCATATAAATGCTCAAAATGAAATAGAAAATCACATAAACACTCAAAATGAAGTGTGTGTCTACTTGGAAAGCTTGAGTGTCTCTAGTTGAGTTAATCATCGTGTGTGTGTCATTTCAGCCCCCCACATTCCCAGTTTCGAATCTCCTACTCCTGCATTCAAACCGCTTTGTTTGTGTGTGTGACAGTCCCCCAATTTTCGAATTTCAGCCCTTGACTAAGCCTCCTATTTCAGATTTCAGCCCCTCCGAATCTCCAGCACCTGCATTTCAAACTGCTCGCAACGCCGATCAGCATGTCGACGAAATTCATAGGCATGCCGGCGGCACACCTGTAAATCGACAATATTTTCATGTCGGCACGACCCCCTTCCAGAAATGGCCTTGCAGGCGGCATGCCGTCGGCATTTAAATCAATGATTAGGGCATTCACCCTCTCCACTCCACCGGCCAACCCACCTCTGTAGCTCCTCCGCCATCGATAGGCATCCATCGGCCACCATACACCCTCCACCCGCCACCGCTGAGTTCGCCTTCCCACGGCGAAGCTATTAAGCATTCTAATTGGGGCTTAGCGCCCGTATTTTGTGTTTCAGGTGCCTCACCGGACGACCAATGCTGCTGCTATCTTCTCCGGCCTCAATCGCTCTTCTCTGACCTTGTTTATCTTCGCTTCCATGCCCAGGTGAAGCGGCCCAGCTCCGGGTGCCTTCCAGGTCCAGAATTGAAGCTACCAGCGCCTCCTTCGACACCAATTGGAAGCTCCATCTGCTGCAGCCATCATGCAAAGAAGGTTGTAGGACATAGTCCCACATTGGTGCTTGACGAAACAGCCGTGTGAGAATTTGAATTTGTGCCCTTAGCTGGTTGCCTTCTAGAGCATTGGGGTAAGGTCCTGCTCGCACGCTCTAACGCACGTGCCCTCGCTCGCGCTCACACCACGTGGGTCTGGGTGTGGGTTTGATTACTCGGATTCATTCAGGTTTCTGATAGAGAGAAAGAAGCAAAGAGAGAGAAAAGGGGGGAGGTTTTTGCCTCAATTGACCTTCTCTCAACACTTAACCATTAGGAGGCAATCGTGCCTCTGTGTTATGCCCCCCCTTGTGCTTGATAAGAAGGGAAGAAGCTTTGCCTTGTGCGTGATCAGAGAAGGAAAAGGAAGATCAGAGAAGGATTGAGGACATGCCTTTGAACCGTAGCATCTGAGCATTTAAGCCGTCTGATAAGGAGTTCCATTGTCTGATATCTCTGATAGTGCATTGTGCACTTGGCTTGCATGGATTAAATTGATTGATACTGTTTAAACATTTGCTATTATTGTAATTAGGGTGATTGGTGATTCAAATCACCATTTTACTCTAATCTTTTTGCATCATTGACATTTGCTATTATATATACATCATTATTGCTTGAATTTCTCATTAAATATTGTTATCTTGTACTAAAATTGTGATCTTGAGAATTAATTGTTACTTGCTCCTTGCGTTAGACCTCGATCTTTAAATTCGAGTATAAATTGTATTTGTTTTCTCGCGATTTCGACCTATACTACGGCTAAGTATTTTAAAACCTCGATTTCCCGCGTAAACAAGAATGTCACATGGAAGAAAGATAATTTCATGGTTTGTGCTTGGATCATTAATTCTGTTGAGCCTCAGATTGGTGATGGGATTATGTATTACAAGATCACCAAGGAAATGTAGGATTCTTTACATGACACATTTTTATGAGAAGAATTCTAGCAAGGTGTTTGAGATTCATCATGCTATTGGAAGTCTCAAATAGGAGGGTCAGTCACTGTCACAGTATTATGCCATTCTAAAGGGACTACTTGAGAAGTACAATCTTGTAGACCTGTCTGCACTTGTGCCACTCAGAGGGCACAGAGGAAGGAGTATGTTGTCCTACAATTTCTTGACGGACTTGGACTAGACTAATGAGGCTACTAGATCCTAAATCCTTACCCTGGTTGAGCTTCCATCTCTAGAGGCTTATAGCCGCGTCAGCAGGGTGGTTGTTAGGCCATCCATGTTAGAGATTGGACAAGCACCTATGCTTGTTGCTGTTGCCCCATCCACTAGGGGAAGAGGATGTGGTGGTTGGGGTACGAGTTGTAGACCTTGCACCATTTGCTCGCATTGTGGAAAGATTGGCCACACAGAGGCCTATTGCTGGACAAAGCATGGTCGACCTTCCATGGCCAACCAGGTTGTTTCTTTAGAGGAGGTGAGCGACATGGTGTCCCACGCGGACTATGATGCTGTGGTCCAACACCTCTCCTAGTGGACTCAGGAGACCACTACTGCTACTGATACAATCGCCTTGGCAACTTCAGGTATGACTTCTGCTTACAGGTCTGGTAACACTGACAGTGCCTTGTGGTTGGTGGATTTTGTTGCATCTCAGCATCTCAGTGGAGATGAGATATGTTTTAGACAGGTTCACGATGTTCCCTCAGGGAGATCTGTGTAGGTAGCAGATGGCAGGCAGTGTAGGTTTCATGGCAGAGATGTGACAATGACTCTTGCACTAATGCTGCCTAAGGTTCTTTATGTTCCAGAATTTCCGATCAGTCTTTTGTCTGTTAGTAGAATTACAAAAGACTTGCACTGTTGTAAAATATTTGATGAGTTGGGTTGTATTTTTCAGGACAAACTCACGGGGAGGACGATTGGTGGTAGACATGAGGAGAGGGGCGTATATCGCCTAATCTAGACTTCATTTGCTGCTATGTGTTAGGGCGAGGTTACATTAAGTGATGGTACAGCTCTTCAGTAGCATCGTCGTCTTGGGTACCCCTTACTAGACAGGCTTCGACGCGTCATTGCTCATATTTCGTCAGCTACGGAGATTTTGTGTGATGCACCAGCTGAGAAAGCATTACAGAGCCAGTTTTCCTTTTAATTCATCTCAGAGTTCTATTGCTATCTTTGATTTACTGCATATGAATGTATGGGGACTGAGTCGTGTCCGAGATAGACTAGGTCATAGATTTTATCTACTTGTTGTGGATGCTTTTTCCAGGACGTCATGGTTGTTTCTTTTGAAAAATAAATCTGATGTTGAATCAGTGATTGAAACATTTATATTACAAATAAAGATTCAGTTCTTCAGTATTGTGAAGATTGTACGATCTGATAATGCTTTAGAGTTTTGTACATCTAAGTTGGTGACCTTTTACAGATCTTTTTGGATTGTTCACCAGACATCCTATCCACATACGTCACAACAAAATGGAGTAGTGGAAAGAAAACATCGTTATGTGCTTGATGTGGCTAGGATACTATTGATACGACACAATGTGCCAAAGGTGTATTTGGGAGATGCAGTGTTAACTGCATGTTATTTGATTAACAGGTTGCCTAACTCAGCTATACAAGAACAAGTTTCTTAGCAAGTCCTCTATCCTGAGAAGGATTTATTCTCTGTCCCACCTTGAGTGTTTGGCTGTGTAGCCTTTGTGCACATTCTGGCACATGGTAGGGATAAGTTGGCTCTAAAAGTAGTGAAGTGTGTCTTTTTGGGTTATAGCAACATCCAGAAAGGATATAGATGCTATGACCCCCTTGGTAAGAAGCATTATGTAACTGCAGATGTCACATTCCATGAGCCCATTTCTTATTTCTCTATAGATGGTCATCAGGTGACATTTGAAGGAGGTTTGGCTCCTATGTTTGTTCCACCAGTTCCCTTGGAATAAATTCCTGTTGTACATAATGAGGATACCACAGAGACTCCCATGAGGTAGAAGGCTGAGATCACTCAGGTCTATAGGCTACTTGTGACATACAGACAACATGTATAGCAAGAAGAACACACCCTCCCACCTTCTCAGCCACCTGTCTCCTCCCCTTGTAAGGTATGGATTGATACTGACGTGAGTTGTCCCAGTAGTGTTTGTGCAGGTCCCTCTGATGAGTCTTCACGGAGTTGTGTTCAATATCATACTGTACAGTCTCTACTGCCAATCTTGGTAGATCATTTGCTACTTTTACAGCGGTTCTCTCTGCGACTCACGCTCCTACCTCCCATCAGCAGGCCATGCTGGAGCTAAAATGACGTCAGGCCATGGAGGATGAGATGGTTGCTTTACCCTTTAAAGGAATGTGAGACTTGACCACCTTGCCTCATGCCAGAACAGTTTGGTGTGTTGGGTCTTTGCTGTCAAATACAACCAGATGGCACAATTTCTCACTACAAGGGGAGACTGGTAGCAACGGGATTTACCCAAACATATGGGGTAGATTACTTTGATATCTTTTCTCCTATTACTTGACTGTCTACTGTTTGGATTTTGATGTATGTAGTTGCCTACTACTGCTGGCCTCTTCATCAGTTGGATGTGAATGCGTTTTTGTATGGAGATCTTCAAGAGGAAGTTTATATGCAACAACCTCCTAGGTTTGAGGCTCAGGGGTAGTGTGCATGCAGATTGAAGAAAGCTATCTATGGCTTAAAGCAGAGCCTAAGGGCATGGTTCTAGAGACTCTCAGAGGAGGTACAGGTCATGGGGCTTATACGATCTTTTGCTGATCTCTCTGTTTGTTAGGAAAGGAACAAGGGGAGTGTGTACTCCTTGTTTATGTGGATGACCTGATTCTTACTAGAGATGACTTTGTTGGGATAGTTGAGGTAAAAAGGAAGCTGGCTGATGCCTTTATGATGAAGGATCTGGGAGAGCTCAGATACTTTATTGGAATTGAAGTGGCACGTAGCAGAGAGGGTATTGTTCTTAGTCAGCATAAATATGCCCTTGATATCTTGTAGGAAACAGGAATGATGGGGTCTAAATCTGCTAATATACTTATGGATCCCAAAGGACATCTCTATAATGTTGAGTCTTCGCCTATAGATAGCAGATCTTATAGACGGTTGGTAAATTCTTGTATCTTACCATTACTCGTCCAGATATTTCCCTTGGTGTTGGAAAACTTAGCCAGTTCATGGACAAGCCGACCAGACAGTATTGGGATGCTGCTATACAGGTGCTTAGATATGTAAAGAAAGTATCTGGCAGAGGTGTCTTATTTCAGAAGGGCTCGTTTATGAGTGTTGTTGGTTATTCTGATGTCGACTATGTAGGGTGCATGACAAATAAGAAGTCAACAATTGGATTTCACTTATGTGGCAGGCAACTTAGTGACTTAAAGAAGCAAGAAGCAGCAGGTGGTATCCAGATCTAGTGGAGAGTCAGAATACAGGGCTATGGCTCAGACTGTTATAGAGATGGTCTGGGTCAGATCAGTGCTACATGATCTTCATGCTTAGATAGAGGGACCGATGGAGATGTGGTGTGATAATGGCGTTGTTACATATATTGCAAACAACCCAATGTTTCATGAGCGGACAAAACATGTTGAGGTTGATTGCCACTACACTAGAAACCTGATACAACATGGAATCATTACACTTCATCTATATCTTCTGAAGATCAGATAGCAGACATATTCACAAAGCCTCTTGCGAGAACCACATTTGATAAGTGTTGTTCCAAGCTGAGCATTATTGATATATATGCTCCAGCTTGAGGGGGAGTGTTGGTAGGGCACTCTAATTATGTTTTATTTTGTTACTATTTTGGAGTTATTTGTTATTATTCTTGTTCTATTAGACTTATGCTATACTTTTCCCAAACACCTCTCTCTATATAGAGAGGTGTAGGGTTTCATTTGAGAATAAGACTTCTCGTTATCTCCGATTCAGTTAGTTGGAGAAAACGATCAATCTTATTTTTATATAAAGAGAGGTGTTGGGAAAATTAAATCAGAGGATCAATAGAAAATAAATAAATAAAGAACAACCCACACAAAACATAACTAAAGAGGAGAGTCCTCACAACACTCCCCCTCAAGCTGAAGCGTAGATGTCAATCAAGGTCAGCTTGTCACAACATGCATCAAAAACTGATCTAGCAAGTGGCTTGGTAAATATATTTGCAGTTTAGTCCTCCGAAGTGATAGGTGTGGTGTATAGAAGCCTCTGAATTAGATCTCTGTTATAGTGGCAATCAATCTCAACATGTTTTGTGTGCTCATGAAACATGGGATTATTAACAATATGTGTGGTTGTACGATTAGCACACTTCATCTTCATGGGCTCCTCAATGTGAATATGTAAATCAAGTAGGAGAGATCTCACCCAAACTATCTTAGCTGTCGTTTGTACCATAGGCTTGTACTCTGACTCGACATTAGATCGAGACACTATACTCTATTTTTTGCTCCTCCAAGTTATCAAGTTGCCTACTACATATGTGTAGCAACTAGTAGTAGACTTTCTATCAGAAAGGCATCCAGCATAATATACATCAGAATACCTCACAACAGTTATGGACTCGCCTCTTCTAAAAAGTAATGCATGTCCTGGTGCTTGCTTCAGGTACCTAAGTATCCACATTGCAACATTCCAATGCTGCTTGGTTGGCCTGTCCATGAATTGACTGAGTTTGCCTATAGCAAGAGAGAAATCTGGACGTATAATGGCAAGATAGAGGAGTTTGCTAATTAGCTATTTGCGTCCTTTGCTCTCTATTGATTTTGACTCTGTATCATGTAGGTACACCTTAGGATTTATGGTTATGTTGGTTGACTTTGCGCCGAACATCTTAGTCTTCTATAGTACATCAAGTGTATGTTTCTGACTAAGTATAATGCCTTCCTTGCTTTTTGCCACCTCCATGCTCAGAAAATACCGCAGAGGGCCCGAGTCTTTCATGACAAATTTATCAGCTAGGTTTTGCTTGACACGAGTTATCCCAGCTGCATCATTGCCAATGATAATGAGATCGTCAACATAGACAAGAAGGGCAATCACTCCCTTCTTTGTCTTTTGCAGAAACAAAGAGTGATTTGATGATGATCAATTAAGCCCCAAGCCTTCAACAAACTATGACATCTCTTAGAACCAAGCTCGTGAGCTTTGCTTGAGTCCATAAATTGCCTTCTTCAGCTTGCGTATGCAGTCCCCCTGAATCTCAAAACCTGAGGGCTACTACATGTAGACCTCCTTGTGAAGATCACCATAGAGGAAGGCAATCTTTAAGTCCAACTGGTGTAGTAGCCAATCTAGATGTGCTACAATTGCTATCAGTATTTAGATTGTAGGAAGACGGGCAACTGGAGAGAAGGTGTCAAACAAATTCACCCCATATGTCTGGGTAAACCCTTTGTCACAAGGTGAGCCTTATGCCGAGAAATAGATCCATCAACATTATATTTCAAGGTAAAGACCCAACGACAACCAACAACACGTGCACCGGGCGGAAGCGATGTAATCTCCCACGTCCTCCTTGAGTGAAGTGCAGCCATCTCATCCTCCATGGCCCATTGCCACTTTGGATTGAGCATGACCTACTGGTATGTGGTTGATATTTAGGTAGAAGATAGGGCCTCGATGAACAGAGCAAAAGCATGATTGAGGTGGCCAATAGAGACAACCCCAAGCACTTGATATCGGGCACAACTTCGAGATGCCTTCCAAACAGCTATTGGAAGGTCGAGATCATCAACAGGAGGATTAGGAGCAAAAGGTAAATCACCACCAAGACTAGCATCAACACCTACAGGATCACCACTAGACATGCGACAGCCAGTACCATCAAGACATAGCTGCTGTGGGGAGGATGATGGTGCTGAAGAAGGGGATGTGCTGCCTATATGTCACAGGAAGTCTATGTGACACTGGAGGATCTCTAAATCAACTAACAACTCTATTTGTAGTGCCTGGTGATGTAGACTGAGAGATAGGAAAGTCTTCTAACTGAACAGGAGGAATAGGCATCGGTGCCATCTTTGTCTTAAAAGACAATTGACTCCCATTGACTGAAAAGTATGGTACTGCCTCATGAAATGTGATATCTAGACGACATAATGCTTCTTGTTCAATGGATTATGACACTTGTAACCTTTTTGGGTGTGGCTATAACCTAGGAAAACACACTTGATTGCCAATGGGGCTAGCTTATCCTTGTTAGGCCCAGTAATGTGAACAAAGGCTACATAGCCAAAAATCTGTGGTGGCAACTGAAACAACTCCCTGTCTGAATCCAAGCAATCGGATTTTTGAAAATCATGTCAAGACCACATAACGACCCCCTAGACTGGATGGGACACATGCTAGGGTCAGAAGGGACCCCTAGCGGCATCGCTGTTGTCCCTCGTCGTCGTTGCAAGGGGTGGTGCAGCCACCGGCGGTGGTCTGTTGACTGGTGTTGCTGCTGCTGCAATGAAGAGATCGGAGGGGGGTGGTCGAGAAGCTATAGCCTTCCGGTAAGCCTCAGTGAGGTGGTGGTCGAGAGAGAGAGAGAGAGATCGGGATTTTGGTGGAAGGGTTTGGAGATCACAGCTTTGATACTAAGTCAGAAAATGATCAATCTTATTCTAAAAAAAAACTGACACCTCTTTATATAGAGAGGTGTTGGGAAAATTATATTAGAGGACCCATAGAAAATAAATAAATAAAGAATAACCCACACAAAACATAACTAAAGAGGAGAGTCCTCACAATAGTAATATGTGATCTCATCTCCAATCCATGAGATGATGTAATTCATGATCCATGCATGGATCATGGCATTGTCCTTCCAGGACGCATTCCTGCTTCTCTTCTCTTTCGATTTTGGTTGAAGGAGAATTTGCTTCTTATCATGGCCTTTTATGGTCATTAGAAACGTTTGTGACCACCGACCGTAACTGGTGTTGATATTATTGTATTTTTTGATAATGACAAATAAGTTATTCCTTGGAAGAGACTAAATGATGCATGAAGGGTTTAATGAAAATGATCAAGGAAAAGGAAGGGCAAAAGCTTCGTTTTATTTCTTATTTAGTTTATTTTATTAGCGTAAAAGCCTTGAATTATCCTTAGATTTCCTTAGGATGTCTCCAGCTTTTCTTCTAATTCTGTCGGATTTTTCAGATGTCTTTCTTTTCTTTCATATGTCTGAATATGACTTTTAAGACGTCTAATTATCTTTCCAGACGTCCAGGATCTCATCCAGAACCTATTCTCTTCACCGGATCTTGAATCTTTTGTCATTTGATTTTTTCAGATGTCTACTACATCTACTACTTATCTCAGACGTCTGATTTAGTGTTTTGAATGCCTCCTTGATTTTCAGAAGCCATCTTGAGTTTTTGAGCAACGGTCATTTTTTCTTTCAAGTCATTCAGTCGTTCGACTCTGTCTTCAGACGTCCGACTTTATCTTCAGACATCCATATCCCTCCAATGTTCATTTTCTCCCATTGTTCACTTTGACCCCACTTAAAGTGCTTTTGTTTTGCTTTAATGTTTTGAACGTTGAAGGCCTTCAGACGTCCTTAGCTTGTTTCAGACGTCTTCTGGTCTCTTTTAAGACGTCTGACCACATTTGTCTAGATCCCTGGTTGGGTCTAATCTCATTCCAATAATGAGCATTCTTTTATTGTTATCTTTTTAGACGTCCTATTTAATAATCTGAACCTTTATGATCAGATATATATTTCTTTTTCAGACGTCCCTGTATTTAGTCTAGTAACCACTTGATTTATTCTGGAGACTTGATAGACGTCATGTTTTATTCTCAGACATCTGAAATAGTCTTTTTAGACGTCTGTCGTGATTTTTTGGACATCTGATATGAACATAATTTGAGTTAATGCTTTATAGCTATTCTTACTCAATTCATTTCAATCCAATCTGCCCTCCTACACCTATATATACTCCCATATAGGTTGCCTTATGTTTTTACACACACTCATACAAAGGAAATATACATCATTGTAAAGCTCTTGATCTTGTTGTGCTCTTTTTGCTCTCTTGCTTTTTTGTGCTGCTGTTCATTTGAGAGCAAATCTCTCAACTGCTTACAGGTTTGATAAGGGAGTATTCTTATTCTTTTTCAAGGCTTATAGTTCTATATTGCTTTTTGATAGTTTATTTGGGTACCTGGTTTGTGGGTTTCCCATTTCCTCTTAGTTGAGGGGCAAAACTCTTCTTAAGGTTTGTCCAGGAAGAGGGGATTTGTAATATTACTTGTTAGTAATTCCTACTTGGGTAGGGGTAGAATCCTAGAGCGAGAGATCTAGGTAGAGGTTTTTCCCGCAAGGGTTTCCTCTCTAAATACTTATGTGTTGTTGCGATTATTTCAAATTTTTGTTTGCACAATTCAACCCCCCTTCTTATGTCACTTACAACTGGTCTCATCCAACTTCACCCAAGGTTTTAAATATCGATATCGATATCGATATCGTATCGATGAGTCAAAAAGGGGATATATCGGGGATATATTGTCGATATATCGCCGATATCGGTGAATTTTGGGGAAATCACTCAGAAAGCCATAAAATATTAAAAGTTATCATTTCTATGACAAATATATCACAAAAGAATACCAAAAAAATGTGTTTGTGTCCACCCAGACCCCAGATTCAATGCCCCAAAACCCTCCCTCCTGCTTAGACTCCTTTGGTTTCAAACCTCCTCCCTCGCCTGGTTCGAAATTCGAACCTCCCACCCACAGTGTGGCTTCCTGCCACCCTTGGTATCGGCGATATATTGTTGTATCGACGATATATCGTCTATATCCAGGAAAAATATTCTTCAGGTGGTATCGATACCACCCGATCGGGCGATATGCGATATATCGGCAATATATCGCCGATATATCGTGATATGTCAAACCTTGACTTCACCGTGGGACCAAAACAAGGGCTTTTATATGCTCCAACCTCAGATAGATGCTCTGATGTCACTTTAGATGAGCTTGAGGACACTATCTTGGCTTCAACCAGAATGCGGTCTATATCAACGTGCCAATGGATTGAAAAGTTAGACTATCAATACGGGTATCCCCTTTATTGATTGTGGGTCATTAAAGGGTCTTGAATACCTTGGTTGATCTTACGGAGAGACCAGAAGACCCACCACGTAAGGCCACACAGGCAGAGGAGGCCCTTACGGACTGGAATGAGGGGCTAAAAGCACCCCTGAGGCAGTCTAGGTGGAGTTGGTAGCGGAGTAGTCGGTTGTGACGAAGCTCCGACGAGGGTTCCAGCTGGGGTTAGTCGGATCTAGTGCTCTTAAAGGTAAGGAAGACAAAGGTAGGGGCACTAGCCGAACAACTAGTGGATTAGGGGCTAAACCCGAATTCGAGTTAGGCGGTTCTGGGCACTGTTGTTGCTGGAAGGCCTACTATCTGGTGAGGGGGCTGTGAGAAGACCCTCGAGGAGGATTAGGCCAATCGACAAGGGTCTGAAGACCCTTCCACAGGTGGTGGTGCGTTGGTCCAAGGTCTTCGCTGGTGGCAGCGAGTTTAGTCTCTACAAATTCGAAGGAGAAACTAGGGTTTTGTGTTTGGTTGAGAACGAAAGAGGTATGGGAATCAATGAAGGGTATCGAACCCTTGCCTAGGATCGCGGCTTTGATACCAAGTAGAAAGATATGACTTGAATAGTTTATTATGTAGTCCTACCTTTCAATATATAGAGAGCTGAAAAAGTGCAAGACCATTCCTCAAAGAAAAAGGAAAATAAAGCGATACATCACAAGGAAAATAATAAAAATAAAAGAATGAAGTGGCTCAAGAAGAGGAAACTGTAGGATCTAAGAACACAAGCATACTAGAAGGGGGTTGAATAGTGTGATAAAAAAATGTATGTAAGACAATTCAAACCACAAATTAACACCAAATGCATAGTGGTTTCCCTCACTTGGGTACTCTACTACTTAAGTCTCCCGACTTAGGATTTTTAACCCAATTCCTTCAACCTGGATGGAAGCAATTCACTATAACAAGATGTAATTAATGGGTTATCTCAACCCAATTACAAGAGATTAGTAAAAATATAAATTGTACAGGTGTAAGTAAAAATAAAAGGCTTACAACTTGAATCCTAAGTCTCCCAACAATATATAGTTATTAAAATATTATCAACGAAAGCTAAGGAACGAATAGCGCGTAAAATGAATCATAAGAGTGAAAATCTATACACTTAGAGTTGTTGCAAACTCAAAGAATTTTCTTGTAGTCACTAGGCAACAAGTCCAGCACCTTACTAGAAGAATAGTGAATATAAGAATTTTGAAGCAAAGGAGAGAAGAGTGATGTGTGTTGAAAAAAGGACCCAAAGGGGTCTTTTTATAGGTTAGAATGCACCCACCCACGCTCCATATTCGTTGGGTGCCAATTAATGGTGATTTAAATCAAAATTAAAGTAAATTAGCCGTTCAGATTTGGCTCAACGAGTAGTTGGTACCGGTATTAAAGTTTGGATACCGGTATGGGTAGTTGGTCTAGATCTGTATTGCTATTGTTTTGTTAGCATCAAAAAGGGGGAGATTGTTGGAACCTAGTTCCACTTTCTTCTAAATTTTGGTGTTAACAAAACCTTTTTAAAATCTAATGAGTCTTTGTGAGTGAAATTCACAGGAATGGAAAGGCTCAGATATTGATGGAGATGAAGATGAAGATTGATGAAGACTTCTCATGTATGTTTAGTCTTAGATTATGTATGTCTCCTTACAAAAGAAATGGATATAGGAGTTAAAATTAATTAAAGATAATTAGCTCTCAAATCACAACAAAAATTCACTTTTCAAAAATCTAAAGTCATTTTGGTATGGTATTAAAATTGATTAGCTATGAAGTCATTAAACCTTAAAATCAACAATTTAAAATCAAGGTATTTGTTGCAAGTACCGGTATTGTTCACAAATACCAGTACATGCAGGGCACAGGTTTGAGTAGTTAACTCAATCTGTGAACAAGTACTGGTGCTTATCATGAGTATCGGTACATGGTGCTTACAGTTTCTGGAATATTTTCTAACCTGAAATTTACAAGTATCGGTACCAATCATGAGTATTTGTACATGTAGGTTATTGTGTCTACTTTACTATAAACCTGTGAGTAACAAGTACCGATATTCAAGATAAGTACTGGTACCTGTTGATTAGTTGGTACTCAACTGAGAGCACTGAGTACTAGTACCTATGATAAGTATCGGTACCTAGTCTCTTTTGTACTAGCTGCTGGTAGACTGTGAGCAGCTAATACTGGTACCCAAACTTTAGTACCGGTACCAACTATCCGTTGAGCCAAATCTGAATGGCTGCTCTGCTTTAATTTCAATTTAAATCACCCTTAATTGGCATCCAACAGCTATGGAGCATGGGTGGGTGCATTTTAACCTATAAATAGGCCCCTTTAGGTCCTTTATTCAACACAGAACATTACTTTTCTCTACCTCGCTTCCAAATTCTTATGTTCACTATTCTTCTAGCAAGGTGCTAGACCTTTTGCTTAGTGGCTGCAAGAAAATTCTGAGTTTGTAACAAGTCTTCAGGTGTATAGATTTTCATTCTTACGATTCATTTTACACGCCGATTCGTTCCTTAGCTTTCATTGGTAATATTTTAATAATTATATATTGTTGGGAGACTTAGGATTCAAGTTGTAAACCTTTTATTTTACTAATCTTTTGTGATTGGGTTGAGGTAACCCATTAATTACCTCTTATTATGGTGAATTGATTCCTTCTGGGTTGAGAGAATCAGGTTAAAAATCATAAGTCGTGTGACTTAAGTAGTGGAGTACCCAAGTGAGGGGAATCACTATATATTTGGTGTTAATTTGTGGTTTGAATTGTCTTACATACACTTTTTTTAACCACTTAAGTGGTCATTTATAAAAGAGAGCAAGTGAAAAACTTGTCTCATTTCTTTCCTCCAAAACCCTAGCCTCTTTTCAAACTCTCCAAAGCCTTCTCCAAGAAGATCTCTCCAAGGATCTCTCCAACGATATAACGTAATCCCTCCTCTTTTAGGGTCTTATCTCTTTAGGTCATGTTTTCTTGTTTAGATCTATCTTTTCTCCACGACCTTCTCCTGTTGCAATATTTTTTCTTCGGGTACCTACTGGTACCCATCATCGGTACCAGTACTCGTTGGATGCAGCAGAGCCTACTAATGGTAGCAGGTACCGATACTGATGGTAAGTACTGGTACCCGTCCATTCTGTGGTTGGACCTAAATACCAACCAGTATTGGTACAAATGACCAGTATTGGTACGTGCAGGCTGGTGTGTATTCTATAAAACACACATAGCACCGGTACTCCTTACCAGTACCAGTACATGGTGGATCAGTACTACTAGTTAGTACCGATATCAACATGTTGATTTAGTAGTTCCTATTGCTAATAATGTTGTTTATGTCTCTTGTTTTTTGTTTAAATGTGATCAAATGGCACCAAAGTCCAAATCTAAGGGTAAGGCACCTCAAGTTGCTTTTCATAAATTTTGCATCAATAAGGATGCCAAATCTAAATTTGATTTCTACAAGGGCCTAAAGTTTTACCATTATAGGCCTATTGAGTGGAAAGGCTCTAGTCTACATCTTCATGGCTTTACTACCTGTCTTTCTAAATAACACTTGATGCATTTTTTTGGTGAAGCTCTTTTCGATGATGTACCTTGGTGTTAGCTTTCTTTTTTGCCAATATCCAAGAATAAGAAAATATGGGCCATCTTGTTTTGACATCTACTATTTTTGGAAAAAGGATAACCGATACTCCTAAGTTTCTATCAACCATTACTCAATGTCTTAATGAAGGCCATGCATTTAGTTCTCTTGAGGAGAAATTCACCACCCGCTCAAATGCATGAAACACTTCTCCAACTTAGTTGTCAGGGAAAGCCACTTGTTGCCTCTAACATGCCCTTATTTTCTCGAGTTTTATTTCAATTTTAACATGAAACCTTAGGGCAAAATATTCGGGATTTCACAAAATTCTTGTTAACATTTTACTGGTCATCTATGCTATTATTATTAGCTTTCCTATAAATTGAAACATGGTATTTATACATTTTCTTCGTCCTCATTACCGTACTTCTGCCCTACCTCTTGATATTTTAGTTTCTCACTTTCTCATTAAGAGTGGGGTTGATCTCTCAAATTTTATCCCTCTTAGAAAGGTGGTCTATTTCAAGTGGTTAACTCTCAAGAAAATGGGGGTCAAACCTATTGGAGAAGAGTCTTCTAGTGATGTAGAAGAGGATGAGCAAGTTGATCCAAATGCTCAATCCTCTACTTATCAAGTTCCTAGGTCGACTTCCGACTTTGTTCCCATGGCCTACCCTTATCTGGAAGTCGAACTTCCTTGGGCTAATCTAGCTCATTTACCTGGACTTGATCCTACAATGATCAACACCTTCAACTATATCGGCCAAAACTTAACCAACCTAAACTTTGGCATGCGTCAAATGGAATGCAAGTTCCATGATCTATCACTTTTTGTTGAGTCCTCCCATCTTGCTCAATCCACTCAACAACCTAAACAACGGAAGCGAACTCAACCAAAGGCTCCTGTGGAATTTGGAGAACGTCGACAAAAACATTTTCAAGGTCTATATCAAGCTTCTCAACAAGTTGAGGAAGAAGAGCCAATTCTTCCTAATGAAGGTGACGAGGAAGAAGAGATGCATGATGAAGACATTCCTTATGATGATGATGATGATGATGAAGATGAAGAAGGTGAAGTTGAAGATGAAGATGAAGATGGTTAAGATGAAGACGATGGCGACGACGACGACGACGACGACGAAGATGATGGTAGTGACGATACGAAAATCATCTTCACTCTTCAACAACAATATGTTCGCAAGAAGTGTCATACTTAGAATGTTTAGAATTAGTCTTTTAAACCACTTTGGCTATGTATGAGCTTATGTTTAGATGTTTGAAATGTACTTTCAATTTCACTTCTATGGTTTAAATATTATGCTTAAGCTTTGTTGCAAAATTATTCTTACATGTACACTTCAGTTTTTAATAGTTGACAAAAAAGGGAGGGAATAAAGTTAATATACATATTTAAAAGGAGCTTAGTTTGAGGGGGAGGTTGTACTCCTATTGGAGTTTTTTTATTCCTTCTCTTATTTAGCTTCTATCTTTATAATATGTGTATTGCTATTGTTTTGTCAAACACCAAAATTTAGAAGAAAGTGGAACTAGGTTGCAACAGAAACCAATCCTAATTCCATCCCAAAGTAAGCAAATTATATCTCTCTAAATCTAATCAAATCTCTGGCAAACGTAAAAATGAATCTCTAACAAATGTCTAAAACAAAATAGTGAAAACTAAAATAGGAAGTAGATAATTCCACCCCTAACAAGATTTTCTCTAACACTCCCCTCCAAGTTGGAGCATGCACGCTCAACTTGAAGTAGTACTGGTAGCCGCTATGGTCTAGTTATGTTCTGTACCTATTTTGTGAGTGGTATTTTCTTATTTTCTTGAGGATACCTCATGTAATTTTCCCACCTTTATATATTGAGAGGTTGGACTATGGAATAAAGTACTTTGCTCATTTGTTTTAACTAAGACTATAGCAGAAGTAGCAGCCTCATAGTGTTGTAGCAGTAGTAGAAACCATACATATAATGGTCGTAGCAGTAGTAGCGACCACACATTGGGAAACGTTCCTAAGCACAGTTAGGGCTGAGCCTGTGGCTCAGATTTCCCACCACTCATTGACATCTTCTATGCCAATGATAAGACTCGAAGCTTCAACACGACTTTAGCGACTCCTTTAGTGGTCGCAATGGTAGCAGTAGGTGAGGGTTCGTCACCCTTCAACAGATTGTGCAGATGCTCAATTTGAGCCTGTGTGAACTAATGTGATTATGGTGGTGCAACCACGGATTTGACGTGTGATGATGGCATGTAGAAAGAACATGCAGAAGTGGTTGCTTGTAGGAGAGAGAGGGTCAATGGTCAAGGGGAGTTTCTTAGAAACGTTTCCACTTTGATACTGTATGGAGATTTAAGGAATAGAAATATTATTCTAAATCTCAAGAATAAAACATAGAGTTGGGTTCCTTTATGTAGAGAGTAAACCAATCCTAATTCTATCATAAAGGAAACAAATCATATCTCTATAAATCTAGTTAAATCTCCAATAAACCTAAAATATATCTCTAGCAAATCTCTAGGAAAAACTAGAATAGGATGTGGATAATTCCACTCCTAACAAGATTTTCTCTAATAAAACTATTTCATTAATCAAATCTTTTAGATTACCGTTATCATGCTTCCATGATGCCCCGGATGAATTGTTGGTGATGAATTGTTCGTCCAACCACGTGAACCTAAAATAACAAAGAGTTACTAAACTCTAGCACCCATTTATTGCAATAGCACAGAAACTATTCAGTAAATAATCCTGCCTTTCATTAATGTACAATGCACATTGATGATAGTTTTCATTTTATCTTCGATGCTACTCCCGAAGGTGAAATTAACAGTCTATAAATTCCTGCTAACAAGCATCATGCGGAAATCATTACCAAGGCATCAAAAGAAGCAAATCATCTGATATTATAACCAAGTTAAGCTTATATATTCTAACTTGAAGGTGGGTGAGTATTATTAAGTTTTTTTACTCATTTATATAGCTTTTTCGAAGAATATAAGTAATAGTTCTTGTTCTTCCTCATTTGGGTCTCTTCAGAATTTCACCTTTGGGGCTGTCTATATAAAAGCTGGTGCCTTGATCGGTAGCCTTAAACCTGACAATTTTGTTACCAATGCGATAATTTTCTCTATTTGTCAATTTTCAGCTAAGAAAGAAGATTGCCTCAGCAACATCAGCAATAAAATCTGTTTTTGGGCAAGAAGAAGCAAAACAAGATGCTGTGAGTTTTAGACTTTACTTTGATGGTATAAGTTAAAAGCTGAATGCGCCAATTAATTATTCCTTTGTTTCTGGCAGTCTGATAAACTAGAAAAGCTAAGGGAACGCATGATCAAAGTGCGAGAGCTTTTCCGCGATACTGAATTGACTGAATTTGTCATTGTAACAATTCCAACAGTAAGTATTAAGTCTATATGTTGTCATCGACTGAATTTGTCATTGTAACAATTCCAACAGTAAGTACCAAGTCTCTATATGTTTGACAACTTTAGAGGCTGCTCCTTGTAGGATTACTTTTTTTTCCATTTATACCATGGGAATCAAACAGCTACTACTTCACTTTTGTTTAGAATGAAACAGGTACTGATGTTGCATTCTAATGGGATCAAAATATTCTAGTATAATTCATCCATGTCATGCTGGAAAAACTACAAGATAGAACAATGGGACATACTGAACATGGATAGGACAACTCATGTGACTTGTAAACACTAGCCAACTAGTCATGCATGGACTTCTAAAATCATATGAGAACTATGTCATGTGTGTGTGTTTGTGCATGAGCATGCATGTGTCTACAACACCTCTCAGGCCATGTTGGACTGAACTCAAAACCTAATATGAAGTGGTTATATAGATCTTGAGGAAAACTTAATGACCCCATCTAACCAAATTGCATAACTGTTTGCATACATCTTGCGTTGCATTGTGTCTGGTTCTGACTCTGCCCAATGACCATCAAGGAATTTCTTTATTGATTTCTTCATGTCCTTTAGTTTCTTGATTTTATTAAGAAACAATCCCTTCCTCTTCTGCCTGTGAAGCAATTTTTTTCAATGTATTGGATATTCTCAAGAAAATTCACTTGACTGGTGATATTGGAGTTAGAGAATTACCAATGTGTTGTAATGATTCATACAGATGTATCACACCAAAACATACAAACATGTATTTATATGTATGTATATCATACCCATACACTTATTTTTTATGTTATTCATCTGAAACCATTGCGGAGGAATTTTTTTTGAAGTAAAATACTAATGGGATAAAAACAATCATGATTGAAATGGAAAACACTAGAAAGATTTTTTACTTAATCTAGTGTTCTTGCATGAGAAACACATATGAGTAGAAAAGTTAGTCCTATTACTTTGCCATCAAAGTGTAGCACAAAAGAAGTTGAGATTTGGTAGTTTGAATGTTGACACTTTGATAGGTAATCTCATAGAGATTGTGGATACAATGATAAGAGAAAGCTTCAAATTCTTTGCCTTCAAGAGATAGTAAGTTGGAGAGAAAGCCAAGGACATTGAGAGGACATGCTTCAAATTGTGATACCAAGAAAATGATAAAGCTAGAAATGAAGTTGGAATTATTATCCATAATGATCCGAAGGAGATTGTGGTTGAGATTAAGAGGATGGGAGATTGAATTATTTTGATAAAATTAGTCTTAGAAGGAGAGATCTTGAATGTTATTTCAACTTATGCACCTTAAGTTGGTTTGGATGAAATGATAAAGAAAGAATTTTGGGAGGAGCTTGCTATGATAATTTAAGGAATTTGTGGAGATAATTTGCTTTATTGGAGATTTAAATGGGCATGTGGAAAAAAAATGCTTTAGGGTACGCGAGGGTGCTGATAATCATGGCCTTGGTAGGAGATGAGAGGACTTTTATTGATTTTGAAATGGCTTGTGATATTTTTATAGCAAATATTATCTTTGAAAAACAAGAAGAGTAGCTAATCGCTTGCAAAAATGGTCTAAAAAGAACACAGATTGACTATTTTGCTTTAAGAAGAAGAAATTGATTGTGTTGTAAGATTATAAGATTATTTCAAGGGAGTGTGTAAGTACTCAAGATCACCTTTTGGTGACGGACATGCATATGAAGTCAAAGAAGAGAAGATTGGTGTTAAAAAATATGAGAATGAAATGATGGAATCTTAAAAAAGAGTGGAAGAGATTCAAGGAGAAGATGCTGCAACAAGGGACTTATGATGTTAAAGTGCTGATGACTTATTGATGTAGCCCATAATTAGTTCACATTAGAACGCAAGTGTGTTTCTCCAAATTTTATCATTTAAGTTTTCCATAAGGTGGTTGTAATTTTTTCGCGAGTCCTTTCACAAAGGGATGCTTTGGTTTCCAAGAATTGTGTTGCATTTAAGTCGGAAAAAATGATTAATCTTATTCAACTCCAAAACCCTACATCTCTTTATATAGAGGGAGGTGAAGGATAACTTACAACATAAGTTCATGTGGAAAAATAAAATAGAAAAAAATACAAAAAGTAATATAAAGAGTGCTACACTAACACTTCCCCTTAAGTTGGAGCATATATATCAATTAGGCTAAGCTTGGAACAACATATATTAAATGTGGATCGAGGAAGTGGCTTCGTGAATATATCCGTTGTCTGATCTTCAGAGGCAACTGAGGTGGTGTAGATAATCCCACGTTGTATCAAGTCTTTGGTATAGTGGTAATCAACCTTAATGTGTTTTGTACGTTCACGAAACATTGTGTTGTTTGCTATATAGGTAACAGCTCGATTATCACAGCTCATCTCCATTGGCTCCACCTGAACATGCAAATCCTGCAACACTGATCTGACCTAAACCATCTCTGCAGCTGTTTGTGCCATAGCAAGGTACTTTGACTCTGCACTTGACCTGGACACCACCTACTACTTCTTACTCCTTCAGGTCATAAGATTGCTTGCCACATAGGTACAGAAACCAGTAGTTGACTTTTTGTTTGCCATGCAGCCTACATAATCAGTATCAAAATAGCCAACAATATTCATAGATTCTCCTTTTCGAAATAGAATGCCTTTGTCTGGTGCTCTCTTCACGTATCTAAGCACCTGCATAGTAGCATTCCAATGCTGGTCGATTAGTTTGTCCATGAACTGACTAAGTTTTCCTACTGCAAGGGAGAGATTAGTAGTAATAGTAAGATATAATAGCTTACTAACCAATTGCTTATAAGACCTATGGTCAATAGCCTGAGACTCAGTATCATAGAGATGTCTTTTAGGATCCATTTATATATTGGCAGGTTTAGATCCCAACATCCCAGTTTCCTATAGCATATCAAGGGCGTACTTGCGCTGACTTAGAACAATAGCATCTTTGCTGCATGCCACCTTAATACCCAAGAAATACCTAAGTTCACCCAGGTCCATCACAAAAGAATCAGCCAACTTCACCTCAGCTATCCCAACGATGTCATCTCTAGTAAGAATGAGATCATCAACATAGACTAGGAGTGCCACAAATCCCCCTATGCTTTTCTTGACAAAGAGCGAATGATCTGCAGAAGACCTCAAAAGTCCCATGGTTTGTACCTCCTTTGACAGCCTCTGGAACTAAGCATGCAAATTCTGCTTTAGGCCATAGAGCCTTCTTCAGCCTACATACACACTCTCCCTAAGTTTCAAACCCTGGAGGTTGTTGCATGTAGACCTCCTCCTAAAGATTGCTATAAAGAAATGCATTCTTCACATCCAGTTGATGTAGAGGCCAGTTACAGTGTGCAACAACAGATAAGAGAATGCGAACAGTAGGTAGTTGTGCCACAGGTGAGAAGGTCTCAAAGAAATCCACCCCATATGTTTGGGTGAATCCCTTCGCTACTAATCTTGCCTTGTGATGAGATATGGAGCCATCTTGATTGTACTTGAGTCCGAAGACCCAACAACATCCTACAATCTTGGCATGTCTTGGTAGATCTGTAAGCTCCTACATTCACGTCCCTTTAGAGTGCAAGGCAACTATCTCCTCCATGGCGTGATGTCACTTCGGATTGAGCATAGCTTACTGATAGGAAGTAGGAATCTGTGTAGTAGAGAGAGAAACAGTGAACATAGCAAAGGATTTCCTAAGATTAACAGTAGACACTTCTCCATGGTATGGTAGTGTGCACAACTACAAGGAGCTTTTCGAATAGCAATCAGAAGGTCTAGGTCCTCTATAGGCTTATCAACTGCATTTAGGGGAGCCTGCTCCTCGGAAGGAGTAGAATCATTAGACGAACCTGCATGACCACCACTAGAAGAACTCACGCTAGTATCAACACATACCTGACTAGGGGAGGAGACAAGTGGCTGAGGTGGTGGGGGGGTGTGCTTGATGCCATGCATGTTGCTTGTATGTAACTGGAAATCTGTAGACATGAGTAGACTCTAACTCCTGCCTGTTGGTGGTCTTTGTAACAGTGATATCCTCACTATGAGTAACTCCTGCCTGTATGTACAGTCAGCTTAGCAGGATTATTGTGACCGCACGTCTCCCTGAGATTACTGGACAGACTTCCTCTTTAGCTTTTGGTGGAGGTGGGGGGACTTGGGGTTCTCCCTCTACTCGTGGACGTGGATGTGGTAGAAGACAGTAGGGTAAACCATGTCCTACGTGTACCATCTGTGGTCGGATCGTCCATGTGGAGGCTTCTTGCTGGTCCAAGCATGGGAGACCTTTCGTGGCCAATTAGGTTGTTACCACCTCTGAGATAGAGTCAGGCGTAGTGTCACGAGTAGATTATGATGTTGTGGTGCAGCAACTTGCTCAGATCACTCGGGAGACACCCCTTCATCCTCAGACATTGCTACCATTGCCTCCTCAGGTATAGGTTGTGTTTTTGGTGCTTCTGATAGGTTTACTTGGTTGGTTGATTCTGGTGCATCACGTTACGTAAGTGTTGATCATAGTAGTTCTCAGCATTTTTAGTCTATGCATCCTAGTAAGACAATTCAGGTAGCAGATGGGAGGCATGCTAGAGTTGATGGTCAAGGGGAGGTGTCAGTTACCCCCAATATAAGATTGCCCAATGTTCTATTTGTTTTAGATTTTCCTATGAGTTTGTTGTTTGTTAGCAAGATTACAAAGGATCTTAATTGCAGGGTGATTTTTGTTGATGTTGATTGTGTATTTCAGGACAAGCTCATGGGAAAGATGGTTGGTGGCAAATATGAAGGGAGTATGTATCGTCTGTCTCAGACTCCAGTTGCTGCAACATGCTAGGGGGATGTGTGTTTTGCTACCGGAAGTGCTCTGCAGTGGCATAACCGTCTTGGTCATCCATCTCTGGACAGGCTTCATCGCAACATCCCTTATCTCTCATCAACCATTGAGATTCACTGTAATATTTGTCAGATGGGAAAGCACCATAGATCGACTTATCCTACTAGTTCTACTATTGCTGAGTCCGTTTTTTATTTGTTGCATTTAGATGTATGGGGTCCTAGTCGTATTTGAGATCGATTGGGTCATAGATATTATTAGTGATTGTGGATGATTGTTCCAGATTGTTTTGGGTATTTTTATTAAAGAATAAGTCAGATGTTAGGTCTGTGATTGAGACCTTTAGTATTGAAATAAAGAATCTGTTGAGAGAATTGAGTGGTTGTTTAGTGCTACATTGGAAAGTGTGGACTGTGTGAGTGGTGGCCTATAAATAGGCTTGTATTCCCTCAGTTATTCTTTGAGAAGAAATACAAATCAGTGTCCTATTGGGGCCTTCTCCTGTGGTTTTCTCCCCGCTCTTCGTGAGTTCGGTTTCCACGTAAACCCAAGCGTTCCTTGATTTGTTATACTTTGATATTTATGCTTCCTCGTTATTTAAATATTTTAACTTGGTATCAGAACTGTTTGATTCTTCGGTTTATTCTTTGAATTATTATCTTTTCTCAGTACTTTGTTTTTTGAGTTCTAAATTTCTTTTCCATCTGAAATAGAAGGTGGTGCAAAGGCTTGTTGCCCTCTTATTGGCAACAGCAGCAGCGAGCGTCGCTCCCAGTGGTGTACAGGTGATGAGATCAGAGGCACTCAGATCTGCGTGGATGACGCCGATGACGAGCAGCGAAGGCATGGACTGCACTCCACGACGGCCTCAAGGGCGACGCGATTGTCGCGGAGTAGGGCGGTGATGGAGGCGAAGTGCTTCGTCATGAGGGGCCGCAGCGACGGTGCTTTCATCGCGATCTGGCCAATGATGAGAAAGATAACCGCCCTTTATCGACGGCATTTTGCGGTAGGCCTCATTGACAAGGTCAGGCGATGGAAGAACGCTCGCCAAGATGCGATTTCAGGCGAGAATCATGGAAGGATCTCGCTTGAGATCGTCCTGCCTCGAGTGCTTGAGGGTGGTGGAGACGAAGCAGTCTCTCTCCGCGGCGATGGTGGAGAAGATTGCGGCAAGAGACATGGGCCAATCTGGTAGAGCGATCTCAGGCGAGGATCACGACGAGGATTTCAGTGAAGATCTTTCGAGATTGCTTATACGAAGCGAAGTTCGGATCTGGCTGCGCATGTTGGCGATGAAGACGATTGATCTTGGAGAGCCCCATCCTGGTGAGATTGGAGGGGATGACGATGGCACTTGCGAGAACCCCAAGGTAAATGGGGAGCTTTGTCATGAACTACACGTGCACCTGTCGAGAGCCCTCGGCGATGTTGCCTCCATTGACATCTAACACAACTTCGTGGGAAGAGGAGTGACAACAATATTATTCGATTCTCCCTGAACCCTATTAAGGGGAGAGGGAGTTTACAAAAAAAAAAGGCAGAGAGAAAAAAAGGAAAAGAGAGAAAGGAAGAAGGAAAAATAAAAAAAAAAGGAAAAAAAGAGAAAATGGCGTGAAAAAAAGGGGAGAAAAGAAAAGAGAAAAAAAGAAGAAAAAAAGAAAAAAAAGAAGGTAAAAATAAATGATGCTGAGGTTTATGGTTGAGAGAAGATGTGAAGTATTCTCTAGTTTTTAATATTTTATTTTCTTCTCGTCATTATTTTTTCTTCCATACGAGTATGGGAGAAAGGGGGAGTATGGGAGCTTGTTGTAGTCGCCCCCGCTTGGGAGTTCCTTTTGTTTATGAATTCCACATGAGAAACCCAACTCTGGAAGGCCTATAGTTTCGAGGTCCTCAGAGGAAGGACTGATTTCAGGTTTCTATGTGGGAGATCTAGTTTCATTAACTCCAAAGATGGAGGTCCACCTTCGAGGTCTTCAGAAAAAAACTCAATTTCAGGGTTACTGAACGGGGAGCCATCAGCACCAGATTTTTAGAGATAGCCATAGATCTTTCAACAACTCCAGCCTTTGTTCCTGCCTATGTAGAGTGGGTTTCTTTGTGTTACAAGCTGAGCATTCCATGCTTCAGCTTTGAGGAGTGTTGAGAGAATTGAGTGGTTATTTAGTACCACATTAGAAAGTGCAGGCTTTGTGTATGAGTGGTGGCCTATAAATATGCATGTACTCCCTCAGTTATTCTTTGAGAAGAAGAAATACAAATCAGTGCCCTATCGGGGCCCTCTGTAGTTTTCTTCCCGCTCTTCGTGAGTGGGGTTTTCATGTAAACCCAAGCGTTCCTTGATTTGTTATGCTTTAATATTTATGCTTCTATGTTATTTAAATATTTTAATTAATCCGTTTGCTTCTACTATCAAAGTTGTTCGTACTGATAATGCACTTGAATGTGTATTACATGGATGATAGCCTTCTACAAAACTCATGGAGTGGTTTATCAAACCACGTCCCCATATGTCCCAGTAGAATGGGATGGCAGAGAGGAAGCAGAGATATCTTTTGGATGTGGCCTGGACTCTATTGATTCACCATAATGTTTCATCACAATTCTGGAGAGATGCAGTACTTACTGCATGGTATTTGATTAATAGAATGCTTAGTTCTGTTATATCTGAGCAGGTATCATGGTAGATATTGTACCCAGACAGAGAGTTATTTCAATTGCTACCTTGGACTTTTGGCTTTGTAAACTTTGTGCGCATTATTAGGCTAAGTAGAGATAAATTTGATCCCAGAGCAGTTAAGTGTCTTTCTCGGATACACCCATACCTAGAAGGGCTACAGATGTCATGATCCCTTGCAGAAGAGGCATTATGTTAGTGCCGATATTACTTTTCATGAGACTACACCATATTTTTCCGTTACGGGGAGTCAATTGATGTTTGAGACAGAGAGGGCACCAATGCCCATTCCTTCTATTCACTTTGGAGATTTTCCTGCTACTCATATTACATCACTAGGGACTACAAATACAGGTCTTACTCGGTTCAAAGATCCTCCACTAGTTTTTAGAAAACCAATGACATATTGGCAACATACTCCCCTCCAGCACCATCATCCTCCTTACAACAGGTCTGTGTTGACACTACTGACCATCGTGTGTTTGGTGTTGACCCTGCAGATGAAGTACTAGTTGATTTTGAGTCCCCTGTTGATGGTATTGAGTCCCCTTCTGATAATCTGGACCTTTCGATTTCTATTCGGAAGGCTCCCTGAAGCTGTGCACACTATTGGGTTGTTGAGGTAGTTTCTTCTTATTGTCTTAGTCGCCTGTTTGCCATGTTTACAGAGGCACTGTCCTCACAGATTCCAGTCACCTACTAGTAGGCTATTGCTTGATCCAAAGTGGCTCAAGCCATGGAGGATGAGATGGCTGCACTTTAGTCTCGGTAGACAAATGGGAACTTTGTTACCACTTGGTGCACGTACTGTTGACCATCGTTGGGTCTTTGCCTTGAAATATAATCCTGATAGATCTATTTCTCCATATAAAGGTCACCTTGTGGCAAAAGGATTTACCCAGACATATGGGGTAAATTTCTTTAACACCTTTTCTTTAGTGGTCAGGCTTCCTACTGTGTGAATTCTTGTCTCTATTGTTGTTCATCTTGATTGGCCATTATATCAGTTGAACGTGAAGAATGCCTTCTTTTATAGTCATTTACAAGAATAGGTATACATGCAGCAACCCCCCGATTTTGATACTTAGGGGGAATGTGTATGTAAGTTGAAGGTGATATATGGACTCAAGCAAAGTCCACAGGCCTGGTTTTAGAAACTATCAGAAGTTGTTGAAGGTATGGGACTCAGCAGGTCTTCTGATCACTCCTTATTTATACGGAAGACAGACAAGAGAACTGTTGTTCTTTTTATCTATGTAGATGACCTTATTATCACCGATGATGATACAACTGGGATAATTGAGGTCAAGCAGAGGTTGGCAAATAAATTTGTTATGAAGGACCTTGGTTCCTTGAGATATTTCTTGGGCATTGAAGTGGCAAGAGGAAAGGAAGGTATTGTTCTTAGTCAGAGGAAATATGCTCTTGATTTACTACAGGAGACTAGGATGTTGGGATCCAAGTCAGCCAACATACTCATGGACCCTAAGATGCACTTGTATGATGTAGAGTCATGGGCTGTAGTGAGCAATGGATATAGACAGTTGATTGGGAAGTTGCTTTACCTTACTATCACACACCCAGATATCTCTCTTGCAGTTGGAAACTCAGTTAGTTTATGGACAAGCCAACCAAGCAATACTGGGATGCTGCTATGCAGATGCTCAGGTACTTGAAATGATCACCAAGATGTTGATTACTGTTCAAGAAAGGCAAGTCTATGACTATAATGGGATATTCTGATGCACACTATGCTGGTTGCCTTTTTGATAGGAAATCCACTACTGATTTTTGTACTTATGTGGTTGGTAATCTGGTGACATGGAGGAGCAAGAAGTAGAGTGTTGTGTCCAAGTCAAGTCCTGAGTCAGAGTATAGAGCAATGGCATATACGATTGCTGAGCTTGTATGGGTGACATCTATCTTATTTGACTTGCATGTTAAGATTAAGGAGCCTATGGAGATGAGATGTGACAATCGGATTGCTACCTAGATAGCTAACAATCCTATGTTCCATGAGCGCACAAAACATCTAGAGGTTGTCACTACACTAGAGACTGATTCAGAGAGGACTTATCTTTACTACACCAGTTGCTTCAGAGAACCAAACAACAAATATTTTCACTAAGCCTTTTGCCAGGTTTGCATTTGATACTTGCTGTGACAAGCTGAGCATGATAGACATCTATGCTCCAACTTAAGGGAGAGTGTTGAAATACACTTTAGTTATCCTTTGTCATTTTGTACTTGTTATGAATAGCATGCGTAGAGTGTCGAGGCTTCCTTGGGCGTAGGAAAACAATCCATAAGGGGATTGCCCATGTGGAGATAAGAGAGAGGAGCAGCCAGTGGTTGCTTGTTTGTTGGCCGACGATGTGGTCGTCGGTGGCCAAGGATGGTGGCCGGTTGTTATGAAGAACAAAGAGGAGAGGAGTCTTGGAATTGGAAATATTATTGTTGATTCACGAATCAATTACAATGGGAAGACTCTCTTTATATAGAGAGAACATATCCCAAGAAAATAAGAAACAAATCTTATCTCTAAAATAAGAAAGATCAAATTCTCAAAACTAATTCCTAAAACAACTTTCCTAAAACTCACTTAACAAAATAACAAAACTTAGCATCTAAGCAAAACCAAACTTAGACCTTGGGTTCTCCTAACCATCAGCCCTGAGGGCCTGTTCGATGTTGCCACGTGGCCTGTCTGGCTGCCATGTGGTAGGTCCATTTGGCTCCTTTTTCCCAATAGTACTATTTATTTATTTCATGTTTTTCACGGGTTCTCTGATGTAAATTACCGAACACCTCTCTCTATATAAAGAGGTGTAGGGTTTACTATTCAAATAAGATGATTCGTTTCCTCCCACTGTGTACATGCAGTTGCCCCCTTGGTTCAAGGCTAAGGGGAAGTGCGTATGTAGGTTGAAGAAGGCTATTTATGGACTCAAGCAAAGTCTAAGGGCATGGTTCCACAAGTTATCAGCAATGGTTGAGAAGATAAGCTTGTAAAGATCCTTTTCAGATCACTCACTGTTTGTTAGGAAGGCAGAGAGAGGTGTGGTGGTTCTCCTAGTTTATGTTGATAACTTGATCATTTTAGGGGATGACAAAACTAGAATTGGATAAGTCAAAAGATCTTTAGTAGACCAATTTGTTATGGAAGATCTTGGCTACTTACGATATTTTCTAGGGATTGAAGTAGCAACTAGTAGAGATGGGGTAGTTTTATCCAAAAGGAAGTATGCTATTGATGTACTTAAAGAAACAGGCATGTTGGGATCTAAACATGCTAATATATCCATGGATCCCAAAGCACACTTATATGATAGAGAAGCAGAAGTAATTGATAATTATTCTTATAGACAACTGGTTGGCAAATAACTATTACTAGACCTGATATTGCTCTGGCAGGTACCAAGTTGAGTTAATTTATGGACAAGCCTACTAAGCTGCATTGGGAGGCAGCTATGCAAATGCTTAGATACTTGAAGAAAGTACCTAGTCGTGGAATACTTTTTAAAAAGGGAGCTTCTTGTGAGATATTCAGATGATTATGCAGGAGATATAGTAGATAGAAAATCTACCATTGGCTTTAGTACCTTTGTTGCTGGAAATCTTGTTACATGGAAAAGTAAAAAATAGGCAGTTATCTCTAGGACTAACACAGAATCTGAGTATCGTGCTATGGCTCAGACTGCAACTGAGATTGTTTGGGTTAAATCCCTACTTAGAGACCTACATGTCCAGATTAATGGTCCTATGGAGATGAGATGAGATAACAAGGTAGCCACTTACATTGCTAATAATCCAATGTTTCATGAGAAAACAAAGCATGTGAAAGTGGATTGTTACTACACTAGAGATCTGATACAATGGGAAGTGTTGCATACTACTTTTGTTGCTTCAGAGGACTAAACTGTTGATATATTTACCAAGCCTGTGCCATGAGGAGCATTTGACATGTGTTGCTCCAAGTTGAACATGATAGATATCTATGTTCTAGCTTGAAGGAGAGTGTTGACTCACTCATACTCCTTACCTTTTTATTTATTCTGTTTTGTAGCTTTTATTATTTTTTATTTCTTATCTGGACATGCCGTGTAATTTTTCCCTTACTTCTCTTCTATATAAAGAGGTGTAGGGTTTATTGAAATAATATGATGCTTTAGTTTGTCCTATTGGTATATATGGGTTGAAACAAAGCCTGAGAGCTTTGTTTGATAGATTTAACACAACCATTCAAAGTTTTGGGTTCTTGAGATCTATAGTTGATCATTCAGAGTTTGTGATGCATGCTAAGGCAGGATCGGTGATTTTGATAGTCTATTTGGATGATATCCTAGTGACATGAAGTTATAAGGAAGGCCTAAAGGTAGTCAAGGGTTTCTTATATACTCAGTTTGTTACCAAGGACCTTTGGTTGATTAGTTATTTTTTAGGCATTGAGGTACATCACCTGGATGAAGGGATGGCTCTTTCTCAACAGAAGTATGTGCTGGACATGCTTTGTGAGGCAGGGATGTTTGGCTGCAAACTTGCTACCATACCACTGGACCCTACCTATCACTTAGCTGATACTGACAATCGTATCCTAGATGTCACTAGATACAGAGCCATGGTGGGGAAGTTGTTATATCTGACTGTGATGCGACTGGATATATCTTATCCAGTTGGAAGACTGAGTCAGTTTATGCAAGAGCCCAGATTAAGCAGGAGTATGTCAGGTTTAGCAATATCTGAAGAGAGCTCCTAGAAAGGGTCCATTCTTCCAGAGGCATGGCTATCTTGAGGTATGTGGCTATTCTAATGTAGATTATGCTGGTTTCCGTGAGGATAGACGATCTACTATAGGATACTATACCTATGTTGGTGGTAACTTTGTTACATGGAAGAGCAAGAAGCAGAATGTAGTCTCCAGATCTAGTGTAGAATCAGAGTACTGAGCTATAGCACATACCACCTGGGAACTATTCTAAATCAAATCTATCTTGCATGATTTTGGTGTTGATGTAAGGAACCATAATTATATGTTCCAAGCTGAGCATGTTTGATATTTATGCATCAGCTTGATGGGGAGTGTTAGAGTCTTATTATATTTTCATCTTGTCTATTTTTAATGTCTTGTATTTTCATTATTGTCTAAGGGTCTTTTTCAAAAAAAAATTATTGTCTAAGGGTCCCTTATGTAATTTTCTCCGTTGGAGTCTCTCTATATAAAGGGCGCTCAGGGTTACGGAATAAAGAGATTTTACTCATATTCTCCTAACAACATCAAATCTAGTGTTCCATGAGTGCACCAATTATTTTGAGGTAGATTGTCATTTTGTAAGGAATATGGTCACTACAGGAAAGATCTGCACAACCACTACCTCTTTAAAGCAGCAGATTGTAGATGTCTTTTCTAAGGCACTCTCATGGAAGCATCATGGTTTCTTATGCTCTAAGCTGGGCATGCATGACATATATGCTCTAGCTTGAAGAAGAGTGTTAGTGTTATATTGTGGGTTGTGTTATTTTTATCTTGTTTTGGTTTTCCTTGTAATTTGCCCAGTATCTTTCTATATAAAGAGAACTAGGCTTTGAATTGACAATTAGATGTTTATTTCATTTCCAATGGGTAGATTAGTGGATTATTTTGATATTACCATTAGTTTTCTTCAAGGATCAACTTAGGCCCTTATCTATTTACCTTGGCCATAGATGAGTTAACAAAACATATTCAAGAAGAGGTACTTATATTTTTTGTTGACGATAAGATTAGACCAGAGATGGAGTAAATAAAAAAATTAAGTTTTGGAGAGAAGTCCTAGAAGTTAAAAGGTTTTCAACTAAGCACGATAAAAATGAAGTATATGAAATGTATGTTTAGTGGTAGAGGGAATAATGAGAGGATAAATGTAAAATTTGGAGTAGAGTGCAAATAAAAAAAAAGGTTTTAAATAATGGAGTTATTGGATTCATTTTTCAACACACCGATAAAATCTATGAAAATGTTGCACATAATTCATGCAAGGTAGTTAAAATGGAAAGAGGCATTTGATATTTTATGTGATGAGAGAGTTCTCCTGGAAGTTAAATGAAAGTGTTAATAGAACAGCAATAAGATTTGTCATGTTCTATGGTTTCGAGTGTTGAGTGTTAATTATATGATTGTGAAAAAGATGTTTATGGAAAAAATGAAGATGCTAAGGTATATGTGTGGCTATACAAGAAAGGACTGCATTACTAATGGGATTATCCGAAAAAAGGTTAGCATGACATCGATAAAGGATAAAATGAGACACATCTAAAGTTGTTTGGACATTTGCAAAGAAAGTCGACTAATGTCACAGTCAGGAGGTGTAATGTTAAACCTCCTAGTAGGGGGTAAGTAATGCCAAAAAAATGTTAAAAGAAAACAATTTAGTATGATCTCTGGTTCGTTATATCTTGAGGGTCTACTTGTAATGTTTTTATTTCATTGGACTATTGTTATACTTTTTCCCTCACCTCTTTTTATATAAAGAGGTGTAGGACTAACTTAGTAAATAAGAAATCTTATTTTCTTCAACTTGGTATTAGAGCACCATGTTGGGAACTCCACCTAAGAAAAACCCTAACCTTACTTCAAACCCCTCCACCGTCGTCACCGCTACCACTAGTGGCAGCGTTGGCGCACCATAGTAGCTCCATTGTCGAGTGACACTACCCTAATGCAACAGCAGCATCGTCGCCTCTCAGTGTTGCACTGCCACCAGGCCATTAGAGAGGGTGCTATAGCATCACTTAGGCCTCCACGCACTGCTGCAGTAGGCCAGCGAGAAGCAGGGGAGGCAATTCAGATCGCCAGCAATTGCCTTCTCTCTGCCACGTCGTTCCTAGTGGTAGGGAGAGGGCAGTAGGTCATGGATCCCTTTCCGGTAGTTTCTAAGAAGGTTCTTGTTGTCTTGGTGATGGAGTTCTAGATCAAGAACCTTTCTACTTGTGGTATGATTTTCTTCAGATTGTGGTTTGATTTTGTGGTGTGTATTCCCCTTGTTGATTTTTTGGGTGTGTATTCCCCTTATTGGATGATTCTTGGGGTGCGTATTCTCCCGTGAAGTGTAGGAGATATTGTGTGTTGATTATGGGGTGTGTATTCCTCGAATATTGGTGTTTGATACAGAAATTCAGATCTGTAGTTTCTCTTTCTGTGTGTTTGGAGTTAGCATGGCTTCATCAATAGAATCTGAGGTGTCTTCAGGACAGGGTATAGAAAGTGGAGTGTACAAGAACCGATTTTTCGCTTCGATTGTGAAACTGGATGAGACCAATTACCCTCGTTGGTCTCAAACCTTGCTTGTTACCGTAGAAGGTCATGAGAAGAAACATGTTCTTATGAAGGCACCACCGGAACAGAAAACAGGAAAGTATGCAACCTGGAATAGGGATGATGCTATGGTGAGCTTAAATCTTGAACAATGAGTCCCCGCATTGAAGGTGAAATTATGTATTACATGTCGGCTAAGGAGATGTAGGATGGCTTGAAGATTGCTTATTCACATGAGTTGAATTCCACTTAAGTGTTTCAGATACACTATGATCTATGCCATCTCAGGCAGGAGGCAATGGGTCTATCATAGTATTATTCTACTATGAAGGCATTGTTGGAAAAATATAATGCTTGCAGGTACATGTGTACATCCATCGCATGCAAGGTCACAAGATGGAGTTCGCAGAACATATGTTCCTTGCAGGGCTGAGTGATGATTATTCTGCGGCTCGCTCATAGATCTTCACTCTTTCTAAGCTTCTTCCGGTTGAGGAAATTTACAGGCAACTGAGCAGGTTGTAGGTTCAGTCTACTCATGATATAGTTGCCACTAATATATGTTTTGCCCATGCAGTTGTTAGCACCTGTGGTGGCCAGGGAGGTTTCTTCTGTGGTAAAGGCAGAGGATGTGGAGATGGTACACATGGCAAGCTGACATGCAGCTATTGCGGGAGGATTGGCCATGTTGAGGCCAAGTGTTGGAATAAGCTTGGAAGGCCTACTATGGCCAACCAATCTACTAACGCCTACTCCTGTGACTCCTACTGAGCCCCCTACTCTAGCAGATGCTAACTATGATGTAGTGGTACATTGTCTGGCACAATTGACTCATGATCAGCCACAGTCTTCTGGCATGGCAGCTTATGCATTGGCTTCAGGTATGAACAATACTTCGTTGATAGATTCAGGTGCTTCAGATCACTTGTCTGGGAATCCCTAGTGCTTTGGAAGTATACAGGAGGTTCCACCAAGACGTTCTGTCCAACTCGCAGATGGTAGGCATGCCCCCATTTCTGGAAAAGGGGGGTATCTATTTCTCCTACTCCACCTGTCAGATGTGTATTATGTTCCTGATATGGCTATGCAGTTGCTATTTATTAGCACTATTACAAAGCAATTAAATTGCCGAGTCATTTTTTACGTGGTTGGGTGTATTTTTCAAGGTCGCATGACGGAGAGGACAATTGGTGGTGGACATGAGGAGGGGGTGTGTACCAGCTAGTGTAGAGTGTAGTTGCAGTAGCCTGTTAGACAAGTCCTACTGGGAGTGTCTTGCAATGTCACAGACGACTAGGCCATCTGTCTCTGGACAAGCTACACCAGCTCTTCCTACATCTGTCACCAGCTATGAAGATTTAGGGTGATACCTGCCAATTGGGGACACACCACAAATCCAGTTTTCAAGTTTCCACGCATCCCAGTAGTTTTACTTGCTTTGATTTGATCCATTGTGATGTTTGGGGCTCTAGCCGTGTGGCAGACAGACAGGGCCATCATTAATATTTGATTTTAGTCGATGACTTTTCTCGCCTTTCATGGCTATTTTTAATGCATAATAAATCAGATGTATTGTTATTTAGCATTTTGTGATTTTTGTGAAGAATTAGTTTGGTGTATGTTAACATATGCACCTTTTGTATGAGGGGTCCCTTGTTATTTTATTTCTTGCTTTGGTGTTATACCACAACTTTTCCACCTCTCCATTATATAAGGAGAGGTAATTCTCAATAATAGAACTGTCTCATTTCCTTCAATTTGGTATCAGAGCGACGGTTCTAGGCCAAGGCTCTAGGTATCCTACCCCTAACCACCAAATCCATCTCTCTCTCTCTCTCTCTGTGTGCCACGCACTAGGGCCCCCCCATGGCGGCGGCGGCGGTGCCAAGCATGTGGCCCAGTGGCGCTGTAGCGAGGTCCAAGCGGTGCGGAGAGGTATTGCAGCAAGGCGAGGCGACGCAAGCGGTGTTGATCTAGGCGCAGCGGTGGTCTGCAGCAAGGTGTGGTAGCGCAGGAGACCGGCAGCGAGCGTTGCGCGTGGTTCAGAGGCAATACAGTCAACGTGCGCGCGGTCAGCAGTGGCGGTGAGGGGTTTGTTGCCCTGTTTTAAGGGCTACATCCCTTGTAGTCGCATTGAGAGGGAGTCTAGGTTCCCTTGGGGCTGTCTCAAGTGTTTTCCCTGCACTTGGGTTAAGTCAACTCCCGTCCAAGGGGACTTTCTGTTGAAGGTGCAGATATGAAACCATACACCTTCAGATCTACCAATGTTTCCTTGATAATAGAAGATTGATTTAGGCTTGCGAATTGCGAAGATGGCTTCAGATGATCAGTTCGAGCTGACATCAGGTTCTCTTTTGGACGTTGGGGTACTCAAAAATCAATTTTTCGGTCCCATTATCAAACTAGATGAGACCAATTACCCGTAGTGGTCCCATACCTTTCTTATGACCATCAGGGGTCATGAGAAAAGCCACATTCTTACGAATCCGGAGCCTACAAACAAGATTGGCACAAATGCCAACTGGGACAGAGACAACGCCATCGTTTGTGCATGGCTTATGCAGACTATTATGCCCCGAATAGGGGATGAGATTATGTACTATTCGACAGCAAATGAGATGTGGTAGTCTTTGCATGAGACATACTCACATGCCAAGAACTCCACGTGTTTTTCAGGTCTTTTATGACCATTTTACTTGCGTCAGGAGGGACGCACACTGTCGCAGTACTACTCCCTCATGAAGGAAATGCTGGAGAGGCATTACTCCTATCTGCTAGAGTGTGCTTGTGAGTCCTGGAGGGGTTTTCGGAGACAGCTAGCAGTCTCCCCTTTCTTAGCAGGCCTTATACCTGAGTACACGGCAGCCAGAGATCATATACTCATTGCTCTTGAGCTTCCCACTCTAGAAGAAGCCTATACAAGACTCAGCAGAGTAGCAGTGCATACTTCTGCTCCTGACTCTGGTGCTCAGACATCTGCATTGGCTACGATCCCGAGTTGTGGCAAGGGTGCCCCCCTCCCCCCCCTCCTTGCACGTTGCCGTGGTCATGGACGTGGACGCTCTTTTGGTACACATACTCGGTCTCCATGTACTTATTGTGGCAAGATAGGCCACTTTGAGGGCTACATGTTGGCAAAAGCATGTTAGGCCACCTGTGGCCAATCAGGCAATCGAGGTCACTGATGGAGCCTCCTCGGGTCCTGATGCTAGTTTTCTCAGTACAAAGATTAATACTCTTCGGCAGCAAATTGCTCAATTAGCCCAGGCATTCTCCTCTCAGTCTCCAAACACTGCAACCAGTGCCTCCTCTTCTAAGGTCGTTGCGACTGGTATGTCTCTTTTATCTCTTGGCGATTGGTTTATTGACTCTGGTGCATCCAAGCACCTGTGCGGTGACAAAAGATCCTTTTCTCAGTTAACACCTGTTACACTAGCCAGGATTGTCCAGGTGGTGGATGGGAGACACTCGCCACTTGTTGGCAAGGGAGATATGCCTCTATCTCCAACCTTGCGACTGACATGTTTTCTACGTTCTTGATTTTCCATTAAGTTTGTTGTCTGTTAGCAGTGTTACCAGAGATCTGAACTGTTAAGTTATATTTGATCCGTCTTCTTGTGTCTTGCAAGACAAGCTCACTGGAAAGACGATTAGTGGAGCATGTGAGGAATAGGAGGTATACCGTCTGAGCTATACTACTGTTTCTACTTTTGCTACATAGGGCCTTAATTCTACTGGGTCCCTTCAGTGGCATCACCGCCTTGGTCACCTACCTATTGATCGTCTCAGATGAGTTCTGCTGCACATACCCTCCACTATTGCTCTCACCTATGATGCCTGTCAGCTGGACAAGCATCACAGGGCTAGTTTTTCCACATCTGCTTCTGTTTCCTCTGTTATGTTTGATCTGGTTCACATAAATGTTTGGGGTCCCAATCGTATTTCTGATTGACTTAGGAACATATATTATCTGGTGTTAGTGGATTATATTTCCCATCTTTCTTGGCTATTTCTTTTAAAAAATAAGTTCGATGTGGACAAATTGTTGAAAATTTTGTTAAAGAAATAAAAACTCAGCATTCATATTTTGTGAAGTATTTTCGGTCTGATAATGTCTTAGAATTTTGTACCACTCGATTGCATACTTTCTTTTCCAGTTTTGTCATTATTCATGAGACCACTTGCTCTTATACCTCTCAGTAGATTGGTGTTGCTGAGAGGAAGCATTGCCACTTGCTTGATGTTGCTCGTACCTTGTTGATCCGCCACTTGGTCCCCTCTCTTTACTGGGGTGACGCTGTTTTGACGGCCTGTTTTCTGATTTATCGGATGCCTAACGCTACTTTACACGAGCGAATTCCCTTGCAAGTTATGTATTCCGATAGACCTTTATTTCACGTCACCCCCTAGACCTTTGGTTGTGTTGCTTTTGTCAATTTGTTGGGACCGGGCTGGGATAAATTAGCACCAAGAGCAGTTAAGTATGTTTTTCTTGGGTACACTCAGACACAAAAGGGGTATCGGTGTTTTGATCCGACCACTTCTCAACATTTCGTTTCTCATAACCTTTCATGAGGCGATACCATTCTTTTCCACATCTGCAGTTGATCTACCTTCTGAGGGTGATATGGCACCCATGCCATTTACACCTATTCGCTTTGGGAGTTTTCCTGAGCTTTCCGTCCCTACTGTACCACCACCACCACCATCTTCTATGCCACCTTTTCCATGTCTGACTCAGCCCCTTCTGACATATACCTACCCTCATACTACCTTTCGAGGGCCCCCTCTCCTGCCTCCACTATCGGATTCTCAGGTGAGTTAGTTTGTTACATGTTGATCACAGGGACATGACAGGTGATGTGACAAGTGATAATCTGGATCTTCTGATAGCTGTTTGGAATAGGCCACGGACTTATGCTACTTATCTAACAGCTGGGCACTTGCTAGTGACAGCTTAGGCCCCAGATTTGCAGGCTTCACACAGGTGTTCGCTACTACTCACATCCCCACGACACATCACGAGGTCATGCTTGATCCAAAATGACAGGCAGCCATGGAGGATGAGATGCTTGCTCTTAGGGGTCGTGGGACCTGGGAGCTCACTTCACTTCCAGACGAAGCTACTGTTGTTGGCTGTCGATGGTTTTTCACAGTGAAGTTCAACTCAGATGGAGGCATCGCCAGATACAAAGCATGCCTCGTGGCAAAGGGGTTCACCAAAACCTATGGGGTGGACTTCTTTGACACCCTTTCAGCAATTGCTAGACTTCCTACAGTACAGGTGTTGATAGCAGTAGCAGTACAACTTGGTTGGCCCTTGCATCAGCTGGACGTGAAGAATGCATTCCTCTACGGTAATATCCAAGAGGAAGTCTACATGCAGCTGCCACCAGGCTTCGAGGTTCATGGGGAGTGTGTATGTGGACTGCGGAAGGCCATCTACGGTCGCAAGCAGAGTCCCAGAGCATTGTTCCAGAGGTTGTCTCAGGTTGTGGAGGTAGCTGGATTTAGGAAATCGACTGTTGATTTCTCTCTTTTTGTCAGGAGGATTGGACGAGGTACTGTGGTGCTTCTCGTATATGTTGATGACTTAATTGGTACAGGAGATGATGTACAGGGTGTCACTGAGATCAAGCACATTCTAGCAGAGCAGTTTGTCATGAAAGATTTGGGGGCTCTACGATACTTTCTTGGTATTGAGGTTGCCAAAAGTAGGAAGGGCGTAGTCCTGTACCAGAGGAGGTATGCACAATTGGTTGATAGCAGGCAGTATAAGTAGCTTGTGGGCAAACTGTTATATTTGACTATTACGAGGATTGATATCTCCTTTGTGGTGAGGAGATTGAGTCAGTTCATGGCAAAGCCAACACAACAGCACTGGGATGTAGCGTGGATGGTTCTCAGATATATTAAGAAGGCTCCTAGAAAAGGACCTCTTCTCCAAGGGGTCTTCTATGACTTTAGTTGACTACTCTAACGTAGACTACACTTGGGACCGAAAATTCACTACGGTGTTCTGCACCTTTTTGGTAGGGAATCTGATCACATGAAGTAAGAACCAAGGCACAACTGCTAGGTCGAGTGCCGAGTTGAAGTACAGAGCCATGGCTCAAACGATTACAGAGATGATGTGGATCAGGTCCTTATTGATTTGGAGGTACAATTTTCTAGCCCGATGGAGATGCGGTGTAATAACAAAGCAGCTAACTTCATTACAAACAACCCAGCATTTCACGAAAAAACAAAGCATGTAGAGGTTGATTGCCATTATACCAGAGATTATTTAGAAGGGGCTGCTATATACAACACCAGTCATGTCTGAGGAGCAAATTGCAGATATTTTTACCAAGGCCTTGGCTAGGTCTTTATTTGATTTATGTGTATCCAAGCTAAGCATGATAGATATCTATGCTCCAGTTTAAGGGGCAGGGTTAGCATATACACCTTTTGTATGAGGGGTCCCTTATTTTATTTCTTGCTTTGGTGTTGTACCACAGCTTTTCCACCTCTCCATTATATGAGAGGTAGGACTCAATAATAGATCTACTTCATTTCCTCCATTTGTGTATGCATTAAAACTATTATAACTAATAATGCCTTAGAGTTTTGCACCAAACAGTTGGCGGGGTTTTACAGCTCTCTAGGTATTGTACATCAGACTTCCTGCCCCCACACTTCTTAGTAGAATGGGGTTGCAGAAAGAAAACATCGACACATTCTGGATACCGCTCGAGCATTACACATTCAGAATAGTGTACCACATACCTAATGGGGTGATGCAATACTTACAGCCTGTTACCTTATTAACAGGCTTTCTTCGTCTGTTATCCATGATAGGTGCCATAGATAGTGTTGTACCCTAATGTTGAATTGTTTCCCATTCCTCCAAAGACATTTGGTTGTGTAGCTTTTGTCCACTTGCTTGGACTTGGTCGAGATAAGCTTGCCCCTAGAGCAGCCAAGTGTGAGTTTCTTGGCTACTCTCGCACTCAAAAGGATATAGGTGTTTTGATCCCATTTTTAGCAAACACTATATCAGTGCAGACGTCACATTTCATGAGTCTATTCCTTTTTTCTCCACATCGAGATATCAGTTATGGGATGTGAAGACTGTTGTGCCTATGCCTGTGCCTCTAGTATCTATGGATGATTTTGCTAGTAGTAGCAAAGGGAGTACCTCCTCAAAGCATCCTATGAGCATATTCAGACTTGTTCCACCAAATGAGAAGACATTCAAAAGCACTACATATTAGATACCTATCAGTTACAGAGAGAAGTATATACACACACACCCCCTCCAGTGATCACTGAACCATCATTGTCCTCTCTCGTTCAAGTATATGTTGAGCCACCAAACAATGCTTCTCATGTTGATGTTTCCTCAGGTCAGGTGTCTGTGAATGTTGATGATGATGTGCCTATTGTCATTTGGAAAGCTCCTCATTCCTGTGCTTAGTACCGTGTTACAGGACATGCAATCTCCACTGATACTTTGAGTACTAAGTTTCATGCATTTACCACTGTAGTTTCTACCTTGACGCTTCCTATTTCATATCAGTAGGTTCTACTTGATCCTCACTGGAAGTCAGCTATGAAGGAGATGTTTGCTCTCTGTGACAAGAGCACCTGGGAGCTTACTTTGTTACCTTCCAGTGCACATCTTGTGGGAGCTAGGTGGATCTTTGCCTTGAAATACCAACCCGGATGGGTTTATTTCTCGATATAAGGCTTGCCTTGTGGCCAAAGGATTCACCTAAACTTGTGGGTTGAATTTCTTTAACACTTTCGCTGGCTGCTCGCCTTTCCATAGGCTGTATACTTGTTTCTGTGGCAGCACACTATGGATGGGCGTTACACCAACTGGATGTCAAAAATGCATTTTTATATGGGGATCTTCAGGAGGAGATATATATGCAGCAGCCTCCGGGTTTTGAGGTTTAAGGGGGGTGTGTTTACAGGCTTAGAAATGTTATCCATGGCCTTAAGTAGAGTCCTTAAGCCTGGTTTCAGCACCTATCAGAGGCCTTGGATGTGGTTGGGTTGTAGAGGTCGTCTTCTGACCATTCCCTGTCTGTGAGGAAGACCGGTAGTGGTACTACGGCTTTACTTGTTTATGTGGATGACCTGATACTCACAGGTGATGATGTAGCTGGTATTTCTCAGGTGAAGGAGTACTTAGCTCACCTGTTTGTTATGAAAGACTTTGGGAGGCTCAGGTACTTTCTTGGCATTGAGATTGCTATAAGAGAGGTATTGTTATGTCCCAAAGAAAGTATGCTCTAGACATTCTCCAGGAGGCAGGCGTGCTTGGGTCCAAGGGTGCTAATATCCCTATGGATGCAAAAGTACACTTATTTGATGGCACAACAAAACTGGTGGATAAAAAGGCCTATAGACAGCTAGTAGGAAAGTTGTATTTGACCATTATGAGACTGGATGTTAGTCTTGCGGTAGGTAAGCTAAGTCAATTCTTAGATAAACCTACTATTGATCATTGGCAGGCAGTAATGTAGGTATTGAGATATATCAAGTGTCCAGGTCGCGGTCTTTTGTTCCAGAGGGGAGTCCTATGGGTGTTGTGGCCTATTCTGAAGCTGATTATGTTGGTGATATTGGGAATAGAAAATCCACTATAGGTTTCTATACATTTGTAGTTGGAAACCTTGTGACTTGGAGTAAGAAATAAGGTGTAGTGTCACGTTTGAGCACTGAATCAGAGTACTGCACCATGGCACACACAGCAATGGAGATGGTCTGGATACGATCATTTTTACGTAAGCTGCATGTTACAGTTGATAAGCCTATGAAAATGTATTGTGATAATAGGGCTACAACCTATAGAGCGAACATTCACATGTTTCATGAGAAAACTAAGCATGTGGAGGTGGATTGTCATGTCACCAGGAGCCTTATCCAGCAGGGGTTACTGCGTACTACTTGCCTTCTTCAGATTAGACAACATATATGTTTACCAAGTCGTTATCTTGCCCTATGTTTGAGAAGTGCAGAGACAAGTTGAGCATGATGGATATGTATGCTCCAATTTGAGGGGGAGTGCTACGTTATATCTTGAGGGTCTATTTGTAATGTTTTTATTGTATTAGACTTTTATTATACTTTTTTCCTCACCTCTCTCTGTATAAAGTGTAGAATCGATTTAGTAAATATGAAATCTTATTTTCTTCAACTATCTCAATTACTTTAATTTAAGCCATGAAGTGACTCAAAATAAATCTGAGTAGAAGAAAAAGAATCAATGTGCCCAACCCCACTTTGTGTTGGAAAAGGTTTGTTGTTGTAACCTAGTCGTAAAAATTTTAAAGGCATTTGTAAGAGAACATTCTTTTAAAAAAAGGAAAGAGGAGGTTAACAAAGGTTGTTAACCCTAATCCAAATTCATTAGAAGGAAGAAATTAGTTACATTAGGAATTACAGAGGCAATTATAAAAGTGTGGGACACCCTCCACAAATGTTCTCTCCCTTCTAAAGATGATGTCGTTGCATTGCAGCCACATGGATCAAATCAAAATGAAGGCTCTCCTTGGTATCACCATCAGCAAGTGCACCATGCAGGCTAGACCAAAAATGAGCTTTAGAAGATGGTTGAGTGACCAATACTCTTTTGTAAAAACAACCAAGTCTTTCCCACACTAAGTGGGGTCGACTATATGGATTCTTTGCCTCCACACAGATCGATTTTCAACCATTTCAGGACTTAAATTAAAGTAACTGAGGTCATACTTAATAGTTTCCTTCCAACACTTATTTGGTCTTCCTCGTCCCCTCTTAGCAGGTTTAGCCTTCAACTTCTTGCATCTCCTAACTGGAGCATTTAGTGACCTTTTTTGTAAATGTCCAAACCATCTTAGATGTGCCTCACTCATTTTATCCTCTATTGGTACCACCCTAACCATTTTTCTAATAAACTTATTTGAAATACGGCCCTTTCTTGTATGACCACACATCCATTTTAACATCTTCATTTCTGCCACAGACATCTTCTGTACATGCCTATAGTTTATAACCCAGCATTCAGAATTGTATAATATGGCTAGTCTTACCACAGCTTGATAGTATTTTCCTTTGACTTTTAAAGGAACCCTCTTATCACAGAGAACACCAGAAGCACCCCTCCATTTCAACCACCCTGCATTAATTCTATGTGTAACATCTCCATCAATTCCACCATCATGCTAGAAAATGGGTCCCAAGTACTTAAAAATATTTCATTGGAATGCACTCTTCTCCAATTTTTACATCAATCCCTTCATTATTCCCTCGACTACTAAACTTGCATTCCATATACTCAGTCTTTGTCCTACTTATGCGTAATCCTTTATCTTCCAAGGCTTCTCTCCAAAGTTCAAGTTTTCTGTTCATTCCATCTCTTCTCTTATCAACCAACACAATGTCATCAGCAAAAAGCATATACCAGGGCACCTCAACTTGGATATGCTTCGTCAACTCATCCATGACCAAGGCAAAAAGATAAGGACTTAAAGTCGAACCTTAATGCAAACCAATGGTGATATCAAAGTAGTCCGTCAAATCATCCTTAGTCTTTACACAAGTTGCTGCTCCATAGTACATATCCTTTATGAGGTTGATATATATAACTGGCACTTGTTTCTTCTCCAAAATTCTCCACAAGATATCTCTTGGGATAGAATCATAAGCATTCTCCAAATCAATAAAAATTATATGGAAATCATTTTTCTTCACTTTGTATGTCTCCATCATACGTTTCAAGAGATGTATTGCCTCAATAGTAAACCTGCCTGGCATAAAACCAAACTGATTTTCAGTTACCATAGAGACTTGCCTCACCCTTCTTTCAATTATTCTTTCTCAAAGTTTCATCGTATGACTCAACTTAATACCTCTATAGTTGGAACAATCTTGTATGTCACCCTTGTTCTTATATAAAGGTACCACAAAACTTTTCCTCCATTCCTCTGGCATCTTCTTGCCTCTCCACACAGTATTAAATAAATTTGTGAGCCAAGTTATATCCCATTCTCCCGTCATTCTCCAAACGTCTATAGGAATATCATCAGGCCTAACAACCCTCCGACTTTTTATCATCTTCAAAGCCTCCTCTACTTCTTTCTTTTATATCCATCGATAACATACCCGATTCACATACTCTTCTGAGTTGGCTAACTCCCCTAAGATATCATTCTTTTGTTTTTTATTAAATAGCTTATGAAAATATCTTTTTCATCTTGTCTCTATATTTTCACTAACTATAAGCACCCTTCATTCTTGATGCATCTTACATGTGTAAGGTCCTTTGCTTTCTGCTCTCTTGCTTTAGCTAACTTGAAAATATCTTTTTCACCTTGTTTAGAATCAAGTTTCTTATAAAAATGTTCCCAAGCTTTTGCTTTTGCTTCATTAACTATTTTCTTTGCTTCTTTCTTTGCTCTTTTGTAGTTTTCCATATTTTCATCGATTTTATCTCGATATATGGCTTTAAAGCAGTCTCTTTTAATTTTAAGCTTCTCTTGCACTTCCTTACTCCACCACCAAGCCTCCTTTTGTCCTGGAACACCTCCTGTAGACATGCCTAACACCTTCTTTGCCACCTTCCTAATACAGTTTGCCATATTTAACTACATTTCATCAGCACCACCATCAAGATCCCAAGTTTTTTGTTGCATCTTCTCTTTAAATCTCACTTGCTCTTTTTTAAGATTCCACCATTTAATTCTCAAATTCTTAGACACTAATTTTCTCTTCTTTGCCTTCTTCAAATGAACATCCAACACCAAAAGACGATGTTGAGCAGTTAAACTCTCCCCTGGAATAATCTTGCAATCTTTACAAGGTAAACGATCCCTTCTCAAAGCAAAGTAATTGATCTGCGTTCTTGTTAAGCCACTTTTATAGGTAATCAAATGCTCTTCCTATTTTTTGAAGAAGGTATTTGCTATGAAAAGATTATAAGCCATAGCAAAATCAAGGAACGCTTTCCCTTCTTCATTCCTAACACCAAAACCATGATTTCCATGCACTCTTGCATACTCTAAAGCATCTTTTCCCACATGCCCATTTAAATCTCCACCCAAGAAAATCACTTCTTTCTATGGGATTCTTTGAATTATCATATCAAGCTCTCCCCAAAATTTATTCTTTATTCTTTCCTCCAGACCAACTTAAGGTGTATAAACTGAAATGACATTGAAGATCTCTTTTAAGATTAATTTTATCAAAATAATTCGATCACCCAATATCTTAACCTCAACCACACTCTCCTTCAAATCCTTATGAATTACAATGCCCACGCCGTTTCTACCTTTGTCCCTTCCTGAATACCATAGTTTGAAACATGTTCTCTCGATTTCCTTTGCTTTTTCTCCAACACACTTAGTCTCTTGAAGGTAAAGAATTTGAATCCTTCTTCTTATCATTGTATCCATAATCTCCATGAGGTTGCTGGTTAAAGTACCAATATTCTAACTACCGAATCTCAGTATTTTTTGTGACACTTCGATGGCGAAGTGGTGGAACTAGCTTCTTTACTCGCATGCATTCCTCATGCGAGAACCCTTGCTCATTTTAAACTACATCCGGGCAGCGATGTAGCGGAATTAACTTCTTTACTCGCATGCGTTCCTCATGTGAGAACCCTTACTCATTTTGGACTACATCCGGGCGGCGATGTAGCAGAACTAACTTCTTTACTCGCATGCGTTCCTCATACGAGAATCCTTGCTCATTTATCACTACACCGGGGGGTTGATGCAGCGCGTCGCAAGTAAGGAACGTCCCAACGAAATCTGAGTGTTTGCTAGAATCCATGTTTAAATATCCGATAAATTTTACGCTAGCTGTCGACTACCTAACGCAACCCTCCTTTACCCGAGCTTGGGACCGACAATGGAAAGGCACACAAACCTCAACATAGATGGAGTTGGCTCATGTTGTCTACTCCCTGACAACAAAAGTCACATGTGGTCAGCATCCGAGACCATTTTCACCTAAAATCATAGGTTGCCACCCTCTTTAAAAGCCACAGACTTCTAAAGCTTTCTACAGTTTGTGTGCAAGGGTTGGTCAACATAATCAAGGCCATGAAACAAAACTAAATCAGCATTCTTTACAAAGAAGACCCTATGCCTCCAACCATGTCATCTCTCCCAACCCCTAGTTGTAATTAGGGCTGCGCAACGGGCTTGGCCCTTCAAGGTCAACCTTGGTCTGCCCCAAACACATTTAATTTAGCGAACCCATGGGTTAGGCATAGACCCATTTAATTTGTAAAATTTTGGTTCAAGTCCAACCCCTATCCAAAGTAAATGGGTTAGGATCTGGACGGGTCAGACCCATTTATTATTTATAAAGAAGGATGGAGTGTGTAATTACATAAATAAAAATACTAAAAATGATTATAAAAATTCGTGTAACTTAAGTCTAATTGATAACAAATACGCAAGTAGTGATCATTCGAATAATAAATTGCTTAAAATTATACTTTGAAATATATTATACTTGCAATTTTATCAATGTAAGGAAGAAATTGGGAATATTAAGACAGTGACACCAAAACGACTTACAAGCATTAGATTTTCCTACTACAAATAAAGCCACGATGGTGAGTTAGACTACTGTGAAGATATTTTCTATCTTGCACATGTAAACAAAAGCAATTAGTAACTTTAGATAATTTACTTATCTTCAATTTCATGTTCTCTTAGCACGGCAAAAATCACCCATTTGAACTTCAATATCATAATCTCCTTGCAATATTCTATACACCTAAAATATGTCAATAATAGCCATGCAATAAAGAATATGCCTGGGATCACGTGAGGTTAAATTGGTAACTAATCATGTGGAACCATATAATAGATCGTACAAAGTCTAATATAAATTTGTCAAACTAACATAAAAATACAACTCAATGTTTTTTTTGGGAAAGAAAAGAAAGATTATTAAAGGTCGGTAATGATCCAAAGAATTGTATTATAATAAATGGAACAAAGTTACTGATTAAAGAACCAAAAATTAGATTGTTGGCATCTTGTTGCTATCTTTTGTTTCCGGTATCTTCCTTTCCCTCTTTTGCTTATTGTATGTAGTATAGGAGACTGCGTGTTATTTTCCCTAGGATTCCTCATCTATAAATAGGACCCTAAGGTTATGTGCAATGAATTAAGTCACATTTTCTTACATGGTGTTAGAGTGATGGTCGTCGATACCTTCTTGAATCCCATCGCTCTTCCTTTCTCCACCTAAACAAGTTCTTAGATCTGCATCAGGATCTATGCTTGAAGGCTCTTCTCTTGGACCCTATTGTTCTTCCTTTCTCTACTGCTGTAGGGGGAAGTTTTTCGCTGCCACCGTCATTTGAGGGATCGTAGCCCTTATTGACCACCGTTGGGATAATCATTGGCCCTTAGGTAGTTGGTCGAACCCCTCTAATGACCTCTTGCCTGGACATTTGCTGTCGGTGAAGCTCTTCATGCCCAGTGCCACTACTGGGGTGGAGAGATTGGGGAGCTCGTGGGGCAAGTTTCTCTTCTATTGTAAGTTCTCCGAGGGTTGTTCCAAACCCTAGAGAACTCCACCGATTGGAGGTTGGTCGAAGGTCTGTGGAGCCACTGAAGTGTCACCAGTTGTTGTGTGCTGTGTGTTGCCACCGGCTGCGGAGAGGGCCACTAGGAAGAAAATTTTGCCTACTGTTGAGACCACAAATGGTCTAAATGCATAGTTAAGAGTCATCCTAATTTTGTCTTGAAGGTTTAGTGGGACTTCGATCGACAATTATGGTCTCAGAAGTCAGACTCTTCTACTCATGGTCAGGGAAGTCAAAGGGATTCCAAGAACCCCTTCTTTGGCCTAATTGCCAAGTTTGATGGGTTAAATTATGCGTTGTGGTTGTAGTCGATCCTCGATGTGATTGAGGGTCATGAAAAGGAGTACATACTTCTTGAAATAGAGTCGGTCGAGAAGGTTGGCAAGTATGCCTCTTGGAAGAAAGATAATGCCATGGTCAAAGCATGGATATGTACGCCACCATACCACATGTGACTACTTAGATCATGTACCACAAGATGACTAAGGAAATGTGGAATGGTCTGTAGGATGCATACGTGTCTGAGGAGAAGAGTGGCTACCGCTGAGCATAGTGCCTTTATTCCACATGATACAGTGATTGTTCCTAGGAGCGAGTATGAGAACTACTCCACAAAGTCCGCCATCAGGATGCATCCCAGGTGAGGATTGTATGACAGTATCAAGCGGAGGAAGCGAATCGCTCGTTGACTTGGGCACATCTTAACACATGCGAGGATGCGAGGCAGTTCTCCACACTCAGGCTCGTTTTGTCAAGAAAGACCATACTGGTAGTTGTTGGTATGCATTCCCCCATCATAGGTTAGGGGGAGGTTCAGGTGATCCTTACATGAAATTGAAGAATGTACTCGCTCTAGATTTTCCTAAGCCTGCTCTCTGTCAGCAGGATAACGGAGTTGAATTACAGGGGCGGTATTTGATGTTGTCTCTTACCTTTGAGGATGTTCTAACAAGACATACTATTGGGTATGGCCGTGAAGAAGGCGGTATTTATCATCTCCTACAGTTGCCTTATGTAGGTTACGTTTCTTTTCCTTCAAGAAGTGTTTTTAGTTACTTGTGGCATTTTTGATTTGATCATCTTCCTCTACCTAATCTTATAAGGGTTCTACCACAAATTCCACAAACAACCACTTTTTAGTGCGAAGCATGTTAGCTTAGAAAACACCTCAGGAGTACATTTCCAAGGAGCTATCATAGGAGATCTCAAGCAATGTTCAAGTTACTTTATGATCTATCTAGACATCCAATGATAAGAGTAGAACCCCAGATCGTTTAGGGCACGGATTCTATTTAGTGCCAGTGGATGACTTCTCACATCTTACTTAGATTTTCCTATTGAAAGCCAAGTCCGAAGCTGGGGATATGATTCATGCTTTCCTGGCAGAGATCAAGAATCAATTTGAGGTGAAGGTCGGAATCATTTGATCGGACAATGCACCAGCTCCTTACGTGCCTTCTATCAAAAGCGTGGAATCATCCATCAGATGAGTTGCCCCTACATGTCACAGCAGCATGGCATGGCAAAAAGGAAGTATCGACACATTCTATATGTTGCAAGGACCCTATTGATATAGGGAAGTGTACTTGATAGGTACTGGGGAGATGCAATGTTGACTGCATTCTACCTCATAAATCGGATGTCGTCTACAATTCTTGACGAGCATGTTCTATTTTTTTTTTCCAAGCTATGAGTTATATGGGGTATCACCCAAGGTCTTTGGCTATGTGGCCTTTGTTCATCTTCACGAATCCAACCGAGATAGGCTTGCTCCTTGCATCGTCAAGTGTATCTTTCTTGGATACTTGAGAAAACAAAAGGGGTACCGTTGTTTTGACCTGATTGGGAAACGTCACTATGTCAGTGCCAATATCACCTTCCATGAGTTAGTACCTTACTGCTTTATTTGGCTCCCATATTTGTACTACTGCATTTAAGGATGTTTCCATCATAACACTTCCTACACCCTCAAATATCTCATAGAGGAAGCTACTCGAGCCACCATCTCCTTCCCATGGTTGTCTTGATAGTATGTTCGAGAGGGTCTATTCTCACCGACCTAAATGGGATCACACTCTAGCGCTAGAGACTTCACCTACTCCTGGGGTACTCCCTCTCTCTCATGAGATCGATGCTTCTCCTAATCCTGATGCCACTGATATTTTCGATCCATCCAAACCACCTAACAATGATGATTCTGAGAGAGTTAATCTTGATCTCCCTATTGCCCTGTTGAAGGGGATGAGGTCCTTCACATTGTGTCCTCTATCCAGCCACGTGTCTCTGCCTTGACTCTCTCTCGAGCATTGATAGTTTGTGGTTGCTCTTTCCACAGTGGAGCTTCCTTATTCTTAAGTGCCAATCCCTAATGGCGCCATGCTATGGAGGAAGAAATGTCTACCTTACTCTCCAGGGGTACTTGGATACTGGATAATCCCTCAGCTAGCGCTACTATTGTTGGTTGTGGGTGGGTCTTCACTGTTAAGCATCGACCATATGGTACTATGGAGTGCTACAAGGCACGATTGGTAGTCAAGGGCTATACACGGACTTATGGCATCGACTACTTTGATACCTTTTCCCCAGTGGCACGACTTCCTACCATCTGGATTCTTATCTATGTGGCTGTACACATAGATTGGGATCTACACCAGCTAAATGCCAAGATTGCCTCTCTATGGTGGCCTTAACGAAGAAGTCTATATGTAGTAACCACTTGGTTTTGAAGCTTAGGAGTGTTCCTGAGTTTGCAAACTTCATAAGGTTATCTATGGCCTTAAGCAAACCTCGCAAGCATAGTTCCATAAATTGTTAGAGATGGTTGAACAAATTGGTTTCAAAAGATCGTCAGCCGACTACTCTTTATTTGTTAGAACCATGACACATAGACTGTGGTATATGTTGATGATATCATATTGACCAGCGATGACATTGGTGGCATATCTGCCACCAAGGAGTTCCTGAAACAACACTTTGTTACCAAGGATCTAGGTCAGCTTAACTACTTAAGTGCTTTCTGGGTATTGAGGTGGCTTGTAGTGCTTGAAGAGTTGTACTCTTTCAAAGGAAGTATGCCCTTAATCTTCTTCGGGAGACAAGCATGGTAGGTGTTAAGCCAACCTCGATTCCCATGAACCTCAATGTGTACCTTTATGAAGACAACTTTGAATTAGTAGATGCCAAATAATTTAAAACTAGTGGGCAAGTTGTATGTGACCGTGACACGGCCTAACATCTCACTTGTCAGCAAAGTGAGTCAATTTATCGACAAGCCTAAGAGAGTCCACTGGGAGGTTGCTATGATGGTCCTAAGATATCTCAAGTTTGTGCTTGGAAAAAGGATTTTGTTCTCTTGTGTTAAGGATCTTGGAGTAATTATCTATGCTGATGTTGATTTTGCTGGATGACCTAAGGATAGGAAATCTACTACGGGTTTTCGTACCTTTGTGGGAGGTAATCTGGTTACATGGCGCAACCAGAAACAAATTATTGTAGCTAGATCTAGTATTGAGTTCGAGTATAAGGCTATGGCACAAGCATTGGCTAAGCTGGTGTGGATTAGGTCGGCCTTTTAGGATCTCTAGCTCCTTATTACAGATCCAATGGAGTTGAGATGCGACAATACAACAGCTACCTTTATTGTTAATAATCCTACCTTCCATGAACACATGAAGCATGTGGAAGTGAACTGTCATTGCACTAGAGATATGATTCTGAAAGGATTCATTCGCATTGTTCATTTGGTGTCAAAAGATCAAGCAGTCGATATGTTCACCAAAGGCTTCCCAGATCCAATTTCGGCAGATATTCTTTCAAGCTGAGCATGATTGATATCTATGCTTCAGCTTGAGGGGGAGTGTTGACATCCCTCTGCTATCTTTTATTTCTGTTATCTTCCGTTCCCTCTTTTACTTGTTGTATGTACTATAGGGGGTTGCCTGTTAGTTTTCCTAGGATTTGTCCTCTATAAATAGGACCTAAGGGTTATGTGCAATGAATTAAGTTGCATTTCTCTACATAGGTAAAAGAGAAGCATCCCTTACAACATTCTCCTGGAAACACTCATTTCGAAAAACACCATTTCATTGAAGCCATAAACACCATAAAATAGCAATCGCCTTGGTCCATCCAGCCATATCAGCGCACACCTAACCTGTAAACAAATCCCAGAAATTATCAAATGAAGAGAAGTCCACCATTTGCAAGATGAAAGAATGCCACACTTCCTTGGCAAAATCACATGTTAGGAATAGGTGTGATATATCCTCATCTGCATCATGGCAAAGGCGGCAGCTTGCATCCGTATCCTTAGACTAGATTCTTCTGAATGTGTTGCCTCTTTGAAGGAGCCAAATTAAAATCTCAATCTGCAGTGGAACCTTCAACCTCCAAAATTTAGCACAATCATTTCTGATATTGCTTGATTCAGGTGTAGCGCCATTAATTTTTTCATATGATCTACTAACAGAGAAGGTACCATCTCACTAGGCCATCCTATCAAAGTCACTTAAATGAGATTACATATCTGAAATTAGAAACATCATGCCTTGAAATTAGCAAGAGAGGCCTCCAACAGACCTTAGGGGAGGATCAAATTCTAGGATCTTGTTTGATTGCCCCACACATCAGCCACCGCATCATTCTTGTTGCTGACCAGCTAAAAAAGTCGGGGGAAAAGGCTGGCCAGAACACCATTATCTGTCCATTTGTCCTTCCAAAACCTGAAATAATCACCCCTACCCAACATCAGAGCAAAATCAGATGCATGCTCCTGCAATTTCAGAATGAGAGATCTCCAAAAAATGGAATCACCATGCCTTATCACCTGCAGATTCATGCTCAACCTGTTGGAGACCTACAACAATTTGACCCACATTGAATTCACACTAGGCAGCAATTTAACAGCCCATTTAAGCAATAAGGTCTTGTTAAAACCATCAAGGAGCCATATCCCCAATCCTCCATTCTTCTTTGGTGGACACAACTCTCTCCACTCCACCAACTGCAAAACCCTCCCCTCGGAGGCCGGGCCCTTCCAAAAAAATTGCTTTTGAGCAACCTCTAACTTTGTTATCACTTTCTTTGGTGGTCGAAAATGGATAGATAGAAGATAAGTATGGACGACAACATTGACTTAAGAAGCACGACTTGCCCAACCTTAGACAATAATTTCCCACTATAAGAGGGCAGTGGTAGACAAGAGTAAGAGATCAACTGTAGATGACGAAGTAACTGGCATCTGTATCTGCAACCACTAGTCGTGTGTCTAGTTGTACGTTTTGCGTAAGGTGTTGGGTACATGAGAAATCATGACTTCAACTCGGGTGCTGCTACTCCCATGTCCAAGAGTCTGAAGACGTCGAGACTTGGTCTTCTTGAGTGTGCATAAGGTCACACGGGTGCCATTGCTCCTACACCCTGCGAGCCAACGTAGCGTGCTTGGTTTCTTTGGGCATGCATAAGGTCACATCTCTGCTAATGCTTCTACACCCCAAGAGCCAGTCGAAACGCTCTAGGTGCGTGAGAGTGCATCTCATCTACGTGATGAAGTGGATCTTTGCCTTTGATTCTTCAAGTTGCCTTAGGCTGCAAATGTTAGTCCCTGTAGGCCTAAAACTGACCCTCTCGTGGGACCAACAGGGTGCTTCTCACATGAAAGGAGACTCCTCATGTAAAGAAGTAGAACTATATGTAATATAGGCGAGAGAAGGCTCATCGCCAAGGTTGGTATGCGTGTGGAGACTCATCACGCAAACCAACACGTCTTCAATGAGATCTTCAAATCTAGCAGCCACAAAGGATTGTCCAAGGCCACACATGATGGTATTGACCCCACTGGAGCCCTTGCTGGCGACGTTGGGGGCTTCAGGCAGTGCTCTGGTGAGGAATCGGTGCTAGGGTTTGTCCCAAAATCAAGGTGACTACCCTAGGGTTCCAACAAGACCAATAGAACTCCCTTTGATCAGGGAGAGGCCGAAAACAGGGATTCAAATCCCCTTTATAGGCGGTGGTGCTGGAGCCAAATTGGCCCATCAATAGTAATATCATCAGCCTATGATCATAAGAGGGGGTGCAATTGATCAGTAATGAGCCGATGACACCCCCCCTCCCCCCGAGGCCAACAATGATTGGAGCGGTAGTCGGTGGTGATGGTGATGATCTTCAATTGTGGTTGCAGCTACTATTGCTGGGTTCTAACATTGAGAAAAGGAGAGGAGATCAGTGGGAGATAAGAGAGGAGAAGATTGACATGGAGAGGAAGGGCCTCCTCGATGGCTCGTTGGAGGCTGGTGGTGCCGTCGAGGACCCCCTTTCCCTCTCTAGGGTTTCTTCTCTCCTAACCCTAAGCTACAGAGATTGGTGGCTATGATACCATATAGAGGATGAAAAAATGATCTCTCTTATTCAACTAATGAACCCTAGCCTCTCTTTTATAGAAGTGTTGGGCAAATTACAACAGGATACTTGACTAAGTAAGAAATAATATAACTCTTAAAAACACTTAATAACCCTATTATTTATTAACCCCAACAATATTCATGTCATGGATGTTGTATTATATGTCCTTGTGTAGGCTACTGACGTGCGTCGATTGGCCAAGGAGGATGTTGTTTCTCAGTTTGGAGGAGGTGATTTATTTGGCTATGCGTGGTCAGGATGAGGACCTGCACGTGCTCCGAGCCAACAACATGTGGACGTCATACCCACGGATGGGCCCGGTCGTGCTGAGTTCTCTGCGAGCACGCTCTTCCCGGAGATTTCATGTAATCCTCCTATCCTGGGTCCAGCTGCTGCTGTGTTTGCTTTTATTTTTGTGCAGGATGCGGAGGTCCTTAAGGCCTTTGGGTACATGTTTTGCACTCATGGTCAAGAGGACTTATGCAGTGACTTTGTGGGATGATTGAATGAGGTGGAGCTGATGGGATGTGTCGTCTCAGGTCCAACCACCTGTGGATGCAGCCTCTGATGGGGGTGTCATGGTGCGCCAAGGTCAGGGACAGTATTGTGGTTCGTTCCTCTAGTAAGGCTTCGTCTCATCCAAAAATGTTGTCGCAGAAGCACAGATTAGTCCTTGGCACCTGTTACAAGCGAAAAAAGACTACTAAGAAGCCGACTCCTAATGCGACTTCAAAGGATTGCAAGGGAAAATCTAAAAGAATTGATGAACAGGTGGCCAAAGTGGTTTGTGTGAAGAAAATTCACAGAGGGGGGGCTAGTTGTGTGCACCATGACTAGAGTCCTCTCTTGGAATGTTCATGGTCTCCGAGACTTGGCCTGGAGGTCAGCCCTTAGGAGGTATTTGGCGGAGTAGCAAGTGAATGTAGTTCTTTTACAAGAAACCCATTTGGTGGATATAACAACTCAAGTGAAGAAGGATATCTGTGGTGACAGATATTCAAATTTTCTTGAAGTGAGAGCAGAGGGAGATCAGGTGCTATCCTTATTTTATGGCATGCTGATAACTTTGATTTGGATTCCTCTTTGGCGATTGGGAGAAATGGCTACCGCGATTTTTAGTGGGAAAGCGGATGTTTTTGGCTTTGTGATGTCTTGTGTCTATGGTCCTTGTGAATAGTTTGAAAGGTTGCATTTCTGTGAAGAGATTGGTCAGGCGTCTAATTTTGTGGATGGTAGGCCTTGGTTGATTGGGGAAGATTTCAATGGAACTTTACACACGGAGGATAGGCCAAATGGCAGAGGCGGCAGGGCTTCAATTGATTTCCAGCAAATAGTCTAGGATCTTGAGCCGATTGATTTGCCTATTGCTGGGGCAAGGTTTACATGGAGAAATGGCAGCGATGTAGCTTCGTGTATTGATAGATTCTTATATAATGTTTCCATGGCAGAATTCTTTCCTAGTGCTCAGGTGGTCGCTTGTTATAGACCATTCTCTGATCATACGCCTTTGATGTGGTCAAGTAATGAAGATGTTAATTTCTCTGCATACTTTAAATTTTGTAAGTCATGGTTGAAAGAACCTGGTTTCGAGGAGATGATCAAAGATAAGTGGTTATCCACGCCCCCATCCTCTTTTGCTGCTTGGACGGTGGCCTGTAGGATCCGGGCAATTCGGGAGGCTATGATTGTGTTCAAATGTGATTTGCAGTCACATAGGAAGGCAAGGAGAAATGATGCATTGAAAAAAAAAATTGAGCTGAGTAGACGAGAAGGTGTCCCCTTTATTTAATGGTGATTGTATAGTGCAACAACAGATGCATACCGTGGTTTTGGAAGAAGACCACAAGAAGAGATGGATTGGAGATAGAAGTACCAGCAGCTTTAACTCAGAGAGGGTGATGCAAACACTAAGTTTTTCCATTTGGTGGCTAGCAATAGGAGGGTAAATATGATTAGCGCCCCAAATGTAGGGGATGATGTTCTGCGTCGAAGGTCAGATTTGTGATGCTTTCCGATCTCATTATCATGATTTCACCAGAAGGTAGGATGATGGTGATTGGCACTTAGGAGCCTTGGATTTTGACTAGGTTGGAGAGGAGGCGAAGGTCGGACTTTTGAAGGAAGTTGATGAGGTAGAAGTTTTGTATGCACTCTAGGGTTTGAAGGCGGAGGGTTCTCCAGGACCTAATGCTCTTTAGGTCTTATTTTTCAGGGAGATGTGGGAGGTGGTTGGTCTGGACGTCATGGCTCTGATTTGGGAATTTTTTGTGGACAATGCAGGTTTTGATAGATTGAATCATTCCTACTTGTTCCTTTTGCCCAAGAAACCATGTGCTAAATGTAGTGATGATTTTCAGCTTATAGCATTGTCAAATTCCATTTACTTGTTGGTGGCAAAGGTTCTAGCAAATAAATTGCGGTTGGTTATGCGAGATATCATTTTCCCAGTCCAGTGGGCCATTATAAAAAGTAAATCCTTGCAGGACTCCTTTGTGTTGATAGAGGAGATGGTGGCAGCTTGGAAGAGAAGGGGTGTTCCTGCCTTCCTTGGGAAAGTGGATTTTTCCGAAGTGTACGACCCTATCTCTAGGCGATATTTGTGGGACATTCTTAGGAGGGGTTTCCCAGAGGGATGGGTCCAATTGATGAAGAGGTGCATCACCACCTCATCCTTTTCAGTCTTGGTGAACAGCAGGTCGAGTGACGCTTGGATTCAGCCTCAGCGTGGTGTGAGACAAGGATGTTCCTTAGCACCAATGTTTGACATAGCTATTGACACTCTTACGGCTAGGGCCTTTAGAGCTTGTATGGGTCATCTGTTCAATAGTTTTACTTACCAGGGTGATGGTTCACTTTTGACACCTCTGTTACAGTATACGAATGATACGACTTTTTTTTATCAAAGGTGAAGCGGTTGAGGCCGAACATGGTCATTGGTGAGAATTTTTGCATCGCTATCTGGGCTCAAAATAAATAGGGCCAAATCCATTTTTGTTCCTCTCTTCCTCAGATTCAGAGGTTCGAAGTATTGCCAACACCTTGGATCTTTAGTGGGACGCCTACCTATTAGATATCTTGGACTCTCATTGAAAGGAAAAAAGTTGGTTTCGTTGACTGGAATTGGGTGGTGGATTGTGTTGTGAAAAGGTTGTCTTCTTGGAGCGGAAGGTTGCTGTCTAGAGGAGGAAGGCTCGTCCTCCTTAAATCTGTCCTCTCGTCTATTCCGATTTTCTACTTTTCTATTTTTAAGTTGCCAAAGAAGGTTGATTCACATTTAGGGTTGATCTGAAAGAGATTTTTCTGAAAGGGAGCAAAGCATGTGGGTAGATTCACCCAAATGGTTCCTTGGAATCTTGTTTGTGCACCCAAGAAGGATGGGAGCCTTGGGGTGATAAGGTTGGAGGCCTTCAATGAGGCTTTACTTTTGAAATGGGTGGTGAAGTTACTTTCAGGGAAAGTCTCCATGGTTTCCACCTTGATTGGTGATTCTTATGGTTTGGACATGAATCTGGTTGATAGAGCTGCTTTTAGGCATGGTGCATTGGCTTTTTGGCACTCTACAAGACCTATTCTAATGAAGAATGTTGGTGCTTTTGTTCCGATTTTTGGAAACGGGAGATGTTTCAAGTTTTGGATGGATAATTGGTGTGATTCAGGTGCTCTTTCAGGCCTCTTTCCAAGGGTTTTTCAGCTCGTTGAAAATAAGAGTCACGGTGGAAGATGTTTGGGATGTAGAAAGGGAAGCGTGGGATTTTCAGCTACCAGTGGGCTGTCCAACCAGACATGCAGTGAATTTCAGCAGCTCCTTTTGATTTCAGATGTGCGGCCAGTCACAGAGAAGATGGACGGTTATGCTTGGAAGGAGGGGTCTTTTTTTGTCAAGAAGGCTTACAATAATTTGATTCATAGTGCGGGGAACATTGATGTGGTGATGTCGGACTGTGGGAGGATTTGGAAGTGTGGCGGTATTCCCCTGAAGATCAAGATCTTTCTTTGGATGCTTTGGAAGGAACGTCTGGTTACTAAAAAGGTTCTGAGGAGATGGCACATGACATTGATCCCAAACGGAGGAGGATGTTTAGCATTTATTCTTTGGATGTGATTTTTCCAAAGATGTTTGGGATCGAATGTAGTTGCGCACAGTGAATGTTTCCAGCCAGCAAGACTTCTGGACCTCTTTTCATGATCATTATGATCTTGATGTGGCCAGACGGATTAACACTTTCACTGCTCTTTGGTGTATCTGGTTGCAGAGGAATGGGAAGATTTTCAGATTTGAGCGTTGTTGGGTAGATAATGTCTTGAGGGAGATACATTTTTTGTCTGCTTTTTGGCTTCAACATCTGTAGGTCCATTCCTTTTTTAATGATTAAGGCAACACCTGGATTATTACCAATCTCCAGTAATCTTTCTTTTCCTTTCTCAAAAAAAGGTTGTCTTGGTAAAAGCAAGTAAAAAAAGTAACACCGATGGTGGAGGAAAGTGACAATCTGTAATACCATTTGCTGCTTAACATTAATAGTGAAAGTGAAAATATCATTTATTGTTGTTTCATTTCCTAGAAAATGACATAAGATTACTGTCATTGTGCAAAGTGTAAATGCCTCATTTAGAAGTGTGACCACATGATATTGATTTTAGAACTGACAAAAAAATGGTTTATTTGTTGCATTGAAGGTCATGGCGTTCAGTGAGTCTTCAAGATTATGTGCTTCTCTGAAGAAGGAAAACGTCCCTGTTAAAAGGTTGATTGTTAACCAGGTTCTACCACCTTCTGCTTCTGATTGCAAGTTCTGTGCAATGAAAAGGAAGGTATAATTATGTCTGTTAAATAGGTTAACCTATTTTTAGATGGCAAGCTTCAATTACAAAAGCATGTATATGGTATGGGTTGATGTAGCTGATTTCAAACTTGATGTTTTCTTTTTATGTTAATAAATTGCAAGTTTTTTGCACTTGGAACAATATGCTTTTTTTCTTTTGATGCAGGATCAAATGCGAGCCCTTGAGATGATAAGAAATGATACCGAACTTACAGACTTGAAACTAATCCAGGCACCTCTAGTTGATGTAGAAATCAGAGGTGTGCCTGCTCTCAGATTCATGGGTGAGATTGTCTGGAAGTAGTATGAGCATGACATCTTCAACACTGGCAATCTTTCGCAATTTCCATGTGACATCACCACCTATCAAAATGTACTGGATTAGTTATCCAACAGGATGAAGAAAGTTATGATATCAGACTCAGATTTGCGAAGGCAAAGTTCCATTGCATAGCTTTGGTTGCAGCCTTCGGGATGGTGCATTGAGCATTTTAAGTGACTACTCATGTTTTTGGGTTGCCATTCCTAAGTTGCTGTTTATGAAATTTTTGTCCAGAGCTTTTGCTTGAAAATGAGCCAAGCCTTTATTTTTTCCTTTTTTCTCTTTAGGGGAACATTGTGGAAAATTTTATACTTGACATATGCCAAAACATGATCCAGATATATTTAGCATATTGCACTGAAGCTGGGATCGTAATATTTGCAAGCAACGTCAAAGATCAAGCCGATTAGCTTGGACTGGGATCGGGCTGGTTGATCTGGTCTCATTCCTGGATATTTGCACTTGATGGACTAGGTTTAAGCCTATGAAAGTTTTATGTTTATTTTTGGATGCACTCAAGAGGTCAAGGCGATTGCTTTGTCGTCACAATGGCTGATGTTAGTGGCTGGTGTTTTTTCTATAACAAAAAAAAAAGAAAGAAGGTAACAGTGACCAATGTTGCTTTTTATGACTCCCCAAGAAAATTGGACTGACAACAGGATCCCATCGAACTCTTGGTTACCCTTACAGCATACCATAGTTTTGAGGACTAACACGATTGGATGCTTTTCCCTATACTAGATGTTTGTAGTTTTGAAGTTACACCAGCAGTTTTATCTACAATTTTCCCTTGCAAACTTTGTATCTACGATTTTTGTGAAGTAGCTCTGCGTTGGTTGGGTGTTTTACACCCATGCCCTTCCAACCCTTGCCTCTTTATCGAAGGATCCTACTGCCCTTGACAACGTTGCATTTAAACCCTCTACGCACTAGAATTTAGGCTGCATTTAGATGGTGGATAACCCCATCCCTCGATCAAACAGTGCCTAAGTGCGACTTATCCAACTTTTTAAGGGAAAAAATCCATGTACTAAGTACAAGAGTCAAATGCATCTTGATCTCATTTTTTCTTTTCAAGGTCTCAAATTGAGGAATGTAGCTGTCCATCATCTCGGAAAATGCAACATCCCATCGCCAATGTCAAATCAAGAAATTGTCCTTCCATTGTAGAGAAAATAAAGTGATCTAATTCCTATAGAATTCGTAGCCTTTATTTTATAGAGAAATTGCATACAAGTGCATATAAAGAAGGAAAAATAATAATGAAGGATAAGAAAATTGAAAACAAAGCAAACTTTTGTACACTCTTCTTTATGTTAGAGCATAAATATTTGAAATGCTTAGTTTGGAACAACACTACTCGAAAGGAAGCTTGAGGAATTGCTTTGGTAAATATATTAGTGGTTTGATCTCTAAACTTTGCATAAGAGGTGCAAATGTGGCTTTCTGGATCATATGGCGAGTGTAATGACAATCCAATTTCATGTGCTTTGTTTTTTATGAAAGATTAGATTGTTAGCAATGAAGAGAATTACCTTGTTGCATCTAGGGCTAGATAATATGATGTCTGAGTCATTGAGAATGGAACAAATGCAAATGAGTTCACAAGTTGCTTGGGTCATAATCCTATATTCAGATTTAACGTTAGATCTAGTTACAACTATTTGTTTTTTGCTTCATCATGTAACTAGATTTTCTTCAATAAATGTACAGAACTTGGTAGTGGATTTTCTATCTTTAGGACACCTAGTATAATTAGCATCTGTGTAGGCTGTCACATATAAAGACTTGACATGACATGGGTGAATAGTAGTGCTTTTCCTGGTTGAGGGTTCAAGTACTGGGGAATTATCATGTCTACATCCCAACGTGGTTTTCTTGGCTTGTTCATAAACCAACTCACATTGCTGATTGCGAGAGATGCATGAAGGCGTGTAATAGTAACATACAAAAGTTTCCCCACAAGACACCTAAACTACCTCACATAAGTGTACTCGAATCCATGGGAGTAGGTGCAGGCTTGGCACCTAGTATGCCAAGTTCTTGAAGAAGATCAACTACATAGTTCCTTTGAAAAAGTACAATTCCACATGCATTTTGAGCTACCTCTAAGCCAAGAAAATATCTTAATGGGCCCAAGTTTTTTGTGACAAAATGCTTGGCTAGGAATTCCTTGGTAGCCTCAATTCCACCTATATCATCCCCTGTTGGTATAATGTCATTCACATACACTAACGTGAAAACCTTTTCTTTTCCTGTTTTCCTCACAAATAGCGAGTGATCTGCAGATGATCTCCCAAAGCCAACCCCCTCAATGATACTAGATGGTTTCTGGAACCATGCATGTAGACACTCTTTAAGCCCGTAATTGCCTTGTGTAATTCGCAAACCCTACTACACTCAGTTTCAAACCACAAGCGTTGTTGCATGCAGACTTTTTATTGGAGATCGTCATATATGTATTATTCACACCTAGTTGGTGAAGATCTTAGTGTAAGTGAACTGCAACAAATATAAGAATCTAGATTGTGGGAAGCCATGCAATCGAGGAGAAGGTAACAAAGTACTTCACCCCAAAATTTGAGTCCATCCCTTTACCACTAGTTGGGCCTTATAATGTTCCATAGAACCATCCGATTGGTATTTAACTGTGTACACCCACTTGCAGGCTATAAGTATAGCATCCAGTGGAGGATCAACAAGAGTCCAGGTTCCTTGTGAGATTAATGCATTCATCTCATCCTCCATGGCTTGTCGTCACTTTGGATCGAGTGCTTCTTGATGAGTGGTTGGTATATGCACAACTGAAAGAGCTAATATGAATTGTCTATACTAATGAGATAGACTCGCCATAGACATGTGCTTAGAAATGGGATGCATCATGCATGATTGGGTGCCCTTCCTCAAGCCAACGAGTAGGTTGAGGCCATCATCTGTAGAGTCATCGGCAACTAATAAACACCAGTTTATCATCATTTTTATACCCTAAAATAGATCTATCTCTTAGGGTTTTAACTTTGCAAATGGATTTTCGAGCTGCAATTAGGCATTCACTTAGGATAGGCATACATTGCATTTTATTATTTTTTTGATGCATTTACTTGAGCGTCAGGGATAGATAGAAAGTCAGATCCCACATACCTTGGCACTCAGGAAGGCAGAAGATGAAGGAGAAGCTTCTATTAGCTGGGTCCCAGCTAAATCCAGCTCACCCCAGCTAGATCCCGCATTCTAGCTGGATCAACTCATCTTCAGCTCTATTCAGCTCATCTCAGCTAAATGATAGCTCAAGCTAGTTCACCTCAGCTCAATTTAGCTCACCTCAGCTGGATGGCAACTCAAACTAGCTCAAGTTAGTTGATTCCAGCTTCATTCCAACTCCTCCAACCTAGAATAGTTCAATGGAAGCTCAACTTGACTAGGACTAGATGCTAGCTAGACCTGGTCAGCTGAAGATGACCTCAACCAGCTTAGGTCAGCTCAAGTCTAGCTCCCAGAGGCTCAACTCAGTTGAACTTAGTTGAGTTGAGCTACTTGACCTAAGCTAACTACTCCAGCTAGCTAGGTAATCTCTAGGAAGACTAGACTCAGCTCACTTCAGCTCATATCAGCAGAAGCCAGCTCATCTTAGCTTGGCTTAGCAGTTAGTAAAGAACTAGCAAGCGAAGCCATCTAAGGTAGCTCATTGCAGTTCTCTTCAGCAACCACCAACTCCAATGCGGGTCAAGATAGCTTCCTCTAGCTTCTCTCCCTCAAAACCCTAGCCCCCTCTACCTCCAACCCTACTCCCTACTAGCTAAGCTAGTCACCTCCTTGGCCACCAAAAACTAACCCTAAAACCCACCTAACTAGCTCCACCAACTAACCTTATCTAAGTCTACCTAAGCTACCACCACTCCATCTCAATCTTGACGCCAACCCTACACATCCCTTCACCCCTCTCTACCACCAAAGGACACCACCAAATTTCCTCCAAAACTACCTAGAAATGGAGCCAACTTTTTCCCTCCAAAACCCTTGAAATCAAACCCTACACCTACCCTTTCAACCCATCTCCACCCTCCATTTTTTCCCTCCAAAATCAACACCTTTTAGAGGGTATTTTTGGAGGGAAAACCAAGGCACCTCTTCATTTTTCTCTCCAAAAATATCCAAGCATCCCTTCATTTCCCTACAAAAAATACCATAACCACCCCCCTTCCCATCTTATAAATACCCTACCCTACCACCACATAATTCCCATCTCTTCCATTAGTTAAGTTCCACCGTACACTACCTAAACCCACGGCCAAGGAAAAGAAGAGGAGAAGAAGATTAAGGAGGCAACCACTTGCCCCCTTAGTGCCTTCTTTCTCCATCTTCCTATCACTTGTGCCACGCTAAAGGAGGAGGAGAACTTCTACTAGGGGGGGCAGCTAGGCAAGAGAAGGAGCAAGGTGGTTGACACCCACCTTGGAGGACAACTTGGAGGAGGACTACTAGAAGAAGAAGCCAAGGATGACTCTTTTCAAGTGTGGGGCAACCACACTTGGAGCAAGAGCCATCTTGATGCTTCTACTAGAGGATCCCTCTCTTCTTCATCTTTATTTTATCTTTGTATTAGCTAGTTTAGTTTCTCACTTTTTGTTTGGAAGCATTCCTCTACATGTATTTCATTTACTAGCAATACAAATTCACTTTGCCTTCGAATTCAAGTTTTCTAATTAGTATGTGTTTCATGCTTGTAGTTAATTAGTAGAGCACACTCTTCTCTTCTAATTATCCTAGGTGCAGTTGCCTAGGGTGAGTTTAGAAGAGGACTTTTTCTTGTCACTTAAGTTTAGTGATAGGCTTAATCTTTAGTTCATCTTCGCATCAAAATACTCGATTGTTTCTGAAAACCCTAAAAATAATATAAATCAAAATCACAAAAACATAAGTATGGATTTAAGAGTTAAGCGAGAGAGAGAATAAATTCTTATGATTAACAATTTAGCCTCCTTTGATAACCTTAGATACTCATCCTATCTAGGTATTATAAATTTTAAGATTTGATTGGTTTTATGCGTCTCAATGACAAAAATGCGCATTTATAAAATCGTGTAAAACTCGTATCAGCAACCACCTCTGCCTCAGTAGAATTAGGTTGTTCGGGCTCTTCTTGATCCATAGGAGCACTAGTCATACTTGGAATACTAGAGCCCAAAGGAGTATTAACAAAATCATGTGTAAGGATTACCTCTGACACAAATGATAGCATTGGCTCTAAATGAGGGATGCCCTTCTCAAGCACATGACGACAAACAAATGTCACTCTAAACTTATTGTCAAGTCTACCATTAGGAGTAGGTAAGGGGGCAACAACTTCATCAAGAGTCAACATTGGAATCATAGCCTCATTGTTAGCAATAGGTGCAATAATTTGAGAGCCAACAAAGGAGCAATAAGGAGCAAACTCAAAGAATGAGACATCAACTGATATGGTGAGGTCTACCAATAGGATCATAGTAGTAATACCCCTTTTAAGTCCTAGAATATACCATGAATGTGCACTTGACAACCTGTAGTGAGAGCTTGTCGCTGTTAAGACTAACAAGGTGAACAAATGAGAGAACCCAAATACGTTAGGTGGCACCTTGACGAGTTCCTTCTCAGGAAATAGCATAGAGTAAGGAACTTCTTTATCAAGGATAATGGAGGGCATTCAGTTAACCAAATAGCATGCAATAAGTACAACATCACTCCACTAAGATAATGGAACACTATTTCGGATAAGGAGAGTGTTGGATTCCATATGTCCTAAGAAAGTCATCCAAGTTTTTGTAATGTGATTACATTTTATCTAAATAAAAGAATTCAATTACTTTCCAATTAAATGATTTGGGTCCCTTAGTACGATTACGATTATGTAGTTGGCCAGATCGAATAAATTGATGTATGTTAATTTAAAGATCTAAACAGTTTAGAGGATCTAATAGTACATCAAGAAACCACCTGATTTGATCATATGTTTTCGATCTGAGTTGGGATAACAATCTTCCATAGAGACCATCGCTTGATAGATGTTCTTGAATGGAGATTTGAGAAATGTTACACAGGTTGGGTTAGGGAGTTAAACTAATGAAACAAGAGATAACGAAAGTCCTTCTCCAATGTTATCAGGGAGAAGTTGTATCCTTAGACCTGAGACAAATATGTATCTCTGTTTACGAACACACATTTGGCAAACCAATAAGATGATGCACCCACCTTGGTGTTAATATTGGAAAGTTGGTATGTGTGGGAAGGGACATGAGGCACATGATCTATCAAGGGGATTACACAAATCTATTGCATAGGTGTATGTAACAGATTGAAGGCATGAACTCACTCTGCATATATTGGGAATGACAAATTCCACATGTGGTCGTAGAGTCCTGATCAAACTTAAGGCAAGAAGAGAAGATAGACCTTTTGGAAAGGTTCTGATCTTCATTCTCATCCCAATAGTAAATGAAGATATCAAGAATAATATTACTCATAGAGAAATGATAGTTGTCTACTGGGGATTAGACCTCAGGATAATATTTTCCTTTAAGTGTGAAAGATTCGCAATTATTTGAAATACTTGAGGGGCATAGTGCTAAAATTTTGCCTATCCTAAGAGTCATTATTGGAATGATGAAATCAATAAAGATATTAATGGGTTCCAATTTCTAGAGTAAATTAAATGTAACTGAAAGGGTTAAGTCACATTGAATTTGGTAATTAATTGCACTTAATTTGATTAGGTAGAAAATTCAAGTGTTGAATTGCAATTAATTTGAATTTGGAGATTAGATCCAAACTTCCAAAAAATTATTTTGGGCCAATGATGCAAAAATCAAATAGGATTACTTCCCAATTATTAGATGGATATCCAATGGATCCCATCAATTTAGGATTAGAAAAGAAATCCCTATAAATATCTCCCAAAGGGAAATCCTAATGGCATAATTCTAAATCAATCAAGTTGTTGGTTGAAGAGAAAATCTAACCAAATCACCTACAACTAGCGACAAGAAAATTATTGGTCGACGCCCTCTACTCAAGTCAGTTGACCAGTGGCCAAGCCAATTGCCCACTATCTAAAGGGTGCACTGTAGTGCCCTTCTTGATCTTCTTGACAACTGCTACTGTAGCAGCTGCAATAGATTTCAGAAGTTGTTTTTGATATCTGTTGGTGGTTCTTAGAGACGACTGTTGCCTCAATTCGCGAAGGCATTCGCGGATCTTCTAGTGGAGTCGATCCTTTGCAACATGAGGGCTTCATCCACTCGTCGAGGAAGAGTCAGAAGGGTCTCCCAAGTCTTATTTGAGGAGGCATCATCACATGAATAATATTTCTATATTTATTAACAGTAATTATGCCTAACTAATGCTAGTTTGAGGATAAATTAAGGAAGAGAGCATTTAGTTAGGTGAGAATAGTCATATAAGTACATTTTGTAAATATTGCATTCTGGTGGGGTTTTTATGCAATTTTTCCCCAAACTATATCTGGTACCTTGATGTCCTTTGTGTAATATGTGCAGGTACCAAGTTTGGAGAAATTTGGAGCCTTGCAAATTGACGATTCAAGGTTGAGCTCACTTATGTAAAGAGGCTGAGATTATTTATCTAGGCCCTAACCTATTTAGCATTAAGACTAGCCTAATTAGAAATCCAATTTTTTGTAGCCCTAGACCTAACCACCTAACCTATTTCGCAACCTATCTTGATCGACCAAGATCCTAATTGAAGACCTATATTGGTTGGCCATATGAGCCTCCTTAAAACCAAAATACACATCACCTTATCCCTTTAACACATCGCCCTATCCCTTACCTTCCCAAAAACACAAAACCCTAGAACTTATCCTCTTAGGTGCCACCCCCCCTTAGGTCTTTTTAGAATACCTAGCCATCCCTTCTCAATCCCCTTAGGACCCTTAGATCATCTTCCCATGGCCATTCTTTAGATCCTACCTGGTGCAGTCCTTTGTCGCTATGGTAATTACAGTCGTTGGAGTATATGACAAGAACAGTTACTAGTTTAATATAATTTATTACTTGGAATGACAAGTTTCCCGAGGTCGAACTCAAGGAGCAAATTATAATTCTAGAAGCCTATAAATTCATAATATATAAGGTTTTACAAAAATTAAGAGAGAGAAAGAATTGCCTTTTTCTTCTTCTCTTTCTGTCTTCTTCTTTGCTTCGGTGGTTCCTCTTTCTCTTTCTCCTTCCTTCCTCTCTGATTTTCTTCTCTTCTTCCTTGCTGCTGCAGAGGCTTCTGCTCTGGCCGTTCCTCTTCTTTCTTTCTTTCTCTCCCGTCTTCTTCTTTTTCTTCTCTGCATCTTCTTTCTTCTTCTTCTCTGCGTCTTCTTCTTCTTCAGCAGCTGCAGTTTTTTTTTGCTCTGGCTGCTGACCCTCCGACGTCTGACTCAACGCTCAGATGGCTTAACTGTGCATTTTCTACAGTGCGGCTCCTCTTTTCTTCCTTCGGCTCCTTTCCATCCTTTCTTCTTCTTCTTCGCCTGCTTCTTCCTGCGCACACATACACAGATCAGTGCAAAACGTACCCCTACCCCTTCCTCGCATCTCTCTCTCTGGATCTCTCTTTGGAAAGCTCTCCCAGAGCTGGGTAATCGGGTCGGGTTGCGTGCCCGGGTCCAGGCGCACCGGCGTGGGTGGTGCGCAAGGAGTGCACAGGAGTGTCGGGTCGGATCACCAGATCCGCGTGGGTAGTGCCGTGGATGAGGAGAGTGAATAGGTGAGGGACCTCACCCCGTGTGCTTTCGGAGGCGATAAGCCGATAGCACAAAAAAATTTAAGTGTAGGCGTGAGGCCACACACTTACGAGGTGGGACTAAAGTCCCACCTCCGATTTCAAGCGCCCACAGGAGGAAGCTCCGCTAATTGGGGCAACAGTAGAGGCCCTCGTCCCCAATTGCGAACCTGGGCATGAACGTGACGCCTTTCCGCATCATCTGGAACCTGCGCCTGGGGCCGAAGAAGTCTGGAGCTGGTTCGCGAAGCAGCTCTAACCTGCTGTCAATGGAGAAGAGAAGGTGGAGACCTGGAATCATGAAGACAGCCTTACGGCCACATCGGACAACGCAGGGAGCTTCGCAAGAGGACGACGAAGGCGGTGCGGGGGTCGGCGAGGCGCGAGAGTGCCTGTGGCCGTGCACCTAGGGCACTCTGTGTGCTTGCGAATGGGTATGTTCGGGAGGTGGTCTGGAGAGGTGCTGGCAGTCAATGGAGATGGGGAAACTGATCAGGGAGTGATGGTGGAGCTTCTAAGCTTGTCGGCGAGAGGTGGAAGGGTCTGTGGAAGTGGGGTGATCTTGCCGGAGATGGTGGCCGGAGGTGAGGAAGATGGCGATGGACGGTGATGGTCGGGGGGTTAAAAGTGAAATTTAGGAAGGGGGAAATAATAGGGCGAGAGAGAGGAAGGTTCCTACCTATCTAATTGATGAAGAGGGAGGGAGGTAGCGCTCGGCGCGTACCTGCCGGCGCTGAGGACAAAGGTGCCCAAGAGGGGGTTATCGGCTACGAGGAGGAGATCTGAGGATGCTAGCTGGTGCGGCCTGGCGTGGGAAGACGGGGCAGAGTGGGCTCTACTGCAGGTATGGCAGCAGACCGACGAGGAGGAGGAAGGATCGCCAAAAGCTTGGGCTATCTGACCGGAGAGGGGAGAGACGAAATCAAAGGTTTTTCTCAGCCAAAACTAGCTTGCCTTGGTCGAACGCCCCTACTGCTCCTTATAAAGGTGCTGGCGAGGAGAGCGGCCCGAGGGAAAGACATGCAGCACACGTCGGAGATGGCTGGAGAAGGAGACCCATGCCTCTCGTGCGTTTGCACGAGAGGCATGGCCGATTGCAGAGGTCAGGGGAGGGTCCCTGCGACAGAGGACGACGTAGGGAACCTCCCGTTCGTTCCTGAGAACGGGCGCCATGCCCTGCGCGGTGCCAACCTCCGCGCAAGGTCGCCGGAGGTATGGCGCTGCTCAGAAATGGTAGGGAGGACCATTCTGCAAAGAACGATGAGAAAGATAGGGGGCCATTGGCAATGGTTTCAAAAGATAAGGGTCAAAAAGTAATTTAAGAGGACCAATTTGTAAAGTCGGTCAAGATGGTCTTTTCTTAAGCCCAAATTTTTATACCAGCCTAATTTGAACCTAAGGATTTTAATGGTGAAATTTTATTTTAGGTTGGATCATGTTTGACCGATCAATTTGCGTAAAAACCCAAATTAAGTCATAAATTGGACATGGTTCTCATTTTAGGTCAAAATAGGTTGCAAAGGCCAAATTGAAGGTTCTAAGCCCTAGGGAATATTTTTTCATTAATTTTCGAGGGTTTATTTTATTTTTATCCTATCTCGAACCTCGTGAATTAAAATAGTTTATTTTAGGGTTACAGAATGTCATTTAATTCCTAGAAGTTACTATAACCCTTTTCAGATAAGATCATCCCACTTCCCTCCTTATTAAGCTCATTTGACCTTCGTTTAGACCCTTAATTACCCTGTTTGCGCACTGCAATGGTGAAATTGTAGTTTTACCCCTTATGATTTGTCTTATTCTTTAACTCAGAATTCTCTAAGTTAAGCCTCTCTTTAGGTTCTGTAGGAGCTTCTTCACACTTATTTAGATTAAATTGTGTCAGTTAGGGTTTATGATAAGACTCTCATAATGCACAAAAGTGCATATCCCTTTCCTTTAAATCCTAGTCTTCAACACATCATCCAAGGGCCCTAAAATCCTCTCCCTTTGGCTGGCCACATGGACCACTAACACCCTCTGAGTCCCCCCACCCCCCTGGATTAAATCCAGGACGCACAATCATCCTAAATTAAATCCCAGCCTTCCTTAGTTTTCAACAAAACCTAATTTCATATCCTTTGATCCTAACCCTTGATCCTAAACCTATTCAATCCTAGCCCTCTATCAAACACCTAGAAAGTTCTATAAATAGAGGCCTACCCCCATCCCCCTCCTACTTGGTCTTAGTCTAGAATAATACACCATCTCACCACCTTCATTTGCCTTCCTAATTAGAACACCTCACCTCCTTTCTCCATTAGTGACCTTCTCACTTCCACATATATGTTGGGCCTTTCCACATATATGTCAAGAGGCTCCTAAATCTACGAACCAATCAATGTCTTTAGCACTAGTATGGAAGGTAAGGCATATACTTGAGGGGCCAGTGAAATTAGCAATATCTGCATTACATGAAGAAAAGCTCAAAGTAGTTGTAGAGGGGGAAACTAATATCCCATGACAATTAAGCCTCTGAATCAACTCATCATACTCTGCTCTAATGATGGAAACTAACTCTACCCTTGCGTCTAGAGTTGTAACTACCTAATGAGCTCTAACCAGTTTCCCACGCTTAGTCCAACATGTACCCTCGGTGTGACCAAGCTTCCCACAAAATAGGCATTGGGGCTTAGCACGCCTCTTGCCTCCTCAACCTCGTTCGCAATCGTGAGCAGATGGGGCTTGCACCCCTATCCCTTCCTTAAGAAGCAACCATGGCAAAGGTATGCTCTATACAAGCAAAACTTGACAAAGAAATTGCAACTCTACTCGACTAGTTGTAAGCTTCTTCCATAAAAAATATCTCTATCAGTGTCAACATCTGGGAGTGTGCTGCCTCGTATGCAAGATCTAATGTTGCAAGGAAATGCCCTACCATAGTCAGTGTCTTGTATGTTTTCTAAAATTCGTAGGAGCACACAAGTATGTAAGCATTTAACCTCTCAAACACAAACTCAAGGGATCAATAATATTGTGCAAGTAGCTTTTCCATCCTATCTCATATGTGCAATCTCATGATGGAGTTGTAGAATGCAAGTAGCATTCGTCTTAAGACTATGTTTAGCAAAGAACTTCCAACATTTCCTTTGTTGTTCTATAACACACAATCTCCATGACAATTCGCTGGGAGGTAATTTTCATGATCTAAGCCCTGACCATGGCATTTTCTTTCTTCTAAGATGCATATTTCCTAACTTTCTCAATAGGTTTGAACTCAATGAATATGTATTCTTTATTATGACCCTCAACCACATTGATGTTGGAACTATGCTCCACATCATCCTAAATTTTGGTGTTAACAAAATCCCCTTAGATTAATAGTTGCAATTGAGTTTTATTGTAGGATATAAGTGATTATCTATGTGAAAAGATGATGAAGGTGCAAAGAAATGAAAAGGAAATCGGAAGTGATGATAACAAAGCAAAGACCACCAAAATTGGGTGGCATGAAGAGTTTTTATTTTCAATTTCTAGAATGTATTTCTCCTAATTGTTAAACAAAATGAGACATAAAAATAATCTAGAGATAAACTTAGGACTTACAGAAATCCTAATCCTTTATCAAAGAATTTGCTATTTTTGAAATTCATCATTTGTTAAAGCAAAGGTCATTTTGGAAAAGAGAATAATGCACAAATAAGATCAAAGCCTAAAAATTTTTTGTACTTGTTAAAATCACTTACAAGTAGAATTAATACTAGTGCATGTAAGCCACAGGCTTGGGAATTAGTTCAAACCTAAGAACTAAACTTCTACCCAACAAGTACTGGTATTAAGGATAAGTATCGGTACACATAGATTACAAGTTTGGATTCTATTTGAACTCTTAGCAATTCTGTACCTAACAAGTATGGGTACTAACCGTTAGTATTGATACCTATGGGATACAGGTTCTACCCAAAAAGAACTTATATTGCCAAACTAGTATAAAGCAAGTACCAATACTAATGGTTAGTATCAGTACACATGAGATACGAGTTTTGGCCTCCTTGAATGATGAGAAAACCTGTATGTTACAAGTATTGATGCTAATGCTTAATACTGGTACATGTTAGATACTGGTGAGCTTTATAAGAATAAGAAAGGCTATTGAAACAATGCATCTAGAAGCTATGAGTACTGGTACTTATAAGAGACAATGACCTAGATGAGCTTCTAAAATTCAATCTGAAGCTAATATCAATACCAACTATTCATTAGATCAAATTTAAATATCTAAATAAGTGGATTTTTGTCATTAACGTTAATTATTTAATTCATAACAGGTAGCACTCGACCCTTAAGGCATATAACTCTATAAATAGAGCCTCTTAGGTCCATTCTAAAGACACAACAAGAAAGAAATACCTAGAGCTCTCAAAATCACTCATCCACACTACCTTTCTCAAGCCAAAAGCTCGTCGATTCTGTGTTCTCATTCTCTGCTCTTTTACTTGCTTTTAACGAGCTTGTAAGCGTGCACGAAGGCTCTTTTACTTACAATTCATTGCACGCCTAGCTTCTTAGGCTCTCAAGTCAATAAATTATATTGAATATTTTGTCAAGAGACTTGGGATTTTGTAAGATACTATTTTGTCTTACACCTGTATCAAATTTCTTTTCATTTTATATCTTGTAATTGCATTAAGATAACCCATTAATTAACTCATATTAGTGAAATTGATTTACTCAGGGTGACAAAATTAGGGTTAAAAAATCTAAATCAGGGGACTTAGGTAGTGGAGTACCTAGGATGGGGAGCCACTATATATTGTTGTACTATTCTTGTGGTTTGGATTTCATTTTGTCCAATTAATTTTTTTATCCCATGCTATTCATCCACCCTTGTAGTGTGTACTTGCGATTTTTTATATCTTAGAATTGAGGATCAATCGTGAGTAAAGCACATAGTAAGTCCCATCAAACTTCTCTACCAGGCCAAAGAGTGGGTTCTTGAACTCCCCTTGAGTTCCATCTCTTTGAATTGGTGGGGGTATGATGAGAGCCTCATCATAAATTCTAACTAGCACAATTTAATCTAAATAAGTGTGAAGAAGCTCCTACAAAACCTAAAGAAAAGCCTAACTCAAAAAAGTCTGAATTGAAGGATAAAACAAGTCATGAGGGATAAAACTGTAATTTTACCAAGGCAATACACAAACAAGATATCTAAGGGTCTAAACACAGGTCAAATAAGCTTAATAAGGAAATAAGCATAATAAGGAAGGAAGTGGGATGATCTGATCTGAAAAAGGTTAGAACCTAAATCCACTTTAATTCACGAGGTTCTAGGGAGAATAAAAATCAACTAAACCTTCTAAAAATCATGGAAAAATACTCCCTAGGGTTTAGAACCTTCAATTTGGCTTTTGCAACTTATTTTGACCTGATTTGAGAACCATGCCCAAATTTTAACCTAATTTGGGTTTTTACGCAAATTGACAGGTCAAACGTGGTCAAACCTAACATCAAATTACACCATTGAATTCCTTTGGATCAAATCAGGTTGGTACAAAAAATTTGGGCCTAAGTGAAGACCACCTTGACCGACTTTACAAATTAGTCCTCTTGAATTACTTTTTGACCCTTATCTTTTCAAAACCTTGCAGTTAGCCCCCTATCTTTCCCTTCGTTCTTTGCAGAACGGTCCTCCCTGCCACCCTGCGCAAGCACCATACCTCCGACGACCTTGCGCGGAGGATGGCGCCACGTAGGGTAAGGCAGCCGCTCTCAGGAACGAGTGGGGAGTTCCCTGCGTCATCCTCTGTCGTAGGAACCCTCCCCTGTGACCTGCAGTTGCCCATGCCTCTCATGCGAACGCACGAAAGGCATGGGTCTCCATCTCCGGCCATCTCCGGCAGCTCCCCCAAGTCGCTCTCTCGAGACTCTCCCCTCGCCAACACCTTTATAAGGAGCGGCAGGGGTTGCCATCCACTCCAAGCCTGATTTGGCTGAAGTTCCCTCCCCAATTTCGTCTCCTCCACCCACGGCCAAAACGCCCGCAGGCTCCGATGGCCCTTTCCTCCTCTTTTCGTCGCTCTGCTACCATACCTGCAGCAGAGCCCACTCTGCCTTGTCCTCTCGCGCCAGGCTGCATCAGCTGGTGCTTTCCTGACCTCTTCTTCGTCGCCGTTACTCACCTCTGGGCTCCTTCGTCTACGGCACCAGTAGGTACGCGTCGAGCACCACCTTCCTCCCTCTTCGTCAATTAGGTAGGTAAAAACTTTCCCCTCTCTCTCCCTGTTATTTCCCCCTTCCTAATTTACTATTTCAACCCATCGATCACCACTGTCCATCACCACCTTCTCCATCTCCGGCTGCCCTCCGGCGAGGCGTACTCGCCACTCCACGCCTCCATCCGCCTCGTCAGCTACCCCTTAAGCTCCACACCACCTCACTGACACCGAATCCACCCTCCACCATCTAGCACCTCTAGACCACCCCCCAAACACACCCACTCACGCACGTAGAGTGCCCTAGGCGCACGGCCATGGGCACTCTCGCGCCTCACCGACCCACGCACCGCACTCGTCGCGCTCTGGTGAACCTCCCTGGACCTTCTTGACATGGCCGTGAGGCCGTTTGCGTGTTTCAGGTTTTGCTCTCCTCGTCGCCATTAACGAGCAACAGGAGCTTCTCCGCAGGCAGCTCCAGGTCTCCTCAGCTCCAGGCGTGAGCTCCAGGTGACGTGGAAAGGAGCCACGCTCACACCCGGAACTTCAATTAGGGTCGCAAGCGTCAGCTGCTGCCCCAAATTGCGCGAAGTCTTCTCCACAGGCACCCGAGATCGGAGGTGGGACTTTAGTCCCACCTTGGAGTGTATGGGCGCAAGCCTATACATAAATTGAAAAAGTGCTATTGGCTGGTTGCCTCCGATAGCACTGGGGTGAGGTCCCTCACCTACTCACCGGGTCTCGTCCGCGACACGCCCACGTGGATCTGACCCGACCCGATTGCCCGACTCTGGGAGTGCTTCCCAAAGAGAGATTCAGGGAGAGAGAGACGCGGGGAAGGCGTAGGGGTAGGTTTTGAGCTGGCGTTTGTGTGTGTGTGCAGGAAGGAAGAAAGAAGAAGAGCAGTAGCTGGGACTTACCAGCGCAGGGAAGAAGGAAGACGAAAGGAAGGAGAAGAGAAGAGGAAGCCAAGAAGAAAAGAAAAGGAGAGGCTGATCAGTTAAGGCGTTTGATTTCTGAATCAGACGTCGGCGAAAAGAAGAAGACAGCCACAACAAAAAGAAAAGAAGAAGAAGGACCAGAGCAAAGAAAGAAAGAAGGAGAAGAGGCAGCAGCAGGAAAGAAAAGAAAAGAAGAAGAAGAAGCCAAGAGAAAGAGAGACTGCCGCACAAGAAATCAGAAAAGAAAAGAAGGAAAAGGAAGAAGAAGCAGAAAGGGAAGGAAAAGAAAAGAGAAGAGCTTGCCGCAGAGAAGAAAGAAAAAAAAGAAGAAAGGAGCAATTTTCACTCTCACTCTCTCTCTCTCTCTTTTTCTTAATTTTTGTAAAACATTGTATTGTGAATTTATATGCTTCTGGAATTATAGTGTGCTCCCTGAGTTCGACCTCGGGAAACTTTTTATTTCCGAGTAACAAATTGTATTAAATTGGTGACTGTTTCTTTGCACTATACTACGACAAAACCCTAGAGAGGGAACTCAGCCCACCAGTTTTTGGCGCCGTTGCCGGGGAGCAATGGCCATTCTAGAAGCTATTAATTCACAGTTTTGATTTCCTATTGACTAATCTCTTCTCTTTTGTTGTGCAGGCACAGGAAATCAAGAAGAAAACAAGCAGCCGCACAACAACCACACCAAGAACAGGTACTTTTCTATCCTCTCATTTAAACCCCTAAATTCTAAAGAGGAAAAAAAAAGCAATTTAGGAATAACCTGTCTTTTATATGTAGTAAAACACCAAAGTTGCCTATTTTCAGATTTCAACATATTTTATCTGTACATCCATTAAAGGTAGTTAGGGCTAAAATCTTCTTGCTTAAGCCCTAATTACCCAATCTAGAGGCAACTAACTGGACCAATTAGAGCCAATATAAGATTCAAAACTAGGATTTTAGAGACACACTTTCTAAGCAAGAATTGAGAATTCCCAAAAGAAGTGTGCCCAAGCCATTGTTTGAAAACACCTATTAAAGAGAAACCCTAAGAAATTTGGCTCTTAAAAATATTTGAACCCTAAAAGACAAGACCTAATAAGCTCTCAAAAGAACTAGTAGGTGAAGTTAACCCCTTGGGTCAACCAACCTTGAACTTAGGTCACTCTTTGCACTCAAAAGGTTAAAGTTCAAGTGAAAACCTAAGCATCTTGATCCTAACTAAAAGTGGTAGACTTAAGAGGTCAAGGTCTCCATTCTAGTCTACCTAGAATCTCAGTGACAGAGGTCGGGTGGGGGAAACCCTGTAACTCATGGGGGCGCTCTACCGTGTAGGGGTCTTCACGGGACTCGCCCTCTCTTGCTGCCCAGGTAATTCTCAGGTGGATGACCTTTTGATCAAGGGGTCCGTCCGCCCCGAACCTCTATAGTCACCCAACATTTTGGGTGTCTTGATTGGGTCCAGCACATGCTAAACTCATCCTCTCCATCAGTGTATGTTTGGTAGGAGGTCCTTGAAACCTCCTTTAAAAATTCACTCTTCTCGAAGCCGAGCCTTGGTGCCCTTGTTTGTGCAACCAACACTTCACATAGACCTCTCCGATTCCGAACCCAACTAACCTTCTTCCACAATGGCTCAGCCAGTTGTGGAAGAGACAATCTGGAGCACCAGCTCCAGCGACTCAATGACCTCTTCCAGAACTTCATGCACCCACCGCAGCGTCCCATGATGTGAGATCATTATAATCCCGCTGCGGTGGTTATTGAGCCTCGAGTCAAAATCCTGACTGGAGGACCTGATTCTGAACTGAAGCCCAACATGATTCATGCCATACCTAAATTCCATGGGCTTAATTCTGAAGACCCATTCCAGCACATTAAACAACTAAAGCATCTGGCCCAGACTTTCAGGTTAGATGCGCAAAATCAGGATATTCTCCTCATGAAGATGTTCTCCTTCTCCCTTATGAACAAGGCCGCCCATTGGTACCAAACATAGACCCGGCCGATCAACAATTGGGAGGAAATTCAGTCTGAGTTCTTGAAAAAGGTCTTCCCCGTTGGTCAGACCAATGCCTTGCACCATCAAATTACCCACTTCACGCAACAGACGGGAGAACCTCTCCATGAGGCATGGGATCACTTTCAGGATCTCATGAGGAAGTGCCCCCATCACAGAGTTCCTAAATGGGAATAAGTCCAATCTTTTTCCTAGGGACTCCGTGAGGATATTAGGCTATTCGTTAATGCAACTTGCGGATGGAATATCATGGGTCAGCATGAGGACACCGTGTGGGAGATTCTCGAGAATATGTGCAAGAACTCCATCAATAATGACTCCATGGGATTATTCGACAGGACGAATACCCGCGCATTGACGAACCTTAGGGGAGCACACGAGACGCAGGGCCTGTCCGCATCAGTCGACCTGGAATTGATGGCCAGTCGATTGGACAAGGTCTCTATTATTGAGAAGAAGGTGGATGAGCTGACTCAACACTTGCAGCGAGCCACCTCTGCGCATAATTCCTTTGCACAGCCTCCTTCCACACGGGAGACTGTGCAAAACATTTTCCACGACCTTCTCCTGGGATGGACCTATATCCACCCCCATCTGACTCTCGGATCGGAGGAACCTCCAACCCTTTCTGTACTAGCCGAGGGAATTCCACTCCCCCATTCTCTGACTTTTCTGAGGCTCCTCAGACCTGCGAGGACCTCAACGCCATCCAGAATGACCCATTTTCCAATACCTACAATCCTGGATGGCGAAACCATCCCAACTTCCAGTGGGCAGGGAATTCCCAGAATCCAAGACCATCCTTTCAGCCCCGTCCACCAGCACCTCGTCCTTACCAACCGCCTCAGCCTCGGCCCAACCCTACTTATCCATCTGGGCCAAACCAAGACCAAATGTCCCTCATCCTTCAGACTCTGGCAGACATTCAGCGAACGAATGCGGCTATTCAAAAGCAACACAAGGACAAAATAACAGAGGTTCGAAACCAACTAGCCCAGTTGGCGAATTCTCGCCAACCAGACACACTTCCTTCTCAGCCTCTTCCTAACCCTAATAGCGTGCCGACCTAGCGGCGCGTTATGAACCCAAACCTGGGCCAAGCACACATGGTTTATCAGCCCCCCTCTGTTCCTTCACCAGACGGGATGGATGCCTCAACTTATACGAGTTATTAGCAGCAACCCATCCTACCAAACCCTAAGCAGAACCAGGCAGGGCTAAATTCTGTAACCACCCGTAGTGGTAAGGAGACCTAAGATCCACCTTATCCAGACCACTCCAAGCCTGGTAGTGACCCAAATCCTAGGACAGTAATCCAGGACGTTCCTATCCCTGTCACAGATCAAAGACCTGGACCTATCCTAGAGGAACCAACCAAGGTTCCATTTCCTGAGGCCTTGACCAAGGGAAAGAAGACAACCAAATCCGTGGCTCCTGAGGAGGACCTGGTCAAGCTCTTTGAGCAGGTCCAAATAAACATCCCCTTGATGGATGCGATTTGCCACGTACCGACTTACACACGATTCTTGAAGAATGTATGTACACCTCAGCGTAAGCCGCGAGCCAAGAGTGAGAGTCCAATTGTACTGTCAGAGCAAGCCAGCTCTATAATCCTGAGCAGACTCCCACCCAAGGCAAAAGATCCAGGTACTCCCCTGATTTCATGCAAAATAGGTGAAATTTAGTTCGACAGAGCATTGCTAGACTTGGGTGCTTCCATAAATCTGATACCCACATCCTTACTTAACCACCTAGAAGAATCCGAGCTAAAACCGACTGAGGTGACACACCAGTTAGCAGATCAATCTATAAAATCACCTAAAGGGATTCCTGAGGATGCTATTGTAAGAGTGCAGGATTTCTATTTCCCTGTAGACTTCATAGTCTTAGACATGGATGCACCTGAAAACCCTAGGGATACATCGATCATTCTAGGGAGACCTTTCCTGGCCACTGCTTGGGCCAACATTAGTTGTGAGGAGGGTCAGATAAAGCTGAAATTTGGGAATCAAACCCTCAAAATTGATATCTTTAAGGCCCAACAAGAAATCAATTGCGATGTCATTGAACAAATCTATGATATTAGAGCTTTGGTTGATGAAACACAATTTGAGAATAACCTGATTATGTCTCATCAACCACAGAAAGATCTTGAACCACAATTACAGGAGACAGACCCTGATTTAGACAAACCCATAACTCCTATCCTTGAACCTCACACTTACCCTGAACCACCCGCTGCTGTTGATAACCCCATCCTTGAACTAAAATCCCTTCCCGATCATTTGAAATACATCTTTTTGGGTTCTAATCAGACTTTTCCTGTGATTATAAATTCCAAGCTCACTCCTGATCAGGAATCCCGTCTGATTGCTGTTCTCCAGCAACATCGCAGAGCCATTGGTTGGACTCTCGATGACTTGACTGGAATAAGTCCCTCTTATTACACACACCGTATTTATTCTAAAGAGGGCGCACGACCTTCCCGTGAGATGCAGAGGCATTTGAATCACAATCTGCAGGAGGTCATGAAAAAGGAGATCATTAAGTGGTTAGATGTAGGGATCATCTACCCGATCTCCGACAGTCGTTGGGTGAGCCCAATTCAGGTTGTGCCTAAAAAGGCAGGGCTCACCACCATTACGACTGAAATCGGAAAGATCATACCTACCCGAATAGCCAACTCGTGGAAAGTCTGCATAGATTACCGAAGACTCAATTCCTCCACGAAGAAGAATCATTTCCCACTACCTTTCATTGATCAGATTCTCGAGAAATTAGCGGGAAATCAATTCTTCTGCTTTCTTGACGGGTACTCCGGTTATAACCAAGTAGCTATTCATCTTGAGGACCAAGAGAAGACCACGTTCACCTGCCCCTTCGAGACGTACACATTTCGAAGGATGCCGTTCGGTCTCTGCAATGAACCCGTGACTTTTCAGCGGTGCATGCTTGCCATATTCTCTGATATGGTAGGTGACTATCTGGAAGTCTTCATGGATGACTTCTCAGTTTTCGGGGCATCATTTGATGATTACCTCCAGCACTTGGTTCATATACTCAGGCGTTGAATCGATGTTAATTTGGTTCTTTCCTGGGAAAAGAGCCACTTTATGGTGCCTGAGGGGATCGTCTTAGGACATCTAATTTCTGAGAAAGGCATCCAAGTGGATCGAGCCAAGGTTGATCTAATTTCTTGGCTTCCTATGCCTAGCTCGATCAGGGACATCCGTTCTTTTCTAGGGCACGTCGGTTTTTACCGTCGTTTCATTCCTGATTTTTCGAAAATCGCACGTCCCCTGATTACTCTTCTCTCTAAGGATGTACCCTTTGAGATCTCCAAGGAATGCACTCAAGCCTTTGAGAACCTTCGTGACCGAGTCACCCAGGCCCCGATCCTACAATCCCCTGATTGGTCTCAACCCTTTGAGATCATGTGCGATGCATCTGATTTCGCTGTAGGAGCGGTTCTAGGGCAGAAGTTGACGGGAAACCCGTGGTCATCTACTACGCTAGCAAGACACTTGACGAGGCTCAGTGTAACTATACAGTTACAGAGAAAGAGCTGCTAGCCGTAGTATTTGCCCTCGAAAAATTCCAATCCTATCTCCTGGGTTCCCACGTCATCATCTACTCGGATCACACAGCTGTGAGGCATCTCCTTGCCAAGAAGGACGCGAAGTTCCGATTAATCCGATGGATCTTACTGTTGCAAGAATTCAACCTCGAGATTCGCGACAAGGTGGGAAGACAAAACGTGGTAGCTAACCATTTGTCTCGCCTTCCTTCTGAGATCATCAACCCTTTTGGACCCATCATGGAGCATTTTCCTGATGAGCACCTACTGACTATTGGTACTAGGCTTCCATGGTTTGCTGATATAGTAAACTACTTGGCATCTCATCAGATCCCGTCTAATTGGCCGAAGGCCAAGAAAGACAAATTGCGCTCTGATGCCAAGTACTACATCTGGGAAGACCCGTACCTCTTCCACATAGGTGCTGACCAAATCATCCGGCGATGTGTCCCGGAGGGTGAAACCAATGATATTCTCTCCTGCCATGACCAGGCATGCGGTGACCACTTTTCTGGGCACAAAACTGCATCAAAAATCCTCCAGTGTGGCTTTTATTGGCCCACTTTATTCAAGGATGCATATAATCACTGCAAGGCATGCAGTCGTTGCCAAACCTTGGGCAACATAAGCCATTGCGACATGATGCCTTTGCAGCCGATTCTCGTATGCGAAATCTTCGACATTTGGGGGATTGATTTTATGGGCCCCTTTCCTGTTTCGGACGGCTTCGAGTACATTCTGCTGGCTATGGACTACGTGTCCAAATGGATCGAAGCCATACCGATCCACACCTGTGATCATAAAATCGTTATCAAATTCATACATCACAATATCTTCTCACGGTTCAGGATTCCTTGTGCAATCATCTCTGACGGAGGGACCCATTTCACCAATGCTCAGTTCAGGTCGCTGATGACCAAATACAGGGTGTCTCACCGAATCTCTACTCCTTACCACCCCTAGACTAATGGTCTAGCTGAGCTTTCAAATCGGGAGATCAAGAAAATCCTGCAGGTCATTGTTCGACCTAACAGGAAGGACTAGTCATCCCGACTTTCGGAAGCTTTGTGGGCTTATAGGACCGCCCACAAAACCCAATTAGGCATGTCTCCTTTTAGACTGGTGTACGGGAAGGCGTGTCACCTTCCCGTCGAACTGGAGCACAAAGCCTATTGGGCAGTACAGAGCTGCAATTTAGATCTTTCTAAGGCTGGAACACACAGAAAGCTTCAGATAAGCGAGATCGATGAATTACGCCTTGATGTGTACGAGAACTCGCGAATCTACAAAGAGCGGGTTAAAGCCTTCCATGACAAGCACATATCTAGAAAGATCTTTCATCCTGGTCAGAAGGTCCTACTCTTCGATGCCCGACTCAAACTCTTCCCTGGGAAACTGCGATCCAAGTGGGTCAGACCATATCTTGTTCGACAAGTTTTTGGAAATGGAGTCGTAGAAATCAGTCCGCTCAGCCATGATTCCGAACCTTTCATCATGAACGGTCAGAGACTCAAACCGTTCATCGATGTAACCTCTACAGATTTGGCTGAGTCGTCATTTATCCTCCATTTTCCCTGAGCATATTACGCCCAGCCGATGGCGTAAAACTCAGTGCTCAACGGGAGGCAACCCGTCATTTATTTTTGAAAAAATCCGAAACCTTTTCTGACACCTCTTCGCACTTAAGGTTCATCCTTTAGGACAGCCAACTCCACCTCAGGTGCTTGCATTTGAGATTAGAAATCATCCGCAACAGTCACCCCGACCCATCCACTCACCAAAATACATGTCCTAATGCATGAACCAAGCTAAATAATAATAAAAAAAAAAACCCTCCTAAGTTACAATGAGGACATTGTAAAGCTTAGGCATGGGGGGATATGAAAGTGCAAAACTCACAAAAAAAGATTTTAAACAAAAAAAAATTCACATATGCCAAAAATACCATAAAAATTAAAAGAAATTTCGAAAAAGAATAATAAAATGAGAGGAGGAAAGAAAATTTTGTGGACTTTACAAAGGGGGAGGAGAAAAAGAACAAAATGATAAAAAGGAGCACAAAATGAAAGAAAAGAGATAGTCATTAGTAAGAAATTAAGGAATTAACCTAAGTTCTAGACCACATTCAGGAAAAGAAATGGAAAGTGCACAGCGAGATTAGTAAGAACGCAAACCTTAGGCATTCTTGGATAGACTCTTAGTACCCATTAAGATCTAGATATTCCTCAAGAGGTTGAGGAAAATGAAAAGCTTAAGTATTAGGTCCAAGGCTTAGGGAGTATTTGGCCTCGTTAACTAACTTTTGGTTTACGGGACTCAGTAACCTAAGCACCCAAATTTCACACACAGCCTGGTTCAGTAAGCATAAAGTATCAAAATCACGCAAAAGCGTTTTAAAAATTCTGAAAATGTCACCTAGAGTAGGAGCGGCCGATCAACACAAATTGATTTGAACGAGTTCCCAGCGCGGAGAGGTGAAAAATTCCCCTCGAAGATGCGTAACAAAATATCATCTCCTCGATGCTTGTCTCTTAGGATATTTACATATCCTACTGGGGGCATGTAAGCACTCTGTTGGTTCAAATTCCATAGATGGTATTATCACGAAGTGTCAATTGCCAGGGTCTGAATTCAGCCACAGAACACCATGGACGGGATTATCTCGAAATCTCGAAAGCTAGGGTTCTGGGGTTTACCATGGGCGGTGCTATCTTGAAGCATCGATTGCTAGGAACCCTTGAGGATTGATGATGGGGACAAGCAATCTGATACAGACCGTGTTGAGAAGCCAATCCTAAGTTAGAATTAAAAAGGAAAAGAGAGAGAAAACTCTCCAAACATATAAATCTTTTACCTCTCTCTCTTACAAAACGTACTGCGAATTGAACCAGGGATAAAATTATCTAAAGCACGGGTGCTTTAACCACAAAGTCCAATAAGCCTTAGGTTAGTTCCTGTAGGCCTTAAAAACCTTTGCTAAGGATTGAGGCTAAAGCTAGACAGATCTGGATCTTGGTTGGCACTAGAGTACCTTTTAGGCCTATGGTTGGCATTCTGACCTAATCAAGGTTACAAGAGAAAAAGCACTTATCTAAAATTGATAAGAAATTCATGGTCTAGAATAAAGGTTAAAACTTTAAAATTTTACTAAGGGACTAGCAAAAGCTAGGCATGGGGGTATGATGAGAGCCTCATCATGAACCCTAACTAGCATAATTTAATCTAAATAAGTGTGAAGAAGCTCCTACAAAACCTAAAGAAAAGCCTAACTCAGAGAAGTCTGAATTGAAGGATAAAACAAGTCATGAGGGGTAAAACTGTAATTTTACCAAGGCAATACACAAACAGGGTATCTAAGGGTCTAAACACAGGTCAAATAATCTTAATAAGGAAAGAAGTGGGATGATCTGATCTGAAAAAGGTTATAGCAACTTCTAGGAATTAAATGACATTCTGTAACCCTAAAAACAAACCAACTTTAATTCACGAGGTTCTAGGTAGAATAAAAATCAAATAAATCCTCTAAAAATCATGGAAAAATACTCCCTGGGGTTTAGAACCTTCAATTTGGCCTTTGCAACCTATTTTGACATGATTTGAGAACCATGCCCAAATTTTAACCTAATTTGGATTTTTACGCAAATTGACTGGTCAAACATGGCCAAACCTAAAATCAAATTACACCATTGAATTCCTTAGGTTCAAATCAAGTTGGTACAAAAAATTTGGGCCTAAGTGAAGACCATCTTGACCGACTTTACAAATTGGTCCTTTTGAATTACTTTTTAACCCTTATCTTTTCAAAATCATGCAATTGGCCCCCTATCTTTCCCTTCGTTCTTTGCAGAACGGTCCTCCCTGCCACCTTGCGCAAGCACCATACCTCCGGCGACCTTGCGCGGAGGATGACACCGCGTAGGGTAAGGCAGCCGCTCTCAGGAACGAGCGAGGAGTTCCCTGCGTCGTCCTCTGTCGCAGGGACCCTCCCCTGTGACCTACAGTTGCCCATTCCTCTCATGTGAACACATGAAAGGCATGGGTCTCCATCTCCGACCATCTCCGGCAGCTCCCCCACGTCGCTCTCTCAAGACTCTCCCCTCGCCAACACCTTTATAAGGAGCGGCAGGGGTTGCCGTCCACTCCAAGCCTGATTTGGCCGAAGTTCCCTCCCCAATTTCGTCTCCTCCACCCACGGCCAAAACGCCCGCAGGCTCCGGTGGCCCTTTCCTCCTCTTTTCATCGCTCTGCTCCCATACCTGCAGCAGAGCCCACTCTGCCTCGTCCTCCCGTGCCAGGCCGCACCAGCTAGCGCTTTCCTGACCTCTTCTTCGCCGCCGTCACTCACCTATGGGCTCCTTCATCTACGACACCGGCAGGTACGCATCGAGTGCCACCTTCCTCCCTCTTCGTCAATTAGGTAGGTAAAAACTTTCCCCTCTCTCTCCCTGTTATTTCCCCCTTCCTAATTTACTATTTCAACCCACTGACCACCACTATCCATCACCACCTTCTCCATCTCCAGCTGCCCTCCGGCAAGGCGTACTCGCCACTCCACGCCTCCATCCGCCTCGCCAGCTACCCCTTAAGCTCCGCACCACCTCACTGACACCGAATTCGCCCTCCATTCACCACCTAGCACCTCCAGACCACCCCCCGAACACACCGACTCTCACGCATGTAGAGTGCCCTAGGCGCATGGCCACAGGCACTCTCGCGCCTCGTCGACCCACGCACCGCACTCGCTGCGCTCTGGTGAACCTCCCTGGACCTTTTTGACGTGGCTGTGAGGCCGTTTGCGTGTTTTAGGTTTCGCCCTCCTCGCCGCCATTAACGAGCAGCAGGAGCTTCTCCGCAGGTAGCTCTAGGTCTCCTCAGCTCCAAGCGTGAGCTCTAGGTGACACGGCAAGGAGTCACGCTCACACCCAAAACTTCAATTGGGGTCACAAGCGTCGGCTGCTGCCCCAAATTGCTCGAAGTCTTCTCCGCAGGCACCCGAGATCGAAGGTGGGACTTTAGTCCCACCTCGGAAGTGTATGGGCGCAAGCCTATACATAAATTGAAAAAGTGATATTGGCTGGTTGCCTCCGATAACACTGGGGTGAGGTCCCTCACCTACTCACCGGTTCTCGTCCGCGACACGCCCATGCGGATCTGACTCAACCCGACTTCCCACTCCTGTGCACTCCTCGCGCACCACCCACGCCGATGCGTCTGGACCTGGGCACGCGACCCGACCCAATTACCCGACTCTGGGAGAGCTTCCCAAAGAGAGATTCAGAGAGAGAGAGACGCGGGGAAGGCGTAGGGGTAGGTTTTGTGCTGACGTTTGTGTGTGTGCGTAGGAAGGAAGAAAGAAGAAGAGGAGCAGTAGCCGAGACTTAGCAACGCAGGGAAGAAGGAAGGAAGGAGAAGAGAAGAGGAAGCCAAGAAGAAAAGAAAAGGAGAGGCTGATCAGTTAAGGCGTCTGATTTCTGAATCAGACGTCGGCGAAAAGAAGAAGGACCAGAGCAAAGAAAGAAAGGAGAAGAGGCAGCAGCAGAAAAGAAAAGAAAAGAAGAAGAAGCCAAGAGAAAGAGAGAGACTGCTGCACAAGAAATCAGAAAAGAAAAGAAGGAAAAGGAAGAAGAAGCAGAAAGGGAAGGAAAAGAAAAGAGAAGAAGAGCTTGCCGCAGAGAAGAAAGAAAAAAAAGGAGAAAGAAAGGAGCAATTTTCACTCTCACTCACTCTCTCTCTCTTTTTCTTAATTTTTGTAAAACATTGTATTGTGAATTTATATGCTTCTGGAATTATAGTGTGCTCCCTGAGTTCGACCTCGGGAAACTTTTTATTTCCGAGTAACAAATTGTATTAAACTGGTGACTGTTTCTTTGCACTATACTACGACAAAACCCTAGAGAGGGAACTCAACCCACCATGAGGGAACAGCTTCTGAAGCCATTCTCCTCAATCAAGTTGGAGCTCCAAAGCACAAAAAACACCTAGGTACTAGACCATCATACTAATACCACCATCAACAAGCCAAAACACACCATTGTTTATCACAAGGTGCCAAGAATCTCACACATCAAAATTGAAAATAGACTCCAACAAGCTTAAACTACCTAACCAAGCCTTCGGTGACCATGAATAGACCAAGTCTTGCTTGTGGCAATGAATTTAGGCAACCGATGGTGAAGTTCAACCTCCATTGAGCACTACTGGATTTAGGTGATGATGTGCAAGCCCTTACATGGTCGTAGTAAGGCCCAACGACCCTTGTGGTTGTTGTTTGGGTCTAGGTGGTGCCCCCTTCCTCAAGCTAGGGGTTACTGCTAGTCGAAACCACCCCCTGTTGGTGTTTTACCAATCGGCAATAGCCCCAACCATGATTGCCCAGTCTCAGTAGAGGAGGCTAGATCGATGGCCATGCCAAAGGGGTTTGGTGGTGGTACTAGAGAGATGTCGATGATGGGGGGATCCTCCTTTAGGCCTTATGCCCTAGGGCTAGAGTTTCTTGAGTGGGGTTCCCATCTCTTTTATGAATTTGGGTAAATCCCAATGAGAAGAGAAAATGTAAATTATTATTTGACAGATAAAGGAGATGAGAAGCCAAGTAGGTATAGAGCTTCGTCCTAGGATTGCCACTTTGATATCATGTAGGAAAATGAAGTGATCTATTCTTTATAGAAACCTTAGGTCTCTATTTATAGAGAGAGGTGTGGGAAAAATTGCATACAAGTCCATATAAGAAAGGAAAAATAATAATGAAGGACAAGATGACTTAAAATAAAGTAAACTTCTTTACACCTTACCTAGGCAAAAGTTAGATACATTTGAATTAAAAAAGAATAAAACCAAATATTTTGTTCTCCCAGGTAGAATATGTCTCTCCAACCCCCTCTTCATCTTTTGAACCCACTTCCCTTCTTAATTGCACCATTATCCTCTTTTGACTCTCTTCTTCACCTTCTTCCTCTCTTATATAAGACCCTTAGCCATTGTTCAATATCCAGCACTCATCGTTATGCAGCTCTGAAAGCCCCCTCCACTACATAAAAAGTAGGTGGCACAATATATGAGTCTCTCCTTTCTCTAAAGAGAGAAGCTCCTATCTCTCTCTTAAGGATGGGCTGCCAAGGCAGCTTGTAAACTCATCAGGCACATCCTTGTCAAGGCTCTTGGCCCTCCTTCTGCCCTTATTGCCTCTTCCTCTCACTTATGGGAGAGAGTATTCATATGTTTCCATGATCATGTTCCTTCTCATCTTCTTGAGTATGTCTCTCTATTGCTTCCACTTCATCACCAATATCTTCCTTTTCCATCCCTCTACATACATCCTTGACTTGCCTGTGACAACCTAAACCCCACCAATTAGTTAAACCTGGTGGGATCCAAGCCATTGCGTACGAATAGAAAGCTCAACATAGGATCAATGATGTCACCTAGTGATAATTCCATATCTATTAAGGATAAAATGTCTATTTAATGTTAGTTCCCAAGGCAATGCATCATACCTAGATTGTAAATAATATATTAAATGCATTCTAGGAATGTTAGGATAATGCATGCATTTATGCATAATTTGTACACATTATAATTTATATTAATGCATGCAAGAATAAATGACATGGAAGTATGAGTAAAGGGATGCACATTTTTTATATGAGTTGGAGCGCAAAATGAAATCAATTCAAGAAGTTTCGAGAACACAATGAAATATCTCCTCTAGCACCTAAGTTCTACCCTCTTAACTTAGGTGTCTCTTATGTCTTGATTTAATTCCATGAAAGGATGGACCTCCATGCAATTACCACATGTGAGGACAACTTTCTCTCCCTCACCCTTTCTTAATTCCACACCCTACATGAATCCTCCCCATCGATCCCTCTCTATTTCCATCGATTTCTCTCCCCATCTCAATTTCCATCCCCTCACAAGCGCCAACATTGGCCCCCCACCCCCCCTTCCCTCGTCAATCTGTCCTCCCTCAACGTAATTCCATGCAAACAACGCCACTTCACACCAATCCCTTTCCCCCAGCCCATGCTTGTGCATGCAGATAGCACCCATCCCCCTCACCTCACACGATTACCATGCAAGCACACGCCATCACCTCCATGCAGCCTGCCAACACCCTCTTCCTTCACCTATTTAACCCCCTTCCACGTCCATGCTTTGGGATCATATTCTCTTCTCCAAGCTCTCCTCCTCCATCATATTCTTGCACTCCCTCTCCACTCCCATATCTTCTCCAAAATTAGCTAGCAGCAACCTGACACCTCCTAGCTCCTTCCTCCAACGACACTCTCTCCCTCCGATGTGCCATCTTCCACCAACCACCACGAGCAACGTCGACATCTTGTTCTCTTGCCAACCTCTTCTTCCCCCTCGTCAACATTCATCACGACTCCTCTCCAACTGCCTACAATGGTTCTTTGTCTAATTCATCTCCTCTAACTTCTTTCGAGCTCCCTAGACTTGGTGGTCATGAGGCAACTTTTTCAGCGTCTACATCACCGTACAAGCATGCCACAAGCGGAGCTCATCTCTCCCTCCATCTCTTTATCTCATTCTCTCTTGTTCTACCACAACAAAAATGGTCAAAGGCGTTGAATATTTTACGAAGAGGACGAATAAATCGTTGTTATGACTTGCTAACGAATAATTTATTCATCGCCACATTTGTTACTATACAAACCGTTATTAAATCTACAACGAATAAAATTTTCGTTTACAAATTCAAATAACTAAAATCGTCACATACTTTAAATTTAACGACGAATTTTTTGTTATCTTTACTTTCTTTTAACAATGATTTTTTTCATCGCCTTGTTAATAACATGCCAACGATTAATTCGTCGCAATGTAGTAAGAATACAAAATTTTATTAATCCTTTAAAACACTCATAATATATCATACTTATAATTTATGTTGATTACCTATAAAATAAAAATTTATATTACAATATTCACTAAAACATTCCTCAAATTAAAATTTTCCAATGAAAACTTTATAGAAAATACACCTAAAAGATTGTGGAGAGATTTCATACAAACAAGTCAAACAAAAAAAACCTTTTGAGAATTTATGTACAAAAAAAAACTTACCTAAACTTATGTAGAAATGGACAAAAAATAGTGTCTAAAACATGAAGGTAATTGTAGTTCATAACCAGATAAAACACAAACTATATCACAATTGCACTCAACACTTAGATGTCTGACCATAACCTATCCACGAATGATCCTTACAACCTGTCCATGCTTAATCCTTGTAGTATTTTGCCACTGGTCTGACAATTGTGTGTGAAATCTTTAACAAAAAGAAACAAAGAAATGCCATCAACAAGGAAGATATGAAACTTAAGACTTTTAAGGTCCTATTACATGATTTGGAAATAAAAAGCAAAAACAAAAATTTTCAAGCCAAGAAAAATAATTATCATCAATTTCAGAGGATAGCTGTAACCAGTTGGCTACTTCTTTGATAGTAGCTTCACCACAAAAAAAGCACTAGATAGGAGTAGATTACATGTATATCAAATTTACATGTGTGAAGACGGATAACAAGATATCAAAGCAATTCACCATTCTACTTGAGCAAGGTAGGGCATGTTAATAGCATTAGCATTTTAAGCATCTTGCTAGTAAGATCAACAGCAGAAAAATAAATAAAAACCTCAACGTAGAAACTCTATCGACTCTAAAACCAAAGAAACGTCTGAAGCTGCATTGGAGGCTTATTGCAAAAGAAAGATGGGAGAGGAAATCTAACATGTAGCTATGCAAAGATATTCTCCCTGCCAGGCAGTTTCGTCTGTAGCTGCGTGTCTATTGTACAGAGGTCAAAGTAATGGATCGATACTACAATGCCCGCATCTTCTCAGTGGGAGCCAAAATCCACATGAACAAGAATTTGGCAAAAATCCAACTCAAAATGGTCCCTGCTAAGTTCTTAAAAAAATTATTCATTTGGGTCCGATAATTTGTACTTTCTTAATTTTCTATGATATTGGAATTATGGAGCGGTCACTCTTGTTTTCCATGAAATTGGGGTATGGAAAAGTTCCATATCTGTGTGCACACTGTAGGAAGATGGACAAAACAGTGTTGGTTTGCGACATTCCTATGGGAAATCCTGAAGAACGTCAAAATCAACTGCCAATTTCCCTCGTTGTTGCATAATGTTGTATCTCTTGAAAATCACTTACCATGCAGCAGGTAATTGCACAGGTGCTTTGCAACATCATATTCGCTGCATTAACCTTCCATGTGTGGAATGACTTGAAATCCATAAAATCCTGCTCTCAATGTGGAAGGCAGAACACCCTCAACTTGTGTTGTCCATGGCAGCAATCCATCTTCTTGCCCTGAGTAGGAATTTTGAACCCATCAAGAAAACCAGTTCTTTTAATGTAGCTCTCTTGTTGACATATTTGTGGCAACAGGAAGAAATCTACATCTTTCAGTTCCTATTGTTCTTTTACTTGCAATTTGCAAAAGCAACAGAAACAAAACCCTTTCTGTTGCATGAATGCTAAATGCAGTAGTGCAAATGGGAGTGGCTTACTATGCTCTTGTTTCTATAAGAGAAAAGGCATTGTGAGTTTTTGCTTTTTTATGTAGCCAACATTTGGACATCTTACATTGATGCATAGAGATATCAAAATGCTGCTTTGATATGAATGAATGAAGCCAAGTGGCCTACTACTTGGAGACTTGGATGAAAAAAAAAAAGCAGAAAAATGTATGCAGCGCAATATTTCTCATATGTATGCTTTATACCTCCTCCTCCATATGGTTAACGCTTAGGCTTTGTTCCTCGTAAACCTGAGGATTTCTGTGATGGTGGTGCACTTCCTGAGATTCATGTCATGTAGCTCAGTATCCACTTGGCATGGTAGGAAGGATGAAAAGCCAAGTTTCAAAATTAATCCTCCCACTCACTGTTGACTCCAAAGGCAATGTTGCTTCTGATGCAATTGTCAAACAGATTGAAAAATGCCAGGAAAATTATTTATTCCCAGCACAAGGATCTGGTCCTTTGAGAGATATATGCTTTTAGTCGACATCTTTTACACCTTATCTTTCCTTTATTCCCAACCCACTCCTCCATGCATTGCCACACTTCACAACAATTAGAAGGATATGCCTATTTCCTTACTCCATCCTTCACTTACCATCTGAGTCAGCTCTCATAGACTATCTGCACATATGCCCCTAATTCAGCCATTGTTACCTCAATACTTTATTATGATCAACATCCCTTCTCATGCCTGATTCTTCATCAATTTCCCATCCCTAATTCAATTATTTTCTCACCCCACTTCCATCAGTGTCAAATCCCCTTGGACTTCATTTAAGTCCAAGACATGGTTAAATTAATGAAAAATGTGCATGTTTAGATTCCAATGATTTCAGTAATCCAACACCAATGCTAGGGAAAAGCATTCAACTAAAATCATGTTTAGATTCCATGACATAGACTATTTGGTAATTCTCTAATAATTTAAAATCATGGTTCATTTGCAAAAGATACTTCAAAGTTGCTAGAGCGATTAACCACATCAGATCACAGGCCTTGTTGGGCAATTTCCGTCTGAAAATTTACTTCAGCAAGAACTCCGCAGTATGAAGACCTTTATGTAAGTTACTCTTTTATTGGCTTAGGTCTATTGGCTGTTTCATTCACCTAAAGGGTCATTTCTATGTATTTCCCACTGTTTTATCAAAGGTTCCATTTCTGTAAAAATATTGACCACAACTGCAGTTTTCCAACTTTTCCATCGAATTTCACATTTCTTGGACAGGGACAATCAATTGCAATGAAGCTGAAGTGAATATCATTACTGTAATATTAATCAACACTGGCTGGATCAGAAAAACTGAATGGTTTTAGGCTAAATACAAACAGACATGCTGAGTATCTAAAAGGTTTTTTTTTTTTGAGAAGTTATCTAAAAGGTTATTTGTCAAAGCAAGTACGGCTTTCTTTGTTGTATGGAGATTGCATCAAATGATTGCAGGATGATGTTAATTATGTCATGACAAATAAGATTTTTATTGCATATTTAAATGCCTTATTCTGGACAGAAATTTCATGCTCAATTATACATGAAACAGGCATGTCTAGTTTAGTATTTACCTTAACCAATTCACAGTCTCAAACCTTCATCCTATGAACACTAATAGGCAAAACCGTATCATCACCATCCCCTAAGCTACCACAACTGCATTAGACACAAGACAATGATTTGAATTCTAGTTAAATATTATATGACCGATGTCATAGTTGTAACCTACCAAAAATACCCAACAATCTAAATATATTAATTTTGATAAAAACTTACCATTCAAAATGTTCAAACATAATTATTTTTTACCAAAACCTACTACTGACTTTTTTGTGCCACTAGTTGATGGCTGCTTTGATAAATTGAGAACCTACAAAAAAAAAAAAATATCATTAATAAGAAAATCACTCGATAAAAAATAATTCGTTACGTATAAAAGTATAAAATACTCACTTCATTGTTCACCTCAAAAGGATTAGAAAATCCTACAAATTGTTGAAAAAAAGTTTATTCTCTTCTCCTATGATAGCACCAAAATAAATAAATAAAAGAAAAACAATCTTTTCACATAAAGACACCAAATGATCAAGTAGATAGCAAATAAGTATACAAGTATTATGAAACATGCCTACAAGTGTCATAGTTTGCAGAGATTGCCCACCCATCTTTTGGCATAAGATTGTGATGAGCAATTCATTTTGAATCTTTAGATTTTTCATTATCTCGCATGTTTTTCATCTGCAACTTTATCGATTCTATCTCTGCATTCTCAATTGTATTCCTAACAATAATATGATGCCCTTGATGTTGTAAAGGTCTTGCTCCCAAGCCATACCCTTTAGGCCTACCCCATTTATGCACTCCAAAAACTTCGTCACATACTTCGATCTAAACAACAGCACTGGATGATTCAGAATCAAATGAATGTTCTTGTACTAGCTTTCTTGCAATTCCCTATGTGATTTAGTAAAAATTATTGTCAATTGAAAAATCATCGTAATGAATGACTCTACATAAAACATCAAACATAAACAAATATAACCAAAATTATTTCATTAAAGCCATATCACTTTCTCTCTTGAAATATCATTGATAAACACCGGTATCCCTTCATCATTCTTACTTTTCTTGGTATATGTGATCTCAAAAAATTCAATCTTACCAGGATCTCATCCATTATCTTTATGCTTTATATAGGTTAAGAAAATCAAACATATAAGATAGTTAAGTTTTATTCAGCATTAAAGAATAAGAAAAAGAGAGCAAACATATGAATTCCTTTTTCTTCCTAGCATAGCTCTTGGAACCAGTTGTATGTAGATTTGTCCCACAATCCAAAGCTACTTGCTTTGACAACTTACCAGCACTTGAACACTTCTGTAATGTACAACTTCCTCATTATTTGTTATTATTTTTTTCAAATAAAGAAAAAAAAAACACAATCTTAACTTTTTTATTATAAATTGTGAATAAAGCATTACTTTACTCTTCTTTAAGAACCAGTATTCAACCAAATGCTTCCATTGCCTAGTTTCAACATGTTCAGAAACATGACTAATGATCTATTTTTAAAATGAAACTAAAATTAATTTTAAAAATATATTTTTGTTTAAAAAAAAAAGAGTACTTATAAAATTATTTTTCGATAGAAGTATACCTAAAGTTTTTTCAACTCTATCTTAGGTGTATCTTCCAATGCATCCTTAGGAACATATTTAACTTTAAGGACATGCTTGAATCCTCTCCATTTTTGACCAAGTGATTTGAAAATCCAAGTATCCACATAAACATTTTAAGGAAATAGAAATTTCATCTGTAAAGAGAAATGAATCACAATTATAATATGAATATAATAAGAACAAAAAGAAAGATTGCACAACATGATTTTCACTTTAAATACCTTTATCTTATATTTTATTCTTACTTCACTTGGCTAATAAGATAACCACCATAGACCCTTTTGAGCATTTTCCAATCCTCATAGTCTAGCAGGCACATTGTTCCATTGAGAGCCACAGTGCCGAGCCAACTACTCAATGTCCCCGGCGCTTTATCCACAGGTTGAGCTAATTCATTACACTCAACAAACACCTTACGCCCATCAAGTCGTGACCACATAGTAGTAAACTGAATAACACTTATAGCAATCAGATCCACCAGAGCCTCAGGGCTTTTCAAATTTCTTAAACTTTTCAAAAGAGAGAAATATATGCTCACTTACTTGCAGTAAACTGAATTTGGTGACAAAAAGGATAGGATGAGGAACATAAGATTAATTGATATGTTCAGAGGGTGATCAGAATATATTAATAAAATGGTTTTCCTTGACTTTACACCAAAATAATAATAATAAAGAATAAGAAATTTAGTAGACAAATTTTACTTTAAAATCTGCTTACGAAGTTAATGTTACAGTTGGAACATTATCGCATGAGGTAAAAGGTAAAAAAATAATAATAAAGAATGAAATCATACATACCATGTAAAATTGACTTTAAAGTTTCACTCATTGTCATCTTCATCTCTTCTACTCTAGGTGTTGCAATGGTCTAAGTTGTCAATTGTTATAACATTAGGTTTACAAGGATTATATGAAATTACATCTTCATCATTGTTATTTGAGATACCCATATCAAACAAGTCTCTAGGCTTTGTAACAATAACATGATGCCATCCACTACTTTTACAATCTTAAACATAGAATACTTGTCTTGCTTGAGTTAAAAATATAAATGGATCATCTTCTAGATGTTTCCATGTATGTATTATTCTAGAAAAGTTTACTAGTGTGCATCCATTTTGTATTGTCAATCATCTACGAGATTTAACATCCACCCAATTACAATGAGAAAGGACAACCTTAACCTCTGAAGAGTAATTTAACTCATAAATACAGAGGGTATCATAATAAGGTAGTTCAGCTACTTCAACCATAACTCCACTGTTCCGTACACTTCGATATCTTTCTATGGATTTTATGTGAAATCTAAATCCATTAATTAGGAAAGAGTTGAAACTTCTAATTACATTATCCAGACCCCTTGCTATTACCAGTAGTTCATGAGGATATTGATTTTTTTTCGATATTGAAACCTAGAATAAAAAATAATGTTAAATTTGCAAATGACTTAAAGAACAAGAATTGTAATAGATAATGATGCACTACCTTTTGAGATAGCCATGATGGGAAGTGCTCAAGTAGCCACTCATGCTCCATCCCATTAATGACTTGATTGGAATTGTATATGTTGCGCATCTCAAATAAGAACTCACTAAATTAATTAATAGTTGAAACTATTACTAACAATGAAAATACTGAAACAAATTAGCTATAAACACATTCCATCAATTATATACATTATTAGATGTACCTACGAAAAATGTTCAATGCCTTTGTAATGAAGAAGCACATAATGATGTGCTTGAGCGAGTGGCATGCTATCAAAAACACAAGCATTTGTCCCCCCAAGAACTCAACCACCGCTCTCAAACAAATATCCAACCAAGTTTTCAATCCTATCATTATTCCTTCGTTGACGATTGAATCTTGTCTCCATACTACCAAAGTATCTTAAAATGAAGGTTAAACATTCATCGGCTATATATCCCTCTTCAATGGATCTTCTGGGTAGGCTTTATTTCTTACATGAGACTTCAAGCGACATAAGAATCTATGGTATAAGGAAATTATTAAACAATCAAAACGAGATCAAGAATATAAAATATACAATGGTAAACAACTAAGGCTAAATGCAATGCTTACTTTTCAATAGGCGTACATCCACCTATAAGCCACTGGACCTCTCAGCTTAACCTCCTTAACCAAATGAATCATCCGTGAACCATAATAGTAAAAAAACTTGGTGGGAAAATCTTCTCCATTTGACACATTGTGAGTACAATATGAGATTGTAATTGATCGAGCTCGCTTGGGTCAAGTGTCTTTGCACACAGGGACTTTAAAAATTTAGATAATTCAGAAATGACGATCATAATTGATTTTGACACTGAGGCTCTGAGGGCAATAAGAAGAATATCTTGCATAAGAATGTGATCATCATGGCTCTTAAGGTCGACAAGCTTCCTTTAAGATTTATCGATCTTGATACATTTGAAGCATAACCATTAGGAACCTTAAGATTTTTCAATACAGACAAAAAGAGAACTTTTTCTATTGTGTTCAGCATGTAAGAAGCTGGATCAAAATCATACTTATCATTTTTAAGCTTGGGATGGAGCTCTCTTCTTAATCCCATCTTTTGCAAGTCAAGATATGCTTTTAAGTTATCTTTGCTTTTACCAGGGATATCAATCAAAGTCCCAATTAAGTTATCAAAAATGTTCTTTTCTATGTGCATGACATCCAAGCTATGACGAAGGAGATTGTGCCTCCAGTATGGAAGATGAAAAAGATACTCCTTTTCTTCCAAAGATGTATGCTAACATTTTGTGATTCATAACTCTTCTCACACTCGATATCATCATCAACTAAGTCATCAACATCCTTAAAAACACATTCTTGTGGTGCTAGCACTTCAACTTGCCTTTGCAAGGTTCCATCTCTTTGTCAATTTTTGACAAAAGCAAATGCCTTCCCATAACTAAACTTAAGGCTTCATGGTTGTCTTTCAATCTCAACTCTAGATGGTGTAATTAGAGGCAAACGAAGCTTTTCTGAACCATTAAATTGCTCCTTTTGAAATCGAAAAGGATGACTTGGTTCTAGCCATTGACGACTACCCATGTAACAAAACTTGGCACTGTGAGTCAACCACTGAGAAGGAGTTTCAACCATGCAATAGTGACAAGCAAATTGCCCTATCATACTCTAGCCACTTAAATTTCCAAGTGCAGGAAAATCAATAATTGTTCAAAGAAGTGTTGCTCTTAATTTGAATTTCTTCTTTGAATGGGCATCAAAGATATCAATGCCTTCCCACAAGTCCATAATTATTCAATCAAAGGCTTCAAAAAAACATCAATATAATTTCTAGGACTCTTCGTCCGGGAATAATCATAGAAAGAAGTAGAGAAGATTGTTTCATACAAATCCATGATTCAAATTATATATAACCAACACAACCACTCAAGTTTTGTATGTTGTACTCATTGTTCGATAAGGATTAAATCCATCACTAGATAGTGCAAGCCTTAAATTACGATCTTCAGGCGCAAAGTCTGGATATCGAGCATCAAATTCCTTCCAAGCTAATCCATCAGCCACATGCCTTATTTTACCATCCTTTTTACGACCCTCTATGTGCCATCTCATTGACAACGATGTCTTTGATGAACAATAAAACCTATCAAGTCATGGTTCTAAAGAGAACTACTGCAAAACTTTGCATGCCTTTCGTTTGGTCGTCGCATCATTATCATTATCATTAGCATTATCATCATCATTATTCACATTTTACCAATGCGATGTATTGCATACATTGCATTTATCCAGCTTTTCAAGACCATTTCCATAAAATTGCATGCAATCATTTCGACAAACATGAATTTTCTCATAACCAAGTCCTAATTTTTTGATAATCTTTTTTGCTTGATGGTATGTAGAGGGAAGAAAGGATCCTTCGGGTAAAGCTTCATTTAATAATTCAAGCAACATGCTAAAACTTTTGGCAGACCATCCATTCCAACGCTTAAGGTGATATAGTCTCAACATGAATGATATCTTGGAAAAGTTCTTGCAACCTGGATAAAGGTCCTTATTACAATCTTCTAAAATGTTATGAAATCAAGTAGAAGTCTTATCAACATACAAGTTAGGTCTACCACCCATCTCTCTACCTTAAAGATCATCATCAATCTCAAAATTACCTCCTTCATCACCATCTTGCCCCAATGGAACATTATCTACGCTATTTGGACTTGCATATCTAAAACATCCAATGTCTTCAAATAATCTTTTAATATCAACTTGTCCTGCATATTTTACTTCCTCAACACAAGGTGGGTCACTAGGAGAACTTTGTGGTCCTAAGGATACACTGCAACCAAACATAAGGTTTTGTTCTCCATGAAAAGTCCACTGGCAATAATTTGACAAAATCCCATGACAAAGTAAATGAAGATGAACATCCTCTGGACTTCTTAACTTCATATTGAAGCATTTCAGATAAGGAAAATAAATTTTATCTCCTTTAAGACCTCTTTCAATAGCAAACTAAATGAAACCTTAACCTCCACTTTGGTATTCATTATTACTAATGGGTTTTCTCATCCAACTTTTATCCATTTTTCAACCAAATACAAAAATGCTGCAATTGACAAAAATGATCTCATTAACTATAAATTAATGCATTTTTTCATTACAAAAAAAGTAGGCTACAATTAATGTTACTAAAAATTAAGTCAAACATCACAAAAAGAACACCAAACATTTAAGTTTCGACTATGTTAAACACAAAGTGTGGAATTAAAATAAAAAATCAAACTTTGCATCTAAATAAACTTAAATTTGATTTGACATGGAAAATAGATAGATTTATAACTTATGTTTGAAATGATTGGTATGCTTTTATCTTAGTACTTCCATGGTGAGTGGTGAACCAGTATTTTTTCCTCTTGTGATTGAAACAAGCATAATTTTTTCCTCTTAGCTATAACCAGTTGTGTCACTTGGAGTCTTAGAAAGCAACACAAGTAGCTCAAGCAGATGTGTCAATCTACAGCAATGGGATTATAATCTAAAAGAGATTTGTAGTTGATATGTTTGTTATTCTTTATGACATAAATCCATTAAATAGCAATTGATTTTGCTAATCAAAATTTCAAGCACCGAGTGATATTCATCCAGAAAAGGAGCTAGTATATAGGTCAAACTATAATTTGCATAAGCTATATAGTATCATATTCAATATCCTATTTTCTAGAGTAATTTCAGAAAAAATCCCCAGCTATAGGTAAACATATAGGAAGGTAGCCAGTCTTTGAAAACGTACAAATTGATGCCTAAGGTTTGTTAATATTACATTTTACTCCACTCAAGGTACTACCACTACTAAAAAATCTAGAATCGGAAACCACGAACACATCAAACCCGATCCATCAAGAGAGCCTCAGGCTAAAATCGAAACACAAACACATCAAACCTGCGGAAAATAGCTCCAGGTCAAGGATCGAAGTAGATCTAATCAGATAGAAGGTGTTGAGGGATCATAATGCCTCATCCGATGCCTTGAAAAAAAGTTGATCGCACAATCAAGATCTATCAAAAGCTTGATGGGGGAGAACGAAGGCCGACCTTGTAATGGATCGAGTTACTCATCTTAGCTTTAGGTAGAACATGGGGCGACGGTGGAGGGATCACGATTATGGCAGCACGTCGAGAATGGGGCGGTGACGGTGGAGGCGATGTGATAGAGAACTTGTTGGAGGAGGTGGGGGCGGCGAAGGCGCATCAAGGATAGGGATCACGCGTCGAGGAGGTGGAGGCGATGGGAGCGATTGAGGAGCATGAGAGATCGGTGGTGGTATCGACGGGTCGTTGGTGATGTCGTCTCTGCAAGTATCTTTCATGAAGAGGAGAGGGGGATTGGAGGTGAGGGATAGAGGGTTACGAAGAGGGGAGGGGGATCAGACGTGAGGGGTAGAGGATTAAAAAAATATATAACAAGTACCACAACCATAGTTTTTACCTACACCGACGGTCAGTAACCGTCGGTGTAGAACCAAAATACCATCACTGTAAATCTTGAAACCTATGCCGATGGTCAAACTTGGCGACTTTTTAAAACGCGTCGCTATAGGGTACACCGACAGTTTTTACCGTCAATGTTGTACCACAACATATAGCAACGGTCAACTTGAATACTAGTTGTTTTGATTATTGTAGAAATAGCGACATTTTTATGTGTCGGTGAAAGTAATAATGTCCGTTGGTATAAAATATTCTTGACATGTATATCTACAAATAGTTGTTTAATATAGCAACGAATAAAGTCATCGATGAAGCTAGGGGTTAGTTTTTCTAAAATGTACACCAACATAAGTTTCTGTTATATACGTCTGCGTAGATACAAATATTTCACAAAATAAAAATAGAATACATTAGAGTTTAGATTTCTTGGAATGAACTAATCTCACATAATTTTATAATATGATAATCATATAGAGAACATAAAAATAATATAAGAAACATATAACAAATTAGTTGCTTCCCCTCCTTTCTCAATCAGGCTAGGGACTGACGATGGCGAAGTTGACAACAACAAATGTTAAACAAAAGCAAACTTTTAACCAAATGAGTAAATCAATAAAGTACTATCTCAACAAGAACATCATTTGTGATTTTCAGGAAAGTTCATTATATTAAATAAAAATATTCTTTAACCTAAAGCCAAAATTAAAAATAAATCATTCATACATAATGCAAAATGAGGGATTGCAATAATACAAAATGCATCATCCTAATCGAAAGAACTTCCAAAAAAGCAATATCATGGAATCTGAGTTGTCCCCAAGCATTCACAACATCATCGAAATATAAGAATTCATATATCAACTAATTAGTATTCCAAAATAGCGGAACATCCAACCGATCTGCATCTTCCAAAATATGACATGCCTCAAATAGATGACACGGCCAAAGTGCTTTGGTGTAAGTTGTGTGCCAGCCAGTTCAAGTAGGAAATACTAGGTTGCAATCTGTAGATATAACCAAAAATATTAGAACACGTTGCATGATGCTTCAAAATGAACTATAAATCATAAAGAACATGTTGCATAATGCTACATAATGAACTATAAATCAAAAAGAACACGTTGGACAATGCTTCAGAATGAACTATAAATCAATTTAAGAAGAATCATACATGTAACTTACCAACAACCATAAGCAACCAACTTTCACGTATTGCAAAAGTGTGTAGAAGAATCTATTTATTTCTACTAAACTACATCAAAAATGGTAAGTAGTAAGATTATTGCAACTTAGGTGATGCTATATATCTTCAAATGTTCCATACCTCTCCATATCCAAGCAGCACTCAAGGACATGTTCGAGGAGATCCCTATATAGCCTGTGCATCACTAGCAGGATTCGATGCAAAAATGTTAAATTCATTTGGCATCTTCTCAAGTGACACAAAAATGATGCACCGGCTAAGAATCGAACCCAGGTCTGTACCGTGGAATGGTACTATTCTACCACTAGACCACTGGTGCTATTCATGTTTCATAGACTCAAAATAACATAAACTAAGAGTGGCCAAAAGATGAATATTCTCGAAGTCATTCCTACTAATTTTGAAATAATAATGATATAAAGCTCCAATATTGAATGAAATGACAATAGTTATAATTGATGTTGATTAGTGTTTCATGAAATGGATGTTTATTGACCTTAAGAATCATCTTTTTTATCTCAATAAGAAATGAAAGAAAACCAAAATGTGTCTTTTTGACCATTTATCTTTTTTCCAAGATAAACCATGTATCAATTATAAAAGGTAGATCTTACACAAGTATTTGCAGCATATAATTAATAAGGAGAAGACCTTTTTAAAGGGATTGATAAGGAAAGGATAAAATAAAAAAAACATGAAATTTTGTAACTAACCCCACCTTATCCTAATTACCAAACAATACCTAGTTCATATAAATAGATTGTACAATTGATATGCCAAATAAAAAGATAAGCATACCTCAAGCAGAGAGCCCAATCCTTGTGTTTGTATGTTATCTTCAATTGTTTCTCTAAGAAATGGCACCTGATAGAAAAATTAACTTAGGCCTTCAAGCCAATGGTTCAATTGATACAATCAGTGATGCATACTAGAAGTGACCAACCCAGACAACTAAATGGTCAATGCAGATTTTGAGCCCAAATGCTCAAAACAACTGATCTCATGAGAACAAAAACTGCAAACAAGTGTAAAGACAACTAAGACAAAACCAATTTACAAGCCAAGAACATTAACTAACCAAAAGAGTGGGCAAGTTAGGGGAGATTTGCATGTCACGTGACTATGGAGATGTCTGGGAATGACCATGGCTTTGAACCAATCCAATATCTCCATAATTTTCCATAGTCCGTGAATTAACATTCTCCAAGGCTGGCTTCCGAGAATGAGGAATATGGTCAAAAAGTGGTGCTCTTACTGCATGATACTCAATAGAAGGTTGTGTATAGAACTCTTTTCAACATTATTCCAACCTCCAACCTTCACCCTCTCTCACTTGCTCCTCCATCCTCCTAAATTCTTATTCCCTTGGATACCAAAAGCTAATGACCCCTATTGGTCCGCTCAGTATCATTGGCGAATATGCAACAAAAAAAATATTATAAAGGCTTTGTGTAAAATCACCTCTCTACCTTTCTTTCTTTCCCTTCCAAAAAAAAATCACCTTCTTTTTTCAATAAATATCTCATGTACCTTGTTAATGTCTGCATTGGATATTTCTTCAACTAGTGGACTTACCACATTGTAGGATCTAGAACCTAAGCTTGTAGAAGAGCCACTACTACTGCCTTTAGTTGAGAAGCATCAACATAAAGATCTAATAGTCTGCTCCTCCCTTGGAATAAGACAATGTGCTGCCACTAACCAAGCTCTTCGAGTAAAAAACTTGATAACTGGCTTCCATTCACCAGAGCGAGCAATGATTAAAAAGTTTGTAAACAACTAGCAGGCTAGTAGCTAGTTTAGTTGGATCAACATCCTGTTCACTCGAGGTGTTAACCCATTTTTTTTTTCAAATGTAAAAGGAGGGTCATTTGAGACTAGAGACCCTTCATATTCATTAAGGGATCAAGAGAGCAAGGGTCACTTAGGAAGGCATCCCCGATGTTCCAAAAAAGGTTAACTATAATTCATTATTGCAAGGGAAGCAAGTGGCATTTGAGACCAAGTGACAAAGAACTCATCCCCCTCTAATATCCACCCATCCCCCCTTGAGAAGATAGATGTGAAGGAAATGACAATGATTTGATAAAGACAAAAAGGGAACATGATGAAGCCACCTTGCATTTAAAGGAAGAAATGCAATAAAGCCTGGGAGTATAACACACCACACATCATAGAGAACATGGAATAAGAGACCTAAGTAGGTATGGTATAAATATGCTTCCTAATGGAAAAAAGGGACTGAACATAGAAATTTATGGTATTATAAACCGTGCCTACAAACATATGTAGAAGAAGCAACTCCAAATAACAATAACAATCTTGATTCTAATAAAGCCATTCTAGGTAAAAAATATGGTGCTACTGAAAGGTGCAATTCAATTCTATTTGTAGGACCTATTGAATTATGGGAGTCAACTTCTGTAATAAGGCAAACTTCTTTTAAAAAACACTTCTATGATAAGGAATAATAACAAATTAATGCTAAACAAGTTAAAAGCCACATTAAACGGATTTGGATAGAAAAATGATGAATGATGCAGAAGTTCCTTCCAAAGCTACAAACAAATTGCACCCAAAGATACTAATGAAAACATTGACAGCAAATTAAAGCCACCATTAAACAAATCAATTCAAATTGCAGAGCACTTACTTTGATTAACATAGTAGTCAATGGGCATCTCTGATTAACACTCCTCTGAGGTTGTACCCAACCCCCTATTGCTTTTCCAAAATCAAAATTAAGAAAGATGCAGTGACAATACCGTGCTTAATCCAAGCAATCCACTGATTAGTGGGGCAACAACGACGAATAAGCAACGAATGAGCGGTGAGTCCAAGGGAAGATGTCCGACGCTATGGTGGGTAGAGTTTGATTGGTGCCGGTTGTGGGGGTGTTGGTGAGATAGAGGTGGCGGAAAGAATGAGAATCCGTACTGATCATCTGGTAAACATGAAAGTGATTCAAGTGGGGGAGATCATCTGATTGATTACCATGAAAACATTTAGAAATCACCAGGTTGTATCTGCCAATGAAATCACCAAAACATTTAGAAAAGATGGCTGTCAGCTGTAAGAAATTTTTTATAGCATATGACTAGGTAGCATAGATAAGATAGCTGTGTTATACCTTTAAAAAAAAAAGACAGTTGTGTCATATTAACTGAAAAATTATGGATGATATTACCAAATCAAAAAATACATGCCCGACATGCCATCCCATATTTACAGTATTTTATGTATATTGGTATCCAACACCAAGCCCTTTCTTTCTACCTATCCTCTCTTTTTTTTTCTTTGGAAAAAACTATCCTTTTCATCTTCAAGTCAGCATGCTTTTGATGATGAACAAGAATGCACCTGCATAAAATAGAACCTAGAATTAGTTCTATTGTACACAAACTTGTTGAAATGACAAGACCCATAAAAAAAGAAGACAGGTCAGCTATAATGAAATGCCACTTGCTTAATGTCTTCTAGCTGGCTATGACTCAAGGACAAGTGGAAGACAAAAGAAATCTAGAAATACCCAAAAAGTTTGTCATATGTGGAAATTGGTTACATCATCCGTGTGATTTCATTGACAATAGAGAAGAAATGTAACATCTACCCCATTTTGCTGTTTAGTCTTTATTTAGTTCTCTGGGAGCATACCTGTTGAAGCTCTCTTGGTGTCAAGGTAAGCCTGAGGATCATCAGCTCAGAGATGCAAAAAGATTTTAAAACAAGTGCTCCTAATTAATTGTTGGTTTGCAAGCATGCCAAGCTAAAATATCGATTGATCCTTTTCAAGATGGCAACACTGTCTTGGAGCCAAATTGTAGCAGTGAGGAAAAACTCTAGCATTTCCACACTCCCAGTTGAGTTGATATTTGTCCCTCAAACCTCCTAGATGAATGGGGCTACTTGAGATGTGTCATGGAAAACTGAGACCTTTCCGTCCAAGAGTCACCCCCTTCTCAACCTCCCACCCCCCTTTTTTTGGAAACACATCTTATTCCATCTTTTTCCAAACCCCCCTATATAGAGATGGTTGATTTGGACTCCTACCCCTCCCTGGAAGGGTCAAGGAGGATAAAAGACTGATTATAGATAAAGGAAAAGATGGCACTAAAGTCACCTACATTACTCTCCCCATTTCTTTTTCTCTCACTCTCTAAATTACTTCAAAGGAGGAAAAATAGTCCTATTATTTTCATCAAAGACCTGATGTGCAATTGTAGATTATCAATTATTGTAAGGTCTATAGGTTGGACATCCTAGAACCCTCAAAGTTCTATCTTTTGTAAAAGTCATAGATCACTAAGTCTCCAAAAGCCATGTAAATAAACAACATTATCAAATGCAAATAAATCACAAGGTTAAATTTTAAATTCATAATACATGTGCATGCTGCTAGCTGCAAACATGAAAGGTGTATGATGCTAGCTGCAAACAGTAAACTGTGGCCCCGTTGTTGGAGAGGGACAAGATAAGCTTCCGCATCTAATGTCATTTCCAGTTCCATCAAAGAACATTATTTTTGAAAGCTAAGAATATAGAAAAGAATCAATTCATTGCAAGCTAAAGATGATCTTTGGAGGATAAGATAAACCCAAACCTTGGTCTGAGACAAACATAAACAAGAATATCCTAATAGCAAAACAAAATTAAGAAGACTGAAGTAAAGATATGAAAACTAAAGCAGGGCCCCATCATATAACAAAGATTTAGGCTAAACAGAAAATTGAGAACCAGAGTTTCCATGACAGGAATTATTTAAGTAGATACCCATGGAGATGGAGATGGTTCAAACAGAAGGAACGCAACAATTTCAGATATGGAAATTCATGGGTGCCTGCCTTTTAAGAGCATATCATTGTATACTTGGGAATAGCGAGATCACTTGTGCCCATCTTCGGTCCAAGCTATCTCATTGCGGCGTTCATGCTCCATCTTGGATGCCTTCCCCCTGCCCTTCTTCCCACCATCATCATTGAGGTTGGCAGAGACCTCGGGAGCATCAACATACTTTGGGAACGGCACGTGGCCCGCTGTAATAGTGTCTTGGCACCTGTCTTCCTTTTTTATGGGTCTTCCTTTGGAAGTAAAAATGCCGACCTTGCGAATCAAGACAGGGTCATTTGCTTCAACTGCAACCTTTTGGAGCACGAGAAGGCCTTTTACCCCAATCCCACTTTTTGCGACAATTGTCATCTTTCGAACATATCTCTAAGCAATCTTCCCTGACCTCTAAGCAATAATTCCTATGTAGGCATTGGCTCTAATAAATGTCAAACATGTCTTCATCTTGCATTTTCCAGAATGATTAGTCAATGGAAAAGTCCTTCTAAGACATCAGAGTCTTGTCATAGATATGGGAGTGGGTGAACAAATCCCATTATTGAGAGGAACATGCAATCCATTTTAGCAGGCCGACAATCTATTTTTTTGGATGAATACACTGCTGTAGTGTCCTTTGATGCAAACTGCCAACAATTAATTAGAGATAATGCCTGTTCACTCTTGCAAAAGCCCACTGATGTAAATTTTATCAAAAACATCATAGATTTCCTCTATAACAAAGGAGACTTCCTGTCATAGAAATAGCTTATCAAGAGACACCTAGTCGTCACCAAGATAAAGGACAAAGTCGTCACCAAGATAAAGTAAAGGGAATCCCACACCTTACTCCTAACACAACCAGACAAGCCCCAACCCTTCTAGCAGGCCACATTCACACCTCATCCGAACATCCAACACTTGCCGTACACCGCGAACCTTGTCGCCATCACTCCGGATACTCCCCCTCACACCTCAGACCAAATTCAACCTAATCTAACTTGACGCAGCCACCAGCACTACAACAACACTCCAAACGTGAGTTCGAACACACAAGCACGATCGCAAGGAGAACTTTGCCAGGATGCAAGGGAAAGAGAGTTAGAAGAATCTCACACTGGGGGTTTGAGATGCGACGGTGACCTCAGGAGGCCTACGGATCCGTGCTCCCTTACGTCGCCTTCAGGGGATCCGCATTGCCTCGCGATCCATGAACCCTAGATGCTTCTCCGGATCTCGACTTGCCACCCCTCCGCTCCCCCTACACCAAATGTGAGCGGATATATAGAGAGAGAGGCGGAGAGGGAAGGGATTGCCGGCGGTCTCAGTGCTCTCTCAAAGAAGATTTGATGGTGAGCAAGAGATTAGGGCATCAGGGACGGAGATTGGGCATCAGGGACGGAGATTGGGCATCAGGTGCGGAGTGGGAGGGGCTCAAGCAGCCTCGAAGTCGGCCTGTCTGAAGTCGGGGAGGAGTGGTGCGGAAAGAAGTCGGAAAGGAAAGAGATGAGTAGTATGGTTAGCTGATATATTTATCCCCCATCATTTTTTTTATTTGAAGGTGACAGCATGTTTTATTAGTAACGTATAATAAAATTTATATTGATATATAGTTGATGTCAATGTAGATGTATTGTTGCTGTATGATAAATTTTTTATAATATATTTTTATTATTTATATAAATTTTGATGAGATAATAATGATTATTTTCGTTGTTAACAAGTAGATAATAATTAATCAAAACAATCGTTGAATAAATAACTAAAATCATTATTATTTTTTAAAGAGGTTATAACGAATAATTAAAATCATCATTATATTTAAATATAATGGTGAATATTATGAATCGTCGTTATTTATTTGTTACTTTTTGTACATTTTGTTATAGTGTACCTCTATATTTTATTTTACTATTTTCTTTATTTTGTTGTAGTTCATAAACTTTTTATAGTAAACTTTGTCTTTTGATTATATATTTGAGAAGTATTTACTTTGTCGATCTATGTACCTACTTGAGTTAATTTAATTTCTAACTATTATAAAATAGATATATGTATAAGATAAAAATCACAAAAATAAAATAAAAGCGAAATTATGTCATTATCACTTCCTTGCAATTGACTTCAGACTCACCCGAGTTTTTATAAATTTAATTGGTACACATGTTTTTGCGGCTGCAATGAACATGATAAGTCCACTTTCGTGGATCATTATTTGGCTTGAGTATTCTTTAATTAGTCATTTTTAGTTGATATTTGATTAGGAATTAAGTGGGAATTCAACACAGTCTGCGTACCATTTTATGCCTCAATTTTATGCTAAATAACCTATGATATGTTATAATAATCATTTGGTGGATGCAGGCTAGGCACATGACACTTGAAGGCATCTGGTAGACAGCAAAAATCACTCTATAAGACATCCGAAGCTCAATTTGAACATCTGAAAATCTCTATCAAGAACCACTGCTATCTACACATTTTAAGACGTCTAGGACATCAATCCGACGTCTGATAAAGAACGGTCGTCCTTTTCTGTTGTTCCAACCACTCACATTCTTCGCCAGTGGTTGGAGAAGCTTTCGGCGGAAGCAAACAGAAGAGACCTTTTTTTAGAGGTTGGCCATCCGCAGAGAACATCTTGACTTCTCCCCTGGCGGGGATGTCCTCCCTCTCCACCACTATGGAACAAGCACACCCTGTGAACCAAGTGTGCACTATGAACCCCTGATGTACACTGTGGCCAAAAGCTTGCTCCACCGCACTCGCCGCCCTCCAGACCCATAGGCGCACACGATGACAGCGTGTGCACCACTACGTCCACACTCTCCCTGCCTTCCATCTTCATGCTCTTCTTCATCCTCGTCAGCCAACAGCAAAGTACCCAAACCCGTCCCCTCGCCGCAGACCATCTTCTCATCACCACCACCCAACTCCTCTAGCCAAACACCACCAACACCTGCAGCTCCAAACTCCTCACCCCCTCCCTTTCCTCTTCTTCTTCGTCCTCTTCTTCCTTCCACCACCACCTGCAACTCCAAACGAAAGAACCCAAATCGCAGCCACCACCCCATGCCATCCACGCTCCTCCAACCTCCTCGACTCTCGTCGAAATCACCACACGAGCACCATTGACCACTGGGGGCCACACGCAACCACGCGCGGCCCACGTATGCGACCTCCACAGCACCTCCGCGTCATTCACGCCACCGGTCATCCACGTGCACCGGTCACGTCCAGCAATCATCGATCGAGCAGCAACCGCCATCGCGACCGTCTCCCTCCCACGTGCCTCCATCGAGCTCCAGTCGGCCAGCAACCTCTCATTCATGCACGCGTGGAGGAGAGAAGGGGAAACCCCTGTTTTGGTTTCAATTAATATTTATGGGTTATTCCATTGTGAGGTTCACTATTCTTTTATTTAATATCTTAATATATTGAGGTGAATTTGCTTGAATATCCTTCTTCTCAATTTAAATTATGTGTGGTTGAGTTCTTTAGAGCATGACACATTGAACAAGCTCTATTCTATTGGAAGTTAACATTTACGGTGATTGCCTTAGTAAAGATCACTATTCATCTTTTTACAGGATATTATATGATGGTGATTTTTGCATATCAGCAATTACATTCCTTATTAATTATTTAGAATAAGAGTTTATGTGAGAAAGTGAGTTGCAATAATTAGTATGTACATCTGATGATATTCCTGAACAAACAAGACATTCAATAGGCTAATCCCTCCCCGTGGAGACGACCTAATCCACTGTGGTTAGAAATAATTAATATTTTGATAGTCAATTTTCCACTACAAAAGATTTACAACGATATGTTATTTTATGTTTAAAATTTCAACGAAAATGAAAATCTATCCATTAGAACACTTACATTTTTTTACGTGAAAAATCTCGTTATCACCTAGCACATAATCATAAAATATAAACATAACCAAACAAATCATTTATAAAATATTAAATAATAAAACAAGGTAAATGCTGACCAAAAATAATAATTAAATCTATAAGTCTCAAGATTTAAAATAAGAAACGATCTAATCATCCTAGGATACAACCACCAAAGATGATAAAAGAAAACTAAATAACTAAAATAAAAAACTCGACCTCATTGACCATCTGTTAGTGCTGAGCTAGGTCCTACACCAATCGCTCCAAATGTAACCACTCCTGACTGCTTAGCTATAATCGAGTATAGAGTCCAAGGACACATCAACAAACATAGAGTATAGTTGAGTAAAAGGAAATATACAATGTAAGGAGCAAAAAAGGTTGGGTACTATTTAATTATTTATTTTATAGATTTCTAATCTATTATTCTTTATCTTTGAATTATTACAATATGTGTGTTGTCCTCGAAATTATGATCACGACTATCCCAAATCAATTCCTCGAAAGGCACGAGGAGATCTTATTGTAATATCCTAAGACGTATGATAGGCACGAGGCATTCTCTTGGCTAAGAGGAAACCCCACACTCGTCCTACAACTCGTTCCATCAGTCCGAGGTCCTAGCCTACGTAGTGTAGCAACCACATACTATGAACTATACATACAAACGTAACTTCCACTGGTTCACAAATAGCCCTCTCCATGACCTGGATATGTATCCCAATATAACAGTTATTTATATCCACCTTTGTACCCCTATCTCACCATTCGATTGGCCAATAAGGCAATCATAGACTCACAAGGAGGCTAGCTCACTCCTTGATTTGTCCAATCAATCTAAGTCTAAATCGATATGTTATAAACCATGTAATTATCCAGTAACCATATCCATTGCATTCAATTTATTCAAGTATAGAATTTGGATAACTAATCATCTTTATCTGACATAAAAATTCAAGATATTCAGTTGAATCATCGCTTAATAGGTAAATCGAGAATTAAGCACATTTGGCATTCAATTAGTCAGATCTGGATTTAATAATTGTTTCTTAGGTTCAATCATGTCGATTATCAACAATTAGGGTTTTACGTTCATCATTGTGCATAATAACAATTATCACAAGTTCATCATTGTGCACAATAACCAATTATAATAAGAGTATAATAATTTTACATCAAGATAAACATGTAATTGTCATTTAACTAAAGACCAACATTCAAATCAGTTTTTAATTGCTCAAAAGTAACAAGATTACACACAATTCACTACTTAATTAGATTTTGGTAGTTTAGAAAGCCAATTAATCTCAACATCAATGTCAAAAATGAATTGTGTGAGGTATTATGTACCCAAGCAAGAATAAACATGAATGTTAACTATAGGCTCTAAGACTCAGCAAAAGAGAGGAAACACATGCAAAATGATACAATGCACAAGAGAAATCACATGATCAAAAAAAGAAGAATCTGACTACTCTGCCTTATGTCACCAGGGGGTTACAATCACTTTGTAACATAGATCAAAGGATTCTCCATATTGAATCGATGATCTTGTGCACCATGAATGTGCCAGAATCACATCACTGAGTCAGTCACCATGTAAAATGGGTTTCCATACACATAAGGGAGGCTTCTCAATAATGACATGGAAAATAGCATCAAAAAGAGGCCTTGAGGCTCACCACTATGTAGCGTGCAAATAGACAACTCCAATGAGTCCTAGAATGCAAAAATTAGACATCGATAAGGGTTTGAATAGGCCTTAAAACCTCTAATATCACTTGAACCTGGCCAATTTGCCCTAAACCAGCTGGCTTAGGCATCCGTGCACCTCTGCCACATGGCAACTACCTATTGGCCCACACGCTCACCCTTGGATTGCCTCTTATTTAGGCAAAATCGTCGAGTGTTTAGAAATATATGTGACGTAGTATAGTCGACAAATCGCACAAAACACTTAGATTTATAAACTCAAAATCTACATAGAGTCCGAGGTCATTCGTAGAGAGCAAATGAAATCCACACACTAATCTCAATTTAGAATTAATGAGCATAATTAATTAGTCACAATAAAAGATGTTCAATGAATAAACTACTCAAAAATAATATTCAAATATAAATCAATGTATCTTAAGGATTCATAGGATAAAAAGAAAGAGAATAAAAAATAATGGTGATTTAAATCACCACTTAATTATCATAATTAAGCATTGATGTATATGCATCTAAATAGCCTAAAATGTCTATTTATGTATGTTCTTAATGTCGTAGAAGTATCATGATTTGTAAATATTGTATAACATAAATCATCATGCATTTAGGTCAAAGTGTATAAATTGTATAGTAATTTACTCTATTTGGTGGTTAGTGATAGCTGATATTTAATCAGGGCCACGATTGAAAATCAAATCATATGGATCTGATTAGGGTGACGATTGGAGTTCAACGACTCCAAGATCGCCTTAATCAGACTTCCGTAGCATCAGATGCAGTTTGAGGTAGATCAGAGATCAAGGGGCTAGGTGGTGCAAATCATATTTTAGATGACAAATCTGATTGCACGGATGGGTTTGGATTGACGATCGCAGCCCAACAATGCGAAAAGCAATCCAATCCGACATCTGTGGCATCACCTACGAGCAAATGAAGATGGACAGTCAGGATGGTGCCATGTGGCACCATCCCAACCATCCTTACCTAGCCGCACCCCTCTATTCGACTCCTAAAGGCTTTTGCGACGAGAGATCTTGGTCTTCGGATGAAGATCCAATGGCCAAGATTGACTGAGCATGAAACCATCCGCGCGACGAAGGCTGCTTGGCACGTTGGGCGAAGGCGCTACACAGAGGCAAAGGCATGGGTTCGAGCCTCTTCGAGCGCTCAAATTGAGCGTGAGTGCTGGCATGGGCCAAATTAGGTCATGCAATGCACGTTGGACGGCGGATGGAGGGCTACGTGGCTTCACCAGAGTGCACGAATCACACATGTGCGATCAGACGTGCATGGGAACACCCGATCGCACGCGCAGGCGTGCGATGAAGGCGCAAGTGCGGTGCGTTTAAGCCGTCTGATCTCACGATCGAACAACTGAGATCACGAGATCGTGGCTTATGCATTGAGCACGAGGAGGCGGGGAGGCGCACGCATGTCACCCACGTTCAGGGCTTTAGTGATGAATAAATCCATCACTAAAGATCCTACATTAATGTTTTAAGGTTAAAATGGCCTATTTTCCCCCAACCTCTACACCTATAAAAAGGTCTACACCCCCCACATATCATCCATCCCTTCCTTCACCTCTCTCCCTCTCCAAAGCTCTAAAGAAGCTTGTCCTAAACTCGAGATACTCCTCTAGAGTTAAAATCAAAATTTTGTCCACTTCTCAGCCCATTCGAGGAGCTCTCGTGGTTGTCTTCTCACCCCTGTTCCAGAAGTGGATCTCGCGACGACGATGTCCTGCCTCACCCTCGGTTCTTCCCTCTTCATTCTCTGTCTTCCGCCTTCGCTCTCCATCTTCCAGGCGTCGTCTGTTCCAACTCGTCCTCCAAGCAGTCGACGAGGAGGATAATTTCTCACCTCCCTTCTCTTTACTGCTTTCTAGAGTAGATTTATTGCTTTCTGGTTGCAAAATTTCTAGCTTTCTAGTTGTAAAAATATTATCCTTATTATAAAAATGTTTTGTTTTCTCTCTCTCTCTTTAGTATAATATCGATTCATTGTGATTATCTCGCTTTTAAACCAAAATTACACAAAAAAATATAATTGCGGATTGCAAATCAACATAGCCTCCCTGTGTTTGACCTGGAATTTCTTTTGAATTTCGAAAATTTTATTTGTTGACAAATTTCTCACAAATTGCACTACAACGACGGGTTTTCAAAACTCACCTTTTTGAGTAAATTTTTTGCTTCAACATTTTGGTACCATTGTCGGGGAGGCAACGAATCTCGATTTCCTTTCCGCATTTCCACGTAGTTATCTGTTTTCTAACTTGCTTTTATTTCTTTTATATTATTTTATCGGTACCTCAACAGGGAATCTTCAAGTGATAGAAAGGAGTAAGTGCAGTTGAAGACAACTGTAAGTGCTCCCCATTCTTCCCCCTCCATAGAGTTCATTTCATAACCCTAATTCAAACCCTAATTAATCTAGGTGTTCTTATAAACCCTACGATTAGTTTGTATGCTTTGATTTCCACCTCCACTCATCCCACCCTCCGCTATAAAAAAAAATCTAAAAGAAAAAAACACAGAGGTACATAACCTCTTTTGATTTTCAAACTCAACCGGTCAACCGATCTTTGAAATCGATACACACACCCAAACACATAATTGAGTAGAAATCAGATTAGGTAACCACTTGTGTGCCTAACTCAGTAGTACATTAAGGCCAATTGTTTGAGTTGTTTGGGCCACACCACTTAATAAAAAATCAACTCATAAAGTAGCTTCCCCTTAGGGTTTACAATTTAGGTTAATACCGGATACTCCACTTTACTTTTGATTTCAAAAGGAAAAGATCTTCACTTGTGCTTTGAATATCTGGTTTGCCTCTTGAACTTGATTGAATTTACCTAATTCTAAACCCTAAAATCTACTTAAGCAAGATTTGAACCTTAAAATCCACTCATCCAAATAATTTTGCTTGAAAACCCTAGTTGTGCACGCACTCACACACATTCAATCAATCATTAAGGGCACAACCTATTTTAAGGACCAACCACATTCCATAAGCACTACAATCCTAAGTCTAAATTAAAATCAAGTAGACATTGGCCTTAGGACTCATTTGTCGATTTTAGGGTATTTCTCAAACTACGGTGCGAATTTGTGACATCTTCTTTCTCCAGAAGGTGCTAAGTTGGGTGGTTGGATTGTCAAACGACTTAAGTAGGAACGGGTTTGGCATAATTAGCAACCTTCGGGATACGCTCCCCCTGTCTCGCCATCCCAACTTAACCAGCTTTTGGATTAAGGACAACATGAAATTCATATTGTGGTTTGAATCTATCCTAAAGCTTAGGTCCTTAGGCTATCCAACTTAAAGACATGCTTGTTTTGTTGTGCTGCAGGGTTCTTATCCCCAATCCTTCCAACCTCTTCCTAGTTTATGCTTGGAAGGAGGTCATTGCATCCTTAATTGGAAGGACCATTAGATCATTCTAAGAGGCATAGATTGAATTTTAGCCAATTTGATCTCATGGCCGATCAACAACCTCCTCTACATCAAAGTCAACAAGAGATGTTTCAAAGGCAACTGGAACAAATGTAGAGAATTCAAGAATGGTTCCAGAGAATGCAGGGCACTTAGCCCTTGAAGGATTTTTATGATCCTTCAAATTATGGGGAACGTCCTAGTGTTTAGATTCCTGGTGGAGACGTAGAAATTAAGTCCCAGGTGTTAAGCCTGATCAAACATTTTCATGGGCCTGGCTCTGATGACCCGTTTCAACATTTAAAGGACTTGACCACTTTGGTCCAGATCACCAAAGCGCGAAACGTGGACGAAGAGCAAAAGATCATGAGGCTCTTTCCCCACTCTCTTAGGGATAAGGCTACTCATTGGTACATGACCATAGGAAGGCTGATAGCAACTTGGAATGGTCTTAAATCGACTTTCTTAAAGAAATTCTTTCCAGTTGGGCATACCAATACACTGAGGCAGGTGATTAGTACTTTTGCCCAGTGGCTGAGGGAGCAGTTTCATGGTGCCTGGGAGCGATTCTAGGATTTATTACGGAAGTGTCCACACCACGAGGTGCCGAAATGGCAATTCATGCAGATCTTTTACCACGGGTTAACTAAACAACTCAGAAATCACGTGGACGCTTCTTGCGGAGGCAATTTCCTCAACAAAGAGGCAGATAGTGTGCATGATTTGTTTGAGGAAATGAGTGAAAGTTCAATCAATCATGCCTCCATGGATACGTTTAACCGGTCCCAACAACCCAGATCGAATGTTAATGAGGTCCATGACTCTCATTCATTCAATATGGAGCTGATTGGTAATAAATTAGATAAGGTGGACCTGGTTACCAAAAAGATAGAGGAGTGGATGGCTGGAAACTCTGTGAACAATTCTCAACCTACTCAATCCCAAAATTTGGGATTCCATTCTTCGCAAGCTCCTTTTGGATGGGAGTTCGTGAATCAACTAGATGCGGCTCAACCTGTGAGCCAACATTACTTGGAACCCCATAGGTTCCAAACTGGGGCCTTTGATCCCAGTTTCTCTGATCCCTCCCTTTCTTTCTCCTCATCCTCACCCTATGAGGATGTCTATGCTGTACAGAAGAATGTTAGGTCCAACCCATATTCCACTGCTTATAATCCAAGTTGAAGGAACCACCCTAACTTCTCCTGGAAAAATCTAGGGTAGCAGACCCAATTTTGACCCAGCAACTATGCTCCGTAAAAACCAATGGGTCAGGGTCATGTTTATACTCAGCTGCCCTTGAATCAGGTCAATCAGCCAGTTTGGAATGCTCGTCAACTCGTAGGGCAAGCTAATTTGAACCGTCAGATGGTAGAGATGCAAGGATCTATAATCCAGCTCATGCAACAAATGGAAACCTCACTGGACAACTTGTAAACTGAGCTCATTACTAATACTCATCAGTCCAAATCTCTGCCATCTCAACCCGTACCCAACCTGCGCAACATATAGAATCCGGGCAAGCAAGCCCAAGGGTATGGGAATTAGAGGGCCCCACATGCACATGCTCAGGTGATTAAGCAGGGTCCTTCCTCTTCTACTTCTTCATCAAATCTAAGGTTTCTAGCTAATCAAGCCCCTCCGATCTTTCATAACCCTCCCCAAGACCTAAACCCATATGCATCTGCCAACTCCGTTAATTTGAGGAGTGGAAGGCAAACCTAAGACCCACACCTACCCTCCTCTAGTAAAGAAAATCCTGGTGAGCCTGAGGAAAGAAAAGAGAACTCTAAAGAAGAAATCAAGGCCCAGGAACCTGATTCCGAAGATCTGACTCATGTACGTTTTCCTGAGGCCTTGATTAAACCCATGAAGAAGAAGCCTGTTGATAGTGACGAGGAGCTCTTGAATATATTCAAGAATATTGAAATCAATATCCCGCTCCTCGATGCTATCAAACACATACCAGCTTATGCTAAATTCTTAAAGGATTTATGCACCCAGAAGCGTAAGCCGAGGGAATCTGTTCCGAGGAAGGTGATACTTTTCGAGCAGGCTAGTTCTATTATCCTGCATCACCTTCCTCCAAAAAGAGAGATCCATGTGCCCCTTTGATTTCATGTGTCATTAGAGATTACACTTTTGACCAGACACTCTTGGATCTAGGTGCATCCATTAACCTAATTCCGACTTCTCTTTACAAGAAGTTCGGATTAGGTGAACTTCGGCCAACCTCAGTAACGCTACAGTTAGCGGACTGTTCAATCATAAATCCGAGAGGCGTTATTGAGGATGTTATTGTCAAGGTTAAGGACTTCTATTTTCCTGTAGATTTCCTTATCCTTGACATGGATGTACCTGAGAATTTAAGGAGCATGCCCATCATTCTGGGGCGTCCGTTCTTGGCTACCGCTAAGGCTAATATTAACTGTGAGAGTAGTAGCATGGAAATCGCCTTTAGAGATTGAAAACTGAAACTGGATATTTTTAAGGTGATTAATAAATTTGAGGACTGTGGATTAATAGAAGAACTCGATGGAGATAATTTGAATATTGCGACATGTATGGATGTTTCTGTTATTGAGAGTTCCTCCTGCAACGATGAACCCAACCCACAACCCTCCATGGCAAACCCACCACATTCTGAAGAGGTTGTTGATTTTGTTCACTTTCAACCTCTTCCTCTGGATCATTCTGATGAATCTTCATCAGCATCCTCCTTACCTTCCATCTTAGACCCACCCCAGCTTGAGCTGAAACCATTGCTTGAGAGTTTGAAATATCAATTTTTAGGACATAAAAAGATGCTCCCTATGATTATCAGTGCTAGATTGACTAAAGAGCAGGAGATTAAACTGATCAAAGTCCTAAAAGAACACAAGGAGGCAATTGGTTGGACCATCCATGACCTTAGGGGGATCGAGTCATCTTATTACAATCACAGAATTTTCATGGAAGATGGATCCCTTCCTTCTCGCCAGATGTAGAGGAGACTAAGCCCTAATATGCAAGAAGTGGTCAAGAAAGAAATAATTAAGTGGCACGACGCAAGAATCATTTATCCGATCTCAGATAGTCCTTGGGTAGTCCCGTACAAATTGTTCCCAAGAAAGTCGGGATTACCGTTATGACTAATGAGAAAGGAGAATCTGTCACAACTCATTTAGCTTCCTCTTAGAGGGTATGTATCGATTACAGGAAGCTGAATACAACCACAAAAAATGATCATTTTCCTTTGCCCTTCATCAATCAAATCCTTGAAAGACTAGCCGGGCAAAAGTACTTCTGTTTCCTGGACGGTTATTCAGAATACAATCAAGTCTCTATCCATCCTGAGGATTAAGAAAAAATAACTTTCACCTATCCCTACGGAACCTTTGCTTTCCGTAAAATGCCATTTGACTTATGCAATGCACCTGTGACTTTTCAAAGGTGTATGTTGGCCGTATTTTCTGACATGGTGGGAGAGTTTATGAAAGTTTTCATGGATGATTTATCTATTTTCGAATATTCATTTGAATCTTACTTGGCCAATCTCGAATTGATTCTTAAAAGATGCATTAAAATAAGATTGGTCCTTAGCTGGGAAAAGTGTCATTTCATGACACAAGAATGTATTGTCTTGGGTCATGTAATCTCTGAACGAGGAATTGAGGTCGACAAAGCTAAGGTCGATGCTATTTCCAAACTTCCTCCTCCCACATCTGTTAAACAAATCCACTCATTTCTTGGTCATGTGAGATTCTATAGGAGGCTCATCAAGGATTTCTCCAAGGTTGCTTGACCTTTGAGCAACTTTCTCGCAAAAGATACGCCATTTGATTTCAATGAATCTTGCCTCAAGCCATTTTATTTTCTTAAAATGGCAATCACTTGTGCTCCAATGTTGCAACCACTGGTTTGGATAGCCCCATTTGAGATCATAACCGACGCTTCTGATTACACGGTCGGGGCTATTTTGGGTCAAAAGATCAACAAAGAGTCCTCTGCCTTCTACTACGCTAGCAAAATTCTAGACGAGGCCCAGAAGAATTACATTGTTACTAAGAAGGAATTGCTAGCTATAGTATTTGCTTTAGAAAAATTCAGGGCTTATCTCTTAGGGTCTCACGTCATAATTTTCATCGACTACTTGACTTTGAGATATTTCTTGGCCAAAAAGGATGCCAAACCCTGACTCATTTGATGGATTCTTCAGCTTCAAGAATTCGATCTTGAAATCAAAGATAAATCTGGGGCACAGAATGTGGTGGTAGATCATCTTTCGAGGCTTCTAAGTGATTCTTCTCATCCGGATATTCCGATTACTGATACTTTTCCGGACGAGACTATTCTAGCAATTTCAGGTGTCAAAACCCCTTAGTTTGTAGACATAGTAAATTATTTGGCTGTTGGTAAAATCTCCCAGGATTGGACCAAGCAGCAATGGGATAGACTCAAATCTGAAGCTAAATATTACTTCTAGCATGACCCTAAATTGTATTTCATTGGCTCTGATCAGATTATTCGCCAATGTATTCTTGGGAACGAGTTTCAAAGCATACTTGAGTTTTTCCATGCATCTGCGTGTGGTGAACATTTCTCAGGGAAAAAGACGGCTGCAAAAATACTTCAATTTGGATTCTGTTGCTCGTCTTTATTCAAGGATGCCCAGGAATTCTTGAGGTCATGTTCCCGATGCTAGGCACTTGGGAGCATAACCAAGAGAGATATGATGCCTCTAAACCCAATCCTTCTTGTTGAAATCTTCGACGTTTGGGGCATCGATTTCATGGGACCCTTCCTCCCTTCATTAGGACACCAGTACATTCTTGTTGCTATTGATTACGTGTCCAAATGGATCAAGGCTATTCCCAAGGTGGTCATTGATTTTGTCAAGAAGAATATCTTCAGTCGGCTCGGGATTCCGAGGGCTATCATCAGTGATGGTGGTACTCACTTTGCAAATGCCTAGTTCCATAGTTTACTAGAAAAATACCAGGTAAATCACAGAATCTCCATACCTTACCACCCTTAGACGAATGGACAAGCTGAGATCTTCAATCAAGAGATCAAGAATACCCTGCAGAAGATAGTTAGGCCTGATAAAAAAGATTGGACTCAAAAGCTTGAGGATGCTCTTTGGGCCTACCATACGGTGTACAAAATGCCTATCGACATGTCACCGTTTCGTCTGGTGTATGGAAAGGCATGCCCTTTACCCAGAGAGATTAAACATCGGGCATTCTAGGTGATCAAGAAATGCAACTTTGATTTAAGTTTAGCTGGAAAGACTAAGAAGCTCCAACTATCTAAGTTAGAGGAGCTTAGAAATGATGAGTACGAGAATGCCAAGACCTATAAGTCTTGGACCAAAGCTCTTCATGACCAACTGACTTCCCGCAAGAGCTTTGAGCTGAACCAGAAGGTCTGGCTCTTTGATTCTCGACTTAAGCTCTTTCCCGGAAAGCTTAGGTCAAAATGGAATGACCCGTTCATCATTGATCGGATATTCCTAAATGGAGCTGTTGAGATTTCTGACCCAACGACAGGTAATTCTTTTAAGGTCAACATACAACATATGAAACCTTATGTTGATCGTGTTATTCCAGAACCCATCTTAGACAAGGTTGCTTTAACCTTAATGGGACTTCTTTAGCTAAGCTTCGCCTAGTTGATGGCATTAAACTCAGCACTTGTACAGTCTAACTTAGAGCTGACCCGAGCATCATGGAATACAGGTGATATTTTCTTCATTCTACCCTGCTTCTCATGCCTTTTATTTTCAATGATGACATTGCATCAGCTAGGCATGGGGGGGTGAATTCATTTCTGAATCATTTTATCAGCTTTGTGGAATTCTTGTAAATTCTACTTATTTTTCCCTTTATTTATTAAAAAAAATTAATTAGGAAAAGAGTACTTGGGAATTAAGATTTTTCAACCTTAAGGAATAATGCAGTAGGATTTGAACACTTAGACCCTTCAGGTCTTCGGGCTTAATCAGCCCTGGTGTCCACTAAAATATGGATATGTTTATTGAGTCCTCGCCATTCTGAATTTACTTCAAATTGGTTAAATAAGTTGGGGTGATAAGTACATGACTTATCAACCTGCCCTCTGATTTGAGAGGATTTTAAGTCTAAGCATCTACACACTATTTGCACTGACTCGCTTTTTGGCAATTTTAACAGATATTGAGTAGCTAATGAACCTTCTAGGGTGGTATGGCTGGCAAGTTATCGTGGGTAACAACCTATTGGTCGGTTGTCCAGAGCCTAGCCACATGATCATTCTTTTCCTACTGCCTTTAGGTAAATCTTAGATTAGGGAAGCCACCTACTTAGAAAAAAAAGAAAAATATAGAAAAATATCTAGAAAAAAAAGAAAGAGAAATAGAAAAGGAGAAAAGAAAAGAAAAAAAGAAGAAATAAGGCATACTTCACTACACGAGTATGGCTGGCAAGTTATTGTGGGTAACAACTTATTGGTAGGTTGTCCAGAACCCAACTCAAGAAACTCACGTATAATTCCTAAACACTTAGAAAGAAGCGGAGAAGTAGAATAAGCCGGGGAGATATACACTGGGTTCTCCCTTGTGTTGACCCCATAAAAATAAAAGTAGGGAGAAAGCTACCAGTTGAATACATACACCTTTAAGCAGAATTCCTTTTTAAGGTCACCTAGGGGCATAGAAACCCGAAGTCCATTCTAATCGCCGATTAGTGAGCCTATCACATTTCACACATAAAGATTCTTAGAACTTACGGTTCTCTTCGAGACTTGGGTGGGTTGAGTGGCCGTAGAAAGCTGCTTTGAAATCCTAAACTCAAAAATCCGAAAAAAAAAACAAAGAAAAGAAGAAAAAGATCCTTCTTTGAATAAGGCGAGGGCTTGAGGCAGTTTGCATTTTGCCAGACACCTGGGTGTTGTCGTGTCTTTGTAGTTCAAGTCCTTAGTTAAGATTTCCTAGTGTTGAAAAATAACTTTCTCCTAAGAAATCCAATCCTAATTCTTTTATAAATAGCATATAGTTTTTGCTAGGGACTAGCAAAAGATAAGCATGGGGGTGTAATGTGTATGCATTTAAATAGCCTAAAATGTCTATTTATGCATGTTCTTAGTATCGTAGAAGCATCATACATTGTAAATAGTGCATAACATGAATCATCATGCATTTAGGTCAAAGTGTATAAATTGAATAGTAATTTACTCTTTTTGGTGGTCAGGGATAGGCAATATTTAATCGGGGCCTCAAATTGAAGATCAAACCATATGGATCTAATCAAGGTGACAATTGGAGTTCAATGACTCCAAGATCGCCTTGATCAAACTTCTATAGCATCAAATGCAGTTCGAGGAAAATCAGAGCTCAAGGGTCCAGGTGATGCAAATTTGTATTTCAGATGACAAATCTGATTGCATGGATGGGTTCGGATCGACGATCGCAGCCCAACGGTGTGAAAAACAATCCAATCCGACATCCGTGGCATCACCTACAAGCAAATGAAGATGGACAGTCAGGATGGTGCCACGTGGCACCATCCCCACCATCCTCACCTAGCCGCACCCCTCTGTTCGACTCTTAAAGGCTCTTGCGATGAGAGATCTTGGCCATTAGATGAAGATCCAATGGCCAAGATCGGCTGAGCATGAAACCATCCGCACGATAAAGAAGGCTGCTTGGCGCTACACAGAGGCAGAGGCACGGGTTCAAGCCTCTTCGAGCACTCAAGTTGTGCGCGAGTACTGGCGCAGGCCAAATTGGGTCATGCGATGCGCGTTGGACGGTGGATGGAGCGGCTACGTGGCTCCACCAGAGTGCACGAATCACGCACGCACGATCAGACGTGCATGGGAACGCTCGATCGCACGCACAAGCGTGTGATGAAGGCACGAGCGCGGTGCGTTTAATCCGTTTGATCTCGCGATCAGACAGTTAAGATCATGAGATCGTGGCTTATGTGTTGAGCATGAGGAGGCAGGGAGGCGCACGCACGTCGCCCACGTTCAGGGCTTTAGTAACGAATAAATCCTTCACTAAAGATCCTACATTAATGTTTTAAGGTTAAAATGACCTATTTGCCCCCAACCTCTACACCTATAAAAAGGTCTACACCCCCCACATATCATCCATCCCTTCCTTCACCTCTCTCCCTCTCCAAAGCTCTAAAGAAGCTTGTCCCAAACTCGAGATGCTCCTCTAGAGTTAAAATCAAAATTTTGTTCACTTCTCACCCCGTTCGTGGAGCTCCCGTGGTCGTCTTCTCACCCCCGTTCCAGAAGTGGATCTCGCGATGACAACATCCTGCCTCCCCCCCGGTTCTTCCCGCTTCGTTCTCCGTCTTCCATCTCCTCTCTCCGTCTTCCAGGCATCGTATGTTCCAACTTGTCCTCCAAGCAGCCGACGAGGAGGATAATTTCTCACCTCCTTTCTCTTTATTGCTTTCTAGAGTAGATTTACCGCTTTCTAGTTGTAAAATTTCCAGCTTTCTAGTTGTAAAAATATTATCCTTTTTATAAAAGTGTTTTGTTCTCTCTCTCTTTAGTATAGTATCGATTCATTGTGATTATCTCGCTTTTAAACCAAAATTACACAAAAAAATATAATTGCGGATTGCAAATCAATGTAGCCTCCCTATGTTTGACCTAGAATTTCTTTTGAATTTTGGAAAATTTATTTGTTGACGGATTTCTCACAAATCTCACTACAACGACTGATTTTCAAAACTCAACCTTTTTACGTAGATTTTCTGCTTCAACAAGCATGCTTCTCTTGATTTCAAATAATTCACTCTAATCAAGTACTCAAATAATACCACAGTGTTTTGAACCAAGTCAAACGTCGGATTTGTGTATCAGGAAACTTAACTATCAAGTCACAGCACCACAGTAAGACACATAAGGGCGCCAAGCTTCACAAGGCATAAGGCTCCTTCTCAAGCACAGCACAAGGGTGAACACCCTTCCTCAGAGGCTAAGTGTTAGCCTTCAATACATGCCCCGAGGGAGATGAACCTGAAGCAAAACCCTCCCCCCTCCTCCTCACAAATTCTCCTCCTTCTCTCATAACGAGGCATAATTGGATCCATTTACGAGTAATTAGGTCATGAGCATGGTCCAGGATCACTGGGGGTTTGGGTGAGCGAGGGTGCATGAGCATGTGCATGTAAGGGACCCAACCCCTCGTGTACTGGGAGAGGAGTCGATGTAATGAAATCAAGATATACGTGGTTAGAGGCTTGTCTACTCACGAGGTGGGACTATCCACGTCCTCTTTTCCGCTCGCAGCAGCTGAAGCTCCTCACGTTGATTACTTTGCTGCTGCTGCTTGATTGCACAGCAATCATGCAACCTAAAAAACCTGAATTAAGCTAGATTCTAGCATAAGTTAGGGACAATACATGCATAAGCATCATAATTTGCATAATGGTTAGTTTAATTAGTTGCATAGATAAAATCATCATTTTATGTGCTAATGAGAGATGATTTTAATCGCAGATGATTCAAAGTCGCGGATGACAGATCAGACTGAATAGATCTGATCAGAACTACTACGGGAGTCCAACGCTTCCGAAATCGTCTCGATCAGACAACCAGAGCATCGTCTGCAGTCCATAAAAGAACAGAGATCATGGATCCAAAGGATAAAGATTCAAGTCTCAGATGAAAGATCCAACTACACAGATGGATCTGGATCAACGATCGTAGTCCAACGGCATAAAAATCAACCTGATCAGAGGTCTACATCACCAGATACAAGGAAAAGAAGAGGGACGGCCATGATGGCGCCATGTGGCACCATCACAGCCGCCCCCTCATCACTGCTCCACCTCTGAAGGCCATTCCTTGCACATTGTGGGTCGTTGGATGGCCATCCAATGGCCACAATGCATCCACGTCACCCATCCAATCGCACCTCGTCAAAGGAAAGAAGATCTCAATCGTTGGAACTTCATCCAATGGCAGAGAATAAGTTACCTTAAAACCTAAACGCAAAGTCAGAGTAGCGCATTAGTTAGGGCCTTTACTGCGAAGCAAAGGGTGCACGTTCGATTCGCGCCTTGTGCGAAATTGAAGAACTGTTGCATGCAAGTGACATTGGGCCGTCAGATGGAGATCAGAGGGTGGAGATCAGACCACATGGCGCAACGAGATCGCTCCGTGACCGAATGCACGATCCAACGCGCGATCGCACATGTTTCTAAGCAACAGAAGAGGTGAGGCGCGGCGTTAAGCCATCCGATCGTAAGATCGGGCGGCTGACGTTGAGGTGCTCAGAGAAGGCAAGCGGCGAGAGGGAAAATTAAAGAGAACACACACGGGAGTAGCTGGAGCGAATGATCTTGATTCAACAATGTTGGGGGCACCACATGTCGACCAGAGGTTAAATTCGAGCGTAGAAAAGGTTTTTGAAGGTGTTGTGAGTCCTAATCAGGTCCGTTGATCTCTCGATCGATAGATTTGATTAGCCAAGATATTGTTGCACAGGATAGAGTGCCAAAATACCCTTTTTACCCTCCATAAAAATTATAAAAGAAGGATAAAGCCCCCTTGGATGGATCATCTCTTCCACCTCTTTCATACAACTCTTCCACCTTCTTCACCTCAATCCTTTGTCTCTCTCCGCAACTCCAACGATCATCCCACCACTCTAGATCTGAGGTGCTACCGCATCTCGTACAAGCATCCTACAAGCAGCGTCATCTCTCTGCCTCCTATCTCTCTCTCTCTCTCTTTCTATCTATCTGTCTCTACTTTTTGCATAGCAATTTCTAATGTGAAAGGCTCTTTATCAATGCAATGAAATTTGATCATATGGATATCTAATGCCTCTTTATACATATATACATATTTAAATACCTGTTAGAACTAGTTTATTGAAAAGCTTTCATATAAATTGAGATTGCCTCCCTATGAATGACCTGATACTCACCGGTCTTTACAAATTTATTTGTCGATGTATTTTCGCACTATACTACAACTAAATAATCTTTTAAAATGTGATTTACGCTTCGAACACTGCTTCACTTCTTAATTGCTACTACGAGAGAGTTGTCCTAATGATTCCGCATTGATTGCAAGTGACCTAAAGTGGAATGGTGACTAGCAAGGGGTGAACATTATCAAGGAAGATAGAGGCGGTGACGGAGGTGTGGTAAAGACCTAAAAGCATCAATATGGGCTAAAAGGCTCAATCAAAAAACTCAAAAGCATCGTCGGTGGTCATGGAGTGCAATGGTGATGATATTATGGTGTGTGCATGCATATGGAGGGCTGTCGGTGACAGAGAGGGTGAACGGAGGAAGGCTTGTTCGGTGGAGGTGTTGAGGGCATGAATCCCCCAATTTCTTGAGGGGTTTTGGTGAACGTGGAGTGGCGGAGGTTTTGGGAGAGTCGTGCATGGTTTGGTGGTCGTATGTGGTCTAGCGACCATGCTGGAGGTACACCAGACGTGGGGAAGATCATAAGGGAGCGAGGTGGTTGTGGGTCGAAATTGGGAGGAAAGGATCATAATCTAAACTAGGGAGAGAGAGTGTGTGAAAAGCCCTAAATTAACGGATAAAAGGGGAGAGATGGCACCGGCTTTGATTGGCCGTTGCCAGAGAAGGTTAAGTCCTCCGGTGATGGAGCGGCGAGGAAGAAGGGGGCTTGGGAGCTCCTGATTTGTCCGACTAGGAGCAGAAGAAGGAGACGAAGATGATCTCGCTGCCTATGGTATGTGGTAGCAGGAGAGGAAGCCGGAGAAGGAGGTGTCGTCGGAGCTGCGGTAGAGGTGGCCGGAGAGAGGAAAATGTGAAGAAATAAGGCCTGAACTAAGCTAAGGAACATGTTGGGAGATGATAGAGCTTAAATAGAGGTAGGAGTGACCTTCAATTGTAAGGAAATCATGAGATTACCTCGCAAATTTGGCAAACCAAACCCGCACAATCCGCTAGCTCACCAGCAATGTTGAGACATTCTTGACTCACATGAATGGGTTCATTTGGGAGAGGATTTCCTTAGGCATAATGAAAAGGTGATTTTCTCTTTCGTTGTTGTTTCGCACATAAAATAACGCGTTGAAGTAGTATCAAAGTAGTGGAAAATAGTTAATCAAAATAATTAAAATAAACACTCAATAGAGGAGCAGGTCGTGTCCACAGGGAGGCAATGCCCTATTAAAACTCTCACGAGTTGAAAACAGATGTCCACTATTTATTTCCCCCAAGTATCAATCCAAAATCCCCTTTAGATTAAGGAAATAGTGTGAGATAATGCTGAAATAGTGTTTACATGAAAGAGGAGGGAGAAAATAGCAATTGCACCATAATATTTAATTGATTTAATAATAAGTTTGAAGTGGCAATGGCAAGAGATGTAAAAAGAAATACAACTTGAAATAGGGGATTTCTTCCCCAAGCTCGTGTGTGAGGAGGGAATGGCCGGAGGTGCGAAGCTCGGAGGAGGATCTCTAGACCGAGGGCTTCGCGGCAATGGCCAAGGCAGGTTGCGGCGTGGCCAGAGTCGACCGCATAGAGCGGTGGCGGAGTGGGTGTTCGGTGGCTTGCTGCTGCTGTTGGAGCGGCTCCACACACAAGTAGAGGTGAGGGGGGCGCAGGGGCACGCGGCGCACGAGGAGATGGCTGCTGCTGTGCGCACACAGAGAGGCAAGCATGTGAGGTGGTTGGGCAGGCGGTGAGCGCGGTGCTGCCCGCTGGGTTGCGCGGGCATCAATCAGTGGCTACTGCAACTTGTAGCTACTGCATGAGGGGTTTGCGTGGCACATGGTGAGCGCCTACTGGTGTGAAGGCGACGACACGCGAGGGAGAGGGCAGAGCCGGAGGGTTGCACATGCACAGGAGAGATGGCAGTGGTAGAGGGGTGTTGGTGAAGGTGGTGGTGGGTTTCGTTGAGGTGGAGGAGAAACAAAGGAAGCAGAAGAATGAAGAAGGAGGAGATGTTGGTGGTGGTGAGGATTTGGTTATGTTGTGTGTGGTGGAGCTTGAGGAGGGGCGACAATGTGGTCGGGCACGAGGAGGCAAGAGGCAGTTCGGCGGTTGGTTTGTGGATGTTGGGTTTGTTCTTGATGTTGCAGGTGAAGCACGAGGAAGAAGATGAAGGGAAAGGTGGTGGTGATGAGAATGATCATAGATAATTGTGTGGCCTAGAGGCACATGCGCATGGTGATGGTCAAGGTTACCGGATTGGCACGGCGGTTTGTCACCCTGCCAACCCACAGTGTGGCGGCGCTCAACCTTGGAGACGCACAGTGGTGGAGTGGAGGTGAGCTCAAAGCTCTTCGTGGTTGTGCAGTCGGGGCAGAGTCTCCCTGAGCACGGCTGCCTCCATCTTCTTCTTATCGTAGTCGAGGAGACCAGATCCACTTCTCCCGCTCCTCCTTGAATGTGATCTTCAATGGCGCACAACTGGTGAGAAGAAGGCTACGTATTCCCTGCAGAGAAAGGAAAATAAAATGAATAATAAAAAGATTTAGTTTATTTATGTATAAAACCTTATAGAATATCTAAGCAATGCATGTAACGCATGCATGCAAACTAAATAATAATTAACCTACTTAAAATCTAATGCATGCTAAATAACTTATATATGAATGTAATGCATACAAGCAAATATATATAAACTAAATTATTTTTATTCTAATGCAAGATATGTTCATATTAATATTAATCTAATAACTAGGCATTAAAGTAATCAAATAGCTCACAAATATGGGCTCATCAAATGCCCCCATGCCTATTTTTTGCTAGTCTTTAGCAAACTCAAGTAATAACCTTGCACTCCAAGTGGGCTAGCCAACCGAATTGGTCTTCCTTTAGAAACTTGTTAAGCTATAGATTTTAGACCTAAGGTTCCCAAGTAGTTACTAAGTTACAGACTAGGTCGGCTAAGGACAAGTTGTAGGCATAGGTTTCCTTGATTTCTAGCTCTACCTTAGGGTTTATTAATCCCAGAGATTAAAGCATCTGTGCATGTGCATTGGTCTAAGTTATTTGAGGTTAGTATGATTTCCAACCTAGAAAGAGAGTAAGAGGATTTTTTTCTCTTGTAATATATATATTTTTTGTTTGATTCCTTTAAATCTAACCTTGAATCAGCTATCAACACAGTCTGTGTTGGATTCATTGTCCCCATCACCAAACCTCGAAGGGTGCCTAGCTTTCAATTTTTCGAGATAGCATCGCCCATAGCGACTCTAAGAACTCTTGGCAATCGACACTTCGAGATAGTATCTCCCATGGATTTCTTAAGCGAATTCAAGCCTGTGGCAATCGGCACTTCTAGATAGGGCCGCCCATGGTACCTGAACAGCACAATGTGCTTACATGACCCCAATAGGATGGATATCCTAAGAGACAAGCACCGAGGAGGTGACATGTTATCATCGCGTCATCAAGGTGAGTATATACTCCACCTCTCATACGGCAGGAACTCGTCCAATCAAATTGTGTTTTCAAGCTTCTCTTAAGTCAGAACTAAGAGAAGCAAATTTTCTTTAAGAAAGAAATTAAGGTGATAATTATTTACACAAGACCAAGTGTATGTGAAATATGGATGCTTAGGTTATGAGGACCCGTAAACCAAAAGGTAGAAAAAGACACCAAGTACTACCCAGCCTTTAACTCAATCCCTAGCTTTATGATCGCAACTTCACTCCTACTTAAGTTTTTAAGTCCACAAAGACCCTAAAGGTCTAAAGCTAGTAGCTCAACTTAGCTTCTAAAGTCAGACACCTAGAGTCAACTTTAGTTTAACCTAAAGTTCTGGTCTTATGCTTAAGAATGTAGGGCCCAGCCAGTTAATCTCAATTCTATTGTGAGACTAAATGCAATTTTTTTTTTGTGCAAATGCATGTTATGCAATGTTTTGTAGATGTATGTAATTATGTATATATGCTATGTATATCCCCCAAGCACATCCCCCCATGCCTAAAATCTCCAATGTCCCCATTGCATAGAAGGGTATTACCTAGGTCAGAGTTGGGCTGCAGTTATTTTGTTGGCAACCAAGTAGCCAAAGAACCTGCAAGTCAGGTTCTAAAATCAAAGAAATAGGCCCTAAAAATGAGCAAAGTAACACAGGCCTAGAAAAAAGATAACCTAGGATGTTGGTGAGCTGATGATGAATCCTGATAGCAGATGCTCGCCCAACCAAGATGCGAATGAAATCTTCCCAGGTCATCAACGGAGGTTGTAATGGTTATACAGGAATAGCGTCTTCTAAAGGGTAGGAGGATGACAAGGACCCTCCAAAGAAGATGGGGAAGGAATAGTGCAGAGATAAACCCCTAGAGTAATGGAATGACCATAGAAAGCATCAATCCATACCCGATACCCCAATACAGGAAATGTTGGTTTGATAAGCCCCCCGGTCAAAACAGTAGTGAGTAGATTTCTAATCCAAAGATTATCTAGGGTGTCCAAGTTTCGAGGCTGCGAGATGGTCATAAGATCTAAGGTGGGTCCAGTCGGCTTGGTGTCCATTGATAACTCTACATCTAATGATGATAATTCCATCAATTGGGGTCAGTTTTGAGGATATATGTGCATTAATGATATACCATAATGGGCTTGGGAGCATTGCATGCATGACAAATTAAAATGGCTTATAATCAATGTTTAATGGCCGTATGTACAAGTGCGTATTGAAATAGGCCTCAAATGAGCAATCGGACCACATGGATGGATTCAGAACGATAAACGGAGTCCAATGGACTCAAAATCGCTCAAATCCGACATCCGGAGCTCCCTCAACTAGCCCAAGAAGTTATGGCTGTTGATCTGATGATCAACGACCCACAGGCAGCCACGTGGTAGCATCCAACGTGCCCTCACCCACGGCGCACCACCTCTTCATCGCGCTCAGCAACTTTAAGTCGTCCGATCCGTCGATCGGACGGCTGAGAATTCACAACCTTTGCCCGCCCGCACCCCTCACCCGTGCACCCTCGCAATCACAAGCGACCTCAGCTTCAGAACTTGACCGTTGGATTTCCATCCAACGGTCGACACCTCCCCACGCCCGACCTCGCTTTCGCACAAACCAACGAAGGCAATGTAGTGGTAGCGCCTTATCCCCGCACACCAGACATAGGATCGAGATGCGCGAAGGCGCATGTGGTGCAGCCTAGGCCGCCCAACGCATGCATGCACCACCGCACGTGTGTAGCAGCGCGGGTGCACGCGTGCGCACAGGCACGCATGTGCACAACGCAGTGCTAGAGCGTGAGCGTGCATGCGGGCGGCAAAGGCGGGGACAGTGCGCACCAGCGACGCATGAGCTGGACCTACAGCGATGCTTACAGCCGTCGCTAATTCTTCGCGTGCCAGCAAAGCCAGCTATGGGCATGAGCGGGCATGAGTTGCCTATAGCGACACTTCCAGCGATGGCCTAGATGTCACTAATGGTCCCATACCTATTTTTGCCTCTTCTCCTCCACTATAAAAGGACTTACACCCCCTCCCTTCCAAGCCATCTCTATCTACTCTACTCCTACCTACTCTCAAGTTCTAGCAAGCCTACCAACTCTTTGTTAGAGCTTGCTCTCAAGCTCCCAAGGTGCTTATTAGTCTAGAGAACCTCTGCCCCACCAAATACTCCTCCAACTTCCCATCCCCATTCATAGGTCGCCTTGGAGCTGTCCTCCCACCTCCATTCCAGTAGCAGATCATCTCCGCCTTCTCACCTCCATCCGGAGCTATGCTGAAGCTTTCCTCTATCCGACGTCTTCTTGCATCTCACCTCCGTCGTCCCACTCCTCACCTTCTTCGTCCGAGCTTCCGCCAGGTGCCGTCGTCTCGCTGAACAGCTGATTCGGGAGATTTCCTCTGACCCCCCTCTCCTTTTATGCTTTCATAGTAAATTATAATAGACATTGAAGTGATATCTATACCCTTTTCGTTCCATCTCTATCTTGTGATTCGATTGCTTGTTTTCTTCTTTTAAAAATACAAAAAAAAAATAAAACCCTAAAATACCAAAAAGAAACAAAATGAAGCCTGGTTTTAATTAAAGTAAATGACCCGGGACTCCCTTGGAGTTGCGGTATAAATTTTATTTGACCACGCATTTTGCAACTACGATGACAGGTTACTTGTAACCCTGATTTCAAACTCGCGAAACACGTGAGACCAATCATGAAGGGTGGTTAAGTGCCTATAGATCTGATCATTTCTCTAAGGCTTCTAGGTTACCTAAGGTATACACTCTACGGACTAGACTTGCTTTCTTGTTTGTGCACACACTTCTCGCACCTGTCTCTCTCTGCATCCCTCTTCGTTCTTCCCTAGTGTATGCATAGGAGACGATCACTGCATCCCAAGCTGTTTGTTTTAGATAGGGAAATCAGGAGGAGACTTGATTTTACACGAGAAATGGCTGAACCAAGAATTGATGAGGTTGAGGACCAACCCCCACCCAATGCTATGGCCATCATTCAGGCCCAGATCTCTGCCAACCACCAACTACAACAACAACAAATCCAAACCATCATGCAAGCCATACACAGATTGCAAAACCCTCAAGGGCAACCCCCACTGAACCCACTTAACCCACCACAACCACCTGAGGGCCAACCTAGGCCTCTCCGTGATTTTTATGATCTGTCTGCTATCCGGAGCGAGCCACATCTTAGGATCCCCGAAGGGGGAGACGATTTTGAGCTAAAACCTAATGTCCTGAGCTTAATTTAGAGCCACTTTCATGGGAGCTCAAATGAGGACCCCTTCCAACACCTTGAAGACCTAGACAAGATCACCCAAACTATGAAACCCAGGAACATTAGCTTGGACATTGTTTTGATTAAGGTGTTCCTTTTCTCTCTAAAAGACAAAGCATCTCATTGGCTTAGACCCTTAGGGAGACTCATCTCCACCTGGGAGGAATTGAGGCATGCATTTTTGAAGAAATTCTTCCCCATAGGTAAAACCAATGCCCTCAGGAGAGCCATTACCACATTTACACTCCAAGGTGGGGAACAATTCCATGAGGAGTGGGAAAGATTTAATGAGTTATTGAGGAAATGCCCACACCATGAGGTTCCAAGGTAGCAATTGGCCCAAATCTTCTACCACAGTCTGGACAGGAACCTTAGGAACTTTGTTGATGCCTGGTGGTCGTGCCCGGATAGGTGTGTTAATATGGTGATTTTATCGTTGAAATGTGTATAGTGGTTAACCTAATTCGAGCCTAACCATCTCTTTACAAAATTTTTTACCTGGCCTATTTGATTTTATCTTGGTCACTTTTAGGCCCAGGGTCCAACTCAGGGAAGTGGGGTTACAAGTCAAGTTTCTACTCCTTTCCTACAACGAATCTCTTCCGCTCGTTTATTGTGTTTTTGATGTTTTTTCTATTTAGATTTTTTTCTGAGAATTCTTGTCCTTGTGGCACACCCTCAAAATTAGGTTCTTGGCCTTGAGCCAAATCAGGGTTCCAAAACGGGTCTTGCTATTCGCAAGATGCAGTACCTGCAAGTCAAGGATTATCTTTTCTCTTTTATATATTTTTTTATCTTTTTACTAATAGGAAAGCGAAACAGAAATCAAGTAAATATAGTATATATATATAGGTATATATTATATATGTATAAAGGGGTGGGGGTGGAGGCGGAGATGGAGTGTAGCACGGTGTCAAGTCGGTTGTCGTCTAGAAAGACGCAACCAGTAGGACGAAGTGTCGCGTGTAAGGTGGATTGGTGGAAGATGAATGCAAACACGCTTTTTGTACACGTGTATCGGGGAATATCAGCAACTGGTGCAGATATTCCCGCAATACCACGTATGGTAAGTAATGTGAAAATATATATATATATATATATGTATATATGTAAATATATCTATATGTATATATGGTTATAAATATATAGGTATATATGTAGTAATATGTATATATATATGTATAAATGTATATATATATATATGTGTGTGTGTGTGTGTGTGTATGTATGTATGTATATGTATGTATATGATACTATATAGATGTATATATATATGTGTGTATGTATATAGTAATATATGTATATATAGATATATGTAGATAAATATATATATATATATATATATATGTATATATAGTTATATAGATATATATGTATATATGTATGTATATTTGTGTGTATATATATATATATATATATATATATATATATAAGTATGTAGATATATGTATATATATATGTATGTATACTAATACTTAGTTATATACATACTACTATATATATAGATATAAGTATATATAAATATGTATATATATCAATATATATATGTATACGTATATATATATATATATGTATGTATGTATGTATATAATAGTGTATAGGTGTGAGTGTGTGTGTATGAAAGTATGAGTGTAAGTGTGTAAGTATCGGTAAAGAGAGTGAGAGAGTACTGAGAGAGAGAGAGAGGGCGCTGCTGGAGTGAAAAGAGAGGCGTTTAAGTTGTCTGCAGCAGTGGGGGCTGACGTCTGTGTCCACGTGCGCACGTGTAGGTGCATAGGCGCGCTGAGAGGCACGTGCATGCAGGGGAGTGGGCGCGGAGGAAGGAACACAGTGCCCCGCGCTGTGCGAAGGGCTGGAGTGGGCGCTGGCAGGCGCACGCGGGAGAAGACGCGGGTGGGAGCGAGCGTTGGCAGAGGACCGCACGCAAACGTGCGGGCGAGCGCTGGAGCGGGACGCGGGGCGGAACGCGTGCTCGGGCGAAGGTCGATTGCGGCGCGCCGGGTGACTGGATAAGTGAGAAGCTTACCGGTCACCCCACTGTAGCCACAGTGTTCTGCAGACTGGCGTGAACAGTGGCTACAGTGTATGGCCGAGTCGCGCGACCGCTTGTTGCAGGTGCTGTGAGTGCGGGGGGCTTATGGCTGGCGTGTGTGTGGAAGAGGAATGCGCCGGTTGGTTGCGGGCGGAAGAGAGAGCGCGACAGGGCGTGCGGAGAGGGAGGCAAGGGTGCCTGCAAGCGCGCGCGGTGGCCTGCGTGCACTGCTGCCACCTTGCTGCTGCTGCTGTGGAGCTCGGCCGGCTGCTGCAGGGGCGTGCGGTGGCCGGTTGAGCTTCAAAGTTGAAGCTTTGCGGTAATGGCTGAAGGTGCGTCAAACGGCGAAACAAGGAAAGAGCCACCACGCCCACCGGCTCTTTGATGAGCTGGTCAGTGGTGGACTCATGGTGGTGGTTGTGCACCACCGTGAGGTGCTCCTGTCTGCAGGGTGTCTCCTCAGAGGAGGAGGGCTTGCATATGGAGGGAGAGGGGAGGGGACGGTGGCTTGGAAGGAGAAGAAGCTGCTGTGTGTTGGGTTTTTGGCGTGGAGGACCAGGCTCTTTGCAAAGAAGGAGCTGTGTTCTTTTTAAAGAAGAGGAAGCCATGCACGGCCATGCCCTGGCTGTGCATGGCTCATGCATGGCTTGGCAGGGAGTGGCTACATGCGGCTACAGGGAGTGGCGAGCAGGGAATGGCTGAGAAGGGAATGGCGCGAGGAAGAAGAGGTTGCCATGTAGCCGTGGGAAGAGATTTCAAAATCAAGTAAAATAAAAAAATAAAAAGATGGTGAATTTTGCAAAGATGCACTTAAGGAAAAATGTTAATTGCAAGGCCATTTATTTACTCTCCTCCCCTCTCAATTAAAAGCATGCATGCATGTATTTTTACAAATGCGACTATGGAAACCTAATATGCACTGGTAATGCTAGGAAATAGCACAAGACGACACAATTGCAGGTGTATTTTTGCGGTGCAATCATACCCCCATGCCTATCTTTTGCTAGTCCCTAGCAAAACATTTTTTTATTGTATTTAGAGATGATCTTTAGCTGAAGATTTTCTTCTGAGGTGACATAGGTGTGTTTATTGTTGGATATTGTGAGAATCAATTGCAGAGAAGACTGCCAGTACTTTTAGTCTCACATGACATAGATCATCTCTCGACTAACCAGGACTCTTGATATTTAAACCTTAAGTACGATTTCCAGGACCCAAGAGGTTTTTGCCGTACTCGAGAGCTCAAGAGATTATGGCTTGTGCTTAGTGAAGGATCAAGACTGACCAGATGAACATTAAGACTCAAGCCCAGGGTTTCACGAATTTTTAAGCGCAGGTTGGTCCCAGTTTCAGCTCATGTCTTCAGATTGACCCTTAAAAAGATGGACACTCAACTCTCATTTCTGACATTTATGGCTCAAAGAGAACAGGGTATTTGCCCTGAAGAACTTTTTTAGGGTGGGGACTTTTACAGACATTTGCGAGATATACTAACTTATTTGCATTCTTTTTTTTTTTTTTGGAAACACGTGTCAGTATATCTCTTACAACATTATTTGGAGGAGCACACTTTTTTTCTTTTTGGTGGGAGAGTTCCTTTTTGGTGGAAAGAGTCTCTTCTAAACACAAGTCTAAAGCCTGGGATAAAAAGTCTACCTGCGCACACAAGTAAGGACTCCACCTTCCCTAATGAACACTAGGGTTAGATCTTATGTTCACTTGGTCTTTCTTGATATGTGTAGTGCGAACCAAGATTACTTAGGCTCTCGAGTAGAAGCAAACCAATAGATCCTGTACTGGTGTCTCAGGTACAAAAATACGTCCTTAGTTAGGAGAGATTCCAATCTATCTTGTCAATGCTCAAGTGAATTAAGCCAAGCCTGAGCGAACCAAGCTTCTGTGGCCTGGAAAGTCTTCAAAGTAGCGGTTGAATATCCATAAACACTTATTGTATTTTTGTTTCAGCTTTCAGATCATTACTAAACACTGTATATATATATTATTATTATTTTTTCTTTTTCTTACATATTTATAAATAGGTGGAAACTGCATGATACCATAAAATACCCAGATCCTGTGGATGCCTATCCACCCCCCCATGCCAAACGATGCTATGTCCTCATATGCATGCAGGGAAACGTAGAGAAAGGACGAAAGATCGGGTAACGAGAGCTGAGGTGCAGGGTATACAGCAGGGTGGTAGGGATGGTGGATGGTGGGTGGTGAAGTGAAAAGTGAAGTGATCGTGATAGTGGCATGAAAAGTGATGGTGGATGGTGAAAGGTCTGGCATTTCATGGGACGAGAGTGTCCCAGGCGGATTGGAGCACAAGTCAGGAGGAAGAAATTGGCCCTCAGATTGGCCAAGAAGAGGGGCTTCTTGGATAGATGGATCCAAAAAGGAATAGCCCCAGTGAGAAGCATGTGGGCTCAAGGTCCCAGTGTGGATTTGCAACTCCACCTGATTTGGTGGGAAAGAAAGGGAAATCCGATCTTCAAGAGTGTGGACCGGCGGTGAGTAGCCTGGATATGACTCAGACCACGAGGTATGGGAAGCGGAGAAAACCTCGTCAGAAGTCTGGCCAGGAGAAGGTACGGGACAAGGGAGGGATGGGGGAACGTCACAATCTGTGTCGGTCAGGCAATTGTCAGTGTTTACAGGCAATCCGCAGCAGTCAGAATAGGTCCCAATTAGTCTGATACACGCGCCGACGGCCATGTCCTCATCAGACGTGTCATCCTCGATGCAATTGCAATCAAAGTTCTTGGTTGCCTTGAAGATGTTAAGCTTGATCTTTTTAGATCCAACGGCAATCTCAATACAGCCCGACTCGCAGTCGATAAGGGCACGGGCTGTGGCCAAGAAAGGTCGACCGAGGATGATCGGACAATCAGAAAGTGAACTAGGAACTTCCATATCTAAAACAAGAAAGTCAACAGGAAAACAGAGACTGTTGACCCTAACCACCACGTCTTCCACCATACCCTTCGGGATTTTGACAGAACGATCTGCCAACTGTAATGTGATAGGGGTGGGTTTCTGATTTCCCAAGGCAAATTTTTCGAGCATGATGGTCGGTATAAGATTGATGGAAGATCCTAGATCAAGCAGGGCATGGTTAAAATTGCAGCCTTGGATGTTACAGGAAATAAGTGGTGTGCCTGGATCTTTCTGCTTTGGTGGTAGGTTTGACAGTATAGCACAACTCGCATGAGGCGAGAGAACCTCCAGATTCTTAGTTTTCTTTGACTGTCTCCTGGGTGTTGTGTAGTCTTTGAAAAATCGGGTGACAGTAGGTATGTGGTCGATAGCCTTGAGCAGGGGTACCTTAATTTCTACATCCCTGAACAAATTACGCAGGTTATCAAAGGCCTGCGTATCTTTCTTCTTGCCTTTTGGCTCCCTCAGTAGAGCCTCAGGGAATGGGACTGATTTTCGCACCAATTTGGGTGTATCCTCCTCTCGCGAATGCGGTGCGCATCCCGAATGAGAGGGCGATGAAGAAGACGGGCCAAGATTAGGTCGAGGCGAATCGACGGTTTGCTTACCGCTCCTCGTGGTGATAGCATTGGACGATGCGGGTCCAGTGGGATCATACGACGGAGGAGGGTTCGCAATAGGGACATAAGAGTGCGAAGCTGCAGCGGGATTAGCCTGAAATCCCGGTGGAATGCTCGGAGCTTGCAGAATCTGATTAACCTGCCCCTGAGAAGGCCGTACCTGTGGTTGAGGACCACGGGGTATGAAGTTTCGCGGGTTTGGAATAGGTTGGGGGGGAAGAGTGCCCTGAGATCGAGTCGCCATGCGTAGTTGACTGATCTCAGTATTTTGCTGCGCCAATTGGTGCTGAAGAGAGGTCATGTTCTCTTCATGGCGCTTTGACATTTCCGTCATCATTCGCATCAATTTATCAAGAGGACTTGATGCGTGTTCGGTTTGCGGTACGCAAGGGCCTGATGGCGGATTCGCCATAGGATTAGACTGGGCCCTTCGGATGACGGGTGCGGACGGTCGCATTGGTCCACCCGCGGGGTTTTGGCGCTGCGGGTTGTTGGACCATGCGAGGTTCAGATGATTTTGCCACCCTGGGTTATAAGTGGCAGAGAACGGGTTGTTCCCCAAGGTGCAAGCGTCTTCCATGCTAGAAGACGTGTCCGCATGTAAATATGCGTTCGAGCACACGGAGGCTTGGTCCTCCGTGTCGAAATACTAGCTCGCAGAAGCCAGTTCCACATGACTTACCGAGTCGCTCGGCGCGACACTCAGTAAGGAGGGTCTTACGGGGTTTCTCAGGATAAGCCTGGTGTTGGAAGAATTTGGATTGTGACGAAGTGGTGAAGTGGGAGTGTTTGCCATAGAACGGGTAGGGTTGGCCAGAAGCTCGTCCAGCTTCTTGTGCACGACGGAGACTTCATCCAATTTTTGTGCGATAAGGCTAAGATCAGTGGATGAATGGGAGGGTCCCATGTCAACTTTGTGGACATTACGGGGCAGGCTGAAGCGATTAAAGGCGACAATGGAGGCATTGTTCATTGAGTTTTCGCTCATATTTTCAAATAATTCGAATGCTCCATTCTCGTCTTTATTCATAAAATTCCCTCCGCAGGAAGCATCTGCAATCTGCTTTAAAGTCTCATTTAGTCCATAGTATAAAATCTGGGCTATATGTCACTTAGGCAGACCGTGGTGCGGACACTTCCTGAGGAGGTCATTATACCTCTCCCATGCCTCATGAAACTGTTCGCTGTTTTGTTGAGTAAAGGAGGTGATAGCACGGCGAAGCGCATTGGTTCGCCCGATTGGGAAGAACTTCTTGAGAAACGTTGTTCGCATCTCTTCCCAAGAGTGGATAGTTCTCCCAAGGGTGCGTAACCACTGCGACGCTTTATCCCGCAATGAAAATAGGAACATTTTCATGAGGACTATAGGTAACCCGATATTTCTTGGTTTAACTATTTCAGCTAATCGGGTTAAGTCTTCCAAGTGGAGAAAAGGATCTTCACTTGCAAGACCATGGAAGTGAAAATTTATTAGGCCAATTATGTTAGGTTTCAGTTCAAAGTCGTCCCTGCCCATGGGGACCCGAATTTGTCCTATGGTCTCTGTAGCAGCGGGATTCTGGTAGTAGCTAAGAGACCTAGGCTCCTCTCATTCGGGAGGGTTCTACATTTCCTCCAATGTTTCCCGAATGGCTTCAATTTGCTCATTATACATTTCCATTTGGGCTTGGAGGCGGGCTATGGGATCTAAGGCTCCACCACCAGGTGGGTTCTGAGGGCAGTTTCCTCCCTCGGGATTTGGGGGTGGGTGTGCAGCCATGTTTGTGGAGGAGGAGGACGATTCGGCTTCTTTTCTAGATTTATCAGGCAATTCACATAGTTCAGGGTTTTGTAACCTCCTCCCAAACATGCACTACCATAGGAAGAATTGGGGGGATAAGAAGGAACAAGAGATGAGAGAAATGACGCCGCAAAGGTACACTTGATGACAAATCAATACAATCAAATTCCTAACCTCTACAATGTGCCCTTAGACCTAAAGATCTAAGTTACCTACTATCACGAACTACGGAATCGAATGCGAGCACCGCGGAACCACCGGGCTAGATTGAAAGGCCGTTTGCCCTAGTCTTAGACACCCGATAGCATGCGGGAACCCTCACTAGCATGTAGACGCTACACGCAGGTAGTTAGACCTCCAATCCTTAATAAGGGTCAAGTTACTACCAATTTTAGTTAGAGGCTTAGGATCAAGTGCTTTTGGAATGTGAAGGGCGTTGTTTACAGGTAATGCCCAAGTGATTGATTTTTCTCAAGTGTGTAAAACAAGCATGCAATGGGGAAATCTCCTAGAATTGAAGTTTTAATTGGTGAATGGTTTTTAGAATTCAACCTTAAGTAGTATGGATTTTAGGATTTCGCTGAAATACCAATTCAACCAATCTCCGGGTTTTGCAAGAATACAAGTTTTCTTCTAAGCCCAACAAACCCTTCTTCAATGTTAACTGGTTAATGCATGCTACAATGCAATGGGCTTCCCTAAATGGAGATTTCTATGTGTGGATGCACGAATCAGTTTTAGATTAGTGTGAAAGGGAGCCAAAGCACTTCAATTCAAGTTCTCCCAATCACCAAAAATGATTTTCACACAAGGCTCAACCAAAAGATAAAGAAAATCAATTTGTTGGGGTTGAAATATTCGGGATCGAATCTTAGGCAAGTTGAAAAGTCGTGGTAGGGTTGGAATCTACTCAATTCCAAGTCTCCCCACCAAAAATGTGATCCTGGATTTGCAGACAAATGAGGCAAAGAGGGGTGCAATCAATCTTTTTATGTTTGCCTCAAAGAATACTTCACACGGCGAAAAATTCAGGAATCAAGATTCTTGGATTTTCGCTATGCGAAGTAAGGCGGGAAATCCTGGGGCAGTGGGAGTAAAGGCAATCAATCAAACAAGTGAATTTTAATCTACTTGCCCCAAGAGATCCAAGGAGTTTTTCTAGTTTTTTTTTAGTTTTTTTTTTATTAAGGTGACAAGTTAACCTAAGTTGCTAAGAAAAGAAGACCTACTTGTTTGGTAATGTGTGCGAAGCTCCAATGCGGTGTCGGCATCTTCATGCTTTCATTCCCGCCTTGGATCTACTCACGTCTTCGACTTCGTCTACTTGCCTTCTCCTTGCAACAGGTTCACTTGCACAGCAATAAACAAAAACACCCGTGAAGAGAGAAGAGAAAAATGAGAGGAATGGAATAGAAACTTACTTGCAGGTGCACTTCCCCGGCAACGGCGCCAGAAAAGATGGTGGTCGGGCCTAGATAGGTGTGTTAATATGGTGATTTTATCGTTGAAATGTGTATAGTGGTTAACCTAATTCGAGCCTAACCATCTCTTTACAAAATTTTTTACCTGGCCTATTTGATTTTATCTTGGTCACTTTTAGGCCCAGGGTCCAACTCAGGGAAGTGGGGTTACAAGTCAAGTTTCTACTCCTTTCCTACAACGAATCTCTTCCGCTCGTTTATTGTGTTTTTGATGTTTTTTCTATTTAGATTTTTTTCTGAGAATTCTTGTCCTTGTGGCACACCCTCAAAATTAGGTTCTTGGCCTTGAGCCAAATCAGGGTTCCAAAACGGGTCTTGCTATTCGCAAGATGCAGTACCTGCAAGTCAAGGATTATCTTTTCTCTTTTATATATTTTTTTATCTTTTTACTAATAGGAAAGCGAAACAGAAATCAAGTAAATATAGTATATATATATAGGTATATATTATATATGTATAAAGGGGTGGGGGTGGAGGCGGAGATGGAGTGTAGCACGGTGTCAAGTCGGTTGTCGTCTAGAAAGACGCAACCAGTAGGACGAAGTGTTGCGTGTAAGGTGGATTGGTGGAAGATGAATGCAAATACGCTTTTTGTACACGTGTATCGGGGAATATCAGCAACTGGTGCAGATATTCCCGCAATACCACGTATGGTAAGTAATGTGAAAATATATATATATATGTATATATGTAAATATATCTATATGTATATATGGTTATAAATATATAGGTATATATGTAGTAATATGTATATATATATGTATAAATGTATATATATATATATGTGTATATATATATATATGTGTGTGTGTGTGTGTGTGTGTGTATGTATGTATGTATATGTATGTATATGATACTATATAGATGTATATATATATGTGTGTATGTATATAGTAATATATGTATATATAGATATATGTAGATAAATATATATATATATATATATATATGTATATATAGTTATATAGATATATATGTATATATGTATGTATATTTGTGTGTGTATGTGTCTATATATATATATGTGTATGTATGTATGTATATAGGCTAGTACATAGTTATATAAGTGTTGGTGCTAGAGCACCGCGATCGGCTGTTTTGATGATAACAAAACACGTGTCATTTAACATTTGCACTTGGAGTATTAGATTTCAGGTCAATTACAAATGGAGACGTGATTAGACGGAGTTCGAGCTCGCATCCAGGACGGATTGGAGGAGCTTGATGGAGAACAGAGGAGATTCGCGAGGAGCGATAGATTGAAGATGAAAGGACAAGAAGAATATGATAGAATTCTATTTATTTCTTTCATGTACTTTTGTCTTTATTTCCTTGCTCTTTTTGTTCCTTAGAAAATCATGTTAAAGAGCCTCAAAGTACCCTAACAGTAGTCCTAGGAACACTTGCACAACCCTAAGATACCTAGGTTTTCTGTAGAAAACTTAGAAAACCAATATAGGGTTCAAACAGCTTTTTCAGATGTCTAATTCCAAAATCAGACACGTCTTAAAACATATTATCAGACGTCTGATAATATGTTTTAAGAGGTCAACTGTTGATTCAGACATCTGGTAACAATTAGGCTGGACTTATCTAGTTCTGTCTAATGAAATCAGACGTCCAGACCTTATTCCAGACGTCTTAGAAGTAGTCTGATGATTTTGCTAGACGTCCAATTAGTGGACCGTTGGCTGGCTTTACAAACACTGAAGGATATGACCGTTAGAGCCTTATCAAACGTCCTTAAGCCTTTCCAGACGTCTGATAAATGACCGTTTTGCCTCGGCTGACCCAAAATCTCTTCTCAGAGATTTTTTAGCCGTTGCAACTCTTGGAAATCCATTCCTGCAGAAAAAGTAGGTTTCCAGACGTCTAGACATAGTGCCAAACGTCTTGTATGTCGTCTGATGGACTTGCACTAGAACCCTGTTTAGATCTGATTCAAGTTAGGAAGAAACCCGCCTAAAATCAGACATCTGACTTTGTTCCCAAACGTCTTAAACTGATCTTCTAGACGTCTAATGCCAGGATCAGACGTCTGATAACCCTGTCAGTGCAATGATTGTTTCTGATTTCAGCCTGATTCTCTTGGGCTTTGCACCCAACGGCCATGGAAGCTTTCCAAAGCCTTCCAAAGCCTTCTTAAGGCCTCTATAAATAGAGGGGAACCTTTGCCACTCTACACACACCTAGACACATCCAAGCAACATACTTTCTACTCTTTTGTGTCCTAGAAAAGCTCTTGCTCTCCAAGCTCAAGTTCTTCATCTTGAGAGCATCAAGCCTTTGCGCACCTACTCTCCCGCCGTAGTTCACGAGAGCGACGTTGCGCCGTCGTGTAGCTCACACACCCGCGTCATCGATTCGACACACTCCTTGCAAAGGGAACCATGTTAATTCCTATAGAAGCTTAGGTTAAAAATCACTTTGTTGGCTCTATAGGATTGTATTTATCTTTGTTATTTGGTTGGGTATTTGCTTTGCAAATTCCCGTCTCCTTCGTGAGACAAAATCCTTCTTGTGAAGAGAAGGGGTTTGAGGTACGCTACCCTCGTATAAAGTAGCGTGGTTGTAATTGAGGTTGAATCACCCTCATTTAACTGATTCGTTTAGTGGATTTGATCAACTTGGTTAATCGGAAAATCCTAACTTGAGAGGGTTAGGTGGTGGTTTTCACCCGGTTTGGGTTTCCACCTAAAAATAATTGTGTACCTTATGCGATTGAATTTTGTGAGATTGTTTTATATTATATTTCCGTAATTTATTACGTCACCCCCTCCTAGTAGGGAAACTACAATTGGTATCAGAGTAGGTTCTTGCTAATCGGAGTAACACCCGGCAAGAAGATCATGGAGGGGAGCAGTTCCGCAATCCAAATCTCCGAGGGGCAGTCCACGTCCCATTCACCATTCTTTGACGGGAGCAACTACCCCTACTGGAAGCTGCGGATGAAGACTTGGCTTCAAGCCAATGACTTCACGATTTGGGCTAGGTGCGAGATGCCATTTGAGATCCCAGAGAAACCCGCGAGAGGCTACTTGCAACAACAAATTCGTGAGCTCTCTTTGAATGCGAAGACCATGAATGCTCTTTACTGCGCGCTCAGCCTGGAGGAGTTCAACAGAAACTCGCAATGCGCCACCGCATACGAGATTTGGCACACACTTGAGGTAACTCACGAAGGTACCTCTAAGGTAAAAACTTCTAAAATAAATTTACTTTCTCAAGAATTTGAATCTTTTTCTATGAAATCTAACGAAACTTTAAGTGAGATGAACACTAGGTTCACTCTCATAGTAAACAATTTGAAAGCTTTAGGGAAGACTTTCATCAAGGGGGAGCTTCAAGGGAAGCCTGTTCGTTCCCTCGGACCGGAGTGGGAACAGAAAGTCACCGCCATCGAGGAGGCAAACAAAGTGGAAGAGCTCAACATGGAAGATCTCCTAGGCAATCTAATGGCCTATGAGACAAAGTTGAAGCAGAAGAAGAAGGATACATTGGAGCCAAAATCGAAGAAGTCTCTCGCCTTCAAAGCTACGTCGGATAGCGAGGTAAGTTCCGACGACGAAGACTTTAAAATTTTACTTAAAAAGTTTTCCAAGTTGTGTAGGGAATCAAAGAAGAAGGAGAGGCCGAGACGTTGCTACCACTGGAACGAGAAAGGGCATTTGCGACTAGAATGCCCTCTTCTCAAAAAGGAGAATAAGAAGGAAAAGGAGAAGAAATCAAAGAAGAAGGCATTCCAAGCCACTTGGGATGATTCGAGTTCGGAGGAAGAGGAAGAAGAAAAGTCTATAGAAGAAGGAACCGCTTGCTTTGGTTTCATGGCCAGAGGAAGTGATAGCGACAACGAAAGCGGAAGCGACTCAGACAACAAGGTAAATTTCGATTTACAAGAAGCTTTTAATGAACTATTTGATGTTAGTAAATCATTAAGAATAGAAAACAAAAGCATTAAAAAGAACCTTAGCTTTCTTAAATCTGAAAATGATAAGTTAGAAATAAAACTTAAGGCCCTAGAAAGCAGCTCTAATCCTAAGGATAATAATCTGTTATTAGAAAATAAAAATTTAATCAATGAAAATATTAAATTGATTGAAGAAAATGATAGTTTAAAATTAGAAATTTCTGATTTAAAGACTAAGATGCATACTATAGAATAAGAAATTGCATGTCTTAGGGAAAACTCTAATAAATTAATCAATAAAGTAGATAATTTTTATAGCCCTAAGGTTGAGAAAGGATGTCCGTCAAGGAGACCCGCTAACAGATCCAGATCCAAGCTCACTTGGATACCAAAGAAAGAATTGGAATCTTGTTTTGTAGGTTTCAGGGATAACTACAACACGAAGGACTGAACCTACAAGCTCAAGGCTGGTCAACTCAAGTTGGGAGAACCAAGGAGTAGACCAAGGAGGAGAACAAGAAGACCGACGAAACGGCGAACAAACGATGGACCCATCACATGTCGACCACCAGACTCGAGACTGACGCCAATGCCCGGGTCTCCAAGCTACGGATGGGAGCCCCATCCGATGTGGCATCCACCTCCACCATTTGGGCCATTTTATTGGCCATGGTAGGTGAGGTAAAAATTCTTTACCCTATCTTTTTATTAGCATTTAGATAGGGGGAGTTAAAAAAAATTATGAGCTAATTGTCGATCTTTAAGGGGGAGATGCAAGTTAGCTAAATTTCCTTTAGTAAGGGGGAGAAAAATAATAACTATCTTGTTGTTACAAAAGGGGGAAGGACATTACTTTTATTAAAAGAAATTCATAGAAGAGCATGTTTTAAGGGAGAGTTATAGGAAATTTAAAATCAATCAAACCTTTTTCGATAATGTCAAAAAGGGGGAGGATTTTTTTTGCATTATTTATGGTTTTGTGATCATCAAAAAGGGGGAGATTGTTGGTGCTAGAGCACCGCAATCGGTTGTTTTGATGATAACAAAACACGTGTCATTTAACATTTGCACTTGGGGTATTAGATTTTAGGTCAATTGCAAATAGAGACGTGATTAGACGGAGTTCGAGCTCACATCTAGAACGGATTGGAGGAGCTTGATGGAGAATAGAGGAGATTCACAAGGAGCGATAGATTGAAGATGAAAGGACAAGAAGAATAGGATAGAATTCTGTTTATTTCTTTCATGTACTTTTGTCTTTATTTCCTTGCTCTTTTTGTTCCTTAGAAAATCATGTTAAAGAGCGTAAAAATGCCCTAACAGTAGTCCTAGGAACACCTGCACAACCCTAAGATACTTAGGTTTTCTGTAGAAAACTTAGAAAACCAATATAGGGTTCAGACAGCTTTTTCAGACGTCTAATTCCAAAATTAGACGTCTGATAATATGTTTTAAGACGTCTGACTATTGATTCAGACGTCTGATAACAATTAGGCTGGACTTAGCTAGTTCTGTGTGATGAAATCAGACGTCCAGACCTTATTCCAGATGCCTTAGAAGAAGTCTGATGATTTTGCCAGACGTCCAATTAGTGGACCGTTGGCTGGCTTTACAAACACTGAAGGATATGACCATTAAAGCCTTATCAGACGTCCTTAAGCCTTTCCAGACGTCTGATAAATGACCATTTTGCCTCGGCTGACCCAAAATCTCTTCTCAGAGATTTTTTAGCCATTGCAACTCTTGGAAATCCATTCCCGCAGAAAAAGTAGGTTTCCAGACGTCCAGACATAGTGCCAAATGTCTTGTATGTCGTCTGATGGACTTGCACTAGAACCCTGTTTAGATCTGATTCAAGTCAGGAAGAAACCCGCCTAAAATCAGACATCTGACTTTGTTCCCAGACTTCTTAAACTGATCTTCTAGACGTCTGATGCCAGGATCAGACGTCTGATAACCCTGTCAGTGTAATGATTGTTCCTGATTTCGGCCTGATTCTCTTGGGCTTTGCACCCAACAGCTATGGAAGCTTTCCAAAGCCTTCCAAAGCCTTCTTAAGGCCTCTATAAATAGAGGGGAGCCTTTGCCACTCTACACACACCTAGACACATCCAAGCAACATACTTTCTACTCTTTTGTGTCCTAGAAAAGCTCTTGCTCTCCAATCTCAAGTTCTTCATCTTGAGAGCATCAAGCCTTTGCGCACCCGCTCTCCCGCCATAGTTCACGAGAGCGACGTTGCGCCGTCGTGAAGCTCACGCACCCACGTCATCGATTCAACGCACTCCTTGCAAAGGGAAGCATCTTAATTTCTATAGAATCTTAGGTTAAAAATTACTTTGTTGGCTCTATTGGATTGTTATTTATCTTTGTTATTTGGTTGGGTATTTGCTTTGCGAATTCCTGTCTCCTTCGTGGAACAAAATCCTTCTTGTGAAGAGAAGGGGTTTGAGGTACGCTACCCTCGTATAAAGTAGCGTGGTTGTAATTGAGGTTGAATCACCCTCGTTTAAGTGATTCATTTAGTGGATTTGATCAACTTGGTTGATCGGAAAATCCTAACTCGAGAGGGTTAGGTGGTGGTTTTCACCCGGTTTGGGTTTCCACCTAAAAATAATTGTGTACCTTGTGCGATTGAATTTTGTGAGATTATTTTATATTATATTTCCGCAATTTATTACGTCACCCCCTCATAGTAGGGAAACTACAATAAGTACTAATATATGTATAGATATATGTATATATATATATGTATACTAATACTTAGTTATATACATACTACTATATATATAGATATAAGTATATATATATGTATATAAATATATGTATATATATCAATATATATATGTATACGTATATATATATATATGTATATAATAGTGTATAGGTGTGAGTGTGTGTGTATGAAAGTGTGAGTGTAAGTGTGTAAGTGTCGATAAAGAGAGTGAGAGAGTGCTGTGAGAGAGAGAGAGAGAGAGGGAGCTGCTGGAGTGAAAAGAGAGGCGTTTAAGTTGTCTGCAGCAGTGGGGGCCGACATCTGTGTCCACTGAGAGGCGCGCGCACGCAGGGGAGTGGGCGCGGAGGAAGGAACTCAGCGCACCACGCTGCGCGAAGGGTTGGAGCGGGCGCTGGCAGGCGCACGCGGGCGCTGGCAGAGGACCGCACGCAGACGCGTGGGCAGGTGCTGGAGCGGGATGCGAGGCGGAACGCATGCGCGGGCGAAGGCCGGTTGCGGTGCGTCGGGTGACCGGATAAGTGAGAAGCTTACCGGTCACCCCATTGTGGCCACAGTGTTCCGTAGACTGGCGTGAACAGTGGCTATAGTGTATGGCCGAGCCGCGCGACCGCTTGCTGCAGGTGCTGTGAGTGAGGGCGGCTTGCGGCTGGCACGCACGTGGAAGAGGAATGGGCTGGTTGGTTGCGGGCAGAAGAGAGAGCGCAACAGGGTGCGCGAAGAGGTAGGCAAGGGCACTTGTGGGCGCGCGCGGTGACCTGCGTGCGCTGTTGCCACCTTTCTGCTGCTGCTGTGGAGCTCGGCCGGCTGCTATAGGGGTGTGCGGTGGCCATTTGAGCTTCAAAGCTGAAGCTTTGCGGTAATGGCTGAAGGTGCTTCAAACGGCAAAACAATGAAAGAGCCACCACACCCACCGGCTCTTTGATGAGCTGGGCGGTGGTGGACTCACGGTGGTGGTTGTGCACCACCGTGAGGTGCTCCTGTTCGCAGGGTGTCTCCTTAGAGGAGGTGGGCCTGTGTATGGAGGGAGAGGGGAGGGGACGGTGGCCTGGAAGGAGAAGAAGCTGCTGTGTGTTGGGTTTTTGGCGTGGAGGACCAGGCTCTTTGCAAAGGAGTCGTGTTCTTTTTAAAGAAGAGGAAGCCATGCACAGCCATGCCCTGGCTGTGCATGGCTCATGCATGGCTTGGCAGGGAGTGGCTGCATGCGGCTGCAGGGAGTGGCGAGTAGGGAATGGTGCGAGGAAGAAGAGGTTGCCATGTAGCCGTGGGAAGAGATTTCAAAATCAAGTAAAATAAAAAAATAAAAAGATGGTGAATTTTGCAAAGATGCACTTAAGGAAAAATGTTAATTGCAAGGCCATTTATTTACTCTCCTCCCCTCTCAATTAAATGCATGAATGCATGTATTTTTACAAATGCGACTATGGAAACCTAATATGCACTGGTAATGCTAGGAAATAGCACAAGACGACACAATTGCAGGTGTATTTTTGCGGTGCAATCAATGCCTCATGTGAAGGTAACATTTTGAATAAAGATGAAGAGAGCGCATTTGAACTCTTTGAGTCCATGGGTGAGAATTCGCTCAACAATGCATCCATGACCCAGTTTAATCGATCCAGTCAATCTCATGCTAAGATCTATGAGGTGCAAGCAAATTCTGGAATGGTTGACATGGACATTATAGCCAAAAAGTTGGATCAAGTTGAATTGGTGGACAAAAAGATCGATGAGCAACTAAACCAGACCAGGAACCCACTATAGACCCTCTCCCTAGCAAAGGGAGCTCACAATGTAGACTTAGTGCAGCCAATGAGCCAAATGCACCTGGAACAACCCTTAACCATGTTCCAAGGAGGGACCTTTGCTCCCTCAACCCCTGATTACTCACTTCCTTCTCCCTTAGCACCTTCTATCTTTGAAGATGTCCAAGCTATCACCCGAATTTCTCCTGGACGAACCAAAAATCGAACTAATTCTAGAACCAACCTAGGTCAAATCCCCCCTCCTATCAGCAAGGTCGACCAATTAGACCACCCTATAATCAAAATAGGGCAACCCCTCCCCCTCAAAATCAAATGGACACATTGATAAAAATGATGGCTGACATGAATCAAAAACACCAAGAAGAAATGGCCTTAGTGAAGGGACAGTTGAGCCAACTGTTGGATTGTAAACAACAGGGATCCCATCTTTCTCAGCCACAACTAAACCCACGAAATGTGATTAAAAGAGGCCCCAATTTGCAAGGGCTCCAAGCCAATCCTGGACATGCCCACATAGTCCAGCATGCCCCACAAACACCCCCTGGGTTTGGTGCTCCTTCCTCCCCTTCTTCTCAAGGATCTACCCATGGTCCCAACGCCTCTGCCAACGCGGTAACCTTGAGAAGCCGCACTAAAACCCAGGATCCCAAATGGCCAACCTTTCCCGTGACCTCACTTCCTGAGATACCTGAGTCTGAGGGTGAGCAGGAGGAGCCCAAGGACATGGAGACTGACCCGATTCAAACCCAAACACCATACCCTGAGGCCTTAGAGAAAAGGAAGAAAAAGAAAGCTGTAGTTGAGAATGAGGAGCTGTTGGAAATTTTCAAACAAGTCCAGATTAATATTCCACTCTTCGAAGCAATTAAACATATCTCGGCTTACGTTAAGTTCTTGAAGGATGTCTGTATGCCAAAGCGTAAGCCGAAAACCCAAGCACCTAGGAAGGTAGTACTCTCAAAACAAGCTAGTTCGGTGATATTAAGCAGCCTGCCTCCCAAAAGGACTGACCTAGGAGCACCCTGAAATCGGTTGGTGTGACGACCGGGTTTTGGTTTGTTATAACGTTGTAGTATAGCCGGTTATTACCAACATTTCAAATATATAAATTTTTTACTCGGAAAATAAAAGAGTTCCCGAGGTCGAACTCAGGGAGCAAGTTGTATTCTAGAGATATACATGTTTCTTTTACAAAATAAAGAAAGAGAGAGGGAAAGAATTTGTTGTTCTCTTTGTTTTCTCCTCGTGATGTTCTTCTTTCTTTCTTTCTTCAGATCTCCTTCTTCTTCTTCTTTGTTCTGCAGAGGTGATGCTCCTCTTTCTTTCTTCAGATCTCCTTCTTCTTCTTCCTTGGTTTCTGTCTTGGCCTCTCTTCTTCTTTTTCTGCAGTCTCTTCTGTGAAGGTTTCTTCTTCCTTGGCTCTGCTGTACTTCTTCTCTGCAGCCTTTGCTCAGCCTCTTCTTTAGAGTTTCTTCTTGTTTCTCCTCCCTGCGGTTAAGTGTCAGCTTCTTCTTTTCTTTTTCAGCCAGGGACGTCACGCGAAGCTTTCTTCCTTAGCTGCTTCAGGCCGTCGTCTGATTTCCAAATCAGACGACTTAACTACCTGTTGCTACAGTTAGCTTCCTTCTCCTTCCGCGGGTCTTCTTCTTCGCCTGTGCCTGCACACTTCAGAGTTTTTCGTCAGAGGCAAAACCTACTCTACCCTCCCCCCCCCCGCGTCTCTCTTTCTCTCTGAAACCACTCTTGGGAGAGCTCTCCCAGAGCTACCGGGTAACCGGGTTCGGGTCAGGCCCGGGTCCAGGCCCACCGGCGTGCGTGGTGGGCGAGGAGTGCAGGTCAGTCTTAAGTCGGGTCGGGTCGGTTCGGGTCAGGTCCGCGGGGCGTGAGCGCGGACGAGACCGGGTAACCGGGCGGGTGAAGGGGACCTCACCCCGTGTGCTGAGGCAGTAAGCCTTCAGCACTTTTGCATCTTATGTCGCTGCGACTCTTCAGGCGTTTCCGAGGTGGGACTAAATGGCCCACCTCAATTGCGCGCCCGCAGCGGGGAATTCAGCAGGAGATGGCGGCGTCACGCGAAGCTTTCTTCCTTAGCTGCGAACCTGGTGTTTTGCCAAAACTCCTCGCAAGGCCTGGGAGTTGAATCTGGGCTTGGCGCTGAGCGTGGCGCGCCTGTAGCTGCAGGCGGAAGCAGTTCCTCCTGCGCGTCAATGGCGGCGGAGGTCGGGTGGCCTGTTCACAAGAAAACGGCCTCTCGGCCTAATCAGAAAGTGCCAGGAGCTTCGCCAGGGTGCGGCGAAGCTCGTGTGGGTGGTGGCGAGGCGCGGGGCGGCGTGCGAGGGCTGCCCTAGGTCGGACTGTGGGTCGGAGGATGGGTCTGTTCGGTGGGGTTGCAGAGGGTGATGTGGGGGGAGTGGCAGGGCGGAGGTTGATCAGGGTGAGGAGGCGGAGGTCCTGCGGTGGTCGGCGAGCCGTGTGGGTCGCTGAGGTGATGGGAGCGGCTCGCCGGAGGGTGGTCGGAGGCGAAGGGGGTGAAGGTGGTCAGGGTCGGTCGAGGGCTTAATTGAATAAATTGAAAGCGGGGAAAGAAAGAGGAGAAGAAGGGGAGTAGCTCTAGCTTACTTGCAGGGACGAAGGGGGAGGAACAGGGCGACAGTCGTATCGACTGTCGCCGGAGAAGAAGATGCTCAGGGAAAGGGGCGGCGGCGAGCAGAGAGCCGGAGAGGCGCCAGCTGGGTGCGGCGTGGCGCGGGAAGAGCAGGGGAGGAAGTCTCTGCTGCTGGTATTGCGGCAGAGCGAAGAGGTGGAGGGGGAGGAAACCGCCGGAGCTGGTGAGCGTCTGCCGGAGGAAGAAGAGAAGAAAGTTGGGGATTTTCTCCGTCAGATCCAGGCTGCCCCGGTCGGTGGAGCAACGGGGGGTATTTATAGGGATCAAACAGTGAGGAAGGCAGAGGGAGACGACGTGTCTCCCTCGCCGGAGGATGGTCGGAAACAAGAACCCATACCGTCCGTGCGATCGCACGGCCGGTATGGTGGGTTACAACGACCAGGGGGGTGTCCCTGCGACGGCTGACGACGCAGGGCACCCCCGGTTTACTTGCCAGGTCCCCTATCTCACCCTGCGCGGCGCCATGCTCCGCGCAAGGTCGCCGGAGCATGGTGCTGGCAGGTTTTGCAGGAGGGACCTGATTGCAAAGAACGAAGGAGAGTTAGGGGCCAAAATGCGAGGGTTCAAAAGTTGAGGGCCAAAGAGTAAATATATGAGGACCAAAGTGTAAAGTCGGTCAAGGAGGTTTCTTCTTAGGCTCAAGTTTTTATACATGACTAATTAGGACCTAAGGAATCTGATGGTGAATTTCATTTTCATATTAAACCTTGTTTGACCAGTCAATTTGCGCAAAAACCCAAATTAAGTTATTAATTGGGCATGGTTCTCGATGTAGGTCAAAAAGGGTTCTGAAGGCCAAATTGAAGGTTCTAAACCTTGGAGATTATTTTTCTATGAATTTTAGAGGGTTTATTCTATTTTTACTTTGCCTCGAACCTTGTGAATTGAAGTGGGTTGTTTTAGGGTTACAGATTATCATTTAGTTTCTTGGAATTGCTGTAGCCCTTGCTAGATCATTTCATCCTACTCTTATTCTTATTAAGCTCCTTTGACCTATGTTTGGGCCCTGAATTACCCTGTATGCAGATTATACTGGTAAAATTGCATTTTTACCCCTTATGACTTGTTTTCTTCTCAAACTCAGGATTCTCTGAGTTAAGCCTTTCCTTGAGATATGTAGGAGCTTTTATCCTTTGTATTAGGTCAAAATGAGCTAGTTATGGCTCATGATGAGGTTCTCATCATACCCCCATGCCTAGCTTTTGCTAGTCCCTTAGCAAAAACTTAAGGTTTCAACCCTTGTTCTAGACCATGAAGTTTTTAATAGTTTTAGATAAGTGCCTTTTTTATTTGAGCATAGATTAGGTTAGAATGCTGACCATAGGCCTAAAAGGTACTCTAGTACTAATCAAGATCCAAATCTGTCTAGCCTTAGCCTCAGTCTTTTAGCAAAGGTTTTTAAGGCCCCCAAGAACTAACCTAAGGTTTATTGGACTTCGTGGTTAAAGCACCCGTGCTTGAAATGATTTTAGCCCTGGCTCAGTTCGCAGTGCGTTTTGTAAGAGAGAGATAGAAAGTTTTTCTGTTTGGAGAGTTTTCTCTCTCTTTTTCTTTTTAGTTCTAGCCTAGGATTGGCTTTTCAACACAGTCTGTATCAGATTCCTTGCTCCCATCATCAATCCTCAAGGGTTCCTGGCGATCGATGCTTCGAGATAGCACCGCCCATGGCAACCCCCGGAACCCTGGCTATTGAGATTTCGAGATAATCCCATCCATGGTATTCCGTGGCCGAATCCAGACCCTGGCAATTGACACTTCGAGATAATGCCATCCATGGAATCTGAACCAGCAGAGTGCTTACATGCCCCCAGTAGGATATGTAAATATCCTAAGAGACAAGCACCGAGGAGATGATATTTTGTTACGCATCTTCGAGGGGATTTCCCGCCTCTCTGCGCTGGGAACTCGTCCAAATCAACTTGTGTTGATCGGCCGCTCCTATTCTAGGTGTTCTTTTCAGATTTTTGCGACGCTTCTGCGTGATTCTGATTTTTACGCTTACTGAACCAGGCTGTGTGTGAGATTAGGGTGCTTAGGTTACTGAGTCCCGTAAACCAAAAATTAGTTAACGAGGCCGAATACTCCCTAAGCCTTAGACCTAATACTTCAGCTTTTCATTTTCCTCAACCTCTTGAGGAGTGTCCAGATCTTAATGGGTACTAAGAGTCTATTTAAGAATGCCTAAGGTTTGCATTCTTTACTAATCTTATTGTGCACTTTTCTTGAATGAGGTCTAGAACTTAGGTTAATTCCTTAGTTCCTTACTAATGACTATCACTTTTTCTCATAATTTTGTGCTCCTTTTTCATTTTGTTTCTTTTCTCCTTCGCAAAATTTTCTTCTCTTTTCCTCTTATTCTTTTTCGAAAATTTTTTTTTTTAATTTTTATGGTGTTTTTGGCATATGTGAATTTTTTGTTTTGAAACCTTTTCTTACAAGTTTTGCACTTTCATACCCCCCCATGCCTAAGATTTGCAATGCCCTCATTGTAACCTAGGGGGTCTTAGCTCATTCCTTAAGACAGAAATTTGGATGAGTGAATGGGTCGGGTTGAATTTTTGCGGACGATTTCAAATCCCAGATGCAAACATCTGAGTTGGGGTCGGCTGTCTACAAGGGTGAACTTCGAGTGCTGAAAGGTGTCAAAACAAGTTTCAGGTTTACAAAGAGAATGACGGGCTGCCTCCCGTTAAGCGCTGAGTTTTACGCCATCGGCTGGGCGCAATAAGCTCAAGGGGAAAGGAGGATATAAGATGCCTCAGCCAAATCAGTAGAAGTTACATCAATGAATGGCTTGAGTCTCTGACCGTTCACGATGAAAGGTTCAGAATCGTGGCTGAGTGGACTGATTTCGATTGCTCCATTTCCAAAAACCTGTCGGACCAAATATGGTCCGACCCACTTAGATCTCAGTTTTCCTGGGAAGAGTTTGAGTCGGGCATCAAAGAGTAGGACCTTTTGACCAGGATGAAAGATCTTTCTCGAGATGTGTTTGTCGTGGAAGGCTTTAACCCGCTCCTTGTAGATTTGCGAGTTCTCGTACGCGTCTATGCGTAATTCATCGATCTCGCTGATTTGGAGTTTTCTGTGGGTCCCAACCTTGGAAAGATCCAGATTACAGTTCCGTACTGCCCAATAGGCTTTATGCTCCAGTTCGACGGGAAGGTGGCATGCCTTTCCGTACACCAATCTAAAGGGAGACATGCCCAATTGGGTCTTGTGGGCGGTCCTATAGGCCCACAATGCTTCCGGAAGTCGGGACGACCAGTCCTTCCTGTCAGGTCGAACAGTGACTTGCAGGATTTTCTTGATCTCCCGATTAGACAGCTCAGCTAGACCATTAGTTTGGGGGTGGTAAGGAGTAGAGATTCGGTGAGACACCCCGTATTTGGTCATCAGTGACCTAAACTGAGCATTTGTGAAATGGGTCCCCCCATCAGAGATTATTGCACGAGGAATCCCGAACCTTGAGAAAATGTGTTGATGAATGAATTTGAGAACGATTTTGTGATCACAGGTTCGGGTCGGTATGGCTTCGATCCATTTGGACACGTAGTCCACAGCCAACAGAATGTATTCGAAACCATCCGAAACAGGAAAGGGGCCCATAAAATCAATCCCCCAAACATCAAAGATTTCGCATACTAGAATCGGTTGCATAGGCATCATGTCGCGATGGCTCATGTTGCCCAAAGTCTGGCAACGACTGCATGCCTTGCAATGACTGTATGCGTCTTTGAACAGTGTGGGCCAGTAAAAGCCGCACTGGAGGACTTTTGATGCGGTTTTATGCCCGGTAAAATGGCCACCGCATGCCTGGTCATGGCAGAAAGAGAGGATATTGTTGACTTCCCCTTCCGAGACACATCTCCGGATGATCTGATCGGCACCTATGCGGAAGAGGTACGGGTCTTCCCAAATGTAATACTTGGCATCGGAGCGTAATTTGTCTTTCTTGGCCTTCGGCCAATCGGACGGGGTCTGATGAGATGCCAAGTAATTTACAATATTAGCGAACCATGGAAGGCTAGTACCAATAGTCAGCAGGTGCTCATCGGGAAAATGCTCAGTGATGGGTCCGGAAGGGTCAATTATTTCAGAAGGAAGACGGGACAAGTGATCAGCTACCACGTTTTGTTTTCCCGCTTTGTCGCGAATCTCAAGGTCAAATTCTTGCAACAGCAAGATCCATCGGATTAATTGAGGTTTCGCGTCCTTCTTCGCAAGGAGATGCCTCACAGCTGTGTGATCCGAGTATATGATGACATGGGAACCCAGAAGGTACGATCTGAACTTCTCTAGGGCAAATACTACAGCTAGCAGCTCTTTCTCAGTAACTGTATAGTTACGCTGAGCCTCATCGAGTGTTTTGCTGGCGTAGTAAATGACCACAGGTTTCTTGTCATTTTTCTGCCCCAAAATCGCTCCTACAGCGAAGTCGGATGCATCACACATGATCTCAAAGGGTTGAGACCAATCAGGGGACTGTAGGATCGGGGCTTGGGTGACTCGGTCACGTAGGATTTCAAATGCTTGAGTGCATTCCTTGGAGATTTCGAAGGGAACATCCTTGGAGAGAAGAGTGGTCAGGGGGCGTGCGATTTTTGAAAAATCAGGGATAAATCGTCGATAAAAACCGACATGCCCTAAAAAGGATCGGATGTCCCTGATCGAGCTAGGCATAGGAAGGTGAGAAATCAGATTAACCTTAGCTTGATCCACTTGGATACCTTTTTCCGAAATTGAGTGTCCCAGGACAATTCCCTCAGGCACCATGAAATGGCTCTTTTCCCAGGAAAGAACCAAATTCACATCGATGCACCGCCTGAGTATCTGGACCAAGTGTTGGAGGCAATCGTCGAATGATGCTCCGAAAACTGAAAAGTCATCCATGAAGACTTCCAGATAATCACCTACCATATCTGAGAATATGGCAAGCATGCATCGCTGAAAAGTAGCGGGTGCATTGCAAAGACCGAAAGGCATCCTTCGGAAAGCGTATGTTCCGAAGGGGCAGGTGAACGTGGTCTTTTCTTGGTCCTCAGGATGGATTGCCACCTGGTTATAACCGGTGTACCCGTCAAGAAAGCAGAAGAACCTATTTCCCGCTAGTTTTTCGAGAATTTGATCAATGAAGGGTAGTGGGAAATGATCCTTCTTCGTGGAGGAATTGAGTCGACGGTAATCTATACAGACTCTCCACGAGTTGGCTAATCGGGTAGGAATGATTTCTCTGGTCTCAGTCGTTATAGTGGTGAGTCCTGCCTTCTTGGGCACGACCTGAATTGGGCTCACCCAACGACTATCGGAGATCGGGTAGATGATCCCGGCATCTAACCACTTGATGATCTCCTTTTTCACGACCTCCTGCAGATTGGGGTTTAAGCGTCTCTGCATTTCACGAGAAGGTCGTGTGCCCTCTTCTGAATAGATATGATGAGTACAATAAGAGGGACTTATTCCAGTCAAATCATCGAGAGTCCATCCGATGGCTCTGCGATGTTGCTGGAGGACAATAATCAGACGGGATTCCTGTTCAGGACTGAGGTTGGAATTGATGATCACAGGAAGGGTCTGATTAGAACCCAAAAAGATGTATTTTAAGTGAGCAGGAAGGGGTTTCAGTTCGAGGATGGGGTTTTCAGCAGCAGCGGGTGGTTCAGTATAGATGTGAGGTTCAAGGGTGGGAGTTACTGGGTTGTTCATATCTGGATTCAACTCCTCTGTTTGCGGGTCAAGATCCTTCTGTGGTTGATGAGGCACAATCGAGTCACTCTGGAGGTGTGATTCATCAACCAAAGTCTTGATGTCACAAATTTGCTCGATGACGCCGCAATTAATTCCTTGTTGGGCCTTAAATATATCAATTTTCAGTGTTTGATCTCCAAACTTAAGCTCTATTTGGCCCTCCTCACAGCTGATGTTGGCTCTAGCAGTAGCCAAGAAAGGTCTCCCTAGAATGATTGGTGTATCCCTAGGGTTCTCAGGTGCATCCATATCTAAGACTATGAAGTCCACTGGAAAATAGAAATCCCGCACTCTCACGATAACATCCTCGAGAATCCCTTTTGGTGACTTTATAGATCGATCTGCTAATTGTAATGTCACCTCGGTTGGTTTCAGCTCAGATTCCTCTAGATGGTCAAGTAAGGATGTGGGTATCAGGTTTATGGATGCGCCCAAGTCTAACAATGCTCTATCAAATTGGGTACCACCTATCTTATAGGAAATCGGGGGAGTTCCAGGATCTTTTGCCTTGGGTGGGAGTCTACTAAGGATTACAGAGCTGGCTTGCTCTGACAGAACAATTGGGCTCCCTCCCTTGGTTCGCGGCTTACGCTGGGGTGTACATAAATTCTTTAGAAATCGTGCGTAAGCTGGTACGTGGCGGATTGCATCCATCAAGGGGATGTTTATGTGGACCTGCTCAAAGAGCTTGACCAGGTCCTCCTCAGGGGCCACGGGTTTGGTGGTCTTCTTTCCCTTGGTCAGGGCCTCGGGAAACGGGATCTTGGTTGGTTCTTCTAGGATAGGTTCAGGTTGTGGATCTGGAACAGCGGTACCTTGGATAACTATCCTAGGGTCATGGTTATCAGGCTGGGAGTGGTTTGGATAATGCGGGTCTTGAGTTGTCTTACCACTACGTGTTGTTACAGAATTTAATCCGGCCTGATTTTGGTTTGGGTTTGGTAGGAGGGGTGGCTTCTGCTGAAATCCTGCATAAGAAGTTGAGGCTTCCATCTCGTCTGGAGATGGAGCAGTAGGAGCCTGATAAATCCATTGGGCGTGGCCTAAATTTGGATTCATAACGCGCTTCTGGGTTGGCACGTTATTTGGGTTAGGAAGAGGTTGGGAAGGGAGTGTGCCTGGTTGGCGAGAATTTGCCAACTGGGCCAGTTGAGTTTTAACTTCTGTAAGCTCGTCCTTGTGCTGTTTTTGAATAGCCGCATTCGTTTTTTGAATGTCAGCCAGAGTCTGGAGGATTAAGGACATTTGATCTTGATTTGGCCCTGATGGATAAGTAGGGTTGGGCCGAGGCTGAGGCGGCTGGTAGTGACGAGAGGGCTGTGGGCGGGACTGAAAAGGTGGTCTTTGGGTTTGGGAATTTCCCGCCCACTGAAAATTGGGATGGTTTCGCCATCCAGGGTTGTAAGTGTTGGAGAATGGGTCGTTCTGGATGGCGTTGAGGTCCTCGCAGGTCTGAGGAACCTCCTGAGAATCAGGGAAAGGAGGAATGGAGTTCCCCCGGCTGGTGTAGAAAGGATCGGATGATCTTCCAGTCCAAGAATCAGATGGGGATGGATATGGATCCATCCCAGGGGAGGATCGGTGGAGGATGTTTTGCACAGTCTCCTGTGTGGAAGGAGGTTGTGCAAAGGAGTTACGCGCAGAGGTGGCTCGCTGCAAGTGCTGAGTCAGCTCATCCACCTTCTTTTCAATGATTGAGACCTTGTCCAATCGACTGGCCATTAATTCCAGGTCGACTGATGCGGACAGGCCCTGCGTCTCATGTGCTCCCTTAAGATTCGTCGCTGCGCGGGTATTCGTCCTGTCGAATAATCCCATGGAGTCATTGTTGATGGAGTTCTCGCACATGTTTTCGAGAATCTCCCATACGGTATCTTCATGTTGACCCATGATGTTTCCTCCGCAAGTTGCATTGACGAAAAGGCGGATGTCCTCACGGATTCCCTGGTAAAAAGATTGGACTTGTTCCCATTTAGGAACTCCGTGATGGGGGCACTTTCTCATGAGATCCTGAAAACGATCCCATGCCTCATGGAGAGGTTCTCCTGATTGTTGAGTGAAGTGTGTAATCTGATGGCGCAAGGCGTTGGTCCGACCAACGGGAAAAAACTTTTTCAAAAATTCGGATTGAAGTTCTTCCCAAGTGTTGATCGGCCGGGTCTGAGTTTGATACCAATGGGCGGCCTTGTCCATAAGAGAAAAGGAGAACATCTTCATGAGAAGAATATCCCGATTTTGCGCATCTGATCCAAAAGTGTGGGCCAGATGCTTTAGCTGTTTGATGTGCTGGAAGGGATCTTCAGAATTAAGCCCATGGAATTTAGGTATAGCATGAATCATGTTGGGCTTTAGTTCGGAATCAGGTCCTCCAGTCGGGATTCTGACTCGAGGCTCAATGGCCACCGCAGCAGGATTGTAGTGGTCCCGCATCATAGGATGCTGTGGTGGGTGCACGAAGTTTTGGAAGAGGTCATTGAGTCGCTGGAGCTGGTGTTCCAGATTATTTTCTTCCTCAACTGGCTGAGCCATGATGGGGGAAGAAGAAGAACTTGGTTCTGAATCAGAAGAAGAGAGAATAATGTGAGGGTGTTGCTGCACACACACGGGCGTCGAGGCTTGGCCTTGACGAGAGTGAATTTCTAATGGAGGTCTTAAGGGTGGTCCTAGGGACCTCCTTCCGTACATGCACAGTTGGGAGAGGTAAGTTAGAAGGTGCTGGACCCAATCAAGACACCCAAAAATGTGTTGGGTGACTATAGAGGTGCGGGGCAGATGGACCCCTTGATCAGAAAGATCGTCCACCTGAGAATTACCTGGGCAGCCAGAGAGGGAGAGTCCCGCGAAGACCCCTACACGGTAGAGCGTCCCCACGGGTTACAGGGTTTCCCCCACCCGACCTCTCTTGTCACTGCGGTTCCAGGTAGACCAGAATGGGGATCTTGACCTCTTAAGTCTACCAATTTTAAGATCAGGGTGCTTAAGGTTTCACTTGAACTTTAGTCTTTTTAAGTGCAAAGAGTGACCTAATTTAAGGTTGGTTAACCCAAAGGGGTCAACTTTACCTCTTGTTTTCTTTGAGAGCTTTTTGGGTCCTTTCTTTTAGGGTCCAAGTGTTTAAAGAGAGAGCCAATTGTTTAGGATTTTTCTTGTTAATTATTTTCAATCAATGGCTTGGGCACACCTCTTTTGGATTTCCTCAATTCTTGATTAAGGGGTGTGTCTCTACTGAAATCCTAATGTTTGACCTTATGTTGGCTCTACTTGGTCCATTTAACTCTTTGTTGGGAAATTAGGGCTCAAGCAAGAATGTGTTAGCCCTTAAATACCCTTAATAGTGTGCAGGAGTGATGAGTTGAAAACATGCAACTCTTTATGGTTACTAAGTATGGAAGACAGGTTAGCCCTATATTGCTTGTTCTTTTCTTTTCTTCCTCTTTAGAGTTTAGGGGTTAATAGTGAGAGGAAAAATTTACCTGTCTTCGGAGTGGTTGTCGTGTGGTTGCTTGTCTTCTTGAGTTCCTGTAGCTGCACAAAAGAGAGGAGATTATCAGAAATTAAAAGAAACAGGAATGTTTACCTCTAGAATAGCCGTTGCTCCCCGGCAACGGCGCCAAAATGAAATCGGTTGGTGTGACGACCGGGTTTTGGTTTGTTATAACGTTGTAGTATAGCCGGTTATTACCAACATTTCAAATATATAAATTTTTTACTCGGAAAATAAAAGAGTTCCCGAGGTCGAACTCAGGGAGCAAGTTGTATTCTAGAGATATACATGTTTCTTTTACAAAATAAAGAAAGAGAGAGGGAAAGAATTTGTTGTTCTCTTTGTTTTCTCCTCGTGATGTTCTTCTTTCTTTCTTTCTTCAGATCTCCTTCTTCTTCTTCTTTGTTCTGCAGAGGTGATGCTCCTCTTTCTTTCTTCAGATCTCCTTCTTCTTCTTCCTTGGTTTCTGTCTTGGCCTCTCTTCTTCTTTTTCTGCAGTCTCTTCTGTGAAGGTTTCTTCTTCCTTGGCTCTGCTGTACTTCTTCTCTGCAGCCTTTGCTCAGCCTCTTCTTTAGAGTTTCTTCTTGTTTCTCCTCCCTGCGGTTAAGTGTCAGCTTCTTCTTTTCTTTTTCAGCCAGGGACGTCACGCGAAGCTTTCTTCCTTAGCTGCTTCAGGCCGTCGTCTGATTTCCAAATCAGACGACTTAACTACCTGTTGCTACAGTTAGCTTCCTTCTCCTTCCGCGGGTCTTCTTCTTCGCCTGTGCCTGCACACTTCAGAGTTTTTCGTCAGAGGCAAAACCTACTCTACCCTCCCCCCCCCCGCGTCTCTCTTTCTCTCTGAAACCACTCTTGGGAGAGCTCTCCCAGAGCTACCGGGTAACCGGGTTCGGGTCAGGCTCGGGTCCAGGCCCACCGCGTGCGTGGTGGGCGAGGAGTGCAGGTCAGTCTTAAGTCGGGTCGGGTCGGTTCGGGTCAGGTCCGCGGGGCGTGAGCGCGGACGAGACCGGGTAACCGGGCGGGGTGAAGGGGACCTCACCCCGTGTGCTGAGGCAGTAAGCCTTCAGCACTTTTGCATCTTATGTCGCTGCGACTCTTCAGGCGTTTCCGAGGTGGGACTAAATGGCCCACCTCAATTGCGCGCCCGCAGCGGGGAATTCAGCAGGAGATGGCGGCGTCACGCGAAGCTTTCTTCCTTAGCTGCGAACCTGGTGTTTTGCCAAAACTCCTCGCAAGGCCTGGGAGTTGAATCTGGGCTTGGCGCTGAGCGTGGCGCGCCTGTAGCTGCAGGCGGAAGCAGTTCCTCCTGCGCGTCAATGGCGGCGGAGGTCGGGTGGCCTGTTCACAAGAAAACGGCCTCTCGGCCTAATCAGAAAGTGCCAGGAGCTTCGCCAGGGTGCGGCGAAGCTCGTGTGGGTGGTGGCGAGGCGCGGGGCGGCGTGCGAGGGCTGCCCTAGGTCGGACTGTGGGTCGGAGGATGGGTCTGTTCGGTGGGGTTGCAGAGGGTGATGTGGGGGAGTGGCAGGGCGGAGGTTGATCAGGGTGAGGAGGCGGAGGTCCTGCGGTGGTCGGCGAGCCGTGTGGGTCGCTGAGGTGATGGGAGCGGCTCGCCGGAGGGTGGTCGGAGGCGAAGGGGGTGAAGGTGGTCAGGGTCGGTCGAGGGCTTAATTGAATAAATTGAAAGCGGGGAAAGAAAGAGGAGAAGAAGGGGAGTAGCTCTAGCTTACTTGCAGGGACGAAGGGGGAGGAACAGGGCGACAGTCGTATCGACTGTCGCCGGAGAAGAAGATGCTCAGGGAAAGGGGCGGCGGCGAGCAGAGAGCCGGAGAGGCGCCAGCTGGGTGCGGCGTGGCGCGGGAAGAGCAGGGGAGGAAGTCTCTGCTGCTGGTATTGCGGCAGAGCGAAGAGGTGGAGGGGGAGGAAACCGCCGGAGCTGGTGAGCGTCTGCCGGAGGAAGAAGAGAAGAAAGTTGGGGATTTTCTCCGTCAGATCCAGGCTGCCCCGGTCGGTGGAGCAACGGGGGGTATTTATAGGGATCAAACAGTGAGGAAGGCGGAGGGAGACGACGTGTCTCCCTCGCCGGAGGATGGTCGGAAACAAGAACCCATACCGTCCGTGCGTTCGCACGGCCGGTATGGTGGGTTACAACGACCAGGGGGTGTCCCTGCGACGGCTGACGACGCAGGGCACCCCCGGTTTACTTGCCAGGTCCCCTACCTCACCCTGCGCGGCGCCATGCTCCGCGCAAGGTCGCCGGAGCATGGTGCTGGCAGGTTTTGCAGGAGGGACCTGATTGCAAAGAACGAAGGAGAGTTAGGGGCCAAAATGCGAGGGTTCAAAAGTTGAGGGCCAAAGAGTAAATATATGAGGACCAAAGTGTAAAGTCGGTCAAGGAGGTTTCTTCTTAGGCTCAAGTTTTTATACATGACTAATTAGGACCTAAGGAATCTGATGGTGAATTTCATTTTCATATTAAACCTTGTTTGACCGGTCAATTTGCGCAAAAACCCAAATTAAGTTATTAATTGGGCATGGTTCTCGATGTAGGTCAAAAAGGGTTCTGAGAGCCAAATTGAAGGTTCTAAACCCTGGAGATTATTTTTCTATGAATTTTAGAGGGTTTATTCTATTTTTACTTTGCCTCGAACCTTGTGAATTGAAGTGGGTTGTTTTAGGGTTACAGATTATCATTTAGTTTCTTGGAATTGCTGTAGCCCTTGCTAGATCATTTCATCCTACTCTTATTCTTATTAAGCTGCTTTGACCTATGTTTGGGCCCTGAATTACCCTGTATGCAGATTATACTGGTAAAATTGCATTTTTACCCCTTATGACTTGTTTTCTTCTCAAACTCAGGATTCTCTGAGTTAAGCCTTTCCTTGAGATATGTAGGAGCTTTTATCCTTTATATTAGGTCAAAATGAGCTAGTTATGGCTCATGATGAGGTTCTCATCACACCCCTGATTTCTTGTAATATCGGGGACATGACATTTGATAGAGCGCTCTTGGATTTAGGTGCTTTGATCAACCTCATCCCGACGACCCTATATCACTAGTTTGGATTTGGAGAAGTGAAACCTACACATGTGACTATCCAATTAGCTGATAGATCTGTGAAAACCCCGAAGGGGGTAGTCAAGGATGCAATTGTTCGAGTCAATGACTTCTATTTCCCAATCGACTTTTTGGTCCTCAACATGGAAGTCCCCGAACAGCTGCAAAACACACCTATCATCTTTGGCAGACCCTTCTTAACTACAGCTAAAGTGAACATTGATTTTGACACAGGATGCATGGAAATCGCCTTTGGGGACAAGAAGATGCAATTGGATATCTTCAGGGCAGCCAGGTCTTTTGATTGTGACTAGATTGAGGAGCACGATCCCGTGGAACCTCTGGTTGAAGAATGCCTCACTCTCAGCTCTTTAGCAGACCATCTGACTCAACCGGCCATTGACTATCCTGACCCATCCCAGCTTGTGGAAATCAACATTTGCAGAGTTGATTATCTTCCACAACCACCATTCGAGGAGATTGATATTGATCAACTCCCCCCTTTCCCCTACCCATTAAATGTTGTCCCTGACGGGTCAATTCTTCACTTTTAAAGTCGTTTGTCACAGAAAATGACACATTGTTTGTAGTTCTATGTGGTGGAAAAATTGACTAATCAATAATTAATATAACCACTCAATTAGGAGCGAGTCGTGTCCACAGGGAGGCAACGACGCAATAAAATCTCGATTATTTCGTATTCATTTAATCTAGTGAGAAATCCATAGTCAAATCTGACATGAAATGCTATGGAAAGAAGATGCATAATAACTCGAAAATGTAAGGGTAGATGTGCAATTTTTCCTTACTCAAATATTCAATAAATATGTGATGATTTTATGTAATTTTCAATCAACATGTATTAGATAAAATTTGTGCACATTTTAATCCCAAAACCAATGTCAAACAATGTTAATCACAAAAGCCACGTAATTGTAAGAAAGCTTGAGTATGAAGTTGCAATTTCACCACAATAAAATAATCATAAATCAAAATTCCTTTTCCTGGCAATGGCATGAAATGTAATTACTAATGAGAACAAAAATAGAGGATTTTACCTCTCTCCTCCTCGCGCTCGGTAGAGAGGTTCAATCGAGGAGAGATTCCCACAGGAGGTTGGCTAAAGTGAGGCCGTCACAGTGGTGGCAGCGGTATGTCGAGAGATGGCCGAAGCCGGCTTACTGGAGGTGAAAGGTAGCAGCGGTGAAGAAGCTGTTGCTGCCGTGCGTGAGGCAGGTGTGCAGCTGTTGAGGCATGTGGCTACTTAGGCGTGCGGGCGTGAAGGTTGGAGCACCGCAGGGTGCGCACGGAGGTGGCGCACGTTGGAGGCTAGAGGAGATGAAGAGGTGTGCGGTGTGCAGTGGCTGGTGGATGGAAAAATAAAGGACGGGGGAAGAAGATGAAGGTGGTGCTGAAGGAGTTTCAGACGTCTGGGAACATTCCTAGATGTCTTAACTGACGGGATGTGAAGTTGTAGTGGCTGCAGTGGTGGTTGTTGATGATGACGGCGAGGGTGGTTCACGCTAAGGTGCTTACAGTAATGCAGACGAGCTCTAGATGGCGGTGTGGCCTGTCACGCCACACGCCCACAGTGGTGGAGGCTCGTCGCCACGGTTGAGGCTGGTGGTGGTGGAACGGACGAGAGATCAACTCTCTGCACAGTGGTGGGTTGGGGATGGTGGCCTGCTGAAGGAGGTTCACGCGATGAACGTGCAAGCTGTGCTGACGGGCGCGGGTGCGGCTAAGCTCGGCCTGCTGCTGCTGTTGCGTGCTGCAAGCCGCACGCTGCTGCTGCTGCGTACTGCTGGCCGCACGCTGCAAGCGTCGATGGCGCGTTCCTGGGAGTGCGGTGGGAGTGCAGCGCATTCTACGCACGCGGCTGGAGTGCGTTTGCTGCTGTAGGTGTGTGGCAGGGGCGCGTGTGGGCTGGAGTGGCGCTGCTGCAGGAGGTGAGGCACGCCGACGGGTACTGGTGGGCGTGCGCTAGGGGCTGAAGCGTGGAGGATGGTGCACACAGCAAGGGCGTGCGCGGGGATGGCGATGCTGCAGGAGATGAGTGCGTGCGGTGGAGCCATGGACGGTGCTGCACGCTGGCTGGCGCGTGCGGCCGGAGGGGCGCGCCGTCTGCGTGCGTGGCTGGAGGTGAGGGTGGATCTGATGGAGCAAGGAGAAGCTGCTGGTGATGGCTCGGGCTAGAGGAGAGGCCGATTGCTGTTGTGCATGGGGACGAAGCTTCAGACGTCCGGGAAATTTCCTAGACGTCTTAACTGAGGAGGAGATGAAAATGCAGGGCATGGAGTTGCAGTGGTTGCTGGTGATGTTGATTCTGGTGAGGCACAGTGATGGAAGTGTGGCCAGGAACACACGCTCATGGTGTTGGCACGAGTCTACCGGCTTGGCGCGGCGAGCTGTCACCTCGCCGGCCCACGGTGTGGTGGAGCTTGGCCTTTGAGACCACGGTGGTGGAATGGAGTGCACGGTGGTGGAGTGGGGTGGTGTCTCCCCGTACAAGGCAACCTCCCTCCTCCTTTTGTAGCCACCTGCCTTCGTTTCAAATTCAAAATGGCGTGGCGTAAATGTGATGCACAGGAGGAGGAAGCGGAGCCGAAGCCGGAGGAGCTACCTATGCAAAGGAGAAAAAAAATAAAAGAATAAAATATTATGGTTATTTATGCATAAGCCCTTAACTTCTATGTTAAATTAAAACAATACATACAATGCACCTAATTGGTTAACTAATGCAATTCTAAGTTAATTCTAAATGCATTTAGTTATGAATGCAATGCATGAATTATGTAATTAAATCAGAAATATGAATTAATCTATTTACATTCTAATGCATGCTAAATAAATGTTAGAATTAACTTAATGTCTAAGCACTTAAATGTTTAAATAGCCCACAAATATGGGCTAATCAATCCCACCTACACCCGAACTAAAACCTTTGCTCGATAACATCAAGTATGTTTTCCTAGGACCTGACCAGACCTTCCCTATGATTATCAATGCCCACTTAACTAAGGATCATGAACTCAGGTTAACTGCAACCCTCTCTGAACATCGCGCAACCATTGGGTGGACAATTTCTGACTTGAGGGGAATTAGCCCCACTTATTGCACTCACAAGATCTATTTGGAAGATGGGGTTTGACCTTTTCGCCAGATGCAAAGACGATTGAACCCAAATATGTGAGAGGTCATTAAAAAAGAGATAATCAAGTGGCTTGGCGCAGATATCATTTACCCGATTTTCGATAGCCCCTGGGTGAGCCCCACTCAAGTGGTACTAAAGAAAGCTGCGCTCACCGAGGTCACCACTGACTAGGGCGAATCCATCCCCACCCGCACCGCTACCGCATGGCGGGTGTGCATCGACTATAGGAAGCTTAATGACGCCACCAAGAAAGATCATTTCCCTCTGCTATTCATTGACCAAATTCTAGAGTGATTGGCAGGGCAGAAATATTTTTGCTTCCTGGATGGATATTCAGGATACAACCAAGTTGCTATTGCACCAGAGGATCAAGAGAAGACCACATTCACTTGCCCGTATGGCACGCTCTCATTCCGTCGTATGCCATTTGGGTTATGCAATGCACCTGCTACCTTTCAGCATTGCATGCTAGCCATTTTTTCGGAAATGGTGGGTGAATACCTGGAGGTCTTTATGGATGATTTCTCCGTGTTCGGGAACTCATTCGACCATTGTCTTAGCAACTTGGAGAAGATCCTGAAATGATGTATCGAGGTCAACCTGGTTTTAAGCTAGGAAAAGAGCCATTTCATAGTTCAGGAAGGGATTGTCCTCGGTCACATGGTCTCACATAGGGGCATCGAAGTGGATCGAGCTAAGGTTGATCTAATTTCCAAACTTCCACCTCCTAGCTCGGTCAAGTAAATCCGATCTTTCCTAGGACATGTTGGCTTCTATAGAAGGTTTATTAAAGATTTTTCCAAACTCTCTAAACCCTTGACTGACCTTTTAGCCAACGACACCCTTTTTCACATGACACCTGATTGCATCAAGGCTTACAACACTCTCAGGGAAACAGTCTCCACTATGCCTGTATTACAACCCCAAGACTGGTCCCAAGACTTTGAGATTATGTGCGATGCATCAGATTTTGCCATCAGCGCAGTCCTAGGACAAAGATGAGAAAAGAAACCTGTGATAATCTACTACGCGAGCAAGGCATTGGATGAGGCTCAACAGAATTATACTGTCACAGAAAAAGAATTGCTCATCGTAGTCTTTGGATTAGAAAAGTTCCGATCATATCTTCTGGGATTCCACGTGACAATTTACACTGACCACTCGGCTATCCAACATTTGTTGGCCAAAAAGGATGCTAAACCCAGGCTCATCAGATGGATCCTGCTCTTGCAAGAATTTGACCTGGAAATATGTGACAAAGCCAGGTCCAAGAACGTCGTAGCCGATCACCTGTCCAGACTCCACCTAGACCACATCGAACCATCATTACCCTTGAATGACACCTTTCCTGATGAACAACTTCTAGCCATGCAAGGAAGAAAGCTACCCTGGTATGCAGACTTTGTCAACTATTTGGTGGTAGGATAGACTCTACACGGCTGGTCCAGACAGCAACAGGATAGGTTCTTGGCTGAAGCCAAGCACTATTTCTGGGATGATCCCATGCTGTTTAGACCCTATGCTGACCAGATCATTAGGTGTATTCTTGTGGAAGAAGTCCAAAGTGTGCTATCCTTTTATCATAACCAAGCCTGTGGTGGCCACTTTTCCAGGAAGAAAACGGCTGCAAAGGTTTTGCAGTTCAGATTTTACTGGCCCTCCCTATTCAAGGATGCACACAGCTTTGCTAAGACTTGCTTTCGCTGCCAGACATTAGGGACTATGAGTAGAAAGGACATGATGCCCCTCCAGCCCATTCTGATTGTCGAAATCTTCAATGTTTGAGGCATCGATTTTATGGGTCCCTTCCCATCATCCAATGGCTTTGAGTACATACTAGTCTTAGTAGACTATGTCTCGAAATGGATCGAAGCTGTCACCACTCGAAGATGTGATCATAAGGCTGTCATGGACTTTGTTAAGAAAAACATCTTCTCTTGGTTTGGGATATCGAAGGCCATGATCAGTGATGGTGGGAGTCACTTTATTCATGCTCAATTCCGTGCCTTGCTTAAAAAATACGAGGTTACTCACCGCATTGCCACCCCGTATTACCCGCAAACAAATGGGTAAACCTAGGTCTCCAATAGCCAGATCAAGAATATTCTGCAAAAGACTGTGAGACTTGACCGGAAGGATTGGTCCACACGACTGGATGGTGCCCTTTGGGCATACGGGATCGCTTTTAAGACTCCGATAAGCATGTCGCCTTATCGCTTGGTCTTTGGCAAAGCTTGCCACCTTCCAGTCGAATTGGAACACTGGGCTTACTGGGTTGTTAAGCAGTGTAACATGGATTCTCAGTTAGTCTGAGCACAAAGGACGCTCCAACTCTTTGAGCTTGAGGAAATCCATTGGGACGCATATGAAAATAGTCGACTTTACAAAGAAAAGATGAAAGCCATCCACGACCAACACATCCATAGGAAAACTTTCGAGCCCAACCAGCAAGTTTGGATTTTTGATGCCCAACTTAAACTTTTCCCTGAGAAGCTGAGATCAAAGTGGATAGGACCATATCAGGTGGTCAAACCTTATCCCAATGGGGCAGTTGAAATTACAGATCATAACACTGGGCAAACCTTCACAGTAAACGGTTAGAGATTAAAACATTTTCTTGCCAAGGTTCCCCCAAAGGAAGTTGTCACCCTTATTGAGGCTTGACACAGAGCCTCGCCCAGCTGGAGGCAATAAACTCAGCGCTTCCTGGGAGGCAACCCAGAAGATTCAGACTGATCAGGTAAACTGTGACACTCAGGTGATTTCTTTTTGTACCCCCTTTGCATACATTTATTTTCCAATGAGGACATTATCCAACTTAAGCATGGGGGGTGGTAATTCGCTTTCTCTGAGTTTATATTATCAGCTTGAATAATAATAATAATAATAATAATAAATTTAATTAGGAAGAAAAACTTAGGCATTAGGAGCTTGTCGACTGTGGGAAATAATACGAGAAGAACCTGAACACTTAGACTTTTTAGGCCTTTAGGCTTAATCAGCCCTGGTGTCCATTAAAATGTGGATTGAGCCTCGAATCCTCGCAACCTTAATTTACATTAATTCACCAATAAAGTAGGGTGATAAGTATACGACTTATCAACCCACCCTCTGACTCGGAGGAACTTTCAGTCTAAGCATCTGCACACATTTTTGCACTGACTCACTCCTCGAAGATTCTAATAGAAATTGGGTAGCTAATGAACCTCCTAGGGTGGTATGGCTGGCAAGTTGTCGTGGGTAACAGCCCATTGGCTAGTTGTCCAGAACCCGGCCACAGGACTAGTTTCCTTTTATTACCTCTAGGTAAATCTTAGATCAGGGAAGTCACCTACTAAACAACAAAAGAAAAAGAAAAGAAAAAAAGAGAAAAAGGGAGAAATAGAAAAATAGAAAAAGAAAAAAGGAAAAAAAAAAAAAGCCACAGTTCACTGCACTAATATGGCTAGCAAGTGATCGTGGGTAACAGCCCATTGGCCGGTTATTCAGAACCCAATTCACTAAATACACAAAAAGTCCAAAACACTTAAGGAAGAAGCGGGGAAGTAGGGCAATCCGGGGAGATATACATTGGAAGCACCCTTGTGTTGACCCCATGCAAATAAAGTAGGGAGAAAGCTATCGATCGGACAGATACACCTTCAGGCAAGCATTTCCTTTTCCGGTCACTTAGGGGCGTAGAAACCCGAAGTCTATTTTAATTACCATTGAGTGAGTCTATTACAATATTCACACCAAGATGCTTAGCACTTAAAGTCTCTTTCGAGTTATGGGTGGGTTGTGTAGCCGTAAAAAATTACTTACACACTCTCAACTCCAAAAATCCAAAAAATTAGAAAAGATGACAAAGAAAAAAATATATATATCTGTATATATGCTTTAAAGTGAGGACTTGGGCAGTTTGCATTTTGGCAGACACTCGGGCACTATTTAGTCTCTGTGAATTAAGATCTTAGTATATTTCCTCTCGTTGACAAGCAACAGATGTCTAAGTAATCAATTTCTAATTTTGAATGGAAATAACAGCTACGATAAACCTAGCAAGGGATGAGCATAGGGGTATGATAACTCTACATCTAATGATGATAATTCCATCAACTGGGGTCAGTTTTGAGGATATATGTGCATTAATGATATACCATAATGGGCTTCGGAGCATTGCATGCATGACAAATTAAAATTGCTTATAATCAATGTTTAATGGTCATATGTACAAGTGCGTATTGAAACAAGCCTCAAATGAGCAATCGGACCATATGGATGGATTCAGAACGACGAACGGAGCCCAACAGACTCAAAATCGCTCAAATTCGACATCCGGAGCTCCCTCAACTAGCCTAAGAAGTCCTGGCCGTTGATCTGATGATCAATGACCCACAGGCGGCCACATGGCAGCATCCAATGCACCCTCACCCACAACGCACCACCTTTTCATCACGCTCAGCAACTTTAAGTCGTCCGATCCATCGATCGGACGACTGAGAATTCACAACCTTCTCCCGCCCACGCCCCTCACCCGCGTGCCCTCGCAATCACAACGACCTCAGCTTCAGAACCTGATCATTGGATTTCCATCCAATGGTCGACACCTCCCCGTGCCCGACCTCGCTTCTACACAAACCAGTAGAGGCAGCGCAGCGGTCAGCGCCTTATCCCTGCACACGAGATGAAGGATCGAGATGTGGTGAAGCTCAAATCGACAGCGAAGGCGTGCACGAGGGAAATATAGCAGTTGATGCAGGCACGAACGGTGCGGATGGAGGCTACGTGGCACTCTCTGATGCGCGTGATCTCCCGTGCACGTTTAAGGCATGATCCACAGCGTGCGCCCACGCAGATTCTCGATCATCCGATCTTCGATCGGAAGGCCCACAACGCAAGCACACGGATCACGGGCAAGGCTTGAGAAGAAGAAGCACACGTGCCTTCATCGGACCGATGGCCAGAGGACTTCAGCAACATTTTTGGAAGGGGTTTAGCGACATCCTGGACTTTGCCAAACCCCCTTTACCTCATTTAGAAGCCCTTTTCTCCTATTTAAACCCCTTCAACCACCCCATTCAAAGGCATTCAATTCACATACCCTCTCCATACAACACTAGCCTTCTCCTAGCTCCACCAAGCATTCCACATACACCATGGAGTTGTCAAGCTGCTGATGGAGCCCTCCTCCACCACCGTGGCCGCCTTGCCTCCTCCTTTATCTCTCTCTTTACCCTAGTTTTATATTACTTTTGTTTAAGCTTTTAGCTATTATTGTATTTGCAAACAAACTCAAGTTGCATGCTAAATGTTAATGTTGATGTTGTTTCTTATATAGCTTCCATCTTGTTCGAATGAATGTCATGATTTAAAGACAAACTCTAACCCTACTCTCTCTCCCTCTCCCTCTCTCTTTCTCTCTCTTTCTCGTTTTCTCGCAAGCAAACTAAACTTCCTGTGATAACTAAAAGTAACAAAGTAATTCGATTTCACGCCTCCTCGTGTTCGACACTTGGACTCACCAAATCCAATCTTTAATTAAAACCGATGTCAAGAATGCATGCTATAATGTCACAATTAAACCAACGCATCCCGCGCCCATCATCCATGCCTAACAACCTTTCCAGTTTTTCAACCACGTCCCTAGCATCTTTGGTAATATCACAAGTATCTACCTGCTCTTCATTAGTGATCAGTTCAAGGTATGGAGTCAAAATTTTGCCTTCAGACATAGGCGAATCAGAGGGTGACTCCCAGTCAAATGAAGGCAGGTTGGAAGCAACAGATTTAAGGATTACCCTATCAATTTCATCCCCGGGTTCTTGTTCTTTTCTCAAATCCTTCCCGGAGTCTATATGTGAATCCACATAAATCTCAGAAGTTGCCTCTACATTTTCCATTATTTCATCATCATGAGGAAGAATATCATCAATGGGTGTGTTGATTAATCCTGCTTTGATCAAATTTGTGACATCCTCAAGCTTAATTCTTCAAACAAGACATAATCACCCATAGTGTCACTCCAAATCCTAATTGCAGATTCCTCACATAATTCATCCTCCTCAATAGTCAATTCATCGTTCACCTAAGCTTTAAATTCATCTAACATTTCCGCAGATCCCTTGGGGCACCCTATCTGTGGTAAAATGTTCTTAATTGTATCATCAGACTCCTCAGATAAGTGAATTTCAGAGTCAGGTTCCCTAAGGGTGGGTTTGAGTTCCATCTCGTGATCAGAAGGGAGGTTGGATTAACAACTTGACTTCGACCTACTTCATCAAATGTCACAAAAATACTATCATCTAGGTCTAGGTCTTCCAATGGTACCCTCATTCCCTTCTTTTGACTCCAATATAATTCAAGTGGATACTCAATTTGATCATCATCTTCCTCGGTTTGCCACCTTTCTTCATCCAATGCATATCTACTTTCATATGTATCCTCCTCCCACTTAAAGCATGGACCTCTCAAGGAAGTGTCATCTAGCAGGAAGGGTTCAAAATCAATCCTCGAAAAGTAGGTATTCCCCCTTACATAATCCCCAAAATTCCCCTCCAACTTAGGGTGTGGCTCTCCCACGGGAGATGCATCTAATGTAGAGGGGTGCACGTCATCCTCAATGGGGCAGGTTGGGTGGCTAATGTCTTCTTTTCCTTGTTGGCCTACTCTCAAAGATTCACCTAATAATTCTCTCATTTCGTCTTGCATTTTCTGTATTTCCATCTTCAAGGTGAAGTCATTATTGTTTTTAGGAGAGAAATCAAGCTTAGGGGTATAATAGCTAGGAGTTTCTGTCCAACCATTACAATCAATCAGGAAGGTGGGTTGGGTATTTCTATGGTGTGTGGGATATTGGGCAAGGCAAATCCCTCTCCTAGGTTCTGCTCACTGATTTGGGGCTTAACCAGGCCAATACTCCTATAGTAGGAGTAAAAAGGATCCCAATGACTGTCATTATGTCCATCAAAGGATGGACCATCTCGGCGTATGGGATCAAAGATCGCAGAGTGGGGGTAAGGGTATGGGCAAGAGGTGAAAGAGAGGAGATCAAATTGGTCCATTCTAACTCACACCCAAGTTAGATTCTTCCCAATACAAACACAAATCAAAGGACTTTATAGGTCTTTACCAATTTAGGCATTTGGTTTCAAGTCAGATTGTAGGTGACAATACAATTTGTTCAATCAATTTACGTGCTTATTGTCGACCTATGGAATGCCTAAAAAGACCTAGTTGGAACTTAGGTGCTCTTCCCTAAAGTTCAAATGGTAAAGTACTCCAAGGACGGAAGATCGAGGGATGCAAGTAGGCCTAAGCCTTCTTTTGAAGCTTTGCTTTTGCGGTGCTTTTTAACTTCCCTCAAAAATCCGTGATAGCGTATCCCCCTCCTTGGAGTTACGAAACCCTTGATCTCGAGTTCTGAACACTTTAGAATCCAACAATAGGAGGGTTCTTGTCCTAGTGGTTCCAAGACCTAAAAGTGTTTATATGCGTGCTTCGGTGCAACAAAATAGAAAAGTGTGCATACACCAAAAAATGTTCTTGAATTTTGAAATGCACGCGAAATTATCAATTTAAGTCCTTGGTTTTAATGTCCCTCCTTTAGTTTAGTTTTTTTCCGAATTTAAAGGTGACCACTTGTTAAATCAATTCAAATCAAACTTGGTGGTCTTTGAAATTAAGGTCCACATGCACTGCATGAACAAATATGGATGCAAAGTCAAGAAAACGTACCTTGCCTCCTGCGATCAGCAATGATATGCACGCATATGCAAGAAATGAAATCCAGAGGCTGTTCAAGTAATCCTAAATGATCGTCCTAATGGCATACAGCTTCTAGACACAGGTAGTTCATTTTATATATCTATCTATCTACACTACTTATGCACAAACAAAGGAAAGGATAAACAGCCACAAAATGAGATGAAATCCTAGATCTAAAGAAAAGGGAACATGCTCCCAAAAAATTACCCAACACGAGCCTAAAAGAAGGTCAGGGAACAAACTCCTAAAATGTACGTGTGACCCCAGAACAAGGGCCTTCCAATGAATGTATAGAAAAGTGTTCAAAATCTAACTACTGAAGATCAGCGGAGATGAAGATGATAATCACTCTGGATGTCCCCCTCCAACAGTGGAAACAAGGTCCACCACAGCGTGTCGAGCTCCTACCTTCAGAAATGGAGCTCCTCGTGTCCTCCGAGCGGTGGAAACAAGGTCCACTTAGTGTCCTTAAGGCTGGTGCAATAACTCATCTTAGGATACATGTACCTCACACCAAACAGATAATCGAATTGAAATATACCTCAAATAAAATGTGAACAAATAAATAAATAAATATGAGTTTAACAAGCTCATTGCCTCCCCAGCAATGGCGCCATTTGAAAAGATGATTTTCGCTTTTGTTGTTGTTTCGCACATAAAATGACGTGTCGAAGTAGTATCAAAGTGGTGGAAAATTACTAATCAAAACAATTAAAATAACCACTCAATAGAGGAGTGGGTCGTGTCCATAGGAGGCAATGCTCTATTAAAACTCGCACAAGTTAAAAATGGATGTCCACTATTGATTTCCCCCAAGTATCAATCCAAAATCCCCTTTAGATTAAGGAAATAGTGTGAGATAATGCTGAAATAGCGTTTACATGAAAGAGGAGGAAGTAACTAGAAATTATACCACAATATTTAATTGATTTAATGATAAATTTGAAGTGGCAATGGCAAGAGATGTAAAAAGAAATACAACCTAAAACAGGGGATTTCTTCCTCGAGCTCGTGTGCAAGGAGGAGGGAATGGTCAGAGGTACGAAGTTCAGAGGAGGATCACTAGATCGAGGGCTTCGCAGCGGTGGTCAAGGTAGGTCGCGGCGTAGCCGAAGCCAGTCAGACGAAGTGGTGGCTGAGTGGGTGTTCGGTGGCCTGCTATTGTTGTTGGAGCGGCTCCACGTGCGGGCGGAGGCGAGGGGGCATAGGGGCACGCACACACGCGAGATGGTTGCTGCTGTGCGCGCATAGAGAGGCACGCGTGCAGTGAGGTCGAGCAAGCGGTGAGCGGATGCTGCACGTTGGGTTGCGCGGGCGTCAAGTGGTGGCTGCTAGAACATGCAGCTGCTATGTGAGGGGTTCGCATGGCATGCGGTGAGCGCCTGCTGGTGCGAGGGCGACGACGCGCGAGGGAGAGGGCAAAGCCAGAGGATCGCACGCGCACGGGAGAGATCGCAGTGGCGAAAGGGGAGTTGGTGAATGAGGTAGCTATTGGTGAGGGTGGTGGTGGGTTTCATTGAGGTGGAGGAGAAATAGAGGAAGAGGAAGAATGAAGGAGATGGAGATGTTGGTGGTGGTAAGGATTTGGTTATGTTGTGTGTGGTGGAGCTTGAGGAGGGGCGATAGCATGGTCAGGTGCGAGGAGGCAAGAGGCAGTCTGGGTTTGTTCTTGATGTTGTAGGTGAAGCACGAGGAAGAAGATGAAGGGGAAAGGTGGTGGCGATGAGAATGACCGTAGATAATTGTGTGGCCCAGAGGCACATGTGTACAGTGATAGTCAAGGTCATCAGATTGGAGCGGCGGTCTGTCTCCCCACCGACCCACGGTGTGGCGGTGCTCGACCTTGGAGACGCACGATGGTGGAGTGGAGGTGAGCTTGAAGCTTTTCACGGTGGTGGAGTCGGGGAGGAGTCTCCCCGAGCACTGCTGCTTCCATCTTCTTATCGCAGTCGAGGAGACTAGATCCACTTCTATCGCTCCTCCTTGAATGCGATCTTCAATGGTGTGCAATTGGTGCGAAGAAGGCCGCGTATTCCCTGCAGAGAAAAGAACATAAAATGGATAATAAAAAGATTTGATTTATTTATGTATAAAACCTTATAAAATATCTAAACAATGCATGTAATGTATGCATACAAACTAAATAATAACTAACCTACTTAAATTCTAATGCATGCTAAATAATTTATATATGAATGTAATGCATACAAGAAAATATATATAAACTAAATTATTTATATTGTAATGCAAGCTATGTTCATACTAATATTAATCTAATAACTAGGCATTAAAGTAATCAAATAGCCATAAATATGGGCTCATCACATAATCTCTCCAAGTTTAGAGAGATTTGCTTGCGAAATGAGCACGAAATTGAGGTTCAAAGATCGCAAGTTTGGGTTGAGGTTCCATTCACACTATTCATGGTGACAGGGGTGTTTTTGCGAAGAAGATGAGAAACTTAGGATGCTGAATGCAAATAATTTCGAAACTTAGGGGTTTAAGTGTAGGAAATAGAGGTTTTAGGAATTGAAGTGAAAATTAGGTCAAGATGGACTCTGATTGGGTCTAAATTTTGGTACTAACCTAATTTTGACTCAAGGAATCTGATGGTGAAGTTGGATTTCAGTTTTGACCACGTTTGACTTGGCAAATTGTATAGAAGCCCAAATTAGGGTAAAATCCTATCTGAAGCTCTGTCCAAGGTCAAGATGGGTTCAGATGGTCAACCAAGTGTACCAAACCTCTCAGAATATTTTTCTGTGAATTTTAGAAATTTTAGATAAATTTTATCCTAACCAGAACCTCTTTAATTCAAGCAGTTTTGAAATAAGGATTTTGTGTTATGATTTGGTTCTCGAAACACATGAAACCCCATTTTTGTCTGTATGGACCCATTCATTGGATTTTAATGCTCATTAGGCCTTTAATTTACCCCTGACAAACCTCATGGTTATTCTATGTTCATGATATGCTATTTAAAACTGTAGAATTAACCTTGTTTTAGTGTTTTCTCCTCAGAATGGATTTGCGTGGAATTATCTTTCAGGCTATTATGTAGGAGCATTTGTCACTTGATTCTGACTAATTAAAGCTAGTTATGACTCATGATGGTGTTACCATCACCTCTTTATCACCCTGATTGAGTTGCGTGGTGCCTAGTTGCTTCCCTTCTCACCTTACCCTCATATAGCGTGCTCACATGCTTGAGATCATGAGGGTCAACTCTCAAGGTTGACTCCTCTGCTTGCCTCCTCCTCTCCCTTTACGGTTTCATACGATACCTGAAATCCACAGGCCCCACATGGAAAAGAGGAGAACAGGAGAGGGAAGGCGATACTCTATCTTTCTCTTTCTCTTTCTTCTTCCTCTTTCTTTCTTCTCACTCTCCCCCTAGAGATGTGTATCACCAGAGGGAAGTAATCATAGGATTAAGGCCTAATTACCTATTTATAGCCCAAGGGTTCCAATTTAGGTTTAGGTTAACTTAGATTGGACAAAAATACCCTCGTTTTGATTCATATGTGTGTGTGTCCCCATTAAACATGTTTCATACGTAACTCCAGCTACACAACTCTGATTCTCATGAAACAAGAACCAGTGAAAAGCTTATAATGAGAGGAATCCAATGGTGCACAATATTGAATATTTTTAGAAAGTTTTGCCTAAGGGTTGATCAAGTTTGACCAAAATAGGCATTTTCACATTTTTGAATTACACTGATTCGATTCAGACCTAACTAGTGTTCATGGGTTCATCTTGATGTTCTTAATTTTGCAATAGCTCTAGAATTAAAATTTAAGTCATTACATTCCCTCTATGGTGACTACAGTTGGTCAAAGAAGTGCTAGATTTTGGCCATTTAGAGCTATATCTAGTTAAGTTTTAACAGATTCCATCATTACATCGTGACCCAGATTTTTGCATAGTCAATCTAGATTTGGGAGTTCTTTGTTAGTGCTAAACACTCAATAAGGTTAATTTTGATGTTTACAAAATAAGAAATTACTTGGATAAGGTTAACCATTGTGATGCAAACCTTAAAGTTCACTACAAGGAGATCAATAAGATGATGATATGCAGAAAGCTTCAAGATATGAAGGTGACAATTTCATATTTGATGATCATGAGAAAATATGGAAGTATTAGTGATGGAGTTTCAGGAAGATCAATAAAGAGAAGCTTAGTGCATGTAAAATGTTTTATTTTATTCTTTCTAGAAGATTTGTTTAAGATCCATGTGCACTTAACATACACAATGCATCCCTTAGGATTATTAAGTTAAAATTTATTAAAAAACTATTCAAAATTCATTATAATTGAAAATTAATTGATTAAGAATGTTTATACAAGTTATAGGAGGTTTCTTACTTGATAACTAACATCTCTTGGTGAAAGGATGCAAGTTTCAAATGATCCAACTTTCAAAATAGAAAATTAATCGATTAAGAAAATCGGTTAATTGATTAATTCTAGTTCTGTGAAGAAAATTAATTGATCAAAATTGTAAATTAATCGATTAAGTGACCAAACTAAGAGTTTTGGAGTGGTCTTAATCGATTAAAACTATCAGTTAACAAATTAATTTCTATAGACTTCCTTCTTTTAGTTTATCAGTTAATGGATTAAGTTAATCGATTAATAACTGCATCTTAATTGTGTAATATGAATATTAATCAATTAATTTCAGTGATTTTTGAAATGTTTGCATCTTTTCACATATGAATCTTTTTGATTTGAAGTCCAAATGTCATGAAATGATTTTTAAATGATTTCTAAGCCTAATATCAAGTCTGTTGGAACCTAGTTTCACTTCTCTTTTATGTTTTGGTGTTAACAAAATCGTTTTAAATCTAATGAGTTTATGAAGTGTTATTTACAGGAAATCACAGGATTTAAGTATGGATGAAAACAAGGAAGAAATGTGGATGACATAAAGAATGAAGATTGTTTTTATGTGTTATAATTTAGATTTTTGTATGTCTCCTAACAGGAAAAATTGATTTAGGAGTTAAAATCAAAATAGAGATAATTAGATATCCAACTCATGTTCAATCATTTGTTTAAAAAATTATAACCGTTTCTTTGACATATTAATCGTGTATTTGCGTTCAAATAGCACCAAGATTGATTAATAAAATTTATTCAAGGTACTTGTTGCAAGTATCAGTATTGTTCATCAGTATCGGTACATGCTAGGCATAGGTTTGGGTCCTAGTCCCAAACTGTGAACCGCAAGTACTAGTACCCATCATGAGTACCAGTACAAGGTGCTTACAGTTCGTGGGCAGGGGTAGTGCCTAGACCTTACAAGTATCGATACTAATCACCAGTATCGATACATGTAGGTCACAGTTTTTAACTTGACTCAAACCTGTGAGTCACAAGTGCCGATACTTATCATGAGTACCAGTACCTGGTGACTTAGTTGGTACTCAGTTATAAGCACTGAGTACCAATACCTATGATGAGTACCGATACCCAGGCTTTGTTGGGCTGGCTACTGGTTCACTGTGAATAGTCAGTACCGGTACCACAACTTTAGTATTGGTACCAACTAACCGTTGTGCCTAATCTGAACAGCTATTTATCAATTAATCCTATCTCTAATCTTCTCATTTTGCCCCCAACGTCTAGTAATCGTAGGGGTGGTGTTTAGTGGCCTATAAAAACACCTTTTGTGTGTCATTTGCACACAACACAAGTATAAAAATTCTCCTTGCTCTAGATTTTACATTTCTCATTTCTAGCTGCAAGGATGATGGCTTATTGCATCTTTCTTTCAAGAAGATCCTCATCCTACAACCAGATCTTTTGACGAATCTACTCTTCCTCGTAAAATCATTTTTTACGCTTTAGTATTTTTTGCTAGATTGATATATCAAATGTCTATTAAGCTATTTCTTGTTGGAGACTTAGGAATTAAGTTGTAAGCTAATTTTCTTCTTGTTTACACTTGTAATTTTCCGCTTTTATCTAATCTTGTAATTGGGTTAAGGTAATCCATTAATTACCTCGATTTATAGTAAATTGGTTCCCTCCGAGTTGAGGGAATCGGGTTAAAAATCCTAAGTCGGGAGACTTAGGTAGTGGAGTACCCAAGTGAGGAGAACCACTATATATTTGGTGTACTATTTTTGTGGTTTGTTTTATTTGCAATATTTTGTTTACCACACTATTTATCCTCCCTTCTAGTGGGCTTATGCCCTTTAGATCCTACAGGTGGTATTAAAGTAGGTTACGGGAAAATGTAACACTTGACTCACAATGGCATCATCAACAAAGTGCACCGAATGACAATCATCTACCCGTCCTCCCTATTTCGATGGGACGGACTATGGGTATTGTAAGAGGAGGATGCAAGCCTTTCTCAAGGCAATGGATGAGGAGTCGTGGACCCCCATTCAAGAGAGATACTCTGATCCAGAGCCGCAAGAAGGAGTAGCATGAACGGCGGATCAAAAGAAGAAGATTGTCGGCAATGTGAAGGCGATGAACGCACTTTATTGTGCATTGTCAAGGGAGGAATTCAACCGTATCTTATCATGCGAGTCAGCATATGAGATATGGAATACACTTCAAGTCACCTACGAGGGTACTAACAAGGTAAAAGAAACACGCATATCTATTCTAACAGAAAGCTATGAGTGTTTCAGGAAGGAAAAGGTGAAACCATCAAGGCGATGTACATAAGGTTTGAGGATATAGTCAACCCCATGAATAATTTAGGAGTGAAATTCACTAAAGAACAACTTGTAAGAAAGATCTTGAGATCTCTTACGAGTGATTTGCCTCCGAAGTCAACAGGGATCCAAGAGGCAAAGGACCTTTCAGTCCTTTCTTTTGATGATTTAATTGGGAGCCTCATGGCATATGAGGTCCAACTGGAGAACATGAAGAAAAATGAGGAGAAATCAAAAAGCAAGAAGAAAGAGCTTGCTTTCAAAGCTCTAAAGGAAGACTCAAATCTTGAAGACTCCGACTCCGATGAAGAAGAAGACCTTGCTCTTCTAACAAGAAGATTTCGACGATTCATCCGAAAGCAAGGTAAAAGAGTAAATAAATTTTCAAATGATATAGTTTGTCTTGAATGCAAGAAAAGGGGACACATACGAAAAGATTGTCCAATGATCAAGAAGAAAAAGGAAGAAAAGAAGAAAGATAAAGAAGTTGATCGGAAGAAGATCTCAAGAAAGGTGTATAAAGCGACTTGGGATGACAGCGATTCCAACACAGAATCCTCTTTTGAAGAATCCGAGGAAAATGAAGTTGCCCATCTATGTTTGATGGTAAACGACAACAGCTTGGAAAATGAGGTAGATTCTAAAATCATTTTTAATTGTAACCATATGAAGATTTGTATTACAAAGCTAGGTTAATTAAAAAAGAAAATCAACTTTTGTATAATAACTATAAGACTTTGAAAATAGAAAAATCATGTTTAGAAATAGAGGTAGATATGGCAAAAGACACTAATTCATAATTGCATGCAAAGATAGTAGAATTAGAGGACATTTATGAGCATTTTGAGGGAACCTTAAACAATCTTAAAACAACTACTAGATTGAGTATTTAATTTTGTAATGCATTAAAAGTAAAATTTCATGGTAAAAAGAACACACGAAATAAATCACATGCACCTAGGCATGTATGGATTTACCAAAAGGTCAAAAATCTCAAGAATTATAGATCCAATAAAAAGTGATCTATAAATCTAAGGATTTGAAGGGAACCAACCATCAAAGACCCAAAAGAGAATGGGCACCTAAATCATATTTATTAAATTATTTTGCAGGTCAAGAAAGACAAGTCGATCCTAGACATTGGGTGTTCCAAGCACATGATGGAACATTCCAATCTCTTTATCAAATGGACGAGAATTCATGATGGAGGACATGTCAAGTTGGGCGACAACAAACGTTGTCGCATTATTGGTGAAGGTACAATGGGTAATTCATCTCAGCAGGTATGAAATGTACTTTCAGTAGAGAACTTAAAATATAATCTGCTTAGTGTTAGTCAAATATGTGATAATAGTTGTGATGTATTATTTACAAAAAATGGATTTAAAATACTAAAAGAAGGAATTAATATAATTTTAATTGAAGGTTTTAGATATGAAAATATCTATGCTCTTCATTTTTCACAAGAGAAATTTATGAAATGTCTACTTGCCACTCATGTTGAAGTGGATTTATGGCACCGTAGGTAGGTCACATAAATCACAAACACTTAAATAAGCTAGCCAAAAATGAGTTAGTACGGGACCTACCCAAACTAACTTATAAAAAAGATGCATTGTACAAATATTGTGAACTCGGAAAAATGCACAAGGCTTCTTTTAAAGCAAAAGACTTTGTTTCAACTACACGTCCTTTAGAGTTGTTACACCTTGATCTATTTGGACCAACACGATTTGAGAGCTTAAATGGATCAAAATTTTTCCTAGTTATTGTTGATGACTTCTCAAGGTTCACTTGGGTATAAGGATGACTCATTTGACTCATTCCTAATTCTTGCTCGAAGACTTCAAAAGGAAAAATCATATTCAATTCTTAGACTTAGGACTGATCATGGGGGTGAATTTGAAAATGAAAAATTTTCAAGTTTTTGTGTCAATTCTGGCATATCCCATGAATTTTCATTTCCTTGGGCACCATCTCAAAATGGTGTTGTAGAGCGCAAGAATCGCACTCTACAAGAATGCACTCAAACTTTGCTCTTGGAGTCTGGGCTTCAAAAATATTTTTGGGTTGAAGCCATTAATACAGCATGTTATGTTCTTAATAGAACTCTTTTAAGGCCTATTATTAAGAAAACTCCATATGAGCTATATTATGAGAAGTCTCCTAGGATTTCATATTTTAGGGTGTTTGGAAGTCGATGTCATTTATTAAATACCCAAGATCGACTTGATAAGTTTGATGCTAAAGGTGATGAAGGCATCTTTATTGGCTATTCAACTAGAAGCAAAGCTTATCGAGTCTTTAACAAAAAGACTTTTGTTATAGAGAAATCCTTGCATATTTCATTTGATGAAACAACTTTAGGAGAATCAGAACCAAATCAACTAGAGTCTGATGATGAGGATATTCCCTTTATCGATGTATCAAAAATGGAAGATACATGAATGTACATGATCTTCCAAAAGAATGGGTACACCACAAGGATCACCCTCAAGATCAAATTATAGGTAATATTGAATAAGGTGTAAAAACCTGATCTCATTTTAGGGTTGACTTTGTCCTTAATGCCTTTGTTTCTCAACTTGAACCCAAGAAAATTGATGAGACATTAAAGGATGAGTCTTGGGTTGTAGCTATGCAAAAGGAGCTACTCCAATTTACAAGGAGCAATGTATAGGACTTGGTACCCGCTCCTAAGGGTAATTTCATTATTGGAACCAAGTGGGTGTTCCGAAATAAATTGGATGAATCTGGTTTAGTAATTAGGAATAAGGCCAGACTTGTAGCTCAAGGCTATAACCAAAAGAGGGAATTGACTTTGATGAGACATTCGCTCATGTTACTCGCTTGGAGTCCATTCGGATGCTACTTACCTTTGCAAGTGCAAAAGGCTTCAAGTTATTCCAAATGGATGTCAAGAGCGCACCCAGAGCATGTATTCAAGCTCAATAAGGAGTTATATGGACTTAAACAAGCTCCTAGGGCCTGGTATGATAGACTTAGGTCCTTCCTTCTCCAGCATGGATATAGAATTAGAGTTGTTGATTCAACTCTTTTTGTAAAGGAAGAAGGAAATGACAACTTGTTGGTTCAAATATACGTCGACGATATTATATTTGGATCAACCAAGGAGTCTCTGTGTCAGCATTTTTGTGAGACTATGAAGACTGAGTTCAAAATGAGTATGATAGGTGAACTCAGATTCTTTTTAGGCCTCCAAATCCAACAATTATACACAGGTATCTACATTAGTCAAACAAAGTATGTTCTTGAAATTCTCAAGAAGTTTGACTTTGAAAATGTAAATGAAAAAGAGACTCCAATTGTTCCATCTACTTCTCTTGGTGAAGATTTATCCAACAAGAAGGTAGATGAAAAGAAATATCAGAGTATGATAGGTTCACTACTATACCTTACAGCCTCTAGACCTAATATTCTTTTTGCTACATGTTTATGTGCGAGATTCCAATACGAACCCAAGGAATCTCATTTAAACTCAATGAAAAGAATATTTAGATACCTAAGTAGCACAAGAGATCTTGGTCTCTTTTATCCTAAAGCACAGACCTTAGACTTATTATCCTATAGTGATGCATATTATGCAGGGAGTTGGACAGACTGAAAGAGTACTAGCGGCACTTGTCATTTTATTGGAGAATCTCTAGTTTCGTGGTTCTCTAAAAAATAGACATGTGTTTTACTTTCTACGACCGAAGCAGAATATATTGCTGCTTCACTTGCTTGCTTTCAGGTCATTTGAATGAGACAAACTTTGTCCAATTTTGGATTATTTTTTATGCAATCTAAAATTTTATGTAATAGTACAAGCACAATTAATTTATATAAAAATCTGGTACATCATTTACGTACCAAGCACATAGATGTTCGACACATTTTCTTAGAGATAATGTGCTTGAAGGTGCCATTCAGTTAGAATTCATAGATACATAAAATCAATTGGCAGACATTTTTACAAAACCTCTCGCAGTAAAATAATTCTCCTTTATAAGAATAAAATTAGGGCTTTATACAATTAAAGAAATTCAAAATTAAAAGATTGATTGACTTATAACTTGTTTGTAATTATAAAAATCCCTGAGGGCCTAACTGCAATTTACCCACTTTTGTTAAAAAGGGGTATACTATAATATTTTCATATTTCTGGAAATATCAAGGTGTTGTTTGCAATATGATTGCTTAACTTATGGTATTGATTACATTATTCTTCAATACCTAAGTTGTTCATTTGCATTTTTCTCAACCACTTAAGTGGTCATGTGACTTGCACATGACCCATCCCATATAAAAGAGAGTAAGTGCGAACACTTGCCTCATTTTGCACTCTTCAACCCTAGTTCACATTCTCTTTAAGGGCTCTTATAAACCCTAGCCCAAAAGAAGGATCACCTCCTCCAAGTCTCTACTCAAGGATTCAAGTTTTTCTCTTCATCTCTTTGTAGATCTTGTTCATCCTAAACCTTATTTTCTTATTCCACAAACACTACCTACTGTTGCATAACATTATTTGTTAGGTACCAACTGGCACTGGTACCCATCATCTATACCGGTACTTGCTAGGTACAACAGAGCTTACTATTGACAACAGGTATCGGTACTCATGATCTGTACTGGTACTCGCTCGATTTTCTGGTTGGAACTGGAACCAACTAGTACCGGTACTCACGACCAGTACCAGTGCACGCAAGCTTATGTGTGTTTTTGTATGCACACATGTAAGGAAATATTCTTACTTTCTCATTATTTTTCCGACTCTATTTGTTTTATGTTTACAGATGGCACCTAAGTCCAAAAGTAAGGGTAAGGCACCTCAAGATGCATTTCACAAATTTTGCATCAATGAGGATGCCAAATTCAAGTTTGATTAGTATAAGGGCCTTAACCTTTATCATTGCAGGCCTGTTGAGTGGAAAGACTTTTCATTACACCTTTTTAATTTCACTACTCGTCTATCTTCACAACATCTAATGCACTTCTTTGATGAGACATTTTTTGCTGATGTTCCTTGTAACGACCCGGTTCCCGAGTCCCTACGAGACACGAGAACCGGACCGACTCGACTAATCCCAAGACCCAGTCGTCCAACGAGGAAGTAACCAAAAGACAGTAAAATAAACCACATTCAGCATGAATATAACTAACAGTAAGAAAGTACAGCAGTAAGGAAAGAAACTATTACAGTAGGCACCACCACAACAGTAAAACAACATTTATCATATAACAAAAACTGCAGGTAAATAAGGTACAGTGGAAACAAAACTACTCACTAGAACAGAAACAAAAAGAAGGTACAAAGCTGTGGTAACTCTACTGGACCCTACTCGGCCCAGCGTCCTCTGCAGCCGCCGACCCTGGCTGCTCAACACCTGGTCCTGAAAAAGGTAACGAGTGTAACACGTCAGCAAAACGCTGAGTAGAGTGGCAAACTAACTAAAGGCAACAGTAGAGTGTACAGTAGCTATTATGTTCTATTACTTCCTTTATTTACATCTTTCAATTTTTCTCACTATTTCATTTATTTCTCAGATCCTTTACTTGATCTCGAATGTCCTCGTGGGACGATCTTGATTGCAGTCTTTTCCAAAAGTAGAAGTAGCACGTGGTGCTCTCCTGGCCGGGAGAGTCCCCCGTGGTGATCCTACCCTCAGTCAACCACCCCAAGGTCACTGACAGACGTAACGGTGACTACGGCACGCGCGATAAACGCACAGGTAGCTAGCCCGCACTGGCACGCGGTCAGTCGTTTCCGTTAACGGGTGCGCCCAAAGCACAGCACGGAACCAGGGCAGAGCCCTCTCAGTAACAGGGGTCCAACCCCTCCACAGTAACCAAACCGGGGCCTTGCCCCTCCACAGTCCACGCACCCTCGCCTGACTACCCTGGTTTGCCCTAGCGGGCCTAACAAGTCGGTGAAGGAGGCTAGCAGAAACCCCGGGGCCCGTGGGGTAGCTAGTACTCTCCTAACACTACTAGCTCTCCTCGGTACTACGTACACGAGGGCCAGCAAGTCGGTACAGAGCAGCCAATCCTAACCCCGGGTCCCTGGGGCGGCTGGCCCCACTCTGCACTAAACAGGTACAGGTACTTCCCTTGGTACTGCGTACCCAAGAGACAGTACAACTACATCTCAGTTCCATTCCTTTTTCCTTCCAGGAGTTCCACTCCTAACTCCCCGTAGGGTTCCAGTTCTTTATTTCAGAACATCATATGTTTCACTTTCCAGATTCACGTTCTCAAATTCCATGATCTCAAACATGTTTCTTTATTCATAACAGGCAGCTGTTAATTAAATTTACAGGCAGCTTTATATATTCCTTTCCATTTTTTCCAAGACTGCAGTAATATACATTCCACTAGTTTTTCCATCCTAGGATTCATGCCATATCCTAGGATCTATCATACAATCTATTTTTCCGGCCCTAGGATTCATGCAACACCTAGGAGCTATCATTCCATATATTTCTCATTCCTAGGATTCATGCAAGCCCTAGGTTCTAGTTATGGTTCCATACTTTAACAGATTTTATTAATACTTAAAACCACTCTACCAGGTACAACGGGAGTAATGGGGGCGTGATCGGGAATCCCGCGCGCCTCCGCGACTCTCAAGACTGCAACCGAACGAGGTCCTATCACAAGGATCAACACAAGGAGTGTCTCAAAACAGTGTATAGCTACTATAGGCGGGTAGAGGAATTAATTCTGAAACGAACGCAACTCGAATCACGGAAAACGGAGCCCAAACGGGCCCTAAACGGGTCGAGAAAGACGATACTGTGCAAAATCAGACGTCTGGAACTCCCTCCAGACGTCTTAAACGGTGGATCAGAGAATTACCTGCTCAGCGTGGTTTCCCAGACGTCCAGAAGTCTGCAGGGACGTCTTTCCTAGATCCCAGACGTCCGATGGTCACTTTGGACGTCTGGAGGTCACTCCCGCCGTCTGGTACAACTTCCAGACGTCTGATTCGCAAAGGATGACGAATCAGAACACCTGCGCACAGCCAACCCCCCTCCCTCAGTACGGTCAGTCGACAAAAAGGGAGAAGAAAGCGGAAACTCACCTTTCAGACGTCTGTATGATCTCACAGACGTCGACCTTGCCGTCTGGATATCACTCCAGACGTCTGATTCTGGAAATTTTTCCAGAATCAGAGCCCTGCTCGGCCTCCGCTCGCGACGCCGCCCGCGTCGCACCTCGCGCGTACGCTGCTCCGCCCGCAGCAGGTCCCTCTCCGCGACGCTCTGCGCCCCCTGCGCCCTCCGCCGGCAAGCCAAGCCGCTCCTGGCGAGCTCGCCCTCACGGCAGAGCCCCGCCCTCGCACGCCGCAGCTCCTCCGCGCTCACTGCGGCTGCCACTGCCGCTGCGCCCTCGCGTCCGCTCGCTCTCGCGCACAGGCAGGAGAAGAAGGAGGAAGATGGTGGAGACGGGAGGGGAGGCGCGCCCCCCCTTTTAACGCCGCGCGGGGAGGAGAGAGAAGGCGGTCGCAGCCGCCTGCAGCCGCAGAGAAAGAGGGCAGAACGCAGGTCTGCGCGCACAGGCGCGCAGACGAATATCCCGTGCGAGCATAACTGTTCGCCAGACGTCTGTAAACTATCCCGGACGTCTGGTCAGACGTCTGGATGTGATCCCAGACGTCTTTACAGACGTCTGGGCCACCTCCCAGACGTCTTAAAAGACGTCTGGGGCACGCGCTCGTTACAATATAACAAACTCAAAGGAAGTTTCGTCCCCGAAACTTGCGCCAACTAGGGTGCGGGAAGAAGGTGTCCAAATAACCATAACAAACTCAAAGAGGACTGAAGCTGGTCCGAAAAGACGTACCCGCGAAAAGCTCCGGGTACCGCTCCCGCATTGCCGCCTCAGGCTCCCAGGTAGCCTCCTCGTACCGCTGGCTCCTCCACAAAACCTTTACCAGGGGTACTTGCTTTCGTCTCAACCTGCGGACGGCTCGGTCTAGGATCTGCACTGGCCGCTCGGGGTAGGTCAGGTCGTCGCTCACCTCGACGCTCTCGTGACTCAGTACGTGGCTGGGATCGGCTACGTACTTCCTGAGGTTGGACACGTGGAACACGTCGTGCACACCAGAAAGCTGCGGGGGAAGGGCAAGTCTGTAAGCAACGGGTCCAACCCGCTCCAGGACCTCGAAGGGCCCCACGAACCTCGGCGCGAGCTTCCCTCTCACCCCAAACCGCTGTAAGCCCTTCATGGGCGAAACACGAAGAAAGACGTGGTCCCCGACCTCGAACTGCACCTCTCTGCGTCTGCGATCTGCGTAGCTCTTCTGTCTGCTCCTGACAGTGCGGAGTCGTCTGTGGATCTGCTCAACTACCTCCTGACTCTGCCGGATCAACCTGGGGCCAACCTCCCACTTGGTCCCCACCTCAACCTAACTCAAGGGTGCCGTGCATTTCCGTCCGTACAGAGCCTCGTAGGGAGCCATGCCGATGCTCGAGTGATAACTGTTGTTGTATGCAAACTCTGCCAGGGGCAGGTGCTCCTCCCAAGAGCCCCTCCAGTCTAGTACACAGGCACGCAAAAGATCCTCAAGTGTCTGTATCGTGCGTTCCGACTGTCCGTCCGTCTGGGGGTGGTAAGCCGTGCTAAACCTCAACCTCGTCCCCAAAGCCTGCTGAAACTCAGCCCAAAACTGGGACGTAAAGCGGGTATCCCGGTCGGATACGATCTCCCGCGGAACTCCGTGTAGTCGCACCACATCACGGATATACCTCTCTGCCAACTGTGCTGGTCCCAAAGTGACTCGGATCGGCAAGAATCGTGCCGTCTTCGTCAATCTATCCACTATTACCCAGACTGCGTCGTGTCCTCGCTGGGTAACAGGTAAGCCCACCACCAAGTCCATGGTGATGCTCTCCCACTTCCACTCTGGCACTGGAAGCGGCTGAAGCGGCCCTGCAGGCCTCTGATGCTCGGCTTTCACCTGCTGGCACACTAAGCACTGCTGCACGAACTCACCCACATCCCGCTTCATCCCTCTCCACCAGAACTCGCGTCTCAAGTCATGGTACATTTTCGTGTTTCCGGGATGTATGGTGAATCTGGAACCGTGTGCCTCAGTCAGGAGCTCTCTCAATAGCTCCTCGTCTCTGGGGACGTACAGCCGTCCCCTCAAGCGTAACACCTGGTCTGTGAAAGAGAAGTCCCCTGGGTCCCCTGACAGTACTCTGTCGCGCAAAGACTGCAAGTACGGATCGGCCATCTGTCCCGTGATGATGCGGTCTATCAACTCTGGTCTGGTCTGCCGTGTCACCGTCACTGCCCCACAGTACCCTCGTAACTCTAGAGGTCGCCAACTGCCCACCTCCTCCAAAAGGCTCCAACTCTGTAACTGTAGACTGGCCAAGCGTGCGGGCGCCTTACGGCTCAAGGCGTCAGCCACCACATTGGCCTTTCCCGGGTGGTAGGAGATGCTGCAGTCGTAGTCCTTCAGGAGCTCCAACCAACGTCTCTGTCTCATGTTGAGCTCCTTCTGGTCAAAAAGATATCTGAGGCTCTTGTGATCTGTAAAAATCTCGAAGGTCTCACCGTACAAGTAGTGCCTCCATGTCTTCAGCGCGAAGACAACAGCTGCCAACTCTAGATCGTGCGTAGGGTAGGTATGCTCATGGGGCTTCAGTTGCCGCGAAGCGTAAGCGACCACGTGACCCCTCTGCATGAGCACACCTCCTAACCCCTGCAAGGAAGCATCCGTGTACACAACGAACCCGCCACTACTGTCAGGGATGGTGAGCACGGGAGCCGAGGTCAACCTCTCCTTCAGCTCCAGAAAACACGCCTCACAGGCGTCTGTCCAAGCGAAAGGCACATCCTTCCGAGTCAACTGTGTCATAGGACGTGCAATCTGCGAAAATCCTCTGATGAACCGTCTGTAGTAACCTGCCAGTCCCAGGAAACTGCGAATCTCAGTGACTGAACGCGGTCTCTCCCACCTGAGCACTGCCTCGACCTTGGCGGGATCCACCGCCAGGCCGTCTCCAGAGATCACATGACCCAAAAAGGTCACCTCCCTCAACCAGAACTCGCACTTGCTGTATTTGGCGTACAGCCTGCGTCGTCTCAGAGTGTCCAGAACCATCCGCAAGTGCTGTCCGTGTTGCGTCCGATCTCTAGAATAGATGAGTACATCATCTATGAAAACCAACACAAACTGGTCCAAGTACGGTCTGAACACCCGGTTCATCAGGTCCATGAAAGCAGCGGGGGCATTGGTCAGCCCAAACGGCATGACCAAAAACTCGTAGTGTCCGTAGCGGGTGCGGAAAGCTGTCTTGGAGACGTCGGTCTCCCTGATCCTCAACTGGTGGTATCCAGACCTCAAGTCGATCTTGGAAAACACCGTGGCACCCCGCAACTGGTCAAACAAATCGTCAATCCTCGGCAGCGGATATCTGTTCTTGATGGTGACCCTATTCAGCTGTCGGTAGTCCACACAAAGGCGTAGGGTCCCATCCTTCTTCTTCACAAACAGTACCGGGGCTCCCCAGGGAGACGCACTGGGCCTCACGAAACCTTTCTCCAAAAGGTCCTGCAACTGAGACTTGAGCTCTCGCAGCTCAAGCGGTGCCATCCTGTATGGCGCGGTGGAGATGGGGCTGGTCCCTGGTACTAGTGAGATCTCAAACTCGATCTCACGCTCGGGCGGTAGTCCTGGTAACTCGTCTGGAAACACGTCGGGGTACTCTCTGACCACCGGGATGCTCTGGAAGTCTGCCACGGGGCTGTGCTCTGCCACCACACAAGCTAAGAAGCCCTCACACCCCTGGCTCAAAAGTCTCGCCGCCCGAAGTGCCGAAATGCACCTGAAGCCTCCGTCCACTGGCTGCCCGTGAAACTCGAAGGAAGGCAACTCCGGAATGGAGAAGACAATCTTCCTCTCGAAGCAGTCTACCAAGGCGTGGTAAGCGGACAGCCAATCCATCCCCAGGATCACCCCAAAGTCCTCTATCTGTATCATAATCAGGTCAGCTGGCAGGCTGTGTCCCCCGATGCTGACCCCGCAACCCGTGTACACCTCCTCAGCTACAAACAGCTGACCACTCGGACCTCTGATTACGAACGGGTTCTCTAACAATGTATAATCCTGGTCCAAACTAACTGCGAAACTGTCTGCGACAAACGAGTGCGTAGCGCCGGAATCGAAAAGCGTGTAAACGAGTCTGCCAGAAACTGAAACCATACCTGCTACCACGGATCCCGAAGCTCTGGCGTCCCTGTGTGTTAGGGAGTTGATACGCCCCTCAGCTCTAGGTGCGGACGAAGCAGCCACACTCTGCGTCGGACGGGTAGGTGCTGGCCGGTACCCTCCTCGCGACTGCGGTCCTCCTCCTCGCGCCTGGAAACCGCGGCCTCCTGCGCGCCCTCCAGTGCTCTGCGCGGGAAGTATCTGTTGACCTCCTGCCCTAGATGGGCAGTCCCTCCTGACGTGGCCCGGCTGGCCACACTGGTAGCAGAGGGGAACCCGACTCCCGCCCTCAGTGAGTCCCTGCTGTTGGCTCGGCGGGGGTCCGGTGCTGGCGACTGGCCCCTGTTGAGGGCCCCCAAAGGCCACTGATGGCCCTACACAACGTGACGGCTCTCCTGCGGACGCCACGTGTCTCCGTTCTCGCCGGCCCTGTGAGAAGTCTGGCTGAAAGGGCCTCTTCCGCCCGCCGTCGGTCTCTCGCGCGGACGGGTTGGTCTCCTCGTAAGTCATGGCTGCCTCTACCACCCTCGAAAACGTCGGCAGCTTCAGGGGTTTGACATACCCCCGGATCGCAGGCCGGAGCCCCTCGGTGAACCTCCAAAGGCGCTCCTCCTCCGTGGCTACCGCTGTCGCTGCAAAGCGGGACAGCTCCAAGAAACGCGTGCGGTACGCGCTCACGGTCATCGTCCCTTGGCGGAGAGTGTGGAACTCCCGCCTCCTCTGGTCCTGCCACGTCTGGGGAAAGTACTGCTCGCAGAAGAGGGTGACGAACTGGTCCCACGTCGGCTCGTCCCTCTCCTGTCCCCGGACCGCCCTCCACCACCGGTGTGCCGCACTCTCCAGCTGGTACGTGGCAAAGGCCACGCGGCACTCCACCGGGGGGCGAAGGGTGTCGAAGATCTTCTCCAGCTGCTCAAGCCAGTCCTCTGCCTCGGTCGGGTCCTCATCCCCCTTGAAGGAGGGGGGCTTCAACTTCCGGAACTGTCCGAAAAGCTCGAAGTGGTGCTGTAGGGGAGGTGCTGGTGCACCTCCAGGCGAAGGTGCCTCGTGTACAGAAGTGTCGGAGGAAGGTGGGGGCGGCAGGGGCCCATCCCCTCCCTCGTGTCCAGCGCCGCGTCCGTCGCGTGGCCCCACAGAGGACTCCCCCTCTGCAACCCCAGGAGGAGGTGCTCGGGGCGGTGGGTGGAGCTCCTCTCGTACAATATCCCGTATCAGTCTGGCGAGGTCCTGGGCCTGGATGCCAGGGAGTGGTGGCTGATCCACCGAGACGTCAACGACAGCACGTCCACCTCGCCGACCTCGCCCTCGGCCGCGCCCGCGGCCAGTCTCGCCAGTCCCACGACGAGGCATCTCCTGCAAGGAGACACGAAACAAAACGGAAACGTCAAAACAGACGGTACCTAACAACACTTCTAAGAGCTCATATCAAGAGATATGTTGTGGTGGTTACTCTAGCTATAAACATGTGAATTGGTTATTTTCCAGTCAGTTGATTCACTTCTCGGGACGACCTTGCTCTGATACCATCTTGTAACGACCCGGTTCCCGAGTCCCTACGAGACACGAGAACCGGACCGACTCGACTAATCCCAAGACCCAGTCGTCCAACGAGGAAGTAACCAAAAGACAGTAAAATAAACCACATTCAGCATGAATATAACTAACAGTAAGAAAGTACAGCAGTAAGGAAAGAAACTACTACAGTAGGCACCACCACAACAGTAAAACAACATTTATCATATAACAAAAACTGCAGGTAAAGAAGGTATAGTGGAAACAAAACTATTCACTAGAACAGAAACAAAAAGAAGGTACAAAGCTGTGGTAACTCTACTGGACCCTACTCGGCCCAGCGTCCTCTGCAGCCGCCGACCCTGGCTGCTCAACACCTGGTCCTGAAAAAGGTAACGAGTGTAACACGTCAGCAAAACGCTGAGTAGAGTGGCAAACTAACTAAAGGCAACAGTAGAGTGTACAGTAGCTATTATGTTCTATTACTTCCTTTATTTACATCTTTCAATTTTTCTCACTATTTCATTTATTTCTCAGATCCTTTACTTGATCTCGAATGTCCTCGTGGGACGATCTTGATTGCAGTCTTTTCCAAAAGTAGAAGTAGCACGTGGTGCTCTCCTGGCCGGGAGAGTCCCCCGTGGTGATCCTACCCTCAGTCAACCACCCCAAGGTCACTGACAGACGTAACGGTGACTACGGCACGCGCGATAAACGCACAGGTAGCTAGCCCGCACTGGCACGCGGTCAGTCGTTTCCGTTAACGGGTGCGCCCAAAGCACAGCACGGAACCAGGGCAGAGCCCTCTCAGTAACAGGGGTCCAACCCCTCCACAGTAACCAAACCGGGGCCTTGCCCCTCCACAGTCCGCGCACCCTCGCCTGACTACCCTGGTTTGCCCTAGCGGGCCTAACAAGTCGGTGAAGGAGGCTAGCAGAAACCCCGGGGCCCGTGGGGTAGCTAGTACTCTCCTAACACTACTAGCTCTCCTCGGTACTACGTACACGAGGGCCAGCAAGTCGGTACAGAGCGGCCAATCCTAACCCCGGGTCCCTGGGGCGGCTGGCCCCACTCTGCACTAAACAGGTACAGGTACTTCCCTTGGTACTGCGTACCCAAGAGACAGTACAACTACATCTCAGTTCCATTCCTTTTTCCTTCCAGGAGTTCCACTCCTAACTCCCCGTAGGGTTCCAGTTCTTTATTTCAGAACATCATATGTTTCACTTTCCAGATTCACGTTCTCAAATTCCATGATCTCAAACATGTTTCTTTATTCATAACAGGCAGCTGTTAATTAAATTTACAGGCAGCTTTATATATTCCTTTCCATTTTTTTCCAAGACTGCAGTAATATACATTCCACTAGTTTTTCCATCCTAGGATTCATGCCATATCCTAGGATCTATCATACAATCTATTTTTCCGGCCCTAGGATTCATGCAACACCTAGGAGCTATCATTCCATATATTTCTCATTCCTAGGATTCATGCAAGCCCTAGGTTCTAGTTATGGTTCCATACTTTAACAGATTTTATTAATACTTAAAACCACTCTACCAGGTACAACGGGAGTAATGGGGGCGTGATCGGGAATCCCGCGCGCCTCCGCGACTCTCAAGACTGCAACCGAACGAGGTCCTATCACAAGGATCAACACAAGGAGTGTCTCAAAACAGTGTATAGCTACTATAGGCGGGTAGAGGAATTAATTCTGAAACGAACGCAACTCGAATCACGGAAAACGGAGCCCAAACGGGTCCTAAACGGGTCGAGAAAGACGATACTGTGCAAAATCAGACGTCTGGAACTCCCTCCAGACGTCTTAAACGGTGGATCAGAGAATTACCTGCTCAGCGTGGTTTCCCAGACGTCCAGAAGTCTGCAGGGACGTCTTTCCTAGATCCCAGACGTCCGATGGTCACTTTGGACGTCTGGAGGTCACTCCCGCCGTCTGGTACAACTTCCAGACGTCTGATTCGCAAAGGATGACGAATCAGAACACCTGCGCACAGCCAACCCCCCTCCCTCAGTACGGTCAGTCGACAAAAAGGGAGAAGAAAGCGGAAACTCACCTTTCAGACGTCTGTATGATCTCACAGACGTCGACCTTGCCGTCTGGATATCACTCCAGACGTCTGATTCTGGAAATTTTTCCAGAATCAGAGCCCTGCTCGGCCTCCGCTCGCGACGCCGCCCGCGTCGCACCTCGCGCGTACGCTGCTCCGCCCGCAGCAGGTCCCTCTCCGCGACGCTCTGCGCCCCCTGCGCCCTCCGCCGGCCGGCCAAGCCGCTCCTGGCGAGCTCGCCCTCACGGCAGAGCCCCGCCCTCGCACGCCGCAGCTCCTCCGCGCTCACTGCGGCTGCCACTGCCGCTGCGCCCTCGCGTCCGCTCGCTCTCGCGCACAGGCAGGAGAAGAAGGAGGAAGATGGTGGAGACGGGAGGGGAGGCGCGCCCCCCCCTTTTAACGCCGCGCGGGGAGGAGAGAGAAGGCGGTCGCAGCCGCCTGCAGCCGCAGAGAAAGAGGGCAGAACGCAGGTCTGAGCGCACAGGCGCGCAGACGAATATCCCGTGCGAGCATAACTGTTCGCCAGACGTCTGTAAACTATCCCGGACGTCTGGTCAGACGTCTGGATGTGATCCCAGACGTCTTTACAGACGTCTGGGCCACCTCCCAGACGTCTTAAAAGACGTCTGGGGCACGCGCTCGTTACATTCCTAAAGTCTATCCTGACATTAATTATCTATTTTTTGTAAATCTCCAAGAACAAGACAATAGAGGTCATCTAGTCTTAAGCTCGAATATTTTTTGTCAAAAAGTAACGGTTACAGCAAAATTTCTGTCTACCATAACGCAATGTCCGAATGAAGGTCATGCATTTAATACCCTTAAGGAAAATTTCACTTCTTCACAAATTCAAGAAACACTTTTGCTCCCTAACTATTAGGGAAAAGCCTTGGTTTCACCTAACATGACTTTATTTGCTAGTCTTATTTAGAATTTTAGCATGTAATTTAAGGGCCAAATATTCAGTATTCCATAAAATTCTTGTAGATATTTTACCCTTAATCTATGCTATTATCACAAGTTCTACTGTTAATTGGAACACGATTTTCATCCATTTCCTAAGACCTCATTACCGTTCTTCAACTCTACCTCTTGATATTCTTGTACCTCATATACTTATCAAGAGTAGAATTGATCTCTCAAACTTTACTCCGCTTAGAAAAGTAGTCTATTTCAAGTGGTCCACACTCCAAAAAATGGGAGTAAAGCCTGCTAGAGAGGAATCATCGAGTGATGATGAAGAAGTTCAAGTTGATCCAAATGCTCAATCTTCTTCTCATCAAGTTCCTGACTCATCCTCAGCATTTGTTCGTATGACCTATCGATATCTCGAAGCTGAAATGCCTTGGGTAAATTTGTCTCATGTGCCTGGAACTGATCCTAATATGATTAACACCTTCAATTATATTAGTCAAAATCTTACCAATCTTAACTTTGGTATTCGTCACAAAGAACGCAAGTTCCATGAAATTTCACTTTCTATTGAGTCCTCCCGTTTTGCTTCTTCCACTCAACATCCTAAGCAACGGAAGCGTACTCAACCAAAAGCATCCAAAGAATATAGTGAGCGACGGTAAAAGCATTTTCAAGACCCATCTCATGTTTCCTCTCCAATGGCGAAAGAAGAACCTATCCTTCATGATGATGAAGAGGAAGAAGAAAATGAAGATGATGAAGAAATCTCATGTGCTGAAAGTAAAGATGAAGATGAAGAAATTGAAAATGAAGAAGATGAAGAAGATGAAGAAGCTAATGATGATGATGATGATGATAGTGGAGATGGCAGTGGACATGTTCAAAAATATATTAGGAAATGAGCTCGAAATTAGTTTTAGTTTACATTTTATTGTATGAGACAATTTAAATATGTTCGTTTGGTTGTTATGTTGTATGACTTTCAATATGTTGATGTTTTAGTTCATCTTTTATGCTCTTTATGATGCATGGCTCTTATGATGTTGCTTGAAAGCTTCTTTTTTCTACATAATTTCCCATTCTTGGTCAAGGTTTATGCATATTGTTATACATTTTGTTTGATTGACAAAAAGGGGGAGAAATGGAAAATACTCCATATTTAAAATAAGGAAGCTTAGTTTGAGGGGGAGGTTTCACTCCTAGTGGAGTTTTTTTGTACTCCTTCTCTTATGAGGTTTCTATCATTTTAAATATGAGTATTTCTTTTGTTTTGTCAACACCAAAAAGGGGGAGATTGTTGAAACCTAGTTCCACTTCTCTTTTATATTTTGGTGTTAACAAAACTATTTTAAATCTAATGAGTTTATGAAGTGTTATTTATCGGAAATCACAGGATTTAAGAAGTATGGATGATAACAAGGAAGAAATGTAGATGACATGAAGAATGAAGATTGTTTTTATGTGTTATAATTTAGATTTTTTTATGTCTCCTAACAAGAAAAATTGATTTAGGAGTTAAAATCAAAATAAGGACAATTAGGTATCAAACTCACGTTCAATCATTCGTTTGATCGTTTCTTTGACATATTAATCATGTATTTGCATTCAAATATCACCAAGATTAATTAATAAAATTTATTCAACGTACTTGTTGAAAGTGCCGGTACATGCTAGGCACTGTTTGGGTCCTAGTACGAAACTGTGAACAACAAATACCGATACTCATCATGAGTACCGGTACCAAGTGCTCATAGTACATGACCAGGGGTAGCACCTGGGCCTTACAAGTACCAATACTAATCACTAGTACCGATACATGTAGGTCATAGTTTTTAACTTGACTTAAACCTGTGAGTTACAAGTATCAGTACTTATCATGAGTACTGGTACCTGGTGACCTAGTTGGTACTCAACTGTAAGCACTGAGTACCGGTACCTATGATGAGTGCTGGTACCCATGCTTTGTTGAGCTGGCTGCTGGTTCACTGTGAGCAGTTAGTACCGGTACCACAACTTTAGTACCGATATTAACTAACTGTTGTGCCTGATCTGAATGACTATTTAGCAATTAATCCTTTCTCTAATCTTCCCATTTTGCCCCCAACAACTAGTAATCGTAGGGGAGGTGTTTAGTGGCCTATGAAAACACCTTTTGTATGTCATTTACACACAACACAAGTACAAAAATTCTCCTTGCTCCAGATTTTACATTTCTCATTTCTAGTTGCAAGGATGATAGGCTTGTTGCATCTTTCTTTCAAGAAGATCCTCATCTTGCAACAAGATCTTTTGGCGAATCTGCTCTTCCTCGTAAAATCATTTTTTACACTTTAGTACTTTTCGCTAGATTGATATGTCAAATATCTATTAAGCTAATTCTTGTTGGAGACTTAGGAATTAAGTTGTAAGCTAATTTGCTTCTTGCTTACACCTATAATTTTCTACTTTTATCTGATCTTGTAATTGGGTTGAGGTAACCCATTAATTACCTTAGTTTATAGTAAATTGATTCCCTCTGGGTTGAGGGAATCGGATTAAAAATCCTAAGTCGGGAGACTTAGGTAATAGAGTACCCAAGGGAGGGGAACCACTATATATTTGGTGTACTATTTTTTTGGTTTTTTTTATTTGCAATATTTTGTTTACCACACTATTCATCGCCCCTTCTATTGTGCTTGTGCCCTTTAGATCCTATAAAGTCTGTAAAGAGCATTTGAAGGCTTTAAAAGTTCAAGCAACTTCTCTCAATTGTTCTTCAATGTTCGGGCCCTCTTAGAATAGAGCACCCAATTCAAATGCAATCACACAAAAATAAAGGAAGTTGTTGACCCAGTTCACCCTGAGCGATGTGCGTCTAGGGAGAGTGCTTAGCTCTCAAGTTTCATTATTGAGATTGGTAAGTATAGAGCACAAAGAAATTCTCTCTTCCTTTCTTCTCTTAAATTGTGTAACCCTTTCTCTTAGGATATCCTAGGTTTATATAGGTTGTGTGGTCCTCGATCATGGGGATCATGGGTCCTCACGTTGGCCTGCGATCCCAAGATCAAATTAACAGCAAGGGCGTGACCCATAACTATCGTGTCTGTCTGCCTATCGAATAAATGAAGCACGTCGGGTAATTGGTGCTTCAGATGGAGAGCCACCTTCGAAGGTGGATCTGTTTGAATTGCCGGGCAGGTAGGTGAAGACCCACCTGCAGGTATCCGGACCCGGCATTGATGTAAGTGGGTTATTGGATTTGGTTCGTGAGCTTACTTCCTTCGTAGGCCCTCATAAGTGAGGCCCAACTAAAAGGATTTTTCTTCCCTCATCAGTTGCACCCACTCTCTGTGTCGACTTAGGCGACAAAGAGGGTAACGGTCGTTAATAGGAAGTAAGCTTTGTGCATATGGTGCCCCCAATGATAGGTCAGCTATTAATTACACAACCTGATCATTTTTAAGGAACATTCATGTAGTCATCATGATGGCGGGCAGGGTACTGCGCATTAGAAAATGATAGGCATATCATCACCCATTTATGAGGATAAATAAGCATATCACAGCCTAATTTTCTTGGCGAGCTTTTGAAGCTGCCATCCCAAGTCTTTATGTTATACAATGTAAGCATCATCTGCTGTAAGTGATGACCAATCATCATAGGTTCATGTTTTTCATTTAATATTGACAAGATGGGCATTAATTGCTGCAATGATGAAAATCCTCACCACGATAATCGATACGAATTATGTGATTTTATAGGGAGGTGAATCGTGAGGTAATGATTTACCTGCAGGAGCATTAACTACCCGTAATAATGGCAGTAATCGAAAAGTTCGAATACCGCACCAAACGAGGCTATATATAGGGGGTTAGTAAATGCCCCCATACCCCCACTGTTAAAACTCAAGTGATCTTGCAAACAGTCAACCTCGAAGAAGAAATATGTTGGAGAAGAAGAAGCCATTGTTCATCCTTGTTGAGAAGTCAGGGATTATGGGAAAAGGTCAGTCTGCCTCTTCCTCATCTAAGCTGTCAGGTGAGACATTAGCGTTATATAATTTTAGTTCAGACTTTCGTAGAAAGCCTGCAATACAAGAGTTCCTAAGGGAACACAAACTTGGTGAAGTCCGATTTCACGCACCTGGTCATATTACTCATCTTTGTTCCCCCGACGGGGAAGACTTTTTTATTATTTGCAAATACACCATAGAACATGGCCTAAGGGTGTCGTTAAAGCCTTTCATTACCTGCCTTTCTTACTATAAGCTTTCCCCCTCCCAATTAAGCCTTAATTGCTGGCCAATGTTAAATGATTTGATCATCATCTGTTTCCATCTTGGAATCCGTCCCCAGATGGGACTATTCCACCTCTGTTTTGGCTTGATGTCCCTAAAAGTAAAGAAGGGGAGACCGCTGTCTGAAACCTACACCCTTTATAGCCAGAGGATGAAATATAGAATTACAAACCTGTTGGATAGCCTAAAGGGTCAAAACCACCATTTCTTCTTTATTCATAATGGGGAGAAGTTAGAGGTTCCTAGTAGCTGGCAGAATCTACCACAGAAAGACTTGCTGCTAGCCTCACAGATGCTCAGGCGGATGTCGAAAAATAGGAGAATTTGGGGTGATAACCCATGCTGAATTAAGGCGGCCGGATGTCTAGAAGGAGCTAACGTGGGTGGCAAATTCATACCCTACACTAAGTAAGTTAGGGGTAGTAATATGTATGTATATGCTCTGGGGGAATAGTTAAATAACTCATGTTGTTTTTTATGGTAGCACTCAAGAAGTTTGCCCAGTCGGAAACTCCAAAGAAACGAAGCCAAGGGTCCAGGTGTTCCTTTCGCAAGGCGTTCCACCAAAGTGAAGCGGAAGAGAAATCACAGGTGGAGCAACAAGGGAGAGAGAAAGGCTCGACTCCACGCCCCCATGAGCATAAAAGGAAGAAAATGGGAGAGGGGTGTGTTATTTCTACATAGATTTACAATAATTATGCCAAACTAATGCTGATATGAGGGTTGATTAGGGTAGAAAGCATTTAGTTAAGTCACTTTAGTCATATAGGTGCATTTTGTAAATATTGCATAATTTTGGATTTTTCAGCAATTTTTCCCAAACTTATATCTGGTGCCATGATGTATTTGTTATATTATGTACAGATACCAAGTTTGGAGCAATTTTGAGACTTAGAGATTGGACTTTCATGTGTGAGGTCACTTATGTAGGTAGGAAGAGCCTATTTATTTGACCCAACCTAGTTAGCAATTAGGCTAACCTATTTAGGGACCCAATGTTCCCAACCTAAGGACTTAACAACCTAGCCTAATTAGCAACCTAATTTAACCAACCATGGACCAAATTATACACCTATTTTGGTTGACCAAATTAAATCCAAAAACCAATCTTATCCTTACCTTATCCTTTCTTTAATACCTAAGTAGAAAACCCTAGGATTCTATCCTCTTGGATGCTGATTGCACAGCAATCATAGGACTTAAATGACCTTAATTGAGTTAGAACTTAACATGATTTTAGCATAATTCATGCATTAGTAGCATACCTTTCATCTTTCTTTCTTTATTTAGATATTCATGAAATAATGCTATAATAATGTACTGATTAGTGTGTTGTTTGGTTTGTAGGTAATAAAAGCTCAAGAGATGGCCTGAAGCTGAATCTGACGCATGATAGAGGCTAGAGTTGCAATAGAGCTAGAGCAAAAGCCTTGGAATAAAGCTACACAAGTTGAAGACATAATGTAGGGAAGAGGTTATGAAGAACATATGACATCCCTACACCCATCCCTAGCCTTAGACACCTTCCCAAACCTTAGCCACCCTTATATTAGGTCACCTTATCCTAAAACACCTTAAAACCCACATTCCAGCCCACTTGGGACTCTAGGTAGGATGCTGGACGTCCAAGCTCTTTAGATTCCACCCACAGGACTTAGAACCCAATCTACTAAAAAATTGGATGCCCAGATAATGTGTTAGACGTCCAATTTCTGTAGAACCCCAAGATAGAACCCAAACTCCATACTAATTCAGTATTGGACATCTAGACTAAGGACTTAGACTTCTGATTTTGAATTATAAGTCGTCTAATCTTAACATTAGACGTTTGGGACCCTTCTCCTATTGTTGTTTTTGGAATCAAGCCTAAATCTTGATTTCTTAAGCCTCTAAACCCAATCCCACACCCTACGAAACCTAAATTAAGGTATTCTAAGCCTAGTACACTACCCTAAGACTCTCCTAAGAACCTAATTAAGTTCTCACTAAGCTCAATTGACTTGGATCTAAGCCAATTACACTTTACCTAGTCAATTGGACTCTCAATTGGACTCATAGAGTCCAATTGAGCTCAAATCTCAACCAACACAAGTCTAATTGGACTCAGTGAGAGTCCAATTGACTCAAGCCTAATCTAATTGGGACTCTCTCTCCCAATTACACACACATTGACCCAACTAAACTTGGGTAAGTTTAATTTCTTGCATAATTATCTTGCTAAGTAGTAGTAGTATTACTCTCTCTCTAAGAATGCATGCATAATCTTCCCAAGATCCATGCGTGCATATCTTTTCTATTAGCATAGAGTTAGCTCTTTTCATTCCGTTGCAAAGCATTCCTCTAGAAGCGATTGTAATGACATTATAATCGAGGAAATAAAACAACAGTTGCCTGCTTCATATCTCTATCTATTGCAATGAAAATGTCGGTTCCCGAAGATATTAATGATCTTGCGATTGATGCATTTTCTGTTAATAGCCATTGCGAAGTAAGAATTGTGCGAACAAGTACCCACACTTTCACATTTATTGTTTATCTGACACACGCACACGTTGTGAGAGTTAACAATGCGATTGGCGAATCCTACATTTGCAGACTTGAAATCGGCTTTCAATTCTAAGCAAGCAAAAGAAGAGAATAAATAAATTAAAAAATCAATTTCACCATCTTACGCCTCCTTGAGATCGATTGGGACACTCATCGTCTCATTATAAAAGTATTGCTTGAATCATAATTCGCGTTATACTATGACATTTTCTTAAACAAATCCATGTTTTACGAGATCAACAGGCACCACCCCCTTAGGTATTTTCTAGAACCTCTAGCCATCCACATAAGGTCCCTTTCTACCCTTAGATGTTGATCCTAAGACCTACACAAAGTTTCGGTTATATTATGTCTATTTTCGGAAAAGTCACGCTACAATGAACGCTCTTTTTATCTTCGTGATTTTCTTCAAAACAGGGGTCAAGCACCCAAGAGGAGGTCACATCGAAAAGACTAAAGAGAGGGATCACTTCCAAAAGGAAAGTCCATCACCTGTTCAGGTCGGGTTTGACTTGGAGTGTCAGGGCCAAGGAGAGTGCTCCGTCAGCCACCAAGAATCAACCACAAGTGAATGTGGAGCCAGTCAGAAAGTCTCTTGGTGCAAGAAATACTATTGTGGAGAGAAGAGGATGTTTTACTTTCTTCCTGTTCGCCACAGAGTAGAAAGCGCATTTAGGCAAGTTGCACAGGGCACAGTAGAGGCGAGGAGGCCATTCATGCACACTCTTTTCCAAGAACCGTATATCTAGTGGAGCGCCACTAGAGAATCGGTGCTAATTGACCCCACTGGCCAAGGGGTTTTTGGTGATATCAAATGGACCTTCGAAAGTGTGGAAGGTTTCGTCCTAGAAGTACTGGACACAAAAGTAGAGGAAGAGCCGAGGTTCATCAAGGTGCCTTGAAGGCAAAGTCTCGTGATTTAGACAGTTCACCAGAATAGACGGGTAGCATGCCCGGGAGCAAGGCCGAAGTACTGAAGGCCCAAGGGGGGAAAGAAGTAACTGTCGGGAGTGCTCCGTCGATGATGAGGAACTCATCATGGTTCCTAATTCATCAATACTAGCTAGTTTTCCTAATTAAATTACTAGTGAATGACATTATATTAGGGTTAATTATATATTTAAAGTAATATTAGCAAGGACCTTATTTATATGTTAAAATACCTAAATTAATGTTAATAAACATTTATTTATGTTTAATTAGTAAATGAGACTCGAATCCAAGCACTACTTATATATATAACTTAAACTATTTATAACATCTAAATTGTTAATTAAATTAATAATGTTAACCCCTTAAATAAATATATCCAAAAAGGATAAAAATGCAATACCATGTCATAAATATATTATTTACAATATTTATAATTATATATAAAAAGTTGAAAAATAAATAATTTAATTTAAGCTTTAAAATTCATTGTTTGCATTTTAGTCCTTAGGATTTATGTCAATTGAGTCCTTTTATCACCTACAGGTCCTTTAGTTATAAGCTCCATCGTTAAGTTCAAGCTCTAGGAGCTCCACCGAAACCTATAAATAGCCCTCCTAACCTCCAATTTAGGTTAGCAACCCCATTCCTTCTCCTATGCTGAGGTTGCTCGTTAGGCTATTCCTCCTAGCTCCGACATCTCCCCCTCCCTTTCTCGAACATCATCCATTGAGGAATGTTGCCTCTCTCAACTCCTCCATTGGTGCACTAGAGAGGGGGTGAATAGTGTAGGATAAAATATATGTAGAAATAAAACAATCTCACAATAAGCATTCATGACAAGAGATAACAAATTTTTAGGTGGAAACCCCAAGGGTAAAAATAACCACCTAAGTCTTCCCGACTTAGGATTTTTCGATCAATCGAGTCGATCAAATCTACTAACATATCACTTAAAATCGAGGGTGATACAACCTCAATACAACTACACTGCTTATACGAGGGTAGTGTACCTCAACCCCTCTTCTTCACGAAGAGTATTTTGTCTCACGAAGGAGGTGAGAATTCACCACATGAATACCACACCAAGAAAATGAAAATACAAAAGACCTATAGAGCCTGAAATATAATTTTAAACCTAAGCTTCTATAGGCAAAAGGTCTTCCTTGAGATGGAAGTGATTCAGCGTGAGTGCACAACAATTTGGTGCTCTCGGAAGTATGCTAGGAGGCTTGGAGAGTAGGGACACTTTCTTCTTTTGATCTTTCACCAAATGACCATTTTGATGGAAAGAATTATCTCATAGGTGTGTTCAAGCAAGGTAGAGGTCCTCCTTTATTTATAGAGGCCTTAGGAACCTTCAAGAAGGCCTTGGAGAGGCCTCATAGCCGTTAGGATAAAATCCAAGAAGAATCAGGTCAAAATCCCAATCAAATCAAGTTCATCATGACTCTAACAGCTGAATCTGACGTCTGATTTATGGGTCAGATGATGGGTCAGACGACTAATAAAACTTTTGGTCATCGATGTAAGGGGTCAAAGTTCCTGATTTAGTTGGACGGAAATAGGGTTTTAAGTCAGACATCTGGGATATCATTATAAGACATCTGGGTGAAAAATCAGACGTCTAATTCTGTGTGGGTTTGTTCTTGTTTTAGACTAGATCTAAACAAGGTTCTAGTGTAAAGTGGTCAGACATCTTATTGGACGTCTGATGATAACGGTTCTCTGCGGATATTGATTCTCAAGAAGCCAATGATTAGATTTGCTCTGACAACTTAAAATTTTGGTTTAACGTCTCTTTATCAGATGCCTGGGAGGCTCTACGGACATCTGAAAATAATGTTAAAATATTCCTCAATGGGTTCGCGAGGATATTGCTATGACAGGCTAACGGTCCTATTATTGGATGGTTGTCAAGGTTATCAGACGTTTGGAAGGACGTCTGGAATTGGGTTAAGATGTTTGAATGAAAAGGCAAAGACTATGATTTTCTAACCTAGATAATTGGACGTTTGGTCATAAAATCAGACGACTTAAAAGTCAGGATCAGAAGTCTAATTATCATGTTGGACATCTGATCAGTCTGTCTAAAACTTATTTTGGCTTTATGATTTAACTCCTGATTTTACCTAACTGTCCTAAGGTTGTGTAAGTGTTCCTAGGACTAAGGTGTTATACTTTCGGCTATTTACAATAATTCTAAGAGAAATGACAAGAGCAACAACATAAAGATTACAATAATACTTTCTAAGTCCTATTCTTCTTCTTCCAGCTTTAGCTCCAAGCAAGGCTCCAACTCCTCCATCAAGCTCCTCCATCCCGCCATGGTCTGGAGCTTGAGCTCCTTCACACTTGTTATCATTTGTAATAATCCTGAAATCTTAAACTCAATTGCAAATATTAAATTGTAAGTGTTTTGTTATATCAAAATCAACTATCGTGGTACTCTTGCACCAACATCATCTTCCTCTCCTCTGCCCTACCAACGACGTTGGAGTGCCCCACACCTCACTATCTTTCCGTTTCGCTCAGCTGTAGCTACTCCCCTACCCAGTCTAATTTCTTCCCGTTCTCGCCTTGCCAACGGTGAGATCCCTCACCTCCTTCGTCAAGTAAGTAGCTTAGCTTCTTAGGCGTAGCTTCTAAAGTAGAATTAGGCAATTAATTCTTAGGAGTAGACGTAAAATAGATCTTTCTTATCATCTCCTTCTCTAACTCCCGTAAACCAATTCCGACTCGCTAGACCTCCATTCACACTTTCCACTCTCAGTTCATCTTTCCCCCCTTCAATGAACACAATCTGCTTCTTCAATCCCTCGATTACTCACCTAATTGTCTAAATCATCTCCACCTTCACCTGCAAGCTTCTGCTGTCTATGGCAGAGTTGCAGACCACATTTCCCCTTCGACCAGGCCCTTCATCACATTCCTAACTCACTAAGGGCCATTTTGACCTACTTAATTTCATTAATTAGTCCACATATCCTAAATGCCCATGTCCATTTTAACTCCTAACCTCTGCTGTCAATGGCAAAGATCATGAGAGTTTTTCACCCAATTCACCACTCATTCACCTTCACAACCACCTGTGGAGCATTTTGCCTCACTCAATTGAGTAAGACAATTTCTCCTGAGTTCTGTCAAACTCAAATTTCATCTATTGAGGATTTTTGACTCAAATCTGTTATTCTCTAATCAATCAATTAATTGAAGAGCTTGTAATGTTATTGATGTAATCAGGATTCTTTAGAGCCAAATCTTGTTGAGTTTCGTGGAGATCTTAACTCAGATGACCAATTTCAAACTTCATCGGAGCTCCGATGAGCTCCAGCGACCTTCACAGTGTGAAACAGCATTTGAGATACTTCCAGAAGCTCCAAATCTCTTAGATAGAGTTTATTGAGCATAATCCATTCATTGATTTCTTGTTCTATTGATTTAATAAACCTATTAGACTTTGTCTTCCCCATCTCCGGCAAAGCTGATGAAGCGTCTCCAATTGATCTCTAAGCCTTGCAATGGGAGTATCCCTGAGACCTAAGGATTCTAGATTGAGTTTCAATTAAGATATCTGATCTCTAGTCTGGTCTGTCGACCAAACTCCCTTTGGATCTCAAGCGACAAACCTGGGATTAGTATTATAACGATCAAAACTCTATGTTGATGAACTAAATATGTTCTATGGGATCAATCGAGTTGATCTAGGTAGTTATTTGAAGAAGATATCTCTTGCAATTAAAGTCAACATTTGAGCTTCATCTGGTCAACCTAAGGTCGTTCTGAAGCTCTATGCTTCAGAACTTGATTCTAAGGTCATATTTGAATTCCTTAGGTTGTTAGGATTCAATTAGAGCTAATTTGAATAAGTTTTAAAGTTGATTTAAGTCTGAAGTCACCTCTAATCAGTTTGGGTTTAACATGGTTTTCAATGAGCTTCATAGAGCTCAAGATGAGATTCCAATCCAAAATTAGCTCAAAACATCAAGTTTTGATCTTCTAAAGTTGTCTAGATTGACTCTAGAGGTTCTAACCTTTGGAATAAGCTTTTTGAGACTTTGATTTGTCTGTTTTGATGAGAAGTGTAGGCACTGAGAGTTTTCCATAGGTCTTAAGGCTTCTGAAACTTTCCTTAAAGCTTTTATTAGTGCAGAATGACCGTAGACACTAAGTGCAATCTGTAGGATCGATGGAAGAGAGAGATTAGGTATTAGCATAGGTCTGTAGGTTGAGAAGCAGTTGCTGTAACTTTTGAGAATGGTGAGCAGCTACTTCTAGAGTTTGATTTGAAGCTGATCTAATGAACTAATCAATCAATTGATTGGTGCAATCAATAGAGCTAACATAGCTCTAGAGATCTGGACTTTGGTTTGGCAAAGATCTGTTGTTGATTGATCGGAATCAGGTGATGAAGTTGGTGATGGAGTCATCTATGCATGAAAGGAAATAGAATGGGCACCTATAGTCCCACCTCAAGTATTGAGGATCTGCTGAAGCAATACTTAAAGAATTGCCACGTATGCTAATCAGTCAACAAGGACGCGAGCATGCGTGTGCTGTGTGCGCTCTTGCGTGATATATTGACCATTGATGTGGCTCTAGGAGAGTGGCCTTTGGGCGCTAGGTGAAAGGACGTGATGGTGACACGTGGCCTAGTAGTGGTACCAATTCGGCCTTCCTAGATGTTGCAAAAAGCCATGTAGATCTTGATCCTTTTGGTGTGTGAGAGACTTATGTGTGTGCATGAAAATTCTAAGTGTTGAGAACATTTATAGAATTTTGAGAAGACTATGAGCATGATTAAGTATTAAATGAAATAACGCCTATGTTGTTAGTAAATGTGGATTTAATAGTTGTTTTAAAATAACATTTTTAGCAATTTCTTTTTACAATTCAATGCAAATCTTCTATTTTTATTATGGAATGATTGTCATGTTATTAATGTTCATTTTTATGCAATTATTCATGTGGTTAAAGTACTTTACTTAATTAAGTAGATTAATTAAGTAGTTAGTTAGTTATATAGTTAATTAATATAAGTTAAGCTAGTATTAAGTTATACTAAGTATAGTAAGTTAATATATGGTAAGTATGTGTTCATATTATTAATTAAGTGATTTATATAAGTAGTATCTATATAAGCTAAGTATGCAATAATTAACTAATTATGATAATTAAGATTAAGAATAACTTAAGAATAAATGGTGAATGTTATGCTTAAATTAGCCTCCCAGTGAACGACTTAGACTTAACCAGTATAAATTTATAAAATGTGTCGCTATACTATAACTTAACAATGACTAATTAACTATGTAAGGTAGTTATACATCAACTAGCAAATATAGAAGCACAAGTTGTAAGGCACCTGAACATGGTTGTGAATTGGGTTGTACCTCCTCAAGGGAGGACAACCTTGAAAAATATTTATTTTTATTGTCTCAGTGTGGTAAGAAGTACTTTCGCTTGCATTTGTGTTCTTCTTGTTTTTTTAAGGAGAGTGATTGAATGACTTGAATCTTGTACAGGTGGAGATGATTAGGTCACATTTTGTTCCTAGTGTCCCTCCAGCAAATACAAGCTATGGAGCCAGTTCCTCAACCACTGGCCAATGGCGAAGAAGGTGGTTGAATGGGCAGTGACCGCTTTGGCAGATCAGAGATCTTTTAACTAGCTGGTTGAAGAAGCTAAATCCTTGAAGTAAAAGGTGGAAAAGGAGGCAAAAGAAGCCAAGAAACAATTCGTCTCCCAAACCAAGAAGTTGTCAGGGCAATTGGAAAATGCCCAGAAAGGGGAGAAAGAGGCCCACCTATCCTTGAAAACTGCAGGGAGATCAACTGCCGAGATTGATCAATCATTAACCAAAGTTCACCTGATACAACTTGAAAAACTAGGTGAAGTAAATAACAAAATGGAATCCACCTACACCGACATCTCAAATTTAAAAGAATATGTGCAAGTGTTCAAGACAGTTCATTCCTCTGCTGTGGAGGAATGCGAGAGAGCCCTAGAGGAATGCCTCCACCTAAGCAATACCGTTAACGAGCTCGCCAAATTCAAGCCAGTGTAAGAGGAGGCGAGGGTGGAGGAAAAGGGCTCAAAGAAGCAGTTCATGGCGAAGCTCATAGAGGAAGGAGCTAAAAAGGTCCATGTGCTGGAAAATATGCCTTGATTGGAGATGGACCTGAATTCTATTATGGAGTTCTCCATAGATCCATCTATGGAACATAGCCAGAATCTTGTGTCGAGCGAGGTGGGCAAGTTCACTCTAGCGGTCGTGCAATCAATGTTACAGAGTGGGCATACCTCTGTGGAGGAACTCTACACTTGGTCTATTGATAATTTCAACACCAAACAACCACCAAGTGAGAGAGGACCTCCTTAAGGACAAGGCCCCTATCTCTCCCATGCTCGAGGACCAGTACACCAGTCCCCCCCCCCCAGAGGACGAGACGACACAAGTAGGTCCTTCAAATGCCTTGCCTGACACAGAAACTGTTGGAGACTCCCTTGGTGAGAATAACCCAATGGTTGAGGCTAAAACGCCGCCAACTCCAAAATTGGATCTATCAGATGACATATGAGAATGGCAACAATGAAAGCCATAGTGTGCCTTTTTGTTGTTTTATTTTTTAACATTGCTTGTGTAAAAAAACTAAGGAATATATACACAACATGAATACAATAGAATTGTTGCCCCATCGATGCTTATTTATTGTACACTTTTAAGTTTAGTGCAAGCCACATGCGAGGGACTGGCTTGCTGCCTAATGTTTTCAATGTGTAGTAATCACCCTTACCAGTTTTGCAAACTTTATAAGGGCCTTCCTAGGTGGTAGCAAGTTTTTCATAGGGCTCTTGAGGATTTGAGGTGTCAGCTCTCCTTAGAACTAATTTACCTTCAGCGAACTTCCTCTTGCAAACCCGTTTATTGTAGGCGGCGGCGACCTTTTCTTTATAATGGGAAGTGGAAGCTGATGCCTCTTCCCTTAGCTCATCGATGAGATAGAGGGCAAGGCATACTTGATCATCATTGGTTTGTGGATTAAACCATTACGACGATATGTCTAAAGGATGGTTTCAACAAGAAGTCAAGCCTCCATCCCATATACCAGGCTAAATGGAGTGTAACCGATAGAATTCTTTTGACATGTCTGATACCCCCATAAGACATCTGAAAGTTCCTCAGCCCATCGGCCCATACAAGAATCCAGGTGGCATTTCAACACAAAAATGATTATTTGATTTGTTACCTCCACTTGACCATTTGCCTAAGGGTGGGCAACAAAGGTGAAATGCAAGCAAATCCCCTAACTAGTGCAAAATTCCTCAAGTTTTAGAAGCAAATTATGTACCGTTATCCGTGATAGTGGCTTCAGGGATCCTATAATGGGTAATAATGCTTTTCCTCACAAAAGTAACCACCCTATCAGCTATTGAACCTGCCATAGCTTCAACCTCAACCCATTTAGAGAAATAATCAATGACCACTAAAATGAAGCATTTTTTGGTGAGGGCTGGCGGAAAAGGGACTATAAAATCCATTTCCCATCTGGCAAAGGGGATTGGAGAAAAGATGGGCACCATTTCACCTGGAGGGAGATTGATGTAGACACATCTATTTAGGTTAAAATGCCTATTCATGCATGTTCCTAGGCTTAGATTTGCATTTCATGTTATAAATTTTGCATAGCATGCATCATTCTGCATTTAGAGTAGTTGTATATAATTTAGGTTAATTATGTCCTTTTTGTGGTCAGGAGAGAAGGATATTTATTTTGGAGCCTTGGATTGATGATCCGACTGTACGGATCTGATCAAGATGACGATCGAAGTCCAATGCCTCCGAAATCGCCTCGATCGGAGTCCCTAGCACCTTATGCAATCCAAGGAAGATCAACGACCAAGGGACTAGGTAATGCAATCTGGAGCGTCAAACGACAAATTTGATTGCACGGATGGATTCAGGTTGACGATTGCAGCCCAACGGTGTGAAAATTGACTCAATCTGACCTCTGTAGCATACCTTACAAAGGAAAGAAGATGGACGACCTAGATTGCACCACGTGGCGCAACCCAGGCCGCCCATGTGCACGCATGCGCCACCGCACGTGCAAGCGCAGTGGCACGCGCAGCAGCGCAGTGTGCACGTGGAGGCAGTGGCGGGTATCGCGCGTGCGTGCGCAACATGGGAGCGTGGAGCGTGCACCAGCGTAGTGGCGGGTGGGAGTGTGGGCTGTCTTCAGCAACATTTGCGGCGGATCTTCAGTGACGTTTATGACCGTCACTAAATGTCCTGTATACGAATTTGATTCTTTCCTCCACTATAAAAGGACCCCTACCCCTCTCATTTTTCTTCATCTCTTCCTTTCTTTCTCTCACCACGTTCAAGGCTCTAGAGAGAGCTTGTCCAAAGCATGGGATGCTCCTCTAGAGTAGAAAATCAAATAATTTTCCCTCCCCTTATCCCCATTCGTGGAGCATCCTGTGGCTGTCCTCTCACTGCCCTTCGGAAAGAAGATCCTCGCCGCGATGCCATCCTACCCCATCCTCCATCCTCCGGCTCCATCCTCCTTCGTCCTGCTCCTCACCACCTTCCTCCGGGCGACGTCAGAGCAAGTCGTCCTCTGAGCAACCGTTGAGGGGGATTCTTTCACCTCTTTTTATCCTTTTACACTTTCGTACTATAACAAATAGTTCTTAATGAATAGATGATTGTTTCTCTCTCTCCCTCTCCCTCTCTCTCTTATATTTTTGCAAGTAGATAAAGTTTTCATCGATCAAATCTCTTGCTTGTTAAAAATACCAAACAAATTAGAAAAGATAAAAATGACCAAAAAGAAATAAAAGTGAAGCACAATTTCATAAAACCAAACGTTCGCCTCCCTGTGTTTGACCAGCGACTCACTTTTCGAGTTTCGATATAAATTTTATTTGACCACGTATTTTGCAACTATGATGACGGGTTACTTGTAACCCCGATTTCAAACTCGCGAAACACGTGCGATCATTTTGGCATCATTGCTGGGGAGGCAATGCTCTTTGGTTTCTCTCGTGTTTTTTCCACCTTACCTAAATTTTATCTCACTTTATCTCTGATCTATTGTCTTGCAGGTACCCTAGCATGGAGATCCAAGTGTGGTAGACCGGAGTAAAGTGCGGGTAGAGTGTTTTGTAAGTGTCCCCCACACCACCCCCACCTTAGTTTTCATTCCATAACCTAATAACTCAAACCTAAATCAACTTAGGTGCTTTTTATAAACCCTAGGATAGATTTGGTTGTTTGTTTGCCACCTCCACTCACCTCGCCATCCACATAAATAAAATAAATAAAAAAGTGTTATCTGATTGTGGGATTTTCTGAAAGAGACACACCTTAACACCCACAACTCTCGACTTAAGGCGCACCACTCCACTTTGATTCTACCCCTTAACCGAGATCTAACCTGTGGACCCAATGCACTTCAACTCAAAACACATAAGTGAGAGAAATCTGATTAGGCTAAGACATTATGTGCCTTAATCTATGGTGCGAATAGGCCAAGTGATTGATTTGTTTGGGTTGCACCACTCAAATTAAAAGCGATTCATTAGTAGCTTGCCACTTAGGGTTGATTTTTAAGGCTGAACCAGGCACTCCACTTTATTTTTTATTTTTAAGGGAACATATCATCACCCGTGTTTTCAAAACTTGGAGTGTTTTACTAAACCTAGATTGAACCAACCTAAGAATTCAACCCTAAAAGCTACTAAACAAGGTTATACCCTAAAAGACACATCATCAAATAACCTTGTTTACAAACCCTGATTGTTCACGCACACACATTTTAACTGATCATTAAGGACACAACCCATCTAAAGAGCTCATCACATTCCAAGAGCACAATCATCCCAAGCCTAATTAAAACTAAGTAGACGTTGGCCTTAAGGATTGATTCGCTCTTCGAGGCTCAAACTGAGATTTTTTTCGATTAATCTACTTCTGCTGATCCATCTAATTTCTAGCTAGGGGAGTAGCGTCAAACGATCGCGACTAGGGGGTACACTAGGAACCGAAGGCACAAGCCAAAGAAAGAACCTTCTCCCCAGTCCCTCTTGATGAGAACCTCATCATGAACCCTAACTAGCACAATCTAACCTAGATATTCGAGAAAAAGCTCTTACATAACTCATAGAAAGGCTTGACTCAGAGAATTCTGAGTTTAAGAAGAAAACAAGTCATAAGGGGTAAAAATGCAATTTCACCAACACAATCTGTAAACAGGGTAACTCAGGGTCCAAACATAGGTCAAACTAACCTAATAATAAGGAAAGTGGGATGATTTGATCCAACAAGGGCTACAGCAACTCCAAGGAATTAAATGACATTCTGTAATCCTAAAACAAATCCACTTCAATTCACGAGGTTCGAGGCAGAGTAGAAATCGACTAAGCCCTCTAAAATTCATAGAAAAATAATCTCTAGGGTTTAAAACCTTTAATTTGGCCTTGGGAACCCATTTTGACCTACATTGAGAACCATGCCCAATTAATGATTTAATTTAGGTTTTTACGTAAATTGACCGGTCAAATAAGGTCTGACCTAGAAATAAAATTCACCATTAGAATCCTTAGGTCCCATTTAGTCATGCATAAAAACTTGAACCTAAGATGAGGCCTTCTTGACCGACTTTGCATTTTGGTCCTCATCTATTACTTTTTGACCCTCAACTTTCGAAACCCTTCCATTTTGGCTCCTAGGTTCTTCGTCGTTCTTTGCATACAGGTCCCTCCTGCAAATCTCTGAGCAGCGCCATGCTCCGGCGACTTTGCGCGGAGCATGGCGCCGCGCAGGGTGAGGGAGGGTACCTGCCAGTTGAACCGGGTGTTCCCTGTGATGTCTGCTGTCACAGGGACACCGCCATGACCTCTGCCCTCGCCCACACCTTTCGTGCGAACGCACGGAAGGTATGGGTCGCAGTTCCGACCACTCTCCGGCGAGGGAGGCACGTCACCTCCCTGCGCCCACCCCTTTGCCTCCGCCTTTATAAGGACCAGCGTCGCTAGCCGACTCTGGTAGCTCTGTCCTGACGGAGAAAAACCCCCACCTTTCCTCTCTTCCCACTCCGACAGAAACCCACTAGCTCCGGCGGCTCCTCCTCCTCCGTCTCGTCGCTCTGCTGCAATACTAGCAGCAGAGCCACCTTCGCCTGCTCTTCCCGCGTCGCGCCGTACCCAGCGCGCGCCCTCCCGCTCTCTTCCTCGCCGCTGCCCTCCCCCTCTGGGTATTTCTTCTCCGGTGACAGTCGATACGACTGCCGCCCTACTCTGGCCCCTTCGTCCCCGTAATTAGGTCATAACTATTCCCCATCTCCCCCTCTTTCTTTTCCTCACTGTCTTTCATTCAATTAAACCCTCGACCGCTCCTGTCCACCGTCACCTTCCTCGACTCCGGCCACCCTCCTGCGAGACGTTTCCATCGCTCCGCAGCCCCACACGCCTCGCCGTCCCTCACGTAACCTATGCCTCATCACGTTGAACAACCTCTGCCCACCCACTGCCGCTATACACCCTCTCATCGCTCCCCTGAACACACCCACACCTCCGGTCACAGGATGACCTAGGCACGCACGCCTAGGCCGCCCCACGACCTGCTGCACCTCGCACCACCTTCGCCGTGCCACGGCGAAGGTCCCCCGCTGGTCTGATTAGGCCGAGAGGCCGTGCTTCTGTCTGACAGGGTCGTAGCCCCAGCCGCCATTAACGACAATTGGAGCAGCTTCGAGGCGAGCTCCAGGCCCTGCAGCTTCAGGATCCCAGGTGCTGCAGGTTGGGGTGAAGTCTGCAGAGACTTCTGCCTCAGCATTTGGCACCGATAGTGGCTGCAGCTGAGCGGAGAGCAAGGTGGAATCATCCTGCAGGCGCGCACGAGAAGAGCGCAGAGGATAGTCTCACATCGTGAGTTTACCAAACCCCGTAGTAGTATAAGTTGATTTTGTGTTTTCTACTGGTCGCCTCCGAAAGCACAGGGGTGAGGTCCCTCACCTTACTCACACTCTCCTCGTCCGCGGTTTCACCTCGCGGATCTGGCGGGATCCGACCCGACCCTATCTGAGCACACCTCGCGCATCACCCACACACCGGTGCGCCTGGTCACGGGCACAAAACCTGACCCGATTACCCGCGGCTCTGGGAGAGCGTCCTGTGAGTGGTTTACAGAGAGAGAGATGTGCGGGTAGAGGGACAGGGTAGGTTTTGCTCTTTGTGCAGGGACAGGGTGCGAGGGAAGAAGAACACACTTGGCCGAAGGAAGAAGAAAGAAGGAGAAGGCCAAGGAACAAAGCAGAAGGAGAAGCACAAAGGAAGCACTATAGCAGACACTACTTAAGCCGTTTGATTGAGAAATCAGACGACGGATGAAGCTCTACAGACAAAGCAAAGAAGAAGAAAAGAGAAGAAGATAAAGAAAGAAGAAGAACTGAAGAAGATCAAGAACTGTGAAGAAAGAAAAGAGAAGAAAAAGAAGAGAAAAAGAAGACAGGCAAAGAGAGAAAGAAGAGAAGAAGAAAAAGCCAAGAAACAAAATCTACTTCTCCCTCTCTCTCTCTTTCTCTCTCTTATTTTTGTAACAAAGAAGCATTGTACTTCTAGAATTCTAGTAGCTCCCTGAGTTCGACCTCGGAAGAAAAATATTTCTAAGTAAAATTGTAATAGTGGCAATGACGACAAACCGTAGCTATTTTATCTGTACCACAACGACATTACTATAATAAGAACAAACAAAAGGCTTAGCTTCGGTGTCATCATCAGACACTACCTCCTAACTAGTTGGATTGACTAGATAAAAGTAGACCGAATCGTTTATAATCTCAAGACAAGTCCTGGGAGTCTGTAGGTCTTTAGCCTAATCCACCTAAGGACAGAGTTGATTGCTTGCACTGCAGAGCACCTTTCTCTCTTCTGATTTCCTTCCTTCACCATGTACCCTTCCACATCCTACACACATTTCAAATCCTATCCTCCTACCACCACTTATCCCCAAGATGATTACTATTCTGACTTGACTTATAATTACCCATCCACTAGCCAAGATAACTTTGATTGGGGATACGAATCCGGACCTCAATGTCTGGGGCCTGACCCTAGACAACAAGACTATGACTGCTATCCTTCTCAAACGTACAATGATTATGGATCTCCATCCTTTGATGACCAAACCAACCTGACCTATAATTAAGAAGGATATAATGATTATAACACCTACCCTCCCCAATATTCCACTGAATATAGGTTGCCACCATCCTTTGAACAACCTAGAACGACCTACTTTCAGGGAGGGACCCAAGAACCTCGACATCTTGACTCCCCTAGATTTAACCCAAACCCACCCAAACCTGAATCGAACCAGTCGGTTCAGGTGAACCAGATCCAGGATAGGGTGTTGGCTGATTTGAGGAACACTATACAATCTTTAGAAGCTCAGCCAACACCATGCACTAAAGCATTGGAGCCTATGATAAAAATGATTGATGAACTTAATGTTCTTTATTGGATTTGCTCCAAAGTGTTAGGGATAAAGACCTGGGTGAGTTTCTTCTTGGGAAATTATTGAGGTTGAGGATGAAATTTGTGGTTGCCCTAGTCAACTCTTGGGATGATTCTCAAGATGAACCCCCTTCAGGAGAGCCAATGTCTAAACCTGCTCGGCGCCTGTCGGGGGGGATACATATTCTAAGATTGGAGATGACTAGGTTGGGCTAGAGCAACCCTTTAAGGATGAATCGAGTTTCTCACCCAAGATCCTAGAGCCAGGGAATGACGAAAAATATGTCTCCATGGACAATGAAATGACATGATTTTGAGACATATATAAATGAAGATCATGGATTCTTTGATTTTGAGGGTGAGGAATCTCTTAGTGAAGTGTCACTTGAGCTTAAGGAAGATGATTTTAGTGAGACAAATGGGCTCGAGAAGCATGAAGAACCATTTGATAGCCCAGTCATTGATGATTTTGATTCAGTTGGGGCTAACGTGGAGGATTCGAATCCTCATTTACTTGATGATTCAATCAGTGACCCCATTCCTCATTTGCACCCTGAAGAGCTGACTTCTCAGATCATTGTGCCCAAGTCAATCTTGATTTAACCACGATTTATGGACTTGGGAGAATCATATGGGGTGAACGGTATGCTAGAGGTCCCAGAACCTGAGCACTTGATGTTGGAGGATAGGAATGTTGAAATGAAAATTTGGGAGGCTAATTCTGAGGGAACTTTGATTATGGATCTAAGGGTACCTATTGACCTGAAACCACCTACTTTCTACTAGGACCCTTACGATATCTTTCACGTGCAACCCAAGCTCGAAATAACTGATTATTTTTCTGAGCTAGATGATAAGTGGACAACCGCACCTATTGAACCATCTTTACCCATTGTCCGACACTTTGGTCTTGGGTTGCACCCCACTAAACTGCAGGCCCGGCCCTACAAACACAACAACCTTCGGCTCTAGGTGGTTTTCAACCAAAACCTGAGAAAACTAGGCCCTGGGGCATGGGTCTGCATCATAATATGGTCCACGTCTATGGACGTCTTCTGCTGGTGGGTTTCAGGATCAATATTTTATTTTTATTCTGTCTCGCACTTGTGAATTCTCAATTTCTTCCTTATATGTATTTTATACCTAGCTGAAGGCATTAAATTTAGCACATGTTTATATTTCATGTTCTCTTCGGAGCTGATCAGATTTTCACGACACTCAGGTGATATTCTGTTTACTCCGCCCTTTTCATGTCTTTATTTTTACAATGAGGACATTGCATCATTTAGGTATAGGGGAGTAGATACTTAATCTTGAAATTATTTTGTTCATAGAATTTCTTTTAGTTTCTTTAAAAGAAAAAAAATTTAAAATTCAAAAAGATAAAAGAAGAAGAAAAAGAATTAGGAGAAGAAAACTTAGGCATCTGAAAGTTATTAACTTTAGGAAATGATACGAGAGAACCTAAACACTTAGACTCATCAGGTCTTCGGGCTTAATTAGCCCGGGTGTCCACTTGAATGTGGACTTAGTCTAGAGTCCTAGCCAATTCAAATTCATTTTTAATTTGGCTAATAAATTGGGATGATAAGTATGTGACTTATCAACCTGCACTATGATTTGGGGGGACTTTAAGCCTAAGCATCTACACACATTTTTTTGCATTGACTCATTTTTCGGCGGTTTCTTCGAAAATTGGGTAACTAATGAACTATCTAAGGTGGTATGGCTGGCAAATTGTCGGTGGTAATAGCTCATCGACTGGTTGTCCAGAGCCCAGTCACAAGACCATTTTCATTGTACTGCCTTTAGGTAAATCTTAGATGAGGGAAGCCACCTACTTAAAGAAAAAGAAAAAACAAACAAACAAAAAGAAAAAGAAAAAAAATAGAAAAAGGAGAAAACAATAAAAAAATAAAACCACACTTTGCCGCACGAGTATGGCTGGCAAGTTGCCGTAGGTAACAGCCCATTGGCCGGTTGTCCAGAACCCAGCTCACAAAAAATGCACAATAATTCCCAAAACACTTAGGGAAGAAGGGGGGAAGTAGAATAAATTGGGGAGATATACACTGGGTTCGCCCTTGTGTTGACCCCATAAATAAAAGTAGGGAGAAAGCTATCATTCGAAAAGATAAACCTCTAGGCAAGGTCACTTGGGGTCGTAGAAACCCGAAGTCCATTTTAACGGCCGCCTATTGAGTCTTTCACTATTTCCATTAGAGTCCTTTTCGAGTCTTGGGCGGGTCGAGTAGTTGTAGAAAGTTACCTTAGAACTCTCAAACTCCAAAAGTACAAAAAAATTAGAAAAGAAGAAAAATAAAAAAATGTATCTCCCCTTTTCAAATAAGGCGAGGACTTGGGCGGTCTGCATTCTGGCAGGCACCCGGGTACTATTGAGTTTTCGTTGTTTAAGACCTTAGTTGAAATTTTCTATTATTAATAAACAACTTAGGCCTAAGCGATCTAATCCTAATTTTGATTTTATACTTAGCATGTAGCTTAATTTTGCTAGGGAGTAGCAAAAGATAGGCATGGGGGTATGATGTAGACACATCTATTTAGGTTAAAATGCCTATTCATGCAAGTTCCTAGGCATAGATTTGCATTTCATGTTGTAAATATTGCATAGCATGCATCATTCTGCATTTAGAGTAGTTGTATATAATTTAGGTTAATTGCATCCTTTTTGTGGTCACGAGAGAAGGATATTTATTTTGAAGCCTCGGATTGACAATCCAACTATACAGATCTGATCAAAACAACGATCGGAGTCCAACGCCTCCGAAATTGCCTCGATCGGAGTCCCGTAGCACCATATGCAATCCAAGGAAGATCAACGGTCAAGGGATGAGGTGATGTAATCCGGAGCATCAAACAACAAATCCGACCGCACGGATGGATTCGGGCTGACGATCGCAGCCCAACAGCGCGAAAATCAACTCAATCCGACCTCTGTAGCATCCCCTACAAAGGAAAGAAGATGAATGGCCCAGATTGCGCCACGTGGTGCAACCCAAGCCGCCCTTGCGCACGCATGCACCGCCGCATGCGAACAGCAGCGCGGGTGCACGCACAAGCATGAAGGCATGCACACACAAGCGCAACGACGCGTATCACGCATGCTCGCACGACATAGGCATGCGTGCGCACGTGCCAGTGTAGCGACAGGTGGGGTGTGGGCTGTCTTCAACGACATTTGCGGCAAATCTTCAGCGACATTTATGACCATCACTAAATGTCCTGTATACGAATTTGATTCTTTCCTCCACTATAAAAAGACCCCTATCCCTCTCATTTTTCTTCATCTCTTCCTTTCTTCCTCTCACCACCTCCAAGGCTCTAAAGAGAGCTTGTCCCAAGCCCGGGATGCTCCTCTAGAGTAGAAAATCAAATAGTTTTCCCTCCCCTCATCCCCATTAGTGGAGCATCCCGTGGCCATCTTCTCACATCCCTTCGGGAAGAAGATCCTCGCCGCGACGTCGTCCTGCCCCATCCTCCGTCCTCTGGCTCCATCCTCCATCGTCCCGCTCCTCACCACCTTCCTCCGAGTGACGTCAGAGTGAGTTGTCCTCTGAGAAACCATCGATGGGGATTTCTTTCACATGTTTCTATCTTTCTACGCTTTCGTAGTGTAGTTTTCCTACTTTCGTAGTGTAACAAACAGTTCTTGATGAATAGATGATTGTTTCTCTCTCTCCCTCTCCCTCTCTCTCTTATATTTTTGCAAGTAGATAAAGTTTTCATCGACTGAATCTCTTGCTTGTTAAAAATATCAAAAAAATTAAAAATGATAAAAATGATAAAAAAGAAATAAAAGTGAAGCGCAGATTTCAAAAAACCAAACATTCGCCTCCCCGTGTTCGACTCGGGACCCACTTTTCGAGTTTCGATATAAATTTTATTTGACCACGCATTTTGCAACTACCACGACGGGTTACTCTTAACTTCGATTTCAAACTCGCGAAATGAGTGCGATCAGAGATGCAGAACAGTTGAGAATTTTTGGCACTTATCACATTTTCGAATGAAGGTCTTGTAATGCCACCTCATTTAGGGCCAGAAATAGCCCAACTACAACAGGTAGGCAACAAGGGCTTTAAATCCCTCATGCATGATTGCTACAAAGACCACCGTGAGCCTCTTGGAGAGCTTTTGAAGCCTCCTCTAAAGCTAGATAGCATAATAGGGGTGTTGAGTGATAGGATTTATAGATAGATGGCTACACGCACAAACACTCAAACACAATATCAGTAATAACAAGAAATATTTACACAAATTACAATCACAGAAATTGACACAAGATGTATAGTGGTTCCTCACTTACTTGGGTTGAGGTAAGCTGTTAATTACCTCATTTAGTAAATTGATTCCCTCGAGGTTGAGGGAATCGGTGTCCATGTCGAAGTCACTATCATCCCATGTTGCTTTTAAAGTTTCTTCTTCTTCTTCTTGATCTCCTTTGTATCTTTCCTATTATCTTCCTTCTTCTTATTTATGGGGCAATCCTTTCGCAAGTGTCCTTTTTTCTTGCACTCATAACAAATAATATTAGATGAAACTCTATTTATTTGATTACCTTGCTTTCGAAGAAATTTATGGAACTTTCTCGTGAACATCTCCATCTCTTCATCTTCGGATTCTGAGGTGCTTGAATCTGTATCCTCCTTAATTTCTCTAAAGGCAATACTCTTCTTCTTGCTTGACGTCTTCTCCTCATTCTTTTTCATGTTTTCTAGTTGGACTTTGTAGGCCATAAGGCTACCAACAAGATCATCCAAGGGGAGAGTGGAGAGGTCCTTTGCTTCTTGGATGGCTGTGGTCTTTGGACCCCAATCACTTGTAAGAGATCTTAGGATCTTCCTTACAAGCTGCTCTTCCGTGAACTTCACTCCAAGGTTCTTTAGGGGGTTAACTATTTCCCCAAACCTTGTGTACATGCGTTTGATCATTTCTCCTTTTGTCAACGTGAAACACTCATAATTTTAGATTAAAATAAAGATACGAGTTTCTTTTACCTTACTTGTTTCTTCGAAGGTGACCTTGAGAGTGTTCCAAATTTCATATGCGGACTCGCATGTCGAAATTCGGTTGAACTCTTCCATCGATAATGCGTAATAAAGTGCATTCATGGCCTTTGCGTTGCTCACTATTTTCTTCTTTTGATCTGCCATTAGCACTACTCCTTCCTCCTTTGGATCTGAATACTTTTGTTGGATAAGGCTCCATGATTCTTCATCCATCGCCTTGAGGAAGACTTGCATCCTCCTCTTCTAATACCCATAGTCTGTCCCATCAAAATAGGGAGGACGGGTCGACGATTGTCCTTCGATACACCATGAGGCTGATGCCATCATGAGCAAGAGTCTTTACTTCTTCCCACTACCTGCTCTGATACCACTTGATAGGCTATAGATAGATGGCTACGCGCACAAACACTCAAACACAATATCAGTAATAACAAGAAAGATTTGCACAAATTACAATCATAGAAATTAGCACAAGATGTATAGTGATTCCCCACTCACTTGGGTACTCCACTACCTAAGCCTCCTAGCTTAGGATTTTTAACATGATTCCCTCAACCCTGAGGGAATCAATTTACTAAACGAGGTAATTAACGGGTTACCTCAACCCAAGTACAAGAGACGGGTTTGTTACAACCCAACGAGCAACAAGCTCAAAAACAAATAAAGCACAAGTGTAAGAAAAATAAAATCTTACAACAAAGTTCCTATGCCTCCCAACAATAAATAAAATGAATACCAATTGAGAACCTAAGATGGATGCGATTTGCTTCGTAGATGCATAAGAGAAAACACTTCGATGAGTTTGCAAAGTATAGAGAGATTGGAACAAGCAAACACTATTTCTTCTCTTCAAAATATTGTGAAAATATGAAAAATAGCTCTAGAAATTTTCTCTCCTATCTCTTATGTGCAAACTAAGGGTCCAAGGGTTTATTTATAGAGATAGGACCTAGGTGGGTCGTCTACTAGACGTTGGGGTTTAAATCCCAACGTTCATATTGCCAAAATTAATTTTCTAGCCGTTCAGTTTTGAGCCAACAACTAATTGGTACCGGTACTAGTGACATACTATTTTGTGTTTTAAATCAACTTGTCACAGACAATACCTATTGGGTACCGGTACTAATCATGAGTACTGGTACTCGTTGCTTCTAGATTTGGGTTTCAAACACTTAACACAAATCTGTAACCCACTTGTACTGGTACTAGTCATGAGTACCGGTACTCGTTGCCTCCAGTACCAGTACTAATCATGAGTGCTAGTACTCACGGGGTACAGGTTTGTTTCTTTGAAAAAACCCAAACATGTAACTCACATGTATCGGTACTAAACTTTAGTACCGATACTTGTGTGCTAACAAGTACCTTTTTTAAGTGAATTAATTAATTACTTTCTTTGAAAATGATTGTAGTATAAATCCTAGTTTATCTCTAATTAATTTTACAAACTAAGTTGATTCTTTGTTAAATAAAAAAAAAATCTAATCTAGAAAATCTAAAGGTTGAAGATGATATTCTCCTCTTCGACTCCTTGTCATCTTGCCTCCTCCTTGTCATCATGCCTTGATCTTCACCTAAATCTGAAAAGCACTCAATTGCAAATATTAATCTATAATAATTTTGTTAGCACCAAAATAAGATGTGGAACAAGGTTCCAACATTAAGTAACCCCATTTATATAACTTCCCGTCAAGCAACGTATATCTCGAGGCTTTCAATTGGAAAGCCTTGGGTTGGGTCTCGTTTGAGGGCACCTCACCCGTACTCAAATAGTTTATTTAGGCGTCATCTAAGAAGTGGTCTATTGTAAGACCAACGCCTGAGGAGATAATACAGTAGGGCTCGTCAGTGTTTGAAGAAATATATCATCTTCCTTACCTAAAGGAATTGTTGACACCAGTCGGGTAAGGCATCTGCCAACGGATTGTCAGAACATGGCATATGCCTAACGACAGCAGACTTAAAGTCCATTAATTCTTCTCAGGCCCTGTTGTCATTATTGAGGTGGAGTTTCTATGCGAATGGATTTGAGTTTTGAAAATTCATCGTTGTAGTACGATTTGGGAGAAAAATCGTCAACAGATAAATTTTACCAAAACTCAAAGGAATTCTGGGTCGAACATAAGGAGACAGACGTTTGATTAAAAATTGCATTTGTTTTATTGTCACGAAGCAGATTAACTAGTCAAATTGAATCTAAACTAGCTATCTACTTAAATAATAATGAATAGAAGAGAGAGAGAATATTACAAATAAAGATAAAATAGAGATAGAATAGTCATGGATTTCATAATCATGGAATGATTTCTATTACAACTAACCACTATAGAAGAAAGCATGAAATCTTACAACTAGAAAGTGGTAAATCTACTCTAGAAAGCAGTAAAAAGAAGGTAGAAAGAAGTTATCCTCCTCGACGGCTGCTTAAAGGACAAGCCACGTTGACGGAGTGCGCGGAGGAGGTGGTGAGATGTGGGACGAAGGAGAACAATGATGGATGACGGAGGACGAGGCAGGGTGACGTCGCAGCGGGATCTGCTTCCTGAATGGCAATGAGAGGACCATCGCAGAATGCTCCACAAATGGGATGAGAAGGTCGAAGAATTATATTTTTAACTCTAATGGAGCATCCCAGGTTTGGTACAAGCTCTTAGAGCTTTAGAGGGGGTGAGAGAAGAGAGGAGGGGATGATGGATATATGGGGGTTGTAGGGCTATTTATAGGTGAGGTTTAAAGGGGCAAAAAGGTCATTTCATGTTTTAAAGCATTAATTCAGGGTCTTTAGTGACGGATTTAAGCATCACTAAGGACCCCAAATGTGGGCTTAGTGCGTTCGCACTGGCCGCCTCTTCTTCTCCCATGCTAATAAATGCCCGCGCCCGTTCAAAAGATCTCAGCCGTCCGATCTTGCAATCGACGGCTGAGATTGCATCGCAACACACCTTCATAACATGCCCCGTGTGCGATCACGCGTGCAGAGGTGCGTCTGATCGCGCGTGCGAGGCTCCTCACATCTAGGTGGGCCACGTGGTGCTCCTGCCATAGCTCATCTCCGATCCAACAACCCAATTTGAGCCACACCTGCTTACGCCCTCGATTTGAGGTGGGTCGGGGGTCGATCTTGCAACCTGTGCTTCACCTATAAGCGTGCAACCAACTCGCCACACCCCCTTTGTGTCGCGTAGAAGAATTAAGCACTGGCCCTTCTCAACCGTTGGATCTTGATCCAACGGACGAGATCAAACGTTCGGTTGAAGAGAGAGAGACGGCGAGTGGGCCTTTGGCTAGTTTGGGCGGCGAAGATGGTGCCACGTGGTGCCATCTTGACCGTCCATCTTCTGTGACTTGTAGATGGTGCCACGGATGTCAGATTGGACCAATTTTCGCTCTGTTGGCCTGCGATCGTTAATCTGAACCCATCTGTGTGATTGAATTTGTCATTTGATGTACTGATTTACACCATCTTGGCCCTTTAACCTCTGATCTTTTTTAGACTGCATTTGATGCTATGGAAGTCCAATCGGGGTGATCTTGGAGTCGTTGAACTCTGATCATCGCCCTGGTCAGATCCGTATGGTTGGATCTCCAATTCGAGGCCCTGATAAGATATTTCCCTCTTTCCGACCACAAAACGAGAAAATTAACCTAAAATTTATACAACCTAATCTAAATGCATGATGATGCATGTTATGTAATATTTATAATGTATGATGCAACTTAATGTCTAAGAACACGTAAAAATAGATAATTTATGTGATATAAATGTGTTTACATCACACCCCCATGCCTATCTTTTGTTAGTCCCTAGCAAAACTACATGCTATTTATAAGAGAATTGGGTTAGATTTCTTGGGCAATAGTTATTTTTCAACACTTATGAATTTCAACTACGACATGAACTACAGAGACACAACAGCGCTCAGGTGTCTGCCAAAATGCAAATCGCCTCAAGCCCTCTCCTTATTCAAAGAAGGATCTTTTTCTTCTTTTTCTTCTTTTCTAATTTTTTTGGATTTTTGAGTTTAGGGTTTCGAAGCAGCTTTCTACGACCACTTAACCCACCTAAGACTCGAAGAGAACCCTAGGTTCTAAGCATCTTTACATGTGAAATGTGATAGACTCACTGATCGGCGATTAGAACGGACTTTGGGTTTCTATGCCCCTAGGTGACCTTGAAAAAAAATTCTGCCTAAAGGTGTATCTATTCGACCGGTAGCTTTCTCCCTACTTTTATTTCTATGGGGTCAACACAAGGGCAAACCCAGTGTATATCTCTCTGGCTTATTCTACTTCTTCACTTCTTCCTAAGTATTTTGGAATTATACGTGCATTTCTTGAGCTAAGTTCTAGCAACCTACCAATGGGCTGTTACCCACGATAACTTGCCAGCCATACTCGTGCGGTGTAGTGTGGCTTATTTCTTTTTTTCTTTTCTTCTCTCCTTTTCTATTTTTTTTCTTTTTGGATATTTTTCTATTTTTTTCTTTTTTTCTAAGTAGGTGGCTTCCCTGATCTAAGATTTACCTAAAGGCAGCAGGAAAAGAATGATCGTGTGACTGGGCTCTGGACAACCTACCAATGGGTTGTTACCCACGATAACTTGCCAGCCATACCACCCTAGAAGATTCATTACCTACCCAATTTCCATTAAAACCATCGAAAAGCGAGTCAGTGCAAATAGTGTGTAGATGCTTAGACTTAAAATCCCCTCAAATCAGAAGGCGGGTTAATAAGTCGTGTACTTATCACCCCAACTTATTTAACCAATTAAATTTTGAATTTAGAATGGTGAGGACTCGATAAATAGGTCCACATTTTAGTGGACACTCAGGCTGATTAAGCCCGAAGACTTGAAGGGTCTAAGTGTTCAAGTCATACAGTTTTATTCTCTAAGATTGAAAATTTTCTAAAGCCCAAGTTCTCTTTCCTAATTCCATAATTTTTTTTTAATAAATAGAAAGAAAACAAAAAGAATCTACGGAGCTAACGAAATAATTCAAAGATGAATATCTACCCCCCATGCCTATCTAATACAATGTCCTTATTGTATTAAAAAGACATGAAACTGAGTGGAGTAGAGGAGACAAAGAGACGACAAGTGGGCCTTTGGCTGGTTTGAGTGGCTAAGATGGCGCCACGTGGTGCCATCTTGGTCGTCCATCTTCTGTGACTTGTAGATGGTGCCACGAATGTCAGATTGGACCGATTTTCACGTTGTTGGGCTGCGATCGTCATTCCGAACCCATCTGTATGGTTGGATTTGTCATTTGATGTATGGATTTACACCATCTTGGCCCCTTGACCTCTAATCTTTCTCTGACTGCATCTAATGCTACAGAAGTCCGATTAGGGTGATCTTGGAGTCGTTGAACTCTGATCGTCGCCCTAATCAGATCCGTACGGTTGGATCTCCAATCCAAGGCCCTGATAAGATATTGCCCTCTTTCCTGACCTCAAAAAGAGAAAATTAACCTAAAATTTATACAACCTAATCTAAATGCATGATGATGCATGTTATGTAATATTTATAATGTATGATACAACTTAATGTCTAAGAATACGCAAAAATAGATGGTTTATGTGATATAAACGTGTTTACATTAGGCATACAAGCTCATATTGACATCTCTAGTTTGACACTTTCCATTTATCTGGTTTACCACCAACTGAGAGTCTGTGAAAATTTCTAAAGATAGAACACTCATGGACTTGGCCGCTAGAATACCCACTAAAAGTGCTTCATACTTTGCTGTATTATTGGAAGCTGGGAAAGCTAATATAATGATGTACTTATGGGTACTTCCGTCTAGTGCTTTCAAAGCTATCCCAACTCCCACGTCGACAAGCATTGATGAGCCATCCACATACAATTTCCATGGATGGTCAGTCAGAATGTCTAACTTAGTGAACTCAGTAATAAAATCTGCTAGTATTTGGCCTTTAATGGCCTGATGAGGCTGATATTTAATATCATTCTCAACCATTTCCAAATCCCATTTCATTTTTCAAATCAACCCTGTAGGTTTATGTAACATTCTTCGCAAGGAGAAGTCAGACATGACATGAATGGTATAGGCTTGAAAATAAGGTCATAATTTTTTGGTGGCGGTAACCAAGCCCAACTTGAGTTTTTCAGTCACTGAATATTTTACTTCTACCCCTTGATAAGTCTTACTGACAAAATAAATGGGTTGTTGAACCCCTTCAAGTTCATGAACGAGGGCAACCCTAACAACAGAAGCAGATGCCACCAGGTAAAGAATTAACCGTTCACCTAGGGCAGGAGCCATCAAAATAGGGGGTTACTGAAGAATTTCCTTGACTACCTCAAGGGCCTTTTGGCATTGGGGGGTAAAATGAGTCAGATTATATCCTTTGCCCTTTTTGATGCACTCAAAGAAGGGAAGACATTTAAGGCAGCAATCTTGCCGACTAATGACTGCATTCCCTTTAATGTAGACAGAGGTGTGAGCGCCATGACCGCCTTGATTTTGTCAAGATTAGCCTCTATCTCGCTGTTCGAGACCATGAAACCGAGAAATTTGCCTGAGACACTAAAGGCACATTTTTCTAGACTAAGGCACAACTGGGTGTCTGTTACACCTCTACTAGGTTCGCCAAATGTGCTGAAAAACTCATACCCTTCACAAGCATATCACCAATATACACTTCAAAAGATTTTCCGATTAGTTTGGAAAAGATCATATTTACAAGGTGCTGATAGGTTGCCATAGCATTTTTTAAGCCGAAAGGCATAACTCTATACTGAAAAAGATCTCGATCTATTATAACTGAGGCATGAGGTCTATCAGTCAGTGCCAGGTTCATCTGATGATAGCCATTGTATGCATCCAAGGACATATGGAATGGCCCACTGCATGAATCAACGAGGGCATCAATCTTGGGAAGGGGGAACCCATCCTTGGGGCAAGCTTCATTTAAGTTGGTGAATTCAACACACATTTTTCATTTCTCGTTTGCCTTCTTAACCATGACTATGTTAGACAACTAGGTAGGATAAAGTGATGTTTCAATGAAACCTGCCTTTAGCAACTTATCAATTTTCGAGGTTGTCGCCTGCCATTGCTCAGCAGATTTATGCTTGTGCACCTGCTTTACCGTTCAAGCACCTGGCTAAATGTTTAGTTGATGCTCAATTAGTGATGGGTGAACTCCTAGCAAATCATTGGCAAACTAAGCAAATATATCCGCATTGGCCCATAAAAGTAGTAGCAGGTCATGAACTTCTGAGGGCTAAGGTACGCCCCCATCTGGATGAGCTTGTTAGCTATGTCAGGATATAGCTGGATCACCATATTAGATAAACCAGGGGCAATTTCCATTGCATCCGTTAAGATAGCCAAGTCTTCTTTGCAGACCAATTGCCTTTGGTTTCGCTTCTTCCCCCATTTTTGTGGTTTGGGGGTCCTTCTCTCTATCAAGCATTCGAGCTCGACATGCAAGAGCTCATGTCCGGTTGACTGTTCCCCATGAATAATTCCAAGCCCACATGGAGTTTGGAAAAGTATGAATTCAAAATAAGATGAAGGGGTTACTCTGAATACATGAGTCATCAGGCAACCAATGATGCCGTCAAATGTGGCTACCGAACCGACGAAAATGAAAGTAGTCGTCTGATTAAGGTGCCTATCTCCATCAAATGTAGGCACTGGTAGTTCGATTTCTCCCTTCAACATGACCTTATGATTCCCAAATCTGACCACTCCGATGATGATAGATTCTCTTCCTTGAATCCCAATTGGACAAGGGTCTTCAGGAAGAGGACATCCACCGTGCTTCCTTCATTAACAAGAAGTCTTGGTTGGGTTTAGCCTGCAAGCAGCAGGGTTACTAAAAGTAGATCCGCGTGGTTACCTGAGTCCAAGAGAGAAACGAGCAATTTGGAGGCTACCTGGTGGGCAATGCCTCCATCAGCCGAAATAGCCCACCAAAGGGTAGGGTACACTTCCCAGGAAGGTCCGCTGTCACGGCAAGTCAGTTGATTACAAGGTTTGGTGTTGATGCCAAAAATGACGCCCACCTGGTCCTTCATTGGCGGGTCCACCTAAGGTAGGGTATGGAGGGAGGAAGATATTCTTTCAACCTCAACAAGCTGCCACCAAGCTGCCAACAATGAAAAGACTTAGTGGTGTATTTGAGAGGCGGAAGCTTAGGTGGTATCCCTTGCTCCATCAACGCAACTGTAGGGTCTACCAAAGGCTCTCCTTCAAGGAGAACCATATTTACCCCTCAAAGCTGTTGCAGCTTCTCCCGATGGTACTCTTTTGAGCCTTCCATAAGCTACTTGCCTTTGTCCTAGCCTTCATTTCACTTAACAAAATGGGTCAGGTTGTCGTGCTAGATCTAGAATTCAATCTGGTCTCACATGTCACAACAATCCTCGGCAACATACCCCTGGGCCTGATGGTATTTACAATAAGGCTCAAAGTCCACTTACTTCTTCAGTGGTCGAGGGGGTGGAAGAAGCCCCTTATTCGTTGACCAGGCATTAGCTAGGATATTTGCTTGGTTCACAACCAAGGGAGTGTACTCTTCATAAAAGTCCTGCTTGGGCTGCTGGTGCCCATTGTCTCAACCTCGATTCTATCGGTCACCCTTTTGGTCTTGTAAATTCCCCTTCCATTTATTAAAGTGGCTACTACAGCAAATCGAGATAGTGGAAGTCTCTATAGTATCCTTTTTGTCGTCTAGGGATTAGTACTGATCCTTGTGGCCATCCACTAGGCACCCACAAGAACGAAAGGAATCATCCTGCTCTACAAATCTTGTGGCTCTGTCCCATAATTCTGCCATATCCATAGGTGAGAAATCGTTAATATCATACCAAAACCTCTAGGTCAAGAGGCCTAACTTGAAATATTGGATGGCGATGGCATCGTGAGGCCTCTTGGACTTCAAGTGCTAGGTCTTGAATTGGTCAAGGTAGGAGTGGAAACACTCATGTCTTCGCTACCAGATCTCTGACAATCCCTCTGGGTTGTCTTTAACCCACTACTAGACAACAAAGTACTGGCAAAACTTGTCAACTAGCTGTTGAAAGGATCCCATCTACCCAACCAGTAGCTCATTAAATCACTCGTGAGCCATGTTGGAAAGATATGACGAGAATACTCGACAGAGTACTCCGTCTGGACACTGATTGCACCGCAAAAATACACCAACAATTGTGTCGTCTTGTGCTATTTCCTAGCATTACCCGTGCATATTAGGTTTCCATAGTTGCATTTGTAAAAATACATGCATGCATGCATTTAATTGAGAGGGGAGGAGAGTGAAATAAAATGGCCTCACAATTTACATTTTCTCCAAGTGGTGCTTCGCAAAATTTCCATCTTTATTTTTTTTTCTATTTGACTTTTGAAATCTTCCCTGCGGCTGCAAAGCTTGACTTCTTCTTCGCACCTTGCCCTGCAGCCGCATGCCTAGCCTCTCCCTACCATGAACCATGTGCAGCTGCATGCACAGCCAGGGCATGGCTGTGCATGCTTTCTCCTATAAAAAGAGGGTTCGGCTCCTTCTTGCAAAGCGCCTGGTCCTCCCCATGAAAAGAATCCACACAGCAGCTCCACTTCTTCTCCAGGCCGTCCCCTCCCCTCTCCCTCCATACGCAGGACCTCCTCCTCAGAGGAGCCACTCTGCGGGCAGGAGTCATCACTGTGGTGTACACCCACCACCATGAAACCACCACCGCCCAGTTCATCAAAGAGCTGGTGGGCGTGGTGGCCTTCTTCCCTATTTCACTTTCCACACCATTTCCGCCATTACACCAAAGCTTCAAGCTGCGAAGCTCAACCGGCCACCGCACGCCTTGCAGCAGCCGGCCAAGCCCCACAGCAGCAGCAGCAGCAAGGCGGCAGCAGCGCACACAGGCCTTCCGCTCGCGCCTGCAGGCGCCATCGCCTCCCGCTTCTTCGCACTACACTCACCTGTCCGCCCGCAACCGGCCACCGCGCGCCTCTGCAGCGGCCGGCCAAGCTTCACCACGCACCCCAGCCAACACCCGCAAGCCACCGCGTAAGCGGCAGGTCGCCCTCGCCCTCCACCGCACATGCTAGCAGCCCTCTCCGCGCGCTCGGTAGCGACGTCCCACCTGCAAGCCACCAACCGGCGCACCTTCTTCCGTGCACGCCGAGCCACGTCCATGCCACCCGCACTCACAACACCGAGTGTACCCGGTCGCGCGGCTCAGCCATACACTGTAGCCACTATTCACGCCAGTCTGCGGAACACTGTGGCTACAGTGGGGTGACCGGTAAGCTTCTCACTTATCCAGTCACCCGGTGTGCCGCTACCAGCCATTGCCCGCACGTGCGTCCAGCCCCGCGCCTGCTCCTTCGCCCGCTCCCTTTCGTCCACGTACGCCTCTCGGCGCAGTGCTGCACGCTGCGGTCCTCTGCGTGCGCTCACTCCCCCCCAGCATGCACCTCTTCGCGTGCCTACGTGCAGCGCGGTGCACTGTGTGCATCAGACGTCGGCCACTGGGCTCCGGACGACTTAACACCGCTCCTTCACTCCAGCAGAAGCGATCCCTCTCTCTCTATCCCTCTCTCTCTCTCTCATAGCACTCTCTCACTCTATCTCTGCACACATACATACACACACACTCACACTCTCACACACGCACACTCTCACTTATATAGTATTATATACATATATATATATACGTATACATATATATATTGACATATATACATATACTTATACACATATATATAGATATATCTATATACTTATATATATATATACATATATACATATACTTATATACATACATATATATATATATATACATATATCTATATATATATTACTACCTATATAACTAAGTATAAGTATAGATACATATATATATATACATATATACACAATTACTTATACAAATATAAATATATATATATATATATATATAAAAATATACATACATATATACATATATATATCTATATAACTATATATACATATATACATATATATACATATCTATCTACATATATCTATATATACATATATTACTATATACATATACATACATATATATATATCTATATAGTTATATATACATACATATACATATATATATATATACATATATACATATATAAGTACACATATACCTATATAGTTATAACCATATATATATATACTTATAGTATATATATGTATTTACATATATACATATATATTTTCATATCACACACCATACGTGGTATTGCGGGAATATCTGCACCAGTTGCTGATATTCCCTGATACACGCGTACAAAAAGCGTGTTCGCATTCATCTTCCACCAATCCACCGTACACACGGCACCTCGTCTTGTTGGTTGCATCTTTCTAGATGACGACCGACTCGACACTGTGCTACACTCCATCTCCGCCTCCACCCCCACCCCTTTATACATACATATATATACATATATCTATACTATATTTCTCTTTCTTGCCATTAAAAAGATAAACAAAAAAATATATAAAAGAGAAAAGATAATCCTTGACTTGCAGGTACTCCGTCTTGCGAATAGCAAGGCCCGTTTTGGAACCCTGATTTGGCTCAAAGCCAAGAACCTAATTTTGAGGGTGTGCCTCAAGGACAAGAATTATCAGAAAGAAATCTAAATAGAAAAACACCAAAAACACAATAAACGAACGGAAGAGACTCGTTGTAGGAAAGGCGTAGAAACTTGACTTGTAACCCCACTTCCCTGAGTTCGACCCTGGGCCTAAAAGTGACTAAGATAAAATCAAGTAGGCCAAGTAAAAAATTTTTGTAAAGAGATGGTTAGATCCGATTTAGGTTAACCACTATACACACTTCAACGATAAAATCACCATATTAACACACCTATCCGAGCCCGACCACCATCCTTTTCTGGCGCCGTTGCCGGGGGGTGCGCATGCAAGTAAGTTCTATTCCATCCTTTCATTTTTCTCTTCTCTCTTCACGGGAGTTTTTGTTTATTGCTGTGCAGGTGAACCTATTGCAAGGAGAAGGCAGGCAGACGAAGTCGGTGACGTGGGCAGATCCAAGGCGGGAACGAGAGCGTGAAGACGCCGACACCTCATTAGAGCTTCGCACACGTTGCCGAACAAGTAAGTCTTCTTTTCTTAGCAACTTAGGTTAACTTGTCACCTTAATAAAATAAAAAAAAAACTAAAAACTAAAAACTAGAAAAACTTCTTGGGATCTCTTGGGGCAAGTGGATTAAAATTCATTTGATTGATTGATTGCCTTTACTCCCACCGCCCCGGGATTTCCCGCCTTACTTCACATAGCGAAAATCCAAGAATCTTGATTCTTGAATTTTTTGCCGTGTGAAGTATTCTTTGAGGCAAATAAAAAGATTGATTGCACCCCTCTTTGCCTCACTTATCTGCAAATTTGGGATCACATTTTTGGTCGGGAGACTTAGAATTGAGTTGATTCCAACCCCACCATGACTTTTCAACTTGCCTAAGATTCGATCCCGAATACTTCAACCCCAACAATTTGATTTTCCTTATCTTTTGGTTGAGCCTTGTGTGGAAATCGTTTTGGTGATTGGGAGCACTTGAAATGAAGTGCTTTGGCTCCCTTTCACACTAATCTAAAACTGATTCGTGCATCCACACATAGAAATCTCCATTTAGGGAAGCCCATTACATTTTAGCATGCATTAACCAATTGACATTGAAGAAGGGTTTGTTGGGCTTAGAAGAAAACATGTATTCTCTCAAAACCTGGAGATTGGTTGGATTGGTATTTCAGTGAAATCCTAAAATCCATACTACTTAAGGCTAAACTCTAAAAATCATTCACCAATAAAAACTTCAATTCGGGGAGATTTCCCCGTTGTATGCTTGTTTTACACACTCTGATAATCAATCACTTAGGCATTACCCGTAAATAACGCCCTTCACATTCCAAAAGCACTTGATCCTAAGCCTCTAACTAAAATTGGTAGTAACTTGACCCTTATTAAGGATTGGAGGTCTAACTACCTACGTGTAGCATCTACGTGCTGGTGAGGGTTCTCGCATGCTATCAGGTGTCTAAGACTGGGGCAAACGGCCTTTCAATCTGGCCTGGTGGTTCCGTGGTGCTCGCATTCGGTTCCGTAGTCCGTGATAGCAGGTAACTTAGATCTTTAGGTCTAAGGGCACACTGTAGAGGTTAGGAATTTGATTGTACTGATTTGTCATCAAGTGTACCTTTACGGCGTCATTTCTCTCATCTCTTTTCCCTTCTCATCTCCCTAATTCTTCCTGCGGTGGTGCATGTTTAGGAGGAGGTCACAAAACCCTGAACTGTGTGAATTGTCTGATAAATTTAGAAAAGAAGCCGAATCGTCCTCCTCCTCCACAAACATGGTTGCACACCCACCCCCAATTCCCGAGGGAGGAAACCGCCCTCAAAACCCACCAGGTGGTGGAGCCTTAGATCCCATAACCCGCCTCCAAGCCCAAATGGAAATGTATAATGAGCAAATTGAAGCCATAAGGGAAACATTGGAGGAAATGCAGAACCCTCCCGAACGGGAGGAGCCTAGGTCTCTTAGCTCCTATCAGAATCCCGCTGCTACTGAAACCATAGGACAAATTCAGGTCCCCATGGGCGGGGACGACTTTGAATTAAAATCGAACATAATTGGCCTACTAAATTTCCACTTCCATGGTCTTGCAAGTGAAGATCCTTTTCTCCACTTGGAAGACTTAACCTGATTGGCTGAAACTGTTAAACCAAGAAATATCGGGTTACCTATAGTCCTCATGAAAATGTTCCCATTTTCATTGCGAGATAAAGCGTCGCAGTGGTTACGCACCCTTGGGAGAACCATCCACTCTTGGGAAGAGATGCGAACAACATTTCTCAAGAAGTTCTTCCCAATCAAGCGAACCAATGCGCTTCGCCGTGCTATCACCTCTTTTACGCAACAAAACGGCGAACAATTTCATGAAGCATGGGAGAGGTATAATGACCTCCTCAGGAAGTGTCCGCACCACGATCTGCCTAAGTGGCATATAGGCCAGATTTTCTACTACGGGCTAAATGAGACTTTGAAGCAGATTGCAGACGCTTCCTGCGAAGGAATTTTATGAATAAAGATGAGAATGGAGCATTCGGATTGTTTAAAAATATGAGCAAAAACTCAATGAACAATGCCTCCATTGTCGCATTTAATCGTACCAGCCTGCCCCGAAATGTCCACGAAGTTGACACGGGACCCTCCCATTCATCCACTGATCTTAGCCTTATAGCACAGAAATTGGATGAAGTCTCCGTCGTGCACAAGAAGATGGACGAGCTTCTGGACAACCCCGCCCGTTCTATGGCAAACACTCCCTCTTCACCACTTCGTCACAATCCCAATTCTTCCAACACTAGGCTTATCACGAGAAACCCCGTAAGACCTTCCTTACCGAGTGTCGCACCGAGCGACTCGGTAAGTCATGTGAATCTGGCTTCTGCAAGCCAGTATTTCGACACGGAGGACCAAGCCTCCATGTGCTCGGATGCATATTTACATGCGGACACGTCTTCTGGCATAGAAGACGCTTACACCCTGGGGAACAACCCGTTCTCTGCCACTTATAACCCAGGGTGGCGAAATCATCCAAATTTCGCATGGTCCAACAACCCGCAGTGCCAAAACCCCGCTGGTGGACCAATGTGACCCTCCGCACCCGTCATCCCAAGGGCCCAGTCTAATCCTATGGCGAATCCACCATCAGGCCCTTGCGTACCGCAGACATAACACGCATCAAGTCCTCTTGATAAATTGATGCGAATGATGACGGTTATGTCAAAGCGCCATAAAGACAACATGACCTCTCTTCAGCACCAATTGGCACAGCAGAATGCCGAGATCAATCAACCACGCATGACGACTCGATCTCAATGCACTCTTCCCGCCCAACCTGTTCCCAACCCGCGAAATTTCGTACCCTGTGGTCCTCAACCACAGGTACGACCTTCTCAGGGGCAGGTTAATCAGATTCTGCAAGCTCCGAGCACTCCACCAGGATTTCAGGCTAATCCCGCTGCAGCACCGCACTCTTATATCCCTATTGCGAACCCTCCTCCGCCGTATGATCCCACTGGACCCGCATCGTCCAATGCTATCACTATGACAAGCGGTAAGTAGACTGTCGATCCACCTCGACCTGATCCTGGCCCATCTTCTTCATCGCCCTCTCATTCAGGATGCGCACCGCATTCGCGAGAGGACGATGCACCCAAATTGGTGCCAGAATCAGTTCCATTCCCTGAGGCTCTACTGAGGGAGCCAAAAGGCAAGAAGAAAGATATGCAGGCCTTTGAAAACCTTCCTAATTTGTGCAGGGATGTAGAAATCAAGGTACCCCTGCTTGAGGCTATCAACCACATACCTACTGTCGCCCGATTTTTCAAAGACTACACAACACCCTGGTGACAGTCAAAGAAAACTAAGAATCCGGTGGTTCTCTCACCTCATGCGAGTTGTGCTATACTGTCAAACCTACCACCGAAGCAGAAAGATCCGGGCACACCGCTTATTTCCTGTAGCATCCAAGGCTGCAATTTTAACCGTGCCCTGCTTGATCTAGGATCTTCCATAAATCTTATACCAACCATCATGCTCGAAAAATTTTCTTTGGGAAATCTGAAACCCACCCCTGTCACGTTACAGTTGGCAGATCGTTCTATCAAAATCCCGAAAGGTGTGGTGGAAGACGTGGTGGTTAGGGTCAATAGTCTTTGTTTTCCTGTTGACTTTCTTGTTTTAGATATGGAAGTTCCTAGGTCACTTTCTGATTGTCCGATCATCCTTTCTTCCCCACCAAATCAGGCAGATTTGCAAATCCACACTGGGACCTTGAGCCCATATACTTCTCACTGGGGCTATTCCTTTTTGGATCCATCTTTCCAAGAAGCCCCTCTTCTTGGCCAATCTGAAGGCCAATTTCTTCCTCCTGACCTGTTCTCCAACCTGCCTGGGACACTCTCGTCCCAAGAAATGCCAGATCTTTCACCATCCACTCCCTAGCTGAAAGAGCTGCCTAGTACACTTAAATACGTTTTCTTAGGACCAAATGAAACACTCCTCGTAATCATCAGTTCAAAATTGACCAGGGAGCAAGAGTGCAAACTAACAAAGGTCCTCATAGAACACAAGGTAGCCATTGGATGGTCTTTATCAGACTTATCTGGCATTAGCCCCTCCTACTGCACTCACCGTATATATACGGAGGAGGAGGCTCGACCTTCCCGCGAGATGCAGCGACGTCTCAACCCTAACATGCAAGAGGTCGTTAAGAAATAAATCGTTAAGTGGCTGGATGCGGGTATAATCTACCCGATCAGCGATAGCCCTCTGGGTGAGTCCGATTCACGTTGTGCCCAAGAAGGCAGGACTCACCATCCGTGTCAATGACAGGGGCGAATCCATCCCTACACGCACTCCTACATCTTGGAGAGTGTGTGTGGATTATAGGAAACTTAATGCTGCAACTAAAAAAGATCATTTTCCGCTACCATTCATTGACCAAATCCTGGAGTGGATAGCGGGAAATAAATTTTTCTATTTCCTAGATGGATTCTCAGGATATAACCAGGTGGCAATTGACCCCCGGACCAAGAGAAAACCACTTTTACCTGCCCCTTCGGCACCTTTGCATTTAGAAGGATGCCGTTTGTACTTTGTAACGCGCCAGCAACTTTCCAGAGATGTATGCTGGCGATATTTCATGACATGGTGGGTGACTTTCTTGAGGTCTTCATGGATGACTTCTCAGTCTTTGGACCATCTTTCGATGATTGTCTTGCCAACCTGACTCGTTGATTGCATCACAAAAATACACCTGCAATAGTGCCTTCTTGTGCTATTTCCTAGCATTACCTATGCATATCAAGGGTTCTATAATCGCATTTATAAAAATACATGCATGCATGCATTTAATTGAGAGGAGAGGAGAATAAATAAAATGGCCTCGCGATTACTTTTTTCCTCAAGTGCTGCCTCACAAATTTCCTTCTTCATTTCTTTTTGATTTTAGATTTTTGACTTTTTCTTCCCGTGGCTGCATGCACCTTCTTCTTCTCCTCGCGCCATGCTTCCCTGCAGCAGCCCTCTCCCTGCCAGCCGCAGCAGCCCACTCTCCGACACTCCATGCGCAAGCCATGCACAGCCAGGGCATGGCTGTGCATGGCTTTCATCTTCTATTTAAAGTCACAGCTTCTCCTTCATCTGCAGCCTAGTCCCAGCCAAGAAAAACCCACCTGCAGCTTCTTCTCCAAGCCACCGCCCTCTCCTCCATTTCCCTCCACACGCTGGCCCTCCTCAGAGACACCCGGCGGACAGGAGCCCTCACTGTGGTGAACACCCACCACAGTGAGACCACCACCGCCCAACTCTTCAAAGAGCCGGTGGGCGTGCTGGCTCTTCTCTCATTTTTTTCTGCTCCAGCACCTTCAGCCATGGCCGCAAGCTTCAAGGTCTGAAGCTCAAAGCTCAGCGGCAGCAGCAGCGGCAAGGCAGCAGCAGCAACCCTAGCCCCTTCCATGCGCGCCTGCAGGTGCCCTCGCCCTCCGTGCGCGCTTGCAGACCTCTCAGCCTCCCGCTTTCTCCGCCCTGTCGCGCTCTCTTTCGCCTGCAACCGGCCTTTGCACGCCTCTGCAGCGACCGGCCAAGCACCCCAACAGCACCCACAGACCTCTGCACGCCCTGTCTCGCCCCTTCGCTCGTGACCCAACCCCTCTCAGTGCACTTTGTCGCAACCTTCCGCTCGCAAGCCACCAACCGAAGCCACTCCCCTGCGCGCGCCGAGCCGTCCACACTCACACAACCGCCCGTACCCGATCGCGCGGTGCAGCTTTCCACTGTAGCCACTGTTCACGCGAGTCTGTGCGACACTGTGGCTACAGTGGGGTGACCGGTGAGCTTCTCACTTTACCGGTCACCCGGCATGCCACAACCGGCCCTCGCCCGTGCGTGCGCCCACCCGTGCATCTGCCAGCCCTCTCCCAGCGCCTACCTTCGCCCTCTCCCTTCGCTCGCGCTTGCGAGCGCCCGTGCCAGCCTTCGTGCAGCATGGTGCGCTGTGTCTCCTCTCCGTGCCCTTCGCCCTCCAGCACGTGCTTCTCTGCGCACATACGTGCCTGTGCGCGAGTTTGATCCACCAGACGACGCCCTTCGCGTGCAAACGGCTTACGACACCCTTTCCTTCCTCTGCAGGCTCTCCCGCTCTCTCTCTCTCTCTCACTCTCTCTCACAACACTCTCTCTTTACACCGACGTTTACACACACATACACTCACACTTCCACACACACACACCTATACTCTATACATATATATATACATATACTTATATATATTGATATATATATACATACATATATATATATATATACTTATATTTATACATATAGTAGTACCTATATACTTATGTATTAGTATACATACATACATACATACATACATATATATATATATATGTGTGTGTGTGTGTATAAACATATATACATATACTTATATACATATACACATATATATATACTTATATCTATATATATAGTAGTATTTATATAACTAAGTATTAGTATACATATATATATACATATATACATATATCTATATACTTATATATACATATATACTTACATATATACATATACATATATATATATATATATATATATATATATATATATATATATATATATATATATTTATACATATATCTATACATATATTAGTACTTATATAAATATGTATTAGTCTATACACACACACACATATATACATCTATATACCTATATATATATATACACATATATATATACACATATACTTATACATACATATATATACATATATATACATCTATATAGTACTATATACATACATATACATATACATATATATATATATGTATGTATGTATGTATGTATCTATACTTAGATATATATATTATTACCTATATAACTAAGTATATATACATACATACATACATACATATATATATATATACACACACCTACTTATATATACATCTATATATACATATATATATATCTAAGTACATATATCTATCTATACTTATATATATATATATATATATATATATATATATATATATATATTTACATACCTATATATATATACATATACATACATACATATATAGCTACATACATATATACATATACTTATATATATACACATATATATATACATATATATACCTATAGATAATCATATATACATGTAGATATATTTACATATATACATACATATATATTTTCACGTTACTTATCATACGTGGTATCGCGGGAATATCTGTACCAGTTGCTGATATTCCCCGATACACGCGTACAAAAAGCGTGGTCACATACATCTTCCACCATCCATCTACACTCCACGCGGCACCTCGTCTTGTCGGTTGCATCTTTCTAGACGACGACCGACTCAAACCGTGCTACACTCCATCTCCGCCTCCACCCCCACCCCTTTATATACATAATATATACCTATATATATATATACTATATTTACTTTATTTCTGTTTCGCTTTCCTATTAGTAAAAAGATAAAAAAATATATAAAAGAGAAAAGATAATCTTTGATTTGCAGGTAATCCGTCTTGCGAATAGCAAGACCCGTTTTGGAACCCTGTTTTGGCTCAAAGCCAAGAACTCAATTTTGAGGGTGTGCCTCAAGGACAAAGATTACTAGAAAAAATTCTAAATAAGAAAAACACCAAAAACACAATAAACGAATGGAAGGGACTTGTTGTAGGAAAGGCGTAGAAACTTGACTTGTAACCCACTTCCCTGAGTTCGACCCTGGGCCTAAAAGTGACAAGATAAAATCAATTAGGCCAGGTTAAAAATTTTGTAAAGAGATGGTTAGGTCCGATTTAGGTTAACCACTATACACACTTCAACGATAAAATCATCATATTAATAACCTATTCGGGTCCGACACCACTCGTATCCTTAGGAGATGTATTGATGTAAACCTCGTGCTTTCCTAGGAAAAAAGTCATTTTATGGTGCACGAGGGAATTGTTCTCGGACATATCATCTCCGATAGGGGTATCGAGGTTGACAGAGCTAAGCTTGATGTCATTGCTGATTTACTTGTGCCTGGCTCTGTCAAACAAATCCGCTCCTTCCTAGGACACGTCGGTTTCTATAGGAGATTCATCAAAGACTTCTCCAAAATTTCTCGACCTTTAACTCATCTCCTATCGACCGACGTACCCTTCGATATGGGCCCCGACTGCATACAAGCATTCACTCAGCTGCGTAATGCTGTCACCAAGGCCCCCTCCAGCCGCCTAATTGGTCACTCGACTTTGAGCTCATGTGTGACGCTTCCGACCTTGCAATCGGAGCCATCCTGGGACAAAGATGCGATAGACACCCCTTCGTGGTGTACTACGCCAGTAAGACATTGGATGAGGCCCAGTGTAATTAGACTACCACTGAAAAAGAACTACTGGAGGTCCTCTTTGGGCTGGAGAAATTTCACTCTTACCTTCTGGGCTCTCACGTTATTGTTTTCACTGATCATGCGGCCATTCGTCATCTCATGCACAAGAAGGATGCCAAGCCTAGACTGATTCATTCGATCCTTCTGCTCCAAGAATTTGACATTGAGATCCACGATAAGGCCGGAGCCCAGAATGTTGTAGCTGATCACCTTTCCAGACTGGACCCTGACCATATTGGACTTACTCTGCCGATCAATGAAATTTTTCCTAATGAGCACCTATTGGCAATAAATGTGGCAAGTGGACCGTGGTATGCCGACATTGCCAATTACCTTGCTTCTGGATCCCTTCCACGTGGCTGGCCTAAAAACCAGCACGAGCGTCTCATGGTAGAAGCAAAGTATTATTTCTGGGATAATCCACTTCTTTTTCGTATAGGTGCTGATCAAAGCATCCGTCGCTGTGTTCCTGACAGCGAATTCCTTAGTGTGCTATCCTTCTGCCACGATCAGGCCTGCGGAGGCCATTTCTCTGGAAGGAAAACTGCAGCCAAGGTGTTGCAGTGCGGTTTCTTCTGGCCCTCCCTTCACCAGGATGCACACAATTATGCCAAGCATTGCACTAGGTGCCAGTCGTTAGGGTCAATGTCACGTCGTGACATGATGCCCTTACAACCCATCCTAGCTGCAGAAATCTTCGACATTTGGGGAATTGATTTCATGGGTCCCTTTCCTCCTTCCAACGGCTTCTAATTCATCCTCGTGGCCGTTGACTATGTTTCGAAATGGGTCGAGGCTATTCCCGCGCGCTGTGCTGACCATATTATATTCACCCGATTTGTCAAAGACCACATCTTTGCGCACTTTGGGATCCCTCGAGCCATTATCTCGGATGGAGGAAGCCACTTTACCCATGCATCTTTTCGGGAACTTCTGAGGAAATGCGGAGTCCACCATCATATCACATCCCCGTATCATCCTCAGACGAACGACCAGGCAGAGGTGTCGAACCGACAAATCAAGCAAATTCTCCAGAAAATGGTTCGACCTAACCGTAAGGATTGGTCCGACAAGCTGATTGACGCACTTTGGGCGTATCGGACTGCCTTCAAGGCTCCCCTTGGTATGTCTCCGTATAGAATCGTTTACGGGAAGCCTTGTCATTTGCCCGTGGAGTTGGAGCACCACGCTTATTGGGCGGTTCACCAATGTAACCTCGACCCAGACCTGTGTGGTCGAGAAAGGAAACTCCAACTCTAGGAGCTGGAAGAGCTCCGTCGTGAAGCCTATGATTCTGCTTTAACTTTCAAACAACGCACTAAGGCTTTTCATGACAGCCGTATTCGGTGGAAAGAATTTGAGCCATCTCAGCAAGTTTGGCTCTATAATGCCCGACTCAAATTCTTTCCTGGGAAACTGAAGTCCAAATGGACTGGTCCTTTTCTGGTCTCGAGACCATTTCCCAACGGGGCCGTTGAGATCGAAGATCCCAAATCTGGGCATAAATTTACAGTCAACGGGCAGCGTTTGAAACCCTATCTGACTAATGAACCTGCCCCCGTTGGAGAAACCGTTGCCCTGCTGGAGGGTAACTAATTCTTTGCCTCATTCTGAGTCCAGCTGAGGATGTTAAATTCAACGCTCGTTGGGAGGCATCCCAACAACACTCACCATCCACCATCACTTTTCACTTCACTGTCATGATCACTTCACTTTTCACTTCACCACCCACCATCCACCCACCCTACTACCCTGCTGTATACCCTACACCTCAGCTCTCGTTACCCGATCTTTCGTCCTTTCTCTACCTTTCCCTACATGCATATGAGGACATAGCATCGTTTGGCATGGGGGGTGGATAGGCATCCTTAGGATCTAGGTATTTTAGGGTATCATGCAGTTTCTATATATATATATATATAATGATGTTTAGTAATGATCTGAAGGTTGAAGCAAAAATACAATAAGTGTTTATGGATATTCAACCGCTGTTTTAAAGACTTTCCAGGCCACAGAAGCTTGATTCGCTCAGGCTCGGCTTAATTCACTTGAGCATTGACAAAATAGATCGGAATCTCTCCTAACTAAGGACGTATTCTTGTACCTGAGATACCAGTGCATGATTCGTTGGTTTGCTTCTACTTGAGAGCTTAAGTAAACTTGGTTCACACTACACATATCAAGAAAGACCAGGTGAACATAAGATCCAACCCTAATGTTCATTAAAGAAGGTGGAGTCCTTACCTGTGCTCGCAGGTAGACTTTTTATCCCAGGTTTTAGTCTTGTGATTAGGAGAAACTCTTTCCACCAAAAAGAAACTCTCCCACCAAAAAGAAAAGTGTGCTCCTCCAAATAATGTTGTAAGATATATACTGACACGTGTTTCAAAAAAAAAAAAATGATGCAAATTAGTCAGTATATCTAGCAAATGACTGTAAAGTCTCTACCCTAAAAAAGTTTTTCAGGGCAAGTCACAAATACCCTATTTTCCTGTGAGCCACAAATGTCAGAAAATGGGAGTTGAGTTTTCCGTCATCTTTTAAGGGTCAATCCGAAAACACGAGCTGAAATTGGGACCAACCTGTACTTAAAAATTCGTGAAACCCTGGGCTTGAGTCTTAATGTTCATCTGGTCAGTCTTGATCATTCACTAAGCACAAGCCATAACCTCTTGAGCTCTCGAGTACAGCAAAAACCTCCTGAGTCCAGGAAATCGTACTTAAGGTTTAAATATCAAGAGTCCTGGTTAGTCGAGAGATGATCTATGTCATGTGAGACTTAAAGTACTGGTAGTCTCCTCTACAATTGGTTCTCACAATATCCAACAATAAACACACCTATGTTACCTCAGAAGAAAATCTTCAACTTAAAGATCATTTCTAAATACATTACAAAAATGTTTTGCTAGGGACTAGCAAAAGATAGGCATGGGGGTATGATTGCACCACAAAAATACACCTGCAATTGTGCCGTCTCGTGCTATTTCCTAGCATTACCCGTGCATATTAGGTTTCCATAGTCGCATTTGTAAAAATACATGCATGCATGCATTTAATTAAGAGGGGGGAGAGTGAAATAAAATGGCCTCGCAATTTACATTTTCTCCAAGTGCTGCTTTGCAAAATTTCCATCTTTATTTTTATTTCTATTTGATTTTTGAAATCTTCCCTGCGGCTGCAAATCTTGACTTCTTCTTCGCACCTTGCCCTGCAGCCGCATGCCCAACCTCTCCCTACCATGAGCCATGCGTAGCTACATGCACAGCCAGGGCATGGCTGTGCATGCTTTCTCCTTCTATAAAAAGAGGGTTCAGCTCCTTCTTGCAAAGCGGCTGGTCCTCCCCATGAAAAGAATCCACACAGCAGCTCCACTTCTTCTCCAGGCTGTCCCCTCCCCTCTCCCTCCATACGCAGGACCTCCTCCTCAGAGGAGCCACTCTGCGGGCAGGAGTCATCACTGTGGTGCACACCCACCACCGTGAAACCACCACCGCCCAGCTCATCAAAGAGTCGGTGGGCGTGGTGGCCTTCTTCCCTGTTTCACTTTCCACGCCATTTCTGCCACTATGCCAAAGCCTCAAGTTGTGAAGCTCAACCGGCCACCGCACGCCCTACAGCAGCCGGCCAAGCCCCACAGTAGCAGTACCAAGGTGGCAGCAGCGCATGCAGGCCTTTTGCGTGCACCTGCAGGCGCCATCGCCTCCTGCTTCTTCGCACTGCACTCGCCTGTCTACCCTCAACCGGCCACCACGCCCCTCTACAGCGACCGACCAAGCTTCATCGTGCACCCCAGCCAACACCCGCAAGCCACCGCGCAAGCGGCAGGTCGCCCTCGCCCTCCATCGCGCAGGCCAGCAGCCCTCTCCACAAGCTCTGTCGTGACGTCCCGCCTGCAAGCCACCAACCAGCGCACCTTCTTTCGCGCGCGCCGAGCCACATCCACGCCATCCGCACTCACAGCATCGGGCGTACCCGGTCGAGCGGCTCGGCCATACACTGTAGCCACTGTTCACGCCAGTCTGTGAAACAGTGTGGCTATAGTGGGGTGACCGGTAAGCTTCTCACTTATCCGGTCACCCGGCGCACCGCTACCAGCCACTGCCCGCGCGTGCGTCCAGCCCCACACCCGCTCCAGCGCCCGCCCGCGCGTCTGCGTGCGCCCGTGTCGCCCGCACCCACCCGCTCCTTCGCCCGCGTATGCCTTTCAGCGCAGCACTGCGTGCTACGGTCCTCCACGTGCGCTCACTCCCTCCCAGCGCGCACCTCTTCGCACGCCTACGTGCAGCGCGGTGCGCTGTGTGCATCAGACGTCGGCCACTGGGCTCCGAATGACTTAACACCGCTCCTTCACTCCAGCAGAAGCGATCCCTCTCTCTCTCTCTCTCACAGCACTCTCTCACTCTATCTCTACACACACTCACACTCTCGCACACGCACACTCTCACTTATATAGTATTATATACATATATATATATACGTATACATATATATATTGATATATATACATATACTTATACACACATATATATCTACATATATATATACCTATATCTATATATATAGTAGTATTTATATAACTATGTATTAGTCTATATACATACATATATATATAGATATATCAATATATTTACATATATACATATACTTATATACACACACAGATATATATATATATATATATATATATATATATATATATTACTACCTATATAACTAAGTATAAGTATAGATACATACATATATATATATATATACATACATACATATATACATATATATATCTATATAACTATATATACATATATACATATATATACATATCTATCTACATATATCTATATATACATATATTACTATATCCATATACATACATATATATATATATATCTATACATATATCTATCTATACATACTTATATATATACATATATATATATACATATATACATATATAAGTACACATATACCTATATAGTTATAACCATATATATATATATATATATATATATATATATATATATATATATATATACACATATAGATATATATATATATATATATTTACATATATACATATATATTTTCATATCACACACCATACGTGGTATTGCAGGAATATCTGCACCAGTTGCTGATATTCCCCGATACACGCATACAAAAAGCGTGTTCACATTCATCCTCCACCAATCCACCGTACACGCGGCACCTTGTCCTGTTGGTTGCGTCTTTCTAGACGACGACCGACTAAACACCGTGCTACACTCCATCTCCGCCTCCACCCCCACCCCTTTATACATATATATATATACATATATGTATACTATATTTCTCTTTCCTGCCATTAAAAAGATAAACAAAAAAATATATAAAAGAGAAAAGATAATCCTTGACTTGCAGGTACTCCGTCTTGCGAATAGCAAGACCCGTTTTGGAACCCTGATTTGGCTCAAAGCCAAGACCTAATTTTGAGGGTGTGCCTCAAGGACAAGAATTATCAGAAAGAAATCTAAATAGAAAAACACCAAAAACACAATAAACGAACGGAAGAGACTCGTTGTAGGAAAGGCGTAGAAACTTGACTTGTAACCCCACTTCCCTGAGTTCGACCCTGGGCCTAAAAGTGACTAAGATAAAATCAAGTAGGCCAAGTAAAAAAATTTTGTAAAGAGATGGTTAGGTCTGATTTAGGTTAACCACTATACACACTTCAATGATAAAATCACCATATTAACACACCTATCCGGGCCCGACCACCAGACACCCATGGACTAGCATCTGTTGGTAGCTTCCAACAAAGTTGTTGGGGTCAGATGTGCCATCATATTGAACCAAAATAGGGTGTTTGAACTTCTCTGGGAAAGGAGCGGTCATCAGCTCCTTTGTGAATGGGTACGTGGTAACATACGTCTAGGGTCGTATGCCCCTTATCGCCCAAGTGACTTGGCGAACAATATCGGGAATGGAGCCTCCTCCACTTAGTGTCAGGGCTGCTCCTCAGACTCCCACAATGGCGGAGGAGGGGCCCTTGGTGGGCCAAGGGGAACCTCACCCTTCTGGCTACTAAGCTCATGCTTTAGCTTCTCGAGCTGTTCAGGTAGACGAGCGTTCTCCTCCTTTACAAGACAGCGCCACTTCAACTAGTCATCAGTGGAGCTAAAGTTTTGAGGCTCTTCCAGCCAATACTTTGCTTTCTCCTTCTATTGTTGACTTCTTCGAGCTGGTTTGCTACCAACTCTTGCTTTTCCCTTAAAACAGAAGTTTGGATTCACACGCCTCCCTTGCTTGCATGTCCAAGAGCAGATCCTCATGAAGATTTTCTTAATGAGATGGCTCAGGTTGTTGGCTAGCTTTCAATTCCTTTGCCTTGCTCGTTCCTCCGACTTGGCGACACTTTCTCGAGATAGAAACACTAAACTCAACAGGAGACTACTTTTTAGGATTTGCTCAACAAGAATGACAAGTTGAAGGAGCCATCAAAGCAATCGAAAATGTGGGACGTGAGAAAATCAAACGTTTCCCACAAATGACGCCAATTAATCGGGCCCTCTTAGAATAGAGTGCCCAATTCAAATGAAATCACACAAGAACAAAGGAAATTATTGACCCAGTTCCACCTTGAACTGTGCATGTCTGGGGAGAGTGCTTATGTCTCAAGTATCACTATTGAGTTTTGTTACGACCCGGTTCTCGAATCCCTACAGGACACGAGACCAGACTGACTCAACTGATCCCAAGACCCAGTCGTCTAACGAGAAAGTAACCAAAAAGCAGGAAAGTAAACCATATTCACTATGCTAAGCAACTAACAGTAACAAAAGTACAGCAGTAAAGAAGTAAACTACTACAGTACACACCACCACAATAGTAGAAAAGTAACCAGGTACAGGAATATAAAGTACAGAATATAAGAGTACAGAGGTGCAAGATACTACTCACTACAACAGAAAAGGAGTACAACAAGTAGCTGCAACTACTGGGCTCTACTGGGCCCAGCACCCTCTGCAGCCATAGGCTCTGGCTGCTCAACACCTGGATCTGAAAAGGGGTTATGAGTACAAAACGTCAGCGAATGATGAGTAGAGTGGCAACCAACTAACTAAAGTAGTAAAGGTGGATAGGTAGCTGTTGTTTTTCAATTTCTTTCTTTCTTTAACTAATTATTCTTTCTTTCACCACTTGGTTTATTTATCAGGTCTCTTTCTTGATCTAGAATGTTCCTCGTGGGAACGATCTTTATTACAGTCTTTTCCGAAGAGTAGAAGTCGCACATGGTGCTCTCCTGGCCGGGAGAGTCTCTCGTGGTGGTGCTACACCCAGTCAACCACCCCAAGGTCACGGACAGACGTAACGGTGACTACAGCAGACGCGATAAGCGCACAGGTAACTACCCCGCACTAGCATGCGGTCAGTCATTTTCGTTAGCGAGTGCACCCAAAGCACAACACAAAACCAGTATAGGGCCTAGCCCTCTCAGTAACAGGGGTCTAGCCCCTCTTAGTAACCAAACAGGGGTCTCACCCCTCCACAATCCACGCACCCTCACCTGACTACCCTGGTTTGCCCAGTGGGCCTAACAAGTCGGTGTAGGGCGGCTAGCTGAACCCCAGGCCCTGTGGGGTGGCTAGCTCTCTCCCTACACTAGTAGATCTCCCCAGTACAATGTACACAAGGGCCACAGAGTCAGTGCAAAGTGGCCAAACCCACCCCGGGTCTCAATCCGAAGGCGACAAGCACCCCTCTACACTAAGAGGTAACATGCGCTCCCCTTGGTACCACGTACTCAAGAGGTAACACATTTCCCGTCGCATTTCCATATCCATTCCATATATTTCCAGTAGTTCAACTACTATTCCCCCCGTGGGGTTCATGCTCATATTCCTAAAGCCATGCCATACCAAGTTTCATCATTTCTATTTCCATTCTCATATTATACATATGCAACTTGTATTTCTATCATTCACATTTCCTTACACAGGTTACACACAGGTAGCTCGTATTTCCATCCTCAATTTATATACATGCAGCTCGTATTATATCATTTAACGTATACAACAGGAATTTACATGCCACAGTTTGCTAGCACAAGTACTTTACATTTCACAGGCAGCTGTTATTTATTTATAGGAAATTGTTATTATTCTATCTACTCATTCAAGACTGCAATCCATTCATTTAATACAGACATTCCAGTATTTCTAGTCCTAAGATTCATGCCATATCCTAGGTTCTAATCATTCATTCCACACATGCATTTGGGTTTTAATTAAATTAAGGAGAAGCCACTGTTACAAGCAGGGCATCAGACGTAGTTTAAGACATCTGGGAAGTGGCCTAGCGTCTGGCCAGACATCTGGAACCCTTCCCAGACATCTGGTCTTAAATTTTTTCGACGTATGGGTTCGCATCTACGTGCCTACATGCGCAGACTGAACCTGCCGCCTTCTCTCCCTGTAGGCGTTGTTTTTCCTCCTTCTCTCTCCCCACGGCAGCCTTATAAAAATGCTTCCCCTCTCCCTCACCCTCACTTCACCGCCTTCTTCTTCTTCTTCTCCCTGTCTGCGAGAGAGCGCGCGGGCGAGAGCAGCTACAGCGACTACTACGAGTGTGTGGGGAGGAGGAGCCATTGCGAGGGGAAGAAGGAGCTCGACTGCCAGGGTACGAGCTTGCCGAGGCAGCTAGAGCCGGCCGACGAGAGAGCAGCGAGCGTGGGGTGCCGCGGAGGAGCTGCTGCAGCTCAGGCAGCAGGCGGACGTGGTGCCCTACGGGCGGAGAGCGAGAAGGGTTCTGATTCTGGGAAAATTTCCCAGAATCAGACGTCTGGACTTACGTCCAGACGACACATAAGACATCTGGAGGAAGGATCAGACGTCTAACAGGTACAATAATTGTTATCTTCTCCTTCTTTCGTGTGTATGGCCATGCAGCCATCCGCCGAGTTCTTCTGCACCCCTTCATGATGAGACCGAGTGTGTGCGTGTGCAGGATTTGCTCGGGAGGGCGCTAGGGCTCGCCATCCCACATCGGTCAGATGTCTAGACACAGTACCAGACGACGGAGAGGACCTCCAGGCGTCCGGGCTGACAATCGAACCTCTAGAAACTAAGTCCAGACAGTCCAGTCGGCTTCTGGACGTCTGAAGGACTGTGCAGACCGAGGTATGGCATGATCGACCTTTTAAGATGTCTGAAGAAGTTCCAGACGTCTGATTTTGGCCAGACTCGTCGTTTTTGACCCGTTTGGTGTCCGTTCGGAGTCCACTTTCCGCATTTCAAGTTTCATTCTTCCCAGATTTATTTCCTCTACTTGTTTACAGTAATTGTATACTATTCTGAGTAGCTCCTTGTCTTTGATCCTTGTATTAGGACCCCGTTCCGTTGCGACTCTGGGGGTTGCAGAGGTGCGCGGGATTGCCAACCACGCCCCCAGTACTTCCGGTTTTGCCGGTAGAGTGGCCTTTTAATTTAATTATCAAAAATTATACATTTATGAAACAACTAATAGAGTCTAGGGCATTGCATGAACCCTAGGGCTGTAGAATTAGATTGAATGATAGATCCTAGGGTATTGCATGAATCCTAGGACTGAAAAACTAGATTGAATGATAGATCCTAGGGTATGGCATGAATCCTAGGACTGGAAAACTAGTTGAATATATACATTGCAGTCTTGGAAAAGTGGAAAGGAAACAATAACTTCCTGTAAATTGGTTAACAGCTGCCTGTTATGAATGGATAATTACAGTTGAGAACATGAATTGTGTGGATATAAACCTGGAACGGTGAAACCTAAATTGGCTGGGTTAAAAGAGCATGAACCCTACGGGGAATTAGGAGTATAACCTCTGGAAAGTGAATGGAATAGAATTTGGGAAGTGAGCTGGCCCTTGAGTACGGAGTACCAAGGAGAGCAACTGTCCCCCTGTTTAGTGTAGAGCGGAGCTAGCCACCCCAGGGACCCAGGGTTAGGTCTGGCCACTTTGTATTGACTTTTGGCCCTCGTGTACACAGTACCGAGGAGAGCTACTAGTGTAGGAAGAGCACTAGCTACCCCACGGGCCTCGGGGTTCTGCTAGCCCTCCTACATCGACTTGCTAGGCCCACTGGGCAAACCAGGGTAGTCAGGCGAGGGTGCGCGGACTGTGGAGGGGCAAGACCCCTGTTTGGTTACTGTGGAGGGGCTGGACCCCCGTTACTGAGAGGGCTCTGCCCTATACTGGTTCCATGCTGTGCTTTGGGCGCACCTGTTAATGGCAATGACTGACCGCGTGCCAGTGCGGGGTAGCTACCCGTGCCCTTATCGCGCGTGCCGTAGTCACCGTTACGTCTGTCAACGACCTTGGGTGGTTGACTGAGGGTAGGACCACCACGGGGGACTCTCCCGGCTAGGAGAGCACCACGTGTTACTTCTACTTTTCGGAAAAGACTGCAATCAAGATCGTTCCCACGAGGAACATTCAAGATCAAGAGAAGGATCTGAGAAATAAATAAATAGTGAATAAATGGGAAAATATAAAGAAAGAAAGTAAGAATATAACAGCTACTGTCCATTGTACTGCTTCTCCTAGTTTTTAGTTGCCACTCTACTCAGCGTTTCGCTGACGTGCCACCTTTGTTACTTTTCAGGACCAGGTGTTGAGCAGCTAGAGTGGCGGCTGCAGAGGGCGCTGGGCCTAGTAGAGCCCAGTAGTGTTACTAGTAGTACCCACTGTACTTTTCTTACCATTATAGTGAGTAGTTTCTGTTACCCCTGTACTCTCTTTATTGTAAGCTTCATGTTTATGTATATGTTTATTTCTCTACTGTTGTGGTGGTGCATACTGTAGTATTTCTTTTCTCTACTGCTGTATTTTGTTACTACTAGTTATATACATGTTGCATGTGGTTCATTTTACTGCTCTTTTGGTTACTTTCTCATTGGACGACTGGGTCTTGGGATCAGTCGAGTCGGTCCGATTCTCGTGTCTCGTAAGGATTCGGGAATCGGGTCGTTACAAGATGGTATCAGAGTAAGGTCGTCCCAAGAAGTGAACCAACTGACTGGAAAATAACCAATTCACGTGTCTGTAACTAGAGTAGCCACCACAACGTTTCTTTTGACATGAGCTCTTAGACTTCTTCGTTAGATATCGTTCCATATTGATGTGTTTCCATTCTATTTCGTGTCTCCTTGCAGGAGATGCCTCGACGAGGGACTAGCGAGGCGGGCCGCTGGCGTGGCTGAGGAAAAGGTCGGCGAGGTGGGCGTGTTGCGGTCGACGTCTCAGTGGACCAGCCACTGCTCCCGGGCATTCAGGCCCAGGACCTCGCCCAGCTGATACGGGACATAGTGCGAGAGGAGCTCCACCCACCGGCCCGAGCGCCTCTCCCTGGGGCTGCGGAGGGGGAGTCCTCTGTGGGACCACGCGACGAACGCGGTGCTGAACACGGGGGAGGGGATGGGCCGCCACCGCCCCCACCTTCCTCCGACTCTTCTGTGCACGAGGCTTCCTTACCTGGAGGTGCACCAGCATCCCCACTGCAGCGCCACTTCGAGCTTTTCGGGCAGTTCCGGAAGCTGAAGCCCCCCTCCTTCAAGGGGGATGAGGACACGATCGAGGTGGAGGACTGGCTCGAGCAGATCGAGAAGGCTTTCGACACCCTTCTTCCCCCGATGGAGTGCCGCGTGGCCTTTGCCACGTACCAGCTGGAGAGTGCGGCACACAGGTGGTGGAGGGCGGTCAGGGAACAGGAGAGGGACGAGCCGACCTGTGACCTGTTCGTCACCCTCTTCTGCGAGCAGTACTTTCCCCAGACGTGGCAGGACCAGAGGAGGCGGGAGTTCCACACTCTCCGCCTGGGGACGATGATCGTGAGAGCGTACCGCACGCATTTTCTAGAGCTGTCCCGCTTCGCAGCGACAGCAGTAGCCACTGAGGCGGAGCACCTTTGGAGGTTCACCGAGGGGCTCCGGCCTGCGATTCGTGGGTATGCCAAACCCCTGAAGCTGCCTACGTTCTCGAGGGTGGTGGAGGCAGCTATGACCTACGAGGAGACCAACCCGTCCGCGCGAGATACTGACAGTGGGCGGAAGAGGCCCTACCAGCCAGATTTTTCACAGGGCCGATGAGAGAGGAGACACGTGGCGTCCGCAAGAGAGCCGTCACGTTTTGCAGGGCCATCAGTGGCCTTTGGGGGCCCTCGACAGGGGCTAGTTGCTAGCATCGGACCCCCGCCTAGCCGACAGCAGGGACCCACTGAGGGCGGGAGTCAGGTTCCCCTCTGTTACCAGTGTGGCCAACTGGGCCACATCAGGAAGGACTGCCCATTTAAGGTAAGAGGTCAGCAGACGCTTCCCGCGCCAAGCACTGGAGGGCGAGCAGGAGGCCGCGGTTTCCAGGTGCGAGGAGGAGGACCGCAGTCACGAGGAGGGTATCGGCCAGCAGCTACCTGTCCGACGCAGAGTGTGGCTGCTTCGTCCGCACCTAGGGCTGAGGGGCGTATCAACACCCTGACAAACAGGGTTGCCAGAGCTCGGGATCAGTGGTGGCAGGTATGGTTTTAGTTTCCGACAGACTCGTTTACATACTTTTCAATTCCGGCTCTACGCACTCGTTTGTCGCAACCAGTTTTGCAGTTACTTTGGGGCAGGATTATATGCTGTTAGAGGATCCGTTTGTGATCAGAGGTCCGAGTGGTCAGCTGTTTGTAGCTGAGGAGGTATACACGGGTTGCAAGGTTAGTATTGGGAGACATAGCCTTCCCGCTGACCTGATTATGATACAGATGGAGGACTTTGGCGTAATTCTGGGGATGGACTGGTTTCCGCTTACCACGCTTTTGTGGACTATTTTGAGAGGAAGATCGTCTTCTCCATACCAGAGTTGCCTTCTTTCGAGTTCCACGGTCAGCCAGTGGACGGAGGCTTCAGGTGCATTTCTGCACTTCAGGCGGTGAGACTTTTGAGCCAGGGGTGTGAGGGCTTCCTAGCTTGTGTGGTGGCAAAGCCCAGCCCTGTGGCAGACTTCCAGAGTATCCCGGTGGTCAGAGAGTACCCCGACGTGTTCCCAGATGAGTTGCCAGGACTACTGCCCAAGAGTGAGATCGAGTTTGAGATCTCACTAGTACCAGGAACCAGCCTCATCTCCATCGCACCATACAGGATGGCACCACTTGAGTTGCGAGAGCTCAAGTCTCAGTTGCAGGATCTTTTGGAGAAAGGCTTTGTGAGGCCCAGTGCATCTCCCTGAGGAGCCCCGGTACTGTTTGTAAAGAAGAAGGATGGTACCCTACGCCTTTGTGTGAACTATCGACAGCTGAGTAGGGTCACCATCAAGAACAGATATCTGCTGCTGAGGATTGACAACTTGTTTGACCAGCTGCGAGGTGCCACGGTATTCTCCAAGATCGACTTGAGGTCTGGATACCACCAGTTGAGGATCAAGGAGGCAGATGTCTCCAAGACAACTTTCCGCACCTGGTACGGACACTACGAGTTTCTGGTCATGCCGTTTGGGCTGACCAATGCCCCCGCTGCCTTCATGGACTTGATGAACCGGGTGTTTAGACCATACTTGGACCAATTTGTTGTGGTATTCATTGATGATGTGCTCATCTATTCTCGAGATCAGACGCAGCACGAACAGCACTTGCAGATGGTTCTGGACACACTGAGACGACGTAGGCTGTATGCCAAATACAGTAAGTGCGAGTTCTGGTTGAGGGAGGTGACCTTCTTAGGTCATGTGATCTCTGGAGATGGCTTGGCGATGGACCCAGCCAAGGTCGAGGCAGTGCTCAGGTGGGAGAGACCGCGTACGGTTACTGAGATTTGCAGTTTCCTGGGACTGGCAGGCTACTACAGACGGTTTATCAAGGGCTTTTCACAGATTGCACGTCCTATGACACAGTTGACCCGGAAGGACGTGCCCTTCACTTGGACAGACGCCTGTGAGGCGTGTTTTCAGGAGCTGAAGGAGAGGCAGACTTCGGCTCCTGTGCTCACCATCCCTGACAGTAGTGGCGGGTTCGTTGTGTACACGAACGCCTCCTTACAGGGGTTAGGGGGTGTGCTCATGCAGAGGGGTCATGTTTTTGCTTACGCTTCGCGGCAACTGAAGCCCCATGAGCATAGCTACCCTACCCACGACCTGGAGCTGGCAGCTGTTGTCTTCGCGCTGAAGACCTGGAGGCACTACTTGTATGGTGAGACCCTCAAGATTTTCACAGATCACAAGAGCCTCCGATACCTTTTTGATCAGAAGGAGCTCAACATGAGACAGAGACGTTGGTTGGAGCTCCTGAAGGACTATGACTGCAGCATTTCCTACCACCCGGGAAAGGCCAACGTGGTGGCTGACGCCTTGAGCCGGAAGGTGCCCGCACACTTGGCCAGTTTACAAGTGCAAAGTTGGAGCCTTTTGGAGGAGATAGCCAGTTGGCGATCCCTAGAGTTACAGGGGAACTGTGGGGCAATGACTGTGACACGACAGACGAGGCCAGAACTGATAGATCGCATCATCACAGGACAGATGGCTGACCCGTACTTGCAGTCCTTGCATGACAAAGTACTGTCAGGAGACCCAGGGGACTTTTCTTTCACAGACCAGGTGCTGCGCCTGAGGGGACGTTTGTGCGTTCCCAGAGACGAGGAGCTATTGAGAGAGCTCCTGACTGAGGCACACGGTTCCAGATTCACCATACATCTCGAAAACACGAAGATGTACCATGACTTGAGACGCGAGTTTTGGTGGAGGGGAATGAAGCGGGTTGTGGGTGAATTCGTGCAGCAGTGCTTAGTGTGCCAGCAGGTGAAAGCCCAGCATCAGAGGCCTGCAGGGCCGCTACAGCCACTTCCAGTGCCAGAGTGGAAGTGGGAGAGCATCACCATGGACTTGGAGGTGGGCTTACCTGTTACCCAGCGATGACACAACGCAGTCTGGGTAATCGTTGATACATTGACAAAGACGGCGCGTTTCTTGCCGATCCAAGTCACCTTGGGACCAGCACAGTTGGCAGAGAGGTATATTCGCGACGTGGTACGTCTACACGGAGTTCTGCGAGAGATCGTATCCGACCGGGATACCCGCTTTACGTCCCAGTTTTGGGCTAAGTTTCAGCAGGCCCTGGGGACGCGGTTGAGGTTCAGTACAGCTTACCACCCCTAGACGGATGGACAGTCTGAGCACACGATACAGACACTTGAGGACCTTTTGCATGCCTGTGTACTGGACTAAAGGGGCTCTTGGGAGGAGCACTTGCCCCTGGAGGAGTTTGCATATAATAACAGTTATCACTCGAGCATCGGCATGGCACCCTACGAGGCTCTATACGGACGGAGATGTACGGCACCCTTGAGTTGGGTTGAGGTGGGGACCAAGTGGGAGGTTGGCCCCAGGCTGATCCGGCATAGTCAGGAGGTAGTCAAGCAGATTCACAGGCGACTCCGCACTGTCAGGAGCAGGCAGAAGAGCTACGCGGATCGGAAATGTAGAGAGGTGCAGTTAGAGGTTGGGGACCACGTCTTCCTTCGTGTTTCGCCCATGAAGGGCCTGTAGCGGTTTGGGGTGAGAGGGAAGCTCACACCGAGGTTTGTGGGGCCCTTTGAGGTCCTGGAGCGGGTTGGACCCGCTGCTTACAGGCTTGCCCTCCCTCCTCAGCTTTCTGGTGTGCACGACGTGTTCCACGTGTCCAACCTCAGGAAGTATGTCGCCGATCCCAGTCACGTCCTGAGCCATGAGAGCGTCGAGGTGGGCGACGACCTGACCTACCTTGAGCGGCCAGTGCAGATTCTTGATAGAGCCGTACGCAGTCTGAGACGAAAGCAAGTACCCCTGGTGAAGGTCTTGTGGAGGAGCCAGCGGTACGAGGAGGCTACCTGGGAGCCTGAGGCGGCGATGCAGGAGGGGTACCCAAAGCTTTTCGTGGGTACGTCTTTTCGGACCGGCTTCGGTCCTCTTTGAGTTTGTTATGTATATATTGTTCTTTCTCGTCCCTAGTTAGCGCAAGTTTCGGGGACGAAACTTCCTTTGAGTTTGTTATATTGTTATGAGCAGGGCATCAGACGTAGTTTAAGATGTCTGGGAAGTGGCCCAGACGTCTGGCTAGACATCTGGAACCCTTCCCAGACGTCTGGTATTAAATTTTTATGGCGTACGGGTTCGCGTCTGTGTGCCTGCGCGCGCAGACTGAACCCGCCGCCTTCGTTCTTCTCTTTCTCTCCCTGCAAGCATCATTTTTCCTCCTTCTCTCTCCCCACGGTTGCCCTATAAAAACGCTTCCCCTCTCCCTCACCCTCACTCCACCGCCTTCTTCTTCTTCTCCCTGTCTACGAGAGAACGAGCGAGAGAGAGCGGCCACAGCGACTGCTGCGGGTGTATGGGGAGGAGGAGCCGTTGTGAGGGAAGAAGGAGCTCGACCGCGAGGGTGCGAGCTTGCCGAGGCAGCTAGAGCCGACTGGCAGGAGAGTAGCGAGCGTGGGGTGCCGCGAAGTAACTGCTGCAACTCAGGCAACGGGCGGATGCGGTGCATTGCGAGCGGAGAGCGAGAAGGGTTATGATTCTGGGAAAATTTCCCAGAATCAAACGTCTGGACTTACGTCCAGATGACGCATAAGACGTCTGGAGGAAGGACCAGACGTCTAACAGGTACAATAATTGTTATCCTCTCTTTCTTTCGTGTGTACGGCCATGCAGCCGTCCGCCGAGTTCTTTTGCAACCCTTCATGATGAGAGCGAGTGTGTGCGTGTGCAGGATTTGTTCAGGAGGGTGCTAGGGCTCGCCATCCCACACCGATCAGACGTCTAGACACAGTACCAAATGACGGAGAGGACCTCCAAACGTCTGGGGTGACAATCGGACGTCTAGAAACTAAGTCCAGACGGTCCAGCCAGCTTCTGGACATCTGAAGGACTGTGCAGACCGAGGTATGGCATGATCGACCTTTTAAGATGTCTGGAAGAAGTTCCAGACGTCTGATTTTGGCCAGACTAGTCGTTTTTGACCCGTTTGGGGTCCGTTCGATGTCCATTTTCCACATTTCAAGTTTCATTCTTCCCAGATTTATTTCCTCTACCTGTTTACAGTAATTGTATACTGTTCTAAGTAGCTCCTTGTCTTTGATCCTTGTATTAGGACCCCATTCCGTTGCGGCTCTGGGGGTTGCGGAGGTGCGCGGGATTGCCAACCACGCCCCCAGTACTTCCGGTTTTGCCGGTAGAGTGGCCTTTTAATTTAATTATCAAAAATTATACATTTATGAAATAATTAATAGAGTCTAGGGCATTGCATGAACCCTAGGGCTGTAGAATTAGATTGAATGATAGATCCTAGGGTATTGCATGAATCCTAGGACTGAAAAACTAGATTGAATGATAGATCCTAGGGTATGGCATGAATCCTAGGACTGGAAAACTAGTTGAATATATACATTGCAGTCTTGGAAAAGTGGAAAGGAAACGATAACTTCCTGTAAATTGGTTAACAGCTGCCTGTTATGAATGGATAATTACAGTTGAGAACATGAATTGTGTGGACATAAACCTGGAACGGTGAAACCTAAATTGGCTGGGTTAAAAGAGCATGAACCCTATGGGGAATTAGGAGTAGAACCTCTGGAAAGTGAATGGAATAGAATTTGGGAAGTGAGCTGGCCCTTGAGTACGGAGTACCAAGGAGAGCAACTGTCCCCTGTTTAGTGCAGAGCGGAGCTAGCCGCCCCAGGGACCCAGGGTTAGGTCTGGCCACTTTGTATTGACTTTTGGCCCTCGTGTACACAGTACCGAGGAGAGCTACTAGTGTAGGGAGAGCACTAGCTACCCCACGGGCCTCGGGGTTCTGCTAGCCCTTCTACACCGACTTGTTAGGCCCACTGGGCAAACCAGGGTAGTCAGGCGAGGGTCCGCGGACTGTGGAGGGGCAAGACCCCTGTTTGGTTACTGTGGAGGGGCTGGACCCCCGTTACTGAGAGGGCTCTGCCCTATACTGGTTCCATGCTGTGCTTTGGGCGCACCCGTTAACGGAAATGACTGACCGCGTGCCAGTGCGGGGTAGCTACTCGTGCGCTTATCGCGCATGCCGTAGTCACCGTTACGTCTGTTAGCGACCTTGGGGTGGTTGACTGAGGGTAGGACCACCACGGGGGACTCTCCCGGCCAGGAGAGCACCACGTGTTACTTCTACTTTTCGGAAAAGACTGCAATCAAGATCGTTCCCACGAGGAACATTCAAGATCAAGAGAAGGATCTGAGAAATAAATAAATAGTGAATAAATGGGAAAATATAAAGAAAGAAAGTAAGAATATAACAGCTACTGTCCACTGTACTGCTTCTCCTAGTTTTTAGTTGCCACTCTACTCAGCGTTTCGCTGACGTGCCACCTTTGTTACTTTTCAGGACCAGGTGTTGAGCAGCTAGAGTGGCGGCTGCAGAGGGCGCTGGGCCTAGTAGAGCCCAGTAGTGTTACTAGTAGTACCCACTGTACTTTTCTTTCCGTTATAGTGAGAAGTTTCTATTACCCCTGTACTCTCTTTATTGTAAGATTCATGTTTTATGTATATGTTTATTTCTCTACTGTTGTGGTGGTGCATACTGTAGTATTTCTTTTCTCTACTGCTGTATTTTGTTACTGCTAGTTATATACATGTTGAATGTGGTTCATTTTACTGCTCTTTTGGTTACTTTCTCTTTGGACGATTGGGTCTTGGGATCAGTCAAGTCGGTCCGATTCTCGTGTCTCGTAGGGATTCTGGAATCGGGTCGTTACAGCCACTCTACCAGTAAACCCAGGAGTAGTGGGGGCTTGAACGGCAGGCTCACGTGCCTCAACAAGCCCCAAACTCTCAACAAAATGAAGTCCTATCACAAGGATCAATCACAAGAGAATACTCAGAACAATATAGAAAGTCTTCTAACAAGTAGAGGAATTAATACGGAAAATATCGGTATCTTATTTGTGGAAAATAGACCTCAAACGGACCCTAAACGGATCAAGAACAGTGATTCTGACTCAAATCAGACATCTGGAACACCTTCTAGATGTCTTAAAAGAGTCCAATAACGTACCTAAGCCTCTACGTCAATCCTCAGACATCCAAGAACTCTTTTGGCCCATCTGTACCCAGCTCCAGACATCCGACCACCTCTCCGGACGTCTGGAAGCGCTTCCCATCGTCTGGTATGTCGCCCAGACGTCCGAAATGAGTGGGAGGGCTTGTCTCATGCCTTCCCGAAGCGAAACCTGCATGAAATCCACCAAATCTCCTCAAAAAGACACGCAATAGTGTCTCGGTGGAGTGGCCTACATGGCCGTATCCTCAAAGAAGACGTACCTTCTCGAAGTCTACTCAGACGTCTGGAACCTCCAGACGTCGGCTAAGTCATCTGGACATCGCGCCAGATGTCTGATTCTGGGAAAAACCCAAAACCAGAACCTGCTTCCGCCCTCTCGCACCACATGTGGCCGCGCTGCGCCCTCTCGCTTACAACTCTAACTGCAACAGTATCGGGGAGGACCTCCCCGACGTACTCCTCCGCCTTGCGCATGTGCCGCTCCAACCATGAGCTCACCGGCAAGCTCCTACACGAGCTCGCAAGTGCAACTCCTCTCCCTCTCACGCTGCTCCTCCTCTCCTTACGCAACTCCCGAGCTCTTACTTTCTCTGCTGCTCTCACTGGAGGGAAGGAGGAAGGTGGCTGGGAAGTGGGGTGGAATGAGAGAGGGGAGGGGGCTTTATAAGGGTATGGGTTTAGGGTTTTGCTGTTGGCGGAAGGAGAGAGAAGAAGAAGGTAAACGAGGGGGTGTACTGTCTGCGCGCAGACACGAGCTCGTACTCAAAATTTTTGATTTCCAGATGTCTAGGAAGGTGTCCAGACGTCTGACCAGACATCTGACCCACAGTCCAGATGTCTTAAAAGGCTCAAACAACATGGGTCTTAACAAGTTTGGTAAGTACAGAGCACAAAGAAACTCTCTCTTCCTCTCTTCTCTCAGATTACATAACCCTCTCTCTTAGGATATCATAGGTTTATATAGGTTGCGTGGTCCTCGATCGTGGGGATCGTGGGTCATAATGTTGGCCCACAATCCTACAATCGAATTACAGTGAGGACGTGACCCATAATTGTCGTGCCCATCTGCCTTTCGAATACATGAAGCACGCTGGGTAACTAGTGCTTCAAATGAAGATCTGCCTTCGAAGGTGGATCTGTTTGAATTACCAGGCAGGCAGGTGAAGACCCATCTGTAGGTATCCGAACCCAGCAATGATGTAAGCGAGTTTTGGATTTGGTTCATGAGTTTATTGCCTTCATGGGCCCTCTTAAATGAGGCCCAGCTAAAAGGATTTTTCTTCCCTCATCAATTCTTGAGAAGTTATTTGCATACAAAAGTGCTTTCATTTCAATCTCATTGTCGAAACGCTCTTATAATCTGCTTTCCTCATTCTTGATTCTTATACTTCAATATCAAGAAGTTTAAGGGAGTATTTTTCTTTAGTCCTACTATATGTATTTGCATATCCACTTGCTATTGTCTTTATAGGACTATTGTACATCTATTTTTTAGATTTACTTGTGCATTTTGGTGCCTAAGTTGTAGGCTTTTCATTCTTTTTTAAGAAAAGGAACAAAATCTTCTTGGGTTCATCCATGAAGAGTTTATGTACTAGAGGTACACTGATGAGAACCTCATCATGAGCCATAACTAGCTCATTTTGACCTAATACAAAGGATAAAAGCTCCTACATATCTCAAGGAAAGGCTTAACTCAGAGAATCCTGAGTTTGAGAAGAAAATAAGTCATAAGGGGTAAAAATGCAATTTTACCAGTATAATCTGCATACAGGGTAATTCAGGGCCCAAACATAGGTCAAAGCAGCTTAATAAGAATAAGAGTGGGATGAAATGATCTAGCAAGGGCTACTGCAATTCCAAGAAACTAAATGATAATCTGTAACCCTAAAAGAACCCACTTCAATTCACAAGGTTCGAGGCAAAGTAAAAATAGAATAAACCCTCTAAAATTCATAGAAAAATAATCTCCAGGGTTTAGAACCTTCAATTTGGCCTTCAGAACCCTTTTTGACCTACATTGAGAACCATGCCCAATTAATAACTTAATTTGGGTTTTTGCGTAAATTGACCGGTCAAACAAGGTTTAATATGGAAATGAAATTCACCATCAGATTCCTTAGGTCCTAATTAGTCATGTATAAAAACTTGAGCCCAAGAAGAAACCTCCTTGACCGACTTTACACTTTGGTCCTCATATATTTACTCTTTGGCCCTCAACTTTTGAACCCTCGCATTTTGGCCCCTAACTCTCCTTCGTTCTTTGCAATCAGGTCCCCCCTGCAAAACCTGCCAGCACCATGCTCCGGCGACCTTGCGCGGAGCATGGCGCCGCGCAGGGTGAGGTGGGGGACCTGGCAAGTAAACCGGGGGTGCCCTGCGTCGTCAGCCGTCGCAGGGACACCCCCCTGGTCGTTGTAACCCACCATACCGGCCGTGCGAACGCACGGACGGTATGGGTTCTTGTTTCCGGCCATCCTCCGGCGAGGGAGACACGTCGTCTCCCTCCGCCTTCCTCCCTGTTTGATCCCTATAAATACCCCCCGTTGCTCCACCGACCGGGGCAGCCTGGATCTGACGGAGAAAATCCCCAACTTTCCTCTCTTCTTCCTCCGGCAGACGCTCACCAGCTCCGGCGGTTTCCTCCCCCTCCACCTCTTCGCTCTGCCGCAATACCAGCAGCAGAGACTTCCTCCCCTGCTCTTCCCGCGCCACGCCGCACCCAGCTGGCGCCTCTCCGGCTCTCTGCTCGCCGCCGCCCCTTTCCCTGAGCATCGTCTTCTCCGGCGACAGTCGATACGACTGTCGCCCTGTTCCTCCCCCTTCGTCCCTGCAAGTAAGCTAGAGCTACTCCCCTTCTTCTCCTCTTTCTTTCCCCGCTTTCAATTTATTCAATTAAGCCCTCGACCGACCCTGACCATCGTCACCCCCTTCGTCTCCGACCACCCTCCGGCGAGCCGCTCCCATCACCTCAGCGACCCACACGGCTCGCCGACCACCGCAGGACCTCCGCCTCCTCACCCTGATCAACCTTCGCCCTGCCACTTCCCCCACATCACCCTCTGCAACCCCACCGAACAGACCCATCCTCCGACCCACAGTCCGACCTAGGGCAGCCCTCGCACGCCGCCCCGCGCCTCGCCACCACCCACACGAGCTTCGCCGCACCCTGGCGAAGCTCCTGGCACTTTCTGATTAGGCCGAGAGGCCGTTTTCTTGTGAACAGACCACCCGACCTCCGCCGCCATTGCCGCGCAGGAGGAACTGCTTCCGCCTGCAGCTACAGGTGCGCCACACTCAGCGCCAAGCCCAGATTCAACTCCCAGGCCTTGCGAGGCGTTTTGGCAAAACACCAGGTTCGCAGCTAAGGAAGAAAGCTTCGCGTGACGCCGCAATCTCCTGCTGATTTCCCCGCTGTGGGCGCGCAATTGAGGTGGGACATTTAGTCCCACCTCGGAAAAGCCTGAAGAGTCGCAGCGACATAAGATGCAAAAGTGCTGGAGGCTTACTGCCTCAGCACACGGGGTGAGGTCCCCTTCACCCGCCCGGTTACCCGGTCTCGTCCGCGCTCACGCCCCGCGGACCTGACCCGACCCGACCCGACTTAAGACTGACCTGCACTCCTCGCCCACCACGCACGCCGGTGGGCCTGGACCCGGGCCTGACCCGAACCCGGTTACCCGGTAGCTCTGGGAGAGCTTTCCCAAGAGTGGTTTCAGAGAGAGAGAGAGACGCGGGGGGGGGGGGAGGGTAGAGTAGGTTTTGCCTCTGACGAAAAACTCTGAAGTGTGCAGGCACAGGCGAAGAAGAAGACCCGCGGAAGAAGAAGGAAGCTGACTGTAGCAACAGGTAGTTAAGTCGTCTGATTTGGAAATCAGACGACGGCCTGAAGGGAAAAGAAGAAAGGAGGGGTGACGTCCCTGGCTGAAAAAGAAAAGAAGAAGCTGACACTTAGCCGCAGGGAGGAGAAACAAGAAGAAACCTTCACAGAAGAGACTGCAGAAAAAGAAGAAGAGAGACCAAGACAGAAACCAAGGAAGAAGAAGAAGGAGATCTGAAGAAAGAAAGAGGAGCATCACCTCTGCAGAACAAAGAAGAAGAAGGAGATCTGAAGAAAGAAAGAGGAGCATCACCTCTGCAGAACAAAGAAGAAGTAGGAGATCTGAAGAAAGAAAGAAAGAAGAACATCACGAGGAGAAAACAAAGAGAACAACAAATTCTTTCCCTCTCTCTTTCTTTATTTTGTAAAAGAAACATGTATATCTCTAGAATACAACTTGCTCCCTGAGTTCGACCTCGGGAACTCTTTTATTTTCCGAGTAAAAAAATTTATATATTTGAAATGTTGGTAATAACTGGCTATACTACAACGTTATAACAATAAAACCCGGTTATCCCGAACCGACGTTTCATACACCACCCTCAATTCTTTGTGGTATGGGTTAGTGATTCCTAAAAAGTGTACAGGCGAAACCCTAGATAGGAATATCTTGGTAGAGGTTTTTTTTCGATTTGAGTTTCCTCTATAAATCCTTGTATTCACTAGTGGTTTCATTGTGATTTAAATTTTTAATTTTCTTATACTTTTTTCTAAGCACAAATCATCTCCCCTATTGTACCAATTTCATTTGGTATCAGTGTAGGCTCCACCATTTCATTAGAGTAATTTTCAAGTGATTCGATGACTACAAGAGTGATTACAGCTTCAAGAAACAATGGGTAATCAACCACAAAGCCACCTTATTTCGATTGAACAAATTACACATATCAGAGGCAAAGGATGGAGATTTTTCTCCAATTCGAAGACTTCTCTATCTGGGACATGGTAGAGAACCCATTTCGTAAAGCCCTTAAAGTCTGAAGGAGGTTCCTACACTAAAGATCAGAAGGAGCAACTCATGCTCAACTCAGAGGCCATGAACGCACTCGACTGTGCAATAAGTTAAAAAGTGTTTAACCGGATATGTCAATACACCATGGCAAATGAAATTTGGAGGACAGTCCAAATTACTCATGAAGGAACCAATAACGTAAAAAATTTCCAAAGTATTTCCTTTAACCCATGATTTTGAGAAGTTTTGAAAGTCATGAAGGAGAAACGATCAAAGAGCTGTACACACGTTTCACCAATATTGTCAACAACTTGAAGACACTGGCAAGAATTTCATAAAGGGAGAACTCGAAGGTAAAAGTTTGCAATCATTGACCTCTCCATTTGAGCCTAAGGTTACAATTTTCGAGGGAACAAATGGAGTGGAAAATCTCAACATGGATAATCTAATAAAAAATATAATGGCTTAGGAAAAAAGCTAAATTAGAAGGCCACAAAAAAGCTAAGAAGAACTTACTTTCAAAGTTGAAAGAAACCTAAGGATTCTTCAAAGAATGACAAAGATATTTCCTTCCACTTAAGAAAATTCATAAAATTCTTGAGAAACAAGAAGAATCTTAAGAAGAAAAGGGGATATAACAAGGACGAGATCCTATCATCTACTACCAATATAAAAATATTTGGAAAGAATGTCCCTTACTTAAAAAGGAGCGCTACAAGAAAAAAAGAGCAAACTCTGAAAAAGCTAGCAAAGAAATTTAAGAAGAAGAAAGCGCTCCATGCAACTTAGGATGACTCCAATTCAAATTTAAGTGAAGAAGAGGACAACTAAAGTGACTCTACTTCAGAAAATGCTGCATGTCTTGGTCTCATGGCCATAGACAATGAGGTGTCCGATTTAACTTTTGAAGAACCTTTTGAAGCTTTCAATGAATTTTTTGATTCCTATAAGAAACCTAAAAATGAAAATAAAGAGTTAAAAACTAAGGATGAATTGTTTCTTGGTGAAAAAGTTTAGTTCAAGAGGAAGAATTTTCGATTGCTTAAGTAAGTTCTATGAAAAGCAAAATTAGTGAACCTGAAAGGAGTGTTGATACTCTAAAAGAAAATTCTCAAAAGCTTCTTATTGATCTTAGCAAGTTTACTAAGAGAAAAGAGAACTTGGATAAGTTACTATATAAAGGCCTTCCTCAAACAAGTTTTGAATCAGATATTCTAGGTTTTCTCAACCTTTAAAAGTAGCTAATGAAAAATTATCTCCCAGTCAAAAGGTTGTATAAAAAACATCTTCCAATGATTTTTTGGAGGAAAACTAACATTCATGGACCCAAGAAAAGATGGATACCAAAAACCACATTACAAACTTGTTTTGTAGGATATGGTGATGTTGAGTTTTCAAGTGAGCTTTTGCCATCACTAAAAATGCAATTAGAGCATTGAGAAAGATTCCAACCCAAACATCTATTCCAAAGGTTCCAACTCAAAGGAAGAAATATTTTATAGGAGGAAACCAAAGGAAGATGGACCATGGACAATGACTTCTCCAAGCACATGATAAGAGACAAAGACCTCTTCACCTATTTGGGGTTCAAGAATGAAGTCTTCGACACATTTGGGAACAACTGCAAAGGCAAGATTGTCAGTATTGGGACTATTAGTTGAGGTAATAATTCCTTTAGTCAAGAAGTATTGGTTAGAGTTCGCAAACACAACCTCTTGAGCATTAGCCAAATATGTGATAAAGGGTTTAATGTTCTTTTTACTTCTATGTTTTTCATAATTTTAGATAAAAATAACAACAAAATTCTTTTAGAAGGAAAAAGATACAAAATATTTATGTTGTAGTAATTGATAAAGAGAATGTCCATGACTATTTAGTTGCCTCTGAAAATGAACTTTCTTTGTGGCATAAAAGATTAGGTCATATACACATGAAGCACCTAAATGAATTAGTTAAGTGCAATCTTGTTAAAGGACTTGCTCACAAGAAGTTCAACATATAGACTTAATTTGTGATGGTTTCATACTAGGAAAAATACACAAAAGCTCTTTTAAGAACAAAATCATAGTTTCTACAATTGGAGTTTCGTGCCCTAAGTGAACCAACCTTAGTCGAATCACTCGATTGGTGATCTAAATCTGAGTGTCAAATCATATGGACACACTAATATGGTATATACTATGACATGTGGGCTATACTGATGACAGGTATCAAAGGATCCAAACAATTTGGATTGAGCATTTCAATAAGTTATCGAGAACCATCATGAAATCCAATTATAGTCTCTAGTCTGAGAAGAGTGACAATCTTCTTTAGAGACTATTGCATGATTAATTCCCTTGATACACATCCTCTGCATGGGCATAAAGATTCAAGGTTGTCACACAAGTTGAGTCAAGGAGTTGACTTGACGAGAAGGAAAAATAGAAGCCCTTCTCTTATTATTGTCATGGAGAAGGCATATCCTTTGACCTAAGATAGATATGTGTCTCTTTTCACAAACACATGCATTTAGTGGATCGGTAGTAGATACAACCATCTTATTGCTAATACTAGAAAGCTAGTGCATGTGGGAAGGGACAAGAGATGCATGTTCTTTCAAAGGGATCACACAAATCAATTGTCGTAAGTGTACACAACAGATTGAGAGCCTCGAGCTTGCTTTGTGTATATTGGGAAATATGAAATTCCATGCGTGCTTGTAATGGTCCTGATCAGACCAATACATGAAGAGAAGAAATTAGTCCTTTGGGAAAGGATCTGGTCTTCGTTCTCGTCCCAATGATACAAAGAGAATGCAAAAATTATGTAACCTATGATATGATGGATAGTGAATCTCGGATTTAATCTTAAGGGTTATATATGTCTTCGAGTGTAAAGAATTCATGGGTATTTAGAATAACTAAGGGCAGCATAGTGCTATAATTCCACTAATCCTGGACACTTGATTATTGGCGTGATGAAACTAATAATCATTTTGGTGGGTTCCTATTTGATTGGATTGATTGATGCAAATTAAGGAGCTAAATTGCATTCAATTTGGTGATTAATTGCACCTAATTTGATTAGATACAATCCAAGCGTTGGATTGCAATAATTTATATTCTGATGCTAGATTAAAGCATCCCATAAGTTGTTATGGGTTGATCCTATAAAATTCAAATAGAATTAGATCTCAACCCTTGAATGGAGATCCAAGGCTTCCCATCATATTAGGTTTAGCCCTTGGATCCATATATATATTTCCCTAAACCAACATGGAAACCCTAATTGGTCCAAAATCATGTGTAGCCACCAAATAGAATAAGAATTGAGGCCTTTTTCTCCTTATATTCTTCACATTCTTCTTCCCTTTCCCATAAAGAAGATGAAGAAGGACGACTAAGGGAATCTCTAGGTGGCCCTTTTCTTCTTGGAAAGGAGGTTGCCCAAGGAAAGCCCTAGCTTACCTCCTCTCCCACCTACTAGTACAAGCAAGATGTCTAGAAGGCTTCTAAAACATCCAGCCACTATTGAAATCAAGGATTAGATCCTTGATTGATCGATTCTTCTTCCTGGCCCTCCCCTCTTTGTGTTGGATGTCGACCAGGAGAACAAAGGGGTTGATAGGCTTATGCTCGATTGTGAGGATTTGATCCTTTAGGCCAAGTTCTTGGTGGAATCGAGGCGAGGATCACCTCCCAGCTTGCAAAGGAGTTCACTGGGCATGAAGGGTTCACGCTGGACACAAATGAATTAACTCTTCTCGATGGGAAAGGTCTAACCCACTTGCCAAGAAGAAGGAAGTTCCTATAGTCAAGAATTATTGTAGGAGGCACAATATGTAGGTTGTTGTGCTATGCCATTGATCAGGACTTAGGAAATGACAGAAGCTATTTTTCGTGCATTTTAAAGTCGTCAGTAATCATAGTATAGTCGCGCTAAAATGCACGTAAAAAAAATGATTTTGTAAGGATAACGAGACTTGAGTCCCGGTCGTTCATCTCTGGGAGGCATTTATGCAAATCTGAAATCGATCTTTTTCGCTCTACTTGTTTAAAATGGCACGTCGGTTTCTAATCGTTGGATCAATGTTTGGCCAATTCCATTATGAACCCTAATTACGTGCACATGTGTTAGATAGATAACAAATGTGAAAGTGTGAGTTTCAGTACGCACGATTCTAGTTATGTGGTGGCTGTTTACGGAAAATGTGCTAATAGTTAGATCCTCAATATTTTCAGGCACCGACATGCTAGTTGCAATCGATAAAAATTAAAATCATGCAACTTTAATCACACAAAATTTATATTGCAATAAGCTCATGGTGATTCTCAACACAGAGAGAGAGAGATATATATAAAGATCTTTCATTCATTCATCATGGTGTTTGCAACATGAAACTAGTGGAAAGATTATAAAGGAAAGCTTGAAAACATAAATCTAGCTAACAGAAAATGATTGCATACATGAATCTATGGGGGGATTTTGCATGCATTATTGGGGGAGAATAAAGCGCTACACTACTAAGCAGTAATAAAAGCATGTAAACTATGAAGAACTAAGCTACTAATCGAGCAGAAATGAGGGCATTCGAAGGTGGGCTCTGATTGCCTTTGAGTTGGCTGAGAGGAGGAGGGGCAGCCAATGGTGCTTAGGCCAGGTCTTGGAGAGAGGTTGGAGAGGTGATCCAGCATCTTGGCATGGAGATGGTGGAAGCCATGGTAAGCAACTCGTGGAGGTGGAGTGAATGTAACTAACCTAAATGGAAGTGAATGAAGCCAAGAAAATGGATGGGTGCAAATGGCCACCCCTTAGGTCTTACCTAAAGGAGACTCTCTAGAGAAGTGTGGAACTCTCTAGAGAGAGCTCCAAGAGTGGCCGGCCAAGGAGAAAGAGATGTGGTTTTTAGATCCACCATTTGTGGATCTCCAATTTGAATGGCTCTTGGTTGCTAATTTTGGCAACCAAGAGTGGCGCCACCTTTGGAAGAACCTAGAATACTCTAGGTGGTGTGGGAGTGTGTGAATGGGTGTGTGTGTGTGTGGTCGTGCCCTAGGTGTCTAAGTGATATAGGTTAGGTCGTAAGGGGTTTAGGATGGTGTAGGTCTTAAATTAGGGTTGCAAACCCTAATTCACTAAGGTAAAGTTCAATTAAACTTAATACAAGTTTAATTACCTGTGTGAAAACTTAATTGAGAGTAAAATAACTCAATTAAGTCAGGTCTAGGTCAATTGGACTCTCACTAAGTCCAATTGGACAGTGTGTGCTGAGATCATGGCTCAATTGGACTCAATGAGTCCAATTGAATAGGATAATGGAATTTACTAAGATCCAAGTCAATTAGGTTTAGTGAGGACCTAATTAGGTCCTTAGGGAGGTCTAGAGGTGATGTACTAGGGTTAGGGCACCTTAATTTAGGTTCTTGTGGGGTTGGAATTGGGTTTAGAGAGCTAGAGATCCAAGATCTAGGCTTGAATCTCAAAACAGGAACTGGAGAACAGTCCAGACGTCCAATAAAAGTATCAGACGACTTATACTCAAAAATTAGAAGTCCAGACTTCAAGTTTGGACGTCTAATCAGAGTCAGAAAGGATTGTAGGTTCTGTCTTGGGTATTCTGCAGAAATTGGACATCTGACCAAGTGTCTGGACGTCCAGTAATACTGCAGAAGTGGGTTTCAAGTGTACGGGAGTTGGCTAAGGGTTATGGACATCCTATAACTTATCTGGACATCCAGATAGAGGCTAGAATTAGGGTTTTAAGGTTTCCTAGGGTGTGGTGACCTAATCTAAGGGTGGCTAAGTCTTGGGGAAGCTACTAGGCTATCCTAGGGCTAGGATGGTCCTAAGTTCTTCATAATTTATTGCTTTATTCCTACTTAAATAGAATAGCATACCTCAACCCCTTACATCATTGTCTACTACATCTTATTCTAGGTCTTCTACTCCAGCTCTACTGCAACTCCAGTTATTTTTTATTCCTCAGATCCAGCTTTAAATCCAGCTTCAGATCTACCTTCTGGTCAGCTTATTACCTGTAGTTGACATAATGCACCTAATCAGCACATTATAGCATTATTTTATGCATAGCTAAAAGAAAGCAGTAAATATGCAAATAATGCTTGTGCATGTATGAATTACCTTAACTTATGCTAAGTCGTAGCCTAATTTAGGTCAATTATGACCTATGATTGCTGCGCAATCATACCCCCATGCCTAAATCTTGCTAGTCCCTAGCAAATGCGAGACTAAATTATTTACAACAAGGGTCCCTAGAGGATTGATTATTTTATCAAGTGTATGCCTAGAGATTTTTTTTCCTTTTCGTTTTCATCCTATGCTTAGAAATCCAGACAATCGTGAAAGTGTAGCTATGTAGGTTTTGCAATCGATTCGAGTGAAAAACTAATTCACCTCTAAAGCTTGTACTTGACCCCTAGTAAAATTCTAGCAGGATAGGCAGACTTCTTCCCTCGGGGTATTCAAGATATTCTATGAATTCCACCCCTACTTTAAGCTTGGGTAGAAAATGTTTGAGGGATATGAGTGTTTATTTGGTGGCTCACTCTTACTTGGTGCTTCACAGAGATTAGTACTTCAGAATCTAGATTCTCGGATTATCAAGTAACTCCACTCAGAGAAGGACGAGAAAAACTATGCACTCTTTTGGTTCCATTGTATTCATTCTCTCTTACTCTTTCTATTTTTTTTCTTTCTTTTTCTTAGAGCTCACAATCTCACCAAATTTACACATATGACCTGTGTTTGGTGGTCTCACTTGGCATTAACACTTTAATTGAGTTTCCATAACCCTAACATTAAGTCGGAATTTCTCAGCCAGTATTCGGGCAGTCAGAAAGATAGAAAAATAGGTTAAAGTCATATTTGGTGGATCTCAAATTTAGTCAGTGGTATTGCCTCAATACAAATGAAATAAACACTAAATATTCACAAACTCTTTTTTTTCTTGTTTTTTCTTCTTTTTCTAATTTTTTTTCTCTTTCTTTTTTCTTTTTCCTCTTTTTTTTTCTATGTAAATTTTTTTCAACACAACACACGCTAGCATACATTCATGAACTTTATTGAGGAGGCATTATTAGGGATTGGTGGCACTCGAGACATTGGGTGGCTTATTTGGTGGAAGTGCCTACTCACGGCACTGGGAAAGACGGATAGGACGGTGTATCTCTAACCTTGACATCAATATCCTCCTTCAACCGAGGATTTCGTAAAGAATGGTTGTAACCATCCACCTTAGCCCTAATTTTATGAAAACTTGCTCTCCGCGTATTTGCTTTATTTGGTGGCTCTCAATATTTCGCACAAAAATGTATATGCAAGAACTGAGAGTGAAAACTATGCCTAATCACTGAGTATCATCACCTAATTATCTAGGATTCCAGATTCCTTGCATTAATTTTACAGCACCAGTACACTCTACTCTCATCTCACACTATTTGGTAGATTTTTGGAAGAAAATCTGCCTAGCTCCCAAAACACTGTCCAGGGGTTCAGGAGAAGAAGCATTGTTTCTTCTCAACAGACTAAAGACGTTTATCAGCCTTCACCATGAATCCATTACAAATTCTACGTGTGTGTGAAAAGTTGTACTAGATTCCAGATTACAGGAATCAACTAGAGGATAAAATCCCTAATGCATTCTCTTGATAAAAATCTTATCCATGAATGCAATTTGCATATATGCTATAAACAAGTAACCTCGTACAATTTGTACTTCGTAAAATTCCCGTATCGGGTTACATTCGGCTTGACCCTAGATTTAGAACAAAAGGTGAGCGAGTGAGTCGGAAGTGGCTATTGTGGATGATTTTTAGCTCCAATGTGAACATTGGAGGTGGAGTCAATTGTTCTTTTATTTAGGGTCCTAAAGTACGCTTGACATGCATTTCCTGGGTTTTCCTAAATGTTGGCATAAAAATTTTCAGTTTTGTCATATCTACCCCCCCATGCCTAAGTTCTTGCATGTCCTCATGCATGAATATAAAAGAAAATAAATGCAACAGGGAGTAAATGGGTAGAAATCACCTGTAATTGCTTTTGAAATTATACATTCAGCACCGACCAACCTAACAGTATGCAATATGCAGAAAGAAAATATGCTAAAAGAAAAATATGCTATATATAAAAATGGTATGTATAAGTGATGGTAGAATGTGGGGTAGATGCTGAGTTTAATGCCTCCAGCTGGGCGAAAACTCAATCACACATCCACAATAAGATGAATGATCTCGTCAGTTGGAGGAGGTTCCTGAGCCAAAAATGGCTTGAGACGTTGGGCATTTACCATAGATATATGCCCAGATTTTGGGTCCCTAATTTAGACCGCCCCATTAGGATATGGGTGAATCACAACATATAGGCCAGTCCACTTGGACTTGAGCTTCCCTGAAAAGAATTTCAGTCGCGAATCAAACAACCAGACTTGCTGGTTGGGCGTGGATGTTTTCCATCGGATGTGGCGGTCATGAAAGGCCTTGGTCTTGTCCTTGTATATCAATGCATTCTCATAGGCCTCCTACCGGATCTCTTCTAATTCGCTAAGCTGGAGTTTCCGTTCTTGACCTCCTGCATCGAGGTCAAGGTTACATTTTCACACTGCCCAAAAGGCGCGGTGTTCCAGCTCTACAGGAAGGTAACAGGCCTTGCCATATACCATACAATATGGTGACATTCCGAGTGGGGCCTTGTACGTGGTCCAATATGCCCAGAGTGCATCAACTAATTTATAGGACCAGTCCTTCCTGTCTGGTCTAACCATCTTCTGGAGAATCAGCTTGATCTAACGGTTAGACACTTCAGCCTGCCCATTGGTCTGCGGGTGATACGGGGTGGCTATACGGTGATGTACCCCGTATTTCTTTAATAATGACCTGAAGTGGGTGTGGATGCACGGGGTATTCTGAATCTCACGAAGATGTATTGCCATATGAAAGAAATGATGGTCTTATGATCAGCCCATCTCGCTGGGATGGCCTCGACCCACTTCGAGAATTAGTCAACGGCTAGTAATATGTACTCGAAGCCATGCGAGTTAAGAAAAGGGCCCATAAAATCGATGCCCCAGACGTCGAACACTTCTACAACCATGATGGGTTGGAGTGGCATCATGTCTCTCCTAGTCATAGAACCGACCGACTGGCATCGTTTGCAGTGTTGGGCATATTCGTGTGTATCTCTGAAAATAGTTGGCCAGAAAAATCCCGACTGCAAAATTTTTGCAGCGGTTTTTCGTCCCGAGAAATGACCACCACAAACATCATTGTGACAAAAAGATAATGCATGGGGGATTTCAGAATCTGGGATGCATCTTCGAATAATCTAATCCGCTTTAATGCGGAAGAGCAGTGGGTCATCCTAGAGGTAGAATTTGGCCTCCGCAGTAAATTTGAGTTTTTGGTCCTTGGATAGGTTCGCGGGAATCTTGCCTGCGGCAAGATAGTTCGCAATATCTGCATACCAGGGGAACTCAACAGAGTGAACTGCCAAAAGGGATTCATCCGGAAATTGGTCGCGGATAAGCAGGGACTAGGAAATGTGGGCTGGGTCTAGTCTAGATAGGTGATCCACCACAACATTCTGCTTTTCGGGTTTGTCACGGATTTCAATATCAAATTCTTGCAATAGAAGGATCCATCTGATGAGTCGGGGTTTGGAATCCTTCTTTGCCAATAAATGCCAGAGGGTGGAGTGGTCAGTGAAGATGATGACTTTGGACCCTAATAAATAAGATCTGAATTTAGCCAACTCAAATGCTATTGCTACCAGTTCTTTTTTGGTGAAAATATAATTGCGCTGAGCCCCATTCAGCGTCTTTCTAGCATAGTATATGACAAAAGGTTGTTTTTCCCGACGCTGGCCTAAAACAGCACCGACGGCAAAATCAGAAGTGTCGCACATCATCTCGAAATGAAGCGACCAGTCAGGTGGTTGGAGAATCAGGGAATCACAAATAGCGCTTCGTAAAGTCTCGAAGGTGCTGAGACACGAGGTGTCGAATTCAAATGGGGCATCGGCAATAAGGAGATTCGTCAAAGGTTGTGCAATTTTCAAGAAATCACGTATAAATCTCAGATAGAAGTTGACGTGACCTAAGAATGATCTGATCTGCTTGACCGAGCTAGGTGGCGGTCAGTGGGAAATAATCTCAGATTTAGCTCGATCGACCTCAAGTCCATTTTTAGAGATCCTATGCCTTAGTACTATGCCATCCTTCACCATGAAATGGCTTTTCTCCCAGGATAGTACAAGGTTTACCTCAATACACCGTTTTAGGATTTTCGTGAGGTTATCAAGACAAGATGCGAAATCATCTCCGAAAATGGAGAAGTCATCCATGAACACCTCCACATAGTCCCCAATCATGTCAGAGAAGATGGTCATCATACAACACTGAAATGTTGCTGGTGCATTGCAGAGGCCAAAGGGCATCTGCTTGAAAGCGAATGTTCCAAAGGGGCATGTGAATGTGGTTTTGTCTTGATCTTCCAGGCTAATTGCTACTTGATTATACCCAAAGTATCCATCCAGAAAGCAAAAGAAACTACGTCCGGCTAACTGTTCCAAGATCTGATCAATGAAAGGCAAAGGAAAGTGATCCTTTTGGGTAGCCATGTTCAGTTTCCTATAGTCAATGCAGACCCACCATGATGTCGCAGTGCGGGTCGGGATGGATTCACCTTTATTATTTTTCACTACGATGAGTCCTGCTTCCTTGGGCACTATCTGGATCAGACTCACCCATTGGCTGTCAAAGATTGGGTATACAATACCTGCATCTAGCCATTTGATGATCTCCTTCTTAATAACCTCTAGCATATTCGGGTTTATCCGTCTTTGAGGTTGTCTCGAAGGTTTCACCCCCTCATCCATGTAAATGTGATGGGTGCAATATGAGGGGAGAATATCGTGAAGATCAACAATGCTCCACCCTATAGTAGCCCTATGGTCTTGTAGCATAGAAATCAATTGATGCTCCTATTCTTGTGTTAAGTGGGCATTAATAATGACCAGGTATGTCTCACTTTCGCCCAAGAACACATACTTAAGTGAGTCAGGTAAGGCTTCAATTCAGTCACGGGTGGGTCAGAGTCAAAAATGGGAATAGGAGGAGCAAACTCGAAGGTGGGAATCTGATGATCCGTATGCATGTGAATTCCTACCGATTCACTACCTATGAGATAATCAGTTGTGACTGCGTTAATGGGAAACCCGTTAGCTGTGGTCACGTCTTCTTGTAACAACAAGGGCGATCTAGTAGTATATGAATCAGGATAGCTAGATTCAGGGGTGTTGTGGTCAGAAACACACCCTAAACAGTCGGATCCTCGGGGAGATATGTGCGTTGCAGTGGTCTTAGTCCTGTGTGGATTGAGGTCCAAGAACCTTGATAGTGCAAATGAATGAGACATTGGGTCGTCACAAAAAAGCCCAATGTTACCACAGTATGCCAAATCTTCGTCTTCACCATCCTCTATGCGATCACAGTCAAAATTCCTTGATGCCCTGAATATGTCAAGTCAAAGTTGCTCATTACCTAGGGCTATCTCCATACACTCGAATGCACAATCAATGTTTTCTTAGGCTGTCGCTAGAAATAGGCGACCCAAAATGATTAGTGCATCTCAGAGATTAGGAGGAACCTCCATATCGAGAATGAAAAAGTCTACGAGAAAGCATAATCCATGGACTTTTACGATCACGTTCTCAACCACCCCCCTCGATGTTTTTACTGATCTATCAGCCAGCTGGATCGTGACCAAGGTAGGCTTTAACTCCCCAAATCGAAATCAATCAAATACAGCAGTGGGAGTTAGGTTGATGGACGAACCCAGATCTAAAAGGGCCCAATCAAATGGAGAATCCTGCAAGAAGCAGGATATGAGTGGGGTACCAGGGTCTTTCCTTTTCGGCGGTAAGTTGGCTAGAATCACGGCACTAGCCTCTTTTGACAGTACCACCTGTCGTCCAATTCTAGGCTGTCGCTTTGGGGTACATTAGTCCTTGAAGAACCTAGCGGCAGCGGGGATGTGATCAATTGCCTCGAGGAGGGGGACCTGAATATGTACTTCCTTGAACATTGACTTCAGGTCCTCAAAATTCCCCGTGTCCTTCCTACTACATTTCGCATCAAAGCCTCAAGAAAAGGGATCGGAATCTTAGGGTCAAGTGTCCTCTTACCCTTATCTACCGTAGGTGGCTTCTAAGATGAAGGAGTCGAACCCGCCTGCAACGAAGGGTGAGAAAAATCAGGACCCGCCTACCTATTTGGTGGGTCGAATGTCTTCCTTCCACTCCTCAATGAGACAGCATTTGCGTTGACTTGCTATCCATGAGGTGGTGGGGGAGCGGAAGGGGTAGAGTATGCAGGGTTCTGCATCAAAGGTGATTGGCCTTGAGCATAACCAGGTGGTGCAGGAGATGTCTGTAATATGGAATGTTCCTGTTCCTGTGGTGCCTGAAACCTAGGCGGGGCACCTTGGTTCTACACATACCGAGGGTTCGGGATGGGTTGGCCCTGAGTCCTATGCTCCTACAACAGCTAGTTTTGCGTGTTCTGTATAGTCTGTATCTAGTCAGCCATTACCTTCATTATCTGCAAGCTATCTTGTGTAGATTTCCTCATCGATTCTTGCAATTCCTCTTTCAGTGCCTCCAGAGGATTAACCTGCTTTGGAGGGTGACAGACATCTTAGTGCATCGGCTGGTATATAGAACTGGGTTGCTGCTGATACGGAAATGGTTGCTACCTAGGGTATGTGTTTTATGCATTCCAGTATTGCCTGGTCTGGTAGTGTGGATCTTGATGTGGTCTCTGTGGGTTACCAGACCAGGAGAAGTTCGGATGCTGGCGCCAACCAGGGTTATACGTCTCTGAATATGGGTTATTACGCCCGTATCCTTGAATAGCACTGACGTCCTCGTAGGCCGAAGACGTCTGAGACGTATATCCATCAAGGGGATATGTATTATAGTCAACGGATGGTGAGTAACCCTGGTCATATGGGGCTAGATCGGGATTGTTTACAGGATCTTGATAAGCAGGATCTCGTAAATAAGGAGAAGATGCAACCCGAGTGAGTAGATTAACTTGAGCAGGAGGGACTAGGGGTGCATAGGAGGGTCTTGGAGCAGCAGAGTTCAGGTCAGATTGACTCTAACTAATTTGGTCAATCTTTTTCTCGATTAGGTTTATTCTATCTAGCTGCTTGACGATGATATCCATGTCGGCTCGAATAGACTCGGTGTGAGCCTCATGGACACCAACCCACTGCTGACTAGGCCACTGAAACTAGTTCATGGACGCGGCATTCATCGAGTTCTCTGTCAAAGATTCGAACAACTCGAATGCACTGTTCTCGTCTTTCGCGAGGAAATTTCTGCCACTAGATGTGTGTCATCCAGCCCATGGTAAAAGATCTGAGCTAGGTGCCATTTGGGTATACCATGGTGTAGGCATTTCCGAAGAAGGTCTTGAAATCAGTCCCAGGCGTCATGCAACTTCTCCCCAGCTCCTTGGGAGAAAGTCGTGATCGCGCGCCTCATCGCGTTCGTTCGACCGATTGGGAAGAACTTTTGCAGGAATTCACGTCATAATTCCATCCAGGTTCCAATTGGCTTCCCAATGGTCTTGAACCAGTATGAAGCTTTGTCCCTCAGAGAAAATGGGAAAAGTTTCATCAGAACAATCCCAAGATCAACATTCCTGGGTCGAATTGTTTCTACGAGTCAACTCAAGTCCTCTAAGTGCTGGAACAGATCTTCGCTTGAGTTTCCATAAAAATGACTGCTGATCAAACCGATCACATTAGGCTTGAACTCAAACGCATCTCCGCCTATAGGAATCCTAACTTAGGGTGCAACAATCGATGCAGCTGGATCATAGAAATCCCGAAGTTATTCTCCTCGCAGTGATGCTGCATTCTGTCAAGCGTCGTCAAGATACGGTCCATGCTCTGCTGATGCCGCTCCTCTGATTCAACCACCTAGGCTTCCAGACGAGCCATCGAGTCAAGATTACCAGCATCCTGACCCGGTCTAGGTCTAGGTCCAGGATTAGCCATTGCAGCTAATGGAGTAGAAGAGGTGGGGGGAGAAGATGGTCTTGGCAAGGTGACTCGCCTCCTTGGGAGCGGCTCCCAAGGTCCAACTAGTTGAGGTCTAAGTGACCTCCTTCCTTGCATACACCACCCAACCCTTGGGTTGGTGTAGCCAAGCCAAACAAGGCTAAGGCCATGTCAATCAGATGGTCCTTATGATCGGGTGACCAGATTTTTTGTTCTAAGTTCGAATTCCTGAAGAAAAATTCATCGTACAACCGACTAAAAGTGATTCCCGCCTCTCAAGCTAACTCAGCCAGGCTAGTTACGAGGGGACTAAAGGGAAGGTTCTTCCTTTGGCTTACGCCATCGGTTCCATTGACCCCCAAGCCACGGTCATTTGACACTACCCCACAGACTTAGTCACCAGGTTTGGCAAGAGAGGTTGAAAACATCCAGTAGTATAACAACAAATTCGGGTTGATTTCGTGTTTTAAAATTAATTTAAGCCTGTTTTTCTTTAGTTGGGATTTATGGTGAGTGGCCCACAAGGTGACCAAGCTCACCGGCTAAACACTAGACTTGACTAAGTCTAGGCTAGCCCAAGTGTGGTCTCTAGAGTGTAACCCTAAAGATGTAACCTAGGGTTCATGCAATTCTAAGGTTTTTTTATTTTGTCTTCTTCAGTAGACCACGAGATTAAGACCAATTCTATGATAAAAATTGGAATCAGAATATATTGAAATTTGATAAGTAGATTCCTTTTTCAATTTTATTTTCAGACAATATTTTTTTGTAATTGTTACTATTTCAACCGAATTTATAGAGATTTTTAAATGTCAAGGGGTCAGATCTGGAATTTTGACTTCTGATCTATTTTTTACTTTGAAACAGTATCAAATAATCTTCAAAAATTTGGAAAAAATATGAAAATTAAAGCCAATGAGATCAGCTTTCAAACCCCCCATTTCTAGTCAAAACAAATTCGTGGATTGCTCGGAATTGCTTTTTGAATTTTGAAAAATCTCAAATCTGGGTCAATTTGACCCCTTACACTTCGTGAATTTTTAAAATTTGTTTACTTGAAATTTTTTCAAAAGAACAGTGTAGTTTGAAAGATGTTTTAAAAATAAAAGTATAGCTCGAATTTCATAATTTTTCTCTCATTAACTTTTTGGCAATTGAATTTTTAAACTGGACTTTGAATTTGGTAGAAAATCAGAGAACGGTGGAAAAGCTTTTAAAAGGTGTTTGAGTTTAAAATTCAAACTTTCTATCAAAAAAAAAATTTCAAAAAAAAATTTGAAAATTTTTTTTTCAAAAAGAATTTTTTTTTTCAAAGGATTTTCAAAATTTTTTTTTTGCTTTTTCAAAACTAACCTAGGATTCAAAAAGAGACATAATATAACTACCTATATATTTTTTTTTTTTCTTTTTTTCATGAAAATAAATAGGCCCTTTTTTTTCTTTTTTTTTTCAAAATAAAATTACTAGAAGGAAATTTAACCTAGGGTTCAAAAAAAACCTATACTAAGGAAGGTATGATGTGCACCTGGAATTTTCTTTTTCGCACTCGTGTGCACAGATCCCATTTTTTTCCTATTTTTCCTGCACATCAAAAGACAAGCAGAGGAAGATTTATCAATAATAATTCAAGAGATCGAAATCAAAAAATGATGTTACCTCACCGACAACGGCGCCATTTGACAGAAGCCGTTTCTTGTGCATTTTAAAGTCATCGAAAATCATAGTATAGTCGGGCTAAAATGCTCGTAAAAAAAAATAATTTTGTAAGGATAACGAGACTTGAGTCCCGGTCGTTCGTCTCTGGGAGGCATTTATGCAAATCTAAAATCAATCTTTTTCTCTCTACTTGTTTAAAATCCCACGCCGGTTTCTAATCGTCAGATTAATGTTTGGCCAATTCCATTATGAACCCTAATTACTTGCGCATGTGTTAGATAGATGACAAATGTGAAAGTGTGAGTTTCAATATGCACAATTCTAGTTATGTGGTGGTTGTTTATGGAAAATGCGCTAATAGTTATATCCTTAATATTTTCAAGTACCGACATGCTGGTTGCAATAAATAATAATTAAAATCATGCAACTTTAATCACACAAAATTTATATTGCAATAAGCTCATGGTGATTCTCAACACAGAGATATATATATATATATATATAAAAAGATCTTTCATTCATTCATCGTGGTGTTTGCAACATGAAACTAGTGGAAAGCATATAGAGGAAAGCTTGAAAACATAAATCTAGCTAATAGAAAACGATTGCATACATGAATCTATGGGGGGATTTTGCATGCATCATTGGGGGAGAATAAAGAGCTACACTACTAAGCAGTAATAAAATCATGTAAACTATGAAGAACTAAGCTACTAATCTAGCAGAAATAAGGGCATTCGGAGGTAGGCTCCGATGGCCTTTAAGTTGGCTGAGAGGAGGAGGGGTGGCCAATGGTGCTTAGGCCGGCCCTTGGAGAGAGGTTGGAGAGGTGATCCATCATCTTGGTGTGGAGATGGTGGTAAGCATGGTGAGCAACTCGTGGAGGTGGAGTGGAAGGGAATGTAGCTAACCTAAATGGAAGTGAATGAAGCCAAGAAAATGGATGGGTGCAAATGACCACCCCTTAAGTCTTTTTATAGACCTAAGGGAGACTCTCTAGAGAAGTGTGGAACTCTCTAGAGATAGCTCCAAGAGTGTCTAACCAAGGAGAGAGAGAGGTGGTTTTTAGATCCACCATTTGTGGATCTCCAATTTGAATGGCTCTTGGTTGCTAATTTTGGCAACCAAGAGTGGCCCCACCTTTGGAAGAACCTAGAATACTCTAGGTTGTGTGTGAGTGTGCGAATGTGTGTGTGTGTGTGTGGTCGTGCCCTAGGTGTCTAAGTGATATAAGTTAGGTCCTAAGGGGTTTAGGTTGGTGTAGGTCTTAAATTAGGGTTGCAAACCCTAATTCACTAAGGTAAAATGCAATTAAGCTTAATACAAGTTTAATTACCTGTGTGAAAACTTAATTGAGAGTAAAATAACTTAATTAAGTCAGGTCTAGGTCAATTGGACTCTCACTAAGTCCAATTGGATAGTGTGTGCTGAGATCATAACTCAATTGGACTCAATGAGTCCAATTGAATAAGCTAATGGAATTGACTAAGATCCAAGTCAATTAGGTTTAGTGAGGACCTAATTAGGTCCTTAGGGAGGTCTAGAGGTGATGTACTGGGGTTAGGGCACCTTAATTTAGGTTCTTATGGGGTTGGAATTGGGTTTAGGGAGCTAGAGATCCAAGATCTAGGCTTGAATCTCAAAACAAGAACTGGAGAACAGTTTCAGACGTCCAATAAAAGTATCAGACGACTTATACTCAAAAATCAGAAGTCCAGACTTCAAGTCTGGACGTCTAATCAGAGTCAAAAAGGATTGTAGGTTCTGTCTTGGGTATTCTACAGAAATTGGACGTCTGACCAAGTGCCTGGACGTCCAGTAATACTGCAGAAGTGGGTTTAAGGTGTACGGGAGTTGGCTAAGGGTTCTGGACATCCTATAACTTATCTGGACGTCCAGATAGAGGCTAGAATTAGGGTTTTAAGGTTTCCTAGGGTGTGGTGACCTAATCTAAGGGTGGCTAAGTCTTTGGAAGCTTCTAGGCTATCCTAGGGCTAGGATGGTCCTAAGTTCTTCATAATTTACTGCTTTATTCCTACTTAAATAGAATAGCATACCTCAACCCCTTACATTATTGTCTACTACATCTTATTCTAGGTCTTCTACTCCAGCTCTACTGCAACTCTAGTTATTCTTTATTCCTCATATCCAGCTTTAGATCCAGCTTCAGATCTACCTTCTGGTCAGCTTATTACCTGTAGTTGACATAATGCACCTAATCAGCACATTATAGCATTATTTTATGCATAGCTAAAAGAAAGCAGTAAATATGCAAATAATGCTTGTGCATGTATGAATTACCTTAACTTATGCTAAGTCCTAGCCTAATTTAAGTCAATTAAGACCTATGATTGCTGCACAATTAGAAAACTATTCGAGTCCGATGATAGCAATAGGTCCAATTCATAAAGCAATCGCACAATGAAGGCAAGAGGATTGGTGACCTAGTTCCACCATAACCAATGTACGTCTAGGGAGAGTGTTAGAACTCTCAAATTTCTCTATGTATTCTTGAATGTAAAACACAATGGAATCTCTTTCTCTCTCTGATTGTGTAACCCCTTCTAGCCAAACAGTCTTGGCCTTTAAGGTTCACGAGGCCTTCAATTATGGGGATCATGGTCAGTTGACCAGCTGATTGTGGGACAAAGCCCATGATCCCACGATCTCCACAAATAGAAATGATGTATGTTTGAATAACCGCCCTGCCTTTGATAACCACCTCATAGGTACATTTAGACGGAAGAGAACGTGCTCTTTTCCTGCCATGTGTTCTTGTTGGTCAAGTCTTGTTCAGTCGACTGATACCTGGTGAGCTGTCTTGCTGGGCAAATTAATCTAATCGAGCAAGCGGACCCAGGCGGGTCAATCTTGCTGGTAGAAACCTAACGAAAGCAAGTAGACTCGGGTAGGTCAATCTTGTCGACCAGATAATCCAAGCAAATTGACTGCCGAGTAGATGGACCTAAGTGAACTAGCCCACGTAGGTAAATGGGTCCTACCCAATTGGGCATAGAAAAGGCAGTTATTATTTTTGGTGGGCCTTATTTGTAGGGCTCAGTGAAGGATTTCTCTTCCCTATCAACCACCCACAGGTATATCTCTTTACTCGTGGTGATCCTAAAATAGGGAAATACTAGATATCCCCATGTTGATCCTGTTACAGAGGCCATTGTTTATGCTTCTCTATTTGCGTTAATCTGGTTTTTTGGGCATCAAACTGAGTTGTGATTCAATGAAATTTTTAATGCCTAAATTTCATACTTCTGTGATGTCACAGGAATTAAGGACTTAATTGTTCGAGCCTTCATGCCCCCTCGATTGTTAAGCAGGTTCAAGATCACTTCCCAATAGTGGTATTAAAAACTAGGTCATTCTAGATTTTGCGAAAATCACAGATTGAGTTTGCACTGGATTGTCAAACCAGACACCTGATGTTGTAATCAAACAACTTGCTTGACTTAGGGGTGTACATGGGTCAGGTTCAACCCAACCGAACCCAAATGGGTTGATTTGGGTTAGGATTTTTCCAACCTAATAAAAAATGGGTTGAGTTGGGTTTGAGGTTTAACTAACCCAACCTAACCCGCAACCCGATGTATATATATATGTGTATATATATGTACAACAACCCAATCAGCCACCAAAGCCCATCCACGCCCAAGTCCAATGTCCCAAATTCAAAAATTGAAATTCCTACCCCTATCCCACAACTCCTACCTCTCCTAAATTCTCCCACCCCTGTCCAACTGTCCTACAATCCCAAATTCCTTCCCCCATTGATGGTAAGACCATCATTACCCATAACTAACTTGAACTAGTTGAAATCAACTGACAAATGCTCCTACATGATCACCTGAGAATCGTAATTCCATGCAAATCCATTTTAAGAAGAAAACATTAAAAAGGGTTAATTCTACAATTTTAACATTACATCACAAATGCAAAGTAACCATGAGGTTTTTCAGGGATTAATTAAAGGTCAATTGAGCATTAAAGTCCTAAGAGTGAGTCCACATAGACAAAAGTAGGGTTTCACGTATTCCGAGAACCAAAACAACACACAAAATCCTAATTTCAGACTCGCTTAAATTAAAGAGGTTATGGTCAGGATAAAATTCATCTAAACCTCCTAAATTCATATAAAAATATTCCAAGAGGTTTGGTACCTTTGGTTTAACCATCTGAACTCATTTTGACCGTGGACAGAGCTTCAGATAGGATTTTGCCCTAATTTGGGCTTTTGTACAAATTACCTAGTCAAACGTGGTAAAAAGTAAAATCCAACTTCACCATCAGATTCCTTGAGTCAAAATTAGGTTAGTATCAAAATTTGGGCCCAATCAGAGTCCATCTTGAACTAGTTTGCATTTCAGCCCATTAAATCTCTATCTCTCAGTTAAGCCCCTAGCTTTCAAAATATCTTGCAAATAGGTCCATAGGTTTGTCATCTTCTTCACACTTTTTTCCCTATCACCATGGCAAGTGTGAACCCAAGCCCACCACCCTTCAAACGAGATCTCCTTGTTTCCTCAACCAAATCCTCCTAAAATTGGAAGGAACAATCTTTAGGCGATCCTCTTTTGATTGAATCACTTCAGGGATTCCAAATCACAACATGAAGCTCAGGCGAAGCCCTCAAAATCTATGAGGGAATCCAAATCAAATCACAATGAAATTGTAACTAATTCCCCTGTTTGAGTTCAAATCTGAGCTCTATATAAGCTCTAGATCATATGATCGCTCTTCTTAGCTAGGTTCTAGGCCAAAACAAGTCTTCCTTCTTTTCGCCGACCAACTCTGACCTACGGTTTGGCAGCCCTCTCAATCTCCCTCGTCCATACCTCCAACGACCAAATTGGAAGTGCAACGCTCTTCCCCATCTTCCTTCAACGATGGCCAACCAAAGCCCCAGCGTCTTCAACTCGTTCTTCACCGTTGTTCGCCCACCAGAGTATTCCTCGTCTCCGGCATCAGCCAATCAAAGCTAGCGCAAATCTCCTCCCTTTCATTCGCTAATTAGGTGTCTTCACTCTCTCTTTCTCCCTAGTTTAGATTAGGACTCTCATCTCCTCAATTCGATCACCAATCCACTGCCTCCCCCATCATCTTCCCCAGTGCTAGCGTAGCTCCGACGAACCCATACACCCACGACACTCCACCAAACTACTCGCTTCCAAGTCCAAAAGCTTTACCTCACCATCCCCATCAAAAGCCTCAATGTAATTTGAGTGCTTTAACCTCTCCTACACCTCGACGATCAACCCATCACAATAACATCATCTCCAGCACTAACACACCTCCACACACCCCCAAATGCTACAAGAACACTGCCACCACATTTGCCGTGCTCCGACAATACTCATGAGCATTTTAATTGGGCCTCATCAGCCATATTCTTGATTTCAGGGGTCTCGTCAGAGACAATGCCATCGTGGTCATCAACTGCCTTAGACTGTCATCACTCCCACTCTCTGAGCTCAACTATACTTCCAGCAGACACGGAATAAGTCCACGAACTCATTTGAGGTTGCAATTCGAGGAGCAACTAGAGCTGCATCACCAATTGCAAGAAGCAACAACACGCGAGCTTGTGCGAAGGACTTGGGGCTACTTAGTCCCACATCATATACCGATGAGCTACCCACAGCATATAAAGAGAATTTGTGCCATTGCCTCATTGCCTCAGTAACATTAGGGGTGAGGTCCCCCATGCATGCGCCATCACACGTGCTCACTCCTTGCCCACGACCACTGTCCGCGAGTCTGGACCCTATCTGGATTCGATTACCCGCCTAAACCTATACCCAGTTCTTGAATAGAGAAGAGGAGAAATTGTGAGGAGAGGGGAGGGTTTTGCACTATTGACCTTGGGATTCGTGCCCCTCCTCTCCTCACTCAAACACTTAGCCATTCTACTTGGGTTGAGGTGTTGGCTTTGTGCTCTTGCTGTGCCTTGTGATCATTTAAGGCATCTGGTGTGAGTACCCGACGTCTGATCTAATATTGTGGGATTTTTTGAGGCATTTGCTCTGTGGTTATTGGCCGAGATTTGGTTCTAAACATTGTTGTCTTATTTGAGAAATGTGATTACATTGAACATATGCTTAAATGTGGGATATAATTGGTGATCTAAATCACCATTTTTAGGATTTGATATTCTTTTTATCTCACTAATTTCTCGAGATACATTGGTTTATCATTGAATATCATTTTGAGTTGATTATTCATTGCATATCTTTATTATTGTACTCATTGATTATAAATTGCGATTAGTGTTGTGAATTCCATATTTGCTTCCTGCGAACGATCTCGAACTCATTTCCTATTTTCGAGCACACTTTATAAATTTAAATGCTGTAGCATTTTTCTCGACTATACTACAACAAGCATTTCATAAATCGACGCAAAATGCTAACAACACCCACCCAACTCCCTTAAGTTCTTAACCCTAAGGTACCTCATGCTGATGGAAGAGCGATTCTCATTTTCGATGAAATTTTGCACATAAAATGTAGTGTCGTTGTATTTAGTCGCATAGTAGAAAATCATTTTCCAAAGTATTTAATACTCAAAATCTAACCACGAAAATAGTTAGGTCATTTTCACAATGAGAAATTATCCTATTAAAATAATGAATAATGATTTATCTATTTAGGACTATCAATTGGTAAGCATATAAACCACTACAACCTTATGAATCATCATTCTATGCAATTGAATAAGAATAAGGGGAGTTCATATGCAAAATCACTTCAATATATTAATTCATCAAATAAATCAATAATGTTATTCGCAATGGCAAAATGCATAAATATAAATGAGAGGGAAAATAGGGGATTTCCCCTCTCTCTTCCTTATGGCGGTGCTCGATGGAGAATGGTCGGGATGAGGGCTTCGCAATGATGGTGACGGGGCAACGAGAGGCGGCCGACGAAGGCAACCGGAGGCAAAGGAGAACACTGGTGGAAAGGAGCTTGAGCAGCAGCCATGAACCTTGTGCATAGTGCTTGAAGTCGGCGAGGGCTCAGGATCACACTTGAAGTCGGCGAGAGTGCTCGATTTAAAGTTTGGAGGCTGAAGGGGGATCTGTTGGAGGAGTTGCTCACTGCGGCTTTGGGTTCATTCCTTGACGTGGATAGAGGACGGTGGTGAAGAAGAAGAATGAAGGTGAGCAGTTGGGACTGAGGGTGATGGTAGGGACGTTGGTCTGTGTTGAAAGGATGCCGGTGGCGGCCACGGCGAGAGCAGGAGATCGGAGGTGGTATGGGATAAGTGGCAGTGGCTTGGTGATGTTGGGTTTGCTTGGTGAAGTTGTAGGTGGTGGTGTTGAGAGGTAGAGAAGATGAAGGAGATGAAGATGGGGAAGAAACGGCTGGTGGTGGGTGTGGTGTTGGTGGCACACACACACTATCACCGTGTGTGCAACAATGGCGAGGTTGGGATCACGGCAGAGTATGCAAGGTTCATGGTACATGCTTGATCTCCACGATGCTCGTTGGTTCCACGGTGGTGATGGATGAAGAAGATGATCCATCTCCCTACTACGCGCGGGCATCTTCTTTAATGGATGTTCCCCGACTCTCCCTCGCTCTATTTTGCTTTCTCCAACAAACACCAGAAGATACTGAGGCGGTTGAGGCTTGGAGGGATGTTGCAAGAGACTCGGCCGACTTGGGTTGGCGGTGATGAGTGGCGGTGCATTAAGGGGCACATGCACTTGGGATCCGTCAGTTCACTAGACGTCCAAATTGAGTTATGGACATCTTAAGATGCAAATGGCAGTGGGTCCATGATTGTTGGTCAATAGACATCCAAAATGAGCTCAGGTCGACTTATGTAATGCAATTGGACGGCTTTCATGTGTAGGTCCTGTTTGCGAACGATGCCTTTCATGTTCCAATAATTCTTGCATCCAGCTTGCAACCACCAAATTGGTAATCATAACAATATGCTATTGTGAAATTGGTGCATAAAATTTTACGCAGACTAAGATAAATTACTATTTAACTTGTAAGTAATTAGAAACTAGGAACATATAATTAAAGAGTACTTCGGCCAAATAATGATCCACCAAAGTGGATTTATCAAATGCCCCCATGCCTAAGTTTTGCTAGTCCAAAGCAAAAGTGAAAAATGATGGAAGTGACCAAAGATTTCTGCTTTTCTTATTCCAAAAATTTAAAGATCTAGACAAATGTGAAAATGAAGTGATAGTAGCCTAGATAACATATCCAAGTGAAAAACTAAATTACATCAAAAGTTCGCACTTAATCCTTCATAAAAATTCTATTAGGATAGGAAACTTCTTCCCTCGAGGATAAAGCAGAAAATAATCTGTGATTTGACCCCGACTTTTTGGCTTAGGTAGAATATTCTGAGAAATAGATTCATATTCGATGGCTCATACTCATCTAGTACTACATGTAGTCTAGTATTACAAACTCTAGATCTCTAGACTATCAAACAAGTCAACCTAGAGCTAGGCTAAAAAATGTACACTCTTAACGTTCCTTTTCACTCACTCTTTAGACTATCACAAATCTCACCAAATTTTGTAAATGTACTCAATGTTTGATGGCCTCACATGGCATTCACACTTCAATTAGTATCCTAATAATCCTATAACTAAGTTAGAAGTCCTCAACTAGTATTCGAACAATCAGAAATACTAAAAAGTAGGTATGGGTCATATTTGGTGGATCACAATAGGTTTTTTTTTCTACCTCAATGACATTGACATACAATGAAAATGACACGAAGACAAAGCTATAAACTCGAACAATTTTTTTTTGTATATATATATATATATATATATATATTTCTTCTTTTTTCTTCTTTTTTTTTTAAGATAACTATTAACACAACATGACACAAACTTTTATTCATGAGGCATTATTAAGGATGATGATGATCAAGAGAATATTGTGTAGCTTATTTGGTGGAAGTGCCTACTCTCGACATTAGAAAGGAATGGATAGGATAAGCGTATTGCTGACCTTTGGCACTAATACCCTCCTTCAGTCGAGGATTCTATGAAGGACAGTCGTAACCATCCACCATAGTCATAGTTTTATTAGAACTAAATCTCTATGCATCTACTTTATTTGGTGACTCTCAGGACTTCACACACAATGTTTGCATGCAGGAACTGAGAGAAAAAACTATGCCTAACTCTGAGGTATCAATTATCCAAAACTTAAGAGTCATTACACTAGACTTAGCGTACCAGTAGTCACTCTACTTTCACCTCACAAATGTTAGGTGGATCTAATAGAAAATAGTTTGCCTCACTCCCTACTAACTGTCCAAGGGTTCCAAAAAAAATGTTTATTGGTTTTCTTAAAAGATCCATTACCCAGTCTACGTGCAAGTGAAGTAAGTGTATTAGATTCTAAACTAAGAAACAATTTAAGAAGAAAATATTCAATGACACCTCCTTGATAAAAAAAAAATCTCTTCTACTAGGGACTAACCAAATCAGCTCAAGAAAACAAAAGAGATTTTTTTTCTTTTTTTTTATGGTACCAAATAAACACACAATGTTTATTTTGCACTAACCAAATCTTTTGCAAGGCTTGCTACTCATAGGTTCGCTCCTTTCCCATGATCCCACCTCCACCACTTGAGTTCTAGTATTTTATGGTACTCAATTTGCTTTTTGTAATGGCCAAATGGCACATGCTACTCAATTTTCAGAAAGAAAGAAGCAATCAATTATCAGGTATACCTTTATTTTTTCTTATTACTTTTATACAACTATCAAGTGTTTTTTTACCTATTTTATTCTCTATTTTAGAAGATAGAAGTTATTTATGAGTTTAAAATATTTTTTTGTTAAGTACAAAAGAATAGAAAATATGTAAGAGATAAATATAAGTTTTAAGTCTTTTCACTAGTCAACAACCCGACCCAATTTTTATGGATTGGGTTGGGTTGGGTTTGGTAGTATAACGGGTTGAGTTGGGTTGGAAAAATCCCAACCCGAAAATCAAGGGTTGGGTTTGGGTTGAGTCCCAACCTAACTCGTGTACACCCCAAGCTTGACTTGTGTCAGACATCTGATTGGTGAATCAGACGCCCAACTTGTGAAGCCTCATGTGTTTGATTTCTAACATCAAACACAACAAAGTGATACATCAAGTAACCAGTCAACAGGTAGGGCTACCTGCCAACTAATACTGAAGTAGTCAAACATTGGACTTGATCATCAGACACTTGACTACAACAGGAAATTTGTTCCTGATTCATAATAGGGCACGATGTTGTAGTTGGACGACTAATGCAAACATCGATTGACTGGTTAGTGAATAACCAAATGTCTGATTATTCGACAAATTGGTTTTGAGTCGTGGCTTGTTGTAGTTAGTCGACCAACAAGTGTTGTTAGTTGATCGAGTAATATTGGAAACTTGATATTTATTGTGTTTATGATGCAAAATAGAATCTAATTCGATCCAACCTTTAATGAAAAACCTGATACAGCCATAAGGTAACATCTATTTGTTTTTCAGCAATTTTGTTTGGTTTTTGGTTTCAATTTTTGTGCCTGCGAATTGATGATGTAGATGTGGTCATCGTAGATCTACACGCGTAGAGATTTCAAAACCTTTAACAAATTGAAAATTATTTGGAAAAATAAATTTCATATTTATAATAGGATTATTTTTCCAAAATGAAATGTTTTGAAATAATAGAATGCTCGCATTCATTTCAAATTAGATTTGAAATTAGGATTTACTAGTAATAACTGACCGCGCTCACCATAATATGATTAATTAGTAATCATAGGTGAACTAAGCACTATCATCCCCTTGACAGGTGATGTGATAGACATCTATGTGCCATTTTCTGCAATGTTTTGATAGTTTTAATATTGCGGATTTATGAGGTGATCATGATGGCATGCAGAGTTGTGTGTAGTGGTTGAGTATTTTTAATGTAATTCGTATGATTTGGGAGCCCTTTTTACATATGACGTAATTTTTTGTGGAATGAATGAATGTATGTGATTAAATGCATGGGGATGCAATCTCAAACACGATACATACAAATGATTAGAATACGATTCTAGTCTCGACTAGGTCGAGATTAGTAGTTTAATTAATAGGATTAAATTGACTATCTTAAACCAACCCAGTCAAACTAGTAGGACTAGATCCTTCAAGCATCAAGCAGCTCGTCATGGTGATGATGAATCGTTGGCCTATGCCAAGATGAGGCTTGGTGTAACCGCAAGGTTGTGCCAGTAGAAGAGATCCCCAAAGGGACATCATTGGCAACAACATGCATGTGGAGTGAACTCCTCGTTTCCTAAGAATGGCTCATATGTGAACCAACCCGTATGTGGTTCCTATCCTAAAGGTTAGGTGCATTCGGGAGTTCACATATGTAGTTGCAAGCATGCTCAGCGATGGTTTAATGTGCATAGTGTGGTGACACCAAAAGGTCAAAATGTGAATGCACAAGTTGGACTTGTGAGGTGAAAATGTTTTCATTTCTCTTATTGGGATTATGTATGCAAGCCCTAGAAGCTACACCGTCTCAATGGAGATGAGAGTTTTATCCTACTTGAGACATTGCAATCAATATGCCTCTTAATTTAAGAGTTATAAAGGGAACAACATTCAAATTGGATATGAAGTAATATAATGAGAATTGGCATAATGATAACAAGTTTGCAAAACACTACATCAAGTGTCTACTAATAGGATTGGAAGACCATATTGGCAAATGCTAGTATGCAAGTGACATTATATTTAGGCTTGATGCCTTAGGCCCTCGAAACACATTTTTCTCTACACTTCGAAATTCCAAAATGAGTTTGGAAAGTTCTTCGAAAGAACACCTATTCTGGATGCAACAGTTGGGTCTAGCATACGAAGTGTATGGAGGGGTCTTATTTGAAGGCGAGATGCTCGATATGGAGGGGTCAAATTCTGTATGCCAATCCAGTTGTTGAGATAGGCTGATGTCCTCAGAAATTGCATCATTAGATTCATTTCCACTTGAATGGTCGCTAACATCCTGCAAGCTATGCTCTGTTATCTTCTTCATCAATTGGTCAAGTAGCTCCTTCATCTCCTCTCTCACATTTGATCGTAAGTGAGGTGTATTTAACTACCTCGTAATCTGCTCCTTTGTTGTAAATGCGAGACTCACCTAATATGATTCAAAATAAATCATTTATTTTTTAATAAATTCAATCTGAATTTTTCTTACCAAGTCTCTCCCCATTGGTCCTCGAGGTTCATATGCAACCCAAGGTTGCAGCATCTGTTCCTATACCCACATTCATGTCTTCCTCTAATACCATCGAAGTTAACGTTCCTAATCGTGTTTAGTGTGCCTCACAAATCATACTTCTCAACAACTATTTCTGCATCCGAGTTCACCATTTGATGTAGCCTCGATGATACAATGCCCATGAAGCGACACCCTTAACTTGTCTGTCGACATATCTTATTTTATCCATCTCTTCAGATATGTGTTGCTTTAGCCTGAACTATGTCATAACACGATCAAGAATGTGCATGACTACTATATTATAGCAGATCAAGCACATCCTAGACCTTCATATCACTGCACTTGCTAAGCAAATGAGATGAAGGAACTGTATCCTCCTATCTATGTATAGATCCCAGATCACCTGTAATAATAAGAAAATTTTTCCGAACATTGTTATTATATGTAATCAATCTGGAATCCATAATAAAGTTACAAGTTTATCTAATTGCTAAAATTAAATCTTACTTGATGGACTCGTTGTGTGTCCAATTCATTCTAATAGTAAATATGATTCCCCATCCTTGCATTTCCATGGAACTCTTTACTACCACTCCACTTGTTACATAACTTCATCAAGTTAAATAATTATTAATATATTAATTTCTTTTATATTTACCATATGGCTAGTGGTGCAATATTCACCGGTTGTGCAGGGAAGCTCATTTCTTTGGGCCTCCCAACATGTAAGTGCTCCCAAGTCCATAACTGTAAACATAATTTCAAAAAATGTTCTATCACATATTTGGGGATGTTTACAAATATATATTAATCAACGTACAATGATGTACCAACAACATCATGAAAAGGGCATATACATTGTGTTGAATATCGTGCTACTTCATTGAGTTTGTGGTACAACTAGACAAATGAAGCAGCTCCTCAGGCAAGTTGCCTGCATACTCCAAGATCATCCAATAGTAATAAATACTTGCAAGTGTATAATTATAATGAGAAGACACTTATAGAAATGTTGAGGCTAAACATTCTCAATGTATTAGGTATCTTACCTAATTTGTACCCTATTTTTCGTAGAATCTAAAAGGATGCTCGCTTCCAAGTAAATCAAAATAACGGCTCGAGTATATATAATCCCATCATCTTCTGTCTCTACTATATCGAGGTCATCTATAAACTTAGACCCTAACCATGTCATACTTAACCCTTTGGAGTTAAGTTCTTCCTACTTGGATCTTCATCTGGATATTCTCCAAGTAACTCAATACAATTATCCCTCCAATCTTCATGTTGTACAACACCTATGACTGGTGGACCATGTACACGAAGGTCCATCAAAATCGCCACATCATTCATTGTCACGGTTGCTTCTCCTTCCGAGAGATGGAACATGTGTGTCTTCGAATGCCATCGCTCCACCATAGCATACATAAGTGCATGATCAATCTACAACCTCAGCAAATGTAATGTTCCTCAAGAACCTGCCAACTTGATCAATTGCCCTTCAACTAAGCCATTTCTTTTTGCCAGCACTTGATTCATCATTATGGTATATTCGATGAATCTCACCTAAAATAGAAGGAACTATCATTATGATACAGAAAATTAATTTGAATAGAAAAGAGTAATAATATTCAATGCAATTATTTTAACCTATGTAACGTTACGGAGATCAGAATCAATGATGTAGGGCTAGCCTCTTTGGATAAGTTCATAGTTGCCTACTTGTGGTTGTGCTATCTATTATTATAACATAAAAAGAGGCAATTATGAATGTAGATTTTATAACAGTAAACAACAATTATAACAACTAACAATTAAATGAGAACTATTTTCATGAAGTTAAAAATTTATTAAGTGTTCGTTTAGTTGACATTTCTATTGGGCCATGATCTTTTGTTGTGGCCTTGTTGTCAACATCTAAAATATCGAGGGATGCGGCAGCTACTCATTTCTTCCATTTCATTCATAATTCTTTCAACACGAGATCTACCCCTGGCACAAATCATATCTAGAGGTAGCAACTGTGGAGTTTCTCTAGGTCCCCAAAATCTTTTGTTGCATATGGGATTGAATGATTCTACATATGCTAATCAGCAGTTGGTCATTTTGTAATACTCCAAGCATAGCAAAAGATAATCGAATCTGATAAATGCATAAGCGACCAACACATATTTGCAAACGAGATGCTTTAATTGCATGTAACCATAGGAACATATCACATTGTTCATCCCATTGTTGGTACTAATATCAACCTCATATGAGTATGGTTCATCACTAATTTTAAACTTAGTCCTATCAAATCTAACAACTTGTAGTCTTTGCGAATTCAAGATTTCCCTATGCACAACTTGATCAAAACTTGAAGTAAGAACTATTGACATGGCTTCTTCTTCATCATAACGCTCGATAGACTACTTATTCAAATGAAAGTACATCGCTGAAATAAAAGCAATAATTGGTAATCCTTGATAGCTTTTCAAAACATTATTGATGCATTTAGATGCATTCATTGTCATACTACCATATCTCTTCCTTCCATCATAATATAATGTCCAATATGATCAATTATAATCATCGTGTTGTACAATCCATCTTTGTATGCTCCATCAAACATGCATTAGATATCTCCTAATGTCTGTTTATGGTCATAGGTTGTTAATGCACAACCAGTTGCATAAAATTATCTCCGTAAATCCTTACCTTTAAATCCCTATGTGCATGTTTGCCTTCATATGTGTTAAGCAATATCTATGTGAATGACCTCGTTTAGAGCTAAAATATTAAGGAATTAAATTTCTTAGTTCATGGAAATGATCACTAATGATGCATATACCATCCCGATTCATAATTTTTGTGAGATACATCAAAAATCAATCCCAACTACTATTATTCTCTCCTCTTTCCATAGTAGCAAAAGCTAAAGAAAATAAATGTCCATTTGGATCAATGCCAATTGCAATCAGTAAATGTTCAAGTTGACTTCCACACAAATGTGTGCCATTGATAGACAATATAGAACGAAAATATTGAAATCCCTTAATTAACGGATCGAAAGTCCAAAATAATAAGAAAAACTCTAATTTTCCTAGTGAACTTGATGAAGATACATCTATGACGTGGTAAACAATACCTAAATTTCTTTGAACCATTTCTCTCATAAAATATTTCAAATCTAAGAAAGATTTTTTCACCTTGCCATATACATGTTTCAAAGCTTTCTTTCGAGCATACCTAGGCTTGATATAATCTATCTTTACCTTATCCCCTATGTCAATTAAGACTTGAATCTATTTAGGAGATAGACTAAGATTTGCCAAAAAATGTAGCAATATGCAGTAATATAAACTTTGTGTTGCATTATCTATGATCTCCCAAAGTGTTCGTCGTGTAATTATACTTCTTACTGTACTTGGTAACTTTCTAATCGCTAAAACTCTTGTCTATAGATGCATGCAATCATTACTTGTAGTTATTAACGATGCACGCAAAAGTTAATAATTTTTTCTTCGATACAATCTTCTTATATTTCACCCTTTTACATGTACTCCACTACCTCAATCTTCCTTGATTTTCCATCTTCTCATCATCCAATCCATTGCAGTACTGTCATCTTCTTCTTATTGATGAGAAGAAAATGAGGTCCCATCTTGATCTACCATCTGATTTATCCAATCATCACCATTAGGCAAATAAGGTACTCTATCCATCGGATCATCTTCCAAATCATCATTATCATTGTTGTCATTGTTATTATCCACAGCTTCGTTGTTCTTTACACAATTTTTAGGAGGTCCCTCACTAGCTATGGCATCCATAACATCTTATATGTCATGATCATCAGATTTATTATTCTCATTTTCATCACTTTGTTGTGCCTCAATGTTAAAATCAATATTTTGATGCTCCACATCTTACTACTTTTACTGGATTATAATATTTTTCTGATATATATGTCACTTCATCCATTGATTATACGGTGAGGAAGTAAACATCTCATAATATGATAAATAAGGATCACTAGTGTAGCCATGATTTAAAAATGAGGCCATACCTTCATATGAAGGAGACATTAATTATACATTCCTATAATATAAATATCAATATTAATACATTTTAATCCTAAATTTTACTTATTGCATTGCCCATCAAAAAGCTCAGCATAAACATGATACTAACTACTTTTGATAAGAGCAGTAAAGTAACGACGCTTTAGACACCTATTTTGAATTCGTAAAGGGTCAACTGATAGCTGAAGGTGCATGGCCAAATTCTAGCGAGAAAGCTATTTGCCCAAGTGCAACAATACTTTGATCTCACCAAGGAAACTTTCAAAGGCAAACAATCTATTATTTTCCGATAATGCGTTGTACGCAGCCATACCTAACATTGCGTCAAAGAGAGTTGGATCCCTTTCGAAGGAACCTCTTGTAAACCAAGTACAATTAGTCACCTTGATAAGCGAAAGGCGCAAGCTCGAGTGCTTATGCCTAGGATTGACGTAACTTTTATCTCATAGGAAGCGCGTACCACTCCATTTAAAAGTCCAACCCGTTACACACACACGTATTTACTGGTAAAGGCTCGACAGAGAAACTTGTAGTTCCCAAAGCAAAGCTTTACTTATCCAATTTGATTACAAACAAAATCCTCACCCACATACTAGAAAACCAGCTGGTTTCTTTTAACAAGCAAAATAATTTGAATAGCTCAAGCAAGCAGCTCCAATGAAAAGATCAGTACCGACCTTTCAAGCCTTTTGGCCCTCGGTAAGACAACTTATGGGCGCGCCCCCACTCCCCACCACCCCCGATAATTGCTGGTCACAAACCTGATAATTTGAAATTTTAATAAGCTTACCAGTCAAGAGCACTAGAGACACGGTTACACGAGCACTCAACGTGGACAGCCTATGAAACAAACTCCGGTTCTCCAGGCATTTTCGGTTAATGGATTTCAAACGGTTTTCTTCCAGAAGTGAAAAGAGAAGTAATCAAAATTCAAAAAGGACAGAATCCAAAAGAAAAGCTCAACTTCCATTTAAGTTACTCGCAGTGCTCTCTTCATGGGTACAAAGTCAAAGATCAAATTTTCAACCTAATCCAAATTCGAAACTTTCTGTTAGGATATCCGACACTTAGGAGGAAAATCAAATTCACCAGGAATCACTTCACGATGGAAACATACTTTGGATAAAATTGATTAGTTAAAAGCTCGTGAATTTTCACATCATGTTCTGTCAAGAAATTAAAGACATGGAGACCCAATCAGAAAGGTCACTATAAACTGATTTTGCATCGTTGGAACCTTATGCTTTGAAAAATGCATAAAAATTTTAAAGTTGTTTTATTTGAAAATTTCAACATGCTGAAGTGTTCCCGCACAGCTATCAAGTAATTGCACGTTTGAAAAACAAGTACACCTCTAGGAACCACTTCTGGATTCACACCAAGGCTAAATTAAGTAGGTCAGATATTTCCCTACAGCGAATCTGTAGCAGCAAACTACAGAATTTCAATAACACACAACTATGAATCTGATAAATCAGAAATATACCTACAGTTGCAGGCAGCTCCACCAGGATAAGCCATGTTGCTAAATATCCAAGCTTGGCAATGCAGGAAATGGTCAATTTTTCATTACAATAGCAAAGTTTGTCACCAAGCAATCTTCAGGAAGCAATAAAGCATGCACATTAAATGTGTTTCAAGGACTAGATTATGTCATAAATTGTGAATAATTGCATAAAATAACTTCTAGGTTACTTCCACATATAAAAGAGCGCAGCTATCTTCAACCCTTCACCAAAAGGATTTGCACACGTCAACATTAGACTCCCAGATGAAATTTTAAGTTAAAAAGCTTAAGAATAATCAGTCTGCAACTATGACCAAAAAGGTCACTCTACCCGCATTTACATTAAGCCTTTTGGCAAATAAGCTAGTTAGACCACTGAAAGGACAAGGAGAATACAGATTGCAAATGGAGCATCATCTTGTCTTCAAGGTGGAAAGGGGGATGTTCTTATTATCCCCTAATGACTCTGAATGTAATCTTCTCTTCCGAGAGCAGTGCTCAGGGTTCGTCGTTTGAAGTGAGGGTGGCATGCATGCCAGAAGGACCTGCCTCCTTGAACCATCCATTTGCCTCAACTGCCTGTTGATTGTCTCCTGCATCCGACTGCATGGTTTGAACCTCTTAAGAGGTTTTGCCACATTGGCAGCAGGAGGCAAGATATGGTTCTCTTTTTCATCCTCTGAAAGTAGCATCAAAGAGTAATTGGACAGAATAAGTAAAACCAAGGTATGAAATGAAAGCATTTAACATGTAATGATACCTCAGCCAGAATAATATGCAAGAATAATGGCAGACAAAATAGTACAGACTCTAATAAACATCGTTCTCCTAATATTCCTTTTACATGATACTTGTAAGAACTTTCTAGCACATGCTTTAGATATAGTTCTCTTACCAAATAACTCATCAGAAAACACATCGAGTGTCAGCTCTTTTGTGGATGATCCAAAAGGTGATGTGGCAGTAACTTGAGGATGAACAGCTTCCGCATCATCTTCTACCCTAATCATGGACATAGAAGGTTCACCTACTTCAACAAAGGAAGAATTATCTACCTCTGGCTTATTTACAGGTGAATCCAAGCAACCATCATCGACACGCTTATCTAATTCTCTGCAAGCCAGCTTTTCCACTGAGTCATCACCACAACTCTCTGGATTGCATGAGGTGCAATTAAATGATTCTGTACTATCCAGCACAGATGAGGGAGATGTTTTTACATTCTGGAAAGCATCAAATTTTTGATGTTGCATTAAGCTTGAGAACCATGGTGAAGACCCGTGTTTTATGTAGAAAAGGATGTATGCTTGCTCATCAGAAACCTCATCAGCAGAAACTCGGGAGACCTGACGAACATTCAGATTTATTCAAGGTGAATGGCTACACATTCAGTAAAACTCTCTTCACTATATTTATTTATTTATTTATTTGTGTTCAGTAAAACTCCAACATCCAAATTACCAAGCAATCATCCATCTTATGCCACACTTCTGGGGAAGAACGTATAAAGCAATAGTAATGCCCAGAATGAGACATCCATCCACTGTGCACAACCAATGCATACAGATCATATTTCAACTCCACCTGTATGACCATACTAAGGTTAGAAATTTGTTAAAACACAAGGGGCAAATAAATGAAAACAGTTGACTCACATTATCCTGTAAACTAATGAAGGGCTTCAAGTCTAGCTCCATTGGATAGCCTATATGCTTGTCAATCTTATCGAAGTATCCACCATCATTCTTGAACCGCTTCAGATGAAGTACAACAACTGGGGGCACTTGGTTGAGCTTAAGTTGCTTCTCCACTGAAACTTGTGACTTGCAACCTTCACATGTGAATTTAGTATCAAGATCTTCAACTCTTTCAACCTTTGTAAATGATGAAAGAGCCTCGTACAGGCTGTCCACATCATCAATTTCCAGACTGAGATCAAGCATTGGATCAAGAGTCTCTGAGCAATGACCACAGTCACAACACTTGACCTGCTTTCAATGCCACTATCAACAGACTCAAAATGATAAATTTATGACCACCACTCACAAAATAAAGAACAAGAACAATACCACACTGCAAAGGTGACCTCCAAAAATTTGCTGGACAATGGCTGACTGGGGCAAAGAGGATCTAACAGGGTCATGTTTTTTGAAGCAGCTATCAAGGCTGTCTAGTAAGCAATGCAGAAACTCATGGGCATCCTCCTGTTGATATCTCTTAAATAAAGGAGATATTTCTGTGTTGCTAACTTAAGGCAATACATTATGGTAATATTAAACCAATACAAATTTTGATGGTAATGCTAAAATTATACCTTTCATCAATTAAAAAGATGGAACATGTACATCATCGGATAAAATGAGACACACTTAAAATGGTACATGTGAGAAGCTTGGAATAATCAGCCACGTGGCAGCCCCACAGGGCAGTCTGTGTGTGTCCATGTGTGTACATGTGCATGTGTAAGTGTGTGTTGTTTGCATGTCTACGTTAGAGTTTGGTGCCTTGTGTGGCAAATTTGTTATTTCAAAATACTTAGTTATCAAGTCCTTTTAGGAATGTTTGTTTAAGATTAGGATTTGATTATTTCTTAATTATCAAGTTACTTAGTTTGTTATGGTAATTGCCTCTCTATAAAAAGAACGGTAATACACCAAGTTATTTTTTGCATGAGTTGCGTTAGAGTTTGGTGACTTGTGTGGCAAATTTGTTTATGTGAAATATTTAATTATCAAGTTAAGTCCTTTTAGGAAAGTTTGTTTAAGATTAAGATTTGGTTTAGGATTTGATTGTTTCTTAATTATCAAGTTAGTTTGCTATGGTGATTGCCTCTATAAAAAGAATGGTAACACACCAAGTTATTTTTTTAGTTCAATCAATAATATTTTCCATCATCCAAAGGAACTCCTCTCCTCTCTCCCCCTCCACGCACCTCTCTCTCTCTCTCTCACATGCGTGGCACTCCCCACCTTGAGTTGTGCATGTAGACTCTTCCCAAGTGGAAGAGAACTCCATAAAATCCATGTAGCCAACCTCACTTAGTATGAGAAAAGGCTTTGTTGTTGTGATGTTAGAAACATACAAGAATTTTCATTAAATAAAAACTTGGAAGTTCCACTTCAGCATAGGTATACAATCACATGTAGTCATATATAAATTAAAAAGCTATAAAAAATAACTCATGGTCATCAGGAAAAGACCAATCTAAACAATCCTCGTACATATAAAAATGGCAAAAAGAACAGGTTTTGCACTCAATTGATGCATCTTTTTCCCAAGACAGCATAGTGATTAGATAGGGTTAGGATAGGGCCTAACCTACAACCAATTCTCCCAGAGCAGCACAGTGGTTGGGTTGGATCAGGTAGTGACCTAACCCATGACCCAACTTAATCTCAACAGCTTGGAAGATTCCCAAACTAATCAACCCTACCACCTAATTTGACCTAATCAGACTCAAAAATAGTTTGGGTACCATCAGGCGATAAGTATTCAAATTGATAGCTCTTGTGCATTTCCCTATTTGTTATCAAAAATCAAATCACCAAAATCATGTGTGAATGTACCCAATCTAACATTTTTTAAAGAAAAAAATGTAACTAGAAAACTATCAAAAAATGTAAAAACCATACCCATTGGAATGCTACATGAGATTACATTTGATTGTTTAGAATATTAACAGGAATATGGTTCCACCAACAAAATATAGCCTGCAATTTCGGTTGATAAGGGGTGGGGGTGCCCCATGATAGGGAAGGTTGGATAAGGAAGGGAAGTGCACAAGCAACAAGGAAGAAGTCAAGACTCACGAATTACAATACACGATATGGAAGGTTGGATGAGGAAGGGCGGTGCACAGCCAATGAGGAAGAAGTGGACTCATGAATCACAAATGGAAGGGTGCATCCATTCTGTATGCTTCTCTAGGCAGGAAATGAAAGAAGTCCTTATATTTTTTTTCTGAAAAAAGACCTTTCATGATAGTGCTACCTAGTCCCACACTCAAGGGGTCTCCATGTTTTCTTGTAATGTTCCAAAATGCCAGCAGAAGCAAGGGGATAGCACAATCTCATCGCTCTTCGGGCACAATTTTAATGGGTCAGGAACTTGGTGCTAAGGGTATGCTGTCATAAACATTGGAACTTGAAACTACATGTGGATTATGGATCAGGTTAAGTCCTTCCACCCCATATAACTCATTTTTTATGAGTTGATAAAAATGCAGCCCAAGCCAACCAATTGAAACCGCAGACACAAACCAATAGAGTAAGGTTTGGTCAGGTTGCAAGCTAGACCCAAGTCACCAACCCATGTGCAACCTTAATTTTTCAATATCTTTGGAAATCTCAATGCCATTCATATGTTCCACGTGACTACATGGGTCTTACATTAGGGAATGGCAGAATTACAAATATATAAAACATTATGCAAAAACATAAATTCAAAGACCCAAAAAATACTTTAAAAATGAGTGCGGTAATAGATATGAGGAAACCCCAAACTACGAACAATGACACAACATAAGTATGATTTAACATCCAACTACTTTTAATGTGAATCCAGATGACAATAAAAATGTGCTAGTAAAAATTAAACGTTAAGCAAATCTTCCATACAATGTCACAAACATCTAAAACAGCAGTATAATAAAAAGAGTTTTTTTTTTATGAAACAGAATTTCGTGCCAACAAAAATTCTAAACAGGTCAAAAGTTACATTTAAAGTAAATAAGACATTGTAGTGATTTTCCAAAAAAATGATGCCTAAACAGCTGACAATTAACAATTCATATGCATAGAATTGCCACATACGTAATGCTCATACAGCTATAATAAAAATGCCACTTTTTCTAATTGTTTCAAAACAAGAAGTATGAGAGGAAACTTAATGAACAGGTAAATATCAGTTTCCTCTCTAGAAAGCAAATCTTTTATCTGCCAGATTAAACAAAGCATCTACAAACATTCATTTAAGTAGGCAGAAAAAATAAAAAGAAACATAAATACTCAAGTCACATGTCATTCTGGGAAAAGGCGCAAAACAAAAGGACAAAAATAAAGTAAGGAATGATACAAAAGGATACGGCCCAAGTTTTCAACAAAGAGATCTGGCGAAACAATTTTTGAGAAATCACGTTGGCACCAATCCACAAGATCTTGAAGAGCACATAAGGAACAAAATTTCTCATTGCTACCTGCAGTTTTGATAATGATAAAGGGTACTGTGTTAGAATGCAGAAATGCTGCATGCCATGGAGCAGGAACAAAACCATGAGAACTCCCGAGAGATAGGGTGAGGAGGCGAATAGGCAATAATTGTCAAGTATACATCATATTGTGTCATATTGCATAGCAAGTAGATCATAATTAAATCGATTAGGGCATCTTTTTCACAAAATTTCACAAGGTAGCATAATTCATTTCAGACAATGAAACAAAAGATTCATGTACTGGTTATTTTCAAACTTAAACTAAGAAATTGAAAGCCAACGACTTCCATTCTGCAAGTGAAGCTTAGATTTGTTGCCCATGTACAATAGATGAGGTACATTGATTGAGAAAACCAGGAACAAGGACCAGCAGCTGTATCAAGATCTAACATACGCACCCAAATCTAAAGATAAAGCCACACGATTGGAGTTTGGAAAATGTACATATTCTATTCTGCATGCCTAAAAGGAACATCACTCGATTTCCTCTATGTAGATATCACAATTTGAAAAGGTACAAAGAGATGGCTAAAAAATATTAATAAAACCGATCACCCCATACATGGTTCCACTACTGAAATATAGAAAATAACAACATTTGATTGGATGCTTTCATTATGTAATTCAAGCAACCACAACCACAGAAGATACCTGAGTACCTTAGCCGGCCCTATCTCTTTTGCTATTTCGTCAAAAAAATGCAACATAACAACCAATCAAGAGAGACCGATTCAATACAAGACTTGTTCCTTTGGTTGCTCATAGTCGTCAATCCAGATTAGATCGCAACAAGGGGAAAAAGGAAACAAAAGAAGAAGAAGAAGAAGCTTGTAATTTCACAGATTTCCAGTGAGTGGGCGAAGAGAAGAAATCTCGTTCCCACGGCCTGGTATTTTTAGCTTGGAGATTGTTAGGGGTAGAGATGATTTTGGAAAAATGACCAAATGAGAATCTGTTGAGCACTTTCTTTCTGGTTTCTACATAATTTCGGTTAGAGGTAGAAGAAGAAACTGAGACAGTTTTGTGATTGATTTCCCACGAGTGAGTCCTCCTCCTCCTCCTCCCCCTCCTCCTCCTCCTCCGATGTATATACTTACATGCACCGCCACTGCCCGAATCTCTAAAACATGGCAACAACGGGAAAGAAAAAAGAAAAGAAAAGAAAAAGAAACAAAGAAAGTACAAAACCTCCACAGAGTTTGTTTTCGAAACCACAAACGCAAAAACGAAAGAAGAAAGAAAGAGGGGAGGAAGAATGAACAGACAGATATACATAGGAAAGACAATCGCAATCAGCACAAGGCAAAAGGTTGAGGAAAGCATAGTTAAATCGAGAAAGATACTGGAGGAGGAGCAGAGGGCGGTGTTGTGATCCAAGAAAGATCGGACGGACTGGACGAGGGGAACGGTGTGAATGAGGCACTGAAGCACCGCATTGAGGAAGCACGTGTTACCGCGATTCCGAAGCCCCGCGCCCTAACAAAAACAACAACAACCAGAAATTACCAATAAACCAATGACGACCATCCTTTAGTTACATCCACCACACTTTTAGTCACTATATCAAATCAACCCAACACCACCACCAAATCAAAACAAAAAAACAAACAGAGAGTGAGAGAGGGAGAGAGAGAGAGAAACAACAGGAGGTCGATGTGAAGAAGAAGTCTCACGATCTGATCGACGAGGACGAGGAGGCCGCCCGCGGAGGAGGGGGAGGCCCACTCCGAGGAGACGAACGCCATTCCTTCGAGTTGGATCTCTCTCCCTCCCTCCCTCCCTCCCTCCCTTGGTATGGAAATTTTTTAGGGTTTTTGGAGGGAAATGGAGACGACGAAACAAGTTTGTTTGGAAGGATGGAAAGAATGGGAGGGAAAAAGCCCGACCAACCGCATTTGGGATTGATTAGTGTCTGTCTACCGATTCACCGCTTTACCCGAGAGTTTTTCCAAGGTTTTTGCCCCTTTTTTTTTTGTTCGCGAAGTACAAAAGTAAATTTAAAATTGGAGATATCTCTCCAATGTAACATAGATAAGATTTATTCTAACTTTTTAAAGAAAAATATAATGATTTTACGCATGTAAAATTATAAAAATTATCTTTATAATAATTTCATATAAGTATAAAATTATTAACATTAACTTTAAAATTGTTTTCCATATACATAAAATCATCAAAATTATTTTATACTTATGAAAAATCAACAAAATCACCTTTAAAATATTTTCTATCAATATATTAAAGAAAAATATAATGATTTTACGCATGTAAAATTATAAAAATTATCTTTATAATAATTTTATATAAGTATAAAATTATTAACATTAATTTTAAAATTATTTTTCATATACATAAAATCATCAAAATTATTTTATACGTATGAAAAATCAATAAAATTACCTTTAAAATATTTTATATCAATATAATTTAATTTAAAATAAAAAATTACTCTTTACTCACAACTTTAAAAAAAAAAAATGACGATGACTTTTTTAAATAAGGTGAGTGTTCCCCATAATAAATTTTATATCATTTTTTAAGTTTTTATATTGATACTAACTTTATAGTGAAAATTACGTTCACCACGTCTGAACAATGTAAAACATACTTTGACTTCGTCCACTTCGTTCCTATAGTTGCGTGAGATAATTGTGATAGTGGCGAAAGTCACGATGGCGATAACGATGAGAGTGGGGTGATGGTGGCGAGACTATCATGACGATACAACGGTGCTGGTAAAAGTAGTATAATAGCAATCATAATTAAAAAATTGGGATTGCTAATCGGAATGTACTATTTCAATTTAAATTGAATTCAATTTAATAAGTATTAGATTGAAGTTGATTTGAATTAAATAAATTAAACATGATTCTTATATCTAGATTCTTTAGCGTAACAAGTCAAATTTTCTTTTTTAATTTAATTTAAAAATATTTGATTTGATGTATGTGAATATATATCTCCATAAGCACATGTATGTATGTGTATGTAGGGTGAGAGGAGAGAATCATGAATAATACAATAGTAAGGATTTTTCTTCTTCAAATCATGTGAAACTAATAAAAATCAAACTTATGAAGTATAAATTCTTAGTAAAACAAAAACCAAACTCACAGAAAATTATTCATGAACAAAGAAATATAAATGCATCTTGTATACTTATGTATCATATGAATATTTGATAAATATTTGAATTCTTAACCAATTAAATATGAATCTAAGTTTTTAAATTTGAAGCAGATCCGATAATTCTTAGTTAATAACATACATAATTCAATCACCGGTAGTTGCATAATATGTAGAATCTCCTATTAATCATTGATTAAATTCATGTTATTTTAAGTATGTTACTCAGTTGTGTTATTTAGTTGCTAATCAAATTGTGATTAAACCATAATCTAATCCAATTCTTCACTAACTAGGTATTGCAATATATGGTTGTGCTCTTCAGATTGTACCATTTCAGGTCTTGGTTTTGGAATAGCACAATTTAGATGGTCCGATCTACGTAATACAACAATTTAGATTATACTATAAAGTTGTGCTAGTGTTCTGATTTTCTGGTACTATCAATTATGCTATTTAAATTACGTTATTTGTTCATTATTTAGTTGTACCATTCATATTATATGTCCCAACCTAGTCCCTTAATTACATAATTAGAAATTTAAATAGAAAATTCTCAAAATCGTTAAGCATCTCAAGATCTTCCTCCTCAATTACTTTTATTAATACATAAGATAAATATTAAGAAGGTCACAACAAGAACTATAGCATGCAAGAAAATTATAAGTCTATAATTAGCTTTTGGGCATTACATGAGAAATTTACTACAAATTTTTAACTTCAAATGAAAACATGAACAACAAGCTACAATTACAAGTACAGGTAACTAGAGCCATCTGAATAATGTAATATGATTACATCATATCTACATAAAAGAATTAGATTATTTTCTAATACATGACTTGGTCCGTTAATAAGAATAGGATAACGTACTTAGCTAGATCAAATAAATATATTATATATTAATTTGAAGATCAAAATAATTTATAAGATCTGATAGCACATCATCAAACCATCTAATTTAATCACTTATTTTCGATTTGAGTTGAGATGACAACCTTCTTTGGAGATCATTTCCTTAATTAATGTTCTTGAATGAAGATTCAAATTGTCACGCCAGTTGGGTTAAGGAGTTAATATGATAAAATAGGAGATACCATAAGTCATTTTCCAATGTTTATCATAGAGAAGGTGTATCATTTGACCCAAGACAGCTATGTGTTTCTATTTGCAAACACATGCATTTGGTGTTTTAATTGATCTAACGCAAAGATAAGTTCGTAAAAATGTGTTCATTGTAGTGTAAAATTGCATAGATACTTTAGAAAAGTTGTTCACATCGAACTCAAAAATACAAAACTTGATATTTATAAATTAGAGTTCAAATCGTCTCATGGGAAGGCAACTAGATATTTATGCTTTCCTAAGTTGTAATTTTTTTTTTGTATTTTTAAATATGGAATATGACGTAATGTAGAACTAAATGCAAAAACCTTGTGAGAAATGAAATAGTAACTACGAAATGAAGAAAATACATAACTAGAACTAAAGCAAGTAATCAAAAACAAGTAGAGATATGATATAACTGAAACTAGAACTATGATTGAAATAGTCAATTACAACTAGAAGGATGATTGAAAAGCAACTATAACAAGTACAATTAGAACTAGAACTAAAAAAATAGGAAATAAAACTAGAACTATAAGACGGCTTCGAAGATGGAGCTCGGAAGACGAAAAATGGAGTGAAGATCGATGTGAAGGCATACCCGTAGAAGACACCAAAGGTGGTGTGGGACCTTCTTGAAGGAGAGAGGGCTTAAGTCAATGGAGAGTGAAAATAAAAAGTTGGGGAGGGGGGTCGACCAAGGGTTTTTATAGAGATAGTGGAGGGTTTTGATTGGAGGATCCAAGTCGCCTTGGATCAAGGGATTGGAAGGCTAGCATTAGGTGTTTAGGAATCAAGGGCTTGGATTTAAACTTAAGGTATAAGAAAGATTATTTTATTAGAACCTAAAGGACGACTGGGATTCAATTGAGGGGATGATCTAAGGCTAGGATAGAGGCTTAGATCAAGGGTGCATGGCCGAATGTGGTCTTTGATCTCTTTGGTTGACCATTAAGTGGAGAATTGTGGGCCCTTAGATGATAGATGTAGGGTTAGGATTTAAGTTACCTAGGTGGCTGGCTACAAGGTTGTTTTAAGATGGGATAGGGCTAGGTTTTTGGAGGTTTACTTAAGGGTATAGGATTAGGTTTTGATGGTGGAGATATGGAGGTGTGATGGCCAGTCGTATAAGGATAAGAGGGATTATGTATGGCTAGCCACAAGTTGTTTTCTTGGTGACTAAGTAATGCTAGGTGGTGGCTAAGGATATGTTATAGGTATAGCTATTAACTAGAGGCCCTAGGATCATGAATCAAGGGAAAAGATTGGAGGCCATGATGTGGTCATCCAAAGGGTTCTAGAAGGCTTCATAGGTGGTGGCTAACAAGGCTTAAGGGTGGCTTAGGTTAGGTTGTTAAGACGGTTTTAGGGTTAGGTTGGTTATAGGCTTAATAGGTTAATCGGTTAGTCGGCCCTTATAAGGTGGAGATTAAGGTGCATGGTTGGCCATAGGAGGTGGGGAATTGGGCTAAGTGGCTAGGTTGTAGGTTAGGAGAATTAGGTTCCTAATTAGGCTAAGGTTAAGGACCAATTAGCTACGAATTAAGTTGGGAATTGACTCAGTCACTCTTTATATTTGAGCTCAAATCACATTCTCTTCTCTACCAAGCTCCAGTCAATCTTATACCTAGTACCCGCATAGATATAAATAAGGACTTCAAGGCATTAGATATAAATAAGGGAAATATTACATAAAAACCTAAAAGAATGCGCTATTTATAAAAATGCTGCTAAATGACTAATCTAACCTAATATAATGTAGTATGACCTAATTTACACTTAAACTAATAATAGTTAGGCATAAATTTTGTTAATAAATATGGAAATATCACACCCCCATGTATTTTTTCTATCAAAAGAAAGGACGTCTACCGATATCAGTAGACATCCAAAATATTATTCACTCAATCAAAATTTCATCTACAAAGGTTGCCACAACCTAATACACGATGCCACCTCATTATAAACATTCTCCAACCACACCCTCCCCCTATTAAACAAGGCGTCATTCCTTGTCTTCCACACAACCCACATAGAAGCAGCCATGGCCACATGCGGCCTAAACATAAAAACGAAGTCACACCACAAAGTTTCCCACGTTGGGGCAGGGCATCCACAACACTTATGCCACACCTCATCAGTGAAGAGACAGCTACTAAACAAATGCCTGGTGTCATCCTCAGCATACCCACACAGAGGACATGGAATGACATCTGCACCCAAGACACGTCTCCTCAATGCTCCAATAATTAGGCCTTCACGCCTTGTAAGCCAAAGGAAGACTTGTACCTTCAAGGGAACTTTCAACTTCCAAATACCTGCATAGAAATGACCATGCTCATCCTCTTCCCAGCCACCCACCATATGCTCGTATGCTTTCCGCGAAGAGTATACCCTATGCTTCCATGTAAACTCGTCCAGCCCCTCCCTTGGTTGGAATGCCGCCAAAGTCTAAAGAAGATGCTAGTTCTCCTCCGTGAATCTCAACTCATAACATCCTCTAGAAGGACCAACGTCCCACGTGCCACGATCTTCCTTTCAGTAATCTGCAACCTTTGCCTCCTTATCACATGCCGACCTGAAGGCCCGTGGAAAGATGTCTTGAAAGCAACTAAGACCACTCCAGTTGTCCTTCTAGAAGCAAAAACCTTGCCATCCCCCAAGGTCAAGCCAAATTGATTCCGCTGTGCTAGAACAGCCTTTAACACAGAAGACCAAAAAGGGGACGCATGCTGTGGAGACAGAACATTATTAGGACCACCACTACCACCATATGAATCCCGAATGGCCTCCTGCCAAAGACCCACATCGCCTCTGAGGATGATAACGCCCCACTTAAGGAGCAAAGAATCTCCAAACTCCCTAAGAGCTCCGATGCCCAAAGCCCCCTTCTTTTTAGGCATACACACCTTCTTCCAATTAACAAGCTGCATAAACTATGTAATGGCCTCTTCCAGAAAAATCTCTTCCTTACCACATCCAACTTCTTTATGATAGAATCAAGAGGCCTGAACATGGATAAGAGACACTAGAATCATAAATAACACAGAATTAAGGAGGATGAGTCTACCTCCTTTGCATAGGAACCTCCCACTCCAGGTGGCCATCTTCTTAGCCATTCTCTTAAACAAGAACATCCAATCCTTTTTCCTCATCTATTTGGCCTGCAAAGGCAAACCCAAATACCGAATGGGCAAGGTAACCACCGATGTGCTCAGAATCTACGATAGGTCCTCCTTGATGCCATACGCTTACCAAAAATAAACCAAGGATGACTTCGTCCCATTCACCTTTAGCCCCATGATCTCACCAAAGATATCTACCAAGTGCTTCATACACTCCACCTCCCAGACCCCGCCCTCGATAAAAACACGGTGTCATCCACTAACTGGAGAATTGGTGTCAATGCTTTGTTCGACATCAAAGAGTAGCTGTGAAGTAGTTTCGCTGCAGTGGCTTTGAACATAAATCTGGCCAACGTGTCAATAGCAAGAATGAACACAAGTGGAGAAAACGGGCACCCCTGCTTCACCCCCTTCTAGGGCTGAATCCATTTTCCAGTAAAACGCTCATTGATGAGTGGAGAAAAAGACGACGTGGTAATATATCTTTTAATCCACCCAACCCATGTCTCCGGGAAACCTCGTCGCCTGAAAATCTCCCACAGATACATCCAAGATAGGGAGTCGTAGGCTTTGGAAAAGTCGACTTTCCAAAGAAAAGCCATCTTCTTCCTTCTCACCCACCCTACCACCATCTCCTATGCCAACACAAAGGACTCCTGCAAAGACCTTCCTTGTAAGAAAGTGGCTTGCACTGGGCTAATGATACTAGAGAGAACCTCCCTCATACGGTTGGCCAACACCTTCCCTATGATGAGGTAGATCGAGTTGGATAAAGCAATTGGCCTGAAGTCTGATATCTCCTCCGCCCCCTCCTTCTTCGGCAGTAGAAAAAGGAATGACTTGTTCAGTCTTTCCATACCATAGTTCCCCACCTGGAACTCCCGCATGACATCCATAACATAATCCCAAATCAAATGCCAAAATTCTCTGTAAAAAAGGACTGGGGAGCCAGTCGGTCCTGGGGACCCTTCGGCCTTTAGCCCTCTCATTGCCCTTACAACCACCTCCTTCGTAAAGGTCCTACACAGCTATCGACCATCATCCTCACTCACCCTCAGCATATCCGATGTGGTCATCCTCCACCCTCCCACAGGATCCGCACAAGTAACATCATAGAAGTAGCAATTGGCAATATCACAGACATCAACCGGTGAAGTCGCAACCCGCTCCCCTTAGCGTAAGGATGGTATCATATTGTATTGTGACGAGTCGATTGTTCGCTTTAAAGTCGTTTGCAGTTTTATGTGGTGGAAAAATCGACTAATCAATATTTAGAAAGAAATAACCACTCGCAGAGGAGCGGATCGTATCTACAAGGAGGCAATGACGTATTTAAATTCGTACCAGTTAAAAAACGCTTGTTCGTAGTTAGTTTGGACAAGAATCAAGCCAGATTTGCCTTCAGATTAAGGTTGAAACAAGAAATAATGCTGACATAGCAATTATGAGTAACTAGAGGATATCTGTCGCAACGCAGAATCAATAAAATATTAATAAAAATCAATAATGGCAGAAAATGTAATTTTTAATGGCCCGGTTACTGTAGCAAAACAGGGGATTTTTTCCCCTTTGGCTTGCGCGACGAGGAGTGGACGGCCGGACGCGGAAAGCTCGGAGGAAGTTCCTTGGACCGAGGGCTTTGAAACGGTGGTGGCGGTGTGTCGCACGGCGGCCGGACGAGCTCCGGCGGAGGTGGCTGCAGCCGGTGCTGCAGCTGCTGTTGGCGGTGAGCGCGACAAGCGGGAGCGCGTGCTGTTGACGGAAGGCACTGCAGGTCGTGGGAGTGATTCTGCAGGTGCGGCTGGAGGGCGTACGCGGTGAGGCGTTGGCTGCCGGCTCTGCTGCTGCGTGCTAGCTGAGGCGTGGGCGGGAGTGAGCGGAGAGGTGTTGCAGGCTGTGCACGCCTTACGTGCGGCTGGAGGGCGAGCGGGCGCGGGCGGTTGCGTGCTCTGTTGGCATGGGTGTGCAGGCGATGAGAGCGGGAGGAAGTGGTGGGTTCTTGCGTGCGGCTGGAGATGAGCGGGTGGCTGCTGCGGCGTGGGTGGTGGAAGTGAAGTGGGAGGACGGAGATTGCTGCTGGAGTGGGGGGTGGACTTCAGACGTCCGGGAAATTTCCCGGACGTCTTAATTGACTGAAAAGGTGATTGCACGGTAGCTGCGGCGGTGGTTGTTGGTGACGACGACGAGGGAGATGCATGCTAAGGTGCTCACGGTAATGCGGACGAGCTCTGGATGGTGGTGTGGTCTGTCACACCACACGCTCACGGTGGTGGAGACTCGCCGCCACGGTTGAGGTCGGCAGTGTGGAATGGAAGAGAGGAGATCTCTCTGGACAGTGGTGGGTCGGTGGTGGAGGCCTCCCGAGCTCGGCTGCCTCCCTCCTCCTTTTGTAGTAGCCTGCACAAATTTGAAATCAGCTACCCGACCAGATCCAACACATCCGCTCCTCCTTGAATGGGTTCTTCACTGCGGCAGCTGGTGGCATTGGAGCGGTAGCCAGCCGTTATTGCAAGAAGAAGAATAAAGAAAATAATGTTAAAATATTATGGTTATTTATATATAAACCCTCAACTTTTATGTTAACTAAAACAATGGACCTAATTGGTTAACTAATTAGATGAATGACATTCTAAGCTAATTCTAAATGCACTTAAAATATGAATGCAATGCATGGATTATGTAATTAAGTTAAAAATATGAATTAATCTATTTACATCCTAATTTATGCTAAATAATTGTTAGAATTAACCTAATGTCTAGGCACTTAAATACTTAAATAGCCCACAACTATGAGCTAATTAAATACCTCCATGCCTAGTTTTTGCTAGTCCCTAGCAAAATTAAGCGAAACCTAGCACTCCAAGTAGACTAGTCAACTCACTTAGTCTTCCTTCAGAAGCATATTAAGTTCAGACTCTAGACCCAAGGTTCCTAAGTAGTTGCTAAGTTACAGACTAGGTCGGCTAAAGACGAGTTGCAGGCACAAGTTTCCCTGATTTCTGACTCTACCCTAAAGTTTATTGATCCCTGAGATTAAAGCATCCGTGCCTGTGCATTGGTCTGAGTTATTTGAGTTAAAGAAATTTTTTTTTTGTTTTATATATATATATATATTTGTTTGTTTGATTCTTCTAAGTCTAACCTCAGATTAGCTATCAACACGGTCTGTGTCGGATTCATTGTCCCCATTACCATACCTCGAAGGGTTCCTGGCTTTCGATGCTTCGAGATAGCACCGCCCATAACGACCCCAAGAACTCCTGGCAATCGACACTTAGAGATAATATCGCCTATGGATTTCTTAAGCGAATTCAGGCCTATGGCAATCGGCACTTCGAGATAGGGCCGCCCATGGTACTTGAACCGCACAATGCGCTTACATGCCCCCAGTAGGATGGATATCCTAAGAGACAAGCGCCGAGGAGGTAATATGTTATCATCACATCCTCAAGGTGAGTATATACTCCACCTCTCCTACGGCGGGAACTCTTCCAATCAAAATGTGTTTTCAAGCCTCTCCTAAGTCAAAACTAAGAGAACCAAATCTCTTTTCAGAAAGACAAAAATTAAGTTAATTACCAGACCATGTGTGTGAAATTTGGATGCTTGGGTTACAAGGACCCGTAAACCAAAAGGTAGAATAAAACTCCAAGTACTACCCCACCTTTTAACTCAAACCCTAGCTTCCCTTCCTCAACCTCTTGAGGAATGGTCCGCAACTTAACTCCTACTTAAGTTTTTAAGTCCACAAAGGACCCTAAAGGTCTAAAGCTAGTAGCTCATTTAACTTCTAAAGTTTGACCCTAGAATTAACTTAATCTACCCTAGAGTTCTGATTTTCTTAAGACTGCAAGATCTAGCCAGTTAAGCTCAAAACTCTTTTGTTTTTTTTTATGCAAATGTATGCAATGAATGCACTATGCTATGTATACCCCCAAGTACACCTCCCATGCTTAAATTCTGCAATGTCCTCATTGTATAGAAGGATATTACCTGGGTCAGAGCTGGGCTGAATAGCCAAAGAACCTGCAAATCAGGTTCAAGAATTACATAAATAGGACCTAAAAATGAGCAAAGCAATGTTGGCCTAGAAAATAGGTAACCTAGGATGTTGGCGAGCTGATGATGAATCCCGATAGCAAATGCTCACCCAACTAAGATGGGAATGAAATCTTCCCAGGTCACCAAAGGAGGTTCTAAAGGATAAACAGGTATAACAACCTCCAAAGGGGTAGGGGGAGGATGACAAGGATCCTCCAAAAAGAATGGGGAAAGAATGGTGCAGAGATAAACCCCCAAGGTAATGGACTGACTAAAGAAATCATCAATCCATACCCGATACTCCATTACGGGAAATATTGGTCTGTTAAGCCCCCTGGTCAGAACAAAAGTGAGCAATTTTCTAAGGCAAGGATCGTCTAAGGTGTCCAAGTTACGAGGTTGCAGGATGGCCATAAGATCTAGGTTGGGTTTAATAAGCTCGGTGTCCATTCCTAACACTCTTTCTAAATCCTCAATTTCATCCCTAGCATTCCTTGCACCATCACATGCATCTTCCTGCTCTTCATCAGGAGTCACAATTTTGCTTTCAGATATAAGCGAATCAGTGGGTGACTTCGAAGTGAATGAAGGCAGGTTGGAAGCAACAGATCTAGGGATTATCCTATCAATGTCATTCTCGGGTCTTTGTTCTTTACTCAAATCTTCCCCGGAGTCTATATGTGAATCCATATAAATCTTAGAAATTGCTTCCAAATTTTCCATCATTTCATCATGAGGAGAAATATCATCAATGGGTGTGCTAAGGAAACCTAATTTGGTCAAATTTGTGACATCCTCAGGGGCTAACTCTTCAAATACGACATACTCACCCTTAGTGTCACTCCAAATCTTGAATGTAGGTTCCTCATATAATTTGTCTTTCTCCTCATCACACAATTCATCATGTACCCGAGGTCTAGAATCATTTAATATCTCAGCAGATCCCCTAGGGTGCTCTATCTGAGGTAAATGGTTTACACTGGTAACATCAGACTCCTCAGATAGGTCAATTTCTTTAGGGTTAGGTTCCCTAAGGGTGAGTTTGAGTTCCATATCGTGATCAGAAGGGAGGGTAGGATTAACAACATGACTTTGACCCACTTCATCAAATGTCACGAAAATACTATCATCTGGGTCGAGGTCTTCCAATGGTACCATCATTCCCTTCTTTTGACTCCAATATAATTCAGGTGGATACTCAACCTTATCATCATCTTCCTCGGGTTGCCACCTTTCTTCATCCAATGCATAGCTACTTTCATGTGTATTTTCCTCCCACCTAAAGTGTGGATCTCTCAAGGAAGTGTCATCTAATGGGAAGGTTTCAAAATCGATCCTCGATAAGTAGCTATTCTCCCCAGAATTTCCCTCCAACTTAAAGTGTAGCTCTCCCACGGGAGATGCATCTATTGTAGAGGGGTGTACGTCATCCTCAATGGGGTAGATTGGGTGGCTAATTTCATCTCTTTCTTGTTGGCCTGCTCTCGAAGATTCTCCTAACAATTCAATCATTTCATTTTGCATTTTCTGTATTTCCATCTTCAAAGAGGAGAGGTCATTTCTATCATGAGAGAAGTTAGGCTCAGGCTTATAGTACGCAGGAGTGTTTGTCCAACCATTATAATTTTTCAGGGAGGGTGGGTTGGGTATTTGTATGGTATGTGGGATATTGGGCAAAGCAAATCCCGCTCCTAGGTTTTGCTCACTGATTTGGGGTTTAACTAGGCCAATACTCCTATAGTAGGAGTAAAACGGATCCCAATGATTGTCATTATGTCCATCAAGGGATGGACCATCTCGGCGTCTGGGATCGAAGGATGCAGAGTGGGGGTGAGGGTGTGGGCAAGATATGAAAGGATGAAAATCAATGTGGTCCATTCTAACTCACACCTCAATCAGAATTTCCCAAGCAAAACACAATTCAAAGAGGACCTTTTAGGTCTTTCCCAATTTAGGCTTTTGATTTTAAGTCAGATTGCAGGTGACAATACAATTTGTTCAATCAATTTACGCGCCTATTGTCGACCTACGGCTCGCCTAAGAAGACCTAGTTAGAGCTTAGGTGTTCTTCCCTAAATCTCAAATGGTCAAGTAAATCCAAAGATGGAAGATCGAGGGATGCAAGTAGGCCTAAGCCTTCCTTTGAAGCTATGCTTTCGCGGTGCTTCTCAACTACCCCCAAAAATCCGTGACAGGGTATCCCCCTCTTTGGATTTACAAAACCTTTGATCTCAAGTTCCGAACACTTCAGAATCCAACGATAGGAGGGCTCTTGTCCTAGTATTTCCAAACCTAGGGAGTGTCTAGAAGTGTGCCGTGGTGCAAGTGAAATAGGTGTGCATACATTGCAAAAGATTTTGAATTTTGAATCGCACGTCAAGTTTGAAAATCAAATCCTTGGTTTTTAAAATGTCCCTCCTTTAATTAGTCCTTTTTCTAAAAAATATGTGACCACTTGTTAGATTTATTCAATACAGATTAGGTGGTCTTCGCATTAAGTCCTAATGCAATGCGTGATCAAGAATAGGATGCAAAGTAAGAAAATGCGTACCTTGCTTCCAGCAATCAACGATGCAAGAATGCACGCAATGTAGAGAAGTAAATGTAGAGGCTGCTCATACAGACCTAAATGGTTCGTCCTAGGGCAGGCAGCTTCTATCAGGCAGCTCATTTTTTTTTAATTTTATTTTTAAATTACTTATGCACAAGAAAATAAAAGTAATAAAAAAAAACCTAAATCTAAAGAAAAGGGAACAGGCTCCCAAAAATTACCCAACACGGGCCCAAAACAAAATCGGGGAACAAACCCCTCAAAATATACCCCAGAACAAGGGTTTCAAACAACATGCAATAAAAAATTAAATCTAAAGTCTTAATTCTATCAAACTAGCGACTAAATATACAATGATGTCCGTCGCGTCCTCGTCCTTCTCCTCCTTTCAAAATTGCTCGTCCAATTCTCCTCTGGCGACGTCAAGGGTCGCCTTCTCACAGTGGCTGATTCTTGCACAAATTTTCTCGCACAGGAAAGAAAATAATAAATGGTCAAATCACTGTGCAATTGACAAATAATCAAAATAAAATCAGGCGAAATTATTGTGTCTGTTGCCTCCCCGGCAACGATGCCATTTGACGAGTCGATTGTTCGCTTTAAAGTCGTTTGCAGTTTTATGTGGTGGAAAAATCGACTAATCAACATTTAGAAAGAAATAACCACTCGCAGAGGAGCGGGTCGTATCCACAGGGAAGTAATGACGTATTTAAATTCGCACCAGTTAAAAAACACTTGTTCGTAGTTAGTTTGGACAAGAATCAAGCCAGATTTGCTTTCAGATTAAGGTTGAAACAAGAAACAATGCTGAAATAGCAATTATGAGTAACTAGAGGATATTTGACACAACACAGAATCAATAAAATATTAATAAAAATCGACAATGGCAGAAAATGTAATTTTTAATGGCCTGGTTACTGTAGCAAAATAGGGGATTTTTTCCCCTTTGGCGTGCGCGACGAGGAGTGGACGGCCGGACGCGGGAAGCTTGGGGGAAGTTCCTTGGATCGAGGGCTTCGAAACGGTGGTGGCGGTGTGTCGCGTGGCGGCCGGACGAGCTCCGACGGAGGTGGCTGCAGTTGGTGCTGCAGCTGCTGTTGTCGGTGAGCGCGGCAAGCGGGAGCGCGTGCTGTTGGCGGAAGGCGCTGCAGGTCATGGGAGTGATTCTGTAGGTGCGGCTGGAGGGCGTGCACGGTGAGGCGTTGGCTGCCGGCTCTGCTGCTGCATGCTGGCTGAGGCGTGGGCGGGAGTGAGCGGAGAGGTGTTGCAGGTTGTGCACGCCTTGCGTGCGGCTGGAGGGCGTGCAGGCGCGGGCGATTGCACGCTCTGCTGGCGTGGGTGTGTAGGCGGTGAGAGCAGGAGGAAGTGGCGGGTTCTTGCGTGCGATTGGAGATGAGCGGGTGGCTGCTGCGGCGTGGGTGGTGGAAGTGAAGTGGGAGGACGGAGATTGCTGCTGGAATGGGGGGTGGACTTTAGACGTCCGGGAAATTTCCCGGACGTCTTAATTGACTGAAAGGGTGATTGCACGGTAGCTGCGGCGGTGGTTGTTAGTGACGATGGCGAGGGAGATGCACGCTAAGGTGCTCACAGTAATGCGGACGAGCTCTGGATGGCGGTGTGGTCTGTCACACCACACGCCCACGGTGGTGGAGACTCGCCGCCACTGTTGAGGCCGGCGGTGTGGAATGGAAGAGAGGAGATCTCTCTGGACAGTGGTGGGTCGGTGGTGGAGGCCTCCCGAGCTCGGCTGCCTCCCTCCTCCTTTTGTAGTAGCCTGCACAAATTTGAAATCAGCTACCCGACCAAATCCAACACATTCGCTCCTCCTTGAATGGGTTCTTCACTGCGGTAGCTGGTGGCGTTGGAGCGGCAGCCAGCCGTTACTGCAAGAAGAAGAATAAAGAAAATAATGTTAAAATATTATGGTTATTTATATACAAACCCTCAACTTTTATGTTAACTAAAACAATGGACCTAATTGGTTAACTAATTAGATGAATGACATTCTAAGCTAATTCTAAATGCACTTAAAATATGAATGCAATGCATGGATTATGTAATTAAATTAAAAATATGAATTAATCTATTTACATCCTAATTTATGCTAAATAATTGTTAAAATTAACCTAATGTCTAGGCACTTAAATACTTAAATAGCCCACAACTATGGGCTAATCATATTGCTCCTCGCACTTGCCATAGCATGGAAGAACTTCGTATTGGAATCCCCTTCTTTAAGCCAAAGCTGACAAGACTTCTGACGCCAATCCACCTCTCTCTATAAGTCTTCTCTAGCAACAATGCCCAAGAGATATTTACGTTGTTGTATATCCTTCGCCGTTAGCATCCCTCTATCCTCTTTATCATCCAACACCTTCACCCCTTCCAAGGCCATCTGCCTTCTTTGGGCCTGTGTGCGGGCAAGGGTCTTTCGATACTCAAAAAGTATAAGATGTAGCCCCCTTAACTTGTGGGCATACCTCTGCATCCCCGACCTATCAATCACTTGAGATTGCCACCAAGATCCAACCATGTCCTTGAAGCCCTCCTCCTGAAGCCATGACCTCTGGAACTTGAAGTACATGTTAGGCCAGGAGCTTTCCTCGTTCTCCCACACTAGGGGAGTGTGGTCAGAGAACGACCTTCCCAAAGCATAGACAGATGCAAGCTGAAACAACCCTATAAGCTCAACATTGCAGAGAAAACGATCGATCTGCGACATCTGCCCACTCCCATTCCTCCACGTGTGCATCGCCCCAGACGTGGGCAAGTTGACCAACTCCAAGTCAAATACCATGTTTTGGAAGCCAAAGGAAGATGTCTTGATGTGTACACATCTAATTGGCCTAAAATACCTATTTATGCATGTTCCTAAGTCTATAGAAGTATTGATAAGTCCACTTTAGTGGACCATTATTTAGCCTAAGTACTCTTTAATTATGTGTTCCTAGTTTCTAATTGCTTAAGAGATAAATGGTAATTCATTTTAGTCTGCATAAAATTTTATGTACCAATTTCACAATTAATACATATTATTATGATTACCCATTTGGTGGATGCAGGCTGGATGCAAGAATCATTGAAACATGGAGGGCATTGTTTGCAAATAGGATCGGCACATGTCAGTTGTCCAACTATATTTTATAAGACGTCCTGAATTGAGTTTGGACGTCTGATGACCAGAGATCATGGTGCTGCCATTTACAACTTTTAAGACGTCAAGAACGCATTCTAGACATTTGATAATGTTCACGCTATTAGCCACCTTTCCACCGCCAACTGTGCGTCATCTCTCCATTTATCCTAACCATTCGCGATCTTCGCTAAGTGGTTGGGGAAGTTGGTAGAACTCGAATAGGTTGTGTTAATATGGTGAAATTATCGTTGAAGTTATTATAGTGGTTAACCTAAATTGGGTCTATCTTTCACAAAATTTTTTTTTACCTAGCCTACTTAATTTTATCTTGGTCACTTTTAGGCCCAGGGTCGATTTTAGGGAGGCGAAAATTAAAGGTGAAGAAGTTTCTATGCCTTTCCTAAAACGTATCTCTTCCGTGCATTTATTATATATTTTTTTTTATTTTTCTATTTAAGATTTTTTTTGTTGATAATATTGTCCTTGAGGCACACCCTCAAAATCAAGTTCTTGGCTTTGAGCCAAATTGTTCTTGGCTTTGAGCCAACTTAGGGTTTCCAAAAAAAAATTGGTCCTGCTATTCGCAGGACCGAGTACTTGCAAGACAAGAATTATCTTTTCTCTTTTACTCTTTTTTTTAATCTTTTTAATAGCAAGAAACAAAAGATAAATAAACACAAGGTAGGTTGTTGGCAAAGAAAAGGAATTCTTAGCTTAATATATGTTTAGATATATAGTAGATACAATATATATATGTATGTATAATATATAGGGGTGAAGGTGGAAGTGGAAATGGAGTGTAGCACGGTATAAAGTTGGTCCACATCTAGTAAGACGTAACCAACAAGACGAAGTGCCACGTAGAATGTGGGATGGATGTGTGGGAGTATGTGCGGAGGCGCTTGCTTTGCGTGGGTATTAGGGAATATCAGCAACTGGTGCAGATATTCCTGCGATATGATGCACGGTGGGGTGACTAGTGCATGGGCGTATGGATACGGGTAGGTGATGTATATGTAAATATATATATATATATATATATATATATATATATATATATATATATATATATATATATATATATATATATATATATATATATATATATATAGATAGGGTTATAACTATATAGGTATGTATGTAGTTGTGTATATATATATAGATATATATATGTGTGTGTGTATATATATTTATGAATATATATATATATATATATATATAGATATATATGTATGTATATATGTATACATGTATAAATAAATAAATATATATATGTATATATATTTAGGTATATAAGTGAGTGGATATATATATATATATATATATATATATATATATATATGTATGTGTAGGTATGTACAAGTGAGTGTGTGAGTGTACGAGTGTGTGTGTGTACGAGTGTGTGTGTATATGAGTGTGGGTGTGTACGCTGGAGGAGTGTGAGAGAGCAGAAGAAGTTAAGTCGTCCGGGGGCTGCGTCCGCCATCTAATCTCGCAGGAGCGCGGGCATGCAACGCAGAGCGCAGGAACGCACGAGCGTGACTGGCTGGAGGCGGTCACGAGGAGAGAGAAGGCGCGGTGACCAGATAAGTGAGAAACAAATCGGTCACCGCACTGTAGCCACGTGAGGTCGCGGCTACAATGCAAGGGCAAAAAGGTGACTGGCTGATTCGCGAGGAAACCGGCTGGGCCGTGCGCGGGGGTTTGCGACAGGGCACGCGGAAAGGGGCGAGGGTGACCGGCTGGCATGCACAGGGTGCGCGGAATGGGCGTCAAAGGCACGCGAAGGCACGCGGAGGTGGCGGAGTGCACACTGTAGCTGTGTGCGAGATTCAGAGCTTGAAGCTCTGCTGCTCTAATGGCGACAGAGGGTAACCTGCAAATGAAAACCAAACAGAGAACAGAAAGCCAAATATGAAAAATAAAAAGAGATAAAACAAGAACCCACCATGCCCACCTGCTCACGATGGAGCTGGGTGGTGGTGGAGCTCACAGTGGGGTCCTGAACCACTGTGAGCTTCTCCTGCGCTCGGCGTTCCTCTTCTCAACTGGTGAGAAGAGGTGCTGTGTATGGAGAGGGAGAGGGGAAGCAAGTGGCCGGCAGGGAGTGGTGTGTGTGGTGCACAGGGGAGGGTGGAAGTGTGGTGTCTCCCGATCTGCTCGCACGAGGGAGAGGGCCAAGGGTTTTAAAGAGGAAGAGGAATGCCAACCCATGCTGCTGGCAGAGGACCTCTTGCCATGCTGCTGGCAGAGGAGTGGCGCGAAGAGGTGCATGCCCCATGCCCTGAGCCGCGCGAAGGAGAAGAATTCAAAGTCAAAATAAAAAATGAAAATGGTGAATTTGCAATGCAGCCCTTGATGAAGATGTTAATTAGATGGCCAATTATTCGCATTATCCTCCCCTCTCAATAAATGCATGCATGTGTCTATTTACAAATGCAACTATAGCTACATAAGATGCAATGGCAGTGCTAGGAAATAACACAAGACGGCATAATTACTGGTGTATTTTTGCTGTGCAATCATACCCCCATGCCTATCTTTTGGTAGTCCCTAGCAAAACATTTTTTTTGTTTTGTACTTAGAAATGATCTTAAGCTGAAGATTTTCTTCTGAGGCGACATGGGTGTGTTTATCTGTTGGATATTGTGAGAACCAATTGCAGAGAAGACTACCAGTACTTTAAGTCTTATATGATATAGACCATCTCTCGACTAACCTGGACTCTTGGTATTTAAACCTTAAGTACATTTTCCAGGACTCAGAAGGTTTCTGCCGTACTCGAGAGCTCAAGAGATTATGGTTTGTGCATAGTGAAGGATCAAGACTGACCAGATGAACATTAAGGCTCAAGCCTAGGGTTTCACGAATCTTTAAGTGCAGGTTGGTCCCAGTTTCAGCTCGTGTCTTCGGATTGACCCTTAAAAAGATGACGGAAAACTCAACTCCCATTTTATTGTTTTTGTGGCTCAAAGAATATATGGTAGAAACAGGATTTTTGTAACTTGTCCTGAGAAACTTTTTAGGGAGAAGAATTTACAGATATTTGTGAGATATACTGACTTATTAGCACAGTTTTTTTTTTTTTTTGAAACAAGTGTCAGTATATCTCTTACAACTTTATTTGGAGGAGCATACTTTTTTGGTGGGAGAGTTCCTTTCTGGTGGAAAGAGTTTCTCCTAGACACAAGACTAAAGCCTGGGATAAAAAGTTTACTTGTGCGCACAGGTAAGGACTCCACCTTCCCTAATGAACACTAGGGTTGGATCTTATGTTCACCTGGTCTTTCTTAATATGTGTAGTGTGAACTAAGATTACTTAGGTTCTCGAGTAAAAGCAAACCAACGAATCTTGTACTGGTGACTCAGGTACAAGAATACGTCCTTAGTTAGGAGAGATTCTAGTTTATCTTGTCAATGCTTAAGTGAATTAAGACAAGCCTGAGTAAATCAAGCTTCTGTGGCCTGGAAGGTCTTCCAAACAGTGCTTGAATATCCATAAACACTTATTGTATTTTTGTTTCAGCCTTCAGATCATTACTAAACACCTTTTTTTTGTTTGCTATGTACATATTTATAGATGGATGGAAGCTGCATGATACCATATAATACCCGGATCCTATGGATGCCTATCTACCCCCCATGCCAAACGATGCTATGTTGTCATATGCATGCAGGGTAGAGGAAGGTCCAAAGATCGGGGAACGAGAGCTGAGGTGCAAGGTGTATAGCAGGGTGGTAGGGTGGTTGGATGGTGGGTGGTGAAGTGAAAAGGTGTGAAGTGAAGTGTACGTGACAATGGAGGAGTGTTGCTGGGGTGCCTCCCAACGAGCGCTGAATTTAACGTCCCTAGCTGGACTCAGAATGAGGCACGAAATTAGTTACCCTCCAGCAGGGCAACAGTTTCTCCAACGGGGGTAGGTTCATGCGTAAGATAGGGTTTTAAACGCTGTCCATTGACCGTAAATTTATGCCCAGATTTGGGATCTTCAATTTCAACGGCCCCGTTGGGAAATGGTCTCGAGACCAGGAAGGGACCAGTCCATTTGGAGTTCAATTTCCCAGGAAAGAACTTGAGTCGGGCATTGTAAAACCAAACTTACTGAGATGGCTCAAATTCTTTCCGCCGAATTCGACTATCGTGAAAAGCCTTAGTGTGTTACTTGAAAGTTAAGGAAGAATCGTAGGCTTCACGATGGAGCTCTTCCAACTCTTGGAGTTGGAGTTTCCTTTCTCGACCACACTAGTCTGGGTCGAGGTTACATTGGCGAACCGCCCAATAAGCGCAGTGCTCCAGCTCCACGGGCAAATGACAAGGCTTCCTGTAAATGATTCTATAAGGAGACATACCTAGGGGAGCCTTGAAGGGGATCCGGTACGCCCAAAGTGCGTCAATCAGCTTGTCGGACCAATCCTTACGGTCAGGTGGAACCATTTTCTGGAGAATTTGCTTGATTTACCGGTTCGACACCTCAGCCTGGTCGTTCGTCTGAGGATGATACGGAGATGCGATACGATGGTGGACTCCATATTTCCTCAGAAGTGCCCGAAAAGAAGCATGGGTAAAATGGCTTCCTCCATCCGAGATAATGGCTCGAGGGATCCCAAAGCGTGCAAAAATGTGGTCTTTGATAAATCGAGTGGATATGACATAGTCAGCATGGTGCGTGGGAATAGCCTCGATCCATTTCGAAACATAATCAACAGCAACGAGGATGTACTCAAAGTAGTTGGAGGGAGGAAAGGGACCCATGAAATCGATTCCCCAAATGTCGAAGATTTCAGCAGCTAGGATGGGTTGCAAGGGCATCATGTCACGATGTGACATTGACCCTAACAACTGGCACCTAGTGTAATGTTTGGCATAATTGTGGGCATCTTGGTGAAGGGAGGGCCAAAAGAAACCACACTGCAACACCTTAGCTGCAGTTTTCCTCCTCGAGAAATGGCCTCCGCAGGCCTGATCGTGGCAGAAGGATAGCACACTGGGGAATTCGCTGTCAGGAATACAGCGACGAATGATTTGGTCAGTACCTATTCAAAAAAGTAGTGGATTATCCCAAAAATAATACTTTGCTTCTGCAATGAGACGCTCACGCTGGTTTTTAGGCCAACCACGAGGAAGGGAACCAGAAGCAAGGTAATTAGCAATGTCGGCATACCAAGGTCCACTTGCCACATTAATTACCAATAGGTGCTTATCGGGAAATACCTCATTGATCGGCAGGGTAAGTCCAATGTGGTTAGGGTCCAGTCTCGAGAGATGATCAGCAACAACATTCTGGGCTCCAGCCTTATCGCGGATCTCAATGTCAAATTCTTGGAGCAGAAGGATCCAACGAATCAGTCTAGGCTTGGCATCCTTATTGTGCATGAGATGGCGAATGGCTACGTGGTCAGTGAATACAATAACATGCGAGCCCAGAAGGTAAGAGCGGAATTTCTCCAGCCCAAAGACGATTGCCAGTAGTTCTTTCTCAGTGGTAGTATAATTATGTTAGGCCTCGTCCAACGTCTTACTGGTGTAGTACACCACGAAGGGGTGTCTATTGCGTCTTTGTCCCAGGATGGCTCCGACTGCAAGGTCGGAAGCGTCACACATGAGTTCAAAGTCGAGGGACTAGTCAGGTGGCTGGAGAATAGGGGCCTTGGTGACAGCATCATGCAGCTACGTGAATGCTCGTATGCAGTCGGGGCCTATATCAAAGGGTACCTCGGTCGATAGGAGATGAGTTAAAGGTCGAGAAATCTTAGAGAAGTCTTTGATGAATCTCTTATAGAAACCGACGTGCCCCAAGAAGGAGCGGATTTGTCTGACAGAGCTAGGTATAGGTAAATCAGCAATTACATCAAGCTTGGCTCTGTCAACCTCAATACCCCTACCAGAGATGATATGCCCAAGAACAATTCCCTCGTGTACCATAAAATGACTTTTTTCCCAGGAAAGAATGAGGCTCACATCAATACATCTCCGAAGGATACGGGTCAGGTTGGCAAGACAGTCATCAAAAGATGGTCCAAAGATCGAGAAGTCATTCATGAAGACCTCAAGAGAGTCACCTACCATGTCATGGAATATCGCCAGCATACATCTCTGGAAAGTTGCTGGCGCGTTACAAAGTCCGAACGGCATCCTTCTAAATGCAAAGGTGCCGAAGGGGCAGGTAAAGGTGATTTTCTCTTAGTCGCTAGGGTCAATTGCCACCTGGTTATATCCAAAGAATCCATCCAGGAAACAGAAAAATTTATTTCCCGCTAACCGCTGCAGGATTTGGTCAATAAAAGGTAGCGGAAAGTGATCTTTCTTCGTTGCAGCATTCAGTTTCCTATAATCTACACACACTCTCCAAGATGTAGGAGTGCGTGTAGGGATGGATTCGCCCCTATCATTGACATGGATGGTGAGTCCCGCCTTTTTGGAAACGACATGAATCGGGCTCACCCAGGGGCTATCGCTGATCGGGTAGATTATACCTGCATCCAGCCACTTAATAATTTCCTTTTTAACGACCTCCCGCATGTTAGGGTTGAGACGTCACTGCATCTCGCGGGAAGGTCGAGCCTCCTCCTCCGTATATATACGGTGAGTGCAGTAGGAGGGGCTAATGCCAGTTAAGTCTGATAGGGACCATCCAATGGCTACCTTGTGTTCCATAAGGTCCTTTGTTAGTTTGCACTCTTGCTCCCTGGTTAATTTTGAACTAATGATTACGGGGAGCGTTTCATTTGGTCCTAAAAAAATATACTTAAGCGCATTAGGCAGCTCTTTCAGCTCGGGAGAGGATGGTGAAAGATTTGGCATTTCTTGGGACAAGAGTGTCCCAAGCAGATTAGAAGAAAACAAGGAAGGAGGAAGAAGTTGGCCCTCAATTTGGCCAAGAAGAGGGGCATCTTGGATAGATGGATCCAAAAAGGGATAGCCCCAGTGAATAGTATGTGGGCTCAAGGTCCCAGTGTAGAGTTGCAATTCCGCCTGATTTGGCGGGAAAGAAAGGACAATCCGGTCTTCAAGAGTGTGGACCGGCGGTGAGTAGCCCGAATATGACTCAGATCATGAGGTATGGGAAGCAGAGAAAACCTCGTCAGAAGTCTGGTCAGGAGAAGGTACAGGAAAAGAGAGGGATGGGGGAACGTCACAATATGTGTCGGTCAGGCAATTGTCTGTGTTTACAAGCAATCCACAGCAGTCAGAATAGGTCCCTATTAGTCCGATACACGCGCTGACAGCCATGTCCTCGTCAGACGTGTCATCCTCGATGCAATCGCAATCAAAGTTCTTGGCTGCCTTGAAGATGTTAAGCTTGAGCTTCTCAGATCCAACGGCAATCTCAATATAGCCTGACTCGCAGTCGATATGGGCACGGGCTGTGGCCAAGAAAGGTCGACCAACGATGATCGGACAATCAGAAAGTGAGCTAGGAACTTCCATATCTAAAACAAAAAGTCAACAGGAAAACAGAGACTGTTGACCCTAACCACCACGTCTTCCACCACACCCTTTGGTATTTTGATAGAACGATCTGCCAATTGTAACGTGACAGGTGTGGGTTTCAGATTTCCTAAGGCAAATTTCTCGAGCATGATGGTTGGTATAAGATTGATGGAAGATCCTAGATCAAGCAGAGCACGGTTAAAATTGCAGCTTTGGATGCTACAAGAAATAAGCGATGTGCTTGGATCTTTCTACTTCGGTGGTAGATTTGACAGTATAGCACAACTCGCATGAGGCGAGAGAACCACTGGATTCTTTGTTTTCTTTGACTTTCGCCTGGGTGTAGTGTAGTCTTTGAAAAATCGGGCGACAGTAGGTATGTGGTCGATAGCCTCTAACAGGGGTACCTTGATTTCAACATCCCTGAATAAATTACGCAGGTTATCAAAGGCCTGCGTATCCTTTTTCTTGCCTTTTGGCTCCCTCAGTAGAGCCTCAGGGAATGGGACTAATTCCGACACTAGTTTAGGTGTATCGTCCTTGAGAATGCAGTGTGTATCTCGAATGAGAGGGTGGTGAAAAAGATGGGCCAGGATCAGGTCGAGGCGGATCGACAGTTTGCTTACCGCTCCTCATAGTAATTGCATTGGACGTTGCAGGTCTAGTGGGATCATAAGGCGGAGGAGGGTTCGCAATAGGGACATAAGGGTGAGGTGCTGCAGCGGGATTAGCCTGGAATCCCGGAGGAATGCTCGGTGCTTGCAGAATCTGATGAATCTGCCCTTGAGAAGGTCGTAGCTGTGGTTGAGGACCACGGGGTACAAAATTTCGCGGGTTGGGAATAGGTTGGGCTGGAAGAGTGCCCTGAGATTGAGTCGCCGTGCGTAGTTGACTGATCTCAGCATTTTGCTGCGCCAATTGGTGCTGAAGAGAGGTCATGTTCTCTTCATGGCGCTTAGACATTTCCGTCATCATTCGCATCAGTTTATCAAGAGGACTTGATGCGTGTTTTGTTTGCGGTATGCAAGGACCCGATGGCGGATTTGCCACAGGATTAGACTGGGCCCTTGGGATGACGGGTGCAGACGGTCGCATTGGCCCACCCGCGGGGTTTTGGCGTTGCGGGTTGCTGGACCATGCAAAGTTAGGATGATTTCACCACCCTGGGTTATAAGTGGCAGAGAACGGGTTGTTCCCCAGGACGCAAGCATCTTCTAAGCCAGAAGACGAGTCCGCATGTAAATATGCATCAGAGCACACGGAGGCTTGGTCCTCCGTGTCAAAATACTAGCTTGCAGAAGCCAGATCCACATGACTTACCGAATCACTCGGCGTGACGCTCGGTAAGGAAGATCTCACAGGGTTGTTGGGGATAAGCCTGGTGTTGGAAGGATTAGGGTTGTGACGGAGCAGTGAGGTAGAGGTGTTTGCCATAGAACGGGCGGGATTGGCCAGAAGCTCGTCCAGCTTCTTGTGCACGACGGAGACTTCATCCAATTTTTGTGCGATAAGGCTAAGATCTGTGGATGAATGGGAGGGTCTCGTGTCAACTTCGTGAATATTACAGGGTAGGCTGGTACGATTAAAGGCGACAATGGAGGCATTGTTCATTGAGTTTTCGCTCATGTTTTCAAATAATTCGAATGCTCCATTCTTGTCTTTATTCATGAAATTCCCTCCGCAGGAAGCGTCTACAATCTGCTTCAAAGTCTCATTTAGCCCATAATAGAAAATTTGGGCTATATGCCACTTAGGCAGACCGTGGTGCAGACACTTCCGGAGGAGGTCATTATACCTCTCCCAAGCCTCATGAAACTGCTCGCCGTTTTATTGTGTGAAGGAAGTTATAGCACGGCGAAGAGCATTGGTTTGCTCGATTGGGAAGAATTTCTTGAGAAATGCTGTTCGCATCTCTTAACAAGAATGGATGGATCTCCCAAGGGTGCATAACCATTGCGATGCTTTATCACACAACGAAAATAGGAACATTTTCATGAGGACAATTGATAACCTAATGTTTCTTGGTTTAACCGTTTCAGCCAATCGGGTTAGGTCTTCCAAATGGAGAAAAGGATCTTCACTTGCAAGACCATGGAAGTGAAAGTTAATCAGGCCAATTATATTTGGTTTCAATTCAAAATCGTCCCCGCCCATGGGGACCTGAATTTGTCCTATGGTCTCTGTTGCAGCGGGATTTTGATAAGAGCTAAGAGACCTAGGCTCCTCCCGTTTAGGAGGGCTTTGCATTTCCTCCAAGGTTTCCCTAATGGCTTCAATCTACTCATTATACATTTCCATTTGGGCTTGGAGGCGGGTTATGGGGTCCATGGCTCCACCACCTGGTGGGATTTGAGGGGGGTGGTTTCCTCCCTCGGGATTTGGGGGTGGGCGTGCAGCCATGTTTATGGAGGAGGATGACGATTCGGTTTCTATCCTTCTAGAATTATCAGACAATTCAAACAATTCAGGGTTTTGTGACCTCCTCCTAAACATGCACTACCGCAGGAAGAATTGGGGAGATAAGAAAGGAAAAGGGGATGAGAGAAATGACGCTGCAAAGGTACACTTGATGACAAATCAAGGCAATCAAAGTCCTAATCTCTACAATGTGCCCTTAGACCTAAAGATCTAAGTTACCTACTATCACAACCTACGGAACCAAATGCGAGCACCGCAGAACTACCGAGTCAGATTGAAAGGCTGTTTGCCCCAGTCTTAGACACCCGATAGCACGCGGGAACCCGCACCAGCATGTAGGCACTACATGCATGTAGTTAGACTTCCAATCCTTAATAAGGGTCAAGTTGCTACCAGTTTTAATTAGAGGCTTAGGATCAAGTGCTTCAGGAATGTGAAGGGCGTTGTATACGGGTAATGCCCAAGTGCATTGATTTTAAAAAGTGTGTAAACCAAGCATGCAACGGGGAAATCTCCTCGAATTGAAGTTTTAGATGGTGAATGATTTTTAGAATTTCAGCCTTAAGTAGTATGGATTTTAAGATTTCGCTGAGTTACCAATTCAACCAATCTCTGGGTTTTGAGAAAACATAAGTTCTTCTATGCCCAACAAACCCTTCTTCAATGTGAGTTGGTTAATGCATGCTAAAAATGCAATGGGCTTCCCTAGGTGGAAATTTCTATGTGTGGATGCACGAGTCAATTTTAAGTTAGTGTGAAAGGGAGCCAAAGCACTTCAATTCAAGTGCTCCCAATCACCAAAAATGACATTCCACACACAAGGCTCAACCACTAGATAATGTAGAGAAAATTAAAGTGTTGGGGTTGAAATATTCGGGATCAAATCTAAGGCACGTGAAAGGTCGTGGTAGGGTTGGAATCAGCTCAATTCCAAGTCTCCCCACCAAAAATGTGATCCCGAATTGTGGATAAATGAGGCAAGGAGGGATGTCAATCAATCTATTTAATCTTGCCTCAAAGAACACTTCACACGACGAAAGATTCGAGAATCAAGATTCTTGGATCTTCGCTATGTGAAGTTTGGCAGGAAATCCAAGGGTAGTGGGGGTGATAGCAAACAATCAAGCAAGTGATTTTTAATCCACTTGCCCCAAGAAATTCCCAAGAAGTGTTTTTAGATTTTTTTTTTTAATTTAGGTAACAAGTTAACCTAAGTTGCTAAGAGAGAGAGACCTACTTATTCAGCAACGTGGGCGAAGCTCCAGTGCGACGCCAGTGACTTCAAGCTCTCGCTCCTGCCCACGTCTCCGACTTCCTCTGCTTGCCTCCTCCTTGCAACTGGTTTACCTGCACACCAGCAAACAAAACACCCGTAAAGAGAAGGGTGTGAGAAGAGAAAATCAAGGGAATGGAGTAGAAACTTACCTCAATGTGCACCTCCCCAGCAACAACGCCAGAAAAAGAGTGGTAGAACTCGAATAAGTTGTGTTAATATGGTGAAATTATCATTGAAGCTATTATAGTGGTTAACCTAAATTGAGTCTAACCATCTTTCACAAAAATTTTTTTACTTGGCCTACTTAATTTTATCTTGGTCACTTTTAGGCCTAGGGTCGATCTCAGGGAGGCGGGAATTAAAGGTGAAGAAGTTTCTACGCCTTTCCTAAAATGTATCTCTTCCGTACGTCTATTATGTTTTTTTTTTTTGGTTTTTCTATTTAAGATTTTTTTTGTTGATAATATTGTCCTTGAGGCACACCCTCAAAATCAAGTTCTTGTCTTTGAGCCAAATTGTTCTTGGCTTTGAGCCAACTTAGGGTTTCCAAAAAAAAACTGGTCCTGCTATTCGGTGGGGTGACTAGTGCACGGGCGTACGGATACGGGTAGGTGATGTATATGTAAATATATATATGTATATATGTATATATGTATATATATATAGATAGGGTTATAACTATATAGGTATATATCTAGTTGTGTATATATATATAGATATATGTGTGTGTGTGTATATATATATATATATGTATGTGTGTATGTGTAGGTGTGTACAAGTGAGTGTGTGAGTGTACGAGTGTGTGTGTGTACAAGTGTGTGTGTATATGAGTGTGGGTGTGTACGCTGGAGGAGTGTGAGAGAGCGGAAGAAGTTAAGTCGTCCGAGGGCTGCGTCCGCCATTTGATCTCGCAGGAGTGCGGGCGCGCAACGCAGAGTGCAGGAACGCACGTGCGTGACTGGCTAGAGGCGGTCGCGAGGAGGAGAGAGAAGGCATGGTGACCGGATAAGTGAGAAACAAACCGGTCACCACACTGTAGCCGCATGAGGTCACGGCTATAGTGTAAGGGCAAAAAGGTGATCGGCTGATTTGCAAGGAAACCGGCTGGGTCGCGCGCGGGGGTTTGCGACAGGGCGTGCGAAGAGGGGTGAGGGCGACCGGCTGGCGTGTGCAGAGCACGCGGAATGGGCACCGAAGGCGCACTGAGGTGGCGGAGTGCGCACTGTAGCTGTGTGTGAGCTTCAGAGCTTGAAGCCCTGCTGCTCTAATGGCGACGGAGGGTAACCTGCAAACGAAAACCAAACAGAGAACAGAAAGCCAAATATGAAAAATAAAAAGAGAAATAAAACAAAAACCCACCACGCCCACCTGCTCACGATAGAACTGGGCGGTGGTGGAGCTCACAGTGGGGTCCTGAACCACTGTAAGCTTCTCCTATGTTCAACGTTCCTCTTCTCAACTAGTGAGAAGAGGTGCTGTGTATGGAGAGGGAGAGGGGAAGCGAGTGGTCGGTAGGGAGTGGTGTGTGTGGTGCGCAGGGGAGGGTGGAAGTGTGGTGTCTCCCAGTCTGCTCGCATGAGGGAGAGGGCCAAGGGTTTTAAAGAGGAAGATGAACGCCAACCCATGCTGCTAGTAGAAGAGTGGCGCGAAGAGGTGCATGCCCCATGCCCTGAGCCGCGCGAAGGAGAAGAATTCAAAGTCAAAATAAAAAATGAAAATGGTGAATTTGCAATGTAGCCCTTGATGAAGATGTTAATTAGATGGCCAATTATTCGCATTATCCTCCCCTCTCAATAAATGCATGCATGTGTTTATTTACAAATGCAACTATAGCTACATAAGATGCAATGGCAATGCTAGGAAATAACACAAGACGGTATAATTACTGGTGCATTTTTGCTGTACAATCAGAAGTTATTGGTAGAAGAAAATGGATGGAGGACTTTTAAAAAGAAGGATCATCATCCAAAAAATATATCATTTCCCCCCGGCGGGGACCTCCTCCATCGCTAGCATCGTGGACCATCTCCTGCGCCATGGACCTAGCGTGCATCATGCCCTGACCTCTCCATTGTCAACCTTCCCTTGCTGTGGTGTGTGCGGTGATAGCGTGCACACCATCACCACCATCAACACCATCATCCACAAAGCACCCGCCTCACCTTCTTCGTCCTCGTGCGCTCACAGCCACCCCATTGCGTAACACCCACCAGGCCATAGCACCACCTTCATCGTCTTCCTCTCCACTCACAAGGTCATGGCCATCCTCCTTGCGTGCACAAACCTCTAGCAGCCACACATGGCCACCATCCTCCTTGCGTGTGCATGTGCTCACCCACAGCAGCCTATTGACATGCGAAAGACTTGTTTGTTTAAAAGGATTGTTATAATTCGTGCTCGCAGCATCGGTTTTAAAAGAAGAAATGGACGTGAGTTTGAGTGTCGATCACAGGGAGGCGTAAAAATTGGATTTTCTTTGTCACTTTATGTCACGGAGATAACGAGTTTTTGCTTGCAAGAAGACGTGGTAGAAAAACAAGTGAGAGAGAGAAAAAGAGAGAGAGAGTAGGGTTAGAGTCTTTTAAATCATAGCCATTGCTCAAAGTAACATCAACACTATATTAAACATGTAATTCAAGTTTTACAAATACAATAGTAGCTAAATGCTTGAATAAAAAGGAAGTAAAGCTAGATTAAAGGGAAAGAAAGAGAGAGGGGAGACGGCGAGGTGGCCACGGCGGTGGGGAGAGGCTCCGTCGGCGGCTCGTTGACCCCGTTGACTACAAGAGGGGCTAGGAGGGTGTTACAACACTTGTAAGATGAATTCAATGCCTTCCATGGGTGGTTGGAAGGGGTTTAAATAGGGAGAAGGCTTTCCAAATGAAGAAGGGGTTTTAGCGACGTCCAGGACATCGCTAAAACCCTTCCCAAAACATCGGTGAAGCACCCTACCTAGCGGTTGCTCCTTTTCACGCACGATCGTGTGCGTGCGTTGTAGGCCGTCCGATCGCAGATCGGACGGTTGAGATTGCTCGTGGGGCACGCGCTTGGATCACGCTCGCTGCGCTTGCGCCCTTTGCGTCATCACGGGCGTTTGCCTTGGATGCGCGCGATTGCGCCGCGTCGCCCGTTGCTAGCCGCTCGATCACGCATTGACGGCCGAAATCGCGCGTGCCACGCCTGCCTCGAATTTGCGTTGCAGAGGGCGATTCGAACTCGCACCCTGCAGGTGAGTTGCGAGGGCGTGATCGATGCACTACGCTTGCCGTTGTGTCGCTGGGATGCGGAGGTGGCGAGGTGCGGGCGATCGTTGGATGAAGATCCAACGATCGTGAGTTGCTGTAGCCGTAAGGTGCTGAGGCTATGGGGCGCGAGGAGAGCGCCTCTCAACCGTCCGATCGAAGATTGGACGGCTTAGATTCATCCTGCGGTGGAAGCGCTGGTGCTATGCTGTGGTTGAGGAGCGCGAGGATGTTGACACGTGGTAGCTTCATGACTGTTGATCATCAGATCAATGGTCAGAACTTCTTGGGCCAATTGTGGGAGCTCCGGAAGTCGGATTTGGCTGATTTCAAGTCCGTTGGACTCCTTTCATCACTTTGGATCCATCCGTGCAGTCCAATCGCTCATCTGAGGCCTATTTTGACATGCACTTGTATACATGGCCATTAATAATGCACTATAAGTAATCGTGATGTGTGATGCATGCAATGCTCCCATTCGTATGTCTTTTGTGCATTTTACCCTTAAGACCGGCCCCTTTTGGCAGAATTAACATTGTAAAATGTAGTGTTATCATACCCCCATGCTTACACCTTACTAGTCCCTAGCAAGGTTTATTCTAGCCATTATTTCCAGTTAGAATTTAAGAAGTAATTACTTGGACATTTCATCACTTGTCAATAGGAGGAAATATACTAAGATTCTCATCTACAGGGACTAAGCAGCACTCGGGTGTCTGCCAAAATATGAATCGCCTGAATCCTTGCTTTAAGGCATGTATATATATATATTTCATTTTTTTCTTATTTCTAGATTTTTGAAGTTAAGAGTGTGTTGGTAACTTTTTACGGCTACCTAACCCACCCAAAACTCGGAAAAAAACTCTAAGTGCTAAGCATCCTGGTCTGAAGATCGTGGTAGATTCACTCAACGGTAATTTAGACAGACTTCAGGTTTCTACGCCTCTAGGTGAACGGAAAAGGAAGTGTTTTGCCTGAAGGTGTATTTATTTGATCGGTAGCTTTCTCCCTATGTTTGTTTTACTTGGGGTCAACACAAGGATTTTTCCAGTGTATATCTCCCCGGCTAGCTCTACTTCCCTGCTTCTTCCTTATGTGTTTTGGTTCTTTTTGTGCATTTACTGAGCTGGGTTCTAGACAACCGACCAATGGGCTGTTACCCACGATCACTTGCCAGCCATACTCATGCGGTGAAGTGTGATTTATTTTGTTCTCTTTTTTCCTTCTCTATTTTTTTTTATTTGGTAGGTGGCTTCCTGACAGAATCTGTTTTCACGCATTTGAAAGTCGTCAGAAATCGTAGTATAGTCACGCAAAAATGTTCGTCAAAAATTAAGTTTGTAAAAATTACGAGACTTGAGTCCCGGTCGTTCGTCTCTGGGAGGCATTTGTTTACTTCTGAAATCGATCTTCTATTACTCTACTTTGTTTAGAATCGCATGCCGGTTAGTAATTATTACGTATTTAGGTACGACATGCTTAGTTGCAAGAATATTAAGAGTTAGAAACAGGCAACTTGAATCACGCAAGTATGACAGCAATCAATAAGCTCATGGTGATTTCACAACATGGAGATATATATATATAAAAGCATTTTTCATTCATTCAATGGGAGAGTTGTTTGCAACAGGAACTGTAGAGGAAAGCTTGTACATAAATGCTTAAATGGAAATCTAGCTACCAGAAAATGACTGCATACAAGAATCAAAGGGGGGATTTTGTATGCATCATTGGGGAAGAATAAAGACTACTTTACTAAGCAGTAATAAAAAGCAGTAAACTACAAAGAGCATAAACTAAATCTAGCAGAACGAAAGGGCATTCAAGGGTGGTCCCTGATGGCCTTGGAGTGGTCGAGAGGAGAATGAGGGGCGGCCAATGTAGCTTAGGCCGACCCTTGGAGAGAGGGAGGATTGGTCTAGTATCTTGGCATGATGTCCTCCATGGTGGTGGTAGTGAGCTCGTGGAGGTGGAGTGGCTAGCTAAGTGGAAGTGGGCGTGAATGGCACCAATGGAGTGAATTTACCAAGGAAGTGAAGGGATGTGAATGGGGGTGTTTGGCCGACCATGGGGTCTTTTTATAGACCCAATGGCTTCTCTCTAGAGAGGTGTAGAACTCTCTAGAGAGAGTCCAAGAGTGGCTGGCCACATACGGGTGGAGGTGGTCTTTGAGATCCAAAAATTGTGGATCTCATTTGAATGCCTCTAGGTTGCTAAATTTGGCAACCAAGAGGTGGCGCCATCTCAAGAGATCTCTAGAGAATTCTAGAGAAGTGTGTGTGCGTGAATGGGTGTGTGTGCGTGTGTGGTCGTGCTCTATGTGGCTAGGTGGCTTAGGTTAGGTCCTAAGGGATTTGGGTAGGTGTAGGTCTTGAATTAGGGTTACAAACCCTAATTGCTAAGGGGAAAATGCAATTAAACTTAACCTAAGTTTAATTGAATGAGTGTGAACCTAATTGAGAGTAGAATAACTCAATTAGGTTGGGTTTAGGTCAATTGGACTCTCACCAAGTCCAATTAAACTTATGTGGGTTGAGATTTAAGCTCAATTGGACTCAATGAGTCCAATTGACTTAGGTGAAGGTAATTGACTTGATCTAAGTCAATTGGGTTTGGTGAGGACCTAATTAGGTTCTTAGGTAGGTCTAGAGGTGATGTACTAGGGTTAGGATACCTTAATTTAGGTTCCTATGGGGTTGGGATTAAGTCTAGGGAGCTAGAGATCCAAGACCAAGACTTGAATCTCAAAACAGGGACTGGAGACTAGTATTAAACGTCCAATAATAGGATCAGACGACTTATACTCAAAAATCAGAAGTCTAGACTTCAGTTCTGGACGTCTAATTTGAGTCAGGGGGAAATCAGGGTTCTATTTTGGGTACTCTGCAAAAATTGGATGTCTGACAAAGTGTCTGGACATCCAATAACACTGTAGAAGTGGGTTTGAGGTGTGCGGGAGATGGCTAAGGGTCCTGGACATCCTATAACTTATCTGGACGTGCAGATAAGGGCTGAAACTAGGGTTTTAAGGCTTCCTAGGGTGTTGTGACCTAATCTAAGGGTGGCTAAGGCTTGGGGAAGTCTCTAAGCTATCCTAAGGCTAGGATGGACCTAAGCTCTTCACATTTTACTGCTTTATTTCTACTTAATAGAATAGAAAACCTTTAACCCCCTTACATTATTATTCCTATATCTAAACTAAGCCTTCCACTCCAGCTCTGCTGCAACTCCCGTTATTCCAAATCCAGCTTCAGATCCTACTCCAGATCCAGCTCCAGATCTGCTTATTGCCTGCAATCTACATAATATACTTAATCAGCACATTATAACATTATTTTATGCATAGCTAAAGTAAAGCAGTAAAGATGCAGATAATGCTTATGCGTGCATGAATTTCCCTAACTTATGCTAAGTTCTAGCCTAATCTAGGTTAATTAAGACTATGATTGCTACGCAATCACTTCCCTGATCTCAAATTTACCTAGAGGCAATAAAGAGAAGGTGGTCCCGTGGCTGGGCTTTGGACAACCTGCCAATGGGTTGTTACTCACGACAACTTGCCAGCCATACCACCCTAGAAAGTTCATTAGCTACCCAATTTCTGTCAGAATCTCCGAGGAGTGAGTCTGTGCAAAAAATGTGTGCAGATGCTTAGACTAAAAGTCCTTCTGAGTTAGAGGGTGAGTTGATAAGTCGTATACTTATCACCTTATTTAGTTGGTGGATTAAAATAGATTAAGGTTGCAAGGATTTGAAGCTAAATCTATATTTTAACGGACACTAGGGCTGATTAAGCCAGAAGGCCTGAAAAGTCTAAGTGTTCAGGTTCTTTCCATATTATTTCCCACTATTGACAAATTTCTAATGCCTAAGTTTTTTTTCCTAAATTCAATTTTTTTTTTCAATTTTATTTTATTTTATTCTATTCAGACTGATTAAATGAACTCAAAATAATGCAATTTACCACCTCCCATGCTTAAGTTGGACAATGTCCTCATTGACAAGTACATGGATGCAACAAGGGTCAAAAAGATATTACCTGAGTGAAGTACAATACCAAATCAGTCTGAATCTTCTGGGTTGCCTCCTAGGAAGCGCTGAGTTTAATGCCTCTAGCTAGGCAGTGCTTCATGTCATCCCTCAATGAGGGTGACAACCTCCTTTGGTGGAACCCGGGTGAGGAAGTGTTTCGATCTCTGGCCATTGACTGTGAAAGTGTGCCCAGTGTTCGGATCAGCGATTTCAACTGCCCCATTGGAGTAGGGCCTGACCATCCTAAATGGTCCTGTCCACTTGGACCTGAGCTTCCCTGGAAAGAGTTTTAGACGGGCATCAAAAAGCCAAACTTGCTGATTAGGCTCGAAGGTTTTTCTATGAATGAGTCAGTCGTGGACAGATTTCATTTTCTCCTTGTATAGCCGACTATTCTCAAAAGCGTCTCGACGAATTTCCTCGAGCTCGGAGAGTTGGAGCGTCCTCTGTGCACCGGCTAATTGGGGATCCATGTTACACTACTTGACGGCCCAGTAAGCCCGATGTTCCAACTCGACAGGAAGGTGGCAAGCTTTGCCAAAGACCAAGCGATAAGGCGACATGTCGATCGGGGTCTTAAAAGCAGTCCGGTATGCCCACAGGGCATCATCCAGTCATGTGGACCAATCCTTCCTATCAGGTCTCACAGTCTTTTGTAGAATATTCTTGATCTACCTGTTTGAGACCTCGGTCTGCCCATTTGTTTGTGGATGATACAGGGTAGCAATGAGATGGTTAACCCCGTATTTTCTGAGTAGGGCACAAAATTGGGTGTGGATAAAATGACTTCCACCATCACTGATCATGGCCTTTAGTATTCCAAATCGGAAAAAGATGTTCTGCTTAGCAAAGTCCATGATAGCCTTATGATCGCATCGGCGGGTGGTGACGACTTCAATCCATTTGGAGACATAGTCTACAGAGACTAAGATGTACTCAAAGCTGTTGGATAGTGGGAAGGGGCTCATAAAATCAATACCCCAAACATCAAAGATCTCGACAATCAAAATGGGTTGGAGGGGCATCATGTCTTTTCTTGTCATGGTCCCCAGAGTCTGGCAGCGAGAGCAAGTCTTAGCGAAATTGTGTGCATCTTAAATAAGGAAGGCTAGTAAAATCCGGACTGCAGAACCTTTGCAGTCGTTTTCTTTCCTGAGAAGTGGCCACCACAAGCCTGGTTGTGACAAAAAGATAGCACACTCTGAACTTCGTCCTCAGGAATACACCTCCTGATGATCTGGTCGGCACAGAGGTGAAACAACATGGGATCATCCTAGAAATAATGCTTAGCCTTGGCCAAGAACTTGTCCCATTGCTGTTTGGACCAGCTGTGAGGGGTCTGTCCTACAACTAGGTAGTTGACATAGTCAGCATACCAAGGTAGTTTCTTATCTTGCACAGCCAAAATGTGCTCATCAGGAAAGGTGTCGGATAAAGGCAGGGAGGGTCCAATGTGGTCTGGGTGGAGTCTGGATAGGTGGTCAGCCACCACATTCTTTGATCCAGCTTTGTTGTGGATTTCCAGGTCAAATTCCTGTAAGAGAAGGATCCATCTGATGAGCCTAGGCTTCGCATCCTTTTTAGCCAATAGATGCCGGATGGCTAAATGGTCAGTATAGATGGTCATGTAGGATCCTAGAAGGTAAGATCGGAACTTTTCAAGTCCAAAAACTACAACGAGCAGTTCTTTTTCTGTGACCGTATAATTTAGTTGGGCTTCGTCCAACGTCTTGCTCGCGTAGTAGATCACCACGGGTTTCTTGTCTTGTCTTTGTCCTAGGACGGTGCCTATGGAAAAATCTGATGCATCACACATGATCTCAAAGTCCTGGGACCAATCCGGGGTTTGAAGTACAGGTGCTGTGGAGACTAAGTCTCGGAGGGTGTGGTAAGCCTGGATGCAATCAGAGGTCATGTGGAATAGGGTGTCATTGGCCAGAAGGTCAGTCAAGGGTTTGGAAAGCTTGGAGAAGTCTTTGATGAACCTTCGGTAGAAGCCAACATGTCCCAGGAACGAACGGATCTGCTGGACCGAGCTAGGCGGAGGAAGTTTGGAAATCAAATCAACTTTAGCCCGATCTACCTCAATGCCCCTATGTGATACGATGTGATCGAGGACGATTCCTTCTTGAACCATGAAATGGCTCTTTTCCCAACTTAACACCAAATTAACCTCGATATATCGTTTCAGGATTTTCTCCAAGTTGCTCAAACAGTGGTCGAATGAATTCCCAAATACAGAGAAATCATCCATAAAGACCTCCAAGTATTCACCCACCATTTCTGAAAAAATGGCTAGCATGCAACGCTGAAAGGTAGCGGGTGCGTTGCACAACCCGAACGGCATACGACGGAATGCAAACGTGACGTACGGGCAAGTGAATGTGGTCTTCTCTTGATCTTTAGGAGCAATTGCGACTTGGTTATATCCTGAATATCCATCCAGGAAGCAAAAATACTTTTGTTCTGCCAATCTTTCAAGAATCTGGTCGATGAATGGTAGGGGGAAATGATCTTTCTTGGTTGCTTCATTGAGTTTCATATAATCAATACATACCTACCATGCGGTGGTGGTGCAGGTGGGGATGGATTCACCACGTTCATTGGTGACAACAGTGAGCCCAGCTTTCTTCGGAACAACTTGAGTGGGGCTCACCTAGGGGCTATCGGAGATGGGATAGATGATGTCGGTGTCAAGCCACTAGATAATTTCCTTCTTAACGACCTCCTACATATTTGGGTTTAACCGTCTCTGCATCTGACGGGAGGGTCGTACCCCATCTTCTAGGTAGATCTTGTGGGTACAATAGGTGGGGCTAATTCCTCTCAAATATGAAATAGTCCAACCAACGGCAGCCCTATGTTCTGATAGGGTTGCTGTCAATCTAAGTTCCTGATCCCTAGTTAGGTTGGCATTGATAATTACGGGGAAGGTTTGGTCAGGTCCTAGGAAGACATACTTGAGATTCTCGGGTAGCAGCTTTAGTTCAGGTGTGGGTGGAACAATGTTTGATGGAAAGGGGAAGGGCGGGAGTTGATCAACATCAATTTCCTCGAATGGTGTTGGTTGATGGTAATCAGTCCTACAGAGGTCCATGGGCATAGATGGTAATGGGTCAGAACGATTGTGACAGGATTGGTAGTCCGAGACAGAACTAAGGGTGAGGATTCCTTGACCAAAGGTTCCACGGGATCGTGTTCCTCGATACAGTCGCAATCAAAAGACTTGGTCACCCGGAAGATATCCAACTGCATTTTCTTGTCTCCGAAGGCGATTTCCATGCATCCCGTGTCACAATCGATGTTTGCCTTAGCCGTAGCTAAGAAGGGTCCGCCTAGGATGATGGGTGTGTTCTGTAGATGCTTAGGGACTTCCATGTCAAGCACCAAAAAGTCGATCGGAAAATAAAAGTCCTTGACCTGCACAATTACGTCCTCGACAACCCCCTTTGGGGTTTTCACAGATCTATCAGCCAATTGGATGGTAACAGGTGTGGGTGTCAACTCTCCGAATCCAAATTAGTGATACAAGGTTGTCGGAATCATATTGATGGAAGCACCTAAGTCCAGGAACGTGATTGCATAGCAAAAATACACCAACAATTGTGCCATCTTGTGCTATTTCCTAACATTGCCATTGCATATTAGGTAGCCAGAGCGCATTTGTAAAAATAAACGCATACATGCATTTAATTGAGAGGGGAGGAAAGTGAATAAATTGGCCTTGCAATTAACGTATTCTTCAAGTGCTGCCTCGCAAAATCACCATCTTCATATTTTATTTGGCTTTAAACTTCTTCTCCGCGCGACTCAGGGCATGGCTTGCTCTTCGCGCCATTCTCTGCCACAGCTTGCTCTGCCAGTGGCATGGCCGGTCATGTGCAGCCAGGGCATGGCTGTGCATGCTTCTCCCTCCTTTAAAAAGTCAGGCCTTCTTCCTTACGCTGGCGAACCTAGTCCAGCATACAGACAGTAGCTCCTTCCTCCAGGCCATCTCCTCCCCTCTCCCCTCCATACGCAGCATCTCTTTCTCCTGAAGAGCTACACTGCGGGCAGGAGTAGCTCACAGTGGTACACGACTACCACTGTGAGTCCCACCACCGCCCAGCTCATCAAAGGGCCGGTGGGCATGGTGGTTCACTTCGCTGTTTCACCCACTCAAAGCTCTTCTGCCATTGCAGCAAACTCGAGCTTTGAAGCTCAAGCACAGCAGCAGCATGGCATTGGCATCTCCTTCCGCGCACACAGGCCCGCTCCACAGTGCCCACACACGTAGAACCGGCCGTAGCCGGTCGTCCGAGCCGAACGGGCACTGTAGCTACTATTCACGCTAGAGAGTGCGACACTGTAGCTACAGTGCGGTGACTGGAAAGTTTCTCACTTATCCGGTCACCGCGCACTCTCTCTCTGCGTCACAACCGCCTCCAGCCCGCGCCTGCATCTCTCCACGCGTCCGCTACAGCACCTGCGCTCACGTGTGCACCCGTCCACTCCCGCATCCGCATCTTCACCAGTGTCACTCCAGCCCACAGCGCGCTACGCTACACTCTCCCCTTACGCCTGAAGCCTCTAGCGCGCGTGGGCATCTTCGCGCACCTGCGCCTACGCGTGGGCCATCAGACGACGGGCGCAGCCTCCGGACGGCTTAAACGCCCGCACCCTCTTCTTCTAGCATACGCTCTCTCTCTCTCTCTCTCACAAACACACACCTCAATCACACACACACACACCACACTTGTACACACTCACGTGTACACTCACTCACTCACTTGTACACGACTATATACTTATATATATATACTTATATATATTTATATAAGTATATATATATACATATATATACACATATATTTATACATACATATATATATATATATACAAATATACATACATATATACAGATATATCTGTAGATATAAATACATATATATATATATATATCTATCTACATATATCTATATACATAGATACTTATACTAATATATCTATATACATATATACATATACATATATATCTACGTACATATATTACTATATATATATATATATAACTACATATACACCTATATAATTATAACCCTATCTATATATATACATATAAATATATACTTACTTTCATATCACCTACCACACGTTATATCGTGAGAATATCTGCACTCGTTGCTGATATTCCCCGATACCCGCGTACAGAAAGCGTCTCCTCACACACCTTCCACCCATCCATCCTACACTCCACGCAGCACTTCATCCTGTTGGTTGCGTCTTCTTAAACGACGATCAACTTGACACCGTGCTACACGCCATTTCCACCTCCACCCCCATCCCTATATATATATAATATATATATATCTATATATATATACTATATTTATCTTATTTCTATTTCTCTTTCCTGCTATTAAAAAGATAAAAAAAATATATAAAAGAGAAAAGATAATCCTTGACTTGCAGGGACTCGGTCTTACGAATAGCAAAACCAGTTTTGGAACCCTAATTTGGCTCAAAGCCAAGAACCTGATTTTGAGGGTGTACCTCAAGGATAAAAATTATCAGAAAAAAAATCTTAAATAGAAAAACACCAAAAACATAATAAGCGAACAGAAGAGATTCGTTGTAGGAAAGGCGTAGAAACTTATTCACCTCTAATCCCGCTTCCCTGAGTTCGACCCTGGGCCTAAAAGTGACCAAGATAAAATCAAGTAGGCCAGGTTAAAAGATTTTGTAAAAAGATGGTTAGGCTCAATTTAGGTTAACTACTATACTCATTTCAATGATTAAATCACCATATTAACACAACCTATCCGGGTCTACGCCACACTTTTTCTGGCGCCGTTGCCGGGGAAGTGCGCATTTAGGTAAGTTTCTACTCCATTCCTTTAATTTTTCTCTTCTCACACCTTTCTCTTCATGGGTGTTTCTGTTTATTGGTGTGCAGGTGAACCAGTTGCAAGGAGAAGGCAGGCAGACAAAGTCGGAGACGTGGGCAGATCCAAGGCGGGAACGAGAGCGTGAAGTCACCAGCACTGCACTGGAGCTTCGCCCACGTTGCTGAACAAGTAGGTCTCTCTTTCTTAGCAACTTAGGTCAACTTGTCACCTTAATAATAAAAAAAAAATACTAAAAACACTTGTTGGGATCTCTTAGGGCAAGTGGATTAAAAATCACTTGTTTGATTGTTTGCCATCACTCCCACCGCCCTGGGATTTCCCGCCAAACTTCACATAGCGAAGATCCAAGAATCTTGATTCTTGAATCTTTCGTCGTGTGAAGTATTCTTTGAGGCAAAAATAAAAAGATTGATTGCCATCCCTCTTTGCCTCATTTATCTGCAATTCGGGATCACATTTTTAGTGGGGAGACTTGGAATTGAGTTGATTCCAACTCCACCACGACCTTTCACGTACCTAAGATTTGATCCCGAATACTTCAACCCCAACAATTTGATTTTCTTATGGTTGAGCCTTGTGTGTGGAAAATCATTTTGGTGATTGGGAGCACTTGAATTGAAGTGCTTTGGCTCCCTTTCACACTAATCTAAAATTGACTCGTGCATCCACACATAGAAATCTCCATCTAGGGAAGCCCATTGCATTTTAGCATGCATTAACCAACTGACATTGAAGAAGGGTTTGTTGGGCTTAGAAAAAAAAAAAACTTGTATTCTCTCAAAACCCGGAGATTGGTTGAATTGGTAATTCAGCGAAATCTTAAAATCCATACTACTTAAGGCTAAAACTCTAAAAACCATTCACCAATTAAAACTTCAATTCGGGGAGATTTCCCCATTGCATCTTGGTTTACATACTTTATAAAATCAACCACTTGGGCATTACTCGTAAATAACGCCCTTCACATTCCAGAAGCACTTGATCCTAAGCCTCTAACTAAAACTGGTAGCAACTTGACCCTTATTAAGGATTGGAGGTCAAACTACCTGCATGTAGCACCTACGTGCTGGTGTAGGTTCCCGCGTGCTATCGGGTGTCTAAGACTGGGGCAAATGGCCTTTCAATCTGGCCCGGTGGTTCCGCGGTGCTCGCATTTGGTTTCGTAGGTCGTGATAATAGGTAACTTAGATCTTTAGGTCTAAGGGCACACTATAGAGGTTAGGGCTTTGATTGTCTTGATTTGTCATCAAGTGTACCTTTGCGGCGTCATTTCTCTCATCTCTTGTTCCCTTCTTATCTCCCTAATTCTTCCTATGGTAGTGCAAGTTTGGGAGGAGGTCACAAAACCCTGAACTGTTTGAATTGTCTGATAATTTTAGGAAAGAAGCTGAATCGTTCTCCTCCTCCACAAACATGGCTGCACGCCCACCCCCAAATCCTGAGGGAGGGAACCGCCCTCAAAACCCACCAGGCGGTGGAGCCTTGGATCCTATAACCCGCCTCCAAGCCCAAATGGAAATGTATAATGAACAAATTGAAGCCATTAGGGAAACATTGGAGGAAATGCAGAACCCTCCCAAACGGGAGGAGCCTAGGTCTCTTAGCTCCTATCAGAATCCCGCTGCTACAGAGACCATAGGATAAATTCGGGTCCCCATGGGCGGGGATGACTTTGAATTGAAACCTAATGTAATTGGCCTGATAAATTTTCACTTCCATGGTCTTGCAAGTGAAGATCCTTTTCTTCACTTGGAAGACATAACCCAATTGGCTGAAACAATTAAATCGAGAAATATTAGGTTACCAATAGTCCTCATGAAAATGTTCCCGTTTTCATTGCGGGATAAAGCATCGCAGTGGTTATGCACCCTTGGGAGAACCATCCACTCTTGGGAAGAGATGCGAACAGCTTTTCTCAAGAAATTCTTCCCAATCGGGCGAACTAATGTGCTTCACCGTGCTATCACTTCCTTTACGCAACAAAACGACGAACAGTTTCATGAGGCATGGGAGAGATATAACGACCTCCTCAGGAAGTGTCCGCATCATGGTCTGCCTAAGTGGCATATAGCCCAGATTTTCTATTATGGGCTAAATGAGACTTTGAAGTAGATTGCAGACGCTTCCTGCGGAGGGAATTTCATGAATAAAGATGAGAATGGAGCATTCGAATTATTTGAAAATATGAGCGAAAACTCAATGAACAATGCCTCCATTATCGCCTTTAATCGTACCAACCTGCCCCGTAATGTCCACGAAGTTGACACGGGACCCTCCCATTCATCCACAGATCTTAGCCTTATCGCACAGAAATTGGATGAAGTCTCCATCGTGCACAAGAAGCTGGACAAGCTTCTGGCCAATCCCGCCCGTTCTTTAGCAAACACCCCCACCTCACCACTTCGTCACAATCCCAATTCTTCCAACACTAGGCTAATCCCTAGAAACCCCGTAAGACCTTCCTTATCGAGTGTCGCGCCGAGTGATTCTGTAAGTCATGTGGATCTGGCTTCTGCAAGCCAGTATTTTGACAAGGAGGACCAAGCCTCCGTGTGCTCGGAAGCATATTTACATGCGGACGCGTCTTCTGGCATGGAAGACGCTTGAGCCCTGGGGAACAACCCGTTCTTTGCCACTTATAACCTAGGGTGGCGAAATCATCCGAACTTTGCATGGTCCAGCAACCCGTAGTGCCAAAACCCCGCGGGTGGACCAATGCAACCGTCTGCATCCGTCATCCCAAGGGCCCAGTCTAATCCTATGGCGAATCCGCCATCAGTTCCTTGCATACCGCAAATAGAACACGCATCAAGTCCTCTTGATAAATTGATGCGAATGATGACGGAAATGTCAAAGCGCCATGAAGAGAACATGACCTCTCTTCAGCACCAATTGGCGAAGCAGAATGCTGAAATCAGTCAACTACGCATGACGACTCAATCTCAGGGCACTCTCCCAGCCCAACCTGTTCCCAACCCACTAAATTTCGTACCCCGTGGTCCTCAACCACAGGTACGACCTTCTCAGGGGCAGGTTCATCAGATTCTGCAAGCTCCGAGCATTCCACCGGGATTTCAGTCTAATCCCGTTGCAGCACCTCACTCTTATGTCCCTATTGCGAACCCTCCTCTGCCTTATGATCCCACTGGACTTGCATCGTCCAATGCGATCACTACGAGGAGCGGTAAGGAGACCGTTGATCTGCCTCGACCTGATCCTGGCCTGTCTTCTTCATCGTCCTCTCATTCGGGATGCGCGTCGCATTCGCGAGAGGACGATACACCCAAATTGGTGCCAGAATCAGTCCCATTCCCTGAGGTTCTACTGAGGGAGCCAAAAGGCAAGAAGAAGGATACGCAGGCCTTTGATAACCTGCGTAATTTATTCAGGGATGTTGAAATCAAGGTACCACTGCTAAAGGCTATCAACCACATACCTACTGTCGCCCGATTTTTCAAAGACTACACAACACCCAGGCGACAGTCAAAGAAAACTAAGAATCCGGTGGTTCTCTCGCCTCATGTGAGTTGTGCTATACTGTCAAATTTACCACCAAAGCAGAAAGATCCGAGTACACCGCTTATTTCCTGTAGCATCCAAGGCTGCAATTTTAGCCGTGCCCTGCTTAATCTAGGATCTTCCATCAATCTTATACCAACCATCATGCTTGAAAAATTTTCCTTGGGAAATCTGAAACCCACCCCTGTCACGTTACAGTTGGCAGATCGTTCTGTCAAAATTTCAAAGGGTGTGGTGGAAGACGTGGTGGTTAGGGTCAACAGTCTCTGTTTTCCTGTTGACTTTCTTATTTTAGATATGGAAGTTCCTAGTTCACTTTCTGATTGTCTGATCATCCTTGGTCGACCTTTCTTGGCCACAGCCCGCGCCCATATTGACTGCGAGTCGGGCTGTATTGAGATTGCCGCTGGATCTGAGAAGCTCAAGCTTAACATCTTCAAGGCAGCCAAGAACTTTGATTGCGATTGCATCAAGGATGACACGTCTGACGAGGACATGGCCGTCAGCACATGTATCGGACTAATTGGGACTTATTCTGACTATTACGGACTGCCTTTAAACACTGATGATTGCCTGATCGACACATATTGTGACATTCCCCCATCCCTCCCTATTCCCGTACCTTCTCCTGACCAGACTTCTGATGAGGTTTTCTCCGCTTCCCATACCTCGTGGTCTGAGTCATATCCAGGCTACTCACCGCCGATCCACACTCTTGAAGACCAGATTGCCCTTTCTTTCCCGCTAAATCAGGCGGAGTTGCAACTCCACACTGGGACCTTGAGCCCACATACTACTCATTGGGGCTACTCCTTTTTGGATCCATCTATCCAAGAAGCCCCTCCTCTTGGCCAATCTGAGGGCCAACTTCTTCCTCCTGACTTGTTTTCCGATCCGCCTGGGACACTCTCGTCCCAAGAAATGCCAGATCTTTCACCATCCACTCCCGAGCTGAAAGAACTGCCTAGGACACTTAAGTATGTTTTCTTGGGACCAAATGAAACGCTCCCCGTAATCATCAGTTCAAAATTGACCAAGGAGCAAGAGTGCAAACTAACGAAGGTCCTTATGGAACACAAGGCAACCATTGGATGGTCTTTATCAGACTTAACTGGCATTAGCCCCTCCTACTGCACTCATTGTATATATACAGAGGAGGAGGCTCGACCTTCCCGCGAGATGCAGCGACGTCTCAACCCTAACATGCTGGAGGTCGTTAAGAAGGAAATTATTAAGTGACTAGATGAGGGTATAATCTACCCAATCAGCGATGGCCCCTGGGTGAGTCAGATTCACGTCATGCCCAAAAAGGCGGGACTCACCATCTGTGTCAATGTCAGGGGTGAATCCATCCCTACACGCACTCCTACATCTTGGAGAGTGTGTGTAGATTATAGGAAACTCAATGCTGAAACTAAGAAAGATCACTTTCCGCTACCTTTCATTGACCAAATCCTGGAGCGGTTAGCGGGAAATAAATTTTTCTGTTTCCTGGATGGATTCTCAGGATATAATCAAGTGGCAATTGACCCCCGGGACCAAGAGAAAACCACTTTCACCTGCCCCTTCGGCACCTTTGCATTTAGAAGGATGCCGTTCGGACTTTGTAACGTGCCAGCAACTTTTCAGAGATGTATGCTGGCGATATTTCATGACATGGTGGGTGACTTTCTCGAGGTCTTCATGGATGACTTTTCAGTCTTTGGACCATCTTTCGATGACTGCCTTGCCAACCTAACCTGTATTCTTAAGAGATGTATTGATGTAAACCTCGGCTTTCCTGGGAAATAAGTCATTTTATGGTACACGAGGGAATTATTCTCGGACATATCATCTCCAATAGGGGTATCGAGGTTGACAGAGCTAAGCTTGATGTAATTGTTGATTTACCTGTGCCTGGCTCTGTTAAACAAATCCGCTCCTTCCTGGGACACATCGGTTTCTATAGGAGATTCATCAAAGATTTCTCCAAGATTTCTCGACCTTTAACTCATCTCTTATCGACCGACGTACCCTTCTATATGGGCCCCGACTGCATACAAGCATTCACGCAGCTGTGTGATGCTGTCACCAAGGCCCCTGTTCTCCAGCCACCTGATTGGTCCCTCGACTTTGAACTCATGTGTGACGCTTCCGACCTTGTAGTCGAAACCATCCTGGGACAAAGACGCGCTAGACACCCCTTCGTGGTGTACTACGCCAGTAAGACGTTGGACGAGGCCCAGCGTAACTATATTATCACTGAGAAAGAACTACTGGCGGTCGTCTTTGGGCTGGAGAAATTCCGATCCTACCTTCTGGGCTCACATGTTATTGTTTTCATTGATCACGCGGCCATTCGCCATCTCATGCATAAGAAGGATGCCAAGCCTAGACTGATTCATTGGATCCTTCTACTCCAAGAATTTGACATTGAGATCCACGATAAGGTCGGAGCCCAGAATGTTGTGGCTGATCATCTTTCTAGATTGGACCCTGACCATATTGGACTTACTCTGTCGATTAATGAGATTTTTCCTAATGAGCACCTATTGACAATTAATGTGGCAAGTGGACCTTGGTATGCTGACATTGCCAATTACCTTGCTTCTGGATCCCTTCCACGTGGCTGGCCTAAAAACCAGCGCGAGCGTCTCATGGTAGAAGCAAAGTATTATTTCTGGGAAAATCCACTTCTTTTTCGAATAGGTGCTGATCAAATCATCCGTCGCTGTATTCCTGACAGTGAATTCCCTAGTGTGCTATCCTTCTGCCACGATCAGGCGTGCGGAGGCCATTTCTCTGGGAGGAAAACTGCAGCCAAGGTGTTGCAGTGCGGTTTCTTTTGGCCCTCTCTTCACCAGGATGCACACAATTATGCCAAACATTGCACTAGGTGCCAGTCGTTAGGATCAATGTCACGTCGTGACATGATGCCTTTGCAACCCATCCTAGCTGCAGAAATCTTCGACATTTGGGGAATTGATTTCATGGGTCCCTTTCCTCCTTCCAACGACTTCGAATTTATCCTCGTGGCTGTTGATTATGTTTCAAAATGGATCGAGGCTATTCCCACGCGCCATGCTGACCATGTTATATCCACTCGATTTGTCAAAGACCACATTTTTGCATGCTTTGGGATCCCTCGAGCCATTATCTCGGATGGAGGAAGCCACTTTACCCATGCGTCTTTTCGGGCACTTCTGAGGAAATACGGAGTCCACCATCGTATCACATCCTCGTATCATCCTCAGATGAACGACCAGGAAGAGGTGTCGAACCGGCAAATCAAGCAAATTCTCCAGAAAATGATTTGGCCTGATCGTAAGGAATGGTCCGACAAGCTAATTGCCGCACTTTGGGAGTATCGGACCGCCTTCAAGGCTCCCCTTGGTATGTCTCCTTATAGAATCGTTTACGGGAAGCCTTGTCATTTACCCGTGGAGTTGGAGCACCGCGCTTATTGGGCGGTTCGCCAATGTAACCTCGACCCAGACCTGTGTGGTCGAGAAAGGAAACTCCAACTCCAGGAGCTTGAAGAGCTCTTTCGTGAAGCCTATGATTCTGCCTTAACTTTCAAGCAATGCACTAAGGCTTTTCACGACAGCCATATTCGGCGGAAGGAATTTGAGCCATCTCAGCAAGTTTGGCTCTACAATGCCCGGCTCAAATTCTTTTCTGGGAAATTGAAGTCCAAATGGACTGGTCCTTTTTTGGTCTCGAGACCATTTCCCAACGGGGCCATTGAGATTGAAGATCCCAAATCTGGGCATAAATTTACGGTCAATGAGCAGCGTTTGAAACCCTATCTTACTCATGAACCTGCCCCCGTTGGAGAAACTGCTGCCCTACTGGAGGGTAACTAAGGTTGTGCCTCATTCTGAGTCCAGCTGGGGACTTTAAATTCAGCGCTCGTTGGGAGGCACCCCAACAACACTCCGCCACTGTCACGCTCACTTCACTTTTCACTTTACCACCCATCATCCACCCACCCTACCACCCTGCTGTATACCCTGCACCTCCGCTCTCGTTACCCGATCTTTGGTCCTTCCTCTACCCTACCCTGCATGCATATGAGGACATAGCATCATTTGGCATGGGGGGGTGGATAGGCATCCATAGGATCTGGGTATTTTATGGTATCATGCAGTTTCCATCTATCTATAAATATGTAAAAAAAAAAGGGTGTTTAGTAATGATATGAAGGCTGAAACAAAAATACAATAAGTGTTTATGGATATTCAACCACTGTTTTGAAGACTTTCTAGGCCACAGAAGCTTGATTCGCTCAGGCTCGGCTTAATTCACTTGAGCATTGACAAGATAGATCGAAATCTCTCCTAACTAAGGACGTATTCTTGTACTTGAGACACCAGTACAGGATTCGTTGGTTTGCTTCTACTCGAGAGCCTAAATAATCTTGGTTCACACTACACATATCAAGAAAGACCAGGTGAACATAAGATCCAACCCTAGTGTTCATTAGGGAAGGTGAGTCCTTACCTGTGCGCATAGGTAGACTTTTTATCTCAGGCTTTAGTCTTATGTTTAGGAGAGACTCTTTCCACCAAAAAGGAACTCTCCCACTGAAAAGAAAAGTGTGCTCCTTCAAATAAAGTTGTAAGAGATATACTGACACGTGTTTAAAAAAAAAAAAAATGCAAATGAGTCAGTATATCTCGCAAATGTCTATAAAGTCTTCTCCCTACAAAAGTTCTTCAGGGCAAGTTACAAATACCCTGTTTTCTTTGAGCCACAAATGTAATAAAATGGGAGTTGAGTTTTCCATCATCTTTTTAAGGGTCAATCCAAAGACACAGGCAGAAACTGGGACCAACCTGCACTTAAAAATTAGTGAAACCCTGGGCTTGAGTCTTAATGTTCATCTGGTTAGTCTTGATCCTTCACTATGCACAAGCCATAATCTCTTGAGCTCTCGAGTACGGCAAAAACCTCCTGGGTCCTGGAAATCGTACTTAAGGTTTAAATATCAAGAGTCCAGGTTAGTTGAGAAATGGTCTATGTCACATAAGACTTAAAGTACTGGTAGTCTTCTCTACAGTTGGTTCTCACAATATCCAACAAATAAACACACCTATGTCGCCTCAGAAGAAAATCTTCAGCTTAAGATCATTTCTAAATACAATACAAAAATGTTTTGCTAGGGACTAGCAAAAGATAGGAATGGGGGTATAATTGCACAGCAAAAATACACCAACAATTGTGCCATCTTGTGTTATTTCCTAGCACTGCCATTACATATTAGGTAGCCAGAGTGCATTTGTAAAAATAAATGCATACATGCATTTAATTGAGAGGGGAGGAAAGTGAATAAATTGGCCTTGCAATTAACGTATTCTTCAAGTACTGCCTCGCAAAATCACTATCTTCATATTTTATTTGGCTTTGAACTTCTTCTCCGCGCGACTCAGGGCATAGCTTGCTCTTCGCGCCATTCTCTGCCACAGCTTGCTCTGCCAGCGGCATGGCCGGTCATGTGCAGCCAGGGCATGGCTGTGCATGCTTCTCCCTCCTTTAAAAAGTCAGGCCTTCTTCCTTGCGCTGGCGAGCCTGGTCCAGCATACAGACAGTAGCTCCTTCTTCCAGGCCATCTCCTCCCCTCTCCCCTCCATATGCAGCATCTCTTCCTCCTGAAGAGCTACACTGTGGGCAGGAGCAGCTCACAGTGGTACACGACTACCACTGTGAGTCCCACCACCGCCCAGCTCATCAAAGGGCCGGTGGGCGTGATGGTTCACTTCGCTATTTCACCCACTCAAAGCTCTTTCGCCATTGCACCAAACTCGAGCTTTGAAGCTCAAGCACAGCAGCAGCATGATGAGTCCATTTTAATGGACTAATATTATGCCTAAGTAACTTTAATTATGTCTTTCAGGTTTGTTAATAACTATATTAAGTTATAGAAGGTTTGCATGCATCATGATTTAGGTTTACATTTATTCTATAACTTAATATGCTCATTTTATGTGCAGGAAAAATAATTGGCAAAAGAATGAGGGGAAAAGCATAAATTATCCTTTTTCAAATCACCGGCGGCTGTTCTTTTCCCCATTCTCCGAGGGACCCTCAACAGCCGCTGGCCAGAGATAGTTAAGGGATTTGAAAATCCCTTAACTCTTGGAGATGCAATGGAGAAGTTAAAAGGAAGAGGAGGGGAGCAAAGGAAAGGGCAGCTTGATCGACAGGTTCTTCCTCCCCCTGGGGGGATATCCTTCCTCTCCACTGTGGAGAGAGTATGCATTGTGGAGAAGGCGCACCACCCCCTCCTGCCCTAGCCACGCCACCACGCCATTGCCCTCCCAAGAGCCGCAGGCGCAGCACCGCCCCCCCGCAGGCTCTCTGCCCTTGCACGACCGCAGGGCTGCTCCCACACCACTGCAGGCAGTTCTCCAGCCCACGCGAGCACACGCGCCCCTGCAAGACACACGCAACGCGTAACCGCGTGCCTTCCTGCCTTTCCAGCACCTTCATGCCATCCCGCCTTCGCAACAACCAGCAGAAGCTCCCAAGCGCCCCCTACTACAGGCGCTCACACCACCCCGCCAACGTGCCTACCTCGCCTGCACGCCTACCTCCATCCATCTGCAGGTGCACCCATAGGATCACTCCACCTCTGCCCGCAGATCCGCCTCCCTTCAGCACCTCCATCGTCCCAGCAGGCGTCGCACGCCAAGTTCTTCAGAGCCACCTCAAGCCAGCGCCTAGCGCTCTCCTCGTCTCCAGCGCACTGCAGCGTGCGCACCGCTCATTTGCAAGAGTGCTCCGCCGCCCATCTGTAGGCGCACCAGTGCACGCACACCCGCACACCAGCGCGCGCAAGCCCTGCAGCAACACCTCCATTTGCTTGTTCAACAGGCCGGAGCTTCAGCCACCGCCGCCGGCCACCTCCAGCCACCTGCATCACCGCCGCTGCCACCACCAGAGAGCTCTCGACCTCGCCATCCTCCAGAGCCTCGCATCAACCCCTGCGGTGCTCTCCCTCTCTAGCAAGGAGGAGAGAGGAAAAAAGCCCTGTTTTCCCCTAATTAAAATTTACATTCAATGCCATTGCCACCAATTTGATTATTACTATTATATTGTGGCAGAATTGCGTTCAAACACTCATAGTTCTTTATAATTGCATGGTATTGATATTAACTAGTTTAAAGATTGATTTTGGGCTTAACTTAAGTACTAATTGTCTTTAGTACAAATCACGTGAAAATTGCATGAATTCATCCTAAATTTATTGAGGATTTCTATGAGGGAAAACTGCACGCATACCCTTAACTTTTTAGGTTATTACAAATCTACTTTCCTTCACATTTTAAGTCTGATTTGAAAAGGGATTTCACACTATCCGAAATAACATTAAATAATTAAGTATTGATTGCATCATTGCCTCCCTGTAGACACGACCTGCTCTTCTGCAAGTGGTTATTTTCATTATTTTTGATTAGTCGATTTTTCCACCACTTAAATACTATAACATTAAGCGAAAAGTCGTCTACCAAAATTGGCGTCGTTGCCGGGGAAGGGGGGGACTATAACGTTAAGCGAAAAGTCATCTATCAAAATTGACGCCATTGCCGGGGAGGCAACAGACGCAATATATTTACTTTATTGTTTTTAAATCTTTTGAGTTGCGAAATTATCTAATCATTTTTATTATTGTGCGAGGAATCTGACACGGCTACGAGGCACAGCAAAGCGACGACTTTGAACGTGAACAACGGGCACGGCGGAGACGATCTTTTTGGTGGACCTTGACGCCACCTAGAGGATGGCAACAGGAACATGTGGGCCTTGATCCCACGCATTTAGGCTTACGGAGAAGCCTATTTCTGATTTAGGCAATAGGTCTTAGTTAGATTTAGTTAGATAGACATTTGAATTTAAATTACTGTCTTTTGGGCCCTTGTTAGGTATTTTTGGGAACGTGTTCCCATTTATTTAGATTATAGGATTATTTGAATTGTTTTGAACTGCATTTCAGTTAGTTAGTTAGTTAGATTAGGTCTATTTGTTATTATTATTAAAAAAAAAAATTTGAACTGCCTGCTAGAAGCTGCATATCTATAGGACGATCATCTAGTACTGAATGTGCAACATCTAGTTTATTTTTTTTATTACATTGCATTCATACACTGCACGAAGAAAGCTGGAGTAAGGTACGTCTTTTCTTGAGCATTAATTACTTGTCATGCATATGCATTGAACCTAAATCTAAGACTACTAAAGTGCTTGAATCAAATTAATTCAGTGGTCACTTTAAACTAATTGGGACTGTTAAGAGGTTGGACTTTAAAATCTGTGACTAAAAATTATGTGTAAAAGGATCCTGTTTGCGGAATTTCAAAAAAAAAATCAAAACACGATCGTATGCTTGCACACTTGAGATACTGTGCACCTCACACATATGGTCACTAGATAAATTTCTACCTCTCCTCTTTTGCACCACAAGGGAAGTTAGTCGGAAATCAACAAGCCTATCCACTAAGTTACTTCGGTTCCTCGTGTGTGGGCTAGATTCGAGACTTCCATCCCTTGCGAGTAGGTTATAGGCACCAGCGAAGGTTGGCCTAGGAAGCGTAATTTTTGCAAAACTTGTTTGGCCACCAACTAAACATATAACTCTAAGACCTGCAATCTATTAAAAACAGATCCCGTTGAATTTGCGTTTGCTGTGACAATAGGACTCTTTAGGAAGTTTTCTGCTGAATCCTAGGAAAGTTAAAATTATTTTGCTTAAAGAAATGGATTACTCTTACTCCTATCATTCAGATTATCAGAGTCAATACTTCCCATCTTTTAATCAGGATCCCATGCTCCGAGCGTACCCATCCTTTGATGGGTACATTGATAATTCATGGGATCATTCTCATTCTTACCCTGGGAGTACTGGCTTGATAACTCCCACTTTTGAGTAGAGCCTAGGAGCGGGATTTTCCAATTCTGAAATCCCTACTTCCATGTAAACACCCAACCCTCCCACCTTTCATGATTTTCCATATTGAGGTTGGACCGATACCCCTAGGCAACTAGAGCCTGAAATTGACTATCCTCCCCAACCTGATAATAGTAGCCTCTCCTCTTTTATGATAGAAATGCAAAAACAGCAAAGGAAAATAATGGAATCAATGGGAGAGATGTTGAGGAATAGTCAACACTTAAATGAAGAAATAAGACAACTTAGCTACATGCTTCCCAATAATCCTGATCCCTACCCAATAAACCATGATTATGAAAATAATTCTGAGGAACCTAATGACAATAGGGATACAATTTTAGGTAGCCATCACTTAGACTCTTCCAATGAGACACGGCCACTAGAGGATAATGATCATAGTGATTATCCACCTGAATTATATTGCAGTCAAAAGAAAGGGAAGATGGTATCTCTTAAGGACCTTGACCCCAATGACGGTATTCTCCTTACCCCTACCAACCCGGGTCAAGGTTATATTGTTCCTATCACTTCCCCTCTTGATTATTTGGTGGAATTCCATTCTACTCTTAGTGAGCCTACTCCTGATCCTCCACTTAGGGAATCAACACCTACCATTCAATATTTTAAGGATTCAAATGCACCTAATGAAGTTGACCCTAAGGGAATAGAGGATGATCAATTCTGGTCTCAGGGATATGAAGAGTCTAATTCAGAGGACGAGGATGCCCCAATAGAGGAACCTGGATTGAAAATCTGGAGTGAATCACAGGAGAATTATTTATCATTTGAGGATTTACCTCCTGAGGGTAGAAATAATATGATTAAATCTAGCTTCCTCCTTTCTTTTGAGAGCCATCCTCCATCAAAACAGGAGTTGATATTAGAGGAGGACAAATAAAATAATGAGAAGTCTATGGGAGACTCTCGGGAACAAAACACATCAATTCAAGATTTATACACCGAGAAGAATGACGAATTCAATGATATAGGCTTCCTCCAAAATATTAAGACCTATCCTCTTTTAGAAATAATTGAGGATACTGATCCAACTCCTAATGAATCACATATACACCCTGACAAATATTTCAGTGAACCAAACAAATCTAGGGATGAGCTGAATGATAATGATTCTTACATTTTGACCCTGCCATCAAAAAGTTGTAATTTGGAGTCTACCCTTGATTCAAATATGACTCCGATCATTAATGCTATGTAGGATAACTTGAAGTTGTCTACTACTATTAGGGAGTGTACACAATCTGAATCATTGTTGGAATTGGACCTAACACCAACTAAGCCCTCATTGGACTTAACCATTACCTTCCAACACTACAAGCAACCCTTATACTCCCTAACCGATCCTTGGCTCAAATCTCTGCTCATGTACATTCTTTCTGGAGAATATATCAGGCCAATACATTCTAGGGTAGAATGGCGAGTATGGATTGATGCTTGTACTTTTACTCTCGCCATTCAAGGGTTTGAACTAATTATGTGTATATCTTTTAAAACCCGTCCTGCTTTGGAGGATCCTTGTTATCCTCCACTTATTCCGTTTCGGGAGGCCTCTTTTCATATTCCGTTTATTATTCCTAGACCTCCCAAGCTAGCCAATGAGATTTTCTGTTTTCATTTCTTCTGGTGAGCATTTGGAATTACATTGCATCATCAGCTCGCCAACATCCGTGGTAACCTGTTTTCTAGGCCTACACTGTTACGAATATTTTTAAGGCCTAACTTTGTTTGGTTGGAACCAGACTTATAGATTCCTTATAAGTCTGCTGCTAACAGAAAATGCAGCGCTTGTTGGGAGGCAACCCAGCAAACTGTGTCAAATAATATTTTTCCTTTCTCCTCCTGTTTTAATTTTACATGGGGACATTGTAGGATTTAGGCATGGGGGAGCGCATTTGCATTTTAGAAAGTATTTATGCATTTAGGTTAGTATAAAAAAAAAATTGAGCTGAATGGGTTAGTCCCTAGCAAAATACCTTTGTTATTGGAGGTTCTTCTTCTGGAATTATTTCTTAAGTTTAGAATCCAGTGCATTTATTCACGTGCACGTAGATTTGGTAATGGATCCTTGAGGAAAACCAATGAGCATTTGTAAGTCTACTGAACCCTTGGACAGTTCATAGGGAGTCAGGCATACTATCTTCTAGTAGATCCACCCCATATTTGTGAGAAGTAGAGAGATTACTGGTGCGCTAAGTCTAGTGCAAGGACTCTTAAGTTTTGGATAATTAGATAATGATACTTCAGAGTTAGGCGTAGTTTTCACTCTCTGTTCCTATGTACGTACTTTGAGTGAATTCCTGAGAGTCACCAAATAAGGCAGATACACAGAGATCGAGTCTTAATAAAACTATAACTATGGTGGATGGTTACGACTGTCCTTCATAGAGTCCTCGGCTGAAGGAGGGTAATAATGTCAAAAGTCAGAAATACGCCTATCTTATCCATTCATTCCCGGTGCCGAGAATAGGCACTTCCACCAAATAAGCCACACAACTTCCTTTTGACCATCATCATCTCTAATAATGCCTCGTAAATAAAAGTCCGTATCGTGTTATGTTGATTGAAAAAGAAACAAAAACAAGAAGAAATAAAAAAAAAGAGAGAAAAGAAGAAACAGAAAGAAGAAAAAGAAAAAAAATAATTATATTACAAAAAAAAAAAAGGTCTAAGTGTATGATGTAACACTATTTTTGAGGCAGCAAAACACCTATCGTGTTCCACCAAATAAGACCCATACCTACCTTCTAGTATTTCTGATCGCCTGAATACTGGTTGAGAACTCTAACTTAGTTGTAGAGTTATTAGGACTTTAATTGAAGTGTGGATGCCATGTGAGGCCACCAAATAGTGAGTACAATTTCTAAATCTGGCGAGATTCGTGATCTCAAAAAGAAAGAAAAGAGAGAGTGCCCAGGAACATCAAGAGAGCACAATTGTGTAGCCTCTCTCAGAGTTGAATTGTCTAATAGTCTAGGAAGCTAGAGTCTGCAGTACTAGACTATATGTAGCAACAGATGAGTGTGTGCCACCAAATACAAATCCATTCAACTCAATATCTCCTACCTAAGCTAAACACCGGGGGTCAAATTACAGATTATCGTTTGCTTTATCCCAGAGGGAAGTAGTTGCCTATCTCAACAGAAATTTTTGCCAAGGGTGATGTACGAACTCCTAATGTGAATCGACTCTTTCACTTGAATCTGCTATTTAGGCTATCAGCACTTCACATTTGTCTGGATTTCTAAAGTTAAGAAAAGAAGAAATCTTCTGATTACTTCTATTATTTTTCACAGCACGGCACCGACATCTCCTTCCGCGTGCGCAGGCCCGCTCCACAGCGCCTGTGCACGCAGAACCGACCGCAGCCGGTTGTCCGAGCCGAGCACGCACTGTAGCTAATGTTCACGCTAGAGAGCGCGACACTGAAGCTACAGTGCGGTGACCGGAAAGTTTCTCACTTATCCGACCACCGCGCGCTCTCTCTCCATGCCGCAACAGCCTCCAGCCCACGCCCGCGTCTCTCCACGCACTCGATCCAACGCCTACGCTCGCGTCTGCACCCGCTCGCTCCAGCATCCCCATCTTCGCCCGCATCACTCCAGCCCGCAGTGCACTGCGCTACATTCTCCCCTCACGCCTGCAGCCTCTAGCGCGTGTGTGCATCTTCGCGCGCCTGCGCCTGCGCGTGGGCCATCAGACGACGGGCACAGCCTCCAGACGGCTTAAACGCCCGTGCTCTCTTCCTCCAGCAGACGCTCTCTCTCTCTCTCTCTCTCTCTCACAGACACACACCTCAATCACACACACACACCACACTTGTACACACTCACGTGTACACTCACTCACTCACTTGTACACGACTATATACTTATATATATATACATATATATATTTATATATATATATTTATATACGTATATATATATATATACATATATCTATACATATATTATATACACACATATATATATATATATATATACATATATATACAAATATACATACATATATACAGATATATCTATAGATATAAATACACACATATATATATATATCTATCTACATATATCTATATACATAGATACTTATACTAATATATCTATATACATATATACATATACATATATATCTACGTACATATATTACTATATATATATATATATAACTACATATACACCTATATAATTATAACCCTATCTATATATATACATATAAATATATACTTACTTTCATATCACCTACCACACGTTATATCGTGAGAATATCTGCACTCGTTGCTGATATTTCCCGATACCCGCGTACAGAAAGCGTCTCCTCACACACCTTCCACCCATCCATCCTACACTCCACGCAGCACTTCATCCTGTTGGTTGCGTCTTCTTAAACGACGATCAACTTGACACCGTGCTACACGCCATTTCCACCTCCACCCCCATCACTATATATATAATATATATATATATCTATATATATATACTATATTTATCTTATTTCTATTTCTCTTTCCTGCTATTAAAAAGATAAAAAAAATATATAAAAGAGAAAAGATAATCCTTGACTTGCAGGGACTCGGTCTTACGAATAGCAAAACCAGTTTTGGAACCCTAATTTGGCTCAAAGCCAAGAACCTGATTTTGAGGGTGTACCTCAAGGACAAAAATTATCAGAAAAAAAATCTTAAATAGAAAAACACCAAAAACATAATAAGCGAACGGAAGAGATTCGTTGTAGGAAAGGCGTAGAAACTTATTCACCTCTAATCTCGCTTCCCTGAGTTCGACCCTGGGCTTAAAAGTGACCAAGATAAAATCAAGTAGGCCAGGTTAAAAAATTTTTTAAAAAGATGGTTAGGCTCGATTTAGGTTAACCACTATACTCATTTCAACTATTAAATCACCATATTAACACAACCTATCTAGGTCTACACCAGAGCGCTCTATCAAATGTCATGTCCCCGATATTACAGGATATAAGGGGTGCTCCTCGGTCAGTTCGCTTGAGTGGAAGGTTGCTTGATATTACAGAACTAGCTTGCTTTGAAAGCACAACCTTCCTTGGTGCTTGAGGTCTTGGCCTACGTTTGGGTATACAGGCATCCTTTAGAAACTTGGCGTAAGACAAAATGTGCTTGACGGCTTCAAGGAGCAGAATATTAATCTGAACCTGCTTAAAGATTTCCAAATGCTTCTCAGTTTCCACAACACTTTTCTTCTTCTTGATTGTCTCCAAGGCCTCGGGATATGGTGTCTGAACGTGGATAGGATCTATTTCTGGGTCCTTGGATTTCTCCAGTGACTCTTCTGAGTCAAGTGTTTCAGAAGATGAAGTCTCGGGAAGAGTCGGCCATTTGGGATCTTGGGTTTTGGTGCCACTTCTCAAGGTTACCGCATTTGTAAAGGCATTGGGACCATGGGTTGATCCTTGAGAAGACGAGGATGAAGAAGCACCAAACCCAGGGGGTGTTTGTGGGGCTGGCTGGACCATGTGAGCCTGCCCGGGATTGCCTTGGAACCCTTGCGAATTGGGGCCTCTATTAATCATGTTTCGCGGGTTCGGTTGTGGCTGGGAAGGCAGGGATCCTTGTTGCTTATAGTTCAATAGCTGGCTTAATTGTCACTTTACTAAAGCCATTTCCTCCTAATGTTTTTGGTTCATTTCAGCCATCATCTTTATCAGGGTGTCCATTTGGTTTGGTGGGGGAGGGGCTGCCCTATTCAGATTATATGGAGGTCTAACTATTGGTCCTTGCTGATAGGGGGCAGGTTTGGCTGTTGGTTTGGCCTGGGTTGGTTCTAAAATTAAGGCAGTTTTTGGTTTGTCCAAGCAAAGTTTGGGTGATTTCGCCAGCCAGTGTTGTAAGTGTTGGAGAAAGGGTCAGGTTTGGCATAACCTTGGACAACTTGTACATCTTCAAGGATAGCAGATGTTGAGGGGGAGGGAAGAGAGTAATCAAGGGTTGAGGGAGCAAAGGTCCCTCCCTGTAACATGGTCAGGGGTTGTTCCAGGTTCATTTGGCTTAGGAGCTAGACCAGGTCAACATTGTGAGCTCCCTTTGTTAGGGAGAAGGTCTGTAACGGGTTCCTGGTCTGGTTCAGTAGCTCATCTATCTTTTTATCCACCAACTTCACTTGATCCAATTTCTTAGCAATGATATCCATGTCAACCATTCCAGAATTTGCTTGCACCTCATAAATCCCACCATGGGGTTGACTGGATCGGCTAAACTGGGTCATGGAGACATTGTTGAGCGAATTTTCGCTCAGACTCAAAGAGCTCAAATGCGCTCTTCTCATCTTTGTTTAGGAAGTTCCCCCTGCATGAGACATCGACGAAGTTCTGTAGGTTGCTGTCCAGACCGTGGTAGAAGATCTGGGCCAATTGCCACCTTGGTACTTTATGGTGTGGGCATTTCCTCAATAGTTCATTAAATCTTTCCCACGCCTCATGGAACTATTCCTCGCCCTAGAGTGTAAAGGTAGTAATGGCTCTTCTGAGGGCCTTGGTTTTTCCTATAGGGAAGAATTTCTTTAAGAATGCATGTTCAGTTCTTCCCAGGTGGTGATGGGTCTACCTAGGGTTCTATGCCAATGAGATGCTTTGTCTCAGCCAGAAGGGGAACATCTTAATCAAAACAATGTCAAGGCTAATGTTCCTAGGTTTCACAGTCCGGGCGATCTAGTCAAGATCTTCTAGGTGTTGGAAGGGGTCCTCATTTGAGCTTCCATGGAAGTGGCTCTAAATTAGACTTAGGTCATTTGGTTTCAGCTCAAAATCATCTCCCCCTTCGGGGATCCTAAGGTGTGGCTTGATTCGAATAGCGGAAGGATTGTAGAAGTCGCGGAGGGGCCTAGGTTGGTCCTGGAATGGTGGTAGATCAAGTGGTGGTTGCCCTTGTGGGCCTTAGAAAGGTGGTGGTGGTTGCCTCTGTGGGTTCTGCAACCGGTGAATGGCTTGCATGATGGTGTGGATTTGTTGCTGTTGAAGCCGGTGGTTTGCGTTAATCTGGGCTTGGATGATGGCCATTGTGCCTGGTGGGGGTTGGTCCTCAACCTCATCTACTCTGGGTTCAGCCATGTCTCTAGCAGAATCAGGTCGCCTGGATTCCCGTCCCAAAATAAACTCGGGATGAAGTGATCGTCTCCCGTGCATACACTAGAGAAGAACAGGAGTGGATGCAGAGAGCGACAAATGTGAGACGTGTGTGTGCACAATCAAGCAAACAAGCTTAGTCCTTATGGTGTATTCCTTAGGGGACCTAGAAACCTCCAAAGGGACGATCAAGTTCGTAAGCACTGGACTTCCCTTCCCAAAGCTAATCTGGCCAGGTTGATTATGAGGGGATTGTAGGGAAGGTTCTTCCTTTGGATTGCGCCACCGGTTCCATAGACCCCACAACCACGGTCGTTTGACACTTCCCTGCAGCCTAGTCACCAGATTCTACTAAGGGAATGAAAGCCAAGTGCCTAGTGAACAAAATCACACCTCTTGAGACTTAACCCAATCCTGCCTAGGGCACGTCTACTCTGTTTTAAAAAGGGTTAGGACAGTGCTTGTGCTTGGGTTATGTGATGAGGCATTGATTGAGGTGGTGCCTCTTAGTTTTCCAATTCCAGTGTGTGTGCTCCTATCAAAACATGGTTTTCAAGCAAGGATTTTTTTTTAAGATGTGGTGCCTTTTAATATTTTGTCCTTACTTTTGTGTCTTTTAGGATTGACATGTCTTAATGTTTTCAGACAAGTTTCAAGTGGGAATACCAAGTTTTGCACACAATTGGTGAGAGTAGATTTCCTTTGATATGAAGAGGCTCTAAAACCCTAAAGTGTTCATCCTAGTGTTCATGCAACTGCTATCAAATGAGTTGATTTTAGGGTTGAGTGGTGCGTGCCATGTCAATTCATGGTGGCTTCGCAAACACCACTCAAAAAGAAAGAAGAATACTCCAAAAAGGCTAGGTCATTAAGAATGTTAGTGTATTTTTTTGTTGGGTGATGTGTTAGGGATGTGGATCAGGCAATCATGCACCACGCCAATTTTTTTCGATTTTACAATTTTTTTTAGGCAAGCAAACAACCACGGGTGAAGAAATACTCACAATCGGTCCTTGTTATGCTTACTCCCTCTTTACCGTCACGAGTTGCACTACTTCGCCGTCCAAGCGTCGAATTCCTGCAACCATCAAGTAGAAGGAGAAAAGGCATTAGATGATGTGAGTATGTATGTAAAATGGAAGTGACAAAATAAATCTGTTGCCTCCTCGGCAACGACGCCAAAAACTGATGTGCGAAAGATGTGTTTGTTTAAAAGGATCATTATAGTTCGTGCTCGCAGCGTAGATTTTAAAAGAAGAAACGGACGTGAGTCCGAGTGTCGATCACAAGGAGGCGTAAAAATTGGATTTTCTTTGTTACTTTATGTCATGGAGATAACGAGTTTTTGCTTGCAAGAAGACGTGGTAGAAAAAGGAGTGAGAGAGAGAAAAAGAGAGAGAGAGAGTAGGGTTAGAGTCTTTTAAATCATAGCCATTGCTCAAAGTAACATCAACACTATATTAAACATGAAATTTAAGTTTTACAAATACAATAGTAGCTAAATGCTTGAATAAAAAGGAAGTAAAGATAGATTAAAGGGAAAGAAAGAGAGAGGGAGGGGAGACGGCGAGGTGGCCACGACGGTGGAGAGAGGCTCCGTCGGCGGCTCGTCGACCTCGTTGACTACAAGAGGGGCTAAAGGGGGCTAGGAGGGTGTTACAACACTTGCAAGATGAATTCAATGCCTTCCATGGGTGGTTGGAAGGGGTTTAAATAGGGAGAAGGTCTTTCCAAATAAAGAAGGGGTTTTAGCGACGTCCGGGACGTCGCTAAAACCCTTCCTAAAATGTTGGGAAGCACCCTGCCCAGCGGTCGCTCGCACACGTTGTTCCTCCTCTTCACGCACGATCCGTGTGCGTGTGTTGTAGGCCGTCCGATCGCGGATCGGATGGTCGAGATTGCTCGTGGGGCATGTGCTTGGATCGTGCTCACTGCGCTCGTGCCCCGCACGTCATCGCGGGCGTCTGCCTTGGATGCGCGCGATTGCACCGCGTCGCCCGTTGCCAGTCGCTTGAGCGTGCATCAACGACCAAAATCGCGCACGCCACACCTGCCTCGAATTTGTGCTGCAGAGGGCGATTCGAACTCGTGCCCTGCGGGTGAGTTGCGAGGGTGCGACCGATGCGCTACGCTTGTCGTTGTGTCGTGGGGATGCGGAGGTGGAGAGGTGTGGGCGATCGTTGGATGAAGATCCAATGGTCATGAGCTGCTGTGGCCGTGAGGTGTTGAGGCTGTGGGGTGCGAGGAGAGCGCCTCTCAGCCGTCTGATCGAAGATCGGATGGCTTAGATTCATCCTGCGGTGGAAGAGCTGGCGCTGTATTGTGGTTGAGGAGCGTGAGGATGCTAACACGTGCTGGCTTCATGACCGTTGATCATCAGATCAATGGTCAAAACTTCTTGGGCTAATTGTGGGTGCTCCGGATGTTAGATTTGGCTGATTTCGAGTCCATTGGACTCCATTCATCGCTCTGGATCCATCCGTGTGGTCCGATCGCTCATCTGAGGCCTATTTTGACATGCACTTGTATACATGACCATTAATAATGCACTATAAGTATCTTGATGTGTGATGCATGCAATGCTCCCATTCCTGTGTCTTCTGTATATTTTACCCTTAAGACCGACCTCTTTTGGCAGAATTAACATTGTAAAATGTAGTGTTATCAGTCAACCATTGATTCACTTCTTCCCAAGAGCGAACCCATGACTTCATATCCCGACAGTAGCATTTGTGTTATGCAGTTTAATCTTGATTTGTATACAAAGGGTACTAGAGCTGACCTGGCTTATCATAATAGGTTGTTTGGATTGGATTTGGAGTCTACCAAGCCATCTTTGGCTTTGGTTACCTTAAGACAACCTCAAGACTTAAACTCCCTAGAAACCAGCTTCCTCAAATCTCTGCTCATATTTCTCCTCTACAAGGGACTAACTGGACCGATACATCCTATAATAGAGTGGTGGGTATGGATTAATGCTTGTCTAGGTCAGTCCATCAACCTCAGGGTGTTTCTCTTAGCACCCTCTCTTCCCCATGCATTTCTACTTGAGGTGCCTTTGCCTCCTCTCCCTACACCCCTTGAGGTTATGACTCAACTATATTTTGTGAGAACTCCAAAGGTGGCCTACGAATATCCCATTCTCACCTGTGTGTGGTGAGCATTTAGCATCACTCTCCATCACTAGCTTGCTAACATCTTGGGTTACCTATTCACTAGGACAACTTTGTTATGTATCTTTTTGGGTCTCCCTCTACTTCTTTTCTAGTCCCTGATTTGTAGGAATTGCTCGTCGGGCTTGTTGGGAGGAAGCCCAACTCTTTTTCAGGTACTATCTACCCTTTTGCATGCAATGATGGCATTGCACATTTTAGGCATGAGGGGGGGTTAATGGTAATACTTGGGGATCTAAAGAGTGCACATATATATTTCCATATATACAAAATGAAAATAAAAGAAAAGAAAAGAAGAGAGGAAAAAAAAAATTAAAAAAAAAAATCATCACCATCATCACAGAAAAGGAAAGAAGCAAAAATGTGTTAGTCCCAACATTTAATTATGGAAGAGTTACCTAAGTTCTGGGCTAAATGAATAATGAATTAAGATCTTAAGAGCCAAACCTTAGGAGATGAGTGATATATACTAACTTTAGGCCTCAAGGGCTTGTTTGATTTAGAAATTCGAGTATTTGTTAACATATTGATTATTCTTCAAGTAATTGGGGAAATTGAGAAGCTGATATATTAAGTCAAAGGCTTTGGGAGTATCTGACCTCTTTGTCTACCCTGTGGTTTGCGGGTTCTTAGTAACCTAAGTATCAACATCTCATACACTGGTCTGGTATGCTTAATGAAGAATAATTGCAAAAAGTTCTCCACCTGAAAATGGTTTTCTCAAGGATCTGACCTAGGAAAGACTTGAAAGCACAAGTTGATTAGAAAAATTTCCGCCGCATGAGAGGAGTAAATACTCCCCTTGAGGACGTGTTATAATATGTCATCAGCTTAGTACTTGTCTCTTAACATATTTAAATATCATACAAGGGGAATGTCAGGTGCCATGAGCAGCATTATCTCGAAATATTGATTGCAAGGGCCTGGATTAGCTAAAGAATGCCAAGGGTCTCACTATCATGAAGTGTCGATTGCTAGGGTTCTTAGGGTTACCATGGGCAGTACTATCCTGAAGCATCGACTGCAAGGGACCCTTTGAGGTTCGATGATGAGAACAAGCAATGTGACACAGACTGTGTTGAGAGTCAATCTGAGGTTGTATTTAGGGGAATCACAAGAAAAGTACAAAAAGAAAAATCTCAAAAATATCTCCTTCATCTCTATTCTAAAAAGTGTGCAAGCAAGTTGAACCATGACCACTTACACGAAAGCATGGGTGCTTTAACATCCGGGGTCAACAAACCCTTGGGCAGGCTGTGGGGCCTAAAAAACCTTTGATGGAGACCCAAAACTGAAGCCGATCAGGTCTGTATCTTGATCGGTACTTGAGTACCTTAAGGCCTAAGATTAGTATTTTAAACTAGTTTCTAGAGGTGAGGCACGACAAGACATCCTAACAATAGTTTCTAGTTTGGAGATCTGATTCTTCTACATATGATTTTACTTGAGACTAGTAAAACTTAGGCATCGGGGCATTTGATAAGTCCACTTTAGTGGATTATAATTATGTCTAAGAACATTCAATTTGAAAATCAAACTAGATTTTGAGAATGCATTATATTTGAAAATCAGTTAAGCTTATTTTTTCACATTCCTACATTTTTATTTAATGAATTCTGCATACATATGTTTCATTAATTAATTGACTTATTTATGTATACATATTTTCTTACAGGAATTGATTGAGGACCCAATAAATATCCAATACTTTGTGATCGGATCCATTCCTAATTCTATACACATTTTTCCTTCATACATAACCCTCTCCACCTCTTCCTCACGTTATCTCTTCTGTCCCCTGTGTAACTCCTAATCCATGCACCGAACCTTATCCCCTCCAACAAATACTCTTGCCACCGCCACCTTCTCACTATTTAAACACCAAACGCCCCCTCTCTCGGGGCTCTCTTCTTCCTCTTCTGAAACCACGCACCAGACGCACACCCTCCTCTCCTCCTCTTCGACTCCCTCACGGAAACACCACCCCCCGCTCATCTTTTTCTCCCTTACGTCCCTCTCTCCCATTCACACCCTTTCCCCTGTCGCATTTCTCTCTCTCTTTCACTCCTCATCGCGTCCAACATCACCAGAGAACCCCCTTCCAATACTCACCTCTCCCTCTCACAAACTCAACCGCAGGCACCACCACCGTTCTCAACCCTCGTCCTTCTCCCTCTCTCCCTCTGACGCACTGAGCAGAGACCGCTAAACCCCCTTGCGCTCGCACACTCCTCTCTCTCTTCCCCTCCCGCTTGCACGCACGGAGGGCCACACCACCTTCTTTCTCATCTCTAGCACACACCACGCAAACATCCAACACCGCTACCCCCCGCTGCATGCACGTAGACCACCCCCTCCACGTTTTTTTCTTTTTTCTCTGCACCGCTCCTCCTTTCTGGTTGGTCACACGCACGCACGCACACAAGCACACCCGATAGAACCGCCACCCTCCCTTCTCACACCACAGACCACCCTCGCAGTCTCTTTAACAGCGACCCCGACGTCGACTTCTCCGCCCGTGACTGCGCCCACTGCCCTCGCCACTACGGCAACGCGTGGATCATCTTCCCGCTACCTGAACAACCGTGAACGCCCATTCTCTTCTTTGACGTACACAAGCCACCACCGCGCTTCCCATGGCCACCACCACGTCACCGCGCCTTGACATCTCGTCCTCAACCGCAACCCTCCTTCATCGCTCCATCGACAGCCGCGACTACAGCCATGCGCTCTTCCTCGATGACTCTTCATTGACCGTGTTCTCCTTTGCGTTCTCGGCGAGCTCTCTCGCTCTTGAGGATAGCCAGCACTACGATAACCGCGCATCTCGACTTCCTCCGGCCACATGGTGACAGCGCGTGGCCCCATACTACGCTTCCTCGACCTTCACCGCGCTCGCTCCCGACATCCACAAATCGACCGTGTTCTACTGCGACTACATCTTGGTTTTGACCCTCTACGCTTGCTCTATTTGCCTATCATAATTAATTTACTTCTCGTATTTTAAAATCATTACTTGTCATCCTTATATTTGAATCTTGAGCCTATTTACACATATTTGATTTCCCTTGGAGGTGACATTATTCGATTTGTGATTATATAATCTATTGCATATTTGAGTTGATTACATTTTTTTGACATGTAGATTTGATGATTAGTGGATTGGATATTGATGATATTTTTGTAGTTGAGTTGATGTGTGCATATGTGATTATTTGATAATCTGTTGATTCGAGTGTTTTTTCACCATGATTTATACTACACGATAGAATTTCATAGCTATCATTTTTTAGTAAAAATGCTTTTATCACCCTTTGGTTCGGAAAGATCGAGAAAATTAAGCAATTTACACTTGTAGGTATGCACTAAGTTGTCTTTTGGGTGACCTACCGTTGAAATCTAAGTAGTCAATAGGACCTATATTGAGGTTTGACATGCATGTTGCACTATGCTCCCCAAATGTAGGGTGTCCAAGTCTCAGCCTTACGTCTTTAACTTTTCGTGCCTTTATTTAAGAAATATTCTTAAATAGGATTATGGAAGCTATCTGCCTACAAAAATGAGTGAAAAATGGAGACCCAAAAAAATAAAGTAGTGGGAGGAAGTATTTAAAGAGAAGACCTAAAAACAAAATAAAAAGTGCGCATCTAAATATCCCAGAAAACCTAAAAATAGTGAGGTGTTCCAATAAAAAACCAATTGGTTCAGTCGGGGAGATACACCTTCGAGGTTGACCTTGGGATAGAAAAGGGTAGGGAGAAAGTTACCTATCCTTAGTAAAGCAAATCTGAAGACATAGGTCAATAAAGCACATAGACAGTCTTAGTTTTGTTGAAAACTTAAAATTCAATAAAGTTGCCTAATTAAGGAGTCAAACTCTTTTGGCACACACAAAAAGCTTAAAATTCGAGTTCAATTCAAACCTTGGGTGTGTTGATAGAGCTATAAAATGTTTCTCTTGAGACCCAAGTCCTAGGCTAATAGAGTTTCTAAGTTGACTTAGGTAATATGTATTTGAGTCAGTACTCTAGAATTGTTGAGTCTTTGACGTTAAGGTTTTGTGTACAGTTCCTTTGCTTTGGTGAAAAATCGAAGTTGGTACTTTTAATTCAACTTAGATTAGACTCGCAATTCTGTTTCTCACGTAATTTATGTCTTCTCACATGATGTCTATTTTCAAAATCGCTTTACTATTTTCTCACGTAGGTTTTCTCACGGAGCTTGTTGACGTACGTGAAGGAAGGTATACGCTCTCTTGCAGGTTCACCAGGTGTTCATATGGTACCACGTTGTGTGTGACGTGTGTTTACGGACTGTGTGCCTTAAGTGACAAGCCAGGTTTGTGGAAGGAGCTTGGTGATGCGTCCACGTGGACGCAGGGTGGACCATGTCTTATCGGGGGTGATTTTAATGTCACTCTTTCCACGAATGACAGGCCAGATGGCAGAGTGGATACGTGTTGAACATGATTTCTATGCTAAAAGATTGATTTGAAAAATCCGTCGTTGTAGTTGCATAAAAATCCATCAAACAGATAATTTAATCAAAACTCAAGGTGAGTCCTAGGTCAAACACGAGGAGGCGAACATTTGATCAAAAATCGCATTGGAATTATTGTCACAAAGCAGATTAGCTAGTCGAATTAAATCTACACTAGTTATTCTACTTAAAGAATAATTATCGAAGAAAGAGAGAATATTACAGAGAAAAGAGAGAGTGAACCAACATTTGATAACCATATAATGTCATTACAACTAATTGCTACACTAGAAAGCTGTAAATCTACACTAGAAAGCGATAAAAAGAAAAGGGAGTGAGAAGTTATCATCCTCGATAGCTACTTGGAGGACGAACTGCATTGATGGAGCGCCCGGACGAGGATGGTGAGATGCTGGACAAAGGAGGACGAAGTTGGAGGACGGAGCAGAGCAACGTCGCAACAGGATCCGCTTCCCGAACAACGGTGAGAGGATAGCTGCAGGATGCTCCACGAACGGGGTGAGAAGATGGAAAAATATTTTACTCTAGCTCTAATGGAGCATCCTGGGTATAGGACCAACTCGTAGAGCTTTGGAAGGGGTGAGAGAAGAAGAGAAGGGATGAAGAAATGAGTGGTAGGGGTGCCCTTTTTATAGGTGTACAAATTGAGGACAAAATGATCTTTTAAGGCCTTAAACATAAATGTAGGGCCTTTAGTGACAAGTACACATGTCACTAAAGGCCCATGTCGCTGAAGCTCACGTGGAAGGAGGGTCGTTCATCGTCGATCCGACGATCCACAGAAGGCCACATCACTCGCCCATTCGACTTCAGCCGTTCGCGCACTCACCCAATCATCGCGACACATGGTTGCATCAAGGCCATCCAATGGAGATCGAACGGTTGTGATTAGCACTTGTTCGCTCTTCACAATGTGCGTAGGGCATGTCAGCTTGCACGTTATCGCGCACGTACAAATCCTTACTCATCTGCACTGCCACGTAGCCGCTTTTGCTGCCGCTCGATATCGATCGTGCGGTGGAATTTTGTTGCGCTCGTCTCTTTACAGATTTGAGCACACGTCTTACTCTTCGCGAGAGGCGCTTCATCGCTGCGTTACATGGTTGTTTGAGGCGAGTTCTTGATTTCCTCCACGTGCTCTCTTGACCATTGGATCACAATCCAACGGTTAAGATCTTCTCTTGGCCTCACTCTTTAGAAGTGAGGGGGCACGGTTGGGATGCATCTCAACAGTTGGATGGAGATCTAACGGTTGAGATTGATCATGCAATCGAAGAGGAGGCACTGCAGGTGGTGTTGGGTGGCTGTGATGGCGCCACATGGTGCCATCATGGCCATCCATCTTTGTTTTTTAAGTGGAGCCACGGTTGTCGAATTGAATTGATTTTCATACTGTTGGACTGCGATCGTCGATCAGAACCCATCCGTGTGGTTGGATTCTTCATCTGAGGTATGGATTTACACCACCTTGACCCTTGGCCTCTAATCTTCCTCGAACTGTATCTAATGCTACGGAAGTCCGATCAGGGCGATCTCAGAGTCGTTGAACTTCGATCGTTGCCCTAATCAGATCCGTACAGTTGGATCTTAATCCGAGGTTTCGAAATGGTATTGCCATGTCCCCTAACCACAAAAAGGGAAAATTAACCTATAATTTATACAATTGAACATAAATGCATGATGATACATGTTATGCAATATTTATAATGCATGATACTTGATCAGGAGTTTTTCGCTTTTCAGAATAATGTCTCAAATAATTACGCCGTCATAGTGTATAAATCGTGGTGGAAAATCCCGAACAAAAATATTTCAATAAAACTAACCATGAAGAGTTAGGTCATATCTACAGGGAGGAATATATCAATAAATCCACAAATATTATTTTTCATTTCCGGTCATAGACACGAAATCTGTATCAAAATCCATGCGACATAACAAGATAAGGGAGTCAGGCGATATTGCAAGAGTGCAAGGGTGCAATCATAATTGTTACCATAATAAAATGAATGCAATTAACCCATAATGGCATGAAACGTAATTATACTTCACAACGTTAAATTTCTCCTCTAGTTCATGTAGGTATGCAATGATATTTAATGCTCTTATGTAGGAACCAGAGTCATGTTAAAATAAGTGCATGAGAGCAAAAAGGAAGAAATTCAAGGGCCTGCAAGAAAAATCCACTCAAATAGTTTAACTCATCAAAATAAGGGAATAGTGTTCGGCAATGGCAATATATGTAATTTCTAATGTTGCCTTCACTATAGAGAAACGGGGGATGGACTCCTGTTGTGTGCGTGCCTAGGAGGAAGCACGACTGGAGGAGAGACGCTAGGGGGAGGATGGCCACGATGAGGGTGTTCCGATGGCGGTGGTGGCACGGCCAACGGCGGCCGGAGTTGGCACTGGTGACGAGGACCACCCACGCGCGGGTCGTCGATTGATGGCGTGGATGGCGTGGAAGCACTCGTGAAGGGGAGCGTGTTGGCGTTGATGGTGCATAGTTTCTAGACCCGTGGAGGTGGATCGGTCGTGGTGTTGGGTTCTCTTTCTGTTGGCGATGAAGAAGAAGATGAATAGTGAGCTTGGTGGGAAAGCTCGCGCGGTCGAGGGAGGAGGTAGGTGATAACACTACATTTTACAATGTTAATTCTGCCAAAACGGGTCGGTCTTAAGGGTAAAATGCACAGAAGACACAGAAATGGGAGCATTGCATGCATCATACATCAAGATTACTTATAGTGCATTATTAATGGCCATGTATACAAGTGCATGTTAAAATAGGCCTCAAATGAGTGATCGAACCGCACGGATGGATCCAGAGCGACGAACGGAGTCCAACGGACTCGAAATTATCCAAATCCGACATTCGGAGTGCCCACAATTGGCCCAAGAAGTTCTGACCATTGATCTGATGATCAATGATCATGAAGCCACCATGTGTCAGCATCCTCGTGCTCCTCAACCGTAGTGCAGGACCAACGCTTCCACCATAGGATGAATCTAAGCCATCCGATCTTCGATTGGACGGCTGAGAGGTGCTCTCCTCGCGCCCCACAACCACAGCACCTTACAGCCACAGGAGCTCACGACCGTTAGATTTTCATCCAACGGTCGCCTGCACCTCGCCACTCCTCATCCTCGCGACACAACGGTGAGAGTAGCGCATCGGTCACGCCTTTGTAACTCACCCGCAGGGTGCGGGTTCGAATCGCCCTTCCCAGCGCAAATTCGAGGCAGGCTTGGCGCACGTGATTTCGATCGTCGATGCGCGATCGAGTGGCTGGCAGCGGGCGATGCGGCGCAATCGCGTGCATCCAAGGCAGACACCCGCAATGACGCACAGGGCATGAGCGCAACGAGCGTGATCCAAGCGTGCGCCCCACGAGCGATCTCGACCGTCCGATCCGTGATCGGACGGCCTACAACTCACGCACACAGATCGTGCGTGAAGAGGAGGAACAGCGCGCGTGAGAGACCGCTAGGCAGGGTGCTTCACCGACGTTTTGGGAAGGGTTTTAGCGACGTCCTGGACGTTGCTAAAACCCCTTCTTCATTTGGAAAAACCTTCTCCCTATTTCAAGACATTGCTAAAACCCCTTCTTCATTTGGAAAGACCTTCTCCCTATTTAAACCCCTTCCAACCACCCATGGAAGGCATTGAATTCATCTTGCAAGTGTTGTAACACCCTCCTAGCCCCCTTTAGCCCCTTTTGTAGTCAACGGGGTTGACGAGCCGCCGACGGAGCCTCTCTCCACTGCCGTGGCCGCCTTGCAGTCTCCCCTCTCTCTCTCTTTCTTTCCCTTTAATCTATCTTTACTTCCTTTTTATTCAAGCATTTAGCTATTATTGTATTTGTAAAACTTGAATTGCATGTTTAATATAGTGTTGATGTTACTTTGAGCAATGGCTATGATTTAAAAGACTTTAACCCTACTCTCTCTCTCTCTCCTTTTCTCTCTCTCACTCGTTTTTCTACCACGTCTTCTTGCAAGCAAAAACTCATTATCTCCGTGACATAAAGTGACAAAGAAAATCTGATTTTTACGCCTCCTTGTGATCGACACTCAGACTCATGTCCGTTTCTTCTTTTAAAATCGACGCTGTGAGCACGAACTATAACGATCCTTTTAAATAAACACGTCTTTCGCACATCATTGACTCCAGAGCATACACATGTGATAGTAGGGCGGAAGCACCCAACATGTGGAATCCTTTATTATAAGTGATTACAACCTCGGGATGTTGTTGTTTGCTTAAATCCTCTCCAGGGGTTCAGGTGATTCTTGATTAATGGCCATAGGTGCTTCCTTATAAGCCAATGGAGGAGGAGAGGCAGTGAAAATAGATTCAGGAAGACTCTCTCTATTATTAGGTCCCTGATACCCTCATAGGGTAATTCATCAAGTAATACATAATGGCTTTGAGTGTCATCCCAATTTCTCAATCCAGATGGTATAAAAACCTTCCTTGGCCCCTTGTCTACCTAAGGTGAAGGTTCCTCAATAACATTAGGTCGAGTCTTAGCTAGGTCTATTTGGGAGATATGTGTGTCAACTTCATAACTGTTCGTAGATAAAAGAGGGTCTTGGTCACTAAGGAAGTGTGAAGGATCCCCCTGGAGAATTCTAGGAGAGATGGTGTAGGCATTGTTACTTGAACCCTGATCATCTATAAGAGGAGAATCAGAAATCTTAGAGTCAAGTACATATGGGGGTACCATCCTCCCAGGAGTTGGAGTTCTAGGTGAATTGGGAAGGTAATCAGTGATATTCTCACCATCCTCGAGGTGAGAATGATCTTCAAAATCAGCATTGGGTAGGAATCCAGATTTAGTTAAATCAGTCACATCCTTATAGGGTAAGTCATCAAATAATACATACTCCTCCTTGGAGTCACTCCAATCTTGAAGTTCGAGCTCCTCCATTGTTTCATCATCCTCCTCCAAAATCAACTCATCATGTCCCCTAAACCAAAATTCATCCAAATCTTCTAATTGTGTATCAATTTCCTAAGGATCACCTGTGTTGGGTACATGTAAATCCTCGGAATATTGAATGGTGGATGTTGGTTTCCTAATTAGAGGGTAGGGGTTTTTATCATTTCCTTTCATTATGATTCCATCTGACACTCAAGCGTCATGAAATTTATTAACTTTAGAATCATAATCCTTAGGGAAATCTAATTGAGGTGCAAGGTCCTCAGAGGGGTAAGGTGTTGGGTTGGAATCCCTTGGATGAGGTGTAGATTCCACCTTAAAATTAGGAAGGGGAATTGGGTTGACTATTTGACTATGACCCTTTTCATCAAATGTAACAAAGATACTATCATTCGGGTCGAGTTGATTTAATGGGACAATATTTTCCTTCGATTGGCTACAATAAAGCTTAGGTGGAAAGTCTAAGGGTGATTCATCTTCCTCTAACGACCATATGTCATGATCAAGGCTATTCCTTGAGAGTTGCTCCTTAGCCTCCATTGAATGGAGTGGACTAGTCATGAAAGGATCATTAATCATGGAGGATTCAAGATTAATCATTGGTGGGTAGCAAAAATGGTGTAAGTTTTTCTATGAGTCACCATTTTTCCTTAAAGTGTCTCGCCTAATTCGATTCAATTCATCTAAATATTTCTGCATTTCCAACTTCAAGGAGGAGAGACTATCATGGTAAGTAGGAGGGAAATAAGGTTGGTGATCAAAGGACCTAGTAGTTGTTTTCCAACCCTGGTAAGAACAATCATCAAGGGTAGGTGGGTTGGGTATAGTCATAGGTGGATTGGGGATGAGGTATCTCTCTCCTAGGTTCTGCTCATAATCACAGGATTGGGGATTAATCTAACCAATACTCCTATAGTAGGAGTAAAAAGGATCCCATTGTTCATTAGGATATCCATCAGAGGATGGATAAGTGTGGGTCATGGGATCGAGATGAGGTGTTCGGGGGTGAGGGTAAGAAGTGAAGTAGTTGTTGTGATTCATTTGAAAACAAGTCTTGAAAAACACACACCCCCCAATCAAACACAAGGCAATAGGACTCTCCTTTTGTTTAGAGATTGATTAGGTCTTTAAGCCATCCTCTAGTTCTACCCTTTAGAGTTGTCACACAGGGTTAAGTTTCAGATTGCACTAGAGTGGGGGTGAATAGTGAAATTGAAAAATAATTGTTAAATAAAAATTCAATCACAAATATTAAGGCACAAGATTTTTATGTAGAAATTCAAACTGGGTGAAAGCCACCACCTAACGCAATCCCTGACTTAGGATTTACGATCACAATGGTGATCAATCCACTATCCACACTACTTGAAACGAGGGTAGTGTACCTCAAATACAAATCCCACCTCCAATCCCTAAACGGAGGTTTCTCCCTTGACTATGAAGAGACAGGGATTTGATAGGCTGGATACCCAACCACAATGAGTATGTAAAAGCAAAAAATAAAATCACCCTATAGAGCTCCCCAAAATATATTACTTTGTACAAGCTGCTAAGGATGAGTTGAACTCCCTGGTGATGAAAATTGAAACACAATCGGAGTACTAGTTTGCCCTAACAAGGATGTAGTATAGCAGCAGGGCAATGGGAGCTAGGAGCAAGTAGAGTTAAGTGAGTTTCTTTGCAAATAATCTCTCCAAGGGTGTGTCTTGCCTAAGAAGGGTTAATGGGTATTTATAGGCAAGTTTAGAACCTTCAAGAAGGCTTGGGAGAGTGCTCCTAGCTATTGGAAGCAAGTCCCAAGAGATTGGGACGAAATCCAACTCAAATCAGGATTAAACATCTAATTTTTGAGTCAGACATCTAACATTATGACAATCTTTATGGACGTCTGTTTCAAAGGATCGGCGTTATTGTTTTCATTGGATCGAAACAGGGTTCTACGTCAGACATCTGGGGTGCTATCATAGGATGTCTGGAAAAAAATTGGACGTCTAATTTTTGCAGGTTTTTTCCTATTTTGGCCCAGATCTAAATAAGGTTCTAGATATTAAGGCTCAGATGTCATATTGGACGTTTGAAAAGTAATCATAATCTTGCTTTGGGATTGTTTTCAAATCTAAAAAGCGAGATTTGTATTTTGACAAATTTTTGGAAAGATTTTGACTAATAGTCCATTATTGGACATTTGGAGACATATCCAGACATCTAAAAGCATGTTAACCATTGTGTTTGAAGTTCCTAAAGGGAAATCTGAGTGGGTGTTCAACTGTAGGCTTAAAGGGCATTTGATGCACTCATTGGATGTCTAACTAAGCCTATGGATGTCTGAATGAAGGTTCCATCAACTGGAGCCTAAGGGTTCAAAATTAATAGGTAGAGCTATGGGTAATTGGTCATTTGAGGACATGATCAGATGACTTAAACTCAAATGTTAGATGTTTGACAAGTGTGTTAGACGTCTGATATGTGTTTTATGACTTGGTTTTTGTTTCTAATTTTTCCTACATGTTGAGAGTCTAAGTTAGATATATGTAAGTTATATTTGGGGGCTCTTTACAATCTTTTTAGACCCAAATAAATGTAAGTGATAAATCCATATTTATATACATAATTTATGCCTAACTATTGTTAGTTTAAGAGTAAAATAGTTTACATTGCATTGGATTAGATTATATTAGTCACATTATAGTATTTTGTAAATATTGTATTTTTAGAGATATAATTATAATTTTTGCTGTTATTTATATCTGGTTCCTTGATTTTTTTTTTATGTGTGTAGGCGCCAAGTTTAAAATTGATTGGAGTTTTACAGGGAGGAGAAATTATTTTGATGAGGTTGAACCTATTTCCTATATTAAAATCCAAACCCAATTAAACCTTAACCTTAACCTTAACCTATTTAAAAATGCAATTCCATAACCTTTCCTACATATACCACCCTATATTCCCTCCTATAAAAAAAAAAATTCCATGGTACCATATTTTCTACCCCCTCGTAATTTCCCATCCCCAACCAATTCCCTTTCTAACTTTTCTTTCCAACAAAAATCCCACGCAACCTCTTCCACCAAATAAACAGCCCCCTATGTAAATCCCATTCACCTCCAACAAATATCCTTATTTCCAAAACCCCCCTCATCTCTCGAATCGAAAAACCTATTTTTAAAATTCCTACTTTCCCATCCGATCTCCAAAACCAATCCGACACCCAACAACTCCCCCCTTATTTAATCCTACGAGGCCTCTCCTCGTTTTCTCTCCCTGCGGATTCTTCCCCTCTCAATTCATCCTCTCCCATTGGTATCTCTCCCTCTCAATTCTCTCTCCCTGTGGATTCCGCTACGACCACAACCTCTATGTCGATCCTCATTCACACTCACCTTCACCAACAACACGTCCGCATGTCCTCAATATAAGGTCGCGACCCCTAGCAACTGCAAGCTCTCGACAAGCGTTGCACCACCCTCAACCACGATATCTCTTCTCCGACCTCTCGCCTCCATGCACATTCTCCACCAACGACTGTCAACGACTTGCTCCACCCCCGTTACAACATCGCCGGACTTCTATCTGAGATTATTTTTCTCTTCTTTTTCTTGTTATTATATGTTATTCTGGCTTTCTATTAGTAATAAAATTCTTATTTACATTTACGTGTTCAATTTTTATTTGTCTCTATGTTTGTTTCATTTATTTCCTTTTATTATAAAAAAAATATATAAATAATGAAAATAATAAAAATTCGTTTACTTGATCAAATTGGAAACAATCTAGATATCCCTACCTCCCTATGAGACAACCCGTACTCCTGACATTATTCTCGTATTCTTAGGAGATGGTTTCATAAATTTAAAATGACGTGTTTTCGCACCTACGACAACATATTTATCATTATCGCGATTTCACGACCAGTTCTTGGTGTTGTTGCTAGGGAGGCATATATTCGAGATAGTTTCTTTCCTAACTTAGTGTTTGTGAGCCTCACATATTTCTCTATTTGTTAGCAGGTACCAATTACGCAAGATAAAATCTTGACGGGTTGCAAAAGCGAGTCGCAGAGGAGTTTCGTGGAGGCGGGATGTGACCAAGGTACGCGACAGGTGCAGCAGAGCGGCGACGTCGATCTTGAGCAATGCCCACACACGGAAATTACACAGGAGACCTGGATCCCGCTTTCATAGGAGATTCTCCTCCTGTGTCGTAAATTTTATTTCAAATTATGTCTTCTCGCCCTTATAATTGGGGTTGATTTTTGGGGGTTTGTCCCCACATTCTTTAGCTACTAGGGGCTATTCTTCTGCGTGCGTGATTCAATTTCCGCTATCTTGCCTCTAAAACAAAAAAAAAAAAAAATCGAGTTGCATATTTAAGAGTTGCATGCCCTTAGGTACGTGCATTTAGGGGTGATTAAGCAGCACGTTAGATCTTTTTCCTTGCACTACGTACATATTTGCAAGGAGATTGCTAGAAATAAGTACACTTTTCTATCTTTGCATCCAGCTCCTGTTCACGCATTTGCATTTGGATTAAAATTCATGACCACCAAACTGATTGAATTAACCTAATTTAGTGGTCGCCTAATTGAAATTGGGATTGATAATCAGATTCGACTTTAAAACCAAATCACACTTGATTTGATTCAAAGGGACTTGTCTGCGTTTTCAAAATCAAAAATTATTTATGGTGTGATGCACACTTCTGACACTGAGCATGCACAGTAGGCACCGCACTAAGGCTTGATCCCTTAAGGCTATAGGCACCGATTTGTTTATCGGTGCAAACTCTCCTACTTCACCTTGTGGTAGTGGTATTGCCTTGTGACCCAGTGTTTTGATACTTTAAGGAGGGGGGCACTCCTTAAAGGAACAAAATGGTAGTTAAGAGGCACCTTATACGCATCACTTCAAAGGAAGGGTTCGCCCTACTTGCATCCCTTAGTTCTGTCCTTGGAGTAACTTCTTACTAGATCACTTGAGAGTACAACTTAAGCAAAGTGTAGGTCTTAAGGCACTCCATAGGTTGATTTAGGGTGCGTAACTGGTTGAAAACTTGCTTGATCACATACAAACATTAAATTTCTGAGAAAAGCAAGTAAAATTCACTCTTGTCTGGTGTTTGCTTGCTTGATTTCTTATTGTGCATGCGTGGTACAAGATCAAGAAAACCAAGGTTAGAGGGACCTTTAGACTTTGAATCTAGGAGGAAACCTAATTCCAATGAGCCCTCAACAATGGATCCACCACTTCTTGACCAACCCAATCCAAACCAGGAGGAGCTAATGGAGCAATTGCATGAACAATTTGAGTAGTGGTTCAACAATAGAAACCAAAACCAACCACAACCTTGACCCTTACGGGACTTTTATGATCCTGCGTCTTACAATGCCATACCTCATGTAAGGGTTTTTGAGGATGATTCTGAATTTAAATCCCATTGGATAGGTCTTATTCAAAACCATTTCCATGGACTTGACATTGAAGACCCATTCCAACACATTGAAGATCTTACCACCCTTGGTCAAACTATAAAACTTAGGAACATGAATATTGATGTCTTGATGATGAAACTTTTCCCCTTCTCCTTAAGAGACAAAGCTGCCCATTGGTATAGAACCATAGGGAAACCCATCAACACATGGGATGAGCTAAAGAATGCATTTCTTAGGAAATTCTTCCCTATTGGAAAAACAAACGCCCTTAGGAGAGCCATCACAACTTTCACTCAACAATCTAGGGAACAGCTCCATGAAGCCTGGGAAAGATTTATTGACTTAGCCAGAAAATGTCCACACCATGGCATACCCAAGTGGCACCTAGTGCAAATTTTTTACCATGGACTTAATGAGCAGTTGAGAAATTATGTGGACGCGGCTTGTGGAAGCAACTTTTTAAGTAAAGACAAGGATAGTGCATAGGACTATTTGAAAGCATGAGTGAAAACTCCCTTAACCAAGCCTCGATGAACACCTTTGGAAGGACTAGTCAAACAAGAGGAATGTATGAACTCCAAACTAGCCCAAATAAGGTTGACATAGAAAAACTATGTGAGAAGTTGGGAACCACAGTCTCGAAAAAGTTTGACGAATTTCTTAGTACAATCAAGACCACCCAGTCCATACCTAATCAAGGGACACACTCCTCCCCGCTTTGTTATGCCTAGACTCCCACAAATCTAACTCACTCTGCAAGCCCAAGCTATCAGGACCCTTCCTATGGAGCTCAACAAGGAACCTTTGTTCCTGCTTATACTAATTCTTCCTATTTGATCAACCCATCCTCAGGATTAGAGGATGTTTAGGCAATCCAAGGATATGCTAAGAATGATACATTTTCTAATAATTACAATCCAGGATGGTGTAATCATCCAAACTTCTCCTGGTCGAATCAAAAGGCAGGACAAGTGCCCCACTAGACCTAGATTAGACAACCTTATCCTAACTCTTTTAATTAGGGTCAATCTTCAAAGCAAAGCTATGTCCAAAGTCTCCCTCCACCCACCCAACCGACCTAGACAGAATTGTTGATCAAAATGATGGGTGAAATATTGACTAAGCAACAAGAGCAAATCAATCAATAGAATTGAAAGACTTAGGAGGACATGAATGAAATTAAGAGGCAATTGAGTCAGCTTGTTGACTTACGACAACATGGGACTCTCCCCAAACCCCAGGAACATCCAAAACCATAATAATACAAACTCAAGGTTTAACCAGAATAGAATGCGCCGATAGAACCAAGCTAATATGATGAACCAGGAACCACCAGGCTTCAACCAAAACCCACAACAGGGTCAACCGATTTTACCAAACCCTACTCAGAACCCAAATGCAATGGCGAATGCTGTTACTTTGAGGAATGGGACCACCACCTAGGATCCTATGTGGCCAACACAAAATGATTTCGAGCCTGAACAAGAGGATGGAAAATTAGAGGATGAAAAATTTAATATTGAGTATAATAATCTTGAGGCTCAGGAACCCGAGGTTGAAATAGCCACCCATATCCCATTCCTTGAAGCCTTAGAAAAGCCAAAACCAAAAAAGAACCCGTCTAGCAATGAGGAGTTGCTTGAGTTGTTTAAACAAGTCCAGATAAACGTCCCACTCCTCGATTCTATCAAACACATCCCTGCCTATGCTAAGTTCCTCAAAGACCTTTGTACTCAAAAGTGTCAGGCTAGGACCAAGTCAGCTAGGAAGGTGGTTCTTTCTAAGCATGTGAGTTCTATAATTCTAAAGAATCTACCTCCTAAGAAGAAAGATCCTGGAGCCCTATTGATTTCTTGTGTCATTGGCGACATGACTTTTGAGAAGGCTCTACTTGACTTAGGGGCATCCATAAACTTGATCCCCACTGTGCTCTTTGAGAGATTTGGACTTGGTGATTTGAAGCCCACTGATGTTACATTGTAACTAGCCGATCGATCTATTAAAACTCCTCTGGGAGTAGTGGAGGATGTGATAGTTAAGGTCAAGGACTTCTATTTCCCTGTTGATTTTCTCGTCCTTGACATGGAAGTACCAAAGAAACTACACAACACACCCATTGTTACAACCCGATTCCTGAATCCCTACAGGACCCAAGATCAGATCGCCTCGACTAATCCTAAGACCCAGTCGTCCAACAAGAAATAACCGAAAAGCAGGAAAATAAACCACATTCACATATGCAATGTAACTAAATAGTAAAAGCATACAAGCAGTAAGGAAAGTAAAAGATGCTAGTTCAGTACATACCACTACAACAACAGGAAAGTAGAACAAAAGTAACGGTAACAGGAACAGTAACAAAAAGTCTGAAACTCACTATATCAGAAAAGAGAGTGCAACAAAAGTACTGAAAACTACGGCTGGGCTCGACTGGGCCCAGCACCCTCTATAGTCGGTAGCTCGGGCTGCTCAACTCCTGGACCTGAATAGTGTTATGAAAAGACAGAGTTAGCGACGCTGAGTAGAGTGGTAATCATACTATCTAAAGCAGTAAAAGTAGCAAGCATATTTATCCTTTTCGAGTTATTTTATTTTATAGGTAATTTCTTTTCACCTCATTGGTTTACTTTCAGATTTCTTTCTTGATCTTGCATGTTCCTCATGGGAATGATCTTGATTGCAGTCTTTTCTGAAGAGTAGAAGGTACACGTGGTGCTCTCCTGGCTAAGAGAGTCCCCCGTGGTAGTCCTACACCCAGTCAAACACCCCGAGGTCACTGACAGACGTAGCGGTGACTACAGCATGTGCGATAAGCGTATGGGTAGCTATTTTGCACTGGCACGCGATCAGTCATTTTCGCTAGCAGGTACGCCCAAAGTACAGCATGGAACAGTATAGGGCCTAGCCCTCTTAGAAACTGGGGTCTAACCCCTCAGAACCAAACAGGGGTCTCACCCCTCCATAGTCCGCGCACCCTCGTCTGACTATCCCGGTTTGCCCAGAGGGCCTAACAAGTCAGTATAGGGTGGCTAGCTGAACCCCGGGCCCCGTGGGGTGGCTAGCTCCCTCTCTACACTAGTAGCTCATCTCGGTACCATGTACGCGAGGGCCAATAGAAGTCGGTGTAGAGTGGCCAATCCTAACCCTGGGTCCCAACATAAGGACGACTAGCTCCACTCTACACTAAAAGGAGACAGTCGCTCTCCTTGGTACCACGTACTCAAGGGCCAGCACACTTCCCGTCCACATTCCAGGCTTTTCCATCTAACCATAGGAGCTCTAGTCCTAACTCCTCGTAGGGTTCATGCTCATGTTCACCATATTATTCCAATCCAGGTTTCATCATTCACATTTCAGTTCTCATTTATACACATGCAGCCCGTATTTCCATAATTTAACACATGCAACAAGTGATATCATAGGTAATGTTTAGTTATCTCAGGCATCTCATATTCTAATAGGTAGCGCATATTTATTTACAGGCAGTGGCTAACAATTCAGCTCATTCATATATATATATACAAGTTCAATTACGCAAACAATTGGTTCAACCATTTCTTGTCCTAGGGTTCATGCCACATCCTAGGTTTCCAGTTGTCTAATTTTCATAGATGCATTCATATTTAATAAGTATAACAGGGGTGGATCACTCTACCAGACAACCCGGGAGCACTGGGAGCTCGAATTGTAGGCCCACATGCCTCTGCAAGCCCCAGACATGCAATAGGTCGAAGTCCTATACCAAGGAACACATCACAATGGAAGGTTCAGAATAGTGTATAAAGGTTTCTAATACATAGAGAAACTCACAAGGAAACCACAGATATTTCGTTTGCGTAAAACGGATCCCGATCGAACCCTAAACGGGTCAAAAACGTGTCTGCAGACCCAAATCTGACGTCTGGAAACAAGTCCAGATGCCTTAAAAGTTACAGGGACTCACCTCAAGCTCCTGCAGTGACCTCTGACGTCCAAGACTCCCCTGCAACCGTCTGAAAATAGTTCCAGACGTCTGACCAGTCCTTCGGTCATCTAGGAACACCTCCGGTTGTCTGGTAAGCTGTCCAGACATCCGAAAGTGCGTGGAAGGGCGTTCCACGCACCTTCCCAAAGCTGCTCCTGCGCATGACAGAGTAGCAACCCACTTTAGCCCAAACAGAATCATCTGTGGTGTGGCCTGCATGGCCGTAACCGTGAGGAAGAAGTACCTTCGCAATACAAATGCTTTCAGACGTCTGGTGTTGACGCCAGACGTCCAGCCGGTCATCCGGAAGACACTCCGGATGTCTGATACTGGAAAAATTCCAATATCAGACCGCGCTCCTGCGCTTCTCGCCACGCTCCGCTTGCTTCATTGCAGCTCTAGCTGCTGCAGCTGGTCGAGGACGATGCTCCAACGCCCTCCTCCTCCCGTACGTGCCGCGGTGGCCGTGTGAGCCTCCGACGAGCTTCCACGAAGCTCTCGACCTCGGCCCTCTCCTCCTCCTCATGCACACTCCTCTTCCTCGCTCTCACGCGCCCTTGCTCATGGCAGTGGAGTGGGGGTGTGGTGGTAGTGGTGGAGTGGAGAGGAGAGGAGAGGAAAGGGGGGTGGTCTTTTTTAAGGCTGGGTTAGGGTTTTGCAGGGGGAGGGAGGAGGAAAGAGAAAAAGGAGAGATGAGCTCTATGCACTGCCCACACGCAGAACGCAGAAGATGTACAAAAATTTAATTTCCAGACGTCTGGGAAAGGGTTCAGACATCTGGACAGACATCTGACTGGCACTCTAGACATCTTAAAAGGCTAAAAACAGGATGGGTCTTTACATCATAACAAACTTAAAGAATTTTCGTCCTTGAAACTTGAATGAGCTAAGGTGAGAAAAATGGAATATAAAATGCATAACAAACTTAAAGAGAACCGAAGTTGATCCGAAAAGACGTACCCTCAAAAAGCTCTGGGTTCTGCTCTCGCATCGCCGCCTCAAGCTCCCAGGTAGCCTCCTCGTACCACTGGCTTCTCCACAAAACCTTCACCAGGGGTACTTGCTTCCATCTCAGACTCTGGACGGCCCTGTCTAGTATCTGCACTGGTCTCTCGGGGTAGGTCAGGTCATCACCCACCTCGACATTCTCATGGCTCAAAACGTGACTGGGATCGGCGACGTACTTCCTAAGGTTAGACACATGGAACACGTTGTGCACTCCAGAAAGCTGGGGAGGAAGGGCAAGCCTGTAAGCAACGGGTCCTACCCACTTCAGGACCTCAAAAGGCCCCACACACCTCTCTGCGTTTCCGATCAGCATAACTCTTCTACTTTCTCCTGACAGTGCGGAGTCATCTGTGGATCTGCTCTATCACCTCTTGACTCTGCCGGATCAGCCTGGGGCCAACCTCCCACTTGGTCCCCACCTCAACCCAACTCAAGGGCGTAGTACACCTCTGTCCATACAAAGCCTCGAAGGTGTCATGCCGATGCTCAAGTGATAACTGTTATGATATGAAAACTCTGCCAGGGGTAAATGCTCCTCCCAAGAGCCTCTCAAGTTCAAAACACAGGTGCACAAAAGGTCCTCAAGTGTCTGTATAGTGCGCTCTAACTGTTCGTCCGTCTGGGGGTGGTACGCGGTGTTGAACCTCAATTGTGTTCCCAAAGCCTGCTGAAACTTAGCCCAAAACTGGGAAGTAAAACGGGTATCTCGGTCGAATACAATCTCATGCAGAACTTCGTGCAGGCGTATCACATCGCGAATGTACCTCTCTACCAACTGAACTGGTCCCAAGGTGACCCGGATCGGCAGTAAATGTGCCATCTTTGTCAATCTGTCCACTATCACCCAGACTGCGTCGTGTCCTCGCTGGGTAACGGGTAGACCCACCACCAAGTCCATGGTGATGCTCTCCCACTTTCACTTTGGCACAGGAAGTGGCTGCAACTACCTCGCAGGCCTCTGGTGCTCAGCCTTCACCTCCTGGTACACCAAACACTGCTGCACAAACTCACCCACATCCTGCTTCATCCCTCTCCACCAAAAGTTGCGCCTCAGATCATGATACATCTTTGTGTTCCCGGGATGTATGGTGAATCTGGACCCATGCACCTTCGTCAGGAGCTCTTTCAACAAATCCTCGTCCCTGGGAACGCACAGACGTCCCCTCATGCGCAGCACCTCGTTTGTAAAAGCAAAGTCTCCTGGGTCCCCTAACAGCACTCTGTCTCGCAACATCTGTAAGTACAGATCTATCATCTGTCTTGCGATGATACGGTCTATCAGCTCTGGTCGCGTCTGTCGTGTCATCGTTACTGCCCCACAATACTCTTGTGACTCTCGGGGTCTCCAACTTCCCAACTCCTCCATAAGTCTCCAACTCTATGCCTGTAGACTGGCCAAGTGGGCGGGCACCTTTCGGCTCAAGGCGTCAGCCACCATGTTGGCCTTCCTCAGATGGTAGGAGATGCTGCAGTCATAGTCCTTTAGGAGCTCTAACCAACGTCTCTGTCTCATGTTAAGCTCCTTCTGGTCAAACAAGTACCTGAGGCTCTTATGATCTATGAAAATCTCAAAGGTCTCACCGTAAAGGTAGTGCCTCCATGTCTTCAGTGCGAAGACAACAGCTACCAGCTCTAAGTCATGGGTAGGGTAACTATGCTCATGGGGCTTCAGTTGCCGCGAAGCGTAAGCGACAACGTGAACCTACTGCATGAGCACACCCCCTAACCCTTGCAACGAAGAGTCCGTGTAAACCACAAAACCACCACTACTGTCCGGGATGGTAAGCACAGGAGCTGAAGTCAGTCACTCCTTCAACTCCTGAAAACATGCCTCACAAGCATCTGTCCAGGCAAAGGGCACATCCTTCTGAGTCAACTGAGTCATAGGACACGCAATCTGCAAGAATCCCCTGATAAACCGCCGATAGTACCCTGCTAGTCCCAAAAAGTTGCGTATCTCTGTCACTGTACGTGGCCTCTCCCACCTGAGTACAGCCTCAACCTTGGCTGGATCCACAGCCAAACCATCCCCTGAGATCACATGGCCCAAGAAAGTCACCTGCCCTAACCAAAACTCGCACTTGCTGTACTTGGCATACAGCCTGCGTTGTCTCAAAGTGTCCATAATCATCCGTAGATGCTGTCTGTGCTGTGCCTGATCCTGCGAGTAAACGAGCATGTCGTCGATGAATACCACTACAAACTGATCCAGATACGGTCTGAAAACCCAATTCATCAAATCCATAAAAGCAGCAGGGGCGTTGGTCAGCCCAAACGGCATGACCAAAAACTCGTAGTGTCCGTACCGGGTGCGGAAAGCTGTCTTGGAGACGTCTGTCTCCCTGATCGTCAACTGGTGGTAGCCTGACCTCAAATCTATCTTGGAGAATACCGTGGCATCTCGCAACTAGTCAAAAGGGTCATTAATCCTCAGCAGTGGATACTTGTTCTTGATGGTGACCCTATTCAGCTGTCTGTAGTCAACACAAAGTCGTAGGGTAGCATCCTTCTTCACAAACAACATAGGGGCTCCCCACGGGGACGCACTAGGCCTCACAAAGCCCTTCTCCAACAGGTCCTGTAGTTGTGACTTGAGCTCTCGCAGCTCAAGTGGTGCCATCCAGTACGGTGCAGTAGAAATGGGGCTGCCCCCAGTACCAGTGAGATCTCAAACTCGATCTCACGCTCAGGCGGTAGTCCTGGCAGCTCCTTTGGAAACACGTCGGGGTACTCACAAACCACCGGAATGCTCTGAAAGTCAGCCATGGGACTGGGCTCCGCCACCACACAGGCTAGAAAGCCCTCACACCCCTGGCTCAAAAGCCTCGCTGCCTGAAGCGCAGATATGCACCTGAAACCTCCGTCCACTGGCTATCCATGAAACTCAAAGGAAGGCATCTCCGGTATGGAGAAGACGATATTCCTCCTGAAACAGTCCACTAAGGCGTGGTAGGCGGACAGCCAATCCATCCTCAGAATCATGCCAAAATCCTCCATCTGTATCACAATTAGGTTAGCGGGGAGGCGGTGTCCCCCTATACTGACCTCACGGTTCGGGTAGACCTCCTCAGCTATAAACAGCTGGCCACTTGGGCCTCTGATCACAAACGGATCCTCTAACAACACACTGTCATGTCCTAAACTGATAGCAAAACTCGGAGTGACAAAAGAGTGTGTGGCACTGGAATAAAAAAGCACGTAAACTAATCTGCCGGAAATGGTAACCATACCTGCCACCATTGAATTGGAAGCCATGGCGTCTCTGTGTGTCAGGGCATTGATACGCCCCTTAGCCCTCGGTGCAGAAGAAGCAGCACACTCTGGGTCGGGTGAGCAGTCGCTGGTCGGTACCCTCCTTGTGACTGCTACCCTCCCCCACGCGCCTGGGGACCACGACCACCGTCTCGGCCTCCAGCGCTTGGTGTGGGGAGCATCTGCCATGCTCTAGCCCTAGATGGGCAGTCCCTCATGATGTGGCCCGGCTGGCTACACTGGTAGCAGAGGGGAACTCGACTCCCTCCCTCGATAGGTCCCTGCTGACGGTTGGGCGGGGGTCCAGTGTTGACAGCTGGCCCCTGTCGGGGCCCCCCAGAGGACACTGACGGCCCCGCAAAATGAGATGGCTCTCCTGTGGGTGTTGCGTGCCTCCTTTCTCATCGGCCCTGAGAGTACTCTAGCTGATAGGGCCTCTTCCGCTCGCTGTCGGTGTCTCGCGTGGCCAGGTTGGTCTCCTCGTACGTCATGGCTACCTCCACCACTCTCGAGAAGGTGGGCAACTTCAGGGGTTTGACATACCCCCAAATAGCAGGCCAGAGTCCCTCAGTAAACCTCCACAGGCGCTTCTCCTCTGTAGCTACGGATGTTGAAGCAAAACGTGACAGCTTCAAGAAGCGCGTGCGATACGCATTAACAGTCATCGTCCCCTGCCGGAGAGTGTGGAACTCCCGCCTCCTCTGGTTCGGCTAAGTCTGTGGGAAGTACTGCTCGTAGAAGAGGGTCACGAACTAGTCCCACGTCGGCTCTCCCTTCTCCTGGCCTCTGACTGCCCTCCACCACCTGTGTGCCGCACTCTCTAGCTGGTACGTAGCAAAGGCCACATGGCACTCCGTAGGGGGCGAAGGGTGTCAAACACCTTCTCTATCTGCTCCAGCCAGTCCTCTACCTCAGACGGGTCCTCATCCCCCTTGAAGGAGGGGGGCTTCAGCTTTCGGAACTGTCCAAAAAGCTCGTGGTGCAGCTGCAGTGGGGGCACGGGCATGCCTCCAGGCAAGGAGGGCTCGTGCTCGGAAGTGTCAGAGTGTGGTGGGGGTGGTGGAGGACCACCCCCTCCCCCTTCTGCTTGTCCGACGTCGCGGCGGTCTCTTTGTCCCACTGAGGACTCCCCTTCCACGTCCTCAGGGAGAGGTGCCCATGGAGGCTGGTGGAGCTCCTCTCGCACTATGTCTTTGATCAGCTGAGCGAGGTCCTGGGCCTAAACGCTCGGGAGAAGTGGCGGGTCAACTAGCACCTCGGACCCAGCACGTTCACCCCTCCGACCTCGTCCATGGCCGCGTCCACGGCCTGCCTCGAGAACTCTTCGACGAGGCATCTCCTGCAAGGAGACATGGAAGACAGAACAAAAGAGGTCAACTCTAACGAACTTTTGTGAAAAGGGACTCAGAACAGATGTCAAGAGATACGTTGTGCTGGTTACCTTAGTTACATGCACATGGATGGTTATTCTCGAGCTAGTTGGTTCATTTCTCGAGACGACCTTGCTCTGATACTATCTTGTTACGACTTGGTTCCCGAATCCCTACAGGACCCAAGACCGACTCGCCTTGACTAATCCCAAGACTCGGTCGTCCAACAAGAAATAACCAAAAAGCAAGAAAATAAACCGCATTCACATATGCAATGTAACTAAACAGTAAAAGAGTACAAGCAGTAAGGAAAGTAAAAGCTGCTAGTTCAGTACATACCACCACAACAACAGGAAAGTAGAACAAAAGCAACAGTAACAGGAACAGTAACAAAAAGTCTGAAATTCACTATAGCAGAAAAGAGAGTACAACAAAAATACTGAAAACTACGGCTGGGCTCGACTGGGCCAAGCACCCTCTACAGCCGGTAGCTTGGGCTGCTCAACTCCTGGACCTGAACAATGTTATGAAAAGATGGAGTCAGCGAACGCTGAGTAGAGTGGTAACCATAATATCTAAAGCAGTAAAAGTATCAAGCATATTTATCCTTTTCGAGTTATTTTATTTTATAGGTAATTTCTTTTCACCCCATTGGTTTACTTTCAGATTTCTTTCTTGATCTTGCATGTTCCTCGTGGGAACGACCTTGATTGCAGTCTTTTTCGAAGAGTAGAAGGTACACGTGGTGCTCTCCTGGCTGGGAGAGTCCCCTGTGGTAGTCCTACACCCAGTCAACCACCCCGTGGTCACTGACAGACGTAGCGGTCACTACGGCACACACTATAAGCACACAGGTAGCTACCCTGCACTGGCACGCGATCAGTCATTTTCGCTAGCGGGTACACCTAAAGTACAGCACGGAACAGTATAGGACCTAGCCCTCTCAGAAACTGGGGTCAAGCCCCTTAGAACCAAACAGGGGTCTCACCCCTCCATAGTCTGCGCACCCTCGTTTGACTACCCCAGTTTGCCCAGAGGGCCCAACAAGTCGGTGTAGGGTGGCTAGCTGAACCTCGGGCCCCGTGGGGTAGTTAGCTCCCTCCCTGCACTAGTAGCTCACCTCGGTACCGTGTATGCGAGGGCCAACAGAAATCGGTGTAGAGTGGCCAATCCTAACCCCAGGTCCTAACCCAAGGACGACTAGCTCCACTCTACATTAAAATGGGATAGTCGCTCTCCTTGGTACCACGTACTCAAGGACCAACACACTTCCCGTCCACATTCCAGGCCTTTCCATCTAACCACAGGAGCTCTACTCCTAACTCCCCGTAGGGTTCATGTTCATGTTCACCATATTATTCCAATCTAAGTTTCATCATTCACAATTTAGTTCTCATTTATACACATGTAGCTCGTATTTTCACAATTTAATACATACAACAAGTGATATCATAGGTAACTATTTAGTTATCTCAGGCAGCTCATATTTTAATAGGTAGCTCGTATTTATTTACAGGCAGTGGCTAACAATTCAGCTCATTCATATATATATATACAAGTTCAATTACGCAAACAATTGGTTCAACCATTTCTTGTCCTAGGATTCATGCCACATCCTAGGTTTCCAGTTGTCTAATTTTCATAGATGCATTCATATTTAATAAGTATAACATGGGTGGACCACTCTACCAGACAATCTGTGAGTACTGGGGCTCGAACTGTAGGCCCAAGCGCCTCTGCAAGCCCCAGACATGCAACAGGTCGAAGTTCTATACCAAGGAACACATCACAATGGAATGTTTAGAATAGTGTATAAAGGCTTTTAATACGTGGAGAAACTCACAAGGAAACCACAGATATTTCATTTGCGTAAAACGGATCCCGATTGGACCCTAAACGGGTCAAAAACGTGTCTGCAGACCCAAATCAGACATCTGGAAACAAGTCCAGACGTTTGAAAACAAGTCCAGACGTCTTAAAAGTCACAAAGACACACCTCAAGCTCCTGCAGCGACCTTAGACGTCCAGGACTCTCCCGCGACCATCTGAAAATAGTTCCAGATGTTTGACCAGTCCTCCAGTCATCTGGGAATGCCTCCGTTCGTCTGGTAAGCTGTCCAGGTGTCCGAAAGTGCATGGAAGGGCATTCCGCGCACCTTCCCAAAGTTACTCTTGCGCACGACAGAGTAGCAACGCACTTTATCCCAAACAGAATCATCTGTGGTGCGGCCTGCATGGTTGTAACTGCAAGGAAGACGTACCTTCGCAATACAAATGCTTTCAAACATCTGGTGTTGACGCCAGACGTCCAGCCGGTCATCCAGAAGACACTCCGGATGTCTGATACTGGAAAAATTCCAGTATCAGATCGCACTCCTACGCTTCTCCCCTCTCTCCGCCGCGTCTCCCCTCGCTCCGCCACGGCTTTAGCTGCTGCAGCTGGTTGAGGACGACTCTCCAATGCCCTCCTCCTGCATGCGCTGTGGTGGTTGTGAGAGCCTCCGATGAGCTTCCACGAAGCTCTCAACCTCGGCCCTCTCCTCTTCGCTCTTGTGCTCTCTCTCACGTGCCCTTGATCATAGCAGTGGAGTGGGGGTGTGGTGGTAGTAGTGGAGTGGAGAGGAGAGGAAGGGGGGGTGGTCTTTTATAAGGCCAGGTTAGGGTTCTGCAGGGGGAGGGAGGAGGAAAGAGAAAAAGGAGAGACGAGTTCTGCGTGCCACCCACGCGCAGAATGTAGAAGGCGTACAAAAATTTAATTTCCAGACGTCTGGGAAAGGGTTCAGACATCTAGACAAACGTCTGACTGACACTCCAGACGTCTTAAAAGTCTGAAAATAGGATAGGTCTTTACACCCATCATCTTAGGAAGACCCTTCCTAGCCACTTCCAAGGCTAATATTAACTGTGAAACTGGAAGAATGGAGCTTGCCTTTGGAGATCAAAAGATGCAACTCAATATTTTTAAGGCATCCCGAACTCTCGATGATGAGGAGTGCGATTTGATCGAGGAACTCGAAAAAGCAGATAAAGTGATTGAAGAGTCTATGTCGATCCATTTGGTTAAAGAACCCATAATTGAAGAGGACCCACAAGAGGTTCATATGACATCTAACACACAACCTCCTTGGACTTTTCAAGTGGAGAGATTACTTAATTCACCGTCTGCACCCCTCCCGCCCTCTACCCTTATCCCACCCCAGCTTGAATTGAAACCATTGCCCGATAAGTATGTGTTCCTAGGACCAAATCAAACTCTCCCTGTGATTATTAATGCCAAACTAAGTAGGGAACAATAATATAAACTCATTCAAGTCCTAGAAGATCATAAAATGGCAATTGGTTGGACCATAGCTGACCTCCGAGGAATCAACCCCTCCTACTGTACTCACCACATTTATCTTGAAGAGGGAATGAAACCTTCTTGCCAGTTACAAAGAAGATTAAACCCAAATATGAGAGAGGTTGTGAAAAAAGAGATCATTAAGTGGCTTGATGCAGGAATTATCTACCCCATATCTGATTGCCCTTGGGTTAGCCCTATTCAGATTGTTCCCAAGAAGGTTGGTTTGACCGTGATCGTTAATGAGCATGGGGAGTCTATACCTACTAGGATAGCTTCCTCGTAGAGAGTTTGTATTGATTATAGGAAGCTAAATTTAGCCACTAAAAGGATCATTTTCTCTTACCATTCATTGACCAGATTTTGGAGAAGTTAGCTAGTCAGAAATACTTTTGTTTTCTAGATGGCTATTCAAGATACATTCAAGTGGCTGTAAGTCTCGTAGATCAGGAGAAGACCACATTCACGTGCCCCTATGACACTTTTGCTTTTTGTAGAATGCCATTTGATTTCTATAATGTACCTGCAACTTTTCAACGGTGCATGATGGCAATATTTTCAAAGATGATTGGAGACTTTATGGAGGTTTTTATGGATGATTTCTCTACCTTTGGGGACTCTTTTGATTCCTATTTAGCCCACCTCCAAAGAGTATTGAAGAAATGCATTGAGGTAAATCTAGTTTTGAGCTGGGAGAAGAGCCACTTTATGGTTCAAGAAGGAATCGTATTAGGACACGTGGTCTCTGATAGGGGAATGGAGGTGGATAGAGCTAAGGTAGATTTGATCACCAAACTCCCACCACCCACATCTGTTAAGCAAGTAAGATCTCTTCTAGGGCATGTGGGCTTTTATAGGAGGTTCATTAAAGACTTCTTAAAGATTGCTAGACCTCTAAGTAACCTTTTAGCTAATGACCAAGCCTTCCACTTTGATGATCTTTGTCTTAAGGCCTTTGACTCATTGAAGAAATCTGTTACTCAAGCACCAATCTTACAACCACCTGACTGGGACTCACCTTTTGAGATCATGTGCGATGCCTCTGATTATGCTATTGGTGCTGTCTTGGGTCAAAGAATATAAAAGAAACCTATTGTGATCTACTATGCTAACAAGACTCTTGATGATACTCAAAAGAATTACATCACCACTGAAAAGGAGTTGCTAGTGGTTGTCTTTGCTGTAGAAAAGTTCAGAGCTTACCTTCTAGGATCCCATGTGATTATCTATACCAATCACTCCGCTCTGAGACACTTGTTAGCTAAGAAAGATGCCAAACCAAGGCTAATTAGGTGGATCCTCTTGCTTCAGGAATTTGACTTAGAAATTAGAGATAAAGCAGGAGCGCAGAACGTAGTGGCTGATCATTTATCTCGGATTCTAGTTCAGAATCCAAATCCAACCATACCTATTGCTGATTGTTTCCCAGATGAGTGTATCTTGGCTATTTCAGAGGTCCAAACCCCTTGGTATGCTGATATTGTGAATTACTTGGCTATTGGGTGAATACCTGAGGATTGGTCCAAGCAAAGAAAAGATAAATTTTATTTTGAGGTTAAGTACTACTTATGGGAGGATCCTGAATTGTTTAAACTTTGCGCTGATCAGACTATCCGTAGATGTGTCCTTGAGAATGAAATCCACAGTATTTTGACATTTTGCCATAATTTTGCTTGTGGAGGACACTTCTCAGGGAAGAAAACGATTGCCAAAGTGTTACAGAGTGGATTTTATTAGCCTAGCATTCACAAAGATGCCCACACATTCTCTAAGTCATGTCCCTAATGCCAATCTATAGGAGACATGACTAGGAGACACATGATGCCCTTGAACCCCATATTAGTGGTTGAGATCTTTGATGTTTGGGGTATTGACTTTATGGGACCTTCACACTATCCTTTGATATCAATATGTCCTCGTAGCTGTAGATTATGTGTCCAAATGGATCGAGGCAATCCCAACTAAAACAAATGATCACAAGATTGTTATGGAGTTTGTTAAGAAGAACATCTTTAGCCGATTCGGGATGCTCAAAGCTATAATCAGTGATGGAGGGACCCATTTCACACATAAGCAATTTAGGAACCTTCTTGCTAAATAAGGGGTTACACACAAGATTTCTACACCCTACCATCCACAGACAAATGGCCAAGCTGAGGTTTCAAATAGGGAGATCAAGAATATATTGCAGAAGATGGTTAGACCCGATAGGAAGGATTGGGCTACTAAGCTCGATGATGCACTTTGGGCCTACTGTACAGCCTATAAAACCCCCATTGGAATGTCATTGTACCGTTTAGTATTTGGTAAGGCCTGTCACCACCCTGTAGAAATAGAACATAGGGCTTATTGGGTAATTAAGGAATGCAACTATCATCTGGATAAAGCAGGAAAGCATAGGAAGTTGTAGTTGACTGAGCTCGAGGAAATTCGTAATGATGCTTATGAGAATGCTCGTATTTACAAGGAGAAAACCAAAGCTTTCCATGACATGCATATATCTAGTAAAAGCTTTGAACCTAATCAGAGGGTTTGGTTGTTTAATGCCAAGTTACGTTTATTCCCAGGAAAGCTCAGGTTGAGGTGGAACGACCCTTATACTATTACACATATCTTTTCACATGGAACCGTTGAGATCACAGACCCAAAGACAGGTCAAACTTTCACTGTGAATTGTTAGAGGCTGAAACCTTACATTGAGAACATTGAACCTAGCCTTGTCCCAGAGAAGGCGGCACTTTTAGACTACTGAAAGGTGCACGCTTGGCTGAAGGCATTAAACTTAGCACTTGTTGGGAGGCAACCCAACCCAATTTTGCTCATATGTAATAGATTAATTTCTTTTCAAGTTGGAGCTAGTGTTTTAAACGAGAATAATTCAGAGCTATTAAGGTGATATCTTCCCCTTCTCATGCTTACTTTCTATTCATCAGCATACAATGAGGACATTACATGAAATAGGCATGGGGGGGTGGGTAAAATTTTACTAAGTCACCTATATCTAGTTTCCATCAGTCTTACATATTTGCATTAGCAAAAAAAAAAAAAAAATCACTTATATATAGCATTTATTCAAAAATATTTTTATCAAGGAGGTTTTATTGAGAATTTTTCTTCTTGAATTATTTCTTAGTTTAGAATCCAGTACATCCATTTCACTTACACATAGACTTTGTAATGGATTCATTATGAAAACCAATAGACATCTTTAGTTTGTCGAGGAGAAGCATTTGCTTCTTTTCCTGAATCCTTGGACAGTTAGTTAAGGAGTCAGGCAAACAATCTTTCGTTAGATCCATCAAATATTTGTGAGGTGAGAGTAGAGTGTCTACTGATGCTCTAAATCTAGTGCGAGGACTCTTAAGTTATGGATAATTGAATAATGATACCTCAGAGTTATGCATAGTTTTCCACTCTCGATTCCAGTGTACGAGCTTTGTGTGAAATTTTGAGAGTCACCAAATAAGGCAAATACATAGAAATCAAGTTTTAATAAAATTATGACTAAGGTGGATGGTTACAACTGTCCTTTATGGAATCCTCGGCTGAAGGAGTATATTAGTGTCAAAGGTCAGAAATACATTATCCTATCCATTCCTTCCCGGTGACGAGAGTAGACACTTCCACCAAATAAGCCACACAATATCCTCTTGAACACCCTCATTTCCCAATAATGCCTCATAAATGAAAGTTGTGTTGTATGGTGTTATGTTGTTATGAAAAAGAGAGAGAGAGAGTGAGTGTAAAGGAACAAAAAAGGGAGCACAGTTTTGAGTGTTTATTTAGGTTGACTTATTTAATAGTCTAGAGATCGAGAGTCTGTAGTATTAGTCTATATGTAACACTAGGTGAGTATGAGCCATCAGATATAAAATCATTTGACTCAGATATCTTCTACCTAAGCCAAAAAGTCAGAGTCAAATCATAGAGTACTTGTTATGTTATCCCAGAGAGAAGTTTGCCTATCTTGATAGAGTTTTTACTGAGGGTCTAGTACAAACTTTAAGTGTGTTTTAGCATTTCACTTGAATCCGTTACTTATGCTACTATCACTACATTTTCATGTTGTCTGGATCTCTAAACTTTTGAAAGACAAGAAGAAAACTTTTGTTAAACCCTTGCTAAAAAAAAGAAGAGGAAGAAGAGAGAAAGAATCAGTCCTTTGGGTGCCAAGTTGTAAATATCATGGATCATATATTTTCATTCTTGCATTTGCTCTAGGACTAGCAAAAGATAGGTATGGAGGTGTGATAAATCCATATTTATATACATAATTTATGCCTAACTATTATTAGTTTAAGAGTAAAATAGTTTACATTGTATTGAATTAGATTATATTAGTCACATTATAATATTTTGTAAATATTGCATTTTTAGAGGTATAATTATAATTTTTGCTGCTATTTATATCTGATTTCTTGATTTATTTTTTTTATGTGTGCAGGCACCAAGTTTGAAATTGATTTGAACTTTACATAAAGGAAAAATTATTTTGATGAGGTTGAACCTATTTTCTATACCAAAATCCAAACCCAATTAGACGTTAACCTTAACTTATTTAAAAATGCAATCCCATAACCTTTCCCACGTGTACTACCCTATATTCCCTCCTATATATAAAAAAAAAATTCCATCCTACCATATTTTCTACCCCCTTGTAATTTCCCATCCCCAACTAATTCCCTTTCTAACTTTTCTTTCGAACAAAAATCCCACGCAACCTCTTCCACCAAATAAACAACCCCTACGTAAATCCCATTCACCTCCAACAAATATCCTTATTTCCGAAAATCCCCCTCATCTCTCGAACCGAAAAACCTATTTTTAAAATTCCTACTTTTCCATCCGATCTCCCAACCCAATCCCACACCCAACAACTCCCCCATTATTTAATCCTACGAGGCCTCTCCTCATTTTCTTTCCCTTCGGATTCTCCCCCTCTCAATTCATCCTCTCCCATTGGTATCTCTCCCTCTCAATTCTCTCTCTCCCTGTGGATTCCGCCACGACCACAACCTCTATGTCGACCCTCATTCGCACTTGCCCTCACCAACAACACATCTGCACGTCCTCAATATAAGGCCGCGACCCCTAGAAACCGCACACTCTCAACAAGCGTTGCACCACCCTCAACCACGACGTCTCTTCTCTCACCTCTCGCCTCCGTGCACATTCTCCACCGACGACCGTCGACGGCTTGCTTCACCCCCATCACGACATCGCCGGACTTCTATCTGATATTATTTTTCTCTTCTTCTTCTTGTTATTATATGTTATTCTGACTTTTTATTAGTAATAAAATTCTTATTTGCATTTATGTGTTCACTTCGTATTTGTCTCCGTATTTGTTTCATTTATTTCCTTTTATTATAAAAAAATATATAAATAATAAAAATAATAAAAATTCATTTACTTGATCAAGTTGGAAACTATCTAGATATCCCTACTTCCCTGTAAGACGACCCGTACTCCCGACATTATTCTCGTATTTTTAGGAGATGATTTCATAAATTTAAAATGACGTGTTTTCGCACCTACGACGACATATTTATCATTATCGTGATTTCATGACCAGTAAGATTACAATCTTTTGAAATATACAAAGAATCCTAAGACCTAAAAAGAAAATAAGTCTTCATTCTCTTGATGCTTTGTCTTGGAAATCACAAATCTTGCAATAGTGTTATGATAGAGAAAATACGCTATTTCCAATTTTTATTTCTTTTGCTTTATTTTATAAAATCATCAAAATATTATTTATGAGGGGTTGAACTAATAATGTCCTCCTCTTTGATGATTTTCAAAACATTTCTAAGGATCTATTTTCTCCCCCTGAATTTTGTAGTTAGAGATCTATATTAAACTCGACTAAGTTTTTAGCTAATTTTGATGATCCTAAGTTTTTCTTTCCCTTTTTGAATGTCATCAACAAGGGTATCCTAAAGGGGTTGAACTATATTAGAATAGGTGAGGTAAGCATGCATTAGCGAAAAATAAACATACATGATTCTAGTTAAGCATGCTAAGCATAATAACATGAGTACAACAAGAGTATAGTTAAACTAAACATGCATCTGTACAACATGCTTCATGAATAAAAGGCTGCATATTATAACAGAAAATGGAAGATAAACATGGCATGCTTGATAAATAAACTATGTTCTTACAATGTTTATAGAGGGCATAAAAGGAGAAGAGCTAGAGAAATGTATGTGCCCTAGTCAAAGTAGCTAATGTTCCCAATAAACATAAGTATGGGGTCAAGGCCCCTTATTACATGCAAACATAAACACAAAAAGGAAACATCAACAACGATAACAACTAGAGCGAAGAAGCAGCCTAATCATCTTGATCTTGGCGATGACATCGACGAGCTGGTCCCTGTCCCATCTGCATGTTGCGAACGTCGGTGTGGAGTTCGTTGATTTCATTGCACATGCCACCTATGTAAGTGTACATCCCACTGGTGCACCTCATCAAAAGGGAAATGACGTCTGAGATTGAATCTGTGGCTGGATCCCATGTATCCTCAAAGCTGGATCTGGGAGCCTTTATCTGAAATGGGCGCTGAGCATAGACACCCGAAAAAGGTGCAAGTGCTTGGTTATCGGCTAGCTCATCTCCTGGGTTGATATGTTCTGGAAGAATGTTCATCATGGCGATTGTGGCCCGGTTGTCGGGCTCGACCTTTTTATTGACTGCTTGATCATTAGTGGGAATCCTATGGCTTGTAATTAGCTTGGATAGGATGGACCCAACGGTAGAGAAGCCCCATGATCTTCATTCATTATACGAAAGATGAGGTGACAGAAGTTAAAGGGGATGTGACAAATGGTGGCAAAAAGGAGCACCTTGTGTTGGCAGGAAATGTAATCGAAGCCACCAAATTTGTTGAGTAGGTCCCAACCAAAAATATGGGAGAGTAAACGGGGACGGGGTTTGAGATTCTTGTAGGGGAGAGTACCAAGATTGGGTTCATACATGTTAGGAAGAATCAACTCTTGGTTGATGACTTCTGAGTCATACTGCCTCAGAATGTCATCAAAATCATTTCCCTCATTAGGAATATCAAGAAGCTCAGAAATTGAGTCATATGTAATGTGGATTTGGCAACCAAAGAGATGAGTGTGTAGCGCAAGCTCATCATTGCTGTAATCGTCAATGATGTTAGCGTAAAATAATCGGATGAGGTCCAAGAACACACCAATAGTTCCAACACCAGAGTGGAATTGACGGTCAAAGTAGTGGAAAAGGTGAAGGGTATCAAAATGTTCACGGAGGTTCAAGTGTGCAAAGTCGTTCCACACTATGAACCGGGGACTCTTGACCTTAGCATTTGCAAAACAACAAAACTATTGTCTAGTGGTGTCGCTACGCAATTGGTCAGCCAAATAGGTGGACAAGGAAGAGGAAGAGCCTTCAGTTTGCTTCCTTTGGGGAGGCATTTTTTGGTAGGGTGGGTGGGGTTGGTTTTATGGGTTGGAAAATAGGGTACCTGTAAAACAAAGTCCATTCCATTCAATAATTTGCATAAAACATGCATCCGCCACATACATTCATCACATACCATAGAAAATCATTATGTGTGGCAGTATGCCTTTGGGCAATACAACTTGCCATACATGAATGTGGCAATATGCTGTTAGATTCAAGCCACTTAGAGGATAGCTTGAGTGGTCATTTGACCCATGTGGCAGTATGCCTTAGGCTTCAAGCCATATGAGTTGGGCTTGAACCACTCAAGACAGTACCCCTGCCATACAAACAACCAAGACAACATTCCACCATATATGAAGGGCATTAATGCCCAAAACAAGTTCCACACCCTAAGTCTTGATCCTAGGTTTAGGGCTTCTATGGCAAGACAGATCAAGGCCATGAGGAGGTTTAAGACTCAAACCATGATGGGAGTAGAGGCCATGGTTAATTTCAAGGAGTTTCAACAACCCAACAAGGGGTTGTTCAAAAACGAGAGGAAAAATGCACAAAACTGAGGTGTAGAAGAGGTCCAAGAGATTATACCCTCGGTGGAGCTCACCCTGACGCGAGGAGGAGGAGGTGTTGGTCATTAGACGTTGGAGACGCGGTGCGGACGACTGGCAGCAGCAGCAGTTGGAGCTCAGTTGAGGGAGTCGACTGGAGGATTTTGGGTTTAAGTCGAGTGGGGCCTTGGGGAGGAGAAGAGGAGGTTTGTATACCCCAAGGGGTCGGGCAAGACTCCCCTTAAAGTTGCATTAAATTTCATCTCAAAACCAACCCGAAATCAGAAGAGGAACTGCAATTCTCGACAATATCAGATGTCTGGAAATACCATCGACGTCTGTATTGCAGGGTAGGGATTTAACCCTTTCTAGGTTGTTGTCCGATTTTTCAATCAGATGAACCATTAGACATCTAATCAAAGTTCTAAATGTTTGATTTCTGTAGTCAGACCTTACTGGAATCTGTCCCAAGCTACAGGTTGTCATCTGATTTTTACGTCAGGCAACCAACTAGAAGTCTGACACGAGAATTAGACGCTGGATATCTGAAATCAGGAACTACTGAACTTATGCAAAAGCTATAGGTTGTTGTTTGATTTTAGAGTTAAACGATGATAATACTACATTTTACAATGTTAATTTTGCCAAAAGGGGGTTGATCTTAAAGGTGAAATACACAGATAACACATCATAAATAGGAATGGGAGCATTGCATGCATCACACATCAAGATTGCTTATAGTGCATTATTAATGGCCATTTGTACAAGTGCATGTCAAAACAGGCCTCAGATGAACGATCGGACTGCTCGGATGGACTCAGAGTGATGAACGGAGTCTAACGGACTCGAAATCAGCTAAATCCAACATCCGGAGCTCCCACTATTGGCCCAAGAAGTTTTGACCGTTGATATGATGATCAACGGTCATGGGGCCGCCACGTGTCAACCTCGCCGTTCCCTCAACCTCCCTCCATCGCGCGACATCACTCTAAGCCGTTCGATCGCAGATCGGACGGCTGGGAATCACGTGCCCGCGTGCTCTTCAACCGCAGCATCCTCATAATGCAGTAGCTCGCGACTGCAGCTCATCTTTGCGACGCAACCGTGAGCGTAGCGCAGCGGAAAGCGCCTCGCCCCCGCACAGTGGGGCATGGGTTCGAATTGCCTCTGCAACGAAAATTCAAGGCGAGATTAGCATGCGCGATTTTGGCCGTCGATGCGCGATCGAGCAGTTGGCAGTAGGCGACGCGGCGCGATCTTGAGCATCTAAGGCAGACGCCCGCGATGATGCACAGGGCACGAGCGCAGCGAGCACGATCTAAGCGCACACCCCTCGAGCGATCTCGACCGTCCGATCCACGATCGGACGTCCCTCAAGCCGCGTACATGGATCGCGCGTGAAGAAGAACGGGTGCGCGCAAACGATCGTCGGGTAGGGTGCTTCACCGACCTTTTGAGAAGGACGTCACTAAAACCCCTTCTTCATTTGGAAAGACCTTCTCCCTATTTAAACCCCTTCCAACCACAAATGGAAGGCATTCAATTCATCTTGCAAGTGTTGTAACACCCTTCTAGCCCCCTTTAGCCCCTCTTGTAGTCAATGGAGTCGACGAGCTGCCGACGGAGCCTCTCTCCACCGCCGTGGCTACCTCGCCGTCTCCCTTCTCTCTCTCTTTCTTTCCCTTTAATCTAGCTTTACTTCTTTTTTTTTATTCAAGCATTTAGCTACTGTTGTATTTGTAAACCTTAAATTGCATGTTTAATATAGTGTTGAAGTTATTTTAAGCAATGGTTATGATTTAAAAGGCTTTAACCCTACACACACACACACTCTCTCTCCCTCTCTCTTTTTTTCGCTCACTCACTCGTTTTTCTACCACATTTTCATGCAAGCAAAAACTCGTTATCTCCATGACATAAAGTGACAAGAAAATCCGATTTTTATGCCTCCCTGTGATCGACACTCGGACTCTCGTTCGTTTCTTCTTTTAAAACTGACGCTGCGAGCACGAACTATAACGATCCTTTTAAACAAATACGTCTCTTGCGCGTCAGTTTTTGGTGTCGTTACCGAGGAGGCAACAGATTTATTTTGTCACTTCCATTTTACATCCATGCTCACATCATCTAACGCCATGTCTCATTCTACTTGATGGTTGCAGGAATTCGACGCTTGGACGGTGAAGCAGTGCAATTTGTGACGGTAACTAGGGAGTAAGTGCAACAAGGACCGGTTGTGAGTAATTCTTCACCCGTGGTTGTTTGCTTGCCTAAAAAACTAAAAAAAAATTGTAAAATTGAAAAAAAATTGGCATGGTGCATGATTGCCTGATCCACATCCTTAACACATCACCCAACAAAAAAAAATACACTTTAACATTACTAATGACCTAAGCTTTTTAGAGTGTTCTTTCTTTTTGAGTGGTGTTTGCGAAGCCACCTTGAATTGACATGGGCCGCATCACTCAACCCTAAAATCAACTCATCTGATTGTAGTTGCATGAACACTAGGATGAGCACTCTAGGGTTTTAGAGCCTCTTCACATCAAAGGAAATCTACTCTCACCAATTGTGTGCAAAACTTGACGTGTCCACCTGAAACTTGTCTGAAAACATTAAGACACGTCAATCCTAAAAGACACAAAAGTAAGAATAAAACATTAAAAGACACCACATCTTAAAAAAAAATCCTTGCTTGAAAATCATGTTTTGATAGGAGCACACACACTGGAATTGGAAAACTAAGAGGCACTACCCCAATCAACGCCTCATCACATAACCCTAGCACAAGCACTATCCTAGCCCTTTTAAAATAGAGTAAACATACCCCAGGCAGGACTGGGTTAAGTCTCGAGAGGCGTCGTTTTGTTCGCTGATCACTTGGCTTTCATTCCCTTAGTAGAATCTGGTGACTAGGCTGCGGGGAAGTGTCAAATGACCGTGGTTGTGGGGTCTATGGAACCGGCGGTGCAAGCCAAAGGAAGAACCTTCCCTACAATCCCCTCATAATCAACCTGGCCAGATTAGCTTTGGGAAGGGAAGTCCAGTGCTTACGGACTTGATCGCCCCTTTGGAGATTTCTAGGTTCCCTAAGGAATACACTATAAGGACTAGGCTTGTTTGCTTGGTTGTGCACACACACTTCTTGCATCTGTCGCTCTTCGCATCCCCTCCTATTCTTCTCTAGTGTATGCACGGGAGACGATCACTTCATCCCGAGTTGTTTGTTTTGGGACGGGAATCCAGGTGACCTGATTCTGCTAGAGACATGGCTGAACTCAGAGTAGATGAGGTTGAGGACCAACCCCCACCAGATACAATGGCCATCATCAAAGCCTAGATTAACGCAAACCACCGGCTTCAGCAACAATAGATCCACACTATCATGCAAGCCATACACCGGTTGCAGAACCCACAGGGGCAACCACCACTACCTTTCCAAGGTCCACAAGGGCAACCGCCACTTGATCCACCACCATTCCAGGACCAACCTAGGCCCTTCCGTGACTTCTACAATCCTTCCGCTATTCGAGTCGAGCCGCACCTTAGGATCCCTGAAGGGGGAGATGATTTTGAGCTAAAACCAAATGTTCTGAGTTTGATTCAGAGCCACTTCCATGGAAGCTCAAATGAAGATCCCTTCTAGCACCTAGGGGATCTTGACCGGATAGCCCGAACTATGAAACCTAGGAACATTAGCCTTGACATTGTTTTGATTAAGATGTTCCCCTTCTCGCTAAGAGACAAAGCATCTCACTGGCTTGGAACCCTAGGTTGACCCATCACCACCTGGGAAGAACTGAGACATGCATTCTTAAAGAAATTCTTCCCCATAGGAAAAACCAATGCCCTCGGAAGAGCCATTACTACCTTTACACTCCAGGGTGGGGAACAGTTCCATGAGGCGTGGGAAAGATTTAATGAACTATTATGGAAATGCCCACACCACGAAGTACCGAGGTGGCAATTGGCCCAGATCTTCTACCACGGTCTGGAGAGCAACCTATGAAACTTCATCGATGCTTCATGCGGGGGGAACTTCCTAAACAATGACGAGGAGAGCGAGTTTGAGCTCTTTGAGTCTATGAGCGAAAATTCACTCAACAATGCCTCCATGACCTAGTTTAGCCGATCCAGTCAACCCCGTGGTGGGATTTATGAGGTACAAGCAAATTCTGGAATGGTTGACATGGATATCATTGCTAAGAAATTGGATCGAGTGGAATTGGTGGATAAAAAGATAGATGAGCTATTGAACCAGACCAGGAACCCGTTACAGACCTTCTCCGTAGTAAAGGGAGTTCACAATGTTGACTTAGTATAGCCCTTAAGCCAAATGAACCTGGAACAATCCCTGACCAAGTTCCAAGGAGGGACCTTTGCTCCCTCAACCCTTGATTACTCTCTTCCCTCCCCCTCGACATCTGCTATCCTTGAAGATGTACAGGCTGTCCAAGGTTATGCTAAACCTGACCCTTTCTCCAACACTTACAACACCGGCTGGCGTAATCACCCAAACTTTGCTTGGACAAACTAGAAACCGCCTCAATTTCAGAACCCACCCAGGCCAAACCAACAACCAAACCTGCCCCCTATCATCAAGGACCACCAGTTAGACCGCCATATAATCCGCATAGGGCGGCTCCGCCCCCACAAATCCAAATGGACACCCTGATAAAGATGATGGCTGAAATGAACCAGAAACATTAGGAGGAAATGGCTTTAGTAAAGGGATAGTTAAGCTAGCTGTTGGATTGTAAACAACAAGGATCCCTACCTTCCCAACCACAACCGAACCCGCGAAACATGATTAATAGAGGCCCCAATTCCCAAGGGTTCCAAGGCAATCCCGAGCAGGCTCACATGGTCCAGCCAGCCCCACAAACACCCCCTGGGTTTAGTGCTTCATCGTCCTCGTCTTCTCAAGGATCAACCTATGGTCTCAATGCCTCTGCAAATGCGGTAACCTTAAGAAGCGGCACCAAAACCTAGGACCCTAAATGGCCGACTCTTCCTGAGACTTCACCTTCTGAAACACCTGACTCAGAAGAGGCACTGGAAAAATCCAAGGACCTAGAAATAGATCCTATCCACGTTCAGACACCATATCCCGAGGCCTTGGAGACAATCAAGAAGAAGAAAAGTGTTGTGGAAATTGAGGAGCTTTTGGAGATCTTTAAGCAGGTTCATATTAATATTCCTCTCCTTGAAGTCATCAAACACATCCTGGCTTGCGCCAAGATTCTAAAGGATGCCTCTACACCCAAACGTAAGCCAAGACCTCAAGCACCTAGGAAGGTTGTGCTCTCAAAGCAAGCAAGTTCCGTAATATCATGCAACCTTCCGCTCAAGCGAACTGACCCAGGAGCACCCCTGATATCCTGCAATATTAGGGAAATGACATTTGATAGAGTGCTCCTGGACTTAGGTGCTTCCATCAATCTGATTCCGACAACCCTATACCACTAATTTGAATTCGGAGAATTGACACCCACACCAGTTACCATCCAATTGGCTGATAGATCTGTGAAAACCCCAAAGGGGGTTGTCGAGGACGTAATTGTGAGGGTCAAGGACTTCTATTTTCCGGTCGAATTTTTGGTGCTCGACATGGAAGTTCCTGAACATCTACAGAACACACCCATCATCCTAGGCAGACCCTTCTTGGCTACGGCTAAGGCAAATATCGATTGTGACACAGGATGCTTGGAAATTGCCTTCGGAGACAAGAAAATGTAGCTAGATATCTTCCGGGCAACCAAGTCTTTTGATTGTGACTGTATCGAGGACCACGACCTCGTGGATCCTTTGGTCGAGGAATGCCTCACCCTTAGTTCTGTCTCGGACTACCAATCCTGTAACAATTGTTCTGACCCATCACCATCTATGCCCATGGACCTTTGTAAGGCTGATTACCATCAACCAACACCATTCGAGGAAATTGATGTTGATCAACTCCCACCTTTCCCCTTTCCATCAAACATTGTTCCACCCATACCTGAACTAAAGTCGCTACCCGAGAAGCTTAAGTATGTCTTCCTGGGACCTGACTAGACCTTCCCCGTAATTATCAATGCCAACTTAACTAGGGATCATGAACTTAGATTGACAGCAACCCTATCAGAACACAGGGCTACCATTGGCTGGACTATTTCAGATCTAAGAGGAATTAGCCCCACCTATTGTACCCACAAGATCTACCTAGAAGATGGAGCATGACCCTCTCGTCAGATGCAGAGACGGTTAAACCCAAATATGCGGGAGGTCGTTAAGAAGGAAATTATCAAGTGGCTTGATGCCGACATCATCTATCCCATCTCCGATAGCCCCTGGGTGAGCCCCACTCAAGTGGTTCTGAAGAAAGCCGGGCTCATCGTTGTCACCAATGAACGTGGCGAATCCATCCCCACCCGCACCACCATCGCATGGCGGGTGTGTATTGATTACAGGAAACTCAATGAAGCAACCAAGAAGGATCATTTCCCCTTGCCATTCATCGACCAGATTCTTGAAAGATTGGCAAGGCAAAAGTATTTTTGCTTCCTGGATGGATATTCAGGATAAAACCAAGTAGCAATTGCTCCTGAAGATCAAGAGAAGACCATATTCACTTGCCTGTACAACATGTTTGCATTTTGTCGTATGCTGATCGGGTTATGCAATGCACCTGCTACCCTTTAGCGTTGCATGCTAGCCATTTTTTCAGAAATGGTGGGTGAATACTTGGAGGTCTTTATGGATGATTTATCTGTATTTGGGAATTCATTCGAAAACTATTTGAGAAACTTGGAGAAAATCCTGAAACGATGTATCGAGGTTAATTTGGTGTTAAGTTGGGAAAAGAGCCATTTCATGGTTCAAGAAGGAATTGCCTCGGTCACATCGTATCACATAGGGGCATTGAAGTGGATCGGGCTAAAGTTGATTTGATTTCCAAACTTCCTCCACCTAACTTGGTCCGGCAGATTCGTTCGTTCCTTGGACATGTTGGCTTCTATCGAAGATTCATCAAAGACTTCTCCAAGCTTTCCAAACCTTTGACCAACCTTCTGGCCAATGACGCTTTATTCCACATGACCTCTGATTGCGTCCAGGCTTACCACACCCTCCGGGACTTAGTTTCTATAGCGCCTATACTTTACCCTCGGATTGGTCCCAGGACTTTGAGATCATGTGTGATGCATTAGATTTTGCCCTAGGTGCCGTCCTGGGACAAAGACAAGACAAGAAACCCGTGGTGATCTACTACGCGAGCAAGATGTTGGACGAGGCCCAACGAAATTATATGGTCATAGAGAAAGAACTGCTCGCTGTAGTTTTTGGACTTGAAAAGTTCCGATCTTACCTTCTGGGATCCTATGTGACCATCTATACGAACCATTCAGCCATCCGGCATCTATTGGCTAAAAAGGATGCGAAGCCCAGGCTCATCAGATGGATCCTGCTCTAGTAGGAATTTGACCTGGAAATCCACGACAAAGCCGGATCAAAGAATTGTGGTTTCCCTACTTAGAGGGGGTGTGATTAGCGTGACGTAAAAATTGCGGAATTGAAAATATACCAATCTCACAAAATAAACAATCACACAAAGTACACATAGATTTTTAGGTGGAAACCCAAACCGGGTGAAAACCACCACCTAACCCTCTCGAGTTAGGATTTTCCGATCAACCAAGTTGATCAAATCCACTAAACGAATACTTAAACGAGGGTGATTCAACCTCAATTACAACCACGCTACTTTATACGAGGGTAGCGTACCTCAAACCCTTTCTCTTCACGAGAAGGATTTTGTCTTACGAAGGAGACGGGAATTCGAAAAGCGAATACCCAACTAAAGTAACAAAGGTAAATAATAACAATCCTATAGAGCCAACAAAGATTTAAACCTAGCTTCTATAGGAATTAGGAAACTCCCCTTTGATGGAAGTGCGTCGAATCGGTGACGCGGGTGCGTGACTCACGCAACGGCGCAACGTCACTCTCGTGAACTACGGTGGGAGAGCGGGTGAGCAAATGATTGATGCTCTCTAGATGAAGAACTTAAACTTGGAAAGCAAGGGCTTCTCTTGGACACAAAAGAGTGGAAATGCTTGTTCTTAGTGTGTCTAGGTGTGTGTTGAGTGGCAAAAGCTCCCCTCTATTTATAGAGGCCTTAGGAAGGCTTTGGAAGGCTTTGGAAAACTTCCATAGCCGTTGGGTGCAAAGCCCAAGAGAATCAGGCCGAAATCGGGAACAATCATTGCACTGACAGGGTTATCAGACATTTGATCCTGGCATCAGACGTCTGGAAGATCAGTTTAAGACGTATGGGATCAAAGTCAGACGTCTGATTTTAGGCAGGTTTCTTCCTAACTTGAATCAGAACTAAACAGGGTTCTAGTGCAAGTCCATCAGACAACATACAGGACATCTGGCACTATGTCTAGACGTTTGGAAACCTGCTTTTCTGCGGGAATGGATTCCAAGAGAGTGCAACGGCTAGAAAATCTCTGAGAAGAGATTTTCGGGTCAGCCGAGGCAAAACGGTCATGTATCAGACGTTTGGAAATGATTATAGACGTCTGATAAGGCTCTAACGGTCATATCCTTCAGTGTTTGTTAAGCTAGCCAACGTTCCACTAATTAGATGTCTGGCAAAAACATCAGACGTCTTCTAAGACGTCTGGACTAAGGTCTGGGTGTTTGATTTCATCAGACAGAACTAAATAAGTCCAGTATAAATGTTATCGGACGTCTGAGTCAATAGTCAGACGTCTTAAAACTCATTATCGGACGTTTGATTTTTAGATTAGACGTCTGAAAAGGCTGTTTCAACCCTATATTGGTTTTCTAAGTTCTCTACAGAAAACCTAAGTATCCTAGGGTTGTGCATGTGTTCCTAGGACTACTGTTAGGGTACTTTGAGGCTCTTTAACATGATGTTCTAAGGAACAAAAAGAGCAAGGAAATAAAGACAAAAGTACATGAAAGAAATAAATAGAATTCTATCCTATTCTTCTTGTCCTTCCATCTTCAATCTATCGCTCCTCGCGAATCTCCTCTGTTCTTCATCAAGCTCCTCGTGAATCTCCTCTGTTCTTCATCAAGCTCCTCGTGAATTTCCTCTGTTCTCCATCAAGCTCCTCCAATCCATCCTGGATGCGAGTTCGATCTCCGTCTAATCACGTCTCCATTTGCAATTTGTCTGAAATCTAAGACTCCAAGTGCAAATGTTAAATGACACGTGTTTTGTTATCATCAAAACAAATGGTCGTGGTGCTCTAGCACCAACAATCTCCCCCTTTTTGATGATGAAAAAACCATAAATAATAACTCAAAAAAAATTCTCCCCCTTTTTGACATTATCAAAAAGGTTTAATTGATTTTAAATTACCTATAACTCCCCCTTAAAGCATGCTCTTCTATGAATTTCTTTTAACAAAAGTAATGTCCTCCCCCTTTATATAACAATAAGATAGCTATTATTTTTCTCTCCCTTACTAAAGGAAATTTAGCTAACTTACATCTCCCCCTTAATAATTGACAATTAACTCATAATTTTTAACTCCCCCTATCTAAATGCTAATGATAAACAAAGATAGGGTCAAGAATTTTTACCTCACCTACCATGGCCAATAAAACGGCCCAAATGGTGGTGGTGGATGCCACATTGGATGGGGCTCCCATCTGTAGCTTGGAGGCCCGGGCATTGGTGCCGGTCTCCAGTCTGGTGGTCGACGTGCAGCGGGTCCATCGTTTGTTCGCTATCTCGTTGGTCTTCTCGTTCTCCTCCTTGGTCTGCTCCTTGGTTCTCCCAATACGAGTTGGCCAGCTTTGAGCTTGTAGGTTCAATCCTTTGTGTTGTAGTCTTTATGACCTACAAAATAGGATTCCAATTCTTTCTTCAGTATCCAAGTGAGCTTGGATTCGGATCTGTTAGTGGATCTCCTTGACGGAGATCCTTTCTCAACCTTAGGACTATAAAATTTATCTACTTTGTTGATTAATTTGTTAGAGTTTTCCCTAAGACATGCAATTTCTTTTTCTATAATATGCATCTTAGTCTTCAAATCAGAAATTTCTAACTTTAAACTATCATTTTCTTCAATCAATTTAGTATTTTCATTGATTAAATTTTTATTTTCTAATAACAAGTTATTATCCTTAGGACTAGTTTCTATGTCCTTGAGTTATTTTTCTCACCTGTCATTTTTAGTTTTAAGAAAACTAAGGTTCTTTTTAATGTTTTTATTTTCTATCTTAAGTGCTTTACTAACTTCAAAAAGCTCATTAAATGTATCTTGTAAATCAAAATTTACCTTGTTGTCAGAGTCGGTTCCGTTTTCGTTGTCACTATCACTTCCTCTAGCCATGAAACCAAAGCAAGTGGTTTCTTCTTCTATAGACTTTTCTTCTTCTTCTTCCTCCGAGCTCGAATCGTCCCAAGTGGCTTGGAACGCCTTCTTCTTAGATTTCTTCTCCTTTTCCTTTTTCTTCTCTTTTTTGAGAAGAGGGCACTCTGGTCGTAGGTGCCCTTTCTCGTTGCAGTGATAGCAACATCTCAGGCTTTCCTTCTTCTCCTTTTTCTCTTTCTTTGATTCCCTACAAAACTTGGAAAATTTCTTAAGTAAAATTTTAAAGTCTTCGTCGTCGAAACTTACCTCGCTATCCGATGTGACTTTGAAGGTGAGAGTCTTCTTCGGTTTAGGCTCCGGTGTATCCTTCTTCTTCTTCTTCTGCTTCAACTTTGTCTCGTAGGCCATTAGATTGCCTAGGAGATCTTCCATGTTGAGCTCCTCCACTTCGTTTGCCTCCTCGATGGCGGTGACTTTCTGTTCCCACTCCGGTCCGAGGGAACGAAGAAGCTTCCCTTGAAGCTCCCCCTTGATGAAAGTCTTCCCTAAAGCTTTCAAATTATTTACAACGAGAGTGAACCTTAGAGGTACCTTCGTGAGTTACCTCAAGTGTATGCCAAATCTCGTATGCGGTGGCACATTGCGAGAATCTGTTGAACTCCGCTGGGCTGAGTGCGCAATACAACGCGTTCATTATTTTCGCGTTGAGCGAGAGTTCCCGGATCTATTGCTGCGAGTATCCCACGGCGGGTCTTTCTGGGATGTGGAAGGGGGTCTCGCACCTAGCCCAAATCGTGAAGTCAGTGGCTTGAAGCCACATCTTCATCTGCAGCTTCCAGTAGGGGTAGTTGCTCCCGTCGAAGAACGGCGAACGAGTTGTAGACTTGCCCTCGGAAATCCTACTCGCAGAACTGCTCCCCTCCATGATCTTCTTGCCCGGGTGTTACTCCGATTAGCAAGAACCTGCTCTGATACCAATTGTGGTTTCCCTACTTGGAGGGGGTGTGATCAGTGTGATGTAAAAATTGCGGAATTGAAAATATATCAATCTCACAAAATAAACAATCACACAAAGTACACAAAGATTTTTAGGTGAAAACCCAAACCGGGTGAAAACCACCACCTAACCCTCTCTAGTTAGGATTTTCCGATCAACCAAGTTGATCAAATCCACTAAACGAATCACTTAAACGAGGGTGATTCAACCTCAATTACAACCACACTACTTTATACGAGGGTAGCGTACCTCAAACCCCTTCTCTTCACGAGAAGGATTTTGTCTCATGAAGGAGACGGGAATTCGCAAAGCGAATACCCAACCAAAGTAACAAAGGTAAATAACAACAATCCTATAGAGCTAACAAAGATTTAAACCTAGCTTCTATAGGAATTAGGAAACTCCCCTTTGATGGAAGTGCGTCGAATCGGTGACACGGGTGCGTGACCCATGCAACGGCGCAACATCGCTCTCGTGAACTACGGGGGGAGAGCGGGTGCGCAAATGATTGATGCTCTCTAGATGAAGAACTTGAACTTGGAAAGCAAGGGCTTCTCTTGGACACAAAAGAGTGGAAATGCTTGTTCGTGGTGTGTCTATGTGTGTGTTGAGTGGCAAAAGCTCCCCTCTATTTATAGTGGCCTTAGGAAGGCTTTGGAAGGCTTCCATAGCCGTTGGGTGCAAAGCCCAAGAGAATCAAGCCGAAATCAGGAACAATCATTGCACTGACAGGGTTATCAGACGTTTGATCCTGGCATCATACGTCTGGAAAATCAGTTTAAGATGTCTGGGATCAAAGTTAGACGTCTGATTTTAGGTGGGTTTCTTCCTGATTTGAATCAGAACTAAACAGGGTTCTAGTGCAAGTCCATCAGACGAGATATAGGATGTCTGGCACTATGTCTGGATGTTTGGAAACCTGCTTTTCTGCGGGAATGGATTTCCAAGAGAGTGCAACGGCTAGAAAATCTCTGAGAAGAGATTTTCGGGTCAGCCGAGGCAAAGCGGTCATGTATCAGACGTTTGGAAATGCTTACGGACGTCTGATAAGGCTTAAACGGTCATATCCTTCAGTGTTTGTTAAGCCAGCCAACGGTCCACTAATTGGACGTCTGGCAAAAACATCAGATGTCTGGACTAAGGTCTGGACGTCTGATTTCATTAGACAGAACTAAATAAGTCTAGCCTAAATGTTATCGGACGTTTGAGTCAACAGTCAGACGTCTTAAAACTCATTATCAGATGTCTGATTTTCGGATTAGACGTCTGAAAAGGCTGTTTCAACCCTATATTGGTTTTCTAAGTTCTCTACAGAAAACCTAAGTATCCTAGGGTTGTGCAGGTGTTCCTAGGACTACTGTTAGGGTACTTTGAGGCTCTTTAACATGATGTTCTAAGGAACAAAAAGAGCAAGGAAATAAAGACAAAAGTACATGAAAGAAATAAACAGAATTCTATCCTATTCTTCTTGTCCTTCCATCTTCAATCCATCGCTCCTCGCGAATCTCCTCTGCTCTCCATCAAGATCCTCGTGAATCTCCTCTGTTCTCCATCAAGCTCCTCCAATCCATCCTGGATGCGAGCTCGATCTCCTTCTAATCACGTCTCCATTTGCAATTTGCCTAAAATCTAAGACTCCAAGTGCAAATGTTAAATGACACGTGTTTTGTTATCATCAAAACAAATGATCGTGGTGCTCTAGCACCAACAAGAATGTGGTGGCTGACCACCTATCCAGACTCCACCCAGACCACATTGGGCCCTCCCTGCCTTTATCTGACACCTTTCCTGATGAACACATTCTGACTGTGCAAGACAAAAAACTACCTTGGTATGCTGACTATGTCAACTACCTAGTTGTAGGTCAGACCCCACACAGCTGGTCCAGACAGCAATGGGACAAGTTCTTGGCCGAGGCTAAGCATTATTTCTAGGATGATCCCATGCTGTTTCGCCTCTGTGCCAACCAGATCATCAGGAGGTGTATCCCTGAGGACGAAGTTCAGAGTGTGTTATCTTTTTGTCACAACCAAGCCTGTGGTGGCCACTTAGGAAAGAAAACGGCTGCAAAGGTTCTGTAGTCCGGATTTTATTGGCCTTCCTTATTTAAGGATGCACACAATTTTGCTAAGACTTGCTCTCCCTGCTAGACGCTGGGGACCATGACCAGAAAAAATATGATGCCCCTCCAGTCCATTTTGATTGTCGAGATCTTCGACGTTTGAGGTATTGATTTTATGGGCCCCTTCCCACCATCCAACGGCTTTGAGTACATCTTAGTCTTGGTAGACTATGTCTCTAAATGGATTGAAGCCATTGCCACCCACCGTTGCGATTATAAGGCTGTCATGGACTTTGTTAAGCAGAACATCTTTTCCTGGTTTGGAATACCAAAGGCCATGATTAGTGATGGTGGAAGTCATTTTATCCACACCCAATTCCGTACCCTACTCATAAAATACGGGGTCAACCACCGCATTGCTACCTTGTATCATCCACAAACAAATGGGCAGACCGAGGTCTCAAACAGGCAGATCAAGAATATTCTACAGAAGACTGTGAGACCTGACAGGAAGGATTGATCCGCACGATTGGATGATGCCCTGTGGGCATATCGGACCGCTTTCAAGACCCTGATCGATATGCCGCCTTATCGCCTGGTCTTTGGCAAAGCTTGCCACCTTCCTGTCGAGTTGGAACACCAGGCTTACTAGGTCGTCAAGCAGTGTAACACGGATCCCCAGTTAGTCGACGCGCAGAGGACGCTCGAACTCTCCGAGCTTGAGGAAATTCGTCGAGGCACTTTTGAGAATAGTCGGCTATACAAGGAGAAAATGAAAGCCGTCCACGACCGACTCATCCATAGAAAAACCTTCGAGCCTAATCAGCAAGTTTGGCTTTTCGATGCCCGTCTAAAACTCTTTCCAGGGAAGCTCAGGTCCAAGTGGATAGGATCATTTAGGGTGGTCAGGCCCAACTCCAATGGGGCAGTTGAAATCGTTGATCCGAACACGGGGCACACTTTCATAGTTAATGGACAAAGATTGAAACACTTCCTCACCCAGGTTCCCCCGAAGGAGGTTGTCACCCTCATTGAGGGATGACACAAAGCACTACTCAGCTGGAGGCGTTAAACTCATCACTTCCTGGGAGTAAACCCAGAAGATTCAGACTGATTTGGTACTTTACTTCACTCAAGTAATATCTTTTTGACCCCTGTGCATCCATGTATTTGTCAATGAGGACATTTTTCAGCTTAAGCATGGGGGGAGGTAAATTGCATGATTCTGAGTTCATTTCATCAGTTTGAATAGAATAAAATAAAATTAAAAAAAATTGAATTTAGGAAGAAAAAGTTAGGCATTAGAAAATTGTCAATAGTGGGAAATAATACGGAAAGAACTTGAACACTTAGACTTTTCAAGCCTCCAGACTTAATCAGCCTTGGTGTCCGTTAAAATATGGATTTAGCTTCAAATCCTTGCAACCTTAATCTACTATAATCCACGAACTAAATAAGGTGATAAGTATACGACTTATCAACTCACCCTCTAACTCAGAAGGACTTTTAGTCTAAGCATCTGCACACATTTTTTTTGCACAGACTCACTCCTTGGAGATTCTGACAGAAATTGGGTAGCTAATGAACTTTCTAGGGTGGTATGGTTGGCAAGTTGTCATGGGTAATAGCCCATTGGAAGGTTGTCCAGAGCCCAGCCACAGGACCACCTTCTCTTTATTGCCTCTAGGTAAATTTGAGATCAGGGAAGCCACCTGCCAAATAAAAAAAAAAGAAAAAAAAAGAGAACAAAATAAACCACACTTCACCGCACGAGTATGGCTGGAAAGTGATTGTGGGTAACTGCCCATTGGTTGGTTATCCAGAACTCAGCTCAGTAAATGCACAAAAAGAACCAAAACACTTAAGGAAGAAGCAGGAAAGTAGAGCAAGCCAGGGAGGTATACATTGGAAAAATCCTTGTGTTGACCCCAAGTAAAGCAAATGTAGGGAGAAAGTTACCGATCGAACAAATACATCTTTAGGCAAAACACTTCCTTTTCGGGTCACCTAGGGGCGTAGAAACCTGAAGTTTGTCTAAATTACCGTTGAGTGAATCTATCACGATCTTCACACCAAGATGCTTAGCACTTAGAGTTTTTTTCGAGTTTTGGGTGGGTTGGGTAGCCGTAAAAAGTTATCAACACACTCTTAACTCCAAAAATCTAAAAAATGAGAGAAGATAAAAAAAAAATATGTATATATATACATGCCTTAAAGTAAGGATTCGGGCGATTCATATTTTGGCAGACACCCGGGCACTGCTTAGTCTTTGTAGATCAGGATCTTAGTATATTTCATCCTATTGACAAGTGACGAAATGTCCAAGTAATTACTTCTTGAATTCTGACTGGAAATAATGGCTAGAATAAACCTTGCTAGGGACTAGCAAGGTGTAAGCATGGGGGTATGATAACACTACATTTTACAATGTTAATTCTGCCAAAAGGGGGTCGATCTTAAGGGTGAAATGCACAGATAACACATCATAAATAGGAATGGGAGCATTGCATGCATCACACATCAAGATTGCTTATAGTGCATTATTAATGGCCATTTGTACAAGTGCATGTCAAAACATGTCTCAAATGAATGATCGGACTGCTCGGATGGACTCAGAGCGACGAATGGAGTCCAACGGACTCAAAATCAGCTAAATCCGACATTCGGAGCTCCCACTATTGGCCCAAGAAGTTCTGATTGTTGATCTGATGATCAACGGTCATGGGGCCGCTATGTGTCAACCTCGCCGCACCCTCAACCTCCCTCCATCATGTGGCATCACTCTAAGCCATCCGATCGCAGATCAGACGACTGGGAATCACGCACCCGTGCGCTCCTCAACTGCAGCAACTCTCTACCGTTGGATCTTCATCCAACGGTTGCTCGCATCGCGACCGCAGCTCATCTTCGCGACGCCACCGCGAGCGTAGCGCAGCGGAAAGCATCTCATCCCCGCACAGTGGGGCGCGGGTTCGAATCACCTCCGTAGCGCAAATTCAAGGCGAGATTGGCACGTGCGATTTCGGTAGTCGATGCGCGATCGAGTGGCTGGCAGCAGGAGATGTGGCGCGATCTCGCGCATCCAAGGCGGATGCCACGATGACGCGCGGGGCGTGAGCACAGCGAGCGTGACCCAAGCGCATGCCCCACGAGCGATCTCGACTGTCCAATCCGCGATTGGATGGCCCTCAAGCCACGCACACGGATCGCATGTGAAGAAGAACGGGTGCACGCGAACGACCGCCGGCCAGGGCCCTTCTTCATTGGGAAATACCTCCCTATTTAAACTCCTTCCAACCACCCATGGAAGGCATTCAATTCATCTTGCAAGTGTTGTAACACCCTCCTAGCCCCCTTTAGCCCCTCTTGTAGTCAACGGAGTCGACAAGCCGCCGACAGAGCCTTTCTCTACTACCGTGGCCACCTCGCCGTCTCCCCTCTCTCTCTCTTTCTTTCCCTTTAATCTAGCTTTACTTCTTTTTTTTATTCAAGCATTTAGCTACTGTTGTATTTGCAAACCTTAAATTGCATGTTTAATATAGTGTTGAAGTTATTTTGAGCAATGGTTATGATTTAAAAGGCTTTAACCTTACACACACACACTCTCTCTCTCCCTCTCTCTCTTTTTCTCTCTCTCACTCATTTTTCTACCACGTTTTATTGCAAGCAAAAACTCGTTATCTCTGTGACATAACGTGACAAAGAAAATTCAATTTTTACGCCTCCCTATTATCGACACTCGGACTCTTGTCGTTTCTTCTTTTAAAATCGACGCTGCGAGCACGAACTATAACGTTCCTTTTAAACAAACACGTCTCTCGCGCTTCAAACGACTGATCGGACGTCTGCATCAATTCTCTGATGTCCGATTTCTGAATCAAGGGGACAATCACTTTAGACCCTGATACACATTAGTCATTTGCATGAAGGCATCAGACGATAGGTGGAGACATCTGGTATAGTGTCGAACGTCTGAAAGACAGTTTTCAAGAAATTTTGAATTTTATTTCATTTAAACAAGTCGATGTCTGTACAGATACCCAGACGTCTACTTTTCATTGTTTTCAAACATAAGACGTTTGTACGTACTGTTAGACGTCTGATAGCATTTTGATGTTTGAACAAGGTTTGAAGGATCTCTGACTTGATAAAGTCAAATTTCCTTTAATGTTCATTACATACAAAATTCTACTAAGTCACTAAATTCTTCAAATATCAGTTAGCTTACATATACTTAATTTTCTACGTATAAAATTGAATCGATCATAATTCAAAGGTTCAGTGAAAATAGCAGCCAACTGCAACTCAGTACAAATAAATTCAACTTCAATTTTTCCCTTAAGTACATTATCCCTCAAGAAATGATGTTGAACATCAATATGTTCTGTATGGGAGTGATGAATGAGATTTTTTGAAAGGTTTATAGCACTAGTATTATCACATAATATATTTATCTTGCTAAATATCAGATTGAAATCCTTTAAAGTATTTTTTATCTATAAAACTTGGGAACATGCTAAGGCAGCAGCTATATACTCAGCCTCCGTGGTTGATAAGGCTACACTAAATTATTTCTTTGAGAACTAATAGACTAGTGATTCACCTCAGAATTGGCACGTCCCACTAATGCTCTTCCTATCGATGCAGCTACCTACGTAGTTCACATCGCTATATGTAACTAGGTTAAAATGTGTACTCTTAGAGTAGAACATGCCATAATTAGATGTGTCAACTAGGCTTCTAAATATTCTTTTAATTGCATGTAGATGTGATTGTTTAGAGTTTGATTGGAACCTAGCACATAAACAAGTACTAAATAAAATGTCTGGTCTATTAGAAGTTAAATATAATAATGAACCAATCATACTACGGTACAATTTCTAATCAACGGGCATACTTAATTTGTCCAAATCAAGGGAGGTTGTAACACTCATAGGAGTGTTTTTCCCGTGACTTTTCTCCATTTTGAATCGTTTTAGCATCTCCTTTGTGTACTTTGATTGACACACAAAGGTGATGAATTCGAGTTGAGTGATTTGTAAATCCAAGAAGAACTTGAGTTCACCCATCAAACTCATTTTGAATTCTTCCTGCATAATCTTGGAAAACTTTCTACACAATGATTCATCACTACCACTGGAAAGAATATCATCTACATATATTTGAACTAATAAAATATCTTTTCCTCTTCTTTTAATGAATAATGTAGAATTAGCTTCTCCTATAGAGAAGTTTGCATTTAACAAATAGTCTTTGAGTCTCTCATACCAAGCTCTAGGAGCCTGTTTTAGCCCATATAAAGCCTTGCTTAGTTTGTAGACAAAATTAGGTTTATCATGAGACTCAAAATCAGGATGCTGTTTCACAAAAACTTTCTCCTTAATGAATCCATTAAGAAAGACACTCTTAACATCCATTTGAAAGAGTTTGAAGCCAAGGAAGGCAACATAAGCTAGTGGCATGCAAATTGATTTGAGTCGAGCTACGGGAGCGTAGGTCTTATCGAAATCAATCCCTTCTTCTTGGTTATAGCCTTGTGCTACCAATCTATCCTTGTTCCGAATAACCATGCCATATTCATCCAACTTATTCCGGAATACCCATTTTGTTGTTATTATTGTTTGCCCTTTGGGCTTAGGTACTAGATCCCAAATTTCATTCCTTTGGAATTGGTTGAGTTCTTTCTACATAGCCATCATCCAAGGTTCATTGAAACATGCTTCCTCAACACTCTTCGGTTCAACTTGAGATACAAAGGCGGAAAGATCGAAAGAATAATTAAAATGAGATCGGGTTTTAATGCTATAGAAAATACTTCTTACGACTTGACTTTCGGGGTGATCCCTTTGAAATATCCAAACTTTTAGAAGATTGTGGACATTGGAGTTTCGAATGTCAGATACATCAATAGAAGAATCATCCTCATCTTTCACATTGACTCTATCAATAGAAGAAGAGTTGGGTGATTTATCGAAGGAGACATGAAGGGTTTCCTCCACTACTAATGTGGTTTTGTTAAAAACATGATATGCCTTACTACATGAAGAATAACCAATAAAGATGGCTTCTTCAACTTTGGCATCAAATTTATCTAAATTAAAGCGGGTATTCAAAACAAAACAACGGGATCAAAAAACTTTAAAATAACTAATTTTGGATACTTTCTCATAGTATAGTTCAAAATAAGTTTTTCGCAATCTGAGTCGAATTAAAATGCGATTTAATACGTAACAAGCCATGTTAACTGCCTCAGCCCAAAAGTACTTCAGTAACCTGGAGTCTATGCTCCAACAATTGGACAAAAAGACCCAATAGAAATTTTTGGACACAACCCTGATTTTATGAAGACATTGCAGCAGGGCTTAGGGGTGATTGAATTCATTAAACCTAAACCAGCCATGAACCAATGTTGGAAGAGACCTTGGATCAAGATAAATTCAATCACCCCTAGGCCCTAAACTCCTTATCGATTCTCCTATGACTTCAATGTTGGAAGAGGCCTTGGATTAAGATTTAAAAGATGTTGATAGATTGAATGATGATTATAAAGATTCAGAGGAGAAGACTAAGGAAACAAATTCAGATTTTATTGAGGATACTAAGGTTGATATCTCAATTGATTTGTATGAATATCCTAAGAAGATTTTGAGACATCTGATTGTGAAGAAGGGCTAGCTAAGGAAATTGATTTTGAGGATTTGAATTATAAATCAATTGAAGGCCTGTGTCTTGACTTAGATGAGGTAGAAGATGATGAATCGATTTCTGAACTTGATGATGAAGTAATAATAGCCTCACCTTCCAATCAAACACTAAAGAGGCTAGAATTCAATTAATTAAACTTGAACCTAATGAACCCAAGTTTGATTTGGTTATTAATGATTCTAAATACTTGGATTTTGTAGAGAGGGTTGAAGACATCTAGGTTTCCCTAAGGATAGAATCGAATGATGTGGAGGATAATTGTAGAGAAATCATTACTTTGGAAGAAAATTCAAGGAGAAATAAATTTGAAGTTGATACTAAACTAGGAGATCCACTAATTTGTATGGAGGAGAAATTCGATTTTGAACTTGAGACTAACCATTGTAGGGAGAAAGTTAAAAATGTACAAGCCTCTTACATTGTGAATGATTTTATAAAATCATTTAAGGATGATATTCATGAAATAGAGGTCTTGTTATGAGTCACTTATGACCAACTTTCCCCTGAATCCAAAACCCAATTCAAGTTGGATTGTGAATCTGAAATCATGAAATTTGATGATAATTGGATACTTGGTGAGAAGTTGATACCCAAGCCCATACATTGGTGGGAAATTTGGAATTGAACCCGAAAAAAGCTTGGATGGCATATGGGGAGTACTATTTGAGGGTTAGAACTCATACTGCATGATTCCTTAAGAACCCTCAGTGATTTTGAGGATCCTTGTTATCCTCCTTTTGACTTTGGAAAGGTTGTTCCTTATCTTCTTATATGTCCTAAACCTCTCAAGGTGGTTCATGAGGCCCCTCGCAACTATTTCTTCTGGCAAGCATTTGGTCGAACGCTTCATTATCAATTGTTTATCACGAAAATCGTCATTTTAAAGTCTAGCGTCGTAGTATAGGACAAAAATCATGACAACACTTAAATTTATAAACTCGAAATCAATGTGAGTTCAGAGTGGCCTGGTGAGGGAGGTGTTTGAGGGGTGACTACACCAGGAGGAGGTGGCTGTTGCGCCTAGTGACCATTTTGGCAAGGAGGAAGGTGGACATTCTCTCCTCTAGAGAGGGTAAGGCCTTGGTGTTGGGGCTACACTCACCGGAGAGGGATCGACTATGCTTTTCAGATTTCCGATTGAAGACTGGGTGCCTTAGGTGGCGGAGTCCATGCATCCACGACAATGCATTGGTGGAGCGTCCACTGGAGAAGCCCTAATTAAGCTATCAATCAACAGCATTCCGTGGTGGTTGAGGACGATAAAGGTTGTCAAGGCAATGGTGGTGTCATTCGCACGCCTTAAGGAGTGTAGAGGTGCACGCCTCTCCGCGCGATCGCTTGTGGCCATGGAGTCAAACGTGGGAGCTCTGTTGTTGGAGAGGGTGCTTCGTCAACATGGCGGCTTCTCGTGGGTCATGACTTGTTCACCCACGGTGGCACCACCGGTGACTTGAGGTCACCTACGTTGAGGTGGTCGATAGGTTGGGCAGTGCTTCCATAGATCGAGGCAGAGCAATGACATTATGACATGTCACTAGGGTTTGGCGACCCAGGAGGGAGGCAGGACATTGTGATGCTGCCATGGACTCCCCTAACGAGGAGGGTGCATTGTTTGTGACAAGCGACATTTCAAATGTCGAGGCATCAGCAGCATCTTTGGCGAAGATGGCATCTAGGGGAGCGGAAAGGTCGAGGGGGTTACCTTTAGGGGAGGCGCCTCCTAAGGAGTCTCACCTTAATAAGGCCCCTTTTGGGTTAGACCAAGATCCAGTTGGGCCTAAGGACGACGCAACCCGGTTGGAAGGTGATGAGGCTCACGTTGACTCGAACATGAACTCGTTAAATGGCATCCAACCTGGGCTAGGGGACCATCAAGCCTCCTCGAAGGCAACAGCGGAGACAAGCACTCCTAACGAAGGTCCCCCAGAGTTGCAGTCTACCCATTTGATCCGACGGAGGCAGTGGAGGTGACGTGGATCTTGGCGGAGGTAGCGAAAGTGGGGGCTACACATCCTAACGCCAAGGCAAAGGTAGACCCAAGTCCTCGATCGTCGACTCACTAGGACCTAGTTGGAGGGGGGATGTAAAGCTAGAGGTCGACCGGAGTGGCAACATGCAAGGCGAGCTCCACCTTGCCAGGTGGCATCTGTGTGTGGTGCGAGGAAGCCAAAGCGGAGGGATTCGGTATAACAGGAGGTCGAGATTCCAGAGGATTGGACATGGCGATGCTCGGACCAGAGAGGTGGTGGACAACAGCGGGGGGAGGTCAGATGCACCACAACGACAGGCATTAGTGTCGCTAGAAGGGGATGATGACGTAGTTCGCCAAATGGCAGAGGCGGCCGATTTCCGTCTGCTGAAGAGGATGCCCACCACGTGTGCCCAATGACTGGGATCCTTACGTGGAATGTCAGGGATCTCAACAACCCCTCCAAAAGGGCAGCTTTGGAGGGCTACCTACGGCAATGGAAGGAAAACGTTGCGCTACTACAGGAGACAAAGTTAGTTGGTTGTGACAATGGAGTTTAGGACGAGGGGATTCTTGGATGGAGGTTTTCGGCTCTCAACGCGGCTGGCCGCACAGGTGGACAGATTTTGGGGTGGCGCGAGGATGTCTTTTCCCTCGAGGACACTTTCGTTGGTAATCACATTATCTCCACTAGGCTTACAAGGAAAGGAGATGAAGACAAGCTGGCGATTACGAGAGTATATAGCCCATCTGAGGCACAGGTGAGAGGCGTGATGTGGGAGGAGCTGACGGTAGTGGCGGCTGGAGTTCAGGGGGTGCCATGGCTTTCGGAGGGGACTTTAACACCACGCTGCAATTGGATTATAGGCCTGATGGGCAAGGGAGGCAAGATCCAGGGTCAGCAGCTTTTGTGGAGTTTGTGGCAATTCACTAGCTGATCAGCTTGGTTCCGGTCTCCTACACGTACATATGGAGGAGCATGAGCGGTTAAAAGTCGAGGATTGATAGGCTCCTCTCCAGTGTTGAGATAGCGAAGGCTTTCCCGTTGGCGGAGGTCTCTACACTAGAGCAGCCCTTCTCAGGCCACATGCCCCTGATGTGGAGGTCGAATTAAGCTATCTTCTTTGGCACTTACTTTAAGTTTAACAGATCCTAGTTGATAGAGGTAGGTTTTAGAGATCAAGTGGAAGAGAGGTGGAGATCCACGAAGGTCGAGGGGTCGACCGCGATAAAGCTGGCTAGGAAGTTGGTCGGCTTGCAAGAATACATGAGGGGGTTCAGGAAGGAGCTCATAGAGTCTAGGCTCAGGAGGAAGACCAAGGCGTTAGCAGACATCGCTGGAATTGATAAGCAAGAGGATGGAGGAGCGTTGACTGTAGAGGATATAGAGCACAGGGTAGTGCAGATGCAAGTTGTGTAGGAGGATAGGAACATTGAGGTCAAATGGAAGATGAGATCCAGACAAAAATGACTAAATGAGGGAGATTCCAACACCAGATTTTTCCACCAAGTGGCTTCGACTAGGAGAAGGAATTGGCTTGAGAGGCTGCTAGTGGGAGCGGTGTCGTACTCGGGTAGGGAGGAGGTGGGGAGAGCGACAACGGACTTCTTTGAGTTTATCGATAGGCGTAGGAGGGGAATATGATGGTGGAAGGGAGAGGGCATGTAAAGCATCTCAAAGGAGTAGGTGGCGGCCCTCACGATCGACTTCTCGAAGGATGATTCGTTTAGGGATTCAATGCGGATGGTTGCCCAGGTCCGAATGGGTTCCCAATAGTCTTCTACAAGGAGTTCTGGATGGTGGTTAAGGAAGAGGTTCTGTAGGTGTTGGAGGAGTTTACAGTAGGGAACAGGGGATTTGACAAGCTTAATAAGTTCTACCTCTTCCTCCTACTTAAGAAAGAGGGAGTGGTGGCCATTGAAGACTGTAGGCCAATCGCTTTATCTAATGTTGTTTTCCCCATTGTCACAAAGGTCCTGGCTAACAGTCTCCATGTGCTTTTGGGAGACCTGGTCTCTCCCGTGCAGATAGTCTTTGTTCCAAGGAGAGGCATCTTGGATGGGTTCGTTATAGCTTTGGAGGCTCTAGCCTCTCGGAGGAGGGAGAAGACTGCTTTTCTATAGAAGGATAATTTTAGCAAAGCCTACAATTTGATCCAGTGGGATTTTCTATGGGCCTTCATGGCCAAGAGGGGCTTCCCTCAGGTTTGGATAGATTAGATGAAGAGATGTATTACGACGACATCATTTTCAGTTCTACTGAATGGAAATCCTGCAGGAGGTTGGGCATAGCCTAAGAGAGGAGTCAGAGCTGCTCGCTTACCCCAATGTTGTTTGTTCTGGCAGTGGATGCCTTGGCGAATGCGACTCACAGGGGATTGTTCGAGGGATCTACTTAGAGGCTTCACGGTGGGTGTTGACAGGGAGGTTCCGGTGTTGCAATACGCGGATGATACGTTGTTCCTGGTGGAGGGATCAACGCTGGAAGCTAGAGGAATGCACATACTTCTAGAGATCTTTGGTAAGGCCTCCAGGTTGCAGATTAACTATGGGAGATCGAGCTTTATTCCATTTAATATATCAGACAAGGAGGTGGAGGCTACTACCATTATGCTCAGGACTTATGTTGGGATGCTATCTTTGACATACCTATGGTTGCCACTGTCTGACCAGTGACCCAAGATGCAGGACTGGTTGCCCCTTCTAGAGAGGATGGAGAGGAGGCTGGCAGGGTTGTCCTCCAAGCTACTTTCGAGGGGGTAGGTTGACGCCAGTTATGGCAATTGTCATCTATACCAGCTTACTTTCTATTTTCAGGATACCTAGGTAGGTGGCGAAGAAGCTTACAGGTTTGATGGGCGACTTCTTTTAGTCTAATGAGGGGTCGGTAGGGAAGGGAACAAGATTGGTGGCCTGAGAGGAGGTATGCCAGCCGGTGCAGGAGGGTAGACTCGAGGTCAGAGATGTGGATGGGATCAACTTGAGCCTTATTATGAAGTAGATTGCCAGGCTAGTGGGGTGGGGACAGAGCCTCTTTGGGGACGTGATGCAAAGGTGTTATGGCCCCTTCCTGTCTTAGGGACCCCTCGAGACACCACCACCAGGGGCATCTCTTTTCTTAAGAGGCTTGGCATTGGTAGCTCCGAAGGTGCACTCCTTTTCACCCTATGTGGGGGAGGGGGACACCTTCAAGTTTTGGGTGGACAACTGGCAGGAACTAGTAGCAGCTTCCGTGACTGGTACCCCTGCCTTTTCTTGAGAGCTATGTACCAGGAGGCCACAGTGGGGAGATGCTAGAATGAGGCATGGTGCCCCACCTTTCAGGGAGTGCTATCAGACCAGAGGTGCACATAATTCCAGTAGATGCTAGGAGAGCTAGAAGGTTGGGGGCCAGAAGGAGGGAGGGACACGTATTGTTGGAAGGGGAGTTTAGTCTGGCTAAGGCTTTCCGCAAGCTACATATTTCACCGCAGTCACAGGATATTGATTTTCTGAGATATTTTAAATTATTTTGGTCAACAGAGTGATTTAAATGCCGCCAGCATGCCGTCAGCAAGGCTGTTTCTGGGAGGGGACCATGCTGACGCAAGAATAGTATCGATTTGTAGGTGTGCCACCAGTATGCCGAGGATTTCGACGGCATGCCGACAGCTGCCGACGATTTCAACAGCATGCCAATCGACGCTGCCTGAAAAGAGGTAGGCCTGAATTTTGAAATTTGAAATGGGCGGCAAGACTAGATTTCGATTACACACAGTAGAAATTTTGAAATCTGAACACATATTTGAGTGAAATTTGAGCATTTTTACATTATTTTTAGTATTTTTGTGATTTTTTGTTGGCAAGTCGTCGGCATGCCCTCGGCATTCTCAAGACGTGCCCTCGGCATACCCATCGACATGGCCATCGAAAAATGGGCATTTCCACAGCATGCCTTCGGCATGCCCACAGCATGCACACTGAATTTTATCAACACGACGTCAAAATTGGTATTTCGAACTTTGGTCCGTTGAATGTTAGAATTTTTGCTTAGCTTCTGAGGAGAGGAAGAATTGTGACCAAGATTTGGAGGATAAGGTGGATAGCTACAGGAGATCTTGCATGTTCCCTCTGCAGAGGAGCAAATGAGGACATTCAACACCTCTTTTTCAGATGTTCCTTTATTGCACAAGTGTGGCAAAAGATGGCGATTAGCTGGATTATCTTCAACAGCATGGACAGATTTTGGTCGTCATTCTAGAGGGGTAATGCACATGGAGGGGGCAACTCATTCAGATCAAGGAAAGAGAAGGCCAGGGTGCTAGCGGTCCTCTGGGGCATGCGGTTGGGAAGGAATGGAGTCATATTTAAGGGTGAGATGCCTTATGTCAAAAATGTGATTATGTACATTTTGCTTTTGAGTAATAAATTTGGATGATTATCACACGGATAACCACCTTTAAGCTTTTCGAAAAACAAAAAAACCTTGGTAACTTGGTGCAACAAGAAGCAAACTATTGTTGCTCGTTCTAGTATCGAGTCCGAGTACAGGACAATGGCACAAGTATCCGCTGAACTGATGTGGATTAGATCTATCCTCTTTGATCTTCAGGTATCAATTGTTAAGCCTAGGGAATTAAGATGCGGCAATTCTATTGTTATGTTTCTTGCCAACAATCCCACTTTTCATGAGCAAACAAAGCATGTCGAGGTGGGCTACCATTACGCCAAAGACATGATTATCAAGGGTCACATTCAGATTACCATGGTCACTTCTAAACATCAAGTTGCTGGTATGTTCACGAAAGCTCTTCCATGGGCCAGCTTCAACCGTTGCTCATCCAAGCTGAGCATGATTAACATTGATGCTCCAGCTTGAGGGGGAGTGTTACTAGACTCGCTTATCTTTATTTTCAGTATTGTAGGCATATTTTCACAATTTGTTTCCTAGGGTCCTATGTCTATATAAGGAACCTAGGGTTTACGAGAACAGAAACACACATTTTGGTTTCCACAAGTCACACCTTAGGGTAGGTCCACAAGTTCCCAAGTTTGTTGAGACTGAAGAGCTATCATTTCCTCCTCCATGGACAAGGTCCAGGATGGGTCCTAAAATGCCTTTGTATGAATTCATGGTATCCCTAGAAGAGGTAGATGATCAAGTGACATAAAGTTAGAAATGGAATATTTGACACAAGATCGCTGGCCTTCCTCTAAGCAATAGGAATATCCAACTGTGTTACCTCTAGTACCTCCGAGAAAGGGGATGAGAGACCTCCAGTAGAGTCTACAGCATCAGCAAGAAACTGAGCAAGAATGGTCGTCAAGGGTTCCTCAGGTTGAGGATCAGCAATCCTGTGCTAGTAAGTATGAGGATAAAAGAAGGGTGCGTCAAGAGCAAGTATCATAGGCTGACTCAAAGGGTTGTGGTGGCAGAGCAGAGGGCACAGGTAAAGGCATGTCAGTGGTAGGAGAGGAATTGCCACTAAGAGTAAAGTAAGCAATATCCTTAAAGAATATAACGTCAGTACTAACATAAAAATAATGTGTCTTGAGGTCATAGCACTTGTACCCTTTCTGGGTCCTAGCATATCCCAAGAAGACACAACGGACCAACCATGGAGCAAGCTTGACACCTTAAAGCGATGAGCAAAATAGGTACACTTAAATACTTTAGGCAGTAAGAAAATAGCTCATGGTTGAGAAACAAACAGGAGTAGGGAGTTTCCCATCCAGAACACAAGAGGGAACCTTATTTGTCAAAAAAGTTGTAGTAAGAACTGCACTAGCCTAATACTGAGAAGAAATATGCATATGAAACATCAAGGTGCGAGCATCAGCCATCAAGTGTCTCAATTTACGTCCAGCGAGCTATTTTGTTGAGATATATATGAACACAAGAAGTTTGATGTACAATCCCAAGATAAGCAAAGAAACGAGACAGCTCATCATTCACAAATTCATGACCATTATCAGTTCTGAACAAGCATATGGTGCAAGAAAACTGAATCTTTATTTCAGCAACAAACTTCTTTATAACATCAAGGTTTTAGATTTTCCTTTTAGCATGAATACCCAAGCTAGTCCAGTACAATCATCAACAATAACAAGAAAATGACGAAAGCCCTTGATGCTCTTGCCCGACACGGGCCCCACAAATCAGCATGAACTAAACCAAACAGAGACTTGAACCATTTATTCGAATCAGGAAAAGAAACTCTATGATGCTTGCCCAACTAACAAGCCTCGCACTGAAAAGAATAAAAAACCTATAGGTCAGGAAACAACCGATGGAGAACGAGAATGCTAGGATGGCCTAAGCGAAGGAGCCACTGAAGAGAGAATGTGGCACTAGCAATAGCAGCATGACTGGAAAATGAAGGTGGTAGAGGCCATCTACTCAAGTCCTTCATCTGGAGGTCTTGCAAGTAAAAGAATGAATCATGAAAAACAACCTAGGAGCATGCATTACATCGAATAATTGTAGATACAAAGAAAGAGAAACATCACTAAGCTCAGTCACAAGTAACAAGGCACCATCTACCACTTTGACCTGTAAAGGATCATCAAGAGATCTAAGAAAGGAAAATAGTGTATTATCTCCCATAATATAAGCACTTAAATCCGCCAACCAAGTGGAAGTACGAACTCCACAAACAGAAGTAACTGTACCTATCGATTGACTAGTAGAAGCTCTCGTAGCTTGTTAAGCAGTAAGAGATGGCACCAATCTCTCATACTCTTCTGTAGAAATCATCATCTATGAGCTCTGTTGATCATCCTCTGCTCCCTAACTATCAGAAATATTATAAGACACCTAATTCACCTAATGGCTCAGTGGGTAGCCATGCTTCAACCAACATCTATCAATGGTGTGATTAGTTGTGTGACAATGCTCACAAAACAATCCAAAACGTCCTCGAGCACGAACACCTCCTTTGTCTCCACATCCTCTCCTACCACCAGAGTTACCTCTGCCACAATCAAAATAAGCCATGGTAAAGGACTTTGCATGAGGAACATGATCAATCATATCCAGGTGAGATAATCTAGCATAGATCTACATCGGTGTAAGAAGAACCTTCAGTGTCATGAAATGATCCTTGATAGCCTTATACTCAAGACCTAGCACAGCAAGCATCTAAACAGACTGTATAGACTCACATTGTTTAGTCATGACAACAACATTAGAAGAGATAGGCTAGAGGCCTTGTACATTCTAGAGATTCTTCATGGAGCCATAAAAATCAGATATAGAAGTCCCCTTTTTTAAGGTATGCTGATCCTCTAAAACATGGTACATGCATCCAATATTGCTTATGTGGGAATGTATCTCATGTAGAACTTTCCACATCTTCTTGGCTGAAGAATAAGACATGGCATGCTTTGCTATATTCTCCATGCTGCTAAGCATGCACTTGGCGACCCAATTGTTGTCATCTTACCAATTTGCAGACTTCACGGTTGGTTCATCCTACGTAAGAATATACTTCTTCCTGTGTAACCCAATGAACTGGGAAAAAGATGTAGACCAAAGCATGAAGTTGGATCTATCCAACTTTATAGATGTCCCGTGCATATGTGTAGGTGCACTCGTGGTGGATAACTTCCCCATCGAGTCCTCAGGGGCTCATTTTGATCTCCCATAACTATCTGGCTCGTAGGAAACGACACAGAAACACTCCTTCTGTATGATCTACTACATAAGCTTCACAACCAACACACCAAACAAATCTAAAAAATTAATTTTAGATCAGTAAGGGCTTCAGAGAACAACAAACCGGTGCATCAGCACCACTGTCAGAGCGATCACCCCCCTCCCCCACATGCAAAAATAGGCCTTAGGCAACGCTAGGGAGGCAGGAGGATGGAGAGATCTGGGCAACACAGAGAGTCTCCGGCGGTAACACTAGGCAGAGCTAATGACTTGCAACGACGCTACAGTGCTACGGGTCTCGAGGCAGTCGTAGGTGGTGCTGCAGAGCCCCTACAACGAGGAAGGTGTTGCGATGGCGCTAGGGATGTTAGTCAACCCCCAGCGACGCTACACAGCCATGCAACGGGGCAAGGGAGGCCTTGCAGTAGCACTAGGTGTCTTGAATGACACCTAGTTATGCCACTGGACCAAGACGAGAGAGAGCACCAACAGCTATGGTGTTGGTTGGCAACACCAGTAACGAGGTTGGCAGCGCTAGTGAGGAGAGAAGAGAGGGTAGGGTGGAAGGGTTTTGGAGGTTAGGGTTTTAGTGGGGTACCTGGGCATCGATCTATGATCGTTGCTCTGATACCATATTAGGATCGAAAAATAGATTATTATTATTGAAGGCCCTATGTGCCTTTATATAGAGAAGCACTGGGGAAAAATAGCACAGACACCCTTACAAATATAAGTGTTGGGATTTTTGGGTTTGGAAGAATATCAACTTTTATTCATTTGAAAAGAGAGGCCTTAACCCCCTTTATATAAAGAGAGGACCTTGGCAAACATGGAAACACAACTAAACAATTACTAAAAATAGAAATGACCTAAATAGAAAACAACTCAACAATATCTCTTTGATTTTATTTCCTAACACTCTCCCACAAGTTGAGACAAGGAAGACTACAAAGACTTAGATCAATGGTACTTGACGGTAGTAGAAAAAATAATCGGCCTAAGTATCTGTATCAACTTGTCATGTTTCTACTTGTACGTCCCGCTTAAGGTGATGGGTACGTAAGAAAATACGACTAAAACTTAGGTATTGCTACTCCCACGTCCAAGAGTCTGAAGATAACGAGGCTTAGTCTTCTTGAGTGCACATAAGGTCACATAAGTGCCATTGCTCCTGCACCTCGTGAACCAGTGTATTGTGCTTGGTTTCTCCAGGCGTACATAAAGTCACCTTCACTACCATTGCTCTTATGCCCCAAGAGCGAGCCAAAACACTCTAAGTGCATAAGAGTGTACCCCATCTATGTGTTTATGTCGATCGATGTATTTCTTCTTCGTCAAGTTGCCTTCAAACTTGGGTGTCTCCACTTGTACACCCTCACAGACCCAATCCCTACTTGGTTTCCCTTGAAGTGGGTGAGAGCATTTCCCGTAATCTTAGGCATCGCCCGTGTTGCATTCCATTAGAGAGAGAAGGTTCAGAGGAGCCTCGTCGTCGAAACGTGGAGGATCTCCACTAAGAGAGAACCCACAGCAGCACCTACACAGCCAACAAGGCCTACTACAACGTGCTCCTATTCACACATGAGAGAGAGGGCAAAGGCAACAACAACTGTTGCTGCTGTCGTTGATGTTGGTGTTACTACTGCTACAAACAGAGAGGAAAGGAGCAGCCAGAGAAGTGCCATCGCCACCGAAGATCACCGCCACCACTCCTCTTTTCTTTTTTTTTTCTCTCTGTTCGGGTGGCACTATAGTTGAGGAGGGGCACAGCGACTCTATGACAAGGTCGAGAGAGGACTGGACTACCTCGGTCTGATAGCATGTCCCTCAAGGAGTACGATGGTACCCTCAAATCCTCAATCAAACGAGGTTTGGGGGGCCAAAACAGTGATCCTGTCCACTGCCTTCATGGACGGCTGATGAGAACCTCATCATGAGCCATAACTAGCTCATTTTGACCCAATACAAAGGATAAAAGCTCCTACATATCTCAAGGAAAGGCTTAACTCAGAGAATTCTGAGTTTGAGAAGAAAACAAGTCATAAGGGGTAAAAATGCAATTTTACCAGTATAATCTGCATACAGGGTAATTCAGGGCCCAAACATAGGTCAAAGCAGCTTAATAAGAATAAAAGTGGGATGAGATGATCTAGCAAGGGCTACAACAATTCCAAGAAACTAAATGATAATCTGTAGCCCTAAAACAACCCACTTCAATTCACAAGGTTCGAGGCAAAGTAAAAATAGAATAAACCCTCTAAAATTCATAGAAAAATAATCTCTAGGGTTTAGAACCTTCAATTTGGCCTTCAGAACCCATTTTGACCTACATTGAGAACCATGCCCAATTAATAACTTAATTTGGGTTTTTGCGTAAATTGACCGGTCAAACAAGGTTTAATATAGAAATGAAATTCACCATCAGATTCCTTAGGTCCTAATTAGTCATGTATAAAAACTTGAGCCTAAGAAGAAACCTCCTTGACCGACTTTACACTTTGGTCCTCATATATTTACTCTTTGGCCCTCAACTTTTGAACCCTCGCATTTTGGCCCCTAACTCTCCTTCGTTCTTTGCGATCAGGTCCCCCCTGCAAAACCTGCCAGCACCATGCTCCGGCGACCTTGCGCGGAGCATGGCGCCGCGCAGGGTGAGGTGGGGGACCTGGCAAGTAAACCGGGGGTGCCCTACGTCGTCAGCCGTCGCAGGGACACCCCCCTGGTCGTTATAACCCACCATACCGGCCGTACGAACGCACGGACGGTATGGGTTCTTGTTTCCGGCCATCCTCCGGCGAGGGAGACACGTCGTCTCCCTCCGCCTTCCTCCCTGTTTGATCCCTATAAATACCCCCCGTTGCTCCACCGACCGGGGCAGCTTGGATCTGACGGAGAAAATCCCCAACTTTCCTCTCTTCTCTCTCCGGCAGACGCTCACCAGCTCCGGCGGTTCCTCCTCCTCCTCCTCTTCGCTCTGCCGCAATACCAGCAGCAGAGACTTCTTCCCCTGCTCTTCCTGCGCCACGCCGTACCCAGCTGGCGCCTCTCCAGCCCTCTGCTCGCCGCCGCCGCCCCTTCCCCTGGGCATCTTCTTCTCCGGCGACAGTCGATACGACTGTCGCCCTGCCCCGGCCCCTTTCGTCTCCGTAGCTAGGTCAGAACTCCTCCCCATCTCCCCCTCTTTCTTTTCCTCACTGTCTTTTATTTGATTAAACCCTCGACCGCTCCTGTTCACCCTCACCTTCTCCGCCTCCGGCCATCCTCCGGCGAGCCGCTCCCATCACCTCAGCAACCCACACGGCTCGCCAACCACCGCAGGATCTTCGCCTCCTCACCCTGATCAACCCCCGCCCTGCCACTTCCCCCACATCACCCTCTGCAACCCCACCGAACAGACCCATCCTCCGACCCACAGTCCGACCTAGGGCAGCCCTCGCACGCCGCCCCGCGCCTCGCCACCACCCACACGAGCTTCGCCGCACCCTGGCGAAGCTCCTGGCACTTTCTGATTAGGCCGAGAGGCCGTTTTCTTGTGAACAGACCACCCGACCTCCGCCGCCATTGCCGCGCAGGAGGAACTGCTTCCGCCTGCAGCTACAGGCGCGCCACGCTCAGCGCCACGCCCAGATTCAACTCCCAGGCCTTGCGAGGCGTTTTGGCAAAACACCAGGCTCGCAGCTAAGGCAGAAAGCTTCGCGTGACGCCGCAATCTCCCGCTGATTTCCCCGCTGCAGGCGCGCAATTGAGGTGGGACATTTAGTCCCACCTCGGAAAAGCCTGAAGAATCGCAGCGACATAAGATGCAAAAGTGCTGGAGGCTTACTGCCTCAGCACACGGGGTGAGGTCCCCTTCACCCGCCCGGTTACCCGGTCTCGTCCGCGCTCACGCCCCGCGGACCTGACCCGACCCGACCCGACTTAAGACTGACCTGCACTCCTCGCCCACCACGCACGCCGGTGGGCCTGGACCCGGGCCTGACCCGAACCCGGTTACCCGGCAGCTCTGGGAGAGCTTTCCCAAGAGTGGTTTCAGAGAGAGAGAAAGACGCGGGGGGGAAGGGTAGAGTAGGTTTTGCCTCTGACGAAAAACTCTGAAGTGTGCAGGCACAGGCGAAGAAGAAGACCCGCGGAAGAAGAAGGAAGCTGACTGTAGCAACAGGTAGTTAAGTCGTCTGATTTGGAAATCAGACGACGGCCTGAAGGGAAAAGAAGAAAGGAGGGGTGACGTCCCTGGCTGAAAAAGAAAAGAAGAAGCTGACACTTAGCCGCAGGGAGGAGAAACAAGAAGAAACCTTCACAGAAGAGACTGCAGAAAAAGAAGAAGAGAGACCAAGACAGAAACCAAGGAAGAAGAAGAAGAAGATCTGAAGAAAGAAAGAGGAGCATCACCTCTGCAGAACAAAGAAGAAGTAGGAGATCTGAAGAAAGAAAGAAAGAAGAACATCACGAGGAGAAAACAAAGAGAACAACAAATTCTTTCCCTCTCTCTTTCTTTATTTTGTAAAAGAAACATGTATATCTCTAGAATACAACTTGCTCCCTGAGTTCAACCTCGGGAACTCTTTTATTTTCCGAGTAAAAAAAATTTATATATTTGAAATGTTGGTGATAACTGGCTATACTACAACGTTATAACAATAAAACCCGGTTGTCCCGAAACAAGCATTTCATTTTGGCGCCGCTGCCGGGGAGCAACGGCTATTCTAGAGGTAAACATTCCTGTTTCTTTTAATTTCTGATAATCTCCTCTCTTTTGTGCAGCTACAGGAACTCAAGAAGACAAGCAACCACACGACAACCACTCCGAAGACAGGTAAATTTTTCCTCTCACTATTAACCCCTAAACTCTAAAGAGGAAGAAAAGAAAAGAACAAGTAATATAGGGCTAACCTGTCTTCCATACTTAGTAACCATAAAGAGTTGCATGTTTTCAACTCATCACTCCTGCACACTATTAAGGGTATTTAAGGGCTAACACATTCTTGCTTGAGCCCTAATTGCCCAACAAAGAGTTAAATGGACCAAGTAGAGCCAACATAAGGTCAAACATTAGGATTTCAGTAGAGACACACCCCTTAATCAAGAATTGAGGAAATCCAAAAGAGGTGTGCCCAAGCCATTGATTGAAAATAATTAACAAGAAAAATCCTAAACAATTGGCTCTCTCTAAACACTTGAACCCTAAAAGAAAGGACCCAAAAAGCTCTCAAAGAAAACAAGGGGTAAAGTTGACCCCTTTGGGTTAACCAACCTTAAATTAGGTCACTCTTTGCACTTAAAAAGACTAAAGTTCAAGTGAAACCTTAAGCACCCTGATCTTAAAATTGGTAGACTTAAGAGGTCAAGATCCCCATTCTGGTCTACCTGGAACCGCAGTGACAAGAGAGGTCGGGTGGGGGAAACCCTGTAACCCGTGGGGACGCTCTACCGTGTAGGGGTCTTCGCGGGACTCTCCCTCTCTGGCTGCCCAGGTAATTCTCAGGTGGACGATCTTTCTGATCAAGGGGTCCATCAGCCCCGAACCTCTATAGTCACCCAACAATTTTTGGGTGTCTTGATTGGGTCCAGCACCTGCTTATCTCATCCAGTCCTTCAGTATTTTGCAGGAGGTCCTTGAAACCTCCTATAGAAATTCACTCTCCCCGAGGCTAAGCCTCGGCTCCCTTGTTTTTGCAGAAATCATCCACATAGCCCCTCTTTCCTCTGATTCTGAACAAAATCCCCTTCTTCCATCTCGATTCAAACTTCTGATTCTATATCTTGATTCCACCACCTGATTCGAAAATGCAGCCTAATTACCTAGCAAGACTACCATGTAAAAAACCTGAATATCTGAGATCCATGAAAGATAAAATGATTGAGGATGCCCTTGAAATCTATGAAATCAAATATAAACCCTCAACACCAATAGGAAACATTCAGGTTGATGTTCCAACAACCACAACTTTCATCATAAACTGTGCCCAAATTCTATTGACTGAAATTTCAAAAGGATCAACCCGAGATATGCTCATGACAGGATACATTGAGATAGAAAAATTACACCAATCTGAATACCTTCAATGCTTGACAAATCCTGTACTTTGGGAACAACACCAAGATGCCCTTATAAAACGGGTAGAAATGATGAAATCAGTAGAACAAATTATCAACCAGAAATACCCGTATATACCAGAAATAGAGGATGAACCATCTTGGAACAGTATTAAGAAACAATCCAGTTTCCCAGATCTCGGGATTGAGGCACAAAGTGGTTGTGAAATCCCAACCCAGATAGAAGACAATGTTGAATTAGGTTGGGATATTGCAGGAGAACACAATGATGAGCCAAACTTAGACCATGAATTGCCAAGCCTAGAATTCCAAAACTCCTGCAATAATGAGATCACTACTGAACCTTTTGAGGGTATAAATTCCGCCCCTTATTTTGATAAGGTGGCCCTCGAAGGTTATTTAGACTTTGGTTCTAATAATTCTGCCCACATCCTAAGCCTAGAACCTAGATCTGAAACTTATTGGAAAGATTATGAGGCCCCTTATGAGAAAGATCAAATTTTTACAGAATATGATTCTGGGCCTCTATTTGATGAATATCCCTCTCCAACATCTTCAGAAAATCTGATCGATTTTCCAGAGAACATGCCAATTTATGATACAGAGACTGAGAAGTTGGACGAGTTGGATTTTAATTGGGTCTATCCTACCAGCTTGGAGCTTGAGCCTAGACAAAATACCTTTTCGAGCCCAGAATGGACATATAGGCTAGACCCCAATCAGGCTGCTGATTCCACATCTGAGGATTTTTGCTGTGGTGGAATTCATGATCATGAATCTCATTTTCGCCAACTCTTCGACAATTTCAAATCTGACTATAATTGTGGAGAGATTCCCCTTCCTGAACACGCCAGGCCCATCTACGACCTCAGTTCACATGACTCTGACTCCGACTCTGAGGTCCTGATTCCCGAGATCACTGATAACACAGAATCATTCCTTTTCGATCCTCAGGAACCAAAAACAGAAAATGCCAAGAGTGATTGTAACCCAGAATCCAAATTTTTTCTCGAATCCGATTTCTTTCATCCTACAGACACTCTTCCGGCATTTGATAGTTACCCAGAGGACTCTCTACAGGAAACCACCTATCATCCGTCTCTAGAAGAGCCCTCGTACACAATGGCCACCTCATCCGCACACACAGAACGGATCAAAACCTCTTCCCAACCTCAACCTGCAACCGGACTCAATTTCTATTCAGATTCACCTCTCACCAAGCCGATTGCATTTCCACATCGGGTTTCGAACATTGATCAGACTACATACCATGCTCTATCATTCTCTGATCACCCCTGTAGGGTTTCCGCCTCATTCATTGATTATTCTACGGGTCCCTACTCTGACCAGGCTGATTCGTCTCAGCCAAACCCTGCGTTTACACTTCCACATCTATCTGAGCTTCATAGTTTATGGTGGGTTCCACACCTTTTTATCCACATCTATCAACCCACCAGATTGATTGGGTTTGGGCTGCATCATTAGCCTGTTGATCTGAACAAGCACCTGGTTGGACCAACCAGGCTCTTAATCAAGGTGCTTGTCTTACAAAACTCTGCTGATTTGACCATCCCCTCTCCATCGCATTTCCCGCTTGGCTGAAGGCATCAAATTTAGCGCTCAACGGGAGGCAGCCCGTCATTCTCTTTGAAAACCTGAAACTTGTTCTGACAGCTTTTTGCACTTGAAGTTCACACTTTAGGGCAGCCAACTCCACCTCAGGTGCTTGCATCTGAGATTCATCAAAACAGCTATCCTAATGTATGAACTTAGTTGAATAAAAACCCCTAGGTTACAATGAGGACATTGCAAATCTTAGGCATGGGGGGGTAGGAAAGTACAAAAACTTGTAAGAAAAGGTTTCAAACAAAAAAATTCACATATGCCAAAAACACCATAAAAATTAAAAAATTTTCGAAAAAGAATAAGAGGAAAAGAGGAGAAGGAAATTTTGTGAAGGAGAAGAAAAACAAAATGAAAAAGGAGCACAAAATTATAAGAAAAGGTGATAGTCATTAGTAAGGAACTAAGGAATTAACCTAAGTTCTAGACCTCATTCAAGAAAATAACTGAAAAGTGCACAATGAGATTAGTAAGAATGCAAACCTTAGGCATTCTTGAATAGACTCTTAGTACCCATTAAGATCTGGACACTCCTCAAGAGGTTGAGGAAAATGAAAAGCTGAAGTATTAGGTCTAAGGCTTAGGGAGTATTCGGCCTCGTTAACTAATTTTTGGTTTACGGGACTCAGTAACCTAAGCACCCTAATCTCACACACAGCCTGGTTCAGTAAGCGTAAAAATCAGAATCACACAGAAGCGTCGCAAAATTCTGAAAAGAACACCTAGAATAGGAGCGGCCGATCAACACAAGTTGATTTGGACGAGTTCCCAGCGCGGAGAGGCGGGAAATCCCCTCGAAGATGCGTAACAAAATATCATCTCCTCGGTGCTTGTCTCTTAGGATATTTACATATCCTACTGGGGGCATGTAAGCACTCTGCTGGTTCAGATTCCATGGATGGCATTATCTCGAAGTGTCAATTGCCAGGGTCTGAATTCAGCCACGGAACACCATGGATGGGATTATCTCGAAATCTCAATAGCCAGGGTTCCGGGGGTTGCCATGGGCAGTGCTATCTAAAAGCATCGATCGCCAGGAACCCTTGAGGATTGATGATGGGAGCAAGGAATCTGATACAGACCGTGTTGAAAAGCCAATCCTAGGCTAGAACTAAAAAGAAAAAGAGAGAGAAAACTCTCCAAACAGAAAAACTTTCTATCTCTCTTACAAAGCGCACTGCGAACTGAGCCAGGGCTAAAATCATTTCAAGCACGGGTGCTTTAACCACGAAGTCCAATAAACCTTAGGTTAGTTCTTGTGGGCCTTAAAAACCTTTGCTAAAAGACTGAGGCTAAGGCTAGACAGATTTGGATCTTGATTGGTACTAGAGTACCTTTTAGGCCTATGGTCAGCATTCTAACCTAATCCATGCTCAAATAAAAAAGGCACTTATCTAAAACTATTAAAAACTTCATGGTCTAGAACAAGGGTTGAAACCTTAAGTTTTTGCTAAGGGACTAGCAAAAGCTAGGCATGGGGGTATGATGAGAACCTCATCATGAGCCATAACTAGCTCATTTTGACCCAATACAAAGGATAAAAGCTCCTACATATCTCAAGGAAAGGCTTAACTCAGAGAATTCTGAGTTTGAGAAGAAAACAAGTCATAAGGGGTAAAAATGCAATTTTACCAGTATAATCTGCATACAGGGTAATTCAGGGCCCAAACATAGGTCAAAGCAGCTTAATAAGAATAAAAGTGGGATGAGATGATCTAGCAAGGGCTACAGCAATTCCAAGAAACTAAATGATAATCTGTAGCCCTAAAACAACCCACTTCAATTCACAAGGTTCGAGGCAAAGTAAAAATAGAATAAACCCTCTAAAATTCATAGAAAAATAATCTCTAGGGTTTAGAACCTTCAATTTGGCCTTCAGAACCCATTTTGACCTACATTGAGAACCAAGCCCAATTAATAACCTAATTTGGGTTTTTGCGTAAATTGACCGGTCAAACAAGGTTTAATATAGAAATGAAATTCACCATCAGATTCCTTAGGTCCTAATTAGTCATGTATAAAAACTTGAGCCTAAGAAGAAACCTCCTTGACCGACTTTACACTTTGGTCCTCATATATTTACTCTTTGGCCCTCAACTTTTGAACCCTCGCATTTTGGCCCCTAACTCTCCTTCGTTCTTTGCGATCAGGTCCCCCCTGCAAAACCTGCCAGCACCATGCTCCGGCGACCTTGCGCGGAGCATGGCGCCGCGCAGGGTGAGGTGGGGGACCTGGCAAGTAAACCGGGGGTGCCCTGCGTCGTCAGCCGTCGCAGGGACACCCCCCTGGTCGTTATAACCCACCATACCGGCCGTGCGAACGCACGGACGGTATGGGTTCTTGTTTCCGGCCATCCTCCGGCGAGGGAGACACGTCGTCTCCCTCCGCCTTCCTCCCTGTTTGATCCCTATAAATACCCCCCGTTGCTCCACCGACCGGGGCAGCTTGGATCTGACGGAGAAAATCCCCAACTTTCCTCTCTTCTCTCTCCGGCAGACGCTCACCAGCTCCGGCGGTTCCTCCTCCTCCTCTTCGCTCTGCCGCAATACCAGCAGCAGAGACTTCTTCCCCTGCTCTTCCTGCGCCACGCCGTACCCAGCTGGCGCCTCTCCAGCCCTCTGCTCGCCGCCGCCCCTTCCCCTGGGCATCTTCTTCTCCGGCGACAGTCGATACGACTGTCGCCCTGCCCCGGCCCCTTTCGTCTCCGTAGCTAGGTCAGAACTCCTCCCCATCTCCCCCTCTTTCTTTTCCTCACTGTCTTTTATTTGATTAAACCCTCGACCGCTCCTATTCACCCTCACCTTCTCCGCCTCCGGCCATCCTCCGGCGAGCCGCTCCCATCACCTCAGCAACCCACACGGCTCGCCAACCACCGCAGGATCTCCGCCTCCTCACCCTGATCAACCCCCGCCCTGCCACTTCCCCCACATCACCCTCTGCAACCCCACCGAACAGACCCATCCTCCGACCCACAGTCCGACCTAGGGCAGCCCTCGCACGCCGCCCCGCGCCTCGCCACCACCCACACGAGCTTCGCCGCACCCTGGCGAAGCTCCTGGCACTTTCTGATTAGGCCGAGAGGCCATTTTCTTGTGAACAGACCACCCGACCTCCGCCGCCATTGCCGCGCAGGAGGAACTGCTTCCGCTTGCAGCTACAGGCGCGCCACGCTCAGCGCCACGCCCAGATTCAACTCCCAGGCCTTGCGAGGCGTTTTGGCAAAACACCAGGCTCGCAGCTAAGGCAGAAAGCTTCGCGTGACGCCGCAATCTCCCGCTGATTTCCCCGCTGCAGGCGCGCAATTGAGGTGGGACATTTAGTCCCACCTCGGAAAAGCCTGAAGAGTCGCAGCGACATAAGATGCAAAAGTGCTGGAGGCTTACTGCCTCAGCACACGGGGTGAGGTCCCCTTCACCTGCCCGGTTACCCGGTCTCGTCCGCGCTCACGCCCCGCGGACCTGACCCGACCCGACCCGACTTAAGACTGACCTGCACTCCTCGCCCACCACGCACGCCGGTGGGCCTGGACCCGGGCCTGACCCGAACCCGGTTACCCGGCAGCTCTGGGAGAGCTTTCCCAAGAGTGGTTTCAGAGAGAGAGAGAGACGCGGGGGGGAAGGGTAGAGTAGGTTTTGCCTCTGACGAAAAACTCTGAAGTGTGCAGGCACAGGCGAAGAAGAAGACCCGCGGAAGAAGAAGGAAGCTGACTGTAGCAACAGGTAGTTAAGTCGTCTGATTTGGAAATCAGACGACGGCCTGAAGGGAAAAGAAGAAAGGAGGGGTGACGTCCCTGGCTGAAAAAGAAAAGAAGAAGCTGACACTTAGCCGCAGGGAGGAGAAACAAGAAGAAACCTTCACAGAAGAGACTGCAGAAAAAGAAGAAGAGAGACCAAGACAGAAACCAAGGAAGAAGAAGAAGAAGATCTGAAGAAAGAAAGAGGAGCATCACCTCTGCAGAACAAAGAAGAAGTAGGAGATCTGAAGAAAGAAAGAAAGAAGAACATCACGAGGAGAAAACAAAGAGAACAACAAATTCTTTCCCTCTCTCTTTCTTTATTTTGTAAAAGAAACATGTATATCTCTAGAATACAACTTGCTCCCTGAGTTCGACCTCGGGAACTCTTTTATTTTCCGAGTAAAAAAAATTTATATATTTGAAATGTTGGTGATAACTGGCTATACTACAACGTTATAACAATAAAACCCGGTTGTCCCGAAACAAGCATTTTCAACGGCATCGGACAAAGATAGGGCCATCGGCGACACGTGGCCAGTCCAATGGCTACCGAAGTAGGTTGGTGTGGAGACTAGGGCAACGACAACCACTCCTATGGTGATCCTTTGCCAATGCACAATCAATGGCGACGCCGGTCGTCGATTTTTCTCTTCCAATAATGACAAAAACAACAGTAGCGGATGAAGAACGGAAGGAGAGGAGATGTTTGGGAGAGGAGAGAGCCTCTCCGGTGGCTTGTCAGAGACCGGCAACACTGCTGAAGGGTCACTCCCCTCTAGGGTTTCTTCTTCTAACTAGCCCTAAGAAATCAGTGGCACTGATACTATGTTGCAATTTTGGGGAAAATATCAAGTTTTATTCATTTGAAAAGAAAGGTCTTAACCATCATTATATAGAGGGAGAGCCTTAGCATACATGGAAACACAACTAAACACTTACTAAAAATAAAAATGACCTAAATAGAAAACTCAACAATATCTCTTTGATTTTATTTATTTAACAATAAGAAATAAAAAAATAGGACAAATAATAACTATTTAACACTTCAACAAGGATCAATACAAAAATTTTACTAAGATGAAAGTAATGGCATTTTTTTCAAAAAATCAAAGTCATAATGTTGAAGGTACTTTTACACTCAACCACACAAACATATGTATATATGTTGGAAGAGATTTGGCATGGATATCTAATCCCTCAATAGAATCCTGATCTAGTGAAAGGTTACTTGCAGGCCCTGGCTAGTTGGAGTAATGTGTTGGGACCAGAGGTTCCATGTTCTTTCAATGAGCGATCTTCATTATTGCATTACCTAGAAATCATTTTATGCCATGTTTAGGTCATATGGGAAAGAATTTGGTCTACTTAAACTTGTGGCATGCCTAAAAACAAAATCAAACTTGTTATTTACTCAACAACATGATAGTACTGAAAATATTTAAAAAAAGAAAGGACTATAAGTAGGCCATTTGCTACTGCAAGGAGGGTCGTCTGCCTTTTGATGGCTTCGCTTCTCCCTTACGCCCATATAGTGGTTAGCCTCCTAATGGAGTCTTGCTACCATTCCAAAATGCCTGCAAACATCCTGCTTTGATAGAGGCAAGACTGGGATTGTTTTATAGACATGTATACAACCTTATATAACAAGGTGAAGGGGGAAGGGTGATTAGACTGTAGCACTTAGTTCAGACTGATAAATGCATATTCTCTTTCATTTCCTATTTTTCCAAGTAAAAGGGATGGCTACTCAACATCAGCAATCCCCCAGTTAATTATAGGGGAACTGTTACATCTACAAGTTAGTTGACCTCCTCACCTCCCCATGAGTTGATGCCAAAATGCATAACACAAAGCCCAACATTCTCAAGAAATGGCCTCAAGCCAAAACCTACAGCACAAAGCACAGCCTTCTCAACATATGGCCTCAACTCTTTGAATAACACCTCATTCCACTCAAATCACTTTTAGACTACCATAAACAAAAACCTTGGCCATTTCACCCTTGGACTGGAAAACTACCAGACCACTTCCCAAGCAACCTTGACAGAATGAAGCCCAAAAACCTCCAGAAATAGAAGAATTTGTTCATCAGCTACCATACGACTACTAAAATAGTTGTGAGAAACCATATTCAAAAGTTACATGCAACATTTTCAACCACAGCCTGCGTAAGCGACAAAAAAGATCCTCCACCAGTGCCCATGGATTTCATATTCCTTTTTGACAACATTGCCTTGTAGAAGTAACCAAGCAAAATACACAAACCTTCAAATAGCATTTAGCATGACAAATCAACCAAAAAATCTGCAACAAAGCATCATCATGATTTCGAGAGACCTACAATTTCGGGTAGACCTTGTGAACATAGAAATCCTCATCATCCTATACCAAGGCATCAATCTCTCATGAACATAAATTTCCCAAAGGTTTTGGCATCCAAGAAGATCATCCATTCATTGGTTTGGGAATGGTATAGTGAATGCGGGGTCCAAGCTACCAAACTTATACTAACAAGGACCATCCAACAACATTTACAACCAATGCCTTTTCAACCAAACCAAAAAGACATGGAAATAACCTGCAAGTTGGCCCTCTGAAGACCAACTTCCTTCCAATATAAGAAACCCCTCCCAGTCGAAGTATCATGAACAACAGAGCTATTTTGTTATAAAGACCTGTAACATTCTTCCAAAGTTGAGAAGAGCATCATGGTATGATGCTCTCTGTTTCAACCATCACACTTGTAATAGACATATATCACCTCTATCTAATTATCTCTACCTTAGTCCAACAAAGGCACCACTCAGAGAGCAAAGCCTTATTCATCACCTTCAAGTGCTTCACCTTCAAGCCTCCTTCCTCCATTGGTTTGCAGACCGCATCCCAAGCCACCAAAAAGACTCCCACACAAGTTTCTCTGTCTTCTTCTTGATCTGCATGGGCATCCTGAAGACAAACGTAAAATATTCTGGGAGGGATGAAAGAACCAACTTGAACTAGCCACCACTCTAGAGAATTCCTGAAACCCATCGTGCAAGCCTAAACCTTCCCACTTCTTCAATGGCATCCGACCCCAACTAAAGGATGGCTTCTCCAACAATGGCAGCCAAAGGAGATTGGCAACAAACCACATGTAATCTAGAAAGCTAAGCAGATTCTTTAGCCCCCACATCAGTAATTCCAAAAGGTATTGAGAGAGACCTACCAATGTTAATGGCCAGTCCAAAGGCTGCATTAAAAAACTCATGGAGCCATCCCAACCCCCTTATATCCATCACAGAACTCTCAATAAAAAAGAGTATCCACAGTATCCTAAAGCAATGGGACCAATCAAGGAATGCAATGTTGATTTCGATGTTATTTCAATAAATTTCTAAGTATGCATTTCAAGGGAACGCCATGGGACCGGCCATATTTCGACGGTAGATTTCGATGTTATCAATAACTCAAAAATAAGCTATTTCGAAGGCATACTGACAAAAATGGCAAAAGTAGTTAATATGATATAAATTTCAAGAAAATCACAAGCTTAAGCTGATTTATATAAGAATAAGAGTTATATCATAATAATCATATGCAACATGATCATAACATGTTCAAGTTCAATAATCAAATATCAAATAACTACTGTCCAAATCGAATTAAGGAATACAAAGAATTTAAGACCAAAAGAATTAAAGTGCCTTTGCAGTAAACTAAAGTAAAGAGATTTAAAAGCTAAAATTGCAATGTCTTAATGCATCACAAGTCAAAACTCAGAAGTCGGGACTCGAAACTCGAAAATCAGAACACAGAAGAACTAAGAGTGTCCTGCTGGATCCATATCTCCATCATGAGTACCATCACCACTTAATTCATAACATTAATGCCTATTGTAACAATCTATATTTTGAATGTATTTACAGCAATCCTCCCAAGATATATATGAATACACTATCTGATAATCCAATATGTGTTGTATGTACTCATGTTCATTCATACTGACCAAAATCCCAAGACAAGGATATCTACTATCTGTGTATGGTCGTCTGTCACGAGTATGATGTGTTGCATGTATTTGGGAGAATCCTGTTATTCTATATCCATCTTGTGACAATTGTAATCTTGTTTGCATTTGAGGGAGAGCTTGAGGTTGAAACTAAGGAGCACAATAATCTTAAAAGGTACTATACCCAGTATAAGCACCATATAGGTAAGAATATTCACTCCCAGTCAAGGGTGCAAAAATTGATCTATGTGGCTAATCAATCGGCCGCATAATTGTATGCGGTCAAAAAACGAACCAAGTACCTATAGTCAACCCTATAGTCAATCTACCCGATTAATCAGCCGATTATTCAATTAGTCAACCAATTAATCAATCGAGTAAATTTTAAGGTTTCCATTTTTTTTAGCTTTGATGTAGTGCAATGCATCCCCAAACCAAAACCTATCACCTAAATGCACCCAACTAAACCCGACTTCTCCCATTATCCCAAGTTCACAACGCACGAAAGCCTCAGCCCTAAGCAAAACCCTCAGGTCCGAAGTCCCTCTTCTTGTCTCCTTTACCCCAACTTGTCTCTTTTAGATTAATGATGCACCAATTTTTGTTTATTTGTCTTATCTTATGTGTTGTGATATTGATAGCTATTTATTAGAAACTATATTGAGAGAATATGTATACCAAAAAAATAATATTAATATATATGTGATATTTCAATTCATATATATGTATACTTAATATATATAATGGTATATATAATTATATTTACAATTTTAAATATTAAAAAATACTACACCAATTGATCCCTAATTAATCACCCGCATACCGTATACTCCTTGGTGACCTCACCGACTGAATATCGATTACCGATTTCTGCAGCTATGCTCGTAATCCCAAAGGTGTCAGCATTTCTTGACCCAGTGTATAAATATGATAGATAATTATATAAAGGTGGTGGTGGTACAAATGACTGTGGGTACGAAGGTTAAGCGTACGAAGTTCGTGTTTCATGTCCTATGTCATATCTCATGTTATATCCAAATCCAGGTGCTAAACAATCGAAAAACTAATCACCAATGCTTATAGAACCAATTGAGAAGCTCAAATCCTCCATGTAGGCATCATGACTTCCATATCACAAGTAATCTATAGGTGGTGGACTTAAACTTGGAATATGTTCGTCATGGACATTAGTGTGTTGTTTATCCTATTCTCTAGCACCTTGACTCTGCACTTAACCACCACGTCTTCCTCTTTCGGATGATCATTCTGATCCAGATCCTCCGGTCATTGCAAATCATCCACATCTAAGCCATCATCTGAGTCATCCTCTGAGGTTGAAATAGACCATAATAACTATCGTTATTCATCCTCTTCATCCAGTACTCTTATAAGTTATAAGAAATGTGTGACGACCAAATATTGCCATGTTAAATGTGCTACAATTTCCAGCAGATGTTTGTAATAACACTTTAACAGCCACCTGCCGTTATTTGGAGCTTCCGTTGCATATAAATTCAACCACCCACCATACGAAAAAATTATTGAAGTCATAAACTAGATATTATATACCAATTTAATATTACTAAGGATTGAAGGAATGTAATGGCCTATTGTGCCACATAACTCCCGAAAGATCTCATCCTCTCTAAATAATTTAATATATGTCAAGTATCTTATTCAATATTCATCAATTAAAGAACATATGCTTCAACTTTCACGCTAAATTTGTGTACATCATCCCTATATGCTATTTGTGTAGTAGTGATAGGAGAGAATTTTTGAACCTTTTGCACAGCTTCAATGAGTTCTTCACGCATACCAAGGTGATGCTTTTAGTTAAATTTTGTATTGAAGTAATAGCCTATGATAAGAGATAAATAGTTGTTAAATAAACAAAAAATTACTCAAGTTTGATAAATTTATGACAAAATACACTTACAGGGAAGGTGGAGTGAGTGCAATAACATTTTTTCCTTCTCTCTCGTTATCTTTACCAAGGGCTCTTTAGACCTTCCCGCTTCTACATTTGCATACATAATTTTCATTACTTGGTATATGCATCTCATTGTTAGTTTCTTATCTCCATCTACCATCCTCAAAACTAATACGACATGCTCCATAATACGAGCAATGCGGCTGCAATTATCCTAAAATCGTGAATTGGTTATTAAGTCCACATCCTTCGCATCTTTTGTCAAAGCAATTGCTAGAATTTACCATTGACTTCAGCGCAACTTTATTATTCAAAATACTTTGTAAGCTGATATAAATTGTAGCAAATCATGTTATCTCTAGACACACTAATTTGCCATTGTAATGCTCCCTCATCTATTCAGGCCTTGTCCATAATAAATAAAACTTTCTCTTTCCAAAGTCTTTCAAAATTAAATCTATACAATGCGCATAACATGGTATCCAGAGTATTTCATATTTACTTGATTTAATGATCTTTTCTCCCACCTTTTTGACATTTCTATCATTGTCCATAATAATTTGAACGATATGTTTCTTTCCAACTTCATCAATCATATCCTTCAATAAGGAATAAAGATATTTGTAATCTTTCACTTTATCTGATGCATCCACAGATTTCGAAAACATGGACATACCATCATAATATATAAGCAAGTTAATGATCTACCTCATTGTATATCTAGTCTAACCATCTGCTATGATTGTAACTCCATAATAGGACCACATAGTTTTCAACTTAGAAATATGCTTACCTAAATCTTCTTTCTTCGTGGGCAAGTATTTGTTCATTATTCCATATAATGTGGGAGCCTTAACTCTCGTCCCAGTCTGAGCGTTGATGTCCATGACATTTTACAGCCATGACCCCTCTACAATATTAGCTAGAATCCATGAGTCGAAATTAAGCTTGTGACTACTCTATCAATGTTCACTCTTGCATTCTCAAAAATGCCCTTAATGTTTTTTTGTTTTCGGTCTACTTCCCCCCACAAGCCCCCCTTAGTCCTACCAGATCAAAGTATATGAACAAAACCCATTTTTTATTTTTTGGGTGGATGTAGAGGAAGTTTGAACCACTACCACTAGTATCTATAAACCTCATGCTTTATGCTCTTTGATCACTTGCCAGAGCTTGTCGTTCGTGCTCCCTTCTGAGTGAGTCTTTTATTGCTCAGCTGAAATGCCCTTTTCCTTGGATCTACCTCCACATCACTCGGATATTCATAGTCTTCATCGGAGTCAGAATCCACCTCGTGATAATCTTGATAGCTACCAAACAGGGCCTCACAAACTACTTTTTACCTCTATTATATTGCTTCATTGTTCTCTCCTTCACGTCATTATCTCGGCAATCAATTCACGCACATCATCTGGACAATCCTAACATTTTACAGCACTTTTTGTCGATACCAACGAAATGGTGCTTGAATCATGTAATTCCACCACCCCTTAACTACTTTCCACAGAAATTACATTTTATCATTGGTTTGCTTCCATCCACCAATATAGTGCAATACAATCATCCAATGTCATCTTTATCCTTACTACTCTCACTTCTTCCAACAACACCCTTGCATTTTCCAACATAGTGTTCCAACACTACATTTATTTCACAATTCATAATCATCGTATAATATGTTATAATGTATTGTAATATTAATGTAATGCATTATTGACTAATAACTACTAAATACTAATACACAACAAATTATATACAATAAACGAAGATGTCGTAATTATGTTATAGCTTTGATGTTTGAGGAAGCTTAACAAGAAGAGATTTGAACAAAGATGTGGAATTAAACGGACCATGGAGCCCAAGAGCAGCAACAACTACCAAGTAACATACTAGTCGGTAGCCAAGAGCAACAATTAAAGCCTATAGGCAGTAACAAGAGCCTACGAGTCTATGACTACAAGACATAAATGAGTTTCATGGGCCTAAATCAATGCTCATAAGTTATAAATTTATAATCTTATCTTATTTATTAATTTACTTTAAATCATCTACATATATATTAATTATACAACATATATTACATTAAATTATAAAAATCATGTGACTATGCAAATAAATTCAAATTTGAAACATTATAGATTCATAACATAATGGGTCTTCACCAAAAAGTTGTAACAAAAACCTTACACTTATGATTTTTGCAAAAATCAAACTCACCGAGCTAGTGATCCACCATCGATCAACAATCATTAGGCAACAACAAATTGTGTAGTAAATTATAATTGTAAACTCGATGTGTCTATAAGTTTGTAATTTCCATTGCTAATACGATAATCGATATTTATCATCAATCAATTTGAATTATTTATTGATTTTTTATAATTAAGTTCATATCGATTAATATTTTATGAATTTTTTAAAATTAAGTCCGTTGGTGAGTCACACAATCGCACTACGAATCATATGATCTGATTCATTCCTTATTGAATTTTTACAAAGATATTTATTGTTGCACAATATTATCGATTAATAATTTAGTATCACACAGTATGAATAAATGAAAGGCTCTAAGACTTTATTGAGGGCCATATCTCTCTTTATATAGAGAGAGGTAAAGGAAAAATTGTAATACAACCCAATAGTAAACAAAAGGTGTACAACACACTCTTACAAATAAATGTAAAAATAAATAAGTCTACACTCCCCCTCAAACTGAAGCATATACATCTATCATGCTCAGATTGGAACAAGAATCAAAAATAAACTTAGGAAGTTGGTAAAAATGTCCACTGTCTAATCATCTATAGCAACTAGGGTTGTATAAAGAAAGCCTTTCTAAATAATATCTCTAGCATAGTAGCAGTCTACCTCAATATGATTGCTCCTCTCATGGAACATCGAATTTATCACAATATATGTAGCAATAACATTATCACATCTCATCTCCATAGGACCAGTAAATTGTATGCGTAAATCTCCCAGAAGTGACCTCACCAACGTAAGCTCAGCAGTTGTCTGTGCCATAGCCCTACATTCTAACTCTACACTAGAAATGGAAATAGCAGCCTGCTTCTTGCTTTTCCAAGTAACCAAACTACCACCCACATAGGTGTAGAATCCTGTGGTACACTTTCTATCCACCAAACAACCTGCATAATCTACGTCTGAATATGCCACTGTAGACATGGAAGTGCCCTGAGTAAATAGAAGACCACTACCTGATTACTTAATGTACCTCAGGACCATCATTGCAGCATCCCAATGCTGCCTCATAGGCTTAGCTATGAACTGACTAAGTCACCCAACTTCAAAAGTGATGCCTGGCCTGGTAATCGTGAGATAGAGCAACTTCCCCACAAGCTATCAATACTGACAACTATCCAAAGAAGGTGCTTCAGCATCATAGAGGTGAACCTTTGGGTCCATGGGTATATTCGTTGTCTTTGCCCCAAACATCCCAGCCTCCTATAAAACATCAAGTGCATACTTTCTTTGTGATAGAACTATGCCCTACTTGCTATAGGCAACTTATATCCCAAGAAAGTATCGTAATGAACCCAAGTCTTTCATCACAAACAGATTAGCCAATCTCTCTTTGATCTGTCTAATGCCATCTGCATCATCTCCTGTGACAATCAAGTCATCCACACTTACAAGAAGCACTTCCACACCTTTTCCAGCCTTCCTAACAAACAGGAAATAATCTACAGATCTCTAAAAGCCACCAAACTCTACTGCCTAAGACAATTTCTGGAACCATGCCCGCTGACTCTGCTTGAGTCCATAAACGACCTTTCTCAGCTTGCATACACACTCCCCATGCACCTCATAGCCAGGAGGTTGCTACATACAAGGTTCGAAATGCCGATTTCGACGTCGTGTCGATGAAACTCTAAGTGTGCATTTCATGAGCATGCCGATGCATGCCAACAAAAATGACAAAAGTAATCAAAAAAGCCAGCAGCAGCCTCAGCATGATCATCGATTTCGCTGGCATGACGACCATGTCGACGGCATTACAAGGGCATGCCGACGATATCCCTGCATTTCGACACCTTTACCATGTCGACATAGGCTTTTCCCAAAAAAGACCTTATCGACGGCATTTAAATCATTGGCTACATATAGACCTCCTCATGTAAGTCACCGCTAAGAAATGCATTCTTTACTCAAGTTGATGAAGTGGTCAATCATAATGTGTTGCAACGGAAACAAGTATCCACACTTTCGAGAGTCTCACCACTAGAGAAAAAGTTATCAAACAAGTCCACCCCATAAGTTTGGGTAAACCCCTTTGCTACCAGGCGTGCTTTGTATCTAGGGATGCTCCCATCTTGATGGAACTTGAGTGCAAACACCCATCTATACCCAACAAGACTAGCCCCTAGTGGAAGTGGTGCAAGATCCCACGTGTCCCTGCTCTTGAGAGCAGCCATCTCCTCCTCCATGGCCTGATGCCACTTTGGATGAAGCATGACCTCCTAGTAGAATGTTAGCACGGTAGTGGTACTCAGGGCCCTGGTAAACCCAGAGAAAGTTGTACCAAGATCAGCAGTGTGTAGATATCCGGCCACATTATACTTGGCACAAGACCGGGGAGCTTTCCAAATGGCAATCAGAAGGTCACTGTCCACCTGTGAGTCCTCCTGAGCCTCAATTGCCCCTACATCCTCATTAGGCACCAAAGCATCAGTGTCTAAAGATCGTGTGCTCACCTAGGGAGGGGCTGGAAGTGGAGGAGAGGGCATCTGGAATGTAGTATGTGACCTTTGATATGTAACAATAGGGTCATGAAACTGATCCTTCTTAGTGGTAGGAGTAGGATGATCATCCATAGGTATAGCACCAAATAGAATAGGTTGAATGGTTATAGGTACCCCATTACTTACTAGAAATAAGTCTGAACTGGTAGTGGAAAAATATGATACAAACTCATGAAATGTCACATCAGCAAAAACATAGTGGCAGGAATAAAGTGGATCAAAACATCTATACCCTTTATGGGTTCTAGAATAACCCAAGAAAACACATGTAACAGCCCATTGTGCTAGTTTATCCCATCCAAGTGTCCAATCATGCACAAATGAAACGTACCTAAAAACACAAGAGATAATAGGAAATAAAGGACGACCAGGATTCAAAACCTGCCACAGAATTTGTTCATGTATGGTAGAATTTGGCATCCTATTGATGAGAAAGCAAGCTGTAAGAATAGCATCCCCAATATAAAGAAAACACAGTATGGTGAATAAGAAGGGTGACTGCAACATCCAACAGGTGCCTACTCTTCCTCTCAGCAACTTCATTTTGCCGAGAGGTATGAGCACAAGTAGTTTAGTGAATAATTCCATTACTCCTTAAAAGCTGCAACAAGCGAGAAGTATGAAACTCAAGGGCATTATCAAAACGAAACATTTTAATAGTGACAAATTGGGTCTTCATTTCCGTAACAAAATTTTGAATGATAGTATTGATATCATATTTATTTTCATCAAGAACCAAGTAACACAAGTGAAATCATCAACAAGAATAAGGAAATAACAATGTAAAAGATGATCAGGAACCCGACTTGGACCCTACACATCCATATGAATCAAATCAAACAAAGCATCAGACCCAACACGACTAGAAACGAGAAAACTAGCATGGTGGTGTTTGCCCAATTGGCAGGCATCGCAAGTGATGGTGGTGCTAGCAAGAATATAAAATAGAACTCGTCTAAGTCTCTCCAATGGAAGGTAGCCAAGGCAAAGGTGCCACAGGATGAGAGCCCAATGGCTAGAGCAGTCTCCCCCTGACTCACAGAAGAAGCAGCAGCAATCAGAGTGCGACTTAGATGGTACACCCCTCCTTCCTCACATCCACCAATCGTCCTCCCTGTGAGCTGATCTTGCAAGACAAGCATTCTCATTAAAGATAGTCTAGCAATTGAGCTCTCTAGTAATACGGCTAACAGAGAGGAGACTAAGTGGAAAATCCAAGACATAGAGAACATTTGGTAGCTAAAGCGTAGAGGAAATAGTCACTCCAACCTTTCCTGTAACCTGTGATAACCTATCATCTGCCACCTGGACTGTCCTGCTTGGAGGGACAGACCTCAAGTCGGAAAAGGCATCCAAGTTGCCACATAAATGCTATGAGGCTCCTGAATCCACCAACCAGTCACCAGGTCTAAAGAACAAACAATGACCAAGCACCAACGATACCTGAGGTAGAGGCAGCTGCAACTGTCTTTGTAGGGGAAGACTGGGAAAGTTGGTTGATCTTCTGTAATAGCTCCTCAAAGTTTGCCCTAGTAACTGTCTCAGGTGTAGTAGTCTTTGTCACTTGGTGAGCAGCAACAAGCCTCCCATGCTTTTGCCAACACATGGCCTCAGTGTGACCCAATCGGCCACAATAGGTACATGGAGGTCTAGCACAACCTCCAGATCCCAGTCCATGACCACGACCATGTGTAAACTGTTTCCCTCGCCCAGGACCATGAGAAGCTACCAAGGCAGTGGTCTGGCCTGTAGTCTCAGTAGGGGTGGCAGGAACAATAATCCTATTAAGTCTACCATAAGTCTCCTCAAGAATGGGCAAGTCAGTCGTCATCAAAATCTGATCTCATGCAACCGCATACTCTGGTCCCAAGCCAGAGAGAAATAAGGAGACTGCATGTTCCTTCTTGAAGGCACGCCAAGAGGAACAAGTGCACCCAAGTCTATAGGAATTATGTCGCTCTGATAATTCCTTGACCTGAGAATAATCCTGAGGTAAAGTCTTCCCATCCTGACGAAGATGAAACAACTCATGATAGATCTAGAAGACCCGAAAGGAATTCTTCTCATGTGAATGTCTCACACAAAGAATCCCACATCTTTCTAGCAGTAGGGTAGTACATGATTTCATCTCCTATCTTGGGAATCATAAAATTCATCAACCAGGAGCATACCATTGCATTATCACGATCCCAAGTAGCATCGACTCCTATCTTCTCGGTGGGCTCAGGTTGACTCAATATGTGCTCCTTACTATGACCCTTGATAGTCATCAAGAACATCTGGGACCACCGTGGATAATTGGTCTCATCCAATTTGATCATTGGATCGAAAAATAGACTCTTATATCCCCCATTGTCCATGAAAACATCCAGAGAGATCTCAAAAGACATGGATGTAGTAGAACTTGAGGATGTCATCTTGCAATCCCTTGTCGCCCACTAGATGAAGATGAAATCAATCTAGATGCAAAATCAGATCTGAAATCACAAAATCATGACATGAAACTGAGCTTTCAGATCATAAACAGACTCTAGAATAGCGAAGTGACCCTTCTAAGGCTGAATCTAGCGAGAATGAGTCGCCTCTCCCTGTTAAGACCCCACAAGGGGTTCAAATAGAGGGAGAAGACTCACCGAGGTTACCCCTGCCGATCAAAGAAGGCACAAGAAGCATTGCCACCCCCTGTCAACCTTCCGATGGCCATTGCAGCGGTGCTCCAGTGCAACAACCCTAGACGCACCGCAGCGACTTGCTGCAACCTCAAGTGCTCCGTCGTCGACAGCACAACAACCCTAGGAGTGTCGCCTTCCCTTGTCATGGCCTCTAGTGGCCGCCGCGACGGTGCTCAGGCTAGGAACCGACCCCGCAGCAACCTTAAAGGCATCACCGCCCCTTGCTACACCCTTTGGTGGCTACTGCAACGGTGCTCAGGCAGAGCACCGATGCCGCAGCAGACCCAAAGGTCACGCGATGCCTCTGATGGAGGCTAACAATCAACAAAGCCTTCCTTCAGGATCCTCACATCACCTGAGGCCTTAGCAAGGCTGGGAGGAAGTGGTGGCACCGGTAGACCACCGGTGGAGGCCCGCACCAGTGGCTAGGGTTAGGGTTTTGGTAGTGGTGGGTGTTGGAGGCCTATTTCCGTGGGATATCGAGGGCACCGATCTAATACCACTGCTCTGATATCAAGTAGGAGTAAAAGAAAGGCTCTCATACTTTATTGAGGGCCCTACCTCTCTTTAGAATACAACCCGACAATGAACAAAAGGTGTACAACACACCCTTACAAATAAATGTAAAAATAAATAAGTCTACGCACATTGTCGCAGTACGAATCATGTGATTTAACTTATTCTTCATTGAATTTTTACAAAGATGTTCATCGGCACACAAAATCATCGATTAATATTTTATCAATTTTTTATAACTAAGTCCATTGGTGAGTCACATATATTGAATTGTATAATGTATTACATTGTTATACAATTATACCCGACAACTTTCATGTTCTATTATATATCATTGCATCATGTTACATGTATCATTCATTTACTTTAATTTGAGACTTACTAGAGAGGTCAAGTGATGGTTAATCTAGTGTTGATGGTAATAAAGGTGGTTATTGATTCATGAAAAATATCATTAGTGTCATTGTAGTGGATTGTATGGAATACTAACCATCATTACGACCATTATTATTTAATTAATTAATTTTTACTGGTTTTGTTCCAGGTCGTTCACTGGGAGGCAGTTATTGATTTACATCACTCTCTAATTCCAACATTATCCTTTAATTCCAAAAAGAAGTTTAACGTCTAATAAAGAATGAATGAATGAATACCTGGATTGATTGCTTGCAAAGAATTAATCAACATGCTTGCAAAAACTAACTATAAACAAGCACTAAACTATACTCTAAACTATCTCTTTATAAGTTATATTATTAATACTTTCATAAAAGTACACTACCAACTAAGATTACATAGTATACTAATTTAACTTACTAAGCTGACACCTACAGTAACACATATAATAGCTATAGTGACTGATGCAAGTGTCGCTAGACCCCAGAAAAAACTATATACAAACTAAAAGAGGGAAACCAGGGTCTGTGGCGAAGGTTATAGCGACGTTTTATTCTGTTAGTAAAGGTACGAATTTATTTACATAAAAGTAATTGGCTATACTATGTGTATATATATATTAGTCCTTTGTATCTATATTCACTCTCTGATTTCACTATACGTATTTACATCTTCTCTCTCTCATTCCACATTATTGTTCATCTTCTTCATCTTATTCTGCATTATACGTCTTCAAGCTGCTGTCATTAACACACTTAAGTCATCAAAAATGTGTTTAATTTGTGGGAACGCTTTTCGAGGGATACACAGCACCTAAAGGGTGAGACCAGACCTCTACTAAGCGGGCCCTAATTGTCATTAAGCTACTTAATTGTGTATTATCAGCTCAGATCAGAGGGCTTCTCAGCCCGCTCACGCACACACACACACAGGCCTCCGGCCCCCAAATGTTCGAATCAATGCTCAAGGATATGCTCATATGTATAAGGCATGGCTGTTTCGGGCGCCCGGCGCCCGGCGCCCGTGACGACTGCACCATTAGAGAACAAAAACAATATAAAGAGCAGCGCGTGCTCTTCAGCGCACGATGTGGCACTATTCAAGCACCACATCTGCGCTGAAGATGTGTGCGACTGCTAGATAGAGAGGATTTTGGCCCTCAATTCGAGGGCCATAATTTATTTTAAAATAAAAATAAATTATAGGAAAATAAAGTATTTATATAATACTATACAATTGTACACTTGATTTGAAATTTTATTTATATTTACTATATAAATAAATTAACTAAAGTATACGATTTTTACATACTGATTTTGATGTTTAATTCTTTAATTACTTATAAATTAGCTACTATATGGTCTAATTGACCTTATACAGAGTTAATATATATGTATAAGTATTTTATAAACATTTTTATTGAATTTTACGAATTTAATTTCTATTCTATTTACATTTAACTAGCAAATTTGAAATATTTTACTTATCCACTAAGTTTAAATAATACAACAAAATATAAACATACTTCAATTAGCTTAAATTACTTAAAGTACATTAGTCTAAGTATACAGATTCAGTTAACTTAATTCTAACTCTAAATTACTAATTTATCTAATTTAATCTAATAACTTAGCTATTAACTTAATAAATTAATTGTTTATTATCTATAAAGAATTAAATTAAGGTACAGGGTTTTACTGGTTTATAATCTACGTATACATATACATATACAGTGCTATAGCTTAATACTGTTATTTACACTTTCTATTGATTTATTTAATCTAAGAGTACATATAAGTTAGTTTAATTAATAGATAGTTATATAATTAATAAATGTATAGTATAATCTAACTTAAATATCCAAATTACAGTGTACAATATATACGTAAGTTATTTGTACAGTTTATATACATATGCTACTTATTTACATAGATGACTTAATATAAGGCTTATATTTACAAGAGTATACTTTATATACAAAGTACTTTTTTTTAGGTATTTTTGGAGTTTTTCACTTTTTATGGTTTTTATACATATTATAGAGATAAGAGATGAGAAGGGAAGAAGTAGATGAGGAGAAAAAGGTGTTTGTGATGTTTGTTAGCTATAACTTTTCTTATTAAGTTTCATGGTATACAAATCCATCGACTGGCAAATTCTACCAAGTCGAGGGTTTTGCATACCATGTAACTTGGTATGTGGTTAAGAAACTTTCTGATCTTTGATCAGACAATTTTATTTTAACTTTTTAGAATTTTTTCTGATTTTTATTGAATTTCAAATCTCACCCATCCTAAGCCTTTCAAAAGGTTTCTAAAGGGTTCCTAAAGGCTTAGGATGGATCTTAAAAGACCTAAAAAGGCATTAACTACCTTATTTACAGTCAGAGTGAAATCTGACAGAGATTCAACCCATTTTAGCATATTAATCATTTTCATTTCATTTAGTTAGTGTGTTTGGACAGTTAAGTAAAATGAAGTAGCTGACAAACATTGGGAAGGAAAAAAAACAACAAGCATTCATAGAATTGAAATTCAATTTCTTACATAGGAAAGCTTGTATACAAGAAATGCAATACAAAACATGTCAGCTATTTGATCAAAAATTTCTTATACAGGGTTTTCAAATCAAAAACTCATGCTGCACATTAAGACATCAGACAGCAGCAGCAAGAACTCTAAATACCAACCCTGCAGCAAATCAGATTTCACTCTAGACGGCTTACTGCAGCTGCAGTAAGTTCATCTGGAATGAAATCAGACTTAAGGAAAGGAGGGGAATGTAGCTGCAAGTGCAGCAATTTACTGTGGATGTGGGATCAAAATTAGAAATTCAAAATCATAAATTCCCTAAATCCCAACTGACAAGGGTTTCACTTATCAAAAATACTCAATATTTCAATTCCAAAGCACAAATCCTTATCAAGAAAATTCTCATTGAATCCAATCGGTAGAAACACTGATCTAACTCTTTCTAATGCTATAGATAGCATGTAGAGAGAGTTGAATCAGACAACTTAAATCCATAATACAAATCCCAGATTCTGGCACCATAAGGAGTATTGAGAACTCCTTAGGTAAAAAAAAAGTATCAGTGCTCTCAACAAACCACAAGCTCATGAATGCAAGATAGACTTCAAATCACCATAGTGATTTTCCTTAGTTCTATCATACATTCAATGCATTGAAGTCCTTAAGAAAACTTAGATCAGATTATGGCTCTTCTGAGATGAATTCTAACATCGGATTCATCTCAGATTCCTTGCCACACAATGAATGAAGATCAGAATTCCTCAGTTTGTCAGATTAAGACAATCAAAATCCAATTAAGTAAAACTCCTTGAAATCTGAATCAAAGAAAAATCCAACAAACTAAACATTTTCAAGCTCAGAACAGGGGCTTTTGTGAACAAAAATGAGGTGAATGGGAAGCCCCTAATGTGTTTTTTGATGCCAATTTCAGATCTGAGGTTAAAAACCATTCAGATCTGAAATTGGGTCTGAATGAATGGGTGAATTTGAGAGGAACAAATCGTGGAAATCAGAAGCGATTATGAAAACATGGAGAGGGAGAAAATTCGTAATTATGGACTGTGTGAAACCATCCCCTCTGATCTGGAATGATCAGAGGAGGTGAAGGGGGGGGGGGGGGGGGAATCGGGTCTAAATCTACTGCTACACTACAACTACACTATCATAACAGTGAAATTAAACACTACTCATTACTTGAATCCTACCCTAAACCTACTTAACTACAGCTACTACTAATTTGTAGAAAGATAAATCTACTCTAACAGGAAGAATGGGACCTATGAGGAAGAAGGAATGAAGATGACTCCAGCAGAGGGAAGAGTCTGCTAGTGAGGCTCCAAGGTTGTCCTCAGGTGCTACGAGGTCCTTAGCGACGAGGAGGTCGAGAAGAAGGTGGTGATTTCACAGCCGGTGGTTGTGAAATCAGAGAATTGGTGGGGAGGAGAAACTGGAGTGGATGAACGATCACTAAGAGATGTAGGAGGGAGCGATCCCTTGCGCGCATGACCACTGAGGTGCTTAAGTCGCAAACTCAGTGGCTCAGATCACCGTGCGGGTGAGAATATCCGAAGGGGCAACGAGCGGTAGGGATGAGAAGGGAGGAGTGAGCAGCGAGCCAGCTCAAAATCTGACCGTCAAATGGGATCTGGGGAGAGGGGTGATCGTATGCGCCAATTCGTACGAAGCTTCTATTCAAATCCAACCGCAGATCGTAATCACGAGAAGCAACAGACGGCCGAGATCTGCCATGTTCTTCGCACACTACAGTGCGTGCGAAGAGCAGTAGGCTGATCTTGAAATGTAGGGAAAAATGCAGGGAAGACCCTTGCGCGAAGGGGTAGAAAAGTTGCGTGCAGGCCCATAAGTGAAGAGAGTTGCAACAGGATGGACCCTGAAGCCTTTCAAAGGGGTCCCTGCAGTTTACAAGTAGGTCCAAAAAGGATTTTTAAAGACAAGAATGTGATGCATGAAGGACCTAAGTGTAAACTACATATTACAAAGCCTAAATGATGTCCAAATGCCTTCAAATTTTTATATGTGCTTAATTGAACATTTAAGAAATTAATTATACTTTTGATTTGGCCTTTTAAACTTATTTATGTGTTCAATTACTGCATGGATCACCATTTGTTCTTTGCTTGCAGAATATCTCATTTTGTGACCTAATTATGAAATTTTAACACAGAGTAAAGGTTTTAGGTATTTTTCTTTGATTCCCACACTTAACCCTTTTTATCTGTTAATTTGATGTTGTTTTACTCATTGTCTAGCTTAACTTCAGCTTTTTAGCTGTGATGAGTAGCCACTCATCATACCCCCATGCTTACGTTTTGCTAGTCCCTTAGCAAACAATTCATTGAAGTGTATAGCAATTTGAGTATCAGCAAGGCAAGTGTGAAGAGATGTTTTTCTCAAAAAGTCTTAAGTGTTTGATGATGATCTTCAAGCTGAAAATTTTTTCCAATAAACCAACTATGTTTATGTTTGGACATTGTGAGAACCTTATTACTGAGGATAACCTTCCAGAACTCAAGACTTAAATGACATAGACCATCTCTCAACCAACAAGGACTCTTGATATTTAAACCTCAAGTCAAATTCCAGGACTCAGGGGGTTTTACAGAGACTCAGGATGCTATGAGGTTATGGCTGTGCTTTGTGATAAGTCAGGACTAACCAAGTGAATTCTAAAACGCAATCCTGAGGTTTCACCTCTTTTTAAGTCTAGGTTGGTCCTAACTTTAGCTCATGTTTTCGGATGACTCTCAAGAATTGATGAGTATTCAAACCTAACCCTTATTGTGTTTGTGGCTCAAAGAATTTTTGGTGGATAAATAGGGTATTTGTTTTGAACCCTGAAAACATTTTTGGTGGAACATTTGTATTTACAGACTCTAGAGAACATACTCGACTTATTTGCAAGAACTTTTTCTTTTTTGGGGTTTTTTTTGTGTCAGTATGTCTCCGGAACATTATTTGGTAGAGTGCACTGTATTTGGTGGGTGAACTTTTTGTGGAAAGAGTTTCTCCTAGACACAAGACTAAAGGTTAGGGCAAAGAGTCTACCTGCACGCACAGGTGACGACTCCACCTTCCCTAATGAACACTAGGGTTGAATTTTAGGTTCAAGTGATTTTTCCTGATATTGTGTAGTGTAAAATAAGGTTACTTAGACTCCTTTGTCAAAGCAAACCAGTGAATCCTGTACGGGTGACTCAGGTACAAGAATATGTCCTAAAGTTAGGAGAGACTGTGGTCTATCTTGTCAAAGCTCAAAGTGTATTAAGCCTAAGCTTGTATCAAGCTATTATGGCCCAGCAAGTCAAAACAGTAAAGGTTGAATGTCCATAAACACTTATTCTATTTTTGTTCTCAACTATAAGATCATTGTTAAACACTTATTTTTCATCTTTGACACTTTTTCTCCCTTTCTCCTTAAAATTAATGTCCTCCCTTGACAATAGAGTGCATGTCCCTTATTGTATTTTTGAAATTTTTGTGATTTGTTATATATATATATATATATATTTTTTCAGTATATATATATTTTAATAATTCTATAATATATATACTATAGGTGTGTCTACAATTGCATTTCAGTTTAAATAGTTTACCATTTACACCCCCCCATGCTTAAATGTTGCAATGTCCTCATTGAATGAATAAGGTGGATGCAAATGCATGCTCTGCTTTTCACTATCATAGACAGGGTGATGGAAGGAAGTTGGAATGAGGAGATAAAATCTCTGTGCGGACGATTTTAAGTCTGATCTAGGATCAAAGTGAACAGTCAGGCTAGGAAGTGAAATGCATGACATGTGTGTCAATGGAAGTATGCTAAAAATGCAAGAGTAGACACCTAATGCAAATAAAAGCAAGAGTAAGCAAGGTGAAAAATAGCTATATACAAGGATAGGTTTTGCTAAGTTTAACGCCTTCAGCTAGGCGTAAACCTGGATGGTGGTTCAAAATGTAGGAGCGAAATGGTGGAATTGACAAGTCTGAGATCATGCGGCTCAATGAAAGGTTTTAGTCTTTGTCCATTGACAGTAAAAGGTTCAGATTTGTCAATTTCAGTGATCTCAACGGCTCCATTGTCAAAGATTCTTAAGATTTTGAAAGGTCCAGTCCATTTTGATCTTAGTTTCCCAGGAAAGAGTTTTAGTCTAGAGTCGAAGAGGACTTTTTGACCAGGGTGAAATGATTTCCTATGAATGTGACAGCCATGAAAGGCCTTAAGTTTATCCTTATAAATCCTTGAGCTTTCATAAGATTCATTCCTTAACTCATCAAGCTCAAAAATTTGCAATTTTCTAGGACCACTGGCCTTCTCTAGGTCCAAGTTATACTTTCTGATGGCCCAATAGGCTTTGTGCTCGAGTTCTACAGGAAGATGACAGTGTTTCCCGTACACAAGTCTAAAATGAGACATGCCTAATGGGGTTTTGTGAGCTGTCCTATATGCCCACAATGCATTAGAAAGGTGGGAAGACCAATCCTTTCTATCTGGTCGGATGGTAGCCTGTAAAATCTTCTTGATCTCCCGATTGGACAATTCAGCAAGTCCATTGGTTTGAGGGTGATATGGTGTAGCTATCCTATGTGACACCCCATACTTTTGAAGTAGGGACTGAAAATGTGTGTTTCTAAAATGAGACCCTCCATCACTAATGATGGCTTTTAGTACCCCGAATCTAGAGAAGATGAAATCTTGAACGAATTGCGTCACAACTCTATGATCATTAGTCCTTGAGGGGATGGCTTCTATCCATTTAGAAACATACTCAACTGCCAATAATATGTACTCAAAGCCATAAGATTTAGGAAAAGGTCCCATGAAGTCAATGTTCCAAACATCAAAGATTTCGCACACCATGATCGGATTCAAGGGCATCATGTCCCGGCGACCAAAACTGCCGAGAGACTGACAATGTGAACATGCCCTGCTATATTCGTGTGCATCTTTAAAGATTGTGGGCCAATAAAAACCGCTCTGCAAAATCTTTGCAGCAGTCTTTTTGCTAGAGAAGTGACCGCCGCACGCCTGGTCATGGCAGAACAACAAGATGCTTCCTATCTCCTTATCTGGAACACACTTTCTAAGGATCTGGTCTTTGCAATGCTTGAAAAGCCAGGGTTCTTCCCAGTAATAGTGCTTGGCCTTGGATCTAAGTCTGTCTTTTTGATGTCGAACCCAATCAGTGGGGAGGATTCCAAAAGCCAGGTAGTTGACAATGTCAGCATACCAGGGAAGATCAGAATGAATGACCAGCAATTGCTCGTCAGGGAAGTGGTCAGAAATGGGTAAAGAAGGAGAAATCGCTTCAGAAGGAAGGCGGGATAAGTGGTCAGCTACCACATTCTGCTTTCCAGCCTTATCACGAATCTCTAAATCAAATTCCTATAAAAGTAGGATCCATCTAATCAGATGAGATTTCGAGTCCTTCTTGGCGAGAAGATGTCGAACTGCAATATGGTCAGTGTAGACTATAATGTGGGAACCTAAAAGATAAGGTCTGAATTTCTCCAGTGCAAATACTACAACTAGCAATTCCTTTTCCGTGACGGTGTAATTCCTCTGAGCTTCATCTAAGGTCTTGCTAGCGTAATAGATGACTATGGGTTTCCATATCAATTTTTGACCATGGACAGCTCCTACTGCATAATCAGAGGCATCACACATGATCTCAAAAGGGTGAGACCAATTCGGGGGTTACAGTATTGGTGACTTGGTAACCAAATCATGAAGTGTCGTATAGGCACGAACACAATCGTCAGAGATCTGGAAGTCTACATCTTTAGAGAGGAGAGTAGTGAGAGGTCAGGCTATTTTCGAGAAATCCGCTATAAAGCGGCGATAAAAACCAACATGCCCGAGAAAAGATCTAATATGTTTAACCGATGAAGGTAGTGGTAATTCAGAAATCAACTTTACCTTCGCGCGGTCAACCTCTATTCCTCTCTCCAAGACATGGTGACCTAATACTAGTCCTTCTGGTACCATGAAATATGATTTCTCCCAGGAAAGTACCAGATTCACATTTATGCATCTTTGCAGGACCTTAGTCAGGTGATCTAAGCATGCATCAAATGTGCTCCCGAAGATCGAGAAGTCATCTATGAAGACTTCTAAGCAATCACCTACTAAGTCGGAAAAGATTGCAAACATACACCGCTGAAATGTAGCAGGTGCGTTGCACAATCCAAAAGGCATCCTACGGAATGCAAAGGTTCTGTAGGGGCAAGTGAATGTCATTTTTTCCTGATCATCGGGGTGAATTGCCACCTGATTATATCCTGAATAGCCATCCAAAAAGCAGAAAAATCTATTCCCCGCTAGTCTTTCCAGTATCTAAACAATGAGGGGCAAAGGGAAATGATCTTTCTTCGTCGCTTGGTTGAGTGATGAGAGCCTCATCATGAGCCATAACTAGCTCATTTTGACCTAATAAAGAGAATAGAAGCTCCTACATGACCTAGAAGAGGGCTTAATTGAAGGAATAAGTGTTCTGAGAAGAAAACATGAAATAAAGGTTAAAACTATAATTTTACCATTGCAGTACATAAATGGTATTTCTCAGAGATAAAGCATAGGTCAAATGGTCTAAATGAGATAAAAAGTGGGGTGAATCAATCAGAAATGGGTTCATATGCAATACAGGAATTAAATGACATTTGATAACCCTAAAACAGACCTGTATAATTCAACAAGGTTTCGGTCAGGATAAAAATAAAGTAAACCCTCTAAAAATCATGGAAAAATATCTCCTAGGGTTTAGAACATTCAATTTGGCCTTTGGAACCTAGTTTGACCTAGATTAGGGTCCTAGCTCATCAATTGACCTAATTTGGGTTTTTACGTAAAATGTCCAGTCAAACGTGGTCAAACCTAAACTCCAACTTCACCATTGGATTCCTTATGTCAAAATTAGATCTTTACCAAAATTTGGACCTAAGGAGAGGTCATCTTGACCTACTTTGCAATTTAGTACACCAAATCACATTTTGGTCAATATCTTTTGAAAATCATCATATAGACCCCCTAGCTTTCTCGCCAATCTTACAATCAGGTCCCTCTGCCATTATTGGGGAGAGAATCCTTCTCCAGCGGGGAAGATAGGGGGGACACTCTCAGATCCCTCAGAGATCTCCTTCCAGAAATGGAAGGGAGATTCTCTGAGGAATTCCCTTCCATCTAAGCCCAATCACAACCCTAGACTTGCACCCAATCTCTCGTGTGAACGCACAAGAGATTTGAGTATCTAACCACCTTCCATCTCCGGTGAGACGTCGGTGACAGAAGGCGTGCCCTCCATGCACCAGAAGCACGGCCAGCACCTATAAATTAAACCCCAACTCCGGCCGCACCTCCTCAGCTCGACTTGGATGGGATTCCACATCAAATTCATCTTCTTCTTCTCCGGCCAAGGGGTCCAGCGAGCTCCGGCGAGCCCCCCTCCTCTTCCTCGTCGCTCTGTCATAAAACCAGTGGCAGAGCCATCCTCCTCATCCTCCTCCGCATCGCGCAACACACGCGCGAGCTGCCCTAGCCCCATCGTCGCCACCGTCTTCCCCCACTGGACATCTTCTTCTCCGGCGACAGCAGGTACTGCCAGCTGCCTCCTCGTCCCCTTCATCCCTTTAGTTAGGTTAAAACTATTCTTCTCCATCCCATCTTTCATCTCCCTCATTTTATTTCATCAAACATCCCTCGACCGCTGCTGTTCACCACCACCTTCCTCTTCTCCGGTCACCCTCCGGCGAGATGCTCCCATCACTCCGTAGCCCCACACGTCTCGCCGACCATCACATAACCTCCGCCTCACCTCACTGAGCACCCTCCACTCATCCACAGTCCCTCTACGCCTCCACAACAGTCCCCCGAACACACCCATCAGTCCGGCCACAGGATGACCTAGGCACACACGCCTAGGCTACCCCGCGGCCTGCCACTTAGCGCTTCACCTTCGCCGTGACATGGCGAAGGTCCCCCGGTGATTTGATTAAGCCGCGAGGCTCTTTTCATGTCTGACATATTTCACGCCCCTGCCACCATTAGCGGTAACTTGAAGAAGCTCGAAGCTTGCTCCAGGTCGCAGGGCTGCAGGGCTCCAGGTGCAGCTAACTCAGGGAAGCATCACGAAGACATCTGATCCAGCAAGTGATACCAGAGAGCCTGCAGCAGTGGAAATTGAAGGATGGACTCCTACAGGCGCGCGCGAGAGAAGGCAGTGGGTATTAGTCCCACATCGTTAACTCACAAAGCGATAGAGTGATTTATAATGTTTTTGTGATATGGGCTCGTTGCCTCCGAACGCACTTGGGGTGAGGTCCCTCACCTATCTTCACCTCCTCGTCCGTGGATTCGCCACACGGATCTGGCAACCCGACCTGACACTGCCCTGAGTACTCCTCGCACACCACCCTCACGCCGGTGCACCTGGACCTGGGCATGCAATCCAACCCGTTCACCTGGCTCTGGGAGAGCATGCTGAGAGTGGTTTACACAGAGAGAGAGATGCGCGGGTGTGGGTAGAGGGTTAGGTTTTGCTTTGCTGTGGTTTATGTAGGGAAGGCATCAGGAGAAAAGAAGCTAACACTTAGCCGCTGCTAGCAAAGGAAAAGAAGAAGGAAGCCACTGCAGAGGAAAAAGAGAAGGAAAGGAAGAGGCAAAGGAAAAAGAGAAGAAAGAAGAAATAGAGAAAGGTAAAGACAAGTAGAAGAAGAGGAACTGAAGGCAAAGGAAGAAGAAGAAGACCCGTAGAGAGAAAGTAACTGCAGAAGAAAATAGGAAGAAAGAAGCAAGGCACTACAGAGAAGAAAGAAGAAGAAAGGAAGAAAAATCAGAAGAAGAAGAATAAAAAAAGGGAAACATATTTTTAAGACATCTGATCCCGTGATCAGACGTCCAATTTCTTCTTTTTGCACAATTACTTTTCAAACTCATGCATTTATATTTGAATTATGTTTTGAGTAATTAAGTGTTCAATTACATTCTTAAGATTAGTAGTAAATTCCAATTGCTCCCTGTGTTCGACCTCGGATACTTAGGTTTTCGAGTAATAAAACTTTTATTTGTTGACAACGCTTGATCACCTATACTACGACGTAACTAATTGTTAAAACACGATCGAGACCACGTCAACATTTTGGCGCCGTTGCCGGGGAGCAACGCGTAATTTATCACTAGTCTCTACATTCTTTTTATCATATTGAACACTAACTTGCCCTACTTTGCTTTGTTGTGATCTTGAAGGTATTTCACAAGAAAATCCCTCCCACAAGTCAACCACTCCAGGGCAGGTAATTTCTTTTCTTCCTTAAACTATCCCCTAAGCTTTGAAAGACAAAAGGAAGAAAATTAATTTAGGAATCAATTGCCTTCTTTCTATAGTAATCACCATCATTAAGGCAAACGTTTCCTAATTTTGCGAAAATTTTTCAAATCTTCTTGAAGTTGGAGCGATTTTTTTTTTCTATCCCACAAATTCATGTGCCTAATAGAAATCACGCTTAATCTCAGCGGACAACACACCTCCTGCTTTTAAGTCCAAAGAGAATTTTTGTGAAAAAGAGGATTGGAAATAGAACCAAATTAGGGTTTCTACAGTAGGGTCTTGGAGTGCTAGTTCACACATGCCTGTATAAAAGGAAATAAACCCTCCCGCATCAGTGTGCTACCCAAGCCCTTGATTGAAGAGATCTAAACAAGACAAACCCTAAGAAAAATTGAGCTCTAAAATCACTTGAATCTTTAAATCTTTGGACCTAATAAACTGGGAGTCAAATCAGGGTGATCACTAGGTCCCAACCCTAGAATCATTTTGCCATCTATAGGACTGGTCAGGTGAAGTTGACCCCTTGGGTCAACCAACCTCCAAATTAGGTCACAACATCAAACCATCTAAAGTTCAAGTGAGAACCCTAAAGCACCTTTGAAATAAAAGTGGTAGACTTAAGAGGTCAAGGTCCCCATTCTGGTCTACCTGGAATCTCAGTGACAAGAGAGGTCGGGTGGGGGAAACCCTATAACCCGTAGGGATGCTCTACCGTGTAGGGGTCTTTGCGGGACTCTCCCTCTCTGGCTGCCTAGGTAATTCGCAGGTGGACGATCTTCTGATCCAGGGGTACCATCCGCCCCAAACCTCCATAGTCATCCAAACGTCTTTGGGTGTCTTGATTGGGTCAAGAAACATCTCCAGTCCCTCATCTTTTCTCTTTAGAGCACATACACACATTTTCAGGGGGACTCATTATTTAGATCTAATTGCTTCATAACTTGATTCTACATCTTGATTCAAACTCTGATTCTACATCTTGATTCCACCACCTGATCCAAATATGCAGCCAAACAATTTAGGACTACCATTCAAGAAACCTGAATATCGGAGATCCATGAGAGATAGGATGATTGAGGATGCCCTGAAATTCTATGAAAAAGAAGAAACCTCAACACCAGTAGAAAACATTCAGGTTGATGTCCCAACAACCATAACCTTTATCATAACTTGTGCCCAAGTACTATTAGCAGAAGCCACAAAAGGATCAACCCGTGACTTGCTCATCACAGAATACATTGAGATAGAAAAATTGCACAATCTTGAATACCTTCAATGTATGACAAATCCTCGACTTTGGAAGCAACACCAAGATAGTCTTGAAAAATGGGAAGAGATAATGAGATTAGTAAAACAAATTATCGACCAGAAGTACCCATATATACCACAATCAGAGGATGAACCATCTTGGGACAACATCGAGGATCAATCTAATCTCGGGTTCGAGGCACAAAATGGTTGTGGATTCCCAACCCAGATGAAGTGCAATGTGCCTGATATTGAAGAAGGTTGGGAAGCTCCAAATGCAGGAAAATACCATGTTGAGCCCATTCTAGAATCCCAAAACTCCTGCAAGTATGAGAGTAGAACTGAATCTCTCGAGGGTGTAAATTCCGTCCCTGATTTTGATAAGGTGACCCTCAAAGGTTATTCAGACCTAGATTCTAGTAATTCAACCCACATCCTAAGCCCAGAATCTAGATCTGAAACCTATTTTGAAAATTTCAAGGGTCCATATGAGGAAGATCAATCTTTTAATGAAGAATATGATTTTGGGCCTCTAATTGATGAATATCCCTCGCCAACATCCTTAGAGGAACTAATCAATTTTTTGGAAGTCATACCAATCTACGATACAGAAACTGAGGAGTTGGATGAGTGGGGTTTCAATTGGGTCTGCTCTACCAGCTTAGGACCTGAGCCGCTACCAGATAGGGACACCTTTTTAAGCTCAGAATTAACATCCAGGCCATACCCCAGTCAGGCTGCTGAATCTACAGCATATGATTTACTCTATGGTGGAACTCACGATCTTGAATCTCATTCAGATTTTGATTTTTGCAAACTCTCCGACGATTTCGAATCTGACCATAACATTAGAGAAAATCTGCTTCCTGATTATAACAAGCCAATTCTCTTTGAAGCCACCTGCTCCACATATACAGAACTAATCAAAACCCGTTCTCTACCATGACCCGCAACCGGACTCAATTTCTATTCCAATTCACCTCTCACTGAGCCGTTTGCAGATGATTCAACTCCATATCTACACCAGGTATCAGGTATTGATCAAATAGAAAAGCAAGAACCATCATTCTTTGATCACCCCTATAGGGTTTCCACACCATACATTGACTATTTTTCGGAACCCTACTCTGACCAGGCTGATTCGACTCAGCCTAAACCTGAGTTTTCACTTCCATATCCATCTGAATCACATTACTTATGGTGGGTTCTGCATCTGTTGATCTACATTTATCAACCCACCAGACTTATTGGGTTTGGGCTGCATCATCAGCCTACTGATCTCAACAAGCACCTAGTTGTACCAACCAGGCTCTTAATCAAGGTGCTTGTTTTACAAAATTCTGCTGATTTGACCACCCCCTCTCCACCCCATTTTTCGCTCGGCTGAAGACATTGAATTTAGCGCTTAATGGGAGGCAACCCGTCATTCCAAAAAATAGACCTGTCTGATTATCCGTCTATACTCCACGTCCATTGCACCTTGAGTTCAGCCTTAGACAGTTGATCCCACCTCTGGTACACATACCAGAGCTTGAAATCGTTCGCATCAGTCATTTCCGACCCATTCACCCACCCAATGTATCCTGTTCTAAGTCCCTGATCTCAACACTATTTCACACCCTCCGTTTACAGTGAGGACATTGCAAAACTTAGGCATGGGGGGGTGATGAAGTGCATACATACAGAACCAAGAAAAAATCAGAAGGATTCTCACAAAAAAAAGTCACATATGTCAAAAACATAAAAAATTGAAAAATTATGAAAAAGAACAAAAAATGGAGGAGGGAGAAAATTTTGTGAGCCACAAAATTATAAGGAGGAGAAAAAAAAGAGAGCAAAAATGACAAAAGGAGCACAAAATGAAAAAGAAAAAGAGGTAGTCATTAGTAAGAGATTAAGGGATTGACTGAAGTTCTAGACCAGATCAAGAAAAGAGAAAAAGAGAAAAGTGCTAAGGAGACATAACAAGAGATTAGCAGGAACGCTGGTCTTAAGCCTCTTGGGCTAGATTCTTTAGCTTAAAAATTCACATATCCGCTAAAATCTGGATAATCCTCAAGAGGTTGGGGAAAATGCGAAGCTTAAGTATTAGGTTTAAGGCTTAGGAAGTATTCGGCCTCGTTAACTGACCTCCGATTTGCGGGATTCAGTAACCTAAGCACCCCAAATTCACACACAGTCTGGTTCAGTGCGCATAAATATCCAAATCATGCAAAAGCGTTTAATGTTTTGCAAAAGTCATCTAGATTAGGAACAGACGATCAACACAAGTTGATTTGGACGAGTTCCCGACGCAGAGAGGCGGGAAATTCCCCTCGAAGATGCGTAACAACATATCATCTCCTCGGTGCTTGTCTCTTAGGATATTTAAATATCCTATTGGGGGCATGTAAGCACTCTGCTGGTTCAGATACCATGAGCGGCATTATCACGAAATGTCGATCACCAGGGTCTGAATTCTGCCACGGAACGCCATGGGCGAGATTATCTCGAAATCTCGAAAGCCAGGGTTCTGGGGGTTGCCATGAGTGGGATTATCTCGAAATCTCGATAGCCAGGTACCCTTGAGGATTGATGATGAGGACGAGGAATCCGATACAGACCATGTTGAGAAGCTAATCCGAAGCTTGAAATAAAAAGAAAAGAGAGTGAAAGCTCTCCAAACAAATAAATCTTCTGTCTCTCTCTTACAAAAATACACTGTAAAACTGAACCTAGGCTAAAAATGTCTCAAGCATGGGTGCTTTAACCGCGGAGTCCAACAAACCCTAGGTTAGTTTCTGTGGGCCTTAAAAACCTTTGCGAAGGAATGAGGCTAAAGCGGGTCAGGTCTGGATTTTGGTTGGTACTTGAGTACCTCTAGGCCTATTGTCGGCATTCTGACCTAATCACAAAAATAAAAAGAGAAGCACTTATCATAATTGATGACAGACACTCAGGGTCTAGAATGGAAGTTAAAACCTTGAAATTTTGCTAAGGGACTAGCAAAAGCTAAGCATGGGGGTATGATGAGAGCCTCATCATGAGCCATAACTAGCTCATTTTGACCTACTAAAGAGAATAAAAGCTCCTACATGACTTAGAAGAGGGCTTAATTGAAGGAGTAAGTATTCTGAGAAGAAAACATGAAATAAAGGTTAAAACTGTAATTTTACCATTGCATTACATAAACGATATTTCTCAGAGACAAAGCATAGGTCAAATGGTCTAAATGAGATAAAAAGTGGGGTGAATCAATCAGAAATAGGTTCATGTGCAATCCAGGAATTAAATGACATTTGGTAACCCTAAAATAGACCCGCTTAATTCAACAAGGTTATGATCAGGATAAAAATTAATTAAACCCTCTAAAAATCATGGAAAAATATCTCCTAGGACTTAGAACATTAAATTTGGCCTTTGGAACCTAGTTTGACCTAGATTAGGGTCCTAGCTCATCAATTAACCTAATTTGGGTTTTTACGCAAAATATCCAGTCAAACGTGGTCAAACCTAAAATCCAACTTCACCATTGGATTCCTTAGGTCAAAATTAGGTTTGTACCAAAATTTGGACCTAAGGGGAGGTCATCTTGACCTACTTTGCAATTTAGTACACCTAATCACATTTTGGTCCTTATCTTTTGAAAACCATCACATAGACCCCCATAGCTTTCTCACCAATCTTACAATCAGGTCCCTCCGCCATTATTGGGGAGAGAATCCTTCTCCGACGAGGAAGACAAGGGGGACACTCTCAGATCCCTCAGAGATCTCCTTCCAGAAATGGAAGGGAGATTCTCTGAGGAATCCCCTTCCATCTAAGCCCGATCACAACCCCTAAATTGCACCCAATCTCTCGTGAGAACGCACGAGAGATTTGGGTATCTAACCACCTTCCATCTTCGGCAAGACGTCGCTGACAGAAGGCGTGCCCTCCATGCACCAGAAGCACAGCCAGCACCTATAAATTAAACCCCAACTCCAACTGCACCTCCTCAGCTTGACTTGGCCAGGATTCCACCTCAAATTCATCTTCTTCTTCTCTGGCCAAGGGGTCCAGCGAGCTCCGGTGAGCCCCCCTCCTCTTCCTCGTCGCTCTGTCACAAAACCAGTGGCAGAGCCATCCTCCTCATCCTCCTCCGCGTCGCGCAACACCCGCGTGAACTGCCCTAGCCCCGTCGTCGCTGCCGTCTTCCCCCACTGGACGTCTTCTTCTCCAGCGACAGTAGGTACTGCCGGCCGCCTCCTCGTCCCCTTCATCCCTTTAGTTAGGTTAAAACTATTCTTCTCTATCCCCTCTTTCATCTCCCTCATTTTATTTCATCAAACATCCCTCGACCGTTGCTGTTCACCACCACCTTCCTCATCTCCGGCCACCCTCCGGCGAGACTCTCCCATCGCTCCACAGCCCCACACGTCTCGCCGACCATCGCATAACCTACGCCTCACCTCACTGAGCACCCTCCACTCATCCACAGTCCCTCTACGCCTCCACAACAGTCCCCCGACACACCCATCAATCCATCCATAGGATGACCTAGGCACGCACGCCTAGGCCACCTCGCAGCCTGCCACCTAGCGCTTCACCTTCGCCGTGACACGGTGAAGGTCCCCCGGTGATCTGATTAAGCCACGAGGCTCTTTTCATGTTTGACAGATTTCATGCCCCTGCCGCCATTAGTGGTAACTTGAAGAAGCTCCAAGCTTGCTCTAGGTCGCAGGGCTGCAAGGCTCCAGGTGCAGCTAACTCGGGGAAGCATCGCGAAGACATCTGATCCAGCAAGTGATACCAGAGAGCCTGCAGCAGTGGAAATTGAAGGATGGACTCCTGCAGGCGCGCACGAGAGAAGGCAGTGGATATTAGTCCCACATCATTAAATCACAAAGCAATAGAGTGATTTATAATGTTTTTGTGATATGGGCTCGTTGCCTCCGAACGCACTTGGGGTGAGGTCCCTCACCTATCTTCACCGCCTCGTCCATGGTTTCACCACACGAATCTAGCGACCTGACCCGACACTGCCCTGAGCACTCCTCGCGCACCACCCTCACGTCGGTGCGCCTGGACTCGGGCGCACAATCCGACCCATTTACCCGACTCTGGGAGAGCGTGCTGAGAGTGGTTTACACAGAGAGAGAAAGACGCGCGGGTGTGGGTAGAGGGTTAGGTTTTGCTTTGCTGTGGTTTGTGTAGGGAAGGCATACAGGAGAAAAGAAGCTAACACTTAGCCACTGCTAGCAAAGGAAAAGAAGAAGGAAGGAAGCCATTGTAGAGGAAAAAGGGAAGGAAAGGAAGAGGCGAAGGAAAAAGAGAAGAAGAAAGAAGAAATAGAGAAAGGTAAAGACAAGTAGAAGAAGAGGAATTGAAGGCAAAGGAAGAACAGAAAGCAGAGCCAAGGAAGAAGAAGAAGTCCTGTAGAGAGAAAGTAACTGCAGAAGAAAATAGGAAGAAAGTGAAAGTTCTTCCCTACTTGGAGGGGTGACGTAATAATGCGGAAATCAAATATATCAAGCAATCTCACAAAAATAAGCAATCACAAAATGTACACAGGAATTTTTAGGTGGAAACCCAAACCGGGTGAAAACCACTACCTAACCCTCTCGAGTTAGGATTTTCCGATCAACCTAGTTGATCAAATCCACTAAATCGAATCACTTAAAACGAGGGTGATTCAACCTCAATACAACCACGCTACAAGTACGAGGGTAGCGTTCCTCAACCCCTTCTCTCCACGAGAAGGATTTTGTCCCACGAAGGAGACGGGAATTCGCAAAGCGAATACCCAACCAAAAGACAAAGATAAAATAAACAATAGTCCTATAGAGCCAACAAAATAATTAAACCTAGCTTCTATAGGAAATAGGAAACTCCCCTTTGCAAGGAGTGCGTCGACGATGACGCGGTGCGTGTGCCACGCGATGGCGCTACGTAGCTCTCGTGAACAACAGCGGGAGAGCGGGCGCGCAAACTATTTGATGCTCTCAAGATGTAGAACTTGAGCTTGGAGAGCAAGAACTTCTTGGACACAAGAGTGTGAAAGTGTGTAGCTAAGTGTATCCAAGTGTATTTCTAAGTGTCTCTTATGTGTTTTTGTGTTGCAAAGGCTCCCCTCTATTTATAGAGGCCTTAGGAAGGCTTTGGAAGGCTTAGAAAGGGTTCTATAGCCGTTGGGAACAAAGTCCAAGAGAATCAGGCCGAAATCAGGACAATGATTACATTTGACAGGGTTATCAGACGTCTAACTCTGGCATCAGACGTCTGGAAGGCCACTTTAAGACGTCTGATTTCAAGGTCAGACGTCTGATTCTATGCGGGTTTCTCCCTGACTTGAATCAGATCTAAACAGGGTTTTTGTGCAAGTCCATCAGACGACATACAGGACGTCTGGCACTAAATCTGGACGTCTGGAAACCTACTTTTACTGTGGGAATTGATTTCCAAACATTGCAACGGCTAGAAAATCTCTGAGAAGAGATTTTGGGTCAGCCGAGGCAAAACGGTCATTTATCAGACGTCTGGAAAGGCCTAAGGACGTCTGATAAGGCTCTAACGGTCATAATCTTGAGTGCCTGCTAAGCTAGCCAACGGTCCACTAATTGGACGTCTGGCAAAGTCATCAGACGTCTCCTAAGACGTCTGGTCTAAGGTCTGGACGTCTGAATTCATCAGACAGAACTAACTATGTCCAGCCTAACAGTTATCAGACGTCTGAAACAACAGTCAGACGTCTTAAAATGCTTTATCAGACGTCTGATTTGGGAATTAGACGTCTGGAAGTGCTGTTTGAACCCTATATTGGTTTTCTAAGTATTCTACAGAAAACCTAAGTATCCTAGGGTTGTGCCGGTGTTCCTAGGACTACTGTTAGGGTTCTTTGAGGCTCTTTAACATGAAATATCTAAGGAAATAAAGAGCAACAAAAGAAATGAAAAATACAAGTACAAAAGAAGGAAATCTATCATATTCTTCATTTCCTTCCATCTTCAATCTTTCGCTCCACGTGAACCTCCTCTGTTTTCCGTCAAGCTCCTCCAATCCGTCCTGGATGCGAGCTCGAGTTCCGTCTAAACACGTCTTCATTTGCAATTGACCTGAAATCTAGGACTCAAATTGCAAATGTTAAATAACACGTGTTTTGTTATCATCAAAACAAATGATCGTGGTGCTCTAGCACCAACAGAAAGAAGCAAGGCATTGCAGAGAAGAAAGAAGAAGAAAGGAAGAAAAATCAGAAGAAGAATAAAAAAAGGGAAACATATTTTTAAGACGTCTGATCCCGTGATCAGACGTCCAATTTCTTCTTTTTGCCACAATTACTTTTCAAACTCATGCATTTATATTTGAATTACATTTTGAGTAATTAAGTGTTCAACTACATTCTTAAGATTAGTAGTAAATTCCAATTGCTCCCTGTGTTCGACCTCGGATACTTAGGTTTTCGAGTAATAAAACTTTTATTTGTTGACAACGCTTGATCACCTATACTACGACGTAACTAATTGTTAAAACACGATTGAGACCACGTCAACATTGAGTTTCCGGTAATCTATACATACTCGCCACGAACTGGCAATGCGTGTAGGGATGACTTCTAAAGAATTCGTGGTGACAATGGTAAGTCTGGCCTTCTTTGTCACAACCTGAACAGGTTTTACCCATCTGCTGTCAGAAATTGGGAAGATAATTCCATTGTCTAACCATTTAATCATTTCATTCTTCACCACCTCTTGTAATGTAGGGTTCAATCTACGTTGGGGCTATCTAGTAGGTCTAGATCCTTCTTCGGTGAAAATCCTATGTGTGCAGTAAGAAGGACTAATGCCAGTCAGGTCAGAAAGGCTCCATCCTATAGCCTGTCTATGTGCTCTTAGGACAGATAAGAGTCGTGATTCTTGATCAGATGATAAGGAAGAGTTAACAATCACCCGAAAGGTCTGTTCAGGTCCTAAGAAAACATATTTGAGAGAGTCAGAAAGAGGTTTGAGTTCAGTAGGTACAGGATCAGAAGGAGCAGGTGTGGAAGTTTCAGGAGATCCTAGAGATACTAAAGGAATAGGAGGTAGATCGTCAGTCTCTAAATTGGGTGTCTCAGTGGAAGTCAAGTCAGAGTCCAAAGAGTGTTGAGGTTCTATATTTAATGAATCGATTAAGGTATCCTCAACCAGCTGGTTCAAAGAATCCAAAGAAAAGATTTCTTCAATTAAACTACAGGTCGGTCCTCTTTGGGCCTAAAAAATATCATTCTTTATTTTCTAATCTCCGAACTTCAATTCTATAAGGCCCTCCTCACAATTGATGTTTGCCTTGGCCGTAGCCAAGAAAGGTCTTCCTAAAATGATAGGTGTGTTCTGGATATCCTCAGGCACTTCCATGTCAAGGACTATAAAGTCTACAGGAAAGTAAAAATCCTTGACTCGCACTATAACATCTTCCTACACTCCCTGAGGTGTCTTAACTGATCTGTCAGCTAATTGCAGGGACACCTCGGTTGGCTTCAGATTGCCAACCTCAAAATGTGTCAACAGAGAGGTTGGGATAAGATTGATGGAAGCACCTAGGTCAAGTAGTGCTCTATTAAATGTGGTGTTACCTATCGTGCAGGATAGGAGAGGGGTACCTGGGTCTTTCATCTTAGTGGGGAGGGTACTGGAGATAATGGAACTAGCTTGTTCCGAGAAGATGATTGGACTACTCCCTTTTTGAATCCTTGCTTTACGCTTAGGTGTGCATAGGTCTTTTAAAAACTTAGCGTAAAGAGAATGTGGCGAATTGCATCCAACAAGGGGATGTTTATGTGGACTTGCTTAAAGAGCTTAAGCAAATCCTCAGGTGCCACACAGGTCTTTTTCTTTCCTTTCTCCTTCTTCTTTAAATCTTCAGGACAAGGTACAAGAGTGGTGACAAGAGGTTCAGTCCTAGGTAAAGGAGAAGTAGGAAGTGGATGGGTGGAAGTAGAAGCAGTAGAAGTAGGAAGAGGTGGATCTAGTGTGCTTTTACCACTCCTAGTGACTATGGCATTTAGTTCAGCCCTAGAAGTAGATGGTAAATCAGAGTTAGGTAGCAGAGGTGGTTGTGTTTGTGCAAAAGAACTTGAGTCTGTGAAGAATTCAGTGTCGTGCAAGGGTTGTGAAATGACATGTGCTTGACCTTGCACTGCCGGTCTAGGTTGAACATACCTCTGAGCAAGTATGTTCCTAGGGTTGGGTTGTGCTTGAGATGGGAGTGAATGTGGTTGACGGGACTCTGTCAAGTGTGACAGCTGGGCTCTCATCTCAACTAAGGCCACGTCCTGTCTCTGCTACATAGCAATATTCTGTTATTTCATATCAGCAAGAGCTTTCATGATAGACCCCAACAGGTCATCTCGTGTAGGCCCAGATTGAGAGTATTGGGTGGGCCTGGGTTGGGGTTGCTGGTAGGCACACGGTGGATATCCGTGTGATTGTGGAGGTGGTGCTCGGATCGGGTTGTGCTGTGGTGGTGCAGAAGGTTGTTGAAAAGGACGTCTTTGTGAATTTCCCAACCATGAGAAATTTGGATGATTGTGCCATCCAGGGTTGTAGGTTTGTGCGAAAGGGCCATTATGAATGGCATGGAGCTCCTTCGAAGCTCCAGGAGGTGCAGGGAAGTCAATGAAGGGAGGGACAAAGGTTCCTCCAACCGGTGAAGGATATGGAAATAGGAAATCCAATAATGCAGTTTGTGTCACAGAAAATTATTCACAGTTTCCCTCCCTGTGGGAAACTGAGAAGAAGTGTTTTGTGCTAGTGACTGAGAAGAAGAAGAGGAAGGTTTTGAGAGAAATTTCCATACTTCATCTACTTTCTTCTCGATTAAGCCCACTTTATCCAGTTGACTAGCCACTATCTCTAAATCTCTGCTACTGGATTGGGCTTCGTGTACCCTCGTATGTGAGTGTGACTGTGAGGACTTTATATTAAACATGCTCATTGAAGCATTATTAATAGAGTTTTCGGCCATTCCTTCAAAGAGCTCAAAAGCTGAGTCCTCGTCCTGACACAAGAAATTGCCTCCACAAGCGGCATCTACAAAATTCCGTGTGTCATCATGGAGCCCATGGTAGAAGATCTGGACCTGTTGCCAGCGTGGGACACCATGGTGGAGACATTTTCTCAGAAGCTCGTGGAATCTCTCCCAAGCCTCGTGCATTGGTTCTCCTGAATTCTGAGTGAATGTAGTGATGGCACGCCTTAAGGCATTAGTGCAGCCTACAGGAAAGTACTTCTTTAAGAACTCATGTTCTAAAGAAGCCCAGGAATCTATAGGTGTAGTCCATGCAAGTGTTCGAAACCAAAAGGCTACCTTATCTTCCAATGAAAAGGAGAACATTTTCATTAAAAGTGTGTGCTGATCATGTCCTTGCGGACCCAAAGTTTGGACAAGATTCTACAGCTCATCTAAATGCTGAAAAGGGTCCTCAGAAGCAAGTCCATGGAAGTGAGGGATGAGTGCTATAATGTTTGGCTTCAGTTTAGCAGCACGACCCCCATTAGGATAACGTACCACAGGCATTGGTTGAGCAACTGCGGGATTATAGTAATCCCGTAGTTGAGGTCTACGGGGTTGCGGTGGTGCCTGAGGATTTCTAGGTTGAGGTGGTTGTGGTTGGGGAATAGGTAAGAGATTAACAGCTTGAGCAAGCTGTTGCACTTGTTGGGTTAAGGTATTCATTTGTAGTTGTGTTTTGAGAAGGTGCTGAAGATGAGGCATAGGTCCTCTCTCCGGGGGTGGGTTAGGAAGATTAGGATAAGGTGGAGGTTGGAACCTAGGGATAGGTGGTTGTGGTGGTGGAGGATGTGCAATTAACTAATGGAGGAAGTTCTTCAAAATCCTCGAATTGTGACGACTCAAGATCATCCTCTTGGTGAGTGGAATAGTGAATAGGAGTTTGAGACTCGAGAGGTAAGGGATTAGAAGTGAAAGGCAAAGAGGAGGATGCAATAGCTTGGGTATCAGTACCCAAGGGGAGTACAAGTTCTGGGTTCTAGGATCTCCTACCTTCCATTGAGTTGGTTTTTGAAAACACATTTACTTCAATTCGTCACAACTCAACGGGAAAATTTCAGCCAAGTTCACAGAAAGCGAAAAATCCCAATTAAATCTCAATCAATTCAGAAGACCAAGCAAGCGAGATGAATCGAGATTTTTTCTAGAGGCTACTACGCAAAATTATGTTGTACGCAAGCAATTGCTTCAAACAATTGTACGTATCCTAAGATAAACTTAGCGATGTGCAGACCTCTAAAATCCATTGGGAGTTTGGATAAGACTTAGCGTGCAAATCCAGATCCTGTGGTTGCAGAAGGAGATGAGGTAGAAACCCGTGTGTTGTGACCTTAAGTGATCGTGCTGTGTGCATGATAGCAATCAACAAAAGGCGATAAAAATCTCAATCAAGGTTTCACACAAAGTTAATATCTCCTTTTGATTTAGTTCAAGTGATTATGAGGTGATTTCTATGCTGCTTGTCTCACTTTTTACTCAGTTTAATACAAAAAATGGTCTTCTTTAATTTTAAGTCAAATGCAATGATGACAGGAGTTGGAGAAAAGTAAAGAATGCGTACCTGACTCCAGCAATCTTCTATATGCAAATTTGACTTGAATTGAAATCTAGCAGAAAAGTATGCAACCTAAGATGGATGCCTAAGGATATGCTGCTGCTAGATAAGGATGAGATCTTTTGGATTTTTTTTTATTTTTAATTTTTTTTTTTAAATGCAACAAGCAAAAACAAAGAAAGAAATCGATTCGGAAAATCGTAACAAAAAAACTGTATCAATGAGACAGGAGTAGAAGAAAGTCCGGAAAGTCCACAGTTATTACAATGAATGTGTGAGAATAGGCTCTCACAACTTATGACTAACAATTTGTCCTAGTTAGGATACCTATATCTAACTAAACTATACTACTACTACTACTAGTCCTGCAGCTACTCCAAGGGTAAACTCCGCCTGGACATCGGGTCAGGAGCGCAGCGATTCCACTAGGAAGACGACCTCCACCTGGAAGATGATACTGCTTCCCCTCCTCAAGTGCTGTGGAAAAATAACAAATGATTAGTAAAAGAATAAAAGAATGTATACACAATAACAAATTAATCAATCGAAGAAAACAATAACAACCAATGAAGTTGAATGAAAAAATAATTCTATATACAAAAAGAATTAAAGGGTAATTTTGGCGTAAAGAGAGTTGCCTCCCAGGCAACGGCGCCAAAAATAATCTGGTGTTGATGGTAATAAAGGTGGTTATTGATTGATGAAAAATATCATTAGTGTCATTGTAGTGGATTGTATGGAATACTAACCATCATTACGATCATTATTATTTACTAAATTGATTTTTACTGGTTTTGTTCTAGGTCGTTCACTGGGAGGCAGTTATTGATTTACATCACTCTCTAATTCCAACATTATCCTTTAATTCCAAAAAGAAGTTTAACATCTAATAAAGAATGAATGAATGAATACTTGGATTGATTGCTTACAAAGAATTTATCAACATGCTTGGAAAAACTAACTATAAACAAGCACTAAACTATACTCTAACCTATCTCTTTATAAGTTATATTACTAATACTTTCATAAAAGTACACTACCAACTAAGATTACATAGTATACTAATTTAACTTACTAAGCTGACACCTACAGTAACACATATAATAGCTATAGTGACAATGCAAGTGTCGCTAGACCCCAGAAAAAACTATATACAAACAAAAAGAGGGAAACCAGGGTCTGTGGCGACGATTATAGCGACGTTCTATTCTGTTAGCAAAGGTACGAATTTATTTACATAAAAGTAATTGGCTATACTATGTATATATATATTAGTCCTTTGTAACTGTATTCACTCTCTGATTTCACTATACGTATTTACATCTCTCTCTCATTCCACACTATTGTTCATCTTCTTCATCTTATTCTTCATTATACGTCTTCAAGCTGCTGTCATTAACACTCTTAAGTCATCAAAAATGTGTTTAATTTGCGGGCACGCTTTTCGAGGGATACACACCACCCAGAGGGTGGGACCAAACCTCTACTAAGTGGGCCCTAATTGTCATTAGGCTGCTTAATTGTGTATTATCAGCTTAGATCAGAGGGCTTCTCAGCCAGCTCACGCACACACACACACGGGCCCCCGGCCCCCAAATGTTCGAATCAATGCTCAAGGATATGCTCATATGTATAAGGCATGGCTGTTTCGGGCACCCGACACCCGTGACGACTGTGCCATTAGAGAACAAAAATAATATAAAGAGCAGCGCGCACTCTTCAGCGCACGATGTGGCGCTATTCGAGCGCCACATCTGCACTGAAGATGCGTGCGGCTGCTCGATAGAGAGGATTTTGGCCCTCAATTCGAGGGTCATAATTTATTTTAAAATAAAAAGTAAATTACAGGAAAATAAAGTATTTATATAATACTATACAATTGTACACTTGATTTGAAATTTTATTTATATCTACTATATAAATAAATTAACTAAAGTATACGATTTTTACATACTGATTTTGATGTTTAATTCTTTAATTACTTATAAATTAGCTAATATATGGTCTAATTGACCTTATACAGAGTTAATATATATGTATAAGTATTTCATAAACATTTTTATTGAATTTTATGGATTTAATTTCTATTCTATTTACATTTAACTACCAAATTTGAACTGTTTTACTTATCCATTAAGTTTAAATAATACAATAAAATATAAACATACTTCAATTAGCTTAAATTACTTAAAGTACATTAGTCTAAGTATACAAAATTAGTTAACTTAATTCTAACTCTAAATTACTAATTTATCTAATTTAATCTAATAACTTAGCTATTAACTTAATAAATTAATTGTTTATTATCTATAAAGAATTAAATTAAGGTACAAGGTTTTAGTGGTTTATAATCTACGTATACATATACGTATACAATGTTATAGCTTAATACTGTTATTTACACTGTCTATTGATTTATTTAATCTAAGAGTACATATAAGTTAGTTTAATTAATAGATAGTTATATAATTAATAAATGTATAGTATAATCTAACTTAAATACCCAAATTACAGTGTACAATATATACGTAAGTTATTTGTACAGTTTATATACATATGCCACTTATTTACATAGATGACTTAATATAAGGCTTATATTTACAAGAGTATACTTTATATACAAAGTACTTTTTTTTAGGTATTTTTGGAGTTTTTCACTTTTTATGGATTTTATAAATATTATAGAGATAAGAGATGAGAAGGGAAGAAGTAGATGATCTTGAAATGTCAGGAAAAATGCAGGGAAGACCCCTGCGCGAAGGGGTAGAAATGTTGTGTGCAGGCCCATAAGTGAAGAGAGTTGCAACAGGATGGACCCTGCAGCCTTTCAAAGGGGTCACTGCGGTTTACAAGTTGGTCCAAAAAGGATTTTTAAAGGCAAGAATGTGATGCATGAAGGACCTAAGTGTAAACTATATATTACAAAGCCTAAATGATGTCCAAATGCCTTCAAATTTTTATATGTGCTTAATTGAACATTTAAGAAATTAATTATACTTTTGATTTGGCCTTTTAAATTTATTTATGTGTTCAATTACCATATGGATCACCATTTATTCTTTACTTTCAGAATATCTCATTTTATGACCTATTTATGAAATTTTAACATAGAGTAAAGGTTTTAGGTCTTTTTCTTTGATTCCCATACTTAACCCTTTTTATCTGTTAATTTGATGTTATTTTACTTAGTGTCTAGCTTAACTTCAGCTTTTTAGCTATGATGAGTAGCCACTCATCAATGGTGTCCTTGAAAATTTGAAATAACTTATAAAATATTAATCAATGATTGCACTGATGAACATTTTGTAAAAATTCAATAAAGAATAAATCAAATTACATGGTTCACACCGCAATAATGAGATTATACGACTCACTGACAAACTTAATTATAAAAAACTTATAAAATATTAATCGATGATTTCATGCATTAGAGGTCATTTTGTAAAATTTTAATAAAGAATAAATCGAATCACATGATTTGCATAGTAGAGTGCAATGACGAACCTAATTATTAAAACTCATAAAATATTAATTAATCATTTCATGCTCCAATGGACAACGTTGTAAAAGTTCAATAAAGAATAGATCGAATCACATGATTCATGGTGTAACTGTGTGACTCACCCACATATTTAATTATAAAAAACTCATAAAATATTAATCAAAGATTTCGTGCACCAACGAATATCTTTGTAAAAATTCAACAAAGAATGAATCAAATCACATTATTTACACCATGATAGTATGGCACTAACAGACTTAATTATAAAAACTCATAAAATATTAACTAATAATTTCATGCACCGATAGATATCTTTGTAAAAATTTAATAAAAAAATAAGTCAAATCACATGATTCAACCCATGAGAGTGCGATTATGCGACTCACCGACGGACTTAATTTTAAAAAACCTAGATGATTTCATGCACCGACAAACATCTTTGTATAAATGTAATAAAAATTAATCGAATAACACAATTTGCACAACAATGCAACACACTGACGGAATCATAAAAATTAATAAATAATTCAAATTGATCGGCTATAAATATCGACTATCAGTATAATTCAAATTGATCGGCTATAAATATCGACAATCAGTATCAGCAATAGAAGTTATAGATTCACAAATACATCAAGTTCACAATCACAATTTATTACACGACTTGTTGCCTATTGATTGCTAATTGGCGTTGAGTTAGTGACTCATAAGTCTTTGATTTTACAAAAAATCACCAAACGTAAGATTTTAGTTACAGCTTTTGGGTAATGACTTATTATGCTATGAATCTATAATATTCCAAATTTTAATTTACTTGAATAGTTGCATATGATTTTTGCGATTTTAAATGTATTATGTTATATAATCAATGTATACGTAGATGAGATAAAATAAATTGATAAATAGGATATGATTAAAGATTTACTACTCATGAGCAATGATTTGACTCATGTAATTCATTTGTCTCATAGTCGTAAACTTGTAGGCTTTTGTTGCTACCTTCAGACTCCAATTATTGTTGTCACCTGTCGACTAGTCTGCTACTTGGTACTTGGTAGTTATTGCTGCTCATGTGCTTCACGATCTGTCTAATTCTAGATCTTCATCCGAATCTCTACTTGTTAGGATTCTCTACACATCAAAGCTATAATATAATTATGACATCTTCATTTATTGTATATAATTTGCTGTGTATTAGTATTTACTAGTAATTAGTCAATAATGCATTACATTAGTATTACAATACATTATAACATATTATATGATGATATGAATTATGAAATGAATGTAATGTTGGAACACTATGTCTACAAAGGCAAGGGTGTTGTTAGAAGAAATGAGAGTAGTAAGGATAAGACCTTGGATGGTTGTATTGCACCATATTGGTGGATGAAAGATAACAAATGACAGAATGTAATTTCTGTGAAAAATTGTTAAGGGGTGATAGAATTACACGATTCAAGCACCACCTCCAACGACAAGAATGTTGCAAAATGTTAGGATTGTCCAGATGATATGCGTGAATTGATTGTCGAGATGATGACGTTAAGGTGAGAAAAGGAAGCAATAAAATAGAGATCAAAAGTAGTCTGTGAGGCCCTATTTGGTAGCTATCAAGATTATTATAATGTGGATTCTAACTCCGATGAAGACTATGAATATCCAAGTGATGTGGAGGAAGATTCAAGGAAGAGACAATTCAGATGAGCAATAAAAGACTAACTTAAACGTGAGTACGAACGACAAAGTCTAGCAAGTGATCAAAGAGCACAAAGCATAAGGCTTACAAATGCTGGTGGTAGTGATACAGGACTGCCTCTACATACACCCAAAAAATAAAAAATGAGATTTGTTGATTTATTCTGATCTAGTAGCATTAAGAGAGGCCTGGGAGAGGAAAGCAGACCCAAAACAACCATTAAGGGCATTTTTGGAAACCCAAGGGAGAACATTGGTAGAGCAATCACGAGCTTAATTTTGACTCATAAATTGCTAGGTAATATTACAGAAGAGCCATATCTGCAAAATGCTATTGACATTAATGCTCATACTTAGACAAGAGTTAATGCTCCCACATCCTATGAAATAATGAAAAAATACTTGCCTATAGAGAAAGCATATTTAGGTAAGTATATTTTTGCATTGAAAACTATAGCCTCATTATGGAGCTACAATCATAGCAGATGGTTGGACTAGATATACAATGAGGTAGATTATTAACTTCCTTATATATTGTGATGGTAGGTCCATGTTTTTAAAATTTGTGTATGCATCAAATAAAATGAAATATTAGAAATACATTTATTCGTTATTTAAGGATATGATTAATGAAGTCGGAAAGAAACGTATCATTCACATTATTACGGACAATGACAGAAACTTCAAGAAGGTGAGAAAAATTTATGAAATCAAGTAAATATGAAATACACTAGACAACATATGTTGCGCATTGTATAAATTTAATTTTGAAAGACTTTGGAAAGAGGAAGTCATTTTATCTATTGTAAACAAGGCCCGAACAGTTACATCATTTATTTACAATCAGGGGCATATCTTGTTATTAATGAAGGAGCATTGTAATGATGAATTGGTGAGTCCTAAGATAGCATGATTCGTTACAAATTACATCAATTTGCAAAGTATTTTGAACAATAAAATTACGTTGAAGTCAATGGTAAATTCTACAATTGATTTGTCATTGCATAAAGTATGAGACAAGATGGGAAAGATGTGGACTTAATAAACAATCCATGATTTTGGGATGATTGCAGCCGCATTGCTCGTATCATGGAGCCCATCGTATTAGTTTTGAGGATGGTGGACGAAAGTAAGAAACCAACAATGAGATGCATATACCAAGAAATGGAAATTATGTATACAAATGTAAAAGTAGCGTGAAGGTCTAAAGAGCCATGGTTAAAGATAATAAGAGAAAAAAGGGAAAACATGTTATTGCACCTGCTCTACCTTGCTGTAAGTGTATTTTGTCATAAATTATCAAATTTGAGTAATTTTATGCTCCTTTAACAACTATTTATCTTTTATCATAGGTTATTAATTCAACCCAAAATTTAGATATAAACACTACTTTAGTATGCGCGAAAAACTCATTGAAGCTGTGCAAAAAATTGTTCAAAAATTCTCTCCTACCACCGCTACACAAATAACATGCATGAATGAGGTACGCAAATTTAGCTTGAGAGTTGAAGATATGTTCATTAATCGATGAATATTGAATAAGATATTTGACATATTGATTAAATTATTTAGAGATGATGGGATCTTATAGTGTTGTTTGTTTGCAGGATTAAGTTGTTTATGTGATGTTTAGGTTATTTAATTCTAGGTTATAACAATCCTAGATAAAACTCTTAATCATGAAATTATCCAATTCTAAATAGAGGGTGGGATGAACTTATCCTAGGATTGTGTAAGATAACACCCACACCTATCCCCCCAAACACCCCATGATTTGACCCATATTTCCTCCAAACACAAAAATTTACAATCCCAGGTCTATTCGACAATCTCACCACTTACAAAATCAATTCCTCAAAACAAACTGTAGCTTCGAGAGTAATATGGGACAACAGGCCATTAAGAGCACTCATCCGAGTAATAACCAACATCTCTTTAATCTTTGGTAATATTAATTTAGTGTGTAATATCCAATTATGACTCCAATATTTTTTTCCCTTACGTGGAATGGTGGAATTTGCATGCAATGGAAGCTCCAAATTTACAACAGGTGATTGCTAAAGTGTTATCACAAACACCATCTCATGGTGGATGCGAAGGAAACTAGAGTGCGTTTAACCTTATCCATTCCAAAAGAAGAAACAAGCTTGGGTCCCAAAGGCTTAATGACCATGTGTACATTCACTACAACACAAGGTCACAAATGAGCTACATTCAGGACGATTATAAACAATAGAAGGAAATGCCCGATCGAATTGATCTGGCCTACATTTTCCGACCTGACATTAAAGGAGATCTTATGATGGATGTCAGGAGAAGGCCAGATCCAAAGCTATCAAATAAAATGGGTGACAATATTGAAGGACATATGGTAAGATCTGGTCATCATACACTTCCTATAAGAGTATTGGATAAACAGTATGATGAACGACAGTTATCACGGTCTACTTCAACCTCAAATGATGACTCAGATGATGGCCTAAAAACGAATGCATTCGTAATGACAGGAGGATTTAGATCAGAATGGTCATCCAACAAAGGTAGTCGTGAAGGTCAAGTGCAAAGTCAAGGTGCTAGAGAATAGGATAAATGACACTAATATCCATGGCAAACATATTCTAAATCTAAGTCCACCACCTATGGATTACGAGGGATATAGAAGTCATGATGCCTACATGGAGGATTTAAGCTCCTCAATTGGTTCCATGAGCATTGGTGATTAGTTTTTTGGTATTCAGCATCTGGATTTGGATATGACACAGAATATGACACAAGACATGAAATAGCATCTTCGTACACTCAACCTTCATACCTGCAATCATTTGCAACACCACCACCTTCATATAATTATTCATCATATTCATATACTCGGTCGGGAAATGTTAACACTTCTGGAACTAGGAGTGAATATCCTTAACTATATGGCGCTTATACTAGGTATGATACCTTCCAAGATTATTTTGCTCCTTAGTTCCAACCCCAAGCTCCCTCCAAATGCCAACAAGATCACAGTCACCACACGATGGTTCTAGAATAAGATTTTCCTAAGCACATGCAACTCATCATACTCGTGACAGCCAACCATACACAGATAGTACATATCCCCATCTTAGGATTTTGGTTAGTATGAGACATGAGTACAGACAATACAAACTGGATTATCAAACAATGTATTCATATGTCTTAGGAGGATTACTGTGAATATATTCAAAATATAGATTGTTAAAATAGACAATAATGCTATCAATCAAGTGGTGATAGTACTAGTGATGGAGATATGGATCCAGCATGACTCTCTTGATTCTTCCGAGTTCCAATGCATCAAGACATTATAGCTTCGGCTTATAAATTTCTTTAGTTTACCACAAAGGCACACACAAACTGTATCTGTATTCTTAAATTCTTTATATTAAATCTTTGTATTCTTAAATTCTTTGCATTCCGTAATTCAATTTGGATGATAATTATCTGATATATGATTTTTTAACTTGAACATGGTATGGTCAAGTTGCATATGAATGGTTAGAAAATAAAATTAAAGACATATTACGTGTCCTATTTTAGCCATTATTTTTAATAGGCAAGTTATTACCTTCTATTTTAGTCATTGTTATAGTTAGGAGAAATGAGCAATTCATTTATTCCTCTAACCCTACCTCTCTTTATATAGATAGAAGTGGGTGCAAGTCACATATAACCCCATGAAGAAAATTAAAAATAACACACCACTAACAACCACATAACTGCCTAGACTCCATAACACTCCCCCTCAAGTTGGAGCATAGATATCAATCATGCTCGGCTTAGATACACATGTATCAAATACGGATCTAGCTAGTAGCTTAGTAAAGATATCAGCAGTCTAAGCCTCTAAAGTAACCTGAGAAGTAAAGATAATTCCCTTCTGAATCAAATCTCTGGTGTAATGGCAATCTACCTCCACATGTTTGGTGCATTCATGAAACATGAGATTGTTGGCAATATAAGTGACAACCTTGTTGTCACATGACAGTTCCATAAGCCCATCAATCTGTATATGTAGATCACTCAGCAAGGATCTCACCCACATCATTTCTGTTGAGGTCTGAGCCAAAGCACGATACTCAGACTCAGCGCTAGATCTGGACACCGCAATCTGTTTCTTGCTCTTCCAGGTGACCAAATTCCATGCAACATACGTACAAAAACCTGTAGTAGATTTCCTATCATCATGGTTTCCTGCATAATCTGCATTAGAGTATCCAACTACCATCACAGATGCCCCTCTAGTGAAGAGAAGGCCCTATCCTAGTGCTCTCTTCAAGTACCTGAGCACCATCATGGTTGCATCCCAGTGCTGTCTAGTAGGCCTCTCCATGAACTGGCTCAACTACCTACAGCAAAGGAAATATCCAACTTAGTAATCGTCAAGTAAAGCAACTTCCCTGCCAACTAACAATACTGTCTACTATCAACTGACTTTACATCACAGTCATATAGTTGCACCTTAGGATCCATGGGAATATTTGTTGGCTTGGCTCCCAGCATACCTGTCACTTTCAACACATCTAGGGCATATTTTCGTTAAGATAGAACAATACCACGCCTACTACGGGCTACTTCTATCCCAAGGAAATATCGCAAGGGCCCTAAATATTTCATCACAAGCTGATTTGCCAAAGTCATCATTCTTATGCATTAAAATAAACCTAACTCTTAGGTTTTGCTCCGCAAACGGGTTTTTGGGTTGCATTTAGACATAAATTAGGTTATGAAGGTTCTACCCTTGGAGGGGTGACGTAATAAAATTGCGGAAATAAAATATAAAAAGCAATCTCACAAAAATAAGCAATCACAAAATGTACACAGGTATTTTTAGGTGGAAACCCAAACCGGGTGAAAACCACCACCTAACCCTCTCGAGTTAGGATTTTCCGATCAACCTAGTTGATCAAATCCACTAACCGAATCACTTTGAACGAGGGTGATTCAACCTCAATACAACTACGCTACAAGTACGAGGGTAGCGTTCCTCAACCCCTTCTCTCCACGAGAAGGATTTTGTCCCACGAAGGAGACGGGAATTCGCAAAGCGAATACCCAACAAAAATACAAAGATAAAATAAAACAACAGTCCTATAGAGCCAACAAAGTAATTAACCTAAGCTTCTATAGGAAATAGGAAACTCCCCTTTGCAAGGAGTGCGTCGACGATGACGCGGTGCGTGTGCCACGCGATGGCGCTACGTCGCTCTCGTTATCAACGCCGGGAGAGCGGGTGCGCAACGGGAATGATGCTCTCAAGATGATGGAGCTTGAGCTTAGAGAGCAAGTGCTTCTTGGACACAAGAGAGTGTATTGCAAGGTGTGTGTCTTAGTGTGTATATGTCTCTCTTATGTTTCTCTTCTTGTGTGTTGTGTTACAAAGGTTCCCCTCTATTTATAGAGGCCTTAGGAAGGCTTTGGAAGGCTTGGAAAAGCTTCCATAGCCGTTGGGTGCAAAGCCCAAGAGAATCAGGCCGAAATCAGGACAATGATTGCACTTCACAGGGTTATCAGACGTCTAACTATGGCATCAGACGTCTGGAAGGCCACTTTAAGACGTCTGATTCCAAGGTCAGATGTCTGATTCTATGCGGGTTTCTCCCTGACTTGAATCAGATCTAAACAGGGTTTTTGTACAAGTCCATCAGACGACATAGAGGACGTCTGGCACTAAGTCTGGACGTCTGGAAACCTACTTTTATTGTGGGAATTGATTTCCAAACGTTGCAACGGCTAGAAAATCTCTGAGAAGAGATTTTGGGTCAGCCGAGGCAAAAACGGTCATTTATCAGACGTCTGGGAAGACCTATGGACGTCTGATAAGGCTCTAACGGTCATATACTGCCGTGCTTGCTAAGTTAGCCAACGGTCCACTATCTGGACGTCTAGCAAATGCATCAAACGTCTTCTAAGACGTCTGGTCTAAGGTATGGACGTCTGATTTCATCAGACAGAAAACTAAGTCCAGCCTAACAGTTATCAGACGTCTGAAACAACAGTCAGACGTCTTAAAATACTTTATCAGACGTCTGATTTTGGGATTAGACGTCTGGAAATGCTGTTTGAACCCTATATTGGTTTTCTAAGTATTCTACAGAAAACCTAAGTATCCTAGGGTTGTGCAGGTGTTCCTAGGACTACTTTTAGGGTACTTTGAGGCTCTTTAACATAATGTTCTAAGGAATCAAAAAGAGCAAGAAAATAAATACAAGAGATACATGAAAGGATAAAAAAGAATCTATCCTATTCTTCTTGTCTTCCATCTCCAATCTTTCGCTCCACGCGATCCTCCTGTGTTTTCCGTCAAGCTCCTCCAATCCGTCCTGGATGCGAGCTTGAACTCCGTCTAAACACGTCCTCATTTGCAATTGACCTGAAATCTAGGACTCAAATTGCAAATGTTAAATAACACGTGTTTTGTTATCATCAAAACAAATGATCGTGGTGCTCTAGCACCAACAATCTCCCCCTTTTTGATGATGACAAAACCGTAAATAATAATGCATAAAATTCTCCCCCTTTTTGACATTATCAAAAAGGTTTAATTGATTTTACATTTCTTATAACTCACCCTTAAAACATGCTCTTCTATGAATTTATTTTGACAAAGGTAATATTCTCCCCTTTTTGTAACAACAAGATAGCTATTATTTTTCTCCCCCTTACTAAAGGAAATTTAGCTACCTTATTTCTCCCCCTTAAAAATTGACAATTTGCTCATAAAATTTTTTAACTCCCCCTATCTAAATGCTACTGATAAAAAGATAGGGTAAAGGGTTTTACCTCACCTACCATGGCCAATAAAATGGCCCGAATGGTGGTGGTGGATGCCACATCGGATGGGGCTCCCATCCGTAGCTTGGAGGCCCGGGCATCGGCGCCGGTCTCCAATCTGGTGGTCGACGTGTGGCGGGTCCGTCGTTTGTTCGCCGTCTCGTCGGTCTTCTTCTTCTCCTCCTTGGTCTACTCATTGGTTCTCCCAACTTAAGTTGACCAGCCTTGAGCTTGTAGGTCCAGTCCTTTATGCTGTAGTCATCCCTGAACCCTACAAAACAAGATTCTAATTTTTTCTTCGGTATCCAAGTGAGCTTGGATCCGGATTTGTTAGAGGGTCTCCTTGATGGAGATCCTTTCTCAACCTTAGGGCTATAAAACTTGTCTACTTTGTTGATTAATTTGTTAGAATTTTCCCTAAGACAAGCAATTTCCTTTTCTATAATGTTCATTTTAGTCTTTAAATCTGAAATTTCTAATTTTAGACTAATATTTTCCTCAATCAATTTATTATTATCATTGATGAGGTTATGATTATCTAATAATAGGTTATCATCCTTAGGACTAGCTTCTATGTCCTTAAGTTGTTTTTCTAACCTATCATTTTCATTTTTAAGAAAACTAAGGTTCTTTTTAATGCCTTTGTTTTCTACCCTAAGTGATTTACTAATCTCAAAAAGTTCATTGAAAGCTTCTTGAAGATCATAACTTACCTCATTGTCGCTGTCGCTTCCACTTTCGCTGTCGCTATTGCTTCCTCTGGCCATGAAACCAAAGCAAGCGGTTTCTTCCTTTTCTTCTTCTTCCTCCTTTTTGAGAAGAGGGCACTCTGGTCGTAGGTGCCCTTTCTCGTTGCAATGGTAGCAACGTCTCGGGCTTTCCTTCTCCTTTTTCTCTTTATTTAATTCCCTACAAAACTTGGAAAAATTTTTAATTAAAATTCTAAAGTCTTCGTTGTCGGAACTTACCTCGCTATCCGATGCGGCTCTGAAAGCGAGAGTCTTCTTTAGTTTAGGCTCCGGTGTATCCTTCTTCTTCTGCTTCAACTTAGTCTCGTAGGCCATCAGATTGCCTAGGAGATCTTCCATGTTGAGCTCCTCCATTTCGTTCGCCTCTTCGATGGCGGTGACTTTCTGTTCCCATTCCGGTCCAAGGGAACGAAGAAGCTTCCCTTGAAGCTCCCCCTTGATGAAAGTCTTCCCTAAAGCTTTCAATTTATTTACTATGAGAGTGAACCTAGTGTTCATCTCACTTAAAGTTTCGTTAGTTTTCATAGAAAAAGCCTCAAATTCTTGTGAAAGTAAATTGAGCTTAGAAGTTTTTACCTTAGAGGTACCTTCATGAGTTACCTCGAGTGTGTGCCAGATCTCGTATGCGGTGGCGCATTGCGAGATTCTGTTGAACTCCTCCGGGCTGAGCGCGCAATACAATGCGTTCATTGTTTTCGCGTTGAGAGAGAGCTCCCGGATCTGCTGCTGCGAGTATCCTCTGGCGGGTTTCTCTGGGATGTCGAAGGGGGTCTCGCACCTGGCCCAGACTGTGAAGTCGGTGGCTTGAAGCCACGTCTTCATCCGCAACTTCCAGTAGGGGTAGTTGCTCCCGTCGAAGAACGGCGGACGGGTTGTGGACTGCCCCTCGGAAATCCTGCTTGTGGAACAGCTTCCCTCCATGTTTAGATCCTCGCCGGTTTGTAACGCCGAAAATGCGAGACCTGCTCTGATACCAATTGAAGGTTCTACCTTTGGAGGGGTGACGTAATAAAATTGCGGAAATAAAATATAAAAAGCAATCTCACAAAAATAAGCAATCACAAAATGTACACAGGTATTTTTAGGTGGAAACCCAAATCGGGTGAAAACCACCACCTAACCCTCTCGAGTTAGGATTTTCCGATCAACCTAGTTGATCAAATCCACTAACTGAATCACCTTGAACGAGGGTGATTCAACCTCAATACAACTACGCTACAAGTACGAGGGTAGCGTTCCTCAACCCCTTCTCTCCACGAGAAGGATTTTGTCCCACGAAGGAGACGGGAATTCGCAAAGCGAATACCCAACCAAAATACAAAGATAAAATAAAACAACAGTCCTATAGAGCCAACAAAGTAATTAACCTAAGCTTCTATAGGAAATAGGAAACTCCCCTTTACAAGGAGTGCGTCGACGATGACGCGGTGCGTGTGCCACGCGATGGCGCTACGTCGCTCTCGTTATCAACGCCGGGAGAGCGGGTGCGCAACGGGAATGATGCTCTCAAGATGATGGAGCTTGAGCTTAGAGAGCAAGTGCTTCTTGGACACAAGAGAGTGTATTGCAAGGTGTGTGTCTTAGTGTGTATATGTCTCTCTTATGTTTCTCTTCTTGTGTGTTGTGTTACAAAGGTTCCCCTCTATTTATAGAGGCCTTAGGAAGGCTTTGGAAGGCTTGGAAAAGCTTCCATAGCCGTTGGGTGCAAAGCCCAAGAGAATCAGGCCGAAATCAGGACAATGATTGCACTTCACAGGGTTATCAGACGTCTAACTATGGCATCAGACGTCTGGAAGGCCACTTTAAGACGTCTGATTCCAAGGTCAGACGTCTGATTTTATGCGGGTTTCTCCCTGACTTGAATCAGATCTAAACAGGGTTTTTGTACAAGTCCATCAGACGACATAGAGGACGTCTGGCACTAAGTCTGGACGTCTGGAAACCTACTTTTACTGTGGGAATTGATTTCCAAACGTTGCAACGGCTAGAAAATCTCTGAGAAGAGATTTTGGGTCAGCCGAGGCAAAAACGGTCATTTATCAGACGTCTGGGAAGACCTATGGACGTCTGATAAGGCTCTAACGGTCATATACTGCCGTGCTTACTAAGTTAGCCAACGGTCCACTATCTGGACGTCTGGCAAATGCATCAGACGTCTTCTAAGACGTCTGGTCTAAGGTATGGACGTCTGATTTCATCAGACAGAAAACTAAGTCCAGCCTAACAGTTATCAGACGTCTGAAACAACAGTCAGACGTCTTAAAATACTTTATCAGACGTCTGATTTTGGGATTAGACGTCTGGAAATGCTGTTTGAACCCTATATTGGTTTTCTAAGTATTCTACAGAAAACCTAAGTATCCTAGGGTTGTGCAGGTGTTCCTAGGACTACTTTTAGGGTACTTTGAGGCTCTTTAACATAATGTTCTAAGGAATCAAAAAGAGCAAGAAAATAAATACAAGAGATACATGAAAGGATAAAAAAGAATCTATCCTATTCTTCTTGTCTTCCATCTCCAATCTTTCGCTCCACGCGATCCTCCTGTGTTTTCCGTCAAGCTCCTCCAATCCGTCCTGGATGCGAGCTTGAACTCCGTCTAAACACGTCCTCATTTGCAATTGACCTGAAATCTAGGACTCAAATTGCAAATGTTAAATAACACGTGTTTTGTTATCATCAAAACAAATGATCGTGGTGCTCTAGCACCAACAGGTTAGGCATACATTTTACTTTTTATTGTCTTTTTGATATGTTTTTGTGAGTGTTAGGGATATACAGATTGACAGATCTCCAAAACCCTAGCACTCAAGAAGGCAATTGGTGAAAGAGAAGCTCAAACCAGCTGGAACTCAACTTGATCCAGCTCACCATAGCTGGAATCCAGCTCACTTGAACTAGGCTTAGCTCTAACTAGCTCAATTCAGCTCATCTCAGCTAAATGGTAGTTCAAGAGAGCTCATCTTAGCTCACCTTAGCTTAAGTCAGCTCAGATCCAGCTCAACTTAGCTGAGTCACGCTCATCTCAGCTCCCATTAGTTCACTGGGAGCACTAGCTAGCTCAGCTAAGTTAACTGGAGTTCACCTCAGCTCAGGACCAGCTACATCTAGCTCCACTCAACTCCAGCCAACTGAAGATGACTTCATCTTAGCTCAAGAAGCTCAAGTCCAGCTCCCGGGGACTCAACTTAGCTCAACTTAGTTGAGCTAAGCTACGTTAGCTATCTCAACTAGCTAAGTCCTCCACGGAAGCATCAGACTCAACTCACATCAGCTCCTTTCAGCAGAAGCCAGCTTGCTTTAGCTTGGCTTAGCAGCTAGCAAAGAACTAGCAAGCTAAACCAGCTAAAGTAGCTCCATGCCACCCTCTTTAGCAGCTGCTAGCCCCAGTTCCACTCCAGACTTCTTCTGTCCAGCTCCTCCCCTCAAACCCTAGCTCCAATTGCCTCCTCTACTCTACTATTAGCTAAGCTAGCTTAGCTTAGCTATGCTCCAGCTCCCTTGGCCATCCACCACCCTAAAACCCTACCTAACTAGCTCCACCAACTAAGCCCACCTAAGACCACCTAAGCTACCTAAACCTCTACTCTATTTTGGCACCAAGATAGACACCTCTTAGCCCCTCAACTACACCCAAAAGGCACCTTGTTTTGGTGTCAAAATAGCCTTCTAGAAGCCCTCCCTTTTGGCACCAAAACACCCCCACATCATGGCCCTACACCTAACCCTACAACCTATCCTAGCCATCCACCTACCCCCCTTCTAGAACCTTAAGTTGGCGCCACCTAAGCCCCCTTCTAGAACCTTGTTTTGGCGCCAACTTCATGGGACACCAACAACATAACTACCCCCCCATGTGACTCCTCAATTGGTGCCAACTATTCCTAACCCTAGGATCAATATAACCACCTACAACCACCACCTAAATACATCCTAGCCATCCATTCCAAGAGCCACCTATACCCCCCATCCTACTCTATAAAAAGACCCTTAACTACCACCATTTTCCTCATCCTCCCTTAGTTTAATTTCACCCTATACTCACTTATAACCCACGGTCAAGTAGAAGAAGGAAGGAAGAAGATTAAGGAGGCTATCCCTTGCCTCCTTGATGCCTTCTTCCTCTCCATTCTTCTCCTTGTGCCACGCCAAGGAGGAGGAGCATTCCACTAAGAGGACGGCCAGGCAATTGGAGGAGGAAGGGTGGTGCATGCCCACCCTTGGAGAAGACTTGAAGGTGGTAGCTTCCACCTTGGAGGAGCCAAGGCACGCTCCCTTTCTAGGGCTTGCCAGGAGACCACATCTTCGTTCAAGAAGAAGGAGGAGCCCTTTTTAACTGCGGGAGCAGCCGCAGTTGGAGCAAGAGCCTCACCATCTTCACCATCATCATCTAGGATTTTTGTTCCATTTGCTTTTTAGTTTCATTTTTTGTCATAGAAGCTTTCCTCTACAATTGTAGAACAAAAATCCATTTCCTATAAAATTACCTTTTTAATTTGGTGCATCTTCTTGCTTTGATTTTGTTCTAGCACTTTCATACCCTCTTCCCAATTATCCTAATCCCTCACTTGCCTAGAGTGAGCTTGGGAAGAGGTCATTCTTGTAACCTAGTTACTAAGTTAGAATTAGCCTTTTTTTCCCACCAACATTTCGCATTGCCTTGTTTATTCAAAAATCCTAAAAACATATATATTGAAAAAATATCAAAAAGAAAGTTGATTTCCATTTCCAAGTAAGATATATTTTGCAAACATTTGGCCTCCTTGGATGACCCTAGATACTTCCCTATCTAGGATTATAAATTTAAAAGCGACTCGTATTTTGTGCATTACAACGATCTTAAAAACCCTAATTACAATACATGCAAAAACCCGATCAGAGGCTCCTTGGTCGGCAGATGCGGCCGCCCTCCGTAGCCTGGTAGGTAGTGGTCTTATTGGTGAGCTAACTTCGGGCCAGCTGCGAATCTCCGAGGTGATGGAGGCCCTCAACGTCGAACCAAAGGGGTCTGCTGTGAAGGTGCTTCCTTCGAGTGACAGGGGGGTCCTTGCGGTGGGGCTCTCTTCGGCAAAGATGGAGATTTGTTTCGCAATTTCCCAGTTAAGGTCGGGAACGGTGGCCTGGTGAAAGACATCCTTCCACGATGGAGCACGAAGAGAGCACGCACCGAAACGAGTGTCGATGGTACCGGTGGTCGAGGGGATACCATGGTGGCTCCAAACGGTAGAGGTCCTCTAAGTGGTGGTGTCCCCGTTCGCACACCTCTATCGATGTCGAGGAACCGATCTCTCGGCTAGACCACTTGAGGCAATGGTGGAGCTGAAGGTGGGGGCGACGGTGATAGAGAAGGTAATTCTTCGCCATGGCAGACATCTGTGGGTGGTCTCTTGCACTCTCAAGAGGACCTCCGGGAGGATGGCCTTGTATGCAGAGGTGGCCATAGGAGCGGTGAGCTAGGGCAGCGCGGCGATGGAACCACCGCATCCCCGAGCTAGGGTTTTGTGCGTTGCTCAAGAGCCCAAACGTCTGGCGGCTGACGTGGAGACGGTTTTGCTAATTGCAGCTCAATAACCGTTGAATGCGGCTGCCTTGGAGGAGACATTGCGTCTAGAAGTGGAGACGCTGATTACGACGGAATCGAAGGAGCGGGAGGAGGCGATTTCGGCGGGCAGAGATCAGGAGCTGTTGGGACTAAAAGTTCTCGAAGAGGGGCTGCTGTCGACTCCCTCTTTTGAGCTATCAGGAGAACGGGTCGAATCTGCTCTGGATCTGAATGGTGGCAATAGTTCGGGCATTACGAAGAACCAAGACCCGGGTCTGATGAAGATCGATTTGGGGGCGTGTGGCTCGAACCCTCCATCGACAACATGGGGGATGCTGCCGTCGGAGAAGCTCGGCGTCGGTCTACACTAGGCGTAGAAGAGGAAGGCTCCACCATCCCCCCCCCCCCCCTCGATAGGGGAGAAGGGGACTGGAGGCCTGGGAGTGAAGGTGTTGGCGCTGAATCTGTGTCATGTTAGTGGCTCGCCGCAACGCCAGGCAAAAGATGTACCCCTGACAGCGGGCGACCGCGTGGTCATCCCTCTGTCAGGGTGGAGGTCACGTGTAGTGGATGGTGGCTAGGGCAAAGCTCTTCGATATAAGTGGAAGTGGAGATATCGAGGTTCATGCCGAGGACAGAGGGTAGTGGACGATCGCAGTAGCTTACCATAACCATCGATGACAGCAAATCTAGACCTTGATGATGAGGAGGTTCTTCGAACCGCGGAAGCATGTGGCTTTCGTTTGAAGACGAGGGAGACATCCACCTGTTCCTCTTAACGGAGTACTTACGTGGAACGTGCGGGGTCTCAATGACCCGTCGAGAAGGGCACTAGGGCAATACATTCGCTTGTGGAAAGCGAATGTTGCGTTGTTGCAAGAGTTGAAGCTCGCTGATTGTGATGCTAGAACATGGAGGGAGATCGGAGGCTTGTGGATGGAAGGTTGTCGTTATGTTAGAGCAACTGGCTACTTCGCAGGGCAAATACTGGGGTGGCAAGAAGATGTCTTCTCCTTAGATGACTGCTTTAAGGGTGAACATGTCATCTTGATGAGGTTGATGCAGAAGATGGGTGGTGCCAGGATGGTGATCACGGGGGTCTACAGACCGTCAGATGCTCAGGCAAGAGGGGTGATGTGGGAGGAGCTCACGACAATGGCAATGGATTACCACGGGTGTCCCTGGTTGGTTGGAGAAGACTTCAAACATTACTCTGCAGTTGGAGGACAGACCAGGGGAGCGGGGGAGGTAGGACCCTAGTTCCGATGAGTTTGTTGAGTTTGTAGCCAAGCATACCTTATAGATTTGTGCCCGACATCCTATGCATCCACCTGGAGGAAAAACTACAGTCAGATGTCTAGGATTGACAGATTTCTGTCCAACATGGAGATGGCAGAGGTCTTCCCTGTGGCGAAGGTGTCCCCTTTAGAGAGACCATTCTCTAATCATACACCCCTGATGTAGCGACCTAATGAGGGAGTGCATTTTCGCACTTACTTCAAGTTTGACAGATCTTGGCTACTTGAGGAGGGTTTTCGGGATATGGTGGAGAGATGGAGCTCTTTTGTGGTGGAGGGATCAACTACGATTCGTCTAGCAAGGAAGCTGTCTATATTGCGGGACCATCTCAAAACATATAAAAAGGAAATCCAAGCAGTCAGGAGGAGCAGAAAGGAAGAGGCTTTGACAGAAATCACCAGAATAGATAGGCAGGAGGACCAGGCCCCTATCTTGGCTGAGTATAGGGAGGTCAAGATGAAGATGTCACGTGTGGTGCAGGAGGACAAAAAAGCTGAGGTGGAATGGAAGACAAGGTCGAGGCAGAAGTAGCTCAAGGAGGGTGACTCTAACACTAGGTTCTTCCACCAAATGGCTTCTACCAGGAAGAGGAACTGGATAGAGAGGTTGATTCATGGGGAGGAATTTTCAGGTAGGGAGGAGGTGGGCAGAGCTATGATAGACTACTTCAGAGAGTTCACAGGCAGATGCAACAGAGGTTGTTGGAGATGGAGGGGGAGGATATACGATGTGTTACTAATGCCCAAGCGAAGAGGCTTACGACCCGTTTCTCGGAAGACAAGGTGAGGCAGGCGATTTGCGGGTTGAATGCGGAGGGACGCCCTAGGTCAGACGGTTTCCCTGTCTTCTTCTTTAAGGAATTCTGGTCTTTGGTGGGGACGGATGTGATGGAGATGTTGGAGGAGTTTGTGACAAAGAACAAGAGGCTTGACAAGCTGAATAGATTTTATATGTTCTTGTTACCTAAAAAAGGTGCAGAGGAGATTCAGGATTTCCATCCGATTGCACTTTCTAATGCTATCTACCTTATTGTTGCCAAGATCTTGGCAAACAGACTCAGAGACGTCCTCGGAGACTTGACATCCCCTATGCAAATGGCCTTCGTACCAGGAAGGGGAATATTGGACGAGTTTGTCATTGCTATGGAGGTTTTGGCTACTTGGAAGAGGGAGAAGAAACAGGTGTTTCTGTGGAAGGTAGACTTTAGCAAGGCATATGACTCAGTACAGTGGGAGTTCCTATGGGCATCCTTACTGAGGAGAGGCTTCCCCACGATGTGAATTCGCTAGATGAAATGCGTGACGACATCTTTCTCAGTTTTGATTAATGGGAACCCGACGCGAGGTTGGGTGCAGCCTAGAAGAGGGGACAGATAGGGGTACCCTCTAGCTCCTATGCTGTTTGTACAAATGACGGATACCTTGGCAAGGGCGACTCGTAGGGCAAGTGATAGAGGTCTGATCAATGGCTTCCGAACTGGAGAGAGTGATCAGACGGCAATCCTGTAGTATACTAATGATATCCTCTTTTCGGTTGAAAGAGCAAGACTGGAGGCTAGGAGGATGAGAATCATCCTGGAGCTCTTTGGCGCAACGTCTGGACTGCAAATAAACTACCAGAAATTGACATTTGTCTCGATAACATGGTGGCTGAAGAGGCGGAGTCAGTGGGTGGAGCGCTTGGGACGAAGGTGGGATCTTTGCCACTGGTTTATCTGGGCCTTCCTTTATCGGATAGGAGGCTTAGACTGCAAGATTGGTTTCCCTTGCTGGAGAGAATGGACAAAAGATTAGCAGGGTGGTCAGCTAGAGTATTGTCTAGAGGTGGGAGGCTTGTTCTGGTGAAGGTTGTTTTGGCATCCATTCCATCATATTTCCTATCTGTTTTTAGGGTACCGACACAAGTAGAGAAAAAGATTTCCAGGCTGATGCGTGACTTTTTCAGGTCTAATATGGGGGCAGCAGGAAGAGGGACAAGGCTAGTGGCCTGGGAGAAGGTTTGTAAACCAGTGCAGGAGGGGGGCTTGGGAGTTAGGGAGGTGGAAAAAGTAAATGTTAACCTCCTCAGAAAGTGGATTGCCAGACTCGTGGGCCATGAACAGAGGCTGTTTGGTGACATCACAAGGAGTTACTACAGATCCTTTATTTCTTGGGAGCCTTTGGAGTCACCTCCTTCAGGGGCATCTTTCTTTCTTAGGGGGTAGACAGTGGTGGCAAGGAAGGTACGGACATTCTTTGCTCCCACATTGGGTGAGGGAGATGTTTTCCAGTTCTGGTTGAATGATTAGCAGGGGATTGGCCTGTTCCTCAGCAACACATATCCTCGTCTCTTTGGGAGTGTGGTTGACTCATCGACCTCGATGGGAGATTGCTAGTCCAGGGCTTGGTGTCCAGTCTTCCGAGGGGGCCTATCTGATCAAAGAAGTAAGGATTTCTTGTCGCAGGAGTTGGAAGGACAGGAACCAAAGGAGGATGGTGACACATACTCCTGAGAAGAAGGTGATTTCTCAGTGGCGAAGGTCTTCCGCAGATTGAGTGGCGTCATGGCCAGCACAGACATCGATCTTTTGAGAGACAACAGGCTTCTCTGGGAGGTAGAGTGTCCACTGAAGGTGGAGATTTTCGGGTGGTTGATGAGGAGGGGGAGGATCATGACGAAGAAGTGGAGAGCGAGGTGGGCCCAGATGGATGACGTGAGTTATCCCCGTTGTGGAGGAGCAGAAGAGGACATTCAGCACCTCTTCTTCCAGTGCCTTTTTGTAGAGCAGGTGTGGCAGAGGATCGAGATCGACTGGATTGTACATCCGGATGTGACTAGCTATTGGTCATCTTTCTGCAAGGGGAATGCTCAAGAGGGGCAATCTCCTTTAAATCTAAGAAGGATAGAGCTGATTTTGGCTATACTATAGGGTGTTTGGCTGGCCAGGAATTGGGTGCTTTTTAAGGGGAGTGACCCTATGTTGAAATTTTTTCTTATTCCATTGTCCTAGGTGGAGTTCTGGAGATCCCAAATGTAATTTTTGATGTAATTCTTTCTAGTGGAATGAAATAATCATGGGTGGTTATCATTTGGATAACTACCCTCACTTTTCAAAAAAATAAATAAATGGTCCTCTGGAACTTACATATGCACTCCCCCTAAACCTCGTAACCGGGGGGCTACCACATATAGACCTCCTATAAATCTCTATAGAGAGGTATTCTTCACATCAAGCTGATGAAGATTCTAGTCTCGCTGAACTGCAATAGAAATGAGGATCCTCACTGTAGAGAACCAAGCCACCGGAGAGAACGTGTCAAAAAAATCCACCTCATATGTTTGAATGAATCTTATAACAAGAAGTCGCGCCTTGTAACATGCAATAGAACCATCCGAGTTGTATTTAAGTGTAAACACCCATCTACAATCAACAACTGTAGCACCCTCTGGTAATGGTGTGAGCTCCCAGGTACGTCGCGAAGTAAGAGCAACTATCTCATCCTCCATGGCTTAGCGTCACTTTAGATCAAGCATGGCTTGCTGGTAAGTGGTAGGAATCTGTGTAGTAGACAAAGCATAGTAGAAGCACCCAAAGGTAGAACTAGGTCCCTCAGCGATCAGATTCCATGTAACTAGATAGCTGGCACAACTCCGTGGCGCCTTCCGAATAGCAATCGAAAGGTCAAGATCATCCATCTGATCCTCATGTAACAGCTGAGAAGCAGAAATATCCTCATCTAAACATATAGCATCAACATCGGGTACCACACCCTCACTATGCAACCTATCACTTGTAGCTGAGAAGATGGTGTCTCTGTGGCTGCTATAGAAGATGCAATCTAGAAAGTACTATGAGATCGCTAATATGTAATTATAGGCTAACAAAACTTCACAAGACCAGTCGTAGCAAGTGGAGGAGCAGAGACAGGTATCTCTTCCAAGGGAATAGGAGGTATAAGCATGGGAGCCTCCATAACCTCATGGGATAAACTCCAGGCAACAATAGAAAAATATAGAACAAACTCATGAAAGGTAACATCTGCACTCACATGGTGCCTACCAAAGAGGATCAAAGCATCCATATTCTTTCTGAGTCCGTGAATATCCCAAGAACACATACTTGACTACCCATGGTGCCAACTTGTCTCATCCTAGAGAAAGGAGAACAAATGCAGCACAACCAAACACATGTGGCGGTACGTGAAAAAGCTCCTACTCAAGATGCAATATATGCCAAAGTATCTGTTCATGAAGTACTGAACTAGACATCCTGTTGATCAAATAACAAGTTATAAGAACGACATCCCCCTAATATAACGGAGGCACACTATGATGGATCAACAAGATATGGGCCACATCCAAAAGATGTCTATGCTTCCTCTTAGCTACCCCAGTATACTAAGAAGTGTGAGCACACATAGTCTAATGCAATATCCCATGGGACCTGTAGAATGCAGACAACTTGGTGATGCATAGCTCAAGTGCATTATCAGATCTCACTACTTTAACAGTAGCTGAATACTGATTCTTAATCTCCAACATGAAATCCTGAATGATAGATCCAGCATCTGATTTGTTCTTCAACAAGAATACCCAAGATAGGCGTGAAAATTCATCAACTACTAAATAGTAACGGTGACCCTACCTATCTGGTATCCTGCTCGACCACATGTGCAACAACTCAAACAAGGTTGTGGATCCAGAACGAGTACTCACAGGGTAAGAGGAATGATGATACTTGCCCATCAAACAAACATCACAGCATATCCTGGCTACAGGAAATATATGTAGAGTGACTCTACGAAGACTATCCAAAGGAAGGTGTCTTAGCCTAAAATGCCACTAAAATACACTCCATGGAGCAGAAGATACCTCTCCTTGACATGCAGAAGCGAGTGGAGTCTAAGCAAGGCAATAGACTCCGCCCTCCACATTTTCCCTGTCAATTTATCTTAAATGACACAACTCACATCATCAAAGATAGAACGACAATTAAACTCTATGGTAATTATACTAACTACGAGTAAGCTCATAGGAAAGCCTGGCACATAAGAAACATCAGGCAACCTTAAGGTAGGAGTCACAAGTACCTCCCCCTGACCTTCTATCCTAGAGTGCCTACTATCTGCAACTTGCATGGCCCTACCTACAAGTACAAAAATGAGATGGGCAAAATGATCCCGATCTCCACTAAGTTGTCGTGAACCTCCTAAGTCAACTAACCACTCCATACTACCCTGATTCCTGTCATGTGCAATAGAACCAAACTTGGTAGCTCCTTGAAGCCCATCATGATGGCTACAACCACAGAGTAGTCTCTCATATTCACTCCTGATAATAATCACCATAGCCTCTACCAACCTCTATGTGGTAGAGGTGCTTGAACCAACATCATAGGGAGCCATTCCAATCAGGGTAGATCAAACAAAAAAAAAACTTCAGGCCACCATCACCAATTTAATTTGCAACCATCAGTCTTGGTGCAATGTTCGTCGTGAAATCGCAATTTTAAAATATCTGTCGTAGTATAAGACGAAAACATGTCGACAAATAAAATGTAATGAGATGTGAGTTCCGATCGTAATGAGATGTGAGTTCCGATCGAACTCAGGGAGGCAGAAAATGATTTGATTATAACACTGATTTAGAGTTACTAACTGAATACTAATCATAATATATATAAAGGGAAGCAAGCAGTTGATTGATCATGAGTTGCAAAATAAAACTAGAGTTATAACTAAGACATGCAATGCTAGAACAGGAATTGAAATAACTATCTAAACTATCAGAATAAGGGCACCAAGGGTAGTCCTCGGTGGCCTTTTAGAGAGGTCAGGGAGAACAGCAGCGGTGCACCAAGGTAGCTTAGTGGGTGCTTCAAAGGAAGAGGGAGTCGAAGGTGCTTGGAAGAAAGGGAAGAAGAAATCTGGAGGAGAGTATCCCGGAGGAGAGATTGCTCCATATAGGGGTCCTTGGGATCCTTTTTATAATCAAAATGAGGGACAAAGTCAGTACTTGGCTCTCCAAATCGTGCAACAACCTCAGATCGATCAGATCCGTCGATCGGGTGATCAACAGGCCAGATCACACTCCAAAAAGGCCTCCAATGCGCCTCAAACAATCAAATTGCTTCTGGTTGCGACACGTGGCATGCTCAACGCCTTTGGATCACATCTCGCAGTCATCATCGCATGCGCCCACTGCCTTCACATCTTCAAAGTGCCAGCTCTGCACTTTAACCTCAACTGCACTTTAATCCATCTGTTGAGGTAATTCGTTTAATGAAGCACATATGGCTGTAGCGGTGACATGGCCGCATCTTGGCCATTGGATGACAATCAAATTGCCCACAATGCTCAGGAAGACTCCTTCAGAGAATGGGGGGGATATCTTGGCAGTTGTGATGGCGCCACATGGCGCCATCGTGGCCATCCATCTTTTCTTTGTAGATGGGGCTGTAGGTCTCTGATCGAGATGATTTTTATGTAGTTGAACTGTGATCGTTGATCTGGATCCATCCGTGTGGTCAGATTTGGCATCTGAGGTCTGGATTTCCATCTCCTTGCCTCTTGGCCTTTGCTCTTCCACGAACTCCATAGGATGCTACGGGAGTCTGATCAAGACGATCTCAGAAGCTTTGGGCTCCCATCATTCTGAGCAAATCCATACGGTTGGATTTGTCAACCGCAACCCTGAAGTACCTGCAATTATTACTTCCTCTTAATTAGAACGTAATATAACATTATTATTCACAAAGCTAACAAGTCAACTCTAATGCAAAATATGATGCGTATGCATGTATTATGCTTAACTTAAGCTAGGATCTAACTTAATTCAGGTAGATTAGAACCTATGATTGCTGTGCAATCATGCAACCTACAGTCGACAGCAACCAGATCAGGCGAATAGGTCAGATGACTGTAGCATCAAGCGATCCTGATCATCAAATTTGAAAATCAGTTTTCAAATCATGCTGAACACCAAATCTCACAAGAACAGGTCCTAACACAAGATCTGGACAAATGGAGTTCCAGAAATCATGTTTGGGGCATGATCCCGCACTGCAAGGATCAAATGGGGGCGCACATGAGAGCAGAGAAGCCCTCAAGGGTACCACTTAGCCGGTTTGGGCAGTCCCTGCTGCCGCAATAGCACCCACCGACAACAACCCCACCGGTAAGGACTGCCACAACAGATCAGGAGCCCCTCTGCGTGAGGGAGAGAGAGAAGGGGGTCTCACGGTGCCCTCTCAAGCATCGATCAAGGTGGCATGCAGATCGAGAAGAAGAGGGTTTTTAGTGGAGGTGATCAGAGACTAGGTATTTGGTAGGATATCAAAACGTCGATCTAAGATCGCCACTCTGATATCAAGTTAAGAGAAATGAATAATCCATTTATTCCTCTAACCCTACCTCTCTTTATATAGAGAAAGAGGTGGGTGCAAATTATATACAATGCCATGAAGAAAACAAAAAATAACACACCACACACAACCACATAACTACCTAGACTCCGTAATAATTATTTTTAGTAGGCAAGTTATTACAGTTTTCTTGTATGCTTAAGCCATCTCTCTATATAAAGAAGGCCAAGGCCTCATTTTCAATTCAACAAAAATCACCAAATTGATTTTCTTAACATGGTATCAGAGCAATAATTCTTGATCGATGGTCTAATATCCCACTAAATATCCACCAAATATGATTCGATCACCAACAACTTGGTGATCCATGAAGACGATTAACGAGATCACTGACAGCAGCAACATCGCAAGGAGATCTAGCAATATTACCACCTCCACCTCTAGTCACATGGCCTGCAGCGCTGCAGATTGGAGAGTCTACCGGTGGTTTTCCGTACGTGGTGCCCATGTAATGAGCCTTCTCCCACCACTGATGAAGAGTTTTTCCCTTGTTGGCATGATGAGCCTTCTCTTATGCAACTTGAGTTTGTTTTGCCAAAGAAAAAGTCAAAATTTAGACCAGATCGTAGTTGGTTTCTTTGTTCTAGATTGATCGAGCAAGAGGCGCGGACCATAGGTCATTGACTCAGGTGCCTCAATTCATCTCACCGAAAGAACAAATGAGTTACAGAATGTTACTAGGACACGAGGAATCCGAGAGGTTAGGGTGGCCGATGGAGCAAACTCTTCGATTACTGCAATTAGGGAAATTCAAGTTTCCCCTACGACGAAGATTGCAGATGTGCATTGTGCCCCAGAGTTTCCCATAAACCTATTGTTTGTTAGCCGGATCTAAAAGACCTCCAATGCAAGGTTGTGTTTGATGACAAACAATGTTACTTCCAGGATAGACACACCAACGAGATCATTGGTGGTGGGATAGAAAGAGATAGTCTCTATTACTTAGACACATCGACACTATTTGCTTGAGTTGTGTCCATAGCTAGTGACCCCTGGATTTGGTATAGATGACTCAGGGATCCCTCGATCAGGAAGATGTGCCAATGTATCCTGAGTTATCGACCTCGTTGACCCTAGAGTGCAAAGACTGTCAGATGGGGAAGCATCACAGGAGCACCTATTCCTCGAGGCATGATGGTGTGAGCACCATGCCCTTTGCACTAGTCCACTGTGACGTATAGGACCTGCGTGAGTTTATACTACAAGACATAGGTATTATGTAATATTTGTGGATGATTATAGCTGTCTTAAGTAGGTTTTCCTGATGAAGTCCAGGTCAAAGATTCCACAGATCATCCAAAGATTCTTTGCTGAGGTACAGATGCAATTCTCTGCAACAGTTAGAGTTTTCTAGAGCGATAATACTTTCGAATTTATTCAGAGAGATGCAATTCTTTAATGCCTGTGCAACTATTCACCAAACTTCTTATGCTCAAACATCCTAGCAAAATGGTGTGGCTGCATGCAAGTTAAGGCATCTTCTTGATATCGCATGTACACTAATGGTCCACATGAAGGTACCTAGACAATTCTGGGGTGATGCTATTCTCACTGCTGCGTACTTGATCAATAGGGTTCCCTCTTCAGTACTCCATTGGCACATCCCATATCAAGTATTGCATCCTAAGTGCGCAGGGCTTTCACCTTACCTCTACGACTATTCGAGAGTCCATGTTTTGTCCAAGTGTAGGGTAATTAGGATAAGCTCTTGCCACATGCCACAAAATGCATATTTTTGGGTTACTCATGAACTCAAAACGGCTATGATGTTATGACCCTGTGCATAGGTGTTACATAGTAACTACAAATGTGACTTTCTTTGAGAAGGTACCTTACTATTCTAAGAATAGCTCTAGCATAGAGTTGACTCCCAGGGAGACCCAAGTTTACCATCGTCGATCAACCACTACTACTGTTCCTCCAAATTCCTCTCTAGCTGCATAGACAATAAATCCAGAGTTGTCAAACCCTGGTGATGACTAGCCTATAGTTGTAAGGAGGTCCAATAGATCTTGCAGTCTACATCCTATGTCTCATTACACCAGGACCTCCCACCTAGAAGGGGAGACTAGATAGTTTGCCTCAGCCATCACCACTGCAGTTATTCCCAGAGACTACAACCAAGTTTCCCAAGATCCTAGATGTCTTGCTACTATGAATGAGATGTAGGCACTTGAGTCTAGAGGGACTTGGGATTTGGTGCCCTGTCCCTCGGACATTACTGTTGTTGACTATCGATGGACCATACCATCAAATATCAGGCAGACGGTACGATTGACAAATACAAAACCCGATTTGTTGCCAGAAGCTTCATCCAAACTTATGGGGTTGATTACTTTGAGAGCTCTACAGTGGTGAGTATCTCATCAATTAGGATTATTATTTCTTTGGTGGTCAACAGAGGATGGCCATTGTATCAACTAGATATCAAGAATGCCTTTCAGTATGGAGACCTAGCAGGGGAGGTCTACATGAGGCAACCACCTGGGTATCAAATTCAGGGGGAGCTCATATGTCGTCTAAGGAAGGTCATCTATGACTTGAAGCAAAGTATGAGGGTGTGGTTCGAGCATCTAAGTTCAGAGATTCAAAGGATTAGCTTCCTGCGATCATCCTCCGATCACTATATTTTTATTCACAATACAGGAGATGCATCTACAAGCAGAGTTGTTATTTTATCTGTTTATGTTAACGACTTGGTGTTGACCGGTGATGATAAGGAAGATATCCGTCAAACCAAGGTCTTCTTCCAATCCACCTTTGTAACAAAGAACCTTGGAGACCTATGATACTTCCTCAGGAACAAGGTTCTTCAGACGTAGCCTCATCTGTCTCAGAGACCATATACCCTCCAGATAGTTGAGGATGTTGGCTTACTGCGAGCCAAGCCCTCTAGCATTCCTGTTGAGGAGCAGCAAGTTCATGATACAAAGGAAGATGATCCATCCTGTGAGGATGTCTCTAAATATCACAATTTAGTTTCTCATCTTTTGTACTTGACCATCACCCGATTGGATATTAGCTTCGCTGCAAGTAAAGTCAGTCAACACATGCAAGCGCCACGCTACAGTTGCTGGCATGAGGTATGCCTTATCTTGAGGTACCTCAAGGGAAGTCCTGATCGAGAACTTTACTATAGAGAAAATAGGTCCATGGACATCATTTCCTATTCTGATGCTCACTACGTGGGGTCTATTGAGGATCGTTAGTCTACCTCAAGATATGCTTTGTTTCTTGATGGGAACCTTATTTCTTAGCGAAGCAAGAAACAAAGTGTGGTTGCCTGTTCCAATGCTGAGATCAAGTATCGCGCCATGGCCCATGTCGCATATACGATCATGTAGGTTGTGGATTTCCAACGGGATCTAGGTGTGGAGGTGCAGCTACCAAGTCCACTATATTGTGATAATTAATCAATGACATATATAGAATCCAACCCAATTTTCCATGAGCACACTAAACAAATCGAAGTAGATTGCCATTTCATTTAAAATGCAGTCATGGAAGGATCAGCACACCATATATCCCCTCAGAGCTATAGTTGGCAGACATTCTCACCGAGGCCCTTAAGAAGAAAAGGGATGATTTTCTATGTGACAAGTTGGGACTTGTTGACATCTACACCCCAGCTTCAAGGGAAGTGTTGGAAAATAAAATTAAAGATATATTGGATGTCTTATTCTAGTCCTTGTTATTTTTAGTAGGCAAGTTATTGCCTTCTATTTTAGTCCTTGTTATTTTTAGTAAATAAGTTATTCCGATTTTCCTTGTATGATTAAGCCATCTCCATATAAAGAAGGCCAAGGCCTCATTTTCAATACAACAAAAATCACCAAGTTCATTTTCTTAACATAAATATTATCTTACATAAATAAGCTTAAACTTGTGATTTTCTTGAAATATATATCATTTTAACTATTGTCATTTTTGTTGGCATGCCTCCAACATAACCTATTTTTGGGCCATCAAAATCTACCATCGAAATACAAGCGTTTACATGACTTGCTCCCGAAATGTACATTTAGAAATTTATCGAAACGGTATCGAAATTGGCATTTTGAACCTTAATTGGTGGCTCTGATGATGATGGCACAAACTTAGTGATCGAAATCACCCCCAATGGCATAAAAAGAATTAGCATAGGTGCCTCAGTAACCTCAAAAAAGAGATGTAACCCAGCAATAGAAAAGTATGGAATGGACTCATGGAAGGTGATATCTACACTAACATAACGGTGCCCTCCAACAGGATCATAACATTTGTATCTCTTCTGTGTCCTCAAATACCCAAGAAAGATACATTTAATAGCAAGAGGAGCAAGTTAATCCCCATTAGGTCCATGAATATACACAAATGCAACAAATCTGAAGGCTCAGGGTAACCATGGTTTTGAAAAGCCCGCCTCAAGGTGTGTGAGGCGTACGCCTCAAGGCGACGTGCCCTGATTTCACCTTGAGGCGGTAGCCTCAAGACAAGCTGCGAGGCGTGCGCCTCAACCTATCGAGGCGATGTTGAGGCATTGAGGCTAAACCAAGGAGTCGCCTCGTTTGAGCCCTTCAATTTGGTTATGTGCATGTCACATGACCATTCTATTGAACTAATAGAATGGAAAACCCCAATCTAGACACCCCCCTTTAGCCCCACAAAGCCCAAAACCTGAAATCACCAGCGCCACCAATCCCAGTTGGAGCTCATCGCTGGTGCACCTGCTCCATCGTATCACTGGCACACCTGCTCCATGGACATCTCATCGTCGGTGCACCCTCTTGGAGTCCATCGCCAGCTCCATTGACAGCTGGTCATCATTGCTAGCACCTGCAAAGGCTGTGATTCGCATCAAATCCATGTTGGAGGCTTGGAGATCATCAGCATTGGCGCACCTGCAAGCTACAGTCATCGCAAACAGCTATTGAAGTGAGTAGGACTCATCGCAAACGGCTATTGAACCCCTCAATCGATTTTTAATTTCATTTTGCCGAATGATTTTTCAGGGGTTTAAAGTATGTGCACACATTTTACTTGAATCAAGAATGAATTAAATTAAGAGGGTCTAAATCTACTTAACTTTATATCCTATGTTTAATTCTCCAAGTATCCAAAATAATTTGAGAGAAAGAGCTCCTTATTCTCTACATCGATTTTTAGTCTCGAGATGTGACCATAATCATCTAGCACTTAGGTTGCCCATATTTTGTGTTCCATACCTTAAGAAAAATGACAAGTCATCGATTCCAAATGCACATTAAGGATATCTTGGTTTTTGTGGTTCTCTCCCTGGTTTTAATATTCACCTGCAATCATAATTTTTTGTTGATTTTCTATAATTTCAGACATGACACCAAGGGAAAAAAGGGGAGGAAGAGATGGATCTAGTGGCAGGTCTAACCCTAGATGGAAGTATTATACATAAATTGAGCTAGAAGGAGCTCAAAAGGGGAAAGGATATAAATATATTGTGTAACTTTGTGGGAAAAATATCACAGGTGGAATTGCACGATTGAAGGAGCACTTGGCCAAGATACACAAAAATGTTGGACCATGTGCCAAGGTCCCACTTGAAGTTGAAATTGAGATTAAGGAATACTTAGTCAAGAAGGATGTTGATAGGAAAAGAGTGCTAGAAGAAATGGAAGAAATTTGTCGCATAGGTGGATATACAGTACAAGGGCCATCTGGGCATGGAGAAAATTCACCCACAGGATCAAGTGGTACAAAAGTGGTGGTAGGTCCAATGGATTTATTTGTTGGGGTTGGATAGAAACCTGGGCCTGGAAGTGATGAACCTAATAGCACTCCACATGCTCATCCAAAGCAGGTTACTTTGAATTCCTCTTGGAAGAAAGAACTTAAAGAGAAAACATGTCTTAGTATTGGAAGATTCTTCATTGAAAACAGATTGCCTTTCAATTTGGCCACCAGTCCATCTTATTGACAGATGTTGCAAGATGTAACTAACTTTGGAAGGGGATTTAGAGGTCCTACGATGCATGAGTTACGGACCTAGATTTTGAAGGAAGAAGTGAAGACAATAGACATAATGGTTGAGCAAGCAAAGGCATCTTAGGTTGAAATAGGATGTAGCATATTGTCTAATGGTTGGACAGATACAAAAGGTCATGCCTTGATTAATTTTTTGGTCAACAATCCCAAAGGTACATGATTTTTGAAATCTATTGATGCTTCAGAAGAGATCAAGAATGCCAATTACCTCTTCAGATTGATGGATGAAGTTGTTGAAGAAGTGGGGGAAAGCAATGTTATCTAAGTGATAACAGATAATGCATCTACTTATAAAAAAGCTAGGGAAATTTTGATGGAGAAGTGACCACATTTGTATTGGACTCCATGTGCTACTCATTTCATTGACCTTATGTTGAAGGACATCATGAAGTTGCCTCTTCATGACTCTATCTTCAAGAAGGCCAAACAAATCATCAACTACATATATGCACATGCTTGGTTGGTGGCCATGGTAAAGAAGCATGCAAGAGGAGATTTAGTAGGACCTACCTTCACATGATTTGTTATTGCTTTCCTTACTTTACAGAGATTGCTATGTGTCAAAGATACTCGAGTCTTTTTTCACCTCAAAAAGGTGGAAGTCCAGCAGCTATGCATTGAAGGTTCCAAGGCAAGCTATGCAAAATATTGTGCTAAAAAAAACATTTTGGCCTGGTGTAGCCTATGTGATAAGGACAATCAAACCATTGGTTATAGTTTTAAGGATGGTAGACTCAACAATATTCACCCATAGGATTTATCTATGAGGCTATGGATAGAGCCAAGGAAGAGATTGCTAAAAATTTGAGTAATGCTGAAAATAAATACAAGATAATCTAGGACGTCGTTGACTCAAGATGGGACAGACAACTACATACTCATTTGCATGCTGCTTCCTATTATTTAAATCCCCAATGCCAATAGGAACCAACATTTTTAGTTGATTCAAAAGTTAAGATGGGGTTGTATTCATGCTTTCAGAGGTTAGTTCCTAACAAGGAGGAGAGATTGAAGGTAGATCTCCAAACAGGTACATTTGTCAATGGAAGAGGGCTATTTGGATGGTCCGATGCCGTAGACACTAGAAAGCAAAGGAGTCCTAGTATGAATATGATCATTAACTCCTTTCTATCGTTTAGAATAATAAGTGTGGTGTAAATTTTTTCCTATACTAAAACCATCTTTTCCATTTCAGCGGATTGGTGGAGAGCATTTGGTGATGGAACACCTGAGTTGAAGAAGTTTGCCATGCGGATTTTAAGTTTGACTTGTAGTGCGTCTGCATGTGAACGAAATTGGAGTTCTTTTAATCAATTAAAAGGATCTTATTTGTATTTTAAGTGACATTAATAAAGAATTTAATGAGCATCTTTTCATTAACTAGGTCCATACTAAAAGGAGGAATAGATTGAAATAAGACAAACTCAATTACTTGGTTTATTGCATGTTCAACCTAAAATTGAAACACAAGGAGGTGAAGAAGAAGACAATGGAGGATCCTTTATGCTTAGAGGAAGTGGACTCTGATGATGAGTGGATTGCTAAACTACAACTTTGTGAAGATAAGGTTGATGCTTATCAGGAACTAGATGCAACTATAGCTCTACAAGAAGATCCCATTGACCTTGAGCAATTAGTAGACACAACAGAAGGATTAGGAATACAAGAGGTAACAGAAGAAAGAGACAAAAGCAAAACAAGGGTAGAGACAAAGGTAACAAGATAAGTCATTTTATATTTTGAAGACTTTTAAATTTATAAACTAAGGTTTTAAGTTTTAACAAATATTATTTAAAATTATTTAAGTTTTAGGCAAGTGATTATTGATGTTGAGGAAGAAGAATCTTAAAAGAGTGATGAAGATACTGAAGATATAGAAGTTGAGGCTAGGATGAAGTACATGGATGACTATTGCGATGATGCGACCAATCCTAGCGATAATAACACTAATGAGCTTGATTTTGAGTGACTTTGATGGTGTTGAAGAGGGAGGAGAATAGAATACCTTTTAGTTCTTCTTTAGGATTTTTTGATGTGAATGTACTTTCATTTTAAGTTTTCGAATGTTTAGATAAACTAAACTTCAGGTTTTCTATGTTGTTCACTTGTTTGGTTGTTCATCTTCTTATTGGAATGTCATTTTAAGTCTTTCAATGTTTGTCGTAGAGTAAAACTGTCATGGATGTGTTTTTTACTTCTTTTTCATTATTCGTACTTAACAAGTATATATTTATGTCATCCAAAACCTGAGGCTTACGCCTCACCTCAATGAAGGCAAACCACCTAAGATCACCTCGCGTTTTTTAAAACCTTGAGGGTGACACCCGAAATAAATCATTGTCTGGAAATAAGATGTAATAAGAAACTTGCTCGTCAAAAATCGTGAAGGGAATTCGATTAATAAGATAGCATACTATCAACACTGTATCAATCAAGGGTCCAATGGGCCTAGTGCTAGGTTGGTGGCGTGGGAGGAGGTTTGCAAGCCGGTGGAGGAGGGGGGGCTTGGGGTGAGGGATTTGGGGAGGTTTAATGTTAGCCTACTGGTGAAATGGGTTGGGGGCCTCTTGGAGAATAGGGGGGATTTGATGGGGAAGGTTTTCAGGACAGTTTATGGTGGCCCTCTGCGTTGGGACCTCCTTCTATCCCTGCCAAGGGATGCTTCTCATTTCTTGAAAGGTTTGTCGACGGTGGCTCCTAAGGTGCAAAACTGTTTTGTACCAGTGGTGGGGACGGGGGAGATTTTCAAGTTCTAGCAGGATGATTGGACAGGGCAAGGTGCACTCTCTAGAAGATTTCCAAGACTTTTCACTTTGTCCTCGAGCAGAGAGGTGTCTATGGCTGAAGTTTGGGGAGGTAGGTGGTGTCCGTCTTTTGTAGGGAATCTTTCAGATGTGAGAATTCACGACTTCCAGAGGTTGCTTGAAGAGTTGGAAGACCTGTAGCCGGCATCCGGAAATGATATGTTTGGTTGGGATGAAGGAGATTTCTCAGTGGGGCTGCGTACAGGAGATTGTCCGACGGGGGTTCCACTGGTGATTTGGATCTGGTGAGAGATTGCAGATAGGTTTGGAAGGCGACTTGTCCTTTGAAGGTCAAGATTTTTGTTTCGCTACTTAGGAGGAGAAGGCTCATGACTAAGGTGTGGAGGGCAAGATGGGCTCCTGGGGAGAGTAAGGTCTACCCTTTGTGTGGAGGTGAAGATGAGGATGTCAACCACCTTTTCTTCTCTTGTTGTCGAGCAGATTTGGAGCCGTGTGGGAGCGGGGTGGTGGAGGTGTCGGTCTTTTAATGACTTTTGGAACGATTTTAGAGGCAAAGGGGGCAACGCTGGGCAGAATGTCTTCCGTACAAAGGAGAGGGCCAGACCGCTGGTGATCCTCTGGGGTGTTTGATTAGGAAGGAATGATGTTGTCTTCAGAGGGCAGAGGCTTTATGTGGAGAATTTTGTGGAGTCTATTTTTATTTTGATTAAGCTTTGAAGTGAGTCCTTGTGAATGAGGGGTCTTTATGATTGCCCCTTAGTATGGTGTTGGCTAGATAGCTTTCTCTTCTAATATATTTGGGTAGTTATCATTTTGGATAACTACCCTTTCCTTTTTTCAAAAAAGAAAATTACTGTATCTCCCCAATATCTGTCTGGTACATTGTGCTGAATTAGAAGTGTCCGTGCAACATCTAAAATATCCAATGCTTGCATTCTACCATACCATTCTGCTAAAATATATGGGGACAACTCGTCTAGTGAATGATACTATGATCCTGATAAAAGGCATGCAAAGAGGTGGTGCAAAACTCCAAGTTATTGTCCAATTTAATAACCTTCACCTTATACTGATTCCAAATTTTTACCAAAAAGGCATGAATCATATCATCAGTTTCAAATTTAGTCTTCAACAGAAATATCCAAGTGAAATGGAAAAAATCATCCACTATAGTCAGATAGTATCTGTAGCCCAGACAATTCGGAATCCTACTAGGTCTCCAAACATCCATATGAAATAGGTGGAACAAGGCTTAAAATCCCTAGTGTTGACTCCTTGGAAATGTTCTCTTATGGTACTTCCCAAGTTGACACGCTTCACACTAAAAAGTAGCAGTTGGAGGAACCTATGGCAACATTTGCCAAAGTTTTGGCAATGACCGAAGATGCCACAAGTAGCTAGAGGCACCTCCCAATAGGAAAGAGACATGGCCTACTCAAGGCAACTGTAGAAGGTAATAAACTCTGCCTTCTTCACGACCGCACCCAATGGTGTGTCCTATGAGAACATTCTCAAATGTGAGAGAAACTGCATTAAAGACAGCACGACAATTCAACTCCTTTGTGATCTGACTAACAGAAAATAGACCCCATGAAAAATCAGGAGGCAGAAGAACATTCTCCAACTTCATATGTGGAGTCACACAAACCTCCCCTTACCAAATATAGGTGAATGTCACCCATCAGCAACCATCATACCTAATGAAATAGAACAGATAGTGGAGAATTATCTCACATCAGCACAAATGTGTCAAGACATGCCTAAATCAACAAGCCAATCTGGTTCCTCTCCCCAAAGCTAACTCATAGCTCCCACTTGAGACTGACCAAGCAGACTAGATACACGAAGCAGTGTCTCATACTCGCTCCTAGAAATAGTGACTGTGTCATGTGACCCTTTTGTTGCAACGAAAGCCTGACACTCAGCAATAGGAATTATTGTCTCCTCTACTTCTGGTCAAACCAAAGTATGCTCCTTGTCATAACCCACCATGGTCATGAAACATATCTATGACCATTAGACACAATTGGTTCCACCTAGCTTCACCATGGAACCAAAACAGGGTCTTTTGTATACCCCAGACTCAAATACACACTCCAATGTCATCTCAGACAAACTCTCAGATGCCATCTTGCTTCAACCAGACCACAAACCCAATCTTTACTAGCAGACGAAAGAAAACTCAAACCATCAAATCTGCTTTAGGACAAAGATCGGACACTTGCAGCAGGCCTTGGAACACTCCCCCATGGGTGAGTAGTAGTAAACAATGTTGCAAGCACCAGCCAAGATGATGCAAATCCCCAGAAGTGATGCTGGGAGCATTGGCAATTCAACAGAATTTTGATATAAATTGGGCGATGCTACCGAATCCTACAAAACCAAAACTTGCAGGCCTAGTGGTGAGATCTGAGGCTCAAAATCGAGCCTTTCAAACCCAACAGTGATCAGGATTGGTTGAACCTATTGCGTCAAGATTAGATCTAATAGATCAGGGCCCTGCAGGATAGGGGTGCTTCAAAGCCTGATCGTAGCTACTACAGATTAGGCAACGCTCAAATCATCACAATTGTTGCTGGGCAATCAGATCACAATTGCTGTTGGGCAATCATAGCCTGATAGTTGGGGAAGGTCGGCAATAGCCTCACGGGATTGCGCAGAGGCCAACCAAGGGTTGCACAACCCTTTGGCAGCACTGTTGATGCATTAGCGACGCTGCTGGTGCACAGGTGCTACTGTTGCAGGGGGCTGACGCGGCACTGTGGAGGTGGGTCTCGAGGAAATCAGGCCACCGATCAACCAATAGTAGCCAATGGTGGGTAGACACCAATCTAGGGCCGCTGCTCTGATATCAAGTTAGAACAAATGAATCATATACTTTATTTCACAACCCAACCTCATAATATATAGAGGTGGGAAAATTACATAAGACGTCCTTAAGGAAATAAGAAAATACATCAAATCAGGAAATAAGTAAAAGAACATAACTAGACTATAGGGGCTAACAAGAATTAAGGTTGCAATATTGTCTGGTCATCCAATAACTTTTACCTGACATCCAAAATAACATGCCAAGGTTTCAAAAAACATATTTCAATAATCAAACTTCTAACCACATAACCAGAGACGTTTGATTGCACAAATCAGACATGCAATGCTTATGTCAATCGACCATTATTGAAATAAAGCCAAATCATGAATGCTTATTGGACATCTGATCAAAATCATACATCTTATTTTGCAACATCATACGTCTAGCACTATTATCAAACATCTGATTCGCTAATTTGTGACTCCGAACATCTGGCATCCAATGTCAGGAGTTCAGGGTTGCTTGTCGATTGTCTGATCTGATGATCAAACGTCAAACCACAGCCCATGAAGCATCTGATTCTAAAACCAAACGTCTCCTAGCAATCAAAACGTACATCAAGTCCTAACTATCAAATAAAGTGTGATTAAAACAAAAATCCATGATTTTCTCACAAAACTCAGACCGACCATACTTGCTGAGAGAATTGGGTTGTTGGTTTAATGTTACACTGGAAGATATGGACTTTGTGTGTGAGTGGTGGCCTATAAATAGGCGTGTACTCCTCCCATATTCCTTTGAGAAGAAATATAGAAACCAGAGCCCTATCGGGGCCTTCTCCCGTGGTTTTCTCCCCACTCTTCGTAAGTAGTGTTTCCATGTAAACCCAAGTGTTCTACATTATCTTTATTAATTTGATTATTACTTCTGCATTATCTTAGATTTCAATTTAGTATCAAAGTAGTTCTTTCTTAGGATTATCTATTTGATTTAGAAATTATATTATCTTAGGAGTTCTTCTGATCGACCACAAGGAGAAGATCAATCAGTGCCTCAGAGCCCAGGCAAGGCTTGGAGGTGCCTCTAGGGCTGGAGTGGCCTTGAGGCAGCAATGGCATCGCAAATGCCAATGGCACCAAAGCCCCCACCTCCGATGGCGAGAGATGGTGGCTCAGTGAGAAAAGAAGGCGCTGCAATCCTCGTGGCGAGGCGGCGCAGCGACACAGAGGCCATAGAGGTGACAACGTGGCAGTCTACTAGGCCACATCAGGCGATGCCGTTAGAGTGAAGGTGACATGGCTTTTACAACATTACGAGGAAGGAGGGGTGGCTCACGATCGTGTGGAGCGATCGTAACAACGCTCCATCAAGCGTTGCTAGTGCTAGCGGAGATCTAAGGCAGCAATGGCACCAGTGGTCTCTTCTGGTGCACAAAGAAGGTGATGGCAAGCTAGGTGGAGCCGCGCGAGATGAAGAGGCAATGCTCGGAGGAGCTTCTACACCGCTGATGAAGGGGGTGATGCATGAGGCGTCGATCTCACGTGAGACGAGGTCAAGTCGATGGAGATCACTACGGAGATCTCGCATAATATTTGCGACGAAGATCGAGGCCTGGTGGTGTCTCCCGATTGTCAAAACGAAGAACGGAGGGGGCGATCACCCAAACCCTCACCCTAGCGGTGGATGGCTCTGCTACCTACGAGTAGCTAGGAGCAACGGCGGCGCCACTGGCGATCGCGAACAATGATTTCTGACAAGGATCTCGGTGCAAATCACATGCGAAGTGATTGTGATCGAGAGTCACGACGATGATATCGGTAAGAGTGCTTCCATCTTTGCTTGAGCCATGATGGTTTGGGTTCTTTTCTCTCTCTCTCTATCTCCCTCTCACCAGGCAATGATTTGGTTTCTTTTATAAGGTGAGCGATTTTCTATTTTTTATATTTCTTGTCGCCATCCGAGTTGTGACAAAAAAAGGAGGAAAAAGAAGAAGAGGGAAAAAGAGGATATCAAAAAGAAAAGAAAAGAAAATACAAAAAAAAAATGAAGAGGGATGATTATGTTTAAGATAAGAGGTAGAGAAGTCTTCTTTAGTTTTTATTGCTTTATTTCTTCTCTTGTCATTTTCCTCCCATACAAGTATGGGAGAAAGGGGGAGTGTAAAAGCCTGTTGTAGTTATCCCCCATTTAGGAGTCCCTTTTGTTCTTGTACTACACATGAGAAACCATAACTTTAGGAGGTCCAGAGTTTTGAAGTCCTCAAAGGAAGACCCATTTCAGGGATACTGAATGGGGAGTCACCAGCACCAATTGAGGTCTCTAAAGGAAAGGCCCTTATTAGAACCAACTATAGCAATTTGTCGTCAAGCTCCTGCCAGTCTAATGTATCATCATCAGCATACCTGCCTACAGGCATGAACAAGAGTGCAACTGTCATTTACAGAGGACAGTTAGTTGTACCTATTGAGAGTGTTGTTTGTTCTGTTGTGTAGAGGGGTTTCTTTATGTTACAAGGTGAGCATTCCATGCTCCAGCTTAAGGGAGAGTGTTGAGAGAATTGGGTTGTTTGTTTAGTGCCACATTAGAAAATGTGGACTTTGTGTGTGAGTAGCCTATAAATAGGTGCGTACTCCTATATTCCTTTAAGAAGAAATATAGAAATTAGAGCCCTATCGAGGTCTCCCGTGGTTGTCTCCTCACTCTTCGTGAGTGGGATTTCCGCGTAAACCCATGTTCTACATTATCTTTATTGCTTTGATTATTGCTTCCGCATTATCTTAGATTTCAACTTACTCTGGCACCATTAAACAGATCAATCCAATCAACCCGTGGAATCGTGAAAGTGTGAAAAATTGACGATTTGAGATTTTCAAAAATCATGATCAAATTGATGCCAAATCTTGATCAGGTAACGTAATCAAAACACCCTAATGCCTAAACCACTTGATTGGAACTAGTTTCCAATCATTCTGGGATCTCACGAATATGGCAAATTATATCTTCGCGAGTAGCATAATACAACACCTCACGTGCAATGCCTCCTACAATAAGTCCCAACGCACTTAGAACTCCCCAATGGATGGATGAAACCCTACGATCAAGGATGTCCAATCACAAACGAGATCCACAAATGCCTTCGCAGAAATTGAGGACGATGATCATCCTTCCTCACCAAGAACTCCTAGCATTCAAGAGTTAACAAAAGAGATTGCACAAAATCATATGTTTGAAGCTAGTTTCAGACAACCAAATCGATCTTTGGTTGTCTAAAAGGCCCTCTGGACTTTTGATATGATGATTAGAAGTCCGATTCTAAAGGGGGAAGAGTTGTGGCTGCCATTCTTTCTTCTTTTCCTCTCTCTCTCTCTCTCTCCCATCAATAGTAGAGGGAATTGAGGATTGATGGGAGATTAATGTGATTGAATGGAATTAGGGTTTGCCTTTGGGAGATTTATAGAGATCCAACCCAAATCCTAATTTGATAGCAACCCTTGGATATCCATCCAAGGGTAGGGATCAAATCCTACTTGATATTTATACAATTGGTCCATAACTTATGGAATGTTTGATTTTGGTATCCAAACATTAATTAATTGCAACGCAACCCCTGAATTTTCTACATAATCAAATTAAGTGCAATTAATCACTAATCAAGTACAATTTAACTCTTTAAATTACAATTGATTTATCCTTTAAGTAAGAACCCATCAAAATTATTATTGATTTCATCATGCTAATAATGAACCATTAGGATACATGAATTTATAGTAGTACACCTCCCTAGGTATTCCAAATACTCGTGAATCCTTCACATATGGAGGATGATATTATCATCATTCCTCCTTGGATAATATTATTTTTAACATCTCTTCAAATCATTGGGACAAGGAAAACCAAATCCTTTCCAAAAGGACTAATCTCTTCTCCTTGCATTTAATCTAATCAGGACTTCGCGACCACATGTAGAATTGTTGTTTGCCAATATACTTGAAGTGAGTTCATACCTCCAGTCTGTCACATACACATATGTAACAAATTTTGATCATGCATCTCCAATCCCTTCCCATATACACCAGTTTTTCAATATCGACACCAAGGTGGGTGTATCTATTATTGGTCCACCAAATACATGTGTTCGTAAACAAAGACATCTATCTCATGTCAAAATGATACACCTCTATGACAGCATTAGAAAACTTCAACTATCTCTTATTTCATCAGGTTAACTTCTTAACTCAGCATGCGTAATAGTTTCGAATCTTCATTCAGGAACATCAATCAAGCAGCAGCCTCTAGAGAAAGCTGTCATCTCAACTCAGATCGGAAACAAATGATTGAATCAAATGGTTCCTTAATGTGTTATTGAGTCCTTTAAATTGTTTAAATCTCCAAATCAACACACTTGGGTTTATTCGATCTTACTAAGTACGTCATCCTATTATTACTGAAGGACGTATTTATTACGCTATTATCGTAGGGACATTCTTGTAATCTTTCCCTTTGAGTGCCTCTTTATATAAAAGGCCCTAGGATTATTCTAATGGGACACATGCCATTTCTAACCAAACATGGTATCAACGCAACAATCCTAGACTGGTGTTTGGGTATCCCACCCTAAACCCTAGCCACCAAACCCTTCCACCAAATCCCTCTCCCTCTCTAGGGCAATAGTGCCCGCAGAAGGCCCTAGCGATGCTCCCAGCGATAGCTACGCCCCCGCTAGGGCCACCAGATCTCCCCGCATCGCCTGCAAGAGGGCAGTAGCGCCAACAGGAGGCCCTAGTAGCGCTCCCAACGGCAGCAGCCCCGCCACTAAGGCCACCAGACCTCCTTGCACTAATTGCAAGAGGGCAGTAGCGCCCCCAGCAACAACAGCACCACCGCCAAGGGCACCGGGCCCTCCTAGTGTTGCCGCAAGAGGCTAGCAGTGCTCCCCACCGACAACAGCACCGCCGTAGGAGGCCAGTAGTCCTCTCCACCTGCAGCGACGCCACCGTTAAGGCCGCCTAAGCCCTTGGTGGCCATGTACGAGTAGCAGAACATGTGCTGCAATGCCACAAGAGCCTCGAGTGGTCACCTATGCTCTGATTTTGCGACTATTCGCAGGTCGAAGTTTTCAGACCCCTATATGATCTGATTTTTTACTGAAATCTCTTAATCTTTGTTTTCCCACAAGTCAAGTAATATGGAAGACAAGAAAGATGCCTCTGGCGACTCGGCGGGGTAGTTGCCCTAAATCTCCCCGCATCGCCTACAAGAGGGCAGTAGCTGCAACAGGAGGCCCTAGCGACGCTCCCGGCGGCAACAGCACCGCTGCTAAGGCCGCCAGACCTCCTTGCACCAATCACAGGAGGGCAACAGTGCCCCAACGACAATAGTGCCATCGCCAATGGCACCGCGGCCCTCCCAACATTGCCTCAAGAGCCCAGCGGTGCTCCCAACCAGCAGCAACACCACCGTAGGTGGCCAACGGTCCTCTCCATAGGCAACAGCACTACCGTTAAGGCCACCTAAACCCTTGGTGGCCGTGTACAAGCAGCAAAACACATGCTACAGTGCCACAGGGACCTCAAGTAGTCACCTATGATCTAATTTTGCGACTATTCGTGGGTCAGTGAAGTTTTCAGACCCCTATATGGTCTGATTTTTTATTAAAATCTCTTGATCTTTGTTTTCCCACTAGTCAAGTGATATGGAAGACAAGAAGGATGCCTTTGGCGACTCGGTGGGGAAGATATCTACCCCGAGCGTAGCTTCCTTTATGCAAGGAACCTCTATCAAGTTGGATGGCACCAACTTCCTTTTGTGGTCTACCTCTTCTCAATTTGTGGAATCACACCGAAAGAAATATATCTTGACACAAGATGGACCTGCTGTCAAGTCTGTTGACTAGGAGGCAAACAATGATTGGGTGACGACCTACATGTTGAACAGCATGAAGGAGCCTATCGCAAAGTAGGTTATGTCATATGCATCTGCAAAAAAGATATAGAAGGTTCTTCATAAGATTCATTCTCATAAGAGCAATATCAGCCGCCTCTACAGGGTAATCGAGGAGTTACATTCCTTTCGGAAGGAAACTATGTCCCTTGTCGAATACTTTGGCTCTATAAAGAACCTCTGGGATGAGCAAGATACTTATCAATTGATCTCCACAAATGTCACCATTATTGCAAAGCAACGTGACGCATTTCATTCTGTTCAATTGCTTACAGGTCTTGTCCCTGAATTCAAGTCTTTAAAGATCAGCTTATGACACTTGAGGAGATTCCTACACCTGCGCAGATCTATGCTCACCTATCCAGACTTAAGATCTCTGACCCTATCTCAGTCATTGATTCCTTGGCCATGGCAGCTACAGGTCGTGGCAAGGGAACCCAGGAGACAGGGGGAGAGGATGTAGAGCGAGAGCAGGAGGTCGTGGCAAAGGACGTGGCTTGTTTTGTGATCATTGTCACAAGATAAACCACACGGTTGATAGATGCTGGATAAAGCATGGGTTTCCCCAGGACCATCAAGCCAATCAGGTTGCTTATGGTGGAGATAAGAGCCAACACTGTTAGGAGGAAGAGCATGCCAGTTCGTAGGTCACTATTTCCAAGGAAGAATATGATCGACTGATGTCTTCTCAGCCCTCTTCTACTGCAGGTGTGACTATCTCCTAGAAGACAGGTACTGCTGCTAGTGTTAGAGGGACTCGTATGCCAACTTGGCTTGCAAACTCAGGTGCTTAATCTCATATTACTAGAGATGTTACCCTCTTTTAGCTCTTAAACCATTGACTACTCCTGTGCATGTCAGAGTAGTAGATGGTGCCTCGTCCCTTGTGATAGGCTTGGGTGAAATTTCTCTATCTTCTACTTTGCCACTATCTGATGTTATGCACGCACCTAAGTTTGCCCTAAATTTAATGTCTATTAGTTAGATTACCAAGACATTAAATTGCAAAACAATGTTTCACGATCATTTCTTCTTCTTGCAAGACCTCCAGACGATAAAGCAGATTGGTGGAGGACTTGAGCAGGATGGCCTCTACTATCTTAACTTGCCCCCGAAGCATTCCCCCATAGCTGCTGCCTTTGCCACTTCTGCCTTACAATGGCATCGTAGATTGAGACATCATAGCATCTCTATTCTCCGTCGTCAATTTCCAGATATGATGTTTCCTAATTCCTTTACTTGCGATGCTTGTCAACTTGGCAAGCATCATAGGGTTTCTTTTCCCAATAGCAATAAAAGAACTGAATCTATTTTTTCTCTTATTCATGATGATCTGTGGAGTCCATGTCGAGTCAAGAGTCTTAGGGATTTTCAGTATTTTCTTATTTTGGTTGATGATTGCACTCATGTCTATTGGGTGTTTATGATAAAAGAAACATCCGAAACACCTGTTTTGATTAAAAATTTTGTGAATGAAATAAAGACTCAGTTTTCTACTATTGTCTGCATGTTTCGTACTGATAATAAGAACCTTTTTAAAGAAGAAAAGATGAGATGTAAAAAAAATAGAAGAAAAAAAAAAGGTGGAGAAAGAGAAAAGAAAAAAGAAAAAAAGGAGTAAAAAAAAATCATGTGGATCATTAGAAGAGGTAGAGAAATCTTCTCTAGTTTTCTTTTATTTCTACTCTTGTTATTTTTTCTCCCATATGAATAGGGGAGAAAGGGGGAGTGTAGGAGTTTGTTGTAGTCACCCCTGTTTGGGAGTCCTTTTGTTCATGGACTCCACATAAGAAACCCAACTCTGGGAGGTTCAAAGTTTTGAGGTCCTCAGATGGACTCATTTCAAGTTTCTATGTGGGAGATCCACCTTCGAGGTCTTCAGAGGAAGACCCAATTTCAAGGATACTAAATAGGGAGCCATCAATAACAGATCTTCAGAGACAGCTACAGTTCGTCTAGCAGCTCTAGCCCGTGTTCCTGCTTACAAGCAAGAACTAGTCCAAAGTGTTGTTTGTTTTGCTGTGTAGAGTAGGTTTATTTGTGTTAAAAGCTGAGCATTACATACTTTAGATTGAGGGGGAGTGTTGAGAGAATTGAGTTGTGGGTTTAGTGCCATATTGGAAGATATGGACTTCTTGTGTGAGTGGTGGCCTATAAATAGGCGTGTGCCCCCCACCTATTCATTTAAGAAGAAGAAATACAAATCAATGCCCTATCAAGACCTTCTCCCGTGGTTTTCACCCCATTCCTCGTGAGGTTTCCACGTAAACCCAAACGTTCCTTGATTTCTTATGCTTTGATATTATTGCTTCCGCATTATTTAAATATTTCAACTTAGACAATCCATGATGGGTGCAATTGTAGAGCTAAAGTTTCTAACAAAGTGCATATAAAAAGAAGCCAACCCATGAAACTTCTAATGTCGATGACAGTTTTTGGCATAGACCAAGAATGGATTGCTTTAATCTTTTTGAGGTCAACCATGATTCCATCAGTAGAAATAGCATACCCTAAAAATGTGACCAAATCCGTTAAAAAGGTGCATTTCTTGAGATTAAGATATAAATGATACTTTTTCAAGGTCAGCAACACCTGTCATAAATGGGATAAGTGATCGAAAGGATCGGTGTTGTAAAGCAAAATATCTTCGAAATAAACGACAATGAATTTCCTTATGTAAAGGTGCAACACATGATTCATGATACGTATAATGGTGTTAGTGGCATTGGATAGCCCAAAGGGCATGACCAACCATTCATAGAGCCTTCATGTCTCTTGAAAACAATCCTCCATTCATCCCTTGGCTTGTTGTGGATCTAATGATATCCTTTCCTAAGGTCCATTTTGGAGAAAATGGTTGCTCCTGGCAGCATGTCAAGCATGTTGTCGAGCCTCAGGATGGGAAATCTATACTTACCAGTGATCTTATTTACATTCTCCATGAGCCATCCTTCTTTGGAGTCAAAAGTGCCAACACAACTACAGGGCTCATACTCTCACACACAAACCCCTTCTAAATCAATTCTGCAACTTGGTGTTGCATTTCCTCATGCTCAACCAAACTCATTCGATAATGCAAAAGGCATGGAAGAATGGCTCCTAGCACCAATTCAATTTAGTGTTGGATATCACGAAGAGGAGGTAGACCCATAAGTGACTCTTTTGGCATGATGTCAACAAATTCATCCAACAAAGGTTGTAACTTATGGGGTACAATCATGGATTCCAGGCTGCTAATGTCCCTTCCTATTAATGCATACACCATGACGAGTCTAGTAAGTGATGTTCAAATTGTGCAGCATAAATAATCATAAGTGATTCAAAATTTGATCGACTATCATTAGTCACTCCCGATAAAGGAAAGGAAGGAATTAGGGCATAAGCAGGATGAGAAGGGACAAAAGCAGCCATCTATCGTGAACTGAGGATGCCACATTAAGGTCATAAGGTAATCTAACTCCTACCTATAAAGAATGCATAGGTGTTCTTCCTACCCATTGTCACTATATTGCTATTGACTTGCTAAGGCCATCCTAGAAGGGCGTGACAAATATCCATCGAAGCAATGTGGCACCAGACCTCATCATTATAAATAGGTCCAATTGGGAATTAAACAAAGCAATGATGTCGCACAGTATCAAGGTCCCTCCTTTGAAGCATGTCAAACTATAAGGTTGGTCTAGGGGTTGAGCTTGTAGACCCAACTTGTCTACAATCTCTTGGAACACAAAATTTTCAACACTCTCACCATCAATGATAAACAAGCAGCGACGACCACCAGAGGCACATGTGCGGAAAATGCTACGTCACAACCAAGAATCATCATCTTCCGCTTAGGGAGTGAGCATTAACTACCCAACAATCTCCGTCGATCCACTATTTTCACCAAGAAATGCTTAGTATTCAATTAATAAGAATGGACCAAAAAATAGTCCTTCAACATCTACGCAATCAAATCCCTCATCTGGGTGTGTATACCTAGCTACCACTACGGGATGTCCATCAACATCAGGCAAGGAAGAAGAAAGGAGATCGAGGGACTCATCCTATACTAAATGACCATTAGCTACCCAAGGATTCGAGCAATCTAGGGGTTGATAACCCTTCTAGTAACAATGAAAAGAAGTATCAGATCCTACATTAGCTTTATTCCCTAAGAGCCCAGACCCAGTGAAAGCAAGATAAGAGGAGGGTTGTCCAGAAAGCAGATAGAAAGGAGTAGAGATCTTAGGAGGTGGGCGAGGAATGGTCCTACATCCCTTAAGGGAAAAGTAGAGGTAGGTGTACTAAGGGGTACAGGGGTAGTGGATTGTGTGGTCCTATAGGTGGTGACACTAGCCCACTTGGACTCTGCTCTAAGAGCTCAATTGTATGCAAAATCCACGATCCTGCAATCACACATGTAAAGTTCATCTTGTATATTGGATCGCAATCCATGGATGTATCAGGAAACGAACTATATATCCCTTTCCCTAAGATTATTCCTAGCCACCAGAATTTGGAATTCTTCAATGTTGTCTTGTACACTATAGTGCCCTAGTACAAATTTTGCAACCAGGTATACAAACTCTGGCAATACTCCTTGGGAAGAAACTTTTCTTGAAGCTTCTTCTTCATCTTAGGCCACGAATGAATTCGACCTCAAAGCTTACAACCATGCTCCTCCTGGAGGCACTTCCACCGTAGAAAGGCATACCCCTTGAGCTTGAGGGTCACAAATTGCACCTTACACTCACTAGAAAGGTCCTTCCAATCAAAGAAGTGACTGACATGATCCATCCAGTCAAGGAAGGTGTCAAGATCGCGACGCTCATCAAAATCAGGGACATCAATGCAGATGCCACGATCCTACCCTTGGTGACAAAAGTAACTCATATCTACTCCCTAAATTATCTCTCATATTATGAGGTGCTTGTATAATGTAATAAATAGTGCACTTTTATAATATGAAAATGTCTTTCTTTAGTTATTTGTTGATATATATTGACAATTTTTATATAAAATTTGTCAAATACCTCTTAACTATATAAATAGGCATGTGAGACATGTTAATGGGTACCCGTTGGGGAAATGGGTACCAAATGAGTAAATGGGTATAGGGCGGGTTTTCCCTACTAGGTAAATGGGGCAGGTTTGGAGAATGGATTTCTAAATGGGGATGGATTTGTATTACCAAAATCCGACCCAAACCTATCCTATTGACATCCCTAAGAATAGGTTCACACATTAAAGAATTACCCAAAAGGGAGTTGTACAATGGAGTCAGAACTGCGAAGGCGGTGGGTGCGGGTATGGCAGCATCTTGGCTTAGGTGTCACTGGGCATTGGACTTGAAGTGGGTGCAGCAAGCGATTATGGTGGCAATCGTCAGAGAAGGGTGGTATGGGTCACAACCACAATAGGAGGTGGTGGAGGGTAGCGGTCAAGCGGCACTAGAGATGAAAAGGTGGTTGGTGGTGCATAGAGAGCAGGTTGACCAAGGGGTGCAAATGGTAGTCGATCTGGGTGGCTTCACCAACGGTGGTTAGAGATGGCTCAAAGCGGTGGTGGTAGTGCACAGGGAGGAATGGGTAGAGGTGGTGGTATGGTGGAGATGGAGTGGGGGTTGAGATAGAGGTGATGGTGGTGGAACTGTTGGGAGAGGGGTTTGAAGGTAGTGGGAACGAAAGGGATGAGTGGGGTCACCGGAGAGGATAGAGAAGTACAGAGGTGAGGGGGAGATTTGAGATGGGAGAAGTGAGAGGGGAGAGATGAGATGAGAGAGAGGAAGTGGTAATAGTAACTTTCACAAGGAGAAGAATCCAACTTTTGTTCATGTGTCCATTACAATGTCTCACCCCTATTTAAAGGTTTTGCAAAAATAAAATAAAAGAAGCATCTCTTGGGGGGCAGTGGATACATGATTTCTTTTAGGAAGGGACATATGGAATATTATAATAATACCCTCTCACAAATAAACGATGGAAATTTTGCAAGGAGGCACTTGAACTCTTTATTCAATCCTTTAGACTGCATCATGCTAACACCAAAGAAGCCAAGCTAAGATAAGCCTCCATAATGAGTACGAAAGAAGGCCAAGGATATGTTTAAAAGTGGAATCTACTACCATAACCAAGGGAACACCTATGATTAGATTTGATCTTCCTTAATAGCTTCATCAAACCCCCACTGAAAGGAAGAAGAATCCCAAACTAGCACCCTTCTATATTTCAATTATAAGCAATAAGTATGGTGATCAATGGAGCTTTTTTTCTTCTTTTTTTTAAAGAAAACTAGTTATGTCATCTTGGTGTTTCTTTTTTTTCTCTTGATGCAAAAGGTCATCCCCCCTTTGTTACTAAGATAAAATGACAAGCCAATGATAGGTAACTAAAAGTACATCAGGCATTGATGCATACAGAAGCTTGGGCTTTACATCCCTCAATCTCTGGAACAACCAAACATGAGAGCAAAGGAATGTGAACCACAGACTATTAACATTCTAATATGAGCTATTCGAATTAAGGCAGTCAGAGTAGTAGCCAATGAATTGTTAAACTACTGATGTCAGCATTACGTAACCGAAAACATCCACCATCGACAGGGAAACCAATGGAATTGGAAGTTAAAAAGGGTTATACCACATCATCATGGAGGATTTAAAGGGAACACATCAGGGAGTAGGATCAGTGCAAAGAATTGTTTGCACTCCCATGTGCTTCTCTCTAGTGAACCAAAAGTTTTGAGGCTGCATGTTTGATTACATATTCGTAGACAAGACAACCATCATTTGTAACTCCTGGGTATTATTTGTCAATCTTCTGCTTTTATATACCTCTTTCTGAAATTACATTACATGGTCAGTGACATGTCAGAAGGAAATATCACCTGATGCTGAGATTGGCAAACCTGTTACAAGCATAGCATCCATTTGCCTTTGTTTGTTTACTAACTAGCAAGTCAATCGAGGAATCCTCGAATGTGATTTCACAATACATCGGAGATTGGTCGTCAAGGCTGAGTTGGCTCATATTTCAGATCACCTAAGTTAATTTCTCAGCCCACGACCAAACCAACACGGACATCTTTCACAGCATTGAATGAACTCATTTCCGAGATCTGAATCGACACCATGAAGAACAAATAGAGCCTTTTCGCAAACAATGATCGAAGTGGAGTGGATGATGATACTGTTTGACTGCAAGGTGTGAAAGAGATCCATGAACGAGACGATGAAAGACACGATTCTGATTTTCCCTTTTCTGCATGTGTGCGTGCATGATTAGGATCAGACATGCAGAAAAGAGAAGCGATATTTTTCCAAACTAAACTACGGAGTCGCTAAAGAATGGGCAACAAGGGAAACGCGGAGTCAATCTTACTCGACTTGTGTGAGATGATGAGGTAAGCACGGACACGGAACAATTTGGGCTGGTGATTAGGGTTTGAAAGCATCAAGTGATAAATGGCTGCAATAACTATAATATATATCAGTTGGAAGGATTAAAAGAAGGATCGGATCGGTACCTTCGAAGGTGGTGGTGGTGGAGATTGGAGGGGAACTCGGTGGTGACAGCCTCCACGCTGAGAGGAGGCGCCTCGTAAGCAAATGACGAGCAGTGGCCATCGACAGTCAGCAGTCCACCGCCGCCCTCTCTCTCTCTCTCTCTCTCTCTCTCTCTCTCTCTCTCTCTCTCTCTCTCTCCGCGTAGAACGAGCTGATTGCCTGAACTTGAATTTCGTTTTTCCCGGACTATAGCACCGGTCGGAACGGCCTCTGGGGCTTGGTGGTGCCTCCTTCCCTGATCGATCGAATCAAGTGGTGTGAGAGGGGAAACATTGAAAAAATTCGTACGGCCTAGCCTCTAATCAGAAAAGGTAATTCATTAAAAAGTTAATTCCTTAGGTAGAGTGAAGTCATTTTGAAAATAACATATTCTTAGGATAAAATTTCATTTGAAAGTATTAAAGTTACATTTTAAGAGTATGACTCCGATGTTTATATAAAAGTTATGTCTTCAAAATATGACTTAGGAACAACAAAACACTCATAAAAATATGCTTGTTGAACAAGCCTAAGGTAGAGTGTGCTTGAATGCAAACAACCGTTTACATCTATTTAAGGTGCAATTAAATGATGCTCATAGATTAGGTTTTTGAGTGAGATAAGGTTGTGAAGCTTCATTATTGGGATAGAAGTCATATAGACAAAGATCGAGACATTGATTTGTCTTCCTTGCTTACAATATCTTGTTAGAGCATGTGACCTAGAGAGCAATGGCATATAGGAATTAAATAACTTCTTAGATGTTTAATTTGTTAGAGATAAATGAATGACTTAATTTGGAAGAGTTGATTTGAATTGAATTCTTTTGAGAGTTGGAGTTAAATACTTCTTGAAAATTATATTTTCTCAATGTTGGGATTGCATATGGAGGAAATGAATATCTTGTTAAAGCTTTAATTGATTAATGTAGAATGAATGATTGAAATAGAATAATGTTTTATTCGGTTAAAAGAGTTAATTTGGTGTACCTGATTTGACAATGGTTTGTTGTAATTGGTTTTAATTAGGGTTGTCAAATGGGTTGGGTCGGGTTGGACCTGACTAGTTTATACCAAACCCATTTATAAATGGGTCAGGTCAAGTCCAACCATTTACTAAACATGTTTATACACTCCAACCCGAACTTGACCCATTTGCACTCACCAAACCCGACCCAACCCCTTTAACCCATTTAATCATGGGTTAAACTAATTAAATGGGTAAATGTGGAGGTTAAATAGGTTAAATGGGTTAAACATGGGAGTTAAACATAGGGATTTCTTTCTCATCAATTGGGCATATTGGGTTAAGCGGGTTCATGGCGGTAAACCTGACCTATTTAATAAATAGGTTAAACTAGTTGAAACCCGTTTAATGTAATTGGGTTTGCGTCAAGTTAGGTGGATTCGATTTTTTTTTACAGCCCTAATTTTAATAATAATGTTTCAGGTAAGTTGAAATGGCACCAAGTTTTTTGTGCTTATTGTATGAGCATGGGAATATTATTGATGGAGAAGATGGAGTTGGATATGATAAATCATTTTGCAAGAATATTATGGTTTTTCGAAATGAGAAAGACTTCGACAAGTTCATGGAGAAGATAATGAGGAAGCTACAGATTGATTCTTTAACACATGACATTAAGATAGTACATAGATTTTCAATGATTGTTAAAAGTGGAGATCATAGACGAACAACTTATATCTTGCCACCGATTATAGATGATGATGCTCTTGATTCAATTGTTGGGACCATGGATACCACAAGCACGGAGTATTTCCCGAAACTTTTTATTATGATCCATGAGTTATGATGCATTCCTCCACTGAGTACTCCAGTTGCCTAGCCTACAATGAATATTGTAGTTGTCCAGCCAGCCTCCAATGAGTACTCCAATTATTCAGCCTCTATTGAGTACTCCAATTGTCCAGCTTCCAATGATTACTCTAATTATGCAGCCTTTAGTGAGTACTCCAGTCGTCCAGCCTTTAGTGAGTACTCTAGTCGTCCAGCCTCCAATGACTACACCAGTTGTTCAACATTTACGAGTACTCTAGTTATTCGGTGAGGGGATGCTAATTGCTAACAACATAGACAAAGCCAATCACATTGTCCCACTAACATTTGCTTTAGTCAACGAGGAAAGGGAAGAAACATGGGCATGGTTTCTAACACACCTCAGGTACTTTGTTATTTGAGAGAGGCATGGACCGATATGCATTATTTCATATAAGCATGCAGGCATAAAGGTAGCAATGAGAAATCCAGATGTAGGGATGCTTTCTCCATTTGTGCAATGGAGCTTTTATTCACGTCACGTTTCCATTAATTTCAATGACATGTACAAAAACATTTCAATGAAAAAGCTAGTGCAAAGAGCTTTCCTTGAGGCTTATCCCCTTAAGTTTAATGCTTGTATGGAAAAACTTAGGGAGTTAAAGGAAGATGCCCCTACTTGATTTGAGAGGCAATCGATCTTGCAAGAAATGTGGACACTTGCATTTGATGGTGGATATAGGTGGGGGTATATGACAACCAACATCTATGAAAGTTATAATGCGATCTTAAAAGATTCAAGATCTTTGTCAATTACTACCTTAGTGAAGAAAATATTTCACAATTGCATGTCATACTTTAGAGATCCTAAAGGCGATGCAGAAGCAGCATTAGCTAGATCTAAAGTTCACACCACTTGGGCTAGCAGTAAGTTGCAAAAGTGGAGAATAGTCGCCTATAAGCAAACTGCATAATTGCATTCTTGGAGTCTGGAATTACAATATGAAGTTGTAACTGGGGAACGACCTACAGCATATGGCATGAAAGGAGGAAGAACTAGATCAATGAACATAACAAGAAATACATGCACATGTGGAAAATGACAAATTTGGTGGATTCCATGTTCACGTGCTTTGGCTGCACTTACACACAGGAATTTGAATTTGGATGAATACATGTCACATTGATATACATGGGAGGAGCAACTTCAATGCTATTAAGGAATGTTTTATCCTATTCCCAAAAAATAGTCATGGATGCTGATTGAATTCTCTAAACTAACTCCAGATTCGGAGCGCAAGCATATAAAGGATCGTCCTAGATCTACTTGTATCTGAAATGAAATGGATTTTCAATAATCATCGCAACATTGTAGGAAGTGTGGTGGCACTGAACACACAAGGTGTAATTGTCCTCCTAGACCTACATATGCATCATCAACAAATGTGCCTCCAACAATGAATCAAATGTGCCAAATGAGAACCATCCGTTATCCCATACAAGAAGTGGTTCGAGACATGCCAAGCGACCAAGGGATGCTAATGCACAAAAGAATTTAAATAAATGTGGTTTGTGTGGCGGTCTTGGACATAATAGGAGACATTGTTGTAATCTAAGTATGATATCTTAATTGCTTTCTTCATGTTGATTGATATGTGCTCCTATTGTTTATTTTCTTAAAGTTCCTTTTAAACCATACTTGGTATATGATGGAATACCTCATAAATCATTACCAAGTTCTTATTTTAAAAGCTTGACAGATTACTTAATAAGAAGCCTGACACTTGATCTAAACAAGTGTACACCGCAGGCAATGACGAAAATGATGGAATACCACAAGGGTTTAAATTTAACAAAATAAGTTATCAAGAGCAACAAACAACCACATTACATGGTGAAACAAAATATCCTTAACAATGTTCTTAATGTTCACTCCAAAGCCTGCTCATCATATTAGATCCTTTATAAACCCAAATGCTACCAATGAATCATCTCATATATTAGCACTATTATATTTTTTACTAAAGATTAACTATGGGGAAAGCACTGTTATCTCATCCAAGTTACCAAAAAGAGTGGATTGTTGGATTTTAATCCAATATATAGACTAATATGTGTACATATATGGATATAATCAAATAATAAATGGATTTTGGACTGTCATCTTAATGCTCATGATTTAAAGTGATCAATTAAAGTTATTATTTGGTATGGGCATATAATGCAAAAGGGAGGTGTGGTAATTAAAATAAATGTGCAGAGACTATTTTGCATTTTGCAATAATTTGATGGGTGTGATTGCAATTTGTCCACAACAATTAATTTTCTAATTGATGATTATTGGGTGGTTATGGTCCCCAATAGACCTTTCAATTTCTCTATAGTCAGATCCATTACAACTGAGAGTGTGTGAAAAGAGAGAAGGGAGGAATGACTAGAGGTAGTTGGAGTTTCTCCTGTTGGTTCTTGTCTTTAGCAAGAGGAATGATCTATTGGTAGACCATATCTACAGCCCCAAAGTCATTTGTAGAGAGATGAATATGGGTACCTCTTGTATTAAATAGATTTGTGTGTCTGTGTGTGTGTTTTATCGATTTTGTTTTGTTAAACCATTGTGCATGTCAGTATGTTTTATCTCTTTCAAATTAAATGTTTAGCTATACCTAGGTTTTGCATAAACTAGGTTTAGATTACATGTATTAAAACCCTGAAAATCCAGATCTTATTTTCGTAACTGACACAAGTACCAGTATTTATCATGAGTGCTAGTACATGTGCGTTAGAGTTATGGCTTCAAAACTCAAGAATGAAGACTGTAGTTTACTAACACCGGTACTCAACACGAGTACCGATACTTATGAGTTACTGATTAAGTTCTAGACTTCAAAAGTCCAAATCTGTGACTTGTGTATATCGGTACTCCTCATGAGTACTAGTATTCATAGGGCATAAACTTAGTTCCAGACTTGGTCTAACTGAAATCGGAAGCTATGTCTATGTGTATCGGTACCTATCTTTAGTATCGATACTTGTAGAGTCTAGTAAGAGGTCAGAGTTCTAACTCTCAGGTCTGTAGCTTACATGTACCGGTACATGTTGAGTACAAGAAAGAGCTTCAGTTCTCAAGATCAAGACAATACTCAACATGTCTCGGTACTCAACATGAGTATCAGTACTAATAGAGATCAATATTGTTCTGGAGGGTTTCCAATATATGTTAAGTATCGGTACTAGTGTCTAGTACTGGTACATATTAGGTACTAGATGTATACATAATTGAACTCAAGTCCCAAACAGTAAGCCATAGGTATCGGTACTTGGCATTAGTATCGGTACCCCTTGGATACGAGACTTGTACCTATATGTCAGTGATATCGATACTAATTCACCAGTACCAATACTCAGAATATGAAGTATCGGTATTGATCCACCAACACTGACACTTGTTGAGTATGATGTTCAGTTATGTTAAGTTACAGTTCAGGTCCATCATCCTAAGTTAGAAGAGGGTCATCTATAGTTTAACCCAAACATGGATTCCTAATGATATTTTGACTCCAGTTTGTATTATACCTTTCTTGATCCTTAAGACTTGGATATGGATTTGGCATCTTGGAAAATTCCTACACGTACCTGATTTTTCAAGATTCTTCAAGAGCTCCAATTACAACTTCATTTTGATGCTTCCAAGATACTAAAATTTTAGCTTATATCACTTAATTTGGTTGCCTTGCTTTGTAAAATTGATGCATCTATTTAATAACATAAACTATTTTGTGGGCTATTGTACTTGCAGAGGGAGCACCGTTCACAATTTGTGTTGAAAGTCATGTAAGCATCAATGTGTTTGCAAATATTTTTTTTAAAGGATTTAATTCTTCCAACAAATTTGTTTGCAATTACTTCTCATAGGGGTCAGCATGGTAAAAATGTAAGAGAAGAGAAGCGAAGTTGCGTCATAACCAGCCATACAACTGTATTGTGCCGAGCATTTAGGAGGCTGATTTGGGATCTCTTCTACATATATCGTTTATCTCTTTGGATTGTTATCTCATCACGGCGTTGGTGGAGCACTGGTGACCTGAGATGCATACTTTTGACTTGCATCATGAGGAGATGACCATTATTCTCTATGATGTAGCGATGATCCTAGGCTTGTCCATTGATGGCTTACCAGTCATGGGTATTACATTATAAAAAAATGATCGTAAGCATCGTTTGCAATAATTTCCTATTAATGACATTATTTCTAACGATAAATGTGCAAATTTTTTCAAGTGTAATGAAAGTGGACTCCGGGTATAACATATTCTAGGAGCTACTTGGAGTCATACCTCCCAGCTTGAAGGGGGCATGCATGAGCCTCACATGGCTTGCACAAATATTTCGTGACTTGACAGAGGGGGCATCAGATGTTGTTCAGCAATATGCTTAGGCATGCATTCTATAGTTGATGGGAGGGGTGCTATTCCTGGACAAGTCTGGATGTTTAGTTTCATTGATTTTCTTGCCGCTGTTGAGGGACTTTGGGGTTACAGAGAGATATAGCTGGGGATCTGCGTGCCTCGCTTATCTATATCGACACTTGTGTTTAGTTGCATGTAGTATCACGGGACAGATTAGGGGCTCTTTGATATTGTTGCAGATATGCACATGGAAGTGATTTCCATACATCGCTCTAGTTGTGCACCACCCACCCAATTAGCATGGTAGACCTATCACTTGTTAATGGGGGGAAAACTTACATCGACTATCCCTCACATCTTCTTCGGCCTTACTTAATTTACAATCTGTAGATCAGGTACACGATCTTCAATTCATTTTTTATGAAATTCAATTAGTACATATCCTTATAAACATTAACAATTCATTTTTTTCTTGTAAGTTATATGAGAGCCATACACCGAGGCAACACTAGCAGAAGTACCAGCATTATGCCTCGTTGGCCGAGATTTTTGGCATGCTCAAGTGCCACTTATTATGTTTCACATAGTGGAACATTGTTTTATAGATCATGTCACATAGCAGTTTAGAGGACAACAAAGAGTACCTGATAAATGTGACACAAATTCCCATCTTCATGGGATGGATTTGAGGGCCAAAAATGACGTGGACTGGGTGGAGTGCCATGCATCACACATACAAGAATGGAATGCACGTCGTCAGCGAGGAGTACAGATAGAGCCCATAGGTGATGAGTAGCACAACATAACACCAGACTATGCTATGTGGTAGCATGAGGAAGTTTTGTGGAGCGAGGTATGTAATTCACAATTAATTAAATTTAAACTAGATAATACTTTTTTAATTTAACATATAAATTTACGTGGAATTTTCAACTGGCTAAGTGGGATAAAGCTATCAACCTATTAGCAAAAGAAAGGCCTAGTCTTGATGATGCAAGGCAAGACTTGCAAGATGAAATTGGCTGACATTTTGCTAAGGTTGAGCCTCCTAGATGATGATGACGTCGATGACGAGGCTATTCATCCTCCAATGGGACGTCCACGTTGAGGACGAGGACGACAAAGAGGTTGTGGAGATCTGGTGATACATATGGAGGATGACTAGCTGGAAAAGCACCAACATGACCTGGTGATAGATGCACACTAGGAGCACAACTTAAACTAGCCAGCAATAAATGTGCACAACCAACTAGAGATAGAGCACAAGTAGTCGACGATAGATGTGCATGAGGAGTTATACCAAGAGTAGCAAGGAGCATCGTTATCGAATGCTGCAGGTGTGATTGATTTCCTCACTCCATCAGTTACCACGACTGATGCGCCACCTATCACTCCAGGTGCACTTAAGAAGATCCATGCAAAACATGACCAGTTGGGGGAGGGGATTACACATGATACATTGCGTATTACACTTACACCATTGCAATCCCTCTTGTTTAGGACAAGATCACTTATTGACGAGATTGACTCACAATCTTTCATTGAATAGATACCAGATACAAAGCCTACCATGATTTACAAGAGAAGAAGAAAAAAGAAGTAGCTTTTTTTTGTTCTTTTATTTAACTGTAGACATGTAATGGGAGTGGGCCCATTTTTGATGTGTGGACATCAATCTCATATTATATTGTATCATACTCTCAACTTTGGTTTGTTCATATATATATATATATATAATTTAGTTTGAGTTTGTGTTTTGATTAAATAAAGGGGTATCCCATGCTTCAGTGGAATGTATTAGTTTGTCTATCAACGGATTATATCTACATAGTTATTTGATGGTGTTAGTTTGGAATGTCTGTGGACTATGGCAACTATCATGATTGGAGTACTTTCAGATCATGAATCCTATGTATCTATGATGTTGATAGCAATTTTTTTTTCCAAATGTTAGTTGGAGTATTTTGGAGTGTGGAATGAAAAACAGCAATAGAGGGCAACAACAATAGAAGGCAACAATAGAGGGCAACAGCAACAACATCATGATCATCAACTGCAGCAGCATCAGCAATAACAATAGCAGTAGCATAGCAACATTAGCATTAGCAGTAGCAAAAGCATCATCATGGTCAGCAGCAAGAGGAGCATGCCCAACCAAAGTCATGTTTTGAAAACACGATTTTGATATTAATACCAAAGTCGTGTTTTGAAAACATGACTTTGATATTAATACCTAAGTCATGTCCTTAGTACATGACTTTACTTTAGCACTTCTAATTGATATTAATATCAAAGTTGTATTTTCAAAACATGACTTCACCTTAACCAACAAATTAAGTTTTTCAACCATGCAATTAATGAATTACTTTTTCTAATTACAGGCCATACAAATCTTTTTTGGGAAACATTTAGGTGATGTTTAGTAACAAGAATATGTTTGTGGGATAAGTAAGGCCTAGTTTACAACATGGGTTAGCTAAGTTGCAACAAGGGATAACCCATGTTTGTGTTTACTGAATGAGGGATAGGAATGGGGTTAACCTTTGATGTGAAAAGGTGTTTACTTAGATTTGGAGGTTAGGATGAGGGACAAGTTGGCAAAAGATCATTTTGTCCTTAGGATGGTAGGTGAGTTATTTGGGTTGTTTTTTTAAAGTTTATATTAATTTACATTGGGAGAGGGGAAATTTTGAAAAAGGTTGCAAGAGAGGGCACGAGTTGCAAACAAGTGTTAGAACACATGTTGTCTCAACCCCTCTTCTAACATGAGTTGGAAAACCTAGGATAAGAAGCCAAGAGGGGTTGGATTACCCACAAGGTAGATAGGAGATAACCCCCAAAAAGAGGGGTTATCCCTTTTCTTAAACTACCCCTAAAGGAACAGGGGAGAAGTGAAATTAATGGATTTCAATATTTGGTAGCTTCGATGTCTTGTCAAAGGATAAAGTTGAAGTTATTGGACTTGAGGTGTTTGGTTAGTTGAATAAAATGGTGGAATAAATAATAATTTCGGTGGTTATAGTTAGTTAAAAATTAAGGATTGAAATCACGAGTGATATTTGAAATATCACAAGGTAATATTCAGTTCATAATCCAATATCATAAGTAATATTTAGTTAAGAATTGAAATATCACCTTTATTAAAAAAAAACTAAAATATCACCAATAAAATTTAATTTAAAATTTAATGATTACATGTTTATGCCTAAATATCATTAATGTAATTTATTCAAGGGGGTAAGAGGGCAGCGATTAGGGTTGAGGGAAGGGGATGGGGTTGTGGCAGAGAGATAGCAGGTTAAGCCTCCGATCTTGAGAAATAAGTGGCGGAACATTTTCATTGCACAGGAGGAGGGGTGAAACTCAAATTGCATAATATCTTGCATCCTTAACCTAGTGAAAAGTTAACCGGAAATAACTTGTGCCAAATGTAGGTTAAAGTTGCCTAACCCATATATCGAACTTAACCAGATTTGCCCTTGGCCCCTCTTTTAGGGTTGACCTAAGGTTATGATGTTCTGGATGTTTCAAATAAGGTGAAGGCCCTCTTTCCAGCCTCCGACTTAGTTTTTGATAAGTTTGTGACGCTCTCAATGTTTCAAGTAGGGTGCAGGCCCTCTTTCCAGGCTTGGACTCTCCCTCCCTGCCACCAAAACAAATCAAATATCATTCCCAAATTACCCACAATCCACCCACCCACTCTAATCTTCCATTATCGAGACACTCTCATCTAGCAGTCACCCCTCGGCTGCCCACCCTCCAGCGACCACACTCAGTTCCAATGACCCTCTCCACGCTCGGTAAGGGCCTCTTCGTCAAGCCTCCTCTCCAGGTAAAACTCTCACCCACCAATCCCCATCTCCTCTCCGCACTTGCCATCCCCTTGCAGTGCTACCCACTGTCCACCCCTACTGGTTAGAGATGGGACGGGAGATCCTGCAAGTTGGAGGCCCTCTCACTTCCCATCAAATCCGTCGCCATCTCAATTTCTTTTTCTCAAAAATCCAGTAATATGGTTAATGCTAGAAATAAAGTATGAGCTTGGATAAATCATTCCAAGATGTAGAGTGAAGCCAAAAATAAAGTATAGATGAGACTACGACTCCTCTCCTCCAGAATCCAACACCTACCACAGCCAAATCTTGCTTTGTTTCGAGAAGGGAATTCGATGTTTGGTTTTTTGCATGTATCTTTTGCATTACATCTTTCTTTGGAATAGATTAAGGTTGTTAGCGACTTTAACCAAATAGAATTAGAGTGTCCAAAATGAATATTAGCCATTTTTGTGTGGGTGTTTCTTCGTTAGTGGTTGGAAAAATCCACCAACAAAAAGATGCTGCTGAGGTGGTTCTAACTGCAGCAGCTGACGTTGTCACGAGTGGGTGATGAGAATAAATTATATGATAAATATTTCTTTTGTTTTTTGCTATCTTTTTGTTGCGACATGCCCTAGCGATTGGAATAGAAGCTTTGAGACAACCTTCGACCTTGATAGCTCCTTATATGTAGCAACATATTCTAATGAGGAAAGTAAGTATTTGATTTCTTTCTGTTTCTCTATATTTCTTGTGATTCTCCTTGGTTTCATGATGGCCTCACGGGATCGATCCAAAAAGCCCTACGTCCAACTACCACCACTGGCCATCCGACGTTCACTATGACTCCAAAAAAGGTTCGCACATACCAACTTGGTATCAAAGCTCGATCTTGTGACCTCATCCATGGGAGACCAGAAGATGGAGTTACGTGTAACATCCAAAAATCCAGGCTTCGAATCATTTTAAAGTGGTTCGGGTCAATTCTAATCCGAACACCCGATTAGGGTTTGGTGTTGGTATCAGAACCCCCTTAATTTGCCAAAATCGCATATTTCAAGTCAAACCTTGTCAAAAGGGTGCCATATGTGGTATCATTGGATTCCTCTCTTCGCAAGCTTTCCGACGACACTTGTTTCGCGTGATTCTAAATTATATAGCTCAAGTTATGGCCAAAAGAAGTCACCAGGGACCTAAATGTAAGGTCAACCCAACCATAAGGGAATTTTGGGTATTTCACCCAACTAAACCTACTCAAAACTACCCCTAAAGCCTATTTAAGGATCCCTTGGGTCCTTAGAGTCGTCATCTATCTTCAACCCTCTCAAATGAAGAGTGGAAGAGTAGATTTTCCTTCTAAAAAATCAAAAAAAAATTTGTAGGGACCTTCTCATAATTTCGAGAAGTTCGGGCTTCCGACCATAAAAGTTGCGGTGGTAGTGGTGACGAGCAACGAGTGAGCGACCCGTGGTGGCGGCAGCATGCGAGTGGGCGACCTGTGCGAGTAGCAGTGCACGATTTTGCATGTGCGCGTGGCGTTTGCGAGGTTGGGCACTGCGATTCGCAACGCATGGCAGGCATCCATGGCTACGGGCGGGCATGGGGCGATCCGCGGCATGAGACAAGCGTAAATCCCAACACGACGAGCGGCATGTGTGCGGGTTTGTCAAGTGGCCGTGCATGGGCGTTTGGTTTGACTTTGGACCCCCTCGCGCTATTTCATCTGGTTCGAGGCCTTCTCAACCTCGAATTTTAACAAATAAGGTACCATTGGAATCGTATCATCGCGTACTACGCATTGGTATGATTTATTTCTAATTTTGAGTTTCTTAACCATATTGAAAAATTAGAAACGTAATTAGGTATCTATAACCCCATCGTGGGTTTGATTAAACCAGGTCTTCTTCCTGGTGCCTGTGCGGATCCCAAGGTAGGCGTGGAGACTATTTCCAGGCCTAGTCCACATGGTTTGGAGTCACTGTGACCCTCCAGTGACATTAGGTAGAGTAGTCTACCCCTCTTTCAATTCAGCTGATCTTTTTTTAGGTATCTGTGGGCCCGTCCTGTGCAATCTTTTTCCATATATCGCCTTGGTTGGCGTATGTTCTCCTTTTTGCTGAGATTGGAACCCCTCTAGTGTTTTCCCTGATTTATGGGAACTTAAATGAGAAATAATATGTTTTATGTAAATGATGTAGATTATTGATCACATGTACCTTTGTTATCGCATGCATTAAACAAACTCTGTTTTTAATAAAATAAGTTCTGTTATTTTCAGTAACTTCTAAATAACATGGGACCATTGTCACAAGATTGAATCTACTTGTAAAAAGGATAAGTTGAAGGATAATGTAAATAATTACAAATCCTGAAATTAGTAATATGAAATTACTAAGAATTTTTTGAATTAACAAAATAAGAGATATAGTTATCTAGAAATTGATTATATAATACGACGGATATGTCAGGAAAGTAAAAGATTAGATAACTGATTTCAACCTTACTACTTGCCAGGATTTTTGCCATAGCTTTAGGTCTTTTCAGACCAGGTTCAGGGGCTGGTTTAGAGAGTTATTGGCTTTCCTATGATTCTTTGGTTAGGCTTAACGACCAACTAGGATAGCGGATTTGCAGGGCTTGAGGTTTGGAGCAGTTCTTTCGGCTAGTGGGTGGATCATTGGCTGCTTGTAGTTGAGCGTACACAGCGCTTGTACGTGTTCATGGATCCCCCTCAGCAAGCTCTGGATCTGGCCGCTCAGTTTCATGCCTTTACGGAGAATTTCTTCAGGATGTTGGAGCAAAGGCTACCTCCCACATCCCAGGCAGGAGGAGGGGGCAGTGGGGATCAGGAGCAACCCTCAGTCTCGAGTGTGCGTGTTCCTCTACAAGGGGAGAGCAGGGAGAACCATGAGCCTCCCCTACAGAAGGACAAATCGACGGATCCTCTACATCAGTATTGGCAGCTCTTCACCTAGTTCAAGAAGCTGAAGCCCCCAATGTTCAAGCAAGATGAGGACCCTACGGGGGCGAAGGACTGGATACAGCAGATCGAGAAAGCTTTTGACACCATCCGCCTACCAGGGGACTGTAGATTACCCTTCACAACATGCCAAGTAACCAGTGTAGTGCATCACTAGTGGGTGTTCGTTCGTGAGAAGGAGGGTGTTTGGGTGGTGTCCTGGGGTCGCTTCCTCGAGCTTTTTAGCGACTAGTATTACCCCAAGACTTGGCAGGACCAGAGGAGGCTCTAATTCCACAACTTGAGGCAAGGTTCGATGACGGTTAGTGAGTGTCGGACTCATTTCATTGAGCTCTTATTCTTTGAGCTGACTGCAGTAGCTTCAAAGGCAGACAAGCGTTGGAAGTTTGTTCAGGGACTCCGACCAGAGATACGGAAGTATGTCAACCCACTTTTGTTGGACACCTTCGCCCAGGTAGTGGACACGGCTATGAAGTATGAGCAGGGTGATGCTAAGACTCGCAGGAGTTTTGGCAGAGGACTAGGGCAAAGGTCGGAGATTCAGGGCAGGTTTCCAGGGTCAGAATTTCAGGGTAGATTTCAGAAGGGACCAAAGGTACCAGCCATACAGAGCACCACCACCTGTACCCTCGGTCCCTCAGCAGCAGGCACCGACTGTGATTTCGAGGTACACTCAATCCCACCGTGCCGCGCCGACTCAAACTCAGGGCACCATGGGGTGAACGGAATCAGGACAGGAGTTGAGGTCTGCAGGGCCACGTCAAGAAGGATTAACCAACCAAGATAGTGACTCAGGGTGGCCAGAATGGGGGAGCAGCTCAGACATATCAGACCCATGGTGGGGATTCCCAGCATTCCCATGGAGGTGGGAATGCTCCCGGCCAGAGGCCTACCCAGAGCGTGGCAGGTTCCTCTGCACCCCCACCCGTAGGACGAGTATATGCTCTATCTCTGAGGGATGCATAGGCTTCGCCATCCGTGGTGGCTGGTATGGTGACTATTGATCATCATTTGGTGTTTACCTTGTTTGACTTCGTTGCTTCCCATTTCTTTATATCACCTGAGTTTTCTACGAAACTAAAGAAACGACCGGTACAGCTAGATGAATTGTTAGTCATCAGGGGTCCAGTAGGGCAGCTATGGGTAGCTAAGTCGATTTTCAAAGGTTGTGAAGTAGGCATCATGGGCTACATTCTGTTAACCGACCTGATGAAGATCGAGCTGGAGGATTTCGATGCCATCTTGGGCATTGATGTAGACACATCCATTTAGGTTAAAATGCCTATTTATGCATGTTCCTAGGCTTAGATTTGCATTCCATATTATAAATATTGCATAGCATGCATCATTCTACATTTAGAGTAGTTGTGTATATTTTAGGTTAATTACATCCTTTTTGTGGTCAGGAGAGAAGGATATTTATTTTGGAGCCTCGGATTGACGATTCGACCGTACGGATCTGATCAGAATGACGATCGGAGTCCAACGCCTCCAAAATCGCCTTGATTAGAGTCCCGTAGCACCAAATACAGTCCAAGGAAGATCAATGGCCAAGGGACTATGTGACATAATTCGGAGCTTTAAACGACAAATTCGATCACGTGGATGGATTTGGGTCGACAATCGCAGCCCAACAGCATGAAAATCGACTCAATCCAACCTCTGTAGCAACCCCTACAACGGAAAGAAGATGGACGACCCAGATCGTTCCACGTGGATCAACCCAGGCAGCCCACGTGCCACCGCATGCGCACAGTAGCGTGCACTCACGTGCATGCGCAGCAGCGGCAGAGCACGAGGGCATGTAGCGCACAGAGGTGCGCAACACGGGCTCGCGGAGCATGTGCTAGCGCAGTGGTAGCGTGGGCACGTGGGCTATCTGTACTGACATTTGCGGTGGATCTTCAATGACGTTTATGACCGTCACTAAATGTCCTCTATACGAATTTGATTCTTTCCTCCACTACAAAAGGACCCCTGCCCCTCCTATTTTTCTTCATCTCTTCCTTTCTTCCTCTCATCACCTCCAAGGCTCTAGAGAGAGCTTGTCCCAAGCTCAGGATGCTCCTCTAGAGTAGAAAACCAAATAGTTTTCCCTCCCCTCATCCCCATTCATGGAGCATCCCATGGTCGTTCTCTCACCGCCCTTCAGGAAAAGATCCTCGCCGCGATGCCGTCCTACCCCATCCTCCGTCCTCCTTTGTCCCGCTCCTCACCACCTTCCTCCAAGCGACGTCAGAGCGAGTCGTCCTCTGGGCAACCGTCGAAGGGGATTTTCTCATCTCCATCTATCTTTACTGCTTTCTAGTGTATTTTTTCCCGCTTTCTTAGTTGTAGAAAATATTGGATTTAGAAATCTATGTGATTCTCTCTCTCATAGACTCGAGCTCAAATGCGCTCTCCTCGTCTTTGTTCAAGAAGTTTCCTCCGCATGAGGCATCAACGAAGTTCCGAAGGTTGCTGTCTAGACCATGGTAGAAGATCTGGGCCAATTGCCACCTCGGTAATTCGTAGTGTGAGCATTTCCTCGATGGTTCATTAAATCTCTCCCACGCCTCATGGAACTGTTCCCCGCCCTGGATTGTGAAGGTGGTAATGGCTCTTCTGAGGGCATTGGTCTTTCCTATGGGGAAGAATTTCTTTAAGAATGCATGCCTCAGTTCTTCCCAAGTGGAGATGGGTCATTCTAGGATTCTAAGCCAGTGAGACGCTTTGTCTCTCAGTGAGAAGGGGAACATCTTGATCAAAATAATGTCTAGGCTAATGTTCCTAGGTTTTACAGTTCGGGCGATTCGGTCAAGATCCTCTAGGTACTGGAAGGGGTCCTCATTTGAGCTTCTATGGAAGTGTCTCTTTATTAGGCTCAAGACGTTTGGTTTCAGCTCAAAATCATCTCCCCCCTCAGGGATCCTAAGGTGTGGTTCAATCCGAATCGCAGAAGGATTGTAAAAGTCTTGGAGGGGCCTAGGTTGGTCCTGGAATGGTGGTGGATCAAGTGGTGGTTGTCCCTGCGTGTCCTGGAAAGGTAGTGGTGGTTGCCCCTGCGGGCTTTGCAACTGGTGTATGGCTTGCATGATAGTGTGGATCTGTTGCTGCTGGAGCCAATGGTTTGCATTGATTTGGGCCTGGATGATGGCCATCGTATCTGGTGGAGGTTGGTCCTCAACCTCATCTACTTTAGGTTTGGCCATGTCTCTAGCAAGATCAAGTCTCCTGGATTCCCGTCCCAAAACAAACAACTCGGGATGAAGTGATCATCTCTCATGCATACACTAAAGAAGAACCGGAGGGGATGCGGAGAGCAACAAATGCGAGAAGTGTGTGTGCACAACCAAGCAGGCAAGCCTAGTCCTTATAGTGTATTCCTTAGGGGACCTAGAAATCTCCAAAGGAATGATCAAGTCCGTAGGCACGAGACCGCCCTTCTCAAAGCTAATCTGGCCAGGTTGATTACGAGGGGATTGTGGGGAAGGTTCTTCCTTTGGCATGCGCCGTCGGTTCGGTAGACCCCACAACCATGGTCGTTTAACACTTCCTCACAACCTGGTCACCAGATTCTACTAATGGAATGAAGGCCAACTGCCCAGCAAACAAAACCACGCCTCTTGAGACTTAACCCAATCCTACCTAGGGCACGTCTACTCTGTTTTAATGGGGTTAGGATAGTGCTTGTGCTTAGGTTATGTGATGAGGCGTTGATTGGGGTGATGCCTCTTAGTTATCCAATTCAAGTGTGTGTGCTCCTATCAAAACATGGTTTTCAAGTAAGGATTTAAGGTGTGGTGTCTTTTAATGTTTGCCCTTACTTTCGTGTCTTTTATGGTTGACGTGTCTTAATGTTTTCAGGCAAGTTTCAAGTGGGCACACCAAGTTTTGCACACAATCGGTGAGAGTAGATTTCCTTTAATGTGAAGAGGCTCTAAAACCTTAATGTGCTCATCCTAGTGTTCATGCAATTTCTACCAGATGAGTTGATTTTAGGGGTGAGTGGTGTGGCCCAAGTCAAACCACGGTGGCTTCGCAAACACCACTCAAAGAAAAAAAACACTCCAAAAGATTAGGTCTTTAAGAATGTTAGAATGTATATTTTTTTTGTTGGGTGATGAGTTAAAGATGAGGATCAGGCAATCATTCACCACGTTAATTTTTTCTGATTTTAAAATTTTTTTTAGATTTTTTTTTAGGCAAGCAAACAACCACAAGTAGAGAACTACTCACAACCAGTCTTTTCTGTGGTTACTCCATCTCTACCATCATGAGTTGCACTCCTTCGCTGTCCAAGCGTCGAGTTCCTGCAACCATCAAGTAGAGGGAGAAAATGAGTTAGATATGTGAGCATGGATGCAAAATGGAAGTGACAAAATAAATCCGTTGCCTCCCCGGCAACAACGCCAAAAACTGACACGTTACGGATGCATTTGTTTAAAAGGGTCGTTGCAGTTCGCGTCCGCTGTGTCGGTTTTAAATAAAGAAACAAATGTGAGTCCAAGTGTCAAACACAGGGAGGCGTGAAAATCAGGTTTTTCTGTCACTTAGTGTCACAGAAATGGTGGGTTTTTCTTTTCTTACTAACGTGCGTCGTGCGTGTGTGTTTAGAAGTGTCGTTATTATTTGCACATGCGACATCGGTTTTAAAGTAAAGAAACGGATGTGAGTCCGAGTGTCGATCTCAGGGAGGCGTGAAAATCAGATTTTTCTTGCCACTTATTATCAAGAAAATCGCAGAGTTTTGCTTGCAAAAAGGCACAGGTGAAAAGCGAGAGAGAGAGAGAGAGATTAGGGTTGGAATCATTTCATTCATAACATGCATTTTAAATAGAAAATAGAGCAAGCAACTGAATAGAAAATAACTTTATTAATCATACAGCTTTAGTTCATGAATTACAACATTAGATACATGCTTAAACATAAGTAAAGTAAAGCTTAAAAGAATGGAAGAAAGAGAGAGAGGGGGAGGGCGGCGAGGCAGCCACGGTGGTGGAGAGGGCTCCGTCGGTGGCTCATCGTCTCCGGCTATTACAAAAGAGCTTAAAGGTAGCTAGGAGAGGGGTAGAGTAGTTGCAAGTGAAGTGAATGCCTTGAATGGGTGGTTGGAAGGGGTTTAAATAGGGAGAAGGGCTTTCCAAATGAAGAAGGGGTTTTAGCGATGTCTAGGACGTCGCTAAAACCCTTCCCAAAACATCGGTGAAGCCCTCTGCCCGCCGGTCACTCGCCTGCAGCTATTCTTCCTTGCGCCCGATCCGCGTGCGCACACTACGAGCCGTTCGATCAAATATCGGATGGCTAGGATCTCGCGCAAGGCGCTCACCTTGATCGTGCCCTGGTGCCCACGTCATCGCGCGCGTCTGGCCAGGGCACATCTGCGGGCGCCAAGTCGCGCTATCTCGCCCATCCGCTGCTGATCGAGCGGCTCAATTTCGCCCGCACGCGTCACTGTCTCTGAATTTCAACTCCGCGCGGCTCGAACCCGCGTCTTGTGGACGCGGGCGTGCGCTCCAACCGCTGTGCTACGTCCGTTGCTTTGTCGCGGCAACTGCGGGCGTGCGCAAGGTTCTCAACCGTTCGATCGGAGATCGACGGCTGAGATCTGCTCTCCAGATGAAGGAGGAAGCAAGCGTGATCTGGACGCGGTGAGCGAGTGCCACGTGGCACACTGTGGGCCGTTGATCATCAAATCAATGGTTAGAACTTCTTGGGCCCATTGTGGGAGCTCCGGATGTCGGATTTGGCCGATTTCGAGTCCGTTGGACTCCGTTTGTCATTCTGAATCCATCCGTGTGGTCCGATTACTCATCTGAGGCCTGCTTTGACAAGTGCTCATGCAAATGGCCATTAATACTATTTTATAAGCAATCTTGATATATGATGCATGCAATGCTCCCATTCTACTTATGTTGTGTTATCTGTGCTTTTTATTCTTAAGATGAGCCCTATTTAACAGAATTATCACCCTCAGATGCAGTGTTATCATACCCCCATGCTTACTCCTTGCTAGTCCCTAGCAAGGTTTATTCTAGCCTTTATTTTCTGTCGAAATTTAAGAAGTAATTACTTAGACACTTCGTCACTTGTCAATAGGAGGAAATATACTAAGATCTTAATCTACAAAGACTAAGCAGTGCCCGGGTGTTTGCCAAAATACGAATTGCCTGAATCCTTGCTTTAATGTATGTAAATATACATATGTATATATATATATATATATATATATATATATATATATATATATATATATTTAGAATTTTTTTTTTTTTGGAATTTAGAGTGGGTTGGTAACTTTTTATGGCTGCCCAACCCACCCAAAACTCGGTAAAAACACTAAGTGCTAAGCATCTCGGTGTGAAGATTGTGATAGACTCACTCAATGGTAATTCAAACAAACTTCGGGTTTCTACGCCCCTAGGTGACAGGAAGAGAAAGTATTTTGCCTGTAGGTGTATTTGTTAGATTGGTAGCTTTCTCCCTACGTCTGTTTTAATTGGGGTCAACACAAGGATTTTTCTAGTGTATATCTCCCCGGCTTGTACTACTTCCCCGCTTCTTCCTTAAGTATTTTGGTTCTTTTTGTGCAATTACTGAGCTAGGCTCCGGACAACCGACCAATGGGCTGTTACCCACGATCACTTGCCAGCCATACTCGTGCGGTGAAGTGTGGTTTATTTTGTTTACTTCTCTCTCTCTCTTTTCTTTTTTTTGTAGGTGGCTTCCCTGATCTCAAATGTACCTAGAGGCAATGAAGAAGAAGTGGTCCCGTGGCTGAGCTCTGGACAACCTGCCAATGGGCTGTTACCCGCGACAAGTTGCCAGCCATAACACCCTAGAGAGTTCATTAGCTACCCAATTTCTGTCAAAATCTTTGAGGAGTGAGTCTATGCAAAAATGTGTGTAGATGCTTAGACTCAAAGTTCTTTTATATTAGAGGGTGAGTTGATAAGTCGTATACTTATCACCTTATTTAGTAGGTGGATTAGAGTAGCTTAAGGTTGCAAGGATTCAAAGCTAAATCTATATTTTAACAAGTACCAGGGCTAATTAGGCCTGAAGGCCTGAAAAGTCTAAGTGTTCAAGTTCTTTTTGTATTATTTCCCACTATTGACAAGTCTCTAATGCCTAAGTTTCTTCCTAAATTCAAAATTTTTTTTATAATTTTATTTTATTCAGACTGATTAAATGAGCTCAAGATCATGCAATTTACCACCCCCCCATGCTTAAGTTGGATAATGTCCTCATTGGCAAATACATGGATGCAACAAGGGTTCAAAAAGATATTACCTGAGTGACGTAAAATACTGGATCAGTCTGAATCCTCTGGGTTGCCTCCCAGGAAACGTTGAGTTTAACGCCTCCAGCCGGGCGGTGCTTTGTGTCATCCCTCAATGAGGGTGACACTCTCCTTTGGGGGAACCTGAGCTAGAAAGTGTTTCAATATTTGACCATTAACTATAAAAGTGTGCCCAGTGTTTGGATCAACGATTTTAACCGCCCCATTAGAGTGAAGCTTAACCACCCAAAATGGTCCTGTCCATTTGGACCTGAGTTTCCCTGGAAAGAGTTTGAGGCGGGCATCAAACAGCCAGACTTGCTGGTTAGGCTCAAAGGTCTTTCTATGGATGAGTCAGTCGTGGACAGCTTTCATTTTCTCCTTATACAGTCGACTATTCTCAAAGGCGTCCTGACAAATTTCTTCGAGCTCAGATAGTTGGAGCGTCCTCTGCGCACCGGCTAACTGGGAATCCATGTTACATTGCTTGACAGCCCAGTAGGCCTAGTGTTCCAATTCGACAGGAAGATGGCAAGCCTTGCCAAAGACCAGGCGATAAGTTGACATGCCTATCGGGGTCTTGAAAGTGATCCTGTATGCCCACAGGGCATCATCTAGTCGTGTGGACCAATCTTTCCTATCAGGTCTTACAGTCTTTTGTAAAATGTTCTTGATTTGTCTATTTGAGACCTCGGTCTACCAATTTGTTTGCGGATGATACGGGGTAGTAATGCGGTGGTTAACCTCGTATTTTCTAAGCAGGGCACGGAATTGGGAGTGAATAAAATGTCTTCCACCATCACTGATCATGGCCTTTGGTATTCCAAATTGGGAAAAGATGTTCTACTTAACAAAGTCCATGACAGTCCAGTGATCGCATCGGCGGGTGGCGACGGCTTCAATCCATTTAGAAACATAGTCTATTGAGACTAAGATGTACTCAAAGTCGTTGGATGGTGGAAAGGGGCCCATAAAATCGATACCCCAAACGTCAAAGATTTCGACAATCAAAATAGGCTGGAGGGGCATCATGTCTTTACTGGTCATGGTCCCCAGTGTTTGGCAGCGTGAGCAAGTCTTGTCAAAGTTGTGTGCATCCTTAAATAGGGAAGGCCAGTAAAATCTAGACTGCAGAACCTTTACAGCTATTTTCTTTCCAGAGAAGTGGCCACCACAAGCTTGGTCATGACAGAAGGATAGCACACTCTGAACTTCATTCTCGGGGATACACCTCCTGATGATTTGGTCGGCACAGAGGCGAAACAGCATGGGATCATCCCAGAAATAGTGCTTGGCCTCAGCCAAGAACCTGTCTCGTTGCTGTCTCGACCAGCTATGCGAGGTCTATCCTATAACTAGGTAGTTGACATAGTCAGCATACCAAGGCAGTTTCTTATCTTGCACAGCCAGAATGTGTTCATTGGGGAAGGTGTCAGATAAAGGCAGGGAGGGTCCAATGTGGTTTGGGTGAAGTCTAGACAAGTGGTCAGCCACCACATTCTTTGATCCGACCTTGCCGCGGGTTTCCAGGTCAAATTCCTACAAGAGCAGGATCCATCTGATGAGCCTGGGTTTTGCGTCCTTCTTAGCCAACAGGTGCCAAATGGTTGAATGGTCAGTATAGATGGTCACGTGGGATCCCAGCAAGTACGGTCGAAACTTCTCAAGTCCGAAGACTACAGCGAGCAATTCTTTCTCTGTGACCGTATAATTTCGTTGGGCCTCGTCCAATGTTTTGCTCATGTAGTAGATCACCACGGGTTTCTTGTCTTGTCTTTGTCCTAGGACAGTGCCTATGGCAAAATCTGATGCATCACACATAATCTCAAAGTCCTGGGACCAATCCAGGGCTGAAGTACAGGGGCTGTGGAGACTAATCCCAGAGGGTGTGATAAGCCTAGATGCAATCAGAGGACATGTGGAATATGGCGTCATTGGCCAGAAGGTCGGTTAAGGGTTTGGAAAGCTTGGAGAAGTCTATAATGAACCTTGGTAGAAGCCAACGTGTCCCAGGAATGAGCGAATCTGTCGGACCGAGCTAGGCAGAGGGAGTTTGGAAATCAAATCAACCTTAGCTCAATCCACCTCAACGCCCCTATGCGATACGATGTGACCGAAGATAATTCCTTCTTGAACCATAAAATGGCTCTTTTCCCAACTTAACACCAGATTAACCTCGATACATCGTTTCAGGATTTCCTCCAAGTTGCTCAGATAATGGTAGAATGAATTCCCAAATACAGAGAAATCATCCATAAAGACCTCTAAGTATTCACCCACCATTTCTGAAAAAATGGCTAGCATGCAATGCTGGAAGGTAGCAGGTCCGTTGCATAACCCGAACGGCATTCAACGGAATGCAAACGTGCCGTATGGGCAAGTGAATGTGGTCTTTTCTTGATCTTTCAAAGCAATTGCGACTTGATTATATCCTGAATATCCATCCAAGAAGCAAAAATACTTTTTCCCTGCCAATCTTTCAAGGATCTGGTCAATGAATGGCAAGGGAAAATGATCCTTCTTAGTGGCTTCATTTAGCTTCCTATAATCAATGCACACCCGCCATGAGGTGGTGGTGCGGGTGGGGATGGATTCGCCATGCTCATTGGTGACAACGGTGAGTCCGGCTTTCTTTGGAACCACTTGAGTGGGGCTTACACAGGGGCTATTGGAGATAGGATAGATGATGTCGACGTCAAGCCACTTGATAATTTCTTTCTTAACAACCTCCTGCATGTTTAGGTTTAATTGTCTCTGCATCTGGTGGGAGGTTCATTGACGTGCGCTTGTGTGTGTCTGTTAAGAAGTGTCGTTATAGTCGCACTTGCAACGCCGATTTTAAAGTAAAGAAACGGAGATGAGTCCGAGTGTCGGTCTCAGGGAGGCGTGAAAACTGGATTTTGCTTATCACTTGTTGTCACGGAAATCATGGAGTTTTGCTTGCGAAAGGTGCGGTTGAAAAGCGAGAGAGAGATAGAGAGAGAGAGATTAGGGTTAGAGTCATTTCTTGCTTGATCATGCAACTTGAATAGGAAACAAAGTAAACAACTAAACAGAAAATAACTTCATTAATTATGCAGCTTTAGTTCATAAATTACAACATTAGATACATGCTTAAACATAAGTAAAGGAAAGCTTAAAAGAGAGGAAGAGAGAGAGAGGGGGAGAGCAGCAAGGCAACCACAGTGGTGCAGACGATTCCGTCGGCAGCTCGTCATCTCCGGCGATTACAAGAGGGCCTAAAGCTAGCTAAGAGAGGGGTAGAGTACTGGCAAGGGAAGTGAATGCCTTGAATGAGTGGTTGGACGGGGTTTAAATAGGGAGAAGGGCTTCCTAAAAGAAGAAGGGGTTTTAACGACGTCCGAGACGTTGCTAAAACCCTTCCAAAAGCATCGGTGAAGCCTTCCAGCCCACTGGTCACACGCCCGCGCCATTCTTCTTCACGCTCGATCCGTGGCCACTGCGTTTGATCGGATGAGTGAGATCCTCCCTTGGGCACGCTTGGATCGTGCCTGGGGTGTGCGTGCGTGCGCACGTGGGCGCTCGATGTCTGAGGGCGCACCGCATGGCGCTATCTCGGCCGCCCGCTGCTGATCGGGCAGCTCAATTTTGCCGCGCGCCTCTTCGTCTTCAATTTCTCACACCACGTGGCTCGAACCTGCATCGCGTGCGTGCGGGCGTGCGCGCAAACCACTGTGTCACGCCCGCTACTTTGTCATGGCACGTGAGGCGCTCGCCTGGATCATGCCCTTGCACCCACATCATCACGTGCATCTAGCCAGGGCGCATCTGCAGGCGCCAATTCGCGCTATCTCGCCCGTCTGCTACTGATCGGGTGGATCAATTTAACCCATGTGCATTGCTGTCTCTAAATTTCAACTCCGCGCAGCTCGAACCCGCGTCGCGTGGGCGCAGGCGTGCGCTCCAACCACTGTGCTACGCCCGCTGCTTTGTCACAACGACCGTGGGTGTGCGTGCGGTTCTCAGCCGTTCGATCGGAGATCGACGGCTGAGATCTACTCTCCAGATGAAGGAGGAAGCAGGCGCGATCTGGACGTGGTGAGCGGGCACCATGTGGCGCACCGTGGGCTGTTGATCATCAGATCAACAGTCAGAATTTCTTGAGCCCATTGTGGGAGCTCCGAATGTCGGATTTGGCTGATTTCGAGTCCGTTGGACTCCGTTCGTCGTTCTGAATCCATCCGTGCGGTCCGATTGCTCATCTGAGGCCTACTTTGAAAAGTTCTCATACAAATGGTTATTAACACTTATTTATAAGCAATCTTGACATATAATGCATGCAATTCTCCCATCCTACTTATGTTGTGTTATCTGTACCTTTTATTCTTAAGATAGGTCCTATTTAACAGAATTATCACCCCCAGATGCAGTGTTATCTCTTACGAGAAAACGCGAGAGAAAAGCGAGTATGGAGAGAGACAGAGAGAGAGAGAGAGTAGGGTTAGAGTTCTTTTAAGTCATGGCATTCATGCAACTTTAAGCTAAGGAAGACTTGATAACAGGAGAGAGATAATAGCTAAATAAAGAACGTCATCATTTAATCATGCAACTTTGAGTTTTACAAATACAACAATAGATGAATGCTTAAGATAAAGCTAAGCTAGAGAGAGAGAAAGAGAAAGAGGAAGAGGAGTCGGCAAGGCGGCCATGGTGGTGGAGGTTGGCTCCATCGACGGCTTGTCGACTCCGGCACTTACAAAAGAGTGCTAAGGTGGCTAGGAGTGGGGTAGAATACTTACAAAGGTATTGAATGCTTTACATGGGTGGTTGGAAGGGGTTTATATAGGAAGAAGGGCTTTCTAAATGAAGAAGGGGTTTTAGCGACGTCCCTTCCCAAAACGTCGGTGAAGACCCCTACCCACCGGTCGCACGCGCACACCGTTCTTCTTTTCCTTCGCGATCCGTGTGCGGCCGCTGAGGACCGTCCGATCGTAGATTGGACGGTCGAGATCGCGCAGTGAGAGCACTTCAAGATCGCGCCTCGCAGGTGTCGTGCATGCGTCTAGCTTGGATGCATCTGCGAGTGCCACGTAGCTGTGATCTCTGCCATCCGCGCCCACATTGATGACTCAATTTTGCCACGCACGTGCCTTCGCCCCATATTGTAGCGTAGTGCGATTCGACCCCGCGTTGGGAGTGCGGGCGTGCGTCGGTCGACCGCTGCACTGTTGCAGGGGATTGTCGTGGAGAGGGGTGGGTGTGCAGGCATGCAGGTGACTCTTAGCCATTAGATCGAAGATCAACGGTTGAGATTACTCCTGCGGGTGATGGAGGCGCATGCTGCGGTTGATGGATGTGCCGATCTTGCTCCACGTGGCACGCCGTGGACCGTTGATCACTAAATCAATGATCAGAACTTCTCGGGTCAATTGCGGGAGCTTCAGATGTCGGATATGGTCGATTTTGAGCCCGTTGGACTCCGTTCGTCATTCTGAATCCATCCGTGCGGTCCGATTGCTCATATGAGGCTTGTTTTGACATGAACTTGTGTAAATGGCCATTAATTCTGGTTTATAAGCAATCTTATCCTGCGATACATGCAATGCTCCCATGCCCATTCATGATGCGCTATTTGTTCATATTATCTTTAAGATAAACCCCAACTGGCAGAATTATTACCCCAAAATGTAGTGTTATCACCAGTCTACTGAAGGGGGGGTGCAGTGGATACCTTGCCTATGTATCCGCAACCCCCGGAGAGAAACTGGAGATGGGGAGTCTACCTGTCATACAGGAGTATAACGACTTGTTCCCCGAGGATGTCCTGGGACTTCCGCCTGAGTGAGAGATCGAGTTTGAGATCTCTCCCATTCTGGGGACTAATCCTATATCGATTACCCCATACTGGATGGCACCTACGGAGTTGAAGATGCAGCTTCAGGAACTCCTAGAAAAGGGATTCATTTGGCCTAGTGCCTCACCCTAGGGGGCACCAATGTTGTTCGTAAAGAAGAAGGATGGTACCTTATGTCTCTGGATCGACTACAGGTAGCTAAATAAGGTAACCATCAAGAACAGATATCCCCTTCTGCGGATCAATTACTTGTTCAACCAGCTCTGTGGGGCCACGATCTTCTCCAATATCTATCTACGTTCAGGCTACCACCAGCTCAGAATAAGAGAAGGGGGCGTATCGAAGACTACCTTCTAGACTCGTTATGGTCTTTACGAGTTCTTGGTGATGCCGTTCGGACTGACGAATGCCCCTGCCACGTTTATGGATTTGATGAACCAGATTTTCAGGCCTTATCTTGACCGCTTCATTGTGGTATTCATCGATGATGTCCTCATCTATTCCCGTGATGAGGCGCAACATGAGTAGCATCTTCGGATGGTCTTGGAGACACTGAGGGAGCATTGGTTATGTGCCAAATTCAGCAAGTGTGAGTTCTGGCTGCACCAGGTGGAGTTTCTAGGACACGTGGTGTCAGGTGCAGGAATTTCAATAGATCCCTCCAAAGTTGAGGCAGTATTGAGGTGGGAGCGACCCAAGACAGTGATAGATATTTGTAGCTTCCTGGGACTAGCAGGTTACTACAAGCATTTCATCCAGGGCTTCTCACATATCACCCTCTTGTTAACCCAGTTAACGAGGAAGGATACTCCTTTTGTCTAGACCAATGAGTGTGAGACCAGTTTCCAGACGTTCAAGGAGAAGTTGATCTCAACCCCTGTGCTTACCATTCTGGATAGTGGTGGTGGATTTATTGTATGCACAGATGCTTCCCTCTAGGGATAGGGCTGTGTTCTGATGCAACATGGGCATGTGGTTTCCCATGCCTCGAAATAACTTAAGCCTCATGAGAAGAATTATCCGACACATGACTTGGAGTTAGCAGCCATAGTCTTCGCTCGGAAGATTTGATGCCACTAATTGTTGGTGCTAGAGCACCACGATCGTTTATTTTGATGATAACAAAACACGTGTTATTTAACATTTGTATTTGAAGTCTTAAATTTCATATTAATTGCAAATGGAGACGTGTTTAGATAGAGTTCGAGCTCGCATCCATGGCAAATTGGAGGAGCTTGATAGAGGAGGAGGAGCTATGCGAGGAGGAAAAGTTTGAAGAAGGAAGGAGATGAAGAATAGGATAGATTTTCCTTCCTGTTCATTGTAATTTGTCTTTATTTCTTTTGTTACTCTTTATCTTTCTTAGATTACTTGTTAAAGAGACTCAAAGAACTCTTAAAGTAGTTCTAGGAACACTTGCACAACCCTAGGATACTTAGGTTTTCTGTAGAGAACTTAGAAAATCAAAATAGGATTTTGATAGCCTAATCAGACATCTAATCTAGAAATCAGATGTCTGATAGTGACTTTTAAGACATTTGACTATTGACTCAGATGTCCAAAAACTTAGGCTGGACTTAGTAGGTTCTGTCTGATGAAATCAGACGTCTAGTCCTTAGTCCAAACGTCTTAGAGATGTCTGATGGTCGTGCCAGACGTCTAATTAGTGGAACATTGGCCAAGTAAACGTTCAGGAATATAACCGTTAGACTTCTATCAGATGTCCATAATGAACCTAGACGTCTGATATGTGACCGTTGAGCCTCGTTGTGAGCTAAAATCACCTTTGTCAGATTATCTAGCCGTTTGGACCTTGGGAAATCCATTCCCACAGTACAATAGGTTTCCAGACGTCCAGACCTAGTGCCAGACATCCTGTACATCATCTGATGGTTATACACTAGAACCCTATTTATGTCTGATCAAACTCAGGAGGGAAGCCTGCTTAGAATTAGACGTCTGACCTAGCTCACAGACGTCTTAAATTAGTTTTCCAGACATCTGATACCTAGACCTGACATCTGATGACCCTGTCAAAATCATAAATGATTCTGATTACGGCCTGTTTTGCCTTGGGTTCAACCCCAATGGCTATGGAAGCCTTCTAAGGCCTTCCAAAGCCTTTCTAGGCCCTCTATACATAGAGGAGGACCCTTACCTTGCAAAAACACACCAAAGCAACACACTTTCATACCATATTGTGTCCTTTTGATCTTAAGAAGAAGATCTAGCTCTCCGAGCCTTTGTTCTACATCTAGAGAGCTACAATCCAGTTGCGCACCCGCTCTCCCTCCGCGATTACAAGAGTGATGAAGGGCCACCGCGTGGTTCACGCACCCGCGTCGTCATGCCGACGCACTCCCACCAAAGGGAAGTCCCCTTACCTATAGTAGCTAGATTTAACCATATACTTTGTGGCTCTATAGGTTGTATTGTATTTTATCTTTGCTTGTGTTGGGTATTCGCTTTGCGAATTCCCGTCTCCATCAAGGGACAAAATGCTCCTCGTGAAGAGGGGTGGTTTTGAGGTATGCTACCTTCGGGTATTAAGTAGCGTGGTTGTACTGAGGTTGAACTACCCTCGTTCTAAGTAGTTCGTTTAGTGGATTTGATCAACTTTGTCGATCGGGAAATCCTAACTCGAGAGGGTTAGGTGGTGATTTTCACCCGATTTGGGTTTCCACCTAAAAATAATTGTGCATATTGTGTGATTGTTTATTTTTGTTTCCGCATTTTAGTTAAATTCCATAAATCTCATCCCTTCCCGAAGGGTTCTACGGTACGGAGAGACTTTCAAGATCCACACAGATCACAAGAGCCTGAAGTATCTTTTTGATCAGAAGGAATTGAACCTGAGACAGAGACGCTAGATGGAGCTCCTCAAGGATTACGATTGTTCGATAGTCTATCACCCTGGGAAGGGGAATATCGTGGTAGACTCCCTCAGTAGGAAACCACCAGCTAGGTTGGTAGTTCTTCAGGCATAGAGATGGACCAGTATGGTTGAGGCAGCCCAGTGGAAACCTTCACTGGTGAGAGGACATTTAGGGGAGTTGACGGTGATGCTGCGCACCCGCCCTGATCTGATTTCCTGGATAGTCGACCAGTAGAGGGACGACGCCGAGTTACAGATTCTCTGAGATCAGATGCTCGTGGGAGACCCTGGCGAGTTCACCTTTGAGGATAGAGTGCTCAGACTCCATGGCAGATTATGTGTTCCTAGTGATAAAGCACTTCGAAAGGAGCTATTGTCCGAGGCTCATTGCAGTAGCCTCAGCATCCATCTCGGGAACACTAAGATGTACCATGACCTAAAGAGGGACTCTTGCTGGTGTGGTATGAAGAAGGACGTAGGCGAGTTTATGAAGAAATGCCTGATATGTCAGCATGTGAAGGCTGAGCATCAGAGACCAGCTGGCTAGTTACAGCCTCTTTCCATCCCCGAGTGGAAATGGGAGAGTATATCCATGGACTTTGTGACTGGATTACCATTGACTCAGCGAGGACACGACACTGTCTGGGTGATTGTGGATCGTCTGACGAAGTCAGCTCAATTTCTGTCAATCAAGGTGACTTATGGTCCTTCGCAGCTAGCAGAGTTATACATATGGGAGATTGTACGATCGTATGTATACCCAAGGAGATCATTTCATATAGATATTCACGCTTCACTTCCCAGTTCTGGGGAAGTTTTCAACAGGCATTAGCTACACGGCTAAACTTGAGCACATGTTACCACCTGCAGAGTGATGGACAGATCGAGAGGACCATCCAAACACTGGAGGACTTGTTGAGCTCCTATGTACTAGAGTGGAGAGGCTCTTGGGTGGAGCACCTACCCTTGGTAGAGTTCACCTACAATAATAGCTATCATGCCAGTATCGACATGGATCCGTATGAGGCATTGTATGGTTGGAAGTGCACCTCTCCTTTTGCTTGGGATGAGGTGGGTGTGAAGTGGGAGGTAGGTCCCAGACTGATCAAGCAGAGTAAGGAGTTCATCGAGCAAATTCGAGAGAGATTCCTTACTGCGCAAAGCCGACAAAAGAGCTATGCAGACCACTGATGGCACGATGTGCAGTTTGAGGTTGGTGACTCGGTGTTCCTCAGAGTATCACCAATTAAGGGGATTCAGAGATTCGGAGTGAAGGGCAAGCTGGCTCCGCAGTTCATAGGTCCATTTGAGATACTAGAGCAGGTCAGCACTATAGCATACAGACTCGCTCTACCACCCCAGCTAGCCGGCATCCATGACATCTTCTATATCTCCAGTCTGCGGAAGTACGTGTTGGATCCATACCATATTCTTAGCTACGAGAACGTGGGGATAGAAGAGGACTTGATGTATCAGGAGCAACCAGTACGTATACTGGATCATATCATTCAAAGGTTGCGAAAGAAGGAGATCCCACTGGTAAAAGTCCCCTGGAGGAGTCAGAAGTATGAGGAATCAACCTGGGAACTGATGAGTTGCGACTCATCATAGCTAAATAACCTAAGTTAAGCTAGAAACTAGGTTAAACAATATCAAATTAACACATAAAAAGGGTTAAGTGTGGGAATTAGAGAAAAAGACGTAAAACATCAATTCTATGTTAAAAACTCATAATTAGGTCATTAAATGAGATATTCTATTAATAAATGGTAAATGGTGATCCAATTGCAAATTGAATACATAGATGAGCTCAAAAGTTCAAATCAAAAATATAATTAACTTCTTAAATGTTCAATTAAGCTTATAGAAAAACTTGGATGCATTTGGTCATCATTAAGGCCTTGAAATTAAAGATTTACATTTAGATCCTTAGTGCATTACATTTCATTCATTAGAAAACCTCCTAGGACCTATTTGTAGACCGTAGGGACCTCTTGCATGCCTAAAAGGACTATTCTATTATACTTTTTAACCACTTATGGGCTTACCTGCAATCTTTCTATCCCTTCGCAAAGGGGTAAGCCCTGTAAATTCACAAAAGAACCAACTGCCTGCAGCTCCTGCACAAACACTGTTCATGCGAAGTACTCACGTGATCCTGGCCGTCTATCATCTGCACCCAATCCGATCTGTGGCTTAGCTTGATTAGAAGCCTCACGCGACTCCATGGGTGTGATCACCACCTCTCCCAAATCCCATCCTACGGCCCATTTTTTATTTTAGCTCGCGTGCACTCCTCTCCTCAAATCGAGACCACCCATGACCTAAGTGCCTAATTTCACCTGCGAGGTGGCTCGATTCACTCTCTCTGCTACTTATGGAGCTCCTCAACTGCGGATGTGCGCCATCAACTCCCTCCCCTTGAGCCGATCCCTTCGTCCACCTGCAGCTTCCCCTCAACCCAATTTCCTCTACCAGCTGTGATAGAGTTGGCGTTTCCCTCCCCAACTTCACTCGTTGCCAGCCAACCGGGTGGCAGACCTTAGACATCTTCATCAGCTGCTGGTCTCCTCTCCCCATTCATCGTCATCAACTGACCGGCGGGTAACCTGAGGCATCTTCCTCCATTTAGATAGATTTACTGCTTTTTAGATTAGTTGTGGTGTTAATTAGAGTAGTTTAGCAGTAGAAATTAGATGTAGATTAATTCTGATCTGTGTGTGACTGTAGTGTAGCTTAGGAGTAGAGTTAGTGTAGAAATCAACTCCACCTCCTCTGATCAATTCAGATCAGAGGAGATGAATTCACATCACTCATCTGATCATCGATCTTCCCCCTCACATCATCATTTCGCATTCTGATTTACCTCAATTTTTAATTCACACTTCACCCCTTTCATCCGAGCATATTTAGACCCAAGATTTATAAGAATTCAAGATCTAGGTAGCGCTCACAATCGTCCAGGGGTCTCTTCATTCATGTCAGATTTTTCCCAAGGACCCCTAATCTGGTCCTTATCAGGTTGAATGGAAGATTTAATCTGGTTTGCTTTGATTTAACATAAATTAGGGTTTCAGATTGACATGCATCTATATTGATTTAATTTATCTTCTTCATGTTGTCTACGACATTAGAGGAGTTTTGAATCAATATTAGTGTGGATTTCACGAACTCTGGTTTCCATTGGATTCACTATTTCTGTGTGATTTGAAGGACTTCATGAGATTTGAAAGGGTAATCATGTATGTGAGATGAAATTATATCTTACACTGTCTATAGTGTAAGGTATAATTTTAGATCATGATTTTAAAGGTGTGGGAGATGAATTTGATTTTCAAGAGTGTTTAGATGAGCTTTCATGAGATTTGAGAGTGTTTAATGAAGACTTGATGCTTGATTTTGATTTTGAACGAAAATTTCAGACTGATCATGTATTAAATGATTGCTCAAACATGTGATTTTTGTGTTAAGTTCTTCCACATCAATGCAAGAAATAGCTGCAACAGCAGCAACAATTTTTGGGATCAATCATGATCTCGTGCATTGAAAAAAATTTGGAATTGTTTTCAAAGGAATTTCATATCAGACTTTTGTGAATCTGCTACTGCAACAGCAGCAACATTAATTTAAAGATGTCTGAATGGTTGAGGCATTAGATGATTGTGGAAGAAAGAGCAACAGCAGTTGCTGCTAAATTCTAGACGTTGTTGTCTACTGCTACTGCAGTTGATAGTGGTTGTTGCTGCAGCTGGATGTTCTTTTTCAGCAGCTGTTTGATCTGGACTGTGAGGGTAGTAGGCTGATTACTGAAGGAGATGTATAGCTGACCTGTTTTAAGTATGTTGTACATATTATATGCAAGCTTTCATGTATAGTTAAATGTCTTTAGATCCAATTTGATTACTTGTTTTTTGTCTTAGAATTCCACTGTCAACTAAGGATTTTTACCTAACTGTCCAAAATTAGAAATAATTAAAATGTTAGTTGAATTTCATGCTTAACTATTCTTAATATTTCCTTATCATGTGTTGAGCATATTTGAGGCAGTTCACTGCCTATCCAGCCATTAGAGTTCCATTCTAGGCCTTAGATTAACTAAGAATACTCTTTAAAGGCCTAAAATGTGCTAACTTTGTAAATAAATAAAAAATTTATAAAAAATCCAAAAAAATAAAATAAACCTATCTTGGTAAAGATTAGGTATACTTTTAAGTTAATACCACCCTCGGCTTGGTAGAACATACCAGCAACGATTCAGTATACCATGGAATTTAATAAAAGAACTCAACTATCAGAACACCAAAAACATCTCCATTTTTCTCATCTATTTCTTTCTTTCTCATCCCCTATCTCCACAAAATATACAAAACCCATAAAAAGTAAAAAAACCTTAAAAATACCTAAGAACCCATTGTATACTATGTAAATACTTATAAATATAAGGTATATAGTAAGCAATATGAGTAAATATTGTAAAATAGACATATATAGAGTATAAATAACTATGTATATACGATCTAATGTAATTTAAGTATTTAAGTTAACTCAAACTATACATAGCTTATTTATATAACTACTTATTAATTATACTAATTTATATGTACTAATAAGCTATATAAATTAATAAACTCTATAAATAAACATATTTAGTACTGATATTATACATATGTATTTATATGTATATTATGTACATTAGGAACTCTGTACCATAATTTAATTATATATACAGAATAAATAATTAATTTATTAAGTTACTAGTTAAGTTATTAAATTAAATTAAAATAAATTAGTAATTTAAGTTAAAACTAAACTAATTTATATTGTATATTTGTACTAATGTATTTTAAGTAAATTAAGCTAATTTAACTGTACTTATAATGTATTATATTAGTTATATCTAATTTATATATAAAATAGTCCAAAAGAAGCTATTTAAATGGAAATAAAATCAAAATAAAACCTGTAAAATACAATAAAAATATTTATTAAATACTTTAATATGTATATTAATACTGCATAAGATCAATTAGACCATACATTAACTAATTTATATGTAATTTAGAAATAAAACCCAAAAATTAGTATATATAAACTGTAGACTTTAACTAATTTATTTATATAGTAAATATAATTAATTTTATAAATTAATTGTACAATTATATAGTACTATGTAAATACTTTATTATCATATAATTTAATTTTAATTTACAATAAATTATGACCCTCCAATCGAGGACCAAAATCCACAAATCAGCACGGCTGCACTGGATTCCAACGTTGGGTAGCGCTAAGCAAAGTGCCACATCATGTGGCGAAGAGCCCATTGAGTGCTACAACACAATTTTGTTATCTACCTTCTTCAGTCGTCATGTGCTCGGTGCACAACATTACCTTATCCCTTGAGCATTGATCTGGCATGGTTCTATGATGATTCGTGAAATGTGTGCAGTGTGGGTCGAGGGCCTGACATTGTGTGAGGGCTTGATTAAGCTTGGTTCTGAGCTTAAACTGTATTAATTGGTAATTAAACGAACTAGGGTAGCCCTAGTAGAGGTCTGGTCCCACCCGTTAAGGGTGCTATGTATCCCTCGAAAAGGTTGTCCGCCAACCTTAAAACCTATTTTTGAATTAACTAAGGCTTAATAAAGGGTTAAGGGAAAGAAGAGGAGAGGAGAGCGAACACAAAATCTGGATAAGTGTTGAAAAAGAAAACAGATAGAAATAGAAGAAGAAGAAGAGAAGTTGAGAGAAGAAAAGACAAAGTGTTATGAAGAAAAAGAGAGCCGTAAAAGAAGAAGAAAGAGTGAAAGAAAAGAAGTATGGTTGTATCCGTATAGTGTATATTTAAGTGTATACTGTAAATAATAAGTATAAGCATACGAAGTATAAGTAATGTTTGAGCTATATATGTATATAAATAAAAGTATAGCTTTACTGAGAGAATTATCCGTCAGTATAGATAGAATAAGTGTCACTATAAATCCTATTTTTGCCTTAGGTTTTGTACAATCTTCCTAAGGTTTAGTAACATTTTATAATATTATATATGTTACTATATATGTTAATATACTAGGTTAAGTTAGTATAGTATATAATATTACTTACTATTGTATATATATGTAAGTATTAGTATTATAAGTTATAAATAGATAATATGTAGTATATAATTATAGTGTTTGATGCTTATTTGTAATTAGGTATTTGCAAGCATTTTAGCTAACTCTTTTGTACATAATTAAGCTATTATTTCATTCATTGATTATTCATCAATTCATTCATTTATTATTGTATATAAAATTAATTTTTTTGGAATTAAAGAATAATGTTGGACTTAGACAGTGATGTATATCAATAATTACCTCCCAATAAATGACCTGGAATAAACCTAAATTAATTATGTAATTAAATAAAATTGACGAGATAATAGTTTGTATTTGTGACATATACTACAACAACAACGACGATATTTTTATACTAACCGTGGTCAATCGCTTCAGGAACCCGAGGTAGAAATGATAGAGAAAACCCCAAGCTATTCACGGGTAAGTCCTTGACTCCCTGGGTTGTTTCTCTTTAAGGTTGTTATTCCTCTTTAAGGTTGCTACACACCTAACTGATTTTCTCTTTTACCTCTACAGTTGCTCGAGCTTCGAGGACGAAACTCCCTTTAAGGTTGTTATAACTGTAACATCCTAAAATCCAGTCTTCAAGTCATTTCAAAGTGGTTTGGGTCAGTTCGAATCCGAACACCCAGATAGGGTTTGGTGCTGGTGTCAAAACCCCCTTAATTTGCCAAAATGCTATTTTGAGTCAAACCTTATCAAAAGGGTGCCATATGTGGTATCATTAGATTCCTCTCCTTGCAAGCTTTTGGACGACGCCTGTTTCGCGTGATCCGAGTTGTATAGCTCAAGTTATGGCCAAAAGAAGTCACTAGGGACCTAAATTTAAGGTGAACCCAACCCTAAGGGCATTTTAGGTATTTCACCCAACTAAACCTACTCAAAATCACCTCTAAGGCCTATTTAAGGACCCCTTGGGTCGTCAGGGTCGTCATCTATCTGCATCCCTCTCAAATTAAGAGAGGAAGAGAGAAAAAATATTGGATTTTCCTTCTCAAAAATCAAAAAAATTTTTGGAGGGACCTTCTTGTAATTTCGAGAAGTCCAGGCTTCCGACAGTAAAAATTGCAGAGGCAATGGTGGCGCACAACGAGCACGCAATGCGTGGCGGCGGCAACATGCGAGCGGGCAACATGTGGCGAGCAGCAGTGTGCGATTTCATGCGAGCACGTGCGCATTCACGAGGTCAGGCCCAACGATTCACGATGTGTTGTGGGCATCCACGGTTGCGAGCGGGCATGCAGCAATCTGCGGCACGAGGGGGGCACGAATCCCAGCACGACGTGTGGCACGTGCCCGGGTGTGCCAAGCGGCACATGCGTGGGTGTTTGGTCTAACTCTGGACCCCCTCGCGCTATTTGGTTTGGTTCGAGGCCTTCTCAACCTTAGATTTCTACAAATAAGGTACCGTTGGAATCGTATCTATGTGTACTACATGTTTGGTATGATTTATTTCTACTTTTGAGTTCGTTATCCTTATTGAAAAATTAAAAACATAATTTGGTGTCTTTGACCCCATCGTGGGTTCGATTGAACCAGGTCTTCTTCCTGGTGCATGTGTGGATCCCGAGGAGGGCCTGGAACTGTTTCCAGGCCTAGTGCGCATGGTTCAGAGTCACTATGACTCTCCAGTGACATTAGGTAGAGTAGTCTACCCCTCTTTCAATTCAGCCGATCTTTTTTTGGGTACCTGTGGACCCATCTTGTGCAATCTTTTTCCATATACTGCCTTAGTTGGCGTATGTTCTCCTTTTTGCTAAGATTGGAACCCCTCCAGTGTTTTCCCTGATTTATGGGAACTTAAATGAGAAATAATATGTTTTATGTAAATGATGTAGATTAATGATCACATGTACCTTTGTTATCGCATGCATTAAACAAACTTTGTTTTTAGTAAAATAAGTTCTGTTATTTTCAATAACTTCTAAATAACATGGGACCATTGTCACAAGATTGAATCTACTTGTAAAAAGGATAAGTTGAAGGATAATGTAAATAATTACAAATCCTGAAATTAGTAATATGAAATTGCTAAGAATTTTCTAAATTAACAAAATAAGAGATATAATTATCTAGAAATTGATTATATAATACGACGGATATGTTAGGAAAGTAAGAGATTAGATAATTGGTTTCAGCCCTGCTACTTGTCAGGAATTCGGCCAAAGCTTTAGCTCTTTTCAGACTAGGTTTAGGGAGTTGCTGGCTTCCCTACGACTCTTTGGTTAGGCTTAGCAGATTCGCAGGGCTCATGGTTTGGAACAGTTCCTTCAGCTGGTGGGTGGGTCATTGGTTGTCTGTAGTTCAGCGTATACAGTGCTTGTATGTGTTTACACTACACGACGTAGCTGCCACCCCTTTCCGCAATGACCCTAAGGTGACAGAGCGTGGCAACTCGATGGATATAAGCAGCCCTCCCGACCAAGAGGGTGGCTTATATCGATCTTGCACCACAGGAAGTTACACGAAATCGTTTTGTGCCCGAGACATTGATTAGCAGTTTGAGATAAGAATATGGGCAAATTGCATAAAAGGGATTGGATATAAATAAGATTGTAAACAGAAGAAATATCAAGATTGTGCTTTTTGCTGTACTCTGTTACTTGAGTTACTTGTCTAGTTGTAGTACTCTATTAAGTTTTTACTGACGTTTATCTTGGGTTCCGTACTCAGGTGTTGCTGAGCAGTCAGATGTTGCAGCTGCTGCTAGTTAGACCTTCACAGAACCAAGTCCTATCTGAGGAGACGATTCGTACTAAGCCGGTAGCTCATAGTTGTAGTTCCTTTTTGCTAATAGAAGTTTATTTCCTGTCTTCTTGGTAGTTGTACGAGACTCTCATTTTATTTTGCTTTAGGAGAACTTTGCTTTTATTGTTAGCACTTTTGTTTCCTTCATTTAATGCTTTATAAATGAATATTGGCTATTAATGTTTTGTGACTTTATGTTGGGTGATTGTAATCTTATGGGTTTTCATTCTAGTTGTTAGCACAATGCGACTCGGGTCTCGTCGGTTGGCAGGACTCGAGTCATCACATTACAGTAGGTGATCCACGACTTCATCGATCTCATGCTTAGTGAAGGAGCTGGCAGAGTTGGTGTGAGCTCTGTGCACTGAGGAGAAAGAAGAGCAAGAATGGGAGGATAAGGGGAAGTCGAATGAAGTTGCCAGCTCCTCTAGTTTTGGCATAGCATATAAACATTGTAAGTACACTCTCGCCACCTACAATGGCACGCAGGACCCTACGTATTGGCTTTATTAAGCTGAGGAATACTTCAACTTCTACAACATTTCTGGAGAGGAGCAAATCCAACTCGTGAGTTTGCATCTCCAAGGAGAAGCTATGTTTTGGTTGCGATGGGCAAGAACAGGGCAACAACTGACCACTTGGGAGGACTTCAAGCATTAGATGTAGGCTCGATTTGGCACAACAGACCCTACAGGGCTGTTGGTGCAGCTCTGCCGCCTATAGCAGCAGACCACGGTGGCTGAATATTATGGGCGCTTCGAGGCCCTACAGGGTCGTGTGCCCTAATTCGACGAGGAGTCCTTCACCAAGCTCTTTGTTGCTGGACTCAAGGATGTCATTCGGATTGAAGTAAGTGTAATGGAGCCAAAAGCGATGGCCCAGGCCATGAAATTGGCAAGGTGGTACAAAGAAAAGTTAAATCGACAACCCTTTCGACTTTGAGGAGGCAGCAACAATCATGAACCCATTGGGGGGCATCCCCTACTCATCAATGAGAGAGCTTCCTTAAGGCTAACTCTAAGCCCTTGTCGAATGGAGATCGCGCGGTCATTATGAGCTTGTTCGTAACCACACTTGAGAGTAAAAAGGGGCCTAAAGGGCCATCCACGTTTCTCATATGGAGGTTATTGCCAGTGAAAATGGCTGAATGTTGAAGCAAGGGGTTGTGTTACAATTGTGACAAAAAATTTGTTCCTGGCCACCGTTGCAAATCTAAGGTGTTGTCTTGTCTTTAGGAAGAGGACGATAGTGGCGATGAATTCCATGAAGCCCAACAGCCTGACGAGGGAGGAGAGGACCTACAATTCTTAAGCCATGCTATCACCAGAGACTTGTCTGAGGCGTTAGTTCATTTTTGCATTAACGTGGGGCATATGCATAGGGTTTCCTTGGCTGACATGGGGAGCTCGACGAATTTCATTGATGCTTGCTTATTGGATGAATCAACACAGCTTACCACTCTCTCTACGCCTATAAGGTTGAATGCTCCTGGAGATAGCTGATTGACTATGATGGGTCACGTACACGATCTGCGAATGGAGGTACAAGGGTATAGTTTTTCCATTGATGCTTATATATTATCCTTGGGCACCTTTAATGTCATATTAGGAACTACATGGCTTCTAACACTAGGGAAGACTACGTGGAACTTAGAGCGGTTGTCCATTGCCTTCCAAATTAATGGCCAAACAGTGACATTGGTGGGGTTACTTTGCAAGTCCACGGGCAATCTTTTGGGTGAAGAAATTTGTAGCACTCTTCACGGATCCCCTTAGCTCTATTTTGTGCAAATTGGGGAAGAACTCTCAGGAACTAGCATCGAGCCATTAGATGGGGAGATGCAATCCCTGATTAATCAATTTTCTGACATATTGAAGGAGCCCCATGGTCTCCCTCCCTTGCACTCCAAGGAACACCGAATTCCACTGAGGGATGAATTGCAACTAGTGGCGGTAGCTCCATATAGGTATGCGTGGTTTGAGAAAAATGAAATTGAACATCAAATTCGAGAATTTCTTATAGATGGCCGAATCTATCCAAGTACATCTCCCTTCTCGTCACTAATGCTCTTGGTCTGGAAGAAATATGGATCCTGGCATTTCTATGTGGATTACCGAGCATTAAATGAGTGCACCATTAAAGATAAATTTCCAATTCCCATAGTTGACGAACTATTGGATGAATTATTTGGAGTAGCATATTTTACAAAGTTCGATTTACGGTCCAGCTATCACCAAATCTAAAGTACATCAGAAGACATTCATAAAACAACATTCCGCACTAATGATAGGCACTATGAACTCATCTTCGTGCCTTTTGGCCTCACTAATGCTTCAACAACTTTCCAATCAACGATGAATGACATATTTTAGCAATACCCCTGCCAATTCGTTTGTCTTCTTTAACGACATCCTGGTACACAGTAAAACCTACGAGCAGCACTTGGTTCATCTCCAGCAAGTGCTCCAGGTACCTTGCACTCGACAATTTTATGCTAAGATATCTAAATGTCATTTTGGTGTGACAACCATTGATTACTTAGGGAATATTGTGTTGGCGGAAGGGGTATCCATGGACCTAGATAAAATTGATGCTATTCGAGATTGGCCCAAACCATAGAGCCCCTGTGCCCTACGTGGATTTTTGGGACTTGCAGGTTATTACCGTCAATTTGTACGCAATTTCAGTTTGATTGCTACTCCCCTGCATGCTATGCTCTCTCACGATGGTTTCCATTGGACGGAAGAGGCCAACCATGCATTTAGCCAGCTGAAAGAAGCCCTTACATCCACTCCAGTGTTACGGCTCCCAAATTTTGAATAGCCATTCATTTTGGAATGCAATGCCAACGATAAGGGCCTTGGAGACATTCTAATGTAGGAAGGGAGGCCGATCGCTTTCTTAAGCCAAGCTCTCACCCTTGTCCAACAAACCTTCTTAGTTTATGAGAAAGAACTATTAGCCTTGGCAATGACAGTACAAAAATGGCACCACTAACTTCTCAATCGCCACTTTACGGTGTGCATGAATAACTGTAGTCTTCGATACCTATTACAACAAAATGTGGCCACCCCAAGACAACAAAAATGGATGGCAAAATTGCTTGATTTTGATTTCACTATTGAATATTGAAAAGGGTCCTCAAACGTTGCAGCTGATGCACTATCCCGCTGCATTGATTTGCACTTGAATGCTATAACATTGGTACGACCATCATGGTTAAAAGTACTCTTACAAGAATGTAACTCTGACGCTTTTCAAAAAAATAGTATAACTCTGACACCTCCTACCGACCAGGCCTACAATTAGCGTTCGGTACATCCCTTTCAAATTCTCCATGGGCCATGCAAAATAATATATTACATTTGTTCGCAATGCCAAATCTGCTAGCGTTGCAAGGCCGATAACACATCACTAGTAGGTTTGATCCAACCATTACCAATTCCTAAACATATATGGGACATATTTCTATGGATTTTATCGAGGCCTTGCCACCTGATCATGGCCACACAGTAAGTCTAGTCGTGGTAGATCATTTGTTGAAATATATCCATTTAGCAACTCTTAAGCACCCTTTTAGTGCATCCGATGTTGCTAAAATTTTCATCACCATAGTCGCCAAGCATCATGGCATTCCAAAGTCTATCGTAATCGATCAGATGCAGTCTTCACTAGCACTTTTTTGCAAGAATTGTTTTGGGCACAACTAAATTGTGTTATTCCTTGGCTTATCCCCATAATCGGATGGACAATCTGAGGTTGTTAATTGTAGCATTGGAGCCTCTTTACGATGTTTTTGCCAAGAGCACCCACGAGCATGGGTCAAATGGTTACCGTGGGCAGAGTTTTGGTTCAATACAAATTGGCACTCTTCCACAAGAACAACCCCTTTCGAAGTTGTTTGTGGTTGACCCCCACCACCGTTACTATCATATATACAGGGTGAAATCGCTGACCCTCAGGTGGCTATTTTCCTCAAAGATTGCAACCAAATATTATTAGCCTTAAAACATCTCCAAAAAGACACAAGATAAGGTGCACATTTAGGCTAATCGTCATAGGTGTGATGTGGCATATCCAGTGGGCCAATTCGTCTATCTGCAATTACCAGCTCTACGATCTACTTCAATCCACAAAAACAAAAAAGTCCAACCTCACTCCTAAATACTATGGATCATTTCCAATTACTGAGAAAATTGATGAAGTTGCATATGATCTACAACTACCGCAAGGGACCCATATTCACCCTGTTTTCCATGTCTCATAATTGAAATTACATCATTGGTACCACATCGCCATCAACTACCATTCCAACATATTGGCCATTGGATGAATGCAACCACATGGAGCCTGATTAGATCCTGCAACGATAGACGATTTGCCGAAAGGGGCGTGTGGTAATAGAAATCCTCATTGCAATGAAGGGACTCCACCCATCAGCAACTACCTGGGAAACTTATGAGTTCATGCGACAACAGTATCCGAGTTGGTTGAGCTCCATCGAGGATGATGGATAGTCCTAAGGAGGGGGTAGTTGATATGGTTCTAACCACAGGAGCTGACGTGATCATGAGTTGGCCATGGGAATAAATCGTATAATAAATATCTTTTTGGCTTTTTGCTACTTTCTGTTGCGATATGTTTGTTTCCGATATGCTTCAGTGGCTACAATAGAAGCTTTGAGATGTAGCAACATATTCGAATGAGGAAAGAAAACATTCGATTTCCTTCTGTTTCTCTATATTTCTTGCGATTGTACTTGGTTGAAGGATGACCTCCCAGGATCGATACAAGAAGTCTCACGACCAATGGCCGCCACTGGGCATCCAGCATTCACTACGACTCCAAGAAAGGCTCACGCATACCAACTACCTTCTACTTGAATCTGAGGATTGCTAAATAGGTTGTATGACACTTAGAGCCTATTTGTTCATTGACAAGTCATGTACTAAATTCACTTTCCTAGCCATGTACTTGATTTTTTCGTCTGTGTTACCTTTCTGTAAGCTATATAGTCTTCTAATATATGATTGGAATGAAGGCCATTATGGAGTCTTGTTTGTAATCTGATTAGAGTCATCCTTTCTTACTTTTTCATTCTTTTCATGAAAGATTCTCATTTTTAATGTGATTCCAACAGCACTTTTAGACAATGCGGGCAATGCATGATATTCCTTAGGGCCTTAGGATGAGATCGTTATCAAACAAAAAGTGAAAACGTATGCATATGAGGAACGTGCAGTAGAACGCGAGGTGTTTATGAGGAACTGGGGTGTTTACAAGGTCTCTGTCATCGTCTATCACATTTGAATGGGAGGGAAAGAAACATAGGGAAAAGCCTTTTGCTCGCCCATGTGACCGAAGTGGATTTATTTGTGAAAATATTAGTGAGCGAAAAATATGGGTAGGAAAACTCTTCTCACGAGGGAAGGTATTCACATTTTCAAGTATATTTTCTGCATTGTTGGATGAAGTGCTCTAATCCATTAGTTGCAGTTGGTGTCTTCGCTGGATTTTTTCTCCTCTCACCATTTGCACCTTGTTGGCATTTTGTACGTGCTCTTGATATGTTATCAATGACCGTGCTTAATTTATGGATCATTTTGTTTTTGACAAGTGATTCTTTATTTTTAGTGGGATATTACCTGCTACTATTTTATTTTCAAATTATTATATTTTTTATTATGCTTACGATTGTATTTGAGTAGGTGAAAGTGTTGTATCAATTGATTTAAATGTTGATGTCAATAATGCTGATGAGGTGGACATTGTTTCCAATGTAAATGTAAATGATTATGCTATTGATAATGGAAATTTTTTTCTCCTAAAATTCTCTTCTTGGCTAGCATGCGTCAAGAGTGCAATTAATACATGTGCATGTATTGCTACTTATTTCATTTGCTTTTTAGATGATAGGCAATCGAGTATCGATTTGAATGTTGTTCATGGTGGAGAATTTGATGAAGTTGATCTTCTTGAGCATCTATTTGATGATCTTAAGGATGAGAATGTGCATGATGGTGAAGGTATTAATCATTTCTAGTCTCACTCTCTTGATTTAAATGCTAATATTGTTGAGGAGATTGACGACGATGATTTCTTTAACCATCTTTTCCATGTGATGAACATGATTATCTTCATGGTTGTCATGTGAACTTGTGTAAGTATATTACATTTTTATCTTGGTGTTGCTACATACCTTTCAATATTTTCACATATTCATTTACTAATTGTAGGTAATATCGTGGATGTTGATATTTCTTCAAACCATGTTCCGAGTGTTGTTTGTGATCATGTTGGTAATTACATTATGATATAAGTTTCTTTACATATAGTGGAATTGATTTATAGGTTTAATTTATTCTTGTTACATTTTCTTTTGCATTAGATAAGACGTTGCAAGTCGTTGATATGATGAATGTTGTTGATGGTGTCGGAGGTGAGCCATTTCTTTAGAGTTATTTATTTGTCCTTTTATATTGTAGGTTTTTATTGTATTTCTTTTTTGTAGAAATAGGTGAATGCCCTTTTTATATTGGTATAGAGTTTGATAAATTTGAGTTACTTCTTGCTGTAAGTTATGGATTTGAATTTTTATTAAAGATCATTAATTATGATATAGAAGAGAAGTCTTTGTTGTAGAGCGACTTTGATGTGTTCTTGTTTAGGGAAGGGACCATTAATCCCATGTGACAAGTTTTACAAGAAGTGTATAAGTAGTAAGATAGGTTGCAATGCGAACTTGAGGGTGCGATCATGTAGCAAATAGAAGTACGTGGTTGTTTATGTTAATTTGGAACATAACCACGCATTACTTGAACCAGATTGGACTAGATTCTTGAGGACGAAAAAGCCTTTGACTGCAAGCAAGAGATGACGAATTGAGTTAAATGATCATTCTGGTATTGAGTTATCTAAAACCAAGACTTCATTTGTTGTTGTTGAACATGGAGGATATGATAATATGCCACTTACGCAAGAAGGTGCAAGATATGAGCTGCGTAAGTTTAGAAGCATAGGCTTGTGGAAGGTGATGCGTAGGCAATTCTAGATTACTTTCCTCGAATGCAATGTTTGAATTCCAACTTTTATTACATGGTTGATTTGGATTGTGATGGATGCCTTAGAAATGTATTTTGGGAAAATTCATTAAGTTGTGCTGCCTTAAAATTCTTTGGTGAAGTTGTAAGTTTTGATACCACGTATTTAATAACTAAGTATGATATGTCATTCGCCCCATTCGTTGGTGTTAATAATAATAGGCAATCAATTTTATTTGGATGTGCTTCGTTATCCAATGAGACTATTGATATGTTTTTGTGGTTATTTTGAACTTGGTTGGTATGCATGGGTGGTGTTGCTCCAAAGGAGATTATCATAGATCAAGCACAATCAATAATTAAGGTGGTTTCTATTGTATTTCCTACTTCTCAACATAGGCCATGTCTTTGGCATATCATGTAGAAGTTGCCATAGAGACTTGGAGGTGATCCGAATACAAGAGATCATTTGAAGAGAATTGTCAACTCATCTAGAACAATTGAAGAATTTGAACGTCGTTGGAAGGAAATGGTTTTGGATAACTTTTTATTTCATAACAATTGGATCTCAAATATATTTGAATCAAGGTTTATGTGGGCACCTGCATTTTTCCAGGACATGTTTTGGGTAGGGATAACAACAACGCAACGTAGCGAGAGCATGAATGCATTTTTTGATAAATATTTAAATTCAAAAATAACTCTAAATCAATTTGTGCAGCAATATGAACTTGTGGTTCAAGATAAGTAGGAAAAGTTAAGAAGAGCTGATTTCAACTCACTATATGGTCTAGTTCCTTTGCAAATAAAGTTTTCAATGGAGGAACAAATTCGAGATGCATTCACTGTGAAGGTTTTTAGAATGTTCGGGATGAGATGACAGCTACTATCTATTGTTTGATCACGAAGCCGATCTGGAATTGTTTTGATGGGTCAATTTCTTTAAAGGTATTTGAGTACACATGAGATCGTATTCTTAAATTTTTTATGTACTTTGATCCTGCCTCCTTGATAGTATTTTGTGAATGTCGTAAGTTCGAGACAGATGACATCATTTGCAAGCATCTTGCTCATGTTCTTATAGATCATGGATTACACACTATTTTAGAGAAGTATGTGCTTGATCAATGGTGCAAGGATTTGAAGATTCCGGATATCTATAGAAGTCATGTGCAAATGCCCGTTTCGCTAGAAGATCAATGCTGGTGAATGATATGAGGTCATTTTCTCACGCATATTGAGATTTGATGATTTTGGGGTGTTATCTACTTCAAACTATGAATGTTGTTGTAACGACCCGGTTCCCGAGTCCCTACGAGACACGAGAACCGGACCGACTCAACTAATCCCAAGACCTAGTCGTCCAACGAGGAAGTAACCAAAAGAGTAGTAAAAATAAACCACATTCAGCATGAATATAACTAACAGTAAGAAAGTACAGCAGTAAGGAAAGAAACTACTACAGTATATACCACCATAACAGTAGAACAACATTTATCATATAATATGAACTGCAGGTAAAGAAAAGTACAGCGGAAACAAGAACTACTCACAATAACGGAAACAAAGAAGTACAAAAGACAGTGGTAACTCTACTGGACCCTACTCGGCCCAGCGTCCTCTGCAGCCGCTGGCCCTGGCTGCTCAACACCTGGTCCTGAAAAAGGTAACGAGTGTAACACGTCAGCAAAACGCTGAATAGAGTGGTAACTAAACTAAAGGCAACAGTAGAGTGTACAGTAGCTATTATGTTCTATTACTTTCTTTATTCACATCTTTCATTTGTCTCGCTATTTCATTTATTCCCCAGATCTTTTTCTTGATCTCGAATGTTCCTCGTGGGAACGATCTTGATTGCAGTCTTTTCCAAAAAGTAGAAGTAGCACGTGGTGCTCTCCTGGCCGAGAGAGTCCCCCGTGGTGATCCTACCCTCAGTCAACCACCCCAAGGTCACTGACAGACGTAACGGTGACTACGGCACGCGCGATAAACGCACAGGTAGCTAACCCGTAATGGCACGCGGTCAGTCGTTTCCGTTAACGGGTGCACCCAAAGCACAGCACGGAACCAGTCCAGGGCAGAGCCCTCTCAGTAACAGGGGTCCAACCCCTCCACAGTAACCAAACCGGGGCCTTGCCCCTCCACAGTCCGTGCACCCTCGCCTGACTACCCTGGTTTTCCCCAGCAGGCCTAACAAGTCGGTGTGGGAGGCTAGCAGAACCCCGGGACCCGTGGGGTAGCTAGTACCTCCCAACACTAGTAGCTCTCCTCGGTACTACGTACGCGAGGACCAACAAGTCGGTACAAAGTGGCCAGTCCTAACCCCGGGTCCCTGGGGCGGCTGGCTCCGCTCTGCACTAAACAGGGGGACAGTCGCTCTCCTTGGTACTCCGTACTCAAGGGCCAGCTCACTTCCCCAATACTATTCCATTCACTTTCCAGGAGTTCTACTCCTACTTCCCCGTAGGGTTCCATCCTTTTTACTCAAACATCCAGGTTTCACTTTCCAGTTTCACATTCTTACAATCCCTGTTCTCAACCACGTTATTTATTCACAACAGGCAGCTGTTAATTCAAATTACAGGCAGCTTTATATCTCTTTCCATTTTCCAAGACTGCAGTATTATACATTCCACTAGTCTTTCCCATCCTAGGATTCATGCCATATCCTAGGATCTATCATACAATCTAGTTTTCCAGCCCTAGGATTCATGCAACACCTAGGAGCTATCATATATTTCTCATTCCTAGGATTCATGCAACGTCCTAGGTTCTAGTTATGGTTCCATACTTTAACAGATTTTATTAATAACTTAAAAACCACTCTACCAGGTACAACGGGAGTAATGGGGGCGTGATCGGGAATCCCGTGTGCCTCCGCGACTCTCAAGACTGCAACTGAAGGAGGTCCTATCACAAGGATCAAACACAAGGAGTGTCTCAAAATAGTGTATAGCTACTGTAGACGGGTAGAGGGATTAATTCTGAAAAGAACGCAACTCGAATCGCGGAAAACGGAACCCGAACGGGCCCTAAACGGGTCGAAAACGACGACACTGTGCAAAATCAGACGTCTGGAACTTCTTCCAGACGTCTTAAAAAGTGGATCAGAGAATTACCTGTTCAGCGTGGTTTCCCAGACGTCCAGAAGTCTGAGGGGACGTCTGGCCTAGCTCCCAGACATCCGATGGTCACCCCGGACGTCTGGAGGTCGCTCCCGCCGTCTGGTACAACAGCCAGATGTCTGATTCGCGTTGGATGGCGAATCACCGAGCCTGCGCACACCCATCTCCCTCCCTCAGTACGGTCAGTCGACAGGAAGGAAGAAGAAGACGGAAAACTCACCTTTCAAACGTCTTGAAGGTCTTACAGACGTCGCCCTCGTCGTCTGGCTATCAACCCAGATGTCTGATTCTGGAAATTCTTCCAGAATCAGGGCGCCACTCGGCCTCCGCTCGCGACGCCGCCCGCGTCGCACCTCGCGCGCCTGCTGCTCAGACCGCAGCAATCCCCCCCTCCGCGTCACTCCGCACCCCCCGCGCCCTCCGCCGGCCGGCCCTAGCAGCCCCGGCGAGCTCGCCCTCACGGCAAAGCTCCGCTCTCGCACGCCGCACTCCTCCGCGCTCACTGCGGCCGCCGCTGCCGCCCTCGCGCTCGCGCTCATGCTCACTGGCTGAAGGAGAAGAGGGAGGAGACGGTGGAGACGACAGGAGGGAGCGTGTGGCCTTTTAAGGCCGCGCGAGGAGGAGAGAGAGGACGCGGCAGGCGTCTGCAGCAGCAGGGAAAGAGGGAATAAGCGAATATCCGGTCTGCGAGCTCAGGCGTGCAGACGACCTGCGCGTGTCGAAATTAACGGATTTCCAGACGTCTGGAAACGATCCCAGACGTCTGGTCAGACGTCTGGATGTGATCACAGACGTCTGGTCCGATGTCTGGGCCACCTCCCAGACGTCTGGGGCACGCGTTCATTACAGTTGTATTCAAGTTCTTAAAAAGGCATATGAAGATCTAATGCATATGGCTTGGGTTAATATGAATTTACGTGATGTTTTTTTAGTTACGTTTTAATTATATTTCATGTATATAAAGAAAATGTTAACACTTCATATTTTATAGGCCAATGGAAGGAATTGTGATACTCCTATTGGTAGATTACGGGATCCAAAGCATGTTAAACGTATTGGATGCCTTCCGTGTAGTAGGAATAAGTCTAGAGTTGAGCTTGGATTTACTCGAACATGGAAGAGAAAACAGAAATCTATTTCATCATATTCTTATGTAAACATCAAAAACCAATCATCCCATATGAAAATTGAAACATCTTTACATTTGAATGGTGAAAAATCATTTTTTAAGTGTATATGTCGTTAATGTTTGGAATTATTTTTGCAGGAACTATCTTCCCATATTGGAAATTATTTTTGCAAATTCAAATAGATGTATTACAGGGATTGATTTTCTTAGTCGCTCATAGCTTTTTTATATGCTTTTTCTAAGATTTTGTTGAACCCATCAAAGTTTTTGTAACATTATTGTTCTACGATATTTGGGTGTAAGAAACTGCACATGTTAACGTTCTTCATTTTTGTCCATAAAGAATTATTGTAAGAGATGATATTATCTCATCAAATTTGTCAACATGAAATGGTATCTTCCAAATTTTATTTAAGATAGAAGTTTTGTATTAAGCATATATTTTCTTATGGCTTTTATGAAGAGATCTTGTTATCCTTGCAATGAGAATTTTCATCTACTGGAACTTCATAGTGTCATTCGTTTGAAAGTGATCTTCTGTATCTTTATTATAATTTTATTATAATTCAGATACTTACAGTAATGTCAACATAATGGAGAGGACCCAGATCAAAGCAAGCGATTGTAACTTTTATAACATTAATGTGGAGAAACACATACCATCACATGTTTTGTGTTTCTAACACAACCTATCCATTTATGTACCATTGAAATCTTTCACGTCTTTTTCTAATAAAATACATACTAGCACCACTTTGTTAACTTATAAGTTTGCTAACTCTTATGACACATCTCTTCTTCATTTCTAATAGTAATTCAATTAACTTTCAATATTGTTATGCATGGCGAAGAAAGAAACCACGGCCATATCCCATTTAAAAGAGACACCATCATCTAAAATAAAAACACAAGTTAACGTTTCAAGGAAAAGCCTGATTGTATAAATGTTTTGCCCATATCGTATAGATGGTATAAAAAGTGCAATGTCACATAAATTCCACACAACTGCAGCTAAATTGTTTCTCATATATATTGCATTACATGCACCTTTGACTCCAAATCAAAAGGTTGGAAATGGTAGTAGAGTTCAAATGCGAAAAAAATTTACATGAAATATTATGCTTTCTAAATAAAACTACAAAATGTTTATGACAATAGTATCTCGCTCATCTACCCAAAAATGAAGCATTCATTTGAAACTGCAATCACCTCTCTTAAATTATGTCCTTTAGGGTGTGTTTGTGTTCCAAGATTCTTGATGTGTATTCTGGGCACAATTTGTGCACATCCTCATTCATAGTTGTCTCTACAAGGTTCAGACTTTTCATTAGGCACTCCACCCACCTCATCACAGATATCCCACAGTCATTGCTGTCTGCTTGCTGTTGATGACATTCCTGATCTCCAATGAACTCCCATTTAGATGCAATCTTCCTATTAATACTATTCAAGTACCAATGTATCCATCCAACCTGATGGAATGCAAATAACTGTAAGTTACTCCACAGCTAAGGGGAATGGTATAATACTTCAATTTAAATATATGTATCTATTATTATGGAGAGTTATATGACTCCCTTGACCACTTCTTATGCAAAGCTCTTTCATCGCTGAAATCCTTGAAGTTGACGCAACGACTTATATCTCATGCCATGTCATGATGGATGTTGATTACCAATAAGTGCCAATGTGAGTTTGTCAACAATGGTTTTGTAATAATATTGGAGTTTTTCATACTATCTCCATGAAAGCAAGATTCCTTTGTATGTACCTTTAATGGATTCTGTAACGACCCGGTTCCCGAGTCCCTACGAGACACGAGAACCGGACCGACTCGACTAATCCCAAGACCTAGTCGTCCAACGAGGAAGTAACCAAAAGAGCAGTAAAATAAACCACATTCAGCATGAATATAACTAACAGTAAGGAAGTACAGCAGTAAGGGAAAGAAAACTACTACAGTAGATACCACCACAACAGTAGAACAACATTTATCATATAACAGGAACTGCAGGTAAAGAAAGTACAGCGGAAACAAGAACTACTCACTATAACAGAAACAAAAGAGGTACAAAAGACTGTGGTAAACTCTACTGGACCCTACTCGGCCCAGCGTCCTCGGCAGCCGCTGACCCTGGCTGCTCAACACCTGGTCCTGAAAAAGGTAACGAGTGTAACACGTCAGCAAAACGCTGAGTAGAGTGGCAAACTAACTAAAGACAACAGTAGAGTGTACAGTAGCTGTTATGTTCTATTACTTCCTTTATTCACATCTTTCAATTTTCTCACTATTTCATTTATTACTCAGATCCTTTACTTGATCTCGAATGTCCTCGTGGGAACGATCTTGATTGTAGTCTTTTCCAAAAGTAGAAGCAGCACGTGGTGCTCTCCTGGCCGGGAGAGTCCCCCGTGGTGATCCTACCCTCAGTCAACCACCCCAAGGTCACTGACAGACGTAACGGTGACTACGGCACGCGCGATAAACGCATAGGTAGCTAGCCCGCACTGGCACGCGGTCAGTCGTTTCCGTTAACGGGTGCGCCCAAAGCACAGCACGGAATCAGGGCAGAGCCCTCTCAGTAACAGGGATCCAACCCCTCCACAGTAACCAAACCGGGGCCTTGCCCCTCCACAGTCCGCACACCCTCGCCTGACTACCCTGGTTTGCCCTAGTGGGCCTAACAAGTCGGTGAAGGAGGCTAGCAGAATCCCTGGGCCGGTGGGGTAGCTAGTACTCTCCTAACACTAGTAGCTCTCCTCGGTACTACGTACGCGAGGGCCAGCAAGTCGGTACAGAGTGGCCAGTCCTAACCCCGGGTCCCTGGGGCGGCTAGCTCCGCTCTGCACTAAACAGGGGGACAGTCGCTCTCCTTGGTACTCCATACTCAAGGGCCAGCTCACTTCCCCAAAACTATTCCATTCACTTTCCAGGAGTTCTACTCCTACTTCCCCGTAGGGTTCCATCCTTTTTACTCAAGATCCAGGTTTCACTTCCCAGTTTCACATTCTTACAATCCATGTTCTCAACCACGTTAGCTATTCACAACAGGCAGCTGTTAATTCAAAATTACAGGCAGCTTTATATTTCTTTCCATTTTCCAAGACTGTAGTATATACATTCCACTAGTTTTCCATCCTAGGATTCATGCCATATCCTAAGATCTATCATACAATCTAATTTTTCAGCCCTAGGATTCATGCAACACCTAGGAGCTATCATTCCATACCTTTCTCATTCCTAGGATTCATGCAATGTCCTAGATTCTAGTTAAGGTTCCATACTTTAATAGATTTTAATAACTTAAGCCACTCTACCAGGTACAACAGGAGTAATGGGGGCGTGATCGGGAATCCCGCGTGCCTCCACGACTCCGAAGACTGCAACTGAACGAGGTCCTATCACAAGGATCAAACACAAGGGGTGTCTCAAAACAGTGCATAGCTACTGTAGACAGGTAGAGGAATTAATTCTGAAAATAACGCAACTTGAATCGCGGAAAACGGAGCCCGAACGAGCCCTAAACGAGTCGAAAAAGACGATACTGTGCAAAATCAGACGTCTGGAACTTCTTCCAGACGTCTTAAAAAGTGGATCAGAGAATTACCTGTTCAGCGTGGTTTCCCAGACGTCCAGAAGTCTGCGGGAACTTATGGCTTACCTCCCAGACGTCCGATGGTCACCCCGGACGTCTGGAGGTCACTCAAGCCGTCTGGTACAACTTCCAGACGTCTGATTCGCAAAGGATGGCGAATTAGCGAGCCTGCACACAGCCAACTCCCTCCCTCAGTACGGTCAGTCGACAGGAAGGAAGAAGAAAGCGGAATACTAACCTTTCAGACGTCTGTATGATCTACCAGACGTCGTCCTCGCCGTCTGCCTATCAACCCAAACGCCTGATTCTGGAAATTTTTTCCAGAATCAGGGTGCGACCCGTCCTCCGCTTGCGACGCCGCCCGCGTCGTACCTCGCGCGTCTGCTGCTCAGACCGCAGCAGGTCCCTCTCCGCGTCGCTCCGCGCCCCCTGCGCCCTCCGCCGGCCAGCCAAGCCGCTCCGGCGAGGTCGCCCTCATGGCAGAGCTCCGTTCTCGCACGCCGCACCTCCTCCGCGCTCGCTGCGGCCGCAGCTGCCGCCCTCGCACTCGCGCTCACGCTCACTGGCTGAAGGAGAAGAAGGAGGAGACGGTGGAGACGGGAGGGGAGGCGTGCCCTTTTTAAGGCCGCGTAGAGAGGAGAGAGAAGGATTCGCGGCAGGGGAATCTGCAGCCGCAGGAGGGAGGAAAGGCGAATATGCGGTCTGCGCGCGCAGGCGCGCAAACGACTCGCGTGTGTCGAAAATAACGGATTTACAGACGTCTGGAAACTATCCCAGACGTCTGGTCCGACGTCTGGGACACATCCCAGACGTCTTAAAAGACGTCTGGGGCACGCGTTCGTAACAGATTCCCATGAGATCTACTTTCCTCCACCAAGATACTTGGGACCACAGTAATGACTTAAAAGTAATTTTCATAGAGAAATACACGATGTGTCATAATCTGCAATGACAATTAAGAATATGATCTAATATTCTCATGTTTCTTACATTTAAGCTTGTAATGCACAAATCCTCTCACTAAATGTGTTCACTTGCACATGACTAAACTACGTGGTCCTTGTGTTTGTTGCTTGGACAAGCTCTTTTAGGAGTTGCTTTCTTCCCTTAGGTAGACCTTTGAATAACGATTGTTCAATTCCTCTAATGCACCTTCTCTTTCTCACCTTATATTTTTTCTTCACCTCTTCTGCATAGTCAAGAAGGCCAGCAAATTCTTCTTGACCCTTGTTACTCAATATATTCAACCGAACTTCTACGTCTTCCTGTATTGTAATTTATTAGGCCTCTTTGTACATGTCATAACATGTAATACTTTTCTTGCAAGAATGTGATGTAAAATACTTACCCCACTATCAGTGTACTCATGTATCGTTTCCATTGTTTGTTCTTCTCTTGCCAATCATCCGTCATTCTTTCTCTTTTCCCAATCTTTTTGTATTCACATGAAATGGATTTATTGCTACATTCATGTTATTAAATTGAAAATATTTGTTGAATTCTATTAATTTCTTATTACCAATGTAGGTAGGACATTGTCAAGTATCATGTCATCACCGTTTATAGCTATCATTCCTGATTGATGCATTTTAATCTAATTAATTATAATAGGCATCTCATATGAAATGACATGCACATAACCTTTTTACTTCTATCATCATGCATTTCTTTAACTATAGACATCTAATGTAAATTAGTAAATGTTAACATGCATATATTTACTTCTCCGTAGGGAATGGTTGTCTCCCTACTTCCAACCCTTCCTTCTTCGCATGGTGACTACAAATTTATGTCATCCATGAGAATAAAATATAAAACCAACACATATGAAGGACTACTTAAATAGTTTTCATGTACATGAAATTCTCTATCTACTTTATTGAAGTTCTTTCAGCATGTACATGTAGAGAATATATTTGGACTTATATAATTATCTATTAATAGTAATTACCTTGCTAGGAATTGTTCTCGATCTCTTTTCAATGCCTCCTTCCATACATGGTGCTTCTTCTTCACCCACCTCTTCTTTGTCCATGCTGCTTGCCTTTTCTCCCCCCACCTACAATTTTTACAAAGACTTTATGAATGGAGAAAATGTACTAAACTTCATTTTCATCAATGATGGCCTCGTACCATTTTTTATGCCAACGCTAAGTTGTCCTTTAGACTTGGAATCATGCATATGAGTTCCTTTGTTAATAAGTGACATATAGTTAACCTCATCCATGTTTGCCTTTCATTTACAAACATCACAAATTCTATATAGCATGTAGTACACCTTACCATCAGATGGATGAAAGCATCACTCCCTCCAATTTTGAAATTGCTATCCTCCTTTTCTTTGTCAACAGAGGAATTCTTCGATGCATTCATTTGATTCTCTAATTCTTGAAGTTGATTTACAACAAAATGCTTGAAATATACATAAGTTAAATGAGACATCATAGTAATTAAAAATTTAATTACCATGCAACACAACGTGGATGTAAATTTATCTTATAAGCTTGGATGCCGTGGCTATGGGGGCAAGGAATAGCTTTGCAACATCATAATACTCCTTCATGACAAGATATTGCCTCTTCAGGTTTTTGTACATTGTTTCTGTTTGTTGTGCATGCATCCTAATTTCAACGTTCTCCCTTTCTAAGAAATCAATCTTTTTGTACAGGTTCTCATTATCATCCTTCAATCCTTCTTCTACTTTTTTTTCAAGCTCTTCTTCAGTGGATTGTTTGACCTCAAATGACTTTTTGTTATGATATTTTGCATCAAGTGATGTGACATTTATGCCCATCATTCTCACAACGGTTGATACTTGTTTGGTATATTCCCATCTTTTCACTAACAAGAATGTTGTTAGTTTCGTTGGCTTGTTGAGATTGAACATCTTTAACGTCCACACCTACAATAGAGGAAATAAACATGTTACAGTTAATTTTATATGTGCTACTTATTTTTTCCTTTTCTAAGGATTACTTGTAGATACTTACATTGATGATGGACATGCACCTTTTTAGGTATCCTAGCCTTGCTCCTCGTGCACTCTTCATCTTCTTTGCCATATCATCAAACCCTTAATGAATTAAGGAATGTATTGGTTCTGTCCAATTATGTTGTCCTATTGCGTCCATGTCCCCTATGTATTTAAACAACTTTAGGTAGATATATTGATTTTCATGGGCAAAGAGGAAGCACCCAAAGAGAATTACTATCAATCGTTGCACTTGATTATAGAGGCCATTCTTATCATCAAAGTCCCCATCATATTTAAGAGCTATCCTTTTTAGCATTGTTTTCATCATTTTAATTATTGGGTCTCCACCCTTAAAATATCTTCCTTTGAATTTGGTAATGGTGACCGTTTTGGTTTCCATAGAGTAGTTGATGTGCTCTCCTTCCATCGAAAGCCCTATAATCTTTGACACATGCTGAATTGTTAATGAAATTACATGACTGCCAATTCTGAACCCCTTCTCATTGCTATTGTAATCTGTGAGTAGAATTGAGCAAAACTTCATTTCTTTCTTTGGATATGCGCATGTGCCGAAATGGCCAAAGAAAGCCATTTTAAATTCTACGTTCATCGCATTGCAACAGCGTGTATATGCCTTTGCAAATTTCTTCAATGAATATCTACATGATATGCACGCTCTTCCCTTTTAATCTATCCTATTCATTCAAAATTATTTACTGTTAGTATTGGATGTAACACTAAACAACATAATTGTCTCATATATGATTGCCATTAACACCAATAATTTACATACATTTCTTTCGAGTTGTTATCATCCACATTGAGATCATCTTTCCTCTCTTTGAGCTGAACGTTGCTCTATCTTTCTTAGCCATGCTCCTGCTCTTATGATTTGTTACTAATGTCCTTTGAACACTCTCAGTGAAAGCAGTGAAATTCTATATATTATCTGTCATGTACCTTATAAACCAGATCTTCAATTTCTATCGTGCTGGGAACGATGCTGCATTGTTTTATTTCAACAGATTTGTTCACAAGGATGCAATAAGTTCTTAACAAAATAAAAATTACAACTTCTTTCATTTTCTCAGTTATAACTATTTTCACCATACGAAAGTTTGCAATATGCTTTTTCTTACCCTATTTCGGTTTGTCCTTTAACAGGCAAGATAGGTTGATCATATGTGTTGGCTTGGAGTTAACATACTGTTGTTGCCGTTTCTTTCAATCTTCCTAGCATGCTCTACCACTTGTGAAATACTCACATACACTCACGTAGACGCTTATTTGTTTCAAGGCTCTTTGACGTGAAGTACATGTCAATATAAAGCACATAAAATCGATGTTCACTTCTCTAGGGTAATGATATGAAATATCAAAAACTATTGTGTGTGCAATATCGTTGACAATTACGCATGTCTGAAGTTCACTTTGTCGCACACCCACCTGTACTGATGTGGTGGTTCACACTTGCACACCTCCTACATAGCGTGTGAACATGTGTCTGCAAGATTAATTATGCACATGCATAGTTTTAAAAAATAGCGACATTTCAAGCATCGCCCCCGCCCCCCCTTCATCATCCCTTTCATTGCTGATGTTCTTGTCGTTCTCCCCCATTCATCATCCCAGATTTTCCCTTCTTCACTTTGATTTATTTGGATGGTCAGAGAAATGATGTCCACCACAATTGCTACTGCTCCCCTACGTTATAAGCATGATTGTGTCGAAATTTTACATGTACAAACCCTTGACTTCCACGAAGTCAAATGCTACTCTATTTGACATGATACACTTTGCTCTAACCGCACACCTTTTTTTTACATTACCCAATATCGTTCCATTTCCATGCAATGTGCACACATCATCATTGATTTGGATGTGTAACCTTCTCCATTTTCTTAACTTTGACATTACTACTAACTATATACCAACTGTATATATATGAGTAGCAAATTGGTTTCCTTTCAGATAACAATTACCACTGCAATCTATACCTTCGTCTACGCTACCGTTCTTTACCAATATTTCTTACGTAGTTATATTTATTTTCACTTTTTGTTCTTCTCATTTCCTCTCTTTTTCTTTCTTTTCACTCTCTATCCGATTGAGATTTAAACATTCTACATAAGATTGTATATGCTGACACATTTTTCTATCCAGTTTTAATGCCGGCACACATTTCCTCGTTTATTCTTACCTTGACAATCATTTTCAGGAAAAGAATTAACATTTCACTCATTGACATGCAGAACATGTCTATATTACCCACTACGCAGAATTTCATGGTTCAAGAGAGGATATATTGTGTCCATCACAGTACCGTCCAATACAGCATCAAATTACCATCACATTTCCCAGAAAAGAGTCTTCCGTTTACTGCATTGCATCCCGTTACCCACGTGCCATCTAAGACATACATACTACCATGTCTCATCACAAGAGGTCTTGAATGGTGACCTCCTTGTACTCTAGTCTCTAAGGTCATCAATTTGTTCCTTGAGCCTCTGATTCTCTCCTTTTAACGTCTCTATGTAATCCCTTAAGAGTCACAAGATATCCCTAGATACCCAAGGTGACAACCTTGCAGCTGGAACCACGGTAGAAGACTAAATGCTCTCTCCAACGTTACATTTCTTATCGTCAAATTTTTGTAATCAATCCTTACAATCATTACTTGGAGTTAGATCAAAACGAGCATAAGTTCAATACAAACCGTTCCAATCTTCTCACGCTTGTAGTGAACTTGGTGTATTAGATGCTTACTCAATGGTGTACTACCACAATTATTATCCTCGACTTACAAATCATCTTACACTTACAATATACACTCGTTCCTTTCGTTATAACTTTAGACCTTTCCTACAAATTTGATTTGTCACTTATCTTTCTTGATTTCATTTATCTAGAAAGAATATTGCTTAGGACAACCATTAGGGGTTATCAGGTGAAAACTAAGCATCCAAAAATTTCCCTCTTTATTATGATTTTAGATTCTAGGTTTACTCCCACATCCTGGATATATATATGTATATATGTATACCAATCTCTATCCTGTGTCTACTCATTTGTTCAAACTTTCAATCTCTTCGTAGCAGTATGTGCATGTCTACTCCCCCTCCGCACGAAATACGTCTCCTTCCTTCGAAAGAAATTCACGTCCATTCCCATCCCATAAAAGCACATCCAATCACCTTGAATACCTTCCCAAGTTAATCACATGAACTCCACCTACAACCCCCCTTGTTGCTTTTGAGGCCCCGTTTGTCAATGGGGTTAATCTAGGTTAAGGGTTATCTTATATTTTTTCCATCATTTCACTACAAACGTCATATCAATATATCAATTATTCTTCACTTTTACTTTTACTATTAAAAAAATACCTACTATACCATCAATTCTCACTTTTAATAATAAACAAATACCTACTAATACTCTCTACTCTCACTTATACTATTAAACAAATATCCACTAACATCACATTAATACACCAATCATTTTAACCATATACTTAACCCTATCCTTATTCCACCACTTAAACAAACATCATTTCCACTTATTCCATTTTAAGATCCCTTAATCCCACCGCCAAACACACCCTGTAGGCCCCGTTTGTTGGTGGGGTTAACCCAGGTTAAAGGTTATCCCAAATTTTTCCCATCATTTGAATATAAACGTCACATCAATACACTAATCATTCTCCAGTCTCATTTTTACTATTAAAAAATACCCACTATATCCTATACTCTCACTATTAATAATAAATAAATAACTATTAATATTCTTCATTCTCACTTATATTATTAAATAAATATTACTAACATCACATCAGTCATTTTAACTATATAATTAACTTTATCTTTATCTTACATCTAAATAAATAATATTTTCACTTGTTCTATTTTAACTCTCCTCACCCCACGGCCAAATGCACCCTGGGTGACACGCCACGTCTATCACGTGAACGGCTCTGCACTAGTGTGCACGTCAACTCGCCCTACCCGTCTGGTCCTTTGCCTTTGTCTAATGAAGATGTGCCTTTTTAATGAAAACAAAGTCACGTGCACTCCATGCCTATCCTGCCGGACGTCTCAAATCTGTGCATTTTCCTCCAAAAATACACGCTATATATGTTCACGAACCTGCATCGAACATTTCCTACATATCCTATCCTAAAAAGCACATGAACAATCAATACCATCCCTGGTATGCAAATCAACCTATGTTACTACAAATTTATTCATAGAAAATAAACATTCAACGTTTCATCATCATAAATCACATTCACAGTATCGCCACTGCATGGTCGAAATAACCCTAGTCACATTTACTCCACTGTGACCGTGGTGCAAGAAAATCACATTCCCAAGCAAACTGTCCATTTCTAGTTATAAGTTCTCCATATCTTGAAACACTTTCAACCAATCAAAAGCTCGTCGATTTTTCTCCATGAAACTAGAAATATAACTCACGGTAGGTTAACCCACGACCAAAAATCTGATGGGAAAAAATAACCGAGGGGGCAAAAGAAATTCACGAGAAAGAATTCACGGGAAAAGAAAACTCACCGTAGTTAAACTCAACATGAAACCCCTTATCACTTCATCCTATTAGAACTATGAACATGAGAAACAAAAGCACATCCTTTCTTAGTCTGGGGAAAAATCATGTTATGGAAATCTCTTTGCACGAATGTCTCCACTAAATAAAGCGTCTGTACTTGCAAGAAACAAATCATGTTCTTTAACGGAATACCTGTGCACTGCCTCCTTCCGAATGTTCCCCTTCCGATGTTCTCAAAGCTTGATGCATTTGGTTCTTCCATAGGTCTGTCGCCTTCCCATAACCATTTAGGTGATCAAAACGTTTTCGACGTGAAATCTTTCAAAAATACAACCTATCGATTTCATTACCGTACTTGTCAACCTTCTCGGTACGTTCACTTCTCAGATGGACTCCTCCAGATTCAAAGCACGTTTTCGTTGTCCTTCGATCTTCCTCCAAAGCATCTCACGGTGTGCTTTCCTACAAGGAGAAAGGAAGACACGATTTAAGATCGTCAAGAGATTCTGAGAAGTCGAAAGGGGAAAGGATGTGCAAGAATGTGCATTCGTGTGTACCTTTTATGTGAGACGACGGCTTTACATTGGTTAGGTAGGGGATCTGAAGCGACGCCGTCAATCTCCGTGCCTACTGCCCTCGCTTGGGCACGAACGCTTTCTGTGCCTCTTGGTGTTTGGGAGGGTAGGGGAAGGGAGGAGGGGTAGAGGGGGTGGAGGGTGTGGAGAAGACAGGAAAACATCATTTTATTCTCCGAGTAACCATTAAATACTAAATGTTTTGGGTACGTTTTTGTGTACCACAACGCTTCTGTTTACCATAACTCTTTATCAAAAGCTACAGACATACATGCCACAATTACTGAACTAAGATTCAACACCTAGGTATAGCAAATGCATATCCAACAACCAGGAATAGGTACACCTAATGAAATTTTAACTGAAAGAGGGGATGGGAGGTTGCAGGTTTCTTGAAGATTTCAACATTCTAAATCCACAGATGACGAATAACGAGGATCTACCTTGGCATTCAGATTCTTTAATTCTTTTACAAGTTATGAAATTTCTTAATTTATCCTTGTATACATATTTGGTTATTTGGTGTACGTATATTATTATTTAAGGCATCAATTCAATAACATTATTGCAAGCTGAATGTGCAACTCTCAATGCGTCATCATGGAACATCGTATATGACCAAAGGTTGTCCAAATTATTGTGTTACAAGTTTGAATTATAGTTTTTTTCCCATCAACTTTGTAGAGTGCGTTTTGAGTGGAATACCCGGTAAATCCACAAATGGAGATATAGATGTCTCCAGGTAGTGTTCGCATCCACAATCTAATGTTGGGGAAGTGAAGACAAGAAATAGATGAATTGTATCATTTTTGTGATAGTACGCATGCTAGATATAATATGATGGCATGTGTTAAAAGTTATGTTCCTCGGTGGTGATTGTCTCCAACGGTATGTGCTATGACGTGATGCGTAGTGTTTAATGATATGTGCTTTTGTGGTGGTTGTTTATGTCGGAATGCAACTCTATGATGATTACGGTTGTTCAATATGTTTTTCTCTTCTGGTGGCTATCTTTGATGTAAAGTACTAACATAATTGCATTCGATAGATTACTTGTCATGTAAAAATTACATTCAACATTGTCAGAGAACACATCTAAAGACCTTAGGTGAGACAACAAATCGTTCTTTGTTAAGAAATAAAATAGAGTAGGGTACAGGTTCATTGAGAATAGTGAATGGCACTTAATTAATTAGATAGCATGTCGAGAGGATATCATCTCCCCAATAAGATGCTGGCACATTATGATGGCTAAGATAGGTGCATGCAACATCCAGGATGTACCTGTGTTTTCTCTTAGCCATATCATTCTAATGAGAGATGTGTGGGAAGCTAGTATGATGTATAATCCCTTAATCATGAAAAACCGCATTAAGTGTGGAGGAGTTATTAGTTCTCACAATCTTCACATGCACATCAAAATGAGTTTTTATTTCAGTTAAGTTTTTTAATGTGACTTAAGAAAGACCCAAGAAATGCGAGAATAGTCAATAGTATCGGATAAAATCAATGGCCAAGTCTATAAGGGGAATCACTAGGAACCCATACATCAAAATGTGGTAACTTGAACAAAGACACTGAACTATGCCTTGGTTGACTTAGGATTGAGCTCCTATGATGTTTCCTGGTTTAGCAAGTCTCACACTAAAACACCGTAGTAGGTGGTATCTAGGGAATGATACATCTTAACTTCTACAAGGGTAGATGTTTAAGCGAATTTGTCATTTTTTAAGAGATACGTCATAATATAGGACAAACGTGTTCAAATCATTTAAATTTATAACTCAGAATCAAAAGAGTCCAAAGTCGAACACAGGGAGTAAGTAATGGCAATTCAATCTCATTAATTACAAAAAATATGAGCAATTATAATCAAAACTTTATTTAGAATAACTCCAAATGATATATAGATGAAATCAAGTATCACAGTGCAAAAAAAATGGATCAAAATGATGATTTGAATCACCAATTAACCCTTTGAAGTAAAGCTCAAATACCTTAAATATATCAATAGTAACTCAATCAAATATCCCACGTTATTAAATATCTCAACAACATTTAGAACCAAGGCACCAGCAGAGGTCAGACAAATGCACAAGGCTTCAGACGCCTTAAGTACTCAAGGCTTAACTTAGCTTCAACAGAACAGAGGCAAAGGCCTCTTCTTCCTCTTTCTTCCTTTGTGCCTCAAGGGAGAGGCACCCACAGCACAGCAGCACAAAGGCAAAGGCCTCCATAAATCGCCAAGTGTAGAGAGAGCGTAGCAAAGGGAAAACCCCCCTCTCTCTCTTTCCTCCTCTTCTTCTCTTAGAAACACAGGTTTAGCCGGTGAAGAGAACCTCATCATGAATCCTAACTAGCACAATTTAATCTAAATAAGTGTGAAGAAGCTCCTACAAAACTTAAACACCAGCTTAACTCAAAGAATTCTGAGTTAAAGAATAAGACAAATCATAAGGGGTAAAACTGTAATTTTACCAATGCAGTGCCCAAACATGGTAATTAAGGGTCTAAACGAAGGTCAAATGAGCTTAATAAGGAGGAAAGTGGGATGATCTGATCTGAAAAGAGTTATAGCAACTTCTAGGAATTAAATGACATTTTGTAACCCTAAAACAAACCTATTTTAATTCACGAGGCTCGAGGCAGGATAAAAATCAACTAAACCCTCTAAAATTCATGGAAAAATATTTCCTAGGGGTTATAACCTTCAATTTGGCCTTTGCAACCTATTTTGACCTAAAATGAGAATCATACCCAATTTATGACCTAATTTACGTTTTTATGCAAATTGACCAGTCAAACATGGTCCAACCTAAAATAAAATTTCACCATTAAAATCCTTAGGTTCAAATTAGGCTGGTATAAAAATTTGGGCCTAAGAAAAGATCATCTTGACCGACTTTACAAATTGGTCCTCTTAAATTACTTTTTGACCCTTATCTTTTGAAACCCTTGCAAATGCTCCCTATCTTTCTCGTCGTTCTTTGCAGAACAGTCCTCCCTACCATTTCTGAGCAGCGCCATACCTCCGGCGACCTTGCACGGAGGATGGTGCCGCGCAGGGCATGGCACCCGTTCTCAGAAACGAACGGGAAGTTTCCTATGTCGTCCTCTATCGCAGGGACCCTCCCATGACCCCTCAACTGGCCATGCCTCTCGTGTGAACGCACGAAAGGCATGGGTGTCCATTTCCGGCCATCTCCGGCGAGCACGGCACCTCGCCTCCTCGGTCCCCTCTCCTCGCCAGTGCCTTTATAAGGAGTGGCAGGGTCTGCCGTCTCCTTCAAGCTACTTCTAGCGAAGAAAATCCTCAATTTCGTCTCTTTCCTCTCCGGTCAGAGTGCCATAGCTTCCGACGATCCTTCTTCCTCCTCCTCGTCGCTCTACTACCATACCTGCAGCAGAGCCTACTCTACCCCATCTTCCCACGCCAGGCCGCACCAGCTGGCGCCCTCAGATCTCCTCCTCGTCGCCGATAACCCCCTCCTGGGCACCTTCATCCCCAGCTCCAGCAGGCACGAGCCGGATGTCTTCCTCTCCCTCTTCGTCGACTAAGTAGGTAGGAATCTTCCCCTTACTCTCCTTTCACTTTTCCCTCATATAATTAGCATTTCAGACCCTTCGACTGCCACTACCACCCCCATCTGCTTCACCTCCGGCCGCCATCTCCGGCAAGGTTGCTCCACCTTCACAGGCCATTTCACCCCTCGACGACAAGCCCAGAAGCTCCCCCTCACTCCACTCAAGCGTTTCCCCCACTCCATTCACCACCCTTCACCTCCCGACCACCCCCTGAACACACCCACTTCCGCACACACAGTCTGCCCTAGGCACACTGACACAGGCGCTCTTGCGCCTCGCCAACCATCGCACTGCCTTCGCCACACTCCGACGAGGCTCCCTGCGTTGTCTGATGTGGCCGTGAGGCTATCCTTGTGATTTCAGGTCTCCGCCTCCTCACCGCCATTAACGAGCTGCTGAAGCTTCTTCGCAGGCAACTCCAGGACTCCTCCAGCCCAGGCGTGAGCTCCAGGCAACGTGGGGTGCTTCCGCGAATGCGCCCAGGTTCGCAATTGGGGTTGCGAGCCTTCGCTGTTGCCCCAATTGCCAGCGCCATCTCGCCTGCGGGCGCGTGGAGCAGAGGTGGGACTTTAGTCCCACCTCGTAAGTGTGTGGCCTCGCGCCCACACTTAAATTGAAAAAGTGACTTTAGCTGTTCGCCTTCGATACACAGGGGTCAGGTCCCTCACCCACGCACGCAGCGCGCCACGCGCTCGCACCCACCCTAGCCCATGCTCACGCCCCGCGGGCTTGGGCTGAACCCGACTACCTGACCAAGCACTCCTCGCCCACCACCGCACGCCAGTGGGCCTGGTCCCGGGCACGTTACCCGACCCGTATACCCGCGAATGCTCTGGGATCAAACCTTTGAGAGAGAAATAGAGAGAGAGAGACGTGGGGAAGGGGTAGGGGTAGGTTTTGCACTGATAATTGTGTATGCGCGCAAGGAAGAAGGAAAAAGAAGGAAGAAGCAGCCGAAGGAAGAAGAAGAGAGGAGGAGGAGCGGCTGAAGACTTAGCTGCACTGAGCAGCTGCTGAAGAAGAAAGGAAGGAGAGGAGCTGAAGGAAAAGAAGAAGAGCCGCACTGTAGCAAATGCACAGTTAAGCCGTCTGAGCACCGAGTTAGACGACGGAAGGTCAGTGGCCAGAGCAAAAGAAAGCAAAGAAAAAGAAGAAGACAAGAAGAAGAAAAGCAGAAACAAGAAAACCAGAAATGAAGAAAGGAGGAAGACTTAGCAGCTGAAGGAAATGAAAGAGAAGGTAGTAGCCTCTGCAGCTGCAAGGAAGAAGAAGAGAAGAAAATCAGAAAGGAAGAAAGGAGAAAGAGAAAGAGGAACCACAGAAGCAGAGAAGAAAAGAAGAAAGAAAAGAGTCGAAGCCAATCACCCCTTCTTTTTCTCTCTCTCTTAATTTTTGTAAAACCTTATATATTGTGAATTTATAGGCTTCTAGAATTATAGTTTGCTCCCTGAGTTCGACCTCGGGAAACTTGTCATTCTGAGTAATAAATTGTATTAAACTGGTAACTGTTCTTGTCATATACTCCAACGACTGTAATTACCATAGCGACAAAGGACCGCACCAGCCGGGTAATCGGGTGGGTAATTGGGAGTGAATAGGGTCTAGGCCTATAGGCGTGGTCGCAGGTGAGGAGTGGGCGCTTAGGTAAGCAGGTGAAGGTGCTGGGGACCCGACCCCCGTGTCTTGGGTGAGGAGTCAGGGTGACAAATTCCACTTATCCCGCTCACTCAGCTGCAGATTCTACGATGTGGGACTAAATGTCCCACAGTCTTTGCGTGTGAGCAACAGATGGCGGAGGGTCCAATTGAGGCTGCAGTTGTGGTCGCAAGCATCAATTAGGAACCTGGAGATGCACCTGGAGGAAAACTGCAGCATCTGGGGATGTTACCTGGAGGAGTCGTGGCTGAAGGACTGCAGACGAGGTCGGAGGAGTCGAGGTGGCGATGAAGGTCCAATGATGTACCTGCACCCACGAATATGACCTTTCAGCCATGTCAAAGGCACAAAAGTTTCTCCAGTGTGCAGTGAGTGCGTTGGTGGCAGTGGTGTGGTGTGTGGTGTCGTAAGGGGGGTTGACGGTGACGGAGGCGACGTGCGAAGGAGGTGGTGTTCAAGGAGGCGTTGCAGTGGGTGGAAGCCCAAATTAGGAGAGGGCTTTTGTAAAGTGTTGTGTGGCGAAGCTTATGGAGGTGGCGGCGAGGTGTTTGGTGAAGTGTAGCGGGCTGGAGGCTACGTCGGAGTGTCGCCAGAGGCAGGGAAGATGAGGGTCGTGCGGGTGATACGATGGTTGTGAGGGTGTTGTGAATAAGGGGAAAGGAAGTAGAGAGAAAGAGGGAGAGATAGAGGGACTTAGGGGTGAAGGGGGTAGACGGAGATCCCCGGCGTTGGAGAGCAGAAGCCGAAGAAGATGAGGAAGTCCGGTGAGGTGGCGCGGCAACAACGATGAGGGAGGAAACCCCTGTTGTGGCTAGCGAGGAGCGGAATTGAGAGGGGAAGGCAAAAGGCCGTCCAATTTAATGGTTGGATGTCTGGAAGAGGAGGACAAAGAGGGGTCACCTGAGCAAGGTGCGAAGGTGGCCGAAGAGGGAAGGAAGAGGAGTTTCTCTGACCAAAACTTACTAAGGAGCACGGTTATGCGTTGGGGAAGCTTTTATAGAGTTTCAAGCAAGCTTCCAAGCTTGGAAACAAGCTTGCAAAGCTCTGATTTTGAGGAAAAAGATCCTTGAAATCTAAGGATTCGCATGAGCTTTTTAAGGTAATTTGGGATCTAGAATTAGGTTTAGATGATTTAGGACTTCCTCAGGATCTTCCCTTCCAATTTTGAAAAGGATTGACCAAGCAATCAGGGAGGAATCCGTGATTGAAAGCTTAGGTTCATGGGTTCACACTTGCCATGGTGGTAGGGACCCATTTGAAGAAAATTAAGAGAAGTTAGGGGGCTTTTTGTAAATATTTCGAAAGTTAGGGGCATGAATGAGAAGGAAAGAGTCAGACTAGACCAAAATGCAAACTAGGTCAAGATAGACTCTGATTGGGCCCAAATTTTGATACAAACCTAATTTGGACCCAAGAAATCTGATGGTGAAGTTGGATTTTATTTTCAACCAAGTTTGATTAGGAAATTTATGTAAAAATCCAAATTATGGTAGAATTGTGTCTGTGACTCTGTTTAAGGTCAAAATGGGTTCCAATGGCTAAATTAAGGGTACCAAATGTTGTGGAATATTTTTATATAAATTTTAGAAGGTTTAGATGGATTTTATCCTAACCAGAACATCGGTAATTTAAGTGGGTCTGAAATTAGGGTTTTGGGTTACTGTTAATCCTTGAAATACGTGAGAAACTCATTTCTGTCTGCATGAACCCACTTATTAGACTTTAATGCTCATTTGACCTTTATTTCACCCCTAGCCAACCCCTTGGTTATTCTGTGTTCATGATATGCTGTTAAAACTACATAATTAACCCTGGTTTCTGGTTTTCTTCTCAAATCATAATAAGGTGGAGATATAACCCTCAGATAAATATGTTGGAGCTTTTATCTTTAATTCCAGACAAAAATGGGTTAGTTAAGACCTATGATGGTGTTTCCATCAGTAGATGCCTGAACCATAGATACCACAGAAAACTGGAACCTCCTTCAAATGATGTTGAGGCATGACCAACTTAGTGAGTTTGCTTTAGGTGATAGAACCCTCTTCCTTACAGCCATAGTCAATCACTTGCCCTGTCAGTATATCCTGTAGCATAAGAGATATTGCATGGCATGACAATAAAGTTCCTTGATAATACGACTGACAGATAACAAATTTAATGGGAGCATGTAAAACATTCAATAACTAGATATTTGGAGCTATCTAAATCTCCCCCTAACTAGTGATGGGAGAATTCATGCCACCAGTTGCAATAATAGTCCTCTCGGATGAATCAAGCTGTAGCTGAGTGAATTGTTTTGCCTTGCCACAGATGTGGCTGGAGGCACCCAAGTCCACAAGCAAATCTATACTAATTGCAACAATAGATGAAGTAGGATTTATACTTGATGTTTTGGCAATAGTTGAGGCGTCACTGATTTCAGAAGTGGAGGCTTAAGGCATAGGTTAAATAAATGACTTAACATATGAACAGTATACCTTTTCCTTTTTGATCTTATATTATTTTGTTTAGCTTTGCTTTAATCAATTTTTGCTGACATACTTCCTTGGGTTCCATACTCAGTTGTACTTGAGCATCCATGTGTAGTTGAGCGATCAGGTGTAACGCATGTGGTTGGTCCTTTTGCTGCAGGCCTAGTGCGATACCAGGAGATGGTTCTTGTAGATAGTAGTTCTCGTTAGCTGCATAATTTTCCTTTTCAGTTTTCTAGTGATTGTGGTTTGCTACCCTAGTATCCTTTTTGTTTACTACTTTTTGATGGTGAACTCTTCTTTATTGTTGGTCATCACTCTCTTCTTTAATGATTTATAAATTACTATTTGCCTATTGTTATTTGTGACTTTGATCCAATACTTTGCTTCATGTTCTGTATTTGATGGCTCAAATCTCACTGGGTTACTTGGTTGGTGGGACCCTGGTCGTCATAGATATCTACCTAAATCAAATGTACGGGATGATTACCACTTGAGCTAACTAACTGGGTCAATGCTCAGATAGAGATCTAAGTGTCATAATAAATCTAAGTGGGGACAAAGGTAGTCGAAATAATGAGCAACAGGAGGGAATTCCTGGTTTTAGTAAAAGCAAAACCTATACGTATGTATGCTCCCCTATCTATATTAATAAACTACTAGATGAAAGCCCTAATGAGCCACTTAGCTCACACTTACCTTGCATTTCCCTTTGAAGGATAGGATGTGGTATGTGTCGCGCTCAAATTGGAAAAATAGCATATCGAAATTAATAACTAACTTAATTATTTATAATTAGTCTGAGTCAAGTTGAATCCACAGGGATGTTATGTAGTTGTGTTCTCTGATCAATTAGACAAGTTCAGGAATTTTTCTAGAATTTTTGGAAGTATTTTTGCAATTTTGTGGGATTTTATTTGGCAAGTAGGTTAGAAGAATTATTTTGACACCACTTGTTTATCACGATTCTAATATAATTCCACTGATCACAAAAAAATGACAATTTTATATCAGAAACTAGACTCAGTAAGAAAACTAATGATAATGATTTCACACAATTTTGAGTTGTAATTAATTCATTAAAAATCATGCAAGGTAGAATTTTTAGGTTTTATTTTCTTTATGATCCCAAGAAAATGCTCAAATTTTATCTTTTTTTCTTGAATGAATTAGACTGTAAAATTTAAAACATTGTTTCCTCATTTAACTCCCTACCCACAGACAATATGATAATTTTTGAACTACTATATACTACTGCACGAATTTTTGAAAATGAACTACTGAATGAATGCAAAATTAGAAATGTAAATGGGTATGAAATAGGTTTGTATCAATGTGAGAATATGCGTGGGACTTCAAGAAATAGAATCAATAATTAAAGGATGTTTTGACGAATAAAATACGAATGGTTGCTTCCCCTAGGCTTGTCCCATCTCACACAAATTCGTTAAGGGTATAATCCAACTCAACCTTGATGGTCATAGGCTTAGACTATCCTATACGAACGTCTGCACGTATGGGACAACTCAGTTTCTTGACGAACCATACAAGTGTAGTTAAATTGTCTAAAATTAAGTACGTATCAATCGTACCCCCTAACCCCCATGCAAAGGAATTTAGCTACTCATAGATGTAGAAATCAAACACACAATCTCAAAGGAATAAAACATAATAATTGAATTGCAAAAATCACAGGTTCTGCAAATAGATAATGACATTATGAATATAGTAAACCCATGAACCCTTCGAGATGTTCACATGGCTAATCTCCTCAACAGTGATGATGGTGAGATTCTATGTGATCTTGTGATTCCTTACATCCTACAAGTCTTCTCGAAAATCCTTCTTAAGTCTTCCTCCAAGCAGATGTTCTTCTTGTTGTTGGCGTGGACGCTATGATAGTAATAATGGAGAGGAGGGCGGGGGGGGAGTGTGGGTGCATGGGCATGTAAGGGGGGCTTTATAGACAAGGGGGAGCCGGCCATGCAACTTGGAGGGAGGGCTAGGGTTTGGATTTAATGGAAAGTAGGAATTAGGAATCCTATTAGGATTAGGATTCTAAAATATGGAAAGTGGGATTTTGGATTTTGGAAAGTGGCTTCCTGAAAACTAGAGTGGACGGCCACAAGATGGAGGCTTTTATGTTTTGTGTAGAGGTTCTTAGGGTTATTCTAGGTTGCATGCCCATGTGAACGCAAGGTGGAATTGGTGCCATGTTCACATTAAGAATGTGAAGGTAGGCTAAAATCAATCAAGTAGTTGATTAGAATTAATTAGGAACTTGATTTATTTGAATCCAAATAACATTATACAGTTATTGCAAGTGAATTTTTATGGAGGAGGAGCATCTTGGATGTGCATGGTAGTAGAGGCTAGGGCTAGGGTTTTTGCATGGGATTTAGGGTTTTGCAGGTTTTGACTCCATTTTTGGCTCCAATATTGCTCCTGATTGATTTTGACTTTCATTTCTACTTTCCATCCCGACTCTACCTGTAGAATAAGCATTAATTACTATTCTAAACAAAAAATAGACTCATCAACACATAAATAACCCATAATGCATAGATGCAAATATGTATAATATGAGCTTTCCTAATATATTTATGTCCTTACTACCATGAAACTAACATTAATTAAGCATGATTTAGATAAATAAACATCTTCATTAAGATGAAAATGGTAAATTTTCTGCATCATCTTCGGATCCAGGAGTTACAGTGTCGCACCAAATTCATGAGGGATTGCTTGTTAGTGGCCAGGACTTTGTTGCCAGTTCCTTGAGGGTTTGAGGACTACTTCACGAAGTCGGGGTGGGAGGAGTTTATAGGATGAGTATGAAAGAACTACTAGGTATGCTATAGCATATGGTGGATCATCTTTTGTTTATATGTACATGTGATCCCTTTATACTCTTGTAATAATTAAACTCTCTGAACAATAGTGGTAATTTAATTATGGTGGTGATTGTTATACATGTCTTTCGCTCTTGCTTTCACAGTCATTTGTTGGATGTTACATGCCCAAAATAGGTACATGTTGATTACAATTGATCTATAGGATTGCGTACTAGGTTGGAATTCCAGTGTGCCACGTTAATCGATTAAGAGAAGCAGTTAATCGATTAATCTCAATTCTGTGAAGAAAATTAATTGCTTGATATTGTAAATTAATCAATTAAGAGGCCAAATAGAGAGTTCTGAAGTGGCCTTAATTGTTGCAAGCACTTGAGTCGAGTTTTAGGAGATGCACGTTGTAGTACACTCAACAAAAATGCAACAACATTTAAATTTGTAAAGTGCTCGAAAACAGGAAATGAGTCCGAGGTCGTTTGCAAGGAGCAAGTTGGCAAATTTACAACACTAATCACAATTTAAATCAATGAGCTCAATCAATTAAGCATAAGAAAGATATTCAAGGAATAATAATCTACTCTAATAATGTATTAAAAAATAATCAATAGTATCTCAAAAAATCAGTGGGATAAAAAGAAGAATAAAATCCTAAAAATTGTGATTTAAATCACCACTTAAATCCCACATTAAGCACATATCCCAAGGAAACCAGCCAATGAATATCTTAACAGTGGTTAGAACCACTTATGTAAATATCCATGTCAAATTCAGCCTCAAATAACTCCACAGTATTAAATCAGATGTCAGACTAGAGAGCCAAATGACTTAACTATTCAAAGCTCAGAACAAGCATAAGGGTGCCAAGCCTTACAGATGCAAAGTGTTAAGCAGGCACACATGCATCTTGAGGCATGAATAGTGCAAAATCTACCTCTACCCTCCTCAAATTTTCTTCCTTCTCTCTCAGGATCGGGTAATCGGGTTTATAAGCGGGTAATCAGATCTAGGTAACGGGTCCAGACCCGTGGGCAGCGGTCGCAGGTGAGGAGTGAGAGTGAGTGGGATAACACGTGCATGGGGGACCTTACCCCTCGTGTTATGAGGCAACAAGCCCCCTTTCACTTTTGACTTTTATGTACTCTCCTTTTGTGTACGAGGTTCCTCGCATGAAGTTTCAGCTAGGTTCTTCATCTCAATTGTGCTACTTCAGCGAGCCTTCTTCCAATTGAAGGTGCTGCTGGGTTCGTGAGATGGTTCCGCAGCTCCTGGAGTAGGAACCAAGCCTTGAGATCGATGGAGCGCAGCGAATGACGGTGGTGATTGGGCAGCAGAGAAGCAAAGTTTGGTGAAACCTGAAAGGCAAGAATATAGGCTAAACGCCCCAATCAGAAGGTCCAAAAGGGTCATCGGAGTGCGTGGAGTGTGACGGTGGTGTTGGCATGGTATTTTGATTCCTAGGGTGGTTGGACGTGGTCGAGGTAGACAAGGGTGGTATGGGTTGTCTGGTGGGGTGTTTTAGTGGGTGTGAGGTGGAATTAATTAAGGGTTTTTAAGTGGAGAGGTGAAGCGGAGCTCCTGGAGGTGGTGGCATGGTGTTTTGAGGTGTGTAGCGGCGACATGGCTTTGCTAGAGGCATCGTCAGCCATGAAGAAGATGACGAGGGAGAGAGTGGTTCGTCAGTTGAATTAAGGAGATAAGAGGTAGAATCTAACCTAAAGAAGGAGAGGAGGAAGATCAACTACCTAAGAGGGAAGAAAGGGGAGGAATTGGCATCAGTTGTGATTGGCCAGTGTTGGAGATGGTGAATTCTCCGGTGGGAGAGACGGTGAGGAGGAAGGAGGTAGGTAGCTCTAGCTAACGTGCACTAAACGTAGATGAAGTTGGGGAAGATGTTCCCTCTGCCTATTGTATGTGGCAAAGAGAGACGACGGAGATCGAGGAGCTCACCAGAGTTACGGCAGAGGTGGCTAAAGGAAGAGAAGGAAGAAGAATTTTGGGCCAAACCGGACCAAGGAGGATATTGGGACCATCATGAGCCTTTATAGAGCTCATAACTGAGCTCTAAATGAAGGAGGCTTGATTGAGCCTCGATTTTGAATTAAAGAATCCCACGAATTTCGTGGGTTCACATGCTCTTCTTGCCTTGAATCAAGGTCTAAAATTGCATTTACCTGAATCTCTAATGTGTGAACTCCAATCCTACCAAATTTAGTAGGATTTGGAGGTGAATTGATGAGGTTTCCAATTGGTCAAAGGTTGGCTGTGTAGGCTTTGACCCAACAATGGCAGAAAGGGTAAAACTGTGAAGAAGATGAAGAAGTTAGGGACCTGATTGCAAGAATATTGAAAGTTAGGGGCTTAAGTGTAGGAAATAGAGATTTAAGGGACTAGATTGCAAACTAGGTAAAGAAGGACTCTGATTGGGCCCAAGTTTTGGCCTTAACCTAATTTGGACCCAAGAAATCTAATGGTGAAGTTAGATTTCAGTTTTGACCATGTTTTACTAAGAAATTTGCATAGAAGCCCAAATTAAGGTAGAATTTCGTCTGAAACTGTATTCCATGTCAAAATGGGTTCAGAAGGTCAAAACAAAGGTACCAAACCTGTTAGAATATTTTTCTATGAATTTTAGGAGGTTTAGATGAATTTTATCCTGAACAGAACCTCTTCAATTTAAGTGGATCTGAAATTAGGATTTTGTGTTCTGATTTAGTTATCGAAATACGTGAAACCCTATTTTTGTTTGTGTTGACCGACTTTTTGAACTTTAATACTCCTTTGACCTTAGATAAACCCCTGGGTGACCTCGTGGTTACTCTACATTCATGATGTGATGTTAAAACTGCAGAATTAGCCCTGTTTTAATATTTTTTCCTTAAAGTGGATTTGAGTGGAATTTCTATCCTCAGGCAATTATTCAAGAGCATTTATCACTTGATTTTGACTAATTCAAGCTATCTATGGCTAATTATGGTGCTACCATCATACCTCCATGCCTAACTTTTGCTAGCCCCCAGCAAAATCATATTGAAAGAATTAGATCTTTGGACCATACTTTGATGTTCAGATGCCTAATTTCTACCACTCTTTAGAAATTAGAATAGAATGCTAATAACATGCCAAGAGGTACTCAAGTACCATCTGAGATCCAAACCTGACCAGCTTCATCTTGGGTCTGTTGCGAAGGTTTTTAAAGCTCGCAAAAACTACTCAGAGGTTCGTTAACCCCAACGGTTAAAGCACCCTTGTGTAGAATGTATCAAGTCTAGGTTCAGCTTGCCAGTGTGCTTTGATAAGAGAGAGATGAAGAAGGATTTCTTTTTTTCATTTTAAGAGTTTTCACTGTTTTCTTTTTATATTTCCCTAAATCTGGCCTCAGATTGGCTCTAAACACGATCTATGTCAGATTCCGTGTCCCTACCATCAATCCTCGAAGGGTCCCTGGCTTTCGATGCTTCGGGTTAGCACTGCCAATGGCAACCCCCAGAACCTTGGCTTTCGACTCTTCGAGATAGTGTCACCCATGGCATTTTGTAGCTATATTACACCCTGTCAATCAACATTTTGGGATAATCCCGCCCATGGCACTTGAACCAGCATAAAGTGCTTACATGCCCTCGGTAGGATATTTAGATATCCTAGGAGATAAGCACCGAGGAGATGATTTATTAATACGCATCTTCGAGGGGAGTATTTTTCATTCCACCTCACCACACTGGGAACTTGTCCAATCAACTTGTGTCTTCGCGTCGCTCCTGTTGGTGCAAGGGCACCACGATCGTCAATTTTGATGATAACAAAATACTTATGTTTTAACATTTGCATTTGAGTTTAAGATTTCAGGATAATTGCAGATGGATACAAGTGTGAAGGAGCTTTAGCTCGCATCTATGGTGGATTGGAGGAGCTCACTGGAGGAGGAGAAGCTTCATGTGGATCAAGAGCTTAAAGTCATGAAGAATAGGATAGAAGTCTTTTGTATTCTTGTAACTTGTAATCTATTTTTGTTTGTTGTTTCTTTTTTCTCTTTATTTTTGTCTAGATTATATGTTAAAGTGCCTCAAAGTAACTAAACCATAATTCTAGGAACATCTTCTAAACCCTAAGACACTTAGACAACTCTTAGAGAACTTAGAAAGCTTAAGTAGGCTTCAGACAGCCTGATCAGACGTCCAATCTGAAAATCAGACATCAGATCTTGGACTTTAAGACGTATGAATGTTGTATCAGATGTCCAAACACTTAGGCTGGAGAACCACCTTCTGTCTGCCACTTTCAAATGTCCAGCTCTTAGTCCAGACGTCTTAGTAGACATCTGATGACCTTATCAAATGTCCAATTAGTAGAACGTTGGCTTAGAAATTTGATCGTCGAAGAATGACCCTTGATCTTCTATTAGGCATCCATAAAGGACCTCAGACATTTGATATATAGATGTTAGTCTCGATTGAGCCAAAATCACTTTGCACAGATCTAATAGCCATTTGTGCCTCGGGAAATCCATTCCTGCAATAATGTAGGTTTCCAGATGTCCTGACTTAGTGCCAGACGTCCAATAAGTCATTTGGCTAACTTACACTAGAACCCTATTTAGGTTCGATTGAAGTCAGTAAGGAAACCCATCTAGGATTAGATGTCTAATGTAATTTCCAATCAGCTTAAAAGTAGTTTCCAGACGTCTGATACTCTTCCCAAAAGTCTGATGACCCAATCAGAATCATTAATGATTCTAATTGGGGCTTGATTTGCCTTGGGATAATTACTAACGGCTACCTAAGGCTTCCATAGCCTTTCGCAACCTTCCTAGACCTTCTATAAATAGAGTACCATTGTCTTGCAAATACACACCAAGCAATGCCATTTCCATATCATTTTGTGTCTAAAACACTTTAGAAGAAATCTTGCTCTCCAAACCGCTATCCACTCTTGAGAGCTTCATCTTCACTGCACACCTGCTCTCCCATCCTTACATTCAAGAGCGCTACCTGTGCCATTGCATGGTTTACGCACCTGTGTTGCCAAGCCAACACACTTGCACCAAAGGGAAGATCCTTTACCTATAGTAGCTAGATTTAATTATTCACTTTGTGGCTTTATAGGATTATCGTAGTTTTTATTATCTTTGGTTGGGTATTCGCTTTGCGAATTCCCGTCTCCTTCGTGAGACAAAATACTCCTCGTGAAGAGGAGGGGTTTGAAGTTACGCTACCCTCTAGTTCAAAGTAGCGTGGTTGTAAGAGGTTGAACTTCTCTCGTTTAAGTAGTTTAGATAGTGGATTTGATCGACTATGTCGATCGAGAAATCCTAAACCGAAATGGTTTAGGTGGTGGTTTTTACCCAGGTTTGGATTTTCACCTAAAAATCCTTGTGTATTTGTTGATTGTGATTTTTTTGAGATTGAATATTTTATTTCCGCATCTTTTTCAGATTTCGGAAATCTCACCCCCTCTCGTAGGGATTTATAGCTCCTACCTTAGACCGTCAGGATGACTTTTCAAGACAGAATACTTTTGGCGTTATTTCTTCGTTAAGCGCACTGAACCAGACTAGTGTGCGATTTTGGGTGCTTAGGTTACCTAGTCTTGCAAGCCAAAGGGCAGGCAACAAGGTCGAGTACTCCCTAAGCCTTAGACTTAATACATGAGCTTCGCACTTTCCTCAACCTCTTGAGGACTAATCTGGATCTTAACGAATACGTGTGTTTAAGCCCTAAAACAAGCCCAAGAGGCCTAAGTTCAGTACTTTTACTAATCTCCTTGTCTCTAGCACTTCAGGACTTAATCCTTATTTTGATTTGGTTTAGAACTTAAGTAAATCCCATAATCAATTGATAATACTATCGATTGTTTCTTGATTTTTTTTGCTCCTTTTGACATTCTGCATTTCCTCCTCTTTTCCTCATCAAGAAAGATTTTCAATTATTTCACAAAATTTTCCTCCCTTTCTTCCTCTTCTTTTTTTTTAATATATATTTTTTGTAGGAACCCCTCAGAGAATTGAATTTCCTATTTGTTTGCACTTTAACACCCCCACACACCTAAGTTTTGCAATGTCCTCATTGTAAACATGGAGGCTATGAATTCAGCTTGGTTCAAGGTTTACAACAAGGTCAAAGGGTAGGTGAACGAGTTGGGATGACTGTTGAGGACGATTTAAAGCTTTGATACAAATACCAATGGTGGAGTCAGTTGTTCTAAAGTTGAACCCTAAAGTGCAATAGGAGTGTAGCTCAAAAGGATGATTAGAAAGATCTCAGGCTTTTGGGATGACGAGTTGCCTCCTGTTAAGTACTAAATTTAATGCCTTCAGCTGAGCAGAAGGTGGTCATGGAGAAGGGGTGGTCAAATTGGAGGAATTCTTTAGAACAAGCACCTTGATGAGTAGCTTGGTTGGTCCAACCAAGTGCTTGTTCAGGTCAACAGGCTGATGATGCAGACCAAACCCAGTCAGTTTAGTGTGTTGATGGATGTGAATCAATAGGTATGGAGCCCACCAAATACTTTATGGCTCAAAAAAATGTGGAAATGTGAATCTAGGGTTTGGCTAAATTAGTTTAACCTGATCAAAGTAGGGGTCCTCAAATGAAAATGGATCTATGGAAAATGTAGGAACCCTATTGGTGGGATCATAGAAAGATAAGATGTGTTTATCAGTCTGATCAGTGTCTGATTCTCGATTGAAAGATGGAGGTGAATCATATGCGACCGGATCAGAGAAAGGTGAGTTAGAGTAGAAATTGATTCTGGTGGTAGGTCAGGGTTGGGATCGAGTTTCGCAAGGCTCTGTATGAGGCATGGTTTCTTTGAGGTTCAAATCATCAGCCTCAGAATCAAAATCAAATAATGGATCATGGATACTAAGATCGTAAACTGGCTCGTAATCACCTGGAAACAAAGGTTCGCTGAAATCAGAGTATGATTTGAAAGCATCGGAGAACTTGCGACAATCAACTTCTAGACATGATTCAGGATCGAGATTTCCACCACAGAATAAATCATGATTCATGGAGTCAAAAACCTGGCTTCTATCTAACGTGGTCTCGGATTCCAAGCTCAAAGGGGTGTCCTTATTAGGTATAGGCTTGGATTCTGGGTACCTTGGGTAGATCCAATCAAATCTCAACTCTTCCAACTCCTCTGTTTTTGTATTGTAAATCGGTGCGACTTCCGAAAAGTCAATTCATTCTTCTGAGGAGTTTGGAGAGGTATAATCATCAAATACAGGCCCAAAATCACAATTTCGATTTAAAATTTGGTTCTCGTCACATTGGGTCTCATGATTATCCCAAATAGGCTTAGATCTAGATTCTAGGTCAAGGGTAGGAATTGGGTCACTAGAATCTGGACATGGTTCTACTGGGATGTCAGAATCACTCTCGAGGATTACCTTAATAGGATAAGGTGTGGGAATTACATCCTCGAGAGGTTCTAACTCAAGCTCATCACAGGTGTTTGGTAAAACAAGGCATGATGGACTATCTTCATTGCTCTCTATGGCTGGTTTATAATCGGGAACACCTGCAACTGGATCCACCCAACTCACATTTTGATCAGGTATGCCATTCTGCATAAAGTTTGAATCTGATTCCATTTGGATTGGGGTTTCACAACAACCTCTACTTTCGAACCCAAGCTTTGGGAAATCACATTGATCCTCAATATTGCTCCAAGATTCATCATCAATTTCTAAGTGAATATATGGGTATTTTTTATCAATGTCTTGTTGCAACAAATTTAACATATTTTCTCATTTCTCAATGTCATCTTGGTGTATCTCCCAGAGTGGTGGATTTGTAATACATTGTATGCCCTCTGTGCTTTGCAATTGCCACAATTTGCTGAATTCTGATATAAGGGCATCCCGGGTTGAACCATGTATCAGTTGGGTCAACATTAGATGGGCACGGTTCACAATGAGGTTTGTTGTTTCTGACACATTAACCTGAACTCTGCTAAATGGATTTGAGGTCCTATAAAATTCTTCCTTATGTCTAAGGGTAGCCTTGATCATTTTCTCTTTCATACTCATTTGGGATTCAGGTTTATTGAAAATCTTTCCTATGTTTTCAGGTTGCATTTGCAAATCAAGTGGTGGATTAGGATGTAGAATCAAATTCAGGTCCAAATCGAACTGATTAGATCAAATTAGATTTCCCCAAAAGATCAACTCTAATGGAGGTCTCTAGGTCAAACCTAGGGACCTTTCCTGTGTATGTGCACTACAGAATAGATGAGGGACTGGCTGTGAATTGGACCCAATCAAGGCACCTTAAAATTTTTGGATGACTAAGGTTGTTTCGAGGCAAATGATACCTTTGAATCAAAAATCTACACACTCGAGAATTACTTGGGCAGCCAAGAAGGGAGAGTCTCGCAAAAACCCCTACACGGTAGAGCACCCCCACGAGTTACAAGGTTTCGCCCACCCGACCTTCTTTGTCACTGCTGATCCAAGTAGACTGGAATGTATGAATCGAGACCTTAAGTCTACCAATTTTAACCCTAATTTGTGCCTTGAATTTCACTTGATTTAGAAGTTGATTCAATTTGTAACATAATTTAGAGGTTGGTTAGTACATAGGGTGAACCAACTTCACCTGACCTGCCCTAAGGTTGAGGATGAAATTTGGGTCAAGAACCAGATCACCCTAAATTGACTCTCAGGTTATTAGGTCCAAATTTTAGGGTTCCAGAGAATTTAGAGCCCTAATGTTAGGGTTTACTTGAATAGATTAGTTCAGAGAAGGGCTTGGATGGCATACAAATGTGGGAAGATCAATTTCCTTTAACACAGGAAAATGTGTACTAACACTTCCAAAACCTAACATAGAAACCCTAATTGGCTCTATTTCCAAGTCCAATTTGAATTCCAAATGTAACACTTTGAACTCAAACAAGAAAGTGAGTAGTCCAAGATGTTGTAAATTTAAGCGTAAATCCCTAATAGGTACAGGAAATCAAAATGGGTATCTCTAATCAAAATCATCTCACTTCAATCAGATTTAAATTAATTTCACAAATCAGGAAACTTTGCCCTATCCTCCTCAAATTTTCTTCCTTCTCTCTTAGGATAGGGTAATCAGGTTTATAAGCGGGTAATCGGATCCAGGTAATGGGTCCAGACTTGCAGGTAGTGGTCGCGGGTGAGGAGTGAGAGCATGTGGGATAACGCATGCATTTGGGACCTCACTGGCTGTGTTATGAGGCAACAAGCCCCCTTTCACTTTTGCCTTTTATGTGCTCTCCTTCTTTTGTTGTATAAGAGGTGGGACCAAGTCCCACCGTCTTCCTCGCACAAAGTTGCAGCTGGGTTTTTCATCTCAATTAGGCTACTTCTTTTGGGCCTTGATCCAATTGAAGGTGCTGATGGGTTTGTGAGATGGTTCCATAGCTCCTGGAGTTGGAACCAAGCCTTGGGATCGAAGAAGCGTGGCGAATGATGGCAACGATTGGGCAGTAGAGAAGTGGAGTTTGGCGAAACCTGAATGGCAAGAACATGGGCTAAACGCCCCAATCAGAAGGTCCAAAAGGGTCGCTTGTGTGTGTAGAGTGTGACGGCGGTGTTGGTGTTGTGTTTTGAGTGCGACGTGGTCGAGGCAGATGAAGGTAGTATGGGTTGTCCGGTGGGGCATTTTAGTGGGTGTGAGGTGGAATTAATTGAGGGCTTTTATATGGAGAGGTGAAACAAAGCCCGTGGAGGCGATAGGGTGGTGTTTTGAGGTGTGTAGCGGCGGCGCAGCTTCTCCAGAGGCGTCGTCAGCCGTGGAGAAGATGAGGGGGGAGAGAGTGGTTCGTTGATTGAATTAGGGAGATAAGAGGTAGAATCTAACCTAAAGAAGGAGAGGAGGAAGATCAACTACCTAAGAGGAAAGAAAGGGGAGGAATTGGTGCCGGTTGTGATTAGCCGGCTCCAGAGAAGGAGAAGACTCCGGAGGGAGAGACGGCAAGGAGGAAACCCTATTTCTGACCAGAACCCTCTTTAATTTAAGCAGGCCTGAAATCAGGGTTTTGTGTTTTATTTGGTTCTTGAAAGGTGTGAAACCCTATTTCTATCTGTGTTAACCTACTTTTTGAACTTTAATGCTCATTTGACCTTAGATTAACCCTTGGGTGACCCCGTGGTTACTTTACATTTATGATGTGATATTAAAACTGCAGATTTAACCCTTTTTTGTTGTTCTCTCCTCAAAATAGATCAACATGGAATTACCGTCCTCAGGAAATTATTCAGCAATAATTATCTCTGGATTTCAACTAATTCAAGCTAGTTATGATGGATGATGGTGTTACCATCAACCATTCTCTTTCTGTTGCCTTTAGGTAAATCTTAGATCAGGGAAGCCACTTACTCAGGAAAAGAAAAAATATATATATACAAAAAAAAGATGAAAATAGAAAAGAAAAGAAAAGAAAAGAAAAATATATATATATAAACCAAACTTCACCGCATAAGTATGACTAACAATTTGCCGTGGGTTTGACGTCCCATTGGCCGGTTGTCCAGAATCCAGCTCGCAAAATGCACGATTAATTCCTAAACACTTGGGAAGAAGCGGGAAGTAAACTAAATTGAGGAGATATACACTGGGTTTGCCCTTATGTAAACTCCATAAAAATAAAAAGTAGGGAGAAAGCTACCGATCGAACAGATATAGCTTTAGGTAGAAATTCTTCTTAAGGCCACCTAGGGGCGTAGAAACCTGAAGTCCGTTCTAGTTGCCGATCAGTGAGTCTATCACAATCACAAAACGATGCTTAGAACTTAAAGTTCTTTTTTAGTTTTAGGTAGGTTGGGTAATCGAAGAAAGCTGTCCCGAAACTCTAAAATCAAAAATCCAAAAAAGAAAAATTAGAAAAAAAGACAAAAATGTATTTGTTTTTGAATAAGGCGAGGGCTTGGGCAGTTTGCATTTTGGCAGAGACCCGAGCGTTGTTGAGTCTCTGTAGTTTAGGTCTGTAGTAGAAACTTCTTATTGTTGAGAAATAACTGATGCCTAAGTGATTTCATCTTAATTCTTTTAAAAATAACATGTAGTTTTGCTAGGGACTAGCAAAAGATAGGCGTGGGGGTATGTTGTGTATACATCTAATTGGCCTAAAATGTCTATTTATTTATGTTTCTAGGATCATAGAAGCATCATGTATTATAAATATTGTATAACATGCATCATCATACATTTAGATTATTTTGTACAAATTGTATATTACTTCACCTCTTTCTGTGGCTAAGGGGTGGTGTGACATGATTTTGGGATCTTGGATTGAGGATTCAACCGTATAGATTTGATCAGGGCGATGATTGGAGGCCAACGCCTCAGAGATCGCCTCGATCGGACTTCCATAGCACCATATGCAGTCCGAGGAAGACCAGTGGCTAGAGGGCATGGTGATGTAATTTGAAGCCTCAAACGAAAAATCCAACCACACGAATGGAATTGGATCGACGATCACAGCCCAACGGAGCGAAAATCGACCCAATACGACATTTGTAACGTCACCTGTGAAGAAAAGAAGATGGACAATCTAGATGGCGCCACGTGGTGCCATCCAAACCACTCACTGCACCCTGCCCAACTTCTTAAAGCACTGCAACCACTGATCTGAGCTGTTGGATCGCCATCCAACGGCCCATATCTTGCCACGTTGATTCAAACCAAGGTCCACATCCTCTGAAGGCAAAGGTCGCATGATCTTGACTGTTGAATCGAGATCCAACGGTCGTGAGCGTGCGACCCTTAAAACATAAACATGACAAAGAGAGGATGGTGGTGTAGTAGGCGAGTACTCTCCGTGGAGAGCGCAACATTCGATTGAATCCTCGCGAGCGGATTAAATCCACTGAAGGCAATAGTGGGCGCAATTCGCCTATTGGATGGAGATTGAGCAATAGCGGCGGCGGCCATGTGGTAGCATGGATGACCAACCTTCGTCTACGTGTGTGATAACGCATGTTCTAACACACCAAGTGCGCGATCTAAAGGCGCTGCAAGGATGGATCTGAATCGTTCGATACGGATTGAGCGACTAAGAATGTGCAACCCTTCACGTGTTGAGAAACGTTTGAAGGTGAGGAGGTGCGAGACGTGGCGCGATGTGGAGCGTTGCATCAGAGATGGACAGCTCTCCTTTGACGTGCAATTTAGCAACGTACGACATTTAGTGACATGCACAAACATCACTAAAGGCTCTACATTTATTTTAAAGGCCTTAAAAAGACCCTTTTGCCTCCATGACTACACCTATAAATAGCCATCTCCCCTTCACTTTTTCTTCATCCCTTCCTTCTTCTCTTAACCCTCTAAAGAGCTAAGAACAACTTCTTGAGCTCGCTTTAGCACTCCCAAGCTATGGGAAGCTCCGCTAGAGTAAAAAAATAAAATTTTCCACTTCTCACCTCCTTCGTAGAGCTCTTGCTAGACATCTTCTCACCCTCGTTCTGGAAGCAGATCCCACGACGTCAACACCCTGCCTCATCCTTGGTTCTTCCAAATTCGTCCTCCTGCCTCCATCTCCGCTCTCCTTCCTCCAGGCGTTGGTCGTCCAGCTCATCCTCCAAGCATTCGTCGAGGATAATTTCTCATCCCCTATCTTTTTACTACTTTCTAATGTATATTTTCAGCTTTATAGTTGCAATAAGTAGTTGTAGTTGACATTATCATGTTATAAAAGTTGTTATTCTCTCTCTCTCTCTTTGGGTGACTAAGGTGTAGGCTTCCTGTTCTTTGCAAAAGAGAAATAAAATCATCTTTGAGCCTATCCAAGAGGGGTTGATGTACTAGAGGAACACCATCCTCGTTTCTAGTGGTATGGTTTTAGTGATTTCTACAAGGTGCAGGGGCAAAATCGTAGATAAGGATATTTAGGTAGAAGTTTTTCTCGGATTGGGTTCCCTATATAAGTATCTATGACCATTATTTGTGATCAATTTCTTTTAAGGGTTTTTGACATATATGCCCTTGGTAATATTTGTAAATACATATATACCCCTACTTAATTCGTATTTACATATATACCCCCACTAATTAAACACCGTCAGATTTAATATCCTTCTGTCATTTCCCTTTTCATCTAGGAACCTAAAGTGGGTTAACCTTTGTCAACCACGATTAGTGGAATCTTGATACATCATCCAACAACCGATATTTGTGGAAAGGAGTGAAATGCTCACGTGCCTGATGGGGTAGGTGAAGAGAAAGGAGCGACCGCGCATTTCCCACTTTCCACCATTCCCTAGTTGCCGTACTCGATGCTGCCGTAGTCGCCCTTGAAGCCCTCGACATAGATGAAGGTGGACTTGTTGGTGGCGATGACGGAGGTGGGGAAGGTGGTCACATCGAGCAAGGAGAGGGTGGAGGCAGGGTCGACAGAGGAGGAGTCCACAGTCTTCTTGAAGCTGTCGATGACAAGGGCCTCATCTAGGGGCTTGTTGAGGGCATCGCTGGTGGCAAAGGGGTCCTTACTCTTGTCAGGGGCGGCGAAGGAGGAGGGGTGGTCCTCAAGGGTGGGCTTGGGTTGGTCATTAGGGCTGGAGGAGGGGAGGTAGGAGGCTGCTGCTGCTGCCTTGACCTCGTCACCGGTAGCCAGGGTCTCGAAGGGGAGCTCGAAGGAGGAGTAGAGGGAGGAGAGGAGGGAGTAGGTGGAGGAGCTGTCGTGTGGGGAGGGGTCAGACCAGGGGAGGAGGGCACCTTAGGCGTGAGACTTGAAGTCGAGGTTGCAGAGCTGCATCTTGGCTAGGGAGTCGGCATGGATGGAGGCGAGGAGGGCAGGGAGGCAAAGGGGGTCAACCTGGCCGTAGAGGATGAGGTACTTGTGAGAGAGCTTCTCAGGGGTGACATCGACGCCGCAACACCCACATAGAACGTAGATCCCCCACCTCCTCTGTCCTCCATCCTCCCAAACCCTACCTAGACATCCTCCTCCTCCTCATTCTCCAATGGCGTGCCTTGCCCTCCCCCTCCAATTGATCAACGACCTCGTCCTCCTCCAAACGCGCGAGTGGTCCCCCCCCACGCCCTCACCGCCCTCTATGCCTTTCACCAAACCCATCTCTTCTTCTGCAAACACCACCACCAATGCCAACACCAACACCAAGACATTGCCTCCCCCTCTGAGGAGGGGCAAAAATTGCCCTTGGATACAAAACTCCGCACATGACTCGATAGAGGATCCGACTGCCCGACTATAGGGTGTACAGGAGGAACCGGCTTGGCTCGCCCTACTTCAGATCAGCCGAATCCCAACCGAAACCCACCTAGCTTGCCAAAAGATTCAGCGTAACATGGGCAGAAGATACGATAAGATGGGCCTGACAACCTATACCCTGACAGCTACCATGTATCTTGGCAACTAGGGGTACTAGGGCCATCGAGTAAGGGTTCCTCCCCTAGATTATAAATAGAGAGGGAGACTCTCAGAAGAGAGGGCTTCTTCCCCAAGAGAGGGAGCGAAATCATGTAATAGCATGTATCCTCAAAATTATAGTGCATAGTTGGGAGCTTTGTCCTCCGTCTAGACGTACAACCCTTGCGATGGAAGTGGGTCACCAAACCCTCGTTCTCCTCTGTGTATGCTTGTGGATTGCTGCTTTACCCTCCTATGCAATGGATGATTTATGGCGAAGTAGCGCCCCCTACGCTAACAAATCTTTTGGTGACCTTTTGAGGCCCATCAAATGGCACCATCTGTGGCAAGCGTCAATGAGAGAGTCATCACTCTTCAGAGAATCCCACCATTGGGAGGAAAAGCCCCTTAGGTGCATAGCCTCGGCCCTCCTGGGAGAAAACTGTTGCGATGGTTGTAACTACTCGTGGTCCCACTCACAGCTTCCCTCCCTTTGGAGGGGCGCGGTCGGGTCGCGGCATCTTCATGCCTTAGTGACCTCGGCTCGTTGCCCGAGGTCCAACATTGGATCCTCCATCCCCAAGGTGCGGCCTAGTAAAAAGGAACCAGGAGCCAAATCTAGCGATCCCAGATATCCGCCCCTGCACGTACCACCTACTCACTCAAGAAAGAGGAAATGGAGGTCCCCCGTTGAAGGCACTTGGAGAGCCAGCTGAGGCCTCACGCGAAAGGATGGTGGACCCTAGCTCATGCACCACCCCCCTTAGGAGCCACCCTCGGGATAAGCTGACGCTTGGTCGTCCCAGGAGGAGTCCCCACCGATCTTCTCCAATGGCTCCCGCCTAGTAAGGGCCTGCGTGTGGATAGTTGCCCAGCTAACCGAATAGATCCTCCAAGGGCGTGAAGGGTAGGTCCTGGGAGTGCTCCGCCAAGCGCTTAGGAACCGGGGACAACCCTAAGAGGCTGTCGAGAGTCGAGAGGTGGGAGACCGAGCCTACCCAGTCTTGCTTGGGTTAGCTCAAGGCTCAGCACTCTGATGAGGGAGGCCCCACGAGGCAACGGACCCTGGCCACCTCGAGTCGAGCCACTTGATTCGCAAGCAAGGGCACAATGAGAGACCATGACGTGTGCTAGAATACCCAATGAGAGACCACGACGTGTGTTAACTCCTCCCGTGGATTGACCGAAAAATGTGGCAGTAACGACAGCCCCACTGAGGGCGAGAGTACTCCCAGACAAATGCACCCCTATGCCCGCATGTGAATAAGGTTCTTTCCACAAATGAAGAACCCCCTCTCTCAAGGTAGCAACTGACCCCCAGGGTGCTATCGGCTGCGCTGCGCAATTGCTGGCCACACTGTGCAAAGGTGTTCCTCAAGGAACGCACTCCCTTGGCCATGCACCGAGCGAACATGCTTGAGGGGAGTCGATCCACCAAAGGTCGCCAGGGTAGACCCTGCCGAGGAGGAGCCCTCTAGAGCACAAACCCCCTGGTTGCAGACTAGACAGGCGTGCTAAGAGGGGGTAGGCTCACAAGCTAGGACCCATTATTCCTATTATGCATCAAGCAAAAGGACGAGAGGCCTGTGAAGTGCCCGAGGGACAACCCCAAGAAGGGGCCCCGACGACCACGAGTGGCTGATGCGGTCTTCTAGGCAAACTGAGAGCCAGGCGGGTTGGCACCTATGGTCTGAGGCCTCTGCCTCCAACATCTCGGGTGCATCAGCACACAGACCAAAGCAACCCTCGAGAATGGAGATGGAAAAAATGGGTCCACAGCCCACTTAACCAAACCAATAGTAACACCTGCACTGCTCTAAGATGCTTAAGCCGAGTGCCCTTCCATGCTACCCTTTCCCAGCCAGTGTGACCATAGCCCATCCACCACTACGATGAAAATGCCTCCCACTCCTCCTGATAGCCACTGCGGTCACTGACCTTTGGCAATCAAGGAGAAGGGAGAGGGGAGGAGGACGACCCTCCTCCGACCAATTTGGAGGGAGATAGGCACCTCATCTTGGCTGCCATGTCGAAGGCGGCCAAGTTGATGGTAGAATCAGGCGGCCTGGCCGGTTAATCACCGATACGCTCGCGCTGCCAAAACCTCCCATTACGTGCCTGACTCCTGAATTATCATTCTCACATTTTTATTAAATGGAGGTGCGCCCATTAGATTCATGTATTAATACATTTATGTATCTATATTTTTGCAAGAATAAATTGGCATATCAATTTTGGCATCTTGGGTTTGTATCAGAAGAATAAAGAAAGAAAGGGATTCTAAAATCTTCATTTTGGAACCTATAATTATCCCCCATAATCAATTCTTTTTATCATAGATCTTCTTCTTTATTTAAGACAAAAATACCCACCATTCTCTATTTTCCATGCATGCACCTTCTTTCCTTATTTTCTCTCTCTCCCCATTAATATCTCTCTCTGATTCTTTATCTTTCTCTCTTTATATATAACAGGGAAGAGGATGGCAGGGGGGACATCTCCCTCTCCACGAAGAGGAGCATCTTCTTCCTCCATGGAGGAGAACCTTCTCTCGAAGACATCCTCGATTCCATCACCGCAAGCTCCACGACCACGGCCACGATCACCACTGCATCTCACCCACGACATTCCCATCACCATGGTCAGTGGTGGCTGGCACGGACTCGAATAGGCTTATTTAATATGATGATATTATCACCAAAATTAGTATAGTGAGTTAACCTAAATCGAATCTACACCAGTTTCACAAAAATTTTAACCTGGCCTACTTGATTTATCTTGGTCACTTTTAGGCCAAGGGTCGATCTCAGGGAGGCTAGAATTAGGAGATTAAGAAGTTTCTACGCCTTTCCTAGAACGTTTCTCTTCCTTGCGTTTACTATGTTTTTGATTTTTTCTACTTTTAAGATTTTTGTAATACTGTTGTCCTTGAGGCACACTCTTAAAAATGAAGTCCTTGACCTTGAGCCAAATGTCCTTGGCTTGAAGCACACATAACCCTCACATTCTTAAATTATTGTGTGTATTCTTCTTTTTAGCTCGTTTCGCATCAGATTTAGGTACGGATCCCTCACTTGATTGAGCGAATATCAGGGAAAAATATTCATGAATTTATTACAGTCGTTCCTCCTTGTGGATATGACCTAATCCACTGTGGTTAGTTTTACTGATAAATATTTTTGTTCGGGATTTTTCCACCATGCGATTTGTACTAAGATGACGTAATTTTCTGACATAATTTTTCTGCAAGCGAAATCTCCCATTCAAATGGTGTCGTTGCCGAGGAGGCAACAGATGCAATAGATTCACTTGGTTATTACTGATTATTCTGAGGTGTGAATTTATTTGACCATTCTTTATTTTTTTCTGTGCGAGGAATCTGACGAGATGACAAGCGTAACAGAGCGACGACGTTAATCTTGAGTGACGACCACACATGCAGAGAGGACGCGAAGGGAAGGAGACTTGGATCCAACTTTCTTCGGGGATTCTCCTTCGTCGTCGGGTTTATTTCATTTCAGTCTTCTCACCCCTGTCGCAATTGGGGCTAATTTTTGGGGATCTGTCCCCACTTTCTTTAGCAAGTAGGGCTATTTCTCTGTGTGTGTGATTTAGTTTCCGCTTGTTTTCCCTAAAAAGAAAAGACAAAAATATCGAGCTGCTTGTTTAGGAGTTGCATATCCTTAGGTGCATGCATTTAGGGGTGATTGAGTGACGTGCCTTCGTGCGTGTGTGTTAAGAGGTGTCGTTATAGTTGCACTTGATACGTCGGTTTTAAAAGAAGTAAACGGAGGTGAGTCCGAGTGTCGATCTCAGGGAGGCGTGGAAATCGGATTTTGTTTACCACTTGTTGTCACGAAAAAGGCGGAGTTTTGTTTGCGAAAGAGACAGTTTTGAAAAGCGAGAGATAGAGAGAGAGTTTAGGGTTAGAAAGCTCTTGGTTTTGATCATGCACTTTAAACAGAAATTAAAATGGCAACTAAATGGAAAATAATTTCATTAAACATGCATTCATAGTTCATGGTTTACAGCATTAAATACATGCTTCAACAAAAGTAAATGAAAGCTTAAAAGAGAGAGAGAGAGAGGTAGAGAGAGAGTGGAGAGCGACGAGGCAGCCACGGCGGTGGAGGAGGCTCCGTCGGCGGCTCGTCGTCTCCGGCGATTACAAGAGTGCCAAGGACTAGCTAGGAGAGGAGTGGAGTAGTTGCAAGTGGGAGAGGATGCCTTGAATGGTGGTAGAAGGGGGTTTAAATAGAGTTAAGGGCTTCCTAAAAGAAGAATGTGCTTTAGCGACATCCAGAACGTCGCTAAAACCGCTTCCAGATACGTCGGTGAAGGCCTTCTGCCGCCGGTCAGCCGCCCGCCCCTTTCTCTCTTCAGGCGCGATCCGTGGATGTCGAACGAGAGCCGTCCGATTGAACGAGATCCGTGAATTTATTTGACCATTCTTTATTTTTTTCTGTGCGAGGAATCTGACGAGACGACAAGCGTAACAGAGCGACGACGTTAATCTTGAGTGACGACCACACATGCAGAGAGGACGCGAAGGGAAGGAGACTTGGATCCCACTTTCTTCGGGGATTCTCCTTCGTCGTCGGGTTTATTTCATTTCAGTCTTCTCACCCCTGTCGCAATTGGGGCTAATTTTTGGGGATCTGTCCCCACTTTCTTTAGCAAGTAGGGCTATTTCTCTGTGTGTGTGATTTAGTTTCCGCTTGTTTTCCCTAAAAAGAAAAGACAAAAATATCGAGCTGCTTGTTTAGGAGTTGCATATCCTTAGGTGCATGCATTTAGGGGTGATTGAGTAGCACGTTAGACCTCATTTTTGCATTGCATACATATCCGCACAGAGATTGCTGGAGTCAGGTATATCGTTCTATCTTTGCATCCAGTTCCTGTTCACGCATGGCCTGTGGATTAAACCTCAAGACCACCAAATTGATTGAATTGACCTAATTTAATGGTCGCTTAATTGAAATTGGGATTGCTAATTAGACTCGACCTTAAAATCAAAATCACATCTGATCTGATTAAAAGGGACTTGTGTGTGATTCTTCTCAAAATCAAATGATTTGCGGTGTGATGCACACTTTTGACACTGAGCATGCACACTAGGCACCGCACTAGGTCTCAGTCCCTTAATTAAGGCTATAGGCACCGATCTCTTTATCAGTGCAGACCCTCTTATTTAACTTTGTGGTGGTGGTACTATCGTTTGACCAAGTGTTTTGATACTTCAAGGAGGGGGACACCCCTTAAAGGAGTAAAAGGGTAGTTAAGAGGCATTGCATTCGCATCACCTCAAAGGAAGGGTTCACCCTACTTGCATCCCTTAGTTCCATCCTTAGAGTAACTTCTCACTAGGTCACTTGAGGGTATCATTGAAGCAAGGTATAGGTCCTAGGGCATGCAAAGGTTGACTTAGGGCTCGTAATTGATTGTGTAACTTCTTTGACCACCAAGAAAGAACATAAATGACCTCTATTCTTCTCCAAAGAGCTTGTCAAGGATGTCAAGTCACAGCCTCCTCTTATACCACTAAAGTGGGAACGGACGGGTGCAAACTTGACCCTATTTGACAACTTTAGGGAGTAGGTTGGAGGTTAGCTCAAATCTGCTCTAAGAAAAAAGAGAGTGCCATTGCCTTGCATTTGATTGGGGTGTGTTTTTCAAGTCATGGATTACAATAGCTATTTCACATCTTGCTTTCACCCCAGAACACCGAATCCCAATCCCATAACCTATAGTTATCCTGTGATGATGAGCAGAACCTAGGAGAAGGGTATCCAAGCCCTAGCTCTCCCATGACTATATCCAACCCACCCACCCTTAATGATTTTTCTTATCGAGGTTGGACCAATACTCCTAGGCAACTTGAACCTAAGAGACTATCCTCCGCAATTTGATAGTAGCATATCCTCTTTTATGATAGAAATGCAAAAATAACAAAAAGAAATGATGGATTTTATGGGAGAGATTTTGAGGAATAGTCAAAGATTAACTGAAGAGATTAACCAACGTAGCGACCCTCATACAGTCAATTATGATCCCTACCTCTATACCCCCAATTACCAAGACAATTTTGAGGAAAACAAGACAACAGGGATCTTATTTTAAGGAGTAGCTATCACTTAGATGTCCCACTTGAGATATGCCCACTAGAAGGCAATCCTAGTGATTATTCACCTTATCTTAATTGGAGTTAGAAAATAGGGAAGATGGTCCCATTAGATGAACTTGACCTGAATGATAGTATCTTTGTTATATTTGATGAAATGGGTTGCAGTCTAACAGTCAACCCAACTCCTGCCCCCGATTTTGAGGTGGATTGTACAACCCATCTTAGGGATGCTAAACCTATACTTCACACCTCTGAGGACCTTGCACCTCAGTTAGATCTCCTTGAGGATTGTGATTCTAAAGTTAACAAATTCCAGGAGTCTTGGATGCCAAACGAAATCATATTGGAAGGAAGTGATGATAACCACAATCCTCTACCTAAGGGACCAACACCTGTCATTGAATATTCTGAGGATTCATAAGTACCCAACACAACTGACCATGAGGACATTGAGACTGAATTGGAAGCCTTGGATCGATATTAGTCTTAGGGACATGAAGAGTTGATTTTTGAGGAAGACAAGGAAACACTTGATCTTGGCATGGAAGATTTTCTTGAGTCTCAGGGGCAAGAGGGATGAAACGTAGACGAGGATGATGATGACTTTGAGGGGCCTAGACTCAGTGTATGGAGTGACTCTAGGTGGGAATATGTTTTGTTAGAGGACTTATCCCTAGAGGATCTTACTGATTTCGCCAATTCTGGATTCCTACGTACTTTTGACTACAAAGATCGTCCTCTCAAACATTGGGAAGAAAAGGAAGCAATTGATACTCTTGATGAACGAATCTATACATCCCAGGGATAGGATCTTAGCATTGAACAAGAACCTGGGGATGTCGTTGTTGCGGGCACTCACACTCCTATTGCTTCCAACCCACTTCTTCATGATAATGAAATGGGTGACACCCTTGGTCAGTTCGATCTGGAAGATGAACATTTAGGCCCATTCTAGAATGAGCACACCAATGATAGGCAGCATGGAAGTCAATCAGTAACTAAGCCTGCTTCTGATGAACTAGAATGGTTGTTGAGGAAGAATGTTGAACCTCTCAAGCCTTCTTTGACCCTCATTCCTACACCACAATTGAGAGACTTCAACTCCTACGGAAACAACTTCCTAAAATCTCTACTCACATTCCTGCTTTATGGGGGGATAACCTGACCAATACATATTATGGTAGAGTGGCAAGTGTGGATCAACACTTTTCCATGTCATCCCATCAACCTTAAGGTATCCTTTGTCGCATCCTCCTTTTTCCATGCATATCTGCTTGGGGAGCCTTTGTCTCCTCGCCGCTCACTCCCGGCGGTCACTACTCATGTGTATTTTGTGAAACCTCCAACAATAGCTCAGGAGTACCCTATTTTCACCTGCATCTGGCGAGCATTTGGCATCACTCTCCATCACCAACTTACCAACATCTTGGGTTACTTATTCGCTAGGTCAGGTTTGTTACGTATCTTCTTTGGGTCTCCTTCTGCCTCCCTTCTAGAGCCCAATTTGCGAGAGATCCTAACTCCACCTCAGGTAATATCTTTCCTTGCTTTTGCTTTTCAATGAGGACATTGTCAGATTTAGGCATGGGGGGGTATAACCTGAGGTTGTTCATAGCATGATACATATTCTACATGCAGTTAGGGCATCCATCTTGCATTAAAAATAAAAACAAGAAGAGAAGAGAGAAAACAAAAAGGAGATAAAATCTTTATGAGTTGAATTGCAAATATATTAAGGAGAAGAGAGGAAAATGTGCAAAACTTGTGCTGGTCCTAGCATTTGATTATGGAAGAGTTACCTAAGTTCTAGGCTAGAATGAATGATTAATTAAGTCCTGAAGTGCTAGAGAGAAGGAGATAAGTGAGGGATACCGACTTTAGGCCTCCTGGGCCTGTTTTAGGGCTTAAACACTCGCGTATTTATTAAGATCTAGACTATTCCTCAAGAGGTTGAGGGAGTTGCGAGGCTAATGTATTAAGTCTAAGGCTTAAGGAGTATTCGACCCCATTACCTGCTCTTTGGTTTGCAGGACTTGGTAACTTAGGCACCCAAAAAATCACACACCAGTTTGATTCAATGGGCATAATGAAGAATAATGCCAAGAAGTATCTATTTTGAAAATGTTTTACCGAAAAGATGACTTAGGAGAGGTTTAAAGACACAAGTTTATTAGATGAGTTCCCGACACGGAGAGGAATGAAAAATACTCCCCTCGAAGTTGCATTACAACATACTGTCTCCTCGGTTCTTATTGTTGAGATCACTATTTTGATGAAACAAAATTATGTTTTATTGTGAACTAATCTTTCAGGATCACACTCACACAAATCAAGTCAATTATCCTCCACGTGGATCAAAGTGAAGATTATCTTTAGTCAATGTAATTCTTTTATATTTCTTGAGTCTAGAATTACTGTAAGGAACCTCAGGATTAAAGGCAAACATTTCTAGATCATAAAATAAACATCTAGATAGTGTTGATCGACTAAAATGTTAGAATTAATCGATCAAATCAATTGATCAATCAAAATAAGAATATTGATCGACCAAATTAGCCTAATGGTCAAATCCAATTTTCCCACAATTGATCGACCAATTAAATATTTGATCGATTAGCAATTGATTGACCAATTAAGTAAATTGATCAATCAAAATGAAAATTGATCGACCAATTAAGTAAATTGATCAATCAATTTGGTTTGAATGATTTTTTCTAACATTCCAAAAATGCTCCGTTTTCACTTATAAATAGGGTTCCACACTCATTTCAAGATGCACTTTCAAAGAGAAATCCATATAGAAAAGAGCTCTCATGCTTTCTCTTAAAGTGCTTCTGTGCTTCTATTTTCACGTCTCCAAAGCATTTCAATTCGAACCTTTGCAAAATCTGGTTTGACTTTCCTTAAGGTTCCATAGGATTATATTATTTCATTTTACTTGTTGCTTTGATTACGAATCCCAAGCTGTTGGGAGAAATCCGTTGTTGTTGTTATGCTTCTCTTCTGGTTAGTAAGAGAAGGGATCATTGTAAGAGGTTGCGCCACCCTCGTTTAAGTGGTATGTTAGTGAATTGACTAGCGTTCCCTAGTTGGGAAAATCCTAAGCTGAGAGACTTAGGTAGTGATTTTTACTTGGGAAGGGTTTCAACTATAAATCATTGTGTATTTTGTGGGATTTTTTTTTTTTGTGCCATATTTTTATTACAATCAATATCGCACATGATCTTGTGTTTGTGGCCAAGTAAGATCCATAGGCACCCTTCAATTGTCTCCTAGGATATCTAAATATCCTATCGAGGGCATGGAAGCACCTTGTGCTGGTTTAGGTGCCATGGACGGCATTATCCTGAAATGTTGATTGCCAGGGTTGAAATTTAACTACAGAACGCCATGGGTGGCATTATCCCGAAGTGTCGAAAGCTACTATTCTGGGGGTTTTCCATGGGCGGTGCTATCCCGAAGCATCGATTGCCAAGGACCCTACGAGGATTGATGGTAGGGACAAGGAATTCGATACAGATCGTGTTTAGGGTTAACCCAATGTTGGATTTAGGGGAATTTAAGAAGAAAGAGAGAAAAACTCTCAAAATACATCTCTCTCTACTCTCTTACTAAAAATGCACTGGAAAACTAAACCTAGACTTGTTACACATATGCACAGGTGCTTTAACTGCTGGGGTCAACAAACCTCTGGGTAGTTTTTGTAGGCCTTAGAAACATTCGTGAGAGACCTAAGGCTGAGGTCGGTTAGGTCTATATCTTAGCTGGTACTTGAGTACCCTTAGGTCTATTGTTGGTATTTCGATATAATCTCTCAAGGAGCGGCACAATAGGACATCCTAACGATAAAATTTGTCCTGGAGACCTGGTCTGATCCATATGATTTTGCTTGGAACTAGCAAAACTTAGGCATGGGGGTATTTGATAGATCCACTTTAGAGGACAATAATTAAGCCTAAGTACATGGTTATTTAGACAAGAGGTTAGTTTAGAGCATGCACTGCAATGATAAAAGTATTTAAGCTCATGAATTGTCATTATCACATTTTTATTAAATGGAGGTGCACCCATTAGATTCATGTATTAATACATTTACGTATCTATGTTTTTGCAAGAATAAATTGGGCATATCAATTTTGGCATCTTGCATTTGTATTAGAAGAAAGGAAGAAAGAGATTCTAAAATCTTCATTTTGGAACCTATAATTATCCCCCATAATCAATTCTTTCCATTATAAATCTTCTTCCTTATTTAAGGCAAAAATACTCACCATTCTCTATTTTTCATGCATGCACGTTTCCTTCTTTCCTTATTTTCTCTCTCTCCCTCGTTAATCTGTCTCTCTGATTCGTTCTTTCTCTCTTTATATATAACAAGGAAGAGGACGACAGGGGGGCCATGTCCCTCTCCAAGGAGAGGAGCATCTTCTTCCTCTACGGAGGAGGAGAACCTTCTCTCCAAGACAGCCCCAACTCCATCACTGCGAGCTCCACGACCACAGCCATGATCACCACCGTGTCTCACCCACAACATTCCCATCACCGCAGTCGGCGGTGACAGCACCAACATCATCACCACGACTGTGATTCCAACACAGCGAGTTCATCTCCTTCCCCCACAGGCGACCAATAGGGGTCATCTTTCCCCCTTAACAGAGAGAAACCCACCAACACCGCGAGCCACTGCCCAATAGCACCACCATGAGCTTCGCTGTGCAAGATAGCGACATCGCCACTGTGTCTCCGACATCACCACCGTGCACTGTCCCCTTCGATTAAGTCATCTCGGAACCTTCCTGGACGTCTAAAGACTCACACCTGCTCCTCTTCACCTTCGTTCCTGCTCCACCCAAAGAGTCACCACCGTGCCTTGATAAATGCCAATTTATTATCATTCTTATGCATTAAAACAAACCTAGCTCTTAGGATTTTAACTTCACAAATAGGTTTTTGGAATACATTTAGGTATCACATAGGTTAAGCATGCATTGCATTGTTTTGTTATTTTTAATATGTTTATTTGAGTGTTAGGGTTAAAACAGATAAGCAGAACCCTAAAATCCTAACACTTATGAAGGCAAATGGTGAAGAAGGAGCTCAATTCAGCTGGAACTCAGCCAGATCCAGCTCCTCATAACTGGATGCCAGCTTACTTAGGTTAGGGTTAGCTCCATCTAGCTCCATTCAAATCATCTTGGCTGGATGGAAGCTCAAGGCAACTCATCCTATCTAAACTTAGCTCAAGTTAGCTCAGATCCAGCTCAACTTAGTTGAGTCTAGTTCATGCCAGCTTTATTCAGTTCAATGGGAGCTATAGCTAGCTCAACTAAGTTGACATCAGCTCAGGGCCAGCTCTTTCCTGCTCTATTTGGCTCATTGTAGCTCAACTCTTCCTAGCTTAGCTATTACTTGTCAACTAGTAGCTAAGCTAGTTTAAGAGTTTCAATCAGAGGCAGATCTAGCTCAACCTAGCTCCAGTTAGGGTGAAGTCAGCTCACATTAGCTCAACTATCCTAGCTTTGCTACTAATTTGAAAAGTAGCTAGCTAAGCTAGTAGTTGAATCTTCATGAAGACTCCCTCAGCTCCCTCAGCTCCAGTGCAGCATTAATCTAGCTACAGAATCTTTTTCCCAGCTCCTTCTTCCTCAAACCCTAGCTCCACCATCTTCTACTCTACTAGCTAAGCTAGCTTAGCTAAGCTCACAACTCACTCCACCTCCATGGCTGTCCACCTACATAAAACCCTAACCTAACCTCAAGCTAACCCTACTCTAAGTCCACCACCTAAGTTACCCACTCCACCTACAAGTTGGCACCACCAACATTCACATCCCTCCACACCGCCTCCACCAAATGACACCTTAGAATTGGCACCAAAATGACCTCAACCACCTTCCTCCTTTTGGCGCCAATTCTCCCATCATCCTAGCCATCCACCTCACCACCTAAACCATCTCCACCCTCCATAAAGTGGTGCCAACAACCCCTTCTAGAAGACCCCTCCCTTGGCGCCAATTTTGATGCCCTTTCAACCCACATCCACCACCCAAAGCATCCCTCCTTTATGCACCAATCAACATCCACCATTGCATCACATAACCACCTCCACAATTCATCACCACCACCCATAAAACTCCACGCCAAGAATGCCCCCTTCTAGAATCTATTTTTGGCACCAACCTTAACCCTCATCTACACCCTCCATCCACATTACAGACCCATCTCCACCCTACACCTCAACCTATTCTAGAACCACCCACACTTGGCTACATTTACCACCATTTACCACCATTTACCACCCTACCAACCTCATGACCCTTGAATGGCACCACTACCTTGAATGGCCACCATTTACCACCCTCATGACCCTTGATTTGGTGCCAAGTAATAGTAGCCCTAGGATCATCTAACTACCTTAAGAAACCATCTTAACCATCCATTCTAAGAGTCACCTACAATCCCCATCCTGTCCTATACATAGCCCCATTAACCACCACCATTCCCTTCACCTTTGGCTACATAATTTCTACCTATACTTCCACCTCCATAAGATGGCCAAGAGAAGGAGAAGAAGAAGAAGGTTAAGGGGACACTCTATCCCCTTGGTGCCTTCTCCTCTTCTCTTCTCTCTTGTGTCCACGCCAACCAAAGGGAGAAGCCAGGCAAGGGAGAAGACCTAGGGTACACGCCTACCCTAGGAGGAGGATCTTGAGGGTGGTGCAAGCCCACCCTTGGAGGAGATTTGGAGGTGGATTCATCCACCTTTGGAGGAGCCTAGGCACGCCCCCCTTGGGCATGCTAGGAGGATGATCACATCAACTTGGAGGAGCTTTGCAAGAAAGGAGAGGAAGGAGATCTTTTCGAGCCAAGGAGCAGCTAGGCTTGGAGCAAGAAGAGCTTCATCTTCTTCACCACCATCATCATCTAAAGGATTTTTTTTTTTAATTTTGTCCTTTCAAATTCTAGTAGAAGCATTCCTCTACTTGTAAAAAACAATTCCCTTTAGTAAAGAATTTTTGCCTTCTCTAATTCTTGTAGCAATTCTTATAAGTTTTATTGTTTTATTTTTTTGTGCACTTATACTCCCTCTCTCTAATTACCCTAGGCCTCCATGTGCCTAGGGTGAGCTTAGAGAGAGGCCATTTTGTGTCACCTATGCATTAGGTTCTTAAGTGTTTTCCACTTTAGTTTTGCAATTGCCCCCGTTGTTTCAAAAACCCTAAAAATCTTATATTCAAAAAAATACAAAAGGAAAGGTGATTCCCATATTCAAGCAAGAGATTCGATTTTGCAAGAATTTGTCTCCTTGGATGACCCTAGATACTCCATTATCTAGGCTTACAAATTTTAAAAGCGAATCGGTTTTTCCGCATTGCAATGACTTATAAAACCAGCAATTTACAAATTGCGTAAAAAACTCGATCAGTTTTTGGCACCGTTGCTGGGGAGGCATGTCTTTGCAATTAGAAATTCTCTTGCTTGATAAGTGGATCTCTTCCCCTTGTCTCTTTTTCTCTCTTGTGCGCAAGTGTAACAGGAAGGAAGAGGGATTTTAAGAAGCTTCAAGTGCCTTGTCTTCCCGCGAAATTCCAGGTTAGCACTTCTAAACATTTCACACTTATCTAAAAAACAATCAAAAAAATATTAAACTTGGCATTCAGGATCCTAAACATCTTAATTAAGTAGAGTGGTGAAAATTAAAACCCATTGGTTGCTTGTTTGCATCATTTAACACCACTTCACTTCAAGTGTTGGTGTTCTGATTTTCAGGTACAGACTTCTGTCTGGAATTCAAAAATCAAGTCTCAACACCACAAGCTTCCTAAAATCTTGACATTTCACCTAGTGATTCCAAATCAAGTTAGGAACATCTATTCCACATTTCAAAGAAATTGGATTTGTATACAATTTTTAAAAATTCATGGACTATAGAGGGGTCATCTCCTCTAATCTTCTTATTTTGCTACTTTCCGTGAATTTTAGGAATTTTTATATTTATTCAATTTTTGTGAAATTTAGCTTTCTAGAATCCCTGTGAAATTCCACACATCACATAAAATCACAAAAATTTTTGGTGGCCAGTGGTGGTACTGAAAAGTAAAAAATACCCTTAAGTATCATTTCTGGACTTTGACACTAGCACAAAAAAAATTCTAAAAAATATCAAACAAATTCCTAAAATCACAAAAGAAAATTTTGGAATCTTTGTTTCATTTTAGATACAGTAGTGGAGGTGGTTGCTTTGTTTGGTCCACTACTTAAAAATAAAGCCTAAAACAAAGTCATTAGTTGTAAATTTCTATTTAAGGATCCAATTGAATTAGGTTTTCTTTTCAACTTTTAGCCCCACAATATAAAGGAAAATTATCTTCACCAATACAACTTGATTTCCCTTTGTTTGTGGCATTTCAAACTTGTTTGAATACCTAAAAAGAAAACCCTAAAATACACTTTTCTAAAGCAAAACCTAAAAGCAGAAATACATTCAAGTATTGTGTGTCAACTTGATTGCTATTGGAATCACTTTTCCAAACATGCACATACTAAAAAATTGAAATTACAGAGCATTACCCCAATTAACACTCTCCACATTCCCATGAACATTTAGACACCCAAGCCTAACTTAAAACAACTAGTCATTTGACCACTTAAGGATTTCATTTAATTAGGCTTGAAATCCAATATTTAAGGATCTCTAAGTACTCCTACTCCCTTTAGACAACGCAGTGACAAACTTAGAGGGAGGTCAAACGATGGATGCAGATTTACACATGCCCCTGGTTTTTCCAGGAAATGTTTGGGCCCAAGCCACCTCTTTAGTCTAGCCAAGCTCTCTTTTGGAATTGGGTTCACTTGCTGATTTCATATTTATTGGGTTCCTAGGTGTTAGGTTCTAAGGAGTCAACCTTAAGACAAGACTAGGCTTGTTTATTTGACTTGCACACTTTCTCTCGTCTCTCTCTCTTCTCCTCCCCCCCATGCTTCCATTAAAAGTGCATGCACGAGCGAAGGTCCCAGAACCGACATCTCGAGGGACCATCTAATTTTGCCCCCCGCACCAAAAAATCATTGCTTTCTTCTTCTTCCTCTGCTGTTAATATGGAAAACCTGGGAAACCGACAAAAAATTCTGCTTTCGCATCTAACCCGTTAGCCGACCCATAAGTTAACACCCCATCCCTAACCTCCCTCATTTGGAGCAACCAGAAAATCCTACAGGGCCAGGTGGCCCTCAAATCCAAACTCAAAATGCAAACCCCTTTTCCTTGATGGTTGACCATTTGGTTCGACTTCAACAAAACCAAAAAAATTTGGCTAGGATTGTGACAATCCTAGCCAACCAAGGGCAAACCTGCCACCTCATCAACAGCCTATCGTTCCTCTTAACTTCATCCCCTGTTTCTCGACAGTACATGCCCCATCTGTTTTTACCAAATATGCCATTGTGGTAAGAACTATTGAAATATTTGATGGATTAATCTATTTGAGTGACTCTTGTGTGCATGCCCTCGTGTTTCTGGCTTTTCCCTTCTCATGCACTCAATTCTCTCTACATTGCACCATGAAGGCATGAAATATCATCACGTACCCACATGACCTTGAGGAGAAAACCCAATTTCTTGAAGTATAATTGCACTACATGCCATTATGAGTTATTTCATGGAAGGAAGATTGGGCTCATAACCCTCTCATTCTTAAATTATTGTGTGTATTCTTCTTTTCATCTCGTTTCACAACAGATTTGGGTATGGATCCCGCACCTGATTGGGTGAATATCATGGAAAAATATTCGTTAATTTATTGCAATCATTCCTCCCTTTGAATACGACCTAATCACCGTGGTTAATTTTACTGATAAATATTTTTGTTCGAAATTTGTCCACCACGTGATTTTTATTGAGACGTAATTTTCTGACATAATTTTTCTGCAAGTGAAATCTCTCGTTCACCCGTCACCACCAAAATCGGTACTTAAGGCCCATATCCTACCCCAGGGGTAGAAAGAGGCCCAACCTACCTTAGCAAGGGCAAGGCCTTGCCCCTCGCGACGGATGGCCATCAGCCGCAGTGGGTGGAGACTACCCCTTTCTCTCACCTGGCGACTCGCCTCTGGAGAATGGTCGGGATGAAATTTCGACCAAGCAAGCCACCTCTTATGGTCGGCGAGAACTTAGACGAACGCGTCCGACGTTCTGTGTATGGCTGCCTCTTCAGGCTGGCAAGCCACCTCTTAAGGTTGGCGAGAACTTGGACGGACGCGGCCGACATTCCTCATATTGCCTCCTCTTCAGACCGGCAAGCCACCTCTTAAGGTCGGTGAGAACTTGGACGGACGCATCCGACGTTACCTGTATTGCTGCCTTTTCAGGCCAGCAAGCACCACTTAGAGTTGGCGAGAACTTGGACAGACGCGTTCGACATTCCATGTATCGCCACCTCTTCAGGCTGGCAAGCCAACTCTCAAGGTTGGTGAGAACTTGGATGGACGTGTCCGACATTCCATCTACTACTGTCTCTTCAGGCTGGCATGCCACCTCTCAAGGTTGGCGAGAACTCGAACGGATGCATCCGACGTTCCGTGTATGGGTGCCCCTTCAGGTCGGTAAGCCACCTCTCAAGGTTGGCAAGAACTCGGATGGACGCATTTGATGTTCCATGTATGGCTGCCTCTTCAGGATGGCAAGCCACCTCTTACGATCGGTCAGAACTCGGATGGACGCATTCGAAATTCCTTGTATTTCCGCCTCTTCAGGTTGGCAAGCCACCTCTTAAGGTTGGCAAGAACTCAGATGGATGCGTCCAACGTTCCATCTATTGTTTCCTCTTCAGGTCGGCAAGCCACCTCTCAAGGTTGGCGAGAACTTAGACGGATGCATCCGTGGGTCCTTGTATTGTTGCCTCTTCAGGCCGGCAAGCCACCTCTTAAGGGTGGCAAGAACTCGGATCGACGCGTCTAACATTCCATCTACTACCACCTCTTTAGGTCGGCAAGCCACCTGTCAAGGTTGGCAAGAACTTAGACGAATGCATTCGACGTTCCGTGTGTGGCTGTCTCTTCAAGCCGGTGAGCCACCTCTTAAGGTCGACAAGAACTCGAACGAACGTGTTCGATGTATTTCCGCCTCTTTAGGCTAGCGAGCCACCTCTTCAAGCCGACACAAACCTGGGTGGATGCTTCTGGTGTCCCTTATCTTACCACCTTACAAGGTCAGCACGAATTCCAGTGAACCCATCAAATGCTCTCTTATACCATCACCTATCCAAACTGATGGGTCATCTCCCCGGGTTGGCTGAGGGTTGGACGGACCCACCCCCTGACCCTTGAGATTGCTGCCCCTTATGGCTGGCCCAGGCACCCTCGATGGCTAGCATAGGCGCTCACACCCCATTTACCGGCTACCAGAGTACCGTCTACGAAAAACGGTGGAACTAGGGCTTAAATGCCCTACGTTTTGACGACTAAGACACTAACTCCCCAGGCCGGTAAGGACTCAGGCTTGTATGCCTTAAAGTTCCACACATCGCCCGTAGGAAGAACCCTGACCGGTCCACCAGTAGAGGCATCTGCCTACTGGAGCAAATGGCGAGGGTTCAGGCCATCTTGCCCAGTGGACACCAAACTGGCCACTAAAAGTCGAGTCAAGATCTTAGGGTCCCATGTCACGCAGTGCCCATAACGTGGGCTTGGACCCCTATGCTCCAAGCCTCGCTTGGCGCACTTCCGGACCTTCGCAAGCAAGAATCTAAGTGCCCGCTCTTGGCTCTTGTCGCCACCTTCCAAGGTCAGCCCCACTTCATGGCCACCTTCTATGGAAGGCTCTAGGTGATGGTCACCTTCAAGGGTCGACCCATGCAGAAATCCCCCTGCACTTACCTTGCCTAGAGGCACAACTGGGCAGGCAAATGCCTAACAGTATCGCACCCTGCTGTCATGACCATAGAGTCACTCCTTGCAAGAGCAGGCCCACCAGCAGAATAGTAGTGCCCAAAAAATGGCCAAGCCGCTCACCCCGTTCGTGGATATGGTAGGCCCCCTAACGACCAACTTCCGGGTCCCCGCCTTTGTGAGATTTTTGCCAGGCTCTTCAACCTCAACTACTCGATCCCACCCTAACGACTCCGCCTAGCTCGTCCTAGTTAGGGATCTGCTCCCTCAGGCGACAATTATCTAGCGACAATAATAGGACAAGGTCGAGGCTCTGAGAACTCTCAAAGTCAGCTCCCCTGGACACTTGTGGCAAGCATGACTCTCGAAGGAAGCGGCAACCCTAAAATAGTGCATGCCCACAATCCCTTCCGGCAGATCCTGCCTCAGGGCTCCATTGTCAGGGGTAGGTGCCCAGGTGCTCCTATATTAGACACTTCTACTAAATCCCCATGAGGGACATGCAGCGAGCTTCGCCGAAGACAGACCTATCACAACCGAGGGGTCTCTCAAGAGGCCCAACTGCATATCCCCCATATAAAGGGGCATGTCTTAAGAAGAGGAGCCTTAGCTCCCCCCAATCCTCAACAAAAGGACAGAGGGACAACATCGCCTAAGAGGTCATGGCTCCTTGGCCCTCCTCCACCCAGACAGAAGGGCCCAAGCGGCACAGACGGAGCTGGAGCACCCTCCTAACTTTGCCCTAGGAAAACTCCGTCGAGCAGCGACTGATTCCAAGGAGTACACGAAGGACAGGGTGTCCCGCTTCAAGAATCAGCAAGGCAAGTTGGGACTCTTTGCCCCCCCTATCACCACCTCACAAGGGGAAACAATCAAAGTCAAGGAATTCATAGTGAAAACCCTTGGCCCAACTATTCTACAGAGATAAGCACTACATATCAAGTAGCCTTGATGCAACCTCTTGCCCAAAGAGAACGTGCTGCCCCCGCCTACTGAGGGGAGTATGTATGACCGCCCCATTAAGCACACGAGGCATGGTCAAGGCACTGATTCCACTGACAGCCGATACAGGTGGGTGAACCAGGCGCCTAGCAACCAATCGACCCATAGAGGCCACAAGAAGACCTCTAAGGGTAACCCTCCTAACCCTTCAAGACGCAAGCCATAGGCACCCAGCTACTACCGCGGATGGCTCTCTCCACGAGCATCCCAATAGGCTCTACCAATGATAAGTTAGGAGGGAGTAACAGGACGAGCCTCTATGCCAAGTCGTTCAAGCAAGCAAAAGGGATCAAGCCAAGCCTTGTGAAACGTGGTTCACATAACTCATGCGAGCAACAAAATCCCAGGAAAAAAATACATTCTCACACTTGACATATGAGTATTTTATGCAAGGAATGAAAAAATTTCTTCCTTTACAAAAAACATTGACTGCTACATTCCCTGAATTATTGCCTTCGGCTAAACTACAGTTGGCAAAAGATAAACTAGTATAAGGGAGAAGTCATCACCAGTCATCACGACTCAATGGCCTCGCCCTAGGTCTTCAATCCCACTCACCTCTAATAACACGAGTGACAATGTAGCATTAAGACTTGCAGGCCCTGCAGCATGACCCGGCCCCTCGATGAAGGTTCGTCTTTTCTCAACCAGCATCGCTCGCCCAAGGTAGACCCCCAATTAAGTGAGGTGAACTCCCCCTCAATCCCATCCACAAAGGAAGGAAGATTGACCAAGGAACTCTGCAGACGAAGTGGCAAGTCTTTGGAGGCCAGAGTGCCGATGCAAGGCAAGCGTAACGACCTAGCCATACAGGCTACCCTCCCATATATCAGTGAGGCACCCCACGTGGTCGACGTCGTAAGGCCTCCAACAGGCCACTCATGCAGGAATAGCCAATTGAGCTCAATTTCCTAGGCAGACGTCCACCCAATGAGCCCTGCCCCAACTTCTACCTCGGCAAATGCACTCCCATGTGAGGAGCTCCTGGCAGCAGCAGCCCCTGCTCCACCTTCATGGAGCTGTAGAGGGAATAGAGAGACACAGGAGAAGCACCAAGCCTCCTTAAACGAGTGTGCTTCCTGTAAAGACCTGTTCTATCCTAAGCCTTTTAAGACGTCTGGACTGTCGGTCAGACGTCTGGACAGCTTCCCAGACGTCTGAAAATTGAAATTTTTGGGTACGAGCTCGCGTTTGCACGCGGGCTGTGCACAGACAATACCCTCTCTTTTTCCTTCCCTTCTTCTCTCTCTCCTCACCTCCAGTGAACTCTAACCCACCAACCTTATAAACCCCCTTCCCCCTCTCTCGTTCTCCCCACTCCAGCCACCTTCCTCTCTCCCTCTCCACACCAGCGAGAAAGCTAGCGCGAGCGAGTGAGCGCCAGAGCGGCGATGAGGGGGAGCGGAGTGAGGAGAAGAGGAGGAGTAGAGCTCACAAGCTTGTGTGGGAGCTCACCGAAAGGCACATCACCGAAGAGACGCGTGCGTGAGGAGGAGGAGTGCGTCGGGGGAGTCATCCCCGACACTGCTGCAGCCGGAGCTGCAAGCAAGGAGGTGAGCCACGGCCGCGCGTGACGAGAGCAAGCGAGAGCAGGTTCTAGCTCTGGGTTTCTCCCAGAATCAGATGTCTGGAGTGACATCCAGATGACGGAGCGGATGTCTGGAGGCAGCTCCAAACGTCTGAAGAGGGGTCTTCGCGAAGGTACGTTTCCTTTGCAGATACGGCCATGCAGGATCCTCCGCAGCTACGCTTTGCATGGCCATTTTGAGAAGATTTTGCTGGTGGCGTGCAGGATTTGCTTTGAGAAGGCACGGGGCATGCCCTTCCACGCATTTCAGACATCTAGGTGGCTTACCGAACGGCTGGAAGCACTTCCAGACGTCCGGAGAGGAGGATGGACGTCTGGAGCTGGGTCCAGACGGTCCAGAAGAGTTCCTGGACATCTGAGGTCGATGTAGATCTTGAGGTACGTTTCTAGACACGTTTAAGACGTCTAGGAGTTGTTCCAGACGTCTGATTTGAGTCAGCAGCCCTATTTTTGACCTGTTTGGATCCATTTGTGGTCCATTTTACGCAAATAAGATACCGACGTTTTCCTTGTGAGTTCCTCTACTTGTTAGAAGGCTTTCTATACTATTCTAAATGTTCCTTTTTTATTGTTCCATGTTATAGGACTTCATTCCGTTGCAGGTTTGGGGCATGCTGAGGCACGTGAGCCTGCCGTTCGAGCCCCCAATATTCCTGGGTTGACTGGTAGAGTGGCTTCCCCTAATTTAAATACAAATCTGAATGCATGTGTGGAATGAATGATTAGAAACTAGGATATGGCATGAATCCTAGGATGAGAAATGCTTGAAATGTTTGTATGAGTGATTGAATTGCAGTCTTGAATGAGTAGATAGAGAACAACTGCCTGTCAATGAACCAGAGTTGCTTGTGAAATATGAATTAACTGTACTAGTAAAACTGTTGGAGGTAACCTTACCTGTTCTATACGTTAAATGATAGAAACACGAGCTGCATATGTATAACCTGAGATTAGAAATGTGCCTAATAGAAATACGAGCTGCATGTGAATAACCTGAACACGGAAATGGGAATGATGAAACTTGGCATTGGAATGGTATGAGAAATATGAGCATGAACCCTACGGGGAGTTAGGAGTAGAGATCCTGGAAATACATTGAATGGATCTGGAAATGTGACGGGAAGTGTGCTAGCCCTTGAGTATGTGGTACCAAGGGGAGTGCATATTCCCTCTTAGTGTAGAGGAGAGCTTTCCGCCTTCGGGTTGAGACCCGGGGTGGGTTTGGCCACTTTGCACCGATTTCGTGGCCCTCGCGTACATTGTACTGGGGAGAGCTACTAGTGTAGGGAGAGAGCTAGCCACCCCACGGGGCCCGGGGTTCAGCTAGCCACCCTACACCGACTGTTAGGCCCACTTGGCAAACCAGGGTAGTCAGGTGAGGGTGCGTGGACTGTGGAGGGGCGAGACCCCTGTTTGGTTCTTAGGGGCTAGACCCCTGTTACTAAGAGGGCTAGGCCCTATACTATTCCGTGCTGTACTTGGGCGCACCCGTTAACGGAAATGACTGACCGCATGCCAGTGCAGGGTAGCTACCCGTGCGCTTATCGCGTGTGTCGTAGTCACCGTTACATCTATCCGTGACCTTGGGGTGGTTGACTGGGTGTAAGACTGCAATCAAGATCATTCTCACAAGGAACATTCGAGATCAAGAAAGAGATCTGATAAATGAACCAAGGGGTGAACAGGAATAATTTGTGAAATAAAGTAAATGGAATAAACAACTACCTGTTCACTTTTACTGCTTTAGTTAGTTGGTTGCCACTCTACACAGCGTTCGCTGACTTTGTGTACTGATAACCCTTTTCAGGTCCAGGTGTTGAGCAGCCTGAGTCTACGACTGCAGAGGGTGGTAGGCCCAGTAGAGCCCAGTAGCTGTTGTTTTCTATTGTTGTATCTTTTGTAGTAGTGAGTTCAGACTCTTGTACTTTTACATTCTGTACCTTTACTTTTCTGTACTTTTTTGTTCCTGTACCTTGTTACTGTTCTACTGTTGTGGTGGTGACATGTACTGTAGTAGCTTTTACTTTCTTTACTGTTGTACTCTTTTACTGTTAGTTGCTTAGCATAGTGAATGTAGTTTACTTTCCTGCTTTTTGGTTATTTCTCATTGGACGACTGGGTCTTTGGATCAGTCGAGTCGGTCCAGTCTCGGGTCCTGCAGGGGTTCGGGAATTGGGTCGTAACAAGATGGTATCAGAGCAAGGTCGTCCTGAGAAATGAACCAACTAGCTTGAGAATAACCTATTCATGTGCATTTAACTAGAGTAACCACCACAACATACCTTTTGACATCTATTCTGAGGATTCTTTTGCTGAATGTCCGTTGGAGTTGATGTCTCTTTGTTCTATTTTTCACGTCTCCATGCAGAAGATGCCTCTACGTGAAGTCCTTGAGGCGGGCTATGGACGAGGCCGAGGATGAGGTCGGAGGGGCTGGCGTGCTGAGCCTGACATTTCAGTGGACCAGCCACTTCTTCCAAGTGTTCAGGCCCAGGACCTCACCCAGCTGATATGGGAGATAGTACGAGAGGAGCTCGACCCACCTCCACAGGTGCCTCTCCCTAGGGATGTGGAGGAGGAGTCCTCTGTGGGACCACAAGACCGATGCAGTGCTAGATGTGGAGGAGGGGGTGGTCCTCCACTGCCCCCACCGCACTCTGACACTTCCGAGCACGAGCCCTCCCTGCCTGGAGGCGTGCCCATTTCCCCACTACAACGACATTACGGGCTTTTCGGATAGTTCCGGAAGCTGAAGCCCCCCTCCTTCAAGGGCGATGAGGACCCGACTGAGGCGGAGGACTGGCTCGAGCAAATCGAGAAGGTGTTTGACACCCTTCGCCCCCTGCGGAGTGTCGCATGGCCTTTGCCACGTACCAGATGGAGAGTGTGGCACACAGGTGGTGAAGGGCGGTCAGAGGTCAGGAGAGGGCAGAGCCGACGTGGGGCCAGTTTGTGACCCTCTTCTGCGAGCAGTACTTCCCACAGACGTGGCAGAATCAGAGGAGGCGGGAGTTTCACACTCTTCGCGAGGGGACGATGACTGTCAGCGCGTATCGTACGCGTTTCCTGGAGCAGTTTCGTTTTGCTGCGACAACTGTGGCTACTGAGGAGGAGCGCCTATGGAGGTTCACTAAGGGGCTCCGGCCTGCCATTCGGGGGTATGTCAAACCCCTGAAGCTGCCCACGTTCACGAGAGTGGTGGAGGCAGCTATGACGTATGAGGAGACCAACCCGGCTGCACGTGACACTGACAGTGGACGAAAGAGGCCTACCAGCCATAGTACTCACAAGGCCGATGAGAGAGGAGGCACGCAGCGCCCGTGGGAGAGCCATCACGTTTTTTGGGGCCGTCAGTGGCCTTTGGGAGCCCCCAACAAGGGCCAGCTGCCAGCACTGGAACCCCGCCCAGCAGTTAGTAGGGACCTACCGAGGGCAGGAGTCGAGTTCCCCTCTACTACCAGTGTGGACAGCCGGGCCACATCAGGAGGGACTACCTGTCTAGGGTCCGAGCGCAGCAGATGCACCCCGCACCGAGCGCTGGAGGCCGAGCAGGTGACCGTGGTTCTCAGTCACGTGGGGGAGGTCAGCAGTCACAAGGAGGGTACCAGCCAGCAGCTACCCATCCGATGCAGAGTGTGGCTGCTTCTTCTGCCCCAAGAGCTGAGGGGCATATCAACGCCCTGACACACAGAGATGCCAGAGCTTCAGGTTCAGTGGTGGCAAATATGGTTACAATTTCTGGCAGACTAGTTTACGTACTTTTTGATTCCGGCGCCACGCACTCATTTGTTGCTGCTAGTTTTGCTGTCAGTTTGGGAAGGACTATGTGCTGTTAGAGGATTCGTTTGTGATCAAAGATCTGGGTGGTTAGCTGTTTGTATCTGAGGAGGTCTACACAGACTATGAGGTCAGCGTTGGGGGACACAGCCTCCCTGCTGACCTAATTATGATACAGATGGAGGACTTTGGCATGATTCTGGGGATGGATTGGCTGTTCACTTACCACGCTTTGGTAGACTATTTTGAGAGGAAGATCGTCTTCTCCATACCGGAGATGCCTTCATTTGAGTTTCACGAACAGCTGGTGGATGGAGGCTTCAGGTGCATTTCCGCACTTCGGGCGGTGAGATTTTCAGGCCAGGGGTATGAGGGCTTCCTAGCTTGTGTAGTGGCAGAGCCTAGTCCCGTGGTAGACTTTCAAAGCATCCCGGTGGTCAGAGAGTACCCCGACGTGTTTCCAGAGGAGCTGCCAGGACTACCACCCGAGTGTGAGATCGAGTTTGAGATCTCACTGGTACCGGGGAGCAGCCCCATTTCTACAGCACCTTACAGGATGGCACCACTTGAGCTGCGAGAACTCAAATCCCAGTTGCAGAACCTATTGGAGAAGGGCTTTGTGAGCCCAGTGCGTCCCCATAGGGAGCTCGATCATTTGTTTTGATGATAACAAAACACGTATTATTTAACATTTGCACTTGGAGTCTTAGATTTCAGGTCAATTGCAAATGTAGACGTGTTTAGACGCAATTCGAGCTCGCATCCAGGATGGATTGGAGGAGCTTGATGGAGAACAGAGGAGATTCGCGAGGAGCGCTAGATTGAAGATGGAAGGACAAGAAGAATATGATAGAATTTTGTTTAATCCTTTCATGTACTTTTATCTTTATTTTGCTTGCTCTTTTTATTTCCTTAGAACATTATGTTAAAGAGCCTCAAAGTACCCTAACAGTAGTCCTAGGAACACCTGCACAATCCTAGGATACTTAGGTTTTCTGTAGAATACTTAGAAAACCAATATAGGGTTCAAACAGAGTTTCCAGACGTCTAATTCCCAAATCAGACGTCCGATAAAGTGTTTCAAGACGTCTCACTGTTGATTCAGACCTCTTATAACAATTAGGTTGGAAATAGTTAGTTCTGTCTGATGAAATTAGACGTCCAGACCTTAGACCAGGCGTCTTCGCAGACGTCTGATGACTTTGTTAGACGTCCAATTAGTGGATCGTTGGCTCTCTTAGCAAACACTCGAGGATATGACCGTTAGAGCCTTATCAGACATCCTTAAGCCCTTCCAGACGTCTGATAATTGATCGTTTTGCCTCGACTGACCCGAAAATCTCTTCTCAGAGATTTTCTAGCCGTTGCAAATCCATTCCCACGAAAAACTAGGTTTCCAGATGTCCATACATAGTGCCAGACGTCCTATATGTCATCTGATGGACTTGCACAAAAATCCTGTTTACATCTGATCCAAGTCAGGAAGAGACCCGCCCAAAATCAGACGTCTTAAAGTGAACTTCCAGACGTCTGATGCCAGAATTAGACGTCTGATAAGCCTGTCAGAATAATGATTGTTCCTGATTTCGGGCTGATTCTCTTGGGCTTTGTTCCCAATGGCTATAGAACCTTTCCTAAGCCTTCCAAAGCCTTCCTAAGGCCTCTATAAATAGAGGGGAACCTTTGCAACACAAACACACACTTAGAGAGACCAAGATACACAAGAAACACTTTGTAATACACTTTCCACTCTCTTGTGTCCTAGCTAGCTCTTGCTCTCCAAGCTCAAGTTCCTTTCTCTTGAGAGCATCAAGCTGTTGCACACCCACTCTCCCGCCGTTGTTCACGAGAGCGAAGTTGCGCCGTCGCGTGGCTCACGCACCGCGTCATCAACTCGACGCACTCCTTGCAAAGGGGAGTTTCCTAATTCCTATAGAAGCTAGGTTTAAAATTACTTTGTTGGCTCTATATGATTACTTGTTTATTTTATCTTTGTTATTTGGTTGGGTATTCGCTTTGCGAATTCCCGTCTCCTTCGCGAGACAAAATCCTTCTCGTGGAGAGAAGGGGTTGAGGTACGCTACCCTCGTTTAAGTAGCGTGGTTGTATTGAGGTTGAATCACCCTCGTTTAAAGTGATTCGGTTTAATGGATTTTGATCAACTTGGTTGATCGGAAAATCCTAACTCGAGAGGGTTAGGTGGTGGTTTTCACCCGGTTTGGGTTTCCACCTATAAATTCTTGTGTACTTTGTGTGATTGCTTATTTGTAAGATTATATTTCAATTCCGCAATTATTACGTCACCCCCTCTTGGTAGGGCCGGAACTTTCATTTGGTATCAGAGCAGGTCTTGCTGTTTCGACGTAACAACCAAGCAAGAAGATCTATGGAGGGAAGCAGTTCCGCGGGTAGGATTTCCGAGGGCCAGTCTACGACTCGTCCATCGTTCTTCGACGGGAGCAACTACCCTTACTGGAAGCTGCGGATGAAGACATGGCTTCAAGCCACCGATTTCACAGTCTGGGCCAGGTGCGAGACCCCCTTCGACATCCCAAAGAAACCCGCCGGAGGATACTCGCAGCAGCAGATCCGGGAGCTCTCTCTCAATGCGAAAACAATGAACGCGCTGTATTGCGCGCTCAGCCCGGAGGAGTTCAACAGAATCTCGCAATGCGCCACCGCATACGAGATTTCGCACACACTTGAGGTAACTCACGAAGGTACCTCTAAGGTAAAAACTTCTAAAAATAATTTACTTTCTCAAGAATTTGAATCTTTTTCTATGAAACCTAACGAGTCTTTAAGTGAGATGAACACTAGGTTCACTCTCATTGTAAATAATTTGAAAGCATTAGGGAAGACCTTCATCAAGGGGGAGCTTCAAGGGAAGCTTCTTCGTTCCCTTGGACCGGAATGGGAACAGAAAGTCACCGCCATCGAGGAGGCGAACGAAGTAGAGGAGCTCAACATGGAAGATCTCCTAGGCAATCTAATGGCCAACGAGACAAAGTTGAAGCAGAAGAAGAAGGATACACCGGAGCCCAAACTGAAGAAGACTCTCGCCTTCAGAGCCGCGTCAGATAGCGAGGTAAGTTCCAACGACGAAGACTTTAGAATTTTACTTAAAAAATTTTCCAAGTTTTGTAGGGAATTAAAGAAAGAGAAAAAGGAGAAGAAGGAAAGCCCGAGACGTTGCTACCACTGCAACGAGAAAGGGCACCTACGACCAGAGTGCCCTCTTCTCAAAAAGGAGAAGAAGAAGGAAAAGGAAAAGAGGTCTAAGAAGAAGGCGTTCCAAGCCACTTGGGATGATTCCAGCTCCGAGGAAGAAGAAAAAGAAGAAAAAGAAGAAACCGCTTGCTTTGGTTTATGGCCAGAGGAAGCAATAGCGATAGCGAAAGCGGAAGCGACTCAGATAATGAGGTAAGTTATGATTTACAAGAAGCTTTTAATGAACTATTTGAAGTTAGTAAAGCACTTAAGATAGAAAATAAAAGCATTAAAAAGAATCTTAGTTTTCTTAGAAGTGAAAATGAAAGATTAGAAAATAAACTTAAGGATCTAGAAGCTAGTCCTAAAAATGATAACCTATTATCAGAAAATCATAACCTCATCAATGAAAATAATAAATTGATTGAGGAAAATGTTAGTCTAAAAATAGAAATTTCTGATTTAAAGACTAAGATGAGTATTATAGAAAAAGAAATTACATGTCTTAGGGAAAACTCTAACAAATTAATCAACAAAGTAGATAATTTTTATAGCCCTAAGGTTGAGAAAGGATCTTCATCAAGGAGACCTGCTAACAGATCCGGATCCAAGCCCACTTGGATACCGAAAAAAGAATTAGAATCTTGTTTTGTAGGGCTCAGGGATAATTACAACACAAAGGACTGGACCTACAAGCTCAAGTCTGGTCAACTCGAGTTGGGAGAACCAAGGAGTAGACCAAGGAGGAGAACAAGAAGACCGACGAGACGACGAACAAGCGACGGACCCGCCGCACGTCGACCACCAGATTGGAGACCGGCGCCAATGCCCGGGCCTCCAAGCTATGGATGGGAGCCCCATCCGATGTGGCATCCACCACCACCATTCGGGCCATTTTATTGGCCATGGTAGGTGAGGTAAAAATTCTTGACCCTATCTTTGTTTATCAGAAGCATTTAGATAAGGGGAGTTAAAATTTATGGGCTAATTTTTAAGGGGGAGATGCAAGTTAGCTAAATTTCCTTTAGAAAGGGGGAGAAAAATAATAGCTATCCTGTTGTTATAAAAAAGTGGGAGGACATTACCTTTGTTAAAAGAAACTCATAGAAGAGCATGTTTCAAGGGGGAGTTATAGGAAATGTAAAATCAATTAAACCTTTTTGATAATGTCAAAAAGGAGGAGGATTTTTTGCATTATTATTTATGGTTTTGTCATCATCAAAAAGGGGGAGATTGTTGGTGCTAGAGCACCACGATCATTTGTTTTGATGATAACCAAACACGTGTTATTCAACATTTGCACTTGGAGTCTTAGATTTCAGGTCAATTGCAAATGTAGACGTGTTTAGATGGAATTCGAGCTCGCATCCAGGACGGATTGGAGGAGGTTGATGGAGAACAGAGGAGATTCGCGAGGAGCACTAGATTGAAGATGGAAGGACAAGAAGAATAGGATAGAATTTTGTTTAATCCTTTCATGTACTTTTATCTTTATTTTGCTTGCTCTTTTTATTTCCTTAGAACATTTTGTTAAAGATTCTCAAAGTACCCTAACAGTAGTCCTAGGAACACCTGCACAACCCTAGGATACTTAGGTTTTCTGTAAAATACTTAGAAAACCAATATAAGGTTCAAACAGAGTTTTCAGACGTCTAATTCCCAAATCAGATGTCTGATAAAGTGTTTCAAGACGTCTGACTATTGATTCAAACGTCTGATAACTATTAGGCTGGAAATAGTTAGTTCTGTCTGATGAAATCAGACGTCCAGACCTTAGACCAGGCGTCTTAGGAGACGTCTGAGGACTTTGCCAGACGTCCAATTAGTGGATCGTTGGCTCTCTTAGCAAACACTCGAGGATATGACCGTTAGAGCCTTATCAGACGTCCTTAAGCCCTTCCAGACGTCTGATAATTGATCGTCTTGCCTCGACTGACCCGAAAATCTCTTCTCAGAGATTTTCTAGCCGTTGCAAATCCATTCCCACGAAAAAGTAGGTTTCCAGACGTCCATACATAGTGCCAGATGTCCTATATGTCGTCTGATGGACTTGCACAAAAACCCTGTTTAGATCTGATCCAAGTCAGGAAGAGACCCGCCCAAAATCAGACGTCTAACCTTGAAATCAGACGTCTTAAAGTGAACTTCCAGACGTCTGATGCCAGAATTAGACGTCTGATAAGCCTGTCAGAACAATGATTGTTCCTGATTTCGGGCTGATTCTCTTGGGCTTTATTCCCAACAGCTATAGAACCTTTCCTAAGCCTTCCAAAGCCTTCCTAAGGCCTCTATAAATAGAGGGGAACCTTTGCAACACAAACACACACTTAGAGAGACCAAGATACACAAGAAACACTTTGTAATACACTTTCCACTCTCTTGTGTCCTAGCTAGCTCTTGCTCTCCAAGCTCAAGTTCCTTTCTCTTAAGAGCATCAAGCTGTTGCGCACCCGCTCTCCCGCCGTTGTTCACGAGAGCGAAGTTGCGCCATCGCGTGGCTTACGCACCGCGTCATCAACTCGACGCACTCCTTGCAAAGGGGAGTTTCCTAATTCCTATAGAAGTTAGGTTTAAAATTACTTTGTTGGCTCTATATGCTTACTTGTTTATTTTATCTTTGTTATTTGGTTAGGTATTCGCTTTGCGAATTCCCATCTCCTTCGTGAGACAAAATCCTTCTCGTGGAGACAAGGGGTTGAGGTACGCTGCCCTCGTTTAAGTAGCATGGTTGTATTGAGGTTGAATCACCCTCGTTTAAAGTGATTCGGTTTAGTGGATTTTGATCAACTTGGTTGATCGGAAAATCCTAACTCGAGAGGGTTAGGTGGGGATTTTCACCCGGTTTGGGTTTCCACCTATAAATTCTTGTGTACTTTGTGTGATTGCTTATTTGTAAGATTATATTTCAATTCCGCAATTATTACGTCACCCCCTCCTGGTAGGGCCGAAACTTTCAGAAGGATGGTACCTGAAAGGTCAACTTTTCTCTTAGCGTTATAGTATTTAAGTGGTGGAAAAATCGACTAATCAAAAATAATGAAAATAACCACTCGTAGAAGAGCGGGTCGTGTCCACAGGGAGGCAATGATGCAATCAATACTTAATTATTTAATGTTATTTCGAATAGTGCGAAATTCCTTTTCAAATTGGACTTAAAATGTGAAGGAAAGTAGGTTTGCAATAACCTAAAAGGTTAAGGGTGTAAGTGCAGTTTTCCCACACAGAAATCCTCAATAAATTTAGGATGAATTAGTGCAATTTTCATGTGATGTGTACTATAGACAATTAGTACTTAAATCAAGTCCAAAATCAATCTTTAAACTAGCCAATATTAATACCATGTAATTAGAAAGAACTGTGAGTGCGTGAATGCAATTCTGCCAGAATATAATATTAATAAAAAAAATTAAATTGCTGGCAATGGCATTGAATGTAATTTCTAATTCAAACAAAAACAGAGCTTTTCCTTTCTCTCTTCCTCGCGAGAGAGAGAGAGATCCGCGGGGGTCGATGCTGGGCTTCAGAGGACGGCGAGGTCGAGAGCTTTCTGACGGTGGCAGCAGCTGCGGCAAAGGTGGCCGGAGGCGGTGGCTGGAGGTGGCCGGAGATGAAGAACGCCGGTCTGCTGGCGGGCGGCTGCTCGAGCGGGCGCACGCGCGCGGTTGTGTGCGGGCAGGGAGCGCCTGCAGGTGGCGTGGAGGCGCGTAGGGTGGAGTGCGTAGCCTTGGGTGCGAGCGGCCGCTGTGGTGTGGGGGCGGTGGTCTGCAGTTAGCGTCTTTAGTAGCGAGCGGGCGGAGGCGCTGCAGGGATGCACAAGTGGAGGGTGCTGGGGCGCGCGGTTGTGTGTGGGTAGGTAGAGGGAGCACCTGCAGGTGGCGTGCAGGCGTGCTGGAGGAGAGGCGCTGGCTTGGGTGCGAGGGCCCGCTAAAGAACTTGGCATGCGACACCTGCTAAGACGATGAGGGCGCTGGAGGGAGACGAATCTGCGGGCAGAAGTGGAGTGCGCCTGTGGGTGCACAGGGGGATGCGCCTGCAGATGGATGGAGGCAGGTGCGTGGGAGAAGTAGGCGCACTGGCGGGGTGGCAGGAGCGGTGCACACGCTGCAGGGAGATGGAAGGCACTGGTTGGTGTGCAATGGTGCGCTAGGGCGCGGCTGCAGAGGTGGCCGTTGGAGAGTTGGAGCTGCTGAAATAGGGAGAGGTGAGGGCGCGAGCGGTGCTTGCACCTGCTGGAGGGGTTTGGTGTGCTTGGTGCTGAAGATGGGCGCCTAGTGGTGAAGGAGCGGGCATGGGCACAGTGCATGCGGTGGAGTTTTTCCCCGCAAGGGGGAAGATTGCACTTGTGCACGTCGCCTCTTCACTTTTAAGTCCTCTCTCTCCCTCAGTGCGCCAATCCAAGGATTTGCAAATCCCTTTCTGTTTTTGGCCAACCACCGTTGGAGAAGATTGCCCCAAAGTCCGGCGGGGGAGGGGGAAAGAATCACGGCTGCGACTGGATGTGTTGGGGAAATTATCCCCCTCCCTTGTTCTTTCTAGGTTTTATTACCTGCAAATAAAAAGACATAATCATTACACATTAAGTCATAGAATGTTATAGAATTAAATCATGATGCATACAATTATTCTATAACTTAGTGTAGTTATTAACAAACCTAAATTGTTAAAAGAGAATTACTTAGGCTTTCTATTAGTCCATTAAAATGGACTCATCAGTACCCTACGCCTTTGTGTGGACTACAGACAACTGAATAGGGTCACCATCAAGAACAGGTATCCGCTACCGAGGATTGATGATTTGTGTGACCAATTGTGAGGTGCCATGATTTTCTCCAAGATAGATTTAAGATCTAGCTACCACCAGTTGAGGATCAGGGAGACCGACGTCTCCAAGATAGCTTTCCCCATCCGGTACGAACACTATGAGTTTCTGGTCATGCCGTTTGGGCTGACCAACGCCCCCACTGCCTTCATGGATTTGATGAACCGGGTGTTCAGACCAAATCTGGATCAGTTTGTGGTGGTATTTATTGATGTTGTGCTCATTTACTCATGGGATCAGGTGCAGCACGGACAACACTTGCGGATGGTCTGGACATGTTGAGACGGCATAGGCTGTATGCCAAATACAGCAAGTGTGAGTTTTGGTTGAGGCAGGTGACCTTCTTAGGTCATGTGATTTCAGGGGATGGCTTGGCTGTGGACCCAGCCAAGGTAGAGGCAGTGCTCAGGTGGGAGAGACCACGTACAGTGATAGAGATCTGCAGTTTCTTGGGACTGGCAGGTTACTACCAATGGTTTATCAGGGGTTTCTCGCAGTTTGCACATCCTATGACTCAGTTGACCCAAAAGAACGTGCCCTTTGCTTGGACAAACGCATGTGAGGCGTGTTTTCAGGAGTTGAAGGAGAGGCTGACTTCGGCTCCTATGCTTACCATCCCAGACAGCAGTGGCGATTTTGTTGTTTACACGAACACTTCGTTGCAGGGGTTAAGGGGTGTGCTCATGCAGCGGGGTCACGTTGTCTCTTACGCTTCGCGACAACTGATGCCCCATGAGCATAGCTACCCTACCCATGACTTAGAGCTGGCAGCTGCTGTCTTCGTGTTGAAGACATGGAGGCACTACCTTTACGGTGAGACTTTTGAAATATTCACAGATCATAAGAGCCTTAGGTACTTATTCGATCAGAAGGAGCTTAACATGAGACAGAGATGTTGGTTAGAGCTCCTAAAGGACTATGACTGTAGCATTTTCTATCATCCAGGAAAGGCCAACGTGGTGGCTAATGCCTTTAGCCGGAAGGAGTCTGCCCACTTGGCCAGTTTACAGGCACAGAGTTGGAGACTTATGGAGGAATTGGGCAGTTGGCGACCCCTAGAGTTACAGGGGCATTGTGGGGCATTGAAAGTGACACGGTAGACGAGACCAGAGCTGATAGACCGCATCATCACAGGACATATGACAAACATGTACCTGCAGTCGTTGCGAGATAGAGTACTGTCAGGGGACCCAGGAGACTTCTCCTTTATAGACGAGGTGCTGCTTATGAGGGGACGTTTGTGCGTTCCCAGAGACAAGGAGTTGTTGAGAGAGCTCCTGACTGAGGCACAAGGGTCCAGGTTTGCCATACATCCCGAGAACACGAAGATGTATCACGATCTGAGGCGCGACTTTTGTTGGAGAGGGATGAAGCGAGATGTAGATGAGTTCATGCAGCAGTGTTTGGTGTGCCAAAACGTGAAGGCCGAGCATCAGAGTCCTATAGGGCCATTGCAGCCGCTTCCTGTGCTAGAGTGGAAGTGGAAGAGTATCACCATGAACTTGGTGGTGGGCTTGCCCGTTACCCAGTAAGGACACAGCGCAGTCTGGGTGATTGTAGATAGATTGACGAAGACGGCACATTTCTTGCCGATCCGAGTCACTTTGGAACCAACGCAGTTGACAAAGAGGTATATTCGTGACGTGGTACATCTGCACAGAGTTTCGCATGAGATTGTATCCAACAGGGATACCCGTTTCACATCCCAGTTTTGGGCTGATTTTCAGCAAGCTTTGGGGACACGGTTGAGGTTCAGTACGGCGTACCACCCCCAGACGGATGGACAGTCGGAGCGCATGATACAGACAGTCGAGGACCTTTTACGTGCCTGTGTACTGGACTGGAGGGGCTCTTGGAAGGAGCACTTACCCCTGGTGGAGTTTGGATATAATAACAGCTATAACTCAAGTATCGACATGGCACCCTATGAGGCTTTGTACGGACGGAGGTGCACTGCACCCTTGAGTTGGGTTGAGGTGAGGACCAAGTGGGAGGTTGGCCCCCGACTGATCCGGCAGAGTCAGGAGGTGATTGAGCAGATTCACAGACGACGTCGCACTGTCAGGAGCAGACAGTGCGAAGTCGTCTGTGAATCTGCTCAATCACCTCCTGACTCTACCGGATCAGCAGAAGAGTTATGCCGATCAGAAGCGCAGAGAGGTGCAGTTCGAGGTTGGGGATCACGTCTTTCTTTGTGTTTCACCCAAGAAGGGCCTACAGCATTTTGGGGTGAAAGGGAAGCTCGCATCAAGGTTTGTGGGGCCCTTTGAGGTCTTGGAGCGGGTAGGACCCGTTGCTTACAGGCTTGCCCTTCCTCCCCAGCTTTCCAGTGTGCACGTCGTGTTCCACATTTCCAACCTCAGAAAATACATCGCCGATCCCAGTCACGCTCTGAGCCACAAGAGTGTCGAGCTAGGTGACAACCTGACCTACCCCGAGCGACCAGTGCAGATACTAGACAGAGTCATCCAGAGTTTGAGACAGAAGCAGGTACCCCTGGTGAAGGTCTTGTGGAGGAGCCAGAGGTACGAGGAGGCTACCTGGGAGCCTGAGGCAGCGATGCAAGAGCGGTACCCGGAGCTTTTTGAGGGTACGTCTTTTCGGACCGGCTTCGGTCCTCTTAAAGTTTGTTATGCGTATATATATTTCTTTTACATACCCTAGCTAGCTTAAGTTTCGGGGATGAAACTTCCTTTAAGTTTGTTATGATGTAAAGACCCATTCTGTCCTGAGCCTTTTAAGACGTCTGGATTGTTGGTCAGACGTCTGGACAACTTCCTAGACATCTGGAAATTGAAATTTTTGGGTACGAGCTCTCATCTGCGCGCGGGCTGCGCGTAGACAGTACTCTCTCTTTTTCCTTCCCTTCTCTCTCTCCCTGCCTCCGGCGAACCCTAACCCACCAACCTTATAAACCCCCTTCCCCCTCTCTCATTCTCCCCACTCCAGCCACCTTCCTCTCTTCCTCTCTACCCCAGCGAGAAAGCTAGCTCGAGTGAGTGAGCGTGAGAGCGGCGACGAGGGGGAGCGAAGTGAGGAGAAGAGGAGTTGAGCTCGCGAGCTCGTGTGGGAGCTCACCGAAGGGCGCACCGCTGGAGTGGCACGTGTGGGAGGAGTGCGTCAGGGGAGTCATCCCCGACACTGCTGCAGCCGGAGCTGCAGGCGAGGAGGCGAGCCACGGCCACGCATGGCGAGAGAGAGCAGGTTCTAGTTCTGGGTTTCTCCCGGAATCAAATGTCTGGAGTGACGTCCAGACGACGGAGCGTACGTCTGGAGGCGGTTCCAGACGTCTGAAGAAGGGTCTTCGCGAAGGTACGTTCCCTTTGCGGATACAGCCATGCAAGCCGCTCCGCAACTACACTTTTGATGTAAACACATTTACACTACTTAAAATGTCTATTTATGCATGTTCTTAAGCATAGGATTGCATTTCATGATATAAATATTGCATTACATGCATCATCTTGCATTTAGAGTAGTTTGAATAAAATGGAGGTTAATTGTCTCCTTTTATGTGCTTGGACAGGGCAAATATTTTATCGGGGCCTCGGATCAAAGATCCAACCGTATGGATATGATCAGGGCGACGATTGGAGTTCAACGACTCCAAGATCGCCCTAATCAGGCATCCGTAGCATCAGATAGAGACCGGGGAACCCTAGAAGATCAAGGGCCAGGATGGTGTAAATCCGCACTTCAGATGGAAAATCCGACCACACGGATGAATTCGGATCGACGATCGCAGCCGAACGACACAAAAATCAAGTCAATCCGACATCCGTGGCACCATCTACAACTTCCAGAAGATGGACGGCCAAGATGGCGCCACGTGGCGCCATCCCAGCCGCCCAATCGGCCGCAGGAGTCCTGTGAAGATCGCGCAACGTCTCCTCTCCGCCGTTGGATCTCGATCCAACGGCTGCGGTCGCGCGCGTTTAAAAACGTCCGCGCGACCATTTCGCCGCGTAGCGCAGCGGCTACGCAGCCGCGGGCGAAGCGGAGGTCGCGGGTTCGAGCCGCGGAGAGGGGGGCGAAGGCGCGGGCGAGCGGGCGCGCACGAGCGTCGGATGAAGATCCAACGGCCGCGCGCGCCCGATAGCGCCGACGCGCAATTGGACGCCCTGGTGGGCGCGCGATCGCACGCGGGCGGTGCGCTACGCAGCGGGCGCGGGCGCGATCTAAGCCGTCCGATCTCGCGATCGGACGGCTGAGACGACGCGGACGTGCGTCTGCGTTACGCGCGCAGGCCAGCCGAGCGGGCGCGCGTGGCGCGGCGGCGACGGCGACGGCGGGGCTTTAGCGACGGTTTTATCCGTCACTAAAGACCCCTTATTTATTATTTTGAAGATGTAATGTCCATTTTGCCCCCACTCCTTGCAACTATAAAAGGAGACCCCCTCCATACGAAATTTTCATCCCTTCCTTCTCCTCTCTACCTCTCCAAAGCTCAAGAGAAGCTTGTCCCACACCCGGGATGCTTCTCGCGAGATAAAGTCCAAATTTTCGTCCCCCTTCGGAAGTGGATCCCGCGACGACGACGGCGTGCTGCTTCGTTCCCGTTCTTCTGCTTCGTCCTCCTTCGTCCCGCTTCGTTCTCCTTCGTCCAGGCGTCGTCCCGTCCGGCTCGTCCTCCAAGCAACCGTCGAGGAGGATTTCTCTCTCCCTATTCTTTTTACTGCTTTCTAATATAGATTTACTGCTTTCTAGAATAGACTATTCGTCCTCCGAGCGATCGTCGAGGAGGACATTTCTCCCTCCATTCTTTTAATGCTTTCTAGAGTAATTGTTTTATATTTTCTAGTTGTAACGAATGAACTCTTTTATGATTAATTTCTTGTCTATTCTACATCTCATTTTAATTTCCATGTGTAGTATTCTTTCTCTCTCTCTTACTCCCTCTCTCTCTTTTATTTGTTGTAGATACTTAGATAGTTTAAATTGAATTTCTTGGTGACAAAATAAAAAGAAACGCGGAGTTTTTAAATCAAACGTTCGCCTCCCTGTGTTCGACCCGGAATTCTTATTTCGGTATAAATTTTATTTGTTGAACACGAATCCTTCGCTTTCGAACTACAACGACGGGTTTTCCAAAAACCAAACACGTTAGCGTAGATCGTCTCGCTCAACATTTTGGCGCCGCTGCCGGGGAGGCAACGCTCTTTGATTTCTCTTCGCGTTTAGTAACTTACAAATCATTTACCTCACTTTTCTCCTTTCTTATTGTAATTGCAGGTACTCTTTTGAGACAGGCAAAAGCGGTAGATCGGAGTAAAGTGCTGTGGAAGGTTTTGTAAGTTACCCCCCACCTCCCACCCATTAGATTTCATTTCATCACATAATAATTCAAACATCAATCAACCTAGGTGTTCTTATAAACTCTAAGGTTAGATTGTTTGTTGTTTGACATCCATACTCACTCCAACCCCCACATTAAAAAAAGAAAAAAATAAAAAAAATCTCACAGAGGTACACAACCTCATCTGATTTTCTAACTCAACCGGTAAACCAATCTTAGGAGCCGGTACACACATCCAAACACATAATTGAGTAAGAAATCAGATTAGGTAATCATTTGTGTGCCTAATTAGGTGGTGCATCAGGCCAGTTGTTTGAGTTGTTTGGGCCGCACCACTTCAAATAAAATCAACTCATCTAGTAGCTGCCAATTAGGTTCAACTCTTAGGGATCTACCAGGCACTCCACATTCTTTTTAAACTTTAAAGGAAAATATCTTCACCTGTGCTTGCAAAACCTGGTGTGCCAATGAAACTTGATTGAAAACACCTAAAGTTGAATCCTAAAAGCTACTAAGCAAGATTTGAACCTTAAAATTCACCACATCAAAAATAATCTTGCTTGAAAACCACTGGTTGTGCACGCACACACAAAGCAATCAATCATTAAGGGCACAACCCATTTAAAGGGCCCATCACATTCCAAAGCACATTCAAACCTAGCCCTAAATAAAACAGAGTAGACGTTGGCCTTAAGGATTGGACTCGCTCTTCAGAACTCAGAACGAGATTATTTTCGATTAGTCTGTTTCTACTGTTCAATCTGATGTCTAGCTAGGGGAGCAGAGTCAAACGATCGCGGCTGGGGGGTACACTAGGAACCGGAGGCGCAAGCCGAAGGAAGAACCTTCTCCCCAGTCCCTCCTTCTAACTGGTTGGATTGAACAGACAGAAGTAGATCAAATCGTTCCTTTATCTCAAGACGGGTTTTGGGAGTCTGTAGGTCTGTAGGCTAACCCATTTAAGGACAGGTTTGATTGTTTGTATTGCAGGGCACCTTTCTTCCTCCCGTGTCTCATGAATCCTTCCACATATTCCACGCATTCCCGCTCTTTCCCTCCTGTTGTAAATTATCCTCAACATGACGATTATCCCAACTCTTATTGTAATCGACCATCAGTTAGTTGGGATAATTCAGATTGGGGATACAATTCCGGACCCCCGTGTTTAGGGTCTAACCCTGAACACTTTGATTCTCAATTATATCCTTCTCAGAGTTGCATCGATTATAGATCGTCCTCCTTTCATGAACAACCTAATGCGATCTACAATCAAGAAGGATACACTGATCCTTACCCATCCTCTGATTTCACTGCCTTTAGGTCATCTCCATCTTTTGAACAATCTGAAATGACCTACTATCAGGATGGGTATAACGAATCTCAATTCGTTAATTCCTCTACATTGATGTCAAACCCGCCCAACCCTGAACCAACTCATTTGGTTCAGGTTAATCAGGTTCAAGATAAGGTTCTGGCTAACTTGAGGAATATCATTCAATCTTTAGAAGTTCAGCCAATACCTTGCATTGAGAGATTGGAGCCCCTGATTGAAATGATTGATGATTTAAACAAGTCTTTGTTGGATTGGCTCCAGGATGTTAAGGATAAGAACCCGGGTGAGTTTCTACTTGGGAAATTAGCGAAATTGAGGATGAGATTCGTGGTTGCTTTGATTCAATCTTGGAATAATTCCCAGGATGAACTCTCTTCAGGAAAGCCAATGACAGAACCCGCTCAGGCACCTGTTGGGGGGGACACATGTTACGAAGCTGACCAGATTGAATTAAAGCAACCAATTAAGGATGATCTGATTTCTTCACCTGAGATCCCTGAGCCGGGTTACGAGAAAACGTATGTCTCCTTGGAACGCAAAGTGACAAATGATTTTGGGACATACATTGATACGGATCCTAATGGTGAAGATTCAAGTTGCGAAGTCTCACACGAGTTTTCAGATCACGATTTTTGTGAGACGATTGGGCCTGAGGAATCTGATAGATCATTTGATAGCCCAATAACTGAGGAAACTGATCTTATTAGGGCACACGATACGGATCCAGAATCGCATTTTCTGGAGGAATTAATTCAATGCCCTGATTATCAGTTACACCCTGTTGAGCTTATTGATGATTCTAATTCTGAGATAATTAGACCCAAGTCAATTTTGATTTTCCCACATCATCTAGACTTGGAGATTTCAGACAGGGTGATGAATATACAAGAGGTCATGGAATTTGATATGCCGAATGAGGAGGATAGGAGCTGGGAAATTCTGATTTGGGAAGTCAATTTTGGAGGAAATGGAAGATTGAGTCGAAGGGTTCCTTTTAAACTGAAACCATCAAATCAGAACCCTTACGACATTTGTTTCGAGGATGTCAAACTCAAGCACACATTTAACGATTATCCTTTTGAGCTTCAATTCTCTGTAACCCGACATTTTGGCCTTGGGTTGCATCCTCACAAATCGCAGGCCCGACCCCGCTTGCATTCTGATTTTAGGTTTTGGGTAATTTTTATCCAGAACCTAAGGTATTCTCGATTATGGGGTGTGGGTCTGCACCACAATCTGGTCCACATCTGTGGACCTCTGCTGACAGGTCAGAGGATTCTTCTGTTTATTCTAATTTTGACCTGCTCATGTGAATTCTTCATTTCTTTTCTTTGTATAGTGTGCCTAGCTGAAGGCACTAAACTCAGCACATATACAGTTCTTTTTCATTTTCATCTCGGAGCGGACCCGATATCCACGTAATTCAGGTGCTTTCTACGCTTTTCCACTCTGTTTTATGTCTTTTCAATACAATGAGGACATTGCATTAGATAGGCATGGGGGGGTGGATATTTATCTTTGAATTCATTCGTCAGCTCCGTAGATTTGTTTTATTATTAAAAAAAAAAAAAAAAAATCGAAATTAGGAAAGAGAATTTGGGTTTAAGAAAATTTTCGATCTTAAGAAATACTATATTATGTTCTGAACACAAAGACCCTTCAGGTCTTTGGACTTAATCAGCCTATGTATCTACTAAAATGTGGATTTGTTTTTCGAGTTCTCGCCAACCTGAATTTTATTATAATTGGAGTAAATAAGTTTGGGTGATAAGTACACGACTTATCAACCCGCCCTCTGATGTGAGGGAATTTTGAGTCTTAAGCATCTACACACTTTCTTTGCACTGACTCGTTGTTTGGCGATTTTAACGGAAATTGGGTAGCTAATGAACCTTCTAGGGTGATATGGCTGGCAAGTTATCGTGGGTAACAGCCCATAGGTAGGTTGTCCAGAGCCCAGTCACTGGACCTTTCTCTTTTTGCTGCCTTTAGGTAAATCTTAGACCAGGGAAGCCACCTACTTAAAAAAAAAAAAAAAAAAAAAAAATCAAAAAGGAGAAAAGAACAAAAAGAAATAAGCCACACTTCGCCGCACGAGTATGGCTGGCAAGTTGTCGGTGGTAACAGCTCATCGACCGGTTGTCCAGAACCCAGCTCAGAGAATGCACTAAAAATTCCCAAAACACTTAGGAAGAAGCGGAGAAGTAGAATAAACCGGGGAGATATACACTGGATTCACCCTTGTGTTGACCCCGTTAAAAAAATAATAAAAGTAGGGAGAAAGCTACCGGTTGTAAAGATACACCTTTAGGCAGAATTCTTTTTGAGGTCACCTAGAGGCGTAGAAATCCGAAGTCCGTTTTAATTGCCGGTCAACGAGTCTATCACAATCACAATAAGATGCTTAAAACTTAGGGTTCTCATCAAATCTTGGGTGAGTTGAATGGCCGTAGAAAGCCACTCTTAAACCCTAAAATTTGAAAATCTAAAAAACGAGAGTAAAAACAGAAAAAGAAATTTTTCTTTGAATAAGGCGAGGCTTGAGGCGGTCTGCATTTTGGCTGATACCCGGGCACTGTTGTGTCTTTGAAAGTTCAGTTCTTAAGTAGACAATTTCTTAATGATTGAAAATAACTCAGGTCCAAATAATCTAACCTAATTCTTTTATAAATAGCATATAGTTTTTGCTAGGGACTAGCAAAAGATAGGCATGGGGGTATGATGTAAACACATTTACACTACTTAAAATGTCTATTTATGCATGTTCTTAAGCATAGGATTGCATTTCATGATATAAATATTGCATTACATGCATCATCTTGCATTTAGAGTAGTTTGAATAAAATGGAGGTTAATTGTCTCCTTTTATGTGCTTGGACAGGGCAAATATTTTATCGGGGCCTCGGATCAAAGATCCAACCGTATGGATATGATCAGGGCGACGATTGGAGTTCAACGACTCCAAGATCGCCCTAATCAGGCATCCGTAGCATCAGATAGAGACCGGGGAACCCTAGAAGATCAAGGGCCAGGATGGTGTAAATCCGCACTTCAGATGGAAAATCCGACCACACGGATGAATTCGGATCGACGATCGCAGCCGAACGACACAAAAATCAAGTCAATCCGACATCCGTGGCACCATCTACAACTTCCAGAAGATGGACGGCCAAGATGGCGCCACGTGGCGCCATCCCAGCCGCCCAATCGGCCGCAGGAGTCCTGTGAAGATCGCGCAACGTCTCCTCTCCGCCGTTGGATCTCGATCCAACGGCTGCGGTCGCGCGCGTTTAAAAACGTCCGCGCGACCATTTCGCCGCGTAGCGCAGCGGCTACGCAGCCGCGGGCGAAGCGGAGGTCGCGGGTTCGAGCCGCGGAGAGGGGGGCGAAGGCGCGGGCGAGCGGGCGCGCACGAGCGTCGGATGAAGATCCAACGGCCGCGCGCGCCCGATAGCGCCGACGCGCAATTGGACGCCCTGGTGGGCGCGCGATCGCACGCGGGCGGTGCGCTACGCAGCGGGCGCGGGCGCGATCTAAGCCGTCCGATCTCGCGATCGGACGGCTGAGACGACGCGGACGTGCGTCTGCGTTACGCGCGCAGGCCAGCCGAGCGGGCGCGCGTGGCGCGGCGGCGACGGCGACGGCGGGGCTTTAGCGACGGTTTTATCCGTCACTAAAGACCCCTTATTTATTATTTTGAAGATGTAATGTCCATTTTGCCCCCACTCCTTGCAACTATAAAAGGAGACCCCCTCCATACGAAATTTTCATCCCTTCCTTCTCCTCTCTACCTCTCCAAAGCTCAAGAGAAGCTTGTCCCACACCCGGGATGCTTCTCGCGAGATAAAGTCCAAATTTTCGTCCCCCTTCGGAAGTGGATCCCGCGACGACGACGGCGTGCTGCTTCGTTCCCGTTCTTCTGCTTCGTCCTCCTTCGTCCCGCTTCGTTCTCCTTCGTCCAGGCGTCGTCCCGTCCGGCTCGTCCTCCAAGCAACCGTCGAGGAGGATTTCTCTCTCCCTATTCTTTTTACTGCTTTCTAATATAGATTTACTGCTTTCTAGAATAGACTATTCGTCCTCCGAGCGATCGTCGAGGAGGACATTTCTCCCTCCATTCTTTTAATGCTTTCTAGAGTAATTGTTTTATATTTTCTAGTTGTAACGAATGAACTCTTTTATGATTAATTTCTTGTCTATTCTACATCTCATTTTAATTTCCATGTGTAGTATTCTTTCTCTCTCTCTTACTCCCTCTCTCTCTTTTATTTGTTGTAGATACTTAGATAGTTTAAATTGAATTTCTTGGTGACAAAATAAAAAGAAACGCGGAGTTTTTAAATCAAACGTTCGCCTCCCTGTGTTCGACCCGGAATTCTTATTTCGGTATAAATTTTATTTGTTGAACACGAATCCTTCGCTTTCGAACTACAACGACGGGTTTTCCAAAAACCAAACACGTTAGCGTAGATCGTCTCGCTCAACAACTTTACATGGTGATTTTGAGAAGATTTTGCTAGTGGCGTGCAGGATTTACTTCGGGAAGGTGCAGGGCACACCCTCCCATGCATTTCAGATGTCTGGGTGACTTACCGAACAGCTAGAAGCACTTCCAGACGTTCGGAGAGCAGGTTGGACGTTTGGAGCTGGGTTCAAATGGTCCAGAAGAGTTCTTGGATGTCTAAGGTCGACGTAGAGCTTGAGGTGAGTTTCTGGACACTTTTAAGACATCTGAGAGTTGTTCCAGACGTCTGATTTGAGTCAGCAGCCCTATTTTTGACCCATTTAGGGTCTGTTTGAGGTCCATTTTACGCAAATAAGATACCGACGTTTTCCTTGTGAGTTCCTCTACTTGTTAGAAGGCTTTCTATACTGTTCTAAATGTTCCTTTATGATTGTTCCTTGTTATAGGACTTCGTTCCGTTGCGGGTTCGGGGCTTGCTAAGGCACGTGAGCCTACCGTTCGAGCCCCCAATACTCCTGGGTTGACTGGTAGAGTGGCTTCCCCTAATTTAAATACAAACCTGAATGCATGTGTGGAATGAATGATTAGAAACTAGGATATGGCATGAATCCTAGGACGAGAAGCTCTTGAAATGTCTATATGCGTGATTGAATTGCAGTCTTGAATGAGTAGATAGAGAACAACTGCCTATTAATGAACCAGAGCTGCCTGTGAAATATGAATTAACTCTACTAGTGAAACTGTTGTAGGTAACCTTACCTGTTGTATACGTTAAATGATAGAAACACGAGCTGCATATGTACAACATGAGATTAGAAATGTGCGTGATAGAAATACGAGATGCATGTGAATAACCTGAACACGGAAATAGGAATGATGAAACCTGGCATTGGAATGGTATGAGAAATATGAGCATGAACCCTACGAGGAGTTAGGAGTAGAGCTCCTGGAAATATATGGAATGGATCTGGAAATGTGACGGGAAGTGTGCTAGCCCTTGAGTATGTGGTACCAAGGGGAGTGCATGTTCCCTCTTAGTGTAGGGGGAGCTTGCTGTCTTCGGGTTGAGACCCGTGGTGGGTTTGGCCACTTTGCACTGACTTCGTGGCCCTCGCGTACACTTTACTAGGGAGAGCTACTAGTGTAGGGAGAGAGCTAGCCACCCCACGGGGCCCGGGGTTCAGTCAGCCACCCTACACCTACTTGTTAGGCCCACTGGGCAAACCAGGGTAGTCAGGCGAGGGTGCGTGGACTGTGGAGGGGAGAGACCCTTGTTTGGTTCTTAGGGGCTAGACCCCTGTTATTGAGAGGGCTAGGCCCTATACTGTTCCGTGCTGTACTTGGGCGCACCCGTTAACAGAAATGACTGACCGCGTGCCAGTGCGGGGTAGCAACTCGTGCGCTTATCGCGCGTACCGTAGTCACCATTACGTCTGTCCGTGATCTTGGGGTGGTTGACTGGGTGTAGGACCACCACGGGGGACTCTCCCTGCCAGGAGAGCACCACGTGTGACTTCTACTCTTCGGAAAAGGCTGCAATCAAGATCGTTCCCACGAGGAACATTCGAGATCAAGAAAGAGATCTGATAAATAAACAAGGGGTGAAAAGGAATAATTTGTGAAATAAAGTAAATGGAATAAACAACTACCTGTTCACTTTTACTGCTTTAGTTAGTTGGTTGCCACTTTACACAGCGCTCGCTGACTTTGTGTACTGATAACCCTTTTCAGGTCCAGGTGTTGAGCAGCCCGAGTCTACGGCTGCAGAGGGTGCTGGGCCCAATAGAGCCCAGTAGCTGTTGTTTTCTATTGTTGTATCTTTTGTTGTAGTGAGTTCAGACTCTTGTACTTTTACATTCTGTACCTTTACTTTTCTGTACTTTTTTGTTCCTGTACCTTGTTACTGTTCTATTATTGTGGTGGTGACATGTACTGTAGTAGCTTTTACTTTCTTTACTGTTGTACTCTTTTACTGTTAGTTGCTTAGCATAGTGAATGTGGTTTACTTTCCTGCTTTTTGGTTATTTCTCATTGGACAACTGGGTCTTGGGATTAGTCGAGTCGGTTCGATCTCGGGTCCTGCAGGGATTTGGGAACCGGGTCGTAACACTTCCCCCGACCTTTGGGCGGTAGCTCTGCGACCCAACGTCCGATGGGTTCTACACACAAGATCGAAGGGTACTACACCCCTAACGGAATGTCCCCCATCTTACCCTTGCCTGGGTCCATAAAGGCGATCTCAGCTAACTCTCTCTTAGCGGATGCCCCGGTGGATCCGCCCCACGAGAGCCTTGAGGGAGCCTGCTCCGCCCTTTCTCGACTCCCTACTCACTTCCCATTGAGCTCCCTACAAACAAGAGGCCAGCTTCTTCGCGCCTTGCCAAACAAGCTTCCCCCATGTGGGATGGGCCCCCAACTAGGAGGACCCACTGCGTCATTCGAATTCGCTTAGCAAAGAAAACCCCAGGAGCTTGCACAAAGAAATAGGGCAAGATGAGAACGTAGGAGGGAGGATAAGCCACAACCGACACATCAAAAGATGGTAGCCCTTACCTCAATCTGTGTGTTGAGTGAGGGCACGAAGAGGGGCTCACCCCCATCCGAAGAGCTACAGATAACCACTCTTCGGCCGCTTCATCAAATATGCAGAAGTTTGATGACAGAGCTCTACCCAAGGAATGAACAAGTCGCAAATGTTCTTCCCCATGACTCTTAAGTCCCTCAAGCGTGTCCAAAGACGATCAAAGGCGGTGAACCAAGGCCAACATCAAGCCTCTATTTATAGCCTCACCTCATGGACTCACGAGAGCTGTAACATCTTTCTACCCCCCTTGCAGATCGCCAATTCCCAAGGAACCGAATCCCTCGAGATTGGGCACGGATTCCACGGCTGCATGAACGCACTGATAAAATCATCGATAAAGGACCCTCACGTGTTATTACATGACAGATATTTGAAAATCCCCTCACGCCTTTTCAAAAAGGCTCGATGCTTCAGGCCATGCCCTCTTACGGCAACAACAGTTAATGCTAACCTCAGCATCTCAATCAAGTGAACTGCCGCCTCCCAAGGTCGGCACAGGCTCGGGCTAATACACCCCACACCCAACTCCTGTCACCTCCCAAGGTCAGCATCGGTTCAGGCTAATATGCCCCAAGCCCCATTCCTACCGCCTCCGAAGGCTGGCATCAGCTCGAGCTAATACGCCCCATGCCCAACTCCTGCCGCCTTCTAAGGCTGGCACTAGCTCGGGCTCACATGCCCCTCTCTAAAGTTACATCACCTCCTAAGGCTGGCACAGGCTCGGGTTAGTACGCCCCATGCGAAAGTTGATGTTGCCACATAAGGCCAGCTCGAACTCGAGCTTACATGCCCCACGTTCAGCCTCGGTACATGTCACCCCCTAAGGCTGACACAATCTCAAGCGAATATGCCCCACGTTCATGCAATGCCACCTCTTAAAACCAACGCGAGCCCGTGCTCATATGCTCTAACAAGGGACCTCTTCCAAGCAACTGGAAGCAGGAGAAGGCTACTCAACTCCTCCATCATAGATGTTCTCCTTACTGTAGTACAATACAAAGAACATCTGGGGGCATCATCTACAGCGGAGTTTTGGCCACTCTCACTAGTCTCTCAGCAGTTCATACTAGCTAGAGAGTGGGGGCATATGATGATGGGAAAAAATTACCCTCGGATCCAAAACTCCACACATGATCTGATAGAGGATCCGGCTGTCAGACTACAGGGTGTACAGGCGGACCCAACTTGGCCCGCCTAGCCTCAGACCAGTCGGATCCTAACCGAACCCACCCAACTTGCCAAAAGATTCAATGCAACATGGACAGAAGATACGATAAGATGGGCTTGAACACCTACACCCTGACAGTTACCATATAGCTTGACAATTAGGGGTACTAGGGACATCGAATTAGGGTTCCCCCCACCCGATTATAAATAGAGAGGGAGGCCCTCAGAAGAGGGGGCCTCCTCCTTAAGAGAAGGAGCGAAATCATGTAATACCATGTATCCTCAAAATTATAGTGTATAGTTGGGAGCTCTGTCCTCCCCCCAAATGTACACCCCTTGTGGTGGAACTGGGTCACCAAACCCTCGTTCTCCTCTATGTATGCTTGTGGATTGCTGCTCAACCCTCCTACGCGATGGATGACTTATGGATAAGTAGTGCCTCCTTGCTAACAAATCTTTTAGTGTCCTTCCGATGCCCATCGCCCTCCCTCCTTGGCGATGACCCCCTCGCCACCTCCAGTAGCCAGGTTGTTGTCGACATCAAGTCCCACTTCATCGTGGTCTATCGCCTCATCAACTTCGTCTATGTCCTTGACGTCTCTCCTACCGACCTTGACCCCTCCCTCAACGTCTTTGAGTGCATCCACATCATCAACGAGTACGACAACGAGGGCAACTCCCTCTCCGAGACCTTAGAGGGCTTCTACTATCTAGGAGCATTTTCGGCTTTTCAACTTTACACTAACGGCCGTTACCCTCGACAAGTGACGAAGGTTAACTGAGGGGTATGACCTACTCTAGTTACGTATTTAGTTGGGGTATATATGTAAATACAAATTAAGTAAGGATATATATGTATTTGCAAATATTACCACGGGTATATATATGTCAAAACCCTTCCTTTTAATTGCTTATATTTTTCTTTTAAGCACAAATCACCCCTTCTTATGCCATGTCAAAGATCTTTTCCGTAACACATACAAGTCTTATCTGAAAGGTGTTTGGTTAATCAATAAAGAAATTGCAAAGTAGCTTTATAATTTCTTTGAAGAAAGGCCTTATTATTTTCATCTCCTTATTGAAAATCATTCTAGTAAATGTCATAGTATTAAAACTAATTATCCTTATATTCACACAGAATAATTGAACCTTGGTATATGAAACTCCATTGTAGAATTCCATGCTTGAAATGCAACTTATACCTTGTTCTTTGAAGTATTTGAGTATGTGTAGATCCACAAAGTTCATCTGAATCTCTTGTATGCCATGTCATCTATGCAATATGTTCTCTTGGATACTTCTTTCTCCTTCCCTACTCAATAAAGGCTTTATCCATGATTATTCTTCTTCTAATCAAGAACTTTCTCTTTTATAATGGCTTTAGGGTTTTGTGTAAGACCAAAAGCAGGTCTAAACAAGCTTATTTGTAGAGTTCTTAAATGAATAATTCATGTTCAATCAAATCTGTTAAGAGATTAAGGAAAGTAACTACCAATCAATTGATAGAAGTACTTCTAACCACTTAAAACTAGAAGTGTGATATTTGGATAATCGATATAAATTGGGCGAACTAGTTAGAATTGAAAAATAGCTCTCTACTGGACCATCACTTAGATTGATGGTTTTCTCGAGAATTTTGGTTCAAACTCAAAAATATTCATAGTAAAGACTAAGCAAACTTCTAATCAAGATGGAAATCAAGTCAAACATACAATGTTTTAGGCATCAAGCAAGCACAAAATTGTTCCTAGAGACAATACACGCCATTCAAATACTTAAAGAAAGCTAATATACTCAACATCTTGATCTTCATTCACTTTTTTTTTAAATTATGAATAATACAAAATGTTCTCTTCTTTTGAAAGGGACACCTTGGGTTTTCTTTACATGTCTATTCAATCCATCTCTAGGTCACTTTATTCAAGAAGTACATGCATTGGACTTCATCGTAATTCATTCATTGGCACATTTGTTTCTTGCCTCTTTATTGAAAAATAAACTACACAAAGTGCCAGTTTAATTAGGAACCCAGACTACGATGACCTAAATCAACTAGAAAGGTCCACGTCTTATGTTGTTGGAAGTAATCGGGCTCAAGTAGGTGGCAAGGCTGGAAATGTGTTGAGTGATTGGTCCACATTGGTGGACTAATTATCTAAGTAAGCCTAGAATATCTTTGGATATACATGTTGTATATAGTTTGAATTAGGAACCAATTAGAGTTTAAACTTTAGTTAGGTGCTTAACATTTTTTTCCTTATATATTTTTGGTTTTTCTTATTTTAATTTTATTCTGAATTTTTCTTTCTCTCTCTCCATTATTGGAGGCATTGACCACCTTTTTCTCTTCGTTACAAGATCATAGCAACTCCGGACAGGGAGTAATGGTACGCGATGCTTGTGTGTGAGTGCTCATGCCTTGGTCTTCGTAAGGCATTTGAGTGCTAGCAGGGGGGGTGTTACCCCACCATTGCATTACCCACCATTCGCACTCTCCATCCTCACAACCGCACACCATCGCGAAACCCACCACCGTGAGGGTCACCATTGCAAGCCTCGATTGCGCAAATCTACTGCAGTGTGTGCTTTACAAACCACAGGAGTGCGTGGTGACAGCATGCACCGCCACCCTTGAAGCCCCATGCCACCGCACATTACCGTGCTCTACCGTGCTTCCCCATCACCACTACCATCCAATCTACTTCCTCCATCCACCTCCATCGTAACCAATGCCATCCACATCACCCCCACACCCTTTCCTCTTTCTTCTTCTTCATTCTTTCCTCTTCCCCATCTTCTTCCTTCTTCAACCTCCACTGTCGTCCCTGAACCCAACAACACCTCCATCATGCCTCTCCATAACGTCACCCACGACCAGGATTCTCATCGCCAACATCACCACTACGATGCCCACACACCACCATGTTGAGCTTGCCATCAATGCTACCTCCACGAGCAACCCACTGCCGTCGACCTCCTCACCACTATACGGTTGCCTCCAGTTGGCTCGACATACATCACCACCACCATCAAGATGCTCTTCCTCTGATGCATCTCAACCGAGCTCGCTATCGTCGGATGCCGTGCCACGCAAGCGTGGACACTATGCTAATTAGTTGAAATAAATAGGTGAGGGTGATTGAAGAAGAGAGTTTAATCTTTTATTTATATATTTTGTGTGGCACTTTTCTCTCACACCCTCTCTCTTTCTCGCTATTTTCCATGCTCTTTCTTTTTTTCTCTCTACGTGCTTTATGTCTTTCTCTACTAATTCAAATAATTTTCAACTATTGTTAAAACATGAAATGAATGATATTTGTGAGTCTTACTTGGTTAATTCTTCTCCATGGAAATGACTTGATATTGTGGTATAAGTTTAACTTATTTTTATTAATCTTTGATTTGAGATTTTCTTCTACCATATTTTTATATTACAACTACAAAACTATATAGGAAAGAAAAGAATTCCCATACTCGATTGCATGGTTTCTTCTCGAATCTCATTTATTTTTCATCAATGATTTTTTGACCACATCATATTACAACGTTCATATTTAATGTGACATATTTATCATCTATTCTTAAAGTGAAAATATTGTTCGATCAAATGCCATCGTTGTTTTGGAGGCAACGGGCCTAGTAGACTCACAATTATCTTTGTATGTTCACATTTTATTTCTGAGCATGTTATTCATTCATATTTATTTTCTGATGCAATGTACATTAAGTGGAAACGCAAGATTGCACCAGCTTCATCTTGGTGGACCTTGATTCCACCCTAAGGAGGAGGAGCACGTTTGTGGGATTGGAGAAGCCTAAGAGTGAGGAGCAAGGAAGAAGACCCTTCTCCATCATCCTTAGTTTAGATAATAGATATTAAACACTTTAGACTTGAATTTTTATTTTATTGTTTTCTCGCCCTTGTAGTTGTGGGGTTGATTTTTAGGGGATTATTCCATTTTTTGACACTAAGTTTATTCTATTTTTATTTTCTTTTGTGGTGTGAATAATTTTCCATTGTTTGCAATTATAACAAAAAAAGAAAAAACCCAAGTTGTCCGCTAGAAGCTACCTGCTTTAGGACGAACATATATGATTGTTTGAAGCAACATCTAGTTTTTAATTCTTTCATTGTGTGCATTTTGTATTGCAGAGTGTTGGAGTAAGGTATGTACTTTTAATCTTTTGCATCAGCTACCTATCCACACATTGCATTTGGGTTAAAATGCAAGACCACTATTCTGGTTGAATCAATTAACAAGTGGTCGCATTAGTTTAAAAAATTGGGACATAAAGAGGAGAAATCATGAAATCAAGAAAAAGTGTTTGCAAACTTGTGTGTGATTTTAAAAATTCAAAAATCAAGTTTTTCGTGGTGTGATGCACACTTCATGCACTAAGCATGCACTTTAGGCACCGCACTAGGTCTCGATCCCTTAAGGCTATAGGCATTGATCTCTTTATCATTGCAAACCTTCCTACTTTACTTTGTGGCAGTGATATTATCCTGTGACCAAGTGATTTGATACTTTAAGGAGGGGCACATCCTTTAAAGGAATAAAAGGGTAGTTAAGAGGTACTGCAAATGTATTGCCTCAAAGGAAGGGTTCACCCTACTTGCATCCCTCAGTTCCATCCTTAGAGTACATTTTCACTAGAACACTTGAGAATATCATTTAGGCAAGGTGTAGGTTTTAGGGCACTCGAAGGTCCGCTTAGAACACGTAACTGTACTGTGAAAACTTATTTGGCTACCTTTGAAAGGGAACTTAATTTTACAAGCCTAAACGTGCTTTACGTAAATAAATCAAAGTTTCATTTGGATTGTGTTTGTTTTGATAGTGCATGCTAGGGAGGCGATCCCTTAGAAGACAACTTGTGTTTGACCCAAAACCTGAAAGAATCTTTAAGAGAGCCAACTAATGGAGAAGAGAGATGACCGAGGATGGAGAGAGAGGGAGAATAGGGTTGTGGAAAATCAACGATCTTTGAGAGACTACTTTATCCCCATCAACCAATCCAGCCATGCGTTGGGAAGAACTTAGGGGGACAAGCCATATGAAATCAAGAGTAGTACCATATCTCTGTTGCTCTCATTCTATGGTACTACTAGGGAGGACCCCTACAGGCACTTGGAAGAGTTCACCGAGGTCTATTCTATGGTGAGATTGCAGGCATTTCTGATGACGCCCAAATGCGAACCCTCTTCACCTCCTCCCTCAAGGATAAGGCCAAACATTGGTATTACACTCTAGACGCTAGGGTGAACACTTGGGATGCCTTGAAGGGGGAGAGTTTTTGAAGAAATATTTCCCCATGAGTTTTTGAAGAAATAGGTTTTGCTCAACAAGATGGGGATCAATTCCATGACGCATGGGAGTGCTTCAAAGATTTGTTACGCTTATGCCTCCATCATCAGGTGCCAAGACGGCAGCTTGTAGAAAGGTTCTACACTAGTTTAAATGATAAGCACAAGCAAACAATGTATGGTGCCTGTGCAAGAACCTTTCTAACCGAGGCTAAAGATGACGCCTGGGACCTATTTGAGACTCTAAGTGAAAATTCTATCCACCTGTCATCTGCTTATTTGGATAGAAAACCTACAATACTTCAAAGGAAGGCGGAGGCAAATGATGCTGAGGTTACTCATAATTTAGCCTATCAAATTCAATTATTGAATAAAAACTATGAGAGGCTTATGTTAAACCCTAGCCAATTCCTACAAAATGCCTCCCAAGTCTATACTTCCATAGAGTGCCTCATTTGCTAGTGCAATACACACACTACTATGGATTGCCACATGGAAAATTAGTTCCTTGAGCTAGTTTAGGAGGATTTGAATGTCGCCCAAGGATTTTGACCCAACCCTTGGAATAATCCTTTCTTCAATACCTATAATGAGGGTTGAAGGAATCAACCCAACTTTCATGGAGGCAAGGGAATTCCTCCATCCCAGGGAACACTAGACCCCAACCGTTTCCAACTCAACAGTATAATCAACCTCCTAACCCCTCTCAACCATCCAAGACCTTCGAGATGGATAAGCTCAAGGCTATGTTGAAGGCCATGCAAGAGAGTCAAAGTTTGATCATCCAATCTCATGACAAGGCGATTAACGAGATGAAATCCCAAATAGGACACCTTGTTGGGGCTGTGAGCAAGAGGGAGACTAGGAAGCTTCCCATTACTTCAGAGGAGAATCCCAAAGGGAAAGAGATTTATATGATTAGGGAGTATGCTCAAGCCGTGACTATCCTAAGGAGTGGAAAAGAAGTGCCAAGACCCGAACTCACTCCTATAGTCACTTCTTTTGAAAACCCATCCACCCCGATTTCCATCTCCATTGAGGAAGAGTCACTTAACTCTCCCTCGCTTGAATCACTGACCGATATTGAGAAATCGTGAAATATAAAGATATAGATTTATCGATCGTTATAGTTGCAAAATCTTGAAACCAAATAAAATTTATTTTTTATTTAACTTGGATGGTGAGTCCAGGGTCATTCTTTGGGAGGCAAATATCACTCGATCTTCTTATCTCACTTATTTTTATTTTTGACCTTTTTCTATATATTCTTTTTTTTTTAATTTTAATGAAGATGAAAGTACAAAGTTAAATAAGAGGCAAGTAATTAACTACTCAAACAAGTATTGCATTAACTAAATGTGAAGTCTATTACAAAATAAAAATAAAAATAAAGCAAGTAGAGGGAGAGATATATATAGAGGACATAAGAATGAGGGAGAGAGTAGCGAGAGGAAGGCCAAGAATATGATGCTCCGTTGGAGGATGCTTGTGGGATGACAGTGTTGACATTGCTAGACCGTGGGAAGCTTTGACAAGAATGTTAAGGAGAAAGAAAGTTGCAGAGGAAGATGTCGAAGAGGATGTGGAGCCACCGGGGTTGTTGCCAGAGTTGGGAAGAAGAGGTCAAAGAGAACGAGACGTTGGCCTTGTTCGTGGGGGCTGATGGAAGATGGCACGTTGGAAGTAGAGGAAGGATAAAATAGAATGGTGGAGAAGATGTTTGGAGGGTGTAGAAGATGAAGGGGAAGATGATATTTTTCATGTGGAGGGGAGGTGTTTAAATAGGTGGGCATTGGGATGGATATGGAGGGATTTATGCATGGATTGACGTGGGGAGTGCATTGAAGTTGGCATGGGCATTGGCTGGGGAGAAGCCATGGGAAGTGGGATCGTGATTTTGCATGGCTGGAAGGGGAATTTTCGGAGGAGGAATTGGCGTAGAGGTGATCATCACGTAGGGAGGGGGTTGGCGCTAATTGCAAGGGAGAGAAGCTGTCGCAAGTTAGCATGGATTTAAAAGAGAGAATAACTGGGTGGTCGCCACGTGAAGATTTGCAAGGAAGTCCATGCCCTCTTGGAATTGAATTGAGATATAAAGGATACTTAGGTTGAGAGAGAACTTAAGTGTGGAAGGGAACATTGTGGCGAGGTTCTTGGGTATTTCTTGACTCCATCACTTATTATGCTCTAACTCCTCAACAAAAATGCACATTTTCGTGCTCCTACCTTTATCCACTTTATTTCGGCATATATTAACATAATTATAATATGTACAAATTACATACAATTGCATGCATGCTCCTAATATACTTAGAATGATTATTATGTAATATTTATAACTTAATGATGCTATGTAATTCTAGGAACTATCATAAAATAAACATATTAAGCGTGCTAGGTGTGTATCTATCACTAACTCAGAAGAGATTGTTCCTGTGCCAACCCTTACCCGATATGACAACCCTTCCACATAGAGATCGATGGTGCCCTATCTAAAGTGCTTATCCATCTCTATGGACAACTCTGCTGGCTCATCTGGAGGCAAAGATAGGATGGATAAAATAATGGAGACCATTAAATAGGTGCATATCAACTTGCCCTTATTGGAAGCTGTTAAACAAATTCCATCCTATGCTCATTTTCTGAAGGACCTATGCACGAAGAAGAGAAGATCTAGGAAATAGGTCCAGGCTAAGGTCGTGCTACCCGACTTGGTTAGCTTGGTCATACAACATGGCAACCCCCCAAGTTGAAAGATCTAGCTAGGAGCTCTGTACATCTCGGTGGTCATTGGGGAACTGCAAATCAATGAGGCTCTTTTCAATCTGGGTGCGAGGGTGAATATCCTTTCGAGCTATGTGTATGAGCAACTTGGAGGAGGAAATTTGTAGCCCAGTCCAGCCATTCTCCAAGTTGCTAATAGATCACTGAAGACATCACGTGGGTTGTTGGAAGATGTCTTAGTAAGAGTGGAAGACTTCTTCCTTCTTGTGGATTTCCTAGTATTGGACACTGACCCCTCTAATAATCCTGCCAAACCGTTAATCATTTTGGGCTGCCCCTTCTTGGCAATTGCCAATGCTACAATCAATTGCAATATTGGGGCATTAAAAATGAGCCTTAGGAACAGAACAATTCAACTTAATGTTTTTGATGCTTATAAGAAACCTAGACTTGAAGATTGTTCTCAGATCGAGGTGATTGATGAAATTATGGTGGAGACGACGCCAATACTTCTTTGTGATGATCCCCTTAAAATGGTTTTATCCAAGGGCCACACCTTGACATTTGAAAATGAGGGGGAACTCAAGAAATAGAGGAGTTGTTGAGTGTTAGAACCAAGTCTCATTCCCCGCCATGGACTGTTAAGGTAGATTCGCTTCCCGAGGCAGGGACATCAAACCTTGTACCCTTGATTCAAAAGGCCCCTGAGTTGGAGCTAAAGCCCACTTCTAGACTCTCTCAAATATGCCTTCCTTGGGCCCGACCATATGCTCCCTGTTGTTATCTCATCTGCATTATCTAAAACGCAAGAGGGGACATTACTTGATATCTTGAGAAGGCATAAGGAAGCAATTGCATGGACTATCGTTGATATCAAAGGGATTGACCCCACCCTCTGCATGCATCATATCTACACAGATGAATCTGTGAAACCCTTTAGGGATATGTAGAGAAGGTTAAACCCTAACATGAGAGAAGTGGTGTTAGTCGCACTGAAACGAGTTTAAAAATCATCGCGTTGTAGTATAGATCGAATCAGTGAGAAAAACAGATAAAATTTATACTCGAATGAAAGTCCGAGGTCATTCGCTGGGAGTAAAAAGGAATTCACGTGCTAATCTCAACAATTCTAAGTAAAAGATATGAGCAATTGCAATCAGAATTGATTCAAAATGATATAGAAATAATTTCAAGTAGCAATGTGCAAAAAGAAAAGGTAAAATGGTGATTTGAATTACCAATTACCCCTCACAATAATAGCAAATAGATGCACAATATCAATTAAGTTAAGAAGCTTAAATCAGACGTCTGATGATAGGATCAGACATCATAAATGTCTGATGCTACAGTGCTCTTCTCTTCCTTTCTCTTCTGATGTTCTTCTTTCTCTACTTCTGCTCTTTAGTTCTCTGCACAGGATCTTCTTCCTTTTCCTTTCTTTCTCTACTTCTTCTTGCGACTAAGTGTCGCACAAGTACCAGTGAGAGCAAAACCCCCTGTCCCGTACTCTCTCTCTCTCTTTCTCTCTCTCTAGGTTTTGCTCTCCCAGAGCCTTCCACAGTAATGGGTAATTGAGTAAATGGGGATCCGTGTACCCGGTACTAGGGCTACGGGCATGGGTCGCAGCCAAAGTGTGAGAGTAGGCTTAGGCGGGTCGGGTGAGTGCAGATGAGTGGGGACCTCACCCCCTGTGACTTGAGGCAATAAGCCTTAAATAGGAATTCAATTTATATCGCTTCAGCTGCTCTGCTGTTTCCAATATGGGACTAAACATCCTTGCTTTGTTCATGCATTGGTAGCTACAGTCAATAGCTCCGATTGAGGTCAGGGAAACAGTCAATGTTCCCAATTGACCTACTGTTGTGTTGTTGAGAAGGTTCCGCAGCACTTGGGATCGAAATCTAGAGCTGCGAGACCTGAAGAGAGCTTCAAGCTTCCTTCGAAGCTCTGTAGCAATGGCGGATGAAGACCTAATACCTGAAATCAAAATATGGCCTCTTGGCCTCGTTAAAATAATTTAGGAAGTATCGCCAGACGTCGTGGAGTGCAGTGGTGTGCTGGAGCATGTGTGTGGAGGTCTGACGACCTCTAGAAGGGTGGCCGGAGGTGGGTCTTGGGTGGAGAATAATGGGTTGTTCGGGAGATGGTTTGGGTGAGTGGAGCGGCAAATAGAGAGAGGGTTTTGGTTGGTGGAGTTGAGGCAAAAGTGTAGGAAGTGTCGACGAGGCGTATGAAGTAGTGTAGCGATGGGAACGCCTCGCCGGAGGAGCGGTCGGAGACGAGGAGGACGGAGGTGAACAGCGGCATCAAGGGGTCTTTTTGGGTTTTTAATAAGGGAAATTAATCTAAAGAACTAGAGAAACCTAACTACCTACTCTAAGGGTTGAAAAGGATAAGGAGGACACCAGGTATGGTATGGCTAGCACCATGGAAGAGAACTACTCCGATGAGGGTAGGACGGCGACGAAGATGTAGATTGGAGTGGCTGCGGGTATTGCGACGTGCGGAGGAAGGCAAGGAAGAAGGATTTGTCGCTGGTATTGCTGTCAGACGACGAGGGGAGACGGAGGAAGTCGCTAGACGTCGAGGAGCTTCGGTCGGATGAGGAGAGATGAAATTAAGGTGTTCCAGGCCGAAATCGAGCGTAGGGGGAACGATGAGGTCTGGGGGTCCTTTTATAGGGGTCTAGAGGGCAAAACAAGCTTGGAAGCCAAGCTTCCAAGATTGGAATGTTCGCGAAAAAAGGATACCCAGTTCTTTCACATGTTCGCATTAAGATTTGAGTGAGATCTAGAGCTTTGGATCTGGCTGAAAAGGAAGGCAATTACTTGACGAGTTTCCCTTTCAATTTTGAGAGGGATTCGTCAAGAAATCACGAAGATCTTACAAAATTAAGGTCGCTGGAGCTTTAGGATTAGGAGTTGAGGGTGGAAGGGACCTATTTGAAGAAGAAAATGATAAACTTGGGGACCCAAATGTAATTTATTTGAAAGTTAGGGGCATACATGTGAGAGAAAAGAGTCAGATAAGACCAAATTGCAAACTAGGCCAAGATGATTTCATATCAGGCCCACATTTTGGTACAAACCTAATTTAGACCTAAGGAATCCAATGATGAAGTTGGATTTTGGTTTGGACCTAGTTTGACTGGGTAATTCATGTGAAAACCCAAATTAGGACAAAAGTCTATCTGTGGCTCTATTTTGGGTCAAACTTGGTTCCAATGGTCAAATTGAAGGTACCAAACCCTAGAGAATATTTTGTAATTCCCTACGGGAGGAGGGAAATATGCGTGACATATAAATACGGAATTAAAATAAACAATCTCACAAAAATAAGCAATCACACAAAGGCACAAGTGATTTTTAGGTGGAAACCCAAATCGGGTAAAAACCACCACCTAACCCTTTCGAGTTAGGATTTTCCGATCGACAAAGTCGATCAAATCCACTAAATGAACTACTTAAAATGAGGGTAGTTCAACCTCAGTACAACCATGCTACTTTATACCCGAGGGTAGCGTACCTCAAAATCACCCTTCTTCACGAGGAGTATTTTTTCCCTCGATGGAGACGGGAATTCGCAAAGCGAATACCCAACACAAGCAAAGATAAAATACAATACAACCTAGAGCCACAAAATATATGGTTAAATCTAGCTACTATAGGTAAGGGAACTTCTCTTTGCTAGAAGTACATCGACTTGACGTGGATGCATGAACCACGCGGTGGCGTTTCGTCGCTCTCGTAATTACGGAGGGAGAGTGGGTGCGCAACTAGAAGACAACTCCCAAGATGTGGAATGGTGAAATGGAGAGCAAGATCTTCTTCTCAAGATCAATTTGACACAAATGATGTGGAAATGCTAATGCTTGGTGTCTTCATAAGGCAAAGGTCCTCCTCTATTTATAGAGGGCCTAGAAAGGCTTGGAAGGCCTTAGAAGGCTTCCATAGCCATTAGGGCTGAACCCAAGGCAAAACAGGCTGTAATCAGAATCATTTATGATTCTGACAGGGTCATCAAACGTCTGGTCCAGGTATCAGATGTCTGGAAAACTAGTTTAAGAAGTCTAGTAACTAAGTCGGACATTTGATTCTAGGTGGGTTCCTTCCTGACTTAATTCAGACCTAAATAGGGTTCTAGTGTAAGGCCATCAGACGACGTACACGACGTCTGGCACTAGGTCTGGACGTCTGGAAACCTATTGTATTGCGGGAATGGATTTTCCAATTTCCAAACAGTTAGCTGACAAAGGTGATTTTGGCTCACAATGACTCTCAACGGTCACATATCAGACGTCTGGGGTCCTCTACGAACATTTGATAGAAGCCTAATGGTTATTTTCCTCAACATCTATTTTGTTAGCCAACATTCCACTAATTAGACGTCTGGCACAACCATCAGACGTCTTCTAAGATGTCTGGACTAGGGTCTGGATGTCTAATTTCAACAAACAGAACCTACTAAGCCCAGTCCAAGTTATTGGACGTCTGAGTCAACAGTCAGACGTCTTAAATGTCACTATCAGACGCTGATTTATAGATTAGACGTCTGATAAGGCTATCTGAAGCCTATTTAGGTTTTCTAAGTTCTCTACGGAAGACCTAAGTATCCTAAGGTTGTGCAGGTGTTCCTAGGAGTACTTTAAGGCTCTTTAACATGCTACTAAGAAATAAAATAAAGAGCAACAAAAGAATAAAGTACAAATTACAATGAACAAGAAGGAAAATCTATCATATTCTTCATCTCCTTCCTTCTTCAAGCTTTCGCTCCTCGCGAAGCTCCTCCTCCTCCATTAAGCTTCTCCAATCCATCATGGACGTGAGCTTGAACTCCGTCTCTACACTTGTCTCCAGTTGTAATTTGACCTAAAGGCTAGGACTTAAAAGCAAATGTTAAATAACAAGTGTTTTGTTATCATTAAAATAAACGATCGTGGTGCTCTAGCACCAACAATCTGCCCATTTTTGATGATGACAAAACCATAAAATTCTCCCCCTTTTTGACATTATCAAAAGGGTGCTATAATTTTTAATTATCCCAAACTCCCCCTTAAGACATGCACTTCTAAATTTTATCTTTTCATAAAACAAGATAGCTATGTGGTCGGGGGTGTTTCGCATGTTAGAAATCGGGGTTACAAGTAACCCATTGTCGTAGTTGCGAAACACGTCGACCAGATAAAATTTATACCGAAACTCTAAGGGAGTCCCGGGTCGAACACAAGGAGGCAACGTTTACTTTACTTGAAAACTGCGCTTCGTTTCGTTTCTTTTTTGCATTTTGGGTTTTTGTTATTTTTTTGTATTTTTGAAATAAAAGACAAGTTGAATGAATCACAAGATAGAAATGGAACAAATATGATATATATATCAAGCCAATGTCAATTACAATGAACTATAAAAGCATAAAAAGCGAGGGGGGTGAGAAGAAATTTCCTGAATCGGCTGTTCGACGAGACAACAGCGCCTGGCGGAAGCTCGGACGAAGGAGGTGAGGAGCAGGATGACGGAGGTGAGATACTGGAGGACGTCGTGTTGAGGAAAGCTTCGGCGTGGCTCCGGAATGGAGGTGAGAAGACGGAGGTGATCTGCTATCGGAATGGAGATGGGAGGACAGCTCCAAGGTGACCTATGAAGGGAGATAGGAAGTTGGAGGAGTATTTGGTGGGGCAGAGGTTCGCTACACTAATAGGAACCTTGGGAGCTTGAGAACAAGCTCTAATGGAGAGTTAGTAGGCTTGCCAGAGCTTGGGAGTAGGTGAGAGTAGAGTAGGTAGAGATGGCTTGGAAGGAAGGGGTGTAGGTCCTTTTATAGTGGAGAAGAGGCTAAAAATGGATTAAAGGACCTTTAGCGACCTCCAGACCGTCGCTGGAAACGTTGTTGTAGCCAGCTCACCTCCACCCACACCCATAGCTGGCTCTGCTGCCTTGCAATGAAATAGCGACGGCTGTAAGCGTCGCTGTAGGTCAGCCCAGCTATCACTGAAAGCTAATGCCAACCGCCCTTGCACCCGTGCCACTTGCCCTACTCATCACGCGCACTGACCGCGCGTGCCCAGCTGTGTGCACGTGTGCTATGCACTAGCATGCACGCTTGCTATGCGTTGGCCTGCGCGTGCGCACGCGCGATACCTTGCACTGGCGTTGCCACTGCCGCTCCAAGCGCCCGCCCAATTGCGAATTGGAGGGGCTGCAAGGATTCGAACCCGCTCCCCTCCTTTGCAAACTAGTGCCCCCACCATTATGGCAATCCTTTCCTTATGTCGCGTGGAGTGGCTTGGTGTGTCCGCCGCCCAGCTGTTGGATCTTGATCCAATGGCTAGGATTGAAGGGCGTGGATGAAGAAGGAGTTGGGCGATGCTGTTGGCCGGTGTTGAGCGGCCTGGATGGCACCACGTGGCGCCATCTGGGCTGTCCATCTTCTTCTTCTTGTAGAGGGTGCTACGGTGCTCAGATTAAGATGATTCCCGCGATGCCGAACTGCGATCGTCGCTTCGGATCCATCCGTACAGTCGGATTTTCCATCCGAAACCTATATGGATGTCACATTGCCCCCTGGCCGTATAAAATGGAGGAATTAATATATAAAATATACAACTATCCTAAATGCCATGCAATGGATGTTATGCAATATTTATAACATGATATGCAATGCTAAGCCTAGGAACTATCAAAGATAAGCAATTTATCTTGAATTTATGTGTGTTCATCATACCCCCATGCTTACTTTTTGCTAGTCCCTAGCAAAATTAGCCTAAATGCTATGTATAAAAGTAGAATCAGGGTTTGAGTAATTAGGAAAAATTCATTGATTGCTTTAGAAAATCTCATCCCCAAGACCTAATTACAAAAACTCAACATTTCCTGGGTGCCTGCCAGAATGCAGACCGTCCGAGCCCTTGCCTTATTTGAGAAGATTTTTTTTCTAATTTTTTTGTACTTATGGAGTTTGAGAGTTACGGGATAACTTTTTACGGTTACCCGACCCGCCCAAGACTCGAAACGGACTCTAAGTGCTAAGCATCTTTGTGAAAAAGTGAGACTCAAAAAATGGTTGTTACGACGGACTTCGGATTTCTACGACCCTAGGTGACCTTGCCTAAAGGTTTATCTTTATGATCGGTAGCTTTTTCCGTACTTCTTTTATTTATGGGGTCAACACAAGGGTGAATCTAGTGTATATCTCCCCGATTTATTCTACTTCCCTGCTTCTTCCCTAAGTGCTTTGGGAATTATTGTGCAATTTTTTTGTGAGCTGGGTTTTGGACAACCAGCCGATGAGTTGTTACCACCGACAACTTGCCAGCCATACTCATGCGATGAAGTGTGGTTTTATTTTTTATTATTTTTTTTCTCTTTTTTTTTTAGTGTTTGTTTTTTGTTTTTAAGTAGGTGGCTTTCCTAATCTAAGATTTACCTAAAGGCAGTACAACGAAAATGGTCTTGTGGCTGGGCTCTGGAAAACCGGCCGATGAGCTGTTACCACCGACAACTTACCAACCATACTACCCAAGTCAGTCCATTAGCTACCCAATTTCCGTAAAAACTGCCGGAAAGTGAGTTAGTGTAAAATAATGTGTGTAGATGCTTATGCTTAAAGTCCCCCCAAATTAGAGAGCGGGTTGATAAGTCACATACTTATCATCTCAAATTATTTACCAAATAAAAATAAATTTTAATTGGCGAGGACTTGAGACTAAATCCACATTTGAGTGGGCACCCAGGCTAATCAAGCCCAAAGACCTGAAGAGTCTGAGTGTTCAGGTCTCAAAGAATCAATTCCTAAAGTTTGCAACTCCTAATGCCTAAGTTCTCGTCTCCTAATTCTAATTTTTTTTTTTCAAATTTTCATTTCATTTTTTTTATTATTATTCATTTTATTATTTTTTTCTTTTTTTTCTTTTTTTTTAAACAAGAATCGAATAACAGGAAATCACTGGTACAGCTGACACAATGGTTATAAACTATGTCCACCCCCCCATGCTTAGCTATTGCAATGTCCTCATTGTGAAAAAAATGAAAGCATGCAAGAGAGTAGAAGTGGAAGAATAGCAACTGATTTCCATGAGACTCAGGTCAGCTTGGAACAATCATTACATGTGCTAAGTTCAGTGCCTTCAGCTGGGCGTTGATCAGCCTGTGGTGGTTATGGCAAGGTAAGAGCAACCTTGCCCGAGACGGGTTCAAGGAGCACATGGTCAATAAAAGGGTTTGAGACGCTGTCCATTGACCTTGAAAATATTACCCATCTTTGGGTCAGAGATTTCGACAGCCCCATTAGGGAAAATTCACTCAATAACGAATGGGTTGCCCCACTTAGACCTGAGTTTACCAGGGAAAAGCTTCAATCGAGAATCAAAAAGCCAGACCTTCTGGTTCGGCTCAAAGCCCTTACGTGAAATCATCTGGTCATGGAGAGCTTTGATCCTTGCCTTATAGATTCTGGCATTTTCATAAGCATCATTTCGAAGCTCCTCCAACTCAGATAGTTGGAGTTTCCTGGTTTTCCTGGCCAACTCAAGGTCCACATTACATTTCTTGATGGCCCAAAATGCCCGTGTTCAAGTTCTACGAGTAAGTGACACACCTTCCCAAACACTAGACGGAACGGAGACACACCGATAAGCATTTTGTACGCCGTACGATAAGCCCAAAGAGCATCATCTAGCTTTTGGGTCCAATCCTTCCTATCAGGCCTAACAGTTTTCTGCAAAATGTTCTTGATCTCCCGATTGGAGACCTCAACCTGTCCGTTCGTCTGAGGGTGGTAAGCTGTGAAAATCCGATGGCTCACCCCATATTTCCCCAGTAAATTCCGAAACTGGGCATGAGTGAAATGTGTGCCACCATCACTGATAATTACCCTAGGAACCCTAAACCGACTGAAGATATTTCTCTTCACAAAATCAATGACCACCTTCTGGTCATTGGTCTGGGTGGGAATTGCCTCAATCCACTTGGACACGTAATCAATAGCGACTAAAATATACTAGTGTCCAAGTGAAGGAGGGAAGGGTCCATAAAGTCAATGCCCCAAATGTCAAATTTTGACGAAAAGAATTGGGTTCAGGGGCATCATATCTCTCTTAGCCATGTTCCCGAGTGTCCGGCATCGGGTGCATGACCTAGAGAATTCCTGGGCATCCTTAAATAATGACGGCCAATAGAATTCGGATTGCAAAATTTTTGCGGCCGTCTTTTTCCCGAAAAAGTGTCCACCACAAGCGGATGTGTGACAGAACTCAAGTATGCTATGGAACTCAACTTCCGGGACGCATCGGCGAATAATCTGATCAGCGCCAATGTGGTACAACTTGGGATCATCCCAAAAATAATATTTATCCTCAAATACAAGTCTATCCCGTTGTTGTTTGGTCCAATCCTGGGGGATTTGACCAATGGCCAAATAATTGACAATATCCGCAAACCAGGGGATTCGGATTCCCGAGATTGTGAGGATAGTTTCATCCAGAAAAGTATTAGAGATCAGAACATCCGGATGAGGGGAATCAATTAGGATTCTCGAAACGTGATACGCCACTACATTTTGTGCCCCAGCTTTATCCCTGATTTCAAGATCAAACTCTTGAAGCAGCAGGATCCAGCGAATAAGCCAGGGTTTGGCATCCTTTTTGGCCAAGAGATGTTTTAAGGCCGAGTGGTCGGTATAGATGATAACGCGAGAACCTAACAGATAAGCCCTGAATTTTTCTAAAGCAAAAACTACAGCTAGCAATTCTTTTTCAGTAACGGTGTAATTCCTCCGGGCCTTGTCCAGAGTTTTGCTAGCGTAGTAAATCACAGAGGGAATTTTCTCAATCTTTTGACCCAAGACAGCCCCGACGGCATAATCAGATGCGTCAGCCATAATCTCAAATGGGGCTATCTGGACCAGTGGTTGCAATACCGGGGCACAAGTGACGGCCGTTTTTAATAAATTAAATGCCTTACGACATGATTCATCAAACTCGAACGGCGCATCTTTAGCCAAAAGGTTACTCAATGGCCGAGCAACCTTCGAGAAGTCCTTAATAAATCTTCTATAAAAACCTACATGCCCAAGAAAAGAGCGAATCTATTTTACGGATGTGGGTAGTGGATGTCTAGAGATAGCATCCACCTTAGCTCTATCAACTTCAATTCCTCGATTAGAAACCACATGACCTAGGACGATGCCCTCCTGAGTCATAAAGTGGCTCTTTTCCCAACTAAGGACTAGCTGTGTTTTGATGATCTTTGAAGGATCAATTCCAGGTTAGCCAGGCAAGACTCAAAAGAATCTCCGAAAACAGAGAAATCATCCATGAACACCTCAAGACAATCTCCCACCATGTCATAAAAGATGGCCATCATGCACCTTTGAAAAGTCGCAGGTGCATTGCAAAGCCCGAACGACATTCTACGGAATGCAAAGGTTCCGTAGGGACATGTGAAAGTTATCTTTTCCTGGTCTTCGGGATGGATAGGGACTTGGTTACATCCCGAATAACCATCTAAGAAGCAAAAATATTTTTGCCTAGCTAACCTTTCGAGGATTTGATCGATGAATGGCAAGGGGAAGTGATCCTTTTTAGTGGCAGTGTTCAGCTTCCTATAGTCAATACAGACTCTCCAAGCAGAATCTGAACGAGTGGTGAAGGTTTCCCCTCTCTCATTAGTCGTAACTGTTATTCCTGCCTTCTTGGGTACAGTCTGAACAAGGCTAACCCACGGACTATCTAAGATTTGGCAAATAATCCTAGCATCGAGCCACTTAATTATCTCCTTCTTGACCACTTCTCGCATATTCAGGTTTAGTCTCCTTTGCATTTCGCGAGAAGGGCGGGATCCATCTTCCATGAAAATACGATGATTACAATAAGATGGCTCGATCCCCTTAAGGTCGTGGATGGTCCAACCAATTGCCTCCTTGTTGTTCTTAAGGACCTTAATTAACCTCAATTCTTGCTCCTTAGTCAAATCAGCACTAATAATCACAGGGAGCATGTTTTCAGGTCCTAAGAACTCATATTTCAAATTTTTGGGCAATGGTTTTAATTCCAGCTGGGGTTGGTTTAGAATCGAAGGAAGGGAGGATGCTGATGAAGATCCATCAGGACGATCCAGTGGAAGAGGCTGGGAATAAACGAAATCAACAGCCTCTTTAGGATGTGGCAGGTCTACCATGGAGGAGGGTTGTGGGTTGGGTTCTCTAAAGCTAATGGAGTCCTCGAGTGCAGTGATTGTCATACACGTCTCAAGATCCTGATCCTTGAGTTCCTCAATGAATCCACAATCCTCAAATCCTCTTATCGCCTTAAAAATATCCAGAGTTAATTTCTTATCCCCAAAGGCGATCTCCATACTAACACTTTCACAGTTTATGTTGGCCTTGGCAGTAGCTAGGAACGAATGCCCCAGAATGATGGGCGTGTTCCAAAAATCATTAGGTACATCCATGTCGAGGACGAGGAAATCTACAGGAAAATAGAAATCCTTGACCTTGACAATTACATCCTCAATAACGCCTCTCGGTGTGGTGACCAATCGGTCAACTAATTGTAGCGTTACTGAGGTTGGCCTAAGTTCACCTAACCCAAACTTCTCATAAATAGAAGTTGGGATTAGGTTGATGGATGCACCTAGGTCCAATAATGCCCTATCAAAAGTGTATTCCCCAATAATGCATGAGATCAAGGGGACACTTGGATCATTCTTCTTTTGAGGAAGGTGATGCAGGATTATAGAACTTGCCTGCTCAGAGAGAATCACCTTCCTCAGAGTGGGTTCTCTCGGCTTATGCTTTTGAGTACACAGTTCTTTCAAGAATTTAGCGTAAGCCAGGATGTGCTTAATAGCATCGAGGAGAGGAATATTGATCTCTATGCTCTTGAATAAATTCAAAAGCTCCTCGTTGCTGTCTAGGGTTTTCTTCTTCTTGGTTTTCAATAGGGCCTCAAGGAATGGAATATGGGTGGAATTTTCAATTTTCGATCCCTAGGCCTTATTATCTTCTTCAACCTCCTCCTTCTCTTTCTCAAGCTCCCCAGGATTTTGACTTTTAGAAGGTAATTCTGGGTTATGGGTCTGCTTCCCACTTCTCAAGGTGACAGAGTTTGCAGAGGCATAAGGGTTTGGGTCTTGAGGTGGATTAGTGAAGATTGGAGGGCCTTGGATGGTCATGTAACCAGAAAAGGAAGAGGAGGGACCCTGCTCAACCACCTGAGCATGCACGTGTGGGTCCCTTTGATTCCCGTACCCTTGGGCTCTATTGCCCTAATTTTGCACATTACGCAGGTTTGGTATGGGTTGAGATGGTAGGGATCCGGGTTGTCGGGTGTTTGCAATTAACCCGGATTGCAAGTTATCCAAGGATGTCTTCATTTGTTGCATAAGCTGAAGCACGGACCCTTGCATTTCCACCATCTGCCGATTCAAATCAGCCTACCCTGCAGATTGTTGGGCATTCCAAGATGGCTGATTAACTGGTCTCGGGGGCAACTGAGTGTATACTTGACCCTGACCCATGGGTTTTTGAGATGCATAGTTGCTAGGTCAAGATTAGGTCTGTTGCCCTAGATTTTTCCAAGAGAAGTTAGGGTGGTTCCTCCATCCCGAGTTGAAAGTGTTGGAATACGGGTTGGACCTAACATTCTCCAACATTGCATATGCATCCTCATAAAATAAGGATGAAGAGAAGGAAGGATCAGAGAAACTGGGATCAAAGGCCCCAGTTTGGAACCCATATGGTTCCGAGAAATCCTGGCTCACAGGTTGAGCCGAATCGAGTTGATTCATGAATTCTCGCCCCTTGGGAGCTCATGAGGAATGGAATCCCGAATTCTAGGATTGAGTGGGTAAAGAAGTGTTTCCTGAATTCCCAGACATCCATTCTTCCATTTTCTTAGCAACCAAGTCCATTTTATCCAGTTTATTACAAATTAATTCCATGTCAAATGAATGAGAGTCCTGGATCTCATTAGCACTTGACCTAGGTTGTTGGGACCGGTTGAATGCATCCATGGAGGCATGATTAATTGAGTTCTCGCTCATTTCCTCAAACAGGTCGTATGCGCTATCTGCATCCCTGTTGAGAAAATTGCCTCCACATGAGGCATCCACATGATTACGGAGTTGCCCAACCAACCTGTGATAAAAAATCTACACGAGTTGCCATTTCGGCACCTCGTGGTGTGGACACTTCCTCAAAAGTTCCTGGAATCGCTCCCAGGCACCATGAAACGATTCTCCCGACCGCTGGGCTAAAGTGGTAATCGCCCGTCGCAAAGCATTGGTCCTTTCGATAGGGAAGAATTTCTTCAAGAAAGCTGACTTAAGAGCAGCCCAAGTTTCAATCGGCCTTCCTATAGTCTGGTACCAATGTGCAGCCTTATCCCTGAGAGAGTAGGGGAAAAGCCTCATGATCATTTGCTCTTCGTTCACATTCCTTGCTCTGGTGGTCTGAACCAACGTGGTTAGATCTTCCAGGTGTTGGAATGGGTCCTCCGAGCCAAGCCCATGAAAATGCTTAATCAAACTTAAGACTTGGGACTTGATTTCAATGTCTCTGGTGGGAATCATGACGTTGGGACATTCCCCATAGTTTGAAGGGTCGTAAAAATCCTTCAAGGGCCGAGCGCCCTGACCATGTATGCGTTGGAACCATTGCTGCATTTATTGCAATTCTTCCAACTGCCTCTGAATCAGCTCCTGCTGGTTCGGAGGCGGGGGAGGTAATTGTTGATCAGCCATGGGATCTGCTTGGCTATAGCTCAACCTCTGCCTCCTTGAATGGTCTAAAGGTCCTTCCAATCTAGGGTTCAATGACCTCCTCCCAAGCATACACTAGAAGGAAGTCGGAAGGACGGGAAAAAAAAAAGGAACCCTACAGCACAAGAATACAAGCCTGTCCTTAGATGGGTTAGCCTAAGGTCTACTGACTCTCAAAATCCATCCTAAGATTATGGACGATTTACTCTACTTATGTCCAGGCAATCCAACCAGTTAGAAGGAGGGACTGGAGAGAAGGTTCTTCCTTTGGCTTGCGCCTCCGGTTCCTAGTGTATCCTCCAGCCGTGGTCGTTTGACGCTACTCCCTTAGCTAGACATCAGATTAACTAGCATAAGCAGGTTAATCGTGAATAATCTCAATCTGGATCCCGATGAGCGAATGAATCCTTAGGGCCAACGTTTAATTGATTTTAGTTAGGCTTGGGAAATTGGTGCTCTGGAATGTGATGGGTCCTTAATGGGTTGTGCCCTTAATGAATTGTTTAAGAACGTGTGAATGTGCATAACCAAAAGGTTTTCAAGAAAGATTATTAATGATGAGGTGAGTTTTAGGATTCAAATCTTACTTAATAGCTTTTAGGATTCAAATATTAGATGTTTTCAACCAAGTTTTGTGAGGCAAACCAAGTTTGTTGTTGAAAGCATGTGTTCAAGTATTTTCCTTTAGAAATCGAGAAAAATATGGAGTGCCTGGCTTGACCTAATTATTGAATCCTATGGGGAAGCTAGAAAATGATCCTCTTTTAGATTAGGTAGTGCGGCCCAAACAATTCACTCAATTGGCTCAAATGCACCACCGATTAAGGCACACAAAAAGATGGTTAACCTAATATGATTTCTACTCTTTATGTGTTGAATTCGTGTACCTGGTCCACAGGTCGAAAGCCCTGTTGAGTAGATGAAAATCAAGTCCGATTATGTGCCTCAAATGTGGGTGCATAGAGTGTGTAAATTGATTTGTCCCACAGAAATATCTTTTTATTTTTTTTTATATAAGATGTGGGTGAGACAGGTGAAGGTGGCAAGCAAGACAAACAAAGTCTATCCTAGGGTATATGCAAACACCTAAGTAGATTAAGTCTTGGTTATGATTGTGGCGAAATGAACTAGTGGGGGGGTAAGTAGGGGACACTTACAAAGTACTCTACCTGCACTTTACTCCAATCTACCGCACTTAGATCTCCATGCTAGGGTACCTGCAAGATAGTAGATCAAAGACAAGTAGGGTTAGTGCTATGTAAATGCAAAGAAGTGCAATAAGCAATAAAGTAAATTCCGTTGCCTCCCCGGCAACGGTGCCAAAATTGTCGTCGGTGTTTCGCGTGTTAGAAATCAGGGTTACAAGTAACCCATCGTCGTAGTTGCAAAACACGTCGATCAGATAAAATTTATACCGAAACTCCAAGGGAGTCCCAGGTCGAACACAGGGAGGCGACATTTACTTTACTTGAAAATTGTGTTTCGTTTCGTTTCTTTTCTATATTTTGGGGTTTTGTTATTTTTTTGTATTTTTGAAATAAAAAATAAGTTGAATGAATCACAAGATAGAAATGGAACAAATATGATATATATATCAAGCCAATGTCAATTACAATGAACTATAAAAGCATAAAAGGCCAGCGGGGTGAGAAGAAATCTCCTGAATCGGTTGTTCGACAAGACAACGGCACCTGGCAAAATCTCAGACGAAGGAGGTGAGGAGCGGGATGACGGAGGTGAGATGCTGGAGGACGTCATGTTGAGGAAAGCTTCGGCATGGCTCAGGTCGATGATGACCCTTTTCGTTGCAGTGGTAGCAACATCTCAGGCTTTCCTTTTCCTTCTTCTCTTTCTTTTCTTTCTTTGATTCCCTACAGAACTTGGAAAACTTTTTAAGTAAAAATTTAAACTCTTCGTCATCAGAAATTACCTCGCTATCCGACATGGCTGTGAATGCAAGAGACTTCCTAGGCTTTGGTTCAAGTGTGTCATTCTTCTTCTGCTTCAATTTTGTCTCATAGGCCATGAGGTTGCCTAGGAGATCCACCATGTTGAGCTCGTCTACGTCGTTCGCCTCCTCGATCACGATGACCTTTTGTTCCCACTCTGATCCGAGGGAACGAAGAAGCTTTCCTTGAAGCTCCCCCTTGATAAAGGTCTTTCCTAAAGCTTTCAATTCATTTACAATGAGAGTGAACCTAGTATTCATCTCACTTAAAGTTTTGTTAGTCTTCATAGAAAATTATTCAAATTCTTGTGAAAGTAAATTAATTTTAGAAGACTTTACCTTAGAGGTACCCTCGTGAGTTACCTCAACTATGTGCCAAATCTCGTATACGGTGACGCACTGTCAAATTTAGTTGAATTCTTCTAGGTTCAACGCGTAATACAATGCGTTCATTATTTTTGCGTTGAGAGAGAGCTCACAGATTTGTTGTTACGAGTAGCCTCCCGCGGGTTTCTCCGGAATGTCAAACGGCATCTCGCATCTAGCCCAAATTGTGAAGTCGTTAGTTTGAAGCCACGTCTTCATCCGCAGCTTCCAGTACGAGTAATTACTCCGGTCAAAGAATGGCGGACGGGTAGTAGACTGCCCCTCAAGAATCCTCATCACAGAGCTGCTTCCCTTCATGATCTTCTTGCTAGGTTGTTACGCCAAAACAACAAGAACCTACTCTAATACCAAATATAATTTTCTACGGGAGGGGAGAAAAATGCGTGATGTATAAAATGCGGAATTAAAATAAACAATCTCACAAAAATAAGAAATCACACAAAGGCACAAGTGATTTTTAGGTGGAAACCCAAATCAGGTAAAAACCACCACCTAACCCTTTCGAATTCGGATTTCCTGATCAACAAAGTCGATCAAATCCACTAAATAAACTACTTAAAATGAGGGTAGTTCAACCTCAATACAACCATGCTACTTTATACCTAAGGGTAGCGTACCTCAAAACCACCCCTTTTCACGATGAGTATTTTGTCCCTCGATGGAGATGGGAATTCGCAAAGCGAATACCCAACACAAGCAAAGATAAAATACAATACAACCTCTAGAGCCACATAATATATGGTTAAATCTATCTACTATAGGTAAGGGAACTTCCCTTTGATGAAAGTGCGTCGACTTGACACGGATGTGTGAACCACGCGGCGGCGCTTCCTCGCTCTCATAATCGTGGAGGGAGAGCGGGCGCACAACTAGAAGACAGCTCTCAAGATGTGGAATGGCAAAATGGAGAGCAAGATCTTCTTCTCAAGATCAATTTGACACAAATGATGTGGGAATGCTAATGCTTGGTGTCTTTACAAGGTAACGGTCTCCTCTATTTATAGAGGGCCTAGGAAGGCTTTGGAAGGCCTTAGAAAGCTTCTATAGCCGTTGGGGTTGAACCCAAGGCAAAACAGGCCATAATCAGAATCATTTATGATTCTGACAGGGTCATCAGACGTCTGGTCTAGGTATTAAACGTCTGGAAAACTAGTTTAAGATGTCTGGTAACTAAGTTAGACATCTGATTCTAGGCGAGTTCCTTCCTGACTTGATTCAGACCTAAACAGGGTTCTAGTGTAAGTCCATCAGACGACGTACACGACATCTGACACTAGGTCAGGACATTTGGAAACCTATTGTATTACGGGAATGGATTTCCCAAGGTCCAAATGGCTAGCTGACAAAGGTGATTTTGGCTCACAATGAGGCTCAATGGTCATATATCAAACGTCTGGGGTCTTCTACGGACGTCTGATAGAAGCCTAATGGTTATTTTCCTCAACATCTATTTTGTTAGCCAACGTTCCACTAATTGGATGTCTGGTACAACCATCAGACGTCTTCTAAGACGTCTGGACTAGGATCTAGATGTCTAATTTCAACAGACAAAACCTACTAAGTCTAGCCTAAGTTATTGGACGTCTGAGTCAATAGTCAGACATCTTAAATGTCACTATCAGACGTCTAATTTCCAGATTAGATGTCTGATAAGGCTATCTGAAGCCTATTTAGGTTTTCTAAGTTCTCTACGGAAGACCTAAGTATCCTAGGGTTGTGTAGGTGTTCCTAGGACTACTATGAGAGTACTTTGAGGCTCTTTAACATGCTACTAAGAAACAAAATAAAGAGCAACAAAAGAATAAAGTATAAATTATAATAAACAAGAAGGAAAATCTATCATATTCTTCATCTCCTTCCTTCTTCAAGCTTTCACTCCTCGCGAAGCTCCTCCTCCTCCGTCAAGCACCACCAATCCATCATGGACGTGAGCCCGAACTCTGTCTCTACACTTGTCTCCATTTGCAATTTGACCTGAAAGCTAAGACTTAAAAGCAAATATTAAATAACAAGTATTTTGTTATCATCAAAATAAACAATCGTGCTGCTCTAGCACCAACATATTTTTCTATGAATTTTAGAGGGTTTAGGTAAATTTAATCCTGACCAGAACCTCAGTGAATCAAGCGGGTCTGTTTTTAGGGTTTCAGATGTCATTTAATTCCTTAAATGCACGAAAACCCTTTTCTTTCTGTACGAACTCACTTGTTAGACATTTAAGATTATTTAACCCTTAATTAACCCCTGGAGAAACCCACGGTTACTTTGCATTCATGATATGATGGTAAAATTATAGTTTTAACCCTAGTTTCTTATATTTCTCTCAGAAAGGATTTGCAATGAATTATGCCATTCTGATGGTTATGTAGGAGCATTTAATGATGGAAATTGAATGAATAAAGCTAGAAATGATTGATGATGACATTATCATCAAGTGGTTAAGAAGGAAATTTTGAAATGGTCGGATGTTGGGATAATCTATGCCATATTCGACAACAAATGAGTCAGTCGTATCCACGTGGTGCCAAAGAAGGCAGGAATTATGGTTGAGATTAATGAGAAGAGGGAATAGGTTACCACCAAACCCTTGACTGGTTGGAGGATTTGTATAGTTTACCGTTGTTTAAACACAACCATCTAGAAAGACCATTTTTCCATGCCCTTTATTGATTAAATTCTCTAAAATTTGGAAGGGAATAAATTTTTTTGTTTCTTAGAAGGATATTTTGGGTATAATCAAATTGCTATTTTTCCTGACGACTAGGAGTAGACAACATTCATGGGTCCTTATGGCACATTTGCATTCGACGTATGCCATTTGGACTATGCAATGCTCCTTCAACCTTTCAGCAATGTTTGTCTATTTTCTCAAACATGATAAACGAGTGCGTAGAGGTCTTTATGGATGATTTCTCGATCTAGGACACTTCTTTTGACCAGTGTCTCTTGCACCTTGAGAAAGTCTTAATTAACTCGTTGTAAAGAGACATGACTTGTCTTGAGCTGGGAGAAAAGTCATTTTATAGTCCAACAAGGGATTGTTTTGGGGAATGTAGTGTCCAAGTGGGGCTTAGAAGTATCTAAAGCCAAGGTCGAATCTATTTCTAAATTTCCACTGCTCACCAATGTCAAGCAAGTTAAATCTTTCTTGGGACATGCGGGCTTTTATAGGTTCTTCATAGAAAACTTTAGCAATATTTCGCAGCCACTTTGCAACTTGTTGGCGAAGAATTCTACCTCCGTGTTTAATGAAAGTGTGATGAGGCCTTTGACATCTTGAAAAAGGCCCTTACTACTATGCCTATTCTCCACACTTTTGATTAGACTCTCCCATTTGAGCTCATGTGAGATGCATCTGATTACGCTATGGGAGCAGTCCAGGGTCAAAGGGTCGACAAGGAACCTTACGTACTTTATCATGCAAGCAAGACCTTAACCAACCCTCAGAAAAACTACACAGTGACTGAAAAGGAACTTACAGTAGTTGTCGCTTTGGAGAACTTTAGGTCATATTTACTGGGGTCCAAGGTTGTGGTGTATACAGACCATTCTGCAATGAAACACCTTATCATCAAGAAAGACACCAAACTGAGCCTGATTAGGTGGATTCTGCTCCTTCAGGAATTCGACCTTGAGATCAGAGATAAGAAGGGAGTCGAAAATGTTGTTGTAGACCACCTATTTAGAATTCCCCAAGAGGCTGAGACCTCGTTAGGTGAAATCTAGGAATCTTTCCCTAATGAGACCCTTATGGCAGTGAAACCAGTATCCCCCTTGTTTGCGGACATTATGAATTACTTGGTCATTGGAGAGACTCCGAGTACTTGGGGTAAGTAAGAAAAAGATCGATTTATGGCTCAAATTAAGTACTATCACTGGGATGAACCTGAACTATTTTGGATTGGGAGTGACTAGGTTCTGTGAGGGTGTGTTCTAGAGGAGGAACAAGCGAGTGTCCTGAATTTTTGCCTCACCCTTCATTGTGGTGGACACTTTAGTGCTAAGAAGATTGCATTTAAGGATGTCCTCTAGTCTAGATTTTGGTGGTTCTCACTATTCAAGGATGCACATAAGTATTTGAAGGCCTACACTAGTTGCCAACAAACTTAAATGATTGGGAAAAGGGATGAAATGCCCTAACAGCAGATACAACCTGTTGAAATTTTTGATGTTTGGGGCATCGATTTCATGGGCCCCTTCCCAATATCCCAGGGCTATGAATACATTTTAGTGGCAGTCGACAATGTGTCGAAGTGGATAGAGGCCATTTTGACGAGGACAAACGATCATTTAATGATCCTAAAGTTTATTAAGGCCAACATCATTTCTAGATTCGGCTGCCTTAGGACTATCAACAGCGATGGGGGACCACATTTTCAGAATGTATAGTTCACCTGCCTTCTCAAGAGTCTGGGGGTCACTTATAAAGTGGTAACTCCTTATAACCCCTAGACGAGTGGCCAGGTTGAAGTGTTCAATAGGGAGATAAAAAAGATTCTTGAGAAGACTGTCAGGCCTGGTAGAAAAGACTGGTCATAAAAGCTAAATGATGCTCTATGGGCCTATAGGACAATAGTTTTTGCTTTGGAGAACTTTGGGTCATATTTATTGGGGTCCAAGGTTGTGATGTATACAGTCCATTCTGCAATGAAACACTTTATCACCAAGAAAGGCACCAAATTGAGCCTGATTAGGTGGATTCTACTCCTTCAAAAATTCAACCTTGAGATCAGAGACAAGAAGGGAGTCGAAAATGTTGTTGCAAACCACCTATCTAGAATTCCCCAAGAGGTTGAGACCTCGTTAGGTGAAATCCAGGAATCTTTCCCTAATGAGACCCTTATGGCAGTGCAACCAGTATCCCCCTGGTTTGCAGACATTGTGAATTACTTGGTCATTGGAGAGACTCCAAGTAGTTAGGGTAAGCAAGAAAAAGATCAATTTATGGCCCAAATTAAGTGCTATCACTGGGATGAACTTGAACTATTTAGGATTGGGAGTGACTAGGTTCTGCGAGGGTGTGTTGTAGAGGAGGAACAAGTGAGTGTCCTGAATTTTTGCCACACCCTTCATTATGGTGGACACTTTAGTGCTAAGAAGATCGCATTTAAGGATGCCCTCTAGTCTAGCTTTTGGTGGTCCTCACTATTCAAGGATGCACATAAGTATTTGAAGGCCTGCACTTGTTGCCAACAGACTGGGATGATTGGGAAAAGGGATGAAATACCCTAACAATCGATACAACCTATTGAAATTTTTGATGTTTGGGGCATCGATTTCATGGACCCCTTCCCAATATCCCAGGGCTATGAATACATCTTAGTGGCAATTGACTATGTGTCGAAGTGGATAGAGGCCATTCCGACGAGGACAAACGATCATTCGATGGTCCTAAAGTTTATTAAGGCCAACATCATCTCTGGATTCGACTGCCTTAGGACTATCAACAATGATGGGGGACCACATTTTCAGAATGTACAGTTCACCCACCTTCTCAAGAGTCTGGGGGTCACTCATAAACTGGCAACTCCTTATCACCCCCAGATGAGTGGCCAGGTTGAAGTGTCCAATAGGGAGATAAAGAAGATTCTTGAGAAGTTTGTCAGGCCTGATAGAAAAGATTGGTCACAAAAGCTAAATGATTCTCTATGGGCCTATAGGACAGCAAATAAGACCCCTTTGGGTATGTCTCTCCTAATTGTGTACGAAAAGGCGTGTCATTTGCTTGTAGAGTTGGAGCACAAGGCTTTTTGGGCCATTAAAAAAATGCACATGGATCTAGACAATGCAAGCAAGGCACTCATGCTGGAACTAAGTAAGCTTGAGGAACTTAGAAATGAAGCTTATGAAACCCCTCAAGCTTACAAAGAGCATACCAAGGTCTTCCATGACAAGCATATTCTTAGGAAGACCTTTGAGCTTAACCAATGAGTTTGGTTGTTAAATTCCAGACTTAAGCTGTTTCTAGGAAAACTCAAGTCTCGTTGGGATGGGCCCTACATAGTCACTATGGTGTTTTTGCATGGACCGGTCGAAATACAGCACCCCTCCTTTGGTAAGCCATTCAAAATTAACGGCAAACGTTTAAAACCATATGTCACTTTATTTGATGGCCACAAGTTTGACACCTTCACCATTGAGGAGCTATAGCTCCTTTCACTCTTCACCTCAAGTATTATCTTTTCTTACTTTTTCAATGAGGACATCATCAAGCTTAGGCATGGGAGGTTAAAACCTGAGGTTTTGTTTATAGCATTTATACATATTTGCATGTATATAGGTGCATTAGTAGTTTTCTCTCTCTATTATTTTAAAAAAATCGAAAGAGAAAAAAAAGAAGAAAAAAATTGGGGGGTTTAATTTGTTGAGCTTAATTGGTTAGTAATAGAAGTCTTTGTAGATGAGTTTACTTAAGTTCTGGGTTGGAATGAATAATGAGATAAGACCTTAAGTGTCTTGCCTCAGGAGATAAGCAAGAGATTTCATCCTTAGACCCTTAGGGCTGAGTTGGCTTAAAAATCTGAGTATTTGTTAAGATACGGATTTTGCTCAAACAATTGAGGAAGCTGAGAGGTTGATGTATTAAGTCAAGGGCTTGGGAAGTATAGAACTTCTTTGTTTGTCCCTTGGTTTGGGATCCTTGAGATCGAAGTGTCATTTTTCACATACATAGACTTAAAATTTGGGCAACCATGTGTAAGCTTACTGTGGGTTCTCTTAGAACTAGGGTTGGGGACTCTAAATTAATTTATCTTAACTCATATTCAAACATAATGGAGATCCCTGTGGTGTACGTATGGCTGGCATGTCACACGCTGTAACCCCTAAGTGTGGGATGTCCATAGCCCAATCTTGTGCCTCGAGTCCTTCTAGATTTTACTTAGGTGAAGCATTTAGAAAGGATGAAGGAGAGTGACTCACCACAAAAAAGAAAGGAGAATAAGGGAAACTGAGAAGAAGGGAAGCAGCACCTCGTTACACATGGGTTCTATGGAGAATGAAAGGTATGTCGCTACATATGGGTACTAGGAAAAGTAAAAAAAACAAGAACAACACCTCAAGTGTTAGGCTCAGCTGAGGAGATATATACTGGGTTTACCCTTATGTTAACCTTGGGATATAAAAAGGTGGGGAGAAAGCTGCTAAGTCTGAGTATGGTTGAACCAAGGTAGGTGTAAGTAGGTAAAGGGCAAGCCCGATCTTGGGAATGTATGGGAAGAGCAATCGTGGATGCCCATTAATCAATTTGCTCACTGAGCACAAACACTTCAACCTATCGGATTAACAACTCTAGGATAAACTTAGAAGTTTAAGAAACCTTTGTCAGAGAACCAAAACCTTCATTGACTAAGTTTGAATCTAGGCTTGTATTTAGATACCTTAAGGTCTAGCGTGCATATTTTGAGCTGGTCTCTAAAGGTGAGGTACGACTACATACCCTAATGGTTAATTCTGACTTAGAGATTAGGTTCTCCTTCAAACAATTTTACCCGAGACTAGTAAATTCTGAGCATGAGATCAAAGTATTTGATTGGTCCACTTTAGTGAACTAATTACCTAATTAAGTTTAGAATACTTTTGAATATACATGTTATATATAGTTTGAATTAGAAATCAAAGTTTAGAACTTTGGTTTTTTTAATTTTATTCTGAATATTTTTCTCTCTCTCTCTCTCTCCATTATACCATGCATTGACCACCTTTTTCCCGGCAGGGAGTAAGGGTGCGCAATGCTCGTGCGTGAGAGCGCATGCCTTGGTCATCGTAAGGCATTTTGAGTGCTGGCGGGGGGTTACCACTGCGTTACTCACCATCCTCGCTCTTCATCTTCAAACCGCGAGACCCACCACCACGAGGGCCACCACCGCGAGTGTCGACCGCGAAAATATACCACAGTGCGCGCGCTTCACACACCGCGGGCGCACGTGTTAACAACACGCGCCGCCACCCTTGAAGCCCCGCACCACCGCGCATCAGCGTTCTCCACCGTGCATCGCCATCACCACTAAAGTCCAGTCCACTTCCTCCGTCCACCTCCATCACAACCACTGCCATCCACACCACCCCCCACGCCCTTTCCCCTTTCTTCTTCGTTTTCTCCTCTTCCCCATCTTCTTCTTCCTTCGTCAACCTCCACTGCCATCCCTGAACCCAACATCACCTCCACTACGCCTCTCCATAACGTCACCCACGACCACGATTCTCACCGCCAACATCACCGTTACGACGCCCACACACTACCGCGCTGAGCTCGCCATCAACGCTGCCTCCACGCGCAGCCTACAGCCGCTCGCGGCAACCTATTGCCACTGGCCTCCTCACCGCTGTACGGCCGCCTCCAGCTGCCTCGACCCGTACCGCCGCCGCCATCGAGACGCTCTTCCTCCGACACATCTCCACCGAGCTCGCCGTTGCGTACGCCGTCCCACTCACGCGCGGTCCCCTTCCCCTCGATTCCCCTGTTTCTGCACAGTATTGTGCCAAGTAGTTGAAATGAATGGGTGGGGGTGATCGAAGAAGAGAGTTTAATCTTTTATTTATATAGTTTGTGTTTCACTTTTCTCTCACGCCCTCTCTCTTTTTCGCTATTTCTCACGGTCTCTCTTTCTCTCTCTACGTGCTCTATCTCTCTCTCTATTCATTCAAATAATTTTCAGCTATTGTTATAAAACATGTTAAACGTGAAATGAATGATAAATATTTGAGAGTTTTACTTGGTTAGTTCCTTTCCATGAAAACTACTATGGTATAAGTTCAATGTATTTTTATTAATATTTGATTTGAGATTTTCCAGCATCATATTTTTATATTAGAATTGAAAAATTATATAAGAAAGAAAAAAAAATCCCATACTTGGTCACGTGGTTCTATCTCAAATCTCATTTATTTTTTATTAATGATTTTTCCACCATATGATACTACAACATTTATATTTAGTGCCGCATATTTATCATCTATTTTTAAAGTGAAAATATTGTTTGATAATTGAGGAAGAGGATAAGGGATTCATCTTGGTGGGTTGCTATTCACCTATTCCATGGGATAAAGATGCATGTCCTTCCATTTAATTGACTTTGAGGGTGCTTGAGTCAAAGAGTGTGGACTTTTTGAATGCAAGGAACTGCAAATAGATTGAAAAATCCAAATTCTTTAAAGGACGCAGGTTAACAAATGCAAAAAACGATGCAAAGAACGATGCAGTGATCTCTGACGCATCACCAACCTACCTCGGATTTGAAACTTTGTTAAATATAACCATGGCCAACACAAATATCTATCGGCAAAAAGTAACTGTACCTCTCCTACTCCTAAATACACTCCTCTGTTGCGATGTTCTAGCTTCTCCAAACATCTTGCATCGCTGTAGAAGCATATCAAGCCCTACTACACTTGAAGAGGCTCAATCAACATCAAGAAATGGAAGAAGGAATCAAAATGAGAAAAGGGGGCAGATCAAAGAGGTATGCCTCTAAAACCTTTGAAGCAAAAGATTTTTATATCATCGAAGATATTTGACGTAAAATCATTGGAGATATTTCACTCAAGTGATATGTTGTAATATACGATGATATCTCATCGAAAAATGAGAAAAATATCCTTTATCATAAGTAATATTCCTCCAAAGTAAATGATGTGTCTATCATTGGAGATATTATGTTTGCATTTAGGGTTTAGGTGATATACACTACGGTGATATCTCATACAAAATGAGAAAAAGCAAAAGATGTGTTTATCATCGGAAATATCATCGCATTTAAGGTTTAGATGATATTGAGATGAATATTTTTCCTTTTACATGCAAAGATTTATTTTGCACCGAGGAAAAGAAGTTTTTGCACACCAGGGTACCAAATATCCCCGATGCAATACTTAATATCCCTGCTGCAATCTATTTTATCATCGGATAGAAATTTAAATATCCTCGGTGTAATTTATCGCACAGGTGCAAAGATTTATTTTGCATCGGGGTACCAAATATCTTCACTGTAATATTTAATATTTCCGGTGCAATCTATTTTATCACCGAATCAAAATTTAAATATCCTCAATGCAATACTTAATATCCCCGGTGCAATACTTAATATCACCGGTGCAATAATTGGTATTATCACCTATGCAATATGTTATTGCACAACGCTTCCTTTATTTTTATTTTTTGCAAACATGAGATAGACTCTAGATGCACAATCTACACTATTCGAAAAGCTTGGAAAACGGTCAAAGAAGATGTGAAGGAGTTTCAAAAGACACCCTTTGGCATCCTAGTGGTGGTGGAAAAATATACCCCAACTACAAAGATAAAGATCTACCTTTTGAATTGGTGCATACATATAATCCAAAAACAAGGGAGTTTCATCTGAGAGAACTAAAAATGACTCTCACTTCTAATCACATAAAGGGAATACTTGGATTGAAGAATGAGGGAGAGAATCTTCATAAGTGATGGAAAGATAAATGCAAATGATAGGCCTGTAATTTGGAGTGAGAATTTCACATCACTAAAGTCCAATGTGCGAAAAATACCTAAGAAGATTTAAGAATATAATGAAGAAAACGAGAAAGACAGAAAGGAAAAAAGGAAGTACAAGAAATCCGAGCCTCAAGAAAGAAGAAATCAAGTAGTGAAAGAAACAAAAATGTTGGTTCTCCTAACTCTAGGGTCATTTCTATAATTCACTTGTTGGAGGGGGTGAGATATGCATAACGTGATATAAAGTGCGGAATTAAAATAGACAATCACACAAAAAAAAGCAATCACACAATAGGCACAAGCAATTTTAGGTGGAAACTCAAACCGGCGTGAAAACCACCACCTAACCCTCTCGAGTTAGGATTTCCCGATCGACCTAGTCGATCGAATCCACTAAACCCAGTCACTTGAACGAGGGTGACTGAACCTCAATTACAACCACACTACTTAAACCGAGGGTAGTGTTCCTCAAAATACCTCTTCACAAGAAGGATTTTCTCTCACGAAGGAGACGGGAATTCGCAAAGCGAATACCCAACCAAAGACAATAAAATGTACAACAATCCTATAGAGCCACAAATATGTAAACCTAGCTTCTATAGGAGTTAGGAAACTTCCCTTTGGTGGAAGTGCATCGGATTGACGCGGGTGTGTGAACCACGCTTTGGCACAACAGCGCTCTCGTAACGTCGGTGGGAGAGCGGGTGCACAGCAAGACGAAGCTCTTAGGTGTGAAGTGAGTGCTTGTAGAGCTAGAGCTTCTTCTATTGAATCTTCTACTTCTTAACACAAGAGAGTGGAAATATTCTAGCAAGGGTGTGTCTTGGGTGTATATTGGTGTTCTTTTTTTCAAGCCAAGGGGTCTTCCTCTATTTATAGAGGCCCTAGGAAGGCTTTGGAAGGCTTCCATAGCCATTGGGTGCAAATCCAAAGAAAACTAGGTCGTAGTCAGAGTTAATCATGATTCTGACAGGGTCATCAGACGTCTGGTCCTGGCATCAAACGTCTAGAAAATCTGTTTAAGATGTCTGGGAACTAAGTCAAACATCTGATTCTAGGCAGGTTTCCTTCTTGACTTGAATCTGACCTAAACAGGGTTCTAGTGTATGGCCATCAGACCACATATAGGGCGTCTGGCACAAGGTCTGGACATCTGGAAACCTATTGTTATGCAGAAATGGATTCCCGAGGAAGTACAACGGCTAGAAAATCTCTGAAAGAAGATTTTGGGTTAGCTAAGGCAAAATGGTCATGTATCAGACGTCTAGGGTCCTCTACGGACGTCTGATACGAGGCTAACGGTCATTTCCTCAATGTTTACTAAGGCAGCCAACGTTCCACTAATTGGACGTCTGGCAAAGGCATCAGACGTCTGGACTAAGGCCTGGACGACTGATTCTAACAGATAGAACCTACTAAGTCCAGCCTAGATGATTTAGACGTCTGATCAAACAGTCTTGCATCTTAAAAGTCAATATCAGACATCTAATTTTCAGATTGGATGTCTGATAGGCTGTCTGAACCCTATTTTGGTTTTCTAAGTTTTTTATAGAAAACCTAAGTATTCTAGGGTAATGCAGGTGTTCCTAGGACTACTTTAAGGGTTCTTTGAGGCTCCTTAACATAAAATCTAAGACAAAAATAAAGAGCAAAACAAAGAAACAAAATTACATAGAACAAGATAAAATGAAATCTATCCTATTCTTCTCCTTCCTTCTTCAAGCTTTCGCTCCTCGCAAAAGTCCTCCGCCTCAGTCCAACTCCTTCAATTCGCCATGGATGTGAGCTCAAACTCCATCTAAACACTTGTCTCTATTTGCAATTTTGACTTGAAAACTAGAACTCAAAAGCAAATGTTAAAAGACACATGTTTTGTTATCATCAAATAAACGATCGTAGTGCTCTAGTACCAACAATTTCTTCTACCATATGGAGATCAAGCAATTGTAACTTCATTGTTTAACACGGTAGAAGATCTTGATTCTTTAAGCAATTACAATTGGGCTGAATTGGTGCGTGATTACATTCATGAGGACCTGAAGGAAAAGAAGAAGGAGAAACAAACATATATCAGAGGTTGTACCATTTCACTGCACCTATGAGCAGTTGAGATGTTTAACGTTTTGAAACCCAATAACATTCGGGCAGCAACAGTTGCTGAAAGGTACAACCATGAATTCTCCTTCACAAGCCATGCAACATCATTGGGTCTAAAAATTACACAAGCAACTCAAAAGGACTTAAGAAAAGACCCATTTGGAGGAGTTGATCTTCCACAAGCCAAAAAGAAGAGAAAGGAGGTGGAAGAGAAAGAAGAAACTCCAAAAAAAGGAAGAAAGCATGAACAAGAGGAGAAAGGTGCAGAATAAGAGAAAAAAAAAAGGAGTAGAAGAATAACAGAAAGACAAACCAAAAATGGTCAAAGTTGGAAAGATCTACCTCAACAACTTGAAAAAAGAAAGGAAATGAAGAAGAAAATTAAAAAAATGAATAGAATATTGAAGAGAAGAAATGAGGAAAACACTACTTTGAAGAATCAAATAGATGAGTTGAAGGGAAATTTGACTGCTTTCCTTCCTTAAACACAAAGTAGTCAAAGTTTTGAAACCCAACAAACTCAGCAACGGCAGCAGTGATGTGGGCGCGCTTCGCGAATTAAAATCGGGGGTTTGGAGGACCCGTCGTCGTAGCTCACAAAACACATCTATCAGATAAAATTTATAACCAAAACTCGAAAAGTGAGTCCCATGTCGAACACGGGGAGGCGAACATTTGATTTTGAAAATTCGCATTTCTTTTTTATTTGTTTTTTGTCATTTTTATCTTTTCTAATTTTTTTGGTATTTTTAGCAAGCAAGAGATCAGGTCGATTACTTCTAACTAATCTCCTTGCAACAATATATGAGAGAGAGAGAGAAAGAGAAAGAAACAATCATCTATTTATAAACAAATGTTTGTTACACTACGAAAGCGGAAAATATACACTATGAAAGCGTAAAAAGATAGAATGAGGTGAGAGAAATCCCCCTCGACGATTGCTCGGAGGACGACTTGCTCTGACATCGCCTAGAGGAAGGTAGTGAGGAGTGGGATGAAGGAGGACGGAGCCGGAGGACAGAGGATGGGGTAGGACGGTGTCGTGGCGAGGATCTCATTCAAGAAGGGAGGTGAGGAGACGACCACGGGATGCTCCACGAAGAGGGATGAGAAGTGGGAAAATGTTTGGTTCTACTCTAGAGGAGCATCCCGGGCTTGGGACAAGCTCTCTCTGGAGCCTTGGAGGTGGTGAGAGGAAGAAAGGAAGAGATGAAGAAAAATGGGAGGGGTAGGGATCCTTTTATATTGGAGGAAAGAATCAAACTCATATACAGGACATTTAGTGACGATCATAAACGTCGCTGCAGATCCACAGCAAACATCGCTAAAGATCCTACTCACGCGCCCCTGCTGCTGCATTGCTGGCATGAGCTGCAAGCGCCCTTGTTGCGCGCACACGCGCGATACGCATCGTTACTGCCACTGCCCCCATGCTTAAGCTGCTGCTGCGTACGCGCCTGCACTGTTGTGCTCGTGCGGCGGCGCATGAGCGCGCATGGGCAGCCTAGGTTACGCCACGTGGCGCGACCTGGGCTGTCCATCTTCATTCCTTTGTAAGGGATGCTACAGAGGTCAGATTGAGTCGATTTTCGCATCGCTGGGTTGTGATCGTTGACCTGAATCCATTCGTGTAGTCGGATTTGTCATTTGACGCTCCGAATTGCGTCACCTAGTCCCTCGGTCGTTGATCTTCCTTGGATTGCATATGGTGCTATGGGATTCCAATCAAGGTGATTTCAAAGGCGTTGGATTCCCATCGTCATCTGGATCAAATCCGTACAATCGGATCGTCAATCCGAGGCTCCGAAATAAATATCCTTCTCTCTTGACAATAAAAAGGATGCAATTAACCTAAATTATATACAACTACTCTAAATGCAGAATGATGCATGTTATGCAATATTTATAACATGAAATGCAAATCTAAGACTAGGAAAATTCATGAATAGGCATTTTACCATCAATAATTGTGGCTACATCATACCCCCATGCCTATATTTTTATAGTCCCTAGCAAAATCAAACTACATGCTATGTATAAAATCAAAATTAGGATTCGATCGCTTAGGCCTAAGTTATTTATTAATAATAGAAATTATCAACTAAGGTCCTAAACTACGAAGACTCAACAATACCTGGGTGTCTGCCAGAATGCAGACCGCCCAAGTCCTTGCCTTATTTGAAAAGGGAAGATACATTTCTTTTTTGCTTTTCTTCTTTTCTAATTTTTTTGTACCTCAAGAGTTAGAGAGTTCCGGGATAACTTTTTACGGTTATCTGACCCGTCCAAGACTCGAAAAGGACTTTAAGTGTCGGGATCAAAACAAAAATATTGATCACAGGACCTACCAGCAGAAGATGTCCACAGATGTGGACCAAAAGATTATGGTGCAAACCCATACCCTAGGGTCGAGTGGTTTGAAGGTTCTGGATGAAAATTACCTAGAACCTAAGATTATTGTGTTTGCGGGACCGGGCCTGTGGTTTTGTGGTGTGCAACCCAAGACCAAAGTGTCAGACAACAGGTAAAGATGGTTCAATAGGTTCGGTGATGTTCATCTCAGAAAAATAATCAGTTATTTGAGCTTAGGTTGCACGTGAAAGATATCATAAGGGTCCTGGTAGAAAGTAGGTGGTTTCAAGTCCATGGGTACCCTTAGATCCAAAATCAAAGTTCCCTCAGAATTAGCCTCCCAAATTTTTATTTCAACAATTCTATCCTCCAACATCAAGAGCTCAGGCTCCGGGACCTCTAGCATGCCGCTGACCCATAAGATTTACCCAACTCCAGAAATCGTGGCTGAATCAAGATTGACTTGGGCACAATGATCTCAGAAGTCAACTCTTTGGAGTGCAGATGAGGAATGGGGTCACTGATTGAATCATCAAGATTCAAATCTTCCAAGTTAACCCCAACCGAATCAGAATCTTCAATAGTCGGGCTATCAAATGATTTATCAGATTCCTCAAGCCCGTTCATCTCACTAAATCATTTTCCTTATGCTCAACTGAGACTTCACTAAGAGATTCTTCACCCTCAGAGTCAAAGAATTCATGATCCTCATCTATATGTCTCAAAATAGATTGTCATTTCCTAGTTCAAAGTGACATATTTTTCCTCGTTTCCTGGCTTGGGGATCTCAGGCGAATCAATCGGTTCATCCTCAAAGGGTTGCTCTAAACCAATCTGGTCATCTCCAATCTCAGAATATGTATCGCCCCTGACAGGAGCCTAAGGGGGTTCAAACATTGGCTCTCTTGAAGGGGGTTCATCTTGAGAAACATCCCATGATTTGGCTAGGGCAACCACAAATTTCATCCTTAACCTCGACAATTTCCCAAGAAGAAACTCACCCAAGTCCCTATCCCTAACAGGTTGGAGCAAATCCAATAGAGAACTATTAAGTTCATCAATCATTTTGATCATAGGCTCCAGTGCTTCCATGCATGGTGTTGGCTGAGCTTCTAAAGATTGTATAGTGTTCCTCAAATTAGCCAACACCCTATCCTGGATCTAGTTCACCTGAACCGACTGGTTTGGTTTAGGGTTGGGTGGGTTCGGGTTAAATCTTTAGGAGTCAAGATATCAAGGTTGGGTTTCTCCCTGATAGTAGGTTGTCTCGGGTTATTCAAAGAATGGTGGTGACCTATATTCAACATAATTCTAAGGAGGGTAAGCGTTATAATCAGCATATCCTTCATGGTTGTAGATCTAGTTAGGTTGATCATCAATGGGTGGAGATCTATAATCATTGTAGCTCTGGGAAGGATAGTAATCGTAGTTTTGTTGTCTAGGGTTAGACCCTGGACACTGAGATCTGGATTCATATCCCTAATCAAAGTTATCCTGACTAGTGGATGGGTAATTACAAATCAAGTCGGGATAGTAATCATCTTGGGGATAAGTGGTGGTAGGAGGGTAGGATGTGAAATGAGTGTAGGATGTGGAAGGATACATGGTATAATAGGAGGGAAATCAGAAGAAAGAAAGGAGCCCTGCAATACAAGCAATCAACCCTGTCCTTAGGTGGGTTAGCCTAAAGATCTACAGACTCCCAGGACTCGTCTTGCGATTATAAACGATTTGGTCTACTTTTATCCGGTCAATCCAACTAGTTAGAAGGAGGGACTAGGGAGAAGGTTCTTCCTTTGGCTTGCACCTCCGGTTCCTAGTGTACCCCCCAGACGCGATCGTTTGACGCTACTCCCTTAGCTAGACATCGGATGGACCAGCAGAAGCAGATTAATTGAAAAAAATATCAGTCAAAGCCCTAAAGAGCGAATCTATCCTTAAGGCCAACGTCTACTTAGTTTTAATTAGGCTTGGGATGATTGTGCTCTTGGAATATGATGAGCCCTTTAGATGGGTTGTGCCCTTAATTATCAATTAAAGTGTGTGTGTGTGGACAACCATGGTTTGCAAACAAGGTTATTTGTTGATGTGTTTTTTAGGGTTTAACCTTGTTTAGTAGCTTTTAGGGTTTAATTCTTAGGTTGGTTCAATCAAGGTTTAGTAAAACACTCCAAGTTTTGAAAACACGGGTGACGATATGTTCCTTTAAAAATAAAAAATAATGTGGAGTGCCTAGTTCAGCCCTAAGAATCAACCCTAAGTGACAAGCTACTTGATGGATCGCTTTTATCTTAAGTGGTGCGACCCAAACAATTCAATCAATTGGCCTATTGCACCACTTAGTTAAAACACACAGAAATGTTTGACCTATTCAGATTTCTACTCACTTATTTGTGTGTTGAGTTAAGTGTACTTGGTCCACAGGTTAAATCCCGGTTAAGTGGTAGAATCGATGTGATTGTGCACCTTAGGGTGAGAAGTTGTTGGTGTTAAGTGTGTAGCTTTCAGAAAATCCCACAAGAGAAGAGTTTTTTTTTTGTTTTTTTATACATGCGGGGGTGAGATGAGTGGAGGTGGCAAACAAACAACCAAATCTATCCTAAGGTTTATAAAATGCACCTAAGTTAATTTGGGTTTGAGTTATTAGTGTGGTGAAATGAACTAGTGGGTGGGGGTGGTGGGGATAAACTTACAAAACCTTCATCCGCACTTTTCTTCGATCTAACTGCTTTGGCCCGCCTTAGAAGAGTACCTACAATCACAGTAAGATCAGAGAAAAAGTGAGATAAAAGTTAGGTCAGGCGGAAAAAACACAGAAAAAAAAAACCAGAGAGCGTTGCCTCCTTGGCAACGGTGCCAAAATGATTAAGGCACGCTTCACGAATTAAAATTGGGGGTTCGGAGGACCCACCGTCGTAGCTTGCAAAACGCATCTATCAGATAAAATTTATAACCGAATGTTGCGACCCGGTTCCCGAGTCCCTACGAGACACGAGAACCGGACCGACTCGACTAATCCCAAGACCCAGTCGTCCAACGAGGAAGTGACCAAAAGACAGTAAAATAAACCACATTCAGCATGAATATAACTAACAGTAAGAAAGTACAGCAGTAAGGAAAGAAACTACTACAGTAGGTACCACCACAACAGTAAAGCAACATTTATCATATAACAAAAACTGCAGGTAAAGAAGGTACAGCGGAAACAAAACTACTCACTAGAACAGAAACAAAAGAAGGTACAAAGCTGTGGCAACTCTACTGGACCCTACTCGGCCCAGCGTCCTCTGCAGCCGCCGACCCTGGCTGCTCAACACCTGGTCCTGAAAAAAGTAACGAGTGTAACACGTCAGCAAAACGCTGAGTAGAGTGGCAAACTAACTAAAGGCAACAGTAGAGTGTACAGTAGCTGTTATGTTCTATTACTTCCTTTATTTACATCTTTCAATTTTTCTCACTATTTCATTTACTTCTCAGATCCTTTACTTGATCTCGAATGTCCTCGTGGGACGATCTTGATTGCAGTCTTTTCCAACAGTAGAAGTAGCACGTGGTGCTCTCCTGGCCGGGAGAGTCCCCCGTGGTGATCCTACCCTCAGTCAACCACCCCAAGGTCACTGACAGACGTAACGGTGACTACGGCACGCGCGATAAACGCACAGGTAGCTAGCCCGTACTGGCACGCGGTCAGTCGTTTCCGTTAACGGGTGCGCCCAAAGCACAGCACGGAACCAGGGCAGAGCCCTCTCAGTAACAGGGGTCCAACCCCTCCACAGTAACCAAACCGGGGCCTTGCCCCTCCACAGTCCGCGCACCCTCGCCTGACTACCCTGGTTTGCCCTAGTGGGCCTAACAAGTCGGTGAAGGAGGCTAGCAGAACCCCGGGGCCCGTGGGGTAGCTAGTACTCTCCTAACACTACTAGCTCTCCTCGGTACTACGTACACGAGGGCCAACAAGTCGGTACAGAGCGGCCAATCCTAACCCCGGGTCCCTGGGGCGGCTGGCCCCACTCTGCACTAAAACAGGTACAGGTACTTCCCTTGGTACTGCGTACCCAAGAGACAGTACAAACTACATCTCAGTTCCATTCCTTTTCCTTCCAGGAGTTCCACTCCTATTTCCCCGTAGGGTTCCAGCTCTTTATCTCAGAACATCATATGTTTCACTTTCCAGATTCTCGTTCTCACATTCCATGATCTCAACATGATTCTTTATGCATAACATGCAGCTGTTAATTAAATTTACAGGCAGCTTTATATATTCCTTTCCATTTTTCCAAGACTGCAGTAATGTACATTCCACTAGTTTTTCCATCCTAGGATTCATGCCATATCCTAGGATCTATCATACAATCTAGTTTTCCGGCCCTAGGATTCATGCAACACCTAGGAGCTATCATTCCATACATTTCTCATTCCTAGGATTCATGCAATGCCCTAGGTTCTAGTTATGATTCCATACTTTAACAGATTTTTTTTTTAATACTTAAAACCACTCTACCAGGTACAACGGGAGTAATGGGGGCGTGGTCGGGAATCCCGCGCGCCTCCGCGACTCTCAAGACGGCAACCGAACGAGGTCCTATCACAAGGATCAAACACAAGGAGTGTCTCAAAACAGTGTATAGCTACTGTAGGCGGGTAGAGGAATAAATTCTAAAACGAACGCAACTCGAATCGCGGAAAACGGAGCCCAAACGGGCCCTAAACGGGTCGAGAAAGACAATACTGTGCAAAATCAGACGTCTGGAACTCCTTCCAGACGTCTTAGACGGTGGATCAGAGAATTACCTGTTCGGCTTGGTTCCCCGGACGTCCAGAAGTCTGTGGGGACGTCTCTCCTAGATCCCAGACGTCCGATGGTCTCTCCGGACGTCTGGAGGTCACTCCCGCCGTCTGGTACAACTTCCAGACGTCGGATTCGCAAAGGATGACGAATCCGAACACCTGCGCACAGCCAACCCTCCTCCCTCAGTACGGTCAGTCGACAAAAAGAAGGAGAAAGCGGAACTCACCTTTCAGACGTCTGTATGATCTCACAGACGTCGACCTTGTCGTCTGGATATCAGTCCAGACGTCTGATTCTGGAGATTTTTCCAGAATCAGAACCTCGCTCGGCCTCCGCTCGCGACGCCGCCCGCGTCGCACCTCGCACGTCCGCTGCTCCGCCCGCAGCAGGTCCCTCTCCGCGACGCTCTGCGCCCCCTGCGCCCTCCGCCGGCCGGCCAAGCCGCTCCCGGCGAGCTCGCCCTCACGGCAGAGCCCCGCCCTCGCACGCCGCAGCTCCTCCGCGCCTACTGCAGCCGCCGCTGCCGCTGCGCCCTCGCGTCCGCTCGCTCTCGCGCACAGGCAGGAGAGAAGGAGGAAGATGGTGGAGACGGGAGGGGAGGCGCGCCCCCTCCCCCTTTTAACGCCGCGCGGAGAGGAGGGAGAGACGGTCGCAGTCGCCTGCAGCCGCAGAGAAGATGCGGGACCGCAGGTCTGCGCGCACAGGCGCGCAGACGAATATCCCGTGCGAGCATAACTGTTCGCCAGACGTCTGTAAACTATCCCGGACGTCTGGTCAGACGTCTGGATGTGATCCCAGACGTCTTTACAGACGTCTGGGCCACCTCCCAGACGTCTTAAAAGACGTCTGGGGCACGCGCTCGTTACAATATAACAAACTCAAAGGAAGTTTCGTCCCCGAAACTTGCGCCAACTAGGGTACGGAAAAAGGATGTCCAAATAACCATAACAAACTCAAAGAGGACCGAAGCCGGTCCGAAAAGACGTACCCGCGAAAACCTCTGGGTACCGCTCCCGCATTGCCGCCTCAGGCTCCCAGGTAGCCTCCTCGTACCGCTGGCTCCTCCACAAAACCTTTACCAGGGGTACTTGCTTTCGTCTCAACCTGCGGACGGCTCGGTCTAGGATCTGCACTGGCCGCTCGGGGTAGGTCAGGTCGTCGCTCACCTCGACGCTCTCGTGACTCAGTACGTGGCTGGGATCGGCTACGTACTTCCTGAGGTTGGACACGTGGAACACGTCGTGCACACCAGAAAGCTGCGGGGGAAGGGCAAGTCTGTAAGCAACGGGTCCAACCCGCTCCAGGACCTCGAAGGGCCCCACGAACCTCGGCGCGAGCTTCCCTCTCACCCCAAACCGCTGTAAGCCCTTCATGGGCGAAACACGAAGAAAGACGTGGTCCCCGACCTCGAACTGCACCTCTCTGCGTCTGCGATCTGCGTAGCTCTTCTGTCTGCTCCTGACAGTGCGGAGTCGTCTGTGGATCTGCTCAACTACCTCCTGACTCTGCCGGATCAACCTGGGGCCAACCTCCCACTTGGTCCCCACCTCAACCCAACTCAAGGGTGCCGTGCATTTTCGTCCGTACAGAGCCTCGTAGGGAGCCATGCCGATGCTCGAGTGATAACTGTTGTTGTATGCAAACTCTGCCAGGGGCAGGTGCTCCTCCCAAGAGCCCCTCCAGTCTAGTACACAGGCACGCAAAAGATCCTCAAGTGTCTGTATCGTGCGTTCCGACTGTCCGTCCGTCTGGGGGTGGTAAGCCGTGCTAAACCTCAACCTCGTCCCCAAAGCCTGCTGAAACTCAGCCCAAAACTGGGACGTAAAGCGGGTATCCCGGTCGGATACGATCTCCCGCGGAACTCCGTGTAGTCGCACCACATCACGGATATACCTCTCTGCCAACTGTGCTGGTCCCAAAGTGACTCGGATCGGCAAGAATCGTGCCGTCTTCGTCAACCTATCCACTATTACCCAGACCGCGTCGTGTCCTCGCTGGGTAACAGGTAAGCCCACCACCAAGTCCATGGTGATGCTCTCCCACTTCCACTCTGGCACTGGAAGCGGCTGAAGCGGCCCTGCAGGCCTCTGATGCTCGGCTTTCACCTGCTGGCACACTAAGCACTGCTGCACGAACTCACCCACATCCCGCTTCATCCCTCTCCACCAGAACTCGCGTCTCAAGTCATGGTACATTTTCGTGTTTCCGGGATGTATGGTGAATCTGGAACCGTGTGCCTCCGTCAGGAGCTCTCTCAACAGCTCCTCGTCTCTGGGGACGCACAGCCGTCCCCTCAAGCGTAACACCTGGTCTGTGAAAGAGAAGTCCCCTGGGTCCCCTGACAGTACTCTGTCGCGCAAAGACTGCAAGTACGGATCGGCCATCTGTCCCGTGATGATGCGGTCTATCAACTCTGGTCTGGTCTGCTGTGTCACCGTCACTGCCCCACAGTACCCTCGTAACTCTAGAGGTCGCCAACTGCCCACCTCCTCCAAAAGGCTCCAACTCTGTAACTGTAGACTGGCCAAGTGTGCGGGCGCCTTACGGCTCAAGGCGTCAGCCACCACATTGGCCTTTCCCGGGTGGTAGGAGATGCTGCAGTCGTAGTCCTTCAGGAGCTCCAACCAACGTCTCTGTCTCATGTTGAGCTCCTTCTGGTCAAAAAGATATCTGAGGCTCTTGTGATCTGTAAAAATCTCGAAGGTCTCACCGTACAAGTAGTGCCTCCATGTCTTCAGCGCGAAGACAACAGCTGCCAACTCTAGGTCGTGGGTAGGGTAGGTATGCTCATGGGGCTTCAGTTGCCGCGAAGCGTAAGCGACCACGTGACCCCTCTGCATGAGCACACCTCCTAACCCCTGCAAGGAAGCGTCCGTGTACACAACGAACCCGCCACTACTGTCAGGAATGGTGAGCACGGGAGCCGAGGTCAACCTCTCCTTCAGCTCCAGAAAACACGCCTCACAGGCGTCTGTCCAAGTGAAAGGCACATCCTTCCGAGTCAACTGTGTCATAGGACGTGCAATCTGCGAAAACCCTCTGATGAACCGTCTGTAGTAACCTGCCAGTCCCAGGAAACTGCGAATCTCAATGACTGAACGCGGTCTCTCCCACCTGAGCACTGCCTTGACCTTGGCGGGATCCACCGCCAGGCCGTCTCCAGAGATCACATGACCCAAAAAGGTCACCTCCCTCAACCAGAACTCGCACTTGCTGTATTTGGCGTACAGCCTGCGTCGTCTCAGAGTGTCCAGAACCATCCGCAAGTGCTGTCCGTGCTGCGTCCGATCTCTAGAATAGATGAGTACATCATCTATGAAAACCACCACAAACTGGTCCAAGTACGGTCTGAACACCCGGTTCATCAGGTCCATGAAAGCAGCGGGGGCATTGGTCAGCCCAAACGGCATGACCAAAAACTCGTAGTGTCCGTACCGAGTGCGGAAAGCTGTCTTGGAGACGTCGGTCTCCCTGATCCTCAACTGGTGGTATCCAGACCTCAAGTCGATCTTGGAAAACACCGTGGCACCCTGCAACTGGTCAAACAAATCGTCAATCCTCGGCAGCGGATATCTGTTCTTGATGGTGACCCTATTCAGCTGTCTGTAGTCCACACAAAGGCGTAGGGTCCCATCCTTCTTCTTCACAAATAGTACCGGGGCTCCCCAGGGAGACGCACTGGGCCTCACGAAACCCTTCTCCAAAAGGTCCTGCAACTGAGACTTGAGCTCTCGCAGCTCAAGCGGTGCCATCCTGTATGGCGCGGTGGAGATGGGGTTGGTCCCTGGTACTAGTGAGATCTCAAACTCGATCTCACGCTCGGGCGGTAGTCCTGGTAACTTGTCTGGAAACACGTCGGGGTACTCTCTGACCACCGGGATGCTCTGGAAGTCTGCCACGGGGCTGTGCTCTGCCACCACACAAGCTAAGAAGCCCTCACACCCCTGGCTCAAAAGTCTCGCCGCCCGAAGTGCCGAAATGCACCTGAAACCTCCGTCCACTGGCTGCCCGTGAAACTCGAAGGAAGGCAACTCCGGAATGGAGAAGACAATCTTCCTCTCAAAGCAGTCTACCAATGCGTGGTAAGCGGACAGCCAATCCATCCCCAGGATCACCCCAAAGTCCTCCATCTGTATCATAATCAGGTCAGCTGGCAGGCTGTGTCCCCCGATGCTGACCCCGCAACCCGTGTACACCTCCTCAGCTACGAACAGCTGACCACTCGGACCTCTGATTACGAACGGGTTCTCTAACAATGTATAATCCTGGTCCAAACTAACTGCGAAACTGTCTGCGACAAACGAGCGCGTAGCGCCGGAATCGAAAAGCGTGTAAACGAGTCTGCCAGAAACTGAAACCATACCTGCTACCACGGATCCCGAAGCTCTGGCGTCCCTGTGTGTTAGGGCGTTGATACGCCCCTCAGCTCTAGGTGCGGACGAAGCAGCCACACTCTGCGTCGGACGGGTAGGTGCTGGCCGGTACCCTCCTCGCGACTGCGGTCCTCCTCCTCGCGCCTGGAAACCGCGGCCTCCTGCGCGCCCTCCAGTGCTCTGCGCGGGAAGTATCTGCTGACCTCCTGCCCTAGATGGGCAGTCCCTCCTGACGTGGCCCGGCTGGCCACACTGGTAGCAGAGGGGAACCCGACTCCCGCCCTCAGTGAGTCCCTGCTGTCGGCTAGGCGGGGGTCCGGTGCTGGCGACTGGCCCCTGTCGAGGGCCCCCAAAGGCCACTGATGGCCCTGCACAACGTGACGGCTCTCCTGCGGACGCCACGTGTCTCCGTTCTCGCCGGCCCTGTGAGAAGTCTGGCTGAAAGGGCCTCTTCCGCCCGCCGTCGGTCTCTCGCGCGGACGGGTTGGTCTCCTCGTAAGTCATGGCTGCCTCTACCACCCTCGAAAACGTCGGCAGCTTCAGGGGTTTGACATACCCCCGGATCGCAGGCCGGAGCCCCTCGGTGAACCTCCAAAGGCGCTCCTCCTCAGTGGCTACCGCTGTCGCTGCAAAGCGGGACAGCTCCAAGAAACGCGTGCGGTACGCGCTCACGGTCATCGTCCCTTGGCGGAGAGTGTGGAACTCCCGCCTCCTCTGGTCCTGCCACGTCTGGGGAAAGTACTGCTCGCAGAAGAGGGTGACGAACTGGTCCCACGTCGGCTCGTCCCTCTCCTGTCCCCGGACCGCCCTCCACCACCGGTGTGCCGCACTCTCCAGCTGGTACGTGGCAAAGGCCACGCGGCACTCCACCGGGGGGCGAAGGGTGTCGAAGATCTTCTCCAGCTGCTCAAGCCAGTCCTCTGCCTCGGTCGGGTCCTCATCCCCCTTGAAGGAGGGGGGCTTCAGCTTCCGGAACTGTCCGAAAAGCTCGAAGTGGTGCTGTAGGGGAGGTGCTGGTGCACCTCCAGGCGAAGGTGCCTCGTGTACAGAAGTGTCGGAGGAAGGTGGGGTCGGCAGGGGCCCATCCCCTCCCTCGTGTCCGGCGCCGCGTCCGTCGCGTGGTCCCACAGAGGACTCCCCCTCTGCAACCCCAGGAGGAGGTGCTCGGGGCGGTGGGTGGAGCTCCTCTCGTACAATATCCCGTATCAGTCTGGCGAGGTCCCGGGCCTGGATGCCAGGGAGTGGTGGCTGGTCCACCGAGACATCAACGACAGCACGTCCACCTCGCCGACCTCGCCCTCGGCCGCGCCCGCGGCCAGTCTCGCCAGTCCCACGACGAGGCATCTCCTGCAAGGAGACGCGAAACAAAACGGAAACGTCAAAACAGACGGTACCTAACAACACTTCTAAGAGCGCAAGTCAAGAGATATGTTGTGGTGGCTACTCTAGCTATAAACATGTGAATTGGTTATTTTCCAGTCAGTTGATTCACTTCTCGGGACGACCTTGCTCTGATACCATCTTGTTGCGACCCGGTTCCCGAGTCCCTACGAGACACGAGAGCCGGACCGACTCGACTAATCCCAAGACCCAGTCGTCCAACGAGGAAGTGACCAAAAGACAGTAAAATAAACCACATTCAGCATGAATATAACTAACAGTAAGAAAGTACAGCAGTAAGGAAAGAAACTACTACAGTAGGTACCACCACAACAGTAAAGCAACATTTATCATATAACAAAAACTGCAGGTAAAGAAGGTACAGCGGAAACAAAACTACTCACTAGAACAGAAACAAAAGAAGGTACAAAGCTGTGGCAACTCTACTGGACCCTACTCGGCCCAGCGTCCTCTGCAGCCGCCGACCCTGGCTGCTCAACACCTGGTCCTGAAAAAAGTAACGAGTGTAACACGTCAGCAAAACGCTGAGTAGAGTGGCAAACTAACTAAAGGCAACAGTAGAGTGTACAGTAGCTGTTATGTTCTATTACTTCCTTTATTTACATCTTTCAATTTTTCTCACTATTTCATTTACTTCTCAGATCCTTTACTTGATCTCGAATGTCCTCGTGGGACGATCTTGATTGCAGTCTTTTCCAACAGTAGAAGTAGCACGTGGTGCTCTCCTGGCCGGGAGAGTCCCCCGTGGTGATCCTACCCTCAGTCAACCACCCCAAGGTCACTGACAGACGTAACGGTGACTACGGCACGCGCGATAAACGCACAGGTAGCTAGCCCGTACTGGCACGCGGTCAGTCGTTTCCGTTAACGGGTGCGCCCAAAGCACAGCACGGAACCAGGGCAGAGCCCTCTCAGTAACAGGGGTCCAACCCCTCCACAGTAACCAAACCGGGGCCTTGCCCCTCCACAGTCCGCGCACCCTCGCCTGACTACCCTGGTTTGCCCTAGTGGGCCTAACAAGTCGGTGAAGGAGGCTAGCAGAACCCCGGGGCCCGTGGGGTAGCTAGTACTCTCCTAACACTACTAGCTCTCCTCGGTACTACGTACACGAGGGCCAACAAGTCGGTACAGAGCGGCCAATCCTAACCCCGGGTCCCTGGGGCGGCTGGCCCCACTCTGCACTAAAACAGGTACAGGTACTTCCCTTGGTACTGCGTACCCAAGAGACAGTACAAACTACATCTCAGTTCCATTCCTTTTCCTTCCAGGAGTTCCACTCCTATTTCCCCGTAGGGTTCCAGCTCTTTATCTCAGAACATCATATGTTTCACTTTCCAGATTCTCGTTCTCACATTCCATGATCTCAACATGATTCTTTATGCATAACATGCAGCTGTTAATTAAATTTACAGGCAGCTTTATATATTCCTTTCCATTTTTCCAAGACTGCAGTAATGTACATTCCACTAGTTTTTCCATCCTAGGATTCATGCCATATCCTAGGATCTATCATACAATCTAGTTTTCCGGCCCTAGGATTCATGCAACACCTAGGAGCTATCATTCCATACATTTCTCATTCCTAGGATTCATGCAATGCCCTAGGTTCTAGTTATGATTCCATACTTTAACAGATTTTTTTTTTAATACTTAAAACCACTCTACCAGGTACAACGGGAGTAATGGGGGCGTGGTCGGGAATCCCGCGCGCCTCCGCGACTCTCAAGACGGCAACCGAACGAGGTCCTATCACAAGGATCAAACACAAGGAGTGTCTCAAAACAGTGTATAGCTACTGTAGGCGGGTAGAGGAATAAATTCTAAAACGAACGCAACTCGAATCGCGGAAAACGGAGCCCAAACGGGCCCTAAACGGGTCGAGAAAGACAATACTGTGCAAAATCAGACGTCTGGAACTCCTTCCAGACGTCTTAGACGGTGGATCAGAGAATTACCTGTTCGGCTTGGTTCCCCGGACGTCCAGAAGTCTGTGGGGACGTCTCTCCTAGATCCCAGACGTCCGATGGTCTCTCCGGACGTCTGGAGGTCACTCCCGCCGTCTGGTACAACTTCCAGACGTCGGATTCGCAAAGGATGACGAATCCGAACACCTGCGCACAGCCAACCCTCCTCCCTCAGTACGGTCAGTCGACAAAAAGAAGGAGAAAGCGGAACTCACCTTTCAGACGTCTGTATGATCTCACAGACGTCGACCTTGTCGTCTGGATATCAGTCCAGACGTCTGATTCTGGAGATTTTTCCAGAATCAGAACCTCGCTCGGCCTCCGCTCGCGACGCCGCCCGCGTCGCACCTCGCACGTCCGCTGCTCCGCCCGCAGCAGGTCCCTCTCCGCGACGCTCTGCGCCCCCTGCGCCCTCCGCCGGCCGGCCAAGCCGCTCCCGGCGAGCTCGCCCTCACGGCAGAGCCCCGCCCTCGCACGCCGCAGCTCCTCCGCGCCTACTGCAGCCGCCGCTGCCGCTGCGCCCTCGCGTCCGCTCGCTCTCGCGCACAGGCAGGAGAGAAGGAGGAAGATGGTGGAGACGGGAGGGGAGGCGCGCCCCCTCCCCCTTTTAACGCCGCGCGGAGAGGAGGGAGAGACGGTCGCAGTCGCCTGCAGCCGCAGAGAAGATGCGGGATCGCAGGTCTGCGCGCACAGGCGCGCAGACGAATATCCCGTGCGAGCATAACTGTTCGCCAGACGTCTGTAAACTATCCCGGACGTCTGGTCAGACGTCTGGATGTGATCCCAGACGTCTTTACAGACGTCTGGGCCACCTCCCAGACGTCTTAAAAGACGTCTGGGGCACGCGCTCGTTACACCGAAACTTGAAAAGTGAGTCCCGAGTCGAACACGGGGAGGCGAACGATTGGTTTTAAAATCTGTGTTTCTCTTTTATTTGTTTTTTGTCATTTTTATCTTTTCTAATTTTTTTGGTATTTTAGTAAGCAAGAGATCAGGTCGATGACTTCTAACTAATCTACTTGCAACAATCATTTATTTATAAACGAATGTTTGTTACACTACAAAAGCGGAAAATCTACACTATGAAAGTGTAAAAAGATAGAATGAGGTGAGAGAAATCCCCCTCGATGGTTGCCCGGAGGATGACTCCCTCTGACGTCGCCTGGAGGAAGGTGGTGAGGAGCAGGACGAAGGAGGATCGAGTCGAAGGACGGAGGATGGGGCAGGACGGCATCGCGGCGAGGATCTTCTTCCTAAAGGGAAGTGAGGAGACAGCCACGGGATGCTCCACGAAGGAGGATGAGAAGTATGAAAATGTTTGGTTCTACTCTAGAGGAGCATCCCAGGCTTAGGACAAGCTCTCTCTAGAGCCTTGGAGGTGGTGAGAGGAAGGAATGAAGAGATGAAGAAAAATGGGAGGGGTGGGGGTCCTTTTATAGTGGAGGAAAGAATCAAATTTGTATACAGGACATTTAGTGACGGTCATAAACGTCGCTGAAAATCCACTTCAAACGTCGCTGAAATTCCCACTCACACGCCCCTGCTGCCACATCGTTGGCCCGCGCTGCACACGCCCTTGTCATGCGCGCACGCGCGATGCGCACCGCTGCTGCTACTGCCCCTACGCCTGAGCTACTGCTGCGCGTGCGAGTGCTCGCGCCCGCGCTACTGTGCGCATGCATGCGCATGGGTGGCCTTGGTTGCACCACGTGGCATGACTTGGGCCATCCATCTTCATTCCTTTGTAGAGGATGCTACAGAGGTTGGATTGAGTCGATTTTCGTGCCGTTGGGCTGCGATCATCGACCCGAATCCATCCATGCGGTCGGATTTTTCGTTTGATGCTTCAAATTGCGTCACCTAGTCCCTCGACTGTTGATCTTCCTTAGATTGCATATGGTGCTACGGGACTTCAATCGAAGCAATTTCAAAGGTGTTGGACTCCGATCATCGTCTGAATCAAATCTGTACGGTCGGATCGTCAATTCGAGGCTCCGAAATAGATATCCTTCTCTCCTAACCACAAAAGGATGCAATTAACCTAAATTATATACAACTACTCTAAATGCAGAATGATGCATGCTATGCAATATTTATAACATGAAATGCAAATCTAAGCCTAACAACATGCATGAATAAGCATTTTACCTTCAATAATTGTGGCTACATCATGCAGCATGAAGAGATGGAGAGAGCAATGGGGGAAGAAATAATGGTGGAAGAAGAGGATGAGCAGCAGCAGAAGCATCAACATCATCAGCAGCAGCAACAGCAACATCAATAGTAAGAGGATGAACAGTAGCAAATGGATGAGGGGCTTGAGGGCCAAGAGAAGCAACAACAGCATCAGCAAATGGATGAGGGGCTTAAAGGCCAAGAGAAGCATCAGCAGCAACATCAATAACATCCCTAAAATGATGATAGAATGATGAAGTGACAGCAAATGAGAGAGGCAGCAGCAGTAGCAGTAGCAATCGAGAAAAAGAAGAAAGATGAAGCAATGTAACAGGAGCAGCAGCAATAGCAAATGAGAGAGGCAGCAGTAGTAGAAGCAATGGAGAAGAAGAAGCAAGATGAAGAAGTGCAGTAGCAGTAGCAACAAATAGAGATTCTATTTATATCACCAATGCAATTATTGTTTATCATTGATGATATGTCACTTATCTCCGATGATAATGCTATTTCATATAAATATCACCGGTGATAACATATTTATCACCGGTGATAAGTGACATCGGTTATATTTCACATAAATATCACCGGTGATAACATAGTTATCATCGGTGATAAGCGACATCGGTGCTATTTTTCACTTAAATATCACTGGTGATGAGTGACACGTGTGCTATTTACTAAAATATCACCGGTGATAACACCTTTTACATCAATCTATTTCAATTAAAAGAGATGCCTAATTTATTTTTCTGTTCAAAATAGAAAGAGGATGACCAAAAAAACGTCGGAAGGCCTCCAACAAAGAGAGTAATATTCAGAAGAATAAAAAATTTGGATCAAGCTCTCTTCAAATGCGTCAATGACTCACAAAGAACACTTCTTTCGAGACTAACAGAGATGAGGAAGGAAAAACACTAAAATTTGTAGAGGAAAGGAAGATATTTTGTTGAAAGAATAAATATGCAAGAAGTGTTACAAATAGGTGGATTCATAGAGAGTCATCTAAGCTATAAAGCAAATCTTATATATCACACATTTGTCTTATTTTATAACACTAACATGTGACAAAATTGCAGGTCATTGATGCAGTTGTAAAAATAGTCAATGAGAAAATAAGGAATGAAGGGGTATTTTCAACAACCTTTACATTTGACACAATTTTTTTTGTGTATATAGGATTCAATAACATGCAAGAAGTAAATGGATACTTCGATAGAGCCGTTGCATCGTTGAGTAATTATACTAAGATACTTGTACCAATAGACACTGACGATGTTGCACATTAGACACTTGTGGAGGTCAACCTTGAAGAAAAAAATGACAAAATATGGCAGCTATATTGGATACTACCCAAAGTGCACCAACAGAGATGCCAATAAAGTAGTAAGAACCATTTTTTGTCATCGCTGCTAATTTAAGAACCATTTTGTTCTATGTATATTTTTGCCTCTTTAGAAACTAACTCAAGAAAATATTTTTTCTCTATTAGTTTAGGGTGATGAAAGAACAGCGATCCAACAGATTTGCTATTGACAAAGAAGGGTGGCAAGAAGAAATCAAACTTGATGCATCCCAACAAGGAATGACGAGCAATGATTGTGGCATCCTTGTAATAAGATAGAGTGCTTGTTTCATGGGTTAGATCCAATTGAAACCACAAGGAATGAAGACATCCACAAGTTCCATGCCTATTACATAGCAATGACCCTAATGGATAGAAATACATATCATGATATGATATAAGTTCTAGAAACTAATTTTGTTTTTCTTTAAGGGAACTATGTACCCTTCGTATAAAATATTTTGTGACAAAATTTACTTTTTGTAAATATGAACAATCATTTACTCTATAATGTCTTCATTTTGTAATTTTTTCCTTTATTAGTTTGAGGTGATAAAAGAATTGTATCCAACAGATTCGCCATTAAAAAAAGAAAGGTGGTAAGAAGAATTCAAAGTTGATGCACCCCAACAAGGAATGGTGAGCAATGATTGTGGAATCCTTGTAATAAGATGGATGAAGTGCTTACTTCGTGAGTTGGATTCAATTGAAACTACAAAGAATGAAGACAACCACAAGTAATATGAACAAACTTTTACTCTATAATGTCTTCCTTTTATGATTTTTTTCTTATATGATTTGTGTTCTCACTTAAACTCACCTTTTGATTAACATAGCAACTGTACAAAAATTATGATCAAGTTTAAATATCCTCGGTGCAATACTTAATATCACTGGTGTAAACCCAAAAAACTTTGGATCACATTCCAAAATCACTTCTGATCCCCGGTGCAATATATTTTATGATAGGAGAAAATTGATCACAGTTAAATATCCCCGGTGTAATATTTAATATCATCGATACAAACCCAAAAAACTTTGGATCACATTCCAAAATTACCTTTGATCCCCGATGCAAGCTATTTTATGATCAGAGAAAACCAATCACATTTAAATATCCCTGGTGCAATATTTAATATCACCGGTACAAACCCAAAAAACCTAGGTTCCCGGTATCAAATATCCCTAGTGCAATCTATTTTATCATCGAATAAAAATTCAAATATCCCCGGTGTAATATTTAATATCATCGGTGCAAAACACAAAATCACCACTGATCCTTAGTGCAATACTTAATATCATAGGTGCAATACACGTATAAATTGGTATTATCACCTGCACAAGGTGTTTTATCAGCTAAATATCCTAAAAACCAACATATATAGAAAAAATAATATATTAATGAAAATTTTTTGATGTATCCTACTATATAAAACTACAATGTATAAAGATGGACAACTATTTGTAGTGTTCTTTTTCTTCCTCCTCTTTACAAGTGAAACATCGCATGGTTTCTTAAATCTCTTCTCATGGGACCTACCATGATGTCTTATTTAGTTTGGATTATGAATGATTGGAGAATTTGATGCACCATAAAAAATAAAAAATTAGAAAACATCTCTTACAAAAAAAAACATAAAAAAAATAGAAAAGTCGTAAGAAATAACTATACCTGATCTTCAAACCCTGTCAAAGACACTAATAGCTTAAATGCATCATCAAGTACCTTCAAGCATATATCATAGTTAGAAGAGGATGTGGCACTAACATAAGCAACTTTCACCATACTTGAACACGTATTCTCATATCTATCCGTAGGATCATCAAGAGATATGATAGCCTCAAAATTGCTTGTCACAGAGGGAAGTTTCACATCTTTTCTCCAACGATCAATATGGTATTTAGATGAAGATCATATATGCCAAATTCCATCAAAACCAAAATGCAATGCCTGCAGAGGATCCCTTCAATCTCAAATAGACAACATGAACATGATACTGATGTTGAAGACTTCTCAAATATGGCAGAAAAAGGCAAAGAGCTTGGTGAATCAAACTCCTCGACAACAATGGAATAATTATCACAAATTCTATGCTCAAAAGCCAAATTTTTTCTGCAATAGATAATGTTCTGCAACTCTTTCTAAAATTAAAAAACTTTGTAACATTATAAGCATCCCTTACTTGAGCCTCCATGAGAAACATAGAATATAAAATAGGAGACTTGAATTGAGAATCAAAATTTACTTTATGATTCTTCTCTTATTTTGCTTGAAGACCAAGCTTATATTGCTTCACAAATTGCTTCAAAATAGTTTTCGAATTAACATATCTATTAAAAAATGCATTGATCCCTTCACTTCTTTGCGTGCTAGACATGCCAGTGCAAAACATGTCATTAAAAAGACAAGGGATTCACATATGTCGAATCTCAAACAAATCATGCTTCCCTAGTATGCTATCTCTAGGAAACTTCTGAGGAAGCTTATCTTTGATGTGCCAAATACACCGCTGATGACGAATACCATGGAACACAGCTGATACAACATTAATATAGCTTGATATTGATCTGTAATGATACCTTTGGGATGTATTCCCCACATGCAAGACAGAAATGTCTAAAATAACCACATAAAATTTTCTGTTGTCTCGTCTCCCAATAGAGCACAACCAAATAAAACTGTATGACCGTGATTATTTACTCCAACAAAAGGAGTAAAAGGCATGTCATATTGATTAGTCAAGTATGTTGTGTAAAATAACACTACATCACCAAAAAACTTGTAGGCAATCTGGCTACTAAAATCAAACAAAAAAAGGTTCCGGATGCAACCATCTTCATCAAAATCTATAAAATAAAAGAAATTGCTATTATTTGATTGCATCTTAACGAAATAACTTTAATCAGCCTTTGCATTACCTACACCAAGCTTCAAATTCCTTGTTTTACCTATTGCATTTCTTGCATCTTGGGTGGTAAATGTTAAGTTCTCAAATCCATTGTTCTCAATAGCAAAGGAAATAACTGACTTTGACAAGCTAATACCTGCTTGATCATTTAACACCATCTGACATTTCCTTCCCAATGGTATTTTCTTCTTGGATCGAAGGTACTTCATTATAGTTGAATTGTAAAACTCATGATTATGGTCATTGTAATAAGAAACAATGATATAAACATAAAGTCATTACAAAATCGAAAGCGAACATTAGCCTTGCATCCAACGTTAGATGTCAATTTTTTTGAATAGTAAGGATTGCATGACTTCTTAGGAGGTTTACCGCCTCTTGAATAAATAAGCTTTGCTCTATGTACAAAATTCTTATCGACTTCATCATAATTTGTGCTCTTTAAAAAATACTCAAAGGAATTACGATGGGCAAAATCTTGACAAAAAGAACCAGCAGCCTCAAAAGAATCAAATTCCATCCCAACTTCAATATTTTGTTCACCTAAAATCATACTAAAGAAACATAGATGAGTTAAAATCACTGCAATGATAAATTGCACCGGTGCAAAATATTACAAAACATAGAGTCTCCGATGCAAAAGAAATTTGTACCGATACAAAAAAATGTAGCGATGCAAAGTTTAATTGCACGGATGCCTAAAAATATAGAGTTTTAACCTAAATACTAAATAAAATAGCACCAATGAAAAAAATTTCAGAAATAGACATTAAAATCAAAGATAATATATGCACCTTCATCTATATCAAAAGTAGAGTTATCCCGGTCGTTCAGATGAGAAGATAAAGTTTCAAAGGGAGGTTCACGAGCATCCCTATCAAAGGAACCCAAATCACAGTCAATGCTCAGATCCATAACAATGCTATCAAAAATGAAATCACAATGATGATCGCAAATACAAGCATAAATCGAAACTTAAAAGAAATTGAAAAACAAGATCGACATACCTAAGAAGGACGAAGAAGTGCGAGGAGCGGAACAACTACAAATGAAGAACAGAGCTACTAAAGAAAAAAAATGAGAATCGTGGGAGGAGAAGAGGAAATGACTTATATATGGACTGTTGTGCGCACTATTGTGTGGGAACCACCCGCGTCTACTTTTGCGTTACGTGATGCGTTTCCGTACTTTTTGGCTTCTTTAAAATGTAGATGATGATATCAAAGGGTAAGATTGGGGGGTGGTTGTCGAGAAACATAACCTCGAAGATAACTAAACACCAATTAACCTTGATCTTAATATAAATATAATAAATGTATAGGTCAAAATTTCTGGGGAAAACACTAAATATCAATTGCTTTACAAAAGTATCGCAATAGAAAAGTATCGTAGCATTATCTCAATAAATTCTTGTAACCAAGTTGCAATACACAAAGTAGTTGTCACCATAAAAGAAAGTAGTCAATTTATGAAAGTCAGAAAATGACTTCAAGATAGGAAACAATACAACAAATTCACTTCATATGATTGGTCGACAATGAATGGTCATTATTTGTGAAAAAGATGGATGATGCCTTCTTGTATCATATTGGTTAGGAAAGATCAAAAAGAGCATCAACAATGACAAGTTTAGATGAGGAGGAAGGGCATATGCCTCTTCTTGAAGACATTGTCAAACTATGAAAGAGCAATCAATAGGAATGGTAGGAACTTATTGGAGCTAGGGCTCTATTCAATGGCTAAAAGGGTCTTTAAACAATTGTATTGGAGTTTAAAACAATTTAAGCATTAATGGAATCAATATCAAATTAAGATGAAATCAAATAGTATCAACCATCATCCAAATCATGAAAACAAACTCAATGAGCATCTAAACAACGTGATTTGAAGGCAAAAATGTCAAAAATTGAGTTTCTAGTTTAAGTTTCAAAATCAAACTACAAGGTGATTTCTTGAACAATGATCTTATTCTTCTGCCCCTTGACTTCAACAAATTTTCTTGGAATAAAGATCTTCCTTCAAAAAGCTTGAATGTGGTCTTTAGGCAAAGGGTGGGGTCAGAAGCAAATGGGTTATTCTTTGGTGCTTAGGTTGAAGAAGAAGGTTTTATCTACCATAAATGGGCAAATAGGCAAGGGAGTTAAATGGATACACCATGGATCAATTTTAGGATTTAACTATCCTGGCCCTAATATAACCCCGACTTTCATTGGTATGGTTTGAAATAAGATTTCCAATGATTATTGAGACTAAGTTAAAAGTTCCTACTTACATCTAGAGGATTAACTTTAATGCCTTTCAAATCCTTGTTGGATCATTGTTAATTCCATATTTATTTACATTAATTATGCCTAACTAATGTTAGTCTGAGGGTAAATTGGATTAGAATGCATTTATATAGGTTAGATTAGTCGTTTAGTGTATTTTGTAAATAATGCATAATCTTAGGTTTTTCTGCAATATTTTCCTTAGCTATATTTGGTACCTTGATGTTCTTGTTCATATGTGTGTAGGTGCCAGGTTTCAAGCTTACTGGATCTTGGCAGGAGGGAGATTGGGAATTGAGCTCACTTAGAGGAGAAGGTTGAGTCAAGTTAGTGAACCTATTCCCTAACCCATTTAGCCTTAAACCTTAGCCTAGTTAGTTGCCCAATTATCCTAACCTAGCACCCACCTATTGACCCAATTTCCCACACCCTAATGGCCGACCATGAGTCTTGATTTCAACCTAATAGGGCCAACCAACCTAGCTTAACTTATACCTTAATTAAAACCTAACCCTAGCCCAATTGATCCCAAGCCTTAACCTATTTAGGCACCCAACTTCCTACACTTAGAACCTAGCTAACCTAGCCTAATTAGACACATTAGGTGGTCGGCCATTCACCTTAATCACCAGTTTTATTTGGTTGACCAACCAAGTAAAAACCTACTCTAATACATATCCTAAACCCTAGTAGAAGTTATCTTTCCCAACAACTTTAGGTGGTGTCACCTGTTATGCTAATACCTAAGCCATTAGTCGCCGGCCCCCCCATCCTATCATCTTCTCTGGCCGTCCAACATCATCCCCCACTATCCACCCTCAATCCTCTATCCTATGGCCCTAAAACATGTCGAAAAACCTAGTTCTATCCCTCCTAACCAACTAGCATGGCCAATCCCCCTTAGATCAAATCATAGTCATCTACCTCATCAATCCAAGGCCCTTTAGAACCACCAGTCATAGACCTCCATTCTTATAAAAACCCATGGTGCACACCCCCTTAAAGACTAATTTTTTCCACTTTCAAAAACAACACAACCTTCTCCTACTATAGTCTTCCAGCCATGCCATCAATTCAACTCAATCATAGATTCATCATCTATTCCTCTACTTCATAGAACTTAGGAAGAAACTTAGTCTATTTGCCTCCCTGCGAATGGCTCAGACTTCATTTTGAAAACCTCGATTTCCTTATTTTCAAGTTCGATTTGGAAAAAATTTTAAAAGTTTTTACCCACATTTATTATGACGAGCACTTTTGCATATCTATTTTGTAGGTAGATCAATCATCCTTAGTTCTGGTTCATTGAATTTTCTTATAGGTTTAAGCACTCTTATCCTATTCATTTTGTTCTTATATAAACACAAATTGTATTTGACTTATCAGCTTTGATTGTTCCCAAAGTACCTCAAATCTTTAATAGGAATCCACCGCTTCCTTTTTCTCTAATAAGTGAACCCATTTGAATGAGATTGTCTTTTCAAATCTACTTATTTTTCAACCCATTTATTATAGATGTGAGCACGGTTGTGTTGCTTCATGGTATCTTGTCTTCTAAATGTATTGAAGTCACTTAGCTTTTGGTGTCTCACCAATGTAGCCTATCTTGCTTTCTTGTTTTGTTGTAAACTAAGATGCAAGTAGAATGAAATCCATAAACAACACAAACACGAGCATGTGGGGAGTGCAACATAGCCAATGGATGCAAAGAAGTCGTAGGAGAATAAGGGAGGCAGGGCAACAAGAGGCCACAATAATGAAGATGTGTTGAAGCCATAATAAAGAGTCCTAGATAGGGGTTGCAAGCTTCAGGATGGAGCCACAAAGTGATGGGGGGCCACAAGCAAGCGGTGACTTGGAGCCACAAGAGTAATGCAACTGGCAAAGCACGATAAAGTTGCAAGGGGAGACTTCCATAAAGGAAAGGGTATCATAGGTAGAGGCTGTCACTACCAAAGTCGATCCTCTACCACTATCACAAGGGACAATAGAAAACAAAGGGTGGACCGTGGACCTCCACATAGTTGGGAGATGCTATGAAGCCATAAGTTTGTAGTCACGATGAGAACCTCCACCAAAGGCAAAGGCAAAGACCTCGACATGACGGAGGGGGAAAAACTGCATGCAAGAAAGATTAAGGCATAAGTATGCAATGAGGTTGAAGACATGGATGGAAGGCTACACCATGCAAAGTTAGTGACTTTGGGCTTGGGACATGGAGGTGACAAGTGGAAAAATGATGTGTACGCTTGTGCACACACTTGTGTGTGGGTGCATGCATGTGTGGGTGTGGAAGGGGAGGAAAAATGATTGTCGTGCCTACTTCTTGCAAACTAAAAAAAGGGACATTTTGACCTCTTTATCAAAAACACTTCTCTATGATCTTTACAAGCATAAGGTAATGGGGTTTTTACAAAAATACCCCTATAATCTTTTGGTGTATATATATATATATCCCCCAATGCTTAGATATTACATAAATATCCCTGAAATCTTATCTCCGTTAACTAATATGCCTTTCTGTTAGCTTTAACTTTAACCACCGTTAACTATCGGTGAAAGTTTTTACATAAATACCCCTGCAATCTTTTGATATTACATACATATCCCTAAATTCTTAGATATTACATAAATGCCTCTAAAATATTGTTCCTATTTACATGAGATACCCTTGAGTTAACTTCCATTAGTTTTAACTTTAATAGCCATTAACTTTAGCTCAAATTAACATTTTTGCTCTTAAAGGGCGATGCACAACGATGTGATGAGAGGGAGCTCTGCTAGTGTGATGTGTAGTGATGTGATAAGAGCAGTGGTGGTCACTAGGATCACTATGGCATGATGCGCAGTGATGCAATGGAAGAATCATTGACTATGAAAGGTGAGTGATGACTAACATGATGGAGGGTTAGGGATCGTTTTGCTCAATTAGGGATGGCAAAAAGTGTTGGTAGTACTATGGGTTGAAATATATGCAGAGTTGGTGGATGACTTAGATTTTTCTTGCATTCCCAAATAATGCATCAATCATTGAAGTTAATCAAAAGTCATGATACCACGATTAAGTTCAAACAAACTTTAATTAAGTTATTAACAACACACTAACGGAGGATCATATCAATTAATGGAGGCAATAATTATGAGATATTTATGTGATATCTAAGAAGTTACAGTTAATGGTTGTTAAGGTTAAAATTAGCGAAAGTTCACTGAAGGGTGTCTCATGCAAATGAAAATAAGATTTTAAGGGCATTTATATAATATCTAAGAACTTAGGGTACATATATAATATCAAAATATTAAAGGGATATGTAAAAACTTTCACCCAAACTTAATAAACGTTAAAATTAACTGAAGATTTTATGTAATATATTTGTTAATGGAGATAAGATTTTAAAAATTTTATGTAATATCTAAGAATTAGAAAAATATATATGTAATATCAAAAAATTATAACAATATTTATGTAAAGAATCTTAAGATACTTGGGAGACAAGTGAACCCATATCTGGACAAGTCTATCCGTTTGTGGTCACCGCAACAGAAGCGTGCGTGCAAAAAAAAAAAAAAAAAAATGTCATTAGCGGAAAGTTATTGCATGACAAGCCCAGGTAGGAATGCCTGCACCTTTCCGTTCACAACGTCGAGGCATACCACACATTAAGCCTGCTTGGTAAGAGGAATTGAGCTTTTATTTACTATTAGGGAGGCCCGATTCCAGAATTCATGGGTGTTAGAATTGGCACTCTAATTATGAGATTAACCAATTCCATCCACCCAGATGGAATTATTTGATGTCGCCTTTTAATTTTGCAAACTTTCTCCCACTTTCACATGCTCTTCTAACGCACCCCTCTTTTGAAAGTAGGTAGCTTTTTGACATGTTAATTTCCTATGCGATCTCTATGAGAGGTATTCGCAATAATTTTTTCCTCCACAGCTCTATCTCTCTCAAACGTGCAAGAGTACTCAAAATCTCAACATTTTAAGTATGCTTCGTTTGTAAACAAATGAAATACAAAGGCTTGATTTCCACGTTATTTCAATCAAGAAAACCGAATTCATGTTCTCAATTTTGAAGCGAAGATTTAGTGCTTAATATTATAGAACATTGTAGGGATTATATCGTAAAATTTCTGTGACTAATTTTAAAATTTTCATTTAGCTGAATTATTTGCATCCATCGTGTAGATTCCTATTCTACATTTTACTTTATTTATTTCCTAAATTGAACCTAAATTTATTATTTAGGTTATATGATATTGAAGCATCTATTCGCTATTTTATTTAGCTAAACTGGTGGAATCCACAATAAGATTATTTGTATGCTATGTACAACATCTCATATGATGTTAGTGTATTAATCATTATTTAGATTGACAAATAATAGTGTTTGCGATGTCTTATAGAACCTAAATTAATATTTTCTTAGTAAATAATTAATATAATAGCATTTGCAAGCAACTAAATAAAATGCAACTAACTAAACCGCAGGCAAAATCATCCAACTCTCACTTTCCAATAAACATTCCCATCTTGATTCCACGTAACAGATGACACACAAGAAATGAACTCCCCTAATTCTTTGGCAAAACAACCATACTATCCGAGTACCAAAATTCTTCAATTCCTTGGATCCTTTCACTTCCATTTTTTGTTCCTCCTAATAATTTCCCTTACCAAATGATGCCTGGATACCGTCTACCAGATGCAGCTGCAACCGCTATACCATCTATGACCAGGGGCGGTGTAACACTGCAATGAGTATACATTTCACAGATCCACATAATGCAAGTGTGAAACTTTCTCAAGAGAGTTCTAGACTTGAATAAATAAATCTCTTGCTTAATTCTTAAAAAATTGCCACGTAGACGGTATCTGTTCCAACTGATTTTATTCAAAAATTTTCCACCTGCATCCTTTTCTGCATGGAAGAATTTAATTTACCAATATAAACTGAATCCCTCCCAAAAGACCGGTAGCTGCAGTGCAACAAGGGGCATTATCCAGAGCTTCCGCTCGAGAGACTATCCTCATTGTTAATGTAATTGACGGGTCAACAGAACAAAATTCAGCAACAAAGCGCATAGAGCAGCAGAACATAAATTCTCATAAAAAATCTATGAAGGTAAGCAGCAAAAGGATTTTAGATTAACAGTTGAAGAACCAAAGAAACAAAATATCTCTGACAAACAAATTTCTGATAAATGGCAGTTCTAAGATCGCAATTGATCAGACTCCTAACTACTTTTGAAAGGGAGACCCCTAACTACTATAATAGATTCCTGCATGTCTGCTAAATATCAACTACACGCCCAATCAATTTCCTAGGCAAGAAACTACTGGCCCGGGCAATATTGTTCATCTAGGTCGTGGCAAGAGATGATTCGTGGTTTCCTGTACATATTTACGTGGAATTCCCTAAATGTCCTGTTTTCCGCCTATGCTTGCTAAAATCTGACACAAACCTGAAAGTCATTCCACACCCAGGAGCACTACAAGTGTAGGGGCATTCACCCATGTGCAAACGGAGGTGCTCGGTTCTGGCCCAATCCCATTTGAAGGTCATCAGGCAGCCCTTCCACGTGCATTTGAGTGGCCTCTCCTTATCGTGCACATGCTGATGGTGCATTGTATATCTGTGGTTAAGAAAATGCTTACCACAACCCTCAAATGTGCAATGGTCACTTTTATGAAGGGCTAGCTCCTCTTTCATACCAAATTTCATGCCACTGCCCTCCAAACCACACTCATACAACAAATTGTGGTTTCTCTTCCTGGCAACTGCATGTTTTTTTAACTTCCTGTCAAGCACCAAGCAACTGAACTCCTTTTGGTTTACTTCAAATGAGCTTTTCACACTCCTCGCCCTTAAACCCTCACATGGGCTACGAATGAAACTGCCAAAGTTGTATTGACTGCATGACAAGTAATCTAATTCCCGCTTTCTTTTGGCCCTCTTTTTATTGCCATGGAGATTCTGTCCAACATTTAGCTGTTCATCATCTCTGCTGATGATATGGAAATCTCCGATATTAGGTGCAGAAACATTTGCAGTACTACAACTTGTGCTAGATACAATATCTTTAGTCTTATTCTTCTTCCGTCTGTGGTAGCATTTGACCGGCAGGTTGATTCTGTGCAGCGGTTCCAGCTCAACTTTCTTAAGGATATCTGTATCAGTGAAAATCTGAGATGCTCTAAAATCCTGGCAAGATGAGGAGGCAACTGTTGACTGCAAATCATCCAAGTATGTGGAATCATGTGTTCTCCCATCTATTGGAACCTTCTCAAAAGGTACCACTGAATTGAGAAAGGCACTGTGATTTTGGAGTTCCTGCAACATTTTGCAACCATCACTTACAGATGAGTTGGAATTACTACCTCCAATAACCATGACAGGTTCAGACTTCCTTTGGGTGCAAGCACCGTCCACATGCCCTACATCATACTTTTTACAACTCTCTCTTATTGAAACAAAATTCTGACCACCTTTTTTCCCACTGGAACTGACTTCACTGGATGGATCATTGTTCTGACAGATCTCAGTACACTCCATTGCTGAATTATTTGAGAGCTGAATGAATTCCCCAACCATAGAATCAGACACATCTTCGAAACCACTGGTCCTATTTGTCTTGATGTCACGCTGCCTAAAATTCTCATCACCAAGCACACTTTGCATGGTAAGTTCATCTTGTACAGAGTCTCCAGCCTCAGATGACCTTTCTCCTTCCAATGTTGATGTATATCTGTGTGAAGTAGATTTTTCATGCATTGCAGTAGGTAAATTTGGGACTGAGTCTTTTTGGTTAATTGCATCTCGGTCAGAAGTAATGCAACCAGAAAAGTTTGTCTCATAATTTCCTACTTCAAAACCGTTAGCAAGTGTAAACCCGTTACCCTTATGCGATTCGGGCGATTCCTTAGCAGTGAAGTCCTGTTGAATGGAGCTTGCTGCACCACTTTGTGCATAATCACATTTATTGCTGTCTTGAATATTTCCATGGGGATCACCACAGAGATTTCTCATGGTCTCATTAATCTTATTAGTTGGTCCAGGAAGAAATCTGGATCTTGGTGAGGCCATATATTTGTAAGGTGTACGAGATCTCCTAGCATGCCACCTAAGAGCTGACCCAAATAGTGTGGGTGGATCAGGGAAAAGTCCATCCAAAGAGAAGCAGTTCTTTACTTGTTTAGTCGAAAGCTCTTTTCGGCATTTCACAAGGTGTCTAAGACTAAGACCCATTTTTGAAGTCCAATCATCTTCATAATCTTCATATGGTTCATCATCTATAGAAATGTTGATCAAAGCCAAGTCTTCTTTGGATGCATTGTCCATTGGGATATCATCACAGTGAAACTGAGTGCCAGTATCTTCTACTGCCATAGCCTGAGACTTTATCTTCAGATAGTCTGCACACATACAGCCAGCAGAATTTGTTACTCATAATCAGCATTGCAAAACAACCATAGATTTGGAATTTTCCTTTACGACTACTTTATGCCAGTGAAACATTATGAGGTTTGACATTAACTCCTGAAAAGAAATATCTTGAGAATAAAAAAATGGTGAGCTTCTTTATTTCTAAATAGATATAAAAAATACAGCACGTCAAACAAACTGGGGGACAAAAACATGGCGAACCTTTGATGTATGAGGGAGGACAAGATTGTTGCATATTTTCCTTTTATAATTTTGACATCGTATTTTCTTTTTATTACTAGATTCCATTTGTAAGCTTCTAAAGGTTGCTATTATTTTTTTGAAAGGGTAATGTTGATACCCTCGCATTTCCTTATTAGTATTATAGTTGTTTTTTTCATTCATGCTTAATCTTAGAAGTATAGGGGGCTGCTTATATTTTTTCCTAGGGCTTCTCTTCCACCAATAAAGCCCTAGGGTTTCCAACAATAGTAACAAGAATCGTTTCTCTACATGATATCAGAACAATGGTCCTAGGCAGTGCTCCATACACCTTGATCCCCCCCCCCCAACATCTTTCTCTCCACCCAAAAACACCTTTCTTGGGATTTGAACCCTAGAGATCTCTACTGTTCTCGGAGAACCAAACACCAATAAGGCATGTTCTCGTTGCCACCACCGTCGATCTCTATCAACCACTGGCAATCACTTTTTCTTTTTTTGGGGGGGGGGGGGGGGGGGGGGGGGGGGTGGTGGGGATGTGTGGTGCTAGCCCATTGCCTGCCAGTCAGACCCCCTTTGTAGGCCACCTCTGGCTGTAGCAATGCTGATGCTGATGTCGGTTCATCTCCCAGCATCACCACCCACTTCTGAGGATTTAAAATCCTCTTTCTCCACCTATCTCAGATTTGAGGGGTGTGGTAGGCTTCCCTTGGATTGTATAGGGCACTGACACTAATCGGTGATTGGTTTGAGGTTGATCACCTTACTGGAGCACCGCCACGCTTATTAGCCACCATTGCCTGCCCTGTTTCTCCCCAGTTTGACAGATTTCGGGCATGAGTTTGATTGTCTGAGGGTCACGGATGATTTTTGAGATCCCATGAGGTGTAGATGAGTCACTAGAACGACTACCGCAGTGTTGGTGGTATTGGGATTCTAACTAAGAGAGATGACCACAGAGGTCGTGGATTCTTCAAATCACAGAGAAGGAAGTTAGGAAGACTTCAAGAACCCCTTTTTTGGTCCAATTGAGAAGTTTGATGAGTCAAACTATATACTGTGGGCACCGTTAATCGTTAATGTAGTTAAGGATTATGACAAGGAACATGTTCTTCTTGAGTCGAAACTTGTGGAAAAAGTAGGCAAGAAAGTCAACTGGAAGAAAGACAATGCAATGGTTCAGACCATGAATACCACCATCCAACATATCGCGATAGAGATCATGTCCTACAAAATGGCGAAGGAGATGTAGGACATTTTGCTCCACACTTTTTCTCGGAAGAAAAATGCAACCCGCATCTTGTAGTTGCACCATGGGATTGCTCATATAAGGTAAGATGGAAGACCCCTCTCTCAGAACTATTCCAATCTAAAGTCGACCTTTGAGAGGCTCAAGGCATATACCCGTGTGCTCTTGTGAGTCCCAAAAGCTCTATAGAGCACAGACCATGATTGGTCACTTTCTGGCCAAATTGAGTCCATCGTATGAAGCGACTACATCATAGATGCTCATACTACTGGAGATCCCTTACTATTGAGGAGGCCTACAATTGCCTAAGTAGGCCTGCTGTCTCTCTCTCTCTCTCCATCTCGATAGGTGGAGAAAACGTTTGTCATGGCTACTTCTCTAGGTAGAGGGAGAGGACCTAGACATTCTATTCATGGCCATAGGCACAAACGTGGCAGTTAGGGGCATACCAAGCTCCAATGCTCCTACTGCAGCAAGATTGGACACATTGAAGAAATTCGTTGGTCCAAGCATGGGAAGTCTATAGTGCTCATCAGGTGGTCACCGGTCCTAAGGTGACAACTAAGTCTGCACATATCAGCTGGGCTGAGTTTGATGATTTAGTCCAACGTATATCTCAGACGACTCAGGCTGCTTCATCTGGACCTGGAGATACTGCGACTGTTGTAAAGCCCTCAGGTATATGTCTTGCATGTAATACTAAGTCTGATAATGCAGACTAGTTTGTAGGCTCTGGTAACTCATGACACATCTATGGGAAGGCTTAATAATTTACAAGATTGAGTCCTGATACTTCTGAGAGGACTATTGTGGTTGCAGATGATAGAAACACCCCGATTACTAGATAAGGGCAGGTTCAAATAGCCCCCCATATTAGGCTACAAAATGTTCTTCATGCACCTGATTTTCCTTTGAATTTACTTTTTGTTAGCCACATTATAAAGGAACTACATTGTCTTGCTATATTTGATGTGATGACTCGTCTTTCAAGATATACTAACGGGGTAGGTGATTGGTTGTGGCCATGAGGGGAGTTTACTGCCTACTACAGACACTGTATGCTGGTCATGCTGTGACATCTTCTGGTGGAGCATCAAGCTATTTATGGCATTTGCATTTCGGTCATTTACCTTTCCAGAAGCTACGATGAGTCATTCCTCATATTCCTTCTATAAACATTTTCCAGTGTAAGATGTGTCAACTCAGAAAACACCACAGTTCTTTTTCCAGTCTGCAGGGTCAAAGTTCAGATGGCTTGTTTGAGTTATTGCATCTAGATGTTTGAGATCCTAGTCGGTCTCCTAACGGTATGGGTCACCGATTTTTTCTTATTATTGTTGATAAGTTTTCTCATCTATCTTGGGTGTTTCTTTTGAAATCTAAGTATAAAGTTGGGGTTGTTATTGAGAACTTCCTGGTTGAAATAAAAAATCAATTTAATGCCTATGTGAACAAATTCTCTTCGGACAGTGTTCCAAGCCCAAGGTATTGTTTACCAAATGAGTTACCTTATACTACCCAGTAAGATGGTGTTGCTTAGAGGAAATGTAACACCATAAAAAATAATCTCACATAATAAACTCATGAAAATTAGTGGGATATAAAGGTTTGAGAATTATTACTTGACTACATAGCCTTAAGCATTTTGGGTGGTTGGTTTAGGTGCATTAAACCTATGCCCAACAAGTCGTTAAGGCCAAATTTTCTCAATTAGACTCTAGTCTAGGCTCAGTTTGTTACAAATGGTATCAGAGCCAAACTTCCTTTAGTAGGAGGAAAGGACAATCCTTGGGACAGCCAAAAAGTGCATGATGAGGTGGAACTACCACCACTACTGTGAGTACATTAATTCATTGAACCCTAGTGAGGACGTCAGGATTTCAAGTGGGGAAAGTTGTAATACTCTTAAAAATAGTCTCACATAGTAAACTCGTGAAAATGTGTAGTGGTATATAAAGGATTGAGAATTACTAATTAACAACTTGGACTTAAGCATTTTGAATGGTTGGCTTATGTCCATTGGACCTATACCCAACAAGTTGTCAACACCAGTTTTTCTCGATTAGACTCTAGGATTAGATCATTACAGGAAATAGGCACATTCTTGATGTCGACTGCACTTTGATGATACAACATAGTATCCCAGTGTCATATGGGGTGATGCAGTCCTTACTGCATGCTTTATGATAAACCACATGCCATCCATTTTCCATCCTATTTCCTAACAAACAATTGTTTAGTGTACCCCTTAAGGTCTTTGGGTGTGTTTCCTTTGTCAATATCAATGGTTCCACTAGAGACATTATCTCCCAAGGCGGAAATGTATATTTGTGAGGTATTCTAGAACTCAAAAAGAGTACCGATGCTATGATACTGTGAGGAGACGACACTATGCTAGTGCTGATTTTTCCTTCATTGACTCTACACCACACTACTCTTCTGCGAGATCTCAAATTGTCGTTAGTCCAGAGAGTAAGGCTGAGATACCCATTTCTACACCTGACCCTGAGCAATAAGCGCGTGCTACAGATAAGCAAGATCGTAGGTTTCAATTGGTCTATTCCCGTAGACTAAGACAGGTGCAGTAGCATGAACCCCCTCCTCCAGTGCTAGTGCCTTCACCTTCTCTTGACCTAATCCCTGTCCTTAATGATATTGTTGAGTTATTTTGAATGTCTTTCTATGTTTAGCATTAAATCGTGTAAGGGCATACTTGTAACTCTACCCATTAAGTGCCTATCTATATAAAGGCACCTAGGGTTTTCCTAATAGAACTAATGGCATTACAACCCAGCATGATATCAAAGCAACAATCTTAGACCGGGGTTCTGGTATCCCACCGAGAACTAGCCTCCGCTCCCTTCCAAACCCTAGGGTGCCACCAACCCTTCCTCACCGTTGTTGGCCCCCTCCTTCGCATCACCAGCTCCTTTAACCAGTAGCATCGCCCAACGTTGCCGGTTAGGGAGGTCCCCAATGTTACCGATAGGGCTCACCTCACGTTATCGATCGTGTTAGCTTAGCGTCGTCACCCCTGAAGGTTGTGATTTGGCCACCTAAGGGGGTTGCAGCGCCACCTCCAATCTCTCTGCTGCACCGTGAGCATTGCCCAGCGCTTCCGATCTCCGCTGCGTCACCTAGGGGTGCTGCTGCGTCACCTCGACCTTCTTATGGTGGCGTAAAGAGGTGCACCTCAGCCCTCTCTCGTCTACCACAGATCGAACATTGTCGTAGCCCCTTCTTCCCCTTGTTCTTCGACCAAGGCAAGGTCCAAGAGGAAGAACAAACCCCTTTTTGGGTCTTATCTAGCCACAAGGTTGTTGTAATTTGATTGCACCTCTGTTCTTAGATTTGGGATTTTTTCAGATCGATATAGGATCAGATTTTTGTTACAGTAACTTTGTTGTTGGTGATTCCTACACATCGGGTGATATGGAGGAGGATCCCTCTAGTGACTCGACGAGGAAGATGTCTACTCCGAGCGCATCCTCTTTTATGCAGGGTACTTCTATCAAGTTGGATGGTACCAACTTTTTACTATGGTCTACATCCTTGTCTCGATTCGTGGGATCACACAGGAAGAAGTATATTCTGACACAAGAGGAACCTGCTGTCAAGTCTGTCGACTAGAAACCAGACAATGATTGGGCATCTACCTGCATGCTGAATAGCATGAAGGAACTCATAGCGAAGCAAGTCATGTCCTATGCATCGGCTAAGAAAATGTGGGAGGTTCTTCATGAGATACATTCTCATAAGAGCAACATTAGCCATCTCTACAGGGTGATTGAGGAGTTGCACTCTTTCCGGAAGGGAACCATGTCTCTTGCTGAGTACTATGGTTCTAAGAAGAACCTTTAGGATGAACAGGATACCTACCAGCCGATCTCCATAGATGTTACTGTCATAGCCAAATAGCGTGAAGCATCCTGATCTGTTCAGTTACTTGCAGGCCTTAGCCCTTAATATAAGTCTATGAAGGATCAGCTTATGACACTGGAGGAGATTCCTACACTTGCGCAGATATATGCTCGACTCTCCAGACTGGAGATATCTGACCCTATGTCAGTTTCTGATTCCTCCGCCTTAGCAGCCACTGGTCATGGTACGGGAGCCTTAGGGGTTAGGGGGAGAGGACGTGGAGCAAAGGCTGGTGGTCGTGGCAAAGGACGTGGTTTGTTTTGTGATCATTGCTACAGGACAAATCATACTGTTGACAGATGCTGGATAAAGCATGGGTTTCCTCAGGGTCATTAGGCCAACTAGGTTGCTTATAGTGTAGAGAACTAGCACCATCAGGAGGAAGAACTAGTCAATCATCAGGTCACTATTTCTACGGAGTATGATAGGCTAGTTTCTTCCCAGGTCTCTTCTACTGCTGGCGTGTCTATCTCCCAGAGGACAGGTACTACTGCTAATGTCAGAGGTGCTCGTAAGCCATTTTGGCTTGTAGACTCAGGTGCATCTTTGAACATCACAGGAGATGTTACCCTTTTTTCATATCTTAAACCACTGACTAATCCAGTATGTGTCAAAGTAGCAGATGATGCCATGTGCCCTATGAAGGGCTTGGGTGACATTTCTTCATCCTCTACTATACCTCTTTCTGATGTATGCACCTAAATTCGCTTTAAATGTGATGTCTATCAATCAAATTACCAAAGCATTAAATTGTAGACCAGTTTTTCATGATCACTTCTTGTAGGCCCTCCTGACGATGAAGCAGATTGGTGGACTTGAGCAGGACGGCCTTTACTACCTTGATCTTCCACCTAAGCATCATTCCATGGCTATTAGTTGTGCTATGTCTCCTTTACAATGACATCTTAAAATGGGACATCCTAACGTTTCTATACTTCATCGTCAATTTCCTGACATGCAGTTTCTAGATACATTTTCTTGCGATGATTGTCAACTTGACAAGTATCATAGAGTTTCTTTTCCTAGTACGAATAAAAGAACTGAGTCTGTTTTCTTTCTTATTCATACTGATTTGTAGGGCCCACATCGGGTCAAGAGTTTGAGGGGTTTTTGGTATTTTCTTATGCTTGTGGATGATTGTACCTGTGTTTATTGGGTCTTTATGAGGAAAGAAAAATCCGAGACTTCTAATTTGATAACAAATTTTATGAAAAAAATAAAGACTCAATTTTTTACTACTATTCGTATGTTTCGAATTGATAATGAGCTTGAGTTTGTAAATGCTACTTTGACTCAGTTTTTTCAGTCCCATGGTATCATACATCAGACGTCGTGTGTTCATACATCCCAACAGAATGGGGTAGCTGAACGTAAGCTGAGACATCTTCTTGATGTTGCCCGCACTACTATGTTTTAGATGCATGCTCCTACTACTTTCTATCTTTTTGGGTAGATGTTCTTCTTCCAACTGTTTTTGTCATTAATGGGGTGTCGTCTGTTCTTGGTAAGAGAGTTCCCTAGTCTATCTTATTTCCTGATCAGGAGCTCTTCTCTGTCTCTTAAAACTTTGGATGTGTGTGCTTTGTTCATTTATTCAAAGTGGACAAGGTGACTTCTAAATCTATTAAGTGCATTTTTGTATGTTATTCTAAAACCCATAAGGGCTATAGATGCTTTGAACTTCTTTCACATCGTTTTTATGTTAGCAAAGATGTGACTTTCTTTGAGGATATGCCCTATTATCTAGATACAGGAAAGCCTCCCAGTGTCACGCAGGATGTTTCATTGCCTATGTCTACTGTTGCACCTCCACGTCCCTTTGAGCCACCTCCACCTCATGATGGCCCCCCTATTACCTATGCTAGGCATCCTAAGGTACCCACTACAAATATATTACCTAAGCACTTTCAATGCAGACCCCCTTCTACCACTCTACAGGAGGAGAAACTACTTTCTACTATTCATGCTCAGCCCTCTACTGATGTTGCTGATTCAAATGTAGGTTTAGATCCTTCACTACCCGAGGTACCTGATGTGGATGTTCCTATTGCCTAAAGAAAGACACAACAATCTTGTGCTACATATTCTATTTCCAATTATGTCACTTGATCATTTACCTACAGCAGGAAGACTGTTATCTCTTGCAGCTGATGGCAGAAATATTTCCAAGAAACATATTAAAGCTCCTTAGGATCCGTCCTGGACTTTGGCCATGGAAGAGGAAATGGCTGCTCTTTAGTCTAGGGGTACCTGGGAACTCATTAACCTACCACCTGGTGATACTGTTGTGGGGTGTAGGTGGGTGTTCACCCTTAAATGTCGTCCTGATGGAATAGTGGAAAAATTCAAAGCACGACTAGTTGCCAAACATTATACATAAACCTTTAAAGTTAACCATTTTGAGACTCTCTCCAGCAGCTAGACTCAATTCGGTGCGCATACTCCTTTCTGTGGCAGTCAACAATGGCTGGTCTGTCTCTCAGCTTGATATCAAAAATGCATTCCTCTATGGTGATTTGGAAGAAGTCTAAATGCAGCAACCCCCTGGTTTTGAGGTTGAGGGGGAGTGTTAGAAGGTTTGCAGATTGAAGGTCATGTATGGCCTTAAGCAGAGTCCCAAGGCCTAGTTTGAGAGATTTAGTAAGGCTGTGTAAGAGTTTGGTTTTACTAGATCTACTGCAGATCACTCTGATTTTACCATGCATAGAGCTACTGGATCTGTCATTTTAATAATGTAAATGATATATTACTCACTGGAAGTAATGAGACAGGTATAGAGGCCACCAAAAGTTTTTTGCATTCTTAGTTTATTACTTAAGACTTAAGAATGATAAACTATTTTTTGGGCATTGAAGTACAACATGTTGATGGTGGTCTAGTGTTGTCACAAAGGAAGTAAGTTCGACATGCTAAGAGAGAGCTATGTTAGGTTGCAAGCCTGCTAGAATTCCTATGGATCCCTCCTTGCCACTTGTAGACTTTGAGAGTCCTTTGCTTGAAGATGTAACCAGGTACCGTGTTATGGTGGGAAAGTTACAATATTTAACTGTCATAAGACCTAACATTTGCTTTGCAGTAAGAAGACTGAGCCAGTTCATGTAATCTCCCAGAGAGATCCAGTGGGATGGCATATGCCAAATATTAAGATACCTCAAGCAAGATCCTGGGAAAGGGCTATCTTTTATGAAGCATGGTCATCTCAATGTCTGGGAATATTCTGGTCCAAACTATGCAGGGGAACATGAAGATCCACTACTGGCTACTATACCTATATAAGTGGCGACCTTGTCACATGGAGAAGCAAGAAGAAAAATGTTGTCTCCAGATCCACTGCAGAATCAAAATAAAGGGCTATGGCCCATACTAGTTGTGAGCTTTTGTGGATGCGGTCTATCTTATGTGATTTGGAAGTGTCTATTTCTGGTCCAAGTCCCATATACTGCAATAGCAAGGCAGCTGCATTTATTGCCAATAATCCTACCTTCCATGAGAGAACAAAGCACATAGAGGTGAATTGTCACTTTATTAGAGATGATATTCTCACTGGCAAGATCACTACACCTTACATTACTACTGAAGATCAGGTTGTAGATGCCTTCACCAAAGCACTCTCCAAGAAATGCCTGGAGTTATGTTCCTAGCTGAGTATGCTTGATATCTATGCTCCAGCTTAAGGGAGAGTGTTAAGTTATTTTGTGTCTTTCTATTTTTAATGTTATATTGTGTAAGGGCATACTTGTAACTCTATCCATTAGGTGCCTCTCTATATAAAGGTACCTAGGGTTTCTAATAGAACTAACATTACAACCCAACAGATATTAATGACTCTTCTCGTCTTGATGTCGCAAATATTCCTGATCCATCACCTACATTTGTCCTACCTAGTGATGAGGAGAAGCTTGATCTCAATCTTCCTACTGCTCTACGGAAGGGGACGAGGTCCTGCACCCTACATCCTCTCTTCCGATATGTCTCCCTAGCTAGGCTTTCTCCTAAGCACAAGCAATTTGTGTCTGCCCTCTCCTCGATGTAGATTCCTCCCAGTCACCAATTAGCACTCAATGATCCACAGTGGAAAAGAGCTATGGATGAAGAAATGTCTGCCCTACGCTCTAGGGTTACTTGGACATCAGTTGATGTTGTGGTAGAGATTCTACGCAAAAAGAGTTTGAGTTTTGAAAACTCATCATTGTAGTGCGATTTACGAGAAAAACCGTCAACAGATAAATTTTACCGAAACTCAAAAGGAATTCCTGGTCGAACACAGAGAGACGGACGTTTGATTAAAAACCACGCTTATTTTATTATCATGAAGCAAATTAACTGGTCGAATTGAATCTAAACTAGTTATCTACTTAAATAATAATGAATTGAAGAGAGAGAATATTACAAATAAAGACAAAATAGAGAGAATGAACATGGATTTCATAATCACAGAATGATGTCTATTACAACTAACCACTACAGTAGAAAGCGGGAAATCTTACAATTAGAAAGCGGTAAATCTATTATAGAAAGCAGTAAAAAGGTGGAGAGAAGTTATCCACCTCGACGATTGCTTGGAGGACGAGCCACGTTGATGGAGAGCCCGGATGAAGGTGGTAAGATGTGGAACGAAGGAGAACAACGATGGACGACGGAGGACGGGACAGGGCAACATCGCAGCGGGATCCGCTTCCCAAATGACGGTGAGAGGACCACCGCGGAATGCTCCACAAACGGGATGAGGTGGAAAAATTATATTTAACTCTAGAGGAGCATCCCAGGTTTGGGATAAACTTAGAGCTTTAGAGGGGGTGAAAGAAGAGAGGAATGGATGAAGAAAGTGTGGGGTTCGTAGGACTATTTATAGGTGAAGTTTGAATGATCAAATATGTCATTTATCTTAAAACATTAAATGGGAGGTCTTTGGTGACGAATATAAACGTCATTAAAGACCCCACGTTGCTGAAGAACGTGCATGTGCGCCCCTGCCCCTTCATTTTCATGCGTTAAACGTTCCTCCACATACGCGCATCCTCAACCGTCCGATCGAAAAACACACGTATACCGCTTCCTTTTTGTGCACTATGAACCGACACAGCCACATCTCCACCGTTCGATGAAGAATCAACGGCCCAGAACACATGATCGTGCATCTTCACAAATTGCGCCACCTACACGGCAGATCTCACGTGAGATCGGGCGTAATCTCGCGTGTGCAGCCGATTGATCCATCTGAGCCGTTGACGCTTGATCAAGCGGCCAGATTTTGCACTCGCACGCGAGAAGGAAGGCGCAGCGCGGCAATTCGAACGCGCGCTCCTTGTGGCAAAATGCCCTAACCACTGCGTTACGCAGCGGTTTGAGGTGCGCGGAGGTTTTTTTTTGTGTAGCCAATCTCGACCGTTGGATCTTCATCCAACAGTCGAGATCAAGCATTGATCGCTTGGAGCGGGAGGCCTTGGGGAGTGTTAGGCGGCTGGGATGGCACCACGTGGCGCCATCTTAGCCGTCCATCTTCTGTGAGTTGTAGATGGTGCCACAGATGTCGGATTGGACTAGTTTTCGCGCCATTGGGCTGCGATCGTCGACTCAAACCTATCCGTACGATCGGATTTGTCACTGAAGTGCGGATTTACACCATCCTGGCTATTGATCTTTAATCTTCCTCGAATTATATCTGATGCTACGGAAGTTCGATCAGGGTGATCTTAGAGTCGTTAAACTCCGATCGTCGCCCTGATTAAATCCATACGATTGGATCTTTAATTCGAGGCCCCAATTAAATGTCGCCCGACTATAAAAAGAGATAATTAACCTAAATTTTATACAATCTAACATAAATGCAAGATGATACATGTTATGCAATATTTATAATGTATAATGCAACTATATGTCTAAGAACATGCAAAAAAAGACAGTTTATGTGATATAAACATGTTTACATTAGTTGATCCCCCTGATAGTGCCACCATTGGTTCATCGGTTGATCCTCTTGTTAGTGCCACCATTGATGGTTGCCAATGGATCTTCGCTGTTAAGTATCAGCCAAATGGTACCGTGGAACGATACAAGGCAATGTTAGTAGCCAAAGGATACACTCAGACTTATAGTATTGATTATTTGATACCTTCTCCCTTGTGGATTGGCTTCCCACAGTCCGAATTCTCATCTTTGTCGTACACTTGGATTGGGGTTTGCACCAACCAAATGTCCAGAGCATCTTCCTTTATGGTGACCTTAACAAAGAGGTATATATACAGCAGCTTCCTAGCTTCGAGATTCAAGGGGAGTGTCCCAAAGTATGTGTCAAGACACCCCTTCAGTCTGACTATTTTCTATTTGCTTTTGGCTAGTTTTTTATTTCTATTTCTTTATGGATATGCCATGTTATGTTCCCAATACCTCTTTTCTATATAAAGAGGTGTTGGGTTCTTTTGGAAACTAGATTTGATTATTTTGTGCTACTTGATATCAAAACGTGATCCTAAGCTGGATTCCGGTATCCCACCAAATAGAACCTCCAAAATCCTAACACCAAAAACCCTTCTCTCTCTACCATTGCCGCCACCCTCTCTCCCTGTCGCCAATGCTTGAAGCAACACAACAGCCTCCAGTGGCTGCTGTTAGACCACCAACGGTAACAGTAGGCTCACCTGGCGACACAGGCGACACTGCTGGGTGGCCTTTGCACATTGGCAACGACAATAGCAGACTACCCTCCATGCACAGGTGTGCTAGGCCATCCAGGCTCTAGCCTACCCTGTTGTGCCGTGTAGGGGTCTCCATATTGCCTTTGGCACAGGTTCCAGACTACTAGACTCTTGGATTCCCATGCTTGAGGCCTGATCTATTTTTCTTGGTGATCTATATGGTCTGAAAATTATTACAAATCAATTGTTTGGCGTATTTTCTCGTCTACAAGGCGTGTGATGACAACTTCTACTACTTTTGAGGTGACATCGGGTGCCGTTCCCATGTTCGAGGCCTACAAAAGTCCATTTTTTGGTTCCATAATCAAGTTAGATAAGATGAATTACCCCAAGTAGTCTCAGATGTTCCTGATGATAGTGGAAGGTCATGACAAAGAACACATCTTGTTGGAGTTCAAGCCCACAGATAAGATGGGAAAGTATGCCACAAGCAAGAAAGACAACACAATGGTCAAAGTATGGTTGATGAATTGTGTTATTCCACGAATTGGAGATGAGATCATGTATTATCCGATAGCCAAGGCGATATGGGACAGTTTTCGTGACATGTATTCACATGAGAAGAACTCATCTCAGGTTTTTCAGATTAATCAGGAACTATCTTAGTTAAAGCAAAATGGGCAATCTCTTTCCCAGTATTACTTTGCCCTTAAGGGGCTTTAGGAGAAGTACAATGGCCGCAGGCCCATTTGCACATGTGTTGCACAAAGGGAGTACTGTTAAGAGGCTGCAGCTCATCAACTTTTATTGGGACTTGGCCTAGAGTACATAACTGCTTGTTCGCATATTCTTACTCTTTTTGAGCTTCCTACCTTGGAGGAAGTCTATAGTTGCTTGAGTCGGATTAAGGTGTCAATACCTTAGACGAGAAATGATGCTAGTCAGACCACTGCCCTTGCTGCTATTTTTGAACATGGTGGTAGGGGAGTACCTTCCACCTGTAGATGTGGGAGAGGATAAGGTGCATTTGGCAAGCCTCGTATCATGTGCACCTACTGTGGCAAAGTTGGCCATGTGGAGACTTCATCTTGGACTAAACATGGGAGACCTTCAATGGCTAACCAAGCTTTAGTAACTTCAGAGGAGTCTACAAATGTTATGCCTGTTCCTCAAACTGACTACAATGCTTTAGTTTAGCGTCTTTTCAAGTTGACTCAGGAGCCAATCACACTATCTACTGAGACTGTTGCTTTTTCCTCCTCATCAAGTATAGACATAAGTGCCTAGGCTTCTGTAGGCATGTCTTGGTTGGTAGATTATGGTGCTTCACATCATCTATCAGGAGATCGGTGTTTTGGCAGATTATGGTCAGTACTCCGTGGCAGGATAATGCAGGTTGCAGATGGTAGACATACACAGATTGATGGTCAAGGGAAGGTGCAATGACCCCCACCATGGGATTGTCTGATGTATATTTTGTTCTTGACTTCTCTCTGAAATTATTAATAACATTACAAAGCAACTCAATTGTTGTGCTATTTTTGATTATGTGGGATGCATTTTTCCAGGCAAGCTGCAGGGGGGATGATTGGTGGACATGAAGAGGGAGATGTGTATCGCCTACTCCAGACAACACTTGTTACTGCTTATCAGGGTGATGCTAGTTCTGTTGTTGGGAGTGCCTTGCAGTGGCACCGTCACCTTGGTCACCCTTCTCTGGATAGGCTTAGACACATCATCCCTTACATTTCACATGTTACTGAGATACATTGTGATGTATGTCAATTAGGAAAGCACCACAGATCCTCCTCTCCTTTCAACACTGGACCAGGGACTATTGCCATGTTTTAGTTACTGCATATGGACATCTAGGGCCCTAGTCGGATTCCTAACCAATAGGAACACCGTTATTACTTGGTTATAGTAGATTTTTCCCGATTGTCGTGGTTATTTTTGTTAAAGAATAAATCCGATGTTGGACATGTAATTGAGACATTTTTATTAGAAATAAGGAATATGTTTTCTATTATGGCCAAAATTATGAGATTTAGTAATGCATTGGAGTTTTACACCACCAGATTAGCTGTTTTCTACAGGTCTCATGAAATTATACATCAGACATCTTGTCCCTACACCTCACAGCAAAACTGTGTAATAGAGAGGAAACAGACATTTACAGGATGTGGCTCGTACATTATTGATCCATCATTGTGTGCCACATTTGTACCAAGGTGATGCGATTCTTATAGCTTGCTACCTTATTAATAGGATGCCCTCTTATGTATGACACGAACGGATCCCTTGGCATATTTTCTATCTTGATAGTGATCCGTTTCAATTACCACCTCGCGTATTTGGATGTGTAACATTTGTACACCAACTGGTTTTAGGGAGAAATAAGCTGGTGCCAAGAGTTGTGAAATGTGTTTTTCTTGGTTATTCACGGACACAGAAGGGGTACCGATGTTTTAATCAAGTGGTCGGTAGGCAATATGTGAGTGCTAATGTTACATTTCATGAGTCAGTTCCTTCTCCCTCGTAGCACGACAGTTATCACCAGAGGCTGAGTTTGCTTCTATACCTATTCTTTCTATCTTTATGGATGAATTTTCAATTTTTGAGGTTGGTCTTGCACCTGACAGTGGCAGTCAAGAACCTATGAGTAGTTCTGCACCTGACAGTGGTAGTAATGATCAGAGATTCAGGGATCCACTCGCTACATATCAGTTACCAGTTACCTACAGGCAACACACGTCCTTATTTCAAACCCACCATCCTCCCTGAGTCAGGTAGGTGTTAAGCAATCTGACGATTGTGTGTCAAGTGATTGTGTAAGATCAGGTGATGCTACCCCAGGTAATGACCTTCCGATTGCCATTTGGAAGGCTCCTTGCTTTTGCGCATAGTACTGTGGTTGAAGTCGTGTCTATGACCAATTTGGGAACTACCTTTGGACTCTTTACTACCGCACTGGCTGCCACAGAGATACTTTCCACATACCAGCATGCCTTGATCCCAAATGATGTAAAGCCATGGAGGATGCGATGGCCACTCTTCGCACTCGACACACTTGGGAGCTTACTCCACTTCCAGTTGATGCTTTTCTGGTAGGATCTCGTTGGGTTTTTGCCCTGAAATATAACCCTAATGGGGCTATTCAATGTGCAAGACTCGATTGGTGGAGAAGGGATTCACCTAGATGTATGGGGTGGACTTCTTTAATACTTTCTCCATACTTGCTCGCCAGTCGATAGTCTGAATACTTCTCTGTTGTTGCTCACAATGACTGGATACTTCATCAGTTTGATGTGAAGAATACCTTTCTCTATGATGATCTTCAAAAGGTGTACATGCAGCAGCCCTCTGATTTCGAGGTTCGGGGTAGTGTGTGTGCAGGTTGAAGAAAGCCATCTATGACCTTAAGCATAGTCCAACAACAAAGCTCTCAAAGGTAGTAGAGAAGATGGGTCTATGGAGGTCTTCGTCAGATCATTCTCTATTTGTCAGGAAAACTGAGAGGGGAGTCGTGGCTTTACTGGTGTATGTTGATGATCTCATTATTACAGGTGAGGACAAAGTCGGGATAACTGAGGTCAAGTAGTCTCTTGCTGTGCAGTTTGTTATGGACTTAGGGAAATTTAGATATTTCCTTGGTATAGAGGTGGCTAGAAGCAAGCAAGAGATTGTGTTGTCCCAGCGCAAGTATGCTTTGGATGTGTTTCAGGAGATAGGAATGTTGAGGTCCAAGACAATAGATATTTCTATGGAACCAAGGTACATCTCTATGATGAACAGGCAGAGCTCGTTGATAGTCGGGCATATAAGCAACTTGTGGGAAAATTATTATATCTGAGATTATTAGCCCTGGCATTACTCTAGTTATTGGAGAGCTTAGTCAGTTCATAGACAAATCGACCTAGCAACATCGGCAGGCAGTTATGCAGGTGTTTGATACCTAAAGAAAGCACCTTGATGAGTGATACTTTTCCAGAGAGGATCTTCCATGACAGTAGTTGGGTATTCTAATGCTGATGTGCAAGGTGCTTGCCAGATAGAAAATCCACTACAAGATATTAAACATTTGTACCAGGTAATCTAGTTACTTGGAGGAGCAAGAAACAAGCAGTTTTCAGATCCAATGCTGAGTCAGAGTATAGGGCTATGGCCCAGACAACTGTAAAGATGATCTGGATGAGGTCTCTACTGCATGATTTGCATGTCCAGATTAAGGAACCTATAGAGATGCAGTGTGACAACAGAATACCTACATATATTGCGAACAATCCCATGTTCCATGAGCACACCAAGCATGTCGAGGTGGACTGTCACTACACCAGATGGTTGATCCAGCGTGGGATGTTGCACACTACCTTTGTCACATCCGTAGACCAGACAACAGATGTCTTCACAAAGCTTCTTCCACATTCTACTTTCGACGACTGCTATTTTAAACTGAGCATGATCAGCATCTATAGTCCAGCTTTAGGGGGAGTGTTGAGACACCCCTTCGATCTTACTTTTTTTTCTATTTGTTTTTGGTTAGTTTGTTATTTCTATTTTCTCTATGGACATGCCATGTTATTTTCCCAATATCTCTTCTCTATATAAAGAGGTGTTGGGTTCTTTTGGAGAATATATTTGATCATTTTGTCCTATTGTATGCAAGCTTCATAAGGCCATCTATGACCTTAAACAGAGCCCATGGGCATGGTTCTAAAAATCAACCAAAGTGATACAACATATTGGATTCAAAAGATTAGCAACCGACCACTCCTTATTTGTCAAAACCACAATACAAGGGCGGGTGGTGATGCTTGTGTATGCCAATGACATCATCCTGATAGGGGACGACACTAGTAACATATCTACCACTAAGAAGTTTTTGAAACAACACTTTGTTACAAAAGATTTGGGTCTACTTAAGTGCTTTCTTGGTATTGAGGTGGCTCGTAATGCTAGTAGAGTAGTACTCTCCCAAAGGAAGTATGTCCTTGATCTTCTCTAATAGACCGACATATTAGGTGCCAAGCTAGCCGAAATTTCCATGGACTCCAATGTACATCTCTATAAAGATAGCTTTGCATTAGTTGATGCCAAACAGTTTAGAACATTGGTGGAAAAGCTATTGTATGTTACAGTGACACATCCGAACATCTCACTTGTTTGCTAAGTGAGACTGTTTATGGACAAACCTAGGGGAGTTCACTGGGAGGCTCCAATGATGATCCCGAGATATCTCAAGTCTTTTCCTAAAAAAGAACTATTGTTCACACATGCTAAGGAACTTGGAATCATGGCCTATTAGCTCAACCCCTCATAAATAATATTTTAATAATTTTACAAAATAAAGAAAAAAAATAAAACATAGAAATGGCATATTTTTCACTATCATGACATAATTTTAGGTCTCATGGATTTTCCAAGATAGATAATTAGGAACGTGAAGACGCATCTTGTTATAGGTCAGACATTTTTATGTACGCATTCAAAAGGTTGTAATATTCTTTTTATTGAGTCTAGATATGTTGTAAAAAGCCCCCAAAGATAAAATATACATAGCTAACTTAGGCTTTCTATACTCAGGAAAAATTAGAAACAAAAAACTAACACAAAACACACATCAGATGTCTGATATTCAACTTTAAGATGTTTGATCATGATTACAGATGTCCAATTTCCTATAGTCTTGCCATCGTATTTTGAACATTTAGGCTTCAGTCAATACAACCTTCAATTAGACATCCATAGGCTTATACAGATGTCCAATACATAACTCTGACGTCCTTAAGCCAACCATTAGACTTCAATTAATTTTTCTTTCATCATTCTATAATTCTAACGGTTAGGTGCACTTTTAAACGTCTGGACATGTCTCTAGACATCCAATCATGGACTGTTAGCCCCTTCCTCTGCGGAGATTTGTCAGAAATCAAATCTCGCCTTTTTGACTTCCTAAGTAAGATATTAATATCTTTCCAGACGTCCAGACCACTAGTCAGACGTCTGATGCTAAAAATTTTGAACCCTATTTGGATTTGATTAAAATAGGAATAAGCTCACCTATAATTAGATGTCCAATTTTATTACCAGACGTCTTATAATAGTATATCAGACGTCTACTTAAAACCATGTTTCGATCCAATGAAAACAGAAGTCTGACCCATAAAATCAGACGTCTATAATTGTAATCAAATGTTTGACCCAAAAATCAGACATTTGATTCTACTGTCAAAATCATAATTACCCTGATCTTAGTTGGATTTTGTCACAATCTCTTAGGACTTGCCTCTAACGGCTAGGAGCCCTCTCCTAAGCCTTCTTAAAGGTTCTAAACTTGCCTATAAATACATTATAACCCATCTTAGGCAAACACACCTCTTGAGATATAATTCACCTGGATTATCACTTGCTCATTGCTTCATTTGCCTTTGTATTGTACAATCATTCTATTTGGGGTAAACCAACACTCCCACTGTGCTACATATTTTCATCTTCAAGGAGTTTCCTTCACTCTTAGTAGATAAGCAAAGTATTCATATTTTGGGGTACTCTATAGGGTGCATTTTACTTTTCATTTTACTTGTTGTAGTTGGATATCCGTCCTGTCAAATCCCCATCTCTTCATTGTGAAGGGAGAAACCTCCGTTTAGGAATCGGAGGTAGGATTTGTATTTAAGGTACACTACCATTGTTAAAGTAGTGTGATTAGTGGATTGATCACTTTGTAATCGTAAATCCTAAGTTAAGAGATTTACCTAGGTGGAGATTTTCACCTGATCTGGGTTTCCACGTAAAAAATTTTGTGCATCCTTTTTGTGATTGTATTTCATCTTGAAATTATTTTTTTAAATTCACTATACACCCCCCTCTAGTGCAATTTCATTTGGTATCAGAGCAAGTTTCCACTTTTTGGAGTAACATCCGCGAAAGATCCTATAGAAGGAAGAGTAGTATCCATCAGCAAATCGGAGCGCCAATCCACTACCCAACAACCTCTCTTCAAAGGAACCAACTACACTTATTGAAAGCTAAGAATGAAGATGTAGCTTCAAGCCAATGATTTCTCCGTCTGGGAGAAATGCGAATCTGGATATGATATTCCCGATAAACCAGAGACAGGATACACGGTGGAGCAGATTCATCACCTTGGGTTGAACTCACTCTACTGTGCACTTAGCTCGAAGGAGTTCAACCGCATTAGTCAATGCACAATCCCCCATGAAATATAGAGAACCTTAGAGGTAACTCACGAAGGTACGTCTCGAGTTAAATCCTCTAAGATTAATGTTTTATCGCAGGAATTCAAAGCCTTCACTATGAAGGAAAATGAGAGATTTGGGAATATGTACACCTAATTCACATTAATCGTGAATAACCTCAAGTCTCTAGGGAAGGCATTCATAAAGGAAGAGCTTCAAGCCAAGCTCCTTCACTCCCTTGGACCCGAATGGGAGCAAAAGGTTAAGGCGATAGAAGAAGCCAAGTAAAGGATCTTGGAGAATCCACTTAAGAATCTAATGGCTTATGAGACAAAGATGGGCCAAAAGAAGTCGATCACACCAGAGCCAAAGAAGAACACCTTAGCTTTCAAGGCAACATCGGAAGATGAGATAAGTACCGATGACGAAGAATTTGTTTTATTAGCTAAAAAAATTAAAAAGTTTCTCAAAAATAGAAGAGAAATCAAGGGAAAGAAACGGGAAGAAGAACATCTAGTTTGCTACAATTACAAAAAGAAATGTCACATAATGGAGTGCCCCTTACTCAAAAGGGACGATGAGAAGAAGGGCAAGAAGCTTTCCGACTACAAGAAGTTCTCAAAGCCCAAGACATTGAAGAAGAAAGCATTCCAAGCAACTTAGGATGATTCCACCTCCAAAGAAGAAGAGGAAACAAATGAAGAAACGACGTGCTTCGAATTCATGGCAACTAACGACACATCAGGATCCGAGTCCGAGGAACCTGAGGTAAATTCATATTCCTTAGATGAGTTGCAAGAATCATTTGATTCATTGTATATAAATCTAAAAGAAACAAAGACTAAAAGTAATGCACTAAAAGTAGAAAACTTAGAGTATAAAGAATTAATAAATGACCTTAAAGAAAAGAATTTAATTCTCACTAAAGAAACCATAACTTTAAATATGTAAATAGGAAATCTAATGATTGAAAGAGTCATTAACAAAGGATTTACATACAGCCATGAGTGAACAAAAATTCCTTGATAGAGAATTTTTTGACAAGATTCATGTTCTTAAAAAATCAAACTTTTTTAAAAAATATGAGAATGACCAACTTAGATTAAAAATTAGAGGACTAAAAGATAAACTAGACATAATGAAAATAGAGATAAATCACCTCAATTAAATCAGTTGCTTGAGGACATAGCCAAATTTACAAAAGGAAACGATAACTTCGACAAACTTATTGCCCATTAAAAACCTTCAAGTAAATTTAGACTAGGCTATTATGAAACTAGTCAAAATAACCAAAAAAGGATTCTCCTCCAAAGAGAACCACTAACAAATACGAATCCACATTACAATGGATACCGAAAAGACAACTTTCACCTTTTTTTCTAGGTTTCAAAGAACATTATAATGTCAAAAACTAGATATACAAAATGAAGGATGGGCAACTCAAATTAGAAATGCTTAAAGAAACACCAAGTCACCAAAGGAGGCCTTTTGTAGGAACGAAGGGACCTACAAGAGAAAAGGACAAGGAGACCACCACCATTAAGGAGGCCAATGGGTGATGGACTCCGGGTTTCCAAACACATGACGGGAGACAACCACCTATTTTTGGACCTCCAACCTACGGATGGAGGAATGATTACATTTGACAACAACCACAAGGACATATTCTTGGTCTTGGTAAGATAGGTAACTCTTTTCCCGATCTCAAATGTTTTTTTAGTAAAAGACTAAAACACAACTTACTAAGTGTAAGTCAAAGTTTTGATAAGGGATATAAGGTAGTTTTCACTTCAAAAATATTTGAAATTATGCATGCATCAACAAGTGAAACCCATCTTAAGAGAACTAGGTTTAAAGACATTTATATTGTAAAATTTGATAAAGATAGCACTTATGAATGTCATATAGCTAAAAATGAATTGAATATATGGCATAGAAAACTAGGACATGTTTATATGAGACTAGTTCAAATACTAACCAAACAAGAACTAGTTCGAAGTCTTCTTAAAGAAAAATTTGTAGATGACCTTGTGTGTGATTCTTGTAAATTAGGTAAAATCATGAAATCTAGGTTTAAAATCAAAGAAGTTATATCCACAGCAAAATCGCTAGAATTACTTCACCTAGATTTGTTTGGACCAGCAAAATATAATTCTTTGTGGAAGCAAATATTGCGTTGTAATTGTAGACGATTTTTCAAGATTTTCATGGGTCGCCTTGAGATCCAAAGATGAAGTGTTTTCCGTCTTTTCTATTTTTTGTAGGAAGGTTCAAACTGAAAAAAGTTACCAAATCACTCAAATTCATAGTGATCATGGGGGCGAGTTTGAAAACTCCTTATTTGATGATTTTTGTCAAGAGCATGGTATTGCTCATGAGTTCTCTTTCCCCTGAACACCTCAGCAAAATGCATAGTAGAAAGTACCTCACTCTTCAAGAGTGTGCTCGAACATTGCTCATAGACTCCGGATAACCAAAGTACTTTTGAGTCGAGGCGGTTAACATGGCTTGTTACGTGTTAAATCGCATCTTCATTCAATTCGGGTTATGAAAAATTTGTTTTGAACTATATTATGCGAAAATACCCAAGATTAGTTATTTTAAAGTTTTTCGATGCCGATGCCTTGTTTTGAATACCCATTCTAATTTAGATAAATTTGATGCCAAAGGTGAAAAAATCATCTTTATTGGTTATTCTTTACATAGGAAGGCATATCGAGATTTTAACAAGACCACACTAATAGTAGAGGAAACCCTTCATGTTTCCTTCAAGGAATCACCTTACTCTTCCTCTATTAACCGATTCAATGTGGAAGATGAAGATTCTTCTATTAATGTGTCTGACATCCCAAATTCCAATATCCATAATCTTTCAAAAGATTGGATATATCAAAGGGATCATCCCGAAAGTCGTCATTGGAAATGTTTCCAATGGCGTTAAAACCTGATCTCGTTTTAATTGCTCTTTCGACCCCTCCACCTTTGTATCTCAAGTTGAACCGAAGAGTGTCGAGGAAGCATGTTTCGAAGAACCTTGGATGATAGCCATGCAAGAGGAGCTCAACCAATTCCAAAGGAATGAAGTTTGTAATCTAGTACCTAAGCCTGAAGAGCAAACGGTAACAGGAACCAAATGAGTATTCCGGAACAAGTTGAATGAATCTGATAGTCATTCGGAATAAGGCTCATTTGATAGCACAAGGGTACAACTAAGAAGAATGAATTGATTTTGACAAGACCTACGCTCCCGTAGCTCAGCTCGAATTAATTCGCATGCTTTTTGCTTATGCCACCTTCCTTGGCTTTAAACTCTTTTAAATGGACATTAAGAGTGCTTTTCTTAACGAATTCATTAAGGAGGAAGCTTTTGTGAAACCTCCCGATTTTGAGTCTCATGATAAGTCTAACTTTGTCTATAAATTAAACAAAGCAATATATGGCAAGCTCCTAGAGCTTGGTATCAGACTCAAAGACTATTTGTTGAGTGCAAACTTCTCTATAGGAGAAGCTAATTCAACATTGTTCATTGAAAGAAAAGGAAAAGATTTTTATTAGTTCAATTATATGTAGATGATATTCTCTTCGGTGCTACTAATGAATCCATGTAGCAAGTTCACCAAGAATATGTAGGAAGAATTCGAAATGAGTTTGATGAGTGAACTCAAGTTCTTCATTGGTTTACAAATCACTCCATTCGAATTCGGGACCTTTGTGTGTTAATCAAAATATACAAAGGTGATGCTGAAAAGATTTGAAATGGAGAAAAGTAAAGGGAAGAACACAACTATGAGTGTCACAACCTCCCTAGACTTGGACGAATCAGGTACGCCAATAGATCAAAAACTCTATCGTAGCATGATTGGCTCCTTGTATTTAATCTCTAGTAAACTTGACATTTTATTCAGTACTTATGTGCTAGGTTTCAATCAAGCCCCAAACAATCATACTTAAATGCAGCTAAACGAATATTTAGATACTTAGTTGAAACATTTGAATATGGTTTATTTTACCTTAGGAGTCCATAATTCAACTTAGTCACATATGGTAATGCGAACTACTCAAGTAGCCGCATCGATATGAAGAGTACCAGTGGGATGTGCCAATTCTTGAGCGAATCACTAGTCTCTTGGTTCTTAAAAAAATAATCTAGTATAGCCCTATCAACCACAGAGGCTGAATATATAGCCGCCGCTCTAGCATGTTCCCAAGTGTTATGGATAAAAAATACTTTGAAAGATTTTAATTTGATATTTAATAAGATAAAAATATTATGTGATAATACTAGTGCTATCAACTTCTCGAGAATTCCCGTACATCTCTCGTACAAACATATTGATGTTCAACAAACATTTTTTGAGGGATAACGTACTTAAGGAAGAAATCGAAGTTGGATTTATTTGTACTAAATTACAATTGACTGATATTTTCACTAAACCTTTAACTTATGATCGTTTTAATTCCATATGTAGGAAACTAGGCATATATAAGCTAAGTAATATTGGAAGAATTTATTAACTTGGTGAAATTTTGTTTGTCATGAACATTGAAGGAGTTTCGACTTCATCAAGTCAGAGAACATTCAAACATAGTTCAAAAATCAAAATGCACATTCCGTGCAATATCAGACATTTGATACAAACACCTAACGTCTTATACTTAAAACATCGATGTCTAAATATGTTGTTCAGATGTCGATTTCATTAAGTCATATTCCATTTAAAATATTTTAAAAAATGTTATTCCAACCGTTCGTGAACATCGACAGACGTCTATCTTGTCATCGAATATCTTTTGACAGACGTCTATTTAGCATCAGGGTCAGAAGTCAGGCAGCTCTGGATTCAGATATCAGACGTCCGAGTATTGATTTAGACGTCGTATACGTCGTTTGATTACAAAATCAGACAACCTATAGCATTGGCTCAAATCCAGGGAGTACTGATTTCAAAGATCAGACGTCTAAATTTGTTTTTAGATGTCCGATCTGTCGTCTGATACAGAAATCAAACGACAACCTGTAACTTGAATCATTTTCCAGGGAAGTCTATCTGCAGAAGAAATCAGACGTCTAATTAACTAATAGTCAATTAGATGTCTTGTAGTTCGTCTAATCCGAGAATCAGACAATGAGATCGAAAGGGTTAAAATCCTAAATGGTTAATCCCGACGTCTGATATCTCCGGACGTTTAATTTGAGCAAAAACTGTACTTTCGCATTTGATTTCTAGGTGTTTTTGAGATGTAATTCTCCCCAACTTTAGGGGGAGACTTGCTAAACCCCTTGAGGTATAAGACCCTCTCATCTAAGGTCCTACTCAATCGAAAACCAAAAGCCCCAAATCTTCAAACCCTTCGTCAACCACAGCTGCTACTACTCTCACCGCCAGACGTCCGCGCAGCCTCCCCATCAACTGACAACCTAGCAACCCACCTCCGTGCATGTCATCGCGTTAAGGGGAGCTCCACCGTGGGTATAACCTCATTACCCCTTCTCCCACGATTTTGTAAGGCATCGATCTAGGTTTTTGAAATGCCCAACTTGTTTTGTTCATTGTACTAACCTCATGTGGTTTCAATCTTGAACCTTGTCTCTTTTGCCATAAGAGCTCAAGCCCTAGGATCAAGACCTAGGGCGTGGGATTTTTTTTTTTTTTTGAAGTCGTGGAACTCTTAATATGTGTTTGTATCTTGGTTGTAATGGCAAGAGTATTACCTCAAATGACTCAAGCCATCATCTAAGTGGCTTGGGTCCAAAGGTATATTGCCACATGATTATGGCAGGTTGTATTGCCCAAGACATACTGCCACACAAAAATGTTTTTTTTGTGATGCTGTGTGCATGTGTATGGTAGCAATGGCAAGTATATTGCCCTATGGAATTGATATTTTTTTATGAAAATTGGTTTAATGATTTGGCCTTTGGTTTTGCAAGTGTCTTATCTCAAAAAAACCAACCCCACCTTCCAAAACCAACCCACCCAACCTACCCACAATGTCTCCTCATAGGAAGCAAGCCGAAGGCTCTTCCACTTCCTCTTCCACTTATTTGGCTAACCAATTGCGTAGCGACATTGCTAGACAACTGTTTCGTCGTTTCGCAAATGCCAAAGTCAAGAGTCATCGCTTCATTGTATGGAATGACTTTGCACATCTAAACCTTCGGGAACATTTTGAAACCCTTCATCTCTTCTACTATTTTGACCAACAGTTCCACACTGATGTTGGAACTGTTGGTGTGTTCCCTAACCTAGTCCACCTTTTCTATGCTAACATCGTTGAAGACTGCAGCAATGATGAACTTGAATTACATACCTATTTGTTTAGTCGTGCAATTCATATTACTTCTTATTCTATTTCCGCACTTCTTGACATCCCTAATGAGGGAAACGATTTTAATGACATTCTAAAGCAGTATCACTCAGAAGTCATTAACCAAAAATTAATACTACCCGATAAATATGAAGAAAATCTTGGTACTCCACCATGCAAGAAACTCAAACCCCTTCCCCAATTACTTTCACATTTTGGTTGGGACTTTCTCAATAAATCAAGTGGTTTTGATTATATCTCGCGCCAATACAAGGTGCTTCTTTTTGTCGCCGTGCGTTACATACCCTTTAACTTTTGCCGCCTCATTGTTCGTGTCATAAATGAGGACCATGGGGCTTCTCTACCTTTTTGGTCCATACTATCCAAGATCTTTACAAGCCATCAAATTCCCCTAGATGATCAGGCAGTGGATAAAAAGGTCGAGCCTACAACTGGGTCATAACTGCCAAGATGCACATTCTTAAGGAGCATCTCAAGCCAGAAAAAGAGCCAGCCGATAAGGAACCACTCCAACTTTCTCCGGATTTCCATTATGAGCGTCCTCAAATAGAAGCTCCTAGATCGAGCTTTGATGAGGCCTGAGATCCTGCAACGGATTCCATCTCTGCGGGCATCTCTCTTTTGATGTGGCGAACCGGAAAAATGTACACTTTCATGAGTGGCATGCGTCGAGACATCAACGAATTTCGCACCGACATCCGCAATCTGTAGATGGTACCATGGTTGTGAAAATCGGTCTACTCGGCCGAGTAATCGTAGTCAGCCTCCAACGAACTAAATAATGTAGTCGGTGCTATAGTCAGCCACACCGACTACTCTGTCGAGTAATCGGCCAAGTTTTACATAGAAGATTAAAACTGAAAAAATTTAAGTCACTAGACTCACTACTCTGATCGATGCAGGCATGCGTGCATGTACAAAAGCATGTATATGTGCAACATGTATGTATTTCTAAACACCATCCTGCCCTATGACAAAAGGGTGTTGACAACCGACTATTTCAAGGATGCCATAAGCCAATCCCAAAATGTCTACTGGTAAGCATTACCAATCAGATTGTTGAAAGCCAAAATAAATGTTGACAGAACAATGAATCAAGGTTGTTGCCCATGTATCCTCAAATCAAAGATGAAATCAAGTATAAGTTACGGATCTAAGCATCCAAACAATTTATGGTAGAGAAAGCTGAACCATTTGCAAACTTGATGGAGGATACATGGTAGTTAGTAGACACCATTGCTTAAAAAGGTATTGTGTTGCAACATCATCTCATTTACTATCTCTCGGACCTATATATCAAATATTTTAACTTGAAAATTTGAATGACGTGGGGTTTTTTAAATATGTACTTAGATATGTACCTCAAAATTTGTTTAACCAGACCAACCACCTAAAAATTGCATTGATTATTGATTTCTCTGTAACAATCGCTAGGAAAAATAATATATATATAAATGTGTGTAAAAATTTGTTTAACCATACATGAGTGTGTAATAAATAAATAAATTATATATATATATATTAAAAAAACCCGACCGAGTACTCCCCGACTACTCTCTCGCATACCGTATACTCCTTAATCAGTGGCCTGGCCGATTGAATACCGACTATCGACTTTTACAATCATGGATGGTACCAGGACCCGCTCGCCGCCGCCGCCACGATCAAGAAGACTAGACTACTCTTAGTTGCATGTTATAACCCTGGCATCAAACATCGTTTAAGACGTCTGGGAATTGGTCCAGACGTCTGGAAGCCTTCCCAGACATCTAGAATTTAATTTTTTCGACTGACGGGTTCGCGTCAGCGCACATGCGCGCGGAGACTAAACCGCCGCCCTCCTCTTTCCTTCCTCCCTGCAGGCGCAACCACCTTTTCTCTCTCCCCACGGCAGCCTTCAAATACCCCCCTCCTCTCTCACCCTCACTCCACCGCCCTCTTCTTCCTGTCAGCGAGAGAGTGAGCGGGCGAGGGCAGCAGTAGCTGCTGCTGTGAGTGCGTGGGGAGGAGGGGCTGCTGCGAGGAGAGAACTAGATCGCGAGGGAGCGAGCTCGTCGGAGCAGCCAAGGCTGGCCAGCGGAAGCGTGGTGTTGGGAAGGAGTTGCTGCAGCTCAAGCAGCAGGCGAGCGCGGCACGGCCGTACGCTACAAGCGGAGGGCGAGGAGGTCCTGATTCTGGAAAAATTTCCTAGAATCATACGTCTGTACATACGTCTAGACGATGCAGGAGACGTCTGGAGGAAGGTCCAGACATCTGAAAGGTAGGATATTTTTCCATCCTTCATATTTTCGCATGTACGGCCATGCAGCTATCCCACCAAGGAGTTCTGCCTCATTTCATGTTGAGGACGATCGCGTGTGCGTGCAGGTCTCGTTCGGGAAGGCGCAAGGGCACGCCCTCCCACATAGATCGGACGTCTGGGCACAGCACCAGACGACGGAGAGGGTCTCCAGACGTACGGAGTGACAGTCGGACGTCTGGAAACTAAGTCCAGACGGTTCAGCGGGATTCTGGACGTCTGAAGGACAGCGCAGGATCAAGGTATGACCTGAGCAATCGTTTAAGACGTCTGGAAGATGTTCCAGACGTCTGATTTTGGGCAGACTTGTCGTTTTTGACCCGTTTAAGGTCCGTTCGAAGTCTGTTTTACGCGTTTCAAGTTTCGTTCTTCTCAAATTTAGTTCCTCTACCTGTTTACAGTATTTGTATCATGTTCTAAGTAGCTCCTTGTAATTGATCCTTGTGTTAGGACCCCATTCCGTTGCAGCTCTAGGGGTTGCAAAGGCACGCCGGCTTGCCAATCACATCCCCAGTACTCCCGATTTTGCGAGTAGAATGGCTCCTTTAATTATTTATCAAAAATTATGCACTTGTGAAATAATTAATAGATTTTAGGGTATTACATAAATCCTAGGACTGAAAAACTAAATTGAATGATAGATCCTAGGATATTGCATGAATCTTAGGACTGAAAAACTAGATTGAATGATAGATCCTAAGATATGGCATAAATCCTAGGACTAGAAAACTAGATTGAATATATATTGCAGTCTTGGAAAAGTAGAAAGGAAAACGATAACTGCCTGTAATTGGTTAACAGTTGCCTGTTTATGAATGGATAATTACTGTTGAAAACATGGGCTATATGAATATAAAGCTGAAATGATGAAACCTAAATTTGCTGAATTAAAGAAAAAAATGAGCATGAACCCTACGGGGAATTAGGAGTAGAGCTCCTGAGAAGTGAATGGAGAATTGGGGAAGTGAGCTGGACCTTGAGTACGAAGTACCAAGGAGAACGACTGTCCCCCAGTTTAGTGCAGAGCGGAGCTAGCCGCCCCAGGGACCCGGGGGTTAGGTCTGGCCACTTTGTACCGACTTTTGGCCCTCGTGTACACAGTATCGAGGAGAGCTACTAGTGTAGGGAGAGCACTAGCTACCCCACGGGTCCCGGGGTTCTGCTATCCCTCCTACACAGACTTGTTAGGCCCACTGGGCAAACCAGGGCAGTCAGGCGAGGGTGCGTGAACTGTGGAGGGGCAAGACCCCTGTTTGGTTACTGTGGAGGGGCTGGATCCCTGTTACTGAGAGGGCTCTGCCTTATACTGGTTCCGTGTTGTGCTTTGAGGCGCACCCGTTAACGGAAACGACTGACCGCGTGCCAGTGCAGGGCAGCTACCCGTACGTTTATTGCGCATGCCGTAGTCACCGTTACGTTTGTCAGTGACCTTGGGGTGGTTGACTAAGGGTAGGACCACCACAAGGGACTCCCCCGGCCAGGTGAGCACCACGTGTTACTTCTACTTTTCGGAAAAGACTGTAATAAAGATCGTTCCAACGAGGAACATTCGAGATCAAGAGAAAGATTTGAGGAATAACTCAATAACGAGTAAATGGAAAATAAAGAAAGATATTAAAAATATAACAGCTATTGTCCACCTTATTGTTTTCTTAGCTTTTGGTTGCCACTCTACTCAGCGTTTCGCTGACGTATCACCTTTGTCACCTTTTCAGGACCAGGTGTTGAGCAGCTAGAGCCGGCAACTGCAAAGGGTGCTGGGCCTAGTAGAGCCCAGTAGTTCTTACTTGTATAGTACCCACTGCACCTTTCCTTCTGTTGTAGTGAGTAGTTCCTGTTACCACTGTAATATTTTTTTGTAAGTATCATGTTTATGTACCTGTTTATTTCTTTACTGTTGTGGTGATGTATACTGTAGTAATTTTCTTTACTGCTGTATTTTGTTACTGTTAGTTATATACATGGTAAATGTGGGTTATTTTACTGCTCTTTTGGCTACTTTTTCGTTAGACAACTAGATCTTGGAATCAGTTGAGTCGGTCCGATTCTCGTGTCTCGTAGGGATTCGGCAATCGGGTCGTAACACTGCAGTTGTATTTTCTTTGTTTCCTTGTTAGCATGTATGAAGGGGCTTTAACCTCATATATTTTCTTTGGAAACAATAGCTAGTTCGTGCTTAGAGCACATACATTTTCCTTAGTTTACTTTCATGCTTTCTCAAAACACTTTGATTATAAATTTATCATGCAGTTTTTCTATTTTGTCCTCATGATCTCTGTTTTGCTTTAACATATGTCTACCTAAAACATGTTACTTAATGTATGACAGTTGTGAATGACTTATTGTGTATGACAATTTAGCTCAACCTCTTTAGGAACCCTTCGTAATGACATTCAAAAAGGGTGAGAACTTAGGATCATGAAAATTAACAAAAATTTTGATCACGTTTAGCATAAATCACTAAGTATAACATTCAGGGGGAGAAAATAAGATCCTAAAGATATACTTTGACAATCATCAAAAAGGGGGAGATTGTTGTTTAACCTCTCACAAATAATATTTTAATTATTTTACAAAATAAAGAAAAAGAAAAAATATAAAAATAACATATTTTTATCTGTCGTGACATAATTGCAAGTCTCGTGGATTTTCCAAGACAAATGATTAGGAACGTGAAGACGCATCTTGTTATAGGTCTTAGGCGTTTTTATGTACGCATTCAAAAGGTTGTAATCTTCATTTTATCGAGTCTACGGATGTTGTAAAAAGCCCCTAAAGATGATATATACATAGCTAACTTAAGCTCTCTACACTTAAGAAAAATTAGAAACAAAAACCTAATACAAAACACATATCAGACGTCCAACACACATGTCAAACGTCTAATATTCAACTTTAAGATATCTGATCATGATTACAAACGTCCAATTTCCTATAATCTTGCCTCCGCATTCTGAACATTTAGGCTCCAGTTGATGCAACCTTCAATCAGACATCCATAGGCTTATACAGACGTCTAATACATACCTCTGAAATCCTTAAGCCAACCGTTAAGACTCCAATTAATTTTTCCTTCGTCATTTTTTAATTATAACAGTTAAATACACTTTTAGATGTCTGGATATAACTCCAGACGTCCAGTCATGGACCGTTAGCCCCTTCCTCTGCGGGCAGTTGTCAGAAATCAAATCTTGCCTTTTTGACTTCCTAAGTAAGATATTAATCTCTTTCTAGACGTCTAAACTAACGTCTTATGCTTAAAATCTACAACCCTGTTTGGAAATGATTAAAATAGGAACAAACTTACCTATAATTAGACGTCCAATTTTATTACCAGACATCTTATAATAGCATATCATACGTCCACCTAGAACCCTGTTTCGATCTAATGAAAACAGTAAGTCTAACCCATAAAATGTCTGATTCTGTTGTCAAAATCATAATTATCTTGATTTGAGTTGGATTTCGTCCCAATCTCTTGTGACTTGCCTCTAACAGCTAGGAGCCCTCTCCTAAGCCTTCTTGAAGGTTCTAAGTTTGCCTATAAATACACTATAACCCATCTTAGGCAAAACACCTCTTGAGATATAATTCACTTCGATTATCACTTGCTCATTGCTTCATTTTCCCTTGTGTTGTGCAATCATTCTGTTTGGGGCAAACCAACACTCCCGATGTGCTACATATTTTCATCTTCAAGGAGTTTCCTTCAATCTTAGTAGATAAGCAAAGTATTCATATTTTGAGGTGCTCTATAGGGTGCATTTTACTTTTCATTTTACTTGTTGTAGCTGGATATTCAGTCGGATCCCCATCTCCTCATTATGAAGGGAGAAACCTCTGTTTAGGGATCGGATGTGGGATTTGTATTTGAGGTACACTACCCTTGTTAGAGTAGTGTGGTTAGTGGATTGATCACTTTGTGATCGTAAATCCTAAGTTAAGGGATTGACTTAGGTGGTGGTTTTCATCCGATTTAGGTTTCCATCTAAAAAATCTTGTGTCTCCTTTTTGTGATTGTATTTCATCTTACAATTATTTTTTTAAATTCACTATACACCCCCTCTAGTGCAATTTCAACTACATTTAGATTACCTGACGTTTTGTATGTTCCAGAGTTTACTATGAGTCTGCTATCAGTTAGCAAGATTACTAAGGAGCTTAATTGTCATGCAATCTTTGATGATATGGGATGCCTCATTCAAGATAAGTTGATAAGAAAGGTGATTGGCAGAGGAAATGTAGAGGGTGGAGTTTATCATCTGGCTCAAACTCCACTTGCCTCTGCATGTCGAGGAGCGATTTCGTCTACTCCTGGGAGTACATTTCAGTGGCATCTCAGACTTTAACACCTTCATCTGAACAATCTTCCTCGAGTCATCCAGCATATATCTCCTGCGACTCGGATTTGTTTTGATGCTTGCCAGATAAGTAAGCATCGCCGTTCCTCCTACCCTGTAAGTACTCATCCTAAATGGACAGCCTTGTTTGAATTGTTGCACATGGATGTGCATGGGCCAAGTAGGAAACCAGATAGGCAGGGTCACCACTACTACTTAGTGGTTGTTGATGATTTTTTATGCCTATCATAAGTGTTTATGCTAAAGAATAAGTTAGATGCTGGATCCGTCATTGAGCATTTCATGTTGAAGATTAAGAATCAATATTCGACTACTATTAAAGTTGTTAGATCTAATAATGTGCTTGAGTTATGTACCACCAGGTTGTCTACTTTCTACAAGTCTCATGGGATTGTGCACCAGATTACTCGTGCTCAAACCTCTCAGCAAAATGAGGTGGCTGAGAGAAAACATAGATATCATTTAAATGTGGCTCGCACCTTCTTGATTCATCACAATGTACCTCCGTTACATTGGGGAGATACAGTTCTTATAGCTTGTTATTTGATCAACAGAATGCTCAGTTCGGTACTTTTTGTATACTGAGCAAGGGCTTTTTCACATGCCACCACATGTGTTTGGGTGTACTACATTTACACCTTTCACCAGGACAAAATAAGCTTGCACCACAAGCAGTCAAACGTGTGTTCTTGGAATATTCATGGACTCAAAAAGGATATAAATGCTTGGATCCTATTACCGATAGATAATATGTGAGTACTGATGTTACCTTTCATAAGTCTATTCTATATTTTTCTACTGCTACCTAGAGTATATCTCCTAAGGTTACGGAAGATTTTATGCCTATACCTCCTATTCCCTTAAAGGAGATATTTGTTTCTGCTCCCCCTACTACTATGGCCGATCCCATGAAACATTCTGAGCCTATTGTTAAATATCAACACCCTCACACTACTTTCCAGATGCCATCCTCTATAGCAGCCACAGAGACACCGCCTTCTCCTCAAGTGACCACAGACAGATTGCATATTGATGATACGGCATTCAGATTGCTCAACCTTTCGATTGCCATTCGAAAGGCACCTCGAAGCTGTGCCAGATATCCATTTATAGGGAGTTTGCCTACTAAGGGACTTGGTTCTATTTTTGGCAATTTTTGCCGAGCATTGCAAGCTATATAGAGTCCGACCACCTACCAGCAAGTCATACTTGATTCAAAATGGTACCAGGCCACGAAGGATAAGATGGCTACTCTTACTTCATGACGTACTTGAGAGCTCTCATCCTTACTAGAGGGTGCTATAGTGGTTGGTTGTAGATGGGTGTTTACACTCAAATACAACCCAGATGGATCTGGTGCATGATACATGGCACGACTTGTTGCCAACGGATTTACCTAGACATATGGGGTGGATTTCTTTGACACATTCTCTCCAGTTGCTCGGCTTTCTATTGTGAGGATCCTAATTTTTGTTGCAGTTAAGCAAGATTGACATCTTCATCAGCTTCGTGTAAAGAATGCATCTCTATAGCGATTTACAGGAGGAGGTGTATATGCAGCAACCCCCTGGTTATGAGGTTAGGAGTGTATATGTAGATTGCAGGAGGCTATTTATGGCCTCAAGCAGAGGCCGAGAGCTTGGTTTCAAAAGCTCTCTCAAATAGTAGAGTCTGTAGAGTTCCTTAGATCATCTACAGATCATTGCTTGTTTGTCAGGAGGGTAGGGACAAAAGTTCTTTTGATATATGTGGATGACCTGATTGTCATTGGTGATTATACAATAGGTGTGGCTGGTAGATCAATTTGTGATAAAGTATATAGGGCCCTTGCGATATTTTCTTGGCATAGAAGTAGCTCGTAGTAGGCGTGGTATTGTTCTATTTCAATGGAAATATGCCCTAGATGTGCTGAAGGAGACATGCATGCTGGGAGCCAAACCAACAAACATTCCCATAGATCCTAAAGCACAACTATATGACAGAGATGCAGAGATAGTACATAGCAGATAACACCGTTAGCTAGTTGGGAAGCTATTATACTTGACAATTATCATGCCTAATATTTTCTTTGTAGTAGGAAAGTTGAGTCAATTTATAGAAAGGCCTACTAGACAGCATTGGGATAAAGCTATGATAGTGCTCAGGTACCTACAGAGAGCACCAAGACAGGATCTTTCACTAGAGGGACATCTATAACAGTGATTGGATATTCTAACGTAGGTTATGCAGGCAACCATGATGACAGAAAGTCTACTACAGGTTTTTGTACTTATGTTGCAAGGAATCTAGTGACCTGGAAGAGCAAGAAATAAACTATTGTGTCCAAATCTAGTGCTGAGTCTGAGCATCGTGCTATGGCTCCGACATCTGCAGAGTAGATGAGGTGAAATCCCTGCTGATTGATCTACATATACTGATTGATGGGCTTATGGAGTTGCAGTGCGACAACCTAGCTGCTACTTATATTGCCAAGAACTCCATGTTCCAAGAACACACCAAATACATAGAGGTAGATTGCCATTATACCAGAGATTTGATTCAAAAAGGGTTTATCTTTACGCCCCAAGTTACTTCAGAGGCACAAAGTGCTGATATCTTTACCAAGCTACTAGCAAGATCCTCTAATATATGCGTCTAAGGTAAGCATAATTGATATCTATACTCCAACTTAAGGAAAAGTGTTATGGAGTTTGGTTAATATTTTATTTCTTTGGTGCTATATATTACTTTTCTTTTCCTCATGGTGTTGTACTGTAATTTTCGCTCACCTCTCTATATATAAAGAGAGGTAGGGTTTGAAAATAAAATCAAGTTGATCATTTTTCCCAACTTCTTCTTTAGGGACCATCAAAGAAAGAGAGTTTCTCTCATGTGGGGACCTCAACGAAAAAGTCTCCTGGAATTACAAATTAAGCTCTTACTTTCCCCTTTTCTCCTATACTTGTATGGGAGAAGAAACTATTGTAGAGAGGAATGAATAACAAAGGAAGCTTCACCCCCTCTTCCCATCAAGTTCATCACATTTTTTCTTTTTTTTGTGTTTTTTTTTTTTTGATATTTTTCTTCTCTGCCCTTTTTGTTCCTTTTTTCTTTTTTTTTTCTCCCCTTTTTTTCACTACACTTTCCTCCTCTCTTTTTTTCTTTTCTGTTTTTATTCCTACCCCTCCTCTACAATAGTTGAAGAGGCCCAATATGAGTCTAATTGAATAAACTGAAAATAGATGAGCAAAATAATAAGACACCTAGAAAAAAAAAATCTCAAGGGTCCAACCTTCGTCATTTGCTTGGTCACAAAGATCTCATGCGGCAGGATCTCTACGCTTCATTCTTGACTCGCGATTTTGCATGAGATCTTCTCCAGAGATCTCTCTGCAACGATTGTCCATGCCGAGTTCTTCGCCAAGATTGCCGACCTCGACGCCATCGCAAACTTGCATCACGACTGCTCTTCTTTGGTTCTCCTTCACCGCTACAATCAACGCTGCAACCAATCTTGTCTGAAATCGCCAGTGTTGCCTTGATCCCTGCTGCAGCCGATCCTACGATCTTACAATTCAAGCCTTTAGCAACACTGATCTCAACGCCCCCTTTGTCTTCATCGTGATTGCTATTGTCGTCCTCATCCACACACCGCCTCATGCGATGCTTGTAGTCGAGCGAGAGTGCCATCGTCATCACCAACTCCTGTAGCATGTCCTCAAATCAACAATAGAGCCAGCGACGTTGCCTAATGCTGGGGCACTGCCCTAACAGTACCTAAGGAATCGGCCTTGCCTTTTCTCCTACTTACCTCTTCTTCTAAACAGTGACAAAGTAATCTCCGGAACAAATGATATATAAAATGTCTTCAATCATAAACGGGATAAAACTCAAGATCAAACTGATACCATGTCATAAAATGTGAATAAGCAAAAATGTAACAAGATATCAAAAGCATAAATAATAAAGAAACACTTAGATTTGCGGGGAAACCGTACTCATGAAGAAAGGGAAGAAAATCACAAGAGAAGACCCCGATAAGGTTGATAGTTATATTCATCTCAAAAAATAAATGAGGGTACAACAACTTATTTATAGGCTCCTACACATCACTCTTTTCTTCACTTTATTATATGGTACTAAACTTACTACTACAATGGATCACATCTCTCAACAGCTACCGAATATAAGAAGCAAGAACAAAACCATATGGTAATGAGTTAAGAACAATTGAACAATGAGTCGAAGATATTTGCCATGTACAAGAAGAATGCTAGAAAATCTAACAGGGCCTGGAGAAGAGATAATACTCAGAAATTCAATTATTCGAAATTTTTTTCCTTGATCCAGACCCCTCAGTGAGATGTGTTGGTTTGGGGTACAATAATGCCCTCAACACACTAAAACTCCTTAACTGCCTCTATCCCAATCTAACAAAAACATGGTAGAAAGTGGAAAGATGCCTAGAGTCTGCAAAGAGACAAGCTTGAAACTAAAGTCCACGAATCTTACTGCTTTATTCATTTAAACCATATGGTGTTGGAATACACCATTAACTCTTAACTGATTTTGAAATGGCATCACTTGACATGAAGTCAATTGAAAAGGAAGAGAACTTCGCACATTTTACTTGTTTTATCTTAGAACATTGCAATATCTACCAGTATCACCAATGTATATCTTGATGATGATAACTTTAGAAAAGAAATTGGAGCTATTATTTTTTAATCAACCTTAGATGAGAGATGCATGGCAGGGCTCTACGTTAATAAGAACTCATTTTACTTTAATTTTTTGTATTAACTTGCACCAACGATTAAATATGAGCACTTAACACTTTGGTTGTAAGATGAGATACTTTGGAGAATACTTTTGTGGATTTAATACAAATGATGAGACAGGTGGAGTTAGTGCGGAAACAGCACTGTGAAGAAAGGCCCTAGAAGTCAATGGATTTTTGACAAGGTAAAAGACTGAATATACAAAATGATAGCTCGTATGCTGAATGATGTAGAAGACACAGATGAGACAGAGAAAAAAAGTGAAACATATCTCGTTCTAAACAAAGATGTTTTAGGTGTTTGGAACATCTTTTACAAGATGGAGGAATTGAGCAAATTGCCCCATTCGAAATCACTGCATGTTAGTTAAAATGGAGAGGAGGGAATAGAACAAGGTGGTGCCGACGGTAGGTAAAACAAATGCTTGAGGTGAATTTAGTATCTATATACAACACCAATTGACGCACCGATTCAAATATGAGCAAAGTTGAAGGCAAGCCACAGAGTCTTGCATGTTTGGATAGTAATCTTGGAAAAGCCTGGATAGATCAAATGCATACAAAGATTCCATATATCCAACCCACTTAACACAGTGAAAGCTTGGCGTCAATTATAAATTCCAAAAGGTATACCGGCAAATGTCATTAGGAATAATGCTTAAGTATATTTGATATTTGTATGCAGCCCCATTTATAATATGAACATGAATTTGACTATTGGATTCCCCTCGGAAGAGTCCAAATACCTGTAACTTCCTCATCACTGGCAGACTCTAGCGAGTCTCAATCTTCTTCCGATGTCCTCTCACACTGAGTCAACATCCTAGAGCAAGAAATTCCACTTCCTAATATAATAAGAATGAATATTGACTACCTAAAACAAAAGGACCATGACAAACCTTCTGTACTCAATCTCTGGCTAAAGGATTTCAATCACCTAGGTCACAGCCACATTGAGTCCAACAATCACAGGCTTCAATTAGTAACCAAAGGAGAACAACAAGAATTAATCATGTGAATGAGACACAAATGAAAAGCTTTTATTTATAAAGGAAAGATCCTAAATGACATTATACTAAGAGAAAAGGGAGCGTGAAACTTAGCTAATACCTTTCACTACGAGTAATGTTTTAGAGTAAAAATTTGAAGATTAAGATCACTTCATATGAATATGTTATGCACAAAATTTCAACACCCTAAGTATTACTCCATATGAAATTTCATACCCCCTACATCAAAGAAGGCTCAATATCCATGGCCTAAGTATTATGAAATTTGGCCCTACTTAATCAACGCATTAGGGTCGTATAATTTTAATAAAATTTTGTACACTTTATATTTGTAGAGAATTGGAGCAATGTGGAGCGGGCCTTATGCACGTGGAAGGCCCACGCATGAGCCTTGGTGGGCGATGGAGAGAGAGAGAGAGGTCAACGGCAGAGAAAAGAAGAGGGAGAAAGAGGGAGTTGCTGTCATTTTTGAAAATATATTACATTAACTCAAAATAGAAAGTACATAGGTTCTCTCTTTATATAGAGAGCTAATCCTAATATCTAAAATAGGAAACAAATCAATCACATCTCCTAAAATCAGGAAATATCTAATAACGTGATTTCGAGATGAAATTTAAACAATGTCGTTGCATGCAAAATCACGATCAAATTTAAAATCCTATCTCGCTAACAAATGAATAACAATGCATAGTGGAAATAAGGTTGATCCATAGGGAAGCAACACAATTTTATTCATGCTATCTAAAATAACATTGGTCATACCAACATACTATTACATTAAGAAATAAAGATAAAAATGAAGGTATGCATGTTAAAGGTAAAAAAAGAAAAGAGAGAGATAGATCCTGTAAACAAGAGAGAGCAAAGAGCTTAAATAAATGCAAAATGATGGTTCTAAGGAAATATTAATTCAAAGCTATAGAGAAAAAATGGGGGAAGAACGTGAAGATGGTGGCCGCAACAAGCGAGCTGCTGTGATGAACAGGAAGGTCGACGATGATGAGCATGAGCTTGAGATGCCAACAATTGCTGTCGGAGGGAACAACTGTGTCGTGTGGAGATTAGCAAAGGAGTAGAGTAGCTCACGTGTGGGAGCTCAGCACATGGGAAGAAGGTCCGTCGGCGAGTAGGATGGGAGGAGACGGTCCACAGGCATCCAAGACGAGCGAGCGGACAAAAGGGAATGAGAGGCGTGGTAAGCTGCTGCTTGTTGGTGGTCGCTTGTCGAAGGGGCAGAGGTCAACGCTGAAAGAGAAAGGAGGGGCAGAGGGGGGCCGTTAATGGTAGCGGATGTGGATTGTGGAGCTGTCAACAAAGAAGAGGATAAAGCGGGTGTGGAAGCTGTGACCAATGGTGATTTGTTATGGTTGGTGGGTGTGTGGTGGTGGGTAGCGGCAACAAGGAGAAGGAGAAGAGAAGAGCTGGTGGGTGGAGGTAGGGAGGAGAAAGAAAGGGAAGAAAGGTGTATGCTAGAAGAAATTGGAGAGGAAGAGCGTAAGAGAGGGAAGGTAATAGAGAAGGAGAAGAAGCGAGATGGCGCTAGTGACTTTAGAGGAAGTTGGAGAGGGAGGGACGTCGGGTAGAGAAATTAGAGAAGAGGGATTGAGAGATATCGGTAGGAAGGAGATGGGCTTGGGGTTGTGCATTGTCTCCTTTTTAAATGTGCGTGTGTGACTGTTACGAGAGAGAGAAAGGGTCTCAAGAGTGTTATGCATCCCATCAAATGAGGGAAAATTATGGATTGTTTACGTGGATGTTATGTTGCATATGAGAAGGTGAGGAGTTGTGTGCATGTCTGATGGGATTTTAGGTGGGGTTGTGATGGGATTTAGGAGGGGATATAACGTGGACTCTATAGGTGGTTTTGGGCTGAAAATATGATGGGTATATGGGCTGAAAAATAGGTGGGGACCTGATAAGGAATCCGTCCCTGAAGGACTACCGAGGGCATCCTATTGATCAAATAGGCCGCAGTAAGAATTGCATCTCCCTAGAATTGTTTAGGAACCTTCATGTGGATCATTAAGGTCCTAGCAATATCTAGAAGGTGACGCAACTTGCGCTCAACCATCTCATTCTGCTGAGATGTGTGAGCATAAGATGTTTGATAGATTATGCCTCGAAAGGAAAAGAGATCCTGTACCTCTCGCTGCACAAACTCCAAGGTATTATCACTACCAAAGACTTTAACAGTACCATCATATTGAGTCTAAACCTCTGCCAAGAACTAATGAAGAATCTGTGGAATCTCTGCACGGGTCTCCATCAAGAAAACCCAAGTAAGCTAGCTATGCTTGTCTACGATGGTCGCATAATACTGATGTCCTCCTGGAATAGGCACCCTAGATGGTCCCCATACATCACAATGTACCAAAGCAAAGGGAGTAGCACTTACCCCAGCATCCTTCCATGAGTAAGTACTCCTATGGTACTTCCTAAGCTGACAGTCCTCACGTTGTAACATCAAGGAGTCTGGCAAATCAGTATACATCTAGTGCATTTTCTTGAGCAAGGGATGCCCAAGTCTCCTGTGCCACTTCCATGGATCGAAAGCTATAAATGCGGCTCCAACAAACAGTGCATGTGTATCAAGGTAATAAGGTCCATCATGCTCTATACCCCCACCAACAATGTCTCCTGTTTGTTTGTCCTGAAAGTAGCAGCAGCCCTCATCAAATATAATGCGACATCCCAACTGCTTACAGATGAAACTGACTGACAACAGGCTCATAGGGAACTCTGGTGCATAATAAACTCCTATCTGCATCTTCTGAGAAGCACGTATCTGCCCAACTGCTGTAATAGGGGATGTGCTTCCAATAGCCACCCTAACCTCAATTCCAGGCGAAGGCTTGGGATCTTCAAGTTGTTGCATATCTCCTGTGAGGTGTACAGAGGCGCCAGAATCTATGATCCAACACCCTCTGACCCTGTTCTTCTGTCGTGTATTACCTTAGGTTGTCATTGCAAACCCCACTCCTGATGGATCTCTTGGAGAATCCATCACCTTCTGATTTAGCTAGAGAAGACTCATCACTTCTTGACTCGCTGTCAGACCCACGTTGGACCTGTAGGAGGATTGGGACATGTCAACGACTTGTTGTCCACACGTAGCAGCACCATCAATAGATCCGCAGCAAACCGCAATGGTCTGTTGACCAACGTTGGACCTATAGGAGCAGCCTGGGATGTTGGACTCACCGATCGCAACCCTCACACAGGCCTACTGGTCGCAGCGTCACAGCAGCCTCGTGTCGCCTCTAGATCGTCGCATCGCTAGCGCAGCACCTACTGCTTCGTCGCTTCGCCTCGCCGTGTTCGTCTCACAACCCTCACACTAGGCCTACAGGTTACAACATCACAGTAGCCTTGTGTCGCCTCTTCATCGCTACATCGCCTCAACTCCTCCGCATCACCGTGCGTGGAAGGTGGATGTTGCGAGGCGAGAATGGCGGTGATAGAGGGGCAACACGCACTCCCGCAGCCACTGCTCCTCTTCATCATCAATTCTAGGGTTTGGATCTTCATGGGTTTGAAGATTCAATCATTTCTGGGGAGAATATTTGATGGGATATCACAACACCGACTTAGGACCGATGCTCTGATACTATGTTAAAGAGATGCTAACCTTTCTTTTATAGGAGAGAGGTTTTGAGAAAATTACAATAATATCCCACAAGATAATAAAATAGAGCAAGGCCCTATATATACGCTTAACAGTAATAAACATAATAAATACTAGGAATGCATGTATGATTTCATATGGATGGATGTACATGAGAAAAGCACGAATTAAGTCTAAACCTGAATGACAGGTAATAAGCAGGCACGCTCCACCAAAGCTTTGCAACTTTTTCTCCACCTCGATGCCATGTTTCAGACAAAATATCCGTGGTCTCATTTTCCGATCAGAAAAGTTCCACTTGCAGTTGTTTTCATTGCTAGCGTCAGCCTCAGGGCAACCTTCATTAATCCATTCGTTTGCCCCAACTAAATGGCCCTTAACAGTCTCATTAGCTGCAGTCATGCATCATAATAAAATGGGAAAACTTAGTCAATCTCAATCGGCACTGTCAAAAAGTTAATTGGAAAGAAACATGTTGTCAAGAGATATAATTATCAAAAATACAGTATTCACCATTCTTGGACTCATTTTTCATTCCTTGCACTTGAAATTTTGTCACAGTTCCTGAACCAAACAGACGATCTAATATTGTTGTAAAATACACACAATAGTAACTGACACTATTGTTACTAAAATATAAATTGTTTTGATGAATCATATATATAAATTATTTAGTAATTAAAGTGTCCACCATACGATCTCCTATCAAGTTAGTATAATGGCTATTAAAGATTTACCATAATCCTGTTTAATTTCAAATAAAGACAAATGTCCCATGGTGATGTCATTAAAAATCAAGATTACCATGGCAACAAGATTTTATACCATAATAGATTATGTAAGAATTAATTTCATAGCTTAAAATGGAAACCGATGGTTTCACTATGTTGAGTTGTATGGGATCTTTTCTGTTTTATTTTATATGGAAGGGGTATGTCTGTAATATCTATCTCTTGCCTCTCTATATAAAGGCACCAAGCTCTCTCTGAAATAAACTATTGCATTTCAACCTAACATAGTATCAGAGTAACGGTCCTAGACCGAGGCTCTGGTATCCCACCAAACCTTAGCCTCCAACACACCACCGCGCCCCTTCCTCTCCAGCACCGCCGGCCACCAACAGGGCTAGTAACTCAGGCAGAGGACAGGGCCGCCCCTTCATGTGGCATGTTCTATTATGTTTCAAATGAATGCTCCTTCATCTTTTTGGGATAATGTTGCTCTTACTGCCATGTACCTGGTGAATCATGTCTCTTCGTCTATTTTAAGGGGTAAAACTCCATACTCCATGTTATTTCCTGGCAAGGATATGTTTTCTGTTACTCCGGTTGTCTTTGGTTGTGTGTATTTTGTCCATCTACACCATGTAGAAAAGATTTCTCCTCGTTCCATGAAGTGCATCTTTCTTGGTTATCCTAGAACTCAGAAACGGTACCGTTGTTATGATCCTGTTTCACAAAAGTTTTAAGTCTCTGCTGATGTTACTTTCTTTGAGGAGATTCCCTAATACCAGAAACAGAGGGAGTTGTCCATTACTCAGCCTAGTGATGTTTCTCTTGCTGTCATATCTGAGCCACCACAGCCCAATGAGCCACCTACATCGAGGGCTAATCGCCCTGATCTTGGTCCTTTGCCATGTCATCTTGAGGTTCCTATTACAGATACCTTTCCTAAGCATTCTCAGAGCAGGACTCAGGATGTTCCAGGTGGAGCCATTGTCTAGTATTTCTACTCAGTCTCCACCGATTGATGATTCTTCTGAGGACCAGGTACCTGCTACCACTGAGGATACTACTTTGGACCTTCCTTATTACACAAAGGAAGGCTCCACAGTCTTGTGCCAAATATTTTGTATCTCAGTTTGTCACTTGACAGATTACCTGCAGTTGGACGTCAGTTTTCCCTAGCTATTAACAATCTACAGGTAGCATGGGACCATCATAAGGCATTCCAAGATCCATCCTGGACATTGGCTATGGAAGAGATGGCAAGTTTGCAGTCCCATGGCACATGGGCTCTTGTTAATCTACTTCTAGGTGCTACTGTTGTGGAGTATAGATGGGTTTTTATCCTAACATGTTATCCTGATGGCACAGTGGAAAGATGCAAGGCACGCCTGGTCACCAAAGGCTACACTCAGATATTTGGAGTTGACTACTTTGAGACATTCTCCCCTGTGGCTCGTCTCAATTATGTCAGGATCTTGCTTTCTCTTGCAGTTAACAGGAGTTGGATGGTTCATCAGTTAGACATAAAAAATGCATTTCATTATGATACTTAGAGGAGGACGTATACATGGAGCAGCCACCGGGTTTTACTACTTAGGGGGAGTGTCATAAGGTGTGTAAGTTGAAGAAGGCTATTTATGGATTGAAACAAAGTCCTAGAATGTGGTTTGAGAGGTTCAGAAGGGTCGTTAAGGACTATGATTTTACCACATCGTCCGCTGATCACTCTATGCTTACACTGCATGGGAATACAGGTTCTATTATACTCATTGTTTATGTTGATATATTACTAACTGACAGTGACAAATAAGGCATAGAAGAAACAAAAAAGTTGCTACACTCATAGTTTGTTACCAAGGATCTAGGCCCTATCAGTTATTTCCTTGGTATTAAGGTGCAGCATACTGGAGGATTTGTGATATCTCAATGCAAGTATGTACTTGACATGTTGAGAAACATGGGTGAGCTGGGTTGCAAACCAGTGTATGTGTCTATGGATGTGTCCTTGCCTCTTGCAAATGATGAGAGCCCTTACTGTAGGATGTGACTAGATACCGTGGAATTATTAGAAAGCTATTGTATTTGACAGTTACCCAACTTGACATTGCTTTTGTTGTTGGTAGATTGAGTTAGCTCATGCAGTCACCAAGGGAAGTCCATTGGGATGGAGTTTGCCAGATTCTCAGGTACTTGAAGAGTGCACCTAAGAAAGGACTTTATTTTAGAAACAATTGACACTTGGATGTCTACGGGTATTCAAATGCAGATTATGCTGGAGCATATGAGGACAGGAGGTCCACTACAGGATACTGCACATTTGTTGGGAGTAATTTGGTGATGTGGAGAAGTAAGAAGCAGGCGATTGTTTCTAGATCAAGTGATGAGCCAGAATACAGGGTCATATCTTAGACCACTTGTGAGCTACTTTGAGTCCGATCTATCCTAGAGGATTTTGGAGTACATGTTTCTGAATATATTCCTATGCATTATGATAACAAAGCTGCTACTTTCATTGCAAACAACCCTGTCTTCTATAAGAGAACTAAATATATTGAGGTGGATTGTCACTTCATCAGGGAGGCAATTACAGCGAAGAAGATTTCTACACCCTTGATATGTACTGAAGACCAATTAGTAGACATTTTCACTAAAGTACTTCCCAAGAAACGGCTAACTATATTTATTCCAAGTTGAGCATGTTCGATGCTTATGCTCCAACTGGAGTGTTGAGTTGTATGAGGTCTTTTCTATTCTGTTTTATATTAAAGGGGTATATCTGTAATTTCTATCTGGTACCTCTCTATATGAAGGCATCATGCTCTCTCTAAAATAAACTATTGCATTTCAAGCTAATCTAGTATTGTGATGACAGTCACAAAGTTTAAAAAAAGTAAAAGGGCACAACTTGCGTGTGACACAGATATGGTATGTGGGCGAAAGCAGCATTTAGAATGCCATAAGAATCAACTCTAGGAAGCAATTAATTATTTTATACATTTTAATCCAAGCTCTATGTTGTCAAATAGGGTTGTAAATGGATTATTAAACCCATCCATTCCAGACATAATTATATATAATGGAAGAAGATATGGATTTCAGGGTGTCAAAGGCAAAAGGTCACGGGGTCCAAACCAATGAGGAAATGATATATATATATATATATATATATATATATATATATATATATATATAAGTTGACATGTAAAATAAGTGGAAGCAATATATCAAAGCATAAAATAGATCAAGGAACACTTAGGTCTACATGTAAACCCCACTCACGAAGAGTGAGGAGAAAATCACATGAGAAGTGCTCTATAAGCGTGCGTTTTTATTATTTCTTCTAAAAAGAATAAGTGGGGTGCATGTTTATTTATAGGCTACCAAACAAATAACAAAGTCCCACTCCACTCACTAAGACTAAAATAACCCTACACAATTCTCTCATCACTCCCCCTCAAGGTGGAGAATGGAACGCACAACCTGTAACACAAAGAAACCCAATCTATACAACAAAACACAACTTCTGGACTGGTTCTTGCTTGTAGGTGGGAACATGAGCTAGAGCTGCTGAAGGAACTATTGTAGCAAAGAAACCCAATCTATACAACAAAACACAACTTCTGGACTGGTTCTTGCTTGTAGGTGGGAACATGAGCTAGAGCTGCTGAAGGAACTATTGTAGCTAGCTCTGACAATGGCCTCTCCTCTTGAGACCAAGTGCTAGTGGCTCCTCATTTAATATCCCTAAAATAGATCTTCCTCTATAGACCTCAAAGTTGTATCTCTCATATAGAAATCAACTAAGCCCTTCCTCTGAGGACCACAAAAATGGATTTCCCTCTCTCTGTAGACCTCGAAACTTTGACCTCCCAGAGTTGATTTCTCATGTGAAGATTATCTACTCCCAACATCCGTAGCGATATCCGATGTCACCTCAATTGCTGGAGAATGCCATCATGCCTTAGGACTGCAACAAAGAGACTCCCAAACAGCGATGACTATAACAGGCTTCCACACTCCCCCTCTCTCCCTTACTCGTATGGGAAAAAAATAACAAGGAGAAGAAACAATAAAAAAACTTGAGAAGAGCTTCTCCCCCTCTTCTCATAAACATAATCATCATTTTTTATTTTTTTTTCTTTTGCTCTCTTTTTCTGCTCTTGTTTTTTATTTTCTCCACCTTTTTCCCTTTTTTTTGAATATTTTCTCCTTCTCTTTCCTTTTTTTATTTTCCTCTTCCTCTTTTTCTCATTCTCCTCTTTCCTTTTTTTTTCCTTTCCCCTTTTTTTACTCTCCTTTTTGTTTCACTCATCTTTTTCTAACAAATATAGATAAGGAAATAGAAGATAAAATTTACAATTTACCCAAAATCATTTATCTCCCTTTAGGGTTCGTAAGAACCCAATCAACGCAGCAACACAGCCGCAGCGTCTTCATCTTTCTCTGATTGCCTGTCCAGCAGCCAACCTTGAGCCAAAATGGGTATTAATCTCAACCTCAGCAGCAGGAGCAAACAAATGAAGCGCATTGCCTATAAAGAGGTCATACAGCCTACCGTCGACGTAGACCTGCTCCATGTACTACTTTGCAAAGAGGCCAGTGAAGATAAGCCCCCACGCATCGCACCCTCCGTGGAGCTACGTCACATCCAAGGGGCCATCGTAGTGCAACTTCTCCAACACCACCACTCACAAGGGCAACAAGGGGAAGAACATCAAGTAGCTCCTATAGGTCCTCCTCCGGGCCCATCGCACCGCTAGTTGCCTCGCCTCTGCCGTCCACCGCCACGTCACCTCCGGCTACACCAACGAGCACCATTGCCACGACCCCGCAAACGATCGCAGCCCACAGGTCGGCCACTGAGCAACTTGCCGTGAACGTAGCGAACCCACCGAGGAGTCTGTTGCGTTTGTCATGTTCCAGTGCCTCGGGGGCCTACTTCCCGAAGAGGGTTGTGAGGGTCGTACCGCAGCCCTCAAGTATCATGGTGATCGCAATTCCGCCCACAGCGGAACACTACCCGTCCATTGAACAAGATGGCCCGAGTATGCCATTGCGCAAGGCCTCCACAGCTTGAGCACTACTGGGTGGGGCCTTTGCTGGCCTGAGTGCCACCTTCTCCAATCCAATTTGGCTCCTTCGGATGAAAAGAATTTGGAACTCCAAATACAAGAACATATTAACAATGATAAAACATGATAACAAGATACCCAAGGAACGAATCGCTCTGATACCAAGTTGACATGTAAAATAAATGGAAGCAATATATCAAAGCATAAAATAAATCAAGGAACACTTGAATTTACATGCAAACCCCACTCACGAAGAGCGGGGAGAAAAATACGGGAGAACCACCCTATGGGCATATATTTCTGTTATTTCTTCTCAAAAGAATACATGGGGGCACACACCTACCTAAAAGTCACCACACATATAACAAAGCCCCAGTCTACTATGTGGGATTAAAATAACCCTACACAATTCTCTCCACAATATATATATATATATATATATAGACACACATGGAGTAACCAGAATACAATATGTTAATGCATTCATATTTATAATATACATTATACATAAATGCTTAGACAAACAAGTGCAATATACATACAATTAGAATAAATGATTTAGAGTCTTATTTCATAACCTTACCCTTCAATATACAGAGGTGAAAAAATTACATAAGTTCTCCTTAGAGATTAAAAATACTACAATTCAACAAATAAGAAAATAAACATATATGACTCTAGATTGTAGAGACTAACACTCCCCCTCAAGCTTGAGCATAAATGTCAATTATGCCTAACTTGGAATAGCAAATATCAAATGATGCTCATAGCAATGCCTTTATGAAAATATATGTTGTCTGGTCATATGAGGAAACATGGGTGGTGTAGATGAGACCACTTTGGATCAAGTCACATGTATAGTGACGATTGACCTTCACGTGCTTAGTCCTCTCATGGAACATGGGATTGTTGGTAGTGTAAGTCGCCGCCCTATTATCACATCTCATCTCCATAGGTGTGTCAATAGATATGTGCAAGACTGTAACAAGAGAACTCACCCACATCATCTCTGAGGCAATATGTGCCAAAGCCCTATATTCTGACTCGGTGCTAGATCTGGAAACAACAGCTTGCTTCTTGCTTTTCGAGGTCACTAGGTTTCCAACCACGTAGGTGCAGAAATTAGCAGTAGACTTCCTATCTATCAGACACCCTGCATAATCAACATCTAAGTAGGCTACCACACTTATAGAGGTTCCTCTAGTGAATAAAACCCTTCCTAGTGGTTTCTTCAAGTGCCTCAATATCATCATTGTAGCATCCCAATGCTGCCTAGTGAGTCTGTCCATGAACTGATTCAGTTTCCCACTGTAAGAGAAATATCTGGTCTAATAATAGTCAGATACAAGAGCTTGCCCACTAGTCCTTTGTAATGCCTGTTGTCCACAGCCTTAGCCTTTTCATCATACAGATGAGTTTTAGGGTCCATAGGGATATTTGCTGGCTTTGCTCCTAGCATGCCAGTCTCCCGCAACAAGTTAAGGGCATACTTCCTCTGGGATGGTACTACACCCATCTTGCTGCATGTCACCTCAATCCCAAGAAAGTATCTTAGTGGTCCCAAGTCTTTCATAAGAAAGCCCCTTACAAAGCATTTCTTAACCTCAGTAATACTAGTCCCATCATCTCCTTTGAATCGTGCTAATCAAATGATCAACATAGACTACGTTGAGGGGAGAAGAGAAGAGTTTTCTATCTCAAAACAAACCAGAAAATCTCATATGCTCCCGTACATTCACATTACAATACTACTAACACTCCCCTCAAGTTAGAGCATACATATTTAACATGCCTAGGTTGGAACACAAACTCTTGACACTTTTGGGCTAACGCCTTAGTAAAGATATCCGCTTCTTGTCGCTCTGATGTAGTAGTAGGTGTGCATATATTGACAATCTACCTCAATATGTTTAGTACCTCCATGAAGCACAGGATTAGAGGTAATGAACACAACCGACCTGTTGTCAACAAGCATTAGAACCGGTTTCTCAACTTCAATTCCCAGATCCCTTAGGAAGTTAATAAGCCACATAATTTCACAACTAGCAAGTGCCATTACCCAATACTCTACCTTAGCACTAGCCTAGACACCACTGCTTGCTTTTTATTTTTCCATGCTACTAAATTCCCCCCAAGAAAAGTAACATAACCTGTGGTAGATTGTCTGTCCTCTGAACTCCTTGCATAATTAACATCAGAATACACATGTACATCTAAAGGACCATTGTTCTTTATGTAAAATCCTTTTCTTGGACTTTCTTTGAGATACCTAAGGATAAGACACAACATTCCAGTGACTATACCTTGGATTTTCCATATGCTGACTAGCCCTATTAACTGCATAACTTATATCAGGTCTAGTCGTAGTAACATACAAAAGTTTCCCAACAATACTCCTATACCTACCTTTGTCCTCAACCAATGGATCATTTGTCTCTGGCAATTGACCCAGTGGCTCTGGAGGTATCATAGATGGCCATGCACCAAGTAGTCCAGTTTCACCAAGTCAAGTACATCTTCCTCTAGGACAGAGACATTCCTTTGGAGTTTCTGGCAACCTCAATGCCCAAGAAATAATGCAATTTTCCCAAATCTTTGGTGACAAAAATGCTCTGTAAATATGCACTTCCTCTTGCAAATCACCATATAAGAAAGCATTTTTAACATCTAGTTGAGACACTTGCCAATTTTATTTACCACAAGGGAGAGAATGACCCTGACGAAGCTTAGGCATGCCACTGGGGAGAACATATCGAAGTAGTCTACCCCATAGGTTTGGATATAACCCTTCGCCACAAGTATGGCTTTCAGCCTCTCAATAGTGCCATCCGAGTGATACTACATAGTAAAAACCCATTTGCAATCTACAACTTTAGCTACAGGTAGGAGATTTTTCAAGTCCCATGTAACACAAGATATAAGTGAATCCATTTTAGTCTACATAGCTTGTCTCCAGCCAAGATCTTGAAAGGGCCTCATCATGGTGTCTAGGAACCACCATCGCAACAAGAGCTGTAGTAAAATTCTACAAGTCTAGACCCAGGTGATTAGAAGTAGTATAATGTGCCATAGGTGTAAAGTACAAGAACTCACCGGCTTTCTCAGAGAAATAGGAAGCTCATCATGTTGCTGTGGTGGATCATCTAGATCTAATAATGGTGAGGAAACATGAGGCACCTCTTGATCTTCCACCTTCATGACAGGTAACAGAACAGGAATAGTAGAACTGTGACAACACTTATACGTTTGCGAAAACCACCGAAGGCTAAATCCCTCATGAGAGAAATAGGGAGTCTTCTTAATAAAAGAAACATCGGTAGACACAATATCGTCTCCCAACAGGATCAAAACATCAATACCCCTTCGAGGCTTTAGAATAACCCAAGAAAACACACTTAACCCACCAGGAAGACAATTTGTCAGCTATCCCAAAGAGGTGTACAAAGCACATGCACCCAAAAATCCGTGGTGGCAATGCAAATGGTGTGGTATTTGGCTGTTACAATAGTAATGGTTTAGCTCCGTCAAGCACAGGAGAGGAAAATCTATTTATCAGATAAGTGGATCTTAGGATCGTATCCCCCCAAAAATGCTCAAGCACATTTGTGGCATGCATTATGGTTTGAGCAACATCAAGTAGATATAATTTTCATTCTGCAACTTCGTTTTGCTACAAAATGTGGGCACAGGAAGTTTAATGAAGGGCACCATTACTTGGAAGGAAATCTGTCACATCTTTTTACATGCATTCCAATGCATTGTCACTATGAAAAATTTCAAAGCGAGTAGAATAAATATTTTGAACTTTATAAAAAATTTTGGAATAATAGAAGCAATTTCAGATCTATCATGCATCAAAAAAATCCAAGAAAGATGACTTAAGTCATCAACAAAAATTACAAAATACCGGTAAACATTCCAGTGAGTTATTGGACACGGACCCCACACATCACAACGAACTACCTCAAAAGGAACTGAGCATCTTTTATTCTATTTAGAAACGGTAATGCCTACCAAGATGACAAACTTCACACTCCAAATTATTTGGTATAACAGACTTAGGAAACATTTTCTGCAGACGTCAAACTGGAGTATGACCCAGCCAACAATGCCAAAGAATCAGATTCTTAGAGATAGAAGCAATAAACAATGTGGAATTACAAATATAGTAAAGTTCATCACGCTCAATCCCCCTACCAATCATCGTCTCCATCCGGATGCCCTAAAAATAGACAAAGTGCTTATAGCAAATAACACGGCATTTAAGCCCCTTACACATAATAGACCCAATGGAAATTCTATAGCACAATAAATAGTAGACAGCCTCAGCTTGTTTAAAAATGAACATCTCCAACTCCAGTGATAGAAGAGTATGTACCATTAGCCAGGCAAACATAAGTAATATCATATGTCTTACGCATAAAAACAATAGCATCTTCCTTACTAGTAAGATAACTCAAAGCACCTGAGTCAACAATCCAAGATGAAGTCGTAGTGGCAAGGTTCACAGAACTACTAGTGGCAGGCAAAGAAGCAATAACGCCTAAGATAAAAGGCTGACACAGAAGGGCCATAAGACAAGTATAGTCATCCATCGTCTTTTGATGAGATGCCATATCGACACGACATACTTATCGAAATGCAGGGATGTCTTCAACATGCTAGCGACATGCTACCGAAATTGTCGACATGTTAATGGTATGTTGATTTGCGTTGTTGTCTGCTGCTAGGTTACGCAACCGTGATGCATGCCACACGCCATTTCTACTGTTGGTTGTTGTTGCATTGCACTGCTGCTACTATTGCACGAGTTATGTATCACATATCACCAACTTAAAAGATATTGATGATCCGTACCGTGAGAGGAGCTTTTCAAAATATGATTTTGGTCTTTTAGAGCCTGTGCATTTTTTGATATTGTAACATTTTTACCCATTTTAAGTCATCTTTAGTAACCTCCTCAAGCTTCCCTAATATCAACAATATATCACCAATATAACTTATTTTGAATTAACATTAACACCTTTCTTCTTGTAGTCGTTAATTTTAAAAATAGTTATGCATTTAAATAGGAAATACAAGAGAGGGTTTAGGGATTAAATGAAAATATTTATTCATTTAAATAGTTATTTTTAAAATTTCAATCATTTTAACTAGTTCTGTCATTTTTGTCGACATGCCCTCAGCATGCTTCCGAAATGGATTATTTTTAGGGCATCGAAATCGTCGTAATCTGACGTCGAAACACGGCCACTTCCACGACATGCCCTTGGCATGCCGACAAAATGCATATTTGAAAACTTATTTTAGCAGTGTCGAAATCGGCATTTCGAACCTTATGTCAAAGTAGGGGTAGGAGATGACATAAAAGCAGTAGAGTCCATGGAGAGAGGCATCTCTCCCTCAACCACTACAGCAGTAATGGAGCGATTTCTTGGATAGCCAAATTTTGTCCAATACTTCTCCGAGGGGTGATTAGTCCCTTGACAATGGATACAAGGTTCATAGGCATGACCTTGTCCACGTCCACAACCACCTCCATAGCCATGACCCCCTCGAAATCCACATCTGCCTCCATATGCAACAAAAGCAAATGCCTCAGTGTTTGGTGTCGTAGAAACCATCGAAAGATGACTAGCATCCATAGATATCTTCTGTAGATGACCATATATTGTTTCCAAATCAGGCATAATCTCAAGGGCCAAAATGTTCTCACAGGCAAATGAGAACTTGCGATTTAACCCATCTAAAAATCTGTAGACTTGTCATGTATGTCTCTGGTTAGTCTAAAAATCACAACAGGAAGGGTGAAACACATTTAGCTCTTCAAAGAGCCCTTCTTTCTCGGTATAATAATCAATTAGCATCCTTTCTCCTTGAGACATGGACCATATACGACAATATATATCTGAGAGGCGAGCATGATTGGATTTCTGAGAATATTTCTTAGACAAGCTCACCAACATATCCTTCGTTGTCTTCTTATATAATAGATTTGATGCTATTCGATGCTTCACAGTATTCATTATCCAGTTCATCACAAGATAATTGTCCTGTTGCCATTTTTCAAAATCTTTATGAGTTGACTCAAGGGGCTGCTAGTAAGAATAGGAAATTTCTTGTGGCCACCCACAAATATTTCAAATGCATGTGCCCATAGTAGGTAATTCTACAACCCATTCAGCTTAATAGTGGTCCAGCCATCAGAGAAGCCGAGGAAGTATTGGCTTGACTTTGACAGATTCAATTAATGCAGAAGCCATGATTGCAACCAAATAGAAGAAAATAGTAAGCTATATTTGATATACGGGAAGCACCAAATCAAATCATATATCAGACTTTAGATCTGAGGGAAAAAGTGGCAGAACTCACTCTATGGTTATCGGAAGCACCAGCCATAACCTAAGATCTAAACAAATCAGCGTCACCTTCGGATGTAGTTTATAGCATGTTTCTTCAAATTAGGACACCTAGAAAACTCAAGATGGCCTCAACGACCTTGCAGATCGCTAACGACGCCCTGATGGTGTTTCAGGTGCTCTGGCGACATTGTAGATGTCACTGGGGAAGACGCTACAAACCTTAGATAGACTTAACAGCACTACAGATCGCAAGCGATGCCTTGGCAATGCTGCAGATGCTCCGGTGGCATTGTAAATGCCACTAAGGACGACGCTACAGCCCTCAGATGGACCTAGTGGAGCTGCAGATCACCAACGACACCCTGGAGGCGCTGCAGATGCTGCTGACGATGCCCAAGTGGCCCTGCAGAGGTCATTGATGCTCCCCCTAACGGTGCTATGCCCTTAGATGGTGAGAGAAGCCGCAATAGACCAGTTGGCGACACCCAACGATGCTACAGAGGCCATCGGTGACGCCCCTTGGAGGTGCTCCAGTCTAATGAGTTTTCCTTGAAAATGGTTACGGTTTATTTTGTGGGAAAGGTATAGAGCACAGAAGATCTAGGATCCACCCTGCTCTGATACCATGTTGAGGGGAAAAGAGGAGTTTTCTATCTCGAAACAAAACCCTAGGCCTCTTTATATAGAGAGAAAGCCTTGGGTAAATTACATGTGACCCTCAAAATCTTAAAAAATCTCATATGCACCCTTATATACACATACTAATACTACTAGCAGACTAAATGCACCACCACGGCCTTCATTATTTTCCCTACAAACAAGGAATGATCTAATAAGGATCTTTGGAAGCCAGTTGTCTCAACTACCTTTGAGAGCTTCTGGAACCAAATCCTGGGGCTCTACTTCAGGCCATATATAACCTTCCACACTCTACAAGCCCTGGAACACTGAACACTCCCCTAAGCCTCGTGACCTGGTGGTTGCTACATGCACACCTCCTCCAAGTCACCATAATGAAATGCAATCTTCACATCCAAGTGATGTAAAGGCCAGTCCTTCTACAAAGCTAAAGAGATGAGAATGTGCACAGTCGGGAATTAGGCATAGGAAAAAGAGTATCAAAGAAGTCTACGTCATAGGTTTGTGTAAACCTCTTGGTTACAAGGCGAGCCTTATGCTTAGCAACTGTTCCATCAGGGTCGTATGTAATAGTAAACACCTATCGGTACCCAACAACTAAAGCTCCTGCAGCCAAGTCGACAAGTTCCCATGTGCCACGGGAGCCAAGGGCGATCTTGTCCTCCATGGCTTGGTGCCACTTCAAATCAAGCATTGCCTGCTATCTGGTAGAAGGAGCATGGCAAAACATCCTATAGACCCCTCCTAAAAGCTTAGTCGACACGACATGCGATATAGGATATCAAGCACAACTCCGTGGTGCCTTGCGAACTGCAATGGAAAGATCAAGATCATCTGGCACAAGAGACTTCGTCCTAGCACTACGTACAGCCTCACCACTATCGTTCTGTGAATCCCCTACATTATCACGATGCATGATCTCATCAATGTGTAAATCTCTTATGCTCACCTGTAATTAAGAAGGATCAAGTGATGGGGTTGCTATCGATAGGCAACGGGAGGCTAGTATGTGACCAACGGCTCACGAAATCTCTTAGGCTCAGATTGTGATGACACAGACTCGGTGATTGGAATCACCTCTAATGGCATAAGAGAAAGAGGCATGGGTGCCTCAATAACCTCAAACGAGACATCTCCCAACAGTAGAGAAATATAGAATGGGCTCGTGCAAGGTGACATTTGAACTAATATAATGGCATCCTCCAATAGGATCATAACATCTATATCTCTTCTATAACCTCAAATACCCAAGAAAGTTACACTTGACAACATAGGGAGCAAGCTTATCCCTACTAGGTCCATGAATATGCAAAAATGCAACACATCCAAACACTCTAGGTGAAACTCCAAATAGATCACTGTCCAAAAATAAGATGGAATAAGGAACCGCTCATCAAGCTGTAAAAGGCATTCAATTAATAAGATAGAATGCAGTCAACACCGCATCTCCTGAATATCTATATGGTACACTGTTCTAAATCAAAAGTGTCCATGCAACATCTAGGATATGCCAATGCTTTTGTTTTACACTATTCTACTGAGATGTATGGGGACAACTCGTCTAATGAATAATGCAACGATCCCGATAAAAGGCACATAGAGAGGTGGTGTAAAACTCCAAAGCATTGTCTAATTTAATGGTCATCGACTTCGTCTCATACTAATTCCGAAGGCACGAATCATATCAGTAGCTTCTGACTTGGCCTTCAACGGAAATATCCAAGTGAGATGGGAGAAACCATCCACGATCGCCAAATAATATATGTACCCTAGATGACCCAGAGTACAACTAGGCCCTTATTCATCCAAATGCAGCAACTAGAACAAGGCTTGGGACCCCCAATGTTGACTCCTTGAGAAGGTACTCCTATGGTGCTTATCGAGTTGACACGCCTCACATTGGAAGGTGGTAGTGGGTGAAATTTGTGGCAACATCCTCCGTAGTTTTCGTAGTGGAAGATGACCAAACAAAGATGCAACAAATAACTGAAGGCACCCCTAATGGGAGAGAAACAAGGCCTGCATAAGGCAACTGTAGCAAATGATAGACTTCGCCTTCCTCACAGCCACACCCAATGGTACGTCCTATGAGGACATCCTCAAACGTAAGAGAATCTGCATTGAACAGTGCTCAACAATTCAACTCCTTATGATCCTGTTAACTGAAAGCAGATTTAGTGGGAAGCCAGGAGGTAGAAATACATTCTCCAGCTTCATATGTGGAGTCACACAAACCTCCCCTTGACCAAATATAGGGGAATGCTACCCATCAGTAACCTGCACAGTTTTGCTTGATGGGACTGAGCGAATGTAAAAAATTATCTCGCATGTCGAGATGCACTTGAGTCAGCAAGCCAATCTACTTCCTCTACTCGTGACTGACAAGCTGCTCCCAACTGAGACGTACCATGTCTAAACACCCAAAGTAGTGTCCCGTACTTACTTTTAGGAACAATGACAATATCATCTGTCCCCCCTAGCGCAGCAAAGGCCTTGTACTAAGTGGCTGGGACTTTCTTCTCTGTTTCTTATCCAAGCATAGTATGCTTCTAATCATTCCCTCCCTTGGTCATCATATCAATGTTGAGCAAAAAACCAAATAACCACGAACATGGAAAGGGAAGATATCAGACCATCAGATCATCAAATCTACGTTGCTTGCACTATGGATACTACTGAACCAATAGATCATCAAATTTATACCGCAGACACCTCAAATCAGATCTAGGCAGGTATTGTTGCAACTGGCACCCGCTGGTAGGAGGCAAGGCTGTCTACTTCAAACAATGCTGCAGACACCTCCAACCAGCAGGCGGCGATGCTACCTGCACCAGGCGATGCTACAGGCTTCACCCGCTGGCACAAAGCTATGCTGCCTGCCTGGGCAACGCTCTGCTTGCACTAGGCACCAACCGACAAGGGCGATGCCACAGGCCTAGAGGCGACGTAGCAAGCCTCAAGCGCAACACAACAAGCCTCAGTGTCACTGCATGTGACCAACAGCACTGTGTGGCGACGTTGCAGTGAGCCGGCGGCATTGCACAGGCCTTGGAAGGCCCTGGCAACACTTCATGAGCCTCACAGAGGCCACATGAGGTGGTTGATCGACCACTGTCTGGCTACAAGAGGCCAGGGGTGGTGGTGAGAGATGCCTCCTCAAAAATCGCTAGGGTTAGGGGTTTTTTTCTATGATGAAGGGGTATGAGAATCTATTAGCTTATATTGTATTTTTATCTCTTTTATTGTATGTCCCTCAGGGACATTCATGTACTTTTGACCTTATGGTCTCTCTCTATATAAGAGAGCCCTAGGGTTTCTAATGAAGATTGAGTCATTACCACTAATTTGGTATCAGAGCACCGGTCCTAACTCGTGGCTCTCGGTATCCCACCCTCAAGGCCACCAAAACCCTAAAGCTAATCCCGTTCTTGATCCACCACCTGCTAGCAGTACCAGCAGGCGGAGAGCCGCCTCTTGCGCACGTAGGGCGCCGCACGACCGACGCTCGACCGCATACAGGCAGCGCACAGCCGCACGACACAGTGCCGCCTCCTCTCGAGCACGTAGGGCGCCGCACGATCGGTGCTCAACCGTGCACAAGCAGCACGCAGGTCCACGACGAAGCGACACCTCTTCTCGAGTGCGTAGGGTGCCACACGACCAACACTCGACCGCGCGCAACCAACGGCACCGCCTCGAGCACCGAGCTGCGACACCGCCTGACGCAAGCGACGCGGCGACGGCGCTCCGGCGACCCAGCAATGCCGGTGGTGGTTCTCCTCCTGCAGCTTGACCTAAGAGGACTGTAGCCTCTTCTCTAGACCTACTCTCCTCTCCTATCGCAAGGGGAAATCTTCATGGGGGCTCTTGGGTGGTCTCCCCACACCTAGGCTAGGCCAAAGCTAGTTTAAGGGGATTTCTTGTGGAAATGCAGAGCTGATTTTTCATGTTTCAGATTTAATTGATGACCTATTGGATATAAAAGCCTGATTGTGGCTCATCTAAAAGGATGGTTTCAGATGATCAGTCCGAAGTGAATTCGGACACTTCTTTGGACATCGGGATACTGAAGAATCCATTTTTTGGTCCTATCGTCAAGTTGGACGAGACCAATTACCCACGGTGGTCTCAGACTTTCCTCATGACCGTCAGGGGTCATGGGAAGAGCCACATCCGTATAGATCCGGAGCCCGATAGCAAGACTGGCGCCAACGCCACCTGGGATAGAAACAATGCCATGGTCTCTGCGTGACTTATGCAAACAGTTATCTCCCGCATAGGGGATGAGATCATGTATTATGACACCACAAAGAAGATGTGGGAATCCTTGCGCGAAACCTATTCTCATGCCAAGAACTCTACACAAGTCTTTCAGGTCTTCTACGACCTTTTCTATTTACGACAGGAAAGACGCACTCTGCCACAATACTACTCCCTCCTAAAGGGAATGCTGGAGAGGCATGACTATTATCTACCGGGGTATGCCTGTGATTCTTGGAGTTTCGGAGACAGTTGGCTATCTCTCCCTTCCTAGTAGGTCTTGGACCTGAATATACAATTGCTAGAGATCATATTCTCACCGCTCCTAAGCTTCCTACCCTGGACGAGGCTTATAGTAGACTCAGCAAAGTTGCAGTTCGTACTCCGACTTCTAACACTGGTACTCAGACGTCCGCATTGACAGCGATCCCTGGGCGTGGCAGGGGTACTCCTTCCCCTACACGTGGTCGTAGATGTGGACGCTTGTCTGATACACGTACCAAGACAATGTACTTACTGTGGTAGACTTGGTCATCCATAGGCTACATGCTGGCAGAAGCACGGTAGGCCACCCATGGCCAAACAGGCAGCTTAGGTTATCAACGATGTGCCTACCGATCCTAATGTGAGCTCCCTGAGTACAAGATTGAGACTCTAAGACAGCAGATTGCGCAATTGACACAAGCCTCATCCTCCTCTCAGATTCCCGACACTGCAGCTACGGCATCCTCATCAAACACCTGCAACTGGTATGTCATCACTTTTGTCTTCTGGTAAGTGGTTGATTGATTCTAGTGCATCCAAGCACCTATGTGGTGACCGGGGCTCTTTCTCTCAGTTAGCACCTGTTACACCCGCCAGGACAGTGTAGGTGGCTGATGGGAGACACCCGCCACTTGTTGGCAAGGGAGATATGTTATTATCTCTTACTTTGGAACTTGCAGATGTTTATTATGTGCCTGATTTTCCTTTGAGTTTATTATCTATTAGCAGCATCACTAGAGATTTGAACTGTCAAGCTATTTTTGATACGTCTTCCTGTGTCTTGCAGGACAAATTTACTGGGAAGACGATTGGTGGAGGGCGTGAAGAACATGGGATGTACCGTCTAAGCCGTAATGCTTTTACTGCTTCTGCTACCCAAGGCCTCACTTCTGCTGGATCTCCTCTCCAGTGGCACCACCGCCTTGGCCATCTACCCATTCATCACCTTAAACGGATTATGCCGCACATCCCCTCCACTACTACTTACGTGTGATGCTTGTCAACTTAGCAAGCACCACAAGGCTAGATTTTCCAATTCTACTTCTATTTCATCTGTTGTTTTTTATTTGATTCGTATGGACGTGTGGGGTCCCAGTCGTACTCCTTATTGGTTTGGGAACAAATATTATCTTGTTTTAGTTGATGACTTTTCTAGTGTGTCTTGGATGTTTCTCTTGAAAACTAAGTACGATGTGGGACAAATTATTAAGAACTTTGTCAAAGAAATAAAGACTCAGCATTCTTGTTTTGTGAAGTGCTTTCGTTCTGACAATGCCTTCGAATTTTGTACGTTGCGTTTGCATAATTTCTTTTTTAATTGTGGCATTATCCATGAGACATGTTCTCATACCTCTAAGCAGAGTAGTGTAGCTAAAAGGAAGCATCGCCATATTCTTGATGTTGGTCGCACTTTGTTGATTCACCACTCTATCCCCTATCTCTATTGGGGTGATGCTATTTTGACTGTTTGTTTATTAATTAACCGGATGCCTAATGCCGCTTTGCATGAACGGATTCCTATTCAGGTCATGTATCATGATCGTCCCTTGTTTCAAGTCACCCGTCGAACTTTTGGTTACGTTGCCTTTCTCCATTTGTTAGGACCAGGTCAGGATAAACTAGCACCAAGAGCAGTCAAGTGTGTTTTTCTTGGGTATATCTGGACTCAAAAGGGGTATCGATGTTTTGATCCGCTTACCTCCCGACACTATGTTTCAACGAATGTTGCCTTTTATGAGGCTGTACCTTTCCTTTCTGTGACGGCTGCTGAGATGCCTCCCAAGGGTGATATAGCGCCTATGCCATATTCTCCCATTCATTTTGGGAGCTTTCCTAGATTCATGTCAATACCACATCGCAACCACCTCATCATACGCATCCCTTTCCTCACCTAACTAGGCCCCTCCATACATATGTCCGCTCTCATGCTACCTATCAGGGACCCCCATCCTTGCCTTCATCATCAGCTTCTCAGGTGAGTCATTTAGACACTGACATATATTTGTTGTGTGATGGTCACAGGGACAGGACAGGTGATGTGTCAGGCAATGATCTTGACCTTCTGATAGCCATTTGTTAGCGACCACGGACTTGCACTACTTATCCCACAGTGGGGGCACTTGCTACTGATGGTCTAGCTCCTGGATTTGCTACATTTACTCAGGCGTTAGCTACTATGTAGATTCCGACTACTCACCGTGAGGTCATGCTTAATCCAAAATGGCGAGTAGCCATAGAGGACGAGATAGTCGCTCTTAGAGGCCGTGAGACTTGGAAGCTTACTCCACTTCCTGATGGTGTTGCGCTTATTGGCTGTCGATAGGTATTCACTGTGAAGTTAAATCCTAATGGTGGTGTGGCTAGGTACAAAGCCCGTCTCGTGGCAAAAGGATTCATCCAGACTTATGGGGTGGATTTCTTTGACACCTTCTCCCCAGTTGCCAGACTTCCCACAGTCCCGGTATTGATTGGAATGGGGATTCAGTTAGACTGGCCATTGCACCAGTTAAATGTGAAAAATGCCTTCCTTTATGGTGATCTCCAAGAGGAAGTCTATATGCAGAACCCACCTGGCTTTGAAAGTGAGTGTGTGCCGATTACAGAAGGCTATATATGGCCTCAAACAGAGTCCAAGAGCCTGGTTTCAGAGATTGTCACATGCTATAGAGGCAGCTGGATTCAACACTTTTTGTCAGAAGAACTAGACGAGCTACTATGATACTTCTTGTTTATGTTGATGATTTGATCATCACAGGGGACGATGTGCAGGATATTGCTGAGGTTAAGCGCATCCTAGCAGAGCAGTTTGTCATGGACCTGGGAGCTTTACGGTATTTCCTTGGTATTAAGGTTGCTCGCAACAAGAAGGGTGTGGTCTTGTCTCAATGGAAGTATGCTTTAGATATCTTGCAAGAGGTTGGTATGCTTGGGGCCAAGGAGGCAAACATTCCTATGGACCCCAAGATGCTACATTATGATGAGGATGCACAAGTGGTGGACAGCAAACAGTACAGAAAACTTGTGGGCAAGCACTGTATCTTACTATCATGAGGCCAGACATATCCGTTGCAACTAGGAGATTGAGTCAATTCATGACCAACCTAATACATCAGCATTGGGATGCAGCATTGATGGTACTCAGATATGTCAAGAAAGCACCTGGGAAGGGTCTCTTCTTCTCAAAGAAGTCCTCTATGATGATGGTTGGCTACTCAGATGTAGACTACGCCAGATGTCATGTGGATCACAAATACATTACTGGGTTCTGCACCTTCTTAGTAGGAAATTTGATCACATGGATGAGCAAGAAATAGGGCACAGTTGCAAGATCCGATGCCAAGTCTGAGTACAGAGCTATGGCTCAAACAACTACTGAGATGATGTGGACCAAATCCTTGCTTATTGATCTACAAGTGCAGTTTTCTAACCTCATGGAGATGAGATGTGATAATAGAGCAGCTACCTTCATTGCCAACAACCCAGCATTTCACGGGAAGATGATGCATGTTGAGGTTGACTGTCACTATACCAGGGACATTATCCAGAAAGGGTTGCTATATACCACTTCTATTGCATATGAGGAGCAAACTGCTGATATTTTCACCAAGCCCTTGACCAGATCTTCATTTGACGCTTGTAAATCCAAGCTGAACATGATAGATATCCATGCTCCAACTTGAGGGGGAGTGTTAGCTTATGTTGTCTTTTTATTTCTCTTTTATTGTAAGTCCCTCAGAAACATTCATGTACTTTTTACCCTACAATCTCTCTCTATATAAGAGAGCCCTAGGATTTCTAATGAAAATTGAGTCATTACAACCAATTGAATCAAGGGAGGTCCAAACATCGGTCTAAGACCGCTGCTCTAGTACCAAGAAAGAACAAATGAATCAGATAGTCCTATTCCATAACCCTCCCTCTCAATATACAGAGGTGGTAAAATTACATAAGTTCTCCAAGAAATAGAAAATACTACAACTCAAGAAATAACAACGTAAACATAAATGGCTGTAGACCATAGGGGCTAACACATAGATATGCATGTTGACACATGGTATGTGTATATAGTTTTATACATTTACATACACAAACATATTTGTAAATACACAATATATATATATATATATATATATATATATATATATATGTTGACATGTACATACATGCATAAATACATAAATATTCAAAATATATGTGCATATTTGTATGTACATATGTATCGGTTATATGTACATATCTATTTAAGCACATGTACATGTATATATCAATGCATATGTACATATACATAGACATATGTGTTTAACTAAGAGAGAGTATTCAATAATTAGGTAAAAAGAAATTAAAAATCTTCAAATTACTTAAAAAAATAAAAAACATGAAAATTTTATTCAAGCGCTCACCTAAGCAATGCCTCAAGAAAATTAAACAAGGCGTTAAGGCTTCACCTCACCTCATCTTAGCAGCTAAAGCACACCTAAGCAAGGTCCTTGACAACATTGGTGGATATGAGATGTCATACCAATGAAGGATCCATAATAGTACCATTATCTATGTAAGAGCTCATATTACTAGCATTTTAAGCCTTATCTAACTATGTTTCATAACAACTCTATGATAGATGCAAGTAAATATCCTCGCATGCATTTAAAACAGCCTAGGCTTTATTATAAATATATGCACAAATACTCAAATATTATCCGCACCCATCATCCATTACTCAATGTGTCAGAGAGTGAAATACTCTATAATGAAACCCTGATCTGTCTTAAGTAAATACTAGAGGGGAAAAACTATACAACACATCACATAATCATAAAAATAAGAAAATAACTAGTATAACTCTAGTAATCCCCCTCAAGAAAGAGCATAAGCATCGTATATATGCAGCTTTCACAAAAAGCAGCAAAATGATCCGAGGAAGAGCTTCAAGGAAGACCACTTCTACAACTAGAGGTTCCCACAATACATGCAGGTTGCAATTTTTCCCTTTGCAATGGTATTCAAAGTAAATTGGCAATCAAACTCAGTATCCTTTCTCTTGTGAATCATGGTGTTAGAATCAATATAAATAGCAGCCTCACTCCGAACATAGGTATATGAAGCTGAACATAAATTTCCAAGTCCCCCAACAAGGATCCAATCTGTAGAAGCTCACAAACTGTATAACTGATAGTGTACTCTGCCTCAGGCTGGATGTAGAAACAATTGTTTGCTTCTTGGTATTCCACGTAACGACATCATCCTCAAGGAAAGCACCATGTGACATATAGTAAACAGCACTAGAATAGGCAGATACATTTAGATGATTATTCCTAAGGAAAAATGAAATCTCTATTAAGAAAAATAAACCCTAATTTCTCTTTTATAGGAGAGAGGTTTTGGAAACATTACAATTTACCCCACAAGATAATGAAATAGAAGGAAAGGCCCTATATATATGCTCAACACTCCCTCTCAAGTTGGGACATAAATATCCACAAAACCCAACCTGTTGCATAAGAAGTCTAGACGCTTCTTTCTTAAGGTCTAGGTAAACATATCGGCCGACTGAAGCTCAGAGGAAACATATGGGATACTAGTCTTCCCACTGAGGACAGCATCACGAACAAAAGGGCAATCGACCTCGATGTGTTTAGTCCTTTCATAAAAGACTATATTTGAAGCAATATAAGTGGTAGATTTATTATCACAGAAGAAAGGAATAGGTAGAGCAATCTGAACACCAAGATCCTGTAAGAAAGAGACAATCCACAGAACCTCACAAGTAGCCTAAGCCATAGCTCTATACTCTGCCTCAGCACTCGAACGGGCCACGACACTTTGCTTATTGCCCCTCCAGGAGACAAGATTTCCCCCAATGTAGACTGCAAACCTTGAGGTAGACCGACGATCCTCTATAGAACCAGCACAATTAGCATCAGAATAAGCAGATATGTCAAGATTGTCACAGTCTCTGTAATACAATCCTCTACCTGCTATCCCTTTGAGGTATCTTAGGATGAGACAAATCTCGTGCCAGTGGTTATAACGTGGAGTCTGCATATGTTGACTAGCCCTGCCAGCTGCAAAACTAATAACTGGCCTCCTGATGGTAAGGTAGGGCAAACAACCCACTATATTGCGATATTGGATGATATCCTCATATAGAGGAGATGACTCAATGGGTGTACCGGAGGGCATAGCACCGAGCAGTCCAGCATCCTGAAGAATCTGAAGCGTATACTACCTTTGAGACAAGGATAGGCTCGACTCTTGCCGTGCAACCTTAATACCCAAGAGATATTTCAATTCACATAAGTCCTTGGTGACAAATGTGGCCTACAGGAAGGACTTGGTCTGAATGATGCCATTCTCATCATCTCCTGTAAGAATCATATCATTCGCATACACGACTAAAATAACACATGTATGTTTTCCATCCACTGTTTCCTTAATGAAGACTGAATGATCTGACACAAATCTTTGAAATCCAATCTTCCCAATCTCAGTAGTAAGCCTCTCAAACCAGGCACGTTAACTCTGTTTTAGTCCATACATAGCCTTCCTCAGGCGACACACGTGCTCCCCCTAAGTATTGTAACCTCGTGGCTGGCGCATATACACCTCCTCACATAAGTCACCGTATGAAAAGACATTCTTGATATCAAGCTAATGCAAGGACTACTTCCTAGTTACTGCAACAGATAGAATAATTCTGGTAATGCACGCAACATGAGAGAACGTCTCAAAGTAATCTCCTCCATATGTCTGTGTGAAGCCTTTGGCAACAAGCCTGGCTTTATACCTGTCTAATATCCCATCGGGTCTGTACTCGATAGTATAGACCCACCTGCAGTCAACCAAGGTAGCACCCTCAAAACATGGCACTAACTCCCAAATCTGTCGCAACTGCAGAGCCTACATTTCTTCATCCATGGCTACTTACCATCTTGAATCATGTGATGCCTGGAATAAATCTCTAGGAATGATAGCAATAGTGATGGCAAAAGCAAATTGACGACACCCACATCAAGATGAGCAATGCTTGTGTACTGAGATAAGGGATGAAGAGTACCATCTCTACTTGGCCTCCTCAAGGACACCTGCTCCTCTATATCTAAACTATTCCTATCTGTCGACTTTGAACCAATCCTTCTATCAAGCAAAGTAGTGGATGCTCTCCAATGATACATATGAGTCTCTTCCAAAGCAGCCTGTATAGATGTTCCCTCCTATAAGAAATAGGGAATCCCTTCAAAAAAAGTAACATCTGCAGAAACAACATATCTCCTACAACTAGGATCATAACATCGATATCCCTTTTCAGTTCTAGAGTACCCAAGAAAGACACATTCAGTCGCCCTTGAAGAGAACTTGTCCTGGTTACCATATGCCTGAACAAAATAGGTATATCCAAATATTCACAGAGGTAAAGAAAATGATCTATCGCACTCTGGATGGATCACCTGATAAGGAATCCATCCTTGAAGGACTGACGAGTTCACCCTATTGATCAAATAGGCCGCAGTAAGGATTGCATCACCCTAGAATTGCTTAGGAACTTTCATGTGGATCATTAAGGTCCTAGCAATATCTAGAAGGTGATGCAACTTACACTCAACCACCCCATTCTGCTGAGATGTGTGAGCACAAGATGTCTGATGGATGATGCCTCGAGACGGAAAGAGATCCTTCACCTCCCGTTGCACAAACTCCAAGGCATTATCGCCGCAAAAAACTTTAACAGTAACATCATACTGAGTTTGAACCTCTGCAAAGAACTGGTGAACAATCTATGAAAATTCAGCACGGGTCTTCATCAAGAAAACCCAGGTAAGCCAACTATGGTCGTATACAATTGCCGCATAATGCCAATGTCCTCCAAGAGTAGGCACTGTAAATGGTCCCCATACATCACAGTGTACCAAAGCAAAGGTAGTAGCACTTACCCCAGCATCCCTCCGTGAGTAAGTACTTCTGTGGTACTTCCTGAGCTGACAGTCCTCACATTATAACGTCAAGGAGTCTGGCAAATCAGGATACATCTAGCGCATTTTCTTGAGCGAGGGACATCCAAGTCTCCTGTGCCACATCCATGGATAAGAAGCTATAGATGCGGCTCCAGCGAACAGTGTGGGTGTATCAAGGTAATAGAGTCCATCACACTCTATACCCCCACCAACAACATCTCCTGTCTGCTTGTCGTGAAAGTAGCAGCAACCCTCATCAAATATAATGTGACATCCCAACTCCTTACAAATGCGACTGACGAACAGCAACCTCATAGGAAACCCTAGTGCACAATGAACTCCTATCATCATTTTCTGAGAAGCACGTAGCTGCCCCACTACTGTAATAGGGGGTGTGCTTCCATTAGCCACCCTAACCTCCTTAATTCCAGACGAAGGCTTGGGATCTTCTGTCGTGTATTACCTTGGGTTGCCATCGCAAGCCCCTCTCCTAATGGATTTCTAGGAGAATCCATCACAATTTGATTTAGCGAAAGAAGACTCATCGCTTCTTGACTCCTTGTCAAACCCATGTTGGACCAGTAGGAGGATTAGGAGAAGCCAACGACCTATTGTCCACACACAGTAGTACCATCAACAGATCTGCAGCAAACCGCAGTGGCCTGTTGATTGACGTTGGACCTATAAGAGCAGCCTGCAATGTTGATGTACCCATTGATCGCAACCCTCGCACCAAGCCTACAAGTCGCAGCGTCGCAATAGCCTCGTGCCACCTCTGTATTGTTGCATCGGCAACGTAGCACCTGCTGCTTCGTCGTAACGCCTCATCGCACGTCTCACAGGCTTTGCACCATGCCTACAGGTCGTAGCGTCACAACAGCCTCATGCCGCCTCTACATCGCTGCATTGCCTTGGCTCCTCCACATCGCCGCATGTGGAAGGTGGCTGCTGTGAGGCGAGAACAGTGGCGATAAAGGGGTAGCGCGTGCTGCCGCAACTACCGCTCCTTTTCATCGTCGATTCTAAGGTTTGGATCTTCATAGGTTCGCAAATTCAATAATTTTTGGGGAGAATATTTGGTGGGATATTACAACACCGACCTTGAACTGCTACTCTGATTCCATGTTAAGGAAAAATGAAGTCTCTATTGAGAAAAGAAACCCTAGCCTCTCTTTTATAAGAGAGAGGTTTTGGAAAAATTGCAATGAAACCCCACAAGATAATGAAATAGAAGGAAATGCCCTATATATACACTCAACACACACAAATCCCATTTTAAGTTTAAGTAACCCCTTTCAGATCTCTCAGATAAAGGAAACCACTTAACAGAAGTTGCAGAAGTGTTCGTCCATAAATCAACTCCCTCTACTGTCATTAAAGCTGATATAATATTATGAGGTTATGTGATAGGGAGATGTGATAATTCTTCATAAATTGCTTCTATATTGCTTGGGATCGTCGTACTAGAAATCATCCCCTGAAATTCATCATTGGATCTGTGAGAATAGTTAGGGGTTTAGCACAAAGTAAACATTCCTCAAGAATTTCATGAATGTAATGCATTAAGAAATCACTAGTCTTTTCTTCCCTCTAGCTTTTCAGCAATCCACAAAAATCCTGTGTCTTGTATATATTCACTGCCCTCACTAGTTAACATCATGTCCACAGCATAAATTGTACGAATAACAAGCTCAACTTCTCCCGAGGAGAGCAATGAGTGAGGAAGTGAGGGATACGAAGCAAAAGAAATGAACAACAGATGGGGGCACAAGTGGAGGGGAATGGGAAGTAGGGTAGTGAAGCGAGCAAACGGGGAGCCTGATGTGGGAATGCAAGATGAATGGAAGGGAGCAAAAGGGGAATTCAAGACGGCATAAAGTTAGCAGGGCAAGCAAGGGTGAGGAATCTAAGTCAAAGGGAAAGCACATGTGTACAGGAAAAATAGGTATTCAATTAGCAGAAAACCTAGAACCATATTTACACAAGGAGAGGGGCTAGGGGGCAATTATAGGTAAGCCCAACAGATAAATGAGTGGGGGAATAAAAGTCCATTTTTTGTGTTTTCTTGCTTTGACAATGCCACGGATCAATATGATCGAATCCTTCGATGGTATCTTAGGTTAATCCAGGTTTTACAAAAAATCTCACATTTTAAGCTTTTAAAACAGATCCTGATTTATATGCTGTAACCAGTTGACTAACTTCACGGTCAGTTAAAGTGTAGTCACATCTAGTAACAGAATCAAACATCATTGGATACTGATGGGACAAATGAGCAAGTTGATTATTTTACGGGACCTATATGCCTTTATATAGAGAAAGGCACAAGGGAAAAATAACACACCCTTATACAAATAAATACAAGAACAAACCATATTAAAATAGTGCATAACTCAACACTCCCACTTAAGTTAGAATATACACATCTGACATGCTCAGCTTGAAACACAACTCAAAACACTTCTTTGAGGGTGCTCTGGTAAAGATATCTACAATATGTTCTGCAGTAATAATATAAGGTGTTGAAATCTTCCCCACTAGAATAGCATTTCAGATGAAGTAACAATCCACTTCTATATGCTTCGTTCGCTCATGAAAAGTTAGATTATTGGCAATAAAGGTTGCAGCATTGTTTGTCGGTAGAACACGTATTAGTTTTATTTGGAATTGTTTGTCTTGTTTCTTGTTCAATTGGACTTATGATGTAATTTTCCCAACACCTCTCTCTATATAAAGAGGTGTAGGGTTTCATTTGATAATAAGACAAGTTATTTTCTCCGACTTGGTATCAGAGCGGCGATCCTAGGTCAGCAGTTTGCTATCCCACCTCCCACAAGCCTCCGTACCCCCTACCAAAACCCTAATCTCCTGTTTCACACCCGTGGGAGTCTCTGCTAGGAAGCCACCAGCCGCAGCCAACCCTAAGAGACCGCCAGTGCGACCACAGCGAATGCTGGTGCTCATCGTCGGCTGCTGCTAGCCCTAACGGGGCCCCTCCGAGCGCCACAAGGCACCGTTGCCCTTCTGTAGGCAATGGTTCCCGCTCCGAGAGGCCTTGCAATGCCGCCTCTCGCGCTACTCTCATCGGCTGGAGGTCGCAGCGCCGCCCGAGATCAACCTAGCACCTCGAAGCATCGCTCCTGCGCCACCCCTGACCTCGGGACAGCGCCGCCCGACGCCGAAGCACCACCTTTGACCACTGAGGCACCACCACTACCGCCGCCCATCACCTTCAGATTGCGGTGGTGGTTATCGGGGTCAATTGTGCCTGCCCAAGCGCATTGAGGATCATTCCTAACATCCTAACATGCGCTAAAACCTGATCCACAAGGTCTCTGTGATTCTTGAAATGTTATCTAGGGTTTCTTTGCCTTAGATCTCATGTTCAAGAGATCACTTTTCTCTGATTATGAAGTTTTCATATCTAAATATTGATTTCAAATCACATCTGAGGCATCTTGTGGCAGTCCTAAGGCACGATGGCCTCCTCAGATTCTTCAGAAGTGTCGTCGGTTACCGTTATAGACAACAGAGGTTATAAATCTCCTTTCTTTGTTCCCATCTCCAAGTTGAATGAGGCCAATTATGCTAGATGGTCTTGGACGTTCCTCATGACCGTTGAGGGGCATGATAAAGAACTCTTACTATTGGAGATGGAGTCACAAGATAAAACAGGGAAGAATGCCACGTGGAAGAAGGATAATTCCATGATTCATGCATGGATCATGAATTCTGTTGAATCTCAAGTCGGTGATGGGATCAAGTACCACAAGATCACCAAGGAGATGCAGGATTCTCTACATGACACATATTTTCATGAAAAGAATTCCAGAAAAGTGTTTGAGATTCACCATGCTCTTGGTAGTCTCAAACAGGAGGGTTAGTCACTGTCGCAGTACTATGCCACCCTGAAAGGGCCCCTTGAGAAATATAATGTCTACCGACCTGTCTGCACTTGTGCCACTTAGAGGGCACATAGGAAGGAGTATGTTGTCCTTCACTTTCTTGACGGGCTTGGACCAGACTATGAGGCTGCTAGGTCCCAGAACCTTACTCTGGCTGAGCTTCCATCTCTGCAGGAGGCTTATAGCAGCATGAGCAGAGTGGTTATTAGGCCACCTGTGTCAGAGAGTGGACAGACGACCCTTGTGCTTGTTGCTACCGCACGTGGATGACGTAGTGCTCCATCCAACAGGGGGAGAGGTCGTGGTGGTCGGCATACGAGTAGTAAACCTCGCACCATTTGCTCGCATTGTGGAAAGGTTGGCCTACATAGGCTTCTTGCTAGATGAAGCATGATCGATCTCCCATGGCCAACCAGGCTGTCTCTCTAGAGAAGGGGAGCGACATGGTGTCTCGTGCAAATTATGATATTGTGATCCAGTATCACTCTCAGCCGACCCAAGAGACTACTACTACCACTGCAGATACTGTTACCGACTACTTCAGGTATGACTTCCGCTTACAGGTCTGGTAACGCTGACAGTACCTTGTAGTTAATGGATTCTGACACATCTCAACATCACAGTGGGGATGAAACATGTTTTGGACAGGTTCATAATGTTCCCTTGGGGAGATCTGTGCAGGTAGCAAATGGCAAACAGTGTAAGATTCATGGCAGAGGAGACGTAGCAATGACACCTACTCTGACGTTGCTTAACGTTCTTTATGTTCCAGAATTTCCTATTAGTCTTTTATATATTAGTAGAATTACAAAAGACTTGCACTGTCGTACAATATTTGATGAGCTAAACTGTATTTTTCAGGACAAACTCACGGGAAGGACGATTGGTGGCGGACATGAGAAAAGGGGTGTGTATCACCTGGTCCAGAATCCAGTTGCTACTATGTGTAAGGGCGAGATTGCATTTAGTGTTGGTACAACTCTTTAGTGGCATCATCGTCTTGGGCACCCATCATTGGATAGGCTTCGAAGTGTCATTCCTCATATTTCACCGGCTACGGAGATTTTGTGAGATGTATGCCAACTGGGAAAGCATCACAGGACCAGTTTTCCTACTAATTCATCTCACAGTTTTAATGCTATATTTGATTTACTGCATATGTATATATGGGGACGGAGTTGTATCCCTAACAGACTGGGTCATAGGTTTTATCTACTTGTTGTGGATGATTTTTCCAGGATGTCATGATTATTCCTTTTGAAAAATAAATCTGATGTTGGGTCAGTAATTGAAATATTTATCTTACAAATAAAGACTCAATTTTGTACTATTGTGAAGATTGTGTGATCTAATAATGCTTTAGAGTTCTATACATCTAAGTTCGCAGCCTTTTACAACTCTCTTGGAATTGTTCATCAGACATCCTGTCCACATACGTCGCAACAGAATGGCGTAGTGGAAAGAAAGCACTGTTACGTGCTTGATGTGGTTAAAACGTTATTGATCCAGCACAATGTGCCACAGGTGTATTGGGGAGATGCAGTATTAACTGCATGTTATTTAATCAATAGATTGCCTAACTCAGCCAAACAAGAGCAAGTTCTGTGGCTGGTTCTCTATCCTGAGAAAGATCAATTAACTGTTCCACCTCAAGTGTTTGGCTGTGTTGCCTTTGCTCACATTCTTGGACCTGGCAGAGACAAGTTGGCTCCAAAAGCAGTCAAGTGTGTTTCTAGGATATTATATCACTCAGAAAGGATACAAATGCTATGACCCCCGTGGTAAGAAACATTATGCGACTGCAGATGTCACATTTCATGAGCTCATTCCTTATTTCTCTACAGATGGTCATCAGGTGACATTTAAGAGAGATTTTGCTCCAATGCCTATTCCACAAGTTCCCTTGGAACAAATTCCTATTACACATCATGAGGATATACCTATCACAGAAACTTCTATGAGGTAGAAAGCGGAGACTACTCAGGTGTATAGTCTACCTGTGATATACAGACAGTATGCATAGTGATAAAAACGCACCCCCACTACACGTCAGCCACCTATCTCCTAACCTAGTCAAAGATGCGTTGATACTGACGCTAGTTTTCTTAATGGTGCTTATGCAAGTCCATCCGATAAGTCTCATACTCCGGTTGCTACTAAGCATAGTGAGGAAGATCTTGATCTTCCAATTGCTATTTGAAAGGCTCCACGCAACTATGCCTAGTATCATAATGTACAGACAGTCTCCACTGCCAACCTTCGTAGTTCCTTTTCTACTTTCACAACGACTCTATCTGCAACGCATGTTCCTACCTCCCATCAACAAGCCATGCTGGATCCAAACTGGCGTCATGCCATGGAGGATGAGATAGTTTTTCTACAGTCTAGAGGGCCATGGGATTTGACCGCCTTGCCTCCTCATGCCAGAACAGTTGGATGCCCTTATCTCTTTGTCGTTAAATACAACTCAGACGGCACGATATCTCGCTACAAGGTGAGACTCGTGGCAAAGGGATTTACCCAAACATACGAGGTAGATTTCTTCGATACCTTCTCTCCAGTTGCTTAACTGTTTACTGTTAAGATTTTGATGTCTGTAGTAGCTCACTGTGACTGGCCTCTTCATCAGTTGGATGTCAAGAACGTATTCTTGTATGGAGATTTTCACGAGGAGGTCTATATGGAACAACCTCCTAGGTTTGAGGCTAAGGGGGAGTGTGTATGCAGATTAAAGAAAGCCATATATGGCTTGAAGCAAAGTCCAAGAGCATGGTTCTAGAGTCTCTCGGAGGAGGTACATGTAATGAGACTTATAAGGTCCTCTGCTGATCACTCTTTGTTTGTCAGGAAGAGTAAAGGGGAAGTGGTTGTACTCCTTGTCTATGTAGATGATCTAATCCTCACTGGAGATGATTTTACTAGGATGGCTGAAGTAAAAAGGAAGTTGGTTGATACCTTCATGATGAAGGATCTGGGTGAGCTCAGATACTTTCTTGGGATTGAAGTGGCACGCAGCAGAAAGGGCATCGTTCTTAGTCAGCAGAAGTGTGCCTTTGATATCTTGCAGGAAACAAGAATGATGGGGTCCAAACCTACTAATATACCTATGGATCCTAAAGGACACCTCTATGATACTAAGTATCCACCTATAGATAGTAGATTATATAGGCAGTTGGTCGGTAAATTGTTGTATCTTACTATTACACGTCTGGATCTATCCTTTGCAGTAGGAAAGCTCAGCCAGTTCATGGACAAACCGACCAGGCAGCATTGGGATGCTGTTATACAGGTGCTTAGGTATGTAAAGAAAGCACCTAGCAGAGGTGTTTTATTTCAGAGGGGCACATCTATTAGTGTTGTTGGCTACTCTAATGCAGACTATGCAGGGTGCATGACAGACAGAAAGTCAACAACTGGATTCTGTACTTATATGGCAGGCAACTTAGTAAGATAAAGAAGCAAGAAACAGCAAGTGGTATCTAGGTCCAGCGGAGAATCAAAATACAGGGCGATGGCTCAAACAGCTGCAAAGATGGCTTGGGTCAAATCTGTTCTACATGATCTCCATATTCAATAAGAGGGACCAATAGAGATGAGATGTGATAATCACGCTGCTACCTAAATTGCAAACAACCCAATATTTCATGAGCAGACACAGCATGTTGAGGTTGATTGCCACTACACTAGAGACTTGATACAACGTGGAATTACTTACACTTCATCTGTATCGTCTGAAGATCAGATTGTAGACATATTCACGAAACCCCTTTCCAGATCTGCTTTTAATAAGTGTTGTTTCAAGTTGAGCATCATTGATATATATGCTCCAACTTGAGGGAGAGTGTTAGTAGAGCACGTATTAGTTTTATTTGGAGTTGTTTGCCTTATTTCTTGTCCTATTAGGCATATGATGTAATTTTCCCAACAGCTCTCTATATAAAGAGGTGTAAGGTTTCATTTGAGAATAAGACAAGTTATTTTCTGCGACTTTGTGATCACAGTACATGGGAGTGGCACTGAAGGTTGAAACACCTAGATCCTGTAAAATGGATCTCACCCACAACAGCTCACACGTGGTATGGATCATCACCCTATACTCAAGTCTCTACATTGGATCTAGAAACAACATTCTGTTTTTTCTCCATGCAACAAAATTGCCATCAACATAGGTGCAATAGCCTATGGTAGATCTTCTATCCTTATCTGCCCCAGCACAGTCAACATCTAAATAGCCTTATATGTCCAGATGGCCATGTTTCCCCAAGGAAAGTCCCTTTCCAGGAGCCTGGTTGAGGTACCTCAACACCTAACACACACCATCCCAGCATACCTCTATGGGAGATTGTATAAATTAGCCAAGTCTCCTAACAGCAACTGCAAATCAAGTTTGGTCATTGTTAGATACAAAAACTTCCCTGCTATTGCACGATATCTAGTCACATCCTAAAGCAATGGAATCTCAGAATTAGCAAGAGGAGTAGATAGATCCATTAAAACACTAGTAGCATTGCAACCAAGCATTCCCACCTCTCTCAACATGTCAAGCACGTACTTCCTTCGTGACAAAATAAGGCCACCATCAATGTGTTGCATCTCAGTGCCTACTGTAGAGATTCTAGGTGGGCAAAATATTTGTTGTTCATAAAAGGACTCTACCCCTCTTTATATAGAGAGGAAAAGGGGTATACATGGAAACAACCTAAACAACATATTACTAAAAATAGAATAACCAAATAAGGAGATAAAATCTCCAACTTTATTTCCTAACACTTCCCCGCAAGACAAGATGCGGGAGACAACGAAGTCTTTGATCCATAAGGTAGTGAAGGTCCACTCTCGTCGACGTGGCAGTCCGCTTCTTTGTGTCTTCAACCCTAGATGCCCCTTCTTGTATGCCTTCATAGAGCCAGTCAACGCTCGATTTATCTCAAAGTGCGTGAGAGTGCAACCCGAACTTTGACATCTTGAGGCGACTCCCGTCTTCAACTTGTATGTCTTTTACTCAACATCCAAGGACCCAACTGAGGGAACTCAAAACTTTGAGGGATTACAAACAAGTACCCCAACACCAAAAGACTTAAAAAAAAAAAAAACAGAAAACTAGACTTAAGCATAAAATAAACCCAAATAATATATATATATATTTTAAAAGACACCAAAAGACCTAAAGGGTTCCTCCTCTTCATTTATTCTTCTCTGCTGCCACACTCCTTCCGCTCTTCCTGTCATCACCGCCACCATCAGCTACCAATGGTGCTACCAGCGATGAAGATTTGGTCGGGTCCGTCGAGGAGAGGGGTCGACGTCGATGGCGCGCTCCGTGAACTTGGTCGTGGGGAGGTCGTAGGCCTCTAGAAGCTTCCTGATGAGTCGTTCTCCCCCACGCACCCCGTCGTCCTCGTCGTTGCTGCCGTAGCCGTCGCCACTACCTGCGCGATCGTCCCCACGAGGGCCTCCGTTGGCCCTTACGTGGTCCTCTTCCTCGCACATAAGGGTCAACCTGGCACCCATGGGTGGAATTGGAGGGCACGACATCGCCCTGGTGAACCGCATCGTCCTGGTGACGTCACAGCTGAAGCAGAAGAGCTTCGCCACATGCCCCACATCTTCAACAAGGTCCTCGAGCTCCCCCAGTTGCTGCCGCTACGGTTGATGCTCCATTGATGACGACAATGACAAGTCCACACCACCGCGTCCGAGCACGGCAAGTACACGAGGTTCGTGTCCTCGCCATCTCCGAGTGTGACGACGCCTCCTTTGCCTCATCGACCACCACTGTCAACACCACCAATCGCAGGGCCTTCCACGCCGTCTCCTTGCACCTCTTGCGGATGGAGACGAGCAATGGCGACCACAGCAGGGAGAGAGGAGATGTGTGGGAGAGAAGGCCTCTCCGGTGGCTCACCGGAGGCCAACGATGCTACCAAAGGACCTTCCCCCTTTAGAGTTTCTTCCTTTTTCTTCTTTTCTTTCTTTCCCACGAGATCAAACCCACTCTGATACCATGTAGAGATTTTAGGTGGGCAAAATATTTGTTGCTCATAAAGGGAGACCCTACCCCTCTTTATATAGAGAGGAAAAGAGGTATACAAGGAAACAACCTTTTACTAAATATAGAATAACTAAATAAGGAGATAAAATCTCCAACTTCATTTCCTTACACCTAGAAAATAATTTATCAGCCTCAAACCCTTAGTCACAAGCTGAGAGTGTAGGAATGTCTTAGTAGTCTCTATGCCCTCTTTATCACTTCCAAGGTTTAAAATATCGTGATATATCGGCGATATATCGCCGATATATCGATATCAATTGGGTTGGGTGGTATCAATATCACCGAAAGTATTTTTTTTCCTGGATATCGTGATATATCGACGATATGGGGTGATATCACCGATATATCGGCAATATCTCCAAGATATCGAGCGATATCCTCGATATGGCTTTCGGCAAGAAGGTTTAAACTGTTGGGTGGGCGGGAGGTTTGAAAGAGAGCTGGGTTTGGGCAAGAGATTTGAATGAGGTGAGTTGCTGGCCACACACACACACAAACAAAAAAAAAATCATCGATATCGGCAATATACACGTCCATCCTTTCATGCTATATTACACAAACACGTAAAAATTATCGATATCGATGATATACATGTTTTTAAGGCATCCTTTATGATATATTACACATGTAAAAAATCATCAATATCAGCAATATATACCTTTTCTAAGCATCCTTTCATGATATATTACACACGAAAAAAATCAAAGATATCGACAATAAACACGTTTTTTAGGAATCCTTTCATGATATATTACACACACGTAAAAAATCATCAATATTGACGATATACATGTTTTTTAAGTATTCTTTCATGATATATTACACACGTAAAAAATCATCGATATCAATGATATATCCTTGATATAACACATATACACATTTTTTAGACATCCTTTCATGATATATTATTCAAAAAAATGTTAACATTTAAATTTTCTGATATTTTGTGATATTTTATGCCTTTCTGAATGATTTTCCCAAAATTCACCGATATCAGCAATATATCCCTTTCTTGACTTGTTGATACAATATCGATATTCAAAACCTTCATCACTTCCTGTAAGTAAAATATCATCAACACACACAATTAGGATGAGTGGACCAGTAGTCCTGTGCATGGTGAAGACTGAAAGATAGGTTGTGGATCTAGAAAAGCCACACTCTTGAATAACCTTACTAAATCTCTCTATTGTGAGAACTCCCCATATTATTTTTAGTTATTTTTGGATTATTTGCTAGTTTATTATTTCTAGTTAGTTCTCTGATGTAATTTTCCCAACACCTCTCTCTACATTAAGAGTCGTAAGATTTTTTTTAGAATAAGATCATTTCTTTTCTTTGACTTCGTATCATAGAGGTGAACCTAAGTCGATGCTCTGGCATCCCACCGAAATAAGCCTCCTATCCAAACCACCTAAACCCTAATCTCTCATCTGCTCTCCACTCCACGTTGTCGGCTTGCCTATCAACAGCCATAGCGATAGCCAAGGTTCAGGAAGTCAGTATGCGATGTGGTCAATTGGGTCACCGCATAGCGAGTATGCAGTATTCGGAGGAGTATGCAGACGAGTATGCGGTTTTGCATTTTTTATTAAAAAAATAAAATAATTAGTTAATTTATTAAATTTTGTGTTATATGCAATGTTATAATCATGCAAATGTCTCAAGTAGTATAATTAAAAACTATAGTTAATACTACTCTTTGATTACTATATAACCTACAATATAAAAGATTTGACATCTAGAAACAAGAAAATATAAAGCTACAGGAGAAATAATTTTATTAGACAAACATACAAGAAACAAAAAAACGTGTAAAATACAAATATAAACAAACATGGATAAACATTCATAAAGTATAAACATACATGTAAAATACAAATGAAAGACATCCACGAAACATAAAAACGTTCAAATAGACGTGGATAATCGTTTATCCAAGATACATGTTTTTATACAAGCACATAAAAAAGTAGCAGTAGGGTCAACGAGAGGAGGGGTTACCCAAAACAACCGTTGCAGCCAATCTTCAATGCTCCCCAACTGCTGCAGCCGGCGATGGCGGCGATGGAGAGGCGATGGTCGCGCCGGAGAGCGATGGAGAGGCGACAGGTTTTGGGTTCTGCTGCTGGGGTTTAAAGGCGATGGTTTCAATCATGATTCATATGGGGTTATTTGGGGGGATGGGTTATTTGGGGGTTATTTGGGGAAAATTTGCTTGGGGGTTCAAGATGTCTGGTTTGTAAGTGGATTTTTTTTATGTGGGAACCTGAAATTATTTTTTTCGTGGGTTTTTTCTGAGAAGACTCCATTGGTGGATCTATCTCAAAAGCGGGTGACTACTCAACCGAGTAAATGCCTACTCGGTCCGACTACTCTCCCAGACCCGCTTATAGCACCGCATTGCATTATACGGCTCGGGGAGGGGTCCACCTACGACTATGTGACCACCTACTCGACCTAGGTGGCCAACTTCCTGAACACTAGCGGTAACAACAGTGGTAGGAGCACCGACCGCCCTTGCACCGATGAGGGGAGGATTTCAGGTTAGATCACCTATTTCATTAATTCATGATGATTCTACATATCAGAAAAGTCTGTTTCATATCTAATTTTGACAATTTACTAATCTTCTGGGCATCATGGCTACGTCTTCATCTACAGTGTCATCGGAGACAACTCCAAATAGCGGAGTCTACAAAAACCCGTTCTTCATTCCCATTATGAGTTAGATGAGACCAACTATGCTCATTGGTCACAAATGTTCTGTCGAGGGTCATGATAAGGAACACACTCTTCTTAAGCCAGAGCCGCGGAAAAAGACAGAAAAATACACCACATGGAAGGGCAACGCTTTGGTGAGAGCATGGATTATGAATGGTGTTTTGCCTTGGATTGGAGATTGAAGTATACACTACAAAACCACTAAGGAGATATAGGATTCTCTTCATGACACATTCTCATGAAAAGAATTTCAGTAAAGTGTACCAGATCTACAATGACATGTTTACCCTCAGGCAGCAGGGCTAACCACTGCCTCAGTACTATGCCACCCTGAAGGGGCTTTTAAATAAGTATAACGCATGTAGACTTGTATGCACGTGTACTAGTCCGCGAGGGTACCACAAGCAAATAGCGGTTCTTCACTTTCTATCTGGTTTGGGACCAAAGTATGAAACTGACTCTGTCGGACCTTCCATCTCTTCAGAAAGCATATAGTCATCTCAGCAGGATCACTGTCACCCCTTCTTCACCAAAGGCAGTGGAACAGACCTCTACACTAGTAGTTGGTGGAAGTCATGGCGACTGTGGTTCTCCATCTACTCCTGGTCGTAGACGTGGTAGAGGACAAACTGGTAGAGCTCGCCCCACATACACTTGTTGTGGTTGTATTGGTCATGTTGAGGCTTCATGTTGGACTAAGCATGAGAAGCCTCCGATGGCCAATCAGGCACTGACTACTTTTGAGGCAGAGTCAAACACTATGTCTCGAGAAGAGTATGATGCTGTGGTCTAGCGACATGCCTAAATGACTCAAGAGACACCCTCTTCATCTTTTGATACAGTTGCCATTGCTTCCTCGAGTATAGATTGTGCCTCTGGTGTTTCTGATAGGGTTTCTGGCAGTACCACTTGGCTTGTTCATTCCAATGCTTCACGTCATTTGAGTGGTAATCATAATTGTTTTTAGCAGCTTCAATCAATCCCTCCTAGTAGGACAGTTTAGGTCGCAGATGGGCGACATTTCAAGGTTGATGGTTAGGGGGAGGTGGCAGTTACCTTAATATTTTATTTGTTCCAAACTTTCCTATTAGTTGCCTGTTAGTAGAATTAAGAGGGATCTTAATTATAGGACAATCTTTGATAATGTTGGCTACGTATTTCAGGACAAGCTCACAAGGAGGATGATTAGTGGCAGACATGAAGAAGGGGGTGTGTATCGCCTGTTTCAGACATCAGTTGTAACTTCTTGCCAAGACAAGGTGCGTTTTGCTACAAGGAGTGCTTTGCAATGGCACAATCATCTTGGCCATTTACCTCTGGACAAGCCCTATCGTATTATCCCTTACCTTTTGCCAGCTACTAAGATCCATTGTGATGCACGCCAAATGGGGAAACATCGTAGAGCCACCTATCTTTCTAGTTCTACTATTGGTGAGTTTATTTTTTATTTATTGCATCGAGATATCTGGAGTCCCAATCATATTCTAGATCGACTGGGCCACCGATATTATTTGGTGAGTTGATAATTGTTATAGAATGTTATAGTTATTTCTGTTAAAGAATAAGTCTACTGTTGTGACAGTAATTGAGACATTTATTATTTAAATAAAGAATTTAGTTTGCTTCTTCTGTCAAGGTTGTTCGTACAAATAATACTCTTGAATTTTGTACTGCTTAAATAACTACATTTTACAATCACATGGTATTATTCATCAAACTACCTAACCCCATACGTCGGCAAAGTAAAAACGCAGACATCTTTTGGATGTGGTCAAGACTTTACTAATTCATCATAATGTTCCCTTAGTGTATTAGGGAGATGTAGTGCTTACTACATGTTATTTGATTAATAGGATGCTCAGTTTTGTACTATCTGAGTAGGTGCCATGGAAGATATTATATCCAGACTGAAAGTTGTTTCAGTTGCCACCCCAAATTCTTGGTTGTGTAGCCTTTCTTCACATTATTGGGCCTAACAGAGATAAATTGGCCCCACGGATAGTTAAATGTATTTTTCTGGGTTATAATCATACTTGGGTTACATATATTATGATCCATTGCAGAAGAGGCATTACGTTAGTACGAATGTCACCTTTCATGAGGCAATGCCATACCTTTCAGTGACTGGGCGCCAGTTGTCTTTTGAGGCAGAGGTAGCATTAATGCCGATTCCTCCTGCTCAGTTAAGAGATTTTATTATCTCTCAATCTACATCACCAAGCACTACAGAAAGAGTCGTTACTCAATTCAGAGATCCTCCTATGTCATATAGATTACTTATAATATATCGACAGCACACCCACTACTTCAGCACCATCATCCTCCCCACAGAAGGTGTGTGTCTACTGGTGATCCTACATGTGGTGATACTAGTCCTAGTGATGATGTACCATTGGCTTCTAAGCCTCCTATTGAGGATGCTGAGCCCCCTCTTGATAATCTTGATCTTCCGATAGCTATTCATAAAGCGCCCTGAAGTTGTGCCCAATATCAGGTGGCTAGGGTTCTTTCTACTAACCGCCTCAGTCATGCTTTTGCTCTTTCCACTAAGACCATCTTCTACTCAAATACTGGCTACATACCAACAAGCGATACTTAATCCAAAGTGGCGACAAGCAATGGAGGATGAGATGGTCACACCCCAATCACAGGAGACATGGGAGCTTACTACGCTTCCACTTGGTGCACATATTGTTGACAGCCATTGAGTCTTTGCCTTGAAATACAATCTTAATGGATCTATTTCTCAGCATAATACTCGCCTTGTGGCGAAGGGATTCACCTAGACATATAAGGTGAATTTCTCTGACACCTCTCCTGACAGGCATGCCATAGTACGAATTCTCATAGCAGTTACAGCACATCTAGATTGGCCACTACATCAGTTAAATGTAAAAAATGCTTTCTTATATGGTGATCTTCACAATGAGGTATACATACAATAGCCCCCAAGTTTTGAGGTTACGGGGGAGTGTGTATGCAAGCTCAAGAAGGCAATTTACGAACTCAGGCTAAGTCCACGAGCCTAGTTCCAGAAGTTGTCAAAGATTATTGAAGGACCGACGCTCAACCGATCATCATCAGATCACTCCTTGGTTATGCGGAAGACACAGAATGGGGTTGTTGTTCATGTCTATGTAGACGATCTTATTATCACCAGTGATGATGCAGCGGGGATAACTGAAGTCAAGCAAAGTTTATCTAAAAAATTCGTCATGAACGACTTGGGTCCTCTATGATATTTTATGGGCAATAAGGTGGCAAGAGACAAATAAGGTATTATACTCAGTCAGAGGAAATATGCACTTGATGTATTATAAGAGACTGGGATGTTGGGGGTAAAGCCAGCCAATATACCTATGGATCCTAAGATGCACCTATATGATACATAGTCAGAAGTCGTAAAGAGCAGAGGATACAAATAATTGATTGTGAAGCTCTTTTATCTTACCATTACATGTCCAAATATTTCTCTTACTGTAGGTAAGCTTAGCTAGTTCATGGATAAGTCAACCAAGCAGCACTGGGATGCTGCAATGCAGGTACTCAGGTACTTAAAGTGAGCACCAAGACAGGGATTACCATTCAGGAGAGGCAAGTCCATGACTATTGTAGGATATTCTAATGCAGACTATGCTGGATGTCTTTCAGATAAGAAGTCTACCACTAGCTTCTGCACTTATGTAGCTAATAACCTGGTTACATGGAGAAGCAAAAAGTAGAGTGTGGTATCTCAATCCAATGCTAAGTCAAAGTATCGAATTATGGCACAGACAGTAGCTAAGTTAGTATGGGTGAGCTCTCACCTACTTGATTTGCATATTGAGATTGAGAAGCCCATGGAGATGAGATTCAATAACTGTCTGCCAACAGATATTGCTAATAATCCTATGTTTCATGAGCGTACAAAACATGTAGAGATTGATTGTCATTATACCAGAGATCTGATTTACAGATGGCTTCTCTACACTACACCTATCACCTTAGAGAACCAAACTGCAGATATGTTTACTGAGTCTCTTGCTAAGTCCATTTTCGATGCATGTTGTGACAAGCTAAGCATGATTGACATCTATACTTCAGCTTGAAGGGGAGTATTATGAGAACTTTCCATATTATTTTTAGTTGTTTTTTAACTGTTTACTAGTTTATTATTTCTAGTTGATTCTCCAATGTAATTTTCCCAATACCTCTCTCTATATAAAGAGGTGTAGAGTTTCTTTGCAAAATAAGATCATTTGTTTCCTTTGACTCTCTTAACCCAAGCCCATGGACTCTTCTTCAAACCATAAATAGCCTTCTTCAATTTGCATACCTCCCGACACTCCCCCTTGAAGAACAAACCTAGGAGGTTGCTGTATACAGACCTTTTTTTTAAAGCTTACCATAGAGAAATGCATCCTTAATATCGAACTGAAAGATGGGCTACCCACTATTCACAGCCAAGGATAGGAGAATCCGTATAGAATTGAGGCGAGCTACCGGAGAGAACATCTCATAGTAATCAACACCAAAGGTTTGTGTGCAACCCTTAGCAACCAACCGAGCCTTTAACTATTCAACAAAACCATCCGGACGACACTTAAGGGCAAACACCCACCTACACCCACAACCGTAGCACCCGGGAGTAGGTCAATAAGCTCCCAGGTTCCACAAGATTAAAGAGAAGCCATCTCTTCTTCCATAACTAATGTCCAGGAAACAAAATATTTGGTACAAGATCGTTGTGGCTTCCTCTAGAAAATAAGATCCACAAATGTTACCTCAAGTGTTGTGTGCTATGGATCTTCTGTCAAATCTGCAGGACCAGCAGAGGATTAAGTAGGAATAGTAGAAAGGCTCACCTTCTGGAGAGTTGGCTACAATCCTACACTGGAAATGTCTACAAAAGGTATTTGTAACCTTAAGATGTCTAGGAAAAGTGTCTCCAGTAGGAATATTCATCTGAGGTAGGCTAGTCTCAAAGGGCACTAGTAGCGGCGTTAATGGCACAGGAGTCGGTACATCCTGTGTAACAGAAGACAATTTTCTTATAGCAAAATAATAGGGAATCTCTTCAAAGAACCTAACATCTACACTGACATAAAACCGATGAGCTAGAGGATCATAGCACCTGTACCGTTTTTGGGTGCTAGAATATGCCACGAACATACATTTAACTGACTGAGGAGATAATTTGTTCACCTTGAAAAGGTTAGCAAAACATATGCACCCAAAAACTTCCCAAATCTCTCTACTATTATTAAGCAAGATTATAGTGCAGTATCTTATTATTGAGACCGCATGTCAAACCTCTACTCTTGCTGCAACCCCTGGATGTGGTAAAAGTGTCTCCTCTACACGTGGCTGTGGCCATGGTCGTGGATTTGTAGGACATGATCGTACCCCGTGTACCTACTATGGATGTCCAGGACACTCAGAGGCTACCTGTTGAACCAAGCATGGTTGTCCTGCAGTAACAAATCAGGCTGCTAAGTCTACAGCATTTCTTCTGAGACAATATCTCAGGCTGAGTTTGATGATCTCCTGCAACATTTTTCGCAGCTTTCACAATCGGTAGTACCTTCCTTTTCTAATACAACATCCCTTGCCTTCACCTCCTTATGTACTGAGCTATCTTGCCCTTTTTCTGTGTTACAGCAGGTTGGAGATTGGTTGATAGATTCAAGTGAATCATGCCACTTATGCGGGAGCCAAAGCATATTCCCATCTCTCAGATCAATGCCTCTAGGACACATAATTTAGGTGGTAGATGAGAGACCTTCCCATGTTACAGGCCAGGGGGAGATTACAATATCCTCTATATTACTCTTGCCTAATGTGTTTTTTGCACTTGATTTCCTAATGAGTTTATTGTTTGCCAGTCGTATTACAAAAGAACTGAACTGCAAAGAAATTTTTGATGCCCAGTTAAGGCTGTTAAATAGGTCGAGTCGGGTTAGACCCGACCCGTTTAAACCAAACCCATTTATAAACAGGTCGGGTCAGGTCCAACTCGTTTATTAAACGGGTCTATATATTCCAACCCAAACCCAACTCGTTTACACTCGTCAAACCCAACACGACTTGTTTAACCTATTTACCAACGGGTTAAATGGGTTAAATGGGGGAATTTTTTTCTCATTAGTCGGGTTTATCGGGTTAACCGGATTCGTGGGGGTAAACCCGAACCCGACCCGTTTAATAAACGAGTAAAATGGGTTTAAACCCATTTAACGTAAACAGGTTCGAGTCGAGTTAGACAGGTTCGATTTTCTTTTACGGCCTTATGCACAGTCATGTGTCTTGCAGGATAAGCTCAAGGGGAGGACATGAAAAAGGGAGGGTATACCGCCTGAGCCAAACTACTGTGTTGCAATTGGCCACGAGGAGGTTGCTTTTGCCACTGGATCTACCTTCCAGAGGCACGTCCACCTTAGTCATCTTTCCTTGGATAGGCTCCGACGGGTTATATCTCATATTTCTTCCACAACCGTCATTTCTTGTGATGCTTGTCAACTTGACAAAGCAACATCATGCTACTTTTTCATCATCTCAGAAGGCTAGATATGCTTCCTTGTTTAAACTTATTCATATAGATGTGTGGGGACCTAGTCATATTCTTGATAGGTTAGGTCACCATTTCTTTTTGGTCATTACTGATGATTTTTCTCATGTCATGGGTATTTCTATTGAAGAATAAGATTGTTATTGGTTCTATTATTGAAATTTTCGTTATTAAAATAAAGGATCGATTTTCTATTACTATTAAATCTTGATAATGCTTTGAAATTATATACATATCGCTTACATTCCTTTTATAAATCTCATGACATTATTCATCAGACAACTTGTGCCCATTCTTCTCAGCAAAATGATGTTGCTGAGAGAAAACATCGCCACCTTCTTGATGTTACATGCACCTTACTTATACATCACTCTATGTCATCTCTTTACTGGGATGATATTGTTTTGACTACCTTTTTTTTTTATTAATAGGATACCCAACTCTGCAATCCATGAACAAATTCCACGGAGTATCTTGTATCCAGATAAGGAGTTGTTTCCTATTATTCCCAAGGCTTGTTCATGATTTTACTCCTAGACGGGATGAACTAGCACCTAGGGCGATGAAATGTACTTTCCTAAGATATTCTAGGACTCAAAAAGGATATCATTGTTTTGATCCTTTATCTGCTCATCACTTTATTCCTGCAAATGTTACTTTCCATGAGTCTATTGCTTATCTTTCCATTGTTGGGCATGATATTTGTTACTAATGCTAATGCGACTCCTATGCCTGTTCCTCATGTCCGTATTGAGCAAATTCCTATTACTACAGCTACTACAATTACTACAACCCATATGAACTCCATAGATACAATGAGCCTATTGTTACCTACAGACAGCCTCATACTACATTGCAGATACCCCAACCTTCACCACCACCATCCTCCCCAGCAAGGTTTTAAAAAACACAAGGCGGTACGAGGTGATTTGCCTTCATTGAGGTGAGGCGTAAGCCTCGAGGCGGTCAAGGCATAAGCCTCAGGTTTTGAATGGAAAATTAAAAAAATGGCATAAATATATACTTGTTAAGTACTAATAATGAAAAAAAAAAAAGTAAAAAACATAGATACATGTAACTTTTTTCTATCACAATATTTAAAGAGTAAAATTAGACAAGAGACGACATTTAAATAAAAGGTAAACCTCCAAACATTATAGAAAATTAGAAATTAAATTTACCAAAACTCCAAAATGAGTTAAATTTCATATGATAAAAATTATCGCAAGTAAACAAAGTAAGCATAATGAATTATATTGACTCTACCAATTATCTATAAAAAAATCCAATTCTCATGACTCAAATTATAAGTAACGAGTCTAATAACTAATCTCGTAACTCACAAGCCATCATTCACAAACATAGAAAAAACCTAATGAAACCTAAACAAAACCATTGACAAACATATGATGTCATCGACATCCTAGAAAATACAATAAATATATGATATCTCCATCTCTCATACTATTAAATAACACATCAATGACAAACTTAACCTAAAAACCTAAATGAAACCTAAACAAAATCTATAAATAACATATATAATAAAGGAACATTTTGTCGTAGATAAATAACATATACAATAAAATGACATAAAAAAGACCTAAATAAAATTTAAACAAAACCTAAACTTACTGTTTAGTAGTAAGACCATGTGGAGATGTGAAGAACAGGCATTGAAGTTGGTAGCCATGAACCTTTGGTGATGCGATGACAAAGGGTTCTGCGCTCTTTGGTCACCCATTTGCAACCTCTAGCAACCTGTGTTGGACCTCCAATAAGGTGGGAACTATTTTTCAAGAGCGTGGACAACGATGGGCTCCTTGGGGTTTTAGGCAATGGATTTTAGGTTTTGGAAAAGGGTTTGAATGAGGACTTTGGAGGGATTTATTTGTGGAAAAAGATCCTGTGCAAGTCACACAACCATCTAAAAGGGTCTTTTAACTGAGGCTAAGGGCCTTTCAACTGAGGCTATAGCCTCACTTTCGCCTCAGCACCTCGACACCGCCTCGACCAAATGAGGCTCACGCCTCATGGTGCAACCCTAAGACTATAGCCTCAAGGCATTTTCCTAGCGCCTCGCCTTGAGGCATACGCCTCGAGCACCTCGAGGCGCACCTTTTAAAACAATGCTCCCTAGAACAGGTGAGCATGGAGTTTTTTGATACTAATGATACTCTACTTAGTGGTGGTGCTAGGTGACACTATTTGAGGAGATGAATAAGGGGATATGCCAGTGGAGGATTTAGATCTTTTGGTTGCTATTCGGAAGGTGCCTGCACGTGTGCTACATATCATGTGGCAAGGCAGGCAGCTTAGTTACTGACAATCTTGAGAAGGCCTTAAGTAGCTTTTGCCATGCACTTGCTACTACAGAGATACCTTCTACCTATCAGGAAGCTATGTTCCATCCAAACTGGTGCCAAGCCATAGAGGATGAGACGGCTGCACTCCAAGCTCGTGGCACGAAGGGGCTCAAGCCATTACCTTCAAGAGTTGCAATAGTGGGTTGTTGTTGGGTGTTTGCACTCAAGTACAACCTTGATGGGTTATCACCAGATATAAGGCTCGTCTGGTGGCAAAAGGCTTTACTCAGACTTACGAGGTTGATTTCTTTGATACTTGGCCTTAGACTTACAAGCTTGATTTCTTTGATACTTTCTCCCCAATGACATGCCTATCTACTCTTCGTATACTGATTTCTATTGCAATTCAAAAGAATTGGCAATTTCACTAGCTAGATGGGAAGGATCCCTTCCTACATGCAAATCTTCATGAGAAAATTTATATGCAGCAACCCCCAAGTTATGAGATTCAGGAGGAATGTGTATGCGATCTACGAAAGGCTATTTATGACCTGAAGTAGAGTCCCAGAGCTTGGTTCCAGAAACTCTCTCAAGTGGTGGAGTCAGTTGGCTTCCAGAGGTTATCTGCTGACCATATGGCGCACATCTTGTTGGAGCGAGGTGGGTTTTTGCCTCGAAATACAACCCTAACGAGTTTATTTCTCAATACAAAGCTCGTCTTGTGACCAAAAGATTCACTCAAACTTATGGAGTGGATTTCTTTAACACCTTCTCGCCAGTGGCTCAGTCCTCTACGATTCGTATTCTTATTTCTGTGGTTGCACACTTTGATTGGGCACTTCATCAACTGGACATCAAAAATACTTTTCTTTATGAAGATCTTCAGGAGAAGATATACATGTGACAGCCTCCAGGATTCGACGTTCAGGGAAAGTGCATGTGCAAACTACGTAAGGCAATCTATGGCCTTAAGTAGAGTCCCAGAGCATGGCTCTAGTGACTATCAAAAGCACTGTCAGTGATTGGATTACCAAGGTCTTCGTCTGACCATTCTTTGTTTGTGAGAAAGACCAGTAGAGGTGTTGTGGCTCTACTTGTGTATGTAAATCATCTTATTCTCATAGGTGATGACCTGGCTAGTATATCCCAAGTCAAGGAGTATTTGGCACAACAATTTGTAATGAAAGACCTTGGGAGACTCAGGTACTTCCTTGGAATTGAGATTGCCACGAGCAATAAGGGGAATGTTATGTCCCAGAGGAAGTATGCTTTGGATATTCTTCAAGAGGCTAGCATACTTGGGTCTAAGAGAGCAAATATCCATGTAGATCCAAAGGTTCACTTATTTGATGAGTCCGCTCGACTAATGGATAAGAAGGCATATAGGCAGCTTGTAGGAAAATTGCTCCATCTAACTATCACTAGGCCAGATATCAACCTTACAGTGGGCAAGTTGAGTTGGTTTCTAAACAGGCCTATAGATAAGCATTGGCATGTAGAAATGCAGGTGTTGAGGTATATCAAGAAGGCTCTAGGCTAAGGGCTTCTTTTCCAAAGAGGAGCTCCTATGACTGTTGTTAGGTACTTTACTGCCGACTACACAGGTGATATTGAGGACAGGAGGTCCACCATAGGTTTATGTACCTTTGTTGCAGGAAATCTAGTGACATGGAAAAGCAAGAAGCAAAGCATGGTGTCACGTTCCAGTGCTGAATCAGAGTACCATGATATAGCACATACTACTGCTGAGATGATCTGGATAGTCATTATTGAAGGATCTCCATGTTACTATTGAGGAGTCTATAAAGATGTACTGTGATAACAGAGTTGCCACATATATAGTTAATAATCCTATATTTCATGAACGGACGAAGTATGTGGAGTTAGACTGCCACTATATTAGAAGCCTAATTCAGCAAGGCCTACTTCACACTTCCTGTTTAGCTTCATCAGAGCAAATTGCAGACATGTTCACCAAGTCCTTATCACGCCCCGTGTGTGAGAAGTGTAGAAATAAGCTGAGCATGGTTGATATATATGCTCCAGCTTAAAGGGGAGTGTTACGTTCTATTATGAGAGCATTCATGTCATTTTTATTTCTATTTGAAGTCATGTAATATTTTCCCCTCACCTCTCTCTATAAAAGAGGTGTAGGGTTTTCTTTACGAAATAAGATGCTTCATTTCTCCCTTACAAAAGAGAGGGTTACTAGATAGGTGGAAAGCTTGCATGAAATGACATATAACCACTTCTCTATACAAGTAAATAGTAGGTTGGAAGGCGGCTATACCCAACCTCAAAGGAGGATATGCTCGAGATGCCCCTTGGTACCTTTAATCTTTTATCCTTGTAGTTGACACATCGGGAAGATTTTATTTTAGGGCTACTAATAAGGGGCTTCAAGGTTTCACGCTAGAAAGGTTGCAACACAATGATCCCTATTTTGTAGTACATGGATGACACTCTCTTGTCGTGTCAAGGGAGCTGAGAGGGCCAATGGTAAGGTTGCATGCGTGTTGGAGTTGTTTGAGAGCATCTCTAGGTTGGCTATCAATAGAGAAAACTCTTCTTTTATTCCTTTTGGTATGATAGAGCAGGAGGCTGAGTGACATGTGACTCCATTGGTCATGCCTTTCAAATAGTTGTTGTTGGCTTACCTATGATTGCCATTAATGGCTGCTTAGGGCTACACTAAATAGGGCATGTTGTAGACAGATTGAGGTGGAGATTGGAAGGATGGAGAGCCCATCTGCATTCTAGAGCTGGTTACCAAGTTTTATTAAAGTTGGTCTTGACAGCTATTCCTATCTTTTTATGTCTCAATGTTTGAGATACCTAAAATGGTAGAGGATGGTATTCACAAACCGATAAGGAGATTTTTTTCTTTTGAAGGAGGCGACAGAAAATTCAAAGTGGATGCATCTAGTTTGCTTGAATGAAGTTTGTGCTTAGGGGTGCTGGACTTGATAACCATATGCCAAGTCAGCTTTGCAAGTGGGTGGCAAAGGTAATCTAGGGAGAACATAGTCGGGTGATGGATGTGTTTTGTTTGCCTGTTATGGGAAATGCATGAATTGAGAGAGAAGAATGATGCCTATTGAGGGACACTTCTCCTTTTTGGAAGGGGTTTATCCACTTGATGCAGTTATAGATGCATCTCTTTAACGCAAAGATTGGTGATGGATCCAACTTTAGCTTTTGGTTTGATGATTGGGTAGGCAGAGGAGTCCTTTCTCATCTTTATCCACGTTTGTTCTAATCATTGTATTTCGATGCTTCCATGGTATTTTCTTACTGGGATCCCTCTAGTGGTAGCTGGACACAGGTTTTCCTCTCTAATAATATCTCTGATTAGAGTGCAGGACTATATTGACTCACTCAATCATGAGTAATTTTTGCCCATTACCTGGCTAAGTGGATAGGTGGGAATCGGAGAATGGGAAGAAATCTGACAGAAAAGTCGACATTAATAGTGGCTAATGACATGTTGGCCCCTAACAGGAGGTTAATTGGAAGTCAAATGTACCCCATAAGAAGAAATTTTTTCCATGGTTTTGAGAAGGGAAGACTAATGACAAAGCAGCCAAGGCAGACGATGTTTCATACAGATGATGTGGCGTGCCTTGTCTGATGCTGCCATTTTTACTTATCCATTTGTTGCTATATATATACACACACACACACACGTGTGTGTGCGCGCGCGTGTGTGTGTGTTAGAAAGCATGTAACCATAAAAGAGAGTTCCTGGGACGCGTCAGCTTCTCAGAGGTGCCTTATACAGTCACACTGAGGTAGAAAAGGACTTTATCTCGTTAAAGTCAACAGCACCCGTGGGAACCATAACAGTAGCAGAAATCACACCATTAGTGGAAAGTGATCCGAAGTAGAGGTTGCAGCAGCAGAAGCAATTTCAAGCAGAGGTAGTAGCGGGAAATGGTTTCAAGCAGAGGTAGCAGCAGTGCTCAATCAGAAATCATTTTCCCTTTACTAGTTGCTCAACTTCAGATCCATGATGATCCAAAATGACGAAGATTGTCATACCTAAATCAGGCATGTAATGTGGACAACTATAGCAGAATTATGGTTAACCCCCTGCACGATCCAATCCTTAAAATCTTCAACTTGAAAGCACAGGTAGAACTTGATAAAAATCTAAGTGAACTCAACCAACCTCTGTCAGAACTCATCTTATAACCAACTAATAATGTTGAACTGAGTGAATATGGATTCCTCTACATATCTTGGACCTTAATCAAGGGTCTGTTAGCATTATGCAGTTCCTTGTAGGATTGCACCCAGGTTGATGCCACCTACCAACATTGGTCTGACCCCTCCATGTCTGATCTAAAGTCTGCTGGAGGTCTCCTCTATGTATCTCGGACCTCAATCAAGGGTCAGTTTGCATTATTTGGTTCCTTATAGGATTACACCCAGATTGATGCCACCAACCAACATTGGTTGGACCCCTCTGTGCCTGATCTAAAGTCTGCCTGAGGTGGCCAACCCCCACCTTCTTTCCCCAACAAATAGAAACAAGAAGGAAAAAAAGCAATGCCACTAGCTTGTGGAGATAGCTGATAGGTACACTGCCTCTCTTTTGAGGCAGCTTGCCTGAGGCAAACTGACATGACCTCATGATGCTGTCTGCCAGAGAGATGTTTTTGTTGTCGATTAGAGGCCTGAGAAATCAATTAGTTTGAGGATCAGGAGTGGTGGTGGTGAAACATACCTAACACAACCCCCTTTGTTAGAAGGTCAGAGACAAAGAAATACTCTATTAAACAACCCTAATCCCTAATAAAGATCTGAGGGGAAAGATTAAATAGTGTACCCCACATAATAATAAAAGAAAGAATACTAGAAGTTGGGAGAAAGAATTGTTGCCTTATTTCAAAAATCCAAGGGACTCTTATTTAGAGAGATCCATTGGGTAAATTATAAAGTCATCCATACAAAATAAGAAAATAACAAAAGAGAGAAATAAATGGCAACTAACAACTCTCCTCGTCAAGCTGGAGCATGGATATTTGACATGCTCAAATTAGAATAAAGATATTCCAATCTTTTCTTGGCTAAGGCCTTAGTAAAAATATCAACAATTTAGTCTTCGCTAGACATGTATGATGTGGAGATCCTGCCGATCAGTATTGCATCTCGAACAAAGTGACAATCTACTTCTATATGCTTTGTCCTCTCATGGAACGCTAGATTGTTGGCAATAAAAGTAACAATCTTGTTATCACAATACATAAGTATAGAGCCAAAGACCTATACACCAAAGTCACGAAAAATGGATCTAATCCAGTAGAGCTCACAAGTGGTGTGGGCCATGACTCTGTACTCTAACTCTGCAAAGAACCAGGAGACCACATTCTATTTCCTGCTTCTCCACATGACTAAGCTGCCACCTACATAGGTGTAGTATCCTGCCGTGGATAGTTTGTTCTCATAGGCACTAGCATAATCTGCATCTAATTATCCACACACATCAAGGTAGCCATGTCTCTAGAAGAATAATCCCTTGCCAAGAGAGCTCTTCAAATATCTCAATACCTGATAAACTCTTGCTCAATGTGTCTCCCTAGGCTCTTACATAAACTGGCTCAGCCTTTCCTACAGCATATGATATATCTGGCCTCATCACTTTAAGATATAGAAGCTTGCCAACCATAACTCTATACCTAGCAACATCCTCTAAGACCAAACTATCAATACCCGCAAAATGAGCGGCAGGATCCAGAGGTATACTAGCAGGTTTACAGCCTCGCACCTCTGCCTCTTGAAGCATGTCCAGCACATACTTTCTCTGAGAAAGAACCATTCATCCATCAATGCAGTGTATCTCAATGTCTAATCAGGTCAAGATCATTACAAATTGTGCATGCAAGAATGCCTTGGTCTCCTGTAGACACTTTGTGTCACTCCTTGTCAACCAAATATCATCAACATACAAACAAAATATCATCAACATACACAATCAGAATAACAGAGCCTGCCTATGTTGGCCTGGTAAACACAGAGTGGTCAGATGTAGACAAAGTGAACCCAAAACTCTGAACTACAGTACTTAACCTGTCAAACCATACTCTGGGACTTTGTTTCAACCCATATATTACCTTGTGTAATCTGCAGACCTTGTGACACTCCCCTACTGATAAATCTAGGAAGCTGCTGCATATACATCTCATCATCAAAATCTCCATATAAGAATGCATTTTTTATGTCAAGTTGACATGCAGGCCACCTCTAATTTACTGTTATAGACAGGAGAATCCTAACCGAATTCAACCACACAACAGGTGAGAAAGTCTTGAAATAATCCACACTAGAGGTCAAAGCATAGCCTTTAGCAACTAGTCTCGTCTTGTAGCACTAGAGAGAGCCATCTGGGAGATATTTAATATTGAACACCTATCTACACCCCATAACAGTTGCACCAGGGGGTAGATCCACAAGCTCCCAAGTACCCTGGAATTGAAGAGCAAACATCTCTTCCTCCATCGCCCAAGTCCAGTCAAGATCCTGAAAAGCCTCTATATAATTCTGTGGTACCTGATGACTATCAACTACAAGACAAAGTAATTGTCCTGCTACAAGTACAAATAACCAATCAGTAAACATATAATGTGACAAAGAATAGCGAGTACATGACCATGGAGCCTTCCGTTGTACAATAGGAAGGTCCAGGTCAGCACCCTCAGTAGTATGAGGTACCCAATCTCCAGACGAATCAGCAGAATCAGTAGGAGGCTGAGCAGAATCAGGATGTGCAGGAATGGTGAAAAGAGGCTCCTCCACCTATGAAGGAGGATCTCTACGGAGAAAAGTTCACAGATAGTAAGTAAATGGCTTAGGATCCTATGGCATGGGATGGCTAAATGGACTCTAGAGGCAATGAAAATGGCATAGGAAGAGGGATATCTTGTGGCATTGACTGAGATCAGCACCCTCCTCTAGAACATGTACATGCTACCAAGACCCAAAAAAGCTTCAACAATGGTACAAGGGGGGCCTAAAGGCGAGGAGGTAGCACTGGAGATCAATGCGATGGCCCTACAAGTGGCACCAGAAGTGTTGGTGGCATTGCTGGCTTGGCCGACGACACTGCTGGCACTGCCTACAATGTTAGCCATGCTGCTATGTCACCGTTGCAAGGAGGAGGAGGTTCGATAGGTAGGGCGGCACTAGTGAAGGAGTACGGTGGAGGATGGGGGCCCTAGGTTTCGGTGGGACCTTGAGCGTCGGCCTAAGATGGTTGCTCTAATACCATGTTGGGAGAAAAGTTATCTTATTCTAAAAACCTTAGGGACTCTTAAATAGAGAGCTCCGTTGGGTAAATTACAAAATCACCAATACAAAATAAGAAAATAACATCTGAGAAATAAATGACAACAAACAATCATAGCCCAAAGGCAAAGGGTGGAACAAGAAAATCGGTGAAGAGGGGATTGCAAATAATTATGTAAAAAGAAAAAAACCTAATATTATGGAATTTAAAAAAAGAAAATATTCTTGTTTTGAGTTGCATGATTATTCAAAAAAAGTATAACCTCAAAAATTAAAAATATGCATTCTTCAAAGGAAATAATTAGAAAATAGTGTAGAATTAACTATTACCTTTAGGGATTTTATGTACATGACATTAAAATTTTTCAAAATTACCTATTTACCATTGACTTCACTATATTATCGATTTTGCCATTGAAAAAGTCATGTCATTTTCGTATTTATCATTTCGTTAGTCATAGCCGTTAAACTTAACGATTTTAGACTGAAATGTGATAAAAATTTATTATTTGGTTCTTAAATTTTTTTTATTTTCACACCACTACCTTTCTTCGTCCTCCCTACTCAACCTCCCTTCCTCCACACCTCCGACCACCTCCTCTACCCCTTCTCTCCAACCACCACCTCCTCTTACGACCTCTCCTCCGATCACCTTGTTGTCCTCCACCTCATAGCCTCTTCCTCCCCACTCTTCACAGCCTCCTTCGACCACCTCCTCATGACTCTGCCTACCCACACCTCCGACGGCCTCCTCCAACCACCTCCTCGTAGCCTCCTCCTTGCACCTCCGACCACCTCCTCACAACCTCCAACTCCTCCTCCGACCACCACCTCTTCCTCCTCCTTATGGCCTCTTCCTCCTTACGGCCTCCTCCTCACAGCTTCCCTCTCCTCTTCTTCTCCCTTCATGCCCTCCTCTCATACCCTTCCTCTTCCCTGATCCTCTTTCCTTCCCTCACCTCTCTTCTTCTCCCATCTCCACCTTCACCGTGAACCCAACAGCCACCATCGACCTCGTTGTCAAATACACAGCCTCCACACTCTCCTCCACGCCCAGGAAACTACTCCCTACTTCCAAACCAATAACCTCGTCAACTTAGCTCTCACGATCGTTGCATATACGTTGCCAATTTTGACCTCGACTTCTTTTCTTCTTCCCTTTCTTTCCCCTATTTTTTTTTTTCTTCTCTCCACACAACAACAGCCACCATCGACCCCTCTTTCTTCTCCCCCACGACCTCTTTTGCCACCCTCACTCTCTTTCTCCCATCCACACTATAGCTATTGATTTACTAGATGGTGTTGAGCATGTGGTGGATTGACGTGGGGAGGTCGAGGCCAATGTGGTGGGTTGACATGGGAAGGAGGAGCTCAATGCAAGCATGGTGGATGATGGAGAAGATGTGGGGAGGAGGCCATGAGAGGAGGTGGTTGGAGAAAAGGGGTAGGGTGGAGGAGGTGGTTAAAGGAAGAGAGGCCGATTGGGGAGGAGGAAGGGGGCGAGGAGGGATTGAAAATAAAAAAATAATAAAGTTTGAAGACCAAATAATAAATTTTCATTACAGTTTTGTCCAAAATCATTAAACTTAATGGCTATGACTAACAGATAGCAGATACGAAAACAACGGGGCTTTTTTAATGGCAAAATCAACAATTTTGAAAGATTTCAATGACATATACATAAAAATCCCTTTTCTTTATACAAGTAGAGCACTGCTTTCTCTAATTGCAGCAAATTCATTTATAAATCATCCATGCTAAATTTATAAGTAATCTCCTTTTCTATACATGTTTTCAAGGTTTGTTACTAATGGATGGTCATTCAGCACATCATTTTATAACATAATAATTTCACTCTTTTTTCTACTTTTGAACTTGAAATTTTCTCTACCGTAAACTCAATGTCTTTACATGTGTACAATAAGTTCAAGCAAAAAAACTATAATACCACCAACATGTCATTGCAATAGAATAAAGTAAAATAATTTTCATAGCACCTATGGAAAAGAAAATGGATGGAACAGTGTGGTACCAAATACCCTTGCCTCTTGACATGCCCCCCGAGTCTCTACCAAGAAAGAAATAAAAAACGTCAAAGTCACATGAGATTAGGATAGCATGGGGAAAAAGGATTGCTAACGATGGCTGGAGAATTGGGAAAAATGTTTTACTGCCTATACCCTAAACTATGTCTTACCGTTGGAGTTGGGAAATAAAAACAAATGACGGCACACTGCAGCAGGTAGAAAAAGAAACTATCAGGAAAAGCAATTTTCTCGCCAGTCCCTACATTGGTGATGTATAGGGTTTTCTTTCAAAATACTTTCATCCTTACCACTATTTTTTAGGTCAAATCTATGGAGTGACTAATATTAATCTTGCCTTATGTATAAAAAGAATTTTGGAAAGAAAGGAGGGATCATGCCCCCCCCATTCTATATGTTGGCTCCGCCCCAGCTCCAGCATAATTATTCGTAGCATACATAACATATCCTAGATTCGAAATTCTAATTTATATTCATAGCCACAATTTAAAATGGATAAAATATGGTAGTGACATTTACGCATCCAAACATTTGCACCTACTACTTGGCCTCCACTTTTAGGCATAACAATTGGTAGATTATCGGTGATAGAGTAGATTGAGGGACTGTTTCCCAAGACTTTTTTCTTTGGCTGCAAATAAGGAGGCGAGGGTGCTAGATTGCTAGGAGGGGACTTGGAACCCTACTTTTGTGGGAAATCTCTCAGACCAGAGAATCCAGGAGCACCAATTGTTGTGGCAAGAACTACAAGGCTATCAGCCAAAAGGTGGTCAAGATGGTTACTTGTGGGATGGTGGAGACTTCACTGCCAGGGAGGCATACCGAAGACTGGGGAGGATAGATATAAGATCTGGATTTTATCAGGGATTGCAGACAGATCTAGTCATCCTCTTGTCCTTTGAAGGTAAAAATTTGTGCTTGAATGCTTAGAAAAGAAAGATTGTTGCAAAAGTTCGGAGGGCTTGATGGGTGAACGACATAGACAAGGCTTGCACTTTCTACCACACAAGAAATGAAGATATTGAGCATCTTTTCTTTGAATACCCATCCTCTACGCAAGTCTAGGGACATTTCCCGTTGAATTGGATAATACACTCTAGTAGTATTGAATTTTGGAGATGCTTTAGATCAGGCAATCACAATGGAGGATATAACTCATTCAAGACAAAGAAAGAAAATACAAAAGCTCTGGTGATACCCCTACCTTGAGAATTTGGCTTAGGAGGAATGCGGCTATCTTCAAAAGGCAACACCCCTACCTTAAGAATTTTATTCTTGTATTTCATCTTTAGCGAGCTCTTAGTCAGATACTCTGTAGCATTGATTGCTGATTGTCATTAAAATATTTTCTGGGTGGTTATCACTTGGATAACCACCCTGTTGAGTTCTAGGAACTACCTATATGCCCACCTGTTGCCATGTCAATATCTTAATACACACTTCCGCACATATCAGACAAATAAACTTTCTTTAGAAGCTATTCAAGCTGGCTTTTGTAAATAAAATATAACAAAGCCAATAATGGGAACAGAAACTAAGTGTAGTAGCCAGATAGATACATGTGTACCACACAAATTTACTGATGCAGAAAAAGTCCCAAGTCCAAACAGATCTCTAGACACATCTATATGAAATTCCTGAGCTTCCATACCATATACATGAAATTTTGAGGAAGGAGAGCATCTAAGTGTACCTGAATATAATATTCACATCCACACAAATGCATCCAATACTCACCTGCTAGATACGGACAAACATTCAGGGTTAATTTACTAGGGGGTATTGATCCCTGGATTAACCCCTGTTTACTCTACAGGTTAATTAGGTATCATAAAACCCAAGTTAACAAAAGATAATACCATCTTTTCAAACATCGGTCACTACTAGCCTCACAAAACCCCTCTACAGTATATCGCCTCTCCACAAACCTCTTATGCATTTGAAACAACATGTTAACATCTATTCAAGTAAACATAAATAAATGTTATCCCCTATCACAAAGTAAGCAGGAATAGGTGTTAATATCACTTCCACATATTAAAACCCACGTTTTCTAACATCCAATCACACTAGTACTCAAAGCATTGTTCAATATATACTTTGAACTTTCCATAAAGCTCAAACATGGAATTTGTTAACATTTAAAACAGAACAAGTAGCAAAAAGGAAAAAAGAGCATTCATAATGAGTTTTTTTTTTTTTTCAGGGGGTTACTATTGAGTTGTTATTCACAAGAAAGTATAACATAAAAAGTTGCTTCAAATACGGAAAGAAAGATCTTTCAAAGGCAAATAGCAAAAGGAAAGTGTCAAGACGCAAGGGCAATCTACCCCTTTTCAATAGAAATTATATCATAATGCCAAGTCTAGATTCTCATTGACTATATTTTGTTGGAGTGTGTGTAGTTTACTCCCACATTGGTTAGCGTGGGACTATGTAGTATGTGGTAGCCTATAAATAGGTTGTGTACCTCTTCATTCTTCCTTGAGAAATTAAAGACATACATGCCCCATCGGGGCCTTCTCCCGTGGTTTTCTCCCCGCTCTTCGTAAGTGGGGTTTCCACATAAACCCAAGTATTCTTATTCTTTTATGCTTTGATATTATCCCTTCCGCATTGTTTAGATCATTTAACTTGGTAGTAAAATTATTCTTGGGTTAATTATCCATCTATTATTATTTAGCATTTAGTTCATTTCTGTTCATTTTATGTCCAATCTCTATTTGTTCTCCGACATCAATGCCAACAGCAACACAAATCCTAAGAGATCAGTGCCTTCTTTATCTTTGTGGAGGCATTGACATCAAGCAAAGCAAGGAGCTCTAGCGATGGGCTCGCAGTCCGCCATGATGCAAAAGCTCGCTCTGTCAAGGAGCTTAGCAGAAAGCCAGAGGACATCTGCGAGGGCTTTCGCGCTCCTGATGCAGGGCCCCGTGACCTCGCCCTGTAAGGCGAGGACTTCGCCAGGGAGGGCGCTGAGGCGGCTGCTGCAACTGAGAGGGGTCTTGTGGACCCCCACAGAGGCCGCTACAAACACGAGGACGGCGGCGACGATCGCGAGAGGAGTGACGGTGGAGCCACGAAGGAGGTGGCTGGAGCGGACGAGGCTGGAGGCACGGACGGCGCCGAGGTGGCCAAACCCCATCGCCGACCCACACTACTCCAGCCGCTAAGCATGGATCAATCCACGTATCCTCGAGATCACGGAGCATGCCAGGGGCTGCGATCAACGCAGATCAGAGGCGGCTACGTGAAAAGGTGGCCTCCTCGATGATCCCTCGGAGGCCACTGACAGAGATCTCGTCCTCGGGCGACATCATCGGAGACCACTGACGCAAACGCATCCCGCGTTAAGAGGATACTGGAGATGCCACCTAGGGAGGCGAAGAAGTTGATGCAAAAGGTGAAGGAGATCCCCATGGTGGAGATCTCACGTGAGATGGAGACGAGGCAGCAGTGGTGGTGGTCGTCCTCTTAGTGGTAGTTGGCAGCGAGAGATAGTGCCCTATGGTTGGGTTCTCCCAAACCCTAGAGGGTGACCGAGGGTGCTCGAGGGTGCTTTAAAGGAAAAATGAAGAGAAAAGAGAAAAAAGAAAGAAAAATTTAAATAAAAAAAAACAGAAGGAAAGAGAAAAGAGAAAAAAAAAGGTGGAGAAGAGAAAAAAAGAAAAAAGAAAAAAAGGTGGAGAGACATAAAAAAATGAAAAAAAAAAAAGGAATTCAAGGGAAGATGAGGAGAAACTCCTCTCTATATGTGTTTATTTCTCTATTTTTTATTTATTCCCCTATACGAGTATGAGAGAAGGGGGAAGTGTAGGCCTACTATAGTCATCCTCCAGGAGGGCATCCCTTGTGAGTTCACCACGTAAGGATCCACAACTCTGGGAGGTCCAGAGTTTCAAGGTCTTCGGGAGGGAGATCCAGTTTCGAGGTCCTGAGAAAAAGGGCCCATTTCAAATTCCACGTGGGAGATCCAGTTTTGTGAACTCCAAGAGGGAGATCCACCTTTCGAGGCCCTCAGAGGAAGGCCCATTACAGGGATATTGAATGGGGAACCACCAGCACGTGTTGATGTCTTCAGAGGAGAAGCCATTTGTCACTTACAGCATCCGGTAGTTCAGCCCTCGCTGATGTGTCAACATCAGCATAACTTCCTGCAGACAAGGACCAACCGAGAGTGTATATTCCGTTGTGTAGAGTAGGATTTAAGTGTTGTACAAGCTTAGCATTACATGCTCTAGCTTGAGGGGGAGTGTTGGAGTGTGTGTAGTTTAGTCCCACATTGGTTAGTGTGGGACCATGTGGTGTGTGGTGGCCTATAAATATGCAATGTACCTCTCCATTCTTCTTTGAGAAATTACAGACATACATGCCCTATCGGGGCCTTCTCCCGTGGTTTTCTCCCTGCTCTTCATAAGTGGGGTTGCCACGTAAACCCAAGTATTCTCATTCTTTTATACTTTAATATTATCGCTTCCGCATTGTTTAGATCATTTAACTTATTTTTCCAAAGAAAATGAGTAAATTAGAATAATGCACAACAAATACACTTTTTCTCTTTGCTGCTTAAAAAGGATGCCGTCAATTTTTCATGAATAAAAAATTATGTCCCAAAATAAATTAATCAAATAACGTCAATAAGAATATATTTTAAGCACTATCAAGCAGACCTTCCTAGGTTCTTTCTATTGTACTTTGCTATATCTGATGCAAAAATATCAGAGAAACAATGAAATGCTGCTGCAAGAAATATGCAACTTTCTCATCGGCATAGAAGACTAAAGACACATTGCATTGCATATTTAGAGCCTAGTTTGCAAAGTATCATACCAGATTTAACACGAGTGGTCGAGCCTCTGAAAGATACTGGATATCCCTTTAGCTTCAAGCATTCATGCTTCTGGTCTATTGTTTCAGGATCCATGGCCAGAAGTGCTTCCATAGCTATTTGAGATGGTTGAACAATGGACATAAATGGGTAGCCAAGTATCCCACAAGCAACACATGCAAGTGCTCCAGAATCAACATCTAAACCACATGGTAGATCACCATCTCCCTCATACAATCTCCCCATGCTATCCTGCATATAAGATCCTGAACAGCTGCTCTTCAGTTTGTAACATACACTCGTTTGCCCGTCAGCCACAAGTAAACTATCAACCAAAGTTTTCTGACCTTTTTCGACCACTTTGCGCAGTTTATGATCAATTAAGGATCCAGTAGTATTACAATTAGTAGATTCCTTATCATAAGCAAAGTCAAGTTCCACCTTGTGGTACTGAACAGCCCGCTCTAGGGACAGTGTTGGTGGTTCTTGATATAGTAATGGACGACAATCATTCGAGAAAGGCAACATCCCAGTGTTCCATAATACAGCACGGAAAGTAGATTCTTTTCTGAGTAGAATGTTTGAAAGCTTTTGTTCATTCATTATATCCTCCAAGAATGCTTTCTTGACTGCAACTTCCCTTTCTTCTTTCTGGCGACCGCGGAGACGTGAGCTACGTGCCCCAGGTAGGAACTCTCTAGGTACTCTGGCAAAAATAATTCCAGCATACTCAAACTGGAGAAAAAAATTACAATCAGGTGCCCCCTCCAAAAAGTCTGGACACCAAAATAAAATAAAAGCATGAACTCAAACCAAAGGTATTTCACGTAAATGCCCATTTATATAGGGGGGTTATTTATAATTGCTTATTTCTACTCTACATGTGTGTGTGTTATGTTCTTTTTCCCTTATACATCTCTATATAAAGGTGCTAGGGCTTTTAAACAATAATAAAATCATCCATTTTTCCAAACATGGTATCAGAACAATAATCCTAGACCAATGCTCGGGTACCCCACCCAAAACCAAACCTCCAACCCTCCACCAAACCCTCCTTTCCTCGCCTTCAGCTTCACCGACCACTCTCAGGCCCAGTAGCATCGCCTACACCGCCTGCAGGTGGGCTTGGCCCTGCTGATTGCCGTCACCGGTCGACTCCATGCCCAACATCACATGTTGCATCACCAGTTGGGGTTGCAAGAGCGTCGACAAGCACCACTTGGTCTCCCATGGTCCAGCGTCGCCTCCTGCGCCTCTTACTTGGAGCTGTGTTGGCTTAAATTAGGACCGCTGGGCCCTCTTCCCCTCTGATCTCATCTCCAAAAGGTCTTGAAGACTTGCTGCAAGGGCTAGGATCGAGGCTTACCGATCTTCTCTACCCCCACAGGCCTCCTACAGGACTTCTACAACAGGAAGAGCACAGCTAGGGCCTTATCTATGCCCTAACTTGTGCACTACAATTAACGGGTGCAATTCTTGTGTTCTATGATACGAGATCTTGATTTTTGTGTGCCATGAAGACTATGTTTGATCTCTGTGGGCTCTATCAAGTTGGACGAATCCAACTTCTTACTTTGATCTACATTCTTCTCCCGATTCATTGGATCCCACCGCAAGAAATATATCTTGACCTAAAATGAGCCTGTTGTGAAGTATGTCATTAGGAGGCAAACAATGATTGGGTAGCTACATGTTTCCTAAATAGCATGACCTAAATAATTGCAAAGCAGGTCATGGCGTATGCATTAGTTAAGAAGATGTGGGAAGTGTTGCATGAGATACACTCCAACAAGAGCAATATCACTCAGTTGTATCGTGTTGTAGAGGGCATACACACACTCAGGAAGGGTTCCATGTCCCTAGTTGAGTATTATGACATGATGAAGAATTTATTAGATGAGCAAAACAAACATCAGCCCATATTTACTGATCCTACAGTCATGGCTAAGCAGTGGGAGGTGATTCACTCTATTCAGCTATTATCTGGTATTGGCCCTAAATACAAGGGGATCAAAGATTAGTTCATGATAATGGATGAGATTCTGATGCTTGCACACAACGTTTTTGTTGAGGTTGGCACAACGCGAAGGCATGGAGACTCTTCCACGTGGAGAAATTAGGCGGCAGCAAGGTGCTGCAGGCAACCCCTATCCACATGACAAGAAGGAGAGAGAGATAGCTGCAGTCGATAAAGAGAGAGACAAAGTTGATGTGTTGGAAGAATTGTTTCATTAACTCAAGAATAGGAATACAAAAGCTATGTTTTATAGAGAGAGAACATATCGCAATCCTCTAAAACAAGTAACAAACTAAATCATAATCAATTCATATCCCCTATTTTTAAAAAGAACAAATCATCTACAACAAACTTTCTAAAAACTAAATTTACCAAACTAAGAACTACCAAACTTAGACCACAAGATATACCAAAATTCCCATAAGGCCGACGCCTCTTTCAGTGTTTCCTAAACCACCACGTAGCAATTTTATTCTCCACACTCCCCCTCAAGTCAAGGTCGGGAGGATGATGACTTGCTAAACTTGGCTTGGTGATGATGCAGCCATGCTTTCCACCATCCTTTCTTGATGCACATCCTCTTACCACTTCCATAGTCAGTGCCTTTTTAGCAACCTATGAAGTTGCGGCTATTAGAGCAATCGTCTTGTTTTTGTATAAGTTCATGGATTCTCTTCTCCAACTTCTTACTACCTGCATCTTTTATCTTAGGTGCTTTCTTAAGTAGCACAAATCTCTGAATCTGTCATCACTTCATTCAAAAAGGTTGAGAGGAGCTATTATGCCTCTTTTTCTACACCCAAGAGCCACACACTTGAACTTGGCATTCCCCGACGTGCCCTCGATCCAAGACGGTGTCATTACTCCCACACCCCGTAAGTCAGCGTGAGGCACTCAGTTTCTCTGGATGTCTAGAAGGTCACCAAAAAGAAGGTGAAGTTGATAGTCCTCCAGGAAAAATCACGCACAATTTGATCTTTTCTTTCCTCCTCCTTCCTATGCGAGTAGACAATCCCCCAGGAAGAACCTAGATCGAAGGCCCTGATATCATGTTGAGGTTGGCACAACGTCAAGGCGTGAAGGCTCCTCCACGTGGAGAAACTAGGCAATAGCAAGGTGCTGCAAGTAGCCCCTTCCACATGACAGAGAGGAGAGAAAGATGGCTGCAGTCAGTAAAGAAGCGAGAGAGAGGGAGTTGATATGTTGGAAGAATTATTTCATTAACTCAAGAATAGACGGATTACAAAGGCTCTCTTTTATAGAGAGAGAACATATCACAATCATCTAAAACAAATAACAAACTAAATCTTAATCAAATCATATCTCTCATTTTTAGAAAGAATAAATTCTCTAAAACAAACTTTCTAAAAATCAAATCTACCAAACTAAAGACTACCAAACTTGGACCACAAGATATACCAAAAATCCCATTAGGCAGACGCTTCTTTGGATGTTTTCTAGACTGCCACGTGGCACTATTATTCTCCACAATTTTAAATGACGATATCGATGTTATATCGACAAATCAAAAAAGGGATATATCAGGGATATATCACTGATATCAGTGAATTTTGGAAAAATCACTCAAAAAGATTTAAAATGTCATAAATTTATAAAATTAAGATTTTATAGATAGTGTAAAAAATTATGATTTTAATTACTACTAGAATTATAAATTTTAAATGGCACGATAGGCGTACATTACATTCATAACATTTTAAAAGGAAAAATAAAAGACATGATAATAAGTTCATAGGTAGTATGATAACTCGCTATAAAATGATAACCAAAAGTTGACAACTATTTCTTTAATAATCGTAAAAAAGTAACAATATTAGTGGTCTACATGTACGAAAAAATAAAACAGATTATGAGCTAACATTTTAAGTGTAATATTTATGGAACGATCTATAGGAAATAGACAAAGAAAATATGAGAAAATTGGCATACATGTCCAAATATGAGCTAAGCATTATCATAATTTAAATGCATAGTATGAGTTGATTGGTGATGTTAAGTCAAAATAATGTTAGTGTAGGATTATTACAATTACACATATGATTGATTAAGATGGTCAACGTAAGTATAAACATGAGCAAAGTATAGTTTAAAAAAACCTTAAATCATAAAGTGGAGAATCAGAAGAGATTAGAGAAGGCAAAGGGTTAGATACTTGAAAAGAGGCTCAAAGACTACAAACCAAAGCCAAGAAACCTTCAAACCTAGTAACAATATAATGTATACGGCAATATTAAAGACATATCACCTAATATTGCTTGTTTTATAGAATATTTGCACCGACAACCCTTGAAATTTAGGGATACTGATTAAGATCCACTGATATTAACGATATATTGTCGATATCTTAGAAAAAATATATTCTTGAGATATCGATATGAGTCATGCTGGAGATATGAATATATCGCTGATATATCGAGATATTTATTTCGATGTTGCATAAATTTATGCTCGCCTATCAAGATTAGAGACTTTCGACCCTGTGCCTATTTCTAATTCCTCCGCCATGGCCACCATAAGTCATGGTCGTGGTCATGGTAATCCTGCTTCAGGATGTCAAGGTGGTGGTGGCTGTGGGGCTGGTGCTCGCGATGGTCGAGGTCATGGACAAAGTTCCCTTTTGTGAGTACTGTCACAGAAATGGCTATAGAGTGGATTGTTGTTGGGTAAAGCATGGGCACCCTTAGACAAAAGACTCTACTCAAACACATGAAGATGATGGCCAGGTTACCATATTGAAGGGTACGAGAGATTTGTTGCATCTCAGGCCTCCACCTCAACATCAGTTCAGAAATCCACAGGCACCTTTGTTAATAATCAAAGTGCCGCCAACATGCCCTCGAAATGGCACTTTTTGAAGGTAACCCATATCAACACGAAGTTGATGTCGAAATGTAGGCATTTCGCCGGTATGCCAACCATGCCGTCGACATATCACCAGTACGATCGACACGGTCGTCATTTCAACTACTACTACTATTGCCCTACCACTGCTTGCTGCTGTTGTTGCCTGTGGCTGCTACTGTTGGCCAGCCAGGATTACTGCTATTGTTGTTGCACTGCTGTTGGCCAACCAGGTATGGTCATGTTGCATATGAATATTAATATATAACACTCTTATTCTTACATAAATCAGCTTAAAGTTGTGATTTTCTTGAAATTTATATCATTTGGACTACTACCATTTTTTTCAGCATGCATCGACATGCCCTCAGCGTGCCTCCAAAATGACCTATTTTCAAGCCATCGAAATACGATCATTTCCATGGTGTGCCCTCAACATGTTCCCAAAATGAGCATTTAGAAATTTATCAAAATAGTGTCAAAATCAGTATTTCGAACCTTGACCTCTACTACGTCTGGTAGGTCTCATCCTCCAGCCTAGATTGCTAATTTAGGTGCTTCTTCACCTATCACTGGTGATGGTTTATTTTCTTCCCTTCGAGAGCTTGCTACCATCTTCCAATTTAAGGTAGTAAATGGTGGTCTGTCACAAGTTACAGGACTTGGGAATATTCCTCGTCTCCTACTCTATCTCTGTCTAATGTTATGCATGCTTCAAAGTTTACTCTTAATTTCATGCCTATTTGTCAGATTCCCAGAGCTTTGCAATGCCAAGCTATTTTTCATGACCAGTACTTTTTGCAAGACCTCCAAACAATGAGGCAGATTGGTGGACTTAAGCAGAACGACCTTTACTACCTCCAAATTGCACCATTGTCTTCTATTAATACTGCCCTTCAGTGACAACATCTCAGCCACCCTAGTCCGCCCATGCTACGTCGTCACTTTCCGAAGTTATCTTTTCCAAAGTCTTTTCATTGTGAGGCTTGCCAACTTAGCAAACACCATAGGTCATCTTTTCCATCTCAGAATAACCGTGACGAGTCTATATTAGAGTTGATTCATGCTAATGTTGGGGGCCCATGTAAGGTCCACAGTCTTAAAGGTTTCTGATATCTTCTCTTCTTTATGATTATACTAGGATGTTCTGGGTTTTTATGATGAAAAAGAAGTCCAAAATTCCTCTTAGTTTTTTCAGTCGATTAAGATTATTCATCGGACGTTATGCGTTCATACCTCACAACAAAATAAGGTAGCTAAATGTAAGCATCGTCATCTTTTGGGCGTTGCTCGTACTATCATGGTCCACATAAATGTTCCCTCGTCTTTTTAGGCTGACGCAATTTTAACTGCTACTTTTTTTAATGAATCAAGTGTCGTCCATTTTGGGGGGCAAAAGCCCTTACTCTATTTTGTTTCCTATCAGAGACTTGCTTTCTATCACTCTTGTGTTTAAGTGTGTGTGCTTTGTTCATCTCTTCATGGCGAACAAAGTTTCCCCTTGGTCGGTCAAGTGTATTTTTTGAGCTATTCCAAGGCACAGAAGGGATACCGGTGCTACAACCCTATAGCACGACATTTTTATGTTTATGCAAATGTCACCTTTTTTTCAGAGATTCCTTATTACCCCAAAAAGAGGGAGCCTTGCGCACAGGTCATACCCCAAGAAGTTCCTCTTACAATGCCTTCTGAGCCTCTTATACCAAAGGTAGACCTACCTAATCCCGATGCTTTTCCTAGACATCTAGATATTACAGATACTTTCCCTAAACATTTTCAACATAGGTCTGTGGAAACTCAGGTAGATGAGCCTTTGTCTACCATTCTTGCTAAATCCTCTCCAACCGTCAGTGACCGTCTAAGGACCAAGTACCCTCTACTTCTGATAGCACAGATCTGGACCTTCCTATAACACATCGAAAGGTCAGTGATCTTGTGACAGATATTTTGTTTCTCAGTTTATATCACTTAAGCATTTACTTGTACCAGGACCATGTCTTTCTTTGGCTGATGATAGTCACAAGGTACCACAGGTTCATGAGATCATCGAGATGTGTTCCAAGATCCATCTTGGACACTTGCTATGGAAGAAGAGATGGTGGCTTTGCAGTCTTGTGGAACATGGAACCTTTTTCACCTACTCACAAGAGTTACGGTTGTCGGGTGTAGGTGGGTATTCACCCTTAAATGTCGTTCTGATGGCACTGTGGAATGTTACAAAGCATGCCTTGTCGCTAAAGGCTATCCACAGACGTTTATGGTAGATTACTTTGAAACCTTTTCCCCCGTGGCGCGACTTAATTTTGTGTCAACAAGAGATGGATTGTCCACCAATTACATATCAAGAAAACATTTATGTCTGGAGATTTGGAAAAGGAAGTCTACATGTAGTAGCCTCCAGCTTTCATAAGTTAGGAGTGTTAGAAGGTCTGCAAAATAAAGGCCATATATGGCCTAAAATAGAGTCCAAGCACATAGTTTTAAAGGTTTGGCAAAGTTATACAGGAACACGACTTTGTTAAGTCTTCTATAGATCACTCAATATTCACATTGCACAAGAAGATCGGTTCTGTCATTCTTATTGTTTAAGTTGATGATATTCCTTTAATTGGCAGTGACAAGAAAGGTATAGAGGGTACTAAGGCGTTGCTACATTCGCAGTTCGTTACCAAGGAGATAGGCTCTATTAATTATTTCCTTGGTATTGAGATACAATAGATAGAAAGAGAGTTTGTGCTATCTTAATGTAATTATGCTCTTGACAGGCTGAAGAAGCCTAGTATATTAGGGTTCAAACCAACATGTGTGCCTACGAATGCCTCTCTGTAGATGTTGATAGTCCCTTGCTGCAGGACGTGACGAAATATCGAGCCATGGTCAAGAAGTTGTGTCTAACGTTTTCTAGGCCTAATATTGCCTTTGCAGTTGGGAGGCTGAGCCAATTTATATTGGCACCCAAGGAGATCTACTAGGATGAAGTTTGTCAGGTACTAAGATACTTGAAGCATGCCCCTCGGAAGGGGCTTCACTTTCAAAATCATGGGCATGTTGAAGTATGTAGTTATTGTGATGCTAATCACGTTGGGGCACATAAGAATAGAAGGTCCACTACTGGGTACTGCACTATGTAAGAGGAAACCTTGTCACTTAGAGGAGCAAGAACCAAGTAGTGCTCTTGAGAACGAATGTCGAATCAAAGCATAGAGCCATGGCCCACACTCCTTGTGAATTACTATGGGTCCAAGCCATTTTGCAGGATTTTGGCATCCATGTTTCAAGGCCCATTCCTATGTACTGTGACAATAAGGCTACTACTTTTATTGCCAATAACCCTGCATTTCATATGCAGACAAAGCACATTGAAGCGGATTGTCACTTCATCAGAGAGGCCATTGCAAATAAGATATACCCCCTACCCCGTACCTCCGATCACGCTCCCACCGACGGGCCACCTGCCAAGGACAACCCTGCCTCGTGAGCTACCAAGGAGAACACCCCTCTACGCCTGATCTGGACCCCACGGAGGTCCAAAGCCCTAATGACCCAATCGAACCCCCCATCGAGGCCAACGACTTTGCCGTCGAGCCCAAACTCATCCGTGACTAAGGCATAGGCAATGTAACCACCACCACCGACCTCGAACCCACACTTGCACCAGAGCCCGACGAGTCTGAGTCCCTCCATGACCTCCTCACTTGCCGTACGCGTCTCGCTCCTTCGCCGAGATGGGGAAGGTGAGAATTAAGAGGGAGGAGGAAGGGGAGAAGGATGAGCGATGGTGGAGCAAGATTTTGAAGGAGGGAGAAAGATGTTAAGCGGTTTTGTATGAAAATTCTTTAATTTTTAGTCTCTTATTTCAGAAAGGGTATATATGACAATATATTGATATTTCTTACGGTATATGAATAAATATAAAAAAGATGGGAGTACATACTATTGGTGCTAAAGCACCACGATCGTTTATTTGATGATAACAAAATACCTATCTTTTAACATTTGCTTTCGAGTCCTAGTTTTTAGGTCAAATTGCAAATGGAGATAGGTGTTTAGACGAACTTCGAGCTCGCATCCATGACGGATTGGAGGAGCTTGACAGAGGCGGAGGAGCTTCGCGAGGAGTGAAAGCTTGAAGAAGGAAGGAGATGAAGAATATGATAGATTTCCTTTTATCTTGTTCTATGTAATTTTATTTCTTTGTTTCGCTCTATTTCTTTCTTAGATGTTATGTTAAAGAATCTCAAAGAACCCTGAAAGTAGTCCTACGAACACCTGCACTACCCTAGGATACCCAGGTTTTCTGTAGAGAACTTAGAAAATCAAAATAGGATTCAGACAGCCTTATCAAACGTCCAATTTGGAAATCAGACGTTTGATAGTGACTTTTAAGACGTCTGACTGTTTGATCAGACGTCCAAAACATCTAGGCTGGACTTAATAGGTTCTGTCTGTTAGAATCCGTCGTCCAGGCCTTAGTCCAGATGTCTGATTCTTTGCTAGATATCCAATTAGTAGAACATTGGCTGCCTATATACAAGTTGAGGAAAATGACCATTAGCCTTATATCAGACGTCTGTAGAGGATCCCAGACGTCTGATATGTGACCGTTTTGCCTCGACTGACTCAAAATCTCGTTTGAGATATTTTCTAGCCATTACCTTTCTTGGGAATCCATTTCCGCTGAACAAATAGGTTTTCAGATGTCCAAACCTAATGCAAGACATTCTGTATGTCGTCTGATGGCCATACACTAGAACCTTGTTTAGGTTTGATTCAAGTCAGGAAAGAAACCCGCCGAGAATCAGACGTCTGACTTAGTTCCCAGACGTCTTAAACAGGTTTTCCAGACATCTGATGCCAGGACCACACGTCTGATGACCCTGTCAGAATCATGATTGATTCTGATTACGGCCTGTTTTGCCTTGGGTTCAACCCCAACGGCTATGGAAGCCTTCTAAGGCCTTCCAAAGTCTTCCTAGGCCCTCTATAAATAGAGGACCCCTTGGCTTGCAAAACACACCAAGACACACCAAGCAACACGCTTTCACATCTCTTGTGTCAAAAAGGAGATCATCTAGAAGAAGCTCTAGCAATCTAAGTATTTGTTCCACATCTAGAGAGCTTGAATCCAGTTGCGCACCCGCTCTCCCTCTGCGATTACGAGAGCGACGAAGCGCCGCCACGTGATTCACACACCCGTGTCGTCACATCGACGCACTTCCACCAAAGGGAAGTTTCCTAACTGCTATAGAAGCTAGGTTTTAATATTTGTGGCTCTACAGGATTGTTGTACTTTTATTATTCTTTGATTTGAGTATTCGCTTTGCGAATCCTCATCTCCATCAAGGGACAAAATCCTCCTTATGAAGAGGAGGGGTTGAGGAACGCTACCCTCGTAGTTGTAGCGTGGTTGTAATAGAGGTTGAACTGCCCTAGTTTAAGTAGTTCGTATAGTGGATTTAATCGACTAGATCGATCGGGAAATCCTAACTCGAGAGGGTTAAGTGGTGGTTTTCACCCGATTTGAGTTTCCACCTAAAAATACTTGTGTCTTGTGTGATTGCTTATTTTATGAGATTGTTATCTATTTATTTTCCGTATTTTTTACGTCATGCACATCTCACCCCCTCCAAGTAGAGAATTACACATACATCTTTTCAAAATTTTACAAGGATATATATGTCATTCTCCCTATAATATAGACACATATATAATTATATGTATATGATATATAAAGGGCATCAAGCCCAAATATCCCATCTCCTTACTCTCCCAAATTTTCAATCATAGCCTTCACGATCCCATCAACCCCTTATCTCTCCCATCTCCACCGACTCCAGGGAATGCCCTGTCCTCTCCTCAACTCCAAGCTATAAGCAATGCCTTCTCCTCTCCTTGGTGGCGACCAACGACATCCTGTGCTCTTCAGGTAGCCTACCTCTCTTTCCCTCTTCTTCCCTGTGGGACTCCTCCTCCTCAGCACCACCACTCTTCCCCCCTCCTCTCGCCCCAACGACCATCCCCCCACCGACCACCACCACCAAATGACAACCTCACCTCTCTTCTTCCATGTAGGGACCCCATTACTACCACCACCACCAAAAGACCCACCTTTCCATTCTTCTTCCCTGCAGAGTTCCCACCACCACCATCAGAGCACCCCCTTTCCTCTTCTCTTCTTCCCTGCAAGACCCCTCCCCCCCTCATCAAGGCCACCAATACTAAACGACCCCTCTTCCTCAACACTACCACTCCCATTCTCCCCGACGACCCTCCCCCTACCAGCCACTACCACTAGACAACCCCTCAACCCGACCCGATTTTATGGGTTGGGTTGGATTAGAAAAATCTCAACCCACAAATCGTAGATTAGGCTTGGGTTGAGTCCCAACCTAACCTAAACCGACCCATGTACACCTCTATTAAAGAAGTCCATCAATCCAACCTAAGTCCTTACACAAACTACAGCTCCATCATACATGTCCTTTATAAGGTTGATACAAGAAAAGCACGTCTCTTCAAAATTTTCCACAAGATATCCCTTGAAATAATCATATACCTTCTCCATATCAACAAAAAATATACATAATCCTTCTTGACTTTATAGATCTTATCACATGCGTCAACAAGTGGAATAGAATGAATTGCATCAAATCATTCAAAAACCCTACCTCTAAATATATAGAGAGGTGTGAAAAGTACAAACAACCCTATACTAAAAAATAAGGAAATACAACCAAATATAATACTACAAAAACATAACTGAAAGACCGAAGGGGTACAACGCTCTCCCTCAAGTTGGAGCATAGATGTCAATCATACTCAACTTAGAACAGCAGACATCAAATGTCGATCACTCCAAAGGCTTGGTAAATATGTCTGTTCTCTAGTCCTCAAAAGATACTGAATTAGTATAGACAAGTCCTCTTTGGATCAAGTAACAAAGATAATGACAATCAATCGCCACGTGCTTGGTCCTCTCATGAAACATGGGGTTATTATCTATGTATGTGGCAGCTCGGTTGTCACACCTTAACTCCATAGGCACGTCAACAGATATGTGCAAGTCTATAAAAAGTGACCTCACCAACATCATCTCAGCTACAGTTTAGGCCATGGCACTGTACTCAAATTTTACACTTAATCTAGATACAATAGCTTTTTTCTTACTTTTACATGTCATAAGATTCCCTGCCACATACAAACAGAAGCCTGTAGTGGACTTCCTATAAGCCAAACATCATGCACAATCTGCATTTAAATAACCTACTACACTCATAGACGTCTCCCTGCTGAATAGAATCCCACATCCTAATACCTTCTTCAAATATTTCAATACCATCATAATAGCATCCCAGTGTTGCCTGGTCAACTTGTCCATAAACTGGCTCAACTTCCTAATTGCAAGGGAATATCAGGCCTAGTGATGGTGAGGTACAAGAGCTTGCCCAGTAGCCCCTTGTATTGTCCATTATCAGTTGCCTCTAACTTCTCATCATACAAATGAGTCTTGGGATACATGGGAATGTTGGTTGGCTTGGCTCCTAAGATGCCAGTCTCCTAAAGTAAATCAAGTGCATACTTCCTTTGAAAAAGAACTATATGATGGGATAAAAGACCGAACTAATTCTATTGAGAAACCATGTGTGCCTTATATAGCGAGGCACAAAAGGGTAGAGTACAAGCACACACCCATACATTCAGAAAAAAATCAAACATATTACATAACTCAATACTCCCTCTCAAGTTGGAGCATACACATTTGACATGCTCATCTTGGAACACAACAATTCAAGATTCTTCTTGGAGAGTGCTTTGGTGAAGATATCAGGAACCTTATCTCCGGTGGAAATCTTCCCAGCCAGGATGGCAACTCTAATGAAGTGCCACTGCCAATCCACTTCTATATGTTTTGTTCGCCCATGGAATGCAAGATTGTTAGCAATGAAAGTTGTTGCTTTATTATCACAGTACATAGGAGTAGGACTTGAGATGGAAACTCATAAATCCTACAAAATAGATCTCATCCACAGCAACTCATAGGTAGTAATGGGCTATTGCCCTATACTCAAATTCCACACTAAATCCGAAGACCACATTCTACTTTTTACTCCTCCAAGTGACAAGATTGCCACGTATCCTCATAAGTTCCTGTATAATCAACATTAAAATAACCACATATATTAAGATGTCCATACTTTTGAACGTAAGTCCTTTTCCTAAAGCCTATTTAAGATATCTTAATACTTGACATACACCATCCCAGTGCATTTCTCTAAGGGACTGCATGAATTGACAGTAAAAGAGATGTCTAGTCTCACAACTGTCAAATACATAAACTTTCCTACCATTGCACATACCTAATCACATCCTCAAGAAGTGGACTCTCTAAATTTGCAAGTTGCATCAATGAGTCCATTGGGATATTAGCAAGTTCGCATCCTAACATTCCTACCACCCTTAGGATATCCAGTACACATTTCCGTTGTGATAAAACAAGACCACCATTCATGTGTTGCATTTCAATGGCCAGAAAATAATTTATCAGCCCCAAGTTCTTAGTCACAAACTTCCTGTATGCAGAATATCATCAACATAGACAGTAATAATAATAGAACCAGTAACTCTGCGCATAGCAAAAATAGAATGACCTGTTATGGATCTGGCAAATCCATATTCTTAAACTGCATTACTAAATCTCTCAAATCAGGCCCATAGGTTCTATTTAAGGCCATAAATAGCATTCTTCAATCTGCACACTTTTTTTATTTTGACACACCCCCTCAACCACAAAGCCTGGAAGTTGTTGCATACATACCTCTTCCTCAAGATTACCATAAGGGATGCATTTTTATGTCCAACTGAAAAACGAGCCAATCAGAGAGTAAATTCCTGATTGAGTTGAGATAGGCCACAAGTGAGAATCTCTCAAAATAATCAATGCCAAAAGTTTATGTATAGCCTTTAGCAACCAATTGGGCCTTGAACCTCTCAATGGAGCCATCTGGACATTACTTGAGGGTAAACACCCACCTACACCCCACCACAGTAACACCAAAGGATAGGTCAACAAGTTTCCATCTCCCTCTAGGCTAAAGTGCCACCCTCCTCCATTGCAGAGGTCCAGGAACGATCTTGGATGTCCTCTATATGATTGTTGGGAATATGATGGTTGTCCACAGCAAAAAAGAGAAGTCGTCCTACTACAGGAAAATAATTAACGTATAATTGGAAATAGAATATTTAGCACAAGATCGTCGTAACTTCCTTTGGGCAATAGGAAGATCAACATTAGTTACCTCCAGTGTTATAGGCTTTGGATCTCTAATCGAATCCGTAGAATCAACAAAGGATAAAGCAAGAATAGTAGATAGAGGCTCATCAGCTGGAGTAGTGGTAGGTGCAGGCCTTCGCTAAAAATATCTAGGAAAGGTGCCTATAACCTCAGGATGTCTAGGAAAGTTAGGTGGGACATCTGTCTGAGGCATAGATGGCTCAAAGGGCACTAAAGGCGTAGCAATGGGCATAGGAAGTGGAACATCCTGTGATGCGATAATGGACTTTCTTGTAGCAAAGTAATAGGGAATCTCTTCAAAAAAAGTAACATCCACACTGACATAGAATCTGTGTCAACAGGTCAAAACATCTATATCCCTTTGGATTCTGGAATAAACATATTTTACAGACCGAGGTGAAATTTTGTCCACTTTGAATAAGTGGACAAAGCAAACACAACCAAACACTTTAGGTGGCAAAGAAAATAACTCTCAATCTAGAAACAAAGCGAATATGGGGTCCTCGCTCAACGACTGACGAGGACACCCGATTAATCAAGAAAGTAGCGGTGAGAGTAGCATCAACCCAAATGGTAAAGGGAATGTGTCTGGAACATAATAATACGAGCAATATCAAGCAAAAGTCTCGACTTGTGCTCTACCACCCTATTTTGTTGGGATGTATGAACACACGAGATCTGGTGAATGATGCCCATAGATTGAAAAAACAAGGATAAAGTAGCATTCAAAAACTCAAGTCCATTGAAAACATTTGAATAAAAGAAGAAAATTGAGTCTTTATTTCATTAACAAAATTTGTGACCAAAATAGGGTTTTTAACTTCTCTTTCATCATAAATGCCCAAGACACAGATACAATCATCCCGAAGAACCAAAAAATAACGAAAACCCCTAAGACTTTTGACCTAACACGAGCCCCATAAATCAGTAGGAACAAGACTAAAATGAGACTCATCTCTTTTATTTTTACGTATGTCTGGAAACTGACAACGAAAAACTGAAATACCAGGATGTCCCAATCGAAGTGGCACAACCAGTAGCGATAAACAAGTTCCTATGTGAAAGATGCAGGTAGTAGAGGCCATCTTGCTCAAGTGCACCAACCTACTTCATCGTCTAGAGGTCCTACAAGAAGATGAAATGATCACGAAAAACTCCTATGTAATTTAATGCTTTCATAATTTGACTTGTAGACATTAAATTTAGAGCAAACTTGGGAGCTTGCCTAACATCAAATAAAGGCAAAGTAGAAGACAAGGATATGTCACACAAGCCTGTCGCAAGGTACAGCGCATCATTTGCTACACTAACATGAGTTGGAGTAGTCAGAGGTTTAAGAGATGAGAACAGTATAGCATCGTCGATAATGTGGGAGGAAGTACCTAAATCAGCAAGCCATGATGATATACAAAGCACCTTCAGCAGTAGCAGCAGTACCTATCTAGTTGGTTACTGAGGCACCCACAATAGAAGTAGCCTGAGAAGATAGTAGTCTGTCATACTCTTCCTTGGAGATAGTAATATGGGTGCCAGCGTGCTCCTCCTGATAGTGCTAACTCCCTTCACCATCATATGTGACCTGATTGGCTAGATGCTGCTGAGGGAAGCCATGGTTTATCCAGCATCAATCCACTGTATGATTTGTCTTGTGACAATGTTCACAAAACAATCCTGTGTGGCCTCGCCCTCAACTTCCCCCTTTAGCATTACAACCTCCCCCTGCCTCCAAAAACTCCTCAACCACATCCAACAGCTGCCACAACAGATGAGTCAGGAGGTAGGACAGGTTCAGAAATCTTTAATCGTGAGAGACGAGCATATATATGGCTTAGTGTAGGAATCTCTTCTAAGGTCATAAGTTGGTCCTTCACCGCCTTGTACTCAAGCCCAAGACGAACCAGTAACTGATCAGATTTAAATGCTCCATGCTGCTTGGCAATAACTGCCACATCAGAAGAGATAGGTTGATGAATATCTTGCTCGTCGCACAAATTCTTCATAGAGCCATAATACTTACCAAGTGGCATGGTTCCCTTCTTGAAAGAGTGAAGCTCCTCAATTACCCTATATAAACGACTAATGTTGCTCTTATGAGAATGTATCTCATGGAGGACTTCCCACATCTTCTTAGCTGAGACATAAGACATAATCTGCTTGGCTATAGACTCTTTCATATTGTTTAGCATGCAAGTGGCCACCCAACCATTGTCTACTTCCCAAGCTGTGGTCTTAGCTACAGGCTTTTCTTGTGTTAGGATATACTTCTTGCGATGTGAACCCACATACCAAGAGAAGAATGTTGACCATAAAAGAAATTTGGTATTGTCCAACTTAATAGAGGTCCCTTGCATAAATGATGGTGTGCTTGTGGTAGATAATTTCCCCACCAAGTTGCTTTAAGGAACCTTACCGTCACTCATAATGCCCGATTTGTGAGAGACACGTAGTCAAGAATTCCTTAGCCTGATCATAAACACTGATTTTAGATCATATAAAAGCATGGAAATAGTATTACAGCCTCCACAGCCGAATCAAGGTGACCTTGCGATGCAGCACCACACCATCAAGATGATCGGCAGCGCTGCTGACTTCAATCAGATCCGCAAACCATGTTGCATCAACCCAAGGAGGAACTGCTGACTCCAAGCAAGCAATGCTGACCCAAGCTGGCGACGCTACAGGCCTCTTTAGGTCACACGTCGGCACTGCAGCCCTCTTTAGGTCATGCGGCAGTGTTGCAAGCCCCTACCAGCGGCATGCAACAATCCCCTTTGGTTAAGCAAAGGCGTTGTAGCCCCCTTCAGGTCGGGTGGAGGCACTACAGGCCCTAATCGGCCGACACTGCAAACCTTGATCGGTGGTGCTACAACCACCCCCCCAGACGGTAGTGACGATTCTCTGCCTCATTGCTGGGGCGACAACGCTACTACCCTAGTGGTATTAGCAAGGCTGCTCTCGAGAGGGAGGGAGAGAGAGAGAAAGAGAGGGGGGGTTTCACTGGATGGGTAAGGAGGCTTAGGTTTTGATGGGGTATCTGGGCACCGATCTAGAACCATTGCTCAAATACCATAATGAGATAAAAGAGCGAACTAATTCTATTGAGAAACCCTATGTGCCTTTATATAGAGAGGCACAAAAGGGTAAATTACAATCACATGCCCATACATTAAGAAAAAGTGAAAAATACTACATAACTCAACACTATACCCTACCTGCTGCGAGCAATTTCTATCAAAAGGATGTACCTCCATGGTCCAAGGTCCTTCATTACAAAGCTACCTGACAAACACTCATTGACCTCTGTAATGCCTGCATTGTCACCACCAGTAATAATAAGGTCATCAACAAAAACTAGGAGCACAACTGTACCTCTCCCTGCCTTCTTGATGAATAAGAAATGATCATATGAGGACCTTTTGAAGCCCATGGCCTCCACCTCTGATAGCTTTTGGAACAAAGTGTTAGGGCTCTGCTTTAGGCCATATAGGGCCTTCCTCAATCTGTATACACACTCCCTCTAAACCTCATAACTTGGGGGTTACCGCATATATACCTCCCCTTAAAAAAACACATGCTTGACATCCAGCTGATGAAGTGGCCAATCAAGCTGAACTGCCATAGAAATCAGAATACACACATTAGATAAGCGTGCAATAGGAGAGAAAGTATCAAAGAAGTCAACGCCATGTCTGCATGAACCCCTTTGCAACCAAGTGAGCCTTGTATCTAGCAACTGACCCATCTAGATCATATTTGACTGAAAACACCCAATGATATTGAACCATTGTTGCACCCTTAGGTAAAGTAGTAAGCTCCCAGGTACCACGGGAACAAAGAGCAACCCTCCATGGTGAGATGCCACTTTGGACCAAGCATGGCTTGTTGATACATGGAAGGTATCAGCATTGCTAGTAATGCATAAGAAAACTAGCGAAAGGCAATCCCAAGCTCTTCTATGAACAAGGCCCCTGCAACTAGACATCTAGCACAACTTCGGGAAGCCTTCCGGACAGCTATTAGAAGGTCAAGATCGGCTGGCATTACATCCTACAACTGCTTACAGATCCTCCACTATCATCCAGGGAACTCCCTACATCATCACTGTAAACGTCTCCTATGCACAACCAACGCTGAGGTGGAGTGGCAATATCAGACGAAGAGGATACCTACCAATATGAAACTAGAAGCCTATAAGAGATCAAAGCAAGCTTACGAAATCTCTCATGTCTAAAGAGTGATAGCTCTGACGTTAAGGACCTTGTCCTAGTGATAGGAATCTCCTTCAGTAGCATAGGAGGCATAGACATGGGTGCCTCCATAAGCTCAAGAGAAAGACATCTCGTGGCAGTAAAGAAGCACGGAACGGACTCATGAAATGTGACATCTACACTTACAAAATGACATCATCCAACAGGATCATAACATCGATATCTTTTCTGAGTCCGCGTATACCCAAGAAAAACATACGTAACTGCACAAGAAGCAAGTTTATCCCTATTGGACCCATGGATATTTACAAATGCAACACATCCAAAGACCCAAGGGGACACTCCAAATAGATCATTATCAGGAAACAAGATAAGGTAGGGAACTTACTCTTGAAGATCAGTTGAAGGCATAAATTATGTCACCTGCCTCAGATATTGTCTTCAACAAAAATATTCAAGTATAATGAGAAAAATCATCCACAATAACCAGATTATATATGTGTCCTAGAAAATCTAAGAGTTTGATTGGGTCCCCAAATATCCATATGAAGCAACTGAAATAAGGCTTGGGACCCCCGATGCTGACTCTTAGAAAAGGTACACTCCCATGATGCTTCCCAAGTTGAAATGTCTTACATTGAAAAGTAGCAGTAGGAGAAAGTTGTGGTAGCATCCATCTAAGCTTCAGCAGGGGGAGATGACCAAACCTAAGATGCCACAAGTAGTTAGTATCTTGCATAGGGCGACTACACGAGATGATAAACACTACCTCCCTCACGACCACACCTAATAGTGCATCTAGTGAGAATATCCTCAAAAGAGACAACATCAAATATTGCCCTGCAATTCAACTCCTTCGTAATCCTGCTCACTAATAATAGACTTAATGGGAAGTCAAGGGCTAAAAGAACATTCTCCAGCTTTATATGCGGAGATACACGTACCTCCCCTTGACCAGATATAGGAGACTGTCTCCCATCAACAACCTGCACAGATCTGCCTGGTGGAACCAGACAAATGATGGTGAACTGCCTCTCATCACCACAAATATGCTGAGAAGCTCCTAAATCAACAACCCAATTTGCATCTCCCAGTCGAGATAAACAAGCTATCCCTGCTTAGCAAGCACCATGCTGCCTATACACCTAAAAAAATGTCTCATATCTCTCCTCGAGATAATAACAATGTCAAATATCTCTGCATAATTAGTGATTGAAACTATTTTCTCGCTTGCTTTTGGTCCAAGAAACTGCATAATCCTGATCATGACTTTCCACGATCATCATACACATCTGTGACCATCGAAAACAATTCATTCCATCTAGCTCCACCTTAGGATCAAAGAAAGGGCTCTCACACACCCCAGATTCAAACAACATATCAACTTCGATTATGAAACCGAAAACGCATGGAGAAACACTAGACCATTAGATCATTAAACATAACCACCATAAAAAGAACTTTTAGATCTGATTTTGATTCTTCATCTGGATTACCAATGTAGCAATAATCATCAAAACAACAAAAAGTACCAATGAAAGTGGCCTTTTCCTTCGTAAGACCATTGCAGTCTTGAATAAAAGGAAAGAGAGCAATAAATCACCCCTACCACAAATGGCGAGCAACGAAGGGGACCCCCTCCAGTGAAGGCAATGACACTAGGGCTCATTAACCACCTCGTAGTGGCACTCATGGTCAAGAGGACCCCCAGGCGGCAGCACTTGCAGGTTGAGGAGCCCCTATGCGACACAACAAGGGCTGCTGCAACATCACGTAAGGAGCAGGTGGTCCCTGTGGCGGCGTGAAGGGCCTTGGCGACACTGCTGCAGAAGCAGTGTTGTTGGAGGTGCAGGTGCCCCTAGCACCTATGGGCCTTGGCAACACTTCTGCAAGGCCATCGGAGAAGAGAGAAAGGACGAACGACGAGGGGTTATGCTGGAGGGTGAGGAGGGATAGGGTTTTTTTATGGGATATCGAGCTCCAATCTAGGATCATTGCTCTGAAACAAAGTGGAATAGAATGAATTGTATCAAATTATTCAGAAGTCCTACCTCTTAATATATAGAGAGGTGGGAAAAACACAAACACCATACAGAAAAATAAGGAAATACGAGGGACAATAATACAAAAACATAAATAAAAGACCAAAGGAGAAAAACACAGAAGATGTATTACCCCAATTGTAGACCTACCAAGCATAGATCCAAACTCAATCTCAATTACCATGGAGACTTGCCTCAACCTTCTTTCAGTTACTCTCTCCCAAAGCATTATTACATGACTCATCAATTTGATACAGCTATAATTGGAACAATTTTGTATGTCTCCAATGTTCTTATATAAAGGTATCACAATTCTTTCCCTCCGTTCCTCCGCCATCCTCTTGCCACCTAGACAACTTAAATAAAAGTTTTAAGTATTTTATTAGGTTTATTCTCTCTCTCTTTCTTCTTTCACCTCCATTCTCTTCCACTTCTACCTTCTTTCCCACCTCCAGCACAACCAAGCTCTTAAAGGGAGTACCCTGCACAGATCTTACTTGACCACAAACACAAGATCAAGCATGATATCGATTGTAATAAAAAAGTATGGCAAAATAAAATCAATCCCACAATATACACAAAGATTTATTGTGGAGGAAAACCCTTTAGATAAAAACCATTACCTAGGTCTCCTCGACCAAGAATTTTCCCGACTATGTGAAGCTAATCAATCCACTATCATACTACTTGAACAAGCGTGGCAAAACCTCTTACAACCACTTCTCTTTTACCTACAAAACGAAGTCACAACAACCTCAAGAATCCCAACACAATGGATCCCAACAAATGGAATGGAGAAAATAAAGTTAATATAGAAATTAATCTTATGGAACCTCATAAGTAACTTTCCAAACTAATTTTTCACAATGCAGAACGTGGAAGCAAATGAAGCACATACACTCTTGAGAATGTGAGAGAGCTCTTTTTCTTGTTATGTCTTTAAGGTGCCAAACATTAAAGCTTATTTATAGTAGAAAATAGAATTAATTTTTAGGTTAGATTACGCGATCAATTTTATTGATTGGACAATAAGTTTTTTTTTTTAAAAGACAATTAATTTATATTTTGATTTTGATCAATTGATCAATCAATTGTATAGATTGATAGACCAATTTATATTTTAATCGATCAAAAGAATGGTGTATTTATTAAATGACTATGATCGGTTAATAAATTATTTTGGTTGATCATTTTAGGTGAAAAAAATAAATTTTCTATTTTAACAAACCGATCAAGAAATTGATCGAACAATTTGAACCACTTACTCGATCAATTACATTTAATTAATTTTTGTAAATCAAATATGTTGAGATTATTATTATTTATTAGCATTTTATATTTTTATTATTGTATGGGTACTATATGTAATTCTCCCAGCGGACCTCTCTATATAAAGGATCTTAAGATTCAATAATAAATTAATTACGTCCATTTAACCTAACATAGTATCAAAGCAACGATCCTAAGCCAGTGCTCGAGTGCCCTACCAAAGCCCCACTGAAAACCCTAGCCCCTCCTCTCTCCTCCAGTGATGCCACCATTAGCGTTGTACCGCTCTCTCGCATCAATAGCTCGCCGGCAGCAATCAACGCCAACAGGGGTCATCTACCTCGCCAACAACTTGCCACGCACCATTTACAGCCGGTGGCAACGCATCTAGGTTCCCATTCTAGCCCCAATGTGCGCACACTACCTTGAAGGGGATGTGTGGACTCATCTTCGATGATCTGAAACCAATTTTTAGTCTACTTGGAGTTCCTTTTGATGATCTGAAATCAACTTTCCTTTAGACAAAGATACCATGGGTCATCACAAGGATTCTATTAGCGACTCATTGGAGAAAATTTCTACCACAAGTGCATTACCACAAATGCAGGGCACGACCATCAAGCTTGATGGTACGAACTTTCTCTTATGGTTTACCTCCTTTGCTTGATTCATCAGCTCACAACGGAAGAAATATATTTTCATGAAAGATGAACCAACCGCAAACAAAAAGACCAATGATTGAGAGGCCAACAATAATTGGGTAGCTACTTGTATGTTGAATAGCATGAAAGAGCCTATTGCAAAGCAAGTTATGTCATACTCATCGACCAAGAAGATGTGGAAGGTTTTACATGAGATTTACTCCCAGAAAAATAATATAGCACATCTTTATCGTGTAATACAAGATATGCACACATTCTATAAAGGAACGAGTTAAGAAAATGAAATAACTTAGTTTATTCTCAAGCCCTACCTCTCTTTACATAGAGAGAGGTGGATGCAAGAAAAGAAAAATAGAAACACCAACATAATAACAGGGAGTATTCAACACTCCCCCTCAAGCTAGAGCATATATATCTATTATGCTCAGCTTAGTCACACAAGTATTAAAGGAGGATATTGCCAATGGCTTGATAAATATATCAGCAGTCTGGGCTTTTGAAACCACCTAAGAGGTGAAGATGAATCCCTTCTGGATAAAATCCTAGTATAGTGGCAATCTACCTCCACATGCTTAGTGCGCTCATGAAACACAGGGTTGCCAATATATGTGGCAACTCAGTTATCACACCGCAATTTTATGGGTCCATCAATCTTGATATGCATATAAATCAATAAGGATTCCAGCCACATCATCTCCGCAGAAGTCTGAGCCATGACTTTGTACTCAGACTCTATACTGGACCTGGAAACAACTGTCTCCTTCTTGCTTTTCCAAGTCACAAGGTTCCCTACAACATACATACAAAAGCCTATAGTAGTCTTCCTATCATCATGACTGCCTATATAGTCTGCGTCAAAGTATCCAACTACTATCATAGATGCTCCTCTAGTAAAGAGGAGACCTTGTCGTGGTACTCTTTTCAAATATCTAAGTACCATCATAACAGCATCCCAATGTAGTCTCGTAGGCCTCTGCATAAACTGACTCATCTTTCCCACTGCAAAGGAAATATCTGGCCTACTAATTATCAGGTATAACAATTTCCCCACAAACTGATGGTATTACCTATTGTCAACTAGCTGTGCATCACTGTCATATAGTCATGCCTTGGGATCCATGGGAATGTTTGTTGAATTCGCTCCTAGCATGTTTGTCTCCATAACATCGAAGGCATATTTCTGTTGAAATAGAACAATATCACGCCTACTACGGGACACCTATATCCCAAGGAACTATCATAAAGGCCCCAAACCCTTCATCATAAACTGATATGCCAAAGTCTACTTAATTTCAGCTACACCTAACATATCATCATCAGTGACAATCAAATCATCAACATCTAACAAAAGAACTACCTCTTTTCCTTCCCTTCAAATAAGGAATGATCTGCACATGTTGGTGCATCTATTATTTTTCTTTTCTTAATGGGGTTATGCTGTAATTTTGCACCCACCTCACCCTCTATATAAAGAGTGGTAGGGCTTGAGAATAAACTAAGTCATTCCATTTCCTCAACTTACTATCAAAGCGCAGTCCTAGATCGAGGACTGATACTCTCCTTGATTTCCATAGTCTTGTCTTTTTTTTCTTCCCCACTAGAAGAAAACCCTAACCTCTCCTTGAAGGACCCACCGATGCCGCTGACCTCCAGGCCGGCTGGTAGGTTCCCTGGTCAATTAATAGGCATTGCGAGAGGCCCATCGCCTTTGATGACCTGCCCACTGCTATAGGGGCCTACTACGAGTGGCCCAACGCCACCAGCAGACCTGTGCGCCCCTCCGTGCCTCACCTTCTCCTTGCAAAACCACCTCTTCACGCCGCCTGCTGCAACGTCACTCTCTTCCCTACTGTAGGGACCTACTGCAATGCCACCCCATACTCTCTTTGTCATCGCCTCATCAACAACATCACCACATGGTAGTGGCAACGCCATCGCAGGGAACAGCGCCACCAGCTATTGTTCGAGAGGGTCTGGATTGGGGGCCTGGGTGATCAGATCTATTTTCGGTTATTCCTGATATATTCTATAGTCTGACATAGTGCTTGAAGTCAATTTGTGTGGACTCCGATTTGTGAGATGGCTTCTTCTACTTTTGGGATGACATCAGACGCATTAATGGAAATTGAGGCATATAAGAGACCACTCTTTAGTCCAATGATCAAGTTGGACGAGACCAATTATCCTCAACAATCTCAGACGTTTCTAATGGCAATGAAAGGTCATGAAAAGGAGTACATCCTAACTCAACCGGAGCCCACACTTTGAATAGATGCCTGGGAGAAGGATAATGCAATTGTTGTGGCCTGGATTATGAATTGTGTTACACCTAGAATCGAGGATGAGATGATGTATTATCCCACTAAGAAAACGGTGTGGTAGAGTCTTCGCGAGACATACTCCTAGGAGAAGAATTATGCTTGTTTTTTAGATTTATCATGAGTTATTTCAGTTGCGCCAAGAAGGAATGTCCCTAGCTTAATCCTACTCAGCCATGAAAGGCCTTTTGGAGAAGCACAATGCCTGTCAACCTGTTTGCACTTATTCTTCTCAACTAGATTACAGGAAAGAGTTGGCGACACCCCTCTTCCTGTTGGGACTCGATCTTCATTACAATGCTACTCATTCTTAGATTTCGACCATCTCTGAGCTTCCATCCTTAGAGGATACATACAATCGTCTAAGCACGATTGCAATGAAACTGCTCTTACTACTGTCCTAGGTCACAGTAAAAGTGCTCCCTCTACCCAAGGACGAGGTCATGGTCGTGGATCTGAAGGTTGCTTTCGCACTACCTGCACCTACTGCGGGAAGTTGGGTCACTCTGAGGACAGCTGTTGGACCAAGCAAGGCAGACCTATCTTTGCCAATCAAACAATGGATGCTGCAAATACCCTTACTACTATCTCCCGTGCTGAATAATCTACTACAGAAATTTTCACAACTGTCAAAGACCTGGTTCGATCATACTTATTGTGTACGTCAATAATATTCTACATATAAGGAGTGATAAAAAGGGCATAGAGACTACCCAAGCATTCCCACATTCTCAGTTTGTGACCAAGGACTTAGGGATGATAAATTATTATCTGCACGTTGAAGTGCAACACATTGATGGTGATTTTATTCTGTCATAGAGAAAGTATGTGCTTGACATGTTGAGAGAGGTACGACTGCTTGGTTGCAAACTTGCTAGTGTTTCGATGGATCCATCCATACCACTTGCCAATGATGAGAGCCCACTACTTGAGGATGTGACCAGATATTGCACAATGATAGGGAAGCTTTTGTATTTGACAATAGCGAGGCCTAATATTGCTTTCGTTGTTGAGAGACAGTCAATTCATTCAATCTCCTAGAGAGGTACACTGGAATAATGTGACCAAGGTGCTGAGGTACCTCAAGAGAGCTCTTGGAAAGGGACTCCTTCAGAAAACATGGTCATCTTGATATATGGCGCTACTCAGATGTTGACTATGCTACGGCACAAGGATAAAAGGTCTACTACAGACTATTGCACTTATGTGGGTAGAAATTTTGTAACCTGGAGAAGTAAAAAACAAAATGTGGTCTCCCGATCCAGTGCGGAGTCTGAGTACATGACGATGGTCATACTACCGTGAGCTGTTACGGGTGAGATCCATTTTACAGGATGTAGGTGTTTCTACCTCAGGGCCCACTCCCATGTACTCTGATAACAAGCTGCAACATTTATTATAAATAATCCAGCTTTTCATGAGCGAACAAAGCACATAGAAGTGAATTATCACTTCATTAGAGAAGTCATTCTAGCAAAGAAGATTTCAACATCCTATATTGCCACTGAAGAACAAATTACAGATATCTTCACCAAAGCACTCTCGAAAAAGCAGGTTGAGTTACAGTGTTCAACCTGAGCATGTTATATGTGTATGCTCCAGCTTGAGGGGAAATATTGAGTTATGTGGTGTTTAATATGGCATGTTCCTTTCATCTATTTCTGTAAGGGTGTATATGCTATTTTTCCTTTGTGCCTCTCTATATAAAAGCACCTAGGGTTCCGTGGAATATACAATTCGCTCATTTGTACCAACAGAATCTTGTGTCCATTAGTCAAATTATGAAGGCTCTACATTGTCGATAATTTTTTTATGACTGCTTCTTCCTTTTGCAGGATCTCCAGAAGATAAAGCGAATCAGTGGAGGATTTGAGCAAAATGGCCTAATACTACTTGCGACTTCTAACTTCTTATGAATCTTTTGCCACTAGTTGTGCCACCCCTACGTTACAGTCGCACTTACACCTACGTCACCCGAGTATCTTGATTCTTAGACGTCAATTTCCAAAGTTATACTTTCCAGAATATTTTTGTTGTAGCACTTGTCAACTTGGCAAGCATCATAGAGTTCCTTTTCCATCTAGTTAGAATAAAAGAGTTGAGTCACCCTTTGCCCTTATTCATCATGATTTGTAGGGATCATGTAGAGTCTGCAGTTTGAGAGGTTTTAGATATTTTCTTATCTTGGTAGATGATCATACACATGTCACGTAGGTTTACATGTTAAAAGAGAAGTTTGAAACCTCGTAATCATTAAAAAAATTTTGCTGAAATAAAGACTCAATTTTTTTGTGTAATTCCCAGTTTCCATAGTGATAATGGATTGAAATTCATGAATGCTTCTTTGCATGATTTATTTACCTCTCTAAGGGTCCTTCATCAGACATCGCGTGTTCATACATCCCAACAAAATGTCAGATAGTTGAACGGAGGCTTCGCCACCTGCTCGATGTGGCTAGGAAGATAATGTTTCAGACGAATGTTCCAACACATTATTGGGCACATGTTGTTTTGACTGCCGCCTTTCTTGTTAACAGGGTGTCTTCTTCTCTTCTCAAAGGGAAGACACCTTACTCGTATCCTGACCGGGATTGTTTCTCTCTTATGTCGATTGTCTTTAGGTGTATATGCTTTGTTCACCTTTTCAAAGTCAACAAACTTTCTCCCCATTCAGTGACATACATATTTCTTGGATACTCATGTACCCAAAAAGGCTATAGGTGTTATGACTCCTTGGCACATCCGTTTTATGTAAGTGTTGATGTCACCTTTTTTTAAGACGTGCCATATTTTCCACACAAAGGGGCACTTCCATGTGTGCCCAACTCTTAGGGGATCTCACTACCCATGCCGATTGTTATGCCACCAGTGCCCTCTAAACCTTCAAGAATCTAGAAAGACCATCATCACCACCACCACCACCATGTTCTACATGCACCTACCAGTGCAGAGATCCTACTATGCCACACCCAGAACCACTATGTACAATACCTCCTACTCAATCTTCCACCGAACCTATGAAATCTAATGGAGATCAAGTACCATCTACAAATGATCTGACTTGGACATTCCCATTGCCCATCGTAAGGCCCAACAATCCCAACATGTCATTTGATCATTTACCTACTAGTACTGGACTTCTTTTCTATCGTTAGGTTTTAAGGAATTATATTGAGGCCCTCAAGAATCCATTGTGAACGGCTACAATGGATGACAAGATGCAAGTCTTACAGTCCCATGACATGTAGGAATTGGTGAATCTCCCTCTCGAGACTATGGTGGTTGGATATCGATGGGTTCTTACCATCAAATACTTACCTGATAGAACAATTGAACAGCATAAGGCTCGCCTTATTGCCAAAGGCTACACTCACAACTTTGGTGTGTATTATTTCGACATCTTCTCTCCAACGGCTCGATTGAGCTCGGTTCATATTCTTCTATAAATGGTAGTGAACCATGACTGGCATGTGTTTCAGTTGAACATTAAGAATGTATTTCTTTATGGTGATCTCAGTGAAGAGGTGTGTATGCATCAGCCACCTGGGGTTACTATTGAGGTGGAGTATCAAACAGATTGCTGATTGCGCAAGGCCATTTATGCATTAAAACAAAGCCCAAGGGCAAGATTTGATAGATTCAGCAAAACTGTTCCACAGTTTCATTTCCATAGGTCCTTGTCAGATCACCTGATTTTTGTCATGCAAAGATCTGGGGGTCTAATTATTCTCATAGTCTACATTGATGATATTTTGCTCACAGGAGTGACATAGAAAGCATGGAGGCAACAAACCTTTTCTACATTCCCAATTTGCTAACAAGCATCTAGGGAGAATTAACTACTTCTTGGGCATCAAGGTGCACCACCTAGATGGGACGTTGGTGTTGTTTCCCGACAAACCCATTATGCGAAGAAAAGCAGAATCACGTATGGGTTCCAAGAAGAGGGACTTTGAATATTGGGTAGCCGTTATGAAACCCAATCGAATACTATATAAAATGATTGGAGTATCCAAAACTATAGCTAGAGCAACCATGTCAATAGATGTGTACAAAATGCCAATACGAACCAAATTGGTTATTGCAAAATGCAATACATAGGTTCTATAATAGATAGAAAGCATACCATCCATAGGGCATGTCTTTTACTTTTTAGATACATCGTTCATTCTAAATACATCATTTATTTTATTTAAATTTTTGGATGGAAAAAGTAAAAAAAAAATCATGATTCAACCTAAGACCTTTTTGAATGTAGCGGATTTCGGCAGGTCCAGAAAATTGATGGGATGTAAGCCAGCTAGCATCCCACTAGACCCAACTGCTCATCTAACAGACTCTAACAACCCTGTACTACAGGATGCTACTAGATATCGTACCATCATTTGGAAGCTATTATGTTGTTGGTTGACTTAGCCAGTTTATGCAAAAGCCCAGGCAGGCACACTAGACAAGGGTATGCCAAGTTTTGAGATACTTAATGACCAATCAAGGAAGAGGCCTACCCTTTCATAAGCATGACCGCATAGATATGTGAGGATACTCATGCTAATTATGTCGGGACACATGAAGACAGAAGGTCAACCACTAGCTACTGTACATATGTGGAAGGTAATCTAGTTACCTGGCAGAGCAAAAGATAAGAATGTGATCTCCAAATCCAGTGCTGAGTTAGAATACTAGATAATGGCTCATACCATATGTGAGTTGTTTTGGATTCAGGCTATTTTACAAGACTTCAGTGTTCATATCCCTGGGCCTATACCCATGCACAAAGACAAGACCACAATGTTCATTGCCAATAATTCAATCTTTCATGAATGGACCAAGTGCATTGAAGTGGACTACCACTTCACATGAGATGTGGTTATGAGCGTGCGAATATCTACCCCATATATTTCCACTGAAGACCAAGTTTTGATATCTTCACCAAGCCACTCTCTGGGAAGTGACTAGAGTACTTGTGTTCCAAGCTAAGCATGACCGACACCTATGCTCCAACTAAAGGGAAAGTGTTGAGATTGTTATTATTTGTGGTGTTTTCTATTTTTAGTATTTTATGGGGTACTACTTGTAATTCTCCCAAAGCCACCACCTTATATAAAGGACCTTAGGGTTCAGTATTAAACTAAGGGCTTTTTACATACCCCTATAAACTTTCAATATGACGTATACGCCTCTATATACTTGATATTTACATATATGCCCCCATAAAGTTGCTTCATTGCAACCATATAGCCCTACTCTGTTAAATCCAACAAAAAATGTTCACAAAAACTAAAAAAATAAGAAAATTTATATTTGTCTCCCTATATTTATCTCACTATTCATTCCAACTCCTCTCCCCCCTTCCTCCTCCTCCACCTTTCCCTCCTCCTCAACCTCATCTTCACCATCGACCACCATCATTGACCTCCTTCTCAACTCCTCAAGAAGAAGCCATCTCCTCCATGATGACAGCTTCTCCAACACCAGCACAGCACGTGGAGTTGGGCAGGAGGGAAACACGAAGCACACAACTTCGACTTCAAGCTGGCAAACCTGATAGTGAAGCACGCACGTCGAGCTGGAGGGTGCAGGAAGGGGGCACACTAGGGTACATGGTACCGAAGATGGCGTGTAGATAACCATTAAAGTTAACGGTACTAACTAACGAAGTAACAATTACAAAAATATCATGACTCTTCCAATAGCATTTAAAACAATATTGAGAAGTGGATAGCAAAAAGGTAATTTTCAAAGATTTACCTTCGATATCAATAATTTTCAACATTGAGAAGTGGATGGCAAGAAGTGGATGGCATTTATGTAAAAATATCTTTAATTAAAAAAGTTTTGAGAGTAGAAAACTAAATTTTCATTACTTTTACATCGAACACCGTAAAAGTTAATAGTGTTAATTAAAAGAGTGATAATAATAAAAATGACATCACTTTTCCAATGGCAGTTAAAGTAATATTGAGAAGTAGATGGTAAAAAAGTAATCTCAAAGATTTCTGTGGTATCTATGTAAAAATCCCTAATTTTTTTTAAGAAGATCTACTTGGTTAGGGAGAGAGATCTATTTGGTTAATTGATATATCTAAACCTACCTTTTCTTCTAACCTACCAGGCTTTCTAAGATAACCAACATATCTCTACTTGTCTTCTACCTCAAAATAAGGATATAAAGCTCAACAATTGCAAAATTGATAACCCAGTCTTAACATGGCTATCTACAATGTAGACCATGTTTCCCTTGATTTACCATCCTCCCCAGGCTTTAGCTTGCTGTCATTGATGTAACCTAGAATGGGCATCTCCTCAATAATAAATGAGTAGATAGTTGAGTGAGGTAAGTTTGGCCATCATGACCTAAATACCTATCATCCAAGCTTTTCACAACCCCTACATCAGGTCTATGTTGTGCTAATTTCGCTGCACCTTGGAGATGACTGGATTCTCTACATGACATATTCCAACTCTACCTATCCCTCTGAGATCTTTAGATGATTTGATCTCTTTACTAATGGCAACCAAGATTTGCTCTCTTCTATTGCTTGGGATTTTTTTTTTGGGATCGTCTTCCACTACTTGAGATTATTGTCCCTTCCTATTTTCATCTCAGTACACTGCCTCCTTGAGAGGTTTTTGTTGAGATAGATTTACTGTAGAGATTTATTAACCACATGTATCGAGAGTCCCTATGCGTTTACTGCCCTCACCGATGTTGATGGAGACTAAGCAAATCTAACATCTACCATCATCCATAAGTGGGTGATTGACTCAGATGCTTTTACTTACCTTACTAGTATCCTAGTTCCCTATGCGAGACTCAATCAGCCAGGGCAGTTACATCTTGGGAATGTCCAATTCTCTTCCAAGTTGCAGCTAAACATTCATTATGCACCCAAGTTCTATATGAGTTTCCTCTCAATAAGCAATCCATGCAAGGATATCATTGCTATTTTCAAGACAACCAAACTAGTCGCATCACTAGTAGTGGATATGAGAAGGGTAGACTATACTACCTTGATATTCCTACTAATTTACAGGAGCTACCTCTATTTCTACAGATCGTCTACTCTAGCACCGTCAACTAGGTAATCCCTCCTTTGAAAAGCTTCACCAGATGTTCCCGGATCTACCTCTATCTACCAAGTTTGATTGTGAGGCATATCAATTGGACAATATCACCGATCTACTTTTCCTCCACAGACTAAGGAATGCAGCAGATCTACCTTCCAACTGGGGATCGTCTCGTGTAAATAGTACGGTGCTTATTCATGATTACAGCAGATTCACCTAGGTATCCCATATTAATAATCAGTCTAAGACCCTACATATAATAAAACGATTCCTTGTTGAGGTACAAAATGTCTAATCTACTGCCACCAAGAAATTTCGTAGTGATAATATCCCAAAATTCAGGCAGAAGGAACTAGAGTCATTCTTTATTACAAATGGTGCCTTACATCATACGTCCTATGCCTATAGTTCTTAATAAAATCCCCGTCGAGTTGTCTATCGTGGGTCTTTTTATTATTTTGAGTAGTGAAAGGGTATATCTATAATTTTCTTTCTATGGGCTCTCTATATAAAGAAACCTAAGGTCTCTCTGAATAAATTATTCATTTCAGTCCTAACATGGTATCAGAACAGTAGTCCTAGATCGAGGCCCTGGTATCTCACCAAAACCCTAGCCACCTACCCCCACCAAAACCCTCTCTCTCTCAACGACACCTCCGACCTCCTAAGCCAACAACACCGCCACTGCAAACCATCTTGGCCTCCACAAGACCGGCAGCAACACTATAAGCCGGTCCCCAAGCCAGCAGCGTCGTCGCCACCTCAGGCCATCTCGACCTTCGCAGACCGGCAGCAGTGCCGTCGCAAGGACCTGCAGTGCCACCGCAGGACCCTGCAGCACATCTGCAACGTCGCCACCGCAGTTCCTCTATGTGGTCCGGTGTCACCTGTTTCCTCCTGCTAGAGGTGGTGTTGGTCTAGGACTAGTTTCGACCTTCCTATTATCGGATCTTCTTCGAAGGGAGACCCTATGGTGCGATGCAAGGAGTAGGGCCGCGAGTTGCCGATCCTTTCTACAGTAGCAAGTCGTTCACAAGAGCACAGCACCTTGAAGGGCACTGCTAAGGCCTCTTCTATGCCCTAGCATGTGCGAAACATGTTTTTGTGAAGTACCAACAACGTACATGATCTGAAATTCGCTTGGATACGATTTTTAGAAGGCTTTTCTAAGTCAGAAAATTCAAATTTCAAACCTCATGATCTGATTTGATTAGTGATTCTTCGTGGATCTTGGCTCCGGATAGCATGGGGAACCGAAAGGAAACTATGAGTGACTTCATGGGGAAGAGTTCTACCACAAGCATTCCACCTCACATGTAAAGGACATCGATTAAGTTGGATGGATCCAACTTCTTGCTCTGGTCCACCTCCTTCTCCCATATATATCTTAACTAATGTCAACAATTCTGAAATACCTTCTTTATATCAGTAGGTTCTTCTGAATTCGCACTGAAAGCCTACCATGGAAGAGGAAATGCCTGCTCTCCGTGATAAAGGCACCCACGAGCTCACTCTGTTACCCTCCAGTGCGCACCTTGTTAGTGTTAGGTGGGTCTTTACCATGAAATACAACCCCGATAAGTCTATTTCTAAGTATAAGTCTCGCCTTATGGCTAAAAGATTCACCCAAACCTATGGGGTAGATTTCTTTAACACATTCTCCCAGGTTGCTCGTCTCTCCCCTGTCTATATCCTTATTTCTATTACGGCACACTATGGATGGCCTTTACACCAACTAGACATCAAAAATGTCTTTCTCTATGACAACGTCAGGAGGAGATTTATATGCGGCAGCCTCTTAGTTTTGAAGTTCAGGGGAGTGTGTTTGCAGGCTACAAAAGGCCATCTATGACCTTAAACAAAGCCCCCGAGCCTGGTTTCAGCGTCTGTCAGAGATGTTAGCAGTTGTTGGATTGCAGAGGTCCTCATTGACCATTCCTTGTTTGTAAGGAAAACCAGTGGTAGTGTTGTGGCTTTACTTGTATATGTTGATGATCTTATGCTCACAGGAGATTATTTGACAGGTTTTTCTCAAGTGAAAGATTATTTAGCACGACAATTTGTTATAAAGGAACTTGGGAAGCTCAAGTACTTTCTTAGAATTGAGATTGATACGAGTAAGCAGGGTATTGTTATGTCTAAGAGGAAATATGCTTGTGACATTCTCCAGGTGGTAGGCAAGCTTGGATCTAAGGGTGCCAATATCCCTACGGATCCAAAGGTTCATTTATTTGACTCAGCAAAATTTAAGGATAAGAAGGCTTATAGACAACTAGTGGGAAAGTTATTGTATCTGATCATCACTAAATCAGATAGCAGTCTTGCAATAGGTAAGCTGAGTCAGTTCTTGTGCAAACCTACTGATGATCATTGGGAAGCAGTGATGCAGGTGTTAAGATATATCAAAGATTGTCCAAGTCGAGGCTTTTTGTTCCAGAAGAAAGCTCCTATAACTGTTATTGCTTATTTGGATGCAAATTATGCGGGTGATGTTGGGGACAGAAGATCTACTACAGGTTTCTGTACCTTTGTAGCAGGAAATCCGGTGACTTAGAGGAGTAAGAAGCAAAGTATGGTGTCACACTCGAGCGTTGAATCAGAGTACCGTGCCATGGCACACAGCAGCAGAAATGATATGAATATGATTTTTGTTACAAGACCTTCATGTTATTCCTGAAGAGCCTATGAAAATGTATTGTGACAACAAGGCCACAACTTATATTGCTAACAATCCCATCTTCCATGAAATGTCTAAACATGTAGAAATGAATTGTCATTATATGAGGAATTTAATTCAGCAGAGTATGCTCCATACTGCCTGTCTAGCCTCTTCAAAACAAACTGCAAGTATGTTTACTAAGCCTCTATCTCACCCTATATTTGAGAACTGTAGGAACAAGCTGAGCATGGTTGATATATATGCTCCAACTTGAGGGGGAGTGTTATGTTACATTATGTTGAGCGTCCTTTTGTCATTTATTTTTATTGTTGGACTATTGTTATATTTCTCCCTCACCTCTCTCTATGTAAAGGAGTGTTGGGCTGACTTGTAAAATAATAACTTTCATTTTCTTCAATTGTTTTGGTTACCTCCACGTGTTTTTGGATGTGTAGCATTTGTATATTGGATAATCCCTAGAAGAGACAAATTAGCCCCATGTGCAATGAAGTGTGTTTTCCTTAAATACTCCCGAATTCAAAAGGGTATCATTGCTATGATCCAGTAGCTGAGGAGTACTATATTAGTGCAGATGTGATGTTTCATAAGGCAGTCCCTTCTCTTTAGTAGCTCGGCAATTAACTCCTGACACTGAGTTTGCTCCTATGCCTATTCCACTTATGCCTATGGATGGTGTTGTGAACATAAAGGCATCCTCTACTTCTCCTGAGCCTCCAAGTGATAATAACAGATATGGTCGTGTTTATCAGAAGCCAGTTACTTACAAGCAGCACACCCTTCTACACTTCAATCCCACCTTCCTCCCCTGATTAAGTATGTGTTCAGCCATCTGACAAAATGTGTGTTAGTGGTGATTGTGCAAGTCCAGGTGATGTTCCTAAGGATGACCCTCCGATAACTATTCAAAAAGCTCCACAATCTTGTGCACATTACAGAGCTGCAGGGACAATGACCACTGATAAGATGGGGAAATCATTTGGCATGTTTACTATAGCTTTGTCAGCTACAGAGTTACCAACCACGTATCAGCAAGCCATGTTCGATCCAAAATGACAACAGGTCATTGAGGATGAGATGGTTGCTTTACAAGATCACCAAATGTAGGAGCTTACTCCTCTTCCACCAAACACCACTTGTTGGTTGCTGTTAGGTCTTTACCTTGAAGTACAACCCCGACGGGTCTATTTCAAGGTATAAAGCACGTTTGGTAGCAAAGGAATTTACCCAAACATATGGGATAGATTTCTTTGATACATTTTCTCCCGTTGGTCGCCAATCTACAATTTAGATTCTTGTCTCTATAGCTGCCCATAAGGAATGGAAACTCCACCAGCTTCATGTCAAAAACGTCTTCCTATATGGTAATCTCCAATAAGAAGTTTACATACAACAGTCTCCTGGATTTGAGGTTTAAGGGGAGTGTGTATGCAAGTTGAAGAAGGCTATTTATGGACTCCAGCAGAGTGTGGTTCCACAAGTTGTCAAAAATGGTGGAGAAGATGAGCCTGCAAAGATCCTCCTCAGATCATTCTTTATTTCTCAAGAAGACAGAGCAAGGTGTAGAGGTTCTTTTGGTGTATGTTGATGACTTAATCATCACAGGAGATGACAAAGCTGGAATTATACAAGTCAAAAGATCTCTTGCAAAAAAGTTTGTTATGAAAGATCATGGTCAGCTACGTTATTTCCTGGGAATTAAAGTTGCAACTAGCAAAGAAGGGATAGTTTTGTCCCAACGTAAGTATGCTCTTAATGTACTTAAAGAGAGGCATGCTGGAATCCAAACCTACTAACATATCTATAGATCCCAAAGTTTATTTATATGATGGTGAGACAGAGGTGGTAGATAATTATTCATATAGGCAACTGGTTGGAAAATTGTTATATCTAACAATTACCAGACCCGATATTGCTTTGGCAATTGGCAAATAAGCTTACAAAGGCACATTTAGGGGCAGCTGTGCACGTGCTTAGATACTTAAAGAAAGCACCTAGTCGTGATTTACTTTTCAGGAAAAGAGCTCCTACGAAGGTTATGGAATATTCGGATGCTGATTATGCAGAAGATATAGCCGACAAAAAATCTACCACTAGATTTTGTCTTTTGTAGCTGGAAATCTTATTACCTGGAAAAGCAAGGAGTTATCTCTAAGTCAAGTTAAGAATCCGAGTATCATGCTATGGCTCAGACTACGACAAAGGTGATTTGGGTGTAATCCTTGCTACGAGATCTACATGTCCAAATTGATGGTCCTATGAAAATGAGATGTGATAACAGGGCAACCACTTTCATAACTAATAATCCGGTGTTTCATAAAAGAACAAAGCATGTTGAAGTAGACTGTCACTACACCAACGACTTGATTCAGCTGTGTTGCATACTACATTTGTTGCTTCAGAGGACCAAATTGTTGATATTTTTACGAACCCACTGCCATGAGGAGCCTTTGATATCTGTAGTTCCGAGCTAAGCATGATAGATATCTGTGCTCCAGCTTAAGCGAGAGTATTGACTTCCTCATTCCTATCTATCTATTTTATGTTGTCTTGTGGCTCTTTTGTTATTTTTATTTATTAACTGGACATGTATTGTAATTTCTCTCTCACCTCTCTTCTATATAAAGAGGTGCAGGATTTATTAAAATTATAGATTGCTTTATTTTTTTCTACTTATAAAAATCCATTTATCACACGAAACAATCATAAATACAAAGACCCCCACAACAAGAAGGAAAGCCACTGAGTACAATATCAAAGCTACTAGGTTTCTTCACTAAGGTAAAATGAAAAGTTAGGTGAGAGTCCAAGGAAAGACAAATCCACATCCAAGATCCATTTACACAAATACAACTCAACATATAACAAAGGTTCAAAATGCAAGGTGCCCTCTAAAAAAACTAGAAATAATGCAAAATTTAGATCTTGGCCCTTCAACTTCTAGAAAATCCAGTTAGGTTGTATTGATCATGCACATAAAGTTTGAAATGTTACATAAATCTTGTGCTAAGTTGTACTTCATGCAGATACATCATCACCTACTGGATTTTTTTTATTGACCTCAAATGTTACGCATGAGTCACAATCAGCATTTTGTAAGGCTACAAGAATGCTACAAGGAAGGCCCTCCCACCTATCCTGCCCCAATAAAAGCACCATTCTCTTCTAGTTTGAATGAGGTTGTGCAGAATCAATACAGTAAATTTAGGTAATAAAGCTAACCTAGAAATGAAGGACACAGCTAGAAAGTATAGTAACTGCTGATGGGATAACATTGGTAGATAATTCATGGCAGCCCTGCGTACAGCAGCTTCTTTTGCCACATTGAGCCATTTCGGTGTTGCAAAGTTTGCAGCCTCTCCACAATTAAAGCCTGCCTTGATAAACTTAATTGTGAGGATTTTGCAAGATATTTCCAAGAAAGTACTACAAACAAGCAATTTGACCCTACATTTGCAGAAGATAAAATGCAGATGTGCAAAAAGCCCTTGTCGAAACTAAAAACATTTAAAGAAACATTAAATGCTTGAAAGTTTTCCAACAAGGTGAGGTTAGAAGTTATTCAAGTCATCACAATAATAACATATAATTACAGGGTAGACTAGTTTGAAAAAACAAAAGTAGGCCCTTAATAAACAATGTAGAAAGCACATAAAAACATTGAAGTGACGATAGGAAATTAGGAACGAAGTAATGAAATTCTGGTTAAATTCTACTATTTTATCCTTTTCTTGAAAGAATTACAGTATAATAATATCCTCCTTATTTAAACCTTTACAAATGGACAACTTGTAATAACAGAAAGCCTTCTAACGGTGAGAGACGGATGGAAAGAGTGAGAGGTCTAGCGACCAGAGCAACGAAGATAGTTGGAAGGTGGTTACTGGAAGAAGGGCGCAATGTAGTAGGCAAGTTGATGCAAGGCCTAGACAGGTTTCAATAGCCATGTATGCTGTTTTCCTTGTCGAGGATGGGCATTTCACGATGGAGTGTAGCGATCTTTTGAAGTGCTTGCTTTGTGGCAATGTGGGTCACCGTCACTTTTCATGCTCGACGAAAGTAACTGCTACTGTGGCTCCCTCCTCCACGATGGATGTCTTGATGCCGTGGTCGCAGAGTATTGCTGCTAACTCAGAGTTGTTGGAGAAATGCTTGGTGGGAGATTCTGTCATCAATGCATTGGATATTAATGATCTAGTACAGAGTCTTCGAGCTTTCTTAGATCGAAACTACTCCACCTCCTTGGTTCTTCTTAGGGATGGGAAATTCTCACTATAGGGCATGAAGATACTAATTCTCAGGTGCTTCTATTATCTAAGACATGGTGTCGAGGTGTTGCCATATTTTGATGGTTGCTTGCTTGAGCATCTTCTTGTCCAACCTTCGGTTGGGATTCATCTTTTTGACATTCCATTGCAACTGAGGTGCTTAGAGGTCGTCGACAAACTTCTTTCTCCTTTTGGATGGTTGAAGCACTGTGAAGACTTGTCAATTTAAAGGCGAGATCTCCATTGGGTTATTGTGGAGATTCAGTTGAAGGTTGTTAAGACTTTGCCCGACAAGGTTCTTCTCTATTGGCATGCCTGCAATCTCCCCATCTCGGTGCAACAAGTCTTGTCAGACATAGCTTACGCTCAAAGGGTAGTCGTTGGCTAGAGTTGGGAGATGCGGCAGTTGCAATCAAATGTAGCAATTGCTTGGTTGATTGCAACAACAACTACTTCCCCAGGTTTAATGCTGCATCTCTAAGGGGAGGTAGTTGTTTCAAAACCGTTGAGGGTGGTTTCTCATGACCTACATGGTAGGTCACATGACTTAGGCCTTTCTAGAAAGGTCTATCCTGAAGGGCCCTCATCCACAAGGTTTGCACGTGACCAAGTGACTCCTTAAAGCCTTTCCCCATATCCAGAGCCAAGTACCTCCTTTTTCCGATCCGACATGCATTGTGGATCTTTTCCTCCTATGGCTGCTTTCAAGAGTCTCCATGTCGACTCTCGAGGTCACAATCCTCTGCCAGTGACTCAACCGATGATGGAGGCTTCCTCGTGCTTTATTGGCTCTACTACTTCTCACGTGGCGGTCACTTTGTCAGAAAATAGTCCAACTCTTTAGATAAGGGTTTCTGATTCAAAGTTACAATGACATCTGGCGAGACCTGCTTCATCACCGGTTGCCCCTAACCTGAGTTTGCAGGGCGGCTAGTGTTGCAGCATTCACATAGTTGTTTTCACTGCCAAGGGACTTTTGCTACTTCCCATGGGATCTAGCAGCATCTTTAGGGGCTCATCGTCAACCCCTACCCTGTGTCCTTGAACGTGTCACAGCAGCTGGAGGTTTCTTTAGCCGATCTGCAGCATGTGTTAAGGTTCTTCAATATCTAATAAAGATCCTTAGTTGGAATATTTGCAATCTAAGGGCTCCTCCAGTATCAAGTTGAATGGCAGCCCCCGATTCTCTTTCTATAAGAAATGAAGTTGGAAAGTTGTGCTAAAGTTTAATGTCTAATGGGTGGCTCTCAATGAAGATATTTTATTGTAACGAGATCCATGGGGACTCTCAAGGGGGTCAGATTGGTGCTTGGGCTTTAAATCTCTTCTCGGGATTCTAATCTCCTCTTTAAACTGTCTGGAGGATCCTATTGTCGGGATCCTTAGTTTATTAGCCTAACATGGAGGAGTGTGCTCAATTGTGGGATGACCAAGTTTGTCAAAGGTAAAAGGCACCAAAAGGCGATGGGGGTCCAAAATGTCCAAGGTGCCAAGCGCTCGCCTAGGTGCTTGCTTGAGAAAAATGAGGCGCTAAAGCATTTATAGATATATATAAAGGGATCAATCGAATCGACCCGTGCATCGCGAAAGCGTGAAAAATGATATTTTAATAGTTTTCAAATCAACAATCAAATCAATGCCAAAACTCTATTATGTAATGAAACAAAATACCCTAATACTAGAATAATATGGGAGAAACTAATTTTCTCCCATTCTGGGTTCCCACAAGATATAAGATTATACTTTTGTGGGTAGCATAGATCAACATCGCACATGTGATGCCTCCTACAATAAGTCCCAACGTACCCAAAACCCTCCTCCACAGGTGAATGAAACCCTTCGTGTCGAGAATGTCCAACCACAATCAGATCTCGCGAACTCCACGGGGATTGAGGACGACATTCGTCCCTCTCCTTCCTTGATGTAATCTCCTAACAATTAGGAGAAGGTTGACAAGATGCCTCAAAGAACAAACATCCAAAATAAATTCTGGGCATTAAAACACCTTCTTCTTAGACATCCACAAGGTAGTCTGGATGCCCGGAAGGGTCTCCAAGCTTCTAATAAGAAGCCTAGACATACAATATTGAGAGATTTGAAGAAAGCGGTCGGCGCTTCTCTTCTCTCTCTTCCAGCGGCATTGGAGGGACTAAAGGAGATTGATTGAGATAAATTAGAATTAGGCATTTAGGTTTGCCTTTAAGAGATATCCATAGGTATTCTAACCCTAATCCCACTACGATGGCAGCCCTTGGATCACCATTCAAGGGTGAAGATCAAATCCTACTTAAATTTTATAGGATAAGCCCAAAACAACTTATGGGATGTTCGAATTTAATATCCCAACATAAATTAATTGCCATCGAACCCCTAGATTTCCTAATCAACTTAAGTACAAGTAATTGCCAAATCAAGTGCAATGTAAGTCTTTAAATTACAATTAATTTATCCTACAACCATAAATCCACCAAAATCATTATTGGATTCATCACGTTAATAATGAAGCCTTAGGATTCATGGAATTATGGCACTCACCTCCCTAGGTATTCTAAATACCCATAAATCCTTCACACGTAAAGGATAATATTATCCTGAGGTCTAATGCCATTAGACAGTCGTCATTCCTTCTTAGATAATATTATTTCTAACATCTTTTTGTATTATTAGGGAGAACGAAGACCATATCATTTTTTAAAGGGTTGTCTTCTCTTTCTTGCATTAAATTTGACCAACACTAAGCAACCACATGTACAATTGTCGTTTCCCAACATACTCAGAGTAAACTCATTCCTCAAATTTGTCACATACACCTTTATAACAGATTTGTGTGATCCCTTCAAGAGATCATGCACCTCATATCCTTTTCCATATACACCAGCTTTCCAGTACAGCACCAAAGTAGGTGCATCTACTATTGATCCACTAAATGCATGCATTTGTGAGCAAAGACATCTTTCTCAGGTCAAAGGATACGCCTTCTCCATGACAACATTGGAGAAGGTTTTTGGCTCTCTTGTTTCATCATGTTAACTCTTTAACCCGACCCATGTGACAGTTCTAAATCTCTATTCAAGAACATTAATCAGGCGACAACCTCTAAACAAAATTATCATGCCAATTCAAACCAGAAACAATTAATCGAATCAAATGATTTCTTAATGTGTTATCGAATCCTCTAACCATTTAAATCTCCAAATCAACACACATCTGATGTATTCAATCTGGCTAAATGCATTACTTTATCCAAACTAAGGGACCAAATTCATCTACTAGAAAATAATCGAATTCATTTTATTCAGATGCAAGGCGGTGCATGCTGCATCACTTAATGAGAAACGATTACCCTCTACGGTAGGAGGCACGAGGGAGACGAGGAGTGGCACCTATTCCCCTCCCCCAAGATTCTTTTAATGTTCTGCCCCCCGTGCCTCCCCCTCCCCCTCTTTTATTTGCTCTAAGTTAGGTGTACAGGACCCGATATCCCCCCCTGGTTACTTTTATGGTTCTCATTGTTGAGACCCCACCCACTGAGGGTCGCCTCTTTATGCCCCCTTCCTTGGGGACAAGGTCTCCTTCGACGTCGTTGACGGCCAGACTCAACCCCACCCAACGGAGGAGGCCAAACGGAGCAACTGTGGAGATGGTGGGTCCCTCGCCTTTGGGCATGGGCCTGCTATTTACCGGTAACTCCCAGTTGCGTTCGCATCGTCGTCCAGGGGAGCGAAGACCGGCAACTTGGGAGGTGGTCACCTGGGACCCTCACCTCGATCACCGCTTAAGTAGGACCATCCGCTTTGTTAGGTAGTGGTCCTATCGCGCCAAGAGAGCTGGGATGGCCTCACCCCAAGTAGTGATTGATGCTTGCTCACAGAAGGATAGTGTGGTTGAAGGTGGAGGGGTCGACGGCCCCTTGGCCAAGGAGGAGGAAACCACGAAGGTCTCATGTGCGGTTGCCTTTAGGCCGGTCACCAAGGAGGTGCCTGAGCTTACCCCATGTTGAATATCCTTACTTGGAACATGCAGGGCCTCAATAACCCTGCAAGAAGGGCAACATTGGGTGGATATCTGAGATGGTGGAGGACCGACATCCTACTCTAGGAGTCAAAGCTTCCCTGTTATGATGCTAGCACTTGGAGTGAAAATCGTGGCATCGACCTTAATAGGTTCACTAGGCTCAACATGTAGGGTCGAGCTGAAGGTCAGTTGTTGGGATGGAGAGAGGACACTTTGAAGCTTGAGGACTCCTTTTCGATGAGCACATCATCTTTGCAAGCTTACTTCGTAGGAGAGATGGTGTTTCATTCACGGTGACGATGGTGTATGGGTCCCATGACGCAAATGCGTAGCCTTGCCTCTAAGAGGAGCTCGCCTCGATCAGAGTAGCCCATCATGGGCACCCTTGGCTGGTGGGGGGAAACTTCAACACCACCCTACGGGTTGATGACAAGTTGAATGGCCGCAGGCGGTAGGATCAGGGCTTCGAGCATTTTGCTAAGTTCGTAGCAATATTTGGCCTCATTGATCTTGCCCCCACCTCTTGTTCCTTCACCTGGAGAAGCAACAATAGACAGTGATCACGCATTGACAGATTCCTCTTCAATGTTGAGTCTACTGAAGCCTTCCCATTGGCAGCAGTCTCACCCGTGGAAAGGTCGTTTTCCAATCACACCCCCTCTCTGGCAGTCCAATGAGAGCCTAAAGGTTGGCACGTACTTCAAGTTTAAGAGATCTTGGTTGATAGAGTCGAGGTTCAGAGACATGATAGAGCATAAATGGAGGACATTGGAGGTAAACGGATCAACAACCGCTCGTCTAGCAAAGAAGTTGGCTCGCCCGAAGACTCACCTTGGAGAGTACCACAAGCAGTTAAGACAAAGAAGGGAATAGAGGAAGGTAGAGGCACTAGCTGAGATTAGCAAGCTTGACAGATTGGAGGACGAAGATCGACTTGCGAAGGATATGATAGAGCTCGTAGGGCTACAGGTGGTTCAAGAGGAGGATAGGAAGGCTGAAGTGGAGTGGAAAACCAGATCTCGCCAGAGATGGCTCATGGAAGGCAACTACAACATCAAATTCTTCCACCATGTGGCCTCAGCTAGGCGAAGGGCCAACTGGATCGACAGCTTGTTAGTGAGTGGCACACGGCACAATGGGAGGGAGGACGTTGGGCAAGTGGCGACCGACTATTTCAGAGCCTTGTCCATAAGGCACGGCATTGGAACCTAGGGTTGGAAAGGGGAAGGTGCCCGGCGCATCTTGGAGGCACAGGCGGAGACCCTAGCAAGGGGCTTCTCGAAGGACGAAATTAGGATTGCGATTTGAGGGCTCAATGCTAACGAATGCCCAGGGCCCGACGATTTTCTGGTCCACTTCTACAAGGAGTTATGGCCTTTACTGAAGGAGGATGTCATGAGAGTTGTCAGTGAGTTTGAAGCGGGGAATGTCGAATTTGATAAGCTTAACCGATCCTTTTCCTACTCCCAAAAAGGGAAGGTGCCGAGGCAATTGAAGACTTCAGGCCAAATGCCATTTTCAATGCTGCATACCTCAGCGTTGCCAAGGGATTGGCAAATAGATTGCAGGGTCTCCTTCCAGACATCATTTCATAGACACAGATAACCTTCGTTCCTGGTAGGGGAATTCTGGATGGCTTTATGGTGGCTTCAAAGGCCTTGGCATGCTAGAAGAGGTAGAACACAATTCCTCTGGAAGGTTGATTTCAACAAGGCATTTGATACAGTGCAATGGTCCTTCCTCTGGTCCTCTCTTGCTAAGAGAGGTTTTCCGAGTAGGTGGATTGACTGGATGAAGCATTGCAACTACAGCCTCCTTTTCCGTGTTGATTAACAGAAATCCTACCGAAAGGGCTGGGTGCAACCTGGACAGGGGGTTCAACAGGGCTACCGCGTAGCTCCTACACTCTGTCTTAGCTGTTGACGTGCTAGCGAGGGCTACGGTAGGATCCTACGCACAAGGGATGTTCAGAGGCTTCAGGCTTGCAGCAGTTGTGAGGTGTCGGTCCTCCAGTACGGGGATGACACTCTGTTGCTAGTGGAGGGTGACGCCTTGGAAGCGCGAAAAGTTCACCTGTTGCTACACATGTTTGAAGAGGCATCGGGTCTTCAGATCAACTTCTCAAAATATTCTTTCATCCCATTCAACCTCTCCCCTCTTGAGCAACAGACTTGCGAAATCGCCCTTAGAACGAAGATTAGGGGGTTGTTGCTTCCCAATCTTAGGCTACCGCTCTCAGACAAACAGCTTAGACTACAAGATTGGCTCTTGCTGCTCGAGCATATGGAGCAGAGGTTGGCGAGGTAGGCCTCCAGGCTACTTTCCAGAGGTGGAAGATTGGCACTCATAAAGGCGGTCCTCTCTTCCATACCGCCTTCTTCTCTATCTTCAAGGCCCCTCTCCAAATGGAGAAGCTTCCTAGTCTTATGTGAGACTTCCAACATATTGGCAATATATCGACAATAAAATTTCCAACATATCGGCGATATATCAACGATATATCGCTGATATACCACTGACATGTCTTTCCTTTCAAAAAAACATTTCCTTGTATACGTAGGTGATTCCTAATTTACAAAGATTCCGAGAAGTTGTCAACATGAGGCAATGTTGCGGGCAATGAGCATATGGGCAACAACCTGTCATATATCTAAAATCACATGCCTCAAATCTAATTTGGTTGATATGGTCATACAAAGTAAAAGTAAAAGCCTATACATCAAATCTCAAGATCCTTCTCCTTGATGTGGTTTGTGGAAATCATGACAAACAGAGACAACAAATATCCATGGTGATGCAACCTACCCAAATACTCTCATCCTCCAAAAAATGGACAAAGGAAACATCCTACAACCATATTGATGGTATATTGGAAATTTAGAGGCTATAACCTAATGTCGTGATTATCTACTTATGCATTGAGATCTTCAATATTAGGGATTCTTCTTTGATATGGAAGGTTATGAAGAAGGTGAAAGCAAGGTTTGAAATATCGCGATATATCGGTATTGCCGAGTCAGCACATATCGATATCAGCCTTAGTATCTTTTTTCCATGATATCGCCGATATATCACTCATATCGCCAATATCATGAACTTTAGAGTTGTACATGCTATGGTTCTTGATCCCTTGTAGTCCATCAAAAATGTCAACTTTAGAGCAGTTGAAATATTTAAATAACGCGAAAGCATAAATATCAAAGCATAACAAATCAAGGAACACTTGGATTTACATTGAAATCCCACTCACGAAAAGCAGGGAGAAAACCACAGGAGAAGGCCTTGATAGAGCACTGATAGAAAACCACAGGAGAAGGCCCCGATAGGACACTTATTTGCATTTCCTCTTCTCAAAGAATAACTACGGGAGTACACGCCTATTTATAGGCCACCACTCACACAAAGCCCACACTTTCCAATGTGATACTAAACAACCACTCAATTCTCTCAACACTCTCCCTCAAGCTGAAGCATGAAATGCTCAGCTTGTAACATAAAGAAACCCGCTCTTCACAGGCGGGAACAAAGACTGAAGCTGCTGAAAGATCTGTGGCTGTCTCTGAAGATCTGGTGCTGATGGCTCCCCGTTTAGTATCCCTAAAATTGGGTCTCCCTCCGAAGACCTCGAAGGTGGATCTCCCTCTCTGGATCTCCGACATAGAAATCTGAAATGAGTCCTTCCTCTGAGGACCTCGAAACTCTGGACCTCCCAGAGTTGGGTTTCTCATGTGGAGTCCATAAACAAAAGGGACTCCCAAGCGAGGGTGACTACAACAAGCTCCCACACTCCCCCTTTCTCCCATACTCGTATGGGAGAAAAATAATAACGACGAGAAGAAAATAAAACATTAAAAATTAGAGAAGACTTATCCACATATCTCAACCATAAACCTCATCATCATTTTTTTACCTTCTTTTTTTTCTCTTTTTTTCTCTTGTTTTCTTTTTTTTTTCTCTTTTCTTTTCTCTCCTCTTTTTTCGCGCCATTTCTTTTTTTCTTTCTCTTTTATTTTTTTTTCTTCCCTTCTCTCTTTTTTTCTCTTTTCCCCTTTTTCTTTAACTTGCTTCTATCCTCTTCCTGCCTTTATTTTTTTTTAGCCATCACATAAAAAAAGGAAACTCATCTCTCTCAGGGCAAAACCAAAGCCCTTCCTCCTAAGCCTATTTGAAGGATCGTCGCCCGCACTACAACACCATCGCAAACACTTGGATCAGCGCTGCAGTGCCTCGTGATCGCTGCTGCTCCACTGCGACACCTTCAAATCCGCTGGAATGGCGCCATGAAGTTCCTCATCGCCATGGTTGTCCTCCGCCTCATCCTCAAAGACCGCCATGTGTACGCCGCCGCCACCAACTATTACTGAGTGTTGTGGTCGCGGCGGCCCCTTGTCCTCCACACAAAGCACCGCCGCTTATCCTGCTACTACATGCCGCCGCGCCCCGCCTTCTTCGCCTCCTCGCCGCTGTCATTCGTTGGCCCCCTACCAAAGCCTCGTCCCCGACAAAAGCGGGTCACAACCTCCACCTCATCTCCCTGAAGCCAATGATGACATCAACGAGCCCGTCCACGAGGGGTGTCGCCTTCACCAGCACCTGGCCAAAGGGAGCACATCTCGAAGATTGGCTCCTTCTCGAAGAAGGGGGTGCAGCACCCCAACAGCTTGTCGCAGAAGATCTCGCTGACCTTGTAGCACTTGAGGCTGCTCATGCAAACCAGCATTGGGGTCACGTCCAAGGGGATGTCATAGGGGTCCCAGTCTTCCTGCTCCTCCGATTTCTCAACGTCGAAGAACACATAGAGATTGGATAGAAAATAAATCAAACACCAAATAATAATTGGATAATCAACCCAAGAATAAACCCGCTCTGATGGCAAGTTGAAATATTTAAATAATGCGGAAGCATAAATATCAAAGCATAACAAATCAAGGAACACTTTGGTTTACATGGAAACCACACTCACGAGAAGAGGGGAGAAAATCACGAGAGAAGGCCCCGATAAGGCACTGATTTGTATTTCTTCTTCTCAAAGAATAATTGAGGGAGTACACGCCTATTTATAGGCCACCACTCACACACAAAGTCCACATTTTCCAATGTGACACTAAACAACCACTCAATTCTCTCAACAAGAGTTGTACATCCTCTATCAACAATTCAGTCATTGCACTTGATTTTACTTATTGAAAAATAGGAAGAATATTTTAAAACATCGGTGAGAAATACATTAGCATCTCCAAACCTCAATAAAAAGATGCATAAAACCAAGCACTTTGATAATCCATGGGGGTATTGAAAGGGCCATCTTGTCATCTTCCTTTGATTGAAGGATTCATCCATGATTATTCTTTCTTTTCCCCACAACAACCTCGAGTTGGCAGGCTCACTTGTTTCAGCATGGTTTATCTAAGTGCTTGCGTACTGATGTTTTGTTTATCTCCGCTAATCTTGCAAGCTGTGTATTATGCTATTATGGCCATAATCTCTCTAGTTATTTGAGCATTTATATTTGTCCATTATATACGCTTGTGTTATTTAAACCATGTCTTGTTACACCAAATGCATCTTTGTTGGTAAGAGATGTGATTTCATGTGTTAAGCTCATAACGAGAAGAGTAATAGGGTGGTTCACGAAATCTGAAACAAATCAATGAGAAAGAGAAGAGTATTGGAATGGAGAACGTGTTGGAACTGATGAGAAAATTAGGACTTTAGTTATTTGACCATTTATATTTATTCATTATATACTCCTGTGTAATCTAAATCGTATCTTCTATCACCAAGTGCATCTTTGGTGATAGTATTTGTGATTTCATATCTTGAGATCATAATGAGAAGAGTAATAGGGTGATTCACGAAATCTGAGTCAGGCCAATGAGATAAAGAAGAGTATTGGAATAGAGAGCATGTTGAAACTGATAAGAAAATCATTGCAACTAAGGCATGATTTCAATTGCCAACAATATGCAATGAAAGTTAATATGAATATTTTTCAATTATTATCATGTTATGTATACTTTCTTTCCAATATATGACTTTGTTGACATGCGACTAATGCATTTCTATTATGTTTTCATTCAAAATTTATGATTTTCGCCTTTTAGGTATTTCTTCATGATGTATCAGTTATTAAAATGTTAATTTTCATAAAATTTGTAACATTTTGGGACATTATGGGACTTTCTGAGCGATTTTCCCAAAATTCACCAATATCAGCGATATATCCCGATATATCCCTTTTTGACTTGTCGATACGATATCGATATCGATATTCAAAACCTTCGGTGAAAGTACAACTATCACATAAACTTTAAAATTGTGTATGATTGCTCTGTGTCTTTTCTTTTGAATGCTATGACTCTATCAATATGTCAGTAGCGCGTGACATTTTGGATCTCTTTGAGTGATTTACCCAAAATTCACCAATCTCAGCGATATATCCCCGATATATCCCATTTTTAACTTATCGATACGACATCGATATCGACATTTAAACCTTTGATTAGAACCAACCAGCCTCCATGAGCACAGAAAAGGAAAGAATCAAACCATTATCTACCAGATGAAAGGGGAAAGGAAACATCATGCAGTTCTAGAGAAGACAAATCAACACTACATGGTGCAATTGGAAGGTCTGGGGCAACGCAGCACCGACTGACAGCACTGTTAGGTGGCCTTAGGTGGCATAGCACCAAGTGACGGTGCTATTGGGTGGCTTGGTGCCCCTTGCCTGCACTACCTTATGAAGGCTAGCACTCACCTGCACAAGCTAATGGAGATGACGCTACCTGCAGCGCCTGACAGAGAGGGCCTACCAACGATGCAAGCTGCCGTCAGCAGGCTACTGGACCACCATGGGGTGGTGGCACAGCAACGAGTAAAGGCTGACGATGCCCAAGGAAGAAGAGAAGAGTTGAGGTGGAGGTTTCGTAGGCTAGGTTTTGAGTGGGATACTCTAGCACTAGACTAGGAATACTACTCTGATACCAAGTGGGATAAAATGAATCAAGTTACATTATTTTATAACCCTACCTCTCAATATATACAGATGTAGGAAAAGTACATAACAACCTCATAAGAAATTAATAAAATAACAAGAAAGGACAAAGAACAAAGAACATAAGACCAAAAGGACTCAACACGGTGTGCAAAATGCACAAGCCTAGCAAAGTCTAATAGCACTAGCTATGGCATCTGAATTGCCACCTCTTCATCCCCAATGGAGCTGTCCCTAATCTCAATGTCCGAGTAGCCCCACTCAAAGAGCAATGGGTTGAGGTGAGGTGTAAGCCCACGAGTCTACAAATATGAACTTGGAGATATTCAAAGTTGCACTTCGTGGGAAGCAAGTGGAGTAAGGCAATGAAGATGAAACCAGTATCATGCTTTCTATTATTATATTAAAGAACTTTGAATTAAAGAGTATGGTATGATAGATATAAGAAAAAGGGAGGCAGAAAGTCAACGTGATTAGAGCTTATTCATTATTTGTGTTTAGTAAACAAACAAATAGGTGGTCTTTCAGAAAATGTGTAAGCTTGTCTTCTCACCTAGACAAGCTTACGAATTCTTATGCACCCCAGTTGAGGAGAAAGATAAACACCTTTGCAAAGATTGCAAGTTGCTTTGGAGAGCTTAGATGCCTAAGAAGATAAAGGTGTTCGCTTGGCTAAGAAGTAAGAGATTACTTATGGTTCAACCCACAAAAGATCCAATTTGCCAGCTTTATGGATGCAATGAGCAACCAGTGGAACATCTATTTTTTGGCAACCATTTTGCTTCACAAGTTTGGCATAGACTTTATTTGTCATGGGTGGCTTCAAGCTCATGAGACCGCTTTTCTGCATCAATGTGTCAAGGTACTTTCAAATCAAGAATGGAATGGGCGACAACATTTGCTATTTTATGAGGACTTTGGCTGCAAAGAAACATAGTGGTGTTCAAGAGGGAAAATGTGTAGTGATGTATCTGGCCATTTATCTCTTTGGAACTTGCTGTAATGTAACTCTAACCTTATACCTTGTTTCTTTTAATGAAACGAACGATCACTAATCTCATGTGATTGTCTTTTTTTCCTTTCAAAAAAAAAAATTACAAGCAGGGAATTCTATGAAACCAACTAGCAGATTCATATCTTGTCCTCTTACTTTGACTCATGAAATCTCTTTTAATGTGTCACAAATTGACAAATATTTAGGATATTTTAAGCCTTACGTTTTCAACAAGGGCCCATGTCACTATCCTATCCAACTTTCTTTTTGAGAGAGGCATAATGAAATGTGTGGGCCTAGCAAAACCTAGCATTGTCTATAAGGCCAACACCAATGGAGCTATCCCTAATCTCTCATGCCCGATGGACCTCTCCTTAATCTCAACAACCAAACTAGCCCCACAAGTAACAGGTTGTCCTATTCCAATAGGAAACAATATCGACAGTCATCATGAGTTTCATGGCGCTATCCAACATGTGTCTTCCTTAAATAAATATTGATTGTACTTCATTGACTTGGTCATTTATTACATCCATACCTGACAATGAGAAGGTATGTTGCATTTGATAGGGAGATGGTCTGTAGTCAACTCATCAACCCTTTCTACATATTCCCTTTTAGAAAGTAGGAAAAGAAGGGACTTGACAATTCTCTTGAAGCGATGGTTCCTGCCTACAACTTCTTCAATAATTCTCATTCCATCAACCCCAAGTGTTTCCTAAAACTCCTAACAAAAGGAGGCCAGTAACTTGTCTGGCCCCAATGAACCCTCCACATTAAGTTCACCCAAAAAAAGATCTTATCAAAGTGTTTGCCTAACTTTGGGATAGCTTCATGACATCCCTACCCAACCACCTCCACCTAGGCGTTGGGGCTCTCTTGGTAAACCTGTGCAACTGCTCAACCAAAGCTTTCCTAACCTCCCCTCAACCATGGATAGTTGTATCCTGCACCTATAACCATTTGCCATTATATGGAAGAACCAAGTGTCATCGTCCCCTTTCTTCAACCAGGTGATATCTCTATCTCTACTCAACTTCTTGCTTTAAATCTTCCCTAGCAATGGTTAGGGTGGAGAATGATGTGTGTGATGGTGCATTGATGTGGAGAGGATCCACATGTGGAGCCTTGTCCGTGGGAGAGAGTCGTGAGAGAGAGTCCACACAAGAGTTGGAGAGGAGTTGAGAGAATGATGAAAATATTGCTTTTTGGAGAGGAAAAAGGGTGGTGATCCTTTAGATACCACCCAGGAATTAATTAATCAAAACAAGAAATAAAAATTACATCACAATGCAGTGGTCCACCCCAAAATAAAATACATTACAAACACAACAAAATTCTCCACATATGGGCGTTACCCCCTAAAAACCACAGCATTCCTTCCTAACCAAATAGCCCGCAAGACCGCCAATGGTCTAGCCCATTCCCTCGACCGAAACACATGACGCTCCCCGCTGACTCCACCACATCTGAACAACCGCCAGAAATCAGCATAAGAACTAAGGGCCCACCACCAGTCCCCCACCTACTCCCAAATTCGTGTCACCACCGCACATGCAAAGAAAAGATGGTCAATGTCTTCCTCCGCTTGACCACACAGTGGACAAGACCTGTCTGCATTCGGCACCCACCGAGCTCTCCACTTCTTGGTCATCAGTCTCCCTCTCCTGAGGAGCCAAGCAAAAATCTTAACCTCCAACGAGCAGGAGGCCTCCCATAGCTGCCTGCAATCTCTGGCCAAGTCAATATCCTCAAGTGCTTCCGAGCCGCCAAGCCTTCTATATGCATCAAGTACGGAGAAATCCCCTTCCTCCCACCTAAAATGGTCTATACCATCTTCTAGCTGAAACACCTGGAGTTCCTACATGAGCTCCTACACCTCTCTGACCCTCTGACCTGACAAATTGCCCACGAATGTGGGACACCACGTGCCGCTCCAAACATCCGCCACCGAGGCTCTCCTGTCAACCGCCAGCGCCACAAGTCTGGGAAAATGCTTCGCCAAAACTCCAAGACCCATCCAGTCATCTATCCAAAACCTGAAAAACTCACCCGATCCCAATATCGGAGTGTAAAAAGGTCGGACCTTTGGCACCACCAGCGACAAACTCCTCAGGAAGTGGGAAGCTCCTCTAAGGGGTGAGGCGAGGAACTCCCAATTCATTGGTCTCCCATAGCAAGAACACAAGACCCTTCCCACTAAACAGACCTCTCCCCTAAGCAATCTATCAATCCACTTAGTTAGGAGGCTGTCATCCATCCTCCCCACTCCTCACTCTAAGCCCACCAACTTCGCCCCCTCTATCCCGCTCCATAGTTGGTCCAGAAGAAATTTCTCATCAGCCTAACTATTTTGTCTTCAATTTTCCTCAACATTTTCACCACCGAAGAGAAGTAAGCTGGTATCGCCGAGAGAACCACCTTAAGGAGGACCAGCTGCCCACCTCTCAACAATAGCTTGGACGCCCATCCCAACAAGCGACCTTCAATCCTCTCAAGCAACGGGGCCCAGTCCTACGTCGAGATCCTCCTATCTGACAGGGGCAACCCCAGGTAAAGGAGGGGTAAGGCCCCCGCTCCTGCCCCCAAAGCTTCCGAGCACACCTCTACCTCACCAACCTCCATGTTGAACTGAACAAAGGAGGACTTGGAATAGTTGATCTGCATACCTAACACTTCACAGAACAGCTCTAGGATGATACAGCATCACCTCGCCTCCGCCACCATCCCCTCAACAAAGAAGAGAGTGTCATCCGCATACTGCAGAACCGAAATGCCCTCCCCTCCCTCTAAAGGGAATCCCTGCAGCAGTCCTATCATGCTCGCTTTGTCAGCAGCCCTTGCCAGGGCATCTATTGCCAACACAAACAACATGGGCACTAGGGGACACCCCTGCCTCACACCTCTCCTTGGCTGGATCCAACCTCCTGTCGGGTTCTTGTTGATGAGGACCGAGAAAGATGCTGTGGTGATGCATAGCTTTATCCATCTAATCCAGATCGGCGGGAAGCCCCTCTTGACCATAGCCGGCCACAGGAAGGACCACTGCACCAAGTCGCAGGCTTTTGCGAAGTCCACCTTTCACAGGAAAGCCTTCCTACCTCCTCTCCTCCAATGTGCTAGGATCTCTGTCGCCGCAACGTAACCGTCTAAAATGCATCTCCCCGAGATAAATGCAGTCTACACTTCAGACACCACCCTGCCAATCACCCTCCTATGCATGTTCGCAAGTATCTTTGCTACGATCAAATATGCCGCATTTAATAGCGCAATTGGTCTGAACTCCTCAATTGTCTATGCCCCTTCCTTCTTAGGCAATAGGAACATGTAGAACCTGATCAACCTGTTGAAACCCCTGTTGCCTTCCCTGAACTCTACCAAGACCTGCAACATCTCATCCTTCAACAGCGGCCAAAACTCCTTGAAAAAGAGTACTGGGAAGCCGTCCGGCCTCGGACACCCTTCAACATTTAATCCCCAAACCACCCTACGGGCTTCGTCCTCCGAGAAAGGCACCACCAGCCTCTCTGCCTCAACTGGACCCACCATCGGAGCCCCCAACCCCTTCCATCTCCATCTCCCAGCCCTCCTTTGCCCCATAAACTCCCTAAAGTAGTCTGTTACCACCCTTCCCACTGACTCCCTGCCCAAACACTCCGCCTCACCCACCTGCAGCTTATCAATCCAGTTTCTCCTACGCCTGGCTGAAGCAATCATATGGAAAAATCTGGTGTTGGAGTCTCTCCTTGGCCCATTTCTATCTAGATATGGTTCTCCATTCCACTTCCGCTTTCCGATCCTCCTCCTGAATGGTCTTCATGTGGTCTGCCCTGTCCTGCCTCTCCACCCCCGTCATCAGTCCTTAGTCTTCTATTATATCTAGCCTTTGAACCTCTCCGAGTGCCACATCCCGTTTCTTGGTCCACTCTTCTTTCAATTGCTCCCTGTAGCCCTTCAAAAAGTGCAACTCCTGAAGCTTCGCCTCAAGCCTCGCGACCGCCAACCCATCCTGATGCAGATCCCTCCATTTGTTCTCCACCATACTCTTGAAACCTTCTTCCAGTAGCCACGCCCTCTCAAGCTTAAAATATGTACCGCACCGGGTCCCCTCGCCAGACTCCCACATCAATGGGGAGTGATCAGAGAATGGCCTCTCTAGAAAGCGAGCCCCCGCCATCGGAAAGAACTCGACCAGCTCCACCGAGCACAAAAAACGATCCACCCTAGACATCAGGCCCCCTGAGCTCCTCCACGTGAATGCACAAGTGGGAGGTATATCCTGCAACCCATGCTCCGCAATGAGCCTCGCGAACTCCTCTGATCCTTGATTCTTCTGCCTCCTCGACCCCCTGGTCTGTCCTCCGCTAGAAGGGTGACACTGAATCCCCTCCAATGAGTCATGGGCTCCCCTGACAGTTCCTCGCAGCTCGGTGCAGGCTCTCCCAAAGGGAGTTCCTCTCTGCTTCATCCGTAGGCCCATAAATCGAAGAGAAAGTCAACACCAGCCCATCACTCATCTACACTGTGACCACACTCACCCCCACCTCCTATTCCACCAATGAGAACAGGTCCTCTTTCCAACCAACAATCACCCCACCAAATCTCCCTACCGCATCCAGAGCCATAAAAACCCACAATAGGCTTCCCCCAATCTCTCCCAACACCATCTTATTACACTCCTGCAACTTCGTCTCCTGAAGAAATACCACATCCTGGTTCCACTTGAGTAGATACGACCTCAGTGTCCCTCTGCGAGAAGGGTCGCAAAGACCCCTTACATTCCACGTGAGGACCTTCAACATGGAACCCCAACTGCACCACCCCCTCACACGACCAAAACCAGCCCCCTCAGCCACCCGCTCCACCTCCCCTTCCTTGCAGGCATCAGCCCAATCTCCCCCCCGCTCCCCTAATCCCCTCTCCCCCCACCCAGCCATCTCCCCACCTCCCACCAACCCCTCCCCCTCGCTACCACCCGACCTGCCCCCCGCAACCTCAGCTTCCACCTCCAACTGCGCCCAACCCCTCCCTGCGATCCTCGTCGATAGGGCCTCCTCACCCGGCCTAGGGAGCTCTGTCCTCGCCTCCGGGACAGCCACCATCGTCGTCGAGAGTGGCACCGCCAACCTCGTCCTTGCTGCTCCGACGGGGTCCCGCACCACCCCCTGACCTCCACCACCGGACAGGGGGTCCACCGGCATCGGAGGAGCACCAATCGATCCCCCTTGCGCCGTGGGGGGGGCCCTGCACCGCCGACCAGAGCCTCTCCATCCTCCGATAGAGGAGCCTGGTTGCCCTGATCTCGCCCTCGCTCCCGCCGAATACGGATGCTGCTGCCCGACCTCCGTGCTCCAGCCTCCTCTGCTCCCCCGAGGTCGACACGTCGCGCCCCAGCATCGAAGGGACCCTCTGCTGACCACTTAAAGAAAAGGGGAGAAAGGGTATCGGGTCCGGGTGTGGATCCAGACCTGGGTCTGATCGCACCCTCGCCTCAAAAGCCCCACCACGCCGCGGAACCCCCTCCCTCGAAGTCGGCATGGCCTTAAAAGCGTCAAAATGCGCAACATCCCCCATCGCCTTAAATGTGTCGCCTCTCCTCGAGGCTCCCTCCTCTCGCCGCACCGCCTCAACATCACCGCACGGCCCCTCACCTTCCCCAACATGCGCCTCGACCCTCAGTTCATCCCACGCAGCTGCGCCCCTTAAAAGATGCGCCTCGAAGGGTGTGTGCTCCGGTGCTGCTGACTCAGCCCACGACGCGTCCCTCCCTCCGACGACCCTTGGTCTCCAGACGACCCTGCTCGCCGGAACGCTTTTCCCCGCCGCATCGCCTCCGACCGAGTGCTTCAACACCTCCACAAAGGACTTCGAGCCTCTCTCCACCAGCTGGACCAGAACGACCCACAATGCACTCCCCAGACACAGTACCACCTTCCTCCGTAGCATCTTACCTGGATGCAGCTCCACTACGGCCTGCATCGCTCCAAGGTGCCCTCCACCGAGGCCTAGCCCCTCGCACCATCACACCCGCGCAAAGGGTGCAACCACAGCCTCGACGACCTGCCTAGTGCGAAGGAAGAGGGATACCCCCTCAAGATCAACCACCATCTCCACCTTATGCGGTGGTCGCTCTCTGATCGCGTCGTCCGACCTCACCGCCCATCGCCACCGAACCACGCCTCCCAAGCACCGAAACTCCTTGAAGAGGAACCTCTCTGCCAACCCTAAAGAAGCGCCCATCAACAAAAACTTCTCCCCCACCATCTTCAACCTCAGACCCGACAACTCGCCCCCCAGCGCCCTAGCGACCTCGGTCTCTAGGTCTTGTCGCTCCACACGGCCCTCTGTCACCACGCCAACCAGAGCCGACGCGAGGGCCTTCTCAATCCACCCGGACTCCTCTGACCATAGGGCCTCTACTTCGACCGATGGCGCCCCCTCCGGCGAGGGTAGGAGCACCGCTCCTCACGCACCCACATCCATGCTCCACCGTAGTTTCTCCGCACAGGATGCCCTTCGGTGGCCCAGCTTCCCACATCTGAGACACCACACCAGGTCCCTGCAGTCCCGCGCCATGTGCCCTAACCCTCTACACTTGAAGCACGTCACCTCCAACGCCACCTTCCTTCGCCCTGACCGCCCCTTGACTAGGGACCAACCCCGACCCTCCTCCTTCATACGATCCCTCTCCCTCACACTCGCCCCCTCGCTCTCGCCCGCTCCCTCGCACTCCTCGCTCCTTCCATTCTATGCTATGATGAAAATATTGTTGTATTCAACTCAAACGATAATGGTAGGATTCTTCTCTTTTTATAGAAAGATAATCCTACATCTAAGAATAGGAAAAACAAAAATCACAATCTCAATTTATCAAAATTTGTAACTCCTATTTATCCTAACAAATCTCTAATTATCTACCAAATAAAGTGCCACAAGTTGGCAAAACTTAAGACTCCAAGCGATTCCCTAAATACCTAGGGTCGACAGCCCTTTATTGGACGCAAAACATGACCACTACCACGTAGGCTGTCCACATGGCAACTGTGCCACATGACATTATTCCTCCACACTCTCCCTTAAGTCAAGGTTGGAGCAGGTCAATGACTTGTGCGACTTTTGGTTCGTTGATGGTGCAACTAGATGCTCCACCATCTTCTTTTGATGCAACTGCAAATCCTCTTGTGACCTCCATAATCATTGCTTCTTTGGCAACCTTTGAAGTCATGGGTATTGGAGTAATCGTCTTATCTTTGTATAACTTGATAGATTTTGTTCTCCAACTTCTCCTTGGATGCGTTCACGGTCACCTAGGCCTCAAGCTTCGCCATCTTCGTCTTTAAGAAACGAGCCTTTCTCTACTTTTACGCTCCATGTAAGGCATTGGATGCGTGAAAGAGATAACTCACTCGGTCCTCTCCTCATCTCCTTAGGCCTTGTGTAAGGTGCCAAGGTCCTTCAAGGAGTTCGTGAGAGAACTCCCTACATCAAGCGAAGATGCCCTAAACTTTCAGGCCTTGGTGTTGAGTGGAGATGTTCACACTAGAGAGAATCTTCTTATGCCTGAACTCCCTTCTTCCATCCTTCTTCTTACTCCACGCATAGGATTTGATAAGCTAGATCAGTGGCTCTGATACCATGTTAAGAATGATGTGTGTGATGATGCCTTGACGGGGAGAGGATCCACATGTGGAGCCTTGTGCATGGGAGAGAGAGTCAGGAGAGAGAGAGTCCACGCAAGAGTTGGAGAGGAGTTGAGAGCATGATGGAAATATTGTTGTATTCAACTTAAATGATAATGGTAGGATTCCTCTCCTTTTATAGAGAGATAATCCTACATCTAAAAATAGAAAAACATCAATTTACCAAGACCAGTATCTCCTAATTATCCTAACAAACCTCTAATTATCTACCAAATAAAGTGCTACAAGTTGACAAAACTTAGACTCCAAGTTTTTTTTATTCCCCAAATACCTAGGGTCAGCAGCCCTTTATTGGACCCAAAGCATGACTACTGTCACGTAGACTACCACATGGCATTATTCCTTCACAGTTACCCAATGTTTCTTCTTTTTGATGACCTCCACTATAAGGGTCTTGAAGTGTTCTATCCTATCAAGTCTACAAGAAAGTGCCTCCACCTTTTTTTTTTTATGACAAGGAATCCTCCGTAGAGGCAAACCGCATCCCAGTTTAGGGCATTTTCAGCGATATCGAATACAGCAACCAACAACAGTCGCTGCCTGCCCCGCACGGTGGTGCTTGAGTATGGGCAAGCCGAGATTCGATCTCGCACCCCTCAAGTGGACTACCTTACGAGGAGCAGGGGCACCAGATGTGCTACCCCTTACCCTTTTCTCCATTTCTTCCCTAATAATCTTCCTATGCCCCATAAGAAAGTACCTCAATTCCTTCAATCTCCTAGCTAGAGTACCCAAAGCTGTACAATATGTATGTGCTGCTTGCCCCAACCCCACAATTTTGTTTGAATCCTTCCTCAACAACTAAGATTTCCCAAATTTAAAATAAGGTTTAGGTCACAACTCCTCAAAAAAAGGTGTATGGTCTAAAAAAGAACAGCCTAGCGCCATAAACCCAACAAAAGGAAATTGTCTACTAGATTTACTTTATTATTAAGTAAAAAAATTTTGATCAACATCTCCAATTTTTCTAAATGACAAAAAAACTATTTCCATACAATCAACATCAACTGTTTTCAAGAACTCAACTTTCAGAGTGCTTCTTTAGTGATGCCGTGGACAACTTGGTGACAAAGGACTAGGCACGTTCTTAGGATGGAGCAAATGTTGTGTTATTGTCTCAGTGGATGTTGTCTCCTTTAAGGGGTAGTAGAGTAATGTTCTCTAAGGAGGCTAAATTGCTTATGTAATTGTACTTTATGATTCAGTAAAGCTAGATGATCACTAACACTAGGTGGCATCTTTTCTTTTCCTAAAAAAAGAAAAAGCATTAATTGTTTGAATGGAAGCAGGTTCATGGATGCATATATGGGGATTACATATTTGCTGGAATGTTTGCTTGGAAGAAATACAATGTCATCAGCCCATAAGCTGAATCAAAGGGACCAAACCTGTGCTATTGACTTCAGCTCATGAGCCAGCCTAACAGAGGAACCTTAGACAGCGGCCTCATCAGCCCAAGTTACATGCAGATCTAATTGTAGCACACATCACTTCTATATCTAAAAAGAAGACAGAGATTAACCGAATCCTATGATCTAACAATCCTATCAAAAATATATTTAAACACCGAATCCTATGATCTAACGATCTAATTCTATAAAATATGTAGATCAAATAATCATAGAACTAATTAATCTACCATAAACTCATGAATATGCAAATGTAATCGTTAAAACCAACAATAGAACCTAAATCTAATGATTGTAGCTCACATCTAGCTTAGAGAATAAGAAAGAAATACTATTTAACTTTAGAGAAGTTAAATTACCTTACAAATCTAACAAATAGAGAAAGAAAATACTTGCAAGAATTCTTATCACTCCAGCAAGCATGCGACAACAGTAATAGGTAGAAATGAGTTACTTAGTCACCTATGTCAACCTTAAAATATGGTAATTGTTAGAACGTTGGAATAAAAGCCACGTGGACTGTCCACGCAGCAATCAGAAGGCCACATGGACAGTCCACATGGCAGCCTCTGGAAAGCCCATAGGGGCCGACAATCATGGGTTCTAGAACCCAAGTTTGGAGTCTTCTGCTTAGAAGTCAAGTTTTCTATTTTTAGTAAATGTATTTTAGGAAAAGTGATTATGATTTGATTTAATTAGAGAGATAAGATCTTTCCTTATGGGAAAAGATCTTTGGTTTCCAAGAATAGGGATATGAACTCTTTACAAAAGAGAGTCTTCCCTCTTTATAATCTCTTGAGTCCATTAATAATATTTCATATTCTAAGGCTCCTCTCTCTTTCTTTTCTCAACATAACCAGCCACCATCACCACCAAGGCCGACAATCCCCGCCAACCAACAGGGGTAGCCAATGGCTGCCCTCCTCCCTGATTTCTCCACGTGGACAACCCCTATTAGGTTGTTTTCAACGTCCAAGGGAGCCTCCACGCTCCACCTTGCACGATTCTCAACATGGTATCAGAGCAGTAACACTCTAGGCCATTATTCTCTTCACGTATGTGAAAAGGAGAAACGAGTGTGGCACTGCGCCACCAAACCGCATCAACCTCAACCAAGGTTGAAATCTTTCCCGACCTTTAAAAGCCAAAGTCTTTTCCGACTAGACCAAAGTCTTACCAAAACTTAAGTCTGTTCTAGTTCAAACTATCTCGACGAAAATCGCGGAGAACAAAGCAATGTTGACCACCGAAGGAGTGAAAGATGTAATAAAAATATGAGAAGAATGAAAAGGAGATTTATCAAAAGATATCAGCAGAATGGCGGAGACCACCTTTGTATTCGATTGTTTACCCTTCAAAAGAAAAGGTTTTATCGAAACAAAGGGTAACAAACAGATCGAATGAGCGGAGAACGAGCACCACGGCGATCCCTTCGACTTCGACTAAAGAAGAAGAAGAGACACAATGTAGCCTCTACAAGAACACCACTGTTGCATCAACCTCTCCACTTTCTCTTGGTGACCTTGGCTTGAAGAAAAGTCGAGGGTCATTTCCGACACACGAGCAAGGTGCCATGCTTTTCAAAGAGGCACAGGAAACCCTCTAACGCATCGAGAAACGTCGAGATGAAGGGCTCGACTCTCAAGCGTAGATGAAAAGGTATGAAGATCATCCCCAACTCCTCAAGAGAAGAACAATATAGCAATATCAAGTTCGGCAAGCCATCGTCCTCCCAGCCTCAACTTGAGGGGGAGTGTTGGAATGCTAGAATAAAAGCCACGTGGACTATCCACACAGCAATCAGCAGGCCACGTGGCTTTTATTCCAACGTTCCACGTGGCAGCCTCTGGAAAGCCCATAGAGGCCGGCAGTCATGGGTTCTAGAACCCAAATTTGGAGTCTTTTGCTTAGGAGTCAAGTTTTCTATTTTTAGTAAATGTATTTTAGGAAAAGTGGTTGCGATCAAGGTTTTAAAAAACACGAGGCGGTACCGAGGCGATTTGCCTTCATCGAGGCGAGGTGTAAGCCTCAAGGCGGTCGAGGCGTAAGCCTCAGGATTTGCATAAAAAATACCGAAAATAAAATGATATATACTTATCAAATAAACTTAAATGACCTAAACTTGAAAAATAAACCTAAATGAAATGACCTAAACTTATAGTCAACATACTAAGCTCAACCTCAACATACTAACCTCAACCTCAAATGCGTCCTGCTAAAGAGTAGAGCACTGCCGCTGGAGTTGGAGCTGGAGCTACGCTCGGGCCTGCGCAGGAGTTGGACCTACACTGCGTGGAAACTGCGCTGCGGTGGAGCCTGAAGCTGGGGCCTGCTCTACCGCTGCGTGGAGCGCTAAAGCCTGCGCTGCGCTGCGTGCTCGCGCTGGAGCACTGCGCTGCGCTGCCTGAAGCTGCTCGCCGGTGAAGGCTGCGATGCAGTGGACCGGGAGCTGTCGGTCTGCTGGTGGAGGCTGCGATGAGGTGCGCTGGAGGGCAACTCATGTTTTTGAGGTTTGTATTTTAAGTTTAGAGCTAGAGCCAAAGCTTAGGTCAAAAAAATGGTCATGTGACTAGCACATGACCATTTTACAATGCAAAATACCCGAGGCGGCACCTCTCCAGCGCCTCGGCCACGCCTCGACAAAGCGAGGCGCACGCCTTGTAGACTACAGCTGAGGCTTAAGCCTCGAGGCGAATTTGGCACGCCTCGCCTCGAGGCGCATGCCTCAAGCGCCTCGAGGCGCATTTTTTTAAACGATGGTTGTGATTCGATTTAATTAGAAAGATAAGATCTTTGGTTTCCAAGAATAAGGATATGTACTCTCTATAAAAAAACCATTCACTCTTTGTAATCTCTTAAGTCCATTAATAATATTTCCTATTCTATGCTTCTCAAAAAATAATAATAATAATATTTCCTATTCTAAAGCTCCTCTCCTCTTTCTTTTCTCAACATAGCCAGTCACCATCACCACCAAGGCTGACCATCCTTGCCGGCCAATAGGGGTAGTCGGTGGCTACTCTCCTCCCCCTGATTTCTCCACTTGGACAGCCCCTGTTGGGCTATTTTGAATGTCCAAGGGAGCCTCCACACCACCTTGCGCGATTCTTAACAGTAATAACCTAAGAATAATACTTAGTACCGTCGATTTCGCCATATCATCTACATATAATTTTGATATTTGTCAAAATATCGATGACACTATTGCATTTCGACATTACATGTATGTCGATATTGCCTCACATCAAAAAAAGGCCACTTCGTCGACATGTCATTGGCACGCTGTGAGTATTCAAAACACTAGCCATGTCATCTGTCGTTGCCCATCTCGTCCGCCAAGCCTTCGTAACGAGTCTTCCTCTTCTCAACAACCACGCAAAGATATTCACCTTCAGTAGGCAATCCGCTAATCATACCATTCTACAATCTCGCAAGAAATCAATGTTCGTTGTCTGCGTTGGCCCCCGCAACTTGTCATAACCCCTCCTCACCAAAAACTCTCCCTCTTCCTAGTGGAAGTCGTCCACCCCATCTTCCGACTCCCACCCCCACAAGCACTGAAGGAGCTCCTGCAGCTCCGCCAGCCAATGGTCAGAAAACACCCCCAAAAAATTAAGGCACCAACCATTGGCCCAGCAACTCCTCATTGTCGCCTCCCTCTTGGTAGCCCTAGTGAAAAGAGTAGAGAACCTGTCACACAGAGGGCCATCACTCATCCAATCATCCATCCAAAATCTGAAAGTCTCATGCGTCCCCAGCAGAGGTAAGAAGAAGTCCTACACCACCAAGATGATGCACCAACAGGACAATAGATGCCAACCCCTTAATGAAATGGAAGGCCCCAACCACAGGAGACCTCAAGGTTGACCGCAATAGAAAAGATCCATAGCACCCCTGCAAAGCACACCCAAAAAGATCTTGGTCCCCCCTCAGCAGCCTGGCAATCCACTTTGTCAACAGGCTCATGTTCCTGCACCCCACATCCCAAACCCCAAGGCCTCCCTCCTGCACTAACTGACATACCTCCTCCCACGCCACCAACCTAGCACCTTTCCCCACAGCTCCGTAGTTTGTCCAGAAGAAATCCCGCATCAAGCCAGAGATCTTCCTTTCTATCTTCTTCAGCATCCTAAAGATAGAAAGGAAGTAGCTCAGCATGGAGGAGAGCACGACCTGGACCGAATCAACCTTTCGCCCCTAGACAGCAACTTAGAGGCCCCGCCTACCAACCTCTTCTCCATTCTCTCAACTACCAAGATCCAATCCTAAAGTCCCAAGCACCCATCGACCAAAGGTAGGCCTAGGTAGGGCAGTGGTAACGTGCCAACATCCATTCGGAGCAATCCACTAGTGTTGATTCCATCTCCGAAAGGTGAAAAGGTACAAAGACTGATTTTCCATAATTGATCAGCAAACCAAACAACTCAAGCAAAGCATGCAAATACTTGCCTCCATAGAAGAACCCTCCACAAAAAGATAGGCATCATCCATATATTGGAGAATCGAAATCTGCAAATCCCCACCTGCCACAACGCCTCTGAAGAGGCCTCCCGAACATGCCACAGAAGCGGCCCTCGCCAGGGCATCAACTACCAAGACAAATAACATAGGGGCAAGCAAGCACTCCTGCCGAACTCTTCTCCTAGGCTGCACCCACCCCCCAACGGGATTCCCATTAATCAAAATCAAAAATGAAGTTGTCGTGAAGCACCTCTTCACCCAATCAATCCACCTTTGGGGGAATCCCCTCCTAGCCAAGCTAGCCCACATAAAAAGCCATTGCATTGAATCATAGTCCTTGTTGAAATCCACCTTCCAAAGAAATGCTTTCGTCTGTCTTCTTTTCCACACTACTAAAGCCTCCAACACCACCACGAAGCCATCAAAGATACTTCTCCCTGGAACAAAAGCAGCCTGCACCTCAGAGGCCACATCCTACAGTACACCTTGCAATCTATTTGCCAAGACCTTCGCAACAATCAAATAAATAGCATTAGATAGTAAGATCGGCCTAAATTCTTCTATCGTCTCCACTCCCTTCTTTGACAAGAAAAAAAAAAAGATAAAACTTGTCAAGCCTATTAGAGCCCATGTTTCCTTCACCAAACTCCCCAACCACCTACATCACCTCATTCACAAGCGACCAGAACTCTGTACTTTTTTACAGGAAAGCCATTCAACCCTAGGCAATCATTAGCATTGAGACCCCACACTACTATCCTAACCTCATCTCCAAGAAAGAAGCCAGGAGAGTTGTCACCTGATCAGTTAATATTCTCTGAGCCACCCCCCCTCTGGTCCATCTCCACCTCCCACATATATGCCTCCCAATGAATTCTCTGAAGAAATTTGTTGTCACCTTGCACACCTTCTCGCTGCCTGAGTGACACACACCGCTTACCAATAACATGTCAATCCAGTTCCTCCTCCTCTTGGAGGATGCCATCTAGTGGAAATTTCTCAGTGTTTGATTCGCCCTATGTCAACTACTACTATCTGGACTTTCATTCAACCTTTCCCTTCCCGTCCTCCTGCACTACGTGCATCTGTCTCGCTCTGTGCGTCTACTCTTCTGGAGACAACGTCCCCACATCCTCTCGCCTGTCCAGCTCACCGATCTCTGCCAAAGCCTCCCTCTTCCCCTTACCTCCCTCACTTCCTTGCTGTACTCCTTCAAGTGGCCCCTCAAGGTGGCTAATTTGGCTACTAGCTGAGCCGTCACCAATCCCTCCACCTGCAAAGACCTCCACTTCTCTTCAACCAACTCCCTAAAGCTAGCCTCCAACTACTAAGATATGTCAAACTTAAAGTATGTGCCAAAAGCCACTCCATTGGACCTCTAGAACAATAGGGTATGGTCCAAGAAAGGCCTATCCATTGGACTGACAGAGGCCACTTGGAAGGCCTCTACCATCTCCACACTGGATAAAAAGCAATTAAGCCTAGACTTCTAGCCACAAGCTCCTAAAAGAGTAAGTGCATGAAGTAGGCACCATGTCAACGAGGCCATGCAAAGCCACAAACTCAGCAAACTGATCTAAACCCCAGTCATGCCTCCCTCTCCTACCAAGTCAATCATCCATCCTCAACATGGTGTTGAAGTCCCCACCAAGCAACCACATAGTCATTGCCACCGCTAATAACTCTTCCCACATTGCTGCTCTCACCACCGCATCAGCAGGGCCATAGACATCGGTAAACACCATCCCTATCCCGTCACCTCTTCTCATAGGCTTAACTAAGATTACATGCGCCCCCACGAAAGAGTCCTCCTGTTGGTGCTAGAGCACCGTGATCGTTTATTTTGATGATAACAAAACATGTGTCATTTAACATTTGCACTTGAAGTCTTAGATTTCTAGTTAATTGCAAATGGAGATGTGGTTAGACGGAGTTTGAGCTCGCATCCAGGACGGATTGGAGGAGCTTGATGGAGAACAGAGGAGCTTCGCGTGGAGCGATAGCTTGAAGATGGAAGAATAGGATAGAATTCTGTTTATCTCTTTCTATGTACTTTTGTCTTTATTTCCTTACTCTTTTTGTTTCTTAGAATATCTGTTAAAGAGCATCAAAGAACCCTAACAGTAATCCTAAGAACACCTGCACAACCCTAGGATACTTAGGTTTTTTGTAGAGAACTTAGAAAATCAAAATAGGGTTCAAACAACCTTTTCAGACATCTAATCTAAAAATCAGACGTCTGATAATGACTTTTAAGACGTCTGACTGTTGACTCAGACGTCCGATAATGTTTAGGCTGGACTTAGTTAGTTCTGTCTAATGAAATCAGACATCCAGACCTTAGTTCAGACGTCTGATGACTTTGCAAGACGCCCAATTAGTGGACCGTTGGCTACCTTAGTAAACACTGAAGGAAATGACCGTTAGCCTCGTATCAGACGTCCGTAGAGGACCCCAGATGTCTAATACATGACCGTTTTACCTCAGCTGACCCAAAATCCATTCTCAGAGAGTTTATAGCCGTTGCACTCCCTTGGGAATCCATTTCTGCAGAAAAATAAGTTTCCAGACGTCCAAACTTAGTGTCAGATGCCTTGTATGTCGTCTGATGGCATTTCACTAGAACCCTATTTAGATCTAATTTAAGTCAGGAAGGAAACCCATCTAAAATTAGACTTCTGACTTTGTTCCCAAACGTCTTAAACTGATTTTCCAGACATCCGATGTTAGGATCAGACATCTGATAACCCTGTCAGTGTAATGATTAATCCTGATTTCAGCATGATTCTCTTGGAGGTTATACCCAACGGCTATGGAAGCCTTTCAAGGCCTTCCAAAGCCTTCCTAGGGCCTCTATAAATAGAGGAGAACCTTTGCCACTCCAAAAAATACTAAGACACACTAAGCAAACCACTTTCCACATCTTTTGTGTCCAAGAGAAGTAGTTGAAGCTCTAGCTCTCCAAGCTTAGTTCTACATCTAGAGAGCATCAATCAATTGCGCACCCGCTCTCCCGCCATAGTTCACGAGAGCACCGTTGCGCCATTGCGTGGCTCACGCACCCGCGTCACCGATTCGACGCACTTCCAGCAAAGGGAAGCATCCTAACTCCTATAGAAGCTTAGTTTAAGAATTACTTTGATGGCTCTATAGGATTATTGTTGTATTTTACTTTGTTATTTGGTTGGGTATTCGCGTTGTGAATTCCCGTCTCCATCGAGGGACAAAATCCTTCTCGTGAAGAGAATGGATTGAGGAACGCTACCCTCGCACTTGTAGCGTAGTTGTAATTGAAGTTGAGTCACCCGCGTTTAAATGATTCGTTTAGTGGATTTGATCAACTTGGTTGATCGGAAAATCCTAACTCAAGAGGGTTAGGAGGTAGTTTTCACCCGATTTGGATTTCCACCTAAAAATTATTGTGTACATTGTGTGATTGTCTATTTTATGAGATTGTTATATTTTAATTCCGCATTTTTACGCCACGCTAATCTCACCTCCTCCAAGTAGGGAATTACACTTCCAACTCAAAGACATCCTCCCGCCAGCCAACCAACTGACCTCCTACTTGGCCGGTCGCGCTCAAAGCAAGGAACCCCTCCATAAAGGAACAGCCCACCTAGCTCCAGATGGCCCTATTGCACACCACCAACTTAGTTTCCTGTAGCAAGACCTCATTCGCTCTCCACTGCCTAATATATCATCCTAACACCACCCTCCTATTGGGGTCATTCAGACCCCTGACATTCCATGAGAGGACACTTGTCATCAAGCAAGAGGTTGCTCCTCCCCCATAACAGGCCTAAAACCCACCATCTCCACCACCTATCGCAAGACCTCCCCATCTTTTATGGCTACCTCTTTTGGAGAGGACAATTTCACGCCGCACGTATCTACCATAACCCACCTTCGTTGGTCACCACCCCTTTTCAAACCCTCACCATCGCCAGCCCTCCTATAATAGAACCACTTCCTCAAGTATTGAATGCCACCGCCTCCTCTCCTCACCACACACGGCCTCCATCCCATCAAAGGCAAGTTAGAGCAACTCAAACCACTTCCACCTACACTACTCCCAATGCCCCATGAACCACCGACCGAGGAGAGGAGGCCCCCCTCTCCGCTGCCAAACCACTCTCTTCCTACCAAATCGTCCTCCTCCATCCCTACCACAGATCCCCCTACCACATCCAGACTCCAACAACCACCCAGCTACCCACCTTCAACTCCATCTCACACCCCTCCAACTCCTTCCTCACAAGAGTGCCCCACCTCTGTCTCCCTCTTGCACCCAATCGTTCATGCTTCTTCATGAAAGAGGGACCCCTCCACACACGAAAACCCTTCAAACTCCAAGCGCTTCGAAGGAGGATCACCTGAACCGGCTTCAACGTGGGTCCGAGAACCCACATGTATCCCTTGGCCAACCAAGTTGAGTCCGAACCTGCCATCCACTCTAGCCTCACATGACACAAACCCTCCCACGCCTCCCTCTTCATAAATAACACCCGACAGGCCCCTCAACTTCCCCGCAAAATCAGTCGCAAATCTTCGATTCATCTCCTCTCCTGCTTCCATTGAAACCACTGTCCTCGACACCTTGCCTTCCACGCCATGCGGCTGAGTAGGAAAATTTTAAAAAAAAATTTGAGGATTAAAAAATAACTTTTTATTACATTTCAGTCTAAAATCATCAAGTTTAACGACTACAACTAAATGAGTGGCAAATACAAAAGCAGTGACTTTTTCAATGATAAAACCAACAATATAGCGAAGTTAATGACAAATAAGTAATTTGAAAATATTTTAATGGCATGTACACAAAAATCCTTTATATTTATTTTGTCATGTTTCGATATTTTCTATTTTATATTGGACATGCACTGTTATTTACCCAATACCTCTCCTTTATATAAAGAGGTGTTGGGTCCTTTGGTAATTAGATTTTGACATTTCCTCCCACTTGGTATCAGAGCCTAGTCCTAGACCAGGTTTAAATACCCCACTGAAAAATCCCTCCAAAATCCTAACACCCAAAAGCCTATCTCTCCTTACCGCCGCCACCCTCTCTCTCCTCGTTACCACCCCTCTCTCCTCATCGCCGACAACAGAAGGCGACGCAGGGGGCAATAGCAACGTCAAGGGGGCCCTACATGACCCTAGGCGACGCCCAACAGCAGCCCCCAACAGCGATGCCAAAGGCGTTGCTAGGTTGTTGCTTGCTGCCCACCAACAGCGACCTAGGAAAGCATGCCTCTGCACGTGGGTGCACTAGGCATCTCCTAACCCTTACGCACCCTGCAACACTGTGTAGGGGGTGTTTTTCTTGCCTTCAGTGTGGATTTCAGATTGCGAGAACATTGGATTTCCACACTTGAGGCCTAATCTATCTCTCTTGATGTGTTGTATGGTCTGAAAATTTTTCAAATCTAGTTCTTGGCATGCTGTTCCTGTCTCCAAGGCAAGTTATGGTGAGTTCCAATTCTTTTGAAGTGACATCAAGTGTCGTTCCCAAGTCTGGGACCTATAAAAGCACGTTCTTTGGTCCAATCATTAAGTTGAAGGTCATGACAAGAAACATATTTTGTTGGAGCCTGGGCATACTGACAAGACAAGAAAGAACGCGACATGGAAGGACAACGCAATGGTTAAGGCATGGCTAATGAATTGCGTTATCTCACGAATTTAAGACGAGATTATGTACTATCCGATAGCCAAAGCCATGTAGGACAGTCTCCATGACACCTATTCACATGAAAAAAAACTCATCCTGAGTTTTTCAAATTAGTCATGAATTGTCTCAATCGAAGAAGGAAGATCTTTCTCCCAATATTATTTAGCCCTTAAAGGGCTTTAGGAAAAGTATGATGCATGTCGACCAGTGTGCATGTGTCATGTGGAGAGAGTACCACAAAGAGGCAATGGTGCACCAATTCCTATCTGGTCTTAGTTCAAGGTACATTGCTACCCGGTCTTAAATTCTCACCTGTCAGAGCTTCCTACCTTAGAGGAAGTCTATAGCAACCTGAGTTGTATTTATGTTGCTACACTACAAACAGGAGAGATTGGTCAAGCATTTGCCCTTGCTGCTATTACTGGACAAGGTGGTAGGGGAGCACCCTCCACTCGTGGATGCAGGAAGGGACGTGGTGTCTCTGGGAGATCCCGCACTAGTTGCACCTACTATGGCAAAGTTGGTCATATGGAGGCTTCCTGCTAGGGCAAACATGGAAGACCTCAAATGGCTAACCAAGCAATTGTAACCACTGAGGATACAACTGATGCTGTGCCTGTTCCTAGGGCAGACTATGATGCATTGCTACAGGTCTTTCCCAACTGACACAGGAGCTAGCCACAACTTCCACTGAGACTGTTGCATTTGCATCCTCACCAGGTATAGATATGTGTGCATAGGCTTCTGCAGGTATGACATGGCTAGCAGATTCAGGTGCTTCGCACCATCTGTTAGGAGACCATGGGTGTTTTGCCAAACTACAGTATGTACCCCATGGCAGAACCGTGCAGGTTGCAGATGATAGACATGTGCAGATTGGGGAGCAAGAGGAGGTGGCACTGGCTCCCACTATGAGATTGTTTGACGCTTTTTATATCCCTGATTTTTCATTGAATCTGTTCTTTATTAACAAGATTACCAAACATCACCACTGTCGTGCTATATTTGATAAACTTGCATGCATATTTCAGGGCAAATTGACGGGGAGGACGATTGGTGGACATGAAGAGAGGGGTGTGTATGACCTAGTCTAGACACCACTTGCTACTGCTTTCCTGGCTGATTCGAGTTCTACTGCTGGGAGCACCTAGCAGTGGCACCATCCCCTTGGTCACCCTTCTCTGGACAAGCTCAAACGCATCATCCTGCACATTTCTGCCACCACTAAGATTCACTGTGATACATGTTAATTGGGAAAGCACCACAAATCTTCATTTCATTTGAGTATTGCACCAAGGACTACTATTATATTTCAACTGTTTCATATGGACATCTGAGGCCCTAATCGAATTCCTGACTGGCAAGGACAGATATTATTTGGTCAATATAGATGATTTTTCTCACTTGTAATGGTTACTTTTGTTAAAGAATAAGTCCAATACTAGACATGTAATTGAGATCTTTTTATTAGAAATAAAGTTTTCGGTTATGGAGAAGATTATGCAATCTGATAATGCTTTAGAATTCTATACTACTAGATTGGCTAATTTTTACAGGTCTCATGATATTGTACATCAAACATCCTATCCTCACACCTCCCAGCAGAATGGTGTGACGGAAAGGAAACACAGACATTTATTCTCCTAATTCACCACTGTGTACACCACATTTGTATTGGGGTGGCGTTGTCCTTACTACATGTTATCTTATTAATAGAATGCCATCCTCTGTGTTACATGAGCGAACACCATGGCATGTTTTGTACCCTGACAAAGACATATTTCAACTACCTCCTCAGATATTTGGATGTGTTACCTTTGTGCATTTACTAGGACCAGGAAGGGATAAGTTAGCACCTAGAGCAATCAAGTGTATCTTTCTTGGCTATTCACGGACACAAAAAGGGTACATCTACTTTGATCCTATTGTTGGGAAGCACTATGTGAGTGCTAATGTTACCTTCCATGAATCCATACCTTATTTCTCACTTGCAGCACGATGGTTGGTTTCTGACACGGAGTTTGCCCCTTTGTCGGTTCCATCTATGCCTATGGATGAATTTCCTATATCTAAGGTTGGCCCTGCTCCTGACATTGACAAGCAAGCACCTGTGAGTAGTTCGACACCTAACAATGGTACTGAAAATCAAAGATTCAGAAATCCACCTATTACTTTTCAACAACCAGTCACCTGTAGGCAACACACCCTCCCTACTTCGGATCCACCATCCTCCCCAAGTCAGGTATGTGTTGAGGTATCTGACAATGCTGTTTCTAGTGGTGATTGCGCAAGACCTAGTGAGTATCCGGATGATGACATTCCTATTGCTGTTAAGAAGGCTCCCCATTCCTATGCTCAGTATCATGTAGCTAGAGTAGCGACTACAACTAATCTGAGAAAGACATTTGGGTTATTTACCACAGCTCTTGGCACTACAGAGATTCCCTCCACATATCAGCAAGCCTTGCTTCATCCAAAGTGACATGCAGTCATGGAGGATGAGATGGTCACACTTCGCAGTAAACAGACTTGAGAGTTGACTTCTCTTCCTACTGGTGCTTGCTTAGTGGGATGTCGTTGGATCTTTACCCTGAAATACAACTCTAATAGGTCTATTTCAAGGTATAAGGCTTAGTTGGTGGCAAAGGGGTTCACTCAAACATACAGGATGGACTTCTTTAATACCTTCTCTCCAATTGCTCGCTTGTCCACAGTTAGGACACTTATTTTTGTTACTACTCACAGGGACTAGATGCTTCACCAACTTGTGAAAAATGATTTCCTTTATGGCGATCTTCAGAAGAAGGTATATATGCAGCAACCCCCCGGGTTTGAGGTTCAAGGAGAGTGTGTGCAAGTTGAAGAAAATCATCTATGACCTTAAGCAAAGTCCAAGAGCTTGGTTCCAGAAGCTCTCTGAGGTGGTGGAGAAAATGGGATTACAGAGATCTTCATATCACTCTTTTTGTCAAAAAGACTAAGAAAGTATTGTGGCATTGCTTGCCAATGTTGATGATCTCGTCATTACTGGTGATGACAAAGCTGGAATAGTTGAAGTCAAGAGGTCCTTGGCTGAGTAGTTTGTTATCAAGGACCTATGTCAGCTTTGCTATTTTCTAGGCATAGAGGTGACTAGAAACAAGCAGGGCATTGTACTTAACACAAATATGCCTTAGATATGCTGCGAGAGATAGGAATGCTGGGGTCCAAACCTACCAACATTCCTATGGACCCCAAGGTGCATCTCTATGATGAGCAGGTGGAGTATGTTGATAATAGATCCAACAGGCAACTGGTTGGGAAGCTTCTATACCTGACAATTACCAGACCATATATTACTTTGGTTGTGGGAAAGCTTAGCCAATTCATGGACAAGCTAACTAAGCTAAATTGACAGGTAGTTATGCAAGTGCTCAGATACTTGAAAAAGGTACCTAGACGTGGGATCCTATTTCAGAAAGGGTCTCCTATAACAGTAGTTGAGTATTCTGATGCTGACTATGCAAGATGTGTCGCTGACAGAAAATCCACTACTGGATTTTGTACATTTGTGGCAGGAAATCTACTTACATAAAGGAACAAGAAACAAGGAGTGGTTTCTCACTCCAGTGCTGAGTCAGAGCAAGATTTTAAATATCGATATCGATATCGTATCGACGAGTTAAAAAGGGGATATATCGCCGATATCGGTGAATTTTGGGGAAATCACTCAGAAAGACAAAATATTAAAAAATGCCACAAAATTTAAAAGTTATCATTTCTATGACAAATATATCACAAAAGAATACCAAAAAAACGTACGTGTGTGTGTCCACCCAGACCCCAAATTCAATGCCCCAAAACTCTCCCTCCCGCCCAGACCCCTTCGATTTCAAACCTCCTCCCTCGCCTAGTTTGAAATTTGAACCTCCCACCCACAGTATGCCTTCCCGCCACCCTTGGTATCGGCAATATATCGTCGATACCTTGAGATATCGCCCGATATATCGCTGATATCCGGGAAAAATATTCTTCAGGTGGTATCGATACCACCCGACCCGACAATATGCTATATATCGAAGATATATCGCCAATATAGCGTGATATGTCAAACCTTGAGTCAGAGTATCAGGCTATGGCCTAAACAACCGCAGAGATGATCTGGGTGAGGTCTCTACTACGTGATTTGCATGTCCAGATAGAAGAGCCTATAGAGATGAGATGTGATAATAAGACAACTACATATATAGCCAATAATCCAATGTTCCATGAACGCATGAAGCATGTTGAGGTGGATTGCTACTACACTAGAGATATGATTCAATGTGGGATCATGCGCACTACATTTGTCACATTTGAGGACCCAACAGCTGATACATTCACGAAACCTCTTCCTCATGCTGCCTTTAATGACTGCAATTCCAAGCTTAGCATAATTGGCATCTATGCTAATGTTGAAATATTCCTATTTATATTTGTTTTGTCTTGTTTCATTATTTTCTATTTTATGTTGAACATACACTGTTATTTACCCAATACCTCTCTTCTATATTAAGAGGTGTTGGGTCCTTTGATCATTAGTTTTTGACATTTCATTCCATCAAGTATAATGTGAAATGTGAAAGGATGTAAAGTACAACTCCTTACTGCCTTCCGTGGACCAATGAGGAGATCTACAGGCTGCTGAACAGGGACATCCGAAATAGATACTGGTGGGGGATCTAAATCATGATCAGTCGTCTCCCTGGCCTGCAAAGAGAGATGTGAAACAAACACATGGGTCTTTATGATGACGCTCATAGGTGTATGTGTGTGAATCACCCAAGAGAAGATCCCTCCTCAGAGTAAAAGGAGACCTTCTCAAAGAAAGTGGCATCATCAATGACAAAGTTCCACTTCCCAACAGAATTATAACACCAATACCCTTTATAAGACCAAGAATCAACAACAACAGCCAAGCCTTTTCCCACACTAAGTGGGGTCAGCTATATGGATTCTTTGCCTCCACACAAATCGATTTTCAGCCATTTTAGGACTTAAATTAAAGTAATTGAGGTCATACTTAATAGTTTCCTTCCAACACTTATTTGGTCTTCCTCACCCTCTCTTAGCGGGTTCAACCTCCAACTTCTCGCATCTCCTAACTGGAGCATCTAGTGGCCTTCTTTGTAAATGTCCAAACCATCTTAGACAGGCCTCTCTCATTTTATCCTCTATCGGTGCCACCCTAACCCTGTTTCTAATAAATTCATTTGAAATACGGTCCTTTCTTGTATGACTACACATCAATCTTAACATCTTCATTTCTGCCACAGACATCTTCTGTACATGCCTATAGTTTATAGCACAGCATTCAGAACCGTACAACATGGCTGGTCTTACCACAACTCGATAGTATTTTCCTTTGACTTTTAAAGGAACCATCTTATCACAGAGAACACCAGAAGCACCCCTCCATTTCAACCACCCTGCATTAATTCTATGTGTAACATCTCCATCAATTCCACCATCATGTTGGAAAATAGATCCCAAGTACTTAAAAATACCTTTCATTGGAATGCACTCTTCTCCAATTTTTACATCAATCCCTTCATTGTTCCCTCTACTACTAAACTTACATTCCATATACTCAGTCTTCGTCCTACTTATGCGTAATCCTTTATCTTCCAGGACTTCTCTCCAAAGCTCAAGTTTTCTGTTCACTCCATCTCTTGTCTCATCAACCAACACAATGTCATCAGCAAAAAGCATACACCAAGGCACCTCAACTTGGATATGCTTCGTCAACTCATCCATAACCAAGACAAAAAGAAAATACATTTAACTAACCAAGGAGACAATTTATCAATGGCTCCAAACAAGTGGACAAACACGTGCATCCAAAGATCTGCAATAATAATGCAAAAGGAGGGGATTCAGGCTGCAGAATATGAAAAGGGGTGTCACCATCAAGAACAAGAGATGCGACTTGTTAATCAAATATGTGGCTATAAGCACAGTATATCCCCATAAAAATTTAGGAACATTCATAGCAACCATTAAGGTACGAACAGCATTAAGTATATGACGCAACTTGCGCTCAGCAACGTCATTTTGTTGGGACGTATGAGGATAAGATGTCTGATACAGAGTCCCATTATTGGATAAAAATCCTAAACATCACGTTGCATAAATTCAAGAGTATTATCACTGCAACAAACTTTAATACTCATGAAATAAAAATCTAAATTTCATTTAATAACGTAACAATAATAAAATTGACTTTAGACCTCTCCATCAAAAAAGTCTAAGACAAACAACTGAAATCATCAATAAAGACCACAAAATACCGGTAAATAGACCTATGACTTATTCAACATGAACCTCAAATATCACAATATATCCAATGAAAAGCAGGGACACTCCTCCCATTCTGTCTAGACTGAAGACTAAGCCAATGGTGCTTGCCTAAATGGCACGCTTCACACTCCAAAATGTCGAAAACTATAGACTCTAGAAACATCTTCCATATTCTGGTGACAGACAGATGACCCAGACAATGGTGTCAGAGTTCCGAATCATCAGAAATAGAAGTAGCACCAACAAACACCTAAGGAAAGTCCACATAATAGAGACAATCGTGCTCAATCCCCCCACCAATCATCTTCCCCGTCTGAATGTCCTAAAAGAAAACAAAATGCTCATCAAAAATCACCCGACAAGCAAGCTCTTTGCATAATCTATACACAAATAATAAACTAAGGGGAAACCCTGGGGCACAGAAAACATCAAGCAGATGCAGAGAATCTGAAAAACAAACATCCCCAACAACTATAACTAGGGAATATGACCCGTTTGCCAGACAGACCGAAGTAACTACTTTAGTATGCCGCATTGATGTCAAAGTTTCCTTCTTACCAATAAGATGATTGGAGGCATCACAATCTATCACTCAGGAGGATGTAGAAGTAGCCATATTAGCAAATGTACCCATTGCAACAATGGAAGCAAATGTCTCCTAAGAACAGCAGCCTGGCAAAGAAGATCCATAACCTTGGCATAATCAGAGGCAGTAAGTGCAGGAGCTCCAAGAGTAGACAACTCCCCCTAAACCACAATCGAGTTAGCTCTACTAGGACAACCAAACTTGACCCAACAGCTTTCAAAGGGATGATTAGTCTGCTAACAATGGATACAAGGCTTATATGTCCTCGTCCACAACTAGCACCAGTACCACCTTGACCCTCAGTCACTGCAAAGGCAAAAGTCTCAGTAGGGGTAATGCCTAGTGCCACAGTAGAAGAAACAAGTGGCCCTATGTCCGGTGCAATCTTTTGGAGACATCCATAGACCGTCTCCAAATCTGGGATAGCCTCCAAAGCAAGAATTTGATCATGGGCTAGCATGTATCTAGGACTCAAGCTATCCAAAAATCGATGGACCTGCCAATTCTATCTCTATCTAATCTGAATATCACAACAAGACGGTTGGAATACGTTCAGCTCCTCAAACAAAGTCTCCATCTCTGTTTAGTAATCCACTAGAGATCGATCGCCCTACATGGTAGACTAGATCCAACAATAGATGTTGACTGAGCCAGCATGATTCGACCTCTAAGAATATTTCTTCGACAGGCTGTCCCAAATATCCTCTACAATCTTCTTGTAGAGGAGATTAGAAGCAAGCTAGGCCTTAATAGAGTTCATCATCCAATTCATAACAAGATAGTTATCTTATTCATACTTGTCAAAATCCAAAGCATCTGCCTTGGGAGGATCCTTAGTTAATATATATAGCTTCTTCAAGCCACCAACAAAAATCTTGAATGCCTGGGGCAAGAGTAGGTAATTCTGGATACCGTTGATCATTATAGAGATGCCTTGTACTACTAAAGAGGCCAAGAAAGTCATCGGCTTAATTTCAAGAAAGGAAGAGGGTCCCAACGCTGCCATGTTGGTGCCAAACCAAGAGATCAATCACGGCTTCAGATCTGAAAGCAGCATCAACTCATGTGGAAATCCGTCTCAACAACCATAGAAATCAGTAGCATGTGTCTCAAATCATGACAACCCCATAACACAGCCCAAGACACGGAAACAGGAGCACGAAGGCGTGGAGCACCTCCTCAAGTGACCACCAAGAACCTCACATGGCCATGGAGGTCCCTAGCGGCGCGATAATCCTACAGCAGCCTAGCGGCACTGTTGTAGGTGGTGGCGGCACCGCAGCACCCCCACAACAGCCTAGCAACACTGCTGTTGGGTTGGCAGTGTTGCAAGAGGACCACCGCAGCCAAGAGCGATCGTAGTTGGCCTCAGGCGACGATGCAGGAGTACCACTACCGCCAAGAGCAGCTGCAGTTGGCCTCAAGTGACGCTGCAGCAACCCACAGTAGCCTGGCTGCGCTGCAGAATGCCACCCCTACCCTTGCACCAACTCCAGCAAGGGTAGGGCCGATGGCAACTGGTGGCTCCGATCAGTCAGCGACCAGCGGCAGCGTAGAGAAGGTGATGACCGGTGGCGTGGAGAAGAGAGAGAAGAAAGAAGAAATTCCTCTTTCTTTCTTTCCTAGGATTTGGTAGTGGAGAAGGGTACCCGAGTGTGAAGAGCCTAAGACTCACCCCACTCCGATACCATGTTGGAAGAGAAAGAAAATACGTAATCAATCAAAAGAAAACCCTAGCCCTCTTTTATAGGGAAAGGCGCTAGGAAAATTATAGGAAAGTTCAAACAAGAAATAAAAATAACACACTACTCAAATGACTACAATATAACAATTACATAATACTTCCAACACCCATATTTGACTCCAAATAATCAGGACCACCTTTAAAATAAATAAATAAATAAACAAATAAGAAATGTCATGCTTAATAATTGCTTTCCAATATTTTCAACATTTCCCAACCTCTACAGTATGTTAATAATCCAACTTGTCATACCTTCAAACTGACGCATTAGTTGTTCTTCTCTTAAGGACACCTTTGAAATGTCTAGATGCTATACACACTCTTAATAGTAACCTCAGAGTCGCAATACTTTACCAAATAAGAACCTAATATTTTAAATCTAGTCCACTGCAGCATATAAATTATGAAATTAGCCTGAATAATCAGCAAAAAGCATCATTGATCAAGTGTTTTGAAATGCCACTCTCAGGAGCATTCAACTGCTAATAGTTTTGGAGAATTTGGAGGTCCCTTATTCATTGCTTGTTAAGAGTTAATGTCCATAAACAGCGATGGAAAAAGTCTAGAATCACCAAATCTACCATGAAATCTAAGTGTATCAAAACATCTTTATGGCACATCCATGGAATTTAACAGGCTGTTGTCAAGGACCAGCTCAACTAAAAACTCCAAAACAGAACTCAGCCCGGATTTTCTTAACTAGTTGAACAATGTGAAACTACTAATAAGCAATAGTTATACTTGAGAGCAAAAAAGGTAGCATTGGCATCTTGAAGTTGAAAAACACAAGCATGAACATGTAGTATGTTTTGCCACAAAAAGAGATATTAATGACATTAATTGCATAGTTTCAAAACCAAAGTCCTTATGAATGGGACTTCCACATGGAATTCTTCTAATATAGAAAAGTGGTCCACATGACAAAGAAAAACTGGTATGATAAGTGAGTATAAATATTTGTTATTATGTTGCAAATAATACCACATTAAGAGTGAAAGCCTTTCAAGGAGAATTAAGGCATGATGAACACAAACTAATATAGAAATTTAGTAGATATATTACCATGACTAAATCCTACATGATAGGCCCTTGGAAATGTCACGACAAATTCTCCAGGATTCTGAACTAACCTGCAGGGGGTTAAAAAAAAAATAGAAATACTAAAATGAACGAAACAAACCACAGAAGATGGCAGAAACCTCGTCTGGTTCAGTCAATAGAAGCAAAATAGAGATGAAGACTCAAAATAATCAAAGCAAGGGATGAATCCACCTGCAACAAGGAATACCAGAGGAAATCACAACTTCGGGCGATAGCAGAGTTCTCTTCTCCCCCAACAGCATGAATGCATCTGACAAGAATTATCTATCATGAGTCCAAACCGAAAAGAACAACCATTGCATTAATCACCAAAGAAATAGGAAAAAAGCAGATAAGCAAGTACCGAGGCGGTCGACATCACTTCCATAACCCTGCGAGCGCACAACTTCCTCCAGCATAGAAGCATGACTCCCCGGCACTGCATACCACGTCTTAGGCGCACCCATGTGAAGGAAATTCAAGCTGTGCAGTTCGTGATCCTCAACATGCCAAGCAAACCAACTGAACAACATCCCAATGTAAACCATTGGGGAAGTCACCCCAGGAACCTCGTCGGGCATAAACCTCGTCAGTGACCCCGGCGACCTCGAAACCACCTGTAGGTTCCAGGGACTGTTTGACAGCTTCCACCCTGCACTCCCTTCCACATCCTTCCCGGAAGTCGAGCGCTTCGATTGGTTGTTCTGGACGACGACGACGACTGCTCTACTACTTCCATCAAGACGAGTACCCTCGACGACCTCCTTCGGTCTCCCCCCACACATGGTATTGTTCCTCTTCTTGTTGTGCCTCTGCCTCGGGCAGCAAACGAAATAATCATTGGGGACGCTGAAGCCGGACCCTGGGAGGTCATTGGCATAGTCGATGTAAATGGGCTTCTCGGAGGCGGCTGCTTTCCAGAACATAGCCTCCACCTCCATTGGCCCAACAACATCGGTCTTGCGATGATGAGCCCTTGCGAACGCCCGAGCCTTCGCCTCGAACTGCTCCAGAGTGTACCATTCCCCACTTTCCCAGACCTGCTTGTGCACGGCGGCTGAGGAGGATCCCTTCGCCTTCTTCGACCTGGAGCTGCTACTGCTGCCGAGCTCCTGGCTCCTGGTGGTGAACACGGGGGGGGAGGAGGAGGAGGAGGAGAGGGAGCGGGCGAGGTTGGCGAGGACCAACTTCTTGGAGGGCTTTGGGAGTGGGGGTATGACCTTGCAGATGCCGAAGGCGGATGCCTCCTCCTCGATCCTCGATATGAAGGCGATGGGATCCGAGAACTCTGTCTCCGTTGGCCGGTACTCGGGGGCCAAGGGGATGCATTTCAGCCAATCGGGGACCTCCACGTCAGACATGTCCCGAAGGTGGGGAGCACAGATGGAAAGAAAAGAAGGCCTCCTGAGTCCTGTCAAAGGAAGGAAACCCTAGATAGATAGATAGATATATCTATGGGACGACAGCTAAGCAAGCAGCTGGAGATGTAAGTTGTTCTTCTAATGGAAAACATGCAGCTTCTGATCAATGCGCTCGCTCGCTCTCTCTCTCTCTGTTACTAGTCGTGTGGAGGAGGAGGAGGAGGAGGAGGAGGAGGAGATGTGAGATGGATGCCGCGAATGGTGACGAGGCGGGGACGAGGAGTGGTGTTCGGGTTGGGGCTCGGGAGGAGGGAGTTGCGGACCGGGGAGGCGTGGTATAGAATATCTCAGGAAAGGGGGTTTCGGATTAGCGTGCGCGTGGATTATCTTGGTAATCCGCGAGTGGGACCATCGTGGGAGACGTGGACCACTGGTGCTTTGCCTGCTGCGGTGGTCGGAGATGAATAAGAATTTGTTCATGGAGATTTGAGGATAGCTCTACTTCCGCTACCCCTCCTTCTAGCCACGTTGGTGCTTTACCCCTTTATCTTTATTGTTGAACATCAAAAGACAAGAGGTGTTCTCTTTTCATCCCATTGGTTATTAGTTGATGACTTATTAATTCATATAAGAGTAGATATTATTTTAGCTATAAGCATTAAAATTGTTCTTTTCATTTTTAGTTTGACATCAATATCATGGTTTAATGGCATAAAGAGCAGAGTTTCTCTACTCAAACATGAAAAATGAAGAATTGACCTTTCTTTAGACATACTCAAAGAGAAATTTCCTTACAAATACCTAAGGGTTACTCTTTTGGGTAGAAGGGGCCCATCCACACAAAAATGCTTCGATGATTGTGTCAAAGAAGTGCTATCTAATTGGTACAGGACACATCCCTCAGACATGTGAAGAGTAAGTGGATATCTTGGGGTTTTGAGGGTACCTTAAGATTCTAGCTAGCAAAGTCTATTATTTCCAAAGGAAACTTATGCCACTTACGGAAAATGGTCACTAACTTCCTTTGGAATAGTAAGACCCATATTGTCACTTGGATTCCTCCTTATCTCCTTAATTCGCATTGGACTTTGATATGAATTTCGCATCTATAACCAGGAATGATACATACCTATGATTTTCTTGCATTTGTGCCTCCTTGTGATACGACCTGACGTTTTGGTATAATTTCAATATATTTTTATTATTTGAGGATTTTCAACCACATAATTTACTGTGATCCATTATTTTTTGATATTATCTGTTCAAGCGAAAATTTTCTCGATTAGAAATTAGCTCCCTACCCCCGAAGTTGATCCATTCATCTACCCCTCCAACTCCAATTCCCCTTCATCGGTCGCTAGTGACAGTGGCCACTGTGTCCCTCGATTCTTCCCCTTCAGTCGTTGGACGTTGGTCCCAAAGAGTCTCCTTCCGTTGGAGGTTCCACCCCTTTTATCCTCTTCAGCCGCCCGCTGTAGATCCCAAAGTGTCACCTTCATCCCTTAGATAGATTTACATGCATTCGTAGTTTAGATTTACTACTTTCTAGATAGATTTTAACACTTTCTAGATTAAATAAGAGTAGTGTTAGCTAGTACATTCACCGATTGATTATTAGATCTACGAGTAGATTAGATTAGTGTTAGTCTCCCTCGATTCACCCACTCTGATCAATCCTGATCAAGGAGGCCAATTCACATGTCAATTTCGATCCATTTTCTTCCCCTTTGCCTTACAATCGCATTCACTTTCTCTCTTCGATGTTTTAACCACTATTCATCTCCTTCATCAAAGCATTTAACAGATCTGAAGCTCATTAGCTTTCAAATATGTTGAAGCGCTTAAAATCAATTTGAGGGCATGCCATTCAACCTATATATTCATCAATGCCCTCACCTTGGATTTAATTGAGCTGGATTAACTTGATTCATGCGGATTTATTTCTCATGCTTGATTAGAAGATTAAGATTCAATTTGGTTTTAATGAGTTTTAATCAAATGAATCGAGTTTATTTCTGTGTAATTGGATTCAATACAAAGGGTTTGAACATATGAGATTGCATTTCTATAGCTTAATGAGTTCATGCCTAGTTTTTCGACTTCAATCCTTTGTTTTTCTTCACCGCCGGGTAGTAAGGATGCCAAGGAGAATCTGAGATATGGATTTGAGGTTCTCATGATGACTTAATGGTTTCTAAATGATCGTTTAGGACACTTGAACACTAATCAATAGTGTGCAAGTGTTTTAGATGATTAAATCATCTCAGTGACCATAGATTAAAAGCCCACCTGGGCGACATTGTTTCTTGATTCAAAATGGTTTTAACCTATTAATAAAAGTGTGATTGATGTTCGAAAGGTTTAAAAGAAAGTCTGGGATCAGTTTGTAAAGGATTTGAATGCTTGGTATGTATTCCTAGTCACACTGTCTATAGTGTGAAGATGGGATCAAACTAGGATTTCAATTCGTCATCATCATTAACTTGTTTTCCAAGGAGTTCCAGACTTCTTTATAAACAATTGCGACAATTGATATTGGATTTTTATGGATTTGATCTTAATTTGGGGTTTTGGGTTTTAGATCTTAAACTCCAGGTTAACCCGGGAGTTTCAAGAGTTGTACTGGGCAGATGATGTTGAAAAGAGTTTTTAGATGATGTTTGAACACATGCAAAATGTTTGAGTGATTTTTGTCAGTGTTTTGTATTTGGATTTTGATTTGAGGATGCTACATTTTAGCCCAGATTAGGCCTTCTTGGACTGATTTGAATTTTCAGCACAGCATCAGCTGCACTTGGTGACTATTCTGAGTGATTTGATCTGAGTTTGAGATGATTTGATCTAAGTATGCCATTTTTGAGCTCTGATCAGACCTTGAAAGCCTGATCTAAGCTGCTAAACAGCAGAAGCAGTAGCTATTGTTGAGAGATTTCAGAGAGCATTTGAACTAGGGTTTTGGGCGATTAATTAAGCTATCTCATGTTTGTAATGTAGAACTTAATACATAAGCTTTCATGTTCTTTTATAGCTCAGATTTGATCTAAGAATGACTTGTACCATGTTTTAAATCCGTTGTCAGCAGCATGAAATGGGTCTAAGTGTCCAATCTAAAATTTTAATGAAATCAAAGTGAAAACCGTGTTTATTGGTTCAAAACTCTTGCATGTGGTTTGCTGGATGTTCTTGGATGTTTACATATCAATTTCAAGCCTCAAAATTGAAAATCAAGGCTTTGGTTCCACTTCACAACACCCTTTTAAGCCATGATTGTTCCAATTTGTAAATACATGAAAAAATACAAAAAAATTATAAATAAATAAAATAAAAGTGTCTTAAGTAGGATTAGTAATAATTTTAAGTGTGTGTCGAGTTTTAGTGAGTTTTGAGTCCTGTACATAGGAGAACATACCGGTAGACAGTTAAGTCTATCTTGGTACTGAATAAATGAACTCAACATCAAAAATCCAAAAAGAGTCTTTTCTTCTCTCTTCTCACCTTTTCTCTCTCTTCTCCTACCTTTCTAAAATATAAAAACACCATAAAAACTTGAAAAAACCAAAAAATTTCACAAAAATACATTGTATATAGTAATTTACTTGGAAATATAATTTCTTACTAACTTAAATGTAAATAATAACTTAAATACTTATAATGTACATAACTAACTTCTATATTTATTATATTTAATTAAATAGATATTTATGATGAGTTATATCGTACATTTCCTAATTATATGATTATCTATTTATTTAATTAGATTATATGTACATATACTTATGTAATTATAAATAAACATGTATATATGTACAATCGTATTTATAACTATATATATATATATGTTAAGGTAATTATAATGTACAGTACTATACCCTTATATTTATTTATTTATGTATTTATTTTATAAATTAAGTTATTAAGTTAATTAGCTAAGTTATTAAGTTAAAATAAATTAAATTAGTAAATTAATTTATTACTAAAGTAAATTATGTTGTATAGTTGTATATAATAATTTTAAGTATTTTCAATATAATTATAATATATTCATACTCTATAATAGTATTTATAATGTAATTATGTATTTATCTATGTAAAACGTGTAAATAAATGTATGTAAATTAAAATGAATAACTAAAAATAAATTAAAAATGTAATAAATACTTTAAAATGTATATTAACTAAATTATAAGTTAATTGAGTAGTTAAGTTATTGACGTGTGCTTGTGCGTGTATGTTAAGAAGTGACGTTATAGTCGCACTTGCAACGCCGATTTTAAAGTAAATAAACGGAGGTGAGTCCGAGTGTCGGTCTCAAGGAGGCGTGAAAATCGGATTTTGCTTATCACTTGTTGTCATGGAAAGCGTGGAGTTTTGCTTGCGAAAGGTGCGGTTTGAAAAGCGAGGGAGAGATAGAGAGAGAGATTAGGGTTAGAGTTGTTTTTTGCTTGATCATGCAACTTAAACAGGAATTAAAATAAACAACTGAACTGAAAGTACTTCATTAATCATGCAGCTTTAGTTCATAGCTTACAACATTAAATACATGCTCAAACAAAAGTAAAGGAAAGCTTAAAAGAAAGGAAGAGAGAGAGGGGGGGAGAGCGGCGAGGCAGCCACGGCGGTGGAGGAGGCTCCGTCGGCGGCTCGTCATCTCCGGCGATTACAAGAGGGCCTAAAGCTAGCTAAGAGAGGGGTAGAGTAGTTGCAAGGGAAGTGAATGCCTTGAATGAGTGATTGGAGGGGGTTTAAATAGGGTTAAGGGCTTTCTAAAAGAAGAAGGGGCTTTAGCGAGCGACATCTGGGACATCGCTAAAACCATTTCAAAAGCATCGGTGAAGCCCTCCAGCCCGCCGGTCAACCGCCCATGCCGTTCTTCTTCGTGCTCGATCCGCGGCTGCTGCGTGAGAGCCCTCCGATCGAAGATCGGACGGCTAAGATTTGCCCTTGGATGCTCTCGGATCGCGCCTCGGGTGCGCGTGTGCGCGGGCGTCGTCGTCCGGCGCACGCGCGCGTGAGCGCTGGCGATCTGAGGGCACGCCGCGTGGCGCGATCTCGGCCGCTCGTTGCTGATCGGGCGGCCCAATTTCGCCGCGCGCTTCCTTCGTCTTCAATTTTACGCACTGCGTGGCTCGAACCCGCGTCGCGTGCGTGCGGCCGTGCACGCTAACCGTTGCGCCACGCTCGCGCTTTGTCGCGACGACTGCAGGCGGGCGCGCGGTTCTCGGCCGTCCGATCGAAGATTGACGGCCGAGATTTGATCTCAGCTGAAGGGAGAGTGGCATGCGGTGGAGCGGGGGTGACGTGGCTCAACGAGGGCCGTTGATCACCAGATCAACGGTCAGAACTTCTCGGGCCCATTGTAGGAGCTCTGGATGTCGGATTTGGCCGATCTTGAGTTCGTTGGACTCCGTTCGTCGTTCTGAATTTATCCGTGTTGTCCAATTGCTCACCTGAGGCCTGCTTTAATAAGTACTTACACAAATAGCCATTAATACAGTTTTATAAGCAATCTTGGTACATGATGCATACAATGCTCCCATTCTACTTATATTGTGCCTTTTATTCTTAAGATGAGCCCTATTTAACAGAATTATCACTCCCTTGTGCAGTGTTATCAGTTATCAATTTATACATTAATTAAGTAATTAAGTAATAAATCAGTATGCTTATTTCATTAACTTTAATGATTTTTTAAATATAATTAAATAATTAATCATTGTAAATGCAACAAATCAATAATTAGCCCTATATATAGGCTTTAAGATTACATAATTTAATTTGAAAACAAACCATAATTGGGCACTCAAATCGAGGCTCGAAATGACCTAAATCACATGCAATTGAACATAAAATCTTCGGCTGAAATCCGAGGTGAAAAGTCCCACATCAGTGGGAGATGCAGCTGAATTGCCACATATAAGGATTCGCATGCCATCTCTAGGCACGCTGAAATGAGAATAAGACCATACAAGCTCATGAGCATTTATACGCCTGCATGCACGCTTGCAGGCACAACCATCGATGTGGGTGTGCGTGCGAGTGCACACGTGTGTCGGCGCATGTAGGTGTGCATTGGCATGAAATTATACCAGAAGTACACCTTAATCAAACTAGGCTAGGGAACACCTAGTAATGGTACTGATCTAGCCATCCTGTGAAAAGTGGGCCTGCTAACTAATAACTTTTTCTTAAGTGTAAGTGTAAATTAAGTGTTAAGTAAATTACACTAAGTGTTGTGAGTTGTGTGAAATGCTAAGATTAAGTTAAGTGTTGAATGCAAGGGTGCCAAGTGTATATATAAGTGAGTGCGTGAGTTAAGTGTGAGTGTGAGTGTTATATACATGCATGTGTTAAGTGAGTGTGTGTGAGTTATGTATATATGTATATATGTGTTTGTATGTGTGTGTGTATCTATATATATATATATATATATATATATAGCATTCGTACATGTATATAGGTGAATATACAAAGTACATATATACATTATTTTGCCTTATTTTGCCTTAGTGACACTTATATCCGTCACTGTAGGTAGTATTATATGTTAATATAGATAATTATATATGTAAGTGTAATATATATTCTTTTTGTGCCTTCATTTAGGCATTACTTAGTGATTGTTGTTCATAACTAACATAGAGTAGTTTAGATTCATTTTTAATGCATTTCCACTTGTAAATATGTTTAAGGCATTACAATTAACACTAACTGATTTATTTTGTACAAAATTAACCTGTTTAATTCATTCTCTCATTCTTTGAATCATTTGTAAATAAACATATCATTGTTTAGAATAAAAGAGTATTTTTGGAGCATAAAGGGTGATGTATATTAATAACTGTCTCCTAATGGATAACTTGCAATAAACTAGTAAAAATTATAGTTAAATAAAATGACATGACATTTGTCTGTATTGTATCTATACTACAATACAAATGACTTTTAATTAGCATGTAGTCCGGAAGGTTCATCAATTTCTGGCACCACTGCTGGGGGTTTAAAACCAGACAATGATGCGTTCTTATGACCATGATGCTCATGCTATTCAACAAGTAATGAAAAAATGAAGAAGAAAGGAGGGGTCCATGGTAATCAAACTAGACATAGAAAAAGCCTTCAATAGGATAGAATGGAATTTTATCAAATATTGTTTGAATCAATTACACATTCCAGCCCCTTTGGTGAACCTCATTATGTCTTGTATTACTACTACATCTTTTCAAGTACTTGTGAATGGTAATCCTTCTACTTCCATTATATCCTCGAGGGGCATCAAACAAGGGTGACCTTTATCTCCTTATATTTTATTTTATGTTCAGAATATTTATCCAGATTGCTTGATCTTGCTTTGCATGCAGGCAAAATTTTTTGGTATACGCCAAATAGACTTGCTACTCCTATCACTCACCTTATGTTTGTTGATGATACAATATTATTCGTGAAGGCTTCTGTGGAGGAGGTAAACCATATTCTAACACTTCTTATGGAGTATGAGAATTGTTTAGTTCAAAAAATAAATTATTCCAAGTCTATAATCTATGTCAATCACCAGTTCAATAAAGAACATGATAAGATCATACAGATTTTCAAGGTCTCTCATATGACCAAGAACGAACTCTATTTGGGAGGGTCATTGTTAGATGATGCAAACCAAGCTTCTTTAAAAGATCTGATGTTAACAAAGTTTACCACCAAGCTAGAAGGCTGGAAATCTAGATTCCTATCCTAGGCGAGCAAAGCTATCCTTATACACATTACCCTCAATTCACTACCAGTATATCTCATGGGAACGTGCTTATTTTCCAATAAGTTATGTCAGCAGCTAGACAAAATTATAAGGGACTTTTGGTGGGGTTTTTTGATGAACGGAAGCACTACTATATGAAGGCTTAGGGGAAAATATGCTTGCTTAAACATCTTGGTGGAATGGCATTTAAGCTAATGCGTCAGTTGAACTGGGCTTTGCTAATGAAAGCAAGATGGAACTTACTGGTGGAGGCTAATGGATATTGGCAGAAACAATTGCAAAGTTTGTATTTTCCTTTGGGAATGCTCTAGGACTATAACCCAAAAACTTACTCTTCTTTTATGAAGGCAATTGGTTAGATTAAAAATGTACTGAGAGTGAATGCTAGATGGATGGTGGAGGATGGACATAGGATTAATGTTTGGTTTGACAAATGGATTTCCACCGAAGGCTATGTGCTCTTACCCAAAATTCCACCAGCGTTGCGGCTCATAAATGTGGCTGAACTGCTGAATGTGGACAGATGGAATGAAAATATGATTTTTTATTCCTTTCAATCTAATGTAGCCCAAACAATTCTCGCTGCACCTATAGATTGTGGAGAAGACCACTATGTCTAGAAACCTCACCCGAAAGGGCATTTCTCTACAACATCAGCCGATCTGACGTTAATTTCTGAGTAGGGACTCACATCTGGTTTATCTAGTGTGGAATTGACATATTGTAGGAAGTTGTAGACATTCAAGGACCTTACGCCTAGAACCAAAATCTTTCTCTGGAAAGCTCAAGTGGGTGCCTTGTCGCTAAGAGTGCCTCTAAGTAGAAGGATGAAAATGGTTGATCTCCTATGTCTTTTATGTAATGCAAATTCTAACACCTGGGACCATTTACTATGGGATTGCCAGTTTGCAAGAGCTCTATGGTTCTTTTGGGGGTTGAGGATTACTAGATCGCAAAACTCTTGGTGGGAGTTCCTTCTGGAAATTGATAATGTGCTTGTGGAGGCTGGCCATCCTAAGTACATGACTTGTTATACTGTTCATGCATTATCGCAACACATGTGCAAAGTTGTGATGGAGGATCTCAAACCATCTCCGATTATGATTGGAAAACATGCAAGGTCTTTGGTGGCCTATTATACTACTTGCATGCAAACTCAAGAGTTTGTCTCCCCTGAATCAAATGTTCAGCTCTAGGTTGATGTGCCATCTAATTATCCTTCTAACTATCATTTGATCAAGGTGGATGCTCCGGTGGGCGTGGATTTCTCAATTGCAGCACCAATGCTTTTGGATAGGTAGGGGATTTGTCTTGAATGTTTGGCTTTTCAGGTTCTTACGACCTCTATTAATGAAGCCGAGACGTGGGCAAGTAAAAAAGGCCTTCTTTTCGCCTTAGATGCTAACTTGCATAAGGTGGTGCTCTTGTCCGATGCCATCAACACCCTGAGACAGATTCTAGCCCTACATAAACCAAATTGGATGATCCGGAATGTTGTTCAGAATTGTTCTTCCCTGTTGGCCTCCTCTTTTGGGTTCTCCTTGTTTAAGGTAGGCAAAGATGTTGTCCAACTAGCTCATGTGCTGGTTCAGCACTACTTACATTGTAATCTCCAAGGGAGTTGGTCGCCTCCCAATCTTCCTTGTGCTTTTTAGGCTGCTACTATTGTGTTTCCACTTTCAAAAAAAAAAAAAAAAGTCCACCAACTCTCTCTCAACTTAGATGATCATTCTCTTCTTTATATATTAGTGCACCAAACTCCAGCCGATCGAGAAGATATAAATCCTTCGACCTACAACTGATGACAAAAAAAAGGCTCTCCCTTCTTATTTTTCTCTCATACTCATAGATAGAAAATCTCTCTTTGTCTCTCTCTCTCTACTTTAAGAAGTTCTCGCAAGTGCACCTTCGCATCGAATCTAGCCTTCACTTTCTTGTCGCTATCTACGCCTCACCTTCGAGGCTTTAGATAGTTCTAGTTTAAGTTTTCCTTGTTCTAGTTGTACTAGAATTTCATTTACAGTCAAGTTCTAGTTATATTCAAACTCTGATTTGCAATAGTTCTTTTTCTATCTTCTTCAAGTTGCCTAATCTAGTTTTATTATTTGTTCTAGTTGCTTTTATCATAATTTTAGTTATTTCTCACTTTTAGATATTTCTATCTAGTCATTCTAGTTTAACTTTATCTTACAGTTTTCATGTACTCATCTATTTTGTAGAATTTAGGAAAGCGATCTAGACTCTAGCCTCATTGCAAATGACTCAGACTCCGATTTACAAACTGTGAATTCCTTATTTTCGAGTTCGATTTGAACAAATACTACAAATTATTCTACTCATGAAGATAAGCATGAAAATACGCTTTCGTCGTAGTAAATGCGTGTAGAAACTTTCAGTTCTCCTTTAAGGCACCAGCTAATGCAAAGACTTCTCCCTCCAAGTGACAACAGCAAGGAGAATGTTCTCTATTATTGTAGAGAACAAGTGAAAGGTGGGAACCCTTTTAGGTCCCAACATGGGCTCTTTTTGGTTACTGGACGATCTCCTAATAGCCCTTCCATTATGGACTAATGAATTCAACCTTACCATAGGTTTTTATTCCAATGTTTCAAGCCCTGCACTTTTCATAGTGTTAATCTTATACTTACTTCTTGCTCAAACCAAGGTTTTATCCTATTGATTAACAAATGTAATTCCATTACTAGTTATGGGTATGGGCAAAAATAAGGATTTAGGTTTGTAGTTATGGGTATGGGCAAAAATAAGGATTTGGGATCTTGGGTTAATATTGAGCCCTAATATTTTCTTCAATGGCCATGAGACAAAAATGTACCTTGTCATTCTTAATGTCCTCTTTGATGTTCGTTTTTTACGTGGTCTCGCTATCATCCTATGTAGCTTTGATAAACTTCTTTGAAAGCTTCTTATTGCTCTAGTTGCCTTCCTTTTTCTTGTCTTCTTTTTATGGTCCTTGTTTAAGAAAGGGATGATCCTTTTGAACATGCTCTTTCTTCTTGCATTCGTACTACACAACATTAGTAGAAATTTATTAGATTTCTTACCTTTCTTTCTCATGAGCTTTCAAAATCTTCGTGTAAGGAGGGTCTTTTCCTTGTCATCTTCAAACTCCAACTCCCCTAATACAAGATATTCTAGACAACTCTTAAATCAGGATCATTCTTATTTGTGCTCCTTTTTACTTCTTCATACTTCACATTCTTGAGTTGGACGTCATAAGTCATAAGATTTCCTACAAGGTCATCAACTATGAAGTGGAGAGATTGGATGGCAGTTATTTTTGGTGTCTAATCATTTGTAAGAGATTTAAGGATCTCTATACTAGCTGCTCCTAAGCCAAATTGGTTCCAAGATTCTTAAGTAGGTTCACATATCTATGAAGTTCATGCACATCTTTTTTATTTGCTCTCCCTTGTTCATCCTAAAATAATCATATTTTTTAGCTAGTATATTTATGTGAATTTCTTTTGCCTTCCTTGTGCCTTTAGGAGTCACTTCAAGAGTGCTCTAAATCTTAAAGGTTGAGTCACCGGCTAAAGCACTATCGAACTCTTTGGTCAAACAATGCATTCATTACTTTTTCATTATTTGTATCCTTCTTTTGCACAATAATAGGTACTTCACCTTCTTTCCTCTCTAGCTTCACATACCTAGTTTCTATAACTTCCTAGATTTTTTTATCCTTGGATTCCAGGAAGAGTTGCATTCGCTTCTTCTAATATCCATAGTTTGTTCCATTAAAGATTGGTATCAATAAAATGATAAAAATTATACAGTTAAAAATTAATACTAAAAAAATGGGTAGACTAATCCACAAAAGACATGCATGAGAATTTATAATGGAAACTCTTCAAGTAAAAAATTATCTAAGCCTTTTAGCTAATTCTTTTGTGAATAAATTACAACATATTTTTAACAGAATCTTTTCTCTTTTTGTTTGAGTCACATTCTTTTAAACTTCTGTGCTTCTTGAAAATAAATCTACAAATATACATAAATGTCAACTTTCTTAGCATCAAAACTAAGGTTGCCATCATCTCCAACTTTTGGGTTAAAATTGTAATGTTTGTATTAAGGTTTATTGCTTGTTTTACTTCTATGATGGTATCTTTTGAATGTTTTGCTACATTTTTGTTATATGTTTTGTTAAACTAGGATTTTGGCTTAAAAAATTTAAGAGCCACTATCCTTCATTTATAGACCAAGTTTACATAATTGGTTACAACAACATGAGAGATCCGCGAATCCACTTGTTGGTTACAAGAAGTGAAAAAGTAAAGAAATGCACGCCTTAACGCGTTTTGCAATATGTGGAGTGTGAGTGGTGGTTCCAACCGATGTATTTTGGTTTTCCACCACTGAAAATTACTTTCCATAGGTGAAAACCACTTTTCACATGTGAAATACATAGTTACAAGTGAAAATCATCTTCCATCGGTGTATTTACATTTTCAAGCAGTGTATTTTGATTTCCAACCGGTGAAAAACCATCATCCTAAGTGGAAAATCATTTTCCACCCGCGTATTTTCATTTTCAACTGGTGTGTTTTGATTTTTAACAGTTGTATTTTCATTTCCAATCAGTGTGTTTATGTCATGGAGATCTGTGCATTGCAAAACGCGTTACATTGTGTGTTTCCGTAGTTACATCCTTGCAAGAATGTCTTACGATTTGAAGAGCTAAGGTAGTTTTGTTACATGGGATAAACATCAAAAAATTTGAATTGGCCGTTGCTTCTAATATATTTATCACAATATTTTTATTATCAAGATTTTTTATTCATATAGGCTTCCTAACTCATCATCAAGGGTGCAATAAATTGGACATATTTGTTTTCAAACCACTTAGGTTTGGCTGATGAGAAGCAATAGTTGTAGGTGTGACACTAAATATCAGCTAGGCCCATCAAAATGTCCTTTGTTTCACTATTGTTGCATTTTCATGCACCTATATCAAAAGGATAGTACGCAATGCCTCCCATCAAAATCACTATTGTTCAATATATGAAACTAGCTAGTATTATGAACACATAATGAAGGACAAGGTCACATAGCTATTATATTTCTTTGGTTTCTTTTTCAATAAGTTGTAGGTTTTACACCTTAAAACCATTAGTTTCCTAGAGGAAAAACAACTCGCCCTCCTTAATCCTTCTAGTTTGTAATGTTGTTAAATGATTATCATAATCATTATCGCAATGTTATGCTAAAAATATTGGTCAACTGTTGATAACTTATAATAGATAAGGTGAGATGCTAGTAGATTTTTATCTAAAGGGCATCTCCCATGAGTTGAAATGTTGTCGACTTATATCTAAAAAGATATTTTGTAAATTTATATGTTGCCAAACTTTGTTATTATTTCCTTTTTACAATTTGACACACTATTTTCCAAACTTTTCTCATTGGATCATAAATTTCCTCTTGAATGTTTATTAGGCATATTGTAGATTGTATCTAGAAGTTTGACTATATAGCAAATGAAATTTGAATACTTTGTTGATGGAGATGCCATAGAAGGCTATTGAGGTTGACTATTCTTAAGATAGTATAGGAATTCTACAATTAATGAAGATACCTTCTAACTTGGTTCAATGTCCATCAATTAGTATTATATAACAGATGTTGGATTAGGTATATTGATATTACAAGAGGAAATGTTGGGTAGTTGTGTAAGTATGTGATCAAATTCCACTGTGGCATCGCAAAAGAGTGAATTAGGCATCACAATTGAATCAATGTCAAAAATGCATGCGATTAAATGAATAGTGCCCTAATAACTGGATCCACATGGCTGGAACTAGGTTCCACTTGTTTCAGGATACCATGAGTTAGAATTATAACTTTGTAGGTAATGTAGTCCAGCACCACTCTGGTAGTGCCTCCTATAATAAGTCTTGAGGTGACTTGGAACCCTCTACTTTGACGGGTGGATGAGGCTATTTGTGTCAAAGATGGTCAACCACAATGTATCACGAACTGCTTCGTGAAAATCGAGGATGACACTCGCCCTCCTTCCTAAATGACGTGCACTCCTGACAATCAAGAGATAGCAAAGAGAGCACTACAAAAATGAAGTGCACGTAATGATATCTGGACGTCTGATTCTTGCCCCCTTGGACTTCCAAGGGAAGTCTTGGATGCCCAGAAGGCCTTCCAGACTTTTGAAAAGAACTCTAGAAGTCAAATATGGAAGGAAGAGAAGAGTGCAACAACGCTTTCTTGCTTACTTTCTCTCTCTTGTATGACGATAGGGAAGAACTTCGTGGTTGATTAGGTTTAGGGTTTTACCTTGGGAGATATTTATAGAGATTCTAATCAATTCCTAATATGATGAGATCTCTTCGACCTCCATCTAAGGGTTGGGATGGAATCCTACTTGAGTTTTTCATGGTTGGCCCATAACTTATTATGGGGACTTTGGATTTGGTATCCAAATAATATTTTATTGCCATCCAAAACTTTTAGATCAAACTAAATCAATTTAAGCCATATTAAATGTTAAATCAAATGTAATTTAACTCTTTAAATAACATTTGATTTATTATACAAGATCCCACCAAAATCATTATTGGTTTCATCATGCCAATAATGAGGCGTTTAGGACTCAAGGAATTATGGCACTACGCCTCTTTGGGTATTCCAAATCCACTTCAATCCTTTACACATGGAGGGCAATATTATCCCTCGGGTTTAATCCTATTAGACAACAATTCTTCTTGCACGCTAAATAAATTCCATTTCATTTTGAAAATTATTGTAGCGCGAATAATTAACGATTGATACGAATTTCATGCGATTTATAAATACGGGTTTTTAATCATAATAACATGCGAAATCAACCAACTTTTAAATTTGTAAAACCTAGATAATGGAGGTATCTAGGGTCATCCAAGGAGACGATGCTAGTGCTTTCTCAAATCTTCTTCCTTTTGGTTTTTAGGTTTTGAAAATTTTAAGGTTTTGAAATACGGGCAACTAAAGATAAAGTTAGAATGCAAAAATACGGATATTAAAATCCAACCTTCCTAAGCTCACCCTAGGCACATGTGGCCTAGGGTAATTAAGGAGGAAGTGTGTGTGCTTAAGAAAATAAAGAAGCATAAAATTATAAAGGCGAAAATTGAAAGGCAAACAAACTTTTTATAGAATAATGAAGTCGCACAAATGTTGCTTGCACTTGAGAAGCTTCCACACAAGCAATCCTCAAGTGTAGAGGAAAGCATGAAAACAAATAAATGCAACTTCAAAAAGGTAGAAGAAGAAGAAAGATATATGCTCCAAATGCTTGAAGAAGCCCTCGCTCCATGTGTGGTTTCTCCCACACTTGAAGAGGATTCCTCCTTTGATTCTATGCTCTAATGATGATGATGATCCTTCAAGCTCTCCTAGGGTGGTCATCCACCACCCTTCTTCCTTGCTTGGCTGTCCTCCAAGATGATGCTCCTTGGCTTAGTTCCAAGGAGGAAGAAAGTAAGGGGTAGAGTAAGAAGACATGGAGTTGGCCTCCTTAATGTGCATGACTACGTCCTTCCTCCTTGGCCTTTGTGTTGTGTTTTTGGTGTAAGAATTTGGTAGCCAAGGATGAAGAAAATGTGGTGGTATGGTTGGGTATTTATAGAATGGCGGGGGTGTTGATAACACCATCACGAGCCATAACTAGCTTTATTTATTCATAATCAAGTGACAAATGCTCCTACATAATCGCCTGAGAGCCATAGTTCCATGTAAATCTATTCTAAGAAGAAAATATTAAAACAGGGTTAATTCTGCAGTTTTAACATCACATCATGAAAGTAGAGTAACCACGGGATTTTCCAGGGGTAAATTAAAGGTCAAATGAGCACTAAAGTCTAATAAGTGGGTCCATACAGATAGAAACAGAGTTTTACGCGTTTTGAGAACCACAACAGCACCTAAAATCCTAATTTCAAATCCACTTAAATTGAAGAGGTTCTCTTCAGGATAAAATTCATCTAAACTTTCTAAAATTTATAGAAAAATATTCCTAGAGGCTTAGTACCTTTGGTTGGACCATCTGAACCTATTTTGACCTTGAACAGAGTCTTAGATAAATTTCTATCCTAGTTTGGGTTTCTATGCAAATTACCCAATCAAACTTGGTTAAAACTGAAATTCAACTTCACTATTATATTTCTTGGGTCCAAATTAGGTTTGTACCAAAATTTGGGCCCAATCAAAGTCCATCTTGACCCAGTTTGCATTTTAGTCCATTAAAACTCTATTCCTCTTGATCAAGCCCCTAACTTTCAAATTATTTGTAGAAAGCCCCCTAACTTCTTCATATTCTTCATCGTTAGGTCCCTACCGCCATTGTTAGGTTAACCGACCAATAGACGACCTTTAACCGCCTCAAAACCCAATCAAACCAACACCAAATCCCACCAAATTTGGTGGGACTAATGTTCACATTGCAGGGAATCTTCTGAAGGCGATTTGGGATCCTAACTCGCTAAAGCAAGCCCTAGCGAACCCACGAAATTCGTGTGTCTTGTGCCTTATTCTCCAAGCAATTAGAGCCTCTTCATTTGTTTAGAGCTCGGTTATGAGCTATATATAAGCTCTAGATCCTCAGGCCGTCCAAAACTAGCTCGGTTTGGCCTTACTTCTTCAAATTCTTCTCCCTCTGGCCACCTCCGCCGCAGCTCAGCGATACCTCCTCCAACTTCCTCATCTGCTGCCACACACCATAGGCAGTGGGAATCTCACTACTTCCTCCGCTCCTCGCAATGCTAGTGAGAGCTCTCCAAACCCTTTGTCCTCGCCGTTCTCTCTTAACGGAGCCTTCGTCTCATCCGGCGTCGGCCAATCACAGCTGGTGCCAAGTCCTCATCCCCTTCATCCTTTAGCTAGGTAACCTCCTTCCTCTCCCTCTCTTGAACCATTCTAGCTCCTTCCTTGCTAGTTTCAATCGTCGACCATCACTCCCTCGCTCCATCTTCTCCACGGCCGACGAAGCTCCGGTGAGCTCGCCCGACCAACACACGCCATTAAACACCCCACCACTTCCACCCACACCTTCCCCACATTCCAGAGATCAAAAGCCCCAAGGTTATTAGAGCTCTTGACCTAGAATCACCGGCTAGACTTACCCACTCACAGCCACCTCCACCGTCATCGTCCGGCCACCTTGCACTCTCTCACACCAAATTGCACCCACCATTACCTTCGCCACACCACAGCGAAGGTCACTGGCTATCTAATTAGGCTCTAGGCCATACTTTTCCTGCAGGTCAATCTCATCGTCACTGGTCATCTTCCTCGAAGCTATCACCGATCGTCTCGCCGCCAACTGTCTCATATCCATAAACAATCGACGCGGCTTGACTTCCCAACAAGGTCTGCACTCTCAATTGGACGAAGAATGCATGCAAAGCAACTCGATTGCAGAGAGCCTCTAGCAGCTCTCTCTCGTGAAGCATCTGGCACTGATAGCGCCACATCATAAAGCAAGAAGGAGCTCAAAGCATATAAATTGGATTTGTGCTTAAGGCTTTTCGCCTCTACGCCGGGGGTGAGGTCCCCGGGCCACACCCTTTACCACTCCTCATTCGTGGTACATGCCACGCGGGTCTGGACCCCTTATCTGTGACCCGTATACTTGATTAACCATAGCTTGGTTCTGTGATATGGAAAGAGGGGAAATTGTGAGGAGAAGGGGGGAGGGTTTTGCTGTGGCTTGGTTTGCCTAGAGGCGCAAGCTGAAGGAGAAGGCTAACACTTAGCCTTTGAGGAAGGGTGTTCGCACTTGTACTGTGCTTGAGGGAGAAGCCTCGACACCCTTGCGCGCCTTGCTATGGTGCTGTGCCTTGATGGTTAAGTCATCTGGTCATCAGACCGGATGTCTAATTTGATTCAAAACACTATGGCATTATTTGAGTATTTGATTAGAGCTACTGTTGAATTATTTGAGATATTTCAGTTGCTTTGAATGTTTGGGATATGCTTAACTTGAAGGATCTAAATGGCGATCTAAATCACCACTTTTTAGGTTTCTTCTATTCTTTTGTCCCTACATTTCTTGAGATACATTGGATTATATTTTATCCAGGCTAGTTTATTCATTAAATATCTTTTATCTGGAGCTTGATTTATTATGCTCACTAATAGTCCTTCGCGACGAGATTGTATTTTAAAAAGATATCTGCTGTAGTATATTTGAAATCACCGCGAAAACGATTATCAATTTTATTACTCGAAATTCAAAACTTTCGAGGTCGAACTCAGGGAGCAAATTGGTATTCTAGAAACAAAAATCACAATTCTCAAAATATGATATTTAACAAGGATATAAGTGAAAGTTCATGTATAGGAAAACTAAAAAGAAAATAGCAATGGAAGAGGAAACTAAATGGCTTCTCCCTTCTTCTCTTTCTTGCTTTTCTTTCTCTGTCTTTCTGTTCTCAGACGTCTGATTCTGTGAATCAGATGGCTTATCTGGCGATTGCTACAGTTCTCACTTCTCTTCTGTCTTCTTCCTCTTCTTCTTTTGGCTTTCCTCTTCAACCTTCTTTGGCGTCTTCTTCTTCTTTCTTCTCTACTACAGTTCTGTCTTCCTCTTCTTTTCTGTGTCTTGAGCTTTGGCTGCATCTTCAGCTTCTTCTTCCTTGGCCTCTGCAGTCTCCTTCCTCTTTGCCTTCCTCTTTCTTCTTCTTCTATGGCTACTTGCCCTTCTGTTCTTTCTTCTTCTTTTTCTTTTCTTCAGCCGCGCCTTCTCCTTCTTTCTTCCTTCTTTCTTTCTGATTTTTGTGACTAAGTCCTTCCTTCTCCTTCTTTGCCACTCCTGACTTCAACTCTTCCTCTTGCAGCAGCACCTTCTTCTTCACAACCGCTTCCTCCTCCTCCTTTGTCTCTCCTGACTTCAACTCTTCCTCTTGCAACAACATTTTCTTCTCCTTTAGCTGCTCCTGCCTTCAGCTTCCTTCTACAACTCCTTCTTCGTAGCTGCTTCCTCCTCCTCCTTTCCCTGCACAGAGCGAAGCAAAACCTACCCCCTACCCTCCCCACGTCTCTCTCTCTATTTCACTCTTTGGACTGCTCTCCCAGAGCCTTCCCGGGTTATCGGGTCAGGTATGCGTGCCCGGGACCAGGCCCACCGATGTGGGTAGTGGGCGAGGAGTGCACAGGTAGTCAGGTAGGATACCAGGTCCATGTAGGTGTGCATCGTGGATGAGGCATGGTGGGCGATGGGGCCTCACCCTGTGTCAGGAGGCAACGAGGCTAATGTACAAATTCAATTTAAGTGTTGTAGCGTACCCCTGAGTTTACGAGGTGGGACTAAATGTCCAACCCGCTTCGCTTGCGCCCGCGCAGGAGGACTTCGCCTAATCACCGCAGCTGCAGTCGCTCTCCAAGCTCATTCTCGGTTTGGATGTGTGAGCACACTCAATGCACGCCACCTGGAGTGCAGCTCTTGGGTTGATGCGGCCTGAAGTGATGCTTGCAAGCTCCTTCAAGCCGTCGCTAACGGTGGCAAGGTGGGTCGACTTGAAATTCTTGCATATGGCCTTGCGGCCTCATCAGAGCACATGGGAAGCTTCATTGTGTCACGACGAAGGTGCCTAGCTAGGTGGTTGGCTGCGGGGCGGCCTAGGCGTGCGTGCCTAGGTCGCTCTGTGGCAGTTGAGTTGGGTATGTTCGGTGGAGGTGTGGGGCGTGTGGCGGAGAGATTGGAGTAGGGGGAAATGGTCAGTGAGGTGCTGCGGAGGTCGTAGGATGGTTGGCGAGGTGGGTGGAGGCGTGGAGCGGTGGGAACACCTTGCCAATGGTCTGGTCGGAGATGGAGAAGGTGATGGTGGTCTGTGGTGGTCGGTGCGCGATTTGTGCAATCGGTAAGGGGAAAGTGAAGAGGGGAGAAAGAGGACTTATCTGCGAGTGGATAGAGGAAGGGGGCGTGGAGGAGGCGGATGGCTCGTATGTGCCGTCGCCAGATACGAAGACCCAGAGAGAACGAGACGGCGACGAGGAGGAGGTTGGAGAGACGTGCGCTGGTGTGGCGCAATGCGGAGGAATGAGGCGGAGATGACTCTACCACTGGTATGGTGGCAGAGTGACGAGAGGAGGGAGGGAGAGTCGCCGGAGCCTGCGGGCAGATGGCTGGAGTGGGGAGGAGATGAAATTAGGGGGAATTCTTCTACCAAAACAGGCTTGACAGTAGCGAAATGATTTGGGTTTGCTTAAATAGGCAGGGGTAGAGGGAGAATCGCAAGGAAACGGCCAGAGGTCTTTGCCGGAGGTATGTCCGGAGTGGAACCCATACCTCTCGAGCGTTCGCATGAGTGGTATGGGCCGATTCAGGGCACGGGGAGCTGCTCAGGTGGTAGGGGGTGTTGCAGAGGACTCCCCTTTCAAATCTGGGAGCAACTTCCCATGGAAACGAGGAGAAAACCTTATCGCAAAGTCGCCAATGGTATGGGTCTCTGTTGTAATGGCAGAGGGACCGGAATGAAGAAAGTGACGGAAAGTTGAGGGGATATTTGCAAGGGTTTCCGAAAGTTAAGGGCCAGAATGTAATTAGGTGGACCATTTTGCAAAGTGGGCCAAGATGACCTTACCTTAGGTCCCAATTTTGGTACAAACCTAATTTTGACCTAAGGAATCTAATGGTGAAGTTAGATTTTAAGTTTTACCTCGTTTGACTGGATATTTTGCACAAAAACCCAAATTAGGTAAAATATTGGGCTTGGACCCCATTCTAGGTCAAAATAGGTTCCAAAGGTCAAATTGATGGTTATAAACCCTAGGGGATATTTTTTCATGAATTTTAGAGGATTTAGTTGATTTTTATCCTGCCTGAAATCTTGTGAATTTAAGTGAGTTTCTTTTAGGGTTGCAGAATGTCATTTAATTCTTAAATTTCACAATAACCCTTTTCTGACAAAATCATCCCGCTTTCTCTTATTAAGTCCAATTAATTTATGTATAGACCCTTAGAAATCTCGTTGATGTACTGTAATGGTAAAATTACAGTTTTACCCTTTGTTTCATGTTCTCTTCCCATATTAGTGATCCCTTGAATTAAGCCTTTCTCTTGGTTATGTAGGAGCTTTTGTTCACTTTATTAGGTCAAAATATGCTAGTTAGGGCTCATGATGAGGTTCTCATCACTCATTAATTTTGAATACAATTAGTGTGTGAATTTCATTTGCTCCCTTCGAACGACCTCAGACAAACTAAATTCTGAGCTTTGTAATTTAAGTGTTTATTGTGTGATTTGGGGTGTGTACTACAACGACCATTTCATAAATCTCACTCGCACCATAAATAGGGGGTGGTGGTTACATTGTGAAGGGACACCCATCGTTGGCGCCACCATGAAGAGTCACCTTCATTTTGGCGCCAACTTTAGGGTTCTAGAAGGTAGGAAGTTGGCACCACTTTTTAAATGGTTAGGATGAGGTTTGAAGATGGATGAAGGGTGGATATTAATGGTGGTTTTGGAGGGAAAGTTGGCGCCAACAAGGTGGTGGTTGTGGTGGTGGCTGTGGGTTGGATGGGTGTGAAGGCTGGTGCCAATGGTCAAGGGTTGTGTAGGGGGTGGTAGTTATGTTGTTTGGTGTCGAAACAAGGAGCTAGTGGTGGTTTTGATGGGTTTTAGGAGAGGGTGGCTGACCATTTAGAGTAAGGAGGGGGGTAGCATAGCTAGCTAGGTAGATATGTAGAGCTGGCTTGGCTTTGATGGAGCTTGATTAAGCTTCTTTGAAGTTGAGAGGAACTGAAGTAGAGCTGCTTGATGACTCTTCAGCAAGCTTAGCTAGCTAGTTCAAGACTAGTAGCTAAGCTTGATGGAAAGTTGAGTTGAATTGAACTTCATGAGCTAGAGATGAGCTGGAATCGAGCTGAGATGAACTGGAATACAGCTGGCTAGGACTTTTATCTTTTTCTGTTTGTTTTCTGCCTTTCACATTGTCAGGGTTCATATGCTTTTCAATGTTTCATCCCTAACAAACAAATGAGATATATTAGTACACAAAATGATAAGAAAACCTACTAATGCTTTCCTAAACCTAAATGCATGTAAATGCCGAAATGCAACCTAATACCGTAATGCTAATGCAGGAATCCTAGGAACTAAGTGCATAAGTAGCCCAAACGTGATGATAAACTGGAGTTTATCAATGATCAATTAATATTTATACTGAACAGATTAATTTAGAGTCTAGGTCGAACACAAGAAGGTAGTTTCTTGTTTAAAAGCCTTCTTTTTATTATATTTTTGTTGTTTTTCATTCGCAACTTTTTTTTGCATGATTTTCTACTTATATTAGAAATGAGAATCCAACAAGATAAGTGATTGCAAAATGGGACTTCAAGAGATATTCATATTCATAATCATGGAGTTTTGGCTAAACAAGACTAAGAATAATAACAACAAAACAACATAAAAAGAGAAGAAAAGAGAGAGGGTGTGAGGAAGTGAAGGAGAAGAGCTGCGATACTGCTTGTGGGATGCTTGTAAAAGGCTTCTTGGATGAGCCTCGGATCCAAAGCACTAGAAGGAAGCTGGAGAAGACCAGAGGAGCTCCAGCAGGGCCACCAAGGTCGCATGGAGGAGGAGGAATTAAGGAAGAGGGACGACCATAGAGGAAACATTCTAAGGTAAAGGTAGAATGGAGATGGATGAAGAGATAGGTGGAGGATGATATGTGTTCTCTCCATGGTGCATGGTCTTTTATAGAATGGTTGCATTTTTAATTTAGGCATGTACGTTATCATCCCTTGGATTTGCATCCGAGGGAATTTTGGTGACCATAGAATTATCATCTAAGGGAGGAAGGGGAAGGATAGGTGGGCGGTTAGGATAGGATATCAAAGGTGGAGTGGGTTGGTGATGGAATGTGGGCCATATGATGAGAGATCAAGGGTTGGGCTTTGAATGGAACAAATGGTTGGAAGTTGAGAAGAATATGGATCTTGGATTTGAATGAGAGGTGGCTTCTCTCCTTAGTTGGTGTGGAGGGTTGGAGGCAAAGAGGTCATGACAAGTGTAAGGTTGAGATGTGGGCTTAAATGAACGGTTAGGATGATGACAAGTGTTGGTCTTTGGTTGGTGTTGAGATGTTGAAGTGGATAGGTGCAGTGTGTTTGAAGTGGATGGTTAGGATATGATTGAATTGAGTGAGGAGCTAGGATTGGTTAGGTAATTATGTAGGTGGAGAGGTGTTTAGGCATGGCATAATTAGGCTACGTGGCCATGAGTGGAGATAGGTGGGTTGAGTTGAACTGGGTTTGGTTTGGAGGTGGCACAAAATTACTGAACTCCTTCCTTGAGTCTCCCTTGCATTATTTTGAAGTTGACCTTCATAATGTTGGTTTTCTCTTAAATTAGCATCTCCACTATTCCTTTAGCTAGGATCTCCAACCTAGCTTTTCCTGGATTATTCACAAAACACCATAATAAGCGCATATTATGTATAAAAAGAATGCATGACCTAACTATGCCCAGATGTCTAATATGTAGTATTTATAACCAACATGCATAATGTTTCCTTAGAAACTAAAATAAAATAGTCATCTTTGATCTAACAATTATGTAATTATCATGTCTCTATACCTATCTTTTGCTAGTCCCTTAACAAAACATTATGTAGGAATCATACGAGAAACGAAAAAATGAGTTTTGAGCCAAAACATATTAGAAATCCCAACATCAGCTTTTTACCAAATCAAAAGAAATTATATCCTAGAACCTTATCTATGCAAACTAAACAGTTCTAAAGTATTGAGTTAAATAAAGACTGCCTAAACCCAATCGAAGATTTTATTAGCTTTAGCTTTGAATTTGAAGAGCAACTTTTTATGGCTCGATTGATCCACTGAAGGCCTGATTTGAATTCGAATCTTAAGCATTTTGTGTGTGAAGAAAGGTGACTTATCAATTGGGAAATTGGTGACGGCTTTCTTGTCGTTGATGTGTTATTATATGCGTTGTAGTATATTACAAGAACGGTTACCAGTCTAATATGATTTATTACTCGAAATAGAAAGATTCCCGAGGTCGAACTCAGGGAGCAAACTATAATTCTAGAAGCCTATAAATTCACAATATAAGGTTTTACAAAAATTAAGAGAGAGAGAGAGAAAGAAAGGGTGATTGGCTTCTTCTCTTTCTTCAGCCGACTGTCTTCTTTCTTCTTCTCTACTTCTATGGTTCCTCTTTCTCTTTTCTTATATCTGATTTTCTTTTTCTTTTCTTTTGGGTCTTCTTCTTCCTTACGGCTGCAGAGGCTTCTGCCTTCTCTTTTCTTCTTCAGCTGCTAGGTATTTCTCTGATTTTCTTCTCTCCTTTCTTCTTCTTTTTCCTTCTTTTCTTCTGCTCTAGCCCTTCCTCTTCTTTCTTTCTCTTCTTCTTGTCTTCTTCTTCTTCTTTAGCAGCTGCAGTTCCTCTTTGCTCTGGCTGTTGACCCTCCGACATCTGATTCAGCGCTCAGACGGCTTAACTACGCGGCTGCTATAGTGCAGCTCCTCTTCTTTTCCTTCAGCTCCTTTCCTGCCTTTCTTCTTCCTTGCTTGCTTCTTTTATCCTGCGCACGCACGCAAATGTCAGCACAAAACCTACCCGTACCCTTCCCCGCGTCTCTCTCTGTCTGGATCTCTCTTTGGAAAGCTCTCCCAGAGCCGAGTAATCGGGTCGGGTTGCATGCCCGGGTCCAGGTGCACCAGCGTGGGTGGTGCGCGAGGAGTGCACAGGAGTGTCAGGTCGGATCACCAGATCCACGTGGGCAGTGCCGCGGACGAGGCGAGTGAATAGGTGAGGGACCTCACCCCGTGTGCTTTCGGAGGCGATAAGCCGAAAGCACAAAATCAATTTAAGTGTGGGCGAGAGGCCACACACTTACGAGGTGGGACTAAAGTCCCACCTCCGATTTCAGGCGCCCCTAAGAGGAAGGCTCGACTAATTGGGGCAGCGGCAGAGGCCCTCGTCCCCAATTACGAACCTGGGCGTGAGCGTGATGCCTTTCCGCGTCACCTGGAACTTGCGCCTGGGGTCGAAGAAGTCTGGAGTTGGTTCACGCAGCAGCTCCAACCTGCTATCAATGGCGGCAAGAAGGCGAAGACCTGAAATCACGAAGACAGCCTCACGGCTACATCAGACAACGCAGGGAGCTTCGCCAGAGGACGTCGAAGGCGGTGCAGGGGTCGGCGAGGCGCGAGAGTGCCTGCGGCCGTGCGCCTAGGGCACTCTACGTGCTTGCGAATGGGTGTGTTCGGGAGGTGGTCTGGAGAGGTGCTGGCGGTCAATGGAGATGTGGAAACTGATCAGGGAGTGATGGTGGAGCTTCTGAGCTTGTCGGCGAGGGGTGGAAGGGTCTGTGGAAGTTTGGTGATCTCGGCAGAGATGGTGGCCGGAGGCGGAGCAGACGAAGGTGGTCGTGGCAGTCGAGGGGTTTAAAAGACTAATTCAAGAAGGGAAAAGTGGGAGGGGAGTAAGGAGAAGATTTCTACCTACTTAGTCGACAAAGGGGGAGAGGGAGACTGCCCGGCGTGTGCCTACCGGAGCTGAGGACGAAGGTGCCCAAGGGAGGAGTGACAGCGACGAGGAAGAGATCTGAGGACACCAGCTGGTGCGGCCTGGCGTGGGACAACGAGGCAGAGTAGGCTTTGCTGCAAGTATGGCAGCAGAGAGACGAGGAGGAGGAGGAGCGTTCACCGAAAGCTTAGGGCAATCTAACCGGAGAGAGAGGAGACGAAAGAGGAGGGTATTCTCGGCCAGAACTAGCTTGAAGGAGACGGCAGACCCTGCCTCTCCTTATAAAGGCGTTGGCGAGGGGAGAAGCGCGAGGAATCGGCGTGGAGGTCTCGCCGGAGTATGGCCTAAAATGGACACCCATGCCTTTCGTGCGTTCGCACGAGAGGCATGGGCAGCCGCAGGTGGCAGGGGCGGGTCCCTGCGACAGAGGATGATGCAAGGAACCCCCCATTCATTCCTGAGAATGGCTGCCATGCCGTGCACGGCGCCATCTTTCGCGCAAAGTCACCAGAGGTATGGCGCTGCGCAGAAATGGCAGGGAGGACCATTCTGCAAAGAACGACGAGAAAGGTAGGAGTCTAATTGAAAGGGTTTCGAAAGATAAGGGTCAAAAAATAATTCAGGAGGACCAATTTGTAAAGTCGGTCAAGATGGTCTTCTCTAAGGCCAAAATTTTTATACCAGCCTCATTTGAACCTAAGGAATTTAATGGTGAATTTTAATTTTATGTTTGACCATGTTTGACCAGTAAATTTGGGTAAAAACCCAAATTAAGTGATAAATTGGGCATGATTCTCAATTTAGGTCAAAATAGGTTGCAAAGGCCAAATTGAAGGTTCTAGACCCTAGGGAATATTTTTCTATGATTTTTAGAGGATTTGTTTTATTTTTATCCTACCTCGAACCTCGTGAATTAAAGCAGATTTGTTTTAGGATTACAAGATGTCATTTAATTCCCAAAAGTTGCTATAACATTTTTCAGATCAGATCATCCCACTTTCTTTCTTATTAAGCTTATTTGACCTGTGTTTAGACCCTTATTTACCCTGTTTGCGCACTGCATTGGTAAAATTATAGTTTTACCCCTTATGATTTGTCTTATTCTTTAATTCAGAATTCTCTGATTTAAGCTTCTCTTTAGGTTTTGTAGGAGCTTCTTCACACTTATTTAGATTAAATTGTGCTAGTTAGGGTTCATGATGAGGCTCTCATCATACCCCCATGCCTAGCTTTTGCTAGTCCCTTAGCAAAATTTTAAGGTTTCAACCCTTGTTCTAGACCATGAATTTCTTATTGAGTTTAGATAAGTGCTTTTCTTTTGTAACCTTGATTAGGTCAGAATGCCAACCATAGGCCTAAAAGGTACTCTAGTACCAACCAAGATCCAGATCTGTCTAGCTTTTAGCCTCAGTCCTTAGCAAAGGTTTTTAAGGCCTACAGGAACTATCCTAGGGTTTATGGGACTTTGTGGTTAAAGCACCCATGCTTGAGATAATTTTAGCCTTGGTTTAGCTCGCAGTGCGTTTTGTAAGAGAGAGAGGTAGAAGATTTGTTTGGAGAGTTTTCTCTCTCTTTTTTCTTTTTAATTCTAGATTAGGATTGGCTTTTTAACACGATCTGTATCAGATTCCTTGTCCCTATCATCAATCCTCAAGGGTCCTTGGCAGTCGATGCTTCGAGATAGCACCACCCATGGTAATCCCCTAAACCCTGGCTTTCGAGATTTCGAGATAATCCCGTCCATGGTGTTTCGTGACTGAATTCAGATCCTGGCAATTGACACTTTGTGATAATGCCATCCATGGAATCTGAACCAGCAGAGTCCTTACATGCCCCTAGTAGGATATGTAAATATCTTAAGAGACAAGCACCGAGGAGATGATATTTTGTTACGCATCTTCGAGGGGTATTTCCCACCAAATCAACTTGTGTTGATCGGCCTCTCCTACTCTAGGTGTCATTTTCAGAATTTTTGCAACACTTCTGCGTGATTTTGATTTTTATGCTTACTGAACCAGGCTGTGTGTGAAATTTGGTAGGTTGCTGAGTCCCGTAAACCAAAAGTTAGTTAACGAGGCCAAATACTCCCTAAGTCTTAGACCTAATACTTAAGCTTTTCATTTTCCTCAACCTCTTGAGGAATATCTAGATCTTAATGAGTACTAAGAGTCTATCTAAGAATGCCTAAGGTTTGCGTTCTTACTAATTTTACTGTGCACTTTCCATTTCTTTTTCTGAATGTGGTCTAGAACTTGGGTTAATTCCTTAACTTCTTACTAATGACTATCTCTTTTCTTTCATTTTGTGTTCCTTTTTGTCATTTTGTTCTTTTCCTCCTCCTCCACAAAAATTTCTTTCCTCCTCTCACTTTATTATTATTATTATTTATTTTTTTATTGTATTTTTTTTTAAAAAAATTTATGGTATTTTTGGTATATGTGAATTTCTTTGTTTGAAACCTTTTCTTTGCACTTTCATACCCCCTCATGTCTAAGATTTGCAATGTCCTCATTGTAAATTAAGAGGGTTTTTATTTGGATTAGTTCATGCATTAGTACAGGTGTTTTGGTGAGTGGATGGGTCAGGGTGGCTGTTACGGACGATTTCTAATCTCAGATGCAAGCACCTGAGGTGGAGTCGGCTATCCTAAGGGATGAACCTTAAGTGCAAAAGAGGTATCGGAAGAGGTTTCGGGTTTTTCAAAAGAGAATGACGGGCTACCTCTCGTTGAGCGCTAAGTTTTACGCCATCGGCTGGGCGCAATATGCTCAGGGAAAATGGAGGATAAATGATGACTTGGCCGAATCTGTAGAGGTTACATCGATGAACGGTTTGAGTTTCTGGCCGTTCACGATGAAAGGTTCGGAATCATGGCTGAGCGGACTGACTTCGACGACTCCATTTCCAAAAACTTGTTGGACAAGATAAGGTCCGACCCACTTGGATTGCAGTTTCCCATGGAAGAGTTTGAGTCGGGCATCGAGGAGTAGGACCTTCTGACCAGGATGAAATATCTTTCTTGATATGTGCTTGTCATGGAAGGCTTTAACCTACTCTTAGTAGATTCGCGAGTTCTCGTACACATCGAGGCGTAATTCATCGATCTCGCTTATCTAAAGCTTTCTATGGGTTCCAGCCTTAGAAAGATCTAAATTGCAACTTCGTACTGCCCAATAGGCTTTGTGCTCCAGTTCGACGGGAAGGTGACACGTCTTCCCGTACACCAGTCTAAAAGGAGACATGCCTAATTCCGTCTTGTGGGTGGTCCCATAAGCCCACAAAGCTTTCGGAAGTCGGGACGACCAGTCTTTCTTGTCAGGTCGAACAGTGACCTGCAGGATTTTCTTGATTTCCTGATTAGAAAGCTCAGCTAGACCATTAGTCTGGGGGTGGTAAGGAGTAGAGATTCGGTGAGACACCCCATATTTGGTCATCAGTGACCTGAACTGAGCATTCGTGAAATGGGTCCCTCCATCAAAAATGATTGCTCGAGGAATCCTGAACCGTGAGAAGATATTCTGATGAATGAATTCGATAATGATTTTGTGATCACAGGTTTGGGTCAGAATGGCTTCGATCCATTTGGACACGTAGTCCACAGCCAACAGAATGTACTCGAAGCCGTCCGAAACAGGGAAGGGGCCCATAAAATCAATCCCTCAAATGTTGAAGATTTCGCATACGAGAATCGGCTTCAAAGGCATCTTGTTGCCATGGCTGATATTGCCCAAAGTTTGGCAATGACTGCATGCCTTGTAGTGATTGTATGCGTCTTTGAAGATGGTGGGCCAGTAAAAGCCACACTGGAGGATTTTAGATGTGGTTTTGTGCCCAGAGAAGTGGCCACCGCATGCCTGGTCGTGGCAGAAGGAGAGAATATCAATAATTTCACCCTCTGGGACACATCGCCGGATGATTTGGTCAGCACCTATGCGGAAGAGGTACGGGTCTTCCCAGATGTAGTACTTGGCATCGGAGCGCAATTTGTCTTTCTTGGCCTTCGGCCAATCAAATGGGATCTGATGAGATGCCAAGTAGTTCACTATATCAGCAAACCATGGAAGCCTACTACCAATAGTCAGTAGGTGCTCATCAGGAAAGTGCTCCGTGATAGGCCCAGAAGGGTGGATGATTTTAGAAGGAAGGCGAGACAAGTGGTCAGCTACCACATTCTGTTTTCCCGCCTTGTCGTGAATCTCGAGGTTGAATTCTTGCAACAGCATTGTCCATTGGATCAATCGAGGCTTCACGTCCTTCTTGGCAAGGAGATGCCTCACAGCCGTGTGATCTTAGTAAATGATGACGCGGGAACCCAGGAGATAGGATCGGAATTTTTCGAGGGCAAATACTACGGCTAGTAGCTCTTTCTCCGTAACTGTATAGTTATGCTGAGCCTCGTCAAGTGTCTTGCTGGCGTAGTAGATGACCACAGGTTTCCCGTCGACTTTCTGCCCCAGAATAGCTCCTACAGCAAAATCAGATGTATCGCACATGATCTTAAAGGGTTGAGACTAATCAAGGGCTGTAGGATCGGAGCCTGGGTGGCTCGGTCACGAAGATTCTCGAAGGCTTAAGTGCATTCCTTAGAGATCTCAAAGGGTACATCCTTGGAGAGAAGAGTAGTGAGGGGTCATACGATTTTCGAGAAATCAGGAATGAAACGACGGTAAAGACCGACGTGCCCCAGAAAAGAACGGATGTCCCTGATCGAGCTAGGCATAGGAAGTCGAGAAATTAGATCAACCTTGGCTCGATCCACTTGGATGCCCTTTTCAGAAATTAGATGACCTAGGACGATCCCCTCAGGCACCATAAAGTGGCTCTTTTCCCAAGAAAGGACCAGATTTACATCGATGCAACACCTGAGTATATGAACCAAGTGCTGGAGGCAATCAGCAAATGATGCCCCGAAAACTGAGAAGTCATCCATGAAGACTTCCAGATAATCACCTACCATATCCGAGAATATGGCAAGCATGCACCGCTGAAAAGTCGCGGGTGCATTACAGAGACTGAACGGCATCCTTCGGAACACGTATGTCCCGAAGGGGCAGGTGAATGTGGTCTTCTCTTGGTCCTCTGGATGAATAGCTACTTGGTTATAACCGAAGTACCCATCAAGAAAGCAGAAGAATCGATTTCCCGCTAATTTCTCGAGAATCTAATCAATGAAAGGTAGTGGGAAATGATCCTTCTTCGTGGAGGAATTGAGTCTTCGTTATTCTATGCAGACTCTCCACGAGTTGGCTATTCGGGTAGAAATGACTTCTCCTGTTTCAGTCGTAATGGTGGTGAGCCCTGCCTTTTTAGGCACAACCTGGATTGGGCTCACCCAACTACTGTCGAAGATCGGGTAGATGATTCCTACATCTAACCACTTAATTCAGAATTCTCTTTAGGTTTTGTAGGAGCTTCTTCACACTTATTTAGATTAAATTGTGCTAGTTAGGGTTCATGATGAGGCTCTCATAAGAAACCTTGTTAAATTTTATGTTTTTAATAAGATAATTAAGTTATCTCTTCGCTTTATTGGATCGCATTTTCAAACCTGTCTTAATAAGATTTGGCAGCTTTCTCCTCACCTTTTTCTATCCCGTGGCCAATATAAGAGCAAAGCTAGTGTATATCTCCCTGGCTAAGCCATTTGGCCTCTTATTAATATACCTTACTTTAGGAGTTTTTGATTGTTTTGATGCATAATTTTATTTGGACATTTTTTGTGTTTTCTTTTCATCATCCTACTATTTTACGTTATTTTATGTTTTCTTTTTCTCCAATTTTCACTCATTTTTCTAGGTAAGTGGATCTCCTTCATCCGTTCAAGAACACTTCCTAAATGTAGGCTGGAAAAGCTAAAGATGCAAAACTGGGCTCTGGACATTTTACATCTGGGGAGCAAACCCAATGCAACATGCCAGCTGTGCTTGCAAGGGTCAATTGGCCCTCAAACTAAGCCTTATTGAGTTGATGCATATATGCAAGTGTGGATTGCTTAATCTTCTCGATCTTTTCAAACCAAAGGATGGGAAGATAACTCAGGTACTTATCACTCTCTTGACTTAATACTTCAACTTTTAAAACCCCTTTTGACAATTCAAGAAATAAATCCTTATTTATGTAAATACTTGAGATAATTAAGTCAAAGATGACCTGAAGAGTCTGAGCGAAAATATTTTGACTATACTTTCATTAAGACTAGTGAATCTTTAATATCAAAAATTTTCATTCTCTAAAAACATTAATTTTTATTTTCTTTTTGCAATTTTTCATTCATTTTTTTCTTTTTTTTCAAAATAATAATACAACAAGAAAAGAAATTGTACAGCTGACAAAAATATAGTTATGACATGCAATGTCCAATCCTTAATGCCTATATATTACAATGTTCTCATTGTAATTAAAGTAACGAAAAATAAAGATGTGATAAGGATGGGAAAGGGGTTATCACCTGAATAGTCTTTGACGTTTCAGGCCAGCTTAGAAATAGAGAAGTGAATATATTTACAACTTATATAATATACTAGGTTTCCTCCCAAATAGCGCTAGGTTTTATGTCATTAGCTGGATGGAAACCCCAAACAAAGAAGAATGCACAAGTCAATGGTGTAAAACAAGAGGAGGATCAAAAGATAATCATTAAGGCTCAAGAATAAAGGTGCACAGATGTGGACCAGCTGGTGCTAGGGCCTCATCCCAAGGTCAGATTGTTATAAAGAAAATAACAAAGTCCCCCTACATCATATGTTCTTTTGGTATGTGGGCATGAGGATTGGTTTCAAGTTTGGGAACATGTAACCCAGTCTAAAATTTTGGGCACATGATAAAAATGCATGTACCCAATCAGAATTCAACTCAAATTGCTCATGCATTGTTTTTCGGTACATAGGTTCCAAGTTCCCATAATCAAAGATGTTGTAGGGGTCCTAGTAGAGGGTGGGTGGCTTTAAACACACAAGAACCCTAAGCTGCTTGGTTGTCTCTCCCTAGGATTTTTCTTCCCAAAATCTCACATCCGTTTTCCTATCCTTCGCAATTATTAGTTCTGCATTTAGGACTTCCAATGTGTCATTGACCCCTACTAAAATGTCCAAGTCCATAGAGTTAGGGTCAGTCATAGTAGACTTGGGTTGGTCAAATTCAAGCCCAATAGATTTTTCATCCAATATTGAGAAGTTTGATTGGGGGGTGGGGCTAGGAATTAGGTCCTCGAAGATCTCTAAAATTAACTCATTTGCTTTTGCCCCATCAAAAGGGTCGTCAATTAATTGTTCATTGGATTCCTCAAGCATGTTTTCCTTAGATGGTGTCTTGTTAATCTTTACATCCAATTCAAATTCTCCCGATGAGGCACCATTAATGACATATGCCTTATCCTCAGAATCAAAGAATCTGAATATATGTTTCTCGAACAAAAATCGTACCTACATCCTCAAAGTCATTTTTACTCATTCCCCAGTTCTAGGATCGTGGATGAAGGGCTTGATTCTTCCTTAAATTCTATGGTGTGCACTACATCCTTAATATTAGTCTTGTCATCCTAGGTCTTATTTGGTTCAATTAAGTTCTTCCCCACAGGTATATGTAAAGATTCATCGATTACTTCAACACATTGGAGTCATTTGTGAGACCTTCATCTTGAGAGTCATCGCAAGATTGGATGAGAGCACCCACATGTTTCATCCTCAATCTTGACATCTTTGAAAGTAACACCCCAGCTCGATCCCTATTAGTTTCATCTTCAACCCCTTGAAAAAATTCTATTGTATTTTCTTGAGGTCATCGATTATTTTTATCAAAGGCTCTAAGTTATCACTATTGGGTATTGGCTGGAACTCTAAGGTTTGAAGACTTTATGTTATCCTAGCCAAGACATTCTTTTGGGCCAAGCCTAATTTGGTCTTGAGGTCTTGCTCTGGGTTGGTTACAAGTCAAAAATTTGTGCGAAGAAAAATCGATTTAGGGTTTTGTGAGTGAGAAACCTGAGCCGTTGCAATTGGAGAAAATTCGACTCAACAATATAAAATTTATAACCGAGATTTGGTGAGTCACAGGTCGAACACAGGGAGGTGAACGTTTGATTAAAACTGCATTTGATTTTGTTTATTTTTGGTATTTTAGTCTTTTGTAATTTTTTGGGTATTTTATATAGAAGAATATCAGATAGAGAATTATCTAAACCAATCTACTCGACAAATAAATAAAGAGAAGAGAGAGAGGGGGGCAGGCGGGTGTGGGGAGAGAACAAGTATCAATATTGCTTAAATAAATGTTTGCTACAAATAATAATGCGGGAAATTAAATCTACACTATGAAGGCAAATAAAAAGAGGAGAGAAAATCCCCCTCGACGATTGCTTGGGGGATGACTTGCTCTGACAACGCTCGGAAGAATGAGGATGGAGGCGGAAGAAGAAGCATGAAGCTTGGAGGAAGTGGGGACGAGGTAGGGCGATGTCGTAGTGGGGTCCACTTCACTGAAGGGTGGTGAAAGGATGGCTGGTGAGATCCCAACAAATGGGGATGAGAGAGAGTCAAAAAATTATTTTTATCTTCACTGGAGTATCCTGGGGCTTCGGACTTGATGAGGTATGACCCATCATAGTTAAAATGCTCAAGTTAAGCTAAAAACTACTTTAAACACTACTGATTTAACACATGAAAAGGGTTAAGTGTGGGAAATAGCAAAAATGACCTAAAACATCCAATTTGTGCTAAAAACGTGAAATTAGGTCATAAAATGAGATATTTTATTCATTAATGTAAATTGATGATCCAATTGCAAATTGAATACATTTTTTATTTCAAATGTTCAAATTGAAAGTGAAATCAACTTTCTAATTGTTCAATTAAGCTTCAATAAAAACTTGGTGGCATTTGGACATCATTAGGACCTCGCATTCATGACATTGCATACAGGTCCTTCATCCTTTACATTTTCATGTGTTTCAAACCTCCAAGGACTCATCTGTAAGCCGCCAGGGACTTCTTTGCAACACCTCAGGGACTACGCCGCATTCTTCTTTGCCACTAATGGGTCTTACTGCAAAATTCCTACCCCTTCGCCCTTTAGGGCTTATGCGCAAAATTCCCAACACACCTGCAGCCAACGTGGTCTACTGTTCACGAAGAACACGGCCCATCGTGGTTGTCATTGCTTTGCACCTTCATCCAACAATTGATCTTAATCCATTCTTCACGTGCTTTCGCGCATGTGATCACCTCTTGTGTCAGATTTAATCCTACCATCGCAATTTGATTTGGATGCTCGTGTGCCCTTTTCTCTTCATATCCTCCGCACATACCTTAGGCACTTGATCTCACCTCGCGGTGCTTTGATTCACTCCCGAAGCCTACTTCAGCACCTCCACAGCTCCCTGCGTGCACCATCGACTTCCCACTACACCTCTTGAGCTGATCCCTTCTTCCCTCTCCAACACTCCTAACCCCTTCACTCGCCACGCCTGTGACAAGGGCATGGTTTTTCACCTTCAATTCCTCCTCGCCGCTAGGGATGATGTACACCTGAGGATGACCCTGGAGCTCTTCTTGTGGGCTCTTCGCTCGCTGGAGACCTCCCTCCTTTCTTCCTCCTTAGCTGGTGGCTTTGGATCCAGGCAACCCCATTCCTCCTGTTAGATAGGATTTCCTGCTTTCTAGAGTAGCTTAAACTTGTAATTAATGTAATTAGATTAGCTAGGAATAGATTAGAAATCAAATTCAGTGATGGTTTAGTGTAAGGTAGGAGTAGATTAACTTAGATCCACTCCGCCCTCCTTGATCAATTCAGATCAGAGAGGTGTTTTTCCACCTCCATTTCAACTCATACAGCTTTCCTCATGTATCACGATTTGTTTCTGATTTTCCCTCTCATTTCATTCATTGTTCACCCCTTCATTTAGGTCAAATTCAGATTTGAAGTTTGGCTTCTAGATCTGAATTTGCACCAAAAATTCACTTTTGGGGGTTTCCCACTCATTCCATAAACACACAAAGACCCCCCGATCTGGTTTTATTATCTCGAATTGCTTGATTTCTTTCAGATTTGCTTTTAATGCCCAATCTCATGATTTGGAGCTCCTTTGGTTTTCATTGGATTCAATCAAGCTATTTGAGGTTTTTAATCGCTAAATTAGGTGTAGTGCAATGAATCCAAGGTTTTGGATTTGATTTTTAATTTGTGGATGAGCATGCACTTAGTTTAAGCTTTGTTTTGGGTTGTTTAATAAAGGATAATCAGTGATACTGATTTGAGATTAAACGAGGACCAAACAAATTCTGAGATAAATGCCTAAACTAGGGCAACATTGTACTCTCATTCAGGAGATTTCTCTCAATCTGAAAGCCAAGGTTTAACTGAGAATTTTGAATTATCTATGTTGGATTTTGAGTCTAATGGGAAGAGGATTCACTGTTAATCCAATTTATCTCTTTTTTTGTCTATAATAAAGAGAATGGATTTGGTTGAGATGTTTTGAATTTCATAACTCAGAGATGGATTTTTAGACTTTGATGAAAAAGAGTTTACACTGATTTTGAGGGATTTTAATTGAATTTGAGGATGAAAATATCTTTTATTGTAACCGGAGATTTTAGATCTGATTTGATAATAGATTTGATCTTAATTTTGACTCAAGCATCAAGCATCAGCAGCAACTGCTGCTAATCACTGCTATTGAGATAGCAGTAGCAGTTGGAGTCTGATAGCAGATGAATTTAAGATGTCTAATCAGCTACTTCATCGTCTGATTTTAATTGAAAGCAGCAACAGTTGTTGTTTTGCAGCAGCACAGCCGTAGTAGCTGCTGGAAGTCTTGGTTACTGTACTGAGTGCAAATCCAGCCACTGATTGACTGAAATTGGATGGTTTTGAAATGGGATATGAAGCTGACTTGTATTCAGTGTTAGAACTATTTGAAACAAGCATTCATGTACACTTTGTTGACAAAAATCTAACTAGAAGTGCTTTTAAATCTCATTTTTAATCTCTTATGTCAGTTACTTGCATGGGTATAACTGTCCAAATGAGTATTTTATTGAAAATCAAGATGAAAATCATGTTTAAATGTTTTCATGCCTTTTATATGTTGTGTTGAATGTATTGGAATGAATGAGCTGCATTTCCAACCCCTAGAACTATATTTATTGCCTTAGGATCCTTAGTTCAACACTCTTTAAGGCCTAAAGTTAGGTTGTTTTGTAAATAAATAAAAATCATAAAAAAATTCCAAAAAAAATAGCATAAAGGTGTCTTGAGTAATATTATGAATAGTTTTAGGTGTATGCTAAGTTTCACGGCATTCTAAACCGCCGGCTTGGTAGAACATATCAGCCGACGGTTTAGTATACCTTGAAACTTAATAAAAGAATCAAGCATGAAAAATCACAAAAATAATTCTCTCTCTCTTATCTCACTCCTCTCTCATCCCCTAACTCCCCTAAATATATAAAAATCATAAAAATAAAAAAAACCCCAAAAATACCCAAAAATACCCTATATACTATATATACTTATATATATTAATTAAACCTGAGCTATATGTATATAATGTATGATATGTGAATAATGTGTATAATTAACTTGTAGATGTATTCTATTGGAATCTTATTCCACATCTTGTTTTGGTGTTAACAAAATGATTGTGGATTAGTGTTCACAATTGAGTGTTTTTCAGATTTAGGTGAAGATCAAGGCAAACATTGGACTATGGCAAGGAGATCATGACATGGAGGAAAGATGACGAGGAGGAGAAGATCATCTCTGATATTTAGTTTTTTACATTAGGTTTTTATTTCATAGAATGTATGCCTCTTAACAAAGGAATGTAACTTAGATGGTAAAAATAATTAGAGATGAAGTAGGATTAATATATCGATCATTTTCAAAGAACGTACACAATTGATTAAATCTCTTAAAACAGGTACTTGTAAGCAAGTACCGGTATTGTTCATCGGTACCGGTATATGTAAGGCACAGGTTTGAGCCCAAGTCTCAACAAGTTTGAGCCTATGTCTCAAACTATGAACAACAAACACCGGTACTAACCATGAGTACTGGTATTTAATGGTCACAATTTGAAGACTCAGTTCTGGCCTGGACCTTACAAGTACCTTTACCCATGATGAGTATTGGTACAGGTAGGTCACAGTGCCTAGTGAGTCTCAAACTTATGAGTCACAAGTACCGGTACCCATGATGAGTACCAGTACCAGGAGTCTTGTGTGCTAGCTGCAATGGAAATAGTAGGTAGCTAGTTCTGACACCCGTACTTAAGTACTGGCACTAGTTAGCCATTGGCTCAAATCTGAACGGCTAGAAAATTAATGTTGTGACCATGAATGTTGGGATTTAAACCCCAACGTCTAGTAGACGACTCATTAAGGTCCTAAATCTATAAAAGGACTCTAGGACTCTTAGTTTGAATACAAGAAATAGAAGAGAAAAATTCTAGAGCTATAATTCATATTTCCACTACATTTTCAAGAGAAGAAAATAGTGTTTGCTAGTTTCAATCTCTCTATGCTTTTGCAAACTTTTCGACGTGTTTCTTTCACGCATTCACAAGGTAATTCACATTTGTTACGACCTGGTTCCCGAATCCCTATAGGACCCGAGATCGACTCAACTCGACTAATCCCAAGTCCCAATCGTCCAATAAGAAATAACCGAAGAGTAGGAAGATAAATCACATCACTATGCAATGTAACTAACAGTAAAAGCGTACAAGCAGTAAAGGAAGTAACAGCTGCTAGTAAGTACATACTACAATAACAACAACAAAGTAGAACAAAAGTACAGTAACAAGAATAGTAAACAAAGTCTGAAACTTACTAGCAGAAAGAGAGTACAACAACAGTAAGAAAACTACTGCTAGGCTCGACTAGGCCCAGCACCCTCTGCAGCCGGTAACTCGGGCTGCTCAATTCCTGGACCTATAAAGGGTTATAAGAAAACAGAGTTAACGAACGCTAAGTAGAGTAGTAACCGGGCTATCTAAAGTAGTAAAAGCTAACAGGTAAATTTATCTTTTCCAATTATTTTATTCTACAAGTAATTCCTTTTTACCCCATTGGTTTGCTTTCAGATTTCTTTCTTGATTTCGCATGTTCCTCTTGGGAACAATCTTGATTGCAGTCTTTTTCGAAGAATAGAAGGTACACGTGGTGCTCTCCTGGCCGGGAGAGTCCCCCGTGGTAGTCCTACACCCAGTTAACCCCCCCGGGGTCACAGACAGACGTAGCGGTGACTACGGCACGTGCGATAAACGCACGGGTAGCTACCCCGCACTGGCACGCGGTCAGTCGTTTCCGTTAGCGGGTATGCCCAAAGTACAGCACGGAATAGTATAGGGCCTAGCCCTCTCAGAAACAAGGGTCTAGCCCCTCAGAACCAAACAGGAGTCTAGCCCCTCCACAGTCCGCACACCCTCGTCTGACTACCTCGATTTGCTCAGTGGGACTAACAAGTCGGTGTAGGGTGGCTAGCTGAACCCTGGGCCCCGTGGGGTGGGTAGCTCCCTCCCTACACTAGTAGCTCTCCCCGATACCATGTACGCGAGGGTCAACAGAAGTCGGTGTAGAGTGGCCAATCCTAACCCCGGGTCCCAACCAATGGGCAGCTAGCTCTGCTCTACACTAAAAAGGAGACAGTCGCTCTCCTTGGTACCACGTACTCAAGGGCCACCACACTTCCCATCCACATTTCTAGGCCTTTCCATTCATCCACAGGAGTTCTACTCCTAACTCCCCGTAGGGTTCTTGCTCATATTCACCATATTATTCCATACTATGTTTCATTATTCACAATTCCATTCGTATTATACACATGCAGCTCGTATTCCACAATTTAACACATGCACAAGCGATATCACCGGTAACTGTTTAGTTATCTCAAGCACTTTATATTTTAACAGGAAGCTTGTATTTATTAATAGGCAGTTACTAACAATTCAGCTCATTCATTTATGACTACAATCTCAATCACACACACAAACCGTGTAACTATTTCTCGTCCTAGTATTCATGCCGCATCCAAGGTTTCTAGTTATTTAATTTTCACGGCTGCATTCATGTTTTATAAATAGAGTAGGGGGAAACCAGTCTACTAGACAATCTGGGAGTACTGGGGGCTCAAACTGCAGGCCCACGTGCCTTTGCAAGCCCCAGACACGCAACAAGTCGAAGTTCTATACCAAGGAACACATCACAGCGGAACGTTCAGAATAGTATATAAAGATTTCTAATATGCAGAGGAACTCACAAGGAAACCACAGATATTTCATTTGTGTAAAACTTATCCCGATCAGACCCTAAACGGGCCAAAAACAAGTTTGCAGACCCAAATCAGACGTCTAGAAATAGGTCTAGACATCTTAAAAGTCATCAGAAGCTCACCTCGAGTCTTGCGGTAATCTCAGACGTCCAGGACTCCTCGACCGTCTAGACTTTGCTCCAGAAGTCTGACTGGTCCTCCGGTCATCTGGGAATGCCTCCGGTCGTCTGGTAAGCTGTCCAGACATCCGAAAAGCATGGGAGGGCGTGCCCCGCACCTTCCCAAAGCTGCTCCTACGCACGACAGAGCAGCACACCTCTTTTTAGCCAAGCAAATTGCCTTTGCAGTGCGGCCTGCATGGCCGTAACCACGAGGAAGACGTACCTTCGTGATACACCCGCTTTCAGATGTCCGGTGTCGTCACCAGACATCTAGCCCGTCGTCTGGAAGGCACTCCGGACATCTGATACTGGAAAAATTCCAGTATCAGACCGCATTCCCGCTTCTCTCGCCGCGCTCCACCGCGGCTCCTACTCTGTTGCAGCTCCAACTGCTGTAGGAAGTCGGGGACGATGCCCCAACACTCTCCTCCTCCCGCACGTGCCGCGGTGGTTGTGCAACACTCCGGCGAGCGGCCACGAAGCTCGCGAGCTCAACCTTCTCCTTCTCTTCACTCCCTTTCCTCCTCCTCGCTGTCGCTCCCTCTCTCTTGCACACCTCACTCACGGCAGTGGGGTGGGAAGGAAGGTGGTGGTGGTGGAGTGGAGAGGAGAGGAAGGGGGCTTCTTATATAAGTGGGAGGGTTAGGGTTCGACGGGGGGAAAAGTGAAGAAGAGAGAGAAGGAAAAGGTCTGCGCACTGGCTACATGCAGAACCAACATCGCGCACAGATTTTTCAATTTTCAGATGTCTGGGAACTGGTCCAGACGTCTGGTCGGACGTCTGACTGACGATCCAGACATCTTAAAAGGCTCGAATTAGAATGGGTCTTTACAACATCTTCATTAGGCTCTCAAATCAGTAATATAATCTATATACCTGTTGAGAGGCTTAGGTGTTCTTGTTATAAGATTTATTTTGTTCTTATTTGTAATTGAGCTTTTGCTTGTTGTTTTGCGTTATAACAAACCTGTTGCTGTACTTAGGTTAAGTTAACCCGTTAATTACCTCGTTTAGTAAATTAATTCCCTCGGGTTTGAGGGAATGAGGCTAAAAATCCCAAGCTGGGAGGCTTAGGTAGTGGAGTACGAAGTGAGTGGGAAACTACTATACATCTTGTGTCAATTTCTATGATTGTAATTTGTACAAATCTTTCTTGTTATTACTAATATCTTGCTTAAGTGCTTGTGCGCGTAGAATAGTAGCCATCTATCTATGGATCCTACATATTCTATATATTAAACTAGGTATTTAAAATAATTTATTGTATATATAATATTATTGTACTATTATATATTAATTTTTTTAAATTAAATGTATAATAGACTAAGTAATTCTATAAACCTATCTATATGTACATATTTATATCTAATATTGTACATACATAATTCTATAAACCTTTCGAGGTGCTATGTATCCCACAAAAATGAGCCGACCTGCCCATTAAAAACCTAATTTTTGGGTTAAGTGAACCGGTTGTGTGAGAGAGAGACCCTAAAGCGACTTAAGTATTGAAAACACTTGTGTTGTCTATGCTTGTGCCTATGTGTGTGTTGTGTGTGTGGGTATATATGTATATTTATGTACATATAAGTATACAGTATAATAAGTATATGTAAATACATAATGTAATTAAATATAAATAAAAAAGTATACATATGTATAGTATATATATAGTAAGTATATATGTGTAATAGAAGTATAGTATAGTATGTTTGAGTTCTTATAAGTATATAAATAACTAGAGCTTTAGTGACAGTTAGATCCGTCACTATACTTAGCTATATATGTTAGTATAGATAGTAGCTTTTACCGTAGGTTGTGTATACAGTTTATTAAAGTTTTACTGACGTATATATCTGTTACTATATATATAATATATGTTACTATAGATATTAATTTGTTATTATGATTTAAAATAGTATATATTATTAGCTATTTTTTTACCTATAGTTAGGTCTTACTTATAGTAGTTGTAAACAATTAACATAGAATAGTTATATATAGTTTTGAAGCTTGTTTGTGTACACATGTTTTCAAGCATTGTAATGTGTATTAACCGATTGTTTTGTAAATAATTAACTCAATTCTTTCATTCATTGAGTCATTCATTCATTTTGCAAATAAAATCTGAAATTGTACTAGAGGGGAGGTGAATAGTGAAATTATATAATATTGTAATACAAAAAAATTCAATCACTAGAGAGCCTAAGTTAGCTATTTATAGGTTATGTTTGGGGGCTCTTTACAACATCTCTAGACTCAAATAAAATGAAAATTACAACCTTTGAAAGTTTACATGAAAAGCCTATGACTTATGATAATACTTATGCTACTTAGACTCATGCTTTTAATCTCCCGTCTTGGAGAACTCCATGAAACCTGTAATTGTGTTATTACAGAGAGAAAAAATATGCTACGCTTATATTTTATTTCTTTTTCTTCATTTTGTAAAATCATCAAAATATTATTTATGAGGTATTGAACTAACAATGTCCCCCTTTTTGATGATTTTGAAAATATACCTGTGGTTCTTATTTTCTCCCCCTGAAAGTTGTACTTAGTGGTCTATACCTATTTGAGAAGTTTTTTCTATTTTTATGTTACTCCCTAGGTTCTTGCCTACGTTCTTCTCCTTTTTGAATATCATCATGAAGGGTTTTGAAAGGAGGTTGAAACCTAAACTATAAGAGTGACAGTTATAAAGTGGAGAGCATAGATAACACTGCATGCTGAAAAAGTAGAAAATTAACTAGGAAGATAGAAACATTTAAGCACGAACTAGCTATTGTTCCCAAAAATATTCAAGTATGGGGTCAAGGCCCCTTAATACAAACTTGGAAGATAGAGAAAAAAGAAAGAAAAATAGAAGAACTAAACTAGTCTTCTTGATAATGGCGGCGACGGGCAGGTCCGTGTCCCATCTGCAAATTTTGAACATCTGATCAAAGTTTGTCGAAGTCGTGGCGCATGCTTGCCACATAGGTGTACATCTCGTCAGTTTGTCGTAGCAAGAGGGAGATGCCAGAGGAGAGGGAATCTGTGGCTGGATCCCATGCTTCGTCAAAGCTTGAGCGGGGAGCTTCTATTTGAAGAGGCCGTGCTTCATGGAAATTCGGAAAGGGGCCTTGTCAGACGTCAGGATTGGACCATTGAGATTTTAACCCTTTTGATGGCATCGTCTGTTTTAACCATCAGATGACACATCAGACGACTAATTTTAAAATTAGACGTCTGATTTCTACAGACATACCCCCTGGAAAAATGCTTATTCTCCATGTCTGCAGAAATCAGACGACTAATTTTAGATCTCTGTATCAGATGACCGACCAGACATCTAAATCTAAAATTCGACGTCTGATTTCTGCAGACATGCCTCCCTGGAAAATGGTTGATTCTCCAGGTTGTCGTCCGATCTCTATATCAGATGACTTTCCCGACGTCTAAATCTAAAATTAGACGTTTGATTTATGCAGACACACCTTCCTGGATTTCACTCTAAAGCTACAGGGTCGTCTGATTTCATGGTCAGACGACCTAAGAGATGTCTAACTATATAATCAGACGTCTGACTCATAATTCATGTTCTGATTCACAGATAGACGTTTGTCAACACATCTGGACGACAACCCAGATGTCTGTGAATGATGATGGACATCTAAAATAGCTCTTTTGTTTGCTCTTTTGAGATATAAAATTGTCGTCTGTCCCAGATCTTCAGACGTCGAATTTTTAAGTATAGGACATCTGATATTTTAATTAGATGTATGATGTTGCGCAGAATGTGCATTTTGATGTTTGAACTAAGTATGAAGCTCTTATCTTGGTAAAGTTAAGGCTCCTTCTATGTTCATGACAAAAGAAGTTCCATTAAGTCACTAAATTCTTCAAATATCACTTTAGCTTACATATGCCTAATTTCCTACGTATATAATTAAAACGATCATAATTCAAAGGTTTAGTGAAAATATCAGCCAATTGCAATTTAGTACAAATAAATTCAACCTCGATTTCTCCCTTAAGTACATTATCTCTCAAAAAGTGATGTCGAACATCATTATTTTTTGTACAGAAGTGATGTACGGAATTTTTCGAGAGGTTGATAGCACTAGTGTTATCACGTAAAATTTTTATTTTATTAAGTATCAAGTTAAAATCCTTCAAAGTATTTTTTCATCCAAAGCACTTGGGAACATGCTAGAGCGGCGGCTATGTATTCAGCTTTCATAGTTGATAGGGCTACACTAGATTGTTTCTTTGAGAACCAAGAGACTAACGATTCGCCCAAGAATTGGCACGTCCCACTAGTACTCTTCCTATTGGTGCGGCTACCTGCGTAGTCCACATCACTATATGTAACTAAGTTGAATTGTGGACTCCTAGGATAGAATAAGCCATAATCAAATGTGTCAACTAGACGTACCTTTGTGGGTTACCTCCAAATTTCTCCTAATCTCATGGACAGTTTTGCATTGGCTAATGAGGTTGAATTCCTCCGAGCTGAGTGCATTGTAGAGTGAGTTCATTTCCTTAGCATTCAGTCCAAAGTAATGAATTTACTCCACTATGTATCCTGTTTCTGGTTTCTCGGGAATGATGTATGCGGATTCACATTTCTCCCAAATGGAGAAATCATTGGCTTGAAGCCACATCTTCGTTCTCAGCTTCCAATAAGTGTAGTTTGTCCCTTCGAAGGGTGGTCGAGTGGTGGATTGCCCTTCCAATCTGCCTGTGGAAATGACTTTCCCCTCCATGTGATCATTCCGTGGTGTTACTCCTGAAGGCCGAAAACCTGCTCTGGTACCAAATGAAATTGTACTAGAGGGGGGTGAATAGTGAAATTATATAATATTGTAATACAAAAAAATTCAATTACAAAAAATGGCACCAGATTTTTAGGTGAAACCCAAGATGGGTGAAAACCACCACCTAAGCCAATCCCTTGACTTAGGATTTTCGATCACAAGGTGATCAATCCACTAATCACACTACTTAAACAAGGGTAATGTACCTCAATTACAAATCCCACCTTCGATCCCTAAACGGAGGTTTCTCCCTTCACAATGAAGAGACTGGGACCCAACAAGCCGGATACCCAAAGTACAAAAATAAGAATTAAAACAACACCTAAAGAGCACCCAATACTTTGATTACTTTCTTATCTATTAAGCATAAAGAGAACTCCATGAGAATTTGCAGAACGGAGTGAGCTGGGAGTGTGGATTTGCCCTTTGATTAGATTGTTGGCATAGCGCAAGGGCAAGATGAAGCTAAGAGTAGTGAGTAAGTGATTTTTCTAAGGAAATTGAATCTCAAGAGGTGTGTCTTGCCTAAGAAGGATTGTAGTCTATTTATAGGCAAGTTTGGGGCCTTCAAGAACACTTGGGAGAGATCTCCCAGCTGTTGGAGACAAATCCCAGGAGATTGGGAGGAAATCCACCACAAATTAGGATAATGATGAGTCTGACAACAATATCGGATGTCTAATTTTAGGGTCAGACATTTGATTATAATTATGGTCGTCTAATACTATTAGCTAGCCTGTACTGACTTCATTGGATCGAAACAGGGACGTCTGATATTTTCACATAAGACGTCTGGTAAAGTTATTGGATGTCTAATTATGTGTGGATTCGTTCATGTTTTGAGAAGATCCAAACAGGGTTCTAGATTTAAAGAATCAGACGTCTTTATGGACGTCTGAGGGATTCTCTAGACGTTTGGAAACCTAAAAAGACTTGGCTGCGATATCTGACAAAAGGTTTTTGGTTCGTAATGAGATACGCATAGAAATACATGGGCAACGGTCCAATGGTAGACGTCTGGAAGCATGTCCAGACGTCTGAAAATGCATTTTGCCCGTTATATATAGAAGGAAGATTGGTGCTTAGTCTAACGGTTATTTTGAGGACGTCCAGGTAAAGTATCAAACGTCTGAATGAGGCTATGGACGTCTGATGGAAGAATGATTCGACTGATATTTATGAAGACAGAAACTGAAGGCAGAGCTATAGGTAATTAGAGGTCTGAAACACTTGTCTGACGTCTTAAAGTTGAAAATCAGACGTCTGACAGTTGTTTTGGACGTCTGATTTGAGTCTTAGTGTTAGGTTTTTATTTTTAATTTATCTTAAGTGTAGAGAGCCTAAGTTAGCTATTTATAGGTTATGTTTGGGGGCTCTTTACAAGATCCATAGACTCAAATAAATTGAAAATTACAACCTTTGAAAGTTTACATGAAATGCTTTTGACCTATGACAATACTTATGCTACTTAGACTTCACGCTTTTAATCTCCCATCTTGGAAAACTACATGAAACCTGCAATTGTGTTATTACAGAGAGAAAAAATATGCTACGTTTATATTTTATTTCTTTTTCTTCATTTTGTAAAATTATCAAAATATTATATATGAGGAGTTGAACTAACAAAATCAACATTTTTTGGCGTAGTTGCCGGGGACAAAAAAATCCTATTAACAACGCTTTATTGTATTGTTTGACGATTGTCGTAGAAAGTTCGATTATTTTTGGCACCGTTGTCGGAGAGGCATCTCTCTGTTTGCCAAAAATTTTCTTTTGTTCTTGTATTTGTACATGTTTTTGCTTTTCTTTATATATAACTATTCTTTCGTTGATATTCTTATTTGTACATAGATTCTTTTATTCATTATATTCTTTGATTTGTTTTGTATATAATTTCCTTACTAATCATTTGTTGTTTTTGCAGCCCTTGTGGTGGAGAAGGAGGAGTAGTGTCTTCTTCTAGGTGGACTTCTTCCTGGTAGAATCGCTACGCCTCAAACTCGACTTCCCAAAGGAGTTTTTCTAGACAGGAGCTGCATTTCCTGCTTTATTAGATTAGTAGATTGGTAGCTTAGACATGGGTATATTAATAGGATATTTTTTTAAGCATAAGTTGTGAGAGCCTATTCTCACCCACCATTTTTTATAACTTGGACTCCTTAAACTCTCTCTGGACTCTCTCTACTCATCTCTCATAGACATAGTTTTTCTATACGTGGGTTTTCCGTATCGATTTCTTTTTGATTTGTTTTTGTTTGTTGCATTTCAAAAATTCAAAGAAAAAAAAAATCAAAAATATAAAAAAAATCTCATCCTTTGTTTAGCAGCAGCATATTCTAGGCATCCATAGTTAGGATCACATTCTTCCTTCTAGATTTCAATACAGTCAAAATGCATCATTTGTAGAATTGCTGGAGTCAGGTACTCATTTCTATCTTTCTGAGCTCCTGCCATCTCTGCATTTGACTTAAAATTGAAAAAACCTTCTCTTGCTTGAAAAGAATTTAAAAGCAAGATGAGATGCATAGAATACATTTGTAAATACTTGAATCAATTTCAAAAGGAGACGATAAAACTTGTTTGAAACCCTAACTGAGTTTTTCACCGAAATTCTGTTGAATGCTATCGTGTGCACACTACACGATCACTTAAGTTACAAATACACTGGTTTCTATCTCATCTCCTTGAGCAACCATAGGGTCTAGATTCACACACCAGTCTTATCCAGATTTCGGGTGGATTTGTAGGGGTCTGCACTCTGCTAGGTTATCTTTAGGATGCGTACAAGTGTTCTGAAATACTTTGCGTACTACCATTTTTGCATAGCAGACCCTAGGGAAAATGCAGATTTCTCGCTTGCTTGATTGGTCTTTTGATTAGTGAGATTGATATTGGGATTTCTGGTTTTATTATGATTGATTGAGATTGCTGACCTTTCCTTTGGAGTTGTGACTGATTTCAAAAAACTCATTTTTGAAAAACCAACTCAATGAAAGGTAGGAGATCCCAGAACCCTGAGTTAGTACTTCCTTTTGGTATTGATCCCCAAGCTTCCAGTTCAATGCCTTTCACATCCCCCATCGTGTTCATCCGGAGGATGAAAATGATTCTGCACAATTTGAGGATTCTGAAGAACTTCCTCCACATCTCTCTACACATCATCCTCCATCACCACCACCAAACCATAGGTTTCAACTTCCTCCATACCCTAATTTTCCTAACCAACCACCACCGGAGAGAGGTCCTATGCCTAATTTGCAACACCTATTTGAAACACAACTACAAATGAATACCCTAACCCAACAAGTGCAACAACTTACACAAGCTGTTAATTTTCTAGCAAATCCTTAACCTCAACCTAGAGTTGCCCAGGTAGCACCTCAACCTCGTAGACGTCAACTATGGGATTACTATAATCCCGCGGTTGCACAACGTATGCCTGTAGTACGCTATTCCGCTGGGGGTCATGTTGCTGAACTAAAGCCAAACCTTATCGCACTTATTCCTCACTTCCATGGTCTTGGTTCTGAGGACCCTTTTCAGCATTTAGAGGAGCTGGAAAATCTTGCTCAAGCCTTGGGTCCGCAACTTTATGGTCAGCACACGCTTTTGATAAAAATGTTCTTATTTTCATTAAAAGATAAGGCAACCTTTTGGTTTAGAACCCTTGCACGAACTACACCAATAGAAACTTGGCTTTCTTTGGAACATGAGTTCCTTAAGTAGTATTTTCTTGTAGGCTGCACAAATGCCTTGAGGTGTGCGATCACCACTTTCACTAAAAATTCTGGAGAACAGATGCACGAGGCTTGGGAGAGATTCCATGAGCTTCTTAGAAAGTGTCCCCACCTTGGTGTCCCATGCTAGCAATAGGTCTGGATCTTCTATCATGGGCTCCATTGTTACGAACGCACTCAAGACATTTTTTTTTAAGATGTCTGGGAGGTGTCCCAGACGTCTAGCCAGACGTCTGGAACCACTTGCAGACATCTGGGATCTATTTTCGGTGGTACGCGGGACTGCGTCTGCACGCAGGTGCGCACAGACACGCAACCGCCTTCCTCTCTCTTTTTCCCTCTCTCCTCCAGCGACCGCAGGCGCAGCGCTGTCTCTCTTGCTCTCTCTCTCTCTCCCCGCGCGGCTTTAAAAATGCCACGCCCTCTCCCTCACTCTCTTCACCTCCGCCCCCTTCCTCTTCTCCTTCCAGCCGGTGTGCGAGTGCGAGCGGTGGCGGCGACAGCCGCGGTGAGTGCCGGAGGAGGTGCTGCGCGAGGGAGGAGGCGTCGGCCGTGAGGCCTCGAGCCTGCCGGGGCAGCGGGAGCCGGCCGGCGGGGGCGTAGCAGGCACGGAGTGACGCGGGAGGCCTGCTACAGCTCGAGCAGCAGGCGGACGAGACGCGGCGCGGCCGAGCGTCGCGAGCGGAGGGTGAGTCGCGCCCTGGTTCTAGAAATTTTTCCAGAATCAGACGTCTGGGCTTCCAACCAGACGACGGGGAAGAAGTCTGTAGGACTGTCCAGACGTCTGGTAAGTAAGTTATTTTAGTACCTTCTTCTTTCCTTCGACCGTCCCTACTGAGCACGAGGAATGGGTACGCGCAGGTTCTGAGATTCGCATCCAACGCGAATCAGACGTCTGGCTGTAGTGCCGGACGACGGGAACGACTTCCAGACGTCCGGGGTGACCATCTGTAACGAACGCGTGCCCCAGACATCTTTTAAGACGTCTGAGAGGTGGCCCAGACGTCGGACCAGACGTCTGGGATCACATCCAGACGTATTACCAGACGTCTGGGATCGTTTCCAGACGTCTGGAGAACAGTTATTTTCGCACGGGAGATTCGTCTGCGCGCCTGTGTGCGCAGACCCGCGATTCCCCTCTCTCTTTCTCTCTTTTTCCCTCTCTCTCTGCGGCTGCAGACCTGCCGCGCTCTCTCTCCCTCCTCCTCGCGCGGCCTTAAAAGGCCACGCCTCCCCTCCCGTCTCCACCGTCTCCTCCTTCTCCTTCAGCCAGTGAGCGTGAGCGCGAGTGTGAGGGCGGCAGCGGCGGCCGCAGTGAGCGTGGAGGAGGTGCAGCGTGCGAGAGCGGAGCTCTGCCGTGAGGGCGAGCTCGCCGGAGCGGCTTGGCCGGCCGGCGGAGGGCGCAGGGGGGGCACGGAGCGACGCGGAGAGGGACCTGCTACAGTCTGAGCAGCAGGCGCGCGAGGTGCGACGCGGGCGGCGTCGCGAGCGGAAGCCGGGTGGCGCCCTGTTCTGGAAAAATTTCCAGAATCGGACGTCTGGGTTGATAGGCAGACGGCGAGGAAGACGTCTGGTAGCTCCTACAGACTTCTGAAAGGTGAGTATTCCGCTTTCTTCTTCCTTCCTGTCGACTGACCGTACTAAGGGAGGGAGTTGGCTGTGCGCTGGCTCGCTGATTCGCCATCCTTTGCGAATCAGACGTCTGGAAGTTGTACCAGACGGCGGGAGTGACCTCCAGACGTCCAGGGTGACCATCGGACGTCTGGGAGATAGGAGAGACGTCCCCGCAGTCTTCTGGACGTCTGGAAAACCACGCTGAACAGGTAATTCTCTGATCCACTTTTTAAGACGTCTGGAAGAAGTTCCAGACGTCTGATCTTGCATAGTATCGTCTTTTTCGACCCGTTTAGGGCCCGTTCGGGCTCCGTTTTCCGCGATTCGAGTTGCGTTCTTTTCAGAATTAATTCCTCTACCCGTCTACAGTAGCTATACACTGTTTTGAGACACTCCTTGTGTTTGAAAAGACTACAATCAAGATCGTTCCCACGAGGACATTCGAGATCAAGTAAAGGATCTGAGAAATAAATGAAATAGTGAGACAGTTGAAAGATGTAAATAAAGAAAGTAATAGAACATAACAGCTACTGTACACTCTACTGTTGTCTTTAGTTTTAGATGCCACTCTACTCAACGTTTTGCTGACGTGTTACACTCGTTACCTTTTTCAGGACCGGGTGTTGAGCAGCCAGGGTCAGCGGCTGCAGAGGACGCTGGGCCGAGTAGGGTCCAGTAGAGTTTACCACAGTCTTTTGTACCTCTTTTGTTTCTGTTATAGTGAGTAGTTCTTGTTTCCGTTGTACTTTCTTTACCTGCAATTCATGGTATATGATAAATGTTGATCTACTGTTGTGGTGGTATCTACTGTAGTAGTTTCTTTCCTTACTGCTGTGCTTTCTTACTGTTAGTTATATTCATGCTGAATGTGGCTTATTTCACTGCTCTTTTGGTTACCTCCTCGTTGGACGACTGGGTCTTGGGATTAGTTGAGTCGGTCCGGTTCTCGAGTCTCGTAGGGGCTCGGGAAACGGGTCGTTACACCATCGGACGTCTGGGAATTAGGCCAGACGCCCTCGTAGGCTTCTGGACGTCTGAGAGACCACGCAAAGTAAAGGTAACCTCTGATCCACTTTTTAAGACGTCTGGAAGAGGTTCCAGACATCTGATTTTGCATTGTTTCGTCATTTTCGACCCGTTTAGGGTCCGTTCGGAGTCCGTTTTCTGCGTTTCGAGTTGCGTGCTTTTCGGAATTAAATCCTCTACCTGTCTACAGTAGTTGTATACTGTTTTGAGAAACTCCTTGTGTTTGATCCTTGTGATAGGACCCCGTTCCGTTGCAGTCTCGGGGGTTGCGGAGGTACGCAGGATTCCCGACCACGCCCCCAGTACGCCTGTTGTAACCGGTAGAGTGGCTTTTAAGTTTATTAGTATAATCTATTAATTATGGAACCATAAATAGAACCTAGGACGTTGTATGAATGCTAGGAATGAGAAACTAGAATGAATGGTAGATCCTAGGGTGTTGCATGAATCCCAGGGCTGGAAAACTAGATTGTATGATAGATCCTAGGGTATGGCATGAATCCTAGGATGGGAAGAACTAGTGGAATATATGAATACTACAGTCTTGAGAAATGTGGAAAGGAAATAATAGCTACCTGTAAATTGGTTTACAGCTGCCTGTTATGAATAAATGAGCATGTCTGGGAATATGGGATGTATGAACGTGAAACTGGAAAGGTGAAGCCTAAATGTGCTGAGTTAAAAGAACTGGAACCCTACGGGGAATTAGGAGTGGAACTCCTGGAAAGAGAAAGGAATGGAACTGAGAAAGAAAGACGTGGTAGTGTGCTGTCTCTTGGGTACGTAGTACCAAGGGAAGTACCTGTACCTGTTTAGTGTAGAGCGGAGCCAGCCGCCCCAGGGACCCGGGGTTAGGACTGGCCACTTTGTACCGACTTGCTGGCCCTTGTGTAGTAGTACCGAGGAGAGCTACTAGTGTAGGGAGGTACTAGCTACCTCACGGGCCCCGGGGTTCTGCTAGCCTCCTACACCGACTTATTAGGCCCACTGGGCAAACCAGGGTAGTCAGGCGAGGGTGCGCGGACTGTGGAGGGGCAAGGCCCCTGTTTGGTTACTGTGGAGGGGTTCGACCCCTGTTACTGAGAGGGCTCTACCCTGTGCTGTGCTTTGGGTGCACCCGTTAACGGAAATGACTGACCGCGTGCTAGTGCTGGTTAGCTACCTGTGCATTTATCGCACGTGCCGTAGTCACCGTTACGCCTGTCCGTGACCTTGGGGTGGTTGACTGAGAGTAGGATCACCACGGGAAACTCTCCCGGCCAGGAGAGCACCACGTGCTACTTCTACTTTTTGGAAAAGACTGCAATCAAGATCGTTCCCACGAGGAACATTCGAGATCAAGTGAAGGATCCGAGAAATAGATAAAAGTTGAAACAATAGAAAGACGTAAATAAAGGAAGAAAGAAAATTAAAACAGCTACTGTACATTTTACTGTTTCTTTAGTTTAGCTGCCACTCTACTCAGCTTTTTGCTGACGTGTTACACTCGTTACCTTTCAGGACCAGGTGTTGAGCAGCCAGGGTCAGCGGCTACAGAGGACGCTGGGCCGAGTAGGGTCCAGTAGAGTTACCACTGTTTTCTTGTACCTCTTTTTGGTTCCACTGTAGTGAGTAGTTCTAGTTACCGCTGTACTTTTCTTTACCTGCAGTTTCATATTATGTTATGAATGTTGTTCTACTGTTGTGGTGGTATATACTGTAGTGGTTTCTTTCCTTACTGCTGTATTTTCTTACTGTTAGTTATATTCATGCTGAATGTGGTTTATTTTACTTCTCTTTTGGTTACTTCCTCTTTGGATGACCAGGTCTTGGGATTAGTCGAGTCGGTCCGGTTCTCGTGTCTCGTAGGGACTCGAGAATCGGGTCGTTACAAGATGGTATCAGAGCAAGGTCATCCCGAGAAGTGAATCAACTGACTGGAGAATGACCAATTCACATTGTCTATAACTAGAGTAGCCACCACAACATATCTTTTGACATGATCTCTTAGACGTTTCCGTTAGGTATCGTTCCGTAGTGACGTGTTCCATTTTGTTTCGCATCTCTTTGCAGGAGATGCCTCGTCGCGGGACTAGTGAGGTGGGCCGCGGGCGCGGCCGAGGACGAGGTCGGCGATGTGGGAGTGCCGTTGCCAACGCCTCAGTGGACCAACCACTACTCCCGGGCATCCAGGCCCGGGACCTCGCCCAGCTGATACGGGATATTGTGCGAGAGGAGCTCCACCCACTGCCCCGAGCGCCTCCCCTTGGGGCTGCGGAGGGGGAGTCCTCTGTGGGACTACCCGACGGACGCGGCGCTGGACGTGGGGGAGGGGATGGGCCGCCGCAGCCCCCACCTTCCTCCGACACTTCTGTGCACGAGGCACCTTTTCCTGGAGGTGCACCAGCATCCCCACTGCAGCGCCACTCCGAGCTCTTTGAGCAGTTTCGGAAGCTGAAGCCCCCTTCCTTCAAGGGGGATGAGGACCCGACCGAGGCAGAGGACTGGCTCGAGCAGCTGGAGAAGATTTTCGACACCCTTCGCCCCCCGGTGGAGTGCCGCGTGGCCTTTGCCACGAACCAGCTGGAGAGTGCGGCACATAGGTGGTGGAGGGTGGTCCGGGGACAGGAGAGGGACGAGCCGACCTGGGATCGGTTCGTCGCCCTCTTCTGTGAGCAGTACTTTCCCCAGACGTGGCAGGACCAGAGGAGGTGGGAGTTCCACACTCTCTGCCAAGGGATGATGACTGTGAGCGCGTACCGCATGCGTTTCCTGGAGCTGTCCCGCTTTGCAGCGACAGCAGTGGCCACTGAGGAGGAGCGCCTTTGGAGGTTCACCGAGGGGCTACGACCTGCGATTCGGGAGTATGTCAAACCCCTGAAGCTGCCTACGTTTTCGAGGGTGGTGGAGGCAGCCATGACTTACGAGGAGACCAACCCATCCGCGCGAGACACTGACGGTAGGCGGAAGAGGCCCTTTTAGCCAGACTTTTCACAGGGCCGGTGAGAGAGGAGACACGTGGCGTCCACAGGAGAGCCGTCACGACTTACAGGGCCATCAGAGGCCTTTGGGGGCCCTCGACAGGGACCAGTCGCCAGCACCGGTCCCCCGCCTGGCCGACAGCAAGGACCCACTAAGGGCGGGAGCCGGGTTCCCCTCTGTTACCAGTGTGGCCAGCCGGGCCACATCAGGAGGGACTGGCCGTCTAGGGCAGGAGGTTAGCAGATACTTCCCGCGCAGAGCACTGGAGGGCGCGTAGGAGGCCTTGGTTACCAGGCGCAAGGAGGAGGACAGCAGTCACGAGGAGGGTACCGGCCAGCACCTGTCCGTCCGACGCAGAGTGTGGTTGCTTCGTCCGCACCTAGAGCTGAGGGGCGTATCAACGCTCTGACACACAGGGATGCCAGAGCTTCCGGCTCGGTAGTGGCAGGTATGGTTTCAGTTTCCGGCAGACTCGTTTACACACTTTTCGATTCCGACGCTATGCACTCGTTTGTCGCAGCCAGTTTCACAGTTAGTTTGGGCCAGGATTATACGCTGTTAGAGAACCTGTTCATAATCAAAGGTAGAGTGGTCAGCTGTTTGTAGCTGAGGAGGTGTACACGGATTACGAGGTCAGCGTCGGGTGACATAGCCTGCCAGCTGACCTGATTATGTTACAGATGGAGGACTTTGGAGTGATTCTGGGGATGGACTGGCTGTCCGCTTACCACGCCTTGGTAGACTGTTTTGAGAGGAATATTGTCTTCTCCATGTCGGAGTTGCCTTCTTTCGAGTTTCACGGACAGCCAGTGGACGGAGGCTTCAGGTGCATTTCGGCACTTCAGGCGGCGAGACTTTTGAGCCAGGGGTGTGAGGGCTTCCTAGCTTGTGTGGTGGCAGAGCCCAGCCTTATGGGAGACTTCCAAGGCATCCCGGTGTCAGAGAGTACCCTGACTTGTTTCCAGACGAGTTACCAGGACTACCGCTCGAGCGCGAGATCGAGTTTGAGATCTCGCTAGTACCAGGGACTAGCCCCATCTCCACCGCGCCATACAGGATGGCACCGCTTGGGCTACGAGAGCTTAAGTCTCAGTTGCAGGACCTTTTGGAGAAGGGTTTCGTGAGGCCCAGTGCGTCTCCCTGGGGAGCCCCGGTACTGTTTGTGAAAAAGAAGGATGGTACCCTACGCCTTTGTGTGGACTACCGACAGCTGAATAGGGTCACCATCAAGAATAGATATCCGTTGCCGAGGATCGACAACTTGTTTGACCAATTGTGGGGTGCCACGGTGTTCTCCAAGATCGACTTGAGGTTGGGATACCACCAGTTGAGGATCAGGGAGACCGACGTCTCCAAGACAGCTTTCCGCACCCGGTACGGACACTACGAGTTTTTGGTCATGTCGTTTGGGCTGACCAATGCCCCCGCTGCTTTTATGGATCTGATGAACCGGGTGTTTAGACCGTACTTGGACCAGTTCGTGGTGGTTTTCATAGATGATGTACTCATCTATTCTAGAGATCAGACGCAGCACGGACAACACTTGCGGATGGTTCTGGACACTCTGAGACGACGTAGGCTGTACGCCAAATACAGCAAGTGCGAGTTCTGGTTGAGGGAGGTGACCTTCTTAGGTCATGTGATCTCTGGAGACGGCTTGGCGGTGGACCCAGCCAAGGTCGAGGCAGTACTTAGGTGGGAGAGACCGCATTCAGTCATTGAGATTCGCAGTTTCCTAGGATTGGCAGGCTACTACAGACGATTCATCGGAGGATTTTCACAGATCGCGCGTCCTATGACACAGTTGACTCGGAAGGACGTGCCCTTCGCTTGGACAGGCGCCTGTGAGGCATGTTTTCTGGAGCTGAAGGAGAGGTTGACCTCGGCTCCCGTGCTCACCATCCCTGACAGTAGTGGCGGGTTCATTGTGTACACGGATGCCTCCTTGCAGGGGTTTGGAGGTGTGCTCATGCAGAGGGGTCACGTTGTCGCTTACGCTTCGTGGCAACTGAAGACCCATGAGCATACCTACCCTACCCACGACCTAGAGTTGGCAGCTGTTGTCTTCGCGCTGAAGACTTGGAGGCACTACTTATACGGTGAGACCTTCAAAATTTTCACAGATCACAAGAGCCTCAGATACCTTTTTGATCAGAAGGAGCTCAACATGAGACAGAGACGTTGGTTGGAGCTCCTGAAGGACTACGACTGCAGCATCTCCTACCACCCGGGAAAGGCCAATGTGGTGGCTGACGCCTTGAGCCGTAAGGCGCCCGCACACTTGGCGAGTTTACAGTTACAGAGTTGGAGCCTTTTGGAGGAGGTGGGCAGTTGGCGACCCCTGGACTTACGGGGGCACTGTGAGGCAGTGACGGTGACATGACAGACCAGGCCAGAGCTGATGGACCGCATCATCACAGGACAGATGACCGATCCGTACTTGCAGTCCTTGCGCGACCGAGTACTGTTGGGAGACCCAGGGGACTTCTCTTTCACAGACCAGGTGCTGCGCCTGAGGGGACAGTTGTGCGTTCCCAGAGACGAGGAGCTGTTGAGAGAGCTCCTGACTGAGGCACACGGTTCCAGGTTCACCATACATCCCGGAAACACGAAGATGTACCACGACTTGAGACGTGAGTTTTGGTGGAGGGGGATGAAGCGGGATGTGGGTGAATTCATACAGCAGTGCTTAGTGTGCCAGCAGGTGAAAGCCAAGCATCAGAGACCTGCAGGGCCGCTACAGCCACTTCAAGTGCCTGAGTGGAAGTGGGAGAGCATCACCATGGATTTGGTGGTCGGCTTACCTATTACCCAGCGAGGACACGACGCTATCTGGGTAATTGTGGATAGACTGACGAAGACGGCACGTTTCCTGCCGATCCGAGTCACTTTGGGATCAGCACAGTTGGCAGAGAGGTATATCCGTGATGTGGTACGACTACATGGAGTTCCGCGGGAGATCGTATCCGACTGAGATACCCGCTTTACGTCCCAGTTTTGGGCTGAGTTTCAGGAGGCCTTGGGGACGCGGTTGAGGTTTAGTACGGCTTACCACCCCCAGACGAACGGACAGTCTGAGCTCACGATACAGACACTTGAGGACCTTTTGCATGCCTGTGTACTGGACTGGAGGGGCTCTTGGGAGGAGCACCTGCCCCTGGCAGAGTTTGCATACAACGACAGCTATCACTCGAGCATCGGCATGGCTCCCTACGAGGCTCTGTACGGACGGAGGTGTACGGCACCCTTGAGTTGGGTTGAGGTGGGGACCAAGTGGGAGGTTGGCCCTAGGTTGATCCGGCAGAGTCAGGAGGTAGTCGAGCAGATCCACAGGCGACTCCGCACTGTCAGGAGCAGACAGAAGAGCTACGCGGATCGGAGATGCAGAGTGGTGCAGTTTAAGGTTGGGGACCACGTCTTTCTTTGTGTTTTTCCCATGAAGGGCCTGCAGCGGTTTGGAGTGAGAGGGAAGCTCGCGGTGAGGTTTGTGGGGCCCTTTGAGGTCCTGGAGCGGGATGGACCCGTTGCTTACAGGCTTGCCCTCCCTCCCCAGCTTTCTAGTGTGCACGACGTGTTCCACGTGTCCAACCTCAGGAAGTACGTAGCCGATCCCAGTCACGTATTGAGTCACGAGAGCGTCGAGGTGGGCGACGACCTGACCCACCCCGAGCGGCCAGTGCAGATTCTAGACCGAGCCATCCGCAGTTTGAGACGAAAGAAAGTACCCCTAGGAAATATTTTGTGGAGGAGCCAGCAGTACGAGGAGGCTTCCTGGGAGACTAAGGCGGCAATGCGGGAGCGGTACCCGGAACTCTTCGAGGGTACGTCCTTTCGGACCGGCTTCGGTCCTCTTTGAGTTTGTTATGGTTATTATTGTTGGTGCTAGAGCACCACGATCATTTGTTTTGATGATAACAAAACACGTATTATTTAACATTTGCACTTGGAGTCTTAGATTTCAGGTCAATTGCAAATGTAGACGTGTTTAGACGGAATTCGAGCTCGCATCCAGGACGGATTGGAGGAGCTTGATGGAGAACAGAAGAGATTCGCGAGGAGCGATATATTGAAGAAGGAAGGAGATGAAGAATAGGGTAGATTTCCTTCCCTTGTACTCATTGTATTTTTCGTTTCTTTTGTTGCTCTTTATTTTTGTTACTTAGATTCATGTTAAAGAGCCTCAAAGTACCCTAACAGTAGTCATAGGAACACTCGCACAACCCTAGGATACTTAGGTTTTCTGTAGAATACTTAGAAAACTAATATAGGGTTCAAACAGAGTTTCCAGACGTCTAATTCCCAAATCAGACGTCTGATAAAGTGTTTTAAGACGTTAGACTGTTGATTCAGACGTCTGATAACTATTACGCTGGACATAGTTAGTTCTGTCTGATGAAATTAGACGTCCAGACCTTAGACCAGACGTCTTAGGAGACGTCTGATGACTTTGCCAGACGTCCAATTAGTGGACCGTTGGCTGGCTTAGCGAACAGTCAAGAATGTGACCGTTAGAGCCTTATCAGACGTCCATAGGACTTTACAGACGTCTGATAATTGACCGTTTTGCCTCGGCTGACCCAAAATCTCTTCTCAGAGATTTTCTAGCCGTTGCAACGTTTGGAAATCCATTCCGACAGAAAAAGTAGGTTTCCAGACGTCCAGACATAGCGCCAGATGTCTTATATGTCGTCTGATGGACTTGCACAAGAACCCTGTTTAGATCTGATTCAAGTCAGGAAGGAACCCGCCCAAAATCAGACGTCTGACCTTGGAATCAGACGTCTTAAGTGAACTTCCAGACGTCTAATGCCAGAATTAGACGTCTGATAAGCCTATCAGAACAGTGATTGTTCCTGATTTCGGGCTGATTCACTTGAGCTTTGTACCCAACGGCTATAGAACTTTTCCTAAGCCTTTCAAAGCCTTCCTAAGGCCTCTATAAATAGAGGGGAACCTTTGTAACACAAAGACACACCTAGAGACTCCAAGATACACAAGAAACAATTTGTATTACACTTTCCACTCTCTTGTGTCCTAGCTAGCTCTTGCTCTCCAAGCTCAAGCTCCATTCTCTTGAGAGCATCAAGCAGTTGCGCACCCGCTCTCCCACCGTTGTTCACGAGAGCGACGTTGCGCCGTCGCGTGGTACACGCTTCCGCGTCGTCGACGCACTCCTTTCAAAGGGAAGCATCCTATTTCCTATAGAAGCTTAGGTTAAATATTACTTTGTTGGCTCTATAGGATTACCTGTTTTATCTTTGTTATTTGGTTGGGTATTCGCTTTGCGAATTCCCGTCTTCTTCGTGGGACAAAATCCTTCTCGTGGAGAGAAGGGGTTGAGGAACGCTACCCTTGCACTTGTAGCGTGGTTGTATTGAGGTTGAATCACCCTCGTTTTAAAGTGATTCGGTTTAGTGGATTTTGATCAACTTGGTTGATCGGAAAATCCTAACTCGAGAGGGTTAGGTGGTGGTTTTCACCTGGTTTGGGTTTCCACCTAAAAATACTTGTGTACTTGTGTGATTGTCTATTTTGTGAAGATTATTTATATTTCAATTCTGCATTTTTTGTCGTCACACTGATCTCACCCCTCCAAGTTGGGAATCTTCAATTATGACGTTTTTCCCGCACCCTAGTTAGCGCATGTTTCGGGGACGAAACTTCCTTTGAGTTTGTTATATTGTTACGAACGCACTCAAGACGTTTTTTTTAAGACGTCTGGGAGGTGTCCCAGACGTCTGGTCAGACGTCTGGGATCTATTTTCGGTGGCACGCGGGACTGCGTCTGCGCGCAGGCACGCGCAGACCCGCAATCGCCTTCCTCTCTCTTTTTCCCTCTCTCCTCCTGCGACCGCAGGCGCAACGCTGTCTCTCTCGCTTTCTCTCTCTCCCCCCGCGGTTTTAAAAACGCCACGCCCTCTCCCTCACTCTCTTCACCTCCGCCCCCTTCCTCTTCTCCTTCCAGTCGCTGCGCGAGTGCGAGCGTGAGCGAGCGGCGGCGGCGACAGCCACGGTGAGTGCGGGAGGAGGTGCTGCGCGAGGGAGGAGGCGTCGGCTGTGAGGGCTCGAGCCTGCCGGGGCAGCGGGAGCCGGCTGGCGGGGACGTAGCGGGCACGGAGTGACGCGGGAGGCTTGCTGCAGCTCAAGCAGCAGGCGGACGAGACGCGGCACAGCCGAGCGTCGCGAGCGGAGGGCGAGTCGCGCCCTGGTTCTGGAAATTTTTCCAGAATCAGACTTCTGGGCTTTCAACCAGACGACGGGGAAGACGTCTGGAGGACTATCCAGACGTCTGGTAAGTAAGTTATTTTCGTACCTTCTTCTTTCCTTCGACCGTCCGTACTGAGCACGAGGAATGGGTATGCACAGGTTCTGAGATTTGCATCCAACGTGAATCAGACGTCTGGCTGCAGTGCCAGACGACGGGAATGACTTCCAGACGTCCGGGGTGACCATCGGATGTCTGGGAACTAGGCCAGACGCCCCTGCAGGCTTCTGGATGTCTGAGAGACCACGCAGAGCAAAGGTAACCTCTGATCCACTTTTTAAGACGTCTGGAAGAGGTTCCAGACGTCTTATTTTGCACTGTTTCGTCGTTTTCGGCCTGTTTAGGGCCCGTTCGGAGTCCGTTTTCCGCGTTTGGAGTTGCGTGCTTTTCAAAATTAAATCCTCTACCCGTCTATAGTAGTTGTATACTGTTTTGAGAAACTCCTTGTGTTTGATCCTTGTGATAGGACCCCGTTCCGTTGCAGTCTCGGGGGTTGCGGAGGTACGCGGGATTCCCGACCACGCCCCCAGTACGCCTGTTGTAACCGGTAGAGTGGCTTTTAAGTTTATTAGTATAATCTGTTAATTATGGAACCATAAATAGTACCTAGGACATTGCATGAATCCTAGGAATGAGAAACTAGAATGAATGGTAGATCCTAGGGTGTTGCGTGAATCCTAGGGCTGGAAAAGTAGATTGTATGATAGATCCTAGGGTATGGCATGAATCCTAGGATGGGAAGAACTAGTGGAATATATGAATACTGCAGTCTTGAAAAATGTGGAAAGGAAATAATAGCTAGCTGTAAATTGGTTTAACAGCTGCTGTTATGAATAAATGAGCATGTTTGGGAATATGGGATGTATGAACGTGAAACTGGAAAGGTGAAACCTGAATGTGCTGAGTTAAAAGAACTGGAACCCTACGGGGAATTAGGAGTGGAACTCCTGGAAAGAGAAAGGATTGGAACTGAGAAAGAAAGACGTGGTAGTGTGCTGTCTCTTGGGTACGTAGTACCAAGGGAAGTACCTGTACCTGTTTAGTGTAGAGCGGAGCCAGCCGCCCCAGGGACCCGGGGTTAGGATTGGCCACTTTGTACCGACTTGCTGGCCCTCATGTACGTAGTACCGAGGAGAGCTACTAGTGTAGGTAGGTACTAGCTACCCCACGGGCCCCGGGGTTCTGCTAGCCTCCTACACCGACTTGTTAGGCCCACTGGGCAAACCAGGGTAGTCAGGCGAGGGTGCACGGACTGTGGAGGGGCAAGGCCCCTGTTTGGTTACTGTGGAGGGGTTCGACCCCTGTTACTGAGAGGGCTCTGCCTTGTGCTAGTTCCGTGCTGTGCTTTGGGCGCACCCGTTAACGGAAACGACTGACCGCGTGCTAGTGCGGGTTAGCTACCTGTGCGTTTATCGCACGTGCCGTAGTCACCGTTACGCCTGTCCGTGACCTTGGGGTGGTTGACTGAGAGTAGGATCACCACGGGGGACTCTCCCGGCCAGGAGAGCACCACGTGCTACTTCTACTTTTTGGAAAAGACTGCAAGCAAGATCGTTCCCACGAGGAAAAATCGAGATCAAGTGAAGGATCTGGGAAATAGATAAATTTTGAAATAATAGAAAGACGTAAATAAAGGAAGAAAGAAAATTAAAACAGCTACTGTACACTTTACTGTTTCTTTAGTTTAGCTGCCACTCTACTCAGCGTTTTGCTGACGTGTTACACTCGTTACCTTTCAGGACCAGGTGTTGAGCAGCCAGGGTCAGCGGCTACAGAGGACGCTGGGCCGAGTAGGGTCCAGTAGAGTTACCACTGTTCTCTTGTACCTCTTTTTGGTTCCACTGTAGTGAGTAGTTCTTGTTACCACTGTACTTTTCTTTACCTGCAGTTTCATATTATGTTATGAATGTTGTTCTACTGTTGTGGTGGTATATACTGTAATGGTTTCTTTCCTTACTGCTGTATTTTCTTAATGTTAGTTATATTCATGCTGAATGTGGTTTATTTTACTGCCCTTTTGGTTACTTCCTCGTTGGACGACCAGGTCTTGAGATTAGTAGAGTCGGTCCGGTTCTCATGTCTCGTAGGGACTCGGGAATCGGGTCGTTACATCCATGATGGCATAAGGAATTTTGTAGATGCCGCTTGTGGAGGCAATTTTTTGTGTCGGGATGAGGACTCAGCTTTTGGGCTCTTCGAAGACATGGCAGAAAAGTCTATTAATAATGCTTCGATGAGTGTTTTTAATAGGAAGTCCTCTCATTCCCACTCACACACGAGGGTACACGAAGCCCTATCCAGCACTATAGACTTAGAAATTGTGGCTAGATAGCTAGATAAGGTGGGCTTAATAGAGAAGAAGGTGAATGAAGTATGGAAATTCCTATATAAACCTTCATCATCTTCTTCTTCTTAGTCACCTACACCTCACACTTCTTCTCAGTTTCCCACAGGGAGGGAAATTGCGAACAATCTATCTGTGACACAACCTGCACTACCAGATTATACTTTTTCTTATCCTTCACCGGTTGGAGAAACCTTTGCTCAGGTTTACACTGACTTCCCTGCATCTTCTGGAGCTTCGGAGGAGCTCCACACCATTTACAATGACTCATATTCACAAACCTACAATCCTAGATGGCGAAATCATCCAAATTTCTCGTGGTCGAGAAATTCACCAAGATCCACCTTTCAACAACCTTCTACACCACCACTTCGCAACCTGATCAGAGCACCACCTCTACAGCCACACGGGTATCCACCGCGTGCCTACCAGTTGTAGATTCTTCCCTACCAGGAGGGGGTGACGTAATAAAATGTGGAATAGAATATAAACAATCTCACAAAAATTCATTCACACAATGTGCACAATAATTTTTAGGTGGAAACCCAAACCAGGTGAAAACCACCACCTAACCCTCTCGAGTTAGGATTTTCCGATCAACCAAGTTGATCAAATCGACTAAACGAATCACTTAAACGTGGGTGATTCAACCTCAATTACAACCACGCTACTTTATACGAGGGTAGCGTACCTCAAACCCCTTATCTTCACGAGAAGGATTTTGTCCCACGAAGGAAATGGGAATTCGCAAAGCGAATACCCAACCAAGTAACAAAGTAAAATAACAAATAATAGTCCTATAGAGCCAACAAAGATTTAAACCTAGCTTCTATAGGAATTAGGAAACTTCCCTTTGCAAGGAGTGCGTCGAATCGATGACGCAGGTGTGTAAGCCACGTGACGGTGCAACATCGCTCTCGTGAACTACGACGGGAGAGCGGGTGCGCAAAGGCTTGATGCTCTCAAGATGTAGAACTTGAGCATGGAGAGCATGAGCTTCTTTTTGGACACAAAAGAGTGGAAATGCTTGTTCTTGGTGTGTCTAGGTGTGTGTTTGTGTGCAAGAGGTTCCTCTCTATTTATAGAGGCCTTAGGAAAGCTTTGGAAGGCTTAGGAAAGCTTCCGTACCCGTTGGGTGCAAAGCCCAAGAGAATCAGGCCGAAATCAGGAACAATGATTGCACTGACAGGGTTATCAGACGTTTGATCCTGGCATCAGACGTGTGGAAGATCACTTTAAGACGTCTGAAAATAAGGTCAGACGTCTGATTTTATACGGGTTTCTTCCTAACTTGAATCAGATCTAAACAGGGTTTTAGTGCAAGTTCATCAGACGACATACAGGACGTCTGGCACTATGTCTGGACGTCTGGAAACCTACTTTTTCATGGGAATGGATTTCCAAGAGAGTGCAACGACTAGAAAATCTCTGAGAAGAGATTTTGGGTCAGCCGAGGCAAAACGGTCTTTTATCAGACGTCTGGAAAGGCTTAAGGACGTCTGATAAGGCTCTAACAGTCATATCCTCCTGTGGTTGGTGTGCCTGCCAACGGTCCACTAATTGGACGTCTAGCAAGTCCATCAGACGTCTTCTAAGACGTCTGGACTAAGGTCTGGACGTCTGATTTCATCAGACAGAGCTAAGTAAGTCCAGCCTAAATGTTATCAGACGTCTGAATCAACAGTCAGACGTCATAAAACATATTATCAGATGTCTGATTTTAAAATTAGACGTCTAAAAGGGTTGTTTGAACCCTATATTGATTTTCGAAGTTCTCTACAGAAAACCTAAGTATCTTAAGGTTGTGCCGGTGTTCCTAGGACTACTGTTAGGGTACTTTGAGGCTCTTTAACATGAATCTAAGTAACAAAAAATAAAGAGCAACAAAAGAAACGAAAAATACAAAGAGTACAAGAGAAGGAAATCTATCATATTCTTCTTGTCCTTCCATCTTCAATCTATCGCTCCTCGTGAATCTTCTCTGTTCTCCGTCAAGCTCCTTCAATCCGTCCTGGATGCGAGCTCGAACTAGGTCTAATCACATCTCCATTTGCAATTGACCTGAAATCTAAGACTCCAAGTGCAAATGTTAAATGACACGTGTTTTGTTATCATCAAAACAAATGATCGTGGTGCTCTGGCACCAACACCAGCAACCCCAACCCAGGCCCACCCAATACTCTCAACTTAGGCCTACATGAGATGTTCAGTTGGGGACAATCATGAAAGCTCTAGCTGACATGTCACAATAAAACATTGCTATGTAGTAGAGACAGGACGCGGCTTTAGCTGAGATTATCACATTTGATGGAATTCCGTCAACCACATTCACTCTCATCTCAAGCACAACCCAGACCTCCTTTGCAAGGCCAAGCACATTACACATCACAAACCTTGCACGAACTTGAGCTTCACACCAATCCTAATTATTTTTATTTTGGTCCTACTTATTCTAATCCACAACCACCTGTCCTACCTGATCCTAATTCAACGTCTACCTACAATCTGATTTGAATGACGTCATTACTAGGAGTGGTTGAAGCACAACTGATCCACCTTACCGACTTTTGTATCTTTACTTGGGCCTTCCATCTCCACTCTTATAGTCGATTCACCTATACCAGACTCTTCTGAGACTTTGATTGATCCTCCTACTACCACTTCAGTACCTTTTCTAGAGGCCTTAGAAAAGGGGAGTGATGAAAAGAAGAAGAAACCTAGTGTGGCACCTGAGGAGGATCTGCTCAAGCTCTTTGAGAAAGTCCACATAAACATCCCCTTGTTGGATGCGATTCACCACATTCCACCTTACGCTAAGTTTTTGAAAGACCTATGTACACCTAAGCGTAAGGCTAGGGTTCAAAAAGGGAGTGGTCCTATCATTCTCTCGGAACAAGTGAGTTCCCTTATTTCAAATCATCCTCTTAGGAAGAAAGACCCAGGCACTACTCTTCTCTCTTGTATGATAGGAAATACCACAGTTAACATAGCCCTACTTGATCTAGGTGCTTCCATCAATCTTGTCCCAACCTCCCTACGGACACATTTCGAGGTTGCCAATATGAAGCCAACCGAGGTGTTCCTGCAATTAGTTGATCGATCAATTAAGACGCCTTAGGGAGTATTGGACGATGTTATTGATGATAACATCATCATGAGCTATAACTGGCCTTAATTAATTAGAATCAAGTGACAAATGCTCCTACATAATCACCTGAGAGTTGTAATTTCCCGTACATCCATTCTGAGAGTAATACAACAAAATAGGGTTAATTCTGCAATTTTAACATCATATCATGAAAGCAGAGTAACCACAGGGTTTGCCAGGGGTTAATCTAAGGTCAAATGGCATTAAATCTAATAAGAGGGTCCATGCAGACAGAAATAGGGTTTCATGCATTTCAAGAATCAATACAGCATACAAAACCTTTATTTCTGACCCGCTTAAAATACAGAGGTTTTGGTTAAGATAAAATTCATATAAACTTTCTAAAATTCATAGAAAATTATTCCTTAAGGTTTTGTACCCTTGATTTGACCTTTAGAACCTATTTTGACCTTGGAGAGAGTCTTAGACGGGATTCTATCCTAATTTGGATTTTTGCACAAATTGCTTAATCAAACTTAGTCAAAACTTAAATTGAGCTTCACCATCACATTCCTTGAGTTCAAATTTGGTTTGTACCAAAATTTTGGTCCAATTAGGGTTCATCTTGACCTAGTTTGCAATCTAGTCCTTTTAAACTTTATTCCTCACATCTAGGCCCCTAACTTTCGAATTAATTACAAATAGCCTCCAACTTTGTTGTCTTCTTCACAAAAGGGTCCCTTTCGCCGTGGTAGGTGTGAGCCCAAAAGAACCGACCTTCAATCAAAAATAGTTCCCTGATTTCTCGATCAATCCCTTCCAAAATTGGAAGGGATGATCTTGAGGAAGCCCCCAATCACCTAAATCACATCTTGGATTCGGATTTGGACCAAAAACCTCATGCAAACTCTTAGGATTTCAGGGATCTTCTTCCCTACTTTTTTGAGCTCCTCAAGCTTTTTTCCAAGCTTGGAAGCCTACTTGAGGCCTTTAAAAAGACCTCCACCGCATTGCCTAGCTCCTTAACTTAGTTTCGCTGCACTTCTTTATAAATTCTCCTTCTCTAGCCACCTCCACCAAAGCTCCGGCAACCCCTCTCCCTCCGACTTCTTCTCTCGCTACCATGTACCATAGGCAGCGGGAACGTTTGCATTTCCTTCCTCCACTCCTTGCTACCCATAGCAGGAGTTCTTAGAACCCCTCATCGTCACCGCTTCTTCCACTGGAGGTTTCACCTTCTCTGATGCCAGCCAATCGAAGCTGGCACCATCTCTTCCCTTTCCTCCATTAATTTAGGTCCCTTAACTTCCTCCCTCTTTCTACCTCATTTTCCTCCCTTTAGATCTTAGGTTTAACCAACAATACATCCCATTCCTCATCGTCTTCCTTCGATCCGACCAAACTTTGGCGAGGCCGTTCGCCCTCCACAAGCCACCAAACACCACGCCACCTGTCCCATAAGCTCCGCTGAACCTCCATGACCAAAACCCCTCAAGAAATTGAGGGGATTGATCACTCCAAAGCTCCACGACCTCCACCTCTCGTCTTCCCCGACTTTGCCAAACCACCACACGCCCCCACACACCACAAGGACACCACCACCTCACGCCACGTCCGTCGACGATGCTCATGGACTTACTAATTGGGGCTTAAGGCCTGTATTATTGGATTTCAGGTTTCGTCGTGCCTCACTATCGTCGTCGTCTTCCTCGGCACCGTCACGCTTCATTTGACCCACTCCGGTTTGGCCACAACTTCAATCAAGTGCGGGTTGGCATCGTGAAGGTGCCTGAACTTCCAACACGCCAAGACAGCAGTAGCCCACCTTCGCATTGCCTAGCTCCTTAGCTTGGTTTGGCCACACTTCTTCACCAAAATCTCTCCCTCCAGCCTCCTCCGACCAGCTCCTGTAAGCTTCCTTGACTTCCTTCTTCTGGCCACTAGACGGACAAATCAAGCAACCCATCTTCTTTCTCTCCTTCGTCCGCTCCTCGCAAAACCAGCGAGGAGCTCTCCGACTCTTTCTTTCCTCATCACCCTCTCACCAGAGGCATTGTCTTCCACGATGTCGGCCAATCACAGCCGGTGCCCTCCTGCCCCTTTCAACCGGTAAAATAGGTCTCTCTCTCTCCCCCTATCATTCTCTAGTTTAGAATTAGCCCCTTACTTCCTTGTTTTGACCACCGTTCACCTCTCTTCCTTTCCATCTTCCCCACGTCCAGCGTACCTCCGGGGTGACCAACCAACGTCCACATCGCACCAAACGCACCCGCTCCACCTCTAAAAGCTTCTCCTCATCTCGCCCATTAAAACCCCTCACCTAATTCCACCAAAAACCCACTGAATCACCCCACCGGACACCTCCTTCTCCGTTCACCCCTTTCGCCTCCGTCCGGCCACCATACACCCTAATTCACCATGAAACCGCCACCACCACCTTCGCTATCACTTGCCGTGCCTCTTGAGCTATTCTAATGTGGCCGTGAGGCCTTATTTCATGTTTCAGGTGATTGCCATCGCCTTCATCATCTCTGATGACATTCGCCTCTCTCCGACTGCCATATACCCTGCCACCGCTCCCAGGCACTGCGGAAGTGAATCATGAAGCCGCCCATGTCCTCAATTGAAGGACCTAACAGCTACAGCACACCCAATTGATGAAGCCTCTGCTGCGGTCTTGCATGAAGAAGAGAGCAGGCACTTTAGTGCCATATCGTGAAGAGGAAGGCGCACAGTAGCAGAAAAATGAGATTTGTGCTCTGGGCTCTTTGCCTCAAGAACATGGGGTGAGGTCCTCTTCACCTTGCCTCACGCACTCCTCGGTCACCACCCATGCCCAATGACCCTGGTCAAACCTGATTACCCGCTTACCCGTATTCAGATTAGAATAGCCCTGGGTTGAGACAGAAAGGAAGGATTTGTGAGAGTGAGGGGGGAGGGTTTTGCTCTGTCTACCTTAGCCCCTATACGACCCTTAGCCACTAAAGAGAGGCCGTGCCTGTGCTTGAGAAGGAAGGAAAGGCTTTGAGAAGAAGAAGAAAGAAGACTTGAAGAGAAAGAGAGAGCCCTGAGAAAGAAGGAGAAGGCTCTTTGAAGAGCCTTGTGTTCTGTTTAGACATCTGATCTGATTACTCTGAGCACTGTTGACTTATTTGACTACAATGAATGGTTGGGATATATGCTTAAATAAACTAGAATAATTAGTGATTTAAATCACCATTCTTTTGTCTTCTTGATTTCTTTTTATTCCAATGAATGTTTGAAATACTTTTGCTTCTTATTGAATATATTTCTGAGTATTTGATTCATTGAATATCTATTTTAATGATCAATTTATTGTGCTCATCGATTATAATTAAAGATTAGTGTTGTGAATTCTATATTTGTTCCCTGTGATCGACCTCGAACTCTTTTGCGATTCTGAGTTATAAATTTAATTATTTTCAAGCGATTGAGGCTTTACTACGATGATTACTCCTTAAAACTCCTCGATAGCCCGTTCAACAACTTTCCCAGTGAGCAATTGTTGGTCATTCCTTCTAATCTTCCCTGGTATGTTGACATTGTCAACTACCTGGCTTCTGGAGCATTTCCCCTTGATTGGAATTGACATCAAAAAGACAGACTTAGATCTGAGGCCAAACCCTTTTACTGGGAAGAACCTTGGCTATTCCAATCTTGCTCTGACCAGATCATTAGGAAGTGTTGCTTGATAAGGAGATAGAAAATATACTATCGTTTTGCCATGACCAAGCCTGTGGCGATCATTTCTCGAGCAAAAGACTACTGCCAAAGTCTTACAAAGTGGATTCTACTGGACCACACTTTTCAAAGATTCATGAGAATATAGTAGGGTATGTTCACGCTGTTAGTCTCTCGGTAGTGTTGGCCGCTAAGATATGATGCCCATGAATCCGATCTTACTATGCGAAGTTTTTAACATATAGGGCATTGAATTCATGTTAAGACCCGTGCTGTTAAGCCTTTTTAAGACGTCCGGACTTTAGGTCAGACATCTGGTAAGACATTTGGACTCATTCCCAGACGTCTGAAAATCACAATTTTCATGTATGAGCTCGCGTCTGCGCGCGTGCTGCGCGCAGACAGTACGCGTCCCTCATTTCTTATTTTTCTCTCTCCTTCCTCCTGACGAAATCCCTAACCCCACACCCTTATATAAGCCCCCTCCTCTCCCTCGTTTCACCCACTTCCCAGCCACCTTCCTCTACCCTCCAGCGAGAGCAGCCGAGTGAGAACGACTGAAAAAAGGAGCGGTGTGAGAGGGGAGGAGGAGCAGCGTGAGAAGGAGAGGAGAGAAGGCTTGCGAGCTCGCGTGGGAGCTTGCCGGTGAGCTCACGGTTGGAGCAGCACATACGCAAGGTGGAGGAGTGCGTTGAGGAGGTCCTCCCCGACATTGCTGTAGCCGGAGCAGTAGGTGAGGGGGCGCAACGCGAGAAGGCGGAAGTAGGTTCTGGTTATGGGATTTTCCCAGAATCAGACGTCTGGAGTGACCTCCACACGACGGTGCGGACGTCTAGAGGTGGTGCTAGACATCTGGGAAGGGGGCCTCGCGAAGGTACGTCTTCCTTGCGGATACGGCCATGCAGGCCACTCCGTCGATGCACTGACGCATGTCCGATTTGAGAAGATTCATTTCCACGTGCAGGATACGCTTCAGGAAGGCATGGGACATGCCCTCCCACGCATTTCAGATGTCTGGGTGACCTACCAGATGATTGGAAGCGCTTCCAGACGTCCGAAGAGGTGGTCGAACGTCTGGAATTGGGTCCAGACGGTCCAGCGATATTCCTAGACGTTTGAGGAGTGGTGCAGGACTTGAGGTATGGCACTGGACACTTTTAAGACGTCTGGAAGATGTTCGAGACGTTTGATTTGAGTCAAAATCACTGTTTCTGAGCCATTTAGGGTTCGTTTGAGGTCCAATTTCCGCAATTAAGATACCGATATTTCCCGTATGAATTCCCCTACTTGTTGGAGTACTTTCTACACTGTTCTGAATATTCTTTTGTGATTGATCCTTGTGATAGGATTTATTTCCGTTGTGGGTTCGGGGCTTGCTGAGGCATGTGAGCTTGCTGCTCAAGCCCCCATTACTCCTGGGTTACTGGTAGAGTGGCTTCCCCTTAAATTAATTACAATTTAAATGCATATGTGATTAGAACCTAGGATATGACATGAATCCTAGGACTAGAAATACTGGAATGTCTGTATTGAATGAATGAATTGCAGTCTTGAATGAGTAGATAGAATGAGGACAATTGCCTGTAAATAAATAACAGTTGCCTGTGAATTATGTAATATTTGTGTTAATTAACTACTGAATGTAACTTTCCTGTCGTACTGTGAAATGACATAATGTGAGCTGTATGTATATGAATTGGAAATGGAAAGGTGATTGTTGGAAACACGAGCTACCTGTGAATAACCTGAAAGTGGGAATATGAACAATAGAATTACAATTTACATGTGTATAACCTAGGAATGGAAATAGAAATGATGAAACCTGGTATGGAATAGCCTGAGGAATATGAGCATGAACCCTACAGGGAATTAGGAGATGAGCTCCTGGAACTACTTGGAATGGATCTGGGAATGTGCTGGGAAGTGTGCTGGCCCTTGAGTATGTGGTACCAAGGGGAGCGCATGTTACCTCTTAGTGTAGAGGGGAGCTAGCCCCCTTGGGTTGGGACCTGGGGTTAGGATTGGCCACTTTGCACCGACTCTGTGGCCCTCGTGTACATTGTACCAGGGAGAGCTACTAGTGTAGGGAGAGAGCTAGCCACCCCACGGGGCCTAAAGTTCAGCTAGCCGCCCTACATCGACTTGTTAGGCCCACTGGGCAAACCAGGGTAGTTAGGCGAGGGTGTGCGAACTGTGGAGAGGCGAGACCGCTATTTGGTTCTTAGGGGCTAGACCCCTATTACTGAGAGGGCTATGCCTTATACTGGTTCCGTGCTGTGCTTTGGGCGCACCCGCTAACGGAAACGACTGACCGCGTGCCAGTGTGGAGTAGCTACCCGTGCGCTTATCGCGTGTGCCGTAGTCATCGTTACATTTGTCCATGACCTTGGGGTGGTTGACTGGGTGCAGGACCACCACGGGGGACTCTCTCGGCCTGGAGAGCACCCCATGTGACTTCTACTCTTCAGAAAAGACTACAATCAAGTTTGTTCCCACGAGGAACATTTGAGATCAAGAAAGAGATCTGATAAATAAACCAAGTGGGGAAAGAAGGAATAATTAGTTAAAGAAAGAAATTGAAAAACAATAGCTACCTGTCCACCTTTACTACTTTAGTTAGTTGGTTGCCACTCTATTCAGCGTTCGTTGACGTTTTGTACTCATAACCCTTTTCAGGTCCAGGTGTTGAGCAACCAGAGCCTACGGCTGCAGAGGGTGCTGGGCCTAGTAGAGCCCGGTAGTTGTAGTTCATTTGTGGTAGTGAGTAGCTTCTTGTACTTTTATATTCTGTACTCTTTCGTTCTGCACATTATATTCCTGTACCCGTTTACTTTCCTACTGTTGTGGTGGTATGTACTGTAGTAGTTTTACTTCTTTACTGCTGTACTTTTGTTTCTGTTAGTTGCTAAACGTGGCGAATGTGGTATATTTTACTGCTTTTTGGTTACTTTCTCGTTGGATGACTGGGTCTTGTGATCAGTCGAGTCGGTCCGGTCTCGTGTCCTGTAGGGATTTGGGTACCGGGTCGTAACACTTCATGTGACCTTTTCAAAATTCCTATGGCTTCGAGTATATCTTATTGGCAGTTGATATTGTTTCTAAATGGATTGAAGCCATCTCCACTAATACAAATGATCACAAGATTCTAAACTAGTTTGGTTAGGATTACATCTTTTCTAGATTTGGGGTACCAAAAGCCATTATTAGTGATGGAGGGTCTCACTTTAGGAACATCCACTTTCAGTCCCTACTTCAAAAGTACGGGGTAACTCATAGGATTGCTACACCATATCACCCTCAAACCAATGGACTAGTTGAATTGTCCAACCGAGAGATCAAAAGGATTTTACAGACTACCATCTGACCTGATAGAAAGGATTGGTCTTCCCGCCTTTCTGGTGCATTGTGGGCGTTCATGATAGCTCACAAAACTTCATTAGGCATGTCTCCTTTTAGACTTGTGTATGGAAACCCTGTCATCTTCCCGTAGAACTTGAGCACAAGGCATATTGGGCCATCAGAAAGTGTAACCTGGACTTAGAGAAGGCCGATGATCATAGAAGACTACAAATTTCTGAGCTAGATGAATTAAGGAATGAATCTTATGAGAGCTTGATGATTTATAAGGATAAGCTAAAGACCTTCCATGACCATCACATCCGTAGGAAAACTTTTCACCCTAGTCAGAAAGTCCTATTTGATTCTAGACTTAAACTCTCCCCCGGGAAACTCAGATCCAAGTGGACCAAACCTTTTAAATCTTAAGACTCTTTGAAAATGGAGTCGTTGAAATTACTGAGATTGGCAAATCTGAACCTTTCATTATCAATGGACAAGGACTAAAACCTTTCATTAAGCCGCATGATCTCAAGCTTGTCAATTCTACCATTTCGCTCCAACTTCTTGAACATATTTCTAATGATACATCCTTTACTGAGTTTGTGCCTAGCTGAAGGCGTAAAACTTAGCAAACCTATCATTTTTTTATAGCTGTTTTCACTTTTCTTATTTTTAATTTCTTGCATTAAGTGTCTACCCTTGCATTTTTACCATAAATTCATCACATATGTCAAGCATTTCACTTCTTATCCCAACTTTCCACTCTGATCTTGTATCAGACTTGAAATTGTTCGCACAGAGATTTTTATCTCCCATTTCGACTTCCTTCCCTTACCCAATCTAAGATAGCGAGAAGCAAAACATGCATTTGCATCTGCCATATTCATACAATGAGGACATTGCATCATTTAAGCATAGGGGGTGTAAATTGTGAAATCATTTACTAAAATGCAATTGTAGACACATTTGTAGTGTATATAGTATAGTATTATCAAAAATACCAAAAAAATTGAAAAATTTTGAAAACTTTGAAAAAAAAATATTACAAAGTCAAAGACATAAAAAAATGACAAAAATAAAAATTTCAAAAATACAATATGGGACTTGAATGTACTTATTGTTGTGGGAGGACTCCACAGAAAAAACATTGAGGTGAGAAAAAGCTTTGAAAAGAATTATAAGTGTTTAATTATGATCTTCTAGCTGAAAAGAAAAATAGAATAAGTGTTTATGAACATTCAACCTTTGCTGGTTAGACTTTTCGGGCCACTGTAGCTTGATTTGCTCAGGCTTTGGCTTAATACACTTTAAGCTTTGACAAGGTAGACGACGATCTCTCCTAACTTAGGACGTATTCTTGTACCTGAGGCACCGGTACTGGATTCGCTGGTTTGCTTTGGCTTAGGAGTCTAAGTAACCTTGGTTTACACTACACAGTGTCGGGAAAGACCTTGTGAATTTGAAATTCAACCCTAGTATTTATTAGGGAAGATGGAGTCCTTACCTGTGCCTGTAGGTAAACTCTTTGTCCTAGTCTTTAGTCTTGCATTTAGGAGAATCTCTTTGCACCAAAGAACTTAGCCATTGGATCTCCCTCGGATGCTCCTGATTGTGCCTAAGTCGCGTGCTTGATCATGCGTGCGATTGCATGTCAGATTGCTCATGTAGCGCACTCCATCATCTATTGCGTTGCATGGCACAATCGTCATTGTCTGATCGCGATCGGGGGGTTAGAATCGCATGAGGAGTGTGCTCTTGATCTATGAAGCACAACCTTGCATCAATGTGGGCTCATCTCAGCCATCCATCCATGATCACACGACCTTAATTGAAATTGGCTTGCATTAAAGAGAGGGCGTAGAGGGCATTAGAACCTGCACCCCTCCTTATTTGGCTTCAGAGACTTGAAGGCGTGATGTTGGGTTAACCTTAGCTGCTGAATGAAGATCTAATGGCTAAGATTAAAGATGGCATGGGTGCTGGAGGCTGGCGGGTGGCACTAGGCAATTGTAATGGCGCCACGTGATGCTATCATAGACGTCCATCTTCCTTCCTAGGCGACGCTATGGATGTTGGATCGAGGTGATTTTGCATCGTTGGGTTGCAATTGTCAACTTGAATCCTTCTGTAGGTTGGATTTTTTGATTGAGACCCGAATTTCTGTCATCCTGTCCCCTAGTCATCAATCTTCTACTGCTTCTAGTGGATGCTATCGGGGTCCAATCGGGACAATTTCGGAGGTGTTGGACTCTGATTGTTGCGTTGATCACATCTGTACAATCAAATTCTCCATCTGAAGCCCAGTGATGTGTCGCCCTATTCCTTGACCATAAATATAGGAAAATTAATATACAAATTGTATAACATACTCTAAATGCACGATGATGCATGTCGTGCAATATTTATAGTGCTAAATGGATCTACTAGCTTAGGAACATGCATAAATAGGCATTTAATGCTAGATAAATGTGTATCTATTAGCTGGCTTGGTTTGAGTGTGGGCCATGAGAGTCAAGATATGGGGGTTCTTGGTATCATCTCTGGTGTTAGGTCATGTTGGGTTGGTCTCTAAAGTCTTGTGACCTATTTGGAGGGGGGTTCTGGGGAGGATAAAAATCAGAGTTCTGATATCCAAGGTTAGACCTTGAATATTGGCAGTCTTGGTATCCTTCTTGTATATAGGTCCTATGAGATTGGTCTTGAAGGGGCGGGGACCTATGTTGAGTGTAAGCTTGAAAGGGATAGTAGTTAAGTTGTTGATGTCCAGGGTTGGATCCTGGATAAGGAAGTCCTAAATCATATTGTTGTCTAGGTTCAAGGTTATCTCAACTAGAAATGGGTAGTTGTAGGTTGAGGTTAGATAACAATCATGTTGGGGATTGGTTAGATAGGAGGGAAAAGTATCAAAACCCATGATTTGGAGGAAAGAGGAGAATAGGAGAGAGAAACACCCACCCCCACAAACAAGCAAATACTTCTAGCCTTAGAAGTACCACTACAAGAAAACATATCTTTTGCTACAGACATTTATGATAGTAAATATTACCGTCTCAAAATTAATATATTTTTGTGACAATTTATTACAAATTTAAAAAAATAGAGATGATAATTTAGCATTGCAAAATCTAATACTACAATTTATTTTTACTCCTACTACTGCAAAACTTCCCCCTTTCTCAACTCTCCCCTCTAAAATTTTCCGCACGCCCCACCCACAGCTCCCAATTGTGTGACGAAACGGTCACACATGAGAAACAAAAACCCTCCTTCCCCCTCTTACCCTGAAAACCCTCTTTCCCCTCTTTCTCCTTCGTTGCATGTACGCCTGCCTTGCTCCTTTCTATCCTCGCCGACCATCTCCTCCCCCATTCTCATCACCGATCACGTGTCAACTGCTCCTCTTTGCCTACTCACATGCGATTGTAACCTCGCCTTGCTCACCTAACGTCCTCATTGTTGACCTCAACTTCTCTCCTCCGATTACGTGCCCTGTTCTTCTTCAATTACATTGCGCCTCCTCTGAGGTTTGTCTTCATATCCTCCTTCGATATTGCAATAGTTCTTACTATTTCATAGGCTTTGTGGTTGGGGCAATGGGATTGTGTTTAAGAAAAATAGTGGGGAGCTTTTTATCCAAAGAAAAACAAATAAATGATGAGATATTATTTGAATAACTTTTAGATATGTTTAACATAATCCTCAGGAAATAATCAATGAAAGGGGAGGTGACGAGATGTGGCATGGGGCCCTCCCAGAATAAAGTAATCATGTGACCCAAGTTAATTTTCACGGGAAGAATTGTCATTCCTTACGAGGGGAATACACCATGATAAAATCATTCTTTTGGAATTTTTTTTTTTTTTGAATATCTTGCGGTGGTCAAGGCTTATGCATCCTGTAGCCTTTATCTGTGGATTGCTAGAATTCACAAATGAGTGACCTAAAAAGTTGTCACCTTTTCTTAAAATTATTGCGAGAAGATGTCACACATAAAAGTAAGAGTAATAATTTTTCATGTCAAAATTTAAGATAAATTATAAGCTTATCATCATCCTTCAACAAGACAAAAGGGAGGTAAGGTTTACTTTTGGTAGATGTCTTTTTTCTTTGTAAATGAGCAGGGGACAGTACATAATATAAATTGTAAATAATATATTCACGATTAATGTTGCATAAATAAAAGGTATACAATGTCACTAGTTATATATGTTAAATATCATCTTCAGTTACCATTAATTATAAGTATATAATTTTCAGAATTTTGTTGTAAGCCTTCCTTATGCTTAAATTAATATACTTGGGTGACTAGCAACAGGATAGTCAACCTGCTTTTATTTTCAACAAAAATGTCCCCAACTCGATATTTTCTTGTTGATGGCACAAAAATTTTTAGGCCTTTGCTGTCGAGTTTCATTGCAAGGATTTATGGGACCTATTTCTCTTTTGCACGTACTAGTTGCATCTGTCAGCCCCATTTGTTATGGAAAAACTACAGACAAGTATCTATTGAAATAAGACAACATGGAAATGGGGAAAATTATGAACTTTCATCAAAAGCTTCAGTGCAACATGCCTTAAAGAAGTGGTCAAATTTGGATGTTTGGAACAGGTAAAGAATGGTATCATTACCATGAGCAAGCATATGCAATTAATATGAAGGTCAAAATACTAAGAAAATTGCAAGATCCTATTTCTATCAGAAAAGCATTCACATGGATAATAATAGGTTTCCTCTAAGGGAAAAATCCAAATCAATATGAAATAACCCAATAGAATATGGAACACAGAGGTCATTATTAGACATGAGTCAAGCGTAGCTCAAATTTCATTGACACAAGGGTGTGATACTTTCGATTTAGTAGACCATTTTATAACTTGTAACTCAACCACTAAGTGGAATTAAAAATGAAAAAACTAATTAAACTGACCCACAAAGAAGCAATAATTTCCACTCTAATTTCACTTCTATTTTAAGTGAAACCATTGTCAATAAAAAAAACTGACCTAGAGTCCATCATTCTATATGGTTTAATCTTTTTCCTTGTTTGGGTTTGGTTGGGTTTTGGGGTGTGCGTGTGAAAGGACAACTACTAAAGATATATAGTCATCCAATAGCATTAGTAAAATAAATAGAAGCAAATTAAGGTACCATTGCAAATGCTCCCCCCCTAAAGTCGAAGTTGCTAGTAGCATTCTTAACATGGGATCTACAAGGCTTAAAAATAATATTGTTTCTAATTGTATAGAATAATGACAAGCTAGAGTGGCCACTCTCACTTCTGTATGAAGTTACATAGGTCCATGTATAGCTTATCCACCCTACAAGATCACAAAAAGGAGCAATGGATGTGTTGTTCATCAAAGCAGTGTCCACCCCCTTCTACACCCTCCTCACCAAGTTGCAAAGTGAAGATGAGATAATCGTTAGCCTAATCCATCTCCTCATCAAAGGGGTTGACAATTTTAGACCATAAGAAAAACATTGAAAACTCTACTCTATAGAGAGGCTAGAGGTTCAAATTGGGATGAACTTTGAGACCGATCTAAGTCCTATGAGGTAGCACAAATTTGAAACATTTCAAGGCATGATAAAAATTTGTAGCCATCATTTTACGCATTATACTTAGTCATTTATCCATGGTTATAGCTGTATAATTCTCTTTCAAAAATGCATTGACTAATCCAACATTGATGCATGCATATGCAACTATCACCCATAGTTTGCTTTTGAATCCAATCAGGATGCAAAATGCTACCATTCAGGCTACAAGCACATCTAAAACAAGCCAGTTGCACAATTTGGTTTCACTTAAATTTTCTCATGTCATTGAAAAATTCAACAGGTCTATTTTATTTATCAAAGCAACTGCTTCAAGAGTCTTATGGACAAATCCTATAGCTCTAATAGAAAGAAGAAGAAATCAAGAAGAGGTAAAATGCACCAAAATGAATCATTACCGGGTAAAACATCATCTAATAAGCATTGTTAAGAAAAAGAATTCTCAAATTTGAAACTAAACCTATAACTTATTTAGATTCTCTCCCATCTTGTTCTATATTAGTTTTGAAATGCTTATTAGTTATGAAATGCTCAATTGGAGTTTGGAAGTAGTTGTATATGGCTTGCTCCTACTAAATCACTATGATTAGTTGTGTAAATTGATCTATGAAGTTTTAATAGCGGTTTCAGTCTAATCATTCTTTTATACCTCCAATTACATTCTTTTGTACCTCTAGTTAGGGAAGATATATTTTTAATATTTTGTGTTAATTAGTAAAATGTCCCTTTCCACTTCAGGGCATGAAAATGTGACTTTTTTCGTACATTTTTTCTTTTGTTCATTTATGAAAGTCACTGACCTTTTAGATTGGTCATTTTTTTAAGTGGTGGACATGGATAAGAGGTGGATGGATAAACGGTTTGAAGACATAGAAGTATATGATATAGGAGTATGTCGAAATTTGGATTGGGCATTTCATGAGGATAGATCAATGTAAAGATTTGGAACTAAGAAAGATTGGATATTTTGTGCATGTAAGATTTGTATGAACACTAGAAAGAGTAATCGAGAAGATGTGGATGAGCATCTTATATTAAATGGTTGGTGACCAAGATATACAATTTGGGATGAGCATGGAGAGAAAGGTGGGGAAATATCACGACAAGGTCATTATCAAAATGTGAAAAATGAGGATGGTGGAAATGATTAAATAAGGGATATGCTGTATGATATAGAAGTGGTTCCCGTGGATTCTGAAAATGATATACCAACTAGTGTGGATGTTGATGATTTTTATAAAAAGCTGTTAGAAGCAGAGGAACCTATGGCTCTAGGGTTAAAGATATCTAAATTAAATTTCATATTGAGATTATTCAAATTAAAAGTTATTCATCATTATACGTCAAAGATAATTCCAGATGTGCTTGACTTTATTGGTGAATTATTAGGTTATCTGAAAGGTTATCCTAAAAATTGGTATCATGCAAAGAAGTGCCTTTGGTCATTGGGCTTGAATTGTGAGAAGATAGATGCATGTCCTAATGATTGTATCTTATTTTGGAAGGATAATGACAAATGTGAACATTGTCCTAGGTGTGATGCCTCAAGATATAAGTTCACTAAAACTAACCTCAATCAAAGCAAGAAAAGAAAGCCAACAAAAGTGTTTCGATACTTTCCTTTGATTCTAAGACTACAACAACTTTTATGTCATCAAGGACTGTGAAATGGATGTCGTGGCATAGTGATAAAAGAATACCAGATCCTGATGGAATTATGTGTCATCTTGCAAATGCAAAAGAGTGGATAAGGTTTGATAACATGCATCCTGATTTTGCAAAGGAGGTTTGCAATATTAGACTTGGTCTTTCTAGTAATGGCTTCAATCCTTTTGCAAATATGAATAACAATTACACTATATGGCCAGTGATTGTCGTCACTTACAACTTACCTCCATGGATGTATATGAAATCGTCTTTCATGATGATGTCGCTACTCATACGAGGTGTTACGAACCGTGCTTTCAAACGTCTTTTAAGACGTCTGGGAGGTGTCCCAGACGTCGTACCAGACGTCTGGTATCACTTCCAGACGTCTGGGATTCATTTTTCTGCGCGCACACCATTGCGTCTGCACGCCTGCACACGCAGACCTGCTTCGCCTCTTCTTTTTCCCTCTCCCTCCTGCGCCCTCTGTCGCGCTCTCCCTCTCCTCCTCGCGCGGCTTTAAAAGGCCACGCCCTCCCCCTCACTCCCGTCACCTCCGCCCCCTTCCTCTTCTCCTTCCAGTCGGTGCGCGAGAGCGGGCGCGAGTGAGCGGCGGCGGCGACAGCCGCGGCGGGTGTGGGAGGAGGTGTTACGAACGCGTGCCCCAGACGTCTTTTAAGACGTCTAGGAGGTGGCCCAGACGTCGTACCAGATGTCTGGGATCACGTCCAGACGTCTGACCAGACGTCTGGGATCGTTTCCAGATGTCTGGAAAACAGTTTTTTTTTCGCACGAGAGATTCGTCTGCGCGCCTGTGCGCGCAGACCCGCGATTCCTCTCTTTCTCTCTTTTTCCCTCTCTCTCTGCGGCTGCAGACCTGCCGCGCACTCTCTCCCTCCTCCTCGCGTGGCCTTAAAAGGCCACGCCTCCCCTCCCGTCGTCTCCACCGTCCCCTTCCTCTTCTCCTTCCTGTGCGCGAGAGCGAGCGAGCGTGAGGGCGGCAGCGGCGGCCGCAGTGAGCGCAGAGGAGGTGCGGCGTGCGAGGGCGGAGCTCTGCCGTGAGGGCGAGCTCGCCGGAGCGGCTTGGCCGGCCGGCGGAGGGCGCAGGGGGCGCGGAACGACGCGGAGAGGGACCTGCTGCGGTCTGAGCAGCAGACGCGTGAGGTGCAACGTGGGCGGCGTCGCGAGCGGAGACCGAGTGGCACCGTGATTCTGGAAAAATTTCCAGAATCAGACGTCTGGGTTGATAGCCAGACGGCGAGGGAGACGTCTGGAAGCTCATACAGACGTCTGAAAGGTGAGTATTCCGCTTTCTTCTTCCTTCCTGTCGACTGACCGTACTGAGGGAGGGAGTTGGCTGTGCGCAGGCTCGCTGATTCGCCATCCTTTGCGAATCAGACATCTGGAAGTTGTACCAGACGGCGGGAGTGACTTCCAGACGTCCGGGGTGACAATCGGACGTCTGGGAGCTAGGCCAAACGTCCCCGCAGACTTCTGGATGTCTGGGAAACCACGCTGAACAGGTAATTCTCTGATCCACTTTTTAAGATGTCTGGAAGAAGTTCCAGACGTCTGGAAGAAGTTCCAGACGTCTGATTTTGCACAGTATCGTCTTTTTCGACCCGTTTAGGGCCCGTTCGGGCTCCGTTTTCCGCGATTCGAGTTGCGTTCTTTTCAGAATTAATTCCTCTACCCGTCTACAGTAGCTATACACTGTTTTGAGACACTCCTTGTGTTTGATCCTTGTGATAGGACCTCGTTCAGTTGCAGTCTTGGGAGTCTCGGAGGCACGCGGGATTCCCGATCACGCCCCCATTACTCCCGTTGTACCTGGTAGAGTGGCTTAAGTTATTATTAAAATCTGTTAAAGTATGGAACCATAACTAGAATCTAGGACATTGCATGAATCCTAGGAATGAGAAATGTATGGAATGATAGCTCCTAGGTGTTGCATGAATCCTAGGGCTGGAAAACTAGTTGTATGCTAGATCCTAGGATGTGGCATGAATCCTAGGATGGAAAAACTAGTGGAATGTATAATACTGCACTCTTGGAAAAAAAAAATGGAAAGGAATATAAAGCTTCCTGTAAATTGAATTAACAGCTGCCTGTTACGAATAAAGAAACATGAATGAGATCATGGGTCGTAAGAACGTGAAACTGGAAAGTGACACCTGGATGTTTGAGTTAAAAGGATGGAACCCTACGGGGAATTAGGAGTGGAACTCCTGGAAAGGGAAAGGAATGGAACTGAGATGTAGTTTGTACTGTCTCTTGGGTACGCAGTACCAAGGGAAGTACCTGTACCTGTTTGGTGCAGAGTGGGGCCAGCCACCCCAGGGACCCGGGGTTAGGATTGGCCGCTCTGTACCGACTTGCTGGCCCTCGTGTACGTAGTACCGAGGAGAGCTACTAGTGTTAGGAGAGTACTAGCTACCCCACGGGCCCCGGGGTTCTGCTAGCCTCCTTCACCGACTTGTTAGGCCCACTAGGGCAAACCAGGGTAGTCAGGCGAGGGTGCGCGGACTGTGGAGAGGCAAGGCCCCGGTTTGGTTACTGTGGAGGGGTTGGACCCCTGTTACTGAGAGGGCTTTGCCCTGTACTGGTTCCGTGCTGTGCTTTGGGCGCACCCGTTAACGGAAACGACTGACCGCGTGCCAGTACGGGTTAGCTACCTGTGCGTTTATCGCGCGTGCCGTAGTCACCGTTACGTCTGTCAGTGACCTTGGGGTGGTTGACTGAGGGTAGGATCACCACGGGGGACTCTCCCGGCCAGGAGAGCACCACGTGCTACTTCTACTTTTTGGAAAAGACTGCAATCAAGATCGTTCCCACGAGGAACATTCGGGATCAAGTAAAAGATCTGAGAAATAAATGAAATAGTGAGACAATTGAAAGATGTAAATAAAGAAAGTAATAGAACATAACATCTACTGTACACTCTACTGTTGTCTTTAGTTTTAGTTGCCACTCTACTCAGCGTTTTGCTGACGTGTTACACTCGTTACCTTTTTCAGGACCTGGTGTTGAGTAGCCAGGGTCAGCGGTTGCAGAGGACGCTGGGCCGAGTAGGGTCCAGTAGAGTTTACCACAGTCTTTTGTACTTCTTTTGTTTCTGTTATAGTGAGTAGTTCTTGTTTCCGCTGTACTTTCTTTACCTGCAATTCATGTTATATGATAAATGTTGTTCTACTGTTGTGGTGGTATCTACTGTAGTAGTTTCTTTCCTTACTGCTGTACTTTCTTACTGTTAGTTATATTCATGCTGAATGTGGTTTATTTGACTGCTCTTTTGGTTACTTCCTCGTTGGACGACTAGGTCTTGGGATTAGTCGAGTCGGTCCGGTTCTCGTGTCTCGTAGGGACTCGGGAGTTGGGTCGTTACAGGAGGTGCTGCACGGGGGAGGAGGCGTCGGCCGTGAAGGCTCGAGCCTGCCGGGGTAGCGGGAGCCGGCCGGCGGGGGCGCAGCGGGCGCGGAGCGACGCGGGAGGCCTGTTGCAGCTCGAGCAGCAGGCGGAGCACTCGCAGAGCGACCGAGCGTTGCGAGCGGAGGGCGAGTTGCGCCCTGGTTCTGGAAACTTTTCCAGAATCAGACGTCTGGGCTGATAGCCAGACGACGGGCACGACGTCTGGAAGACTGTCCAGACGTCTGAAAGGTGAGTTATTTCCGTCTTCTTCCTTTTCTTCGACTGATCGTACTGAGAGAGAGAGATGGGTACGCGCAGGTTCGGTGATTCGCCATCCAACGCGAATCAGACATCTGGCTGTAGCACCAGACGACGGGAACGACTTCCAGACGTCCGGGGTGACCATCGGACGTCTGGGAACTAGGCTAGACGCCTCCACAAGCTTCTGGACGTCTGAGAGACCAAGCAGAGCAAGGTAACCCCTGATCCACATTTTAAGACGTCTGGAATAAGTTCCAGACGTCTGATTTTGCACTATTTCGTCGTTTTCGACCCGTTTAGGGCCCATTTGGGTTCTGTTTTCCGCGTTTCGAGTTGCGTTCTTTTCGGAATTAAATCCTCTACCCGTCTACAGTAGCTATATACTGTTTTGAGAAACTCCTTGTGTTTGATCCTTGTGATAAGACCCCGTTCCGTTGCAGTCTCGAGGGTTGCGGAGGCACGCGGGATTCCCGACCACGCTCCCAATACTCCCGTTGTAACTGGTAGAGTGGCTTTAAGTATAATCTGTTAAATTATGGAACCATAAATAGAACCTAGGATATTGCATGAATCCTAGGAATGAGAAATAGATTGAATGATAGATCCTAGGTGTTGCATGAATCCTAAGGCTGGAAAACTAGATTGTATGATAGATCCTAGGGCATGGCATGAATCCTAGGACAGGAAAACTAGTGGAATATATGAATACTACAGTCTTGGAAAAATGGAAAGGAACAAATAGCTGCCTGTAAATTGAATTAACAGCTGCCTGTTATGAATAAATGAACATGATTAAGAATATGGGATGTATGAACGTGAAACTGGAAAGGTGAAACTGGAATGCGCTGAGTTAAAGAGTTGGAACCCTATGGGGAATTAGGAGTAGAACTCCTGGAAAGTGAATGGAATAGAATTGGGGAAGTGAGCTGGCCCTTGAGTACGGAGTACCAAGGAGAGCGATTGTCCCCCTGTTTAGTGCAGAATGGAGCCAGCCGCCCCAGGGACCCGGGGTTAGGACTGGCCACTCTGTATCGACTTGCTGGCCCTCGTGTACGTAGTACCGAGGAGAGCTACTAGTGTAGGGAGGTACTAGCTACCCCACGGGCTCTGGGGTTCTGCTAGCCTCCTACACTGACTTGTTAGGCCCACTGGGGCAAACCAAGGTAGGCAGGCGAGGGTGCGCGGACTGTGGAGGGGCAAGGCCCCTGTTTGGTTACTGTGAAGGGGTTGGACCCCTGTTACTGAGAGGGCTCTGCCCTGTACTGGTTCCGTGCTGTGCTTTGGGCGCACCCGTTAACGGAAACGACTGACTGCGTGCCAGTGCGGGTTAGCTACCTGTGCGTTTACCGCGCGTTCCGTAGTCACCGTTACATCTGTCAGTGACCTTGGGGTGGTTGACTGAGAGTAGGATCACCATGGGGGACTCTTCCGGCCAGGAGAGCACCACGTGCTACTTCTACTGTTCGGAAAAGACTGCAATCAAGATCGTTCCCACGAGGAACATTCGAGATCAAGTGAAGGATCTGAGAAATAGATAAATTATGAAACAATAGAAAGACGTAAATAAAGGAAGAAAGAAAATTAAAACAACTACTGTACACTTTACTGTTTCTTTAGTTTAGCTGCCACTCTACTCAGCGTTTTGCTGACGTGTTACACTCGTTACCTTTCAGGACCGGGTGTTGAGCAGCCAGGGTCTGCGGCTGCAGAGGACGTTGGGCCAAGTAGGGTCCAGTAGAGTTACCACTGTTCTCTTGTACCTCTTTTTGGTTCCACTGTAGTGAGTAACTCTTGTTTCCGCTGTACTTTTCTTTACCTGCAGTTCATATTATGTTATAAATGTTGTTCTACTGTTGTGGTGGTACATACTGTAGTGGTTTCTTTACTTACTGCTGTATTTTCTTACTGTTAGTTATATTCATGTTGAATGTGGTTTATTTTACCGCTCTTTTGGTTACTTCCTCGTTGGACGACCAGGTCTTGGGTTTAGTCGAGTCGGTCCGGTTCTCGTGTCTCGTAGGGACTCGGGAATCGGGTCGTTACACGAGGTCCAAAAGGTACAAGCAATGCAATGGATGTATACTTGCAACTACTGGTTGATAAGTTAAAGTTATTATGGACTACGGGAGTACAAACATATGATGCACATAAATAAGAGATGTTTTCAATGCAAGTATAATTACTGTGGACTATTAATGACTTTCCTGCTTATGCAAACTTATCAGGATGGAGTACAAAGGGTAAATTTGCTTGTCCAGTGTGTATAGATGATGCACATAGTCTATGGCTAAACGAAAGTGGAAAGTAATGTTATTTAGGACATCGTCAATTTCTTCTTGATGGCCATAGGTGGAGGGAGCGTCAATTTAATAATAGATTTGACGGACAATTTGCAGGAGGATGTCTCAACTTATTGTGCTTTTCTGGATTCTTCATCTGGTAGCAACAATAGAATTTAGTAGACATACCCTTGGGTTGTCTCTTTAAGCAGTCGGGCGCAGGTTGTTGGAGGAAGAAAAGTATATTTTTCCAGGAGCTTCCTTACTGGAAGGATTTGCAAATTCGTTAAAGTTTAGATGTGCTGCACATTGAGAAAAATGTGATGGAGAATATTCTTGGGATATTAAATTTATCTGGTAACCCAAAAGATACAATAAAAGCTAAACAAGATCTTCAACAATTAAACATAAGGAGTGAGTTGCATCCAAATATCTAAGTAATGGTAAGTACGATTTACCTAATGGTTGCTACACATTATCCTTATAAAAACGTCTATCAATATTAGAATTTTTTAAAAGATTCGAGTTCCAGATGACTATTCCTTGAACCTCCCCAGATGTGTGAATGTAGTAGATAAGAAAGTGTCAGGGTTGAAGAGTCATGATCATCATGTCTACATGCAAGTTTTACTACCATTAGCACTTCGCAGGATGTTATCGTTAAATGTGTTGGATCCATTGGTGGGATTAAGTAAATATTTTAAGGCCCTATGTTCAAAAGTTCTTGATCCACTTGTTCTAGAGAAGTGTAAGGCAGATATTGTTGAGACATTATGTAAGATGGAGTAAATATTTCCACCAACATTTTTTGATGTGATTGTACATCTAATAGTCCATTTAGCTGGTGAGGCAAAGATTACTAGTCCAGTACAATATCGATGGATTGGCCCTGTGGAGTGATATCTTAAGAAACTTAAAGATTATATCAAAAACATGGTGCAACCTGAAGGATCGATTATGGAGGCATATCTATTAGAAAAGTGTGTAAACTTTTGTGCAATGTATATTGGTGGTCCAGATAATCGATTTAATAGAGAGGAAAAGAAGTATGATGGTGGTAAAGTGGAACTTGAATTGAATGATATTTTATCAATCTTATCATCAAGTGGTAAGGTAATTAATGGAACAACCAGAAAGATAATGGCGGAAGAAGATATGAACTTGGCTCACTACTACATTTTAATGCAGATTGAGGAGTTGGATCCATTTTTAAAGACTATGATGAGTTGTTTTTATCTCGAGTACGCATGTCTCATCGTGTAGCCAATTTTCTTCAATGGTTTAAAATCCAGGTCCAGATACTTAAAGAAAATAAAGATAGTAGATGGACACCTGAATTAAATGTCTTAGCAAAAAAGCCTTTCACTTATGCGTATTATCATTCTGGATTTATTGTAAATGGATTTAGATTCAGGACAAAATCCATGGATGCAACAAAGAGAACACAAATGAGTGTCTAACCTTGACTCAGTGTTAGATGGCTACTATGGAGAAATTATTGAAATTGTTGAGATCAATCTTATGCATGATATACGTGTTGTTCTTTTTAAGTGCAACTGATTTGATGTTTTTAACAAAGATATAGGATTCATCAAAGGCAAACATGGCTATATAAGTCTAAAATAGAATCGTAGATTGGGAACAGAAGAACCATTTACCCTTGCAAGTCAAGTTGAGCAGCTGTTCTTTGTTCCAGATAATTCTTGAAATAGATGATCATACCTATAAGAACAATGTCGAGGGATTATTATGATGTCGTAGAAGGATTTACAACTTCTGACAATAATAATAAAGCCTATCAAGAAGTTCTAGATGAAAATGATCCTTTACATTAAAAAATTATTCTAAAGGTATAAGACATTTCTCCTATTAAATAACTTTTTTTATAATACATATTCAATTTAATTTCTTTTTGCATGATAATTTAATTGCTTTTTATATAAAAATAATTTCTTTCTTTGCACAATAGTTGATTTTTTTTATAATAATCGTTTTATTTGGTTTTGTCTATCACCTAATGTTTTTGGTTATGTTAATTTTTAATGTAGATGGCATCAGAACGTCAGCCTCTTCGACGTACAAGACATACTTGTCATGCACGTCCCAATCTTGGGATTTCTGATATTGCTGGTGCAATGACTTTCCACTAAGAAGGTAATGAGGTGATATATTTTTTTGGTCAAGGATATTTATTTGTTACACTTTAATATTTTACACTTTTTTGATGTACTATATTTTATTCTAAATTTTTATACATTTGATGTCTAGTTGCTTGAGTTGTCGACGTTCCGTCAACATTCCTTGCCATTCATAGACATTCGAGCAACATGAAGATGAAGAGGTACGTTATATAGTAGTCTTTTAGAACTTTATCTGCATTTCTATGGTAGTGTATAGTAGTTGCAGGGACAAGTTGTCTCTCATTTATTAAGGCATTAGAAGTTTGAATATATATTAGGAATTAAGCTAAGTATCTACTGAATTATATATTTATAATTTCAAATTTTTTGTCCACCAAAATCAACCAACAGGTGCATGCAGATGTACTCTTTAAGTAATATATGTCTTTCTATATTAGATTATTTTGATGTATTGTATTTTATTATAAATCTTCATGTAGCTGACCTCCAATTACATAACTCATTGATGTTCAGCAGATACTACTCATCATTTAGGAGTATTTGAGTAGCCTAAAGATGAAGAGATAACAACATATAAAAGTAATTTTTTTCATTATATTTGTACCTTATTTTTTAAAAGGAATTGATTTATTTGATTTTTATACACCAACTAATGTATTATTTATATTTTTTTAGATGATTTTTGAATATACACTTTCTCAACATTCAAGAGAAACTCGTCATCAAACACGTCTATGTTGGAACTCCCAATCATACCACTCATGCAATGCTCTTCCAACAACAAGAAAATGATGAGGTGATATTTTATTTGTTAATGATTTTAAGTGTGATGCCTTTCTATTATAGATTATTTTGATGTATTGTTTTTTATTATAGATCTTTATGCTGTTGATTTTTGATCACATAATTCATTGACGTTCAATTGACACTATTCATGACAAAAGAGAATTTGAGCAGAATGAAGATGAAGAGGTAACATTATATAAAAATTAATTATTTTATTATAATCGTAGATTGTGTTTTAAAAATAACTAGCTACTTAACCCATGCTTGGCCATGGCAACATACTTGCTTAAATTATAACTAGTGTTTATCCTCGTACTTTGTATGAGAGGGTTCTATTTCTTTGAACCAAAACATGTCAGTTTAGAACATCTGAGAAATTATAATCCATAACCCTTTCTGAAGGGTGGGACTAATATATATGCTATTGGAAATGGATGATTCCTTTGCCTTGAAAGACGTTAGCATGTGAACGAGAGGAATCATTTTAGGCTTTTGATAGAGAGATGTATGTGAAAGCAAAATAGGGAAGAATATATATAATTGTGGGAAAGCTGGGGAAGAAAAGTATCTCGCCATATATTTATATGTTACCCACTACATATATTATCCTTGTGCATGGTTTAGTAAGAGATTTATATTCACCAAAGCATGCATGATATATAAACCCACTTCATGTTGGGGAGTAATTAAATTTAGTAGAATAAAAAATAGATTCCACAATTTCCTTTGGTATGTATGGCTCAACTATAGTGGGGGCTATTCCATTGATCCATTTCTTTTTGCTTCTTACTGAGATGCTTCTGATTGGACGTAGGACCATGTTTGTACTCTTCCATTCCCTGTTATGGTCACTGATTTCCATTCCCTCTTCCAACCCAAGACATGCCTTCTCCAAGTCCAAAGGGATCCAAGCACCCTCCCTCCAAACTCCTCTTCAAATCCCAACCCACAAAAGCTCTAGCTTGTACTTTATCCCAATAGATTTTTGATGATATAAAGAGCTTTCTTACAAGTAGAAAAAAAAGACAGCTGAAGATCAGGTGTCATCCCAACTGCATTGAAGATTTCAAAAGGTATATGTACAAGGCTCTGAACCAATTTAAGAACTAAAAAGCAAACTCAAGTCCAATACCAGTTGGACATGTGGGCTGGGCTTACACAAATTGTAAGAACCAGCAAGACAATACTGCATCCAATAACCAACAACGAATTAACAGACTTGCAGCATAAATTGTATTATAAACATACATTCCATGCTCTAATTTAGACTAAATATAGCAAATGCTTCCTTCATCCATCTCATCTACACTCTACTTTGGTTGATCTACCAAATTGGTTTGTCATGTTTTCATCCATAAGATCAGCGGGGAGGTTCTACAGGAACCATTTGTGGTTTATGATCTCAGCCATTGTTCTTTGCTGCCAGTTGACCATCAGATCACTGATTTGCAGATAGATCATGGTATCAGCGTGTGTTTTATATGCCATCTGTACATTAATAGGTGAGAGTTCATTTTCAATCTCATCTTCATCATAGTCATCCTCCATGAGTGTTTCCTGGTCTTCACTTCCAGTGATTCAATCTTAAATTTTTGAGGCTTCTTATAGCAATCCAAGTAGGCATCCATCTTTTCTAGATAGTAAAAAGTCTGTGCTTCCAAAGGCAAAATCACGGTATTAAGGAACCTTAAATAATCATCTGCCCATTCTGTGGGGAGAACCTAAGATACTGATCAATGTGGTATTAAGGAACCTTGAATAATTACCTGCACAAACAAATCCATTTGATAGATTGGGATGCTTGGGATCTTGAGAAATTACCTTGTGCCAAGTGAAGGGCTTACGAGTGAGATTTTGAGTTCCATCTTTCTTTCTTAGACTTGGAAGATTTTGTGGAATCTCTGTCCAGATAGAAACCTCTCCATTCCTCGCAGTATTATCTGATGAAGAAAAAGATCGTGTTGGATGCTTCTTTGAAGGGAATGAACTGATATTACCTGGTACGACCACTGATTTGCAGATAGATCGATGGTATTGTTGCCTCCAATCATTGAACCAGGCCACCTATGATCCCCGATGGTGTCTCATCGAACAATAATCCCTAATTCTATTCTCATTAATCCACAGTCAGGCATTTATTCAATTAAAACTGAATAGCTGTAACCAGGCTGGCTCATTAAAATTGTGATGACATTTAGTACATATTCCAGCTATAACAAGTTAATAGGATCACTACCTTTCAGTCAATCTTAAAACAACAGGTGGCTTAAGAGGAACCCCAACCAACATATCCTCTTGTTTGTATTATTTTTCTGATAATAGGACATGACCTTTCAAAGGTTTACCAATGTAGAGCCAAGCCTTCTACTACTACACAATCCTGAGATAGAACAACTTACCATCTTAGATGAAGTCCAATCCCTGATAGAAAATGCTACATCTAAAGAAAATCCCATCACTAGAATTACTAGATGATCACACAACTATCTATTACTCTTTGTGAGGCAAAATGTTCATCTTCCAACACCTGCTCGTTAATTTGTTTACCATTTTCGTTTTTATTGCCATTAATTCTGGCGAGAATATTTGTCGAAAACAGCCCCTTGAAGTCACATCAATGATTTTTCTTCCTTAAAACTCAAATTATTTCTCTGATGACTCCATACTTGTCTTCTCATTGCCAAAACATCATTTCAGATAGCCCAGAAAATGGGAAGAAAGAAACAATCAGAGCTTAGTAACTAATGAACAATATATAAGCGTAAAAAGGAAAGAAAAAGCCTTGAGAAACCACATATGCCAAAAGCTGCACTTGTACGGTATGTGGCTTATTTCATTAGTATAGCCTCATGAGTTATACTGGTCACAAATTAAATGGTGATTTAGCCTTGAGAAAAAGCTGCAGCTGCAGCTGGAATGGTTACATATAGATACCACTACTTTTATTTTGTGGATTGAAGGCATCATTAGCTGTTCCAGTTACCATGTTCTTCAGTGGATTGAAGGCAAGGCCTGCTACCATTAATTTATAGAGACATGCAAAGAAAGACATATAAGCCCCAACTGGTGAAGTGTCAAACGAGCTCAGGTTCAAGCACTGTGTAATATACACTTCAGTAATAATTATCAAGGCATGTAAAACTGAGTCTGAAACCACACTCGACATGGCATCTTGTGTGTCTTTAGACATGAGCAGATCTTTCAATTGCCATGTAGCAGCAGCTGCAAGAGCATAGTTTCTTAAAGCCTTGATGCAGTTGTTTCCAACAACGCTGTCTACACTCCTTTTAGTTAATAGATAGATGTAAGATTGATTAAATTGTTTCTTGTATATTGATTGTTTGTATTGAGACTTGTTTTACTGATGGTGTCATTCTGTCTGATATGATCCAAATGTGGCCTGATGTTGGTTGGTAATTGACGTTGGTTGAATGGGAAGCAAATAATGGAAGGTCCTGCAGTTCCCTTAGGCTGAAAACAATGTCCTCCCATTCTTGGTTTGGTTTGAATGGCATTCGCTGTCAGCCCCTGGTTTCCTTCCAAATGCTTGTAGACCTAAGGAGATTCGCTGACTCGACACATTTTTCCTTCTTAGATTCACAATTCCAAGTCCACCATATTGTTGAAAAAAACACATAAAGGAAATAAATAAATAAAAATATATGTATTTCCAACATTTTTGCATAGATTAAAAATATTAAATCAAGTAAGTCAAACATAATTTAGCAAGATCCAGAATAAAATAAAGAATAAATAACATGTAATAACACAAGTAAATAAAATGAAGAAAGGTTAGAGATCGAAGTGCTCATTAAGGACTTCCTGTAAAGAAGGTATCACCCCTTCACAATACTAGTGCATTGGGATCTGACGAACTTTTCCCAGGATACGACGATTCACCTCCAATATTTGGCGCACTCCAATCTTAGACGTCATCGAAAATCACCTCAAGAGAACGAAGTTGAGACAATTTGATTTCCAACCAAATTCCCGATTGATTTATCAATTTCATAGTTTGATCAACAAAAAATCTCTCATGAATCTCTCAATCTCCTTATGCAAGATCGATAAAAGTAAGTGAAGATTTTTCTACCAATCTCACGTCGAACGAATGCACCTTGAAAAAGAGATAAGAACGAGAGAGGGGGAGAGAGTGGAGAGAGCTTTTTTGCTCTTGTTGTGTGTCAAATGAGAGCCCCCTCATAGCTCTTATATAGAGCTCACAATCAGACGTTTATGTAAATTTTTGTTTTATGAAAATACGACAATTGATCTACTAATTAAATTCATTTATCGATCAAAATCAATTGATCGATCAAACTTAACTTTGTTGGTCGAGCAAACCAATTTATCAACCAAACTTAACTCATTGATCGATCAAAATAATTATCGACCAATTTTACCTTTTGATCGACCGATCCAGGTCAAAATCGTGAGATTAAAAATCCGTAACAAAAGAGTTCAAGTTCTAAGTTCTAAATTAATTCTCACTCGAGCCGAGGCTGGACGAGCACGTGTGCGTGCATGGTCCCCAACCCTACCTCTCACTCTTTGCTACATAAGCTATGGGAGGTAGAAGCTTTTTACACCTACCAAGAGATTTGCCTACTTCCAGTATGGGACTAAAAATCTCTTCCAAATCTTACCGATTTCAACATGAATTTCCATGTCACCATGTAACAATCACATCCCGATTGATGCAATTAGGCTCTCAAATCCAACATCCCCCCATAAATTCATCGTTGAAATTCATCAATAAATTCCTCGACTACCACACTCTGCTTTCAATAAAGGTACCTTCCGGTTTGAACACTCCCTAAGTCATTCACCTTCACCACTACAGGAATAAAGTAAAACTAGTCTTGAACTCTAGGCTTTTGATGTAGGGTGTATAGTGATGACAACAAAATGAAGTTCTTGGTGATAATCTTCAGGGTTGACGCTCTTAAGGGCCATGCACCCTATCTTGTTGTATGAGTGTAATCGGGAAAGACCCTATTTTCTTACTTGCGACCCACAGTAACACTCACATAGGTGATATTCTCAAAGGATGCACTGCCTACATCTTGCCATAAAGGCTTGAGCCCATTCAGAGCTTTTGCTCTTCCTAAATTTGCAGCTTAAGACACTCATGCTTCCAGGGATTACACTCAGATGCAAAAACATCTAACAATGAGTGCCGACCAATTTCTTATACAGCTTGTTGTTACCACACTGAACTTACTTTGTGGGATCTTCACTCAGTTAGGTTGGGTTGCTACTGTAGGTGAACTCCCAATGGGTCTCAGTCCCATCACAAGCCTAGACTTAAAAGCTAAAGATCTATCAAGTTCTTTAGCAAACGGATTTGCTGTGTTATCCTTGGATCCTATAAATTCCACAGCAATCATTCCTTAAGACACTAAATCCCTTACAAACTTGACTCTGATTTGGATGCTCCTTGTTTTCTAATTAAACTTTGAACTCTTAATTTTTGCTATAGTAGTCATGCTATCAAAATGCAAAGATATCGCAGGAATTGGCTTACCTACTATAGGGATTTTGTAAGAAGTCCCTTTAGCCATTCAACCTTAATTCTAATGGTGTCTAAAGCACATAACTCAGCCTTAAGGGTAGATCGAGCTAAAATGATCTGCTTTGCAGACCGCAAGGAGACTGCACCGTTTCTAAGGGTAAGGACATGCTTTGTAACAACATTACTCCCGGAATTCTCCATTTGATCAATCCAACTTGCATCACTATATCATTCCAAAACTTAAGGATATTTACCTTAATGCAAATTAAGGGAAACATTTCCTTTTAAGTACCTAAGTACTCGATCCAAGACATCCTAATGAGCATGGTCAGGACAACTTGTGTATCTACTCAACTTAGACACGGAAAAAGAAATATTTGATTTAGTATAATTAGCCAAATACATTAAGCTTCCTATAATCTATGAATATCTTAGTTGTGAAAAGGTATTCCAGTTTTATTTTTATAGAGAGTTTTTGATGAATCAAAAGGAGTGCATACAATTTTGCAATTTTCATAACCAAATTTCTCAAGAACCTTCTTAACACAATGAGATTAAGAAATAGCTTCCCCTCTGCTAATCGAATCAGTTTGAGGCCTAGGATCACATTTGCAACATCTATATCCTTCATTTCAAACTTACTACTCAAGAACAACTTAGTTTCATTCACAATTCTAATGTCTGATCCAAATAATAATATATCATCTACATATAGGCATAAGATAATACACATATCACCCTTAATCATAGAGTAGACACACTTGTTAGATTTGCGACCTACAACGCCAAAATACTGCATAGTCTTATCAAACTTTTCATGTCATTGCTTAGGTGCTTGTTTCAAATCATAAAGAGAATTAATAAGCTTGAAAACCTTTTTCACATTCCTAGGAGCTACAAATCCCTTAGGCTGGTCTATATAGATCTCTTTCTCAAGATCGCCATGAAGAAAGGTAGTCTTGAGATCTATTTGGTGGATAATGAAATCATAAATAGAAGTCAATGCAATAAGCATCCAGATAGTAATTATCCTAGTTACTGGAGAATAGGTATTGAAATCGATTCCTTCAATTTGCTTGAAACCCTTAGCAATATGTGTAGCTTTGTATTTTTGTAGATCCGTTAGGGCTGAGTTTTCTTTTAAACACCCACTTGCATCCAATAGTAGAACACCCTGGAGGTAAATTAACCAACTCCCAAGTGCCATTAGAGATGATTGAGTTGATCTCATTTTTAATGGCATATTTCCAGTGCTTTGCTTCAAAAGAAGCCATAGCATTATGATAAGTGGGGAGAACGTCCTCAATTTGGTAAGTAATAAAATCACTTCCCAAATCCTTGGCAATTCTTGGTTTTTTACTTCTCCTAGGTTAAAACTCTTCTACTTAATTGGGTTCGGAACGGGAAGAGCTAGCCCCCACATTAGACATGCTTTCCACTTGATCAGGAATAGAATCAGATGTAGTGGCTAAATCATCTGAAGTCATGTTTTGAGGTAATACATACTTGATAGAGAAGACATCCTAAAAAATGTAGCATTGCGAAGCTCAACAATAGTGTTAACATCTATGCCTAAAATCTTAGATTTTATAAAAAAAAATCTATAGGCATAGCTATTATCAACATTACCTAGAAAGACCGCGTCAACTGTCTTAGGTCTAAGCTTCTTCCTCTTGTGTTCTGGGACAACCACTTTTGCAAGGTAGCCCCACACTTTGAGGTATTTCAAACTTTGTTTCCTGTTTCTCTACATTTCAAATGGACACTTTCTTATGCTTGAGAGGAACTCTATTCAGAATATGGCATGCCGTATTCAAAGCTTCCCCCCACATGTAAGTAGGTAATTCTGAGCTTTGCAAGAGAGCGTTGACTATGTCAGTTATGGTCATATTTTTTTGCTCTTCTATCCCACTAGACTGAGGGGAATATGGGGTTGTCATTTTATGAGCTATACCAAAAACTTTAGTACTGTTTATCAAATAAGTTGGACGTATATACCCCTCCTCTATTTGACCTTAGTTTCTTAAGAGTTTTCTTAGTTTATGTCTCTACTTTTTTAAAGATGATGAATTTACTTAATGTCTCATCCTTAGACGTAAGCAAATACACATAACAATATCTATTATTGTCATATATAAAGGTGATAAAATATTTTTTATTATCCTTAGTCAACACACCATTAAATTCGCAGATATCCGTGTGTACCAAATTGTTACAAACGCGCTTTCAAGACGCCTTTTTAAGACGTTTGGGAGGTGGCCCAGATGTCTGACCAGACGTCTGGAACCCCTTCCAGACGTCTGGGATTTAATTTCTGCGGCACGAACTTTGCGTCTGCACGCCTGCGCGCGCAGACCTGCGAACGCCCTCTTTTACCCTCTCTCCTCCTGCAGGCGCAGACTGCGCTCTCTCTCTCTCTCTCTCCCCGCGCGGCCTTATAAGGCCCTTGCCCTCTCCCTCACTCTCATCTCCACCGCTTCCTTCTTCTTCTTCCTCCAGCCGGTGCGAGAGCGTGAGCGGCGACAGCGGCAGCCGTGGCGAGTTGCAGGAAGAGGTGTTGCGCGAGGGAGGAGAAGCTCGACCGTGAGGGCTCGAGCTTGCCGGGGCAGCTAGAACCGGCCGGCGGGGGAGCCGCGAGCGTGGAGCGTTGCTGGAGGGCTGCTGCAGCTCGAGTAGCAGGCAGACGAGGCGCGGAAAGGAAATAATAGCTGCCTGTAAATTGATTTAACAGCTGCCTGTTATGAATAAATGAACATCATTGAGAATATGGGTTGTATGAATGTGAAACTGAAAGGGTGAAACCTAAATGTGCTGAGTTAAAAGAGCTGGAACCCTACGGGGAGTTAGGAGTAAAACTCCTGGAAAGCGAATGAAATGGAACTGAGAAGGAAAGATGTGGAGGTGTGTTGTCTCTTGGGTGCGTAATGCCAGGGGAAGGACCTGTTACCTGCTTAGTGCAGAGCGGAGCCAGCCGCCCCAGGGACCCGGGGTTAGGTCTGGCCACTTTGTACCGACTTGTTGGCCCTCATGTACAGAGTACCAAGGAGAGCTACTAGTGTAGAGCGAGTACTAGCTACCCTACGGGTCCCGGGGTTCTGCTAGCTCACCTACTCCGACTTGTTAGGCCCACTGGGCAAACCAGGGTAGTCAGGCAAGCGTGCGCGGACTGTGGAGGGGCAAGGCCCCTGTTTGGTTACTGTGGAGGGGTTGGACCCCTGTTACTGAGAGGGCTCTGCCCTATACTGGTTCCGTGCTGTGCTTTGGGCGCACCCGTTAACGGAAACGACTGACCGCGTGCCAGTGCGGGGTAGCTACCCGTGCGTTTACCGCGCGTGCCGTAGTCACCGTTACGTCTATCAGTGACCTTGGGGTGGTTGACTGAGAGTAGGATCACCATGGGGGACTCTCCCGGCCAGGAGAGCACCACGTGTTACTTCTACTCTTCGGAAAAGACTGCAATCAAGATCGTTCCCACGAGGAACATTCGAGATCAAGTGAAGGATCTGAGAAATAGATAAATTGTGAAACAATAGAAAGACGTAAATAAAGGAAGAAAGAAAATAAAACAGCTACTGTACACTTTATTGGTTCTTTAGTTTAGCTTCCAGTCTACTCAGCGTTTCGCTGACGTGTTACACTCGTTACTTTTCAGGACCAGGTGTTGAGCAGCCAGGGTCAGCGGCTGCAGAGGACGCTGGGCCGAGTAGGGTCCAGTAGAGTTACCACTGTTCTTTTGTGCCCTTTTTGTTCCACTGTAGTGAGTAGTTCTTGTTACTCTCGGTACTTTTCTTTACTTGTAGTTCATGTTATGTTATAAATGTTGTTCTATTGTTGTGGTGGTACATGCTGTAGTAGTTGTTCGTAATGCTTTTGTAGGTTTTAAAGGATGTCACGTTGTAGTATAGCCAACAAAGCGTTCAAACAAATAGAGAATTTTATTACTCGAAAATCGGAGTATCCGAGGTCGAACACAGAGAGCAAATGGAATTTACTACTAATTAAAATGTAAATGAATACTCTAATTTACTCAAAACTGGAATTCAGAGGTATTTAAAAAAATAATTCAGGCAAAAGATTCAAATTGGACGTCTGATCCCAAGATCAGACGTCTTAAAAGTGTTTTCCCTTCTCCTTTTGATTATTCATCTTCTTTTGATCTTGCTTTCTTTCTTCTTATGTAGACTCTTTTTCTTCTTCGTCTTCTGTCTTGGCTTCTCTTCTTCTTTCTCTTCTCTCTTTCTGCTTTGCTTCTTTTCTTGCGAAGGCTTCTTCTTCCTGCCTTTGTTTCTTCTCCTGCGAAGGCTTCTTTCCTCCTCCTTCTCCTTTCTTCTCTTCTCTGCCTTGCCTTCCTTCTTCTTTGGTCCTTCTGTTCTTCCTGCCTTTCCTTCTTCCTTCTCTCGGCCAAGTCTTTCTTCCTAAACGTTCAGCCTGTGCCTACACAGATTAAAACCTATCCCTTTCCCTCTACCCGCGCGTCTCTCTCTCTTAGCAGTTCACTCAAGGACACTCTCCCAGAGCCACACAGATAATCGGGTCGGATCTCGCACCTGGGACCAGGCGCACCTGCAGGTGGGTGATGCGCGAGGAGTGCGTAGGTTAGGGTCGGGTCGGATCCCGCCAGATCCGCGAGATGAAATCGCGGACGAGGCGGGCGTGAGGGCAAGTGAGGGACCTCACCCCTGTGCTTTCGAAGGCGGTAAGCATAAAACACAAATTCAACTTATAGCATACCCGCGCCTCGTGATTCCACGATGTGGGACTAAAGGTTCTGCCCTGATTTCGCGCGCGCCCGCAGACCTGCGTGCAATCGCCACAGCTGCTGGCTTCGCAGCGCCCCTGGCTGGACTCGAGGCACTTTACAACGCTTGCCGGAATACGCAGCACCTGAAGCCTGGAGCTGCTGACGCCTGGAGCTGCTGCGAAGCTGCTTCAACCTTCGTCAATGGCGGCAGGAGCTGAGATCCTGTCAGACACAAAGCGAGCCTCTCGGCTCAATTAGACCAGCTAGGGACCTTCGCCGTAGCACGGCGAAGGTGCTGAGCCATGCTGCAGGCCGCAGGATGGCCTAGGCGTGCGTGCCTAGGTCAACTTGTGGCCAGATGTGTGGGGTTGTTCGGGGGGCTACTGTGGAGGTGCGGAGTGGCAGTGGAGGGGTGGAATGTGTTCCTGGTGGTGAGGCGGAGCTTACGAGATGGTTGGCGAGCCGTGTGGAGGGGCGGAATGGTGGGAGCGGCTCACCGGAGGTCGGTCGGTGATGTGGAAGATGAGGGTGGTCAGCATCGGTCGAGGGTCGATTAGATGAGATAACAGGGGGAAAACAGAGAGGGGACTACGGGGAATAGTTCTAACCTAATTGTAGGGACGAAGGAGGACGGAGGGCGGACAGCTGTACCTGCTATCGTCGGAGAAGACGCTGCCCAGTGGGGGAAAACGGCGGCGACGACGGGGCTGAGGCGGCATGCGCGGGTACTGCGTGACGCGGAGGAGAGTCAGGAAGATAACTTTGCCACTCGTTTTGTGGCAGAGCAAGGAGGGAGGGGAGGGGGGCTCGCCGGAGCTTGCTGGGAACTTTGGCCGGGCAGGAGGAGATGAATTGGAGGTGGAAACTCGGCCAAATCAAGCTAAAGATGAGCGGCCGGAGGTATGGGTTCTTTTATAGGCACTGGGCCGTGCTTTCAGAGCGTGGAGGGCACGCCTGTGCCTTTGATGGCTCGCCGGAGTAGGAAATAGGTTAAGATACCCAAATCCCTCCTGCCTTTGCACGAGAGATTGGGTTCACACCAGAGATTGTGATTGGCTTTAGATGGAAGGGAATTCCTCAGAGAATCTCCCTTCCATTTCTGGGAGGGAATCTCTGAGGAATCAGAGAGTAATCCCTCTCTAAATCTCGCCGGAGATCTGTTCTGTCCTAACAATGGCGGCAGGACCTGATTGCAAAGGTGGCGAGGAAATTAGGGGGCTCTCTGCAATGATTTCAAAAGATAGGGTCCAAATTGTGATTTGGGTGTACTAAATTGCAAAGTAGGTCAAGATGACCTCCCCTTAGGTCCAAATTTTGGTACAAACCTAATTTGGACCTAAGGAATCCAATGGTGAAGTTGAATTTTAGGTTTGACCACGTTTGACTGGATATTTTGCATAAAAACCCAAATTAAGTTAATTGATGAGCTTAGGACCTTAATCTAGGTCAAACTGGGTTCCAAAGGCCAAATTAAGTGTTCCAACCCCTAGAGGATATTTTTCCATGACTTTTAGAGGGTTTACTTGGTTTTTATCCTGACTGAAACCTTGTTAATTTAAGCGGGTCTGTTTTAGGGTTACCAAATGTCATTTAATTCCTAGATTACACATAAACCCATTTCTGATTGACTCAATCCACTTTTTATCTCATTTAGACCATTTGACCTATGTTTTGCTCTAAGAAAACCTTTTTATGCACTGCAATGGTAAAATTACAGTTTTACCCTTTAATTCATGTTTTCTTCTCAGAGCACTTATTCCTTTATTTAGGCCTTTTTCTAGGTTATGTAGGAGCTTTTATCTTCTTTATTAGGTCAAAATGAGCTATTTATGACTCATGATGAGGCTCTCATCAGTAGTTCTTTTTCTTACTGCTGTATTTTGTTACTGCTAGTTATATTTCATGTTGAATGTGGTTTATTTTACTGCTCTTTTGGTTACTTCCTCGTTGGACGACTAGGTAATGGGATTAGTCGAGTCGGTCCGGTTCTCGTGTCTCGTAGGGACTTGGGAATCGGGTCGTTACAAGATGGTATCAGAGCAAGGTCGTCCCGAGAAGTGAATCAACTGACTGGAAAATAACCAATTCACATGTCTATAACTAGAGTAGCCACCACAACATATCTTTTGACATGAGCTCTTAGACGTTTCCGTTAGGTATCGTTCCATATTGACGTGTTCTATTTTGTTTCGCGTCTCCTTGCAGGAGATGCCTCGTCGCAGGACTGGTGAGGCGGGCCGTGGGAGCGGCCGAGGACGAGGTCGGCGAGGTGGGCATGCCGTTGCCGACGCCTCAGTGGGCCAGCCGCTACTCCCGGGCGTCCAGGCCCAGGACCTCGCCCAGCTGATACGGGACATTGTGCGAGAGGAGCTCCACCCACCGCCCCGAGCGCCTCCCCCTGGGGCTGCGGAGGGGGAGTCCTCTATGGGACCACACGACGGACGCGGCGCTGGACACGGGGGAGGGGATGGGCCGCCGCCACCCACACCTTCCTCCGACACTTCTGTGCACGAGGCACCTTTGCCTGGAGGTGCACCAGCATCCCCACTGCAGCACCACTCCGAGCTCTTCGGACAGTTCCAGAAGCTGAAGCCCCCCTCCTTCAAGGGGGATGAGGACCCGACCGAGGCAGAGGACTGGCTCGAGTAGCTGGAGAAGATTTTCGACACCCTTCTTCCCCCGGTGGAGTGCCGCGTGGCCTTTGACACGTACCAGCTGGAGAGTGCGGCACACTGGTGGTGGAGGGCGATCAGGGGACAGGAGAGGGACGAGCCGACCTGGGACCGGTTCGTCGCCCTCTTCTGCGAGCAGTACTTTCCCCAGACGTGGAAGGACCAGAGGAGGCGGGAGTTCCACACTCTCCTCCAAGGGACGATGACCGTGAGTGCGTACCGCACGCGTTTCCTGGAGCTGTCCCGCTTTGCAGCGATAGCGGTAGCCACTGAGGAGTAGCGCCTTTGGGGGTTCACCGAGGGGCTCCGGGCTGCGATTCGGGGGTATGTCAAACCCCTGAAGCTTCCTACATTTTTGAGGGTGGTGGAGGCAGCCATGACTTACGAGGAGACTAACCTATCCGCCCAAGACATTGACGGCGGGCGGAAGAGGCCCTTTCAGCCAGACTTTTCACAGGGCCGGCGAGAGAGGAGACACATGGCGTCGCCAGGAGAGCCGTCACGTTTTGCAGGGCCATCCGTGGCCTTTGAGGGCCCTCGACAGAGGCCAGTCGCCAGCACCGGACCCCCGCCCAGCCGACAGCAGGGACCCACTGAGGGCGGGAGTCGGGTTCCCCTCTGTTACCAGTGTGGCCAGCCGGGCCACATCAGGAGGGACTGCCCGTCTAGGGTAGGAGGTCAGCAGATACTTCCTGTGCAGAGCACTGGAGGGCGCGCAGGAGGCCGCGGTTCCCAGGCGCGAGGAGGAGGACAGCAGTCACGAGGAGGGTACCGGCCAGCACCTGCCCGTCCGACGCAGAGTGCGGCTGCTTCATCCGCACCTAGAGCTGAGGGGTGTATCAACGCCTTGACACATAGGGATGCCAGAGCTTTGGGCTCGGTGGTGGCAGGTAAGGTTTCAGTTTCCGGCAGACTCGTTTACATACTTTTCGATTCCGACGCTACGCACTCGTTTGTCGCAGCCGGTTTCGCAGTTAGTTTGGGCAGGATTATCGCTGTTAGAGAATCCGTTCGTAATCAGAGGTCCGAGTGGTCAGCTGTTTGTAGCTGAGGAGGTGTACACGGAATGCGAGGTCAGTGTTGGGGATCATAGCCTGCCAGCTGACTTGATTATGATACAGATGGAGGACTTTGGCGTAATTCTGGGGATGGACTGGCTGTCCGCTTACCACGCCTTGGTGGATTGTTTTGAGAGGAAGATTGTCTTCTCCATGCCGGAGTTGCCTTCTTTCTAGTTTCACGGACAGCCAGTGGACAGAGGCTTCAGGTGCATTTCGGCACTTCAGGCGGCAAGACTTTTGAGCCAGGGGTGTGAGGGCTTCCTAGCTTGTGTGGTGGCAGAGCCCAGCCCTGTGGCAGACTTCCAAAGCATCCCAGTGGTCAGAGAGTACCCTGACGTGTTTCCAGACGAGTTACCGGGACTACCGCCCGAGCGCGAGATCGAGTTTGAGATCTCACTAGTACCAGGGACCAGCCCCATCTCCACCGCGCCATACAGGATGGCACCGCTTGAGCTACGAGAGCTCAAGTCTCAGTTACAGGACCTTTTGGAGAAGGGTTTCGTGAGGCCCAGTGCGTCTCCCTAGGGAGCCCCGGTACTGTTTGTGAAGAAGAAGGATGGTACCCTACGCCTTTGTGTGGACTACCGACAGCTGAATAGGGTCACCATCAAGAACAGGGCCGCTACAGCCGCTTCCAGTGCCAGAGTGGAAGTGGTAGAGCATCGCCATGGACTTGGTGGTGGGTTTACCTGTTACCCAGCGAGGACACGACTCAGTATGGGTAATTGTGGATAGACTGACGAAGACGACACAATTCATGCCGATCCGAGTCACTTTGGGACCAGCACAATTGGCAGAGAGGTATATCCGCGATGTGGTACGACTACACGGAGTTCCGCGGGAGATCGTTTCCGACAGGGATACCCGCTTTACGTCCCAGTTTTGGGCTGAGTTTCAGCCGGCCCTGGGGACGCGGTTGAGGTTTAGTACAACTTACCACCCCCAGACGGACGGACAGTCTGAGCGCACGATACAGACACTTGAGGACCTTTTGCGTGCCTGTGTACTGGACTGGAGGGGCTCTTGGGAGGAGCACCTGCCCCTGGCGGAGTTTGCATACAACAACAGCTATCACTCGAGCATCGGCATGGCTCCCTACGTGGCTCTGTACGGACGGAGGTGTATGGCACCCTTGAGTTGGGTTGAGGTGGGTTGAGGTGGGGACCAAGTGGGAGGTTGGCCCCAGGTTGATCCGGTAGAGTCAGGAGGTAGTCGAGCAGATCCACAGGGGACTTCGCACTGTCAGGAGCAGACAGAAGAGCTACGCGGATCGGAGACGCAGAGAGGTGCAGTTTGAGGTTGGGGACCACGTCTTCCTTCGTGTTTCGCCCATGAAGGGCCTACAGCGGTTTAGGGTGAGAGGGAAGCTCGCGTCGAGGTTCGTGGGGCCCTTTGAGGTCTTGGAGCGGGTTGGACTCATTGCTTACAGACTTGCCTTCCCTCCTCAGCTTTCTGGTGTGCACGACGTGTTCCACGTGTCCAACCTCCGGAAGTACGTAGCCGATCCCAGTCATGTACTGAGTCACGAGAGCGTCGAGGTGGGTGAAGACCTGACTACCCCGAGTGGCTAGTGCAGATTCTTGACCGAGCCGTCCGCTGTTTGAGATGAAAGCAAGTACCCCTGGTGAATGTTCTGTGGAGGAGCCAGCGGTACGAGGAGGCTACCTGGGAGCCTGAGGCGGCAATGCGGGAGCGGTACCCGGAGCTCTTCGTGGGTATGTCTTTCGGACCGGCTTCGGTCCTCTTTGAGTTTGTTATGTTTTTATATGACGTTTTTCCCGCACCCTAGTTAGTGCAAGTTTTCGGGATGAAACTTCCTTTGAGTTTGTTATATTGTTACAAACGCGCTTTCAAGACGCCTTTTTAAGACGTCTGGGAGGTGGCTCAGACGTCTGGGATTTAATTTCTGCGGCACGAACTTTGCGTCTGCGCGCCTACGCGCGCAGACCTGCGAACGCCCTCTTTTACCCTCTCTCCTCCTGCAGGCGCAGACTGCGCTCTCTCTCTCTCTCCCCACGCGGCCTTATAAGGCCCTCGCCCTCTCCCTCACTCTCATCTCCACCGCTTCCTTCTTCTTCTTCCTCCAGCCAGTGCGAGAGCGCGAGCGGCGGCAGCGGCAGCCGCGGCGAGTTGCGGGAGGAGGTGTTGCGCGAGGGAGGAGAAGCTCGACCGTGAGGGCTCGAGCTTGCCGGGGCAGCTAGAACCGGCTGGCGGGGGAGCCGCAGGCGTGGAGCGTCGCTGGAGGCCTGCTGCAGCTCGAGAAGCTGGCAGACGAGGTGCGGCGCGGCCGTGCGTCGCGGGCAGAGAGCGAGTCGAACTCTGATTCTGGAAATTTTTCCAGAATCAGAGGTCTGGGCTTCCAACCAGACGACGGTGAAGACGTCTGGAAAGTAAGTTATTTTCGTCCTTCGTCCTTTTCTGCGACCCGTTGTACTGAGAACGATGAGTGGGTACGTGCAGGTTCTGAGATTCGCCATCCAACGCGAATTAGACGTCTGGCCGCAGTGCCAGACGACGGGAAGGACTTCCAGACGTCTGGGGTGACCATCGGGCGTCTGGCCTAGACGTCTGGGAACTAGGCCAGACGCCCCTGCAAGCTTCTGGACGTCTAAGAGACTACGCAGAACAAAGGTACCATCTGACCCACATTTTAAGACGTCTGGAAGAGGTTCCAGACGTCTGATTTTGGACTGTTTCGTCGTTTTCGACTCATTTAGGGCTCGTTCGGAGTCCGTTTTCCTCGTTTCGAGTTGCGTTCTTTTCGGAATAAAATCCTCTACCCGTCTACCGTAATTATATACTGTTCTGAGAAACTCCTTGTGTTTGATCCTTTTGATAGGACCTCGTTCCATTGCAGTCCCGTGGGTTGCAGAGGCGCGCGGGATTTCCGACCACGCCCCCAGTACTCCCGTTGTAGCTGGTAGAGTGGCTTTAGAAATTATTAACATAATTTGTTATAATTATGGAACAATTGATAGAACCTAGGGCATTGCATGAAGCCTAGGAATGAGAAACCAGATTGAATGATAGATCCTAGGGTATTGCATAAATCCTAGGGCTGGAAAACTAGATTGAATGATAGATCCTAGGGTATGGCATGAATCCTAGGACTGGGAAACTAGTGAAATGAATATAGATATTGCAGTCTTGGAAACTGTGGAAAGGAAATAATAGCTGCCTGTAAATTGATTTAACAGCTGCCTGTTATGAATAAATGAACATGATTGAGAATATGGGTTGTATGAACGTGAAACTGAAAGGGTGAAACCTGAATGTGCTGAGTTAAAAGAGCTGGAACCCTATGGGGAGTTAGGAGTAAAACTCCTGGAAAGCGAATGAAATGGAACTGAGAAGGAAAGATGTGGAGGTGTGTTGTCTCTTGGGTGCGTAATGCCGAGGGAAGGACCTGTTACTTGCTTAGTGCAGAGCGGAGCCAGCCGCCCCAGGGACCCGGGGTTTGGTCTGGCCACTTTGTACCAACTTGTTGGCCCTCATGTACAGAGTACCAAGGAGAGCTACTAGTGTAGAGCGAGTACTAGCTACCCTACGGGTCCCGGGGTTCTGCTAGCTCACCTACTCCGACTTGTTAGGCCCACTGGGCAAACCAGGGTAGTCAGGCAAGCGTGCGCGGACTGTGGAGGGGCAAGGCCCCTGTTTGGTTACTGTGGAGGGGTTGGACCCCTGTTACTGAGAGGGCTCTGCCCTATACTGGTTCCGTACTGTGCTTTGGGCGCACCCGTTAACGGAAACGACTGACTGCGTGCCAGTGTAGGGTAGCTACCCGTGCGTTTACCGCGCGTGCCGTAGTCACCGTTACGTCTGTCAGTGACCTTGGGGTGGTTGACTGAGAGTAGGATCACCACGGGGGACTCCCGGCCAGGAGAGCACCACGTGTTACTTCTATTCTTCGGAAAAGACTGCAATCAAGATCGTTCCCACGAGGAACATTCGAGATCAAGTGAAGGATCTGAGAAATAGATAAATTTTGAAACAATAGAAAGACGTAAATAAAGGAAGAAAGAAAATAAAATAGCTACTGTACACTTTACTGCTTCTTTAGTTTAGCTGTCACTCTACTCAGCATTTCGCTGACGTGTTACACTCGTTACTTTTCAGGACCAGGTGTTGAGCAGCCAGGGTCAGCAGCTGCAGAGGACGTTGGGCCGAGTAGGGTCCAGTAGAGTTACCACTGTTCTTTTGTGCCCTTTTTGTTCCACTGTAGTGAGTAGTTCTTGTTACTCTCGGTACTTTTCTTTACATGTAGTTCATGTTATGTTATAAATGTTGTTCTACTGTTGTGGTGGTACATGCTGTAGTAGTTCTTTTTCTTACTGCTGTATTTTGTTACTGCTAGTTATATTTCATGTTGAATGTGGTTTATTTTACTGCTCTTTTGGTTACTTCCTCGTTGGACGACTAGGTCTTGGGATTAGTAGAGTCGGTCCGATTCTCGTGTCTCCTAGGGACTCGGGAATCGGGTCGTTATACAAATCTAGAACCTAGGTACCTTTAGTGATAAAGTGAAAAGGCTTCGTAGTTTGTTTAGCTTGCACACATATCTCGCATTTCTTAGTTTTATTTATGATGTACTCAGGAATCATATTTAAATATTATCGTTCTTTTTAAAGAATTGAAATTTACATGACCTATTCTACCATGTCATATATCATAAGATTCAATATTACTGCAAATAGATTGAATCGAATGACATTATTTAGAGCATTTTTAGATGATGCATCCACATCACATTTCACTCTAAATAAAAAATCAAAATATGCAAATACCCATTTCCAAAGAATGTTTCATGTCTTAATGTAACAACTTTATTACATTTAAAGTTCAGTTCAGAACCCTATCTAACTAACAAGGAACCAGAATGAACATTCTTTTTCATAGTAGGAACGTGCAACACCCTACGCAATGTCTGGACTCGCCCCAAGAAAAACCTCAAGTCCACGAGTTCGGGTCCCAGCACCTTGGCTGCGGAATCGTTCCCTATCTGCACAATTCTGCCACCGCAGGCTTGATAGGAAGAAAAAAATAATCTATCAGTACAAATATGTATATTGGCTCTAGTATCTACGAGCCATTCAGTAGGATCGTGAATAAAATAAAGTTCGGGTTTTATTGAGACATACCTATCACTAGGGCCGGCTTCCTCGGTGATCACATTCACCTGAGGATTCCCTTATGTGGTCTTTTGTTGAGCTTTGTTAGGACAGCCCTTCCAGTGCCCAACCTATCCACAGTGTCAGCATGATTTGTTGTTGGATTTCTTCTAGATCTTGGGTTTGGTCTTCATTTTATTTTTAATGATCTTATTTTTATTCTCCTTGTCCTTAGATGTCATGGCATTCACCTTAGACTCCAAAGGTAGTACAGGATTCTGTTTCCTATGCTCTTCCTCAATAGCAATGGTTATCATCAAATTATCAGAGAAATTTTTTCCTTCCTTTACTTGAAAGTCATCTCGAAGTCCTCCCAAGATTTAAGAAATTTCTAAATGATAGACATGATTTGAAACCTTTTAGGAAGCTTCATTTCAACCTTTGCTAAATCATGGAGCTATAACAGAAATTCATGTGCCTGCTTCAATACCGATTTACTCTCAGTCATTTGGAATTTAAGAAATTTTGCAACAGGGTATTTTTTAATATCAAGATCCTCGGTGTTATACTTCTTGTCCAACTCCTCCTATAGCCCCTTTGCAGTGGACATGGATGTGCTGTAGACATTAAATATCACATTGGACAAAGCTAATAAGATACAACCATGACAAATGCGGTTGCACTTATTCCACACATCCATCGCCTTTTGGCCTTCAGGAGTGGATTTTTCCTTATCCAAAATTAGGCATTTGATTTTCAATGCCGAGATTAAACTAATTGTGGTCAACCAAATCCTCATGCATTGTTGCCAACTCTTGAAATTTTGCTTACCAAATTTCTCGAACATATCAAATAAGTCTACACATAATTTAAAAGTCATTTCCGACATTACAAATATTTTAAATCTAAGTGATACCTGCTCTAAAATTGTTGAAAGAAATGTATAAAGGAAATAAATAAATAAAAACATATGCATTTCCAATATTTTTGCATATATCAAAAATATTGAATCAAGTAAGTTAAACATGATTTGGTAAGATCTAGGAAAAATAAAGAATAAATAACAAGTAATAACACAAATAAGCAAAATGAAAAAATGTTAGAGATCAAAGAACCCATTAAGGATTTCTCTTAGAGAAGGTTTCGCCTCCCCACAATACCGGTGTGTCGGGATTTAACGAACTCCTCCTAGGATACGACGATCCACTCCAATATTCAGTGTACTTAGATCTTGGACGTCCTCGAAAACCACCTCAAGAGAATGAAGTCGAGACAATTTAGTTTCCAACTAAATTCCCAATTGATATAATAATTTAATGGTTTGATCTACCAAAAGCTTCTCATGGATTTCTCAATTTCCTTGTGCAAAATCGACAAAAGTAATTGGAGATTTTTCGACTAATCTTACGTCAAACGAACACACCAAGAAAGGGAGACAAGAATGAGAGAGGGGGAGAGAGTGGAGAGAGCTTTTCTGCTTTTATTGTGTGCAAATGAGAGCCCCCTTGTGGCCCTTATATAGAGCACACAACCAGACATTTATGAAAATTTTTGTTTTATTGAAATGCGACAATTGTTCAACTAATTAAGTTCATTGATCGACCAAAACCAATTGATTTATCAAACTTAACTTTTTGGTCGAGCAAGCCAATTGATTAACTAAACTTAACTCATTGATAGATTAAAATAATTAATCGACCAATTTAGGTCAAAATTGTGAAATTAAAAATTCATTGTAAAAGAGTCTAAGTTGTAAGTTCTAAATTGATTCTTACCCGTGCGTGGTCCCCTACCTCACCTTTTTACGCTTTGCTACATAAGCCATGGGAGGTAGGAGCCTTTTACACCTACCAAGATGTTTGTCTACTTTCAATATGAGACTGAAAACATCTCCCAAATTTTACTGATTTCAACATAAATTTCCATGTCATCATATAATAAATGCATTTTTATTAATGCCATTAGGTTCTCAAATCCAACAAATATTCCCCTCTCACAGCTACAGGAAGATGGAGAAGATCCTAGCAGTAGTATTGAACAGAATCCATGTCACATGGGTAGCTATCATGGATGTTGACAAAACATTCATGAGATAGTTATCAACTCTAAGTTTTTGCAAAAAAAGGATGGATGTATCTCTATTCATTTCATTTGTTCATTCTGTAGCCACATCACCTCTTTGAATGGTTCAAACTTCCCTATGATGGTCAACCCTCCACATCTTTGATTCCATGCTTCCACACATGTATTATTGCTTTCAGTGAACAATTTATGCAGTCACGGAGAATGTGTAATGGTACGAAGTTGTTCCTTCTTATAGTTAATAGTGTTTAAGGTTTAGGAAACATGCAATGGTGGTTATTTTCGGTGAATTTGGGTTGTTGCATCGTGCTCCTCCTGAATAAAAAAGGCTCCTTCTAAACATCATCACTACCCCAAATTTGCATCAAATTCTTTTTTCTGAAACAATACCAAGCATATTTTATATTTCCAAATTTTCTTAGGTTGCAGATCATTCAAAATAATATCCAATTTATTTTTGTCAATGACACGATTAGAACAAGCATCAGCAATTTTCAAAGATCAGGAATATGCCTTTCCCCTTGAATCAAAGGACCATGATAACTCCAATCCTCTGCCCAGAAGTCCAAACCTTCGTTGTCAATGTGCCAAATAGTATGTTTCTTCCGTTAGAGCAAAGGTTTTTTTTTTAAATTCTCCTTATTTAAATCTTCTTATTAGTATCTTCATACCTTCTCTTCATGAAAACAATCCAAGGAAACTCTTTGGAATAATATCTCCATAACATTTTCATTCTAAGAGCCATCATAACCCCATGCAACCTTCTAATGCTTAAAACAGCTTTAGAAATGGGCTTACAAATAGAGTCCCAACTATCAAATGTTTTCCTTGTGAAATGAATTATTAAATGATCAATTGTGTTTGTGCTTATTGGTGATCTATTTTTATTATTATGGTGTCTTTCTTTCATGTTATTTGGATTTTACTTAACTAATTGCTACTAATTCATAATTAAATTCACCTAAGTTAGATTGCTTACATAGATATTAGATTGATTAAATTATTTTTTGTATACTAATTAATTTGCTTTTTATATGATTTTAGATAGCCCCAGAGCAAGTTGAAGGTGAGGTGAGAATTTCATAATCTATTTTTTTATTGTAATAGTTGATTATTTTTTAATGATAACAACCAATTTTTGACTTACGTTAATTTGTTTTTGTAGATGACTCGTACACACTAGAAAAGAAAACAAGGAAAGGTATGCTGTAATTTCGTTTATAATTTTGCACCTGATGAGTCAAATTTTGTTAAGATTGAGGAAGGTGTTAGTGTTAGATTATATAGTTAAAAAGTTTAAAAGTAAGGTGGAGAAATTATCTCATGGCATTACTAATCACATGCAGAGGTTTTAGAATCAATGTGATGAAGGAGATGAAGATAAAACTTTTAAAGTGATTATGAGTATAATTTCTTATATTTAATCATTACTTCAAAATAAATTTTTTGTTATAAATGTTGATAAGTTCTAGCGGATTGATTTTGCAGGAAGTTTTTCATTGGGAAAATAATTCTTATGTCAAATGATAAATTATGAGACCGGTAGCCAAACTACATCACAATTATCGATACAAGTTGAAGGAAAAAGTGAGTTGGAAAATAGTTATAATTTTAACATTTATCTTTTTGATGTAATAATTGATCATTGATTTTTTTATAGTACTTTAATAAAAATGTTCCTATCTTGAAGATACTTGTTAGAGTACCTAATGATGTACATCCAGATGATTGGCATAACCTAATAGATCATTGGACTAGTGACAAATATAAGGTAATTATTTGAAATCGATTTTAAGTATAAATAATTGTAACTTTGTACCTTGAGATTTCATTGTAAGCCTTATTTTTTTAATTTGTTTTAAAGTCTTTAGTGTAGTTTACCTACTAGGAGGAGGTGACGTAATAAATTGCATAATAGAATATAAACAATCCCAAAAAAAATTCAATCACACAATGTACACAATTATATTTAGGTGAAAACTCAAACTGGGTGAAAACCACCACCTAACCCTCTCGAGTTAGGATTTCCCGATCAACTAAGTGATCAAATCCACTAAACGAATCACTTAAACGAGGGTGATTCAACCTCAATTACAACCATGCTATTTTATACGAGGGTAGCGTACCTCAAACCCCTTCTCTTCACGAGAAGGATATTGGCTCACGAAGGAGACGGGAATTCGCAAAGCGAATACCTAACCAAAGTAACAAAGATAAATAACGACAATCCTATAAAGCCAACAAAGATTTAAACCTAGCTTCTATAGGAATTAGGAAACTCCCCTTTGATGGAAGTGCGTCGAATCGATGTTGCGGGTGCATGACCCACGCAACGGCGCAACGTCGCTCTCGTGAACTACGGCGGGAGAGCAGGTGCGCAAAGGCTTGATGCTCTCTAGATGAAGAACTTAAGCTTGGAGAGCAAGGGCTTCTCTTGGACACAAAAGAGTGGAAATGCTTGTTCTTGGTGTGTCTAGGTGTGTTTCGGTGTGCAAGAGGTTCTTCTTTTTTTATAGAGGCCTTAAGAAGGCTTTGAAAGGCTTTGGAAAGCTTCCATAGCCGTTGGGTGCAAAGCCCAAGAGAATCAGACCGAAATCAGGATCAATCATTGTACTGACAGGGTTATCAGACGTCTGATCCTAGCATCAGACGTCTGGAAATCCAGTTTAAGACATCTGGGAACAAAGTCAGACGTCTGATTTTAGGCAGGTTTCTTCCTGACTTGAATTAGATCTAAATAGGGTTCTAGTGCAAGTCCATCAGATGACATACAGGACGTCTGGAACTATGTCTGGACGTCTGGAAACCTACTTTTCTGCGGGAATGGATTTCCAAGAGAGTGCAATGGCTAGAAAATCTCTAAGAAGAGATTTTCGGGTCAGCCAAGGGAAAACGGTCATGTATTAGACCTCTGGAAACGCTTACGGACGTTTGATAAGGCTCTAACAGTCATATCCTTCAGTGTTTGTTAAGCCAGCCAACGGTCCACTAATTGGACGTCTGGCAAAGTCATCAGATGTCTTCTAAGACGTCTGGATTAAGGTCTGGACGTCTGATTTCATCAAACAGAACTAAATAAGTCTATCCTAAATGTTTTCGGACGTCTGAGTCAACAGTCAGACGTCTTAAAACTCATTATCAGACTCTGATTTTCGGATTAGACGTCTGAAAAGGCTGTTTGAACCCTATATTGGTTTTATAAGTTCTCTACAGAAAACCTAAGTATCCTAGGGTTGTACAGGTGTTCCTAGAACTACTGTTAGGGTACTTTGAGGCTCTTTAACATGATGTTCTAAGGAACAAAAAGAGCAAGGAAATGAAGAGAAAAGTACATGAAAGAAATAAACAGAATTCTATCATATTCTTCTTGTCCTTCCATCTTCAGTTTATTTCTCCTCGCGAATCTCCTCTGTTCTCCATCAAGCTCCTCCAACCGTCCTGGATGCGAGCTTGAACTCCGTCTAATCACGTCTTCATTTGCAATTGACCTGAAATCTAAGACTCCAAGTGTAAATGTTAAATGACACGTGTTTTGTTATTATCAAAACAAACGATCGTGGTGCTCTAGTACCAACAATCTCCCCCTTTTTGTTGATGACAAAATCATAATAACTTAAAAATATTCTCCCCCTTTTTGACATTATCAAAAAGGTTTAATTGATTTTAAATTATCTATAACTCCCTCTTAAAACATGCTCTTCTACGAATTTCTTTTAACAAGAGTAATGTCCTCCCCCTTTTTGTAGCAGCAAGATAGCTATTATTTTTCTCCCCCTTACTAAAGGAAATTTAGCGAACTTGCATCTCCCCCTTAAAAATTTACAATTAGCTCATAATTTTTTAACTCCCCCTATCTAAATGCTAATGATAAAAAGATAGGGTAAAGAATTTTTACCTCACCTATCATGGCCAATAAAATGGCCCAAATGGTGGTGGTGGATGCCACATTGGATGGGGCTCCCAACCATAGCTTGGAGGCCCGGGCATCGGCGCCGGTCTCCAGTCTAGTGGTCAATGTGCGGCGGGTCCATCATTTGTTCACCATCTCATCGGTCTTCTTATTCTCCTCCTTGGTCTACTCCTTGGTTCTCCAAACACGAGTTGACCAGCCTTGAGCTTATAGGTCCAGTCCTTTGTGTTGTAGTCTTTATGACCTACAAAACGAGATTCCAATTCTTTCTTCGGTATCCAAGTGAGCTTGGATCTGGATCTGTTAGCGGGTCTCCTTGACGGAGATACTTTCTCAACCTTAGGGCTATAAAAATTATCTACTTTGTTGATTAATTTGCTAGAGTTTTCCCTAAGACATGTAATTTCTTTTTCTATAATATGTATCTTAGTCTTTAAATAAAAAATTTCTAACTTTAAACTACCATTTTTTCAATCAATTTAGTATTTTTATTTATTAAATTTTTATTTTCTAATAACAGGTTATTATCCTTAAGATTAGTTTCTACGTCCTTGAGTTGTTTTTCTAACCTATCATTTTCATTTTTAAGAAAACTAAGGTTCTTTTTAATGTTTTTATTTTCTATCTCAAGTGCTTTACTAACTTCAAAAAGCTCATTAAATGCATCTTGTAAATCGAAATTTACCTCGTTGTCGGAGTCGCTTCCGCTTTCGCTATCGCTATCACTTCCTCTAGCCATAAAACCAAAGCAAGCGGTTTCTTCTTTAGACTTTTCTTCTTCTTCCTCTGAGCTCAAATCGTCCCAAGTGGCTTGGAACGCCTTCTTCTTAGATTTCTTTTCCTTTTCCTTCTTCTTCTCCTTTTTGAGAAGAGGGCACTCTAGTCGTAGGTGCCTTTTCTCGTTGCAGTGATAGCAACGTCTCTGGCTTTTCTTCTTCTCCTTTTTCTCTTTCTTTGATTCCCTACAAAACTTGGAAAATTTCTTAAGTAAAATTTTAAATTCTTCGTCGTCAGAACTTACCTCGCTGTCCGACAAGACTCTGAAGGTGAGAGTCTTCTTCGATTTAGGCTCCGGTGTATCCTTCTTTTTCTGCTTTAACTTTGTCTCGTAGGCCATTAGATTGCCTAGGAGATCTTCCATGTTGAGCTCCTCCACTTCGTTCGCCTCCTCGATTGCGGTGACTTTCTGTTCCCACTCCGGTTCGAGGGAACGAAGAAGCTTCCCTTGAAGCTGCCCCTTGATGAAAGTCTTCCCTAAAGCTTTCAAATTATTTACAATGAGAGTGAACCTAGTGTTCATCTCACTTAAAGATTCGTTAGGCTTCATAGAAAAAGATTCAAATTCTTGAGAAAGTAAATTTATTTTAGAAGTTTTTACCTTAGAGGTACCTTCGTGAGTTACCTCAAGTGTGTGCCAAATCTCGTATGCGGTGGTGCATTGTGAGATTCTGTTGAACTCCTCCGGGCTGAGCGTGCATTAAAGGGCTTTCATGGTCTTTGCGTTCAAAGAGAGCTCACGAATTTGTTGTTGCGAGTAGCCTCCCATGGGTTTCTCTATGATCTCAAATGGCGTCTGTTATGAATGCGCGGCTTCAGACGTTATTTAAGACGTCTGGGAGGTGTCCCAGACGTCTGACCGGATGTCTGGAACCCCTTACAGACGTCTGGGATTCGGTTATTTTCGGCACGCGTATTCGTCTGCACGCTCAGACCTGCGAGCGTCTCTCTCTCTCTCTCTCTTTTTCCCTCTCCCTCCTGCGCCCTCTGTTTTGCTCTCTCTCTCCTCCTTGCGCGGCCTTAAAAGGCCACGCCCTCTCCCTCACTCTCGTCACCTTCGACCCCTTCCTCTTCTCCTTCCAGCCGGTGCGCGAGAGCGAGCGCGAGTGAGCGGCGGCAGCGACAGCCGCGGTGAGTGTGGGAGGAGGTGCTGCGCGTGGGAAGAGGCGCTCGGCCGTGAGGGCGAGCTCGCCGGGGCTACTAGGGTCGGCCGGCAGGGGGAGCAGCAGACGCGGGGTGACGCGGGAGGCCTACTGCAGCTCGAGCAGCAGGCGGACGAGGCGCGGCGCGGCTGAGCATCACGAGCGGAGGGTGAGTCGCTCCCTGGTTATGGAAATTTTTCCAAAATCAGACGTCTGGGCTTCCAACCAGATGGCGGGGAGGACATCTGGAGGACTGTCCAGATGTCTGAAAGGTGAGTTACTTCCGTCTTCCTTCCTTTTCTTCGACTGACTGTATTGAGAGAGAGAGGAAATGGGTACGCGCAGGTCTTGATTCGCCATTTAACGCGAATCAGACGTCTGGCTGCAGTGCCAGACGACGGGAGTGTTACGAACGCGTGCCCCAGACGTCCTTTAAGACGTCTGGGAGGTGGCCCAGATGTCGGACCAGACGTCTGGGATCACATCCAGACGTCTGACCAGACGTCTGGGATCTCATCCAGACGTCTGGAAATCAGTTATTTTTGATACGCGCGGGTCGTCTGCGCACCTGAGCGCGCAGACCCGCATATTCGTTATTCCCTCTGTGGCTGCAGACGCCCTGCCGTGATTCTCTCTCCTCCTCGCGCGGCCTTAAAAGGCCACGCTCTCCCTCCCGTCGCCTCCACCCCTTTCCTCTTCTCCTTCCAATGCACGAGAGCGAGCGCGAGAGCGGGCGCGAGGTTGCTGCGGCGGCGACGGCTGCAGTGAGCGCGGAGGGGGTGCTGCGTGCGAGAGCGGCGCTTAGCCGTGAGGGCGAGCTTGCCGGGGCTGCCAGGGTCGGCCGGTGGGAAGCGCAGCGGGCGCGGAACGACGCGGGAGGCCTGCTGCGGCTCGAGCAGCAGGCGCACGAGGTGCGACGAGGCGCGGCGTCGCGAGCGGAGGGCGAGTCGCGCCCTGGTTCTGGAAAAATTTCCAGAATCAGACGTCTGTGCTGATAGCCAGACGGCGGGGTCGACGTCTGGAAGATTGTCCAGACGTCTGAAAGGTGAGTTTTCCGTCTTCTTCCTTCCTGTCGACTGACCGTACTGAGGGAGAGAGATGGGTGTGCGCAGGCTCGGTGATTCGCCATCCAACGCGGATCAGACGTCTGGCTGTAGTACCAGATAGCGGGAGCGACCTCCGGACGTCCGGGGTGACCATCGGACGTCTGGGAGCTAGGACAAACGTCCCCGCAGACTTCTGGACGTCTGGGAAACCACGCTGAATAAGGTAATTCTCTGATCCACTTTTTAAGACGTCTGGAAGAAGTTTCAGACGTCTGATTTTACACAGTTTCGTCGTTTTCGACCAGTTTAGGGCCCGTTCGGGTTCCGTTTTCCGCGATTCGAGTTGCGTTCTTTTTGGAATTAATTCCTCTACCCGTCTACAGTAGCTATACACTGTTTTGAGATACTCCTTATGTTAGATCCTTGTGATAGGACCCCGTTCCGTTGCAGTCTCGGGGGTCGCGGAGGCACGCGGGATTCCCGACCACGCCCCCATTACTCCCGTTGTACCTGGTAGAGTGGCTTTAAGTTATTAATAAAATATGTTAAATTATGGAACCCTAAATAGAACCTAGGACATTGCATGAATCTTAGGAATGAGAAATAGATGGAATGATAGCTCCTAGGTGTTGCATGAATCCTAGGGCTGGAAAACTAGATTGTATGATAGATCCTAGGATATGGCATGAATCCTAGGATGGGAAAACTAGTGGAGTGTATAATACTGCAGTCTTGGAAAATGGAAAGAGATATAAAGCTGCCTGTAATTTGAATTAACAGCTGCCTGTTGTGAATAAATAACGTGGTTGAGAACATGGATTGTAAGAATGTGAAACTGGAAAGTGAAACCTGGATGTTTGAGTAAAAAGGATGGAACCCTACGGGGGAATTAGGAGTGGAACTCCTGGAAAGAGAAAGGAATGGAACTGAGATGTAGTTGTGTACTGTCTCTTAGGTACGTAGTACCAAGGGAAGTACCTGTACCTGTTTAGTGCAGAGTGGGGCCAGCCACCCCAGGGACCCGAGGTTAGAACCGGCCGCTCTGTACCGACTTGCTGGCCCTCGTGTACGTAGTACTGAGGAGAGCTACTAGTGTTAGGAGGGCACTAGCTACCCCACGGGCCCCGGGGTTGTGCTAGCCTCCTACATCGACTTGTTTAGGCCCACTGGGGCAAACCAGGGTAGTCAGGCGAGGGTGCGCAGACTGTGGAGGGGCAAGGCCCCGGTTTGGTTACTGTGGAGGGGTTGGACCCCTGTTACTGAGAGGGCTCTGCCTTGGACTGGTTCCGTGCTGTGCTTTGGGCGCACCCATTAACGGAAACGACTGACCGTGTGCCAGTACGGGTTAGCTACCTGTGCGTTTATCGTGCGTGCCGTAGTCACCGTTACGTCTGTCAGTGACCTTGGGGTGGTTGACTGAGGGTAGGATCACCACGGGGGACTCTCCCGGCCAGGAGAGCACCACGTGCTACTTCTACTTTTTGGAAAAGACTGCAATCAAGATCGTTCCCATGAGGAACATTCGAGATCAAGAAAAAGATCTGAGGAATAAATGAAATAGTGAGACAATTGAAAGATGTGAATAAAGAAAGTAATCGAACATAACAGCTACTGTACACTCTACTGTTGTCTTTAGTTTAGTTGCCACTCTACTCAGCGTTTTGCTGACGTGTTACACTCGTTACCTTTTTGAGGACCAGGTGTTGAGCAGCCAGGGTCAGCGGCTGCAGAGGACGCTGGGCCGAGTAGGGTCCAGTAGAGTTACCACTGTCTCTTGTACCTCTTTTTGTTACGTTGTAGCGAGTAGTTCTTGTTTCCGCTGTACTTTCTTTACCTGCAGTTCAAATTATATTATGAATGTTGTTCTGCTGTTGTGGTGGTACATACTGTGGTAGTTTCTTTCCTTACTGCTGTACTTTCTTACTGTTAGTTATATTCATGCTGAATGTGGTTTATTTTACTACTCTTTTGGTTACTTCCTCGTTGGACGACTAGGTCTTGGGATTAGTTGAGTCGGTTCGGTTCTCGTGTCTCGTAGGGACTCGGGAACCGGGTCGTTACAGGAGCGACTTCCAGACGTCTGGGGTGACCATCGGATGTCTGGGAACTAGGCCAGACACCCCCGCAAGCTTCTGGACGTCTGAGAGACCAAGCAGAGCAAGGTAACCCCTGATCCACATTTTAAGGCGTCTGGAATAAGTTCCAGACGTCTGATTTTGCACTATTTCGTCGTTTTTGACCCGTTTAGGGCCCGTTTGGGTTCTGTTTTCCGCGTTTCGAGTTGCGTTCTTTTCGGAATTAAATCCTCTACCCGTCTACAGTAGCTATATACTATTTTTGAGAAACTCCTTGTGTTTGATCCTTGTGATAGGACCCTGTTCCGTTGCAGTCTCGGGGGTTGCGGAGGCACGCGGGATTCCCGACCACGCCCCCAATACTCCCGTTGTAATTGGTAGAGTGGCTTTAAGTATAATCTGTTAAATTATTGAACCATAAATAGAACCTAGGACATTGCATGAATCCTAGGAATGAGAAATAGATTGAATGATAGATCCTAGGTGTTGCATGAATCCTAGGGCTGGAAAACTAGATTGTATGATAGATCCTAGGGCATGGCATGAATCCTAGGATGGGAAAACTAGTGGAATATATGAATACTACAGTCTTGGAAAAATGGAAAGGAACAAATAGCTGCCTGTAAATTGAATTAACAGCTGCCTGTTATGAATAAATAAACGTGATTGAGAACATGGATTGTAAGAACGTGAAACTGGAAAGTGAATCCTAGATGTTCTGAGTTAAAAGAGCTGGAACCCTACGGGGAATTAGGAGTGGAACTCCTGGAAAGAGAAAGGAATGGTACTGAGAAAGAAAGACGTGGTAGTGTGTTGTCTCTTGGGTACGTAGTACCAAGGGAAGTACCTGTACCTGTTTAATGCAGAGCGGGGCTAGCCGCCCCAGGGACCTGGGGTTAGGACTGGCCACTTTGTATCGACTTGCTGGCCCTCGTGTACGTAGTACCGAGGAGAGCTACTAGTGTAGGGAGGGCACTAGCTACCCCACGGGCCCCGGGGTTCTACTAGCCTCCTACACCGACTTGTTAGGCCCACTGGGGCAAACCAGGGTAGTCAGGCGAGGGTGCGCGGACTGTGGAGGGGCAAGGCCCCTGTTGGTTACTGTGGAGGGGTTGGACCCCTGTTACTGAGAGGGCTCTACCCTGTACTGGTTCCGTGCTGTGCTTTAGGTGCACCCGTTAACGGAAACGACTGACCGCGTGCCAGTGCGGATTAGCTACCTGTGCGTTTATCGTACGTGTCGTAGTCACCGTCAAGTCTATCCGTGACCTTGGGGTGGTTGACTGAGAGTAGGATCACCACGGGGGACTCTCCCGGCCAGGAGAGCACCACGTGCTACTTCTACTTTTTGGAAAAGACTGCAATCAAGATCGTTCCCATGAGGAACATTCGAGATCAAGTAAGAGATCTGAGAAATAATTGAAATCGTGAGACAATTGAAGGACGTAAATAAAGTAACAGAACATAACAGCTACTGTACACTCTACTGTTTTCTTTAGTTTTAGTTGCCACTCTACTCAGCGTTTTGCTGACATGTTACACTCGTTACCTTTCAGGACCAGGTGTTGAGCAGCAAGGGTCAGCGGCTGCAGAGGACACTGGGCCGAGTAGGGTCCAGTAGAGTTACCATTGTTCTCTTGTACCTCTTTTTGTTCCACTGTAGTGAGTGGTTCTTGTTACCGCTGTACTTTTCTTTACCTGCAGTTTATATTACGTTATGAATGTTGATCTACTGTTGTGGTGGTAGATACTGTAGTGGTTTCTTTCCTTACTGCTATATTTTCTTACTGTTAGTTATATGCATGCTGAATGTGGTTTATTTTACTGCTCTTTTGGTTACTTCCTCATTGGATGACTAGGTCTTGGGATTAGTCGAGTTGGTCCGGTTCTCGTGTCTCGTAGGGACTCGGGAATCGAGTCGTTACAGCGTCTCACACCTAGCCCAAATCGTGAAGTCATTGGCTTGAAGCCAAGTCTTCATCCGCAGCTTCCAGTAGAGGTAGTTGCTCCCGTCGAAGAATGGCAAACGGGTTGTAGACTGCCCCTCGGAGATCCGAATTGTGGAACTGCTTCCCTCCATGATCTTTTTTCTGGGTGTTACTCCGATTAGCAAGAACCTGCTCTGATACCAATTTTAGTTTACCTACTAGGAGGGGGTGACGTAATAAATTGCGGAATAGAATATAAACAATCTCACAAAAAATTCAATCACATAATGTACACAATTATTTTTAGGTGGAAACCCAAACTGGGTGAAAACCACCACCTAACCTTCTCGAGTTAGGATTTTCCGATCAACCAAGTTGATTAAATCCACTAAACGAATCACTTAAATGAGGGTGATTCAACCTCAATTACAACCACACTACTTTATACGAGGGTAGTGTGCCTCAAACCCCTTCTCTTCATGAGAAGGATTTTGTCTCACGAAGGAGACGGGAATTCGCAAAGCGAATACCTAACCAAAGTAACAAAGATAAATAACAACAATCCTATAGAGCCAACAAAGATTTAAACCTAGCTTCTATAGGAATTAGGAAACTCCCCTTTGATGGAAGTGCGTCGAATCGATGATGCGGGTGCGTGACCCACGCAACGGCGCAACGTCGCTCTCGTGAACTACGGCGGGAGAGCGGGTGCGCAAAGGCTTGATGCTCTCTAGATGAAGAACTTGAGCTTGGAGAGCAAGGGCTTCTCTTGGACACAAAAGAGTGGAAATGCTTGTTCTTGGTGTGTCTAAGTGTGTTTCGGTGTGCAAGAGGTTCTTCTTTTTTTATAGAGGCCTTAAGAAGGCTTTGGAAGGCTTTGGAAAGCTTCCATAGCCGTTGGGTGCAAAGCCCAAGAGAATCAGACCGAAATCAGGATCAATCATTGTACTGACAGGGTTATCAGACGTCTGATCCTAGCATCAGACGTCTGGAAATCCAGTTTAAGACATCTGGGAACAAAGTCAGACGTCTGATTTTAGGCAGGTTTCTTCCTGACTTGAATTAGATCTAAATAGGGTTCTAGTGCAAGTCCATCAGATGACATACAAGACGTATGGAACTATGTCTAGACGTCTGGAAACCTACTTTTCTGCGGGAATGGATTTTCAAGAGAGTGCAATGGCTAGAAAATCTCTAAGAAGAGATTTTCGGGTCAGCCAAGGCAAAACGGTCATGTATTAGACCTCTGGAAACGCTTACGGACGTTTGATAAGGCTCTAACAGTCATATCCTTCAGTGTTTGTTAAGCCAGCCAACGGTCCACTAATTGGACGTCTGGCAAAGTCATCAGACGTCTTCTAAGACGTCTGGACTAAGGTCTGGACGTCTGATTTCATCAGACAGAACTAAATAAGTCTATCCTAAATGTTTTCGGACGTCTGAGTCAACAGTCAGACGTCTTAAAACTCATTATCAGACATCTGATTTTCGGATTAGACGTCTGAAAAGACTGTTTGAACCCTATATTGGTTTTATAAGTTCTCTACAGAAAACCTAAGTATCCTAGGGTTCTACAGGTGTTCCTAGAACTACTGTTAGGGTACTTTGAGGCTCTTTAACATGATGTTCTAAGGAACAAAAAGAGCAAGGAAATAAAGAGAAAAGTACATGAAAGAAATAAACAGAATTCTATCCTATTCTTCTTGTCCTTCCATCTTTAATCTATCGCTTGTTGCGAATTTCCTCTATTCTCCATCAAGCTCCTCCAATCCATCCTGGATGCGAGCTCGAACTCCGTCTAATCACGTCTCCATTTGCAATTGACGTGAAATCTAAGACTTCAAGTGCAAATGTTAAATGACACGTATTTTGTTATCATCAAAACAAATGATCGTGGTGCTCTAGCACCAACATTTAGTAGAGAGAAACAAGTTGAATAGGGCTAATGGAGGACATGTTACCCATTGTATGGGTAGACAAAATTTACATCAATTGTATCGTAAGTTTGTAAGTATTAATTGAATACTTATTTCTACTTTTTTGTTTTATTATTATAATCTATCAAATGATTTGATATAGGAAAAAGAGGGAATTAATGCTTCAAGGAAGGGTCTCTTTAAGTATTCCAAAAATCGAGAAGGTAAAAATGGGTCAAGAATTTGGCACGATTGGTACAAAAAGCAATATATAAGTTTGTTGTGTCATTTGTTACTTGTGTATAATTAATTTAATATATATTTCTTTTGATAATTTTTTATAACTAATTGAGTTTTTATGTTAATTAGGAATGTATCAAAAATCTTACAACTCGGTTAGGACATAATTCTACTTCAGTTTTGTCAAATGATTGCATGTTTATAGGTCATTGGGAAAGAACATCCTGGATTTGTGCGAGGTATTGGTCCTGGTGTTATCCCATCTAGTTATTATAGAAGAGGTGCTTATTCTTGTAATAAAGCTCTAGAGGCTAGAATGAATAGGATGGAAAAGATGATGGAGAAAGTTGTGGGTATGCTAACTAAGCAACAAAAAGCTTCTTTGTCTCAACGTTGTCCTAATAGTGTAGGAATTGGAGCAAGTAGGCACATTCAAGAGGACGAGGTTGGGAAAGAAAATGATCTTCATTTCAAAGATGACTACTTTCTTGGTGAGTAAGAACATGTGTTGAATGAGTTACTCTTATAAGAATGAATCTTTGTTTTATTTACATATGTTTACTTTTTAGTGATTGAGAATATCAAAGTTTGAGTTGAAAATGAATGAAGTAAATTTCTTGTTGTGTGAATATTATTATAATAAGTGTTATTAATATTATAGTTACAATAATGATGAAAGAAAAGTTACTCAAAAGAAGTTATGTTATAGTAATTAAAAATTATTAAATATGTAAAAATTTATTTGATGATAAGTGAAAATTTTTCGTGATGGTATATGTATTTTGCGACGATTTTTGAATGTTATAAATTATTTTTGTGATAATGAATGAAGGATTTTTGTGACAATATATATTTTGTGTTGATTTTTAAATGTCACAAGTTTTGATGCCAAATTAGTTTTTGTCAAATAACACCAAAGAATTTGACATGGAAAAATTACTCTCGTAAATTTATGATGATTTTTAATTGTCATGTAAGGTCTTTTGTGATTTTTTTTACCGTCACAAATGGTAGATCATTTGTAACGGTAAACCTTTTTGTGACACCACTTATTGTCACAATTCATCTTATCGTATGCTTTTGTGATAGTGTTGGGTGTTTTTGTGATTGTATTATTTTGTTGCAATTGACATATTTTTGTAATGAGTGTAGGCAAGAAGTGTGACCCTAATTAACCTAGAAACTTTAGAAGAACTGATGAACTATTTGGATTGTAAGTTAATTAGGGTTAATTATTGCTGTAGAAGTATAGTGTTGCAATACAGATGGATGTCACTTTATTTATATGTATTTTGACTGCTTTATTCCAGGTTATTCACGGGAGACAGTTATTGATATACATCACTCTCTAATGTCCAAAATCATCTTTTATTGCAAAAATTTTAAGTTTATTCACAAAAGAATGGGTTAAAATCAATATAATCAAAGAATGAACTAATCTAAGTTAAGTATAAATAAAAATAAATGAATTAGCGTTAGTGAAAAATACCTCAAGAATATATACAAACAAGGCATAAAAAGAGTTCTAAACTAAACTATGTTACAAGCTAACTTTATACAAATGAATAAAAAGAGAAAATACACTTATGAACAAATTCTTACTTTGAAAAGTATTTACAAGTGCAAAGCAAGAATAAAAACATCCATTTGTATCAAATGTATTATTACTCTCTACCTATATACATACATAATTAAGCCTTATAAATATATACACATTAAGGCCAAACAATATACATACAATACTTAGTTAATTACATACTAACATATAATGATATGCAAAACATGACACACACAATACATATATACCTATATAAGTTAATCCTAAGATGAATACTTAACTTAGATGAGTATAAACGAACTATATATGTATGTATCTAACATATACACAACACTTAAATAGATCTAACTAAAATAATTAACTTATGATACTAACATACTTATAATGTACAATATACTAACTAATATATATAACAATACTTACATATATATGTGTGTGTGTATGTATGCAAAAGCCTTAAAAATATATATACAAAATAAGGCAAAAATAAGATTTTATTTACAATACTTCATAAGTATATATAATACACACATGCATACTTAACACATATACTAACACCTATACACATAACTTAATACTACCTACATATTTATAACACCTACCACATGCAACACTTACATATATATTAACACTTAGCCATTTTTAAGAGCCCAAACAATTAGTCATTTTAGTCATTTTTAGCTCACACCAAAAAGATAGGTGGGCTTTCAAACAATCTCAATGACTATGAGTCGGAGCAGCTGCTATTAGGCCCACCGAATGAATATCACCACCTGACACCCGAAGGCTACCTCGTAGGGTCATGCCTCTAGTGGGCCGCACTCAATAGCACCTTAACCTAATGGACTCTAGTCTATAGGTTTCACAATTCACATGCACAACAAATCGGACAAGCACACACACGTTTCGCATGCACATGCCAGGGAGTCCACACCTGTTTGGGAAATAAGCCAACCAACACAATTCCTTAAATACCGCATTGACAATGCAAACACTATCGATGTGGCACTAAACTCAATGCCTTATTAGCAACACACAGTTGCAGTGCATTTATTTCGAAATTAGTGGCTTAATTACTATTAAATTAATTATCTATTTTACCATTAAATTACATAATCATTTAATTAACATATAAAGCTATTAAGTAGATAAGTTAGATTCGTTTAATTGTAAATATAATAAATATTTACATAAGGTATTAAATTATGTCAATGTAGTTTATATTAACTAATGTATACTATATATGTTATAAATGTCTATGTGTATAAATATGTTAATTTACCTAATAAATATTATAATTAGGATTTTTAAGTTAATTTTTTGGTTTATTATTAATTATAAACATTATATTTACTATGTACATAATATCCATATAAGTTAGTCATAACTTATAGGCTTAATACTCTATATTATAACTACGATTACAAATATATTGAAAATAAGTTAAAAATACAATTAAGAAATTTTAGTATAAATTAGTTTATTATTTAATTAAATTACTAATTTAAATTAGCTTAATTTACTAATACACATTATTAACTTATGTTAATCTACATATACGATACTTAATTAAGTATATCTAACATAAATATGATATTTTACATAATAAATATTGTAATCAGTATCTTAGGTTACATATATAAATACATACAGTAATATTATATATTTATAAGTACAATACATATTACTATAGAATTATGTATAAATTACTAGATATTATAATTTAATAAATAAAATAATTTACATTTAAATTACTTAGATATATAATACTTTACTTACATATAAATACTATATCTATATACTTAATTTATATACATATGTACAAATATCTTAGTTTATTTTATAATATTACTATATATATAAATATATACACTATTTACGTAGGGTATTTTTAGGATTTTTGAATTTTTCTAATTTTATTTTATTTTTAACTTTTATAAGAATAGAGAAAGAGGAGAGGAAGCTAGGAGAGAAGGGAAGGATTTCTTTTTGTGCTTTTTGTCTTTGAATTTTTATTTCTAAACCTAAAAAGTGTAGAACTTTTGCAGGTATGTTCTACCAACTAAACACCTCAAAATCTAAAACTAACTGCACACACCTCAAACATAATCTAATATAACTCAAGACACTTTTATTTTATTTATTTACAATATTTTTCTAATTATCATCCTAATTATTGTATTAAAGCGTGCAAAAGGCCCATTAATGATCAGAAATTCAATATAAGCCCTAAAAATATCACAAAAATTTTGGAAATGAAGATTAAGCCAATATGAACTTCCATAAATTGTTCCATAACAAAATCAAGCTCAGAGAATATGATTTTTCATTGAATTGCATCCAAAAGCCAAATTGGACAGTTTACAGCCATAGTTTGTTAACAAACACTTCAAATTGATTTAAGATGAATTACAATCTATTTTCAAAGTTATACACAATTTACAAAAGTAGCTGAATGCTTGTTCCAACATTAAATCATCAAAAAGACTCGATTAAACTCCATTTTCATCATAATCTCCTTAGAAAAACTCCTTAGCTAGGCCTGACAATACTTGGGTTGCTTCTACTGTCCAATTCATAATCAGGTTGCTTTTAGAATATGTCCAATGCATTCCTAGAATAGTTTCAAACAATTGAGATATAAACTGTGCGTAATCCATTCCCGTAAATTCATCACACACAATATCATTTAGAAATCATTTAAAATCCTTGATTAAATGAACAAACCTTTCAACTAGAACTCAACTGCCGCAGCTAATCAGATTTATTGTGAGAGTTCAAGATAATAAATGAAGTCATTCAAATGTATTGTCTAATCAAACACATCCTCTTAGGCTCTTCTTTTAAGCGTCAGATATTGCTGTAATAATCTCCATATCAGATAAGAACTTGGGCTACAAGCCAAAAATCCCATAACAACTCTAGGCCAACTAAAACCCATGCTCACGTGTCGCAAATATTCATTGGAGTGTTTAGAATCTATCAAGATCAAATCAAAACTTGAGGATCACCAGAAACCCTAATTTGATCCCTACCTTACACTATAGACAGTGTAAAGGTAGAGAATCAAATTAAGCATTAAAATCAACTCCAAACTATTTCTCGATATTCATTAAAACCTTCAAAACATCATGCAAGCTCTGCTTAATGGATTAAAACAATTTGAAATTGAATTATATTATCGCTAACCTGGACTGTTGATCTGGACTCGCCACAGTGACTTGGTCACTTAACTTGCACACCATTGATTGGGCTATAGGATTCCTATGTGATCCTCTAGAAGTAATTAGGTCATTGCGAGAACCTCAAATCCATGCATCAGATTTTCATAGGTCCTCGCTCTCTCAGGGAAGACTAAAAATAGTATCATTGGAAGAATTTGGGCATAAGTTCCTCACGCGATTAAGAATAAATGAAATACGTTTAAATCAATCGCATGACATTCAATTAAATAAATAGATGTTCAATTTAACTACTTAAAATCGATTTCAACCCAATTGTTCCAAAAATTCCTCAATCAACATCGAAAATCAAATTAAACTCAATCAATCAAATTGGCTCAATTCCATGCATAGGGAGAGTCCTTGTGATATGTTGAAATGTATGAGGGGACCCTCAAATGGATTTAGCGCTCCATTAGAGCTAAGAGCTATTGACTTTCAGATCTAATGGATGCTTTGATGGAGGAGTGAATGGAGATTAAAACATCGAAAAATCAAGTGAATGTGAGTTTGTGAACTGTAGAGGAAGGCTTATTATCAGAGTGAGTAGGTGAATTCTTTCCCTCTGATTAGACTTGATCAAAGAGGGTGGAGTGGTAGGGAACTACTCTGACATTAATCTACTCCTAATTCTAGACCAAATCACAAATCCAAATACATTCGAAGCTATCTAAATTACTCTAATCTACATTAGGAAAGCATATAAATCTAATATAGAGAAAGTGATTAAATCCTAATCTAATTAGGCGAAGGAGACCTCTGGGGCCAACAACTTGTGGCTGAAGACAACGAAAGGGGAGAAGACCCCCAACAGAAGAAGGTGGTTCCCTAGGATCCACCTGCTGACAACCGGTGGCGAGGAATTGAGGGAGGAAGCTATTACTACCACTAATAGTCGAAGGAGAAAATGGAGCTGGAGGGTTGGACGACGACCAACTCAGGGAGGAGGAAGCTGGTAAAGGGATAGGGGACACTATGGTGGTCAATTTATAGGCTCTGAGGGGTTGGGGTGACTGGGATTTGAAGGTAAGGGTCATTGTAGAGGGATGGTGGAGATGAGATTTGTTAAGCGCAGGAAGTTTTGGGGATGAAGTAGAGCTATAGGATGTGATCTGGGTTGAGGTGGGATGCTAGGCTCATTGACACCAAGTAGTAGGAGACGGATCCACTGTTGGATCAACGGTGAAAGAACAGACGGCTCTGGTGTACTATGTCCATTGAGTAAGAACAAGAGAGTAGCAGGTGTATTGGTGCATTTGCACCTTAAGCCCTTAAGTGAACCGGTATAGAACTTAGGTGGAAACCCATAAGTGGTGAGAAGGTATACAAATAGGTCCCTAAAGGTTAGTAAGTAGGTCCCCAGTAGGTTTTATGTAAGGAATATGTGAAGAGAATGTTAAATATGAAGGACCTAAATGTAATTCATGCAAGCCAAGGTTCTAATGATGTCAGAATGCGATAAAGTTTTTAGATCATAATAATTGAACATATTAGAATTTAATCCATCCATTGATTTGTTCATTCAAGCTTAATTTATGTTCAATTGGCATTTAAATCATCCATATACATAGTTGAGTACATAATCTCTTAAATGTGACCTAATTATTCATTTTGACACAATTTTGGTGTTTTAGGTCATTTGCCTTAATTCGCACACTTGTGACCTATGTCTTGTATTAATTTGATAATGTTTAATCTAGTTTCTAACTTAACTTGGGCATTTTAGCTATGATGAGCCACACCTCATCAAGAATTAGACCAGAAAAATAAGAGAGTTGGTCTAACTAGCTTAAGCAACCTTGGCCGGATTGAATACAAGATTAGAGGGAAAGTTCGACCCGACTTAGTACTAGGCTCGTTTACACCCCCTAACCATGGTTGTTTGGTGCAACCCCGTAACCACAGATACCAAAGTCAGTTAAGTCATTAAATCAACCACTTGCACCCTAGTTTAAATCCCTAAAGCTTGGACTTAAATGATTCCATAAGGGCCAACATCTAATTGATTTTATTAATCTTGGGATGTGAGTGCTTTTGGAATGTGATGGGGAGTTGTTTAATGGGTCGATGCCCCTTAAAGATTGATCAGAAGTGTATAGTGGACAAACAAATGGTCCACAATGCAAGCTTAATTGATGCAGTCTCTTTTAGGGTTCATGATGGTAACACCATTATGAGCCATAACTAGCTTTATTTAGTTGTAATCAAGTGACAAATTTTCCTACATAATTACCTAAGAGACATAATTCCATTCAGATCCATTTTTAGAGAAGAACATTAAATCAGGGTTAATTTTGTAATTTTAACAGCATATCATGAACATGAAATAACCATGGGGTTTATCAGGGGTTAATTAAAGGTCAAGTGAGCATTAAAGTCTAATAAGAGGGCCCACATAAATAGAAACAGGATTTCACGCATTTCGAGAACCAAATCAGAATACAAAATCCTAATTTCAGACCTACTTAAATTGAAGAGGTTCTGATCAGAATAACATTCATCTAAACCTCATAAAATTTATAGAAAAGTATTCCTTGAGGTTTGGTACCCTTGGTGTGACCATTTGAATCTATTTTGACCTTGAACAGAGTCTTAGACGGAATTCTACCCTAATTTGGGTTTCTAAGCAAATTTCTTAGTCAAAATTAGTCAAAAATCAAATCTGACTTCACCACTAGATTTCTTGAGTCTAAATTAGGTTGGTACCAAAATTTGGGCTCAATTAGAGTTTATCTTGACCTAGTTTGCATTTTACTCTATTTAAACTCTATTTCTTACAATCAGCCCCTCAACTTTCAAAATATTCACTTTCAGGTCGTAACTTTGTCATCATTTTTGCAAAAAGGTCCCTTCCACCATGGCAGGTCTGAACCCAAAGGCACCGGCCTTCAAGAGAGGAGATCTCTCTCGATTCAACTCATCCCTCTAAAATTGGAGGGATTGCTGTTTAGACAATCAAGAATCCATCTAACCCTAGTTAAGGGATTAGAATTACTCCTACAAGCAAGGCGAGCTCGAGTTTTTACAAAACAAGAACTCCCTGAAATCCTGTCTATATAAGCTCTCCTAGCTCAGGCAGTTCAAAACTAGCAATGTTTAAGGCCAAGAACATTCTTCTTCTCCTACCTCTAGCCTCTCTGACCTAGCTCAAGCGAGTACTATTGACCTCCTTCCTCCAGCCACTAGATGGGAAAATCAAGTGGTCCTCCTTCTTCCTCGCCTTCCTCCGCTCCTCGCCAGCCACAGCAGGAGTTCCCTTCCCTATCGTTGTCGCCATCTTCCTTCAACGGAGATTTCATCTTCTTCGGTGCTGGCCAATCACAGTCGGTGCCAATATCTCCCCTGTTCATCCTATATCTAGGATCAACGTCTTCCTCTCCCTCTCTATATTTTAGGTTCAACTCCTCCCTCTCCTATTTCGACCAACTATCCACTGTCTCCCCCATCACCTTCCTTCGCTCCGGCCATGCTCTGGCGTGGCCATCCACCCTCCACACACCACCAAACACCTCACCAACACCTCCGTTAGCTTCATATTGCCTCTACCATCAAAACCCCTCTCACTATTTCGCCTTTCACACCTCCAAAACTCCCACCAAACAAACCCATCTCGCATTGCCCTCCCCGACTTCGACAGACCACCACACGCACGCACACTCCACAAGAACCCCACCATCACCTTCGCCATCACTTGGCGAAGCTCAGGAGCTATCTGATTGGGGCTTTGGAGCCCGTGCTTATGATTTTAGGTCTCTCCATTCGCTCGTCGTCGCTACCATCATCTCCGGTGCCGTCCGCCGTCTTCTGGCTATTACACGACTTGCCACCACACTCAATCTCTGCAGCCTCATCTTCTGAAGACGTTTAGGTCTCCAATTAGCCAAGATAATAGAGGCAACAGCTTCAATTCAAGAGACATCAATTGCAACTATGTGTGAGAAGAAGAGGATGTGACTTAGTCCCACCTTATAAGTGAAAGAGTAGGCTATTGTGGGTATAAAAGGAAAAAGTGACAGCTTTATTGCCCAAGAACATGAGGGGTCAGGTCCCTTCCATGCACGCTCGCGGGTCTGGACCCTGTATGCGACCCGTTTGCCCGCTTGTATGCCCGATTAGCCTTGGGTTTGGGAGAGGAATTAGAGGAGGATTTGTGAGAGGAGGGGCGAGGGTTTTGCTTCATGGTTGATCTGCCTCAGGGTGCGTGCTGAAGAGGAGGTTAACAATTAACCTCTGAGGAAGGTTAGCCTTGTGCTGTTGTGCCTTGAGATGCTTTGGCGCCCTTGTGTGCGTTCTGTGGTGCTGTGCCTCTTTTGATATGGTGTCTAATGCCTTGTTTTGTCGTCTGAGGCATTCTGGTTACTGTAGGAATATTTAAGTGCTTGAGACTGACGTGGATTAATTGATTGAGACACTGTTGATTTATTTGAATGAATTGAATAGTTGGGATGCATGCTTAGTTAAGAGGATTTAATCAGTGATTTGAATCACCGTTGTTTTACTTCTCTAATTCTTTTTATCCCAAGGATCTTTTAGGATATATTAATTATCAATCTGACAAGTTTTATTCATTGCATATCTTTTATTGTGCTTAATTTACTGTGCTTATTTTGAATTGAGATTAGTGAGTGAATTCAACATTTGCTCCCTGCTGATGATAACATCATCATGAGCCCTAACTAGCTCATTTTGACTTAAGAAAGAGAATAAAAGCTCCTACATAACCTAGAGAAGGGCCTAATTCAAGGAAGTACTGTTTTGAGAAGAAAATATGAAATAAAGGGTGAAACTGCAATTTTACCATTGCAGTACATCAGCAGGATTTCTCAGAGGCTAAACATAGGTCAAATGATCTAAATAAGATGAAAAGTGAGTTGGTTCAATCATAAATGAGTTATTGTGAGAGCTAGGAATTAAATGACATTCTGTAACCCTAAAATAAACTCACTTAATTCAACAAGGTTCTAGTCAGAATAAAAATTAATTAAACCCTCTAAAATGAATGGAAAAATATTCCCTAGTGTTTAGAACCTTCAAATTGGCCTTTGGAACCTATTTTGACCTAAATAGAGGTCCTAGCTAATTACTTGACCTAATTTTGGTTTTTGTGTGAAATATCTAGTCAAACGTAGTCAAACTTAAAATCCAACTTCACCATTGATTTCCATAGGTTCAAATTAAGGTTGTACCAAAATTTGGACCTAAGGGTAGGTCATCTTGACCTACTTTGCAAAATAGTCCACCCAATTACATTTTGACCCCTAGCTTTTGAAAATCATTACGCAGACCCCCCTAACTTCCTCGCCACCTCTTGCAATTAGGTCCCTCCACCATTAAAGTGGAGGAGTCCTACTTCAGTAAGGAATTGAGGGGGATTGCTCCCTAATTCCTCAGAGATCTCCTCCTAAATTTGGAAGGGAGATTCTCTGAGGAATTCCCTTCCATCTGAGTGCAATTCCTTGACTTGATTCTCACCTAATCTCTCGTGCGAAAGCTCGAGAGATTTGGGTATCTCCTTGAGTCCTACTCCGGTGAGGACTCTTGCGCTTGGAAGCTTGTCTTCCAAGCACAAGAGCCCCTGCTAGCACCTATAAAGAGACCCTCTAATCTGGTCGCTCCCATTCAGCTTGGTTTGGCTAGAGAACCACCTCCAACTTCGTCTCTTCTCCTTTGGCCAGGTGTCCAGCAGGCTCCGGCTACCTCTTCTCCTCCTTCTCGTCTCTCTGCCACAATACCAGTGGTAGAGCCGTCTTTATCCCCTTCCTTCGCGTCGCGCCATACCCGCGCGCGTGCCTCCAGCCCCTTCATCATCGCCGTTCTCCCTCCTCTAGAAGCTTCTTCTCTGGCGGTGGCAGGTACGGCCAGTCGCCCTTCTATCCCCCTTCGTCCACTTAGTTAGGTTAAAACTATTCCTCTCTCCCCCCTCTTCATTTCTCCACTCTTTCTTTTCACTTTAAACCCCTCAACGCCGCAGACCACCACCTTCTCCATCTCCGGCCGACCACCGGTGAAGGCGCTTCCACCACTCCACACCTAGGGTGACCTAGGCACGCACGCCTAGGCCACCCTAGGGCTAGCCACCCACTGCTTTACCTTCGTCGTGCCACGGCGAAGTTGCCTATGTGCTCTAATGGGGCTGAAAGGCCGTGTTCAGTGACTGCAGGTCTGAGCCTCCGCCGCCATTAACACTAGCTTGAAGGAGCTTGTATCTCCACTCTAGGCCGCATCGCCCCAGGCAGACAAGCCCCGGGTGCGCTGAATCCTTCCACGACAATTTCACACCCAGCTATCGAGGGCTTCAGCAACTGTAGCTGTGGCAATTGAGCGAAGCACCTTACCTGTTGGTGCGAGCGAAGCGGGCGGGACTTTTAGTCTCGCCTCGGAAACTTAGGAGTGAGGTGCATGCTTTAAATTGATTTTGTGCTTTTATTTGGTTGCCTCAAGTACACGGGGTGAGGTCCCCTCACCCACGCCACCTGCCTCGTCCGCGACCCACACCCACGCGGACTTGGCCGACCCGTTTACCTTGCACTCCTCGCGCGCCACCCACGCCGATGCACCTGGACCTGGGTGCGTGTAACCCGACTCGATTACCTGGCTGGCTCTGAGAGAGCGAAGAGAGAAATAGAGAGAGAGTGTATGCGGGGGAGGGTAGGGGATAGGTTTTGCACTTGTGTGTGTGTGCAGGGAAAAGAAGAAAGGAAGAGGAAGGGCAGCCGCAGAGAAAGAAAGAAGAAAAGCTAAGGGCTAAAGGAAAAGCTAAGAAAGGAAGAAGAAAGAGAAGGCATAAGCTAAGGAAGAAGGCAGGAGGAATCAAGGTAGAAGAACAAGACAAGGAAGGAGAAGGCACTGTAGCAAGAGAGGGTGTAGCAGAAGAAAGGCTAAGGCAGAAAAGGCAAGAGAAAGCAAAGGCAGAAGAAGGCCAAAGAGAAAGAAGAGAGGCAGAGAAGACAAGGCTAAGGCAGAGGAAAGGAAGAAAGAAGAAAGAAAGAAATCAAGGCAGAAGAAGAGAAAGCAAGGAAGAAGAAGAAGCAAAAGAGCCGTCAGAGAAAGAAGAAAGAGAAGAACCAAAGAAGAAGAAGGAAAGAAGAAGAAGCTGAAGAACAAGCCAAGAAGAATCAATTTTTCCTCTCAATTTCTCTTTATTTTGCTGCATTCTATAATTCATAAGCTCTTGCATTATACTCTGAATTAGATTTTGAGTAGATTTAAGTGTTCAAATTACATTATTGAGATTAGTGAATAAATTCCATTTGCTCTATGTGTTCGACCTTGGATACTTAGGTTTTTGAGTAATAAAAACTTTTTATTTGTTTTCAAGGCGATTTCACCTATACTACGACGCAACATCCTTTATCTTTATAAAACAACTGATCTCGCCTTGTTAACACCTGCGAATGACGTTAGACTCCAAATAGAATTTGAGTTTATAAATTTAAGTGTTTATGTGATTTAGGAGTGTACTACGACGACCATCTCATAAATCTCCTTGTTCGCCCCTCAACATTTTGGCGTCGTTGTCGAGGACTAACACACAATTCACCACTAGTCTTATCATATTTGATTGAGCTTATTACTAACTTGCCCTATTTGTTTTGCTTGTGATTTTGCGAGGTACATCTTCTGCATAATCAACCACTCCAGAGGTAGGTAAAATTTCTCTTCTTTCCAATGAACCTCTTAATCTTGGGAAAGAGAAAAAGGAACCAAATGAATTAGGATTCACTTACCTTATTTTTTTCTAGTAATTATCATTTAAAGGCAAAATTTTCTGATTTGCAAAATTGGTTTGATAACTGATTGAAGTTGAGACGATTTGACTAGAGATCCCTACCCTGATTTCTTATACTTATTAGGGATTTACGCTTCATTTTCTAAACATTTTGGACTACTCACTTTCTTGTTTGAGTCCAAGATGTTACATTTCAAATCAAATTGGACTTGAAATAGAACCAATTAGGGTTTCTACTTTAGGATTTTAAAGTGCTAGTACACACTTGTATGCATTAAAAAAAATTGATCTTCTTGCATTTGCGTGCTACCCAAGCCCTTGTTTAAAAAGATCTATTCAAGGAAAACCTAATAACATGAGATTAATTCAGGGTGATTTTTGGGTCATGACCCAAATTTCACCCTTCATCCTTAGGGTAGGTCAGGTGAAGTTGGTCTATTTTGTGGGCCAATAAACCTTCAAATTAGGTCACAAATTGAATCGACTTCTAATCAAGTGAAATTCAAGGCATAAATTAGGACTAAAATTGGTAGACTTAAGGTCTCAATTCGCACATTCTGGTTTACATGGAACCACAGTGACGAGAAAGGTTGAGTAGGGAAAACCCTGTAAGCCATGGGGATGCTCTACCGCGTAGGGCTCTCCCTTCTTTGTTGCCCAAGTAATTCTCGAGCGTGTGGATTTCTGATTTAGAGGTATCATCCTCCTCGAAACAGCCTTAATCATCCAAAAATCTTTGGGTGCCTTGATTGGGTCCAATTCATATCCAGCCCCTCATTTATTCTTTAGAGCACATACACAGGAAAGGTCCCAAGGCTGTTGACCTAGAGACCTCTTTAGAGTTGATCTTCTTGGGGATTTCTGATCTAATCTAATCAAATCAATCTGAACCTGAATTTGATTCTACATCTTGATCCACTACCTGATTTGAAAATGCAACTTGACAAGTTAGGAAGAATATTTAGGAAACCTGAATCCCAAATGAGTATGAAAGAGAAGATGATTGAGGATGCTCTTAGACATCATGATGAATATTAGAAAACCTCTAATCCATCTAGGCACATTCAGGTTAATGTTTCAAAAACAACAACCCACATTATGAACCATGTTGCAATGATATTGATACAAATGATATATGGTTCAGCCCGGGATGATCTCTTATTAAAATATATTGAATTGGGGAAATTACATAGCAATGGATATCTACAATGTTGGTCAAATCCCTGACTTTTTGAAAAACACCATGGTCTCATGGAGAAACGTGGAAAGTTGCTAAATGTGGTGTATGAAGCCATCAATAAAAAATACCCATACATCCCCTCCGAAATTGATGAGAAACCCTGGAGAAACATCGAGGATCAATTTGATTTCCCAAATCTTAGGTTCAAAACTCAAGGTTGTTGTGGACCCCCAACCCAAATGGAATCAGATTCAAACTTTGTGCAGATTGGCATACCTGATCTTGATGTTGGTTGGGTGCATCCAATTGCAGGTGTTCTCGATTCTGAACCAGCCTTAGAGAGCCATGAAGCTGGTCTATCATGCCTTATTTTCCCAAACACCTGTAGTAAGCTGGAGTTAGAACCTCCTGAGGATGTAATTCCCGAACCTCATCCTGTTAAGGTAATCCTTGAGAGTAATTATGAGATCCCAATAGAACCATGTCCAGATTCTAGTGACCCAATTCCTAACCCTGACCTAGAATCTAGATTTGAGCCTATTTGGGATGATCATAAGGCCCAATGTGATGAGAATTAGATTTTGGATCTAAACTATGATTCTAGGCCCATATTTGATGATTACACCCCTCCTCAAAGATACAAATTGATCTATTAGAAGTCATACCAATTTACGATATAGAAATAGAGAAGTTGGAAGAATTGGAATTTGATTGGGTCTACCCTAGGAGCCACGAACCTGAGCCTATACCTAATAAGGACACCTCTTTGACCTCAGAATTTGAGATTAGGTTAGATCCAAGTTAGGTTGTTGATCTACGCAATATGATTTGTTCCGTGGTGGAAATCCTAATCTGGAATCAGGTTCAGAAACTAATTTTCACAAATTCTCCGATGATTTCGAATCCTACTCTAATTTTGGAGAACCTTTGTTTCCTAATGATTATGATCCAATCTACTACCTTAGCATTTATAACCCGTTCTTTGATTCTGACTCTAAGGTCCCTGATCCCGAGATCATTGATTCAAAATCATGTTCCATTGAGTTGGAATCATTCTGTTATGATATGTAGGATTCAGAAACATAAGTGTCGAGAGTGTCCACAATCCAGAATTCAAATCTTTCACCGACTCAGAATTACATGATCCTATAAGCACTCTTCAAGCATTTACATTTGATTTGAATGATCATCAAGAAGACTCTCTAGATGAGCCTATCTTTGAATCATTTCTAGAAGATCCCTCTCTGCACCAAGATTTTGAAAAAGCCACATCTTCCATCACAGAGCCAAAGCATTCCAAAATTCGATCTCAACCTCGACCCGCCACCGAAATCAATTTCTACTCTGATTCACCTCTCTCTGATCCTGTTGCATATGATTCACCTCCATCTTTTGATCGGGTATCAGACATTGATCAGACTGAGAATCACTTCTTGTCTTTCTCTGATCTCACCCATAGGGTTCCTACATCCTCCACACATCTATTTTCTTTTGAGGATCCCTACTTTGATCAGGCTGAACCAATTCAGCTAAACCCGCGATTTCATTTCCAAATCTTTTTGAGCCACATAGTATCTGGTGGGCTCCACATTTACTGATTCACATCCATCAACCAACCAGACTGATTGGGTTTGGTCTGCATCACCAGCCTGTTGATTTGAGTAAGCACCTGGTTGGACCAACCATGCTATTTATCAAAGTGTTTGTTATGAAAAATTCCTCTGATTTGACCACCCCTTCTCCTTGATCACCTTCTACTCGGCTGAAGGCATTGAATTTATCACTTAACGGTATGCAACCCATCATTCCAAAAACCTGAGACCCTTCTAATCATCGTTTTGAGCTATACTCCTACTGCACTTTTGAGTACAACTTTAGAACAACCACTCCACCTTTGGTACTTGTATCAAAGCTTGAAATAGTTCGCAATAGTTATTCCGACCCATTCACCCACCCTTTGACCCTGTTCTAAACTTTGAACCAAGCTGAATTTGTACCCTCATAGTTTACAATGAGGACATTGCAAAGCTTATGCATGGGGGGTGTGAAAAGTGCAAACATATGGAAATTCAATTCTTTGAGAGGTTCTCACAAAAAAATATATATAAAAAAATAGTAAATAAAATAAAATAAAATAAAATAGAAAAAAATGGAGAAAGGGGAGGAAATTTTGTGAAATGATTACAAATCTTTCTTGAGGAGGAAAAGAGGAGGAAATTCAAATGTCAAAAAGGAGCAAAATCAAGAAAAAATTGATAGTCATAGCAATTGATTATGGAATTTACTTAAGTTTTAGACCTAATCAAAAGAAAGATTAAGTCCTAAAGTGCTAGAGGCAGGGAGATTATTATGAGTGTTGATCTTAGGCCTCTTGGCCTTATTTTAAGGCTTAAACATTCACGTATTCATTAAGATCTGGATTAGTTCTCAAGAGGTTGAGGAAAGTGGAAAACTGCTGTAGTAGGTCTAAGGCTTAGGGATTATTCGGCCTGGTTGCCTACCCTTTAGTTTGCGGGACTTGGTAACCTAAGCACCCAAAATCACACACTAGTCTGGTTCAGTGCACTTAATAAAGAAAATCATGCCAAAAGTATTCTATTTTGAAAAGCCATCTCGAAGATCTTGCGAGCGGCTCGACGACACAAGTTGATTGGACGAGTTCCTGACACGGAGAGGTGGGAAATTCCTCTCGAAGATGCGCAATAATATATCATCTTCTTGGTGCTTTCTCCTAGGATATCTAAATATCCTACCGGGGGCATGAAAGCACCTTGTGTTGGTTCAGGTGCCATGGCGAGATTATCCTGAAATGTCGATTGCCAAGGCCTGAATTTAGCTACAGAATGGCATGGGTGGCACTATCTCGAAGTATTGAAAGCCTGGGTTCTGGGGGTTGCCATGAGCGGTGCTATCCCGAATCATCGAAAGCCAGGGACTCTTCGAGGATTCATGGTGGGGACAAGGAACCCGATACAAACCGTGTTTAGAGCCAATCTAAGGTTAGATTTAGGGAAAAATAAAAAGAAAAGAGAGAAAACTCTCAAATTGAAAAAAATTCTTCTATCTCTTTCTTACAAAAATGCACTGGCAAATTGAACCTGGACATGTTACGTTTATGCACGAGTGCTTTAACCGCTGGGTTCAACGAACCTCTAGGTAGTTTTTGCGGGCCTTAGAAACATTCGCGGCAGACCCAGGCTGAAGCTAGTCAAGTCTGGATCATGATTGATACTTGAGTACCTCTAGGCCTATTTTTGACATTATGATCTAATTTCTAGAGTGTGGCACAAAGCAGGCATCTGAACATTAAAGATGGTCTAGAGATCTAGTTCTTTCCATAAGATTTTGCTAGGGACTAGCAAAAGTTAGGCATGGGGGTATGATTGTAACACCATCATGAGCCATAACTAGCTTTATTTAGTTGTAATCAAGTGACAAATGCTCATACATAATTGCCTGAGAGACATAATTCCATTCAGATCCATTTTTAGAGAAGAACATTAAATCAGGGTTAATTTTACAATTTTAACAGCATATCATGAGCACAGAATAACTACGGGATTTATCAGGGATTGGTTAAAGGTCAAGTAAGCATTAAAGTCTAATAAGAGGGCCTACATAGGTAGAAACACAGTTTCACGCATTTCGAGAACCAAATCAGATAGAATTCTACCCTAATTTGGGTTTTTACGTAAATTACCTAGTCAAACTTGGTCAAAAATCAAATCTGACTTCACTACTAAAATCTTTGAAGCTAAATTAGGTTAGTACCAAAATTTGGGCCCAATCAGAGTTTATCTTGACTTAGTTTACATTTTAGTCCATTTAAACTCTATTTCTTATAGTCCGCCACTCAACTTTCAAAATATTTACGTTCAGGTCCCTAAATTTGCCGTAATTTTTGCAAAATGGTTCTACCACCATGGAAGGTGTGAACCCAAAGGCACCAACCTTCAAGAGAGGAGATCTCTCTCGATTCGACTCCAAATCCCTCCAAAATTGGCGGGATTGCTGTTTAGACAATGAAGAATCCATCCAACCCCATTTGAGGGATTGGAATTGATCCTACAAGCTAGGCGAGCTCGCATTTTTCCAAAATAAGAACTCCCTGAAATCCTATTCCATTGCGATAATTCTTCCTAATAGAGGTCGGATTTGAGCTCTATATAAGCTCTCGTAGCTCAGGCCGTTCAAAACTGGTAAGGTTTAAGGTCAAGAACATTCTTCTTCTCTGATCTCTGGCCTCTCCAACCTAGCTATGGTGAGCACTCTCGACATCCTTCCTCCGGCCACTAGACAGACAAATCAAGTGGTCCTCCTTCCTCGCCTTTCTCCGCTCCTCACCACCCACAGCAGGAGTTCCTTCCCGTTCGCCCCTCAACAGTTTAATGCTTGTATTAATGGATTTTAAGGGTTCACTTGATAAGATGTTTTCAATCATGGTTTCAATGGAGCACACAAAGGTTCACACGTCCCAATTTGTTTGCTGGATTTCCTTTTAAAAGATACAAGTGCAAATGTGCTCTACCCTAATGTGAAAACCCTATTGGATAGATAGTTCTAGATGATGATTTTAGGTGCAAAGAGCAAGATGTGGTGCGGCCTAACTAGAACAATCAATGGCCCTAATGCCCCATTAACTAAGGTACATAGAAATTTTTTTTCAGGAATTTTAATGCACGTTTTATATTTTTTGAGATTTAAATGTGCATTGGGGTCTTCAAGTTTGTTTTGATACCCAGTTAGTGATCAAGTTTACAGTGCATTCGAACGTGCTAAAAAAATTTTGCTGATTTTTTCTTTAATGCTTAATTATCCAAGGATTCCAACACCACCAATTTTGAGTCAATTAGATTAGTATAAAAATTATAAAAATTTTCAGATGGGAGTAAAATAGTAAGGTTAAGATGTGGGCTTGAATGTAAATAATGGTTGCAAGTTGAGAGAAATATGGATCTTGGATTTGAGTGGGAGATGGCTACTCCTCATCCGTGTTTGTGCAAACTTTTCTTGAGTGCCAACGAAAAAGAACATTGGTTGAATCTATCTAACAAGAGGAACCAAAAAAGTGGATAAGCAAGGTTAAACTCTAAAATTCATTGAGAAAAATTTTGATTACAAGGTTTTGTTTATGTTGTTTTCCTACTTGCGCACACTTTCAAAAATTGGACATTGAGAGCAATCACACCACTCAATGCCCATCATCTTCCATGTGCACAATAGATCCCAAGCTCTAATTTAAAACGGATTAGCAATGAGACTCTTAAGGATTGGATAACTAGGTTTTGGAACCGTAGTTGAGATTGTACTTAAATTTACTTGAGCTGCCTATGTAGAATCTGGTGTCTAAGGCTATGGGGAATCGCCAAACGACCGTGATTGCTAGGTACAAAGGAACCTTAGCAAGAGCCTTGGAAGAACCTTCCCTCCAATCCCCCTCAACCTGGTTAGATTAGCTTAGGGAGGTCCAGTCATTTCAATTGCATTCCTAGCTAAGTCTTTAATTGCACAATAATCATAGGTCATAATCAACCTAAATAATGCTAGAATCCTAGCTAATATGTAAATAATGCATGCATATCATGCATATATTGCATTTTATCTTTTTGTATAGTTGTACGTAAAATAATGCTATGTTATCTTGCTATTTAATGCTTTATTCTTGATTTGCATGCAATAAGGAGATCAGGAGTTGAACCTACCCTAGATGCAGAATAACTGGAGGTAGCAAGATTGCTACTTACTGTGCAAGAAGAATAAAGACAAGGAATACGGAAGATTGAAGACAAGAGAGAGAAAGAGATAGGGTAGCTTGCATAAAATGAGAAAAGAAGAAGAATAAACCCTAGACCTGCCCCTATCGATATCCACAAAACCCTAGGATAGCCCCATTCCTTTCCCAAAACCCTGAACCCCCCTCGCCTTAGGACAACCTAATCCTAAACTTAGAACCATGGATGGTACTATCCATATCCCTATTCCCATTATCCACAAACCTTATCCACCCATCCCTATCCCTATTCCATCAACCTTAACCCAATCCCTACGATAGATCCCTAATTAGGTTTAAGGCAATCTAAATTGGCTTCTATTGAGGCAACTGGGCTAGCCATTGCCTAATTGGACTCAACCATGATCTATTAGGTTAACCCATTGCTAATTAGGCTCACAAAAACCCAATTAGACTCAACCCTACCTATTTAGACTTGAACCTAACCCAACCTAGGTCGACCCAACCCAATTGAAGCTAAAATTACAACCAACATCTACAAAACCCAACAAACCCCCCCATAACCCTTTCAACGCCACCCTAACCCCACTCCCACTAAAGTGGTGACAACAACAACCCACCCCTCCCTCCAAGTTGCGTCAAACCTAACCCCCTCCACCATAAAAACAAAAAAAAGCCCTAAGCCATCATTTTATCCCTTCCATTCTTCTTCTTCCTCTCTTCTTCCTCCTAGCCACCACCCACCTTCCCTCTACCTCCACCTCAAGGCCATCCACCCTCCCTTAGCAGCCGACCACCACCTCCTTACCTCTCCACCAAATCAAGGCCATCCTTACACTCCCCTTCGGAGCACCATCATCACCCTCCTCTCCCTTTTCTACTAGGATCACTCTTCAATCTTCTTCCTCTTAGTTTCGTTAATTTATGGAAGCTTATTTTGTTTCTTTGGCACGCCTAGGCCGTCCTTTGCCTTGGGTATGTGATAAATGCTAGTTTACCATCATTTTTATGCTCTAAAACAGATCTAGCTCTTAAGATTTTAACTCCACAAAAGGATTTTTGGGCTGCATTTAGGCATTCACACAGGCTAGGCATGCATTACATTTTATTGTGCTTTTGATGAGTTTATTTAAGTGTCAAGGATAGGCAAAGAGTCAGATTTCACAAACCTTAGTACTCAGGAAAGCAGAAGATGAAGGAGAAGCTCACATTAGTTAGATATCAGTTGGATCCAGCTCAACCCAGCTAGTTCCCAGCTCATTCTAGCTAGATCAACTAATCCTTAGCTCCATTCAACTCATCTTAGTTGAATGATAGCTCAAGCTAGTTCACCTAAGCTCCATTCAGCTCACCTCAGTTGTATGGCAGCTCAAATTAGCTCAAGTCAGTTGATCGCAACTCCATTCCAGCTCCTCTTAGCTCAACGCATTTCATTGGAAGCTCTACTAGACTAGGCTTAGCTATTGCCATCAACTAGCTAAGCCTAGTCAGCTGAAGAAGTCCTCAACCAGCTCAGATCAGCTCAAGTCTAGCTCCCGGAGACTCAACTCAGCTCAACATGATTGAGCTGAGTTACTTGACCTAAGCTAGCTACCTCAGCTAGCTGGGTAGTCTTCGGGAAGACCAACTCCAGCTTACCTCAGCTTATATTACCAGAATCCAACTCATCTTAGCTTGGCTTTGTAGCTAGCAAAGAACAAGCTAGCTAATGAGCTCAGATGCAGCCCTCTTAAGCTTCAACCAACTTCGGTGCAGCTCAATGAAGCTACTCCTGATCTCCTCAATCTAAAACCCTAGCTCCTTCTACATCCTACTCCACTCATCTACTATCTAAGCTAGCTTAGCTTAGCTAGTCCACCTCCGTTCCATCCAACCCTAACCCTAAACCTCACCTAACTTGCTCTACCCAATAAGCCTACCTAATCTCTACCTAAGCTACCTCCAATTCCACCTCATCTTGGCGCCACCTAAACTACACCCCTTCACCCCACTAACACCAACAAAAGACACCTCCAAAATGGCTCCAACTGCCTCCATAATCACCCATGTTGGCGCCACTTTTTCCCTCTAAAACTTCACCACATCACTACCATACACCTACCTTCGCAAGCCATATCTACCCTCCACCTAATCCACCTTCTAGAAGCGCCCATGTTGGCGCCAAAGTTGAGGCATCTCTCTACTCATGGACGTCCACCAAGGAGTGGAATCAACCCATAACCACTCCCATGCATCCATTAAAGTTGGTGCCAACTTTCCATAGCCCTTGGATCCCATAACCTCCACCATCAAGCCATCATAGCCCTCCATTAAGGCCATCCCAACCACCACTGTGTCTACCCCCCATAACCACCACCATATCATCATCCACCCTTAGTTTATTCTATCCATATCCACCTACACCTAAGGCCAAGGAAGAAGAAGAGAAGATGATCAGGGAGGCAACCTACCCGTCCCCTTGGTTCCTTCTTCCTCTCTCTTCTTCTCCCTTGTGCCACACCAAGGAGGAGAATCATTCATCTAGTGGGACGGCCAATCAAGGAGGAGATCTTCAGTAAGGTGGTGGACGTCTACCTTGGACGAGCATCTTGGAGGACAAACTTGGAGGAGCATCACTTGGGAGCAAGGAGAGTTCTTTTCAAGCACCGGAGATGCTGTGCTTGAAGCAAGAACCACTCTTTCTTCATCATCTTTGGAAGACTTTTCTTCTTCCTTATTTTCTTTGTATTAGCCAGTGTAGTTTGTCATTTTCTTGTAAGAAGCATTCAGCTACCTGTTGTTAACTTTACTAGTAATACAAAGCTTTTTTTTTTTTGAAACTGAGAGGAAAGCTATCATGTTACGATAGCAATCCGGGAAGGCATGTTATTGATCAATAAAAAGGAGAAAAAAATTAAAAATCAAGTCCCCATCTATGTATGAGGGATCATCACTCATTTACAATTTGCTTACAGCATACTGGTCTCTCTTGAAATAACCTCTCGTTTCTTGCCCTCCACATGCACCAAAGTGTTGTGGCCACGCGTAGGTGTGGCCTTTCAAAAATTAAAAAAACTGTGCCACAAGGAATCCCATGGAGGGAGTGGCTCCTGACAAATTCTCCTCCATATCACATCAGTAATCATGCAGGAAGAAAAAATGTGGCAAGATTATCGGTGTGCATTCCACATAAGTGACATTCATGAAGAGCTGCACCCATCCTTTTGTGCCTTAGATCACCTGTTATCAAGCCCTCCCTTCTGCAAAGACAAAGGAAAATTTGTATCTTGAGGGGGATCTTCAAGAGCCAAAGTTTCTTATTGATGTGGTCACTTCCCAAACCTCTGCCATCATCCATAATCCTTCCATAAGCATACTGGACCGTATATATTCCATCCCAAGCATAACTATCTTCCACGCCAGGTCTGGGTTTGAATTGTTCCAGGTCTGAGATCAGGTTTAGTCTCTTTTCCCACAGCCGGGTGCCCTCCCTGATAGAGTTAGCTTCGTTCAATTGCCAGCAGTCATTTGCTTCTGACTAGTAGCAGTTCACAGCGCCTTCCTTGTCCCTTGTTGCAGCAAACACCCTTGGGTAGGACTCTTTTAAAGGGCCCAGCGAGGACCACTCTTCACACCAAAAATTGAATGTCCTGCCATCTCCTAGCATGGGCTGCAGCAGATGCCAGTTGCACTTAAGAGCCTGAATGACAGACTGCCAGAACGGTGAGGGCTTAGTAGGACATAATCTCTTCGACGCACTATTGGAATGATCATAGCTATCTTTAATTAACTGAGTCCATGGCTTCTCTTTCCCATTTAGAACTTTTATAACCCATTTGATCAATAAGGCCTCATTAAATTCTTTCAAAGTTTTGATTCCCAGCCTACCTCTTTCCTTAGGATGGCAGAGTTGCTCCCACTTCAAAGGTTGCATAAATCTACCTTCATGTTTGGCACCTTTCTAGAAGAACCTCTTTCGCATTAGATCCATGCGCTTCCAGAAAGACTTCGGAGCTTTGAAGAGGGAGAAGTAAAAAACAGGGATCGAGGTAATAACAGAGTTTAGTAAGATGAGTCTACCACCCTTAGACAAGAACCTGCTATTCCACCCTTCCAATTTGATTGAAATTTTATCAGAGTGTTCCAGTCGCATTTCTTCATTTTTGAACATCTCAGGGGTAGCCCTAAGTACCTAATGGGCAGGTTGGTACGTGGAGTCCCTAAGATATCAGAAATAGCTTCTTGTTCTTGCTCATTCAAACTGAAGCATACCAGATTGGACTTCTCCCTATTTAATTTCAAACTTGAAATGTCACCAAAGATATTAACCATATGGCCTAGTGCATGGGCTCCACCCTCTGTCCCCTCCATGAAAAAGACTGTATCATCTGCGTACTGGAGTATAGGGGCCATAGCTCTCCTGTTAGATAAAGAGGATCCTCTAATAATGCCTGCTTCAGAGAGTTTGCAAGCATATCTCTCCAGACTGTCTACAGCCAGACCATCCAATGGATGAAGAGTAATACAAAGCTTTTTGCCTTCCAATTTCTTATTCTATTTAGTGTGATTTTCTTGTAGTTGTAGTGCACTACAACTCTCTTCTAATTACCCTAGGTGCACTTGCCTAGGGTGAGCTTAGAAGAGAGGACATTCTCGTCACTTTAGAGTAGTTGATACGTGTAGCTTTAGCATAATCACTTTCGCTTTCAAGTGCCCAAAACCCTAAAAATAACAAAATCAAAAATACAAAAATACAAAGTGCTGATTTGAGAGGTAATAGAGAGAACCATCTTATGTGACTAACAATTGACCTCCTTGGATGACTCTAGATACCAAACTATCTAGTTTATAAATTTTAAGAGTTGATTGCGGATTTACGTGTTACAACACAATTACATCAATTTGCAAAATGTGTGTTTTCCCGCATCACTTTATAGCGCTGTTGCTGGGGAGGCACAATTTAGTCTCATTTTTTATCTCTTTCTTCTTTATTAGATCTTCACGAATTTTATGTTTTATTTTTGTTTAGGTGAGAATTAAGAGCGGGAGCGAGACTCAGATTCGCTTGGAGTGAAAAACTTCAAGTGATCTTGTCTTCTCACATACATCAGGTTAGTACCCCAGGCTATCTCTTTTTACAAAAACAAAAATATCTTAAAAAATATTTAAATTATCAAAATAATCAAAAGCAAGAAAAATTGAGGGTGGTGGAACCCCAAAAATTACTTTGTTACTTAGTGGCTTCATTTTTCCACCACCTTGGTCTTATTCGTGTCTGATTTTTGAAAATATGGACTTTTGTCTTGATTTTCAAAAATCAAGTTCAAGCACCTAGGAGCTTCTTAAAATCACCAAATTTCACCCATGGAAGTCCCTTTGAGTCAGGAACCTTGAGTCCAATTTCCAAATAATTTTGACAAATAGAAAAAAATAAAAAATTCACAGATTGAATAGGGATCAGGCCTTGTTTCCTTACTATTTTCTTACTGTCTATGAATTTTATAAATTTTTTTACTCATCAGATTTAGATAATTTTATGTTTTTTTTTGAGACAGAAAGTAAAGCTATCGTCTTACGATAGTAGTCCAGAGCAGTATATTATATAAACATGTAAGAGAAATTATCTACATCATATAAAATTTGCAAAAAATTTTGAGGTCATTTGAGGTTTCTAAAGAATCATTTTCTTGAATCTATCAATTCTAACTCTTGAAACCAGTAAGAAGAAAAATTTCAAAAAAATATCAAAAAATTTTCTAAAATCTTAAAAAAATCATTTCTAGATTTTTTGTTTAATTTCACATCAGGATATGGTATTGCTTGTCTTGTTTGGACCACCACCTATAGGGATTTTAAAAAGAGATTCATTTCTAGGAGCTATATATATAGGATTTCCACATTAGGGTTTTTAATTCTCTCTAGTACCACATCAACTTTAAAGAAATTGACTTTCACCAAAAAAACTTCTTTGATATTTTTGTGTGGAACTTCAAATCCCTAATTGAATTCTTAACGAGAGAGAATCTTCAAAGATATTAAATTTTTATCAAAACCCTGAAACACTCTAACAAAAAAAATTGTTATTTGCAAAATCTATTGATTTGGCTTGGGCATCACTTCCCGACCAATTTGCACACACCAAGAAAAAAAAAAGAAAGAAATAATCAGGCATTACCCAAATCAGTGCCCATCACATTCCTTGTGCACTTAAGTTCGTAGACCTAATTAAAATTTGTAGTAATTTAACCCTAAGATCTAATCAAACTTAGGCTTGCTATCTAGATCTTAAGATTTCTTTAGTTGATTTCAATTCCTTCATCTATATCTGGTGCCAAATTGAGGGGTAGTGTCAAATGGCCAGGCGTGGGTTTATACAAGCCCTTAGTGATTTTCCTGGGACATGCTTGGGCCCAACCCTCCCCTTATTCAGTCTAGCGAGATTTGTTGAGGGAACAGTTATTCGCTATTGATTTCTTATTTCCTAGGCAAACCAAGTCTTAGGTAATTTTTAGGGAGTCACCCTTAAGTTAGGTCTAGAATTTTGTTTACTTAATTGCACACTTCTTCTCATCTTTCCCTCCTCTCCTCCCTGTTCTTCCATTGTATACATGGGTGGCGGTCCCAAACTCCACACTTGGAGGGATCACATGATTCTGCCCCCTGCATAAGAGGATCCTCTTCCTTACATTCATCAAAAATGGAAAACATACAAAATAGGCTCACTATCGCTTCCACCTCTCACCCACAAAATCCGTCTAATCTCGCCTCTAACCCTTCCACCCAAAATCCACAAGGTAACCCCTCCATCTTTGACATCCCTACTTGTAACCTCCAAGGTTTGGAGTTGCCACAAAATATAGAAGAACCAGGGCAAAATAAAAATCCAATCCTAATCCCCTTTACATGATGGTTGACCAATTGGCTCAACTTCAACTGAATCAACAACAGTTGGCTAGGACAGTCACGACCTAGCCAACCCAAGACTAGGTCAACCACTTGGGGAACCTCTCATCCCACTTAAGGATTTCTACAATCTTTCCAACTACAAAGAGAGACCTGGGGTGGTTATACTCGTGGGGGGTTTCGAAATCAAACCTGCTATCCTGAACCTCATTAAACATTTCCGTGGTCTTCCAAGAGAGGACCCTTTTAGCCACCTCGAGGAGCTGATTGTCCTCACACAAACCACCTGTCCCTGCAATGTGTGGGAAGATCTATGGCTCATGAGACTTTTCCCTTTCTCCCAAAAGGACAAGGCATCATATTGGTTCAGGATGGTTGGGCATCCTATTACTACCTAGCCCCAATTAAAGAGTGCTTTTCTGAAAAAGTTTTTCTAGATTGATCGTACAAATGCCTTAAGATGGTCTATTACGACCTTTCAACAGAAATCTGGTGAATCTCTCCACGAATCTTGGGAGAGGTTTCAAGAATTATTAAGGAGTTGCCCCTACCATGAGATTCCATGATGGCAGCTAGTTCAGATCTTTTATCACGGATTAGAAGATCAATTAAAATGGTTCATGGATGCTTCATGTGGGGTAACTTTCTTAATAAAGATGTTGATAGTGCTTACCTGCTTTTTGAGGAAATGAGTGAAAACTCATTTAATTTGGCATCGATGGACACTTTTGGTAGGACTATAAACCCAAGATTCGGGGTTAATGAAAGTCACTCCAGATCTGCATTAGTTCCAGTCACATAGGATGATTTACAATTAATTACACAAAGATTGAATTAGATGCAAATTCACCAGAAAAAGATAGAAGAAAAGCTGAATCCAAACCTGACTCCACATCTAACCCCGCTTAACATGCTTAAAAGGAAAAACTTGCATAATCTCAATACTGTCCCTGCTGAGAATAATCAATTTTTTGAGGCTTTCTATGGTTCACCGAGGACTTACACTTATCCAAATCCTAGCCCCATTGAGAATATTTCTGCCCTCCAAGAGTAATTTAGAAATCCCTTTGACTCAAATTAGAGGAATTACCCAACTCATTCTTGGACCAATTTGGTTCCCTCCCATAAACCACACCAATTTGGAGGGTATGGGTCGAATCTAACTTTTTATCAGCCTAGGCCATCCCAAGAAGACATTAATGCTCGGGTTATGAAAACCCTACAGGGAATGCAAAGTCAGATGTCGGAGGTAACTCGTGTTATTACAAACCTCCAAAACCAAATTGGGGTTACTTTGACCCAGACACTTGCAGGACATCTTCTTTCCCAGCACATACCCAACCCTATCAATCAAAGGAACCAATATCAGTGCAGGAACTCAAACCAGAACCATACTAATCACTCTCTAATCAACCCAGCATTACAGCAACCACCGGGCTTTCCACAACAACAGGCCCCCCAACCTCCTCCCAGGAATAACCAAACTGTAAATGTAGTTACATTGAGGAGTGGTAAAACCACCACTGATCCTGGGCCTTCACACCAACTTGATGAAACCCACCCATCCCAAAAGCAAGTTGACTCTCCCCCCACTCAGGAAGCAAAAGACACACAAAAATCACATGACATGACTCCTACCCCTTTTCCCCAAGTTCTCCACTCCACCACCAATAAAAAAAAGAAATCCGAGCCCACAACTGAAGAACCCATGGATTTATTCATGCAAGTTCATATCAATATCCCTCTCCTGGACACAATCAAATATATACCTACCTATGCCAAGTTTCTGAAAGATATTTGCACTCCCAAAAGGCAGACTAAAAACCTAGGAAAGGTGTATCTCTCGGAGACAATAAGCTCTGTCACATAAAGCAAGCTGCCTCCTAAGATGAAAGACTCGGATGCACCTTTGATTTTGGTAATTATTGATGATACCACATTCAATCGTGCCCTTCTTGATCTCGGTATCTCAGTCAATATCATCCCCACTGTTCTTTTTGAAGAATTTAAGATCGGTGATCTCAAACCTGTCGAGGTTACCCTATAATTAGTCGACCGATCTTTAACTAAACCTAGGGGGATTATCGAGGATGTTTTTGTTAAGGTCCAGAACCGTGTCTTCCCAGTAAACTTTCTGGTCCATGACATTGAGGTACCTGAATATCTAATTAATGACGCTATAATTATTGGACGACCCTTTTTGGCGATCACGAAAGCAAATATTAATTGCCATACAGGTGAAATGGATATCACTTACACGGGCTAAACAATTACTCTTGATATTTTCAAATCCTCCAGGAGATTCCATGGTGATGATAACTTCTTTAAGGACTTAGATAATGAAACATCTAATTTGGTGGAGGAAACAATGCTAGTGGGTACTTTTCTTGACCATAATTTTTTCAAGGATTCGGACTCTGAATCAGTGGTTGGTGACATCAATGACTTAGAGCCTTGTCTTCAATCCAACTCTCTTCCTGATTCATCACCTTACCTATCCACTCTAACTTCCATTCAACATCACACCCTAACTTCACCCACCCTTCATCACATTGACTTTTCCACTACTCCCTTTCCCCTCACCTACAACCCGACCGACCCCCCCCCCCCCCCCCCCCCCCTCGAATATGGCTTTCATTATGAACTAAAACCATAGCCAGACTCAAGTCATTCTTCCATTTTTCCATCTCATTTTGGTCCCCATATTTCTACCACTCATCTTTTAGTGGATCAAGAGGAAGACATCTTTCATGAGGGAATTCACGTGTCCAATTTTTACATGATCATCCATCTTCTGTGCATCGCTTTACGCACGGCTAAATGGCATAAAAGATAGCACTGGATGGGAGGTAACCCATCATTTTTCCTGCTTTCTTTTTATCTTTCTTTTCCCATGTTTTGACCATCCTGAACCCAACCGCTTTTCACTAAGATGATCTCTTTACCCTCCTAAATGCATGATGACATTGCATATCATATGCATGAGGGGAGGGTTTAAATTTTGAGGATCGATTCAGGATTTTCAAAACCTAAAAACATTCAAAATTTTTCTTTTACATGCATCTTCATTACAAAAATCATAAAACTTTTTGAGGAAAATTTTGAAAATATGGAACTAGGGACTAGGATGCGGATTTAATTGTTAGAATTTCTGGGTATACTTTTAGACTAGATCAAGTATCTTTCTCTAAATTCTACTTGAACTCGTGATGATTCAGGTGATTTGATCTCTTTTTGCGACCTGGAAATTACTTGACTTAGTCTCTGACCCAAAAACTTGCTTCTCTTGCAAAATTCTTGTGTCAAATTTCACACAAAAAGCCAACATCTAAAAAATATTTAGAAAACTATAAAAGCTCCTTGTTTAGTTTTAGTGAAATCTGAGGCAGATGATTAGTTTGAGTTCTCACCGTCAAGGAGGAAAATGCTTCCTTTGAGGACATGATGTCAACATGTTACTGTCTTGGTGCTACTCCATATCTCTATTACATATCTTCAGACAGAGCATTAAGGTGCAATTTTGCGGCTCAAGTGTCTTGGACGGTGCTTTATCCATAGCGTCAGAACAAGAGCCTGAGTTCGCTTGGAGCACCCCTTTACATCGAATTGTGTTTTGGGATTGTGAACTCTTGCGGTGTGTCATGGATGGTACTATCTCAAAGTGCTGACACCAGAACCCCCTCGAGGATTGGTAACGGGAATGATGATCCTGACACATCTGTTGTAGGTTTAAGCTAGGAATAAGCATGGGGGAGATAAAAAAAAGAAAAAGTTTCAAAAACACACCCTTATAAATATCATAATAATGTTGGCATTCACAAAGTATTGACATAAGATTTTAAAATTTACATAAGTTGCGAGTCGAATTAAAGAGCCAAAGATATCCTAACTGCAAAATAATTTCGGGTGATTTGAAGTAACGAGTTAACTTGTGAATTTTTGAAGGATACATTGATCCTAATTCATCTAACTTTTGAATCCAAAGAGGAATCCTGATGTTTTATCTATAACAAATCCCGTGCCTTTCTTGTTTTCAATCAAAGTCTTGTGATCCTCTCCTCAAAAGTAAAAAAAAAATTAGACTTTCCTAAAAATCCATTTTGTGAAAATAGTTTTGCTAAGAGACTAGCAAAAGATAGGCATGGGGACATGATAAACACTAGTTTATCATCATTCTTATGCCCTAAAATAGATCTAGCTCTTAGGATTTTAACTCCGCAAATGGATTTTCATGCTACATTTAGGCATCCACATAGGATAGGCATGCATTGCATTTTATTGTGTTTTTGATGTGTTTATTTAAGTGTCAAGGATAGGTAGAGAGTTAGATTCCACAAACCTTGGGACTCAGGAGGGCAAAAGATGAAGGAGAAGCTCATATCAGCTAGATCCGGCTCATCTCAGCTAGATCCCAGCTCATTCTAGTTCGATCAACTCATCCTTAGCTCCATTCAGTTCATCTTATCTGAATGGTAGCTCAAACTAACTCAAGTCAGTTGATCCTAGCTCCATTCCAGCTCCTCTCAACTCAAGGCAACTCACTGGAAGCTCTACTAGACTAGGCTTAGCTACTACCATCAACTAAGCCTAGTCAACTGAAGAAGTCTTCAACCAGCTCAGGCCAGCTCAAGTTGATCTCCCGAAGACTCAACTCGATTTAACTTGGTTGAGCGGAGTTACTTGACCTAAGCTATCTACGTCAGCTAGTCGGGTAGTCTTCGGGAAGACCAACTCCAGCTCACCTCAGCTCATATCACCAGAAGCCAGCTCATCTTAGCTTGGCTTAGCAACTAGCAAAGAACAAGCTAGCTAAGCTAGCTAATGAGCTCAGATGCAGCCCTCTTCAACTTCAGTCAGCTTCAATGCAACTCAATGAAGCTCCTCCTAAGCTCCTCAATCTAAAACCCTAGCTCCTTCTACATCCAACTCCACTCATCTACTAGCTAAGCTAGCTTAGCTAGTCCACCTCCATGGCATCCAACCCTAAACCTCACCTAACTAGCTCCACTAAATAAGCCTACCTAAGCTCCACCTAAGCTACCTCCACTTCCACCTCATCTTGTCATTTTCTTGTAAGAAGCATTCAACTACCTGTTGTTAACCTTACTAGCAATACAAAGCTTTTTTCCTTCCAATTTCTTGTTCTATTTAGCATGATTTTCTTGTAGTTGTAGTGCACCACAACTCTCTTCTAATTACCTTAGGCGTAGTTTCCTAAGGTGAGCTTAGAAGAGAGGACATTCTCATCACTTTAGAGTAGTTGATAGGCATAGCTTTAGCATAATCACTTTCACTTTCATGTGTCTGTTATTTCAAAACCCTAAAAATAACAAAATCAAATATACAAAAATACAAAATGTGGATTTGAGAGGAGAGAGAGAAAAGCATCTTATGTGACTAACAATTGGCCTCCTTGGACGACCCTAGATACCCCACTATATAGGTTATAAATTTTAAGAGTTTATTCTGGATTTATGCATTACAACAACATAATTACATCTATTTACAAATGCGTGTTTTCCCGCATCAGCATGACTCTCTTATTGTGGTGTGTAGACAGTCTTAGTCGCTAGGTCTTGCCACCACCACCCTCCAGTGCCGATAGCCTCTTGAGACAATACTGGCGGGGTGGTGACGCACGCGGAACGTGTTGGTTTAATTATATCATTGTAGCATGCATTCATGACGTCAGTTTTAATTTAGTATTTGGATTCAGTGAGTCCAAGTGTCGATCTCAGGGAGGCATGAAATCAGATTAGTTTTAGTCGCTTTGGGTGTCACAAAATGGTAGCGTGGTTTGCTTGAGAAAACGAGAGCGAAAGAGAGAGAGGGAGAAGGGTTAGAGCTTGCATTTAAAACATGACAATCACTTAAGGAGATGTGAACTATGATATAAGAAGTAACATCAACATATAACATGCAATTAAAGATCGTTTACAACTACAACAGTAGATGAAAGCTTAAAATAGTGCAACATAAAACTAGAGTAAAAGTGAGTGCGAGGAGGAGGAGAGGCAACCACGACGGTGGAGAGGGGCTCCGTCGGCAGCTCGACAACTCTGAGGGTGGATATGGAGTGTTTGGTGGAGCTATGAGAGGGCTAGTGTTGCATGGAGAGTGAATGAGAATTGAATGCTTTTGAATGGGGTGGTTGAGAGGGTTTATATAGTAAAAGAGGGCTTCCAAAAGAGGTAAGGGTCTTTAGCAACGTCTGGGACGTCGCTAAATCCCTTCTAAAAGTGTCGCTGAAGTCCCACACCCACTGGTCCTTAGGCGCGCCTATTTTTCTTCTTCTCAAGCCGTGCCTATGCATCCTCAACCGTTGGATCCGAGGAGCAGACTGCCATCGGATAGTTGAGGGCACGCCACGTCACCCCCTCGTCGTGCCTGCGGGTGCTGCCTTCGTGCGACCCGTGTGCTCGCAACATAGGCCATCTGATCGTGCATCAACGACTGGGGTTGCACGCGAGCAGGTGAGCTGGATTGCACCTCGCTTGCGATGAGCGTGTGTCATCACGCGCGTTTACGTTGGATGCTCGAGATCGCATCGCGTGCCTCCATCTGATTCGTCCGTGCACTCATTAGCGGCTAAATTTCAATTGCGCGCATGGATGCAGCTAATGCGAATCAAACGTGTGTCGCATGTTCATGCGGTGGGGCACTAACCGCTGCGCTGCCTCCGTGCTTTGTCTCAGTTATGTGCGAATGCTTAGCCGTCAGATGGCGATCGGACGACCGAGATTGAATCTTGGCACGGTGAAGAGCGAGTTGGTGAGGCCCACGTGCTTGTGATTCCTCAGGGATCGGACGACTTAGGATGCTTCTGCGTGATGAAGAAGGGGTGCTGCATCGGTGGGAGCGTTGTAGATGGCACCACGTGGCCATTTGTGAGCCGTTGATCATTAGATCAACAACCAGAACTTCTTGGGCTTGTTGGGGGAGCTTCGGATGTCGGATTTAAGCGATTTCGAGTCCGTTGGACTCTATTCGTCGATCTAGATCCATCCGTGCAGTCCGATTGCTCATCTGAGGTCTGTTTCAACATGCACTTGTACACATAGCCATTAAATATTAATTATAAGCAATCTAATTCATCATGCATGCAATGCTCCCAAGCCCATTATGGTATGTCATTAATGCACATATATCCTCAAAACTAACTCTAGTTGATGGAATTGTCATCATTGGATGTAGATTTATCAGGTGGTCTTCTTGTAGTGTAACTTTATTTGATATTGTACAAGCTTTCATTTACATTTATTTTTCTTTGTGCAACATTGTTATGTTTTTGATGCAAATGAAAGAATGGTTTTGATCATATTATGTTCTATGCTTGACTGATCTCATTTTCAACGTCATCTTCACAGATTTTTCACCTTTATCTTCATCACCACAGATATGTCTACTTTAAGAGACATTAGTTGGGCCTAAGAACAATCAATTCTAAGATTAAATGGGACTTCCAGTATACAATACCTGAAAGATCAGTAGAGTCTTGATTTAGTATTCTTGCACAATTCTGTGACACAATGCATGTTGCATATAATTAAGTACGCTTGTTGCAGGAAATAATTCGAAATCACATCTTACAGGTAACATTAAAAATTATGAGAGATTTTGGTTGAGGAATAATCAATGAGAAAATCTGGCTAAAAGAAGAAACATAAAAGAAAGCTCATCAATTTCTTAAAAAATACAAATCTCGGTGGATGACTTTTTCTGATGATTTTTTGATTAACCTCTCTTTCTTTTTTGTTTCCATGAAATCACGTTATTCTCTCTCTCATTTTCTCTCTATATAATAAGGAACGAGGCCAAAGGGAGAAGGACATCTCTTCCCCGACGGGTCATAAAGGATTGTCCTCTCCTTTCAAATAGAGGAGAGGACACCCCCTTGAAGAGACCTTCTTCACCACCGTGGGCCAACACCAGATCCACTACTGTGCACCACTGCAAGCCACCAACAACACCACCATGAGCCTTGACGACAACCGCAACACCACCACCACGCTTCGCTCAGCTTCTCGATGACCACCACGACATCACCATCGCGGCTCCTCTTCACCACTGTGCCTCCGTTCTCGTCACTGGCGGTGGCCTCGACAAGGGTAGCCATTACCACCATGACCCTCCATGACCTCCTGCGTCTACTGATGATAACATCATCATCAACCATATCTAGCTTTAATTAGTCATATTTCATAAATAAATGCTCCTACATAATCGCCCAAGAACCGTAATTCACTGCACATCCTTTCTAAGAGTTTAACATGAAACTAGGGTTCAAATTGTAATTTTTACCATCATATCATGAATGCAGAACAACCATGGGTTTTCTCAGGGGTTTACTAAAGGTCAAATATGCATTAAAGTCTAACGAGAGGGTCCATGCTAACAGAAACGGGTTTTCACGTATTTCAAGAATTAAATGACATTTAAAACCTTAAAAATAGACCCACTTAATTTACTGAGTTTTTGGTTAGGATAAAATTCGCCTAAACACTCTAAAAATTATAGAAAAATATTCTCTAGGGTTTTGCACGCTTGATTTGACCATTGGAACCCATTTTGACCTTAAATAGAGCCTTAGACAGACAATTGCCCTACTTTGGATTTCTACGCAATTTACCTAGTCAAACTTGGTCAAAACCTAAATCCTACTTCACCATTAGATTTCTTGGGTCAAAATTAGGTTTGTACAAAGATTTGGGCCCAATCAAAGATCACCTTAACCAAGTTTGCATTTTGGTCTTGTCTAACACTTTTCTCTTACATAAAGGCCCCTAACTTTCAAATTCTTTGCAAATATGCCCCTAACTTCATCATCTTCTTCACCAATAGGTCCCCTCCACCTTCAACTCCTAAACCTACTTCGTCAGCGACCTTCAATCAAAGATTACTCCATGATTTCACGGTCAAACCCTTCCAAAATTGAAAGGAAGATTTATGAGAGGATCACCTATGATCTAAACATATTCTTGGGCTCTAACTCTTTCCCAATCTCCGATGCGAATGCATGGGAGATGTGGGTTTTCTATTGCATGAAGCTTTCAAGGTTTCAAGCTTGAAACGATCACCTAAGCCCTATAAAAGGACCCAGGTCGCGAGGCTGAGTTCCTTAGCTAGGTTTGGCCCCAAACATCTTCCCTTTTCCTATCTCCGACCTCCTCTGACCTATGCTCTGGCGGACCTTCTCAACCTCTCTCCTCTGCACCTCCAATGGCCAAATTGGAAGCGCAGCGACCTTCCCCATCTTCCTTTGCGTCTCGCCGATCACAGCGGGTGCCATCTTCCCCTTTCCTCGCCGCTGTTCACCTCACCGAAGAGTTCGTACCCTTCAGTGCCATCCAATCAAAGCTGGCATAGATCTCCTTCCTCTTTGTCCCTTAGTTAGGCCCTGGGCCTCCCCTTCCTCTCTAGACTTCATTCCAACCCTTTCTAATTCAATTCGACCATTATTCCACCGTCTCCCCCTTCGTCTTCCCCACGATCGATCGAGCTCTGGTGAGCCCACGCCACCACCACAGACCACCATCTGCCTCACCACAACTCCCAAAAGCTTCGCCATACTCCCTCCATCAAAAGCCCTCTCCTATTTTACCGATCCATCCACCCAATCTCCCCACCGAACAACCCACCTTCATGTTACCTACTCCGACCTTGTTCGACCACCGAACGCCCTCTCACGACATGCCACCGCCACCTACACCCTCGCCGCATCCTTGCAAACCTTCTGAGCATTTTAATTGGGACATTTAGCCCATATTTTTCTTTTCAGGTGTCCTCGCCGGAACTCCACCACCTCTGCCATCGCCTCCTTCGTTCTTGGAGCTCTAGGAGTCGAAAGCCCCAGGTCTCACCTCCAGGCAGAGCGGACTAACCCCAGGAAGTCATCCCGGTCCTCAATTGGAGGTTCCAGCTGCAAGAGCACACCCAGTTGGAGCTTCGGCCATTCGCAACCGCACGCGACGAGGAGGGCTGGTTTAGTCCCACTTCGGTGGGAGAAAGACCAACAGCTACACATAAATTGAATTTCTGAATAGAGCTGTTCGCCTCGAGACACCAAGGGTTCAGTCCCCGCTCACCCGCTCACGCTCACTTGACCCGACTAGATTACCTATCCTAAGCACTCCTCGGCTACTACTGATTAGGCCATATTTGTGGGCTATTTAAGTATTTAAGTGCCTAGACATTAAGTTAATTTTAACATTTAGATAGCATACATTAGGATGTAAATAAATTAATTCATATTTTTAGCTTAAGTGAATAATTCATGTGTGGCATCCATATCTAAATGCATTTAGAATTAACCTAAATTTGCATGCATTTGATTAGTTAATTAATTAGGTGCATACATACATTATTTTAATTAACATAGAAGTTAAGGAGTTATGTATAAATAATCTTAATTATTTTATTATTATTATTCTTCTTCTTCTGCAGGTAATCGCTTCGACTCTACCTCCTCCTCTTGCACTCATTGATTTTTTTAACAGCTGCCAGCATTCACGAGGATCCACTCCCACCTCTTGTGATTTCAAATGAAGTGGCTACAGCTACAAGAGGGGGGAGGAGACGACGGTGCTCGGGAGGCCACCACCCACTCCATCACTGTGCTTCATCTCCACCACCATCGACCTCAATCGTGGCGGCAAGCCTCCACCACCATGGACGTGTGGTGTGACAAGCCGCACTGCCATTCGGAGCTTGCTCGCATCACCGTGAATGCACACTGCTTCACCATAAGCACACACAGGCGTGCATGCTACCATCTTTGCTGTTCATCTCCATCTCCACCGCATCCTTTGACTTGAAAAAGAACCCAACATCTTTTTCACCATCTTCGGCCATCCTACCACTTTCATACAACCAATCCCATCTTCACACGGCCATACCTCTTCATAGCCACCCACCATAGCTACACACCTCCACTCCATTCCACGTTCCACAAAGCACCCCCTTTCTTCTTCTTCTTCTTTTTCTTCTTTCTCCTCTGCTTTCATAACAAAACCATCTCCACCAACTCCTCGCTGCACCTCCAGCCCGTGCACGACCGTCGCCTTCCGCCATGCCACCGCACGTGTCCGCGTGCACCTCCAGTAGGCCAGTAGCACGCACCTCCCCTCGTCGCACCTCCACCCATGCGTTGGAGAGCATGCCACACTCGCAGTAACGAGCAGCAACTCCAGCGACCTCCTGTGTCGTGTGCACACAGCAACAACCATCTCCGCGCGCGTGCATGCTTGTGCAGCCCTCCAGCGCACATCCCTCTCACCTCCCCTCGCTGCATCTCCAGCCCATGCGCCTTCAGCTGGTCCATGCCACGCACAGAAGCAGCAGGTCGACGCACGACCGCCGACCTCCCCGCCTGTGAGCGCCCACCTCCGGCCACCTCGTGACTCGCTGCCGCCACCGTTGCGAAGCCCTCACTCCACTTCACCTCTAGTGAGCTCCTCGTGGCCAGATGTCCCCTCCTTCATGCGTGAGAGACCACTAACCAAATCCCCTGTTTCAGCACACATTAGTATTTACATTTAAATGCCCTTGTCAGTTTTATTGATATTTTATTGTTATGCACATTGCATTGAACTCCCTATTGATTGTCACAATACAATTTCAGCATGTGCTTTCCTTAAAACACATATCTAATGCGGTATTTGACACAACATTTTTGGAAAATCAATAGTGAACATCTTTTTTGGACCCGTACTAGTTTTAAATAGGCCATTGCTTCCCAGTGGATACGACCCGCTCCTAATTGAGTGGTTATTTTTATTGTTTTGAGTAGCGATTTTCCACCATTGGCATACTACAACATGACATTCTTAATGCGAAACAACGAAAGCGAAAATTGACTTATCAAATGGCGTCGTTGCTGGGGAGGCAACAGGCTTAATTAAATCGCATTCATTTATTTGTTCACGTTGATTTAAATTTTGAATCATATTTAACTCTGGATCTTTTTATTTTGGAGCGAGTGCAACATTTTGCGACACACATTCTATGACTCGCCATCACACTAGCCATCGTGAGAGGTGTCTCTTGACATCACTAGAGGAGAAATTGTTCAAGCCATTTTGCAAGGAACCAGATTGCCAGGAGGGGAAGGACGAGGACGTAATGATGTGTGCGGGACGCGGTTGTTTAATTGTGTCGTTATAGCATGTGTTCGTGACGTCGGTTTTAATCTAGAATGTGGATTTAGTGAGTCTAAGTGTTGAACACAAGGAGGCGTAAGTCGGACTACTTTGTTGCTTTTAGTTGTCACATGAAGTTTGGTTTGCTTGCGAGAAAATGAGAGAGAGAGAGAGAGTAGGGTTCAACATTTTCTTCAAATCACAACATTTATTTACACAAAGTGAGAACTATGTAAGAAACAACATCAACATCAACATTTAGCATGTAACTTGAGTTTGTTTGCAAATACAACAATAGCTAAAAGCTTAAACAAAAGCAATATGAAACTAGGGTAAAGAGAGAGAGAAGGCAAGGTGGCTACGGTGGTGGAGGAGGGCTCCATCGGCGGCTTGACAACTCCAGCGAGTGTGAATTATGCTTGTTGAAGCTAGGAAGGAGCTAGGAGTATGGTGGAAGGTGTGCGTGTATTCAAAGCCTCACAATGCAGAGTTGAAGGGGTTTATATAGGGAAAAGGGGTTTCCAAACTAAGTAAAGGTTTTAGCAACATCCGGGATGTCGCTAAACCCATGCCAGAAATGTTGGTGAAGCCCCTCCTCCCGCCGATCCATCATAGGCGCCCATGCTTCTTCTCCCACGATCCGTGTGCTCGCACTGTGAGCCGTCCGATCGAAGATCGGATGGTCGAGAGTTGCGTGGGCGCGCGTGCTGAGGATCGCGCATCATCTTGCCTGGGTGCATCCGCGCGCATCCGCTGCGCTGCGTGGCATGATCCTTGCCGTCAGCTTTTGCATCAGCAGCCGAATTTCACCCACGCGCGCTCCTGCTGCCAATTGGATCCCTCTGCGGCTCGAACCTGCGTTCCTCGCTCGCGGGTGAGGCGCAGACTAATGCGCTGCGTGCGTTGCTTTGCGGGAAAGCGAGGTCGGGCGTGGGGTGGCATCGACCATTGGATGGAAATCCAACAGTCAGGATCTGAAGCTGAGTGTGATGAAGAGGTACGCTGCGGGTAGGGGCGCATTGGATGCTGCCATGTGGCTGCCTGTGGGCTGTTGATCCTCAGATCAATGGCTAGAACTTCTTGGGCTAGTTGAGGGAGCTCCGGATGTTGGATTTGAGTGATTTCGAGTCCGTTGGACTTGATTCGTCGATCTGAATCCATCGGTGTGGTCCGATTGCTCATCTGAGGCATGTTTCATCATGCACTTGTGCATATGGCCATTAAATATTAATTTATAAGCAATCTTAAATCGCAATGCATGCAGTGCTCCTATGCCCATCATGACATATTATTAGTGCACATATATCCTCAAAACTAACCCCAGTTGATGGAATTATCATCATTGAATGTAGAGTTATCATACCCCCATGCTTATCCCTTGCTAGTCCCTAGGAAGGTTTATCCTAGCCGTTATTTCCATTCGGGATTAGGAATTGATTACTTAGACATCTGTTATTGTCAATGGGAGGAAATACACTAAGTGCCTAATCTACAGAGACTTAACAGCGCCCGTGTGTCTGCCAAAATGCGAATCGCCCAAATCCTCGCTTTAAAGCATATATACATATATATTTTTTTCTTTTTCATCTTTTCTCATTTTTTGGATTTTTTTGAAGTTGAGAGTGTGTCGGTAACTTTTTACGACTACCCAACCCACCCATAACTCAAAAAAGACTCTAAGTGCTAAGCATCTTGGTGTGAATATTGTGATAGACTCACTCAATGGTAATTAGAGTAGACTTCAGGCTTCTACGCCCCTAGGTGATCGGAAAAGGAAGTGCGTGCCTGAAGGTGTATCTGTCCGATCCGTAGCTTTCTCCTTACTTTTATTTTATTTGGGGTCAACGCAAGGGTGTTTCCAGTGTATATCTCCCCGGATTGCTCTACTTCCCCACTTCTTCCCTAGGTGTTTTGGACTTTTTGTGCATTAAGTGAGCTAGGTTCTGGATAACCGGCCAATGGGCTATTACCCACGACCACTTGCCAGCCATACTCGTGTGGTGAAGTGTGGCTTATTTATTTTTTTCTTTTTCTTCTTTATCTATTTTTTTCATTTCTCCTTTTTCTTTTTTTTCTTTTCTTTTTCTTTTGTTGTTTAGTAGGTGGCTTCCCTGATCTCAGATTTACCTAGAGGCAATAAAAGAAAGTGGTCCTGTGGCTGGGCTCTGGACAACCGGCCAATGGGTTGTTACCCACGACAACTTGTCAACCATACCACCCTAGAAGGTTCATTAGCTACCCAATTTCTGTTAGAATTTCTGAGAGTAAGTCAGTGCAAAAATGTGTGCAGATGCTTAGACTAAAAGTCCCTCTGAGTTAGAGGGCGGGTGGATAAGTCGTGTACTTATTACCCTACTTTATTGGCAAATTATAGTAAATTAAGGTTGCGAGGATTCGAGTCTAAATCCATATTTTAGTGGACACCTGGGTTGATTAAGCCTGACGGCCTGAAAAGTCCAAGTGTCCAGGTTCTTCTCGTATTATTTTCTACAGTTGACAAGCTCCTAATGCCTAAGTTCTCCTTCCTATTTTTTTTTTTAAATTTATTTATTATATAATTCAGGCTGATAATATAAACTCAGAGAATGCGAATTACCACCCCCCATGCTTAAGTTGGACGATGTCCTCATTGTCAAATAAATGGATGCAAAAGGAGGGTACAGAAAGAAATCACCTGAGTGTTGTCGTGTTCCTGATCAGTCTGAATCTTCTGGGTTGCCTCCCAGGAAGCGCTGAGTTTATTGCCTCCAGCTGGGTGAGGCTCTGTGTCAACTCTCAATGAGGGTGACAACTTCCTTTGGGGGAACCTGGGCAAGAAAGTATTTTAATCTCTGACCGTTTACTATGAAGGTTTGCCCAGTGTTAGGGTTTGCAATTTCGACTGCCCCATTGGGATAAGGTTTGATCACCTGATATGGTCTTGTCCACTTTGATCTCTGCTTACTAGGGAAAAGTTTCAGTTGGCCATTAAAAAGCCAGACTTGCTGGTTGGGCTCGAAGGCCTTCCTATGGATGTGTCGGTCGTGAATGGCTTTCATCTTTTCTTTGTAAAGTTGACTATTTTCATATGTGTCTCGATGGATTTTCTCCATCTCGGAAAGTTGGAGTGTCCGCTGAGCTCCGGCAAATTGAGAATCCATGTTGCACTGCTTAATAGCCTAGTAAGCCTGGTGTTCCAACTCGACCTAAAGGTGGCAAGCTTTGTCGAAGATCAGGAGATAAGGTGACATGCCTATCGGGGTCCTAAAAGTGGTCCTGTATGCCTATAGGGAATCATCCAGTCGTGTGGACCAATACTTCCGGTTAGGTCTCACAGTTTTTTACAGAATATTCTTGATCTGCCTATTGGAGACCTCTGTTTGCCCATTTGTTTGCAGGTGATACGAGGTGGCAATGTGGTGAGTAACCCTGTATTTTCTAAGCATGGCACGAAATTGGGCATGAATAAAGTGACTCTCACCATCTGTGATCATGGCCTTCGGTATCCCAAACCGAGAGAAGATGTTTTGCTTAACAAAGTCCATGACAGCCTTATGATCACATCTTCGGGTAGCGATGGCTTCGATCCATTTCGAGACATAGTCAACTGAGACAAGTGTGTACTCAAAGCCGTTGGATGGTAGGAAGGGACCCATAAAATCGATGCCCCAAACATTGAGGATTTTGACAATCAGAATGGGCTGGGGGGGCATCATGCCCTTTCTGGTCATAGTCCCTAATGTCTGGCAGTGAGGGCAAGTTTTGGCGACGCTGTGTACGTCCTTAAATAGGGAGGGCTAGTAAAATTCGGATTGCAAAACCTTTGCAGCCATTTTCTTCCCCAAAAAGTGGTCACCACAGGCTTGATCGTGACAAAAGGATAACACACTTTGGACTTCTTCCTCAGGAACACACCTCCTAATGATCTGGTCAGCACAGAGTCTAAACAGCATGGGATCATCCCAGAAATAGTGCTTGGCTTCAGCCAAGAACTTATCCTGTTGCTATCTAGACTAGCCATGCGGAGTCTGTCCTACCACTAAATAGTTGATGAAGTCTGCATACCAGGGTAGCTTTCTTCCTTGCACAGCTAGAAGTTATTCATCAGGAAAGGTGTCAGTCAAGGGTAATGATGGTTCGATGTGGTTCTGGTGGAGTCTAGATAGGTGATTGGCTACGACGTTCTTGGACTCGGCTTTGTTGCGTATTTCCAGGTCAAATTCCTGCAAGAGTAGGATCCATCTGATGAGCCTCGGTTAACGTCCTTCTTGGTTAACAAATGCCGGATAGCTGAGTGGTTAGTGTAAATTGTCACGTGGGATCCTAGAAGATATGATCGGAACTTTTCTAATTCAAAGACTACGGCGAGCAGTTCTTTTTCTGTGACAGTATAATTCCTTTGAGCCTTATCCAATGTCTTGCTTGCGTAGTAGATCACCATAGGTTTCTTTTCTCTTCTTTGTCTTAGGACAGCGTCGATGGCAAAATCTGATGCATCGCACATAATCTCAAAGTCCTGGGACCAATCCGGGGGTTGTAATACAGGTGCAGTGGAGACTGTTTCCCTGAGAGTGTTATAAGCCTTGATGCAATCAGGTGTCATGTGAAAGAGGACGTTGTTGGCTAGAAGGTCAATCAAGGGTTTAGAGAGTTTGGAAAATCTTTAATGAACCTTCTATAGAAGCCAACATGTTCTAGGAAAGATCGGATTTGCCGGATCTAACTACGAGGTGGAAGTTTGGAAATTAGATCAACCTTAGCTCGATCTACTTCAATGCCCCTATGTGAGATGATGTGACCGAGGACAATCCCTTCTTGAACCATGAAATGGCTCTTTTCTCAGCTTAAGACCAGGTTGACCTCGATACATCGCTTTAGGATCTTCTCCAAATTTCTAAGGCATTGGTCGAATGAATTCCCGAACATGGAGAAATCATCCATAAAGACCTCCAGGTATTCACCCACCATTTTTGAAAAGATGGCTAGCATGCAACGCTGAAGGGTAGAGGGTGCATTGCATAACCCGAATAACATACGACGGAATGCGAATGTGCCATACAGACAAGTGAATGTGGTCTTTTCTTGATCTTCCGGTGCAATAGCAACTTGGTTGTATCCTGAATATCCATCCAGGAAGCAAGAATATTTCTGCCCTGCCAATCACTCGAGAATCTGGTCAATGAATGGTAGAGGGAAATGATCTTTCTTGGTGGCCTCATTAAGCTTCCTATAGTCAATGCACACCTGCCATGCAGTAGTGGTGCGTATGGGGATGAATTCTTCCTGATAATTGGTGACAACAGTGAGCTCGGCTTTCTTAGGTACCACCTGAGTGGGGCTCACCCAAGGGCTATCAGAGATTGTGTAAATGATATCAGTGTCAAGCCACTTGATTATCTCCTTTTTAATGACCTCTCTCATATTCGAGTTCAATCGTCTCTGCATCTGGTGAGAAGGTCGAGCCCCATCTTCCAAATAGATCTTGTGCGTGCAATAGCTGGGGCTAATTCCTCTCAAGTCGGAAATTGTCCATCCAATGGCTGCCCGATGTTCAGTATGGGTTGCAGTCAACCTAAGCTCTTGTTCCCTAGTTAAATGGGCATTGATAATCATAAGGAAGGTCTGGTCAGGTCCAAGGAAGACATACTTGAGATTATCGGGAAAAGGCTTCAACTCGGGTGTAGGTGGGACAACATTCGACGGGTAAGGGAAAGGCGGGAGTTGATCAACATTAATTTCCTAAAATGGTGGTTGCGGAAGGTAATCAGCTCTGCAAATGTCAATCTCCACAGGTTGGGATGGGCCAGGATAGTCATTGGCTGGTTGAGTCCGATGGTCTGCTGAGGAGCTGAGAGTAAGGCATTCTTCAACCAGAGGTTCCATGGGATCATGTTCCTCGATCCAGTCACAATTAAAAGACTTGGCCACCATGAAGATATCCAATTGCATCTTCTTGTCTCCAAAGGTGATGTCCATACGTCCCATGTCGCAATCAATGTTTGCCTTAGCCGTAGCTAAAAAGGGTCTGCCTAGGATGATGGGTGTGTTTTGTAGTTATTTGGGGACTTCCATGTCGAGAACCAAAAAGTCGACCAAGAAGTAGAAGTCCTTGACACGAACAATTACGTCCTCCACTACTCCTTTTGGAGTTTTCACAGATCTATCAGCCAATTGGATGGTTATAGGTGTGGGTTTCAATTCTCCAAATCCAAACTGGTGATACAGGGTTGCCAGGATGAGGTTGATCGAAGCATCTAAGTCTAAGAGTGCTCTATCAAATGTCATGTCCCCGATATTACAAGAAATCAGGGGTGCTCCTGGGTCAATTCGTTTGGGAGGCAGGCTGTTCAATATCACTGAACTAGCTTGTTCTGAGAGCACTACCTTCCTAGGTGCTTGGGTTTTCGGCTTACGCTTTGGTGTACAGACATCCTTCAAGAACTTAGCGTAAGCCAGGATGTGTTTAATTGCTTCGAGGAGTGGAATATTAATCTGGACTTGTTTGAAAATCTCCAACAGCTTCTCATTCTCAACTACAGCTTTCTTTTTCTTCCTTTTTTCTAAGGCCACAGGGTATGGTGTTTGGGTTTGAGTTGGGTCAGTCTCCATGTCTTTGGGTTCCTCCTGCTCACCCTCAAACTCAGATATCTCAGGAAGTGAGGTCACGAGAGGGGTTGGCCATTTGGGGTTCTGGGTTTTAGTGCCACTTCTCAAGGTAACCGCATTGGCAGAGGCGTTGGGATCATGGGTAGATCCTTGAGAAGAGGAAGAAGGAGCGCTAAAACCAGGGGGTGTTTGTGGGGCTTGTTGGACCATGTGGGCATGTCCGAGATTGCCTTGGAACCCTTGCAAATTGGGGCCTCTGTTAATCACATTTCACGGGTTTAGTTGTGGTTGAGAAGGAAGGGATCCTTGTTGTTTGCAATCCAACAACTGGCTCAACTGTCCCTTCATTAAGGCCATTTCTTCCTGGTGTTTTTGATTCATGTCAGCCATCATTTTTATCAATGTGTCCAGTTGGTTTTGAGGGGGAGGGGCTACCCTATTCTAATTATAGGGTGGTCTAACCGGTGGGTCCTGTTGATAGGAGGGGGGATTGGGCCTGGGTTGATTCTGGAATTGGTTCGGTTTTGGTTCGTCCAGGTGCAATTCAGGTGATTACGCCATCTGGCGTTGTAGGTGTTGGAGAAGGGGTGAGGTTTGGAATAACCTTGGATAGCTTGGACATCTTCAAAGATAGAAGGTGCCGAGAGGGAGAGAAGTGAGTAATCAGGGGTTGAGGGAGCAAAGGTCCCTCCTTGGAACATGGTCAAGGGTTGTTCCAGGTGCATTTGTCTCATTAGTTGTACTAAGTCTACATTGTGAGCTCCCTTTGCTAGGGGGATGGTCTGTAGCAGGTTCCTGGTCTGGTTTAGCAGCTCATCGATTTTTTTGTCAACCAATTCAACTCGATCCAACTTTTTAGCTATAATGTCCATGTCAACCATTCCAAAATTTGCTTGCACCACGAGGGTGTATCTTTTTGTTAGGTGTTGAGTTTGGAATGTAGGTTAAGTAGTCATTCACCACGCCAAATTTTATTTATATATTTTTTTGTATTTTTCTTTTTTGTTTTCTTTTTTAAGCATGCAAACAACCAAAGGGTGGAGTGGTACTCACAACTGGTCTTCGCTGCACTTTACTCCATCTCTATCGTCGCGAATCGCGCTCCTTCATCGCCCATGCGTTGAGTTCCTGCAATCAATCAAGTAGAGGGAGAAAATGAGTTAGATGATGTGAATACGAATGCTCGATGAAAGCAACAAAAGAAATCCATTGCCTCCCCAGCAATGGCGCCAAAAATTGATGTGCGTGGGACACGGTTGTTTAATTGTGTCGTTATAGCATGCGTTCGCGACGTTGGTTTTAATCTACATTGTGGATTTGGTGAGTCTAAGTGTCGAACACAAGGAGGTGTAAAGTTGGACTACTTTGTTGCTTTTAGTTGTCACATGAAGTTTGGTTTGCTTGAGAGAAAACGAGAAAGGAGAGAGAGAGATAGAGAGAGAGAGTAGGGTTAGAAATTTTCTTCAAATCACGACATTCATTTGCACAAAGTGAGAGGTATGTAAGAAACAACATCAACATTAACATTTAGCATGTAACTTGAGTTTGTTTACAAATACAACAATAGCTAAAAGCTTAAACAAAAGCAATATTAAACTAGGGTAAAGAGAGAGAGGAGAAGGCAAGGCAGCCACGGCGGTGGCGGAGGGCTCCATCGGTGGCTTGACAACTCCGACGAGTGTGAAGTATGCTTGGTGAAGTTAGGAAGGAGCTAGGAGTATGGTGGAAGGTGTGTGTGTATTCAATGCCTCTCAATGGGGTAGTTGAATGGGTTTATATAGGTAAAAGGGGTTTCCAAACTAAGTAAAGGTTTTAGCGACGTCCAGGACGTCGCTAAACCCATGCCAAAAACATCGGTGAAGTCCCTTCTCCCGTTGGTCCGTCATAGGCATGCGTACTTCTTCTCCCATGATCCACGTGATCACGTTGTGAGCCATCCAATCGAAGATCAGATGGTTGAGAGTTGCGTGGGCACACACGCTAAGGATCGTGCATCATCTCGCCCAGGCGCATCCGCACGCATCCACTAGGCTGCGTGGTGCGATCGTCGACTTCTACATTAGTGGCCGAATTTCGCCCGTGCATGCTCCTGCTGCCAATTGGATCCCACCACGGCTCAAACCTGCATTCCTCGCTAGTGGGTGAGGCGTAGACCAACGTGTGCGTTGCTTTACGCAAAAGTGAGGTCGAGCGCAGGGAGGCGTTGACCGTTGAATGGAAATCTAATGGTCAGAATCTGAAGCTGAGCATGATGAAGAGGTGCGCCGTAGGTGGGGGCGCATTGGATGCTGCCACGTGGTCGCCTGTGGGCCGTTGATCCTTAGATCAACGATTAGAACTTCTTGGGCTAGTTGAGGGAGCTCCGGATGTCGGATTTGAGTGATTTCGAGTCCGTTGGACTTGATTCGTCAATCTAAATCTATCTGTGCGATCAGATTGCTCATCTGAGGCCTATTTCATCATGCATTTGTGCATATGGCCATTAAACATTGATTTATAAGTAATCTTGAATCACAATGCATGCAGTGCTCCTATGCCCATCATGACATATTATTAGTGCGCATATATCCTCAAAACTAACCCCAGTTGATGGAATTATCATCATTGAATGTAGGGTTATCACGTGACGATCATCTCCGCACATTTAATCTTTGATTTGATTAGAGTAGGATTTAGCCTTTAGACTTAATTTTCCTTGCACATTTTGGTTGAGACCCTTGTCTGGGGTATAGTTGAGGGGTTTGTTCCCCGACTTTCTTTTAGGCCCGTGTTGGGTAACTTTTCGAGAGTCTGTTCCCTTTTCTTTGGATCTAGGTTTTCTTTTGTGGATTGATTTTATTTTTCTTGATTGTGCATAAGTAAAAAAACAAAAAAAATAAAAACACGTGCTGCCTGCCTTAGGACGACCATTTAGGTGTGAATGAGCAGCCTCTAGATTTATTTTGCTTGCATTTGTGTGCATCTTGCATTGCTGATTGCTGGAGGAAAGGTACGTCCTCTTTCTTTGCATTCTATATTGTTCACGCATGTGCATTTGGATTTAATTGCAAGACCACCTAATTGAATTGAAAAGATCTAACAAGTGGTCACATATTTTATTGAAAAAGGACTTTAAGTTAAGGAGGAACACTAAAAACTAAGGACTTGAATTGAGACATTGTGCTGTGGTTCAAAATTCAAAACTCAAAATTTTTATGGTGTATGCACAGTTGTATCTCTTGCACCATGGCACGCATTTAGACATTCCTAGGTCTTGGAACTACTAGGACTAGAGCCCTCCTACCGTTGGATTATGAAGTGTTCAGAACTTGAGATCAAAGGTTTTGTAACTCCAAAGAGGGGGATACCCTGTCACGAATTTTTGGGGGTAGTCAAAGGAAGGCTTAGGCCTACTTGCATCCCTCAATCTTCCGTCTTTGGAGTTGCTGTACGATTTGAGATTTAGGGAAGAGTACTTAAACTCCAACTAGGTCTTTTTAGGCATTTCGTAGGTTGACAATAGGCACGTAATTGATTGGGAAACTTGCTTTGTCACCTACAATTTGAATTAAAGTCAAAAGCCTAAATTTGTAAAGACCTAACCAGTCCTTTTGAATTGTGTTTGTAGTGCATGCTTGGTAGGCGATCTCTTAGGAGACAACTTGTGTTTGATCCTGAACCTAAAAGAATCTTAAGAAGGAACCTCCCAAGGGAAGTAATGCTGGTCAAAGGAGCCTTAAGGAATATTTCATTTCAACCAATCAAGCTGGCCCTGTACTATGTAGACCTGGAGGGGACAATCCTTATGTGATCAAAAGTAGTGCCATATCCTTGTACCCTCCTTTTATGGTACCGCTAGGGAAGACCCTTGCAAGCATATAGAGGAATTCACCAAGGTTTGTTCCACGGTGAAGCTATAGGGCGTTACTGATGACGCTCAAATGCGGACCCTCTTTCCTTTCTCCCTCAAGGATAAAGCCAAGTATTGGTATCATACCCTGGATGATATTAACACTTGGGATGCCTTGAAGAAGGCGTTTATGAAAAAGTACTTCTCCATGAGCAAAACTAATCACTTTAGGAGGGAAATTATGAGTTTTTTTCAAAAGGATGGGGAAGCTTTCCATGATGCGTGGGAGTGCTTTAATGACCTTTTGAGACTTTGCCCACATCACTAAGTGCCCAAGTGGCAACTGGTTGAAAGGTTCTACACCGGACTTAATGATTCGCATAAGCAAACTGTGGATGGTGCCTGTGCAGGTACCTTTCTATCTAAGACTGAGGATGAAGCTTGGAACATTTTTGATACTTTGAGTGAGAATTCTATTCACTTGAATTCTGCCTACATGGATAGAAAACCCACTCTCATGCAAAGAAAGTTGGAGGCGAATGAGGCAAGCGACACCCAGAATTTAGCCTATCAGATTCAATTGTTGAATCAAAACATGGAAAGGCTTATGTCAAGCCTGGTCCAATTCGTATCTAGCATCTCCACATGCCAAGCTTCAGAATGCTCCATTTGCCAAGGTAATACGCACGCCATTGTGGATTGCCATTTGGCCGTCCAATTCCCTGAGCTTGTACATGCAGACTTGAATGCCGCTCAAGGGTTCCGTCTCAGACCTCGTAATGACCCTTTTTCCAACACTTATAATGAGGGATGGAGGAATCACCCAAACTTTTCCTGGAGACAAGGGAATATTTCAAATTCAAGGAATTATAAACCACAACCCTTTCAAAATCAACAAATGAACCAACTTCAAACCTTTGCCCAACCTAAGATCTCTGAGATGGATGAATTGAAGGCAATGTTGAGAACTATGCAAGAAAGTCAAAGTGCCATCATCCAATCTCAGGACAAGGTGATCGGTCGGCCCGGACAGGTTGTTAATATGATGTTTTTATCGTTGAAATATGTATAGTGGTTAACCTAATTCGGACCTAACCATCTCTTTACAAAATTTTTAACCTGGCCTACTTGATTTTATCTTGTCACTTTTAGGCCCAGGGTCGAACTCAAGGAAGTGGGGTTCAAGTTGAGTTTCTACATTTTCCTTAAAACGTATCTCTTCCGTACGTTTATTATGTTTTTGGTGTTTTTTTTATTTAGATATTTTTCTGGTAATCCTTATCCTTGAGGCACACCCTCAAAATTGTGTCCTTGGCTTTTAGCCAAAACAGAGTTCCAAAACACGCCTTGCTACTCGCAAGACGGGGTACCTGCAAATCAAATATTATCTTTTCTCTTTTATATATTTTTTTATCTTTTTACTAACAGAAAAGCAACCAGAAATAACGTAAGTATAGCATATATATATATATAGGTATATATTATATATATAAAGGGGTGGGGGTGGAGGTGACGATAGAGTGTAGCACTATGTCGAGTCAGTCGACTCTAGAGAGACGCAACCAACATGACTAGGTGCCGCGTGGAGTGTGGATGGAGGATGGATGATGAATGTGTCCACACTTTTTTGTACGCGTGTATCGGGGAATATTAGCAACTAGTGCAGATATTCCCGCGATATAGCGTATAGTAAATAACGTGAAAATATATGTACATATGTATGTATATAAGTAAATATATCTATATGTATATAAATGTATAAGTATATATGTATAGATATATATAGATATATATGTATATATATATAGGTGTATATGTATGTATATATATATATGTATGTATATATGTATATAAGTATATATATATAATACTATATAGATATATATATATGTATATAAGTATATATGTATATATATATAAGTATATGTATAAGTATATAGATATATATATATAAATATATTATATATATATGTATGTATACATAAATATATAGATATTACTATGTATATATATATATATATGTATATATATATATATGTATATATATGTTACTATATATAACTATATGTATAGTGTAAGTGTGTGTGTGTGTGCGTAAGTGTGAGTGTAGGTGTGTGTACGTTGGTGAAGATGTGTGTGTGCGTTGGTGTAGTGTGTGCTGTCAGTGAGTGAAAAGAGAGAGAGAGAGAGAAGACAGCGGGAGAAGAGAGAGCGGACGCAGAAGGGACGAGTTAAGTCGTCGGTGGATGGCGGCAGACGTCTGGACGTCGCGGGTGCAAGCGCGCCTTCTCGCAGAGGATGTGGGGCTTCTGCAGGCCGACGCGAGGGCGAAGAGCGGGTGATGGCGAGGGGAAGCGAACGCGGAGGAGGTCTGCAGGTGGTCGTGGAGGGGCGCTAGGGTTGGTAGGGGACGGCGAGAGGGCCTGGCGGCAGTGCGCGCAGCGGCCTGTTGCGGGTGCACGGCAGAGGCGACAAAACGGAGAACGGAGCGGAGGAGGCCCTGCAGGCGCGCGCGGAGGGCTGAGCGCCTGCGGGGAAGGTCGCGGAGGAGGCGGGGGGGTCTGCTGCTGCTGCCGCCGCCGCGGTTTGGCTGCTGCTGCTTCAAGCTTCGAAGTTTGAAGTGGCAGCAATGGCGTGGAGACGAAAACGAAAAGAAAAGAAGACACCACGCCCACCGGCTCGTTGAAGAGCTGGGCGGTGGTGTTCCCATTGTGGTGGGTGCCACCTCGAAGGAGGGCCGACGTATGGGAGGGAGGACGGTGGAGGAGAAGGTGGTGGCTGCGGGTTTTTCTTCTGCAGCAGCCTCTGTCTCGTGAGGAAGAAGCTGTAGCTTCTTATAGAGGAGAGAGTGGCGTGCCTGGCTGCAGCAGGGAGAGGGCGCGGGATTGGCAGCTGCAGGGAGTGGCGTTGGCAGGGAGACATGACGTGGAGTAAATGCATGCAGCTGCGGGAAGAGAAGTGCAACCGCGGGAAGAGAGAAAAGAATTCAAGAGGAAATAAAAATAGAGAAGGGACTTTTTGCAAAGAGGCACTTGAGAGAAAAAGTGAATTATGAAGCCATTTATTTCATTCTCTTCTCCTCTCAATTAAATGCATGAATGCAAGTGTTTTTACAAATGCAACTATAGAATCCTAATATGCAACGTTAATGCTAGGAAATAGCATAAGAAGGCTTTATTGCAGGCGTATTTTGAGGTGCAAACATATACCCCCATGCCTATCTTTTGCCAGTCCCTAGCAAAATAGTATTTAAGAATGATCTTAAGCTGAAGATTTTCTTCTGAGGTGATATAAGTGTGTTTATTGTCGGATATTGTGAGGGCCAATTGTAGAGAAAATTACTAGTACTTTAAGTCTCACATGATATAGATCATCTCTCAACTAACCAGGACTCTTGATATTTAAACCTTAAGTACGATTTCCAGGACCCAGGAGGTTTTTGCCGTACTCAAGAGCTCAAGAGGTTATGGTTTGTGCATAGTGAAGGATCAAGACTGACCAGATGAACATCAAGACTCAATCCCAGGGTTTCACGAATTTTTAAGTAAAGGTTGGTCCCAGTTTCAACTTATGTCTTCGGATTGACCCTTAAGACGATTACGGAAAACTCAACTCCCATTTTCTGATTTTTTTTTTTGTGGCTCATCGGAAAACAAAGTATACAGACATTTATGAGATATACTGACTCTTTTGCAACTTCTTTTTTTTTTTTTTTGAAACATGTGTCAATATATCTCTTACAACACATTTTGAAGGAGCACACTTTTTTTTTTTTCTTTTTGGTGGGAGAGTTTTTTTTTTTTTTGGTGGAAAGAGTCGCTCCTAAACACAAGACTAAAGCCTGGGATAAAAAGTCTACCTGCGCTCACAGGTAAGGACTCCACCTTCCCTAATGAACACTAGGGTTGGATCTTATGTTCACCTGGTCTTTCCCGATATGTGTAGTGTGAACCAAGTTTACTCAAGCTCTCAAGTAAAAGCAAACCAACGGACCTTGTACTGGTGTCTCAGATACAAGAATACGTCCATAGTTAGGAGAGATCTTGATCTATTTTGTCAATGCTTTAAGTGAATTAAGCCGAGCCTGAGCGAATCAAGCTTCTGTGTCCTGGAAAGTCTTCAAAACAGAGGTTGAATATCCATAAACACTTATTGTATTTTTGTTTCAGCTTTCAGATCATTACTAAACACCATTTATTATTATATATATATTTTTTTTTTTTCTTCTTTTTTCTTTTTCTTGCATATTTATAAATATGTGGGAACTGTATGATACCATAAAATACCCGGATCCTATGGATGCCTATCTACCCCCCCATGCCAAACAATGCTATGTCCTCATATGCATGCAGGGAAAGGCAGAGAAAGGATGGAAGATCGGGTAACAAGAGCTGAGGTTCAGGGTATATATCAGGGTGGAAGGGTGGGTGGATGGTGGGTGGTGAAGAGAAAAGTGAAGTGATCGCGATAGAGGCGTAAAAAGTGATGGTGGATGGTGAGAGATTTGGCATTTTCTGGGACGAGAGTGTCTCAGGCGGATCGGAAAACAGATCAGGAAGAAGAAGTTGGCCCTTAGATTGGCCAAGAAGAGGGGCTCTTTGGATAGATGGATCTAAAAGGGAATAGCCCCAGTGAGTAAGATGTGGGCTCAAGGTCCCAGGGTAGAGTTGCAAATCTGCCTGATTTGGCGGGAAAGAAAGGGCAATCCGGTCTTCCATAGTGTGGACCGGCGGTGAGCAGCCCGGCGATGACTCAGACCACGAGGTATGGGAAGCGGAGAAAACCTCGTCAGAAGTCTGGTCAGGAGAAGGTACGGGAATAGGGAGGGATTGGGGAATGTCACAGTTTGTGTTGGTCAGGCAGTCATCAGGTAAATCGCAGTAGTCTGAATCGGCTCCAATAAGTTCGATACACGTACTGACAGTCATGTCCTTGTCAGACGTGTCATCTTTGATGTAATCGCTATCAGCATGAGAGTGCGGTGCTGCAGCGGGATTAACTTGAAATCCCATTGGAATACTCGGAGCTTGCAGAATTTGATGAATCTGTTCCTGAGAAGGTTGTACCTGTGGTTGCGGATCACCGGGTACGAGGTTTTGCGGGTTTGGAACAGGTTGGGCGGGAAGAGTGCCCTGAGATCGAGTCGCCATGCTTAGTTGACTGATCTCAGCATTCTGCTGCGCCAAATGGTGCTGAAGAGAGGTCATGTTCTCTTTATGGCGCTTTGACATTTCCGTCATCATTCGCATCAATTTATCAAGAGGCCTTGATGCGTGTTTGGTTTGCGGTACGCAAGGGCCTGATGGTGGATTTGCCATAGGATTAGACTGGGCCCTTAGGATGACAGGGGCGGACGATCGCATCGGTCCACTAGCGGGGTTTTGGCACTGCGGGTTGTAGGACCATGCGAAATTCGGATGATTATGCCACCCTAGGTTATACGTGGCAGAAAATGGGTTGTTCCCCAGGGTGCAGGCGTCTTCTATGCCAGAAGACGCGTCCGCATGTAAATATGCGTCCGAGCACACGGAGGCTTGGTCCTCCGTGTTGAAATACTGGCTCGCTGAAGCCAGTTCCACATGACTTACCGAGTCGCTTGGCGTGACACTCGATAAGGAAGGTCTTGCAGGGTTTCTCGGGATAAGCCTGGTGTTGAAAGACTTGGAATTGTGATGGAGTGGTGAGGTGGGGGTGTGTGCCATGTTTGTGGAGGAGGAGGATGATTCGACTCTTTTTCTAAATTTCTCAGTCAATTCAAACAATTCAGGATTTTGTGACCTCCTCCCAAACATGCACTACCGTAGGAAGAGTTGGGGAGATGAGAAGGGAAAAGGGATGAGAGAAATGACGTCGCAAAGGTACACTTGATTACAAATCAATACAGTCAAGTTCCTAACCTCTACAGTGTGCCCTTAGACCTAAAGATATAAGTTACCTACTATCACGAACTACGGAACCGAATGCGAGCACCGCGGAACCACCGGGCCAGATTGAAAGGCCGTTTTCCCCAGTCTTAGACACCCGATAGCACGCGGGAACTCTCACCAGCACGTAGCCGCTACACGTAGGTAGTTAGACCTCCAATCCTTAGTAAGGGTCAAGTTACTACCAATTTTATTTAGAGGCTTAGGATCAAGTGCTTCTGTAATGTGAAGGGCGTTGTTTACGGGTAATGCCCAAGTGATTGATTTTTCAGGTGTGTAAAACAAGCATGCAACGGGGAAATCTCCCCGAATTAAAGTTTTTAATTGGTGAATGGTTTTTAGAGTTCAGCCTTAAGTAGTATGAATTTTAGGGTTCTGCTGACTTACCAATTCAACCAATCTCCGGGTTTTGTGAGAATACAAGTTTTCTTTCTAAGCCCAAGAAACCCTTCTTCAATATCAGTTAGTTAATGCATGCTAAAATGCAATGGGCTACCCTAAATTGAGATTTCTATGTGTGGATGCACGAATCAGTTTTATATCAATGTGAAAGGGAGACAAAGCACTTAAATTCAAGTGCTCCCAATCACCAGAAATGATTTCCACACACAAGGCTTCAACCAAAAGATAAAGAAAATCAAATTGTTGGGGTTGAAGTATTCATGATTGAATCTCAGGCAAGTTGAAAAGTCGTGGTGGGATTGGAATCAACTCAATTCCAAGTCTCCCCACCAAAAATGTGATCCTAAATTAAAGATAAGTGAGGCAAAAGAGGGATGTAAACAATCTTTTTATTTGCCTCAAAGAATACTTCCCACGGCGAAGAATCAAAGAATCAAAATTCTTAGATTTTCGCTATGCGAAGTAGGGCGGGAAATCCCGAGGCGGTGGGAGTGAAGACAACCAATCAAACAAGTGAATTTTAATCCACTTGCCTCAAGAGATCCCAAGAAGGTTTTTTAATTTTTTAGTTTTTAGTTTTTTTTTTTTATTGAGGTGGCAAGTTAATCCTAGTTTGCTAAGAAAAGGAAAACCTACTTGTTCGACAACGTATGCGAAGCTCCAATGCGGTGTCGGCGTCTTCACGCTCTCGTTCCCGCCTTGGATCTACCCTCGTTCCCAACTTCGTCTGCCTGTCTTCTCCTTGCAACCAGATTCCCTTGCACATCAAAAACAAAAATACCCGTGAAGAGAGAAGAGAAAAATTGAAAGGAGTTGAATAAAAACTTACTTGAAGACGCACTTCCCCGGCAACGGCGCCAGAAAAGGGTGATCGGTCGGCCCGGACAGGTTGTTAAAATGATGTTTTTATCGTTGAAATATGTATAGTGGTTAACCTAATTCGGACCTAACCATCTCTTTACAAAATTTTTAACCTGGCCTACTTGATTTTATCTTGTCACTTTTAGGCCCAGGGTCGAACTCAGGGAAGTGGGGTTCAAGTTGAGTTTCTATGTTTTCTTTAAAACGTATCTCTTCCGTTCGTTTATTATGTTTTTGGTGTTTTTCTTATTTAGATTTTTTTTCTGGTAATCCTTGTCCTTGAGGCACACCCTCAAAATTGTGTCCTTGGCTTTTAGCCAAAACAGAGTTCCAAAACACGCCTTGCTACTCGCAAGACGGGGTACCTGCAAATCAAAGATTATCTTTTCTCTTTTATATATTTTTTTTATCTTTTTACTAACAGAAAAGCAACCAGAAATAACGTAAGTATAGCATATATATATATATAGGTATATATTATATATATAAAGGGGTGGGGGTGGAGGTGACGATGGAGTGTAGCACTATGTCGAGTCAGTCGACTCTAGAGAGACGCAACCAACACGACTAGGTGCCGCGTGGAGTGTGGATGGAGGATGGATGATGAATGTGTCCACGCTTTTTTGTACGCGTGTATCGGGGAATATCAGCAACTGGTGCAGATATTCCTGCGATACAGCGTATAGTAAATAACGTGAAAATATATGTACATATGTATGTATATAAGTAAATATATCTATATGTATATAAATGTATAAGTATATATGTATAGATATATATAGATATATATGTATATATATATAGGTGTATATGTATGTATATATATATGTATGTATATATGTATATAAGTATATATATATAATACTATATAGATATATATATATATGTATATAAGTATATATGTATATATATATAAGTATATGTATAAGTATATAGATATATATATATATATATATAAATATATTATATATATATGTATGTATACATAAATATATAGATATTACTATGTATATATATATATATGTATATATATATATATGTATATATATGTTACTATATATAACTATATGTATAGTGTAAGTGTGTGTGTGTGTGCGTAAGTGTGAGTGTAGGTGTGTGTACGTTGGTGAAGATGTGTGTGTGCGTTGGTGTAGTGTGTGCTGTGAGTGAGTGAAAAGAGAGAGAGAGAGAGAAGACAGCGGGAGAAGAGAGAGCGGACGCAGAAGGGACGAGTTAAGTCGTCGGTGGATGGTGGCAGATGTCTGGACGTCGCGGGTGCAAGCGTGCCTTCTCGCAGAGGACGTGGGGCTTCTGCAGGCCGGCGCGAGGGCGGAGAGCGGGCGATGGCTCGGGGAAGCGAACGCGGAGGAGGTTTGCAGGTGGTCGCGGAGCGGCGCGGGGGTTGGTAGGGGACGGCGAGAGGGCCTGGCCGGCCGCTGCAGTGCGTGCAGCGGTCAGTTGCGGGTGCACGGCGGAGGCGACAGAACGGAGAACGGAGCGGAGGAGGCCCTGCAGGCGCGCGCGGAGGGCTGAGCGCTTGCGGGGAAGGTCGCGGAGGAGGCGGGGGGGTCTGCTGCTGCCGTCGCCGCGGTTTGGCTGCTGCTGCTTCAAGCTTTGGAGTTTGAAGTGGCAGCAATGGCGTGGAGACGAAAACGAAAAGAAAAGAAGACACCACGCCCACCGGCTCGTTGAAGAGCTGGGCGGTGGTGTTCCCACTGTGGTGGTGTGCACCACAGTGGGTTCTCCTGCTCGCCGGGTGCCACCTCGAAGGAGGGTCGACGTATGGGAGGGGAGGACGGTGGAGGAGAAGGTGGTGGCTGCGGGTTTTTCTTCTGCAGCAGCCTCTGTCTCGTGAGGAAGAAGCTGTAGCTTTTTATAGAGGAGGAGAGAGTGGCGTGCCTGGCTGCAGCAGGGAGAGGGCGCGGGATTGGCAGCTGCAGGGAGTGGCGTTGGCAGGGAGACATGACGTGGAGTAAATGCATGCAGCTGCGGGAAGAGAAGTGCAACCGCGGGAAGAGAGAAAAGAATTCAAGAGGAAATAAAAATAGAGAAGGGACTTTTTGCAAAGAGGCACTTGAGAGAAAAAGTGAATTATGAAGCCATTTATTTCATTCTCTTCTCCTCTCAATTAAATGCATGAATGCAAGTGTTTTTACAAATGCAACTATAGAATCCTAACATGCAACGTTAATGCTAGGAAATAGCATAAGAAGGCTTTATTGCAGGCGTATTTTGAGGTGCAAACACAAGGCTATACATGAAATGAAATCGTAGGTACAACACCTTGTTGAGGTCGTTAAACAGAGGGAAACTGGGAAGCTTCCCAGTGCTGCTGAGGAGAATCCTAAAGGAAAATGGATTGTCTTTAGGGAGCATGCCCAGGTGTGACTATTCTGAGGAGTGGGAAAGAAATTTCCAAACCCGATGCTCCTATAGTCTCACCTTCTGAAAAAACATCCACCCCGACTTTTGCTCCCATCGGAGAAGAATTGCCTAAATCTCCTCCACTTGAAATCACCTCACCAGAAGAAGTTGCCCCCGTTCCACCCCTTACTTGACATGACAACCCTTCCACCCAAAGACCGAGAGTTCCCTTTCCAGAGCACTTATCCACCTCTGGGCAGACTTCTGCTTGCTCATCTGGAGCCAAAGATAAGACAGATGAGATCATGGAAACCTTCAACCAAGTGCAGATTAACCTGCCTTTGCTTGAGGCTATTAGGCAGATTCCGTCTTATGCCCGCTTCCTAAAGGACCTGTGCATGAAAAAGCAGCAATCTAGGAAACAGGTCCAATCAAAAGTTGTCCTACCTGATTTTGTTAGCTCAATTGTTCAACATGGCACACCCCTGAAACTTAAGGACCCAGGAGCCCCATACATCTCAGTGGTTATTGGTGACTTATAGATCGATAAGGCTCTACTTGATCTGAGTGCAGGGGTGAACATCCTTCCGAGCTATGTGTATGAACAACTTGGGGGAGGCAATCTAAAGCCTAGCTTGATAATCCTCCATGTTGTTGATTGATCACTCAAGACACCGTGGGGAATTCTAGAAGATGTCCTTGTGAGAGTAGAAGATTTCTTCTTCCTCGTTGACTTCTTAGTTTTGGACACTGCCCCTACCAACAAGCCAACCAAGCCCTCCATCATTTTGGGTCGCCCCTTCCTTACAACTTCGCATGCTTCAATCAATTGCAATACTGGGGCATTAAAAATGGGCTTTGGAAACAGGAAAATCCAGCTTAATGTGTTTGATGCTTATAAACAAGCCGGGCTTGAGGATTGTTCTCAAGTTGACGTGATAGATGACTTGATTAAAGAGACAACCCCTATAATGTTATGTGATGACCCCCTTCAACATGTCATGCTAAATGAGCATTCCCATCTCTTGGAGGAATGTCAAGGGTATTTACTAGAATTTGAGGAGTTGTTGGGTGTTTCTGCTGAGTCTCTTTCCCTATCATCTCTGCCCAAGGTAGATCTGCTACCTGAGATAGGGGCATCTATTATGAAACACTTGGCGAAGGAATCTTCCTTCAATTTTGATTCAAAGTGTGCCGAGGCCTTGATTTCTGCACCTATTCTCTGAGCTCGTGATTGGACACTCCCATTTGAGTTGATGTGTGATGCTTCGGATTATGCAGTGGGAGTAGTCCCTGGACAAAGGGTTGAGGGAATACCTCATGTGCTGCACCATGCCAACAAGACTTTAATCGAACCACAACAAAACTACACCATCACTGAAAAGGAATTACTTGCTGTAGTTTTTGCTCTGGAGAAGTTTAGGTCTTATCTTCTTGGGTCTAAGGTGGTTATTTTCACTAATCACGCGGTAGTGAAACATCTCATTGCTAAGAAGGATTCTAAGCCACATTTGATTAGATGGATCCTACTCCTTCAAGAATTTGACTTGGAGATATGTGAAAAGGGAGGAGTAGAAAATATTGTGGCTGACCACCTGTCTCGCCTTCCACTTGATGACTCTCCATCTGGAGACATCCGCAAGACATTTCATGATAAAACCCTTATGGCGGTAACACCAACTTCACCTTGGTATGCTGATACCGTCAATTACTTGGTCATTGGAGAAACTCCTGGCTCTTAGGATGAGCAGAAAAGAAAGAGATTCATTTCCCAAGCTAGATACTTTCAATGGGAAGAGCCTAAATTATTTAGAATTGGACAAGACCAAGTATTGAGACGATGCGTGCTTGAAGAGGAGCAACAAAGTGTGCTGAGTTTTTGCCATGAACTTCATTATGGAGGACGCTTTGGTGCTAAGAAAGCTGCTTTTAAGGTTCTCCGGTCCGATTTTTGGTGGCCTTCGTTATTTAAGGATTCTCATAATTTTGTTAAGGCTTGTATTAGATGTCAACGGACTGGAATGATTTGGAAGAGGAATGAGATGCCTCAACACCCTATTCAATCTGTTGAAATTTTTGATGTTTGGGGAATTGACTTTATGAGCTCCTTCCCTTCGTCCCATGGTTATGAATATATCTTGGTGGTAGTTGATTATGTCTCCGTCAATTACACGCACAAATGACCACTCTGTGATCTTGAAATTTGTGAGGCCAATATCATATCTCGTTTTGGTTGCCCCAAGACCATTATAAGTGATGGGAGACCTCATTTCCGGAACCACCACTTCAATCAGTTACTCAGGAGTCTGGGAGTGACTCACAAGGTCGCTACCCGTTACCATCCTCAGACAAGTGGCCAGGTTGAAGTGTCGAATAGGGAGATAAAGAATATTTTAGAAAAGACTGTTAGACCTTATAGGAAGGACTGGTCCCAAAAGCTTGATGATGCTTTGTGGGCATGTTGAATGGCCTAAGACTCCTTTGGGTACATCTCCCTTTCGAATTGTGTACGGGAAAGCATGCCATTTACCTGTTAAGTTGGAACATAGGGCACTTTGCGCTATTCGAAGTGTCAACATGAATTTAGAAAAGGCAGGTAAGGCACGACTTCTAGAATTAAGTGAGCTTGAGGAGCTGAGGAATGATGCTTATCACACCTCTCAAGCTTATAAAGAGAGAACTAAGGTCTTACATGATAAGTATATCCTTAGAAAGACCTTTGAGCCCAACAAACAAGTCTGGCTTTTCAATTCCAGACTTAAGCTTTTTCCAGGGAAATTAAAATCTCATTGGGATGGGCCTTACATAATCACTAAAGTGTTTCTGCATGGAGCTGTGGAGATCAAGAGCCCTTCCTCTTTGGCAACTCCCTTTATCGTCAACGGCCAACAGTTAAAACCATACATTACTTTGGATGGCCATCTGGTTGACGAGGTCACTCTTGAGGAGCCTTAGCTGCTGTCATTCTCCGCCTCAGGTAATATCTTCCTTTAACTATTTTGTTTTCAATGAGGACATTGTTTGAACCAGGCATGGGGGAGAGGACTTGAGGCACCTGTTTATAGCATGTCTACATTTTGCATTCATTCATGCATATTGCATTAAAAAAAAAATAATAATAATAACATTTTGTATTATTGAGCTTAACTGGCTGACCCTGCATTTTTAAGCAAACTAGAACTTTAGGTTAGATTAAGTTGACTCTAGGTGTCGAACTTTAGAAGCTAAGTGAGCTACTAGCTTTAGACCTTTATGGTCCTTTGTAGACTTAAAAACTTAAGTGGGAGTTAAGTTGCGGACCATTCCTCAAGAGGTTGAGGAAGGAAAGCTAAGGATTAAGTTAAAGGCTGGGTAGTACCTGGAGTCTTTTTCTACCTTTTGGTTTACGGGTCCTCGTAACCTAAGCATCCACACCTCACACACACTTGGTCTTGTGTAAATAGTGATCACCCTAATTCATTTCTTAAAGAAAAGTTGGTTCTCTTAGTTTTGACTTAGGAGATGCTTGAAAACACAATTTGATTGGAAGAGTTCCTGCCACAGGAGAGGTAGAGTACATACTCACCTTGAGGATGCGATGATAACATGTCACCTCCTTTGTGCTTGTTTCTTAGGATATCCATCCTACTGGGGGCATGTAAGCGCATTGTGCTGTTCAGGTACCATGGGCGGCCCTATCTCGAAGTGCCGATTGCCACAGGCCTGAATTTGCTTAAAAAATCCATGGGTGATACTATCTCGAAGTGTCGATTGCCAGGAGTTCTTGGGGTTGCTATGGGTGGTGCTATCTCAAAGCATCGAAAGCCAGGCACCCTTTGAGGTTTGGTGATGGGAACAATGAATCCGACACAAACCGTGTTGATGGCTGGTCCAAGGTTAAACTTAGAGGAATCAAAACAAAAATATATATTTTACAAAAAAAAATACTCGCTTTTTAGGTTGGCAATCATACCAACCTCAAATAACTCAAACCAATGCACATGCACGGATGCTTTAATCTCTGGGACAAATAAACCCTAGGGTAGAGTTAGAAATCAGGGAAACTTGTGCCTGCAACTCGTCTTTAGTTGAACTAGTCAGTAACTTAGCAACCACTTGGGAACCTTACGTCTAAAGTCTGAACTTAACATTTTTCTAAAGGAAGTCCGATTGGGTTGGCTAGTCTACTTGGAGTGCTAGGTTATTGCTTGGATTTGCTAGGGGCTAGCAAAAACTAGGCATGAGGGTATTTGATTAGTCCATATTTGTGGGCTATTTAAGTATTTAAGTGCCTAGATATTAAGTTAATTTTAACATTTACATAACATGCATTAGGATGTAAATAAAATAATTCATATTTTTAACTTAAGTGCATAATTCATGTGTGGCATCCATATCTAAATGCATTTAGAATTAACTTAGAATTGCATGCATTTGATTAGTTAATTAATTAGGTTCATTACATACATTGTTTTAATTAACATAGAAGTTAAGGAGTTATGTATAAATAGTCCTAATTATTTTATTGTTATTATTCTTCTTCTGCTGGTAACCACTCTACCTCCTCCTCCTCCTCTTGCGCTCATTGATTTTTTTAACAGCTGTTAGCATTCACAAGGATCTACTCCCGCCTCTTGTGATTTCAAATGAAGTGGCTACAGCTACAAGAGGGGGGAGGAGACAACGGTGCTCGGGAGGCCACCACCCACTCCACCATTGTGCTTCATCTCCACCACCACCGGCCTCAACCGTGGCGGCAAGCCTCCACCACCATGGGCGTGTGGTGTGACAGGCCGCATCGCCATTCGGAGCTTGCTCGCATCACCGTGAATGCACGCTGCTCCACCATAAGCACACAGGCGTGCATGCTACCATCTTCGCTGTTCATCTCCATCTCCACCTCATCCTCTATTCGACTTGCAAAAGAACCCAACAACATCTTTTTCACCATCTTCGGCCATCCCACCACTTTCATACAAGGAACCCATCTTCACACAGCCATACCTCTTCATAGCCACCCACCATAGCCACACACCTCCACTCCATTCCACGTTCCACAAAGCACCCCCTTTCTTCTTCTTTTTCTTCTTTTTCCTCTGCTTTCATAACAAAACCATCTCCACCAACTCCTCGTTGCACTTCTAGCCCGTGCACGACTGTCGCCCCTCCGCCATGCCACCGCATGTGTCCACGTGCACCTCCACCAGGCTAGCAGCGTGCGCCTCCCCTTGTCGCACCTCCACCCACGCGTTGGAGAGTGTGCCACACTCGTAGCAGCGAGCAGCAACTCCAGCGGCTTCCCGCATCGTGTGCACACAGCAACAACCATCTCCGCTCGTGCGCATGCCCGTGCAGCCCTCCAGCGCAATCCCTTTCGCCCCCCCTAACTGCATCTCCAGCCCACGCGCCTTCAACAGCTCCACGCCGCGCACAGAAGCAACAGGCCGACACATGATCGCTGGCCTCCCTGCCTGTGAGTGCCCACCTCCGGCCACCTCATGACTTGCCGTCGCCACCGTTGCGAAGCCCTTGCTCCACTTCACCTCCAATGAGCTCCTCGTGGCCGGACGTCCCCTCCTTCATGCGTGAGAGACCACCAACCAAATCCCTTGTTTCAGCACACATTAGTATTTACATTTAAATGCCCTTGTCACTTTTTATTGATATTTTATTGTTATGCACATTGCATTGAACTCCCTATTGATTGTCATAAATACAATTTCAGCATGTGCTTTCCTTAAAACACATATCTAATGTGATATTTGACACAATATTTTGGGGAAATCAATAGCGAACATTTGTTTTTGGACTCGTACGAGTTTAAATAGGCCATTGCTTCCCTGTGGACATTCTTAATGCGAAACAACGAAAGCGAAAATCGACTTATCAACTACCCACGTCGATATCCCTAGACTCGGGTGTACGTGATCCGATTACCCGGCTATTTGAGAAAAAAAGAGGAGAAGAGAGAAAGAGAGAGAGAGAGAGCACAGGGGAGGGGGGTTTTTGCTCTTTGAAGGAAGTGTCCCTGTGCGACACTTAGCCAAAATTCGAAGGTTATGAAGTAATGGTGAGTTATGGTAGTTGGTGTCTACGATAGCGGCGGTGATTCTGATAATGGTGGTTATTGATTGATGAAAAATATTACTAGTGTCATTGTAGTGAATCGTATGGAATACCAACCATCATTATGACCATTATATTTACTTAATTTTTACTGGTTTTGTTCTAGGTCGTTCACTGGGAGGCAGTTATTGATTTACATCACTCTCTAATCTCAAAATTATCCTTTAATTCCAAAAATAAGTTTTATATCTAATAAAGAATGAATGAATGAAGACTTGGTTTGACTGCTCACAAAGAATTAATCAAAATGCTTGCGAAAACTAACTATAAACAAGCACCAAACACTTCATCACTATACTCTAAACTATCTCTTTATAAGTTATATTACTAATACTTATATGAAAGTACACTACCAACTAAGATTATATAGTATACTAATTTAACTTACTAATCTGACACCTACAGTAACACATACAATAGCTATAGTGACAAATGTAAGTGTCGCTAGACCCAAAAAATACTAAATACAAACTAAAAGAGGGAAACCAGGATCTGTAGCGACGGTTATGGTGGCATTTTATTCTGTTAGCAAATGTATGAATTTATTTACATAAAAGTAATTGGCTATACTACATATATATATATATATTAGTCCTTTGTATCTGTATTCACTTTCTGATTTCACTATACGTATTTACATCTTCTCTCTCTCTCATTCCACACTACTCTTCTTCTGTCATTCTTCTTCTTCTTTGTTTTATTCTGCGTTAACAGTCTTCACAACACTGCGGCATATAAGTGATTAGCTACTGTCATTAGTTCTCTTAATTAAGCAAAAATGTGTTTAATTTGCGGGCATGCTTTTCTAGGGATATACAGCACCCAGAGGGTGGGACCAAACCTCTACTAAGCACGCCCTAATTGTCATTAGGTTGCTTAATTATGTATTATCAAGCTCAGATCAGAGGGCCTCTCAGCCTGTGCACACCCACACACATCCCTGGGCCCCCGGCCCCAAATGGTCATTTAAATGCTCAAGTATATGCTCAGAACGTATAAGGCTATGTTGTTTCGGGCGCCCGGCGCCCGTGACGACTACGCCTTAAGATAACAAAATCTTTATAAATAACAGCGTGCACTTTGTAGCGCATGATGTGGCGCTATTCGAGCGTCGCATCTGCGCTGAAAATGTGTGCGGCTGCTTGCCAAAGGTGATTTTGGCCCTCAATTCAAGGGCCATAATTTATTTTAAAATAAAAATAAACTATGGGAAAATGAAATATTTATATAATACTATACAATTGTACACTTAATTTGAAATTTTAATTATATTTATTATATAAATAAATTAACTAAAATATACAGTTTTTACACACTGATTTTGATGTTTAATTCTTTAATTACTTATAGATTAGCTACTTTATGGTCTAATTGACCTTATTTAGAGATAGTATACATGTATAAGTATTTTATAAACATTTTTATTATATTTTTCAGATTTAATTTCTGTTCTATTTACATTTAAATAGCATATTTGAACTGTTTTACTTATAAATTAAGTTGAAATGATATAATAAGATATAAACATACTTCAATTAACTCAAATTACTTAAAGTACATTAGTTTAAGTATACAGATTCAGTTAACTTAATTATAACTCTAAATTACTAATTTATCTAATTTAATCTAATAACTTAGCTATTAACTTAATAAATTCATTATTTATTATGTATAAAGAATTAAATTAAGGTACAGGGTTTTATTTACTTATAATCTACATATACATATGTATATACAGTTTTATAGCTTAATATTGTTATTTATACTATCTATTGATTTATTTAGTCTAAGAATATATATAAGTTAGTTTAATTAATAAATAGTTATATAATTAATATATACACAGTATAATCTAACTTAAATACTCAATTTACAGTATGCAATATTTACATAAATTATTTGTACAGTTTATATACATATGCTACTTATTTACATATATAACTTAGTATAAAGCTTATATTTACAAGAGTATACTTAATATACAAAGTACTTTTTAGGTATTTTTGGAGTTTTTCACTTTTTATGATTTTTATACATATTATAGAGATAAGAGATGAGAAGGGAAGAATTAGTTGAGGAGAAAGAGGTGTTTTTGATGTTTTTTTAAATATAACTTCTATTATTAAGCTTCATGGTATACAAATCCATCGACTGGCAAATTCTACCAAGTCGAGGGTTTTGCATACCATGTAACTTGGTATATGGTTAGAAAACTTTCTAATGTTCGATCAGACAGTTTTATTTTAATTTTTTTAGAATTTTTACTGATTTTTATTGAATTTCAAATCTCATCCAACCTAAGCCTTTCAAAAGATTTCTAAGAGATCCTAAAGGCTTAAGATGGATCTTAAAAGATGTAAAAAGGCATTGACTACCTTATTTGCAGTCAGTATGAAATCTAGAAAGTATTTTACCCATTTTAATATGTTCCTCAGTTTATATCCCCTTTAATTCATGTGTTGGACAGTTAGATTTAAATTGAACTAGCTGACAAACATTTAGAAGAAAAATAACAAGCATTCACAGAATTGAAATTCAATTACTTATACAGGGAAGCGTGTATACATAAGGAATACAATACAACTACATGTCAGCTATCTTCAAACTACACTCTACAGGGTTTTAAATCAGACTTTTTCTTCTACAATTTAAGACAATAGATAGCAGCAGCAAGGACTCTATACACCAACCCTGCAACAAATCAGATCTGATTCCAGATGGTTTAACTGCTGCTGCAGTTAGTCCATTTGGATTGAAATCAGATTTAGGAAAGAAGGAGAATGTAGCTGCAGAGTGCAGCAACTTGCTGTGACTTCTGGGATTAACATCATAATACTAAAAAAAAATATTCTCTCAACCCATCTGACAAGGGTTTCACTTCTCATTAAAAACACCGAATATCCCAATGCAAATGCAAGAACCCTTATCAATAAATTCGCATCAGATTAAATCAGCAAAAACACTGATCTAACTCTTCCTAATGCTATAGACAGCATGTAGAAAGAGTTAAATCAATCAATTAAAATCCCCAATTCAAATCCCAGGTTCCGAAACCTTAAGGAGTATTGAGAACTCCTTAGGTCAAGAAATCGTCAATGCTCTCATCAAACACAAACTCATGGATACAAGATAAAACTTCAAATCACCACAGTGATTTTCCTTAGTTCTATCGTGCATTCAATGCATTAAAATCCTCATAAAACTCAGATCAGATTATGGCTCTTCTGAGATGAATTCTGACATCAGAAACATCTCAGATTCCTTGCTAAACAATGAACAAAAAAAAAATCAGAATTCTTCAATTTGTCAGATCAAAACAGTCAAAACCCAATTGAGTGACAATCCTTGAAATCTAAGTTAAAAAAAAAATCCAACAAACTGATTACTTTTAAGCTCAGAATAGGGGCTTTTGTGAACAAAAATGAAGTGAATGGTAAGCCCCCTTATGTGCTTTTTGACGCCAATTTCATATCTGAGGTTAAAAACCAATTTGATCTGAAATTAGGTCTGAATGAATGGGTGAAATGCGAGAAACAAGTCGTGGAAATCAGAAGCGAATATGGAAACATGGAGAGGGAGAAAATTCGTGATCATGAACTGTGGGAAACCTTCCCCTCTGGTCTGGAATGATCAGAGGAGGTGAGGGGGGGAAATTCTAGTCTAAATCTACTGCTACAACTACACTATCATAACAGCGAAATTAAACACTACAAATTACTTTAATTCTACTCTAAACCTACTTAACTACAGCTACAACTAATTTGCAGAATGATAAATCTACTCTAACAGGAAGAATGGGACCTATGGGTCCTTAGCCGGTGGCTAAGGAGGAAGAAGGGAGGAAGATGACTCCAGCGGAGGGAAGAGTCTGCTAGTGAGGCTCCAGGGTCGTCCTCAGGTGCTACGAGGTCCTTAGCGACGAGGAGGTCGAGAAGAAGGCGGCGATTTCACAGCTGGTGGCTGTGAAATCAGAGAATTGATGGGGAGGAGAAACTGGAGTGGACGAACGATCGCTAGGAGATGTAGGAGGGAGCGATCCTTTGCATGCGCGACCACTGAGGTGCTTAAGTAGCAAGCTCAGTGGCTCAGATCACTGTGCGAGTGAGGATAACCAATGAAGCAACCGGCGACGGGGATGAGAGGAGAGGAGTGCGCAGCGAGCCAACTTGAAATCTGACTGTCAGATGGGATCTGGGGAAAGGGGTGAGCGTACGTGTCGAATAGCGCGAAGCTTCTAATCAAGTCCAATCGCAGATCAAAATCGCGAGAAGCAACGGACGGCCGAGATCTGCCGTGTTCTTCGCGCGCTACAGTACGTGCGAAGAGCAGCTGGCTGACCTCGAAATGTCGAGAAAATTGCAGGGAAGACCCCTGCACGAAGGGGTAGAAGAGTTGCGTGCAGGCCCATAAGTGAAGAGAATTGTAACTAGATGGACCCTGCAGCCTTACGAAGGGGTCCCTGCGGTTAACAAGTAGGTCCAAAAAGGAATTTCTAAAGACAAGGATGTAATGCATGAAGGACCTAAATGTAAACTCTATATTATAAGGCTTAAATGATGTCCAAATGCCTTCAAATTTTTATATGTGCTTAATTAAATATTTAAGAAATTAATTGTACTTTTGATTTAACCTTTTAAACTTATCTATGTGTTCAATTAATGCATGGATCACCATTTGTCCTTTATCTTCAAAATATCTCATTTTGTGACCTAATTATGAAATTTTAACACAGAGCAGAGGTTTTAGGTCTTTTTCTTTGATTCTCACACTTAACCCTTTTTATCTGTTAATTTGATGTTGTTTAGCCCAGTGTCTAGCTTAACTTCAGCTTTTTAGCTATGATGAGTAGCCACTCATCATGAAGGTCCTTGTGCCTGAAAAGAAGAGAAGGCTTGAGAAGAAAAGAGAAGAGAGGCCTGTGCATTCTAAATGACGATCGCTCTTTCGTTGGTTTTAAAAGTATATTTGTTGTAGTATGTTACGAAAAACGATGATCAGTTTATTTCAATTTATTACTCAAAATTTAGAATATCCTGAGGTCGAACTCAGGGAGCAAACTTAATTCCAAAAGCATAAGAATTCACAATTAACTATAATATACTACTTTACAAAAATTAAAGAGAGAGAGTGAACAAAAAAAATCCTTTTCTCTTTTTCTTTCTTTCTTCTCCTCCTCTTCTCTCTTCCTTCTCTTTTCTCTCTGCCTCGCCTTATTTGCCCCTTGCTACAGTGCCCTTGCAGGTTCTTATCTTGGTTTCTTCTTCTCTTCTCTGCTCGGCTTCCTTCTTCTTCTTCTTGCACTGTGCCTTCTCCTTCTTCAGTTGGCTTCTCTCCTCTTCAGCTTTTGCTTTGTCTTTTCCTTGTCATTTCCCTATGCAAGTCTTCTTCTTTCTTCTGTCTTTAGTTCCCCTTCTTCATCTTCCTTTCTCTGCAGCTTCCTCCTTCCCGTCTCTTCCCCTTTCCTCAGCTGCTCCTCTGTCTTGAGTTTCCTTCTTCTTTCTTCAGCAGCTGCCTCTTCCTTCTCCTTCTTTCTCAACTTCTGCTGCTCTATGCGGCTAAGTGTCCTCAGCTGCTCCTCCTCCTTTCTTCTTCTCCCACTTCCCTGCACAGTATAAGGTTAGGCAAAACCTAACCCCCTACCCGCCCCATGCCTCTCTCTCTCTCTATTTCTCTCTCAAAGGTTCGCTCCCAGAGCATTCGCGGGTAAACGGGTCGGGTATACGTGCCCGAGACCAGGCCCACCAACGTGCGGTGGTGGGCGAGGAGTGCTTGGTCAGGTAATTGGGTTCGACCCAGGCTCGCGGGGCGTGAGTGCAGGCGACGGCGGGTGCGAGCGCGTGGCACACTGCATGTGTAGGCGAGGGACTTGACCCCTGTGAATCGAATGCGATAAACCCAATACACTTTGTCAATTTATTCGGCTGCGGCGCTTCAAGGATTTCCGAGGTGGGACTAAACGTCCCACTCGCTTCTACGTTCGCGTTCGCAGGAGACCTGCCCCAATTGCCACAGCCTCGGTCGCCTGCTGAGCCAATTGCCTGGCTGTTTGAGTTCACGACGCCAATCCGCTCCCCCTGGGACTCTGACGCCTAGAGCGCACGACTCGGGGCTGGCGAGCAAGCTTCTTCACGCCTGCATCAATGGCGGAAGAGGGTTGAACCTGCACTTCATGAATACAGCCTCGCGGCCTTATCAGACTATCAGAAAACCTTCATCGTATCACGGCGAAGGTGAGGCGGGGGTTGGCTGGCCGCGGGGCAGGCTAGGCGTGTGTGCCTAGGTCGCTCTGTGGCTGTGAGGATGGGTTTGTTCAGGGGGTAGTTTCAGTGGGTGGCGTGGTTGGTGGAAGGGCGTGAGGTGGTTAGTGGGAAGTGGTGAAGCTTCTAAGGTGTTTGGGTGAGTGGAATGATGGAAGCACCTCGCCGGAGGTCTGGCCGGAGGTGGAGAAGGTGGAGGTGGGCAGTGGATGTCGAGGGGTTGAAACAACAAATTAATAGGGGGAAATAAAGGAGAGAGTAAGAGAAAGAGTTTTTACCTAGCTAAGCGGACGAAAGGTAGGAGATGGCGATCGGCACGTCTTTGCTGTCGTCGGAGATGAAGGTGCCAGAGGTGGGGGCGGCGACAAGGAGAAGGGGTCGGAGAGTGCCAGTTGGTACGGCTTGGCGTGGAGGAGAATGGAGGAGCTAGCTCTGCCACTGGTATGGTGGCCGAGCGGTGAGAAGAGGGAGGAAAAGTCGTCGGAAGCTTCGGGCTATTGGCCAGAGTGAGGAGGGGACGAATTTGGGAGAGTTCTCTGGCCAAATCGAGCTTGTCGGAAACGGCAGCCCCTGCCTCTTCTTAAATAGGTGTTGGCGAGGAGGGAAACATGAGGAGGAGGCATGGACAGGCCACCGGAGATATGGTCAGAAAAGAGACCCATGCCTCTCGCGCATTTGCACGAGAGGTATGGGTGTCGGCAGGGCATGGGAGGGGGTCCATGCGGAAGGAGACAATGCATGGGACCCTCCTCTCATTTCTGGGGCCGGTCCCCATACCCTGCGCGGCGCCATCCTTTGCGCAAAGTCTTCGGAGGCATGGGTTGCTGCTGCGGGTGGTAGAGGGACCGGTTTGAAAAGAATGAAGGGAAAGTTGAGGGGTTAAGTGCAAGGCTTCAAAAGTTAAGGGTCAAAAAGTAATTCTTGAGGACCAATTTGTAAAGTAGGTCAAGGCAAACTTTCCTTGGGTCCAAATTTTGATATAACCCTAATTTGGACCTAAGGAATCCAATGGTGAAGTTGGATTTTAGGTTTAACCATATTTGATCGATCAATTTGCACAAAAACCCAAATTAAGTCAAAAATTGGGTATAGTTCTTAATCTAGGTCAAGATAGGTTCCAATGGCCAAATTGAAGGTTCTAAACCTTAGGGGATATTTTTTTATGAATTTTAGAGGGTTTAATTGATTTTTATCTTGCCTGAAACTTCGTGAATTAAAGCGAATTTGTTTTAAGGTTACAGAATATCATTTAATTCCTAAAAGCCGCTATAACCCTTTTCAGATCAAATCATCCCACTTTCTCTCTTATTAAGCTCATTTGACCTGTGTTTAGACCCTTAAAAATCTCGTTTGTGTACTGCATTGGTAAAATTGTAGTTTTACCCCTTGTGAATTTCTTTGTACTCAAATTTATAGCTCTTTGATTTAGGCTTTCCCTTAGGTTTTGTAGGAGCTTTTGTATACTTATTTAGGTCAAAATGTGCTAGTTAGGGTTCATGATGAGGTTCTCATCACTAAAGAAGAAAGAAGAAGAAGAAAAGAAGAGCTTGAGAAGAAGGAAGAAGAGAAGAATTGAAGAAGATGAACAGTGCCTTTGCATTGTAGCATCTAAGTATCTCTTATCTGATTGAGCATTATCTATATTACTGTTGAATAATTTAAGTACTATGGTTAAGATACAGCTTAAATGTGGATCTAAAAGGTGATTTAAATCGCCACTTTTTAGGATTATTTCCATTCTTTTTGCTATGTCAAACTCATGTTATACATTGATGATCAATTTTTGAGTAATTATTCTTCCTTGAACATCATTCTTAGTTTAATTATTATGCTCATATATATATTCATTGATATTAGCTCTTGAATTCCTATTTGCTCCTTGTTTCGACCTCAGACTTATATTCGAGTTATGAATTGTATTTATTTAAGTGATTTGTCCTATACTACAATGCATAACTTTAACAACGATGAATTTGCTTTAACATTTTGGTGCTATTGCCGGGGAGCAACGCATTATTCACTGCTACTCTTTGCTTTATCTGATTATATTTGAGCACTAACTTGCCCTGTTTGATTTCTTATGATTTTGCGAGGTATTTCACGAGGTGAATTTCCGCGCAATTCAACCACTCTAAGGCAGGTAATCTCTCTTCCCCCTAATCTCCTAATCCTTGGAAGAGAGAAAAGGAAACAAAATTACTTAGGAATCACCTACCTTACTTTTCTAGTAATTATCATTGAGAAGCAAGTTTCCTGAATTGCGGAAAAATTTCATATCTGATTGATGTTTGAAGCGATTATGTTTAGAATTCCCTACCTAAATTACCTGTACCTATTAAGGACTACACGTAATTTCTAAAATCACCTTGGGCTAACACACTGCTTGCTTGAAGACCTAGGTGAACATTTTGAAATTAAATTGAACTTGAAATAGAGCCAATTAGGGTTTCAACACTAGGGTTTGAAGTGCTAGTTCACATTTGCCTGCATAAAAGGAAATAAACCCTCCCACATTTGTGTGCTACCCAAGCCCCTATTTTAAAAGACCTAATCAGAAAAATCCTAAAAATCAGGCTCTAAAAATTACTTGAACCTTAAAATTGTGGACCTAATAATCAAGGAGTCGAATCAGGATGATTCTAGGTCTTGACCTAGATTTCATTCTACAATCTTTAGGGCAGGTTAGGTGAAGTTGGTCTACTTTGTGGGCCAACCAACCTCCAAATTAGGTCATGAGTTAAATTAGCTTCTAATCAAGTGGAATTAAAGGCACAAATTAGGATTTAAAACTGGTAGACTTAAGAGGTCAAGTTATCCATTCTGGTCTACCTGGATCCACGGTGATAAGGAAGGTCGAGTGGGGGAAACCTATAACCCGTGGGGATGCTCTACCATGTAGAGGTCTTTGCGGGACTCTCCCTTCCTGGATGCCTAGGTATTTCTCAGGTGGATGACTTTCTGATCCAAGGGTATCATCCGCCCCGAACCTCTATAGTCATCCAAAAATCTTTGGCTACCTTGATTGGGTCCAATTAGTCCCTCATCTATTCTTTAGAGCACACACACAGGAAGGTCCTTGGGTTTTTAACCTAAGATGCCTCATTAGATCTTCTTGGGAATCTCTTTTCAAATCTAATCAACTTCAATCTGAGCTTGAGTTTGATTCTAAATCTTGATGCCACCACCTGATCCAAAAATGCAACCTGGCAATTTAGGAAGACCATTTAGGAACCCTGAATCCCAAATGTCCATGGGAAATAAAATGATTGAGGATGCCCTGAAATTTTATGGAGTTGATGACAAAACCCCAGATTCAATCAGCACGATTCAGGTAAATATCCTAGAAACAATAGCCTTTATTGCAAATTGTGCTCAGTTAATATTGACACAAATAACAAATGGATCAACTTGGGATACTCTCATGACAGGATATATTGAGTTGGAAAAATTGCATAACTTTGAATACCTCAAATGCATGACAAATCCTGTACTTTGGGAAAGACACCAAGATGAACTTGAGAAACGGGAAGAGATGATAAAATTGTTGAAACAGATTATCGATAAAAAATACCCGTATACTCCCCAAGAATTTAGCAAAACATCTTGGAATAAGACTGAGGATCAATCTGATTTCCCAAATCCTGGGTTCGAGAACCAAGGTTGTTGTGGATTCCCAGCCCAAATGGAATATGATCCAACTTATATGCAGACTGATACACCTGATACTGAGATAGGTTGGGAGGATCCAATTGCAGGTGTTCCCGATTTCGAGCCAACCCTAGAGATACGAGAACCTGGTTCGCCTAGCTTTGAATTCCCAGACACCTATAATGATGAGCTTAAAACAAAACTCCTCGAAAATATAAATCCCGAGCCTTATCCTATTAAGGTAATCCTCGAGGGTAATTCTGACATCCCAATAGAGCCCAGCCTAGATTTTAGTGATCTAAACCCTGCCTTTAACCTAGAATCTGGATCCGAGCCCATTTAGCATAATTATGAGGCCCCCTGTGATTGGACTTAGATTTTCGAGTTGAACTACGTTTCTGGGCTTATGTTTGATGACTACACCTCTCTAGACTCCTTCGAGATGCAAATCGATTTGTCGTAAATCACGCCAATTTACGACATAGAAATCGAGGAACTGGAAGAGTTGGGATTTGATTGGGTCTCTCCTAGGAGCCAAGAATCTGAGCCCATGCCTAATAGAGACACCTTTTTGAGTTCGGATTATGAGTTTAGGTTAGATCCAAGTTAGATTGTTGCTTCTCCATATCTCAATTCACTCTGTGGTGGAATGTCCGATCTGGAATCAGGTTTAGAACAAGATCTTCGCAAATTCTTTGATGATTTCGAATCTTACTCTGATTTCGGAGAATCTGTTTCCTAACGACTACAAGCCAATCTACGACCTCAGTATCTATGATCCATTCTTCGACTCTGACTCTAAGGTCCCTAATCTCGAGATCATCGATTCAAAATCGAGTTCCATTGACTTGGAATCATTCCTTTATGATATACAGGATTCAGAAACAACAAGTGCCAAGAGTGTATGTAATCCAGAGTTTGAATCTTTTCTTGACTCTGATTTTCATGATCCTATAAGCACTCTCTAGGCATTTACATTTGATATTGATGAGCTCTATGACGACTCTCTAGATACACCTACCTTTGAACCTTTTTTAGAGGAGCCCTCACACACAGTTCTCTTTGAAGCCACTTCTTCTGCAGCACATACAGAACCTTCTCAAATCTAATCCCACCCCTAACCTGCAACCGGAATCAACTTCAACTCTGATTCTCCTCTCGGTGATCCGGTCGCACATGATTCTTATCCATCTTTTGATCAGGATTCGAACTTTGATCAGTCTACTAATCACATCCCATCATTCTCTGATCTCTCATAGGGATCTCACATACTCTATTGATCCATTCCCTTTAGAGAATCCCTACTCTGACCAGGTTGATCCAATTCAGCCAAACCTACGTTCCACACTACCATATCTTTTTGAGTCACAAAGTATCTGGTGGGCACCATATCTCTTGATCCACATCCATCAACCCACCAGACTAATTGGGTTTGGGCTACATCATCAGCCTGTCAATCTAAACGAGCACTTGGTTGGACCAACGAGGCTATTGATCAAGGTGCTTGTTCTACAAAACTCCACTGATTTGACCACTCCTTCTCCATGACCACTTTCTTCTCGGCTAAAGGCATTGAATTTAGCGCTTAATGAAAGGCAACCCGTCATTTCAAAAACTCGAGACCCTTCTGATTATCCTTTTGAGCTTCATGTCTACTACACTCTGAGTTCAGTTTTAGAATAGCCGACTCCACCTTTGGTAATTTGTATCAAAGCTTAAAATCATCCACAATAGTCATCCTGACTTGTTCGCCCACCCTTTTAACCCTGTTCTAATCCTTGAACCCAAGTTGATTTCATACCCTCTACTTTACAATGAGGATATTGCAAAACTTAGGCATGGGGGGGTGTTAAAGTGCAAACACAAAAAACAAACTCGAGTTTTTGAGGGGTTCTCACAAAAAATTACATATTCTAGAAAACCAAAAAAAAATGAAAAAACAAAAAGGGGAGGAAATTTTGAGAAAATTAATTGCATATCATTTTTGAGGAGGAAATGTGGAGGTGATTCAAATGTTAAAAAGGAGCTATAATTTGAAACACAAAATGGTGATAATCATTAGTAAAAGATCATGAGATTTACTTATGTTCTAGATCAAATCTAAAGAAAGAAATTAAGTCCTAGAATGACAGAAAGACAAAGAGATTAGTATGAGTGCTGATCTTAGGTCTCTGGGGCTTGTTTTTACGGCTTAAAAATTCACGTATCCATTAAGATCTGGATTATCCTTAAGAGGTTGAGGAAAATGCAAAGCTTATGTATTAAGTCTGAGGCTTAGGGAGTATTCAACCTCATTAACTGACCTCTTGATTGCCGGATTCGGTAACCTAAGCACCCTAATCCACACACAGTCTGGTTTAGTGTGCTTAATATCAAAGTCACTCAAATGCATTAATTCTGTTATGAAAATGCCACCTAGATTAGGAGCGGCTTATAAACACAAGTTGATTTGGATGAGTTCCCGATGCGGAGAGGTGTGAAATTCCCCTCGAAGATGCGTAATAACATACTGTCTCCTTGGTGCTTGTCTTCTAAGATATCTAAATATCCTATTGGGGGCATGTAAGCATCCTGTGCTGGTTCAGGTGCCATGGGCGGCATTATCACGAAATGTCGATTGCTAGGATATGAATTTAGCTACAGAATGCCATGGGCGGCGCTATCTTGAAGTGTCGAAAGCCAGGGTTCTGGGGATTGCCAAGGGCGGTGCTATCTCAAAGCATCGATTACCAAGGAACCTGCAAGGATTGATGGTGGGGACAAGGAATTTGATATAGATGGTGTTGTTAAGCTAATCCGAAGCTAGATATAAAGAAAAGAAAAAGAGAGAGAAGGCTCTCCAAAAATGAAAAAAAATATTCTATCCCTCTCTCTTACAAAAACACACTATAAACTGAATCGAGACTAACCATGTTACAAGCGTGGGTGCTTTAACTGCTGGGTCCAACAAACCTTAGGTTAGTTCCTGTGGGCCTTAGAAACCTTTGTGGCAGACTGAGGCTAAAGCTGGTCAAGTCTGGATCTTGATTGGTACTTGAGTACCTCTATTCCCACTATTAGCATTTTGACCTAATTTCTAAAAAGAAGAAAGAATTAGAACTTTTGAGCTTCAAAGCATGGTCTAGAAATCAAGTTCATTTCATAAGATCTTGCTAAGGGACTAGCAAAAGTTAGGCATGGGGATATGATGATAACGTCATCATCAACCATATCTAGCTTTAATTAGTCATATTCCATTAATAAATGCTCCTACATAATCGCCAAAGGACCGTAATTCACTGCACATCCTTTCTGAGAGTTTAACATGAAATTAAGGTTCAAACGGCAATTTTTACCATCATATCATGAGTGCAGAACAACCGTGAGTTTTCTCAAGGGTTTACTAAAGGTCAAATATCCATTAAAGTCTAACGAGAGAGTCCGTGCAAATAGAAACGGGTTTTCATGCATTTCGAGAATTAAATGACATCTAAAACCTTAAAAATAGACCCACTTAATTTACTGAGGTTCCAATTAGGATAAAATTTTCCTAAACACTTTAAAAATCATATAAAAATATTCTCTAGGGCTTGACATCCGTGATTTGACCATTGGAACTCATTTTGACCTTAAACAGAGTCTTAAATAGACAGTTGCCCGAATTTAAGTTTCTACGCAATTTACCCAATTAAAATTGGTTGAAACCTAAATCTGACTTCACCATCAGATTCCTTGGGTTCAAATTAGGTTTTTACCAAAATTTGGGCTCAATCAAAGATCACCTTAACCAAGTTTGCATTTTGGTCTTGTTTAACTCTTTTCTCTCACATAATGACCCCTAACTTTCAAATTCTTTGCAAATATGCCCATAACTTCATCATCCTCTTCACCAATAGGTCCCTTCCACCTTCAACTCCTAAACCTACTTTGTCGGCGACCTTTAATCAAAGATTACTCCTTGATTTCGTGACCAAACCCTTCCAAAATTGGAAGGAAGATTCATGAGAGGATCACCTACGATCTAAACCAATTCTTGGGCTCTAACTCTTCGCATGGGAGATGTGGGTTTCCTATTGCGTGAAGCTTTCAAGGTTTCAAGCTTGGTTTCCAAGCTTGAAACGATCACCTAAGCCCTATAAAAGGACCCAGGTTGCGAGGCTGAGTTCCTTAGCTAGGTTTAGCCTAAAAAATCTTCCCTTTTTCCTATCTCCAGCCCCCTCCGACCTATGCTTCGGCGGACCTTCTCGACCTCTCTCCTATGTGCCTCCAATGACCAAATTGGAAGTGCAGCAACCTTCCCCATCTTCCTCTACCTTTCACCGATCACAACGGGCGCCATCTTCCCCTTTCTTCGCCGCCGTTCACCTCATCGAAGAGTTCGTCCCCTTCGGCGCCAACCAATCAAAGCTGGTGCAGATCTCCTTCCTCTTCGTCCCTTAGTTAGGTCCTTAGCCTCCCCTTCTTCTCTAGACTTCATTCCAACCCTTCCTAATTCAATTCGACCACTATTCCACCGTCTCCCCCTCCATCTTCCCCACGACCGGTCGAGCTCCGGTGCGCCCGCGCCACCACCACAGACCACCATCCGCCTCGCCACAACTCCCAAAGCTCCACCATACTCCCTCCATCAAAATCCCTCTCCTATTTTATTGATCCATCCACCCAATATCCCCACCAAACAACCCACCTTCATGCGACCTACTCCGACCTCGTCCGACCACCGAACGCCCTCTCATGACACGCCACCGCCACCTACACCCTCGCCTCATCCTTACAAACCTTGTGAGCATTTTAATTAGGGAATTTATCCCATATTCTTGTTTTCAGGTGTCCTCGTCGGAGCTTCACCACCTCCTCCATCACCGCCTTCGTTCTTAGAGCTCCAGGCGTCGAAAGCCTTAGGTCTCACCTCCAGGCAGAGCGGACTAACCCCAAGAAGTCATCTCGATCCTTAATTGGAGTTTCCAGCTGCGAGAGCATGCCCAATTGGAGCTTCAACCATCCACAGCCACACGCGACGAGGAGGGCTAGTTTAGTCCCACATCAATGGGAGAAAGACCAATAGCTACACATAAATTGAATTTCTGAATAGAGCTATTTGCCTCGAGACACCGGGGCTGAGGTCCCTGCTCACCTGCTCACGCTCACTCGACTCGACCCAATTACCTATCCTAAGCACTCCTTGGCTACTACCCACACCAATAGCCCTGGACCTGGGTGCGTGTGATCCGATTACCTGGCTATTTGAGAAAAAAAAGAGGAGAAGAGAGAAAGAGAGAGAGAGCATGGGGGAGGGGGATTTTTGCTCTTTGAAGGAAGTGTCCTTGTGTGACACTTAGCCAAAATTCGAAGGTTGTGAAGGCCCTTGCGTATGAAAAGAAGAGAAGGCTTGAGAAGAAAAGAGAAGAGAGACTTGTGCATGCTGAAGAAGAAAGAAGAAAAGAAGAGCTTGAGAAGAAGGAAGGAAGAGAAGAATTGAAGAAGATGAACAATGCCTTTGCACTGTAGCATCTAAGTACCTCTTGTCTGATTGAGCATTATCTATATTACTGTTGAATAATTTAAGTACTATGGTTAAGATACATGCTTAAATGTGGATCTAAAAGGTGATTTAAATCACCACTTTTTATGATCATTTCCATTTTTTTTACTATGTCAAACTCATGTTATACATTGATGATCAATTTTTGAGTAATTATTCTTCCTTGAATATCATTCTTGGCTTAATTATTGTGCTCATATATATATTCATTGATATTAGCTCTTGAATTCCTATTTTCTCTTTGTGTCCAACTTCGGACTTATATTCGAGTTATAAATTGTATTTATTTGAGTGATTTGTCTTATACTATAATGCATAACTTTAACAACAATGAATTCGCTCTAACATCTATCGCCCTCGATAGAGCACTACCACCACCGCAAGTGTGACTCCCTCCGGCTCCTCGTCTGCAACAGCAACACCTTCTGCGACCTTCCTCGACCATGCACCTTGTCTTCTTCTTCTTCTTCTTTGGTAGCTCCTATACCAACCCAACAACGGCCACCATCCCCTCGACTGTCAATGGCACTTCGCACTCATCGCCAACCTCCAGCCACTTCCGGCAACCCTCATGTGCATGTGCATGCCCGACGCCCGACTGACCAACTTCCCCAACACTTGGCCACCTTCATGCACTGTTCTTCTTCTATAAGAAGAACCCAAAGTCACCAGCCATCCCCCTTCGCGTAGCCGCCTCATCCGGCCACCACACTCCGCTCCGTTGATGTCGTTGACCTCACCTTGACACCACGTGCACGCTTACACCTTCATCCTCGCCATCTGCATGCTCCATCAGCGGCAACATGACACCACCGTCGCCGCTCCTCCTCGTCACCAGTGGTAGCTCCGGCAGCCTCTGTTCTCGCCGTCAACACTAACGCGTAGTTCTCGATGATGCCAACCTTCCTCAAGCTCCTCGCCATCCTCCACAGCCTCACGCGCACGCACGGTAGAGGAGAACGAATCCTCTATTTTGGGTTCAATTAAAAATTAAGGTTCCTGCCATTGCCACATTTCATTTTTGATTATTTTAATATTATGGCAAATTTGTGTGAATACCCTCATCTTTCGTTTAAAATGCAATTTCAATGAATCCGTGCACCTTATGCCTAATTAAGAGGGGTTTGGCTTGATTTTTTTGAGGAACTATTTAGTGAATGATATTTTCAGACAATTACAACTATGGATGTGAGATAATTTGTGCATTTATTGGTCTGTGCCTCCCCATGATACGAGCTGATTTTGTGGTTCAATTTCAGTATATTCTTAGTAATTTTTATCGAGGATTTTCCACCACATTATTTACTACGACGACATATTTCCCTGCTATCATTCTGCCAAGCGAAAGCTCCCGACCAACCACCACACACCCACCCTCATCATTAAGGTAAGGTGGTCATCCACTTCACCACCATTTCACCACCACACACCCACCACCTAGCACCTAGGTTTCGCATAATTAGATCTAGGTTCTTGCGTTCATTTTCCCTCAATCAAAATAATAAAAAAAAAATCGCAAAAGAAAAAAAGATGTTCCTTGTTTTTATTATAACTCAAATAATCACCACAACTACTCTAACTCCCTTTGTACATCTCCCATACCTCATGCACCAGCGAACTCACCAAATCATTTTCCCATCAACATTGTCGTAATACTTGCATAGATTAGGTTTTTGCCAATTAGATTAGGTTTTTCGCATTTCACTAGTTAGGTTAGTTGCTTTTGTTTCCAAAAATAAAAATAGGGGAAAAAAATCACAAAACAAGTAAATCAAAAAAGAAAAAAGTTGTATGGCAGCCCTGATCCACGTTAATGATTCTAACATGTTTTTGAACTCGCTAGGTAGCATACATATAATCGAAGAAGTGCACAGGGAGGCCCATATCTTCACCTTCTATATTTTCCTGACGCATGCCTTCGTGATGTGCGAAAACAACTCAACCGGTGAGATCTTCATGTGGGAGTTGGAGATTTCGATTTGAGGCTAGGTTAGCTTACGTTAAGTTAGATTTAGGCTTTAGCTTAGGTTTAGGATAGTTAGAATTATTCGCAAACAACACACATTCCTCGAGTCAAAATCAATCTGGAACACGTTGCCTCCTTGAGTTCGACCAGGACTCCCAAAAGAGTTTCATAAAATTTATATTTTATTAAGGTTTTTTTAGCTTATACTACCATGAAATCACTTTTTCAATTATTTTTTGCACGAAATTAACTCTTAACAAATGGCATTGTTGCCGAAGTGGCACGACGAATCTTGATTTGAATTTTGACTGACTTTATTTGTTTGTGATTTTTGTGTGCAGGAACTTTGTCGGGTGCGGTGAATCTACACATGCAATCGACCTGTGGTGAAGATCAAAATGGTGCACATGAATCTTTTTTAGGATTAATTCTTAGGTTTATTTTCATTAGGTTAGATTTTAGGGTTTTCTTGAAATTTAGGTTTGAGAGTTGCTTGAAAAAAAAATCCAAAAAAAAAAAGGAGAGAATAGATCTTATCTTGTTAGGTAGTTGGTTTTGCAATTAAATTAGTAAAAATTAAATTCAAATTTTTGAATTTGAATTTATAAAAAAGTATTTTTGAAATTTTTTTTTTGAGATGTGGTGATTTTGCTCGAAAACACTTTAAAACACACTTATTCTATTTTTGGAAATTCAGCTAGCACTTTTGATGATTTTAAGAATTTAATTGCTGATTATGGAGAGCATTAAAAATTTTGAAATTCAAGGATTTATTATGTTTTCAAGTTATGTTTCCATATCCACCTTTTACTAAGAAAAATTCGCACTGTGCGAATATAGAAAAATTAATTAGTGAATAGTGGTCGGAACTGCCCCAAATCTAATTTTGCTTGACTTTGCAAATTTCTTATGACCTCTGTAGGAATGCAATTAACCTGAAATTTGTGTAGTTAGAAAGCAACTGAAATGTACTTTAACTAATAAATTTTCAAGAATTTTTGGATTAGTCTTAATGGTGTTAATTTCTAAATCAGTTGTAGGGTCTCTATCTGGCTTGTTTGACCCCGGGAAGCTATAAAATTCACATAATATCTTTTGAAATAGTAAACATTGCAAAAAAAAAACTCTCTAAAAGCTTGATTAAAAAATAAATTTGCTTATGAAATTTCAGGTTTTTCTGATTTTGTTTATGTTCTAGAGAGTCTTCTAAAGTTAGATCAAGGGGTCTTAGCGTGAAATAGTAGAAGCATAAACCCAAGGACTGAAACTTTAGGCTTTATTATTCAATTAGAGGCCCACATTGATTCAATTGGTTTGAGTTACCTAGTAGGTGAGCTTGATTGCTTGATTGACCACCTCACCTACCTAATTAAATGTGATTCACATTAAAACCTGGGCAACTAATTAGGCTCATACACTTACGTGCTAAGGCTAAGTTCAAAAGGATAAACAAACCTGTGCTTGTCTGTAAATCTGCCTGACTCTATTAAGTAGACTCCTAAGAACATATTTGATTAAGGACTTGAATTTCAAAATCGGATCACTTAATCAAAAAGCACTACACACCCTACAAGGCCTTTGCATTGTATTTCTACTTCACCAATCTGGATAGCTGATGTATGCATGGTAGAAGGTCACTAAGGCCTGAATTAGTTGGCCCTTGGGAACTGATGAGAGACTCATCATGGCTCCTAATTTAGCCTAATTAGCTAGTTTCTCTAGTCAGTTACCAATGAATAACATAAATATAGGGTTAATTATACAATAAAGGTAAAATAGTAAGGATTTGGAAAATATGTTAAAATAACTTAATTAAGGCTTAATTAGTGTTAACTTAAGTTTAATTAATAAATAAGACTCAAATATAACCATTTAGTTGTACAAAGCATTGTATATAACTTACACCTAAGTTGTTAATTAACTTAACTTAAGTTAACCACTTAAATAAATATAGCTTAAATGAGAAAAAATGTAATTTCATGGAAAAAACATATTATCTACATTATTTATAATTATATATAAAAATTTTTAAATAAATAAATTAAAATAAGCCATCAAATTCATTATTTTCATTTATGCCCTTAGTTTTCATCTCAATTGAGTCCTTTTCCATTGTTTGGGCCCTTTTCTATTTGTAAAGAGGTCCCTGTGTACATCTTCTTCCTTTCTACTTCATCCTCTTAGATGGCCCAGAACCTCCAGTATCTTCACCTCCTTGATCATCGCCTATCCAATGATCCATGAACATCGCCATTGCCACCATCCTTTCGCTCACTCTGCTCTTTACAACCAATGGTTCAGATAGTCCTAAACCTAACAAACTCTAGCGTGGTGAGTCCACCGTCACTGGAGATGAAGACCCCCATTCCCTTACATCTGGACGTGTTCACGTCAAGATACCTTAATCTTAACTCCCACCACCACCTATAAATACCCCCTTAGGACCCCGATTACAAAGGTTGGCTACCTTCCCTCTTCTCCAAATTGAGACTGACGATAGGCAATTCCACCATCTCCAATGACTCTATTTCCCCTTCTCGGAGCTTCTTTGTTGGAGACACTTGTCTCTCTTACCACCTTTTCCTCCTTGGAGTTGTGATAGGACAAAGGAGCGCTTCAACTCTTCCTCCTCTTTGCTTTGATCACCACTGGAGTTTGTTCTGACTAACCTCGGAATTCTTCCCGTTCTTGCCCTACCAATGGCGAGATCCCTCACCCCCTTTGTTAGGTAAGTAGCTTTAGAACTTTATTTTAGACTTTAGATTAGATTTAGATCCTTAATGCTTAGGAGTAGGCATAATTAGATCATGTTTCTCATCTTCTTCTCCGTCCCAGTAAGGCCAAATCCAGCCTCATGGGACTTCAATTCAACTTTTCACATGCGTAATTACATTCCCTATCTCCTCATGATCATTTATCACTTCTTCCTCTTTAATTGATCACCTAATTCATCTAATCCACTATGCCTTCACCTGAGCACTTCCATTGTCTATAGTAGAGGTCTCAAACCTACTTCACTTTCAATTGGGGCCCTCCATCACCCCAACACATCACTAGGGCCCTATTCCACTTATTCACTAGAACTATTATCACTTATATTAAAAACACCTAATTCACCTCAACCTTCTGAGCTCGTTATCAATGGCAGCTCAGAAGGAGTTAGTTCACTAATTCCATGCACCTACATCCTTGCAAACACCTCATAAAACTTTTCCTCTCACTCAAATGAGTGAGATTTATTCCCTTAGTTCATGCGAACTCAAGTTTGACTCTTTGATGTATTTCTTGTTAGATCTTGATCCTGTAGATCAATTGAAACAATTGATGTGTTCCTACGGTTCCTTGTGATCACAAGAATCTTTTAATCATTTCCTGATAGCTTTCATGGAGATTTGATCTCCTGCACTTTTATTTAGCCTTCACCGGAGCTCTAGTGAGCTCCAGCAAGTCCAAACATAAACCATAGCCTTTAGAACAGTTTGAAAAGCTCCAAATCACCTTTATATAATCGTCTGATTAGAATCCATTGATTATTTCACCCTACTGGAATTCATCTTCCTTAGCTCTGGCAGAGCTGAGGAGACTTGCTTATTGAGTCTCAAACCTTGGAGATAGATCTAAAAGCTTCTACAAGCCTTGAAGAACCTAAATTAGCTTTCACTTAGGTCTATAAACCTTTGGAATGATTTGACAAACACCACATGTTTTGATCTTGGGCGGAAATGCCTGAGATCACTCTTAGAGTGATTAAAACTTGAATTTGATTTGCGCAATAGATTTTTGAGGTTGATTTTAGCTTATCTAGACATATAATTTGATTTGAGAGTCTTTGAATTGAAAAGGTAACTTTAGAGCTCAGATGGTCAACTATGAGGTGTTATTGAGGTTCTAGGGTTTAGAATTAGGTTTGAATTGATGATTTGAAGTCCTACATTAATTATGAATCATTTGGAATTGAATTGAGTGAGATTTATTGAGTTTTAGTGAAAATTCCTTCTCCTATCCAGTTCGGGTTCAAACTAGAACCCATAGGTGTTCAATGTTGTTTTGGTCAGATTCTAAGATAAATTCTGACCAAATCAGTCTATTTTGGTATCCTGAATTAATTCAAATCAACTCTCGAGGGTTATATTTCTTTATTAAGCCTTTTTGACCTACAATCAGTGTTCTTCACTTGTAGAACAAGAGCCCTGAAGCCCTTGAGCTTCTCTAAAGTCTCTGTTCTTCCATTCCTACTCCTTTAAGTGTGGAATGGTCTATTAAATCTACATGAACTCTCAATTAAGAGAATAACTGGATTCACTAGGTCATTTTACCTATTTCACCTTTTGCTGGAATACAGTAAGGACTTGGTTTTAGGCCAAGTTCAAGCTTTAATTTCATGGATCAAATTTGATCCAAATATCAAATTGATCATAGCAATCAAAAGTAGATACAAGGAGCTTTCAATCGAGCTCTTATCTGCTCAATTTGGAGATCTATGCTAAGAGAAATCAAATGTTGAAGTTTGGTCCAGAGCTGGTGCAACGCAGAGGAAAAGGCAAGACTTGTTAGTCCCACATCATGGATTGGTAGACGCTCGTACACCTATAAAAGGATTCGCATACACTACTCAGCCGGTCGTCAACGCAGGGTGCAAATTATCTGAGAATTGTGTGGGTGTGTGCGTGCATGTGTGTGCCTGTGGGCACGTGTGTGGGCTGGGAGCCTGGTGAGCTATGTTTTGGGCCTGAATAGGCCTAAATCTATACAAAAAAATGAACCTAAAGAATAAACTAGGGCTCGCCTAGTAATGGTATCGATTTGGCCCTAGTGGCTGTTGATCCTATGAACTGTAGGCCTGCTAATGCCTAATTTTGGCCTAACTGTGAAGAGAAAGAGGGCTCTGAAATGACTAAGTGTTGCGTGAAGATTGAAGAAAACAAGAGGCATATGTGCTTAGTGTTTAAATCATTTTATGCCTTAGTTATAAACTCATTTTGATGTAATTCTTTTTGCTTTTAAATGTGGTATCATTTCTTTTTGTATATGGAATAATTGCCATGCTATTAATGTTCAATTTTTATGCAATTATTCATGTGGATAACATATTAAGTAATTAATAGATGACTAACTACTAAATTTGTAGTTAGTTTAATTAAAGAAAATATTAGTGTAAAACTCTATAATATAGTAATAAAAGTTGTTTAGTTAAGTAATAGTATTAATATAGTAAGTAAATAAGTTATGTAGCATAGTAATTAACTCACGTAGTTAATAATAAAGATTAACTTAGAATAAATGGTGAATAATTGAGCTAATTAAGCCTCCTAGTGTACGACTTGGACTCAACCAGTTGAAAGTATAATTTTCTAAATGTTAGGTTATCTTACACCATATACTATAATTAACAACGACAAATTAATTAAGCAAGGTGGCTTAAGCATCATTTTTAGCACAATTAATTAAGACTAATAACCTTAATTAATTGTATTGAGAATTTGCATATCAGGAACTTGTCCCAAGGCAACCTTCTATTGTCTGTAGGTGGCTCTTCTCTTTACCTACCTCCTCTCCGGGACTTTTACGATCTAGCAACACGAAATGTGCAACCCCAAGTCCAGATGTTTGTAGATGGAGATGCATTCGAGCTGAAGCCTAATGTAATAAGTTTGATTCATACTTACTTCTATGGGAACTCGAATGAAGATCCATTTTAACATCTCGAGGACCTAGGTCGGATTACAGAGACGATTCGACCCAGGAATGTAGACATTGGAATTGTTCTCATGATGCTTTTCCCATTCTCGCTCAGAGATAAAGCTTGTCACTAGTTCAAGACCATTGGGAGGCCTGTGACTATATGGGAGGAATTGCGTTGAGAGTTCCTCCAAAAAAATTTCCCAATTGGTCGTACAAAAGCAATAAGGCAGGCCGTCACAACTTTTTCTCAGCAGTTAGTGAAAAAGTTTCATGAGGCCTAGGAAAGATTCCATGAATTTCTCCAGAAGTGTCCCCAACATGGGGTGCCCCGTTGGCACCTTGCATATATTTTCTATCATGGCCTAAACGACACCCATCAATGCCTAGCTGATGCATCTAGTGGTGGGAACTTCCTTGCTAAGGATGAGCTCGGTGCATTCGAACTATTCGAGTCCTTAGCAGAGAACTCATTGATTCCAGCCTCTATGAACCAGTTTCTGAAACCTAGCCAGCAATGACTGTCTGTCCATGAGGCCTAAGAAGAGTCAGCTTGGGCTGATATGAACATTATTACCAAGAAGCTAGACAAGGGGGACCTGCTGGACAAGAAGCTAGATGAGCTTATTCGTTCTTGTCCAACAAGATTAGGCGCTGCTCCTTCTCACACTTCCTCCTCATCTCGAGCTCCTTCTTCTCGACCTTATCTACTTTCTCGAGATTCCCCTACTCCCCATCCTTTTTCTATATCTTCATGGGCTCCTATGTATCAAGAACCTGTGAACAACTTGGATATGGCTCCAGTTGACCAAGGTTACACATATACGGATGATATGAGTGCATACTCTTATGGTGATTACGTCTCTCAAGCATCTTTGGCCTACAAGGATGTCAACGCTCTCCAAAGTTGTGGGCATAACAACCCCTATTCTAAGACATACAACCCTAGTTGGCGCTAGCATTCTAACTTTTCCTGTGATGGGAACTCACAAAGACCCAACCCTGCTTCACAACACCAACCTAGATTGTACGAGAATGCAGCCCTCACATACCCTAGGCAGCATCTGTTCCCATCCCAGCAACGGTCTTGATCCATTTATCAACCCATACGCGATGCTGCCCCTGACCCTCCACCACGTACTGACTGTTCATCGCGAAATGCGTAAAAAAAAGATTTCTATGTTATCGTTATAGTTGCAAATCGCGTTAAAGCAAAATAAATTTATAGGTCAGAAGATAGTAAGTCCTGAGTTGTTCGCAGGGAGGCAAAACAAGATCCTTAAAGCCTTTCATACTAACTAATCTAATCTAATGAAAGCACATTAAGGGAGACAAGATATCCATTGAATCAAACTCTTTGTTGCTACTTGTAGAAAGTTTTACACATAAACTATGAATCAAAGCAAATAAAATAAAGAAAGAGTAGAGAGAGAGAGAGAGATGAAGAGTGGAGCCACTTGAGGGATGCTTGTACGAAGTGTGGCAGCACTGCAGATCCAAGGCACTAGGAAGAAGACCAGAGAGAGATGCTATAGAGAGAAGGGGGGGCGTGCACCATGGTGGTCTAAACTAAACTAAGACTAATTCCTCTATCTCTAGGTATCTAAGTTATGCTCCAAAGGGTAGAGGCTAGGTTCTTTTATAGAAAAGTAGGTGGCTTCCTATTGGTTGATCTAGAGTGCCTAGGATCACTAATTTGGATGGTTTAGATTTAATCAAAAGTGATGCCTAGAATTGGTTGAATAGGGACCTTAGGATCTAAGTTGTTGGGCTAGGATAGGATGAGGGTTTTCTAAAAGTAGGCAACCTAGGTGGGTGGCTACCAAGGGATAAAATCTTGCCAAGAGATAAGATCTTATCTCTTGGCCAACCACTAAGGGTTAAAATCTTCTTAAGTTGCCGCCAACTTAAGAGGATTAGGCTAGGATTTTCATGGGTCTTATGTTGGTAGGGTTAGGGATAGGCATAGGTTGTGAGAATAAGTTCCTAATTAGGCTAGGTTGACCCTAAGTCTAGTGGGTTGGGTCCAAATAGATTCCATGAACCCAATTAACTTATACTAAGTCAATTAAGTGAGCTTATGGACCCAAATAGATTCTTGGGTTAAGGATTGGATCTAGGGTAGGTTGGATAGGTTCCTGGATAGTAGGACAACTCTGAGGATAAAGGGTCAAGATCATGGATACTGTTACCTATGATTTTGGCTTTTGAGCTCACTTATTCAGCTTGAGTTGACCTGAGGGTAGGAATTGGATAAGGGTATCCTAGGGTTCTAAGGGTAGGGTTAGGTTATCCTAATCCCTCTCTCTTCTCTTCTTTACTTGGATTTTCATTTCTTCCTTGATCAAATCTTGGTCTTCAACCAGCTCCTAATTCTGTTGCAGCTTCTTTTCCTATTCAACTCAATGTTCCCACTTATTCCAAGTCCTTAACTTACCCTGTTCACAAAAGACTAAAATTAGATAATTAGGTCTAAACTAAACATAATGCACAGAATATGCATGCATGCTCTAAATGAAACATTTACAATTTAAATGCATGATTTTATTAGGGAGCTAACCTTAGAATAAGCCAATTAGGGTAATAGATTGGATTGTTATCATCGACCTAATGGAGGAGTTAAGAAAAGAGATGAAACAATTGGAAAAGCGTCATTTAGCTCTCATAGAAACTTTAGCGAGCCAGATGGAGAGAAAGCAGAACATGTAGAACCAGCTATTAGAGGATACTAGGTTAAAAGGAACCTTGCCCTCCTAGCCCATCTCAAACCTGGGAAACATGCAGAACCCGGGTGTCCCACCTAGGTTCCAAGCACCATAGGGACAGACACATACAATACTTCAAGCAGCTCTTGTGCCCCCTAGTTATGCCCAACCTCAGACCGACCCACTATTGCCCACACAGACTCACACGATTCCTTCCACTCCTCCCCCACTTCATGAATAGTATGTCAATGCAAAGGTTGTCACATTGAGGAGTGGAACTACAACAAAGGACCCACCATATAGGCAGGCGAGTCATGACACATTTCGACCTCCTCAGGCTAGCTCCTCTTCCCACTCTCACACTAACAATGAGCCACCTAAGGAAGAGAAAGGAAAGAGACCAATCACTGCTGACCCTAAGATCCCAAAACCTTTTCCCGAAACTTTAACGAGAGATACTTCAAGGAAAACCAAGGGATTGAAGAATTGCGAGGACCTTAGAGCAATGTTCAAGGAAGTACACATTCAGGTCCCCTTCCTCGATACCATAGATCACATCCCTACTGTTGCTAGATTCTTCAAGGATTATTGTACCTTAAGGCAACTGTAGAAGAAGGGAGCAAAGGCAGCAGTTATTTTGTGCGACTTGCTGCCAAAGAAGAAAGACCCTGGGACTCCACTCATTTCTTGCTATCTGCAAGATTTTCCATTTGATAGGGCCCTTCTAGATCTAGGTTCCTCCATCAACCTAACTCCCACAGTTGTTTGTGATCATTTTCAAATTGGAGAGTTACCTCGGTAACCATTCAGTTGGAGGACCGATTGGTGAATATATCGTTAAGGGATGCATTGTCAAAACGCACCTCCACCTACACTGTTGAGGGATTTCTATGATCCCTCTAACTGCGAGGCGAGACCTAGTGTGAGAATCCTTGATGGGGATTTTGAGATTAAGCCCCAACTCGTAGGACTTATTTCCTACTTCCATGGACGTAGTTCTGAAGGCTTATTTCAACATTTAGCGGACCTTGCCATCTTAGCCCAACCCACTAACGTCCATAATGTTAATGAAGATTTGATGATGATGAAATTGTTCCTCCATTCCCTTAAGGACAAGGCAACCCACTAGTACAAGACTATAAGAAGACCCATAAACACTTGCGTAAAATTGGAGCATTTTCTTGAAAAAAATAATTTCCTATGGGTTGCCCTAATGCCCTTAGGAGAGCCATCATGACATTTTGCCAAAAATCCGGGGAAACACTTCACAAGGCCTGGGAAAGATTCTAGAACCTTCTTAGGAAATGGCCACACCATGAGGTGCCTAAATGGCAACTCGTACAAATCTTCTACCATGGTCTTTAATGTTCAATTGAAGAATTTTGTTGATGTTTCTTGTGGGGTCAATTTCCTCAACAAGGATGTAGATAGAGTGTATGAACTATGTGAGGAAATAAGTGAGAACTTGCTCAACCACACCTCCATGGACACATTTGGGAGGTCCACATAGCCCTAACTTGGATTATGTTACAAGCCAAACCTGGCTCCACATGGAACCCCTGTCGGGTCACCTTGACTAACCCAAGACCTAGTCGTCCAACAAGAAATATACCAACCCGTAATAATTTCCACACATGCAGTATAGCTAGAAGAATGGATAAAAGACTGAAAAACTGTAAAGTATCTAGAATGGAAGCACAGTTCCTCAAGAGAATAGCATGATTATAGCATAGCCATCACAACATACTAGAAACAGAAACTGAACTAATGGTTCCGAAAAGATACTCACAACAATAACAATAGAGTCAACCTACAGTAGAAAGAAATAAAATGACTAAGGCTGGGTTCGGCTAGGCCCAGCTCCCTTCACAGCCGGTGGGGCTGGCTGCTCACCTCCCTGTCCTGGACACAAGTGGTACGAGTCAGCAAAAGCTAAGTAGAGTGGCAAGAGTAAAATCAACTAATACAATTTAACTAAAAGCAGTAACATTTCATACAGTAGTAAACATTTCACACATTTTCATGCTTTGTTTCTATTTCTAAGCACTAGTTGTTTAGTGTTTTCAGATATTCTAACAAAGGGTCTTGTTATCTCTTGGTTCACATGTTCCCTAATGGAATGATCGTGTTGCAGTTTTCCCCATGATGCAGAATGTGAATGTGGTGGTCTCTTGGCTGAGAGAACACCCCGTGTTTGTCCTACACCTGGTCTACCACCTCAGGGTCATGGTCGCGACATAGCGGTGACTACAGCACGCACGATAAATGCACGGGGGGCTACCTCGCACTAGCATGCGGTCAGCCGTTTCCGCTAATGGGTACGCTCTAAGTCGTACAACACAGAGTAGAACAAGAGCCGCACCCCTCACCAGTCTACGTACCCTCATCCAACTACCCCGGTTGGCCCCGTGGGCCTAACAAGAGTCGGTGTAGGAAGGTCATTCCTACCTTGGGTCCCAACCCAAGGGAAGGCTAGCTCTCTCCCTGCACAAGGGGTGATTAGCTCTCCTCGGTACGTGTATACCCAAGGGCCATCTCACTCTCATACTAGTTCCCAAACAACAGTCGTGCCTCACATTAGGCGATTCATTCCATCATCATCAAAGTTTCATGCCATAGCAGATAAGTTATTCGTCTAGGTCTCTCTAAGGTTCAATTATAATTCCTTTGATTATGTTTTAGACACCAGCAAATGACATGCATCTCCATTCATATTTAGATTTTAGATATGGAAGTAGACAACTAAATGCATTACAGTAAAAGCCATGATCTCAACCGTTAGGGTTATCATTTCTCACAAAAAGAATTCACCATTTCTCACATGTATAACAAGTATAAAGCTCACATACTAAGAGTTAGGGCAAGCACGCGTGTGTGTGAGTATATAAGATGAAGCAGTTATCGATTTCATTTACAAAGCGCATTTATAGAAATCGCAATAATTTATTAGGTAGCTACTTCTAACATTCATTCAAAATGAACTAACCACATCAGAATAAAAAAGGCCACTCTACCTAGGTGTATGGGAGATATGGGAGCGAGAGGAACCAATCTGGATGCCCTCGCAGGTCCCACACGTACCCCAGACTTAGATCCTACACCAAACCAGTGGTCAAAAGGAGCATTAAACACTTTGCCCGACATTTCAGTGTGCTAAAATAGTTCAAAACAATGAGGAAATGATTCCAAAATGTGGGAAATTCCAAGAGATTTCCAATGATACCTGTCACGCAGAAATCGAATCTCATTTGGGCTCTGAACCAACCCAAAAACCCTTCCTGGTTCACTAGAACCTAGCTGTGAACCGGGCTGAGTCGATTTGATCTGACTGAACCAACCGCCCACCTACTTAAAACGCACCTAGCACTCATATCACACATTTGAGGCTCTCATCAGACATCTTATATAGCGTGAATGCCCCGCCTCTCCTCCTCAGACGTCTAGCGGGTGTCCCGGCCGTCTTGGCCCACTCTGAATGTTTGATACCACTCCCGGATGTCTGAAACAAGTGTCTTCCTCACTCTCACACAGCAGATCAACTCCTCCCCTATGTTGAGTTGTCTGTAGCGCGACCCCGGCCTCGGAGCCCACGCGTAGCCAGAGCTTCGGCTTGCCTCGCCAACCCTGCTGTTAACTGCTACTCAACGTTCACGCTTGCGCAACCTTGCGGCTGCAGTCTTTCTCATGCAACCGCAGCTCCACCCCAGTGCCCACGCATCACTAGAGCTTGTTCAGTGTGTAATTCGCGTTTTAAAAGATTATTCAGTTGTAGTATAGCGTGAAAACACGTCAACAAATAAATTTATGAAACTCCGGCGAGTACTGGGTCTCGATTTTTTCAGAAGCGTTTCAATAAAACTAATTCTAACTAGATATATATATGTATATATGTATAAAGTAGATATCCAGAGAATCAAAATTTTATTGCAATTAGATAAAGTTTTTCACAATAGAAAATCTAACAAAGACAAATAGATAGCAAATAGAAAAAGAGAGAGAGAGAAGAAAGTGGTAGAGAAACGACGTCACTTGTGGGATTCTTGTGTGAGATGCGGCAGCACCTCTGATCTAGAGTGCCAGGATGGAGTTACAGAGGAGATCGAGAATTGCAGAGAAGACGGTAGAAGAGATCTGGAGTTGATGGGAGAGAGATGCTTCAACTGGGGGGGCCCTGGGCCTTCTTTTATAGCTTTTGTGGAGGGCAAAAAGGGTATTTTAACCCTTAATCTCGTGTAACAACTCTTATTTGATCAGATACATTGATCGGGAGATCAACGTCTCTAATTTGGCCTCAAAATACCTTCATTTGCGCCTAAAACACTCGGATTAAACTTAGGCTTGACACGTGGTAGCTTCTTGGCCTTCAGATTGAGATCGCACGACCCTGCTTTCTCCTCGCACACCCGCTGCGACAACCTCTCTCTGCACGCGCACCCGCAAGGCCCTTTTCAATGTCTGATCCTCAACCGTTCGATCGTGAGATCGAATGGTTCAAGCGGGCTTGCCTCGCCTTCCTGATCTCGCAAAACGCGTGCGATCGCATGTCCGCCCACGGCGTGCTTCGATCGCGCCATGTGGGCGTGCCGTCTTCGCCCTCCGATCGTGCAATTGCCCCCACCCATGCCAGCAAACCCAACACCACTTCAATTTCGAGCAGTGCAGGGCTCGATGATGCGTCACTTGCTTCCACACGCACGCGAGCCAACGTGCTGCGTGAACCTTCTGTTATACATACTTATTTATTTCTATTTATACTTATCTAGTCTGGGCGGGCGACTTGGCATGCTCGTGGCCGTTGGATAGCCGCTCCCTCACCACCGCCCCAACTAGAAAGACCGCACCGCACGCTCGTGGCCATTGGATGAAGATCCAATGGCCTACAGCGTGCGGTGCGATCTTTCTAGTTGGGGCGGTGGTGAGGGAGCGGCTATGATGGCGCCACGTGGTGCCAGCATGGCCGTTCATCTTCTTTTCCTTGTATCTGGTGATGTAGACCTCCAATCGAGTTGATTTTTGCACCGTTGGATTTCAATCGTCGATCCAGATTCATCAGTGTGGTTAGATTCTTCATCTGAGGCTTGAATCTTTGTCCTTTGGCTTTATGATCTTCGTTCTTCTATGGACTACACACGATGCTCAGGTTGTCTGATCAGGACGATTTTGAAACCATTGGACTCCCATCATTGTTCTGATCAGATTTGTCCAGTATGATCTAATATCCGCAGCTTCAAATCATCTGCGATTAACATCATCTCTCTTTTAGGTCATAAAATGATGATATTATCTATATGACTAAGCAAATTACGATGCCTATGAATGCATTATTCCTAAGTTATGCTAGAATCTAGCTTAATTCAGGTGATTTAGGTTGCATGATTGCTGTGCAATTACACCCCCGTGCCTAAATTTTGCTAGTCTCTAGCAAATGCATGACTAAATGCAAAATGATCCTATATGACTAATTTTTATTAAGAGTTTTACCAAAGGTTTATGACTTTTGTTTTCATCCAAAGCTTTAGTAATCTAGATAATCATGAATGTGTTTTGTTGTAGTCTATGCAATGGATCCAAGTGAAAAGTCAATCCACATCTAAAGCTCCTACTTGACCCTTAGTAAAAATCTATTGGAGTAGGCAAACTTCTCCCCTTGGGGTTATAAGGTAACCTGTATATTCAGCCCCGGCTTTTGGGTTAGGTAGAAGATTTTTTAGTCAAGTGGATTTATTTTTGGTGGCTCACACTTATCTGGTGCTACATATAAACTAGTACTTTAAAACCTAGATTTCCTGATGATTAAATAATTCAACTCAGAGAGAGGCGAGAAATTGTGCTCTCTTTAGTTCCTTTGTACTCATTCTCTCTCTTTCTCTTCCTTTTTCTTTTTCTTTTTATTTTCTTTCTTTTTGATCTCACGATCTCACCAGATTTATCAGTATATTTGGTGGTCTCTCCTGGCACTAACAGTTTGATTAAATTCTGATAACTTTACAACTAAGTTAGAATTCTTCATCTCGTATTCAGGTGGCTAGAAATACAGAAAAGTAAGTCAAGGCTGTATTTGGTGGATCATGAGGCTGATGGGTGTTGTTGCCTCAATACACTTGAAATAAACTCTAAAAACACTTATGAACTCTTTTTTTTTCTTCTTTTTCTTTCTTTCTTTTCTACTCCTTTTTTTGTATGTACATATTTTTTCTATATGCATAGACATATATAACTCTTTTTTTTTTTTTTGCATCTAGACATCTACTAACGCAACACAGTAACACATACAACTTTTATTCACGAGGCATTATTCGAGATTGAGGGATGTTCAAGAGGATATCAGGTGGCTTATTTGGTGGAAGTGCCTATTCTTGACACTGGGAAAGGAATGGATAGGACAGTGTATTTCTGACCTTGACATTAATACCCTCCTTCAGTCGAGGATTCCATAAAAGACGGTTGTGACCATCCACCTCAGACCTAGTTTTATCAGAACCTACTCTCTGCGTATTTGCCTTATTTGGTGTCTCTCAAGAGATTCGCACTAAGAACTTGTACGCAGAAACTGAGACCAAAAACTATGCTTAACTCCGAGTATCATTATCTCATTATCCAGAGTTTAAGATTCCTTATACTAGCCTTAGAGAACCATTAGACTTTCTACTCTTACCTCACACTTGTTTAGTGGATCTGTTAGAAGATAGATTGCCTGATTCCCTAATTACTGTCCAAGGGTTTAGGAGAAGAAACACTGCTTCTTCTCGACAAACTAAAGATGTTTATCGGTCTTTACAGAGGATACATTGCAAATTCTACGTGTGAAATTATACTGGATTCTAAACTCAGGAATCAACTTAAGAATAAATCCCAAATAAAACCTTAATAAAAATTCTTTATGCCTAAATGCATTTTTTTTTCAGACATAAAGATAAGACATGCAATGTCCACCCCCCTATGCCTATTTATTACAATGTCCTCATTGAAATGTATGCATGAAAATCAAAGTATAATAAGCAAGAGGAGGGGATATCACCTGACTATGCTTGTTAATCCAGGTCAGTATGGATGCAGAGGATACAGAGCTACCTGTAATGAATACTGGGTTGCCTCCCAGCCAGCGTGAAGTTTAATGTCATTTACCGAACTTAAACCCAAAAATATGTAGTTCAATGTTGTGGGTTAAAAGAAGAAGAATAACAGTTGAAGTTCTTATAAGTTCTTCCCTAGTCCATTATGTGTTGAACTTCTTCTTCCGGGGTTACTTCCTGGTTCGTGTCCTTAGATTGTCCATTTTCTTGAACTCCCTCAAAATTCAAAAGTTCTTGAACTTCAGGGTAGATGTATTGAGGATTCTTTATATTATCATCTAATTCATCATAAGTTACTCCCAGGAGTTTCTCAATCTCACTAATGTCTTGTTCAATTTGATTTTCCATGGGAGATGGTAGATCAGAATTATCCTCAAGTACATCCCCTTCTTTCCCTTTGTGCTGGTCTTGAGCTTTGGCAGGATTTGGATCATCTTTAGTATGGATTGCCAACACTTGTTCAATTGTTCCTACAACCTCAATGGAACCACAATTGACCTTATTCTTTTGGGAAGTTTTAAAGATATTGAGTTGACAATTTTTCCTTCCAAAGGTGATGTGCATAATCCCCATCTTACAGTTGATTAGGGCCTTGGCCGTGGCCAAGAAAGGTCTCCCTAAGATTATCGAGGTGTGGTTCAGGTTTTCTGATGCCTCCATATCTAGAACAAGGAAGTCCACAGGGTACTCAAAATCCCTCACTTTTATAGTCACGTTCGATCACGCCACGTGGGCACGCCGCCTCCACCCTCTGATTGCGCAATTGCCCCCCCAAGCCTGCACACCCAACGCCAATTCAATTTCGCGTAGCGCAGGCTCAAATGCGTGTCACCCGCTTCAGCACGCGCGCGAGCCAACGTGCTATGCGAACCTTCTGTTATACATACTTGTTTGTTTCTATTTATACTTATCCAGTCTGGGCAGGTGATGTGGTGCGCTCGTGGCCGTTGGATGAAGATCCAATGGCCCATAGCGTGCGGTGTGGTCTTTCTAGCTGGGGCGGTGGTGAGGGAGCAGCTGTGATGGCGCCATGTGGTGCCATCATGGCCGTTCATCTTCTTTTCTTTGTATCTGGTGATGTAGACCTCCGATAGAGTTGATTTTTGTGCCATTGGACTACAATCGTCGATCCGGATTCATCTGTGTGGTTAGATTCTTCATCTGAGGCTTGGATCTTTGTCCTTTAGCTTTATGATCTTCGTTCTTCTATGGACTGCACATGATGCTCTGGTTGTCTGATCGGGATAATTTCGGAACCATTGGACTCCCATCATCGTTCTGATCAGATCTATCCGGTCTGATCTGACATCTGCAGCTTTGAATCATCTGCGATTAAAATCATCTCTCTTTTAGGTCATAAAATGATGATATTATCTATATGACTAATAAACTAGCTATCGTGCAAATTACGATGCCTATGAATGCATTATTCCTAAGTTATGCTAGAATCTAGCATAATTCAGGTGATTTAGGTTGCATGATTGTTGTGCAATCAGAGCTCGATCGTGAGCTCCCTCCCCCTCACGTGACTCCTCTCTACGCTCTCCTCTCCCGCTCACCTCTCTATCTTTCTCTTGCTGGAAAAGAGAAGGGCGTGCAGCTCGAGGGTGATGTGGGGGAGTGGGTGATTAGCTCATATTTGTGAGCTATTTAAGTATTTAAGTGCCTCGACATTAAGTTAATTTTAACATTTAGATAGCATACATTAGGATGTAATTAAATTAATTCATATTTTTAGCTTAAGTGCATAATTCATGTGTGGCATCCATATCTAAATGCACCTAGAATTAACCTAGGATTGCATACATTTGATTAGTTAATTAATTAGGTGCATTACATACATTGTTTTAATTAACATAGAAGTTAAGGAGTTATGTATAAATAATCATAATTATTTTATTATTATTCTTCTTCTCCTTTTTGCTGGTAACCGCTCCGCCTTTGCCTCCTCCTCTTGCGCATTCACTCGATGGTGGGTCTCTTCCCACCTGTTTGAATTTCAAAATCCTTGTAGCCACAGCTACAAAGGAGGAGGAATGGCTGCCATTCAAAGGAGGCCTCCATTCCAACCCAATACTGTGCTTCACCTCCTTGCCACCAGCCTCAACTGCGGCAGCGCAACTCCACCACTGTGGGCGTGTAGTGTGACAGCCCACACCGCCAGCCAGAGTCCCTGCACCACCGTGCCTCACTAGAAACACCTTTCCCCTGCATCTTCTTCCTTGTGCTTCACCTGCAACATTAAGAACAAACCCAACATTTCCCAACCTTTCAGCCACCAGCCATGCCACCGTCAATGCTCGCGTCTTGCTCCTCCTTCACGCGCACCCGTGCTCCTCTAGCCCGCACGACCATCCTCCAACTCCACCACGGCAGGCGCGTGCATGATTACACAACAAAAATACACCAATAAAAATGCCATCTTGTGTTATTTCCTAGCATTGCCATTGCATATTAGGTAGCCATAGTCGCATTTGTAAAAATTGACACGTGCATGCATTTATTTGAGAGGGGAGGAAAGTGAATAATTGGCCTTGTAATTAACGTATTCATCAAGTGCTTCCTCGCAAATTCACCATCTTCATTTTTTATTTGGCTTTGAACTTCTTCTTCTCCGCGCAGCTCAGGGCATGGCTTGCTCTTCACACCATTCTCTGCCAACACATGCCCTGCCAGCTGCATGGCTGGTCAGGGCATGGCCGTGGCATACCTCCGTCTCCTTTATAAAGACCAGCCATCTTCCTTGCACAGGAAGCCTGGTCCAACACACTCCCGCAGACACCTTCTCCAGGCCATCTCTCCCCTCCATACGTAGCACCTCTTCCACTGAAGAGATACACTGCGGGCAAGAGTAGGCTCACAGTGGTCCACGACCACCTCTGTGAGTCCCACCACCATCCAGCTCATCCAAGAGCAGGTGGGCGTGGTGGTTCCACTCTCTGTTTTCACCGTTCAATCCCTTCCCGCCATTGCCGAAGACTCGAGCTCTGAAGCTCAGCAGCAGCAGTAGCAGCCGCGTGCACGCCAGCAGCCAACGCCTGCTCCTTCCGCGCGCGCAGGCCCGCTCCAGCGCGCCCGCGCACGCAGAACCGGCCGCAACCGGTTGACAAAGCCGCGCGTGCACTGTAGCTACTATTCACGTGTTTCTGCGCGGCACTGTAGCTACAGTGCAGTGACCGGAAAGTTTCTCACTTATCCGGTCACCGCCCACTCTCTCTCCACGTCTCGACCACCTCCAGCCAGTTGCGTGCGCCTATGCCCACGTCTGCTCCAGCGCCTACGCCAGTTTGCGCCCACGCCCACTTCTTCGCCTGCTTCCGTTCTAGCGCACAGCACGGTGCGCTGCACTACGCAGTGCGCTGCGCTGCAGTCTCTCACCCGCGTGGTCCCTTCAGCACGCGCGTGCCCTTGCGCCCCTGCGCTTGCGGACATCCGCGCCATCAGACGACAATTTCGTGCTCCTGACGACTTAAACTCTGCACTCTCTCTCTCTCACCCCTCTCTCACAGCCACTCCCTCACTCTCTCCCGCAGACACACACATACACATCACACTTGTACACACTCACGTGTACACACACACACTCACTTGTACACACACATATATATACTTATATATATACATATACATATATATATATATACACATATTAGTACCTATACAACTATATATAAGTATATATACATACATACATAAATATATATATATATATATATTTATACACATATATATATACATATATCTATATATATAACTACCTATATATATATTTACATATCTATATACATATATATACATAACTACCTATACATCTATATAATTACAACCCTATCTATACATATATATAAATATATATTTTTACATATACACATATATATATATATTTTTACATTCATATCACCTACCTGTATCCCTGCACCACGCGTTATATCGCGGGAATATCCGCACCAGTTGCTGATATTCCCCGATACCCGCGTACAGAAAGCATCTCCGCACACACTTCCACACATCCATCCTACACTTCACACGGCACTTCATCCTGTTGGTTGCGTCTTCCTGAACGTCGATCAACTCGACACCGTGCTACACACCATTTCCACCTCCACCCCCACCCCTATACATATAATATATATATATATATATATATATATATATACTATATTTATGTCTTTACAAGCAACCTCTATTTCTCTTTTGTTTCTTGCTATTAAAAAGATAAAAAAATAGTAAAAGAGAAAAGATAATCCTTGTCTTGCAGGTACTCGGTCTTGCGAATAGCAAGATCAATTTTTGGAACCCTAATTTGGCTCAAAGCCAAGGACCGGATTTTGAGGGTGTACCTCGAGGACAAAAATTATCAGCAAAAAAAATCTTAAATAGAAAAGAACCAAAAACATAATAAACGTACAGAAGAGATTCGTTATAGGAAGGGCGTAGAAACTTATTCACCTCTAATTCCCGCCTCCCTGAGTTCGACCCTAGGCCTAAAAGTGACCAAGATAAAATTAAGTAGGCCAGGTTAAAAAATTTTGTAAAAAGATGATTAGGCTCGATTTAGGTTAGCCACTATACTTACTTCAACAATAATTTCATCATATTAACACAACTTATCCGGGTCCCAACCATACTTTTTCTGGCACCGTTGCCGGGGAGGTATGCATTCAGGTAAGTTTCTACTCCATTCCTTTAGTTTTCTCTTCTCACACCCTTCTCTTCATGGGTGTTTTTGTTTGCTGGTGTGCAGGTGAACCAGTTGCAAGGAGGAGGCAAGCAGAGGAAGTCGGAGACATGGGCAGATCCAAGGTGAGAACAAGAGCGAGAAGTCGCCGACACCGCATTGGAGCTTCACCCACGTTGCTGAACAGGTAAGTTTCTCTCTCTTAGCAACTTAGGTCAACTTGTCACCTTAATAAAAAAAAAAACCTAAAAAAACTTCTTGGGATCTCTTAGGGCAAGTGGATTAAAAATCACTTGCTTGCTTGTTTGTCATCACTTCCACCACCCCAGGATTTCCTGCCAAACTTCGCATAGCGAAGATCCAAGAATCTTGATTCTTGAATCATTCACCGTGTGAAGTATTCTTTGAGGCAAAAAAAATATATAAATAGATTGACTGCCATCCCTCTTTGCCTCATTTATCCGTAATTCGGGATCACATTTTTGGTGGGGAGACTTGGAATTGGGTTGATTCCAACCCCACCACGACCTTTCACGTGCCCAAGATTCGATCCTGAATACTTCAACCCCAACACTTTGATTTTCTTTATCTTGTGGTTGAGCCCTGCGTGTGTGGATCATTCTAGTGATTGGGAGCATTTGAATTGAAGTGCTTTGGCTCCCTTTCACATTAACTTAAAATTGACTCATGCATCCACACATAGAAATTTCCACCTAGGGAAGCCCAGTGCATTTTTAGCATGCATTAACTAAATCACATTGAAGAAGGGTTTGTTGGTCATAGAAAAAAAACTTGTATTTTCTCAAAACACGGAGATTGGTTGAATTGGTAATTCAGCGAAATTCTAAAATCCATACTACTTAAGGCTGAAATTCTAAAAATCATTCACCAACTAAAACATCAATTCGGGGAGATTTCCCCGTTGCATGCTTGGTTTACACACTTTCTAAAGATAACGCACTTGGGCATTACCCGTAAACAACGCCCTTCACATTCCAAAAGCACTTGATCCTAAGCCTCTAATTAAAACTGGTAGCAACTTGACCCGTATTAAGGATTGGAGGTCTAACTACCTGCGTGTAGCACCTACGTGCTGGTGAGGGTTCCCGCATGCTATCGGGTGTCTAAGACTAGGGCAAACGGCCTTTCACTCTGGCCCGGTGGTTCCGCGGTGCTCGCATTTGGTTCCGTAGGTTGTGATAGTAGGTAACTTAGATCTTTAGGTCTAAGGGCATACTATAGAGGTTAGGGCTTTGATTGTCTTGATTTGTCATCAAGTGTACCTTTGTAGCATCATTCCTCTCATCTCTTTTTCCCTTCTTATCCCCCCAATTCTTCCTGTGGTAGTGCATGTTTGGGAGGAGGTCACAAAACCCTGAATTGTTTGAATTGTCTGATAATTTTAAAAGAACAGAAGCCGAATCATCATCCTCCTCCATAAACATGGCTGCACGCCCACCCCCAAATCCTGAGGGAGGAAACCGCCCTCAAAACCCACTAAGTGGTGGAGCCATGGATCCCATAACCTGCCTCCAAGCCCAAATGGAAATGTATAATGAGCAAATTGAAGTCATTAGAGAAACCTTGGAGGAAATGCAGAACCTTCCCGAATGGGAGGAGCCTAGGTCTCTTAGCTCCTATTAGAATCCCGCTGCTACAGAGACCATGGGACAAATTCGAGTCCCCATGGGCAGGGACGATTTTGAATTGAAACCCAATATAATTGGCCTAATTAATTTCCACTTCCATGGTCTTGCAAGTGAAGATCCTTTTCTCCATTTGGAAGACCTAACCCGATTGGCTGAAACTGTTAAACCAAGAAACATCGGGTTACCAATAGTCCTCATGAAAATGTTTCCGTTTTCGTTGCGGGATAAAAGCATCGCAATGGTTACACACCCTTGGGAGAACCATCCATTCTTGGGAAGAGATGCGAACAGCATTTCTCAAGAAATTCTTCCCAATCAGGCGAACCAATGCGCTTCGCCGTGTTATAACTTCCTTTACGCAACAAAACGACGAACAGTTTCATGAGGCTTAGGAAAGGTATAATGACCTCCTCCGGAAGTGTACGCACCACGGTCTGCCTAAGTGGCATATAGCCCAGATTTTCTATTATGGGCTAAATGAGTCTTTGAAGCAGATTGCAGACGCTTCCTACGGAGGGAATTTCATGAATAAATACGAGAATGAAGCGTTCGAATTATTTGAAAATATGAGTGAAAACTCAATGAACAATGCCTCCATTGTCGCCTTTAATCGTACCAGCCTGCCCCGTAATGTCCACGAAGTTGACACGGGACCCTCCCATTCATCCACAGATCTTAGCCTTATCACACAGAAATTGGATGAAGTCTCTGTCGTGCACAAGAAGCTGGATGAACTTCTGGCCAATCCTGCCTATTCTATGGCAAACACCCCCACCTCACCACTTCGTCACAATCCCAATTCTTCCAACACCAGGCTTATCTCCAGAAACCCCGTGAGATATTCCTTGCCGAGTGTCGCGCCGAGCGATTCGGTAAGTCATGTGGATCTGGCTTCTGCAAGCCAGTATTTTGACACAGAGGACCAAGCCTCCGTGTGCTCGGATGCGTATTTACATGCGAACTCGTCTTCTGGCTTAGAAGACACTTGCGCCCTGGGGAACAACCCGTTCTCTGCTACTTATAACCCAGGGTGGCAAAATCATCTAAATTTCGCATGGTCCAGCAACCCGTAGCGCCAAAACCCCGTGGGTGGGCCAATGCAACCATCCGCACCCATCATCCCAAGGGCCCAGTCTAATCCTGTGGCGAATCCGCCATCAGGTCCTTGCATACCGTAAACAAAACATGCATCAAGTCCTCTTAAGAAATTGATGCGAATGATGACGAAAATGTCGAAGCGCCATGAAGAGAACATGACCTCTCTTCAGCACCAATTGGCGCAGCAGAATGCTGAGATCAGTCAACTGCGCATGGCGACTCGATCTCAGGGCACTCTTCCAGCCCAACCTGTTCCCAACCCGCAAAATTTCGTACCCCATGGTCCTCAACCACAAGTACGACCTTCTCAGGGGTAGGTTCATCAGATTCTGCAGGCTTCGAGCATTCCTCTGGGATTTCAGGCTAATCCCACTGCAGCACCTCACTCTTATGTCCCTATTGCGAACCCTCCTCCTCCTTATGATCCCACTGGACCCGCGACGTCCAATGCAATTACTACGAGGAGCGGTAAGCAGACCGTCGATCCGCCTCGACCTAATCCTGGCCCATCTTCTTCATCGCCTTCTCATTCGGGATGCGCACCGCATTCGTGAGAGAACGATACACCCAAATTAGTGCCATAATCGGTCCTATTCCCTGAGGCTCTACTGAGGGAGCCAAAAGGCAAGAAAAAGGATATGCAGGACTTTGATAACCTTCGTAATTTATTTAGGGACGTTGAAATCAAGGTACCCCTGTTAGAGGCTATCGACCACATACCTACTATCGCCCGATTTTTCAATGACTACACTATACCCAGGCGACAGTCAAAGAAAGCAAAGAATCCGGTGGTTCTCTCGCCTCATGCGAGTTGAGCTATACTGTCAAATCTACCACCGAAGTAGAAAGATCCGGGCACACCTCTTATTTCCTATAGCATCCAAGGCTGCAACTTTAACCATGCCCTGCTTGATCTAGGATCTTCCATCAATCTTATACCAACCATCATGCTCGAAAAATTTGCCTTAGGAAATCTGAAACCCACCCCTGTCACGTTACAGTTGGCAGATCATTCTGTCAAAATTCCAAAGGGTGTGGTGGAAGATGTGGTGGTTAGGGTCAATAGTCTCTGTTTTCCTGTTGACTTTCTTGTTTTGGATATGGAAGTCCCTAGCTCACTTTCTGATTGTCCGATCATCCTTGGGCGACCCTTCTTGGCCACAGCCCACGCCCATATCGACTGCGAGTCAGGCTATATTGAGATTGTCGTTGGATCTGAGAAGCTCAAGCTTAACATCTTCAAGGCAGCCAAGAACTTTGACTGCGATTGCATCGAGGATGACATGTCTGACGAGGACATGGCTGTTAGCGAGTGTATCGGACTAATTGGGACCTATTCTGACTGCTGCGGATTGCCTTTAAACACTGATGATTGCCTGACCAACACATATTGTGACATTCCCCCATCCCCCCCTTTTCTCGCACCTTCTCCTAACCAGACTTCTGACGAGGTTTTCTCCACATCCCATACCTCGTGGTCTGAGTCATATTCGAGCTACTCACCACCGGTCCACACTCCTGAAGACCGGATTGCCCTTTCTTTCCCGCCAAATAAGGCGGAACTGCAACCCCACACTAGGACCTTGAGCCCACGTACTGCTCACTGGGGCTATCCATTTTTGGATCCATCAATCCAAGATGCCCCTCTTCTTGGCCAATCTGAGGGCTAACTTCTTCCTCCTGAATTATTTTTTTCTGATCCGCTTGGGACACTCTCATCCCAAGAAATGCCAGATCTTTCACCATCCACTCCCGAGCTGAAAAAGCTGCTGGATACACTTAAGTATGTTTTCTTGGGACCGAATGAAAAGCTCCCCGTAATCATCAGTTCAAAATTGACCAGAGAGCAAGAGTGCAAACTAACAAAGGTCCTTATGGAACACCAGGCAGCCATTGGATGGTCTTTATCAGACTTAACTGGCATTAGCCCCTCCTACTACACTCACCAAATATATACGAAGGAGGAGGCTCGACCTTCCCGTGAGATGCAGCGACATCTCAACCCTAACATGCGGGAGGTTGTTAAAAAGGAAATTATTAAGTGGGTGGATGCGGGTATAATCTACCCGGTCAGCGATAGCTCTTGGGTGAGTCCAATTCATGTCGTGCCCAAAAAGGCGGGACTCACCATCCGTGTCAATGACAGGAGCGAATCCATCCCTACACGCACTCCTACATCTTGGAGAGTGTGTGTAGATTATAGGAAACTGAATGCTGCAACTAAGAAAGATCGCTTTCCGCTACCTTTCATTGACCAAATCCTAGAGCGGTTAGCGGGAAATAAATTTTTCTATTTCCTGGATGGATTCTCAGGATATAACCAGGTGGCAATTGACCCCCGGGACCAAGAGAAAACCACCTTTACCTACCCCTTCAGCACCTTCGCATTTAGAAGGATGTCGTTCAGACTTTGTAACATGCCAGCAACTTTCCAGAGATGTATGCTGGCGATATTCCATGACATGGTGGGTGACTTTCTTGAGGTCTTCATGGATGATTTTTCGATCTTTGGACCCTCTTTTGATGACTGTCTTGCTAACCTGACCAGTATCCTTAGGAGATGTATTGATGTGAACCTCGTGCTTTCATGGGAAAAAAGTCATTTTATGGTACACGAGGGAATTGTTCTCGGGCATATCATCTCCGATTGGGGTATCGAGGTTGACAGAGCTAAGCTTGATGTAATTGCTGATTTACCTGTGCCTGACTCTGTCAAACAAATCCGCTCCTTCCTGGGACACGTCGGTTTCTATAGGAGATTCATCAAAGACTTCTCTAAGATTTCTCGACCTTTAACTCATCTCCAATCGACCGACATACCCTTCGATATGGGCCCCTACTGCATACGAGCATTCACGCAGCTGCGTGATGCTATCACCAAGGCCCCTGTTCTCCAGCCACCTGATTGGTCCCTTGACTTTGAACTCATGTGTGACGCTTCCAACCTTGTAGTTCGAGCCATCCTGGGACAAAGACGCGATAGACATTCCTTCATGGTGTACTACGCCAGTAAGACATTGGACGAGGCCCAGCGTAATTATACTACCACTGAGAAAGAACTATTGGCGGTCGTCTTTGGGCTGGAAAAGTTCCGCTCTTACCTTTTGGGCTCACATGTTATTATTTTCACTGACCACGCAGCCATTCGCCATCTCATGCACAAGAAGGATACCAAGCATAGATTGATTCGTTGGATCCTTCTGCTCCAAGAATTTGACATTGAGGTCCGCGATAAGGCCGAAGCCCAGAATGTTGTGGCTGATCATCTTTTTAGACTGGACCCTGACCATATTGGACTTACTCTGCCGATTAATGAGATTTTTCCCGATGAGCACCTATTGGCAATTAATGTGGCAAGTGGACCTTGGTATGCCGACATTGCCAATTACCTTGCTTCTGGTTCCCTTCCACGTGGCTAGCCTAAAAACCAGCGTGAACGTCTCATGGCAGAAGCAAAGTATTATTTCTGGGATAATTCACTTCTTTTTCGAATAGGTGCTGATCAGATCATCCGTCGCTGTATTCCTGACAGCGAAATCCCCAGTGTGCTATCCTTTTGCGACGATCAGGCCTGCGGAGGCCATTTCTCTGGGAGGAAAACTGCAGCCAAGGTGTTGCAGTGCGGGTTCTTTTGGCCCTCCCTTCACCAGGACGCACACAATTATGCCAAACATTGAATTAGGTGCCAGTCGTTAGGGTCAATGTCATGTCGTGACATGATGCCCTTGCAACCCATCCTAGCTGCTGAAATTTTCGACATTTGGGGAATTGATTTCATGGGTCCCTTTCCTCCTTCCAACGGCTTCGAATACATCCTCGTTGCTGTTGATTACGTTTCAAAATGGATCAAGGCTATTCCCACGCATCATGCTGACCATGTCATATCTACTCGATTTGTCAAAGACCACATTTTTGCGCACTTGGGATCCCTCGAGCCATTATCTCGGATGGAGGAAGCCACTTTACCCATGCTTCTTTTCGAGCACTTCTGAGGAAATATGGAGTCCACCATCGTATCGCATCTCCATATCATCCTCAGATGAACGGCCAGGCAGAGGTGTCGAACAGACAAATCAAGCAAATTCTCCAGAAAATGGTTCGGCCTGACCGTAAGGATTGGTTCAACGAGCTGATTGACGCACTTTGGGCGTATCAGACCACCTTCAAGGCTCCCCTAGGTATGTCTCCTTATTGAATCGTTTACGGGAAGCCTTGTCATTTGCCCGTGGAGTTGGAGCACCACGCTTATTGGGCGGTTCGCCAATCTAACCTCGACCTAGACCTGTGTGGTCGAGAAAGGAAACTCCAACACCAAGAGCTGGAAGAGCTCCGTCGTGAAGCCTATGATTCTGCCTTAACTTTCAAGCAACATACTAAGGCTTTTCACGACAGCCGTATTTGGTGAAAGGAATTTGAGCCATCTCAGCAAGTTTGGCTCTACAATGCCCGGCTCAAATTCTTTCCAGGGAAATTGAAGTCCAAATGGACTGGTCCTTTCCTGATCTCGAGACCATTTCCCAACGGGGCCGTTGAAATTCAAGATCCCAAATCTGGGCATAAATTTACGGTCAATGGGCAGCGTTTAAAACCTTATCTTACTCATGAACCCGCCCCCGTTGGAGAAACTGTTGCCCTGCTGGAGGGTAACTAATGTCGTGCCTCATTCTGAGTCCAGCTGGAGACGTTAAATTTAGAACTCGTTGGGAGGCACCCCAACAACACTCTGCCACTGTCACATACACTTCACTTCACACCTTTTCACTTCACCACCCACCATCCACCCACCCTACCACCCTGTTAAATACCCTGCACCTCAACGCTCGTTACCCGTTCTTTGGTCCTTCCTCTACCCTAACTTGCATGCATATGAGGACATAGCATCATTTGGCATGGGGGGGTGGATAGGTAATGGCGGTATGACTAGGTTTTGTTGTTTTGTTATAGAAATGACGTTGTAGTACAGATTGTCATTGCCACTATTACAATTTTTACTCGAAAATAAAAGATCTCCCGAGGTTGAACTCAGGGAGCAAACTGTATTCTAGAGATACAGAGTTTCTATTACAAAAATAAAGAGAGAGAGAGAGAGAAATTTGTCTTGTTGGCTTCTTCTTTTCTCTTCTCTTTGGTTCTTCAGTTTTCTTCCTTCTTCTTGTTCTTCCTCTGTTCTTCTTTTTCTTGCTTTCTTCTTTCTTTTTCTTCAGAGCTTCTTCTTCTTTTCTTCTCGTGTTCTGCTTCTCTTCTTTTGTCTTCTTCCTTTTGTTCTTCTCTTAGGTTCTTCAGAGCTTCTTCTTCTTCTTTTTCCTCGGAGCATTGTCTAATTTTTCAATCAGACGACTTAAGTAACCCGCTGCTACAATGCGTCCTCCTTCCTTCTTTCTTCTTTTCTCTTGTGCCTACACACTCACAGTTTGGTCAAGGGCAAAAACCTACTCTACCCTCCCCCGCGTCTCTCTCTCTCAGAATTCACTCGTAGGATAGCTCTCCCAGAGCTGCCGGGTAGTCGGGTACGGGTCACGCCCGGGTCCAGGCCCACCGATGTGCAGTGGTGGGCGAGGAGTGCAGGTCAGGTAAACGGGTCGGGCCAGGTCCGCGTGGGGTGGTCGCGGACGAGGCCGAGTCGAGTGGGTGAGAGGGACCTCACCCCGTGGTCAGGAGGCAAAGAGGCTAAGGCACTTTTTGCCTTTATGCGGGTGCGCGGCTTTGAAATCCCACGATGTGGGACTAACTTCTGCTGCCTTCGCGTGCGCCCGCAGGACGACTCCACCTCGCCCTCTGATCAGCTGCAGTCGATGTCTGGGCCAACTGAAGAGGCAGAAGCCTTCGCGGACTTCGCCCCAACCTGCAGCACTTGGGAATCTGGGGCTGCAGGGCCTGGAGCTCGCCTCGAAGCTGCTTCAGTCGTCGCTAATGGTGGCTGGAGCAGTGAACCTGTTAGACAGGAATACGGCCCTTCGGCCTAATCAAACACGCGGGGGACCTTCGCCGTGGCAAGGCGAAGGTGGTGCGGGGTGTGGCAGGTCGTGGGATGGCGTCTGGTGGCGGGGCTAGGTCAGACTGTGGCCGCGAGAATGGGTTTGTTCGGTGGAGTATGGTGGGGGTGTGGAGTGGTAATGGGTGAGCGGAGGTTGATAAGGGTGAGGAGGCGGAGGTTCTGTGAGGGTCGGCGAGGCATATGGGGCTGTGGAGCGATGGGAACGTCTCGCCGAAGGGTGGCCGGAGATGGAGAAGGTGAGGGTGATTAAGCGCGGTCGAAGGGCGGTTGAGCAAATTAAAGTAGGGAAAAGAAAGAGAGGAGGAAAGGGAAGAACTGTACCTTCTTGGAGGGACGAGGGGGGCCGGAGCAGGACCGGAGAAGAAGGTGCCCAGAGAGAGAGGGCGGCGGCGAGGAGAGAGCGAGAGAGCGCGTGCTGGGTACGGCGCGACGCGGGAAGAGCAGGTGAAGGCAGCTTTGCTGCTGGTAGTGCGGCAGAGAAATGAGGAGGAGGAGGAAGAACCGCCGGAGCAGGGGGGCTTCTGTCGGAGTGGGAAGAGAGGAAAAGGGGGGGGTTTCTTCGTCAGATCCGAGCTATTGAATGCGGCAGACGGTGGTGGTTTTTATAGAGGCGAAATCAGAGAGGAGGGCGGAGGGAGACGACGTGCCTCCCTCGCCGAAGGATGGCCGGTTTGCGACCCATACCTTCCGCGCGTTCGCACGGAAGGTGTGGGCGAAGGCAGAGAACGTGGAGGTGTCCCTGCGACAGCAGACGTCGCAGGGAACACCCCGTTCAACTGGCAGGGGGTCGCCCTCACCCTGCGCGGCGCCATGCCTCGCCGGAGCATGGCGCTGCTCAGGGTTTTGCAGGGAGGACCCAAATGCAAAAATGATGAAGAATTAGGGGCCAAAATGCGAGGGTTTCAAAAGTTGAGGGTTAAAAAGTAATGGATGAGGACCAAAATGCAAAGTCGGTCAAGAAGGTCTCTTCTTAGGCTCAAGTTTTTATGCATGACTAAATGGGACCTAAGGATTCTAATGGTGAATTTTATTTCTAGGTCAGACCTTGTTTGACCGGCCAATTTACGTAAAAATCCAAATTAAATCATTAATTGGGCATGGTTCTCAATGTAGGTCAAAATGGGTTCCTAAGGCCAAATTGAAGGTTCTAAACCCTAGAGATTATTTTTATATGAATTTTAGAGGGCTTAGTAGATTTTTTCTTTACCTCGAACCTCGTGAATTGAAGTGGGTTTGTTTTAAGGTTACAGATTATCATTTAATTCCTTGGAGTTGCTGTAGTCCTTATCAGATCAGATCATCCCACTTTCCTTCTTATTAGGTTAGTTTGACCTATGTTTGGACCCTGAGTTACCCTGTTTGCAGATTGTGCTGGTAAAATTACATTTTTACCCCTTATGACTTGTTTTCTTCTTAGACTCAGAATTCTCTGAGTTAAGCCTTTCCTTGAGTTATGTAGGAGCTTTTATCCTCTGTATTAGGTCAAAATGAGCTAGTTATGGCTCATGATGAGGTTCTCATCATACCCCCATGCCTAGCTTTTGCTAGTCCCTTAGCAAAAACTTAAGGTTTCAACCTTTGTTCTAGACTATGAAGTTCTTAATAGCTTCAAATAAGTGCTTTTTCATTTGAGCTTAGATTAGGTTGGAATGCTGACCCTAGGCCTAGAAGGTACTCTAGTACCAATCAAGATCCAGATCTGTCTAGCCTTAGCCTCAGTCTTTGGCAAAGGTTTTTAAGGCCCACAAGAACTAACCTAAGGTTTATTGGGCTTCGTGGTTAAAGCACCCCGTGCTTGAAACGATTTTTGCCCTGGTTCAGTTCGCAGTGCGTTTTGTAAGAGAGAGAGGTAGTAAGTTTTTCTGTTTGGAGAGTTTTTCTCTCTCTTTTTCTTTTTAGTTCTAGCCTAGGATTGGCTTTTCAACACGGTCTGTATCAGATTCCTTACTCCCATCATCAATCCTCAAGGGTTCCTGGCAATCGATGCTTTGAGATAGCACTGCCCATGGCAACCCCCGGAACCCTGGCTATTGAGATTTCGAGATAATCCCATCCATGGTGTTCCGTGGCCGAATCCAGACCCTGGCAATTGACACTTCGTGATAACGCCATCCATGGAATCTGAACCAGCAGAGTGCTTACATGCCCCCAGTAGGATATGTAAATATCCTAAGAGACAAGCACTGAGGAGATGATATTTTGTTACGCATCTTCGAGAGGATTTCTCGCCTCTCCGCGCTGGGAACTCATCCAAATCAACTTGTGTTGATCGGCCGCTCCTACTCTAGGTGTACTTTTCAGAATTTTGCGACGCTTCTACGTGATTTTGATTTTTATGCTTACTGAACCAGGCTGTGCGTGAGGTTAGGGTGCTTAGGTTACTGAGTCCCATAGACCAAAAGTTAGTTAATGAGGTCGAATACTCCCTAAGCCTTAGACCTAATACTTCAGCTTTTCATTTTCCTCAACCTCTTGAGGTGTGTCCAGATCTTAATGAGTACTAAGAGTCTATTCAAGAATGCCTAAGGTTTGCATTCTTACTAATCCCATTGTGCACTTTTCGGTTCTTTTCCTGAATGGGGTCTAGAACTTAGGTTAATTCCTTAGTTTCTTACTAATGACTACCTTTTTCTCATAATTTTGTGCTCCTTTTTCATTTTGTTGCTTTTTCTCCTCCCACAAAATTTCCTTCTCCTTTTATTCTTTTTCAAAATTTTTTTTATTATTTTTATGGTGTTTTTGGCATATGTAAATTTTTGTTTGAAACCTTTTCTTACAAGTTTTGCACTATCATGCCCCCTCATGCCTAAGATTTGCAATGTCCTCATTGTAACCTAGGGGGTTTTTATTCAACTTAGTTCATACATTAGGACAGATGTTTTGATGAGTGAATGGGTCGGGATGATTGTTGCGGACGATTTCTAATCTCAGATGCAAGCATCTGAGGTGGAGTCGGTTGTCCTAAAGGGTGAACCTTAAGTGCAAAAAGGTGTTAGAAAAAGTTTCAGGTTTTCAAAGAGAATGACGGGCTGCCTCCCGTTGAGCGCTAAATTTGATGCCTTCAGCCAAGCGGGAAATGCGATGGAGAGGGGATGGTCAAATCAGCAGAGTTTTGTAAGACAAGCACCTTGATTAAGAGCCTGGTTGGTCCAACCAGGTGCTTGTTTAGATCGACAGGCTGATAATGCAGCCCAAACCCAATCAATCTGGTGGGTTGATAGATGAAGATCAAAAGGTGTGGAACCCACCATATACTATGAAGCTCAGATGGATGTGGAAGTGTGAATGCAGGGTTTGGCTGAGTCGAATCAGCCTGGTCAGAGTAGGGACCCGTAGAATAATCAATGAATGACGCGGGGACCCTACAGGGGTGATCAGAGAATGATGGAGCATGGTCTGTAGTCTGATCAGTGTTCAAAACCCGATGTGGAAATGCAATCGGCTCGGTGAGAGGTGAATCTGAATAGAAATTGAGTCCGGTTGCGGGTCGGGGTCGGGAAGAGGTTTTGATTAGTTCTGTGTGTGCGGACGAGGTGGCAACTGTGTATGAGGGCTCTTCTAGAAAGGAATGACAGGTGGTTTTCTGTAGAGAGTCCTCTGGGTAGCTATTAAATGCCTGAAGAGTGTCTGTAGGATGAAGGAAATCTGAACTGAGAAAAGATTTGAATTCTGTGTTGCAATCACTCTTGGCATTTTCTGTTTTTGGTTCCTGAGGATAAAAAAGGAATGATTCTGTGTTACCAGTGATCTCGGGAATCAGGACCTCAGAGTCGGAGTCAGAGTCATGTGGACTGAGGTTGTAGATGGGCCTGGTGTGTTCAGGAAGAAGAGTCTCTCCACAATTATAGTCAGATCTGAAGTTGTCGGAGAGTTTGTGAAAATTGAGTTCTAAATGAGATTCTTGATCATGAATTCCACCGTAGCATAAATCATCAGATGTGGAATCAGCAGCCTGACTGGGTTCTAGCCTATATGTCAATTCTGGGCTCAAAAAGGTGTTCTGTCTAGGCTCAAGCTCGAAGCTGGTAGGATAGACCCAATTAAAACCCTGCTCATCCAACTCCTCAGTTTCTGTATCATAAATTAGCATGTTTTCTGAAAAATCGATCAGATTTCCTGAGGACGTTGGAGAGGGATATTCATCAAATAGAGGTCCGGAATCATATTCTGTAAAAATTTGATCTTTCTCATATGAGGCCTCATAATCTTCCAAATAAGTTTCAGATCTAGGTTCTAGGTTTAGGATGTGGGTAGAATTGCTAGAACCTAAGTCCGAATAACCTTCGAGGGCCACCTTATCAAAATAAGGGGCGGAATTTATACCCTCAAAAGGTTTAGTTCTGATCTCATTATTGCAGGAGTTTGGGAATTCTAGGCTTGGCACTTCATGGTCTAAGTTCGGCTCATCATTGTGTTCTCCTGCAATATCCCAACCTAATTCAATATTGTCTTCTATCTGGGTTGGGATTCCACAACAACTTTGTGCCTCAGTCCCAAGATCTGGGAAACTGGATTGTTCCTTAATACTGTTTCAAGATGGTTCATCCTCTGTTTCTGGTATATACAGGTATTTCTGGTTGATAATTTGTTCTAGTGATCTCATCATTTTTACCCATTTTATAAGGGCATCTTAGTGTTGTTCCCAAAGTACAGGATTTGTCAAGCATTGAAGGTATTCAGATTGGTGTAATTTTTCTATCTCAATGTATCCTGTCATGAGCATATCTCTGGTTGATCCTTTTGTAATTTCTGTCAACAGAATTTGGGCACAGTTTATGATGAAAGCTGTGGTTGTTAGGACATCAACCTGAATGTTTTCTATTGGTGTTGAGGATTTACATTTGATTTCATAGAATTCAAGGGCATCCTCAATCATCTTATCTTTCATGGATCTCTGATATTCAGGTTTTTTGAATGGTAGTCTTAATTGGTGTGGCTGCATCTTTGAATCAGGTGGTGGAATCAAGATATAGAATCGAAGTTTGAATCAAGATGGAAGAAGGGGACTTTGTTCGGAATCAGAGGAAAAGGGGCTATGTGAATGATTAGTTGCACAAACAAAGGCAGCGAGGCTCAGCCTCGGGGGGGGGGGGGGAGGGAAATAAATTTCTGAAGGAGGTTTCAAGGACCTCCTACCAAATACTGAAGGACTGGATGAGATAAGCAGGTGCTGGACCCAATCGAGGCACCCAAAAATTGTTGGGTGACTATAGAAGTACGGGGCAGATGGACCCCTTAATCAGAAATATCTTCCACCTGAGAATTACCTAGGCAGCCAGAGAGGGAGAGTCCCGCAAAGACCCCTACACGGTAGAGCGTCCCCATGGGTTACAGGGTTTCCCCCACCCGACCTCTCTTGTCACTGCGGTTCCAGGTAGACCAGAATGGGGATCTTGACCTCTTAAGTCTACCTCTTTTAGTTTAAGATCAGGGTGCTTAAGGTTTTACTTGAACTTTTAGGTATTTTTGGGTGAAGAAGTGACCTAATTTTTAGGTTGGTTGACCCAAGGGGTCAACTTCACCTCTTGTTCTTTTGAGAGCTTTTGGGTCCTTTCTTTTTAGGGTTCAAGTGTTTAGAGAGCCAATTGTTTAGGGTTTCTCTTGTATAGATCTTTTCAAACAAGGTTTAAGTACACCTCTTTTTGGGAAGATCTTTTCTTTGTTAATAGAAGGTGTGTCTCTAAAAACCCTAGCTTTTCAATCCTTGAGTTGGCTCTAATTGGTCCATTTTAGTTGCCTCAAAAAATGCAGTATCCAGGGCTCAATCAAGAAGGTTTTAGCCCTAGTTACCTTAGTTGGATGGACAGTTAAAATGTGTTGAAATGAAAAAATTTAGGCAACCTTGAGGAATTACTATGTATGATGCAGGTAGCCCTAAGTTGATTTTTCTTTTCGATCCTTTTTAGATTTTAAGGGAGTTAAGAAAGGGCTGATGAAGATTACCTATTTTGTTGGAGTGTTTGTTGTGCGGCTGTTCTTCCAATTTTTACCTGCACATAAGAGAGAGAAAAAGATTAGCAATCTCTTAAAAGAAATTCAAAGCTTCTAGAATAGCCGTTGCTCCCCGGCAACGGTGCCAAGAATAATGGCGGTATGACTAGGTTTTGTTGTTTTGTTATAGAAATGGTGTTGTAGTACAGATAGTCATTGCCACTATTACAATTTTTACTCGGAAATAAAAGATCTCCCGAGGTTGAACTCAGGGAGCAAACTGTATTCTAGAGATACAAAGTTTCTATTACAAAAATAAAGAGAGAGAGAGAGAGAAATTTGTCTTGTTGGCTTCTTCTTTTCTCTTCTCTTTGGTTCTTCAGTTTTCTTCCTTCTTCTTGTTCTTCCTCTGTTCTTCTTTTTCTTGCTTTCTTCTTTCTTTTTCTTCAGAGCTTCTTCTTCTTTTCTTCTCGTGTTCTGCTTCTCTTCTTTTGTCTTCTTCCTTCTGTTCTTCTCTTGGGTTCTTCAGAGCTTCTTCTTCTTCTTTTTCCTCGGAGCATTGTCTAATTTTTCAATCAGACGACTTAAGTAACCCGCTGCTACAATGCATCCTCCTTCCTTCTTTCTTCTTTTCTCTTGTGCCTACACACTCACAGTTTGGTCAAGGGCAAAAACCTACTCTACCCTCCCCCGCGTCTCTCTCTCTCAGAATTCACTCGTAGGATAGCTCTCCCAAAGCTGCTGGGTAGTCGGGTACGGGTCACGCCCAGGTCCAGGCCCACCGGTGTGCGGTGGTGGGCGAGGAGTGCAGGTCGGGTAAACGGGTCGGGCCAGGTCCGCGTGGGGTGGTCGCGGACGAGGCCGAGTCGAGTGAGTGAGAGGGACCTCACCCCGTGGTCAGGAGGCAAAGAGGCTAAGGCACTTTTTGCCTTTATGCGGGTGCGCGGCTTTGAAATCCCACGATGTGGGACTAACTTCTGCTGCCTTCGCGCGCGCCCGCAGGACGACTCCACCTCGCCCTCTGATCAGCTGCAGTCGATGTCTGGGCCAACTGAAGAGGCAGAAGCCTTCGCGGACTTCGCCCCAACCTGCAGCACCTGGGAATCTGTGGCTGCAGGGCCTGGAGCTCGCCTCGAAGCTGCTTCAGTCGTCGCTAATGGCGGCTGGAGCAGCGAACCTGTTAGACAGGAATACGGCCCTTCGGCCTAATCAAACACGCGGGGGACCTTCACCGTGGCAAGGCGAAGGTGGTGCGAGGTGTGGCAGGTCGTGGGATGGCGTCTGGTGGCGAGGCTAGGTCGGACTGTGGCCGCAAGAATGGGTTTGTTCGGTGGAGTATGGTGGGGGTGTGGAGTGGTAATGGGTGAGCGGAGGTTGATCAGGGTGAGGAGGCGGAGGTTCTGTGAGGGTCGGCGAGGCGTATGGGGCTACGGAGCGATGGGAACGTCTCGCCGGAGGGTGGCCGGAGATGGAGAAGGTGAGGGTGATTAAGCGCGGTCGAAGGGCGGTTGAGCAAATTAAAGTAGGGAAAAGAAAGAGAGGAGGAAAGGGAAGAACTGTACCTACTTGGAGGGACGAGGGGGGCCGGAGCAGGGCGACTGTCGTATCGACTGTCGCCAGAGAAGAAGGTGCCCAGAGAGAGAGGGCGGCGGCGAGGAGAGAGCGGGAGAGCGTGCGCTAGGTACGGCGCAACGCGGGAAGAGCAGGCGAAGGCAGCTCTGCTGCTGGTAGTGCGGCAGAGCGACAAGGAGGAGGAGGAAGAACCGCCAGAGCAGGGGGGCTTCTGTCGGAGTGGGAAGAGAGGAAAAGGGGGGGTTTCTCCGTCAGATCCGAGCTATTGAATGCGGCAGACGGTGGCGGTTTTTATAGAGGCGAAATCAGAGAGGAGGGCGGAGGGAGACGACGTGCCTCCCTCGCTGGAGGATGGCTGGTTTGCGACCCATACTTCTGCGCGTTCGCACGGAAGGTGTGGGCGAAGGCAGAGATCGTGGAGGTGTCCCTGCGACAGCAGACGTCGCAGGGAACACCCCGTTCAACTGGCAGGGGGTCGCCCTCACCCTACGCAGCGCCATGCCTCGCCGGAGCATGGCGCTGCTCAGGGTTTTGCTGGGAGGACCCAAATGCAAAAACGATGAATAATTAGGGGCCAAAATGCGAGGGTTTCAAAAGTTGAGGGTCAAAAAGTAATGGATGAGGACCAAAATGCAAAGTCGGTCGAGAAGGTCTCTTCTTAGGCTCAAGTTTTTATGCATGACTAAATGGGACCTAAGGATTCTAATGGTGAATTTTATTTCTAGGTCAGACCTTGTTTGACTGGCCAATTTACGTAAAAACCTAAATTAAATCATTAATTGGGCATGGTTCTCAATGTAGGTCAAAATGGGTTCCTAAGGCCAAATTGAATGTTTTAAACCCTAGAGATTATTTTTATATGAATTTTAGAGGGCTTAGTGGATTTTTTCTTTGCTTCGAACCTCGTGAATTGAAGTTGATTTGTTCTAGGGTTATAGATTGTCATTTAATTCCTTGGAGTTGCTGTAGCCCTTATCAGATCAGATCATCCCACTTTCCTTCTTATTAGGTTAGTTTGACCTATGTTTGGACCCTGAGTTACCCTGTTTGCAGATTGTGCTGGTAAAATTGCATTTTTACCCCTTATGACTTGTTTTCTTCTTAGACTCAAAATTCTCTGAGTTAAGCCCTTCCTTGAGTTATGTAGGAGCTTTTATCCTCTGTATTAGGTCAAAATGAGCTAGTTATGGCTCATGATGAGGTTCTCATCAATAGGCATCCATAGGATCCGGGTATTATATGGTATCATGCAGCTTCCATTCATCTATAAATATGTACAAAAAAAAAGGGTGTTTAGTAATGATCTGAAGGCTGAGACAAAAATACAATAAATGTTTATGGATATTCAACCACTGTTTTGAAGACTTTCCAGGCCACAGAAACTTGATTCGCTCAGGCTCGGCGTAATTCACTTGAGCATTGACAAGATAGATCGGAATCTCTCCTGACTAAGGATGTATTCGTGTACCTGAGACATCAGTACAGGATCCGTTGGTTTGCTTCTACTCGAGAGCTTAAGTAATCTTGGTTCACACTACACATACCAAGAAAGACCAGGCGAACATAAGATCCAACCCAAGTGTTCATTAGGGAAGGTGGAGTCCTTACCTGTGCACACAGGTAGACTTTTTATCCCAGGCTTTAGTCTTGTGTTTAGGAGAGACTCTTTCCACCAAAAAGGAACTCTCCCACCAAAAGAAAAGTGTGCTCCTCCAAATAAAGTTGTAAGAGATATACTGACACGTGTTTCAAAAAAAAAAAACTATGCAAATAAGTCAGTATATCTCACAAATGTCTGTAAAGTCTTCTCCCTACAAAAGTTTTCAGGGCAAGTTACAAATATCCTGTTTCTACCATATATTCTTTAAGCCACAAATGTAATAAAATGGGAGTTGAGTTTTCCATCATCTTTTTAAGGGTCTTTGAAGACATGAGCTGAAACTGGGACCAACCTGCACTTAAAAATTCATGAAACCTTGGGCTTGAGTCTTAATGTTCATCTGGTCAGTCTTGATCCTTCACTATGCATAAGCCATAATCTCTTGAGCTCTCGAGTACGGCAAAAACCTTCTAAATCCTAGAAATCGTACTTAAGGTTTAAATATCAAGAGTCTAGGTCAGTCGAGAGATGGTCTTTTTCACGTAAGACTTAACGTACTAGTAGTCTTCTCTACAATTGGTTCTCACAATATTCAACAAATAAACACACCTATGTCGCCTCAGAAGAAAATCTTCAGCTTAGGATCATTTCTAAATACAGTACAAAATGTTTGGCTAGGGACTAGCAAAAGATAGGCATGGGGGTATGATTACACAGCAAAAATACACCAATAAAAATGCCATCTTGTGTTATTTCCTAGCATTGCCAATGCATATTAGGTAGCCATAGTCACATTTGTAAAAATTGACACATGCATGCATTTATTTGAGAGGGGAGGAAAGTGAATAATTGGCCTTGTAATTAACGTATTCATCAAGTGCTGCCTCGCAAATTCACCATCTTCATTTTTTATTTGGCTTTGAACTTCTCCGCGCGGCTCAGGGCATGGCTTGCTCTTCGCGCCATTCTCTGCCAACACATGCCCTGCCAACTGCATGGCTGGTCATGCGCAGCCCAGGGCATGGCCGTGGCATACCTCAGTCTCCTTTATAAAGACCAGCCATCTTCCTTGCGTAGGAAGCCTGGTCCAACACACTCCCGCAGACACCTTCTCCAGGCCATCTCTACCCTCCATACGCAGCACCTCTTCCACTGAAGAGATACGCTGTGGGCAGGAGCAGGATCACAGTGGTCCATGACCACCTCTGTGACTCCCACCACCGCCCAACTCATCCAAGAGCAGGTGGGCGTGGTGGTTCCACTCTCTGTTTTCATCGTTCAAGCCCTTCCCAACATTGCCGAACACTCGAGCTCTGAAGCTCAGCAGCAGCAGTAGCTGCGTGCACGCCAGCAGCCAGCGCCAGCTCCTTCCGCGCGTGCAAGCCCGCTCCAGCACGCTCGTGCATGTAGAACCGGCCGCAAACGGTTGACGAAGCCGCGCGTGCACTATAGTTACTGTTCACACGTTTCTGCGCGGCACTGTAGCTACAATGCGGTGACCGAAAAGTTTCTCACTTATCCAGTCATCACGCGCTCTCTCTCCGAGCCGCGACTGCCTCCAGCCAGTTGCGCGCGCCTACTCCTGCATCTGCTCCAGCGCCTGCGCCCGTCTGCGCCCACGCCCGCTTCTTCGCTCGCCTCCGTTCTAGCACGTAGCGCGGTGCACTGCGTTACGCAGTGCACTACGCTGCAGTCTCTCGCCAGCGTGGTCCCTTCAGCGCGTGCGTGCTCTTTCGCCCCTGCGCCTGCACGCATCCGCCCCATCAAACGACGCCTGCATGCTCCGGACGACTTAAACTCAGCGCTCTCTCTCTCGCACCTCTCTCTCACAGCCACTCCCTCACTCTCTCCCGCAGACACACACATACACATCACACTTGTACACACTCACGTGTACACACACACACTCACTTGTACACACATATATATATACTTATATATATATATATACATATATATTTATATATATATATATATATCCATACATATATATATACATATATCTATATATATATAGATACTTATACTAATATATCTATATCTATATAGTTATAAATATATATATATCTGGTTATAAATACATATATATACCTATATATATATTTACATATCTATATACATATATATACATAACTACCTATAAATCTATATAATTACAACCCTATCTATACATATATATAAATATATATTTTTACATATACACATATATATATATTTTTACATTCATATCACCTACCTATATCCCTGCACCACGTGTTATATCGTGGGAATATCCGCACCAGTTGTTGATATTCCCCAATACCTGCGTACATAAGGCATCTCCGCATACACTTCCACACATCCATCCTACACTTCACATGACACTTCGTACTGTTGGTTGCGTCTTCCTAGACATCGATCAACTCGATATCGTACTACACACCATTTCCACCTCCACCCCCACCCCTATACATATAATATATATATACTATATTTATTTCTTTACAAGCAGCCTCTATTTCTCTTTTGTTTTCTACTATTAAAAAAATAAAAAAAAAAGTAAAATAGAAAAGATAATCCTTGTCTTGCAGGTACTCGGTCTTGCGAATAGCAAGATCAATTTTTGGAACCCTAATTTGGCTCAAAGCCAAGAACAATTTGGCTCAAAGCCAAGGACCTGATTTTGAGGGTGTATCTCGAGGACAAAAATTATCAGCAAAAAGAAAAATCTTAAATAGAAAAGAACCGGAAATATAATAAACGTACAGAAGAGATTAGTTGTAAGAAAGGCGTAGAAACTTATTCACCTCTAATTCCCACCTCCTTGAGTTTGACCCAAGGCCTAAAAGTGACCAAGATAAAATTAAGTAGGTCAGGATAAAAAATTTTGTAAAAATATGATTAGGTTCGATTTAGGTTAACCACTATACTCACTTCAACGATAATTTCATCATATTAACACAACATATCCGGGTCCCGACTAGCGCACGCCCTCATTGCGATTCCTCGCCATTCCCTTGCACACACATCACCCACAGCAGTAGCCTCCACGTCCTCCTCGTAGAAACTCCACCCACGCGCAGAGCGTGCTGCACCTCCGCCTGCTCCTCCCTTGCTGCACCTTCGCCCACAGCACCTCCAAGCACTGCTTCAGCAGCAACAGCGCGTTCACCAGCCACCAGCCCTCGCCTCCAGCTGCTCCGCTCGTGCGCAGCGTGCTTCCTCCTGCGCCCTTCAGTAGCGCCGCTCGTGCGTAGAGCGCGCATCCTCCAACGCCCTTCAGCAGCTCCGCCGGAACCCACCTTCACCATAGCTCCATCCGGTCAGCTCTGGCCACCCCGACCAGCGACGCCACCACCGCCGGATGCTGCTCGGAGCCAGCAATCTCCTGTAAGCTCCTCACGGCCAACCGCACCCTCTTATGCGCACAATAGCTCCCCAAAAGAATGCTCTGTTTTTGTGAGAATTCATATTTACATTTCTTGCCATTGGAAGAGTTGGAATTTTGATTAAACATTATTCTAATTCGATGATTTTGTGAGAACCCCCTTCCACTTTCAAGTAATGCAATATCATCTCATCTAATCATTATTATCTTGATTTAAAGGTGGTTTTGATTCGGTTTATAGGTGAAATTAATCGTGAACATTTGTTTTAGACATGTGCGAGTTTTAAATAGGTCATTGCCTCCCTGTGGACACGACCCTCTCTCCTGTGAGTGGTTTAATTTTAATTCTAATTATTTTGATTAGTCCATTTTCCACCACTTAGAAATACAACGATAAATCTTCTTAATCATCATTTTCAAAAGCGAAAATCGACTCGTCAGTGGGGTTACGAGGGGGAGGGTTTTAAGGGGGTTGGGTAGGGTTTTTTTGGTGGGGGAAAATTGTGGTCTTGGCCCCATAGTGTCGTAGTTTTCCCACGGAGCCCATAGAACGAGGCTTGGGGGTATTAAAATTTTCATAGCACCCTAGAAAAAAAAACCTCGAAAATCATAGGGACCCTTGGGGAGGGTCATTTCAATGTAACAAACTTAAAGGAAGTTTTGTTCCTGAAACTTAAGCTAAACAAGGATGAGAAAAGAAACAAGACGTGCACATAACAAACTTAAAGAGGATCAAAGTCGGTTAAAAAATACGTACCCCCAAAGAGTTCCGTGTACCAATCCCTTATCGCCGCCTCAGGCTCCTATGCTGCCTCCTCGTGCTGCTGGCTCGTCCACAGGACCTTTACTAGTGGTACCTCCTTCTGTCTCAAACTCTTGACGGCTCTATCTAAAATCTATACTAGCCTCTCAGGATAAGTCAGGTCATCTCCCACCTCAATGCTCTCATGGCTCAAAATGTGGCTGGGGTTGGCGATGTATCTCCTCAGGTTAGACACATGGAATACGTCGTGTACACCTGACAGTTGGGGTGGAAGGGCAAGTCAGTAAGTAATAGGACCAACTTGCTCCAAGACCTCAAAAGGTCCCACGAACCTTGGTGCGAGCTTCCCCTTTACCCCAAAACGTTGTAAGCCCTTCATGGGTGAAACACGAAGGAAAACATGATCTCCAATCTCATCAGTGAAAGTGAAGTCTTTTGGGTCCCCTGCCGGCACCCTGTCCTACAACGTCTGCAGATGCGGATCAACCATCTGCCCAGCAATGATGCGGTCTAAGATCTCGGGTCGTGCCTGTCTCATCACTGTCACTGCCCCACAGTGTCCATGTGGCTCCTAAGGTTGCCAACTACCAACTTCCTGCATGAGCTGCCAACTCTGTGCCTATAAACTAGCCAAGTGGGTGGGCACCTTTCGGCTCAAGGCATCAACCACCACATTGGCTTTCCCCAGATGATAAGAGATGTTGCAATCGTAGTCCTTCAAGAGCTCCAACCATCACCTCTGCCTCATATTGAGATTCTTCTTATCAAACAAGTATTTAAGGCTCTTATAATCCATGAAAATCTCAAAAGTCTCACTGTATAAGTAGTACCTCCACGTCTTCAAAGTGAAAACGACAGCTGCCAGCTCCAAGTCGTGAGTGGGTAGTTTTGCTTATGGGGCTTTATCTGTCGTGATGCATAAGCGACCATGTGGCCTCGTTGCATGAGCACACCACCCAACCCCTTTAACGAGGCATCGATGTATACCACAAATCTGCCACTGCTATCTGGAAGGGTGAGTACAGGAGCTGAAGTCACTTCCCCTTCAACTCCTGAAAACACATCACACTCATCAATCCAAGTGAAGGGCACGTCCTTCCTAGTCAACTGTGTTATAGGGCATGTAATTTGGGAGAAACCCCTGATGAATTATACTGTAGGGAGTTCGCAGAAGTAGGAGCCAAGGAAAAATTGAAGAATATCCAGACCTCAGAAGACAAATCCAACCGCACAAATGGATCTGGATCGACGATTGCAATCCAACGGCATAGAAATCAACTTAATCGGAGGCCTACATCATAAGATACAATGAGAAGATGAACAGCCAAGATGGCACCACGTGGCGCCATCGCAGCCGCCCCTTACTGCACCCCAATCTGGAAAGGAGAACCGCAGGCCGTTGGATAGTCATCCAACAGCCGCGATGCAGCCACGCCACCCACCCACAGCCGCATCATTAAGTGAGGACGAGATCTCGACGGTTGGATTCCCATCCAACAGCCGAGAACGCTCACCAACAAAACCTAAATGCAACAAATTCATGGGAGTAGCATGTTGGTTAGCACTCTCTCCACGAGACATTGGGCACACGTTCGAGGGGTGCCTTGTGTGAAATCAAGAGGGGCACGCTCACAGATGAAATTCAACCATCGGATCAGCATCGGGCAGAGGAGGTACGGACGCGTGGCGGGCGCGAAGGTGCTGAATCAAGAACGCGCACGACAACGCGCGTGCGCTCGCTTTAGGATTTAAAGGCGTGATTGAGCGTGCGATTACAATCGGGTGCTCAAAAACGGCAAGCGACGAAGCGAGAAACGAAGTAGCGGGCACGTGGACAAGCTAAGCCATCTGATCTTGATCCGAGGGTGCACCGACTTCCACGTGGCAGCACTAGATTAAACCGAGGATAAAAGAAGGATTTGGAAGGCTTAATCAGGGTTGTTAATCTCCCGATCAACTGATCTGATTAATTTGAAGCATTTGCATGGATTTAAGGGACCAAATACCTTAATTTCCCTTCATTAAAGATATAAAAAGAGGCCTAAGGGCCCCCTTTGAAAGGAATTCTCTTAATTCTTCTTCTTCCTCCTTCAACCTCTCTCTCTTCTTCTCATCTTCTCTGCATCCGTCTCTGCACCTTCGTCTAAAGCAACCATTGGGCCACCCCGACGGATTGTTGCTGCTCTTCCCAACCTCTTGAAAAGGCCACAACGAACCACCTGTGGTGCCCTCGTTCTGTTACATAAGTAGTTTACATTTATGTTAGAATTTGTCTAGTTATATGTATACAATTCATGTTCACACTCTTGATTATTATATATATTGTGTCTATACTATTTAACATTTATATTTGGAACAACATATGAAATCAAAAGTCCTTTTTGCCTCCCTGTGATCGACCGAGACTCATCAAGTGCCGTTAATTTATTTGCTCGAGACGCACTTCACACTATACTACAACGTGCTAATTTTCTATGTGATCTACACCACGAACAAATTGGCACCGTAGCCGGAGAGGCACGGAAACTTTTGATTTTATCTCTAATATAGTATTTTTGTGTGCAGGAACAACGACACGAAGCAGCGAACGAGGAAAAGCGAGCGTTGCAGAAATCAGGTGCACACATTCTTATTAGAAATTCGGCTAGAAACTAAGTGTCATTTTTTAAATTCAATAGTCGTATTTATAATGCTCCAAAAATACTGAAATTTGGATTGGAACTAGATCTTCAAATTATCTTTCCAACTCCACCCCAAAAATAAATTCTTTCTGTGAAATTTTTAAAAATTCATGGAGTACATACTGGTCAGATTGCTTAAAAATAGAACTTTTATTAACTTTAGAAATAAATTATGACTAACATACAGGTCAGATTTATTAAAAATTTGTGGGGTGTGAAAGATAGTCAAATTAGCTTCCAATATCATATTTTTACAAAATTTTTGGAGCATATTTGATATTGTTTCCAATAGAAAAACCAAAATAGGGTCTAAATTCCAGATTTGACCCCTGGTTAGTTAAAAATTCATAACTAATTATTGGAAATAGTAAAAATTTTGGAAAAATACTCTCTGAAAATCTTATTGAAAAGGGAATCTTCTTGCCAAGTTTCAAATCATTTGGTTTCCATCTTGTCTTAGAGTATACATTTGAATTGTGGTCTTCAATTTGAAAAAGAACTTAAAAGTGCATAAGCCAATTGGACCACAGTGACTAAATTGGACTCCAATGAGCCCAAAAGTTAGTCGGTAAGGCAAGTCACCTTGTGGACCACCCACCATCTACTAAATTGAAGAAATAGGTTAAAAATTCACGAAAATACATCAAATAACCTGCATTTGGCTTGAAACTACTGGGTAGTTCCAACCTCTTTTGCAAAACCTAGTGACTAAGCCTGTGGGGTAGCATTAAACAACTGCGGCTCGGGGTAACATAATCGGAGGCGAAAGCCGAAGAAATAACCTTCCTCGTAGTCCCCTCGTAACCAGATTGGCCGAGTTAGCCTGAGAGGCGGGAATTCCTTGCAGTCGATCTCTCACCGAATTTTTAATAACACAAACTTAAATGAAAAATCTGGTCATCTGATCTAAACGACCACTCTGATTAACAAGGACTTAGCCTTGTTCTGCTTGACTACACCAACCCTTTGAGTTGGTGTTTGCAAGGAAGAAGATCGTTAAGACCTGAACTTGCGGGACCTTGGGAGCCAAACCCAAGGCAGCAAAGGCTATTTTCGCCCAACCTCTCTTCTCAACCTTCTTCCATCCGATTAGCTAAGATGGCTAATCCCGGTCCTCGAGATCGTCAGGACCCTGAGAATCAAGACCCAATGGTTCGTCTGGAAGCCAGGGTCGAGGAAATGAAACAAAAATATGAGCAGAGCATGGACCAGATTCTCACAACACTCGACAGAATGCAACATCCACCATGCAGAGAACAACTGCGGAACTTCTATGATCCGGTGGCAACAATCATAGCACCTTAGGTCCAGCTTCCTGCTGGTGGATACGCATTCGAGTTAAAGCCGAATATCATAAGTCTGATTCAGACTCATTTCCATGGAAACTCGAATGAGGATCCCTTCCAGCACCTCGAAGACCTGAGTCGGATTGCAAAGTCAGCTCGACCCAGGAATATAGATATTAGAATTGTTCTCATGAAGCTTTTTCCTTTTTCTCTCAAGGACAAAGCTGCTTATTTGTTCAAGACCATCGGGAGGTCAATTAGAACCTGGGAGGAATTATGTCGTGAATTCCTCCAAAAGTTCCCTATCAGTCGAACAAATGCTATGAGGCGCACGATCACGACCTTTGCCCAAGGCCCTAGAGAGAAGCTGCATGACGCCTGGGATAGATTCCACGATCTTCTCAGGAAGTGCCCACACAATGGTGTACCCAAATGGCACCTCGCTCGAGTATTTTACCATGGGCTAGATGACACACATCAGTTCCTGGTCGATGCGTCTAGCGGTGGGAATTTCCTCGTGAAGGACGAGAATAATGCATTTGAACTATTCGAGTCCTTAACAGCGAACTCGATGAATGCCGCCTCAATGAACTAGTTCCAGCGACCTGGACAGCAACGAGTTAATGTCCATGAAGCTAAAGCCGAGTCTACCCGAGCCGACATGCACATTATCACCAAAAAGCTGGACAAGGTGGATCTGCTCGATAAGAAACTCGATGAATTAATGCGAGCAGGATCTGGATCTTCCGGCAACACTGCTCCATCTTACACCTCTTAAGCATCCCGAGCTCCCTCTGCTTGTACATATCCGTTCACTCGGGATGTTTTCTCTCCATCTTCACGGGATCTTGCATACCAGGAACCCTTGAACAATATGGATCTAGCATCGTACAATCAGGGTTACGGATCACATGATGATGCAAGTGCATATTCTTTCAATGAATTTGCATCTGAGACGTCTTTGGCCTATGAAGATGTCAATGCTATTCAGGGTTACGGGCGTAACAACCCATTTTCTGAAACGTATAACCCTGGTTGGTGCCAACATCCCAATTTCTCCTGGTCTGGTAACCCATAGAGACCAAGTCAAGCTCTACACTCCTAGACCAGACAATACGGGAATGCACAGAACACGTATCCAAGGTGGCAGCCATTCCCGTCTCAACAGCAATAGACATGCTCTATCTATCAGCCGCTGCACCAAGCTGCCAACCATCCTCCAAAGAGGGCTGACCCTTTGGAGTCTTTAAAGGAGGAATTATAGGCATCAATTCGGAAATCCACTCATGACAACCTACAAATAACGAAAGCAATGGCTGACCAAATATAGAGCATATAGAACACACAAAACCAGATGATGCAGGGCATAGATCACAAGGAGCTTTGCCCTCCCAACCTGTCCCAAACCTGAGATATGTGCTGAATCAGGGTGCCCCGCCTAGATTCCAAGCACCATAGGGGCAAGCACATGCTGTTATGCAAGCACCTCCTGCACCACCTGGTTATGGACTCGGTCAGCCACCTCTGTTGCCAAACCCTATGTATCCAGACCAACCCACTCCTCTGCCCCTGCATGGACAACACGCTGATGCAAAAGCTATCACCTTAAGGAGTGGAAAGACTACATAAGACCCGCTACCTAGGCAAGCATGTAATGATTTTTCCTGCGGTCTACCACGAGATGGCTCACAACCCTCTTCCTCTCACAAGCCATCTTCATTAGATAAAGGAAAGAAGCCCCTAGACCCTAAATTTCTCGTCCCTTTTCCCACGACCCTAACACAAGATTCAACACGGAAAAAGGACACGTGGAATTTTGAGGACCTGAAATCTATGTTCAAGGAAGTTCATATTCAGGTCCCTCTCCTCGAAGCAATAGATCACATCCCTACTGTTGCTAGGTTCGTTAAGGACTACTGTATTCCGAAGCGACAATAGAGAACCGGACGACAAGCGATATTATCAAAGGAAGACATCGCAGTTATTTTAGCTAACTTACCACCCAAAAAGGACCTGGACACACCACTGATTTCCTGCCTTTTGCAGGATTCCACTTTTGATAGGGCCCTTCTTGATTTGGGGTCATCCATCAACCTAACTCCCACCGTAGTATTTGATCAATTTCGATTTGGGGAGTTAAAGCCCACCTTGGTTACCATACAATTGGTTGACCGATCGGTAAAAATGCCGAGGGGGGTGGTTGAAAATGTGATCATAAAAGTCCAAGGATTCTGCTTTCCAGTGGACTTTTTTGTTCTCGATATAGAAGTTCCTCCTAATCTCTGTGATGCACCGATTATTCTAGGTCGCTCATTTTTGGCAACCGCCTGTGTAAACATCGACTGTGCATTATGGTGCATGAAGATTGCCCTGGGGAACGAAAAGCTTAGACTGGACATTTTCAGGGCATTAAAGAACTTTGAATGCGATTTGATCGAGGAGGATAGTGAAGACGAAGATTCAGCTTTCTGTAGGAACATTGGGCTCCTCTACAGCAACCCAATGGCACATTGATCTTCACTATCAAGGGTCTTAAATCATGATCCACACGGGACTGCAACTAATGACATACACATTTCGTCCCATGGATCTGGTTGTCATGGGTGTTCATCTTCTCCTAACACCCCTGATCCTGACTATCCTGTCCTATCCAGCACTGATATCTTAAGGTAGGATTACATGACAACTGCAGACGGATTCTTCATTAGTCAGGATTAGCAAATTTTTGTTGTTGCTTCCTCTCCTCCCCTGTATAAACCCCCTCCCCACCCTCCGCTACTAGAGTTACAGCCCTTACCTAATTCGCTCATGTATGTGTGACATATCCTGTAATTATCAATGCTCACTTGACTCCGGATTAGGAACACCAGTTGATCTCCATTCTACAAGCACATAGGGATGCTATCAAGTGGGGCATTGCTGATCTCCATGGAATTCACCCCTCATATTGCACTCACCACATCTACACTGATGAAGGGGTGAGACCGTCGAGACAACCTCAGAGATGCCTAAATCCAAATATGTTGGAGGTTTTCAAGAAGGAGATCATTAAATGGCTGGATGCGAGCATTATCTATCCTATTTCTGACAGCCAGTGGGTGAGTCCCACTTAGATAGTGCCCAAAAAGGTGGAACTCACTGTAATAAAAAATGAATTGGGCGAATCCATCCCAACCCACACCACGACTTCTTGGAGAGTCTGCATTGATTACAGGAGGCTAAACTTGGCTACCAAAAAGGATCATTTTCCTTTACCCTTTATTGATCAGATTCTTGAATGGCTAGCCGGGTGTAGTTTCTTCTTCTTTCTGGATGGATACTCTCGGTACAATCAAGTTGTAATCAACCCGGAAGATCAAGACAAGACTTTTATGTGCCCCTTTGGAACATTCACTTTTAAGCAGATGCCTTTCGGCCCCTACAATGTACCAGCTACTTTTTAGCGATGCATGATGTCCATCTTTTCAGACATGATCAGGGACTACGTAGAAGAGTTCATGGACGACTTCTCCGTGTTTGGAGACGATTTCTCGTCTTGTCTTGATAACCTCACAAAGATACTGAGGAGATGTATAGAGGTTAACCTAGTACTTTCATGGGAGAAAAGCCATTTTATGGTGAGGGATGGCATCGTACTAGGTCACAGGATCTCCTCTAATGGACTCGAGGTCGACCGAGCTAAGTCTGAAATCATTTTGTGATTACCTCTGCCTAACTCAGTTAGGTAAATCAAATCATTCTTAGGGCATGTCGAATTCTATCAAAGATTCATTCCAGATTTCTTGAAAATTGCTCATCCATTAACGAATCTTCTAGTAACCGACACACCCTTTGATTTCAACTCCTTGTGTCTCAGCGCTTTTGAGACCTTGCGAAGCATTGTCTCAACTGCACCTATTCTCCAACCTCTCAACTAGTCTCTCGACTTTGAGATGATGTGTGACGCCTCCGACTTCGCTGGCAAAGCCATTCTTGGCCAGCATCGAGAGCACCATCCATTCATAATATACTACGCTAGCAAAACACTGAACAAGGCTCAGCGTAACTATACAGTCACTGAGAAAGAATTACTAGCCATGGTATTCGGGTTGGAGAAATTTAGGTCGTACTTGCTTGGGTCCAACGTTATTATCTACACTGACCATTCCGCCCACCGGCATTTGCTGGCAAAGAAGGACACCAAACCCTGCCTTATCAGATGGATCCTTCTTTTGCAAGAGTTCAATGTTGAAATCCACGACAAAGCCGGAGCACATAATGTTATGGCGGATCATTTGTCTCAGCTAGACCCAGACTACATTCCATACTCCCCGCCGATATCAGACCGATTTCCGGATGAGTCTCTATTATCTATCAACTCTGTTGAGTTTCCTTGGTATGCTGATATAGCAAACTATCTTGTCGCAGGTAGGAAACCTGCGGGATTATCTAAGGATCAAAACCTCAAATTTATATCAGAGGCTAAATTCTATTTTTGGGACGACCCATTGCTCTTTTGCATTGGGGCTGATCAGATCATCCGTAGATGTGTCCCTAATTCGGAAATCTCTAGTGTGCTATCCTTATACCACAGCAATGCTTGTGGAGGTCATTTCTCAGGCCAAAAGACCGCTGCAAAGATTTTGCAATCAGGTTTTTCTGGCCAACCATTTTCAGAGATACACACAAGTTTGCCAAGTGCTGCAAGCGATGCCAAGCAATCGGTTCTATGACCCAGAGAGATATGATGCCTCTCCAATCCATTCCGGTCATAAAAGTGTTCGGCATCTGGGGCATCAACTTTATGGGCTCCTTCTCAAACTCGCATGGCTTTGAATACATACTCCTCGCAGTATACTATATCTCAAAGTGGGCAAAAGCTATCCCAGCAAGACGAGCTGATCATAGGACTGTTATATCCTTCGTCCAGGAATTCATTTTTGCGAGATTCGAAGTTCCCCGCACCCTGATAAGCGATGGGGGAAGACACTTTATCCATTCCCATTTCAGGTCATTATTGAAGAAATATGGGGTGCAACACCGCATTGCTACCCCATATCACCCATAGACCAATGGGTAAGCTGAAGTATCAAACCATCAAATCAAGCTTATCCATCAAAAGACGGTTAAACCTGATAGGAAGGATTGGTCTGATCGGTTGATTGATGCACTATGGGCATATCGGACTGCATACAAGGCCCCTCTCGGAATGTTGCCATACCACATGGTGTATGGAAAGGCCTGTCACCTTCCTATGGAGCTAGAGCACCGTGCCTTTTGGGCGGTGCAGAAGTGTAATTTTAACCTCGAGGCTGGAGGTTATAAAAGGAAGCTCCAGCTCAGTGAGTTAGAAGAGATTAGGCGGGAAGCTTATGAGAATGCAAAAATATACAAGGACAAAACAAAAGCTTTCCATGATCGACACATCCGGAGGAAGGAGTTCACACCTAACCAGCAGATCTGGTTGTTTGACTCTCAACTCAAATTCTTTGCGGGAAAGCTCAAGTCCAAGTGGACTGGGCCGTTTCTGGTGGTCCACCCGTATCCTAACGGGGCAGTCCAAATTAGAGACTCAAAATCTGGGCATGTTTTTACAGTTAATGGCCAATGCCTTAAATCATTCTTTGCCCAGGAACCTCCTCCTATTGACGAAACGATACATCTTCTTAAGGACGTGTGACTGATGAGTTGCCCAGCTGGAGGTGTTAAACTCAGCACATATACATATATACATACCATATATACATAGCATATTTCATTTTCGCATATTGTTTCGCATATTGTTTTGCATATTGTGTATGGCATTGCAGTGATGGCATGAGTTGAATGACAACTCAGAAGCAGTTTCAGGTGATTTCTATCCACATACACCTGGCCTTATTTCTTTTATTCATGCATGAGGACATGCAAACAGTTAGGCATGGGGGGGGTAGTCCATAAAAAACTGAAAATTTTCTGCCAACAAGTGGGAGATTAGATTGTTTTATCAAGAAGTTTTATTAAAGATTTATTCTTTAGTAGATTCCTAAGCTTAGAATCCAGTATACCCTCACATCTACATGTAGAATTTGCAATGGATCTACTGTGAAAACCGATAGACATCTCTACTTTGTTGAGAAGAAGCATTGCTTCTTCTCCTAAACCCTTGGACAGTAACCAAGGAGTCAGGTGAACCATCTTCTAGTAGATCCACCGAAACATACGTGAGATGAGAGTAGAAAGTCTACTAGTGCTCTAAGGCTAGTGTAAGGAATTGTTAATCTTTAATAATTGAATAATGACACTCAGAGATGGGCATAGTTTTCGTTCCCAGTTCCTGCATACTAATTTTGTGAGAAATTCCATACGAGAGCAACCAAATAAGGCAAAAACACAGAGAGCAGGTTCTGATAAAACTAGGACTGAGGTGGATGGTCATGACCGTCCTCTACGAAATCCTCGGCTGAAGGAGGGTATTGATGTCAAGGTCAGAAATATGTCGTCCTATCCATTCTCTACCCTACGCCGAGAGTAGACACTTCCACCAAATAAGCCACCCGAGATCCTCCTAGTCATCCCTAAAATTCCTAAATAATGCCTCATGAATAAAAGTATGTATGTCGTGTTGAATGGTTGCATTATGTTATGTTGGTAACGGCATCATTCCAATAGATATATATATAAGAAAGAAGAAAAAGCATACAAAAGAGATATTTGCTTGTGAAAAAAAAAATGCTATGTTAAGAAATTTGAGTTATGTAAGTCAAAATGTTTTGCGCCAAAAACACCTACTATCCTCACAAACCACCAAATACAGCCTTAACCTATTTTTCTGTATTTCTAACTGCCTGAATACAGGCTAAGGAGTTTGACTTAGTCATAGGGTTATTAGAACCTAATTAAAGTGTAATGCCATGTAAAACCACCAAATACAGTTGCAATTCTAGTAAGATGTGAGCTTAGGAAGAAAAAGAAAAAGAAAAAAGTGAGAGAGGAAAGAGAAAAGAAAAAGTACAAAAGAATAAAGAGAGCACAATTTTCCAGCCCATCTCTAAATTAAGTTATTCAATAATCTAATAATCTAGATTATGAAATATTAGTCTTCATGTAGCACTAGAAGAGAGTGAGCCACCAAATATAATTCTAGTTAACTCAAACATCTGCTACCTAAGCCAAAAGCCGGGGCTAAAATCAAAGAATAGCTTATATCCTAGAGAGGAGGTTTGCTTATCCCAATAGAATTTTACTAGGGGTCAAGTACAAGCTTTAAATGTGTATTGACTCTTTGCTTGGATCTGTTGTAGAAGCTACAATATTATATATTCATGGTTATCTGGATTTTGAATTTTTGGATGAAACAAAAAGAAATAAACCTTTAGTAAACTCTTGATAAAATGCATTTAGTCGTGCACATGCTAGGGACTAGCAAGATTTAGGCATGTGGGTATGATTGCGCAGCAATCATAAACCCTAATTCGCCTGAATTAAAGTAGAACCTAGCTTAACATGGGCATTCTGCATGCATACACATCATACTTTGCATCTTAGATGATTTATATGTTTTATACATAATAATGTGCTATGTGAGAGGTATTATTAATTACAAGTAATCCAAGGCTACGGATGATCGATCCAACCTTATGGATCTTTTAGGAATAACGATGGGAGTCCAACGCTTCCAAGAGCGCATCAATCAGACTCCCGTAACACCCTAGGGAGTCCGCAGAAGAAGCAGGAGCCAAGGGGAAATTGAAGAATATCCTGACCTCAGGTGACCAATCCAACCACACTGATGGATCTAGATCGATGTTCGTAGTTCAACGGCGCAAAAATCAACTTAATCAGAGGCCTACATCATCAGATACAAGGAGAAGAAGATGGACGGCCACGATGGCACCACATGGTGCCATTGCAGCAGCCCCTCATTGCGCCTTAATCTGGAAAGGAGAACCGTGGGCCGTTCGATCATCATCCAACGGCCGCGATGCATCCACGCCACTCGCCCTCAACCGCATCATCAGATGAGGACCCGATCTCGGTCGTTGGATTCCCATCCAACAATCGAGAACACGCGCCAACAAAACCTAAATGCAACAAACGCGTGGGAGTAGTGTGTTGGTTATGCTCTCTCCTCGAGACATTGGGCACACGTTCGAGTGGTCCATTGCGTGAAATCAGGAGGGGCACGCTCGCAGATGAAATTCAACCATCAGATTAGCAATGGGCGGAGGAGGCGTGAATGCGTGGCAGGCGCGGAGGCACTGGATCAAGAACGCATGCGACGACACATGCGGAGACGAGCGTGCGCACGCTTTAGGATTTAAAGGTCCGATTGAGCGTGCATTTACGATCAGATCACTGACGATCAGGTGCTCAAAAGCGGCGAGCGACGAAGTGAGAAACGAAGTAGCGGGTGCACGGGTGAGCTGAACCATCTGATCTTGATCCAAGAGCGCACAAGCTGCCACGTGGCAGCACCAGATTAAACTGAGGATAAAAGAAGGATTTAGAAGGCTTAATCAAGGCCGTTGATCTTCCAATCAAGGGATCTGATTAATTTGAAGCATTTGCATGGATTTAAGGGACCAAATACCTTAATTTCCCTTCACTAAAGCTATGAAAAGAGGCCTAAGGCCCCCCTTTGAAAGGAATTCTCTTAATTCATCTTATTCCTCCTTCAACCTCTCTCTCTCACTTCTTCTTCCCGTCTTCTCTGCATCCATCTCTGCACCTCTGTCTAAAGCATCCGTTGGGCCACCCCGATGGGTTGTTGCTACTCTTCCCAACCTCTCCAAAAGGCCATCACGAACCACTCGTGGTGCCCTCGTTCTATTACATAAGTAGTTTACATTTATGTTAGAATTTGTCTAGTTATATGTATACAATTCATGTTCACACTCTTTATTGTTATATATATTGTGTCTATACTATATAGCATTTATATTTGGAACAACATATGAAATCAAAAGTGCTTTCTGCCTCCCTGTGATCGATCGAGACTCACCAAGTTCCGTTAATTTATTTGCTCGAGACGTACTTTGCGCTATACTACAACGTACTAATTTTCTACGCGATGTACACCACAAACAGTTAGATCCATAGCTATCCCATCTACAGAGACCACATGACCCAGGAAGGTAACCTACCTTAGACAAAACTCGCACTTACTGTACTTGGCGTACAACCTGTGCCGCCACAAGGTGTCCAGAACCATTAGTAAATGCTGCTCATGCTCGGACTAATCATAGGAGTATACTAGCACATCATCAATAAAGACCACCATAAACTGGTCCAAGTAGGGCCTAAAGACGCGGTTCATCAGATCCATGAAAGCAGTGGGGGCATTGGTCAGCCCAAATGGTATGATCAAAAACTTGTAGTGTCCATACCATGTCTGGAAAGCGATCTTAGAGACATCTGTCTCCCTAATCCTCAACTGGTGGTAACCCGACCTCAAGTCTATCTTGGAGAACACTGTGGTGTCTCTCAACTGGTCAAAGAGGTTGTTGTTAAGACCCATGCTATTTGAGCCTTTTAAAATGTCTGGACTATGGGTCAAACATCTGGTCAAACGTCTGGACACCTTCCCAGACGTCTGGAAATCAAAAATTTTGAGTACGAGCTCACGTCTGCACGTGGGCTGCACACAGACAGTACTCTCATTTTCCTCCTTCTTCTCTCTCTCTTTTTCCCCCCTCCAGCGAACCCTAACACCAATCTAATAAAACCCCCCCTCCTCTTTCGTTCTCCTCACTTCATAGCCACCAGCCGCTTCTGCCTTCCCCTTCAACCCAGAGCAAGCGAGTGAGCGCTAGAGCGGATGAGGAGAGGAGGAGGAGAGTGAGCTCGTGAGCTCGTGTGAGAGCTCACTGGGAGCGCACGACCAGAGCAGCGCACGCGCGAAGAGGAGGAGTGCGTCGGGGGAGTTATCCCCGATATTATTGCAGCCAGAGTTGTACGTGAGGGGGCGAGGTGCGGCCACGCACTGCGAGAGCAAGTGGGAGCTAGTTCTGGTTTTGGGTTTATCCCAGAATCAGACATCTGGAGCAATGTCCAGACAACAGTGCGGACGTCTGGAGGTGGTTCCAAACGTCTGAGGAGAGGGCTTCGCGAAGGTACGTGATGAGAGCCTCATCATGAGCCATAACTAGCTCATTTTGACCTAATAAAGAGAATAAAAGCTCTTACATAACCTAGAAGAAGGCCTAAATGAAGGAATAAATGCTCTGAGAAGAAAACATGAATTAAAGGTTAAAACTGTAATTTTACCATTGCAGTACATAAATGGGATTTCTCAGAAGAAAAACATAGGCCAAATGATCTGAAAGAGATAAAAAGTGGATTGAGTCAATCAGAAATGGGTTCATGTGCAATTTAGGAATTAAATGACATTTGGTAACCCTAAAACAGATCCGCTTAAATTAACAAGGTTTCGGTCAGAATAAAAATCAATTAAACCCTCTAAAAATCATGGAAAAATATCCTCTAGGGTTTAGAACACTTAATGTGGCCTTTGGAACCTAGTTTGACCTAGATTAGGTTTCTAGCCATTCAATTAACCTAATTTGGGTTTTTACGGAAAATGTCCAGTCAAACGAGGTCAAACCTAAAATACAACTTCACCATTGGATTCCTTAGGTCCAAATTAGGTTTATACCAAAATTTGGACCTAAGTGGAGGTCATCTTGACCTACTTTGCAATTTAGTACACCCAAATCACAACTTGGTCCCTATCTTTTGAAAATCATTGCAGAGAGCCCCCTAAATTCCTCGCCACCTTTGCAATCAGGTCCTGCCGCCATTGTTAGGGCAGAACCGATCTCCGACGAGGTTTAGAGAGGGATTTCTCTCTGATCCCTCAGAGATTCCCTCCCAGAAATGGAAGGGAGATTCTCTGACGAATTCCCTTCCATCTAAAGCCAATCACGATCTCTGGTGTGAACCCAATCTCTCGTGCGAACGCACGAGGGATTTGGGTATCCACCTTCTTTCCTTCTCCGGCGAGCCGGCGGAGGTGATTGCGCGCCCTCCACGCACTAGAAGGTTCGGCCAACACCTATAAAAGGATCTACAGACCCGGCCGCAGATCTTCAGACTTGAATTGGCGGAGATTCCCCCAAACTTTCCTCTCTTCCATCACCGGCCAAGAGACCCACAAGCTCCGGTGACCTCCTCCCCTCCTCGTCGCTCTGCTACCATACCAGCAGTAGAGTCAACTTCGCCTCTTCCTCCCGCGTCGCGCCGTACCAAGCACACGTGCCCCTGACCTCGTCCTCGTCGCCGCTCCCTCCCTCAGGGTTCTTCTCCAACGACGGCAGCTACGCGCCGTCCACTCCGCTGCCTCCCTCTCTTCCAGAACACTCCAGATACCTTCTCCATCTTTCCCTCTCTCTTTTCCCCCTGTTATTTTATTTAATTGCCCCCCGACATTGCCTGACCACCTCCATCTTCCTCACCTCCGACCGACCTCTCGCGAGCCGCATCCACCATTCCGCCCCTCCACACGGCTCGCCAAACATCTCATAAGTTCCGCCCCACCACAAGGAACAATCTCCGCCCCTCCACTGCCACTCCACACCTCCACAGTAGCCCCCCGAACTCACCCACATCTCCGGTCGCAGGACGACCTAGGTACGCACACCTAAGCCGTCCCACGACCTGCAACACCGTTCACCACCTTCACCGTGCCACGGCGAAGGTGCCCAGCTGGTCTGAATAGGCCAATAGGCCATGCCTGTGTTTGATAGGTTTTTAGCCCTGCCGCCATTGACAGTTGAAGCAGCAAGCAGCTTCGCAGCAGCTCCAGGCGTCAGGTCTTCCAGGCTTCAGGCGCAACAGATTCGCGCAAGCAGTGCGAAGCCATCTGGGCCAGCTGGTAGTGCTGCGAAGCCCGCAGCTTTGGCAATTGCACGAAGAAAGCTCTGCAGGCGCGCGTGAAATTGGGGCAGGCCAGATAGTCCCACATCGGCGAAATGCAACGCGCAGGTATGGTTTAAGTTGTTTTTGTGTTATCTGCTTATCGCCTCCGAACGCACAGGGGTGAGGTCCCTCACCTGACCCATGCCCGCCTCGTCCGCAATTTCACCTCGCGGATCTGGCAGGATCCGACCCGACCCTGACCTGAGCACTCCTCGCGCATCACCCACCTGCCGATGCGCCTGGTCCCGGGTCGAGATCTGACCCAAATATCCGTGGCTCTGGGAGAGCGTGCTTGAGCGAATTGCATAGAGAGTGAGAGACGCGCGGGTAGAGGGGAAGGGTTAGGTTTTGCTTCCCTGTTGTGCAGGCAGGCCGGGCGATGAAGAGGAGACTTAGCCGCAAGGAGAAGGAAGAAGAAGCAGAAGAAGAAAAGACAAGGAAGAAAGGACTGCAGACAAAGAAGGAAGAAGACAGAAGAGAAACAAAGGCAGGAAGAGGAAGCCTTCGTAGGAAAGAGAAGAGAAGAGAAGGAAGTTCAAGGAAGAAAAAGACTTGTGGATCAGAAGAAAAGAAGAAGAAGAGCCAACAAAGAAGAAGAAGGCAGAAGAGAGAAAGAAGACTTACTTTTAAGACGTCTGATAAAGAAATCAGACGTCCAATTCTATTTTCTTTTAGCAATTCTTTTTATAACTCTCTCTCTTTGAATCAATTGTTTTCATTTAAAAGTTGTATTCTTTGGTTTTAAAAGTATTGAGATTGCTCCCTGTGTTCGACCTCGGATACTCTAGTTCTTCGAGTAATAAAATTCTCTATATTTGTTTGAACGTTTTGTTGGCTATTTTACGTGTTATCTTTTAAAACCCCACAAAAGCGTACAAACAATACGTCCTCTTTGCGGATACAGCCATGCAGGTCGCTCCACTGCTACCCTGTTGCATGGCCTTTTTGAGAAGATTCGGTAGATGCATGTAGGATTTGCTTCGGGAAGGCACGGGACACGCCCTCCCACACATTTCAGACGTCTGGGAGACGTACCAGACGGCTAGAAGCACTTCCAGACGTCCGGAGAGGTGGTCGAACGACTGGAGCTGGGTCTAGATGGTCCAAAAGAGTTCCTAGACGTCTGGGGTAGACACAGAGACTGAGGTACGACACTGGACACTTTTAAGACATCTAGAAGTTGTTCTAGACGTCTGATTTTGCGTCAGTAACCCTATTTTGACCCGTTTAGGGTCTGTTTGAGGTTCATTTACGCAAATAAAATACCGATGTATTCCCTGTGAGTTCATCTACTTGCTAGAAGGCTTTCCATACTATTCTGATAGTTCCCCTGTGATTGTTCCTTGTTATAGAACTTCGTTCCATTGTAGGTTCGGGGCTTGCTGAGGCACGTGAGCCTGCCGTTCAAGCCCCTAATACTCCTAGGTTTACTGGTAGAGTGGCTTTCCCTAATTTAATTACAAACCTGAATGCATGTGTGGAATGAATGATTAGAACCTAGGATATGGCACGAATCCTAGGACGAGAAACACTGGAAATGTCTGTATTGGATGAATGAATTGCAGTCTTGAATGAGTAGATTGAAATGATAACTGCCTGTAAATGAATAACAACTGCCTGTGAAATATGAAGTACTTGTGCTAGTTAACTGTTGCTTGTAACTTTCCTATTGTATATGTTAAATGACATAATACGAGCTACATGTATATAAAATGAGAATGGTAATGTGAATGATGGAAATACGAGCTACCTGTGTTTAACTTGAGTATGGAAATGTGAACGATAACAATACAAGCTGCATATGTATAACCTGGGAATGGAAATAGAAATGATGAAACATGGTATGGCATGGCATGAGGAATATGAGCATGAACCCTATGGGAAATTAGTAGTAGAGCCCCTGGAAATAAATGGAATGGATCTGGAAATGTGAGCGGGGAAGTGAGCTGGCCCTTGAGTATGGAGTACCAAGGAGAGCGACTGTCCCCCCTGTTTAGTGCAGAAAGGAGCTAGCCGCCCTTGGGTTGGGACCCGGGGTTAGGATTGGCCACTCTGTACCGACTGCTTGGCCCTCGTGTACACGGTACCGGGGAGAGCTACTAGTGTAGGGAGGGAGCTAGCCACCCCACGGGGCTCAGGGTTCAGCTAACCTCCTTACACCGACTTGTTACGCCAACTGGGCAAACCAGGGTAGTCAGGTGAGGGTGCGCGAACTATGGAGGGGCGAGACCCCTGTTTGGTTCTTAGGGGCTAGACCCCTGTTACTGAGAGGGCTAGGCCCTATACTATTCCGTGCTGTACTTTGGGTACACCCGTTAGCGGAAACGACTGACCGTGTGTCAGTGTGGGGTAGCTACCCGTGCGTTTATTGCGCGTGCCATAGTCACCATTACGTCTGTCCGTGACCATGGGGTGGTTAGCTGGGTGTAGGATCACCACAAGGGACTCTCCCGGCCAGGAGAGCACCACGTGTGCCTTCTACTCTTCGGAAAAGACTGCAATCAAGATCGTTCCCACAAGGAACATTCGAGATCAAGAAAGAGACCTGATAAATAAACCAAGTGGTGAAAAGGAATAATTAGTTAAAGAAAGTAATTGAAAAACAACAACTATCTATCCACCTTTACTGCTTTAGTTAGTTGGTTGCCACTCTTCTCAGCATTCACTGACATTGTGTACTCATAACCCCTTTTCAGGTTCAGGTGTTGAGCAACCAGAGCCTACGGCTGCAGGGGTGTTGGGCCCAGTAGAGCCTAGTAGTTCTAGCTCTTTTGTTGTACTCGTTTGTAGTAGTGAGTAGACTCTTGTACCTTTATGTTCTGTACTTTTACGTTCTTTACTTTATGTTCCTATATCTTGTTACTTTCTACTATTGTGGTGGTGATATGTACTGTAGCAGTTTTTACTTCTTTACTACTCTACCTTTTTATTGTTAGTTGCTTAGCATAGTGAATGTGGTTTACTTTCTTACTTTTTGGTTACTTTCTCGTTGGATGACTGGGTCTTGGGATCAGTCGAGTCGGTCCGGTCTCGTGTCCTGTAGGGATTCGGGAATTGGGTGGTAACAACTGTTGATGTAGGGCAACGGGTATTTGTTCTTGATGGTGCCCTGGTTCAGTTGCCTGTAATTAACATAAAGTCGAAAGGTGCCATCCTTCTTCTTCAAAAATAAAATAGGGGCCCCCCAGGGGGACCCACTAGGCCTCACAAAACCCTTCTCCAACAAATCTTACAGCCGAGACTTGAGCTCTTGCAGCTCAAGTGGTGCCATCTGGTAGGGTGCAGTAAAGATGGGACTAGTCCCCAGTATCAATGAGATCTCAAACCTGATCTCACGCTCAGGTGGTAGTCCCGGCAGCTCCTCGGGAAAGATGTCAGGGTACTCGCAGACTACCGAAACACTTTGTAAGTCAGCCGTTGGACTATGTTTCGCCACAACACAAGCTAAAAAGCCCTCACACCCCTAGCTCATTAGCTTCGCTACTCGAAATGTGGATATGCATCTAAACCCTCCATCCACTAGCTAACCATGGAACTCAAAAGGAGGCAACTCAAGAATGGAGAAGAAAATCTTCCTCCCAAAATAGTCCACCATGGCGTGATATGAAGATAGCCAATCCATCCCCAAGATCATGCCAAAATCCTCCATCTGGATCACAATCAGATCGACGGGGAGACTATGCCCCCTACCATGACCTCGCAGTTGGTAAAAACCTCCTCTACGACAAACAGCTGTCCCCTTGGGCCTCTAATCAAGAATGGATCCTCTAGTAGTGTACTGTTCGGTCCCAAACTGATAGCAAAACTCGTGGAGATAAACAAGTGTGTGGCACCATAATCAACAAGTACGTAAACTAATCTGCCAAAAACCGTAACCATTTCTGCCAAGACTGAACCTGAAGCTCTAGCGTCTCTGTGAGTCAGGGCGTTGACACGCCCCTCAGCTCGGGGTACAGAAGAGGCAGCCATGCCCTGCGTCGGGCAGGTTGCTGCCGACCGGTACCCACCATGTGACTACTGTCCTCCTCCTCTAGCCTGGTAGCCACAACCGCTAGCTCGACCTCCTATGCTCGGTACGGGGAGCATCTGGCATGCTCCTACCCTAAACGGGCAGGCAATCTTCATGTGGCCCGGCTGCCCACACTGGTAGCAGAGAGGGACTCGACCCCCTCCCTCGATCTATCCCTACTGGTAGCTGGGCGAGCGTCTAGCAGTGGAAACTAGCCCCTGCCTCGAGCCTCCAAAGGTCGCTTAGGACCCATAGAGCGGGAAATCAGATCTTGCTTGGGCCCTGAACTTGCCCAAAAACCTAGCCTGGTTCACTTAAATCGGGCCAGGTTAATTCGGTCTAACTAAACTGACCGTCTGCCTGCTCAGAACACGCCTGGCTCTCGTATCAGACGTCTGAGGCTCTCGTCCGATGTCTTACACAGCACGAATACCTTACTCCTCATTAGACATCCAGCGAGTGTCCCGATCATCCTGGCCCACTCCGAACATCTGATACCCCTCCTGGACATCTGAAACAAGTGTCTTCCTTGTTCTCGCGCAACATACCTACTCCTCCCCTACGCTAAGCTATCTGCAGCGCGACCACGACCTCGCACAGCGTAACCCAGGCCTCGCGTAGTGCCCTCTGCCTCACGTGGCGCCCTCAGAGCCCACCCGCAGCCGAACCTCCGCCTTGCCTCGCCGGCACTGCTGTGAGCTGCTGCTCAACGTTCGCAATCGCGTAGCCCCTCGGTTGCAGCTCCTTTGCGCACAGCCATAGCTCCACTCCAGCACCCACAATAACAACTCCTTCCCACGCAACCGCAGCTCCACCCCAGTGCCTGCGTGTTGCCGGAGCTCGGGGGAGCTCTGTCATGAGCTCCCTTCCCCTCATGCGGCTCCTCTCTACACTCTCCTCTCCCACTCACCTCTCTCTCTCGTTGGAAAGGTGGAGGGCGCATCGCTCGAGGGTGATGTAGGAGAGTAGTGTGGTTACGAGGGGGAGGGTTTTAAGGGGTGTTGGGTATGGCTTTTTTGGTGGGGGAAAATTATGGTTTTGGCCTTGCAGTGTCATAGTTTTCCCGCGGAGCCCACAGAACGAGGTTTGGGGGAGTTAAAATTTCCATAGCACCCTGAAAAAAAAAAACCCAGGAAATCGTAGGGACCCTTGAGGAGGGTCATTTCAGATTACATGAAATCCAAGACCACTCGAGTAGGTTGATATGGAAATTATATGCAAGAAGCTTGACCAAGTAGACCTAGTGTCCAAGAAGTTGGATGAATTGATGTCCCAATCCTACCACCCTGTTAGGCCCACGAAACTAGTCCCACCTTGAAATGACCCTTCCCAAGGGTCGTTCGAGATTTTTCTCGAAAGGGCAGTGGTGTGAGTGCAATTGTAACCCCCCTGGGTTTTAGTTGTGGACTTTGTGGGGGAGAAGGAAACCTTGCAAGGGCAACCTTGTAATTTCCCCTCTCCATCTTCCACAACCCACTCACTCACACACACAACCCAACCCTAACCCTCTCCTTTAAAACCCCCCACACCCCCTCCACCCTCTCCATCTCCACGCCACCACCTCCTCCTTCACTCCACCACCTTGCATCGGCGACCTCCCTTCCTCTTCCTCATCTCCCTTGCAACCGAGAGTGGGGGAGAAGGAGGAGGGAAGCAAGAGGAGCGTGGGCAAAGGAGAGAAAGCAGGAGGCACGAGGGAAGGAGCCAGGAGCTCAGAGGAGCTCGGGAGAGGGGCAGTGCACGTGCAAGGAGAGGAGCTCGAGAGGGAGGAGGAGCGGTGTAGGGGGGAACCTACGTGTGGAAGACACCGCTGCTGCGGTTGCAGCAACCGGAGCTTACGAGGAAAAGCTTCATGAGGCAGGACGTCTGAAGTTAACACTAAACGTTTGACAGCATGCAGAGTGCGAGGTATGTACCTTGCACGAGCCTGCATGCATGTACGTCGGTTGATATGTGTCGTGTCTTAAACCTGTGCATGCATGAGTAGGTACGAGGCTTTGGAAAGGCACGTGGTGCACCCTTCGAAGCACTTTTGTGTAATTCTCTACTTGGAGGGGTGAGATGTGCGTGATGTAAAAAAAAATGCAGAATAAAAAGATAACAATCTCACAAAATTAGCAATCACACAATGTACACAATTATTTTTAGGTGGAAACCCAAATCGGGTGAAAACCACCACCTAACCCTCTCGAGTTAGAACTTCTCGAACGATCTAGTCGATCAAGTCCACTATACAAACTACTTAAACGAGGGTAGTCCAACCTCAAGTACAACCACGCTACAAGTACGAGGGTAGCGTTCCTCAACCCCTCCTCTTCACAAGGAGGATTTTGTCCCTCGATGGAGACGAGAATTCGCAAAGCGAATACTCAAACCAAAGAACAATAAAAGTACAACAATCCTATAAAGACACAAATATTAAAACCTAGCTTCTATAGGAGTTAGGAAACTTCCCTTTGGTGGAAGTGCATCGGCGTGACGATGCGGGTGCGTGAACCATGCTTTGGTACAACGACACTCTCGTAAACATGGAGGGAGAGTGGGTGCGCAACTCAAATGAATCTCTCTAGATATAGAATTAGGCTTAGAGATCTAGAGCTTTCTTCTCAAGATCAAAAGACACAAATTGATATGAAAGTGTATTGCTTGGTGTGTCTTGGATGTCTTGCAAGCCAAGGGGTCCTCCTCGATTTATAGAGGGCCTAGGAAGGCTTTGAAAGGCCTTAGAAGGCTTCCATAGCCGTTGGGGTTGAACCCAAGGCAAAACAGGCCGTAATCAGAATCAATCATGATTCTGACGGGATCATCATACGTCTGGTCCGGGCATCAGACGTCTGGAAAACCTGTTTAAGACATCTAGGAACTAAGTCAGACGTCTGAATCTAAGCGGGTTTTCTTCCTGACTTGAATCAGACCTAAACAGGGTTCTAGTGTATGGCCAACAGACGACATATAGGACGTCTGGCACTAGGTCTAGACGTCTGGAAACCTATTTGTTCTGTGGAAATGGATTCCCAAAGAAGGTAATGGCTAGAAAATCTCTCAAAGGAGATTTTAGGTCAGTCGAGGCAAAACAGTCATATATCGGACGTCTGGGGTCCTCTACGGACGTCTGATATAAGGCTAACGGTCATTTTCCTCAACGAGAACGTAAGCAGCCAACGTTCCATTAATTGGACATCTGGAAAAGGCATCAGACGTCTCCTAAGACGTCTGGACTAAGGTCTAGATGACGAATTCTAACAGACAGAACCTATTAAGTCCAGCCTAGATGTTTTGGATGTCTAATTAAACAGTCAGACGTCTTAAAAGTCACTATCAGATGTCTGATAAGGCTATCTGAACCCTATTTTGGTTTTTTAAGTTCTCTACAGAAAACCTAAGTATCCTAGGGTTTGTGCAAGTGTTCCTAGGACTACTGTTAGGGTACTTTGAGGCTCTTTAACAAGAATCTAAGAAATAAAATAAAGTGCAACAAAAGAAACAAAATATAAAGTACAATAGAAAGGAAATCTATCCTATTCTTCATCTCCTTCCTTTTTCAAGCTTTCGCTCCTCACGAAGCTCCTCCGCCTCTATCAAGCTCCTCCAATCCGCCATGGATGCGAGCTCGAACTCCGTCTAAACACCTATCTCCATTTACAATTTGACCTGAAAGCTAGGCCTCAAAAGCAAATGTTAAAAGACATGTGGTTTGTTATCATCAAAATAAATGATCATGGTGCTCTAGCACCAACATTTTGGACGTCTAGAGACCATGTCAAATGTCTGACTACACTTCCAGACGACCTGGAGCAGTGTCAAACGTTTGGTGACCCCCTCAGACAGCTGTGCGGGGTAGTAGACGATAGATACAAGCCCAAGAGAGAAAGGTGAGCTACTACATTCATTTAAGATGTTTGGGACTCGCCTCAGACGTTTGATTTTGGTCAATATGCATGTTTTTGGGTCGATTTAGGACCCAAACGAAGTCGATTTTATGCAAACGAAGTATCATTGGTTTCCATTCGACTTTCTCTACGTGTTAGTGTCTCACCTATACAATTTTGAACTTGTTTGACATGATTGGTCAATGTTATAGGTCTCCAATCCATCGTGCATATGTTGCTCACAGAGACGACGGGATCTACTGTTCGAGCCCCCATTCCACTCGAATACCCTGGTAGAGTGGTCTTCCTTAACGCTATGATTTAAATGATGGAAGTGCATGCTATATTAGAATGATCGAGTTGAATCCTAGGATATGAAATGAACCCTAAGGCAGAAAAGAATGAATGTACATTACTTGAGCCACACTTTTATACTCTGAAATACATGTTAAAGTCTTTACTGTTAGCAATTGAATAGTTAAGTGATGTGGTGCTTGCTTCATTTATTAATCACGAGCTGCCTGTCATACGATTAAGAACTAGAATGTGTATAGTGATATATGCTATATACACTTCATTTATCGTGTATATATGCTGTATAGTGATATTACTAACACCGACTCTTGTTAGGCCCACTGGGCAAACTGGGATAGCCAGGCAAGGATATGCAAACTATTGAGGGGTGTGGCCCCTGTTCTATTCTGTGTTGTACGTTTGGACGTACCCGTTAGTAGAAACGATTAACTACGTGCCAGTGCGGGGTAGCTACCTGTGCTCTTATCGCGCGTGCCGTAATCACCGCTACGTCGTGGCCATGACCCCGGGGTGGTAGACTGGGTGTAGGACTACCATGGGGTGCTCTCCCAGCCAAGAGAGTGCCACATGTACATCCTGCATCGCGAGGAAAACTGCATCAAGATCGTTCCCTTGGGGAACAAGTGGATTTGAGAAATGTTGTGGACCCGTACTAGAAATTGAATCAGAAATGCATGGATGTTTAAACGGAAACAAATAATAATACATAACTAGAAATTGGATGGTTAGTTAGCTGCTTGTTTCCTTTATATTTAATTGCATGTAAATGTCTTAACCACCACTCTACTCAGCATTAGCTGACCACCAATTTATATAACCGTGTTCAGGTCAGGGAGTTGAGTAGCCAGCGCGCTGTGAAGGGTGCTGGGCCCAACCGTAGTGTTTTTCTCTTTTTTGTTGTTGGGACTTTTTGTTGTAGTGAGTACCATTAGCATGTAGTAACTGTTTCTACTATGTTCTGTTATATTTCTTTCTGTTCTAGTTGTGATGGCTATGTCTATGTTAGTACTCTTCCGCTTGTGGTATGTTATACTTTAGGGATTTTCCATTCCATTTTCCATTGCTATCTATTATCTTTTTCTGCTTAATTATATTGCATGTGTAGTTGTGGAATGATTTATGATTTTGGTTAGTTCTCGTTGGACGAGTGGGTCTTGGGATTTAGTCGAGACGAGCCGATCTTGGGTTCTGTAGGGAGCCGGGATTAGGTCGTAACAAAATGGTATCAGAGCAAGGTCGTCCGAGAAATGAACCAAATGATCTGGAAGTAACCACCCATGTGCATGTAACTAGGATAGCCATCACAATGTGTTATATTGCTCTTCTCTTCCGAGTCTTATTTCTTTTTGTATTGGTATCATTGACAGTTCATATCCTTTGTCTTCTATCTCCTTGTAGGAGAGGCCTCGTCGAGGAGTTCATGTGGCAGGCTGCGGACGTGGCCGTAGGCGTGGACAAGGGGGTGGACGTACCAGACCTGGGGCAGCAGTCGACCCACCCCTCCTTCCGAGAATCCAGGCCCAGGACCTCGCCCAGTTGATTCGAGACATAATACGGGAGGAGATTCAGTAGCCTCCTCCTCAGCCACCCCTCCCTAAGGACGTGGAGGGAGAGTCCTCTGTGAGACAGAGGAGCTGCTGTAGCGCTAGACGGGTTGGAGGGGGAGGGGGTGATCCTCCACCACCCCCACCACCCTCAGACACTTCTGAGCACGAGTCCTCCTTACCTAGAGGCGAACCTGTTCCTCAATTGCGGCTTCACCATGAGCTATTCACTCAGTTCCGAAAGCTAAAGCCCCCCTCCTTCAAGGGGAAGGAGAGCCCGTCTAAGGCAGAGGACTGGCTGGAGCAGATAGAGAAGGTTTTCGACACGCTCCACCGTCCTACAGAGTGTCATGTGGCGTTTGCCACGTATTAGTTGGAGAGTGCATCCCACAGGTGGTGGAGGGCAGTTAGAGGCCAAGAGGGAGAGAGCAATCGTGGGACCGGTTCGTTGCTCTCTTCTGCGAGCAATACTTTCAACAGACCTAGTAGGGCCAAATGAGGCGGGAGTTCCACACTCTCCGCCAGGGGGCGATGACAGTTAGCGCATACCATACGTGTTTCCTGGAGATGTCATGCTTCGCCCAGACGGATGCGTCTACAGAGGAGGAGCGCCTATGGAAGTTCACTGAGGGCCCCTGACCTGTTATTCGGAGGTATGTGAAGCCCCTGAAGTTGCCTACTTTCTCTCGCATGGTTGAGGTGGCCATGACCTGTATGGAGACCACAAGATCACAGTCACTCAACACATAATCATAAAATATAAACATAGCCAACAAATAATTAATATTACAAAAATTAAAGGAACATAAATTGGATACTTGTTCATAATCAGGTATAGTTGGCAATTCATGTTGGTGCAAGGCCACCACAATTGTTAATTTTGATGATAACAAAACACTTATTATTTAACATTTGCATTGAATTTAAGTTTTTAGGATAATTGCGAATGGTTGCAAGTGTGGAGGAGGAGTTCAAGCTCGTATCCATGGAGGATTGGAGGAGCTTGATGGAGAAGGAGCTTCTCATGGAGCAAGAAATTGAAGACGATAAGATGAAGACTAAGATAGATGTCTGTCTGTCATTTATTTTGTATATGTATCTTTTTTTTCTTTGCTCTTTTCTTGCTTAGATTATTTGTTAAAGAGCCTAAAGAAACAAAACAGTAGTCCTAAGAACACTTATTCTATCCTAGGATACTTAAACATCTCATAGAGAACTTAGAAAATCAAGGTAGACATCAGACAGCTTGATTAAACGTCCAATCTGGACATCATACGTCTATTCTTAGACTTTAAGATGTCTGACTATTTGATTAAATGTCCAGAACACTTAGGCTGAAAACCCACCCTCTGTCAGCCAGTTTCAGACGTCCAGCCCTTAGTCTAGACGTCTTAGAAGGCTTCTAAGGACCTTGCCAGACGTCCAACTAGAGGATCGTTGGCTTGTTAGACTTAATTATTCAGGATCAACACTTATTTGATTTAGATCTATTTCAGACACCTGTAGTGCATACCAAACGTCTAATAAATAGACATTAGGCTAAGATTTAATCCTAATCACTTCTTGTCAAACTAATAGTCGTTTGAGCCTTAGGAATTCCATTCCTACAAAGATTTTTGTTTCTAGACATCCAGACTTACTGGTAGACGTCCGAGCTGTCGTCTATGCAACTTAACACTAAAACCCTATTTCGATCTTGTGAAAATAGGAAGGAAACCATCTTAGGATTAGACGTCTGATTATAAGCCCAAAGGTCTTATAATTGAATCTTAGACGTCCGTCTTGATCGAACTCAATCTAAATCTTCTATCCTTCTAGATCAGACAACTGAACCCTAGATCAGACAATGTTCTAGATGTCTAACCTTAGAACCAGGTGTCTCATAACCCTGTTAAAATCATTAATGACCCTCATTTTGGCCTGTTTTGCCTTGGATTTCTTCCCAATAACATAGAAGCCTTCCAAAGACTTCTAAGCTCTTCTTAGGTCCTCTATAAATAAAGGGACACTCTTCCTTTGTTAGATACACCAAGAAACACTACTTCCACTCATATTGTGTTCAAAAGTAGAAAGGAATCACCTAGAAGTGTTGTTGCTCTACAAACTCCTGTCCACACTCTTGAGCGCATCATCCTTATTGTGCACCTGCTCTCCCGCCTACGAATACGAGAGCGTCATAGTGCCATTGCGTGGTTCACGCACACCACGTTGCTAGCCATCTCATTTCCATCAAAGGGAAGTTTCTTTTACCTATTGTAGCTAGATTTAAATACTTACTTTGTGGCTCTATAGGACTATTGTTATTGTCTTTGTTTAGGTATTCACTTTGCAAATTCTCGTCTCTCATGCGAGACAAAATACTCCTCGTGAAGAGGAGGGGTTTTGAGGAATGCTACCCTCGTACATAGTAGAGTGGTTGTATTGAGATTGAGTCACCCTCATTTAAGTGACTCAGTTAGTGGATTTAATCGACTGGGTCAATCGAAAAATCCTAAGTCAAGAGGCTTAAGTGGTGGGTTTTACCCAGGTTTGAGTTTCCACCTAAAAATCTCTTGTGTACTCGTGATTACATTTTTGTGAGATTGATTATTTATATTCCCACATTTTATTTCGTATGACGCAAATCTCACCCCCCTCCATCAGAACCTACATTTGGTATCACAGTAGGTTTTGCATATCAGCGTCACACACCCGTAAGTGATCATGGAGGGAAGCATTTCCGTGATGAAAACATCCGAGGGGCAGTCTACTACCCATCCACCATTCTTCGACAGGAGCAACTACCCTTATTGGAAGCTCCGGATGAAGAGTTGGCTTCAAGCCAACAACTTCACCATTTGGGCTAGGTGCGAGACCTCATTCAACATCTGGAGAGACCCATGAGAGGATACTCGCAGCAACAAATTCGAAAGCTTTCTCTCAACACCAAGACAATAAACGTGTTATACTGCGTGTTGAGCCTGGAGGAATTCAATCGGATCTCACAATGCACCACCGTACACGAGATTTGGCACACTTTAGATGTAACTCATGAAGGTACCTCCAAGGTAAGAGCTTCTAAAATTAATATTTTATCTCAATAATTTGAATTATTTTCTGTGAAGACTAATGAAACTTTAAGTGAGATGAACACTTGGTTCACTCTCATAGTAACTAATTTGAAAGCTTTAGGGAAGACCTTTATAAAGGGAGAGCTTCAAGGAAAGCTTTTTCGTTCCCTCGGACCATAATGGGAACAAAAGGTCATTGCCATCGAGGAGTCGCATGAAGTTGAGGAGCTCAACATGGAGGATCTATTAGGCAACCTTATGGCCTATGAGACGAAGTTGAAGTAGAAGGACACACCGGAGTCGAAGCCAAGGAAGAACCTTGCCTTCAAAGCTGCTTCAGATAGTGAGGTAAGTTCCGATGACGAAGACCTTAGGATTTTATTTAAGAAATTTTCTAAGTTTTGTAGGAACTCAATGAAAGAGAAGAAAGAAAAGGAGCAAGATAGCCCGAGACATTGCCATCATTGCAACGAAAAAGAACATCTTCGACCCGAATGTCCTCTTATAAAGAAAGAAAAGAAGGAGAAGGAGAAGAAGTATAAGAAGAAGGCGTTCCAAGCTCCGTGGGATGACTCAAGCTTGGAAAAAGATCCCGAAGAGAAGAATGAAGTCGTTTTCATGGACTTCATGGCCATCACAAGTGATAGTGAGGAAGAAGATGACAACAAGGTAAATTCTGAATTACAAGATGCTTTTGATGAATTTTATGAAATTAGTAAGTCATTAAAAGTTGAAAACAAAAGCATGAAAAAGAATCTTAGTTTTCTAAAATCTGAAAATGAAAGGTTAGAGATTCAAATTAAGGATCTCGAAAGTAGTTCTAGTCCTAACATTTCTAAAAATGATAATTTGTTAGAAAATTAAAACCTAATCAATGAAAATAGTAAATTGATTAAGGAGAACACTAGTTTAAAAATGGTAATTTCAGATTTAAAAATCAAGATGCATGTTATTGAAAAGGAACTAGCTAGTTTAAAAGAAAATTCAGATAGCCTTTTATGTAAATTAAAAGCTAGTCCTTAGGTTAAGAAAGGCTCTCCTTCAAGGAGACCTACTAACAAATCCGAATCCAAATTGACTTGGATACTGAAAAGAGAACTTGCAACATCCTTTGTAGGTTTGAAGGGAGATTACAATATGAGAGATTTGACCTACAAGATGAAGCACGATCTACTCAATCTAGGTAGACCAACGTCAAGACCAAAGAAGATGATAAGACGATCGACGAGAAGACTAGCGGGCGATTGAACCGCCATGCGTCGACCACTCGATTGGAGACCGGCTCCGATGCCTGAACCTCCAAGCTACAGATGGGAGCCCCATCCATTTTGGCATCAACCTCCATTTGGGCCATGCTATTTGCCTTGGTAAGTGAGGTAAATTCTTTGCACTCTACTTTATGTTAATTTTAGTAGGTATCATTTAGATAGGGGGAGATAAAATTTACATACTATTTGTCCATCTTTAAGAGGGAGAAAGATTTCCTTTAGATAGGGAGGAGATCTTAAAATCATAGCTATATTTCCATTAGAAAGGGGGAGATAATTACATAGCTATCTTATTTTGTCAAAAAGATGGAATTAGAAGAGCATGTCTTAAGGGGGAGTATAGGATAAAATTATTAAAATTGATTAAACCTTTTTGATAATGCCAAAAAGGGGGAGAATTTTTTGGATTGATATTATGGGTTTGTCATCATCAAAAAGGAGGAGATTGTTGGTGTAAGAGCACCACGATCATTAATTTTGATGATAACAAAACACTTGTTATTTAACATTTGCATTAAGTTTAAGTTTTCAGGATAATTGCAAATGGTTGCAAGTGTGGAGGAGGAGTTCAAGCTCATATCCATGGCAGATTGAAGGAGATTGATAGAGGAGAAGGAGCTTGGCGTAGAGCGAGAACTTAAAGATAAGAAGATAAAGAATAGGATAGATGTATGTCTGTTTTGTATTTTATATATGCATCTTTTTGTTCTTTGTTCTTTTCTTACTTAAATTATTTGTTAAAAAGCCTAAAGTAACAAAATAGTAGTCCTAGGGACACTTACTCTATCCTAGGATACTTAGACATTTCGTAGAGAACTTAGAAAACCAAAGTAGGCATCAGACAGCCTGATCAGACGTCCAATCTGGACATCAAACGTCTGATCTTAGGCTTTAAGACATCTAACTGCTTGATCAGACATCCAAAGCACTTAGGCTGGAAACCCACTCTCTGTCTACCAGTTTTAGATGTCTAGCCCTTAGTCTAGACGTCTAAGGACCTTACCAAACATCCAACTAGATGATCGTTGGCTTGTCAGACTTAATCATTGAGAATCAGCTCTTAATCTAATTTAGATCTATTTTAGATGCCCGTAGTACATCCCAGACATCTGATAAATAGTCGTTGACAATACCCATTTTTGCGCATTTTGAAGTCGTCAGAAATCGTAGTATAGTTACGCTAAAACGCTCGTCAAAAAATGCTTTTGTAAAGATAACGAGACTTGAGTCCCAATCGTTCGTCTCTGGGAGACGTTTATGCAAATCTGAAATCGATCTTTTTCGCTCTACTTGTTTAAAATTGCACGCCAGTTTCTAATCGTTGGATCAATGTTTGGCCACTTCCATTATAAACCATAATTACATGCGCATGTGTTAGATAGATGACAAATGTGAAAGTGTGAGTTTCAATAAGCATGATTCTAGTTATGTGGTGGTTGTTTATGGAAAATGCGCTAATAGTTAGATCCTCAATATTTTCAGCTACCGACATGCTGGTTGCAATAGATAATAATTAAAAGCATGCAACTTTAATCACACAAAATATATATTGCAATAAGCTCATGGTGATTCTCAACATATATATATATAAAGGATCTTTCATTCATTCATCATGGTGTTTGCAACATGGAACTCTTGGAAAGCTTATAGAGGAAAGCTTGAAAACATCAATCTAGCTAACAGAAAATGATCGCATACAGGAATCTATGGGGGGATTTTGCATGCATCATTGGGGGAGAATAAAGAGCTATACTACTAAGCAGTAATAAAAGCATGTAAACTATGAAGAACTAGCCACTAATCTAACAAAAATAAGGGCATTCAGAGGTGGGCTCCGATAGCCTTTGAATGGTTGGGAGGAGAAGGAGGGGTGGCCAATGGTGCTTAGGCCGGCCCTTGGAGAGAGATTGGGAAGGTGATCCAGCATCCTGGCAAGGAGATGGTGGTGCTACTCGTGGAGATGGAGTGGAGGTGAATGTAGCTAACCTAAATGGAACCAAGTGTGAATGAAGCCAAGAAAATGGATGGGTGCAAATGGCCACTCTCTAGAGAAGTATGGAACTCTCTAGAGAGGGCTCCAAGAGTGGCCGGCCAAGGTAGTTTTTAGATCCACCAAAAGTGGATCTAAGAATTGAATGGCTCTTAGTTGCTAATTTTGGCAACCAAGAGTGGCGCCACCTTGAAGAGGGTTCTAGAGAACTCTAGATGGGCGTGTGTGTGTGTGTGTGTGTGTGTGTGTGGCCGTGCCCTATGTGGCTAAGTGGTCCAGGTTAGGTCCTAAGGGGTTTGGGTTGGTGTAGGTCTGAAATTAGGGTTACAAACCCTAATTGCTAAGGGGAAAATGCAATTAAACTTAACACAAGTTTAATTGAATGATTGTGAACCTAATTGAGAGTGAAATAACTCAATTAGGTTGGGCTTAGGTCAATTGGACTCTCACTGAGTCCAATTGGACTTGTATGGGTTGAGATCTGAGCTCAATTGGACCCTATGAGTCCAATTGACTAGGCAATGGTAATTGACTATAATATAAGTCAATTAGGTTTAGTGAGGACCTAATTAGGTCCTTAAGGAGGTCTAGAGGTGATGTACTAGGGTTGGGATACCTTAATTTAGGTTCCTAGGCGGTTAGAATTAGGTTTAGGGAGCTAGAGATCCAAGATCAAGGCTTGGATCTCAAAACAGGAACTGGAGAGCAGTTCCAGACGTCTAATAAAAATATCAGATGACTTACACTCAAAAATCAAAAGTCTAGACTTCAATTCTGGACGTCTAATCAAAGTCAGGAAGGATTCTAGGTTTTGTTTTGGGTATTCTACAGAAATTGGACGTCTGACCAAATGTCTGGACGTCTAATAATACTGCAGAAGTGGATTTAAGGTGTGCAAGAGTTGGTTAAGGGTTCTGGACATCCAGATAGAGGTTGGAATTAGGGTTTTAAGGTTTCCTAGGGTGTGGTGACCTAATCTAAGGGTGGCTAAGGCTTGGGGAAGCTTCTAGGCTATCATAGGGCTAGGATGGTCCTAAGTTCTTCATATTTTACTGCTTTATTCCTACTTAATAGAATAGCATACCTTAACTCCCTTACATTATTATCTACTACATCTAATCTAGGTCTTCTGCTCTAGCTCTGCTGCAACACCAGTTATTCCAACTTCAGATCTACCTTCTGGTCAGCTTATTACCTATAATTGTCATAATGCACCTAATTAGTACATTATCACATTATTTTATGCATAGCTAAAAGAAAGCAGTAAAGATGCAAATAATGCTTATGCATGCATAAATTATCCTAACTTATGTTAAGTCCTAGCCTAATTTACATCAATTAAGACATATGATTGCTGCGCAATTAGTCGTTAAGCTAAGATTTGACCCTAATCACTTCTTGTCAGACCCAATAGCTATTTGAGCCTCAAGATTCCATTCCCGTAATGATTTTTATTTCCAGACGTCCAAACTTACTGCCAAACATCCGATCTGTCGTCTATGCAACTTAATACTAAAACCCTGTTTCGATCTTACGAAAACAAGAAGAGAACCACCTTAGGATTAGACGTCTAATTATAAATCCATACTTCTTATAATTGAATCTTAGACATCCGTCTTGATCCAACTCAATCCAGATCTTCTACCCTTCTAGATCAGATGATGTCCCAGATGTCTGACCTTAGAACAAGATGTCTGATAACCCTGTCAAAATCATTAATGACCCTGATTTCGGCATGTTTTGCCTTGGATTTCTTCCCAACGGCTATAGAAGCCTTTCAAGGCCTTCTAAACCCTTCTTAGGGCCTCTATAAATAGAGGGGCACTCTTCCTTTGTTAAATATAACAAGAAACACTACTTCCACTCATATTATGTTCAAAAGAAGAAATGAATCACCTAGAAGTGTTGTTGCTCTCCAAACCCTTATCCACACTCTTGAGAGCATCATCCTTGCTATGCACTCGCTCTCCCGCCTACGAATATAAGAGCGTCGTAGTGCCATTGCATGGTTCACGCACCCCGCGTTGCCAGCCAACGCACTTCCATCAAAGGGAAGTTTCAACCACGCTCCATCTCACCTTTTTCTGCATCTCTATTTCTAGTTCTTGTTATTTTTCTAGTTCATGTTCTAGTTAGTTCTAGTTGTAATTTGACTCTTTTCTAATAGTAATAAAAGTTTGATTTCCATTTATATTATGTGCATTCCCTACTTCTCACCCCCTTTAATCTAATTGCCTGATTTGATTTCCTTCTTCTCATTCCCTTCTTATTAGTTAGATCATATTTGCTTTGTGTCTTGCATTTACTTAGATAAATTCGGTGCCTTCCAGTGTTCGACCTGGACTCACAAAGTTTCAGTTATTTTTATTTTTGTTATCGAAAAAATCACACTACAACGAATGTTTTATTACTTAGCAGTTTCTTCGAATCAACCACCATCTCAACGTTTAAGTCTCATATGGCCTATATAAGTTGAGGTTGCTCAAGTGGAAGGGGTTACGCATTCTAAGATAGGAGAGAAGAGAGAAATTTCTTGTATCGATGAAAGCCAATAGTGAATTCTGAGAATATCACACTCTCCCCAGACCACTACAAGAAAGAACGTTACTCGCGACGGTTACAAGCTGTCGTGAAAAGCCTATTAACCATCCCCATTTGGTGTCGCGGAAAAATGCGAAGGAAAAGCACATTTCCAACAGTTACACATTGCAATCATCTCAAATATTAAAAGACTATTGTGTCATGATTAGGGATTGATCGCAACGTTTCACAACCGACTTCAAAACACATTAGCATCGTTTTACAAAAAATCATTGCGAAAGTACCTATAACAAAAGTACATATATATGTTTTCAGATTCTATCGTTCTAGTTTCTCTTGATTGTAAAGTCTACCATGTTGGGCAATACCAATGTCTCTTTTCCTTACAGAGAAAACAAGAGTCAATCTCCATTTGAGTTAGTTTATTATGATATTTGGGTCCCTTGTCAAATAAATCGCCGATTTGTTTTAATGTATTTTGTCATTTTCGTGGATGATCATAGTCGTTTATCCTGGGTTTTTTTTGTTAAAGGATCAATCAGATATTACCATAGTAGTGCTAAAGATTTTAATGAGGTTCAAAATTGCTATTCTACTTGCATTAGAATTTTTTGTAGTGATAATGCACTTGAGTTTATGCAAAGACATGTTCATGAGTTTTTGGCAAAAAATGACACCCTTCATTAGACTTCTTGTGCCTACTCTTTCCAACAAAAAGGTGTGGCTGAATGCAATCATCGCCATATTCTTGCTGTGGCTTGAACTTTACTCATCACTATGAAAGTTCCTAAGCATTTCAGGGGGGATGCAATACTTACTACTACTTATCTTATTAATAGGGCTTCGTCTTCTATTCATAATGGAGATACACCCTTTACTCTCATTAAACTCGATGTTGATCTCTTTGCTTTACTACTGCAAATTTTTGGATATATGTATTTTGTTCATTTATTTGGGGTGGGTGACAAGCTTTCCTTAATAAAATGTAACAAAATCTAGGTTCTGAGTCATTTTGGAGTAACTCGGGTCAATTCAAACCCATTTGCATAAATTGGATTCAAATCGAGTCAAAATGCCTCGTAAAACATGAAGAAACATGTGTTTTTGGTCAAACCTTAGTTAGACCTTATGAAAAGGGGGTCATAAGTGATATCATTGGATTCCTCTCATCGCAAGCTTTCCAACGATGCTTCTTTCACGTGAATCCAATCTATATAGCTCAAGTTATGCCAAAAAGAAGCTGAAAATGATATAAATGTAAAGCTAACCAAAACTTTGGGTTCTTTTTGCAAAACCCCCACTTTCCTAACCCAAATCATAATTGTGGGTCTATATAAAGGGAGCATTCGGGTTTGGAGGTGCCACAAACTTCAAATCTAGTCCAAAATTAAGTTGAGGTGAAGAAGAGAGCGAAAAGGAAAGAAGAAAATGGAACGTAAGGGCCTATTCGCAATCTCTGATGGCGGGAAAATTCCTACCACAATTTTCACAGTTGCACGATGGAGAGCGTGCGAGCAACGCATGAGGAGCGGCATGTGCACGCGCATAAGTGTGTGACAACCAGTTCAAGCCTGATTCGTGTACCTTCACGTATTTTGGCTGATTTGGGGCCTCCCCAACCTTTGTCTTTTGCAAATAAAGTATCATTGGAATCATCTTGACAAGTACTACAAGTTTATGGTCTTCAATTCACCTTTTCGATACCATTTCATGCATTTGAAATTCAAACAATGTCTTATGTGATTTTTGACTTGGTCCTTAGTGTGTATGGCCTAGGGGACCCACCAGGAGTGGCCACAAATATCAAGGAAGGCTACACTTCCCCAAACTTGGTGCATACGGTTCAAAGCCACCGTGACTCCCCAGTGGTGTTAAGTAGAGTAGTCTCCCTATTTCTCCCATTTTCGGTACGCCTTGCATATGCTTGACACATTTCTTTGATTTTTTTCGCATTATTCCTTGTTTAGCATGCGTTCTTACTTCTTTCTGAGTTTAGAACCCTTGTGGGAGTGTTTTATTATTTTAGGTACTCAAATATTTAAATATGTGACGCATTCATTTCTTGAACAACAAATGAGATTAATTGAATTACCCCAAGATGATACCTAGGTTTTAAGTGGTGATTTTTAGATCAATTTGAAGATGCACTAAAGTGGGGGTGATTAGTGCACTCTATTGATATTATAAAATTTTTGTGCTAAATATAAACAATGCACAAAATGAACACCACAATGAACACTGATTTTTAGGTGAAACTTCTAATGGAGAAAAACTACCACCTAAATCACTCAACTTGGGATTTTTCGATCGTTAAGGTGGTCAACAACACACTAACCACACTACTTCAACGAGGGTGGTCTACCTCATATTACAAATCCCTCTCTAGTCCCCATTAGAGAGTTTTACCCTTCTGAATGGAAGAAATGGAGATCCGACAGATCGGATACCCAATTACAATAGCAAATAAGAAGGAAATCAAATACACCCAAGAACCTATGGAGCCAAAAGACTGAGGAATTTCTAGGCTACTAAGGTTCTAGTTAATGCACCTTGATAAGATGTCTTGACGATGAGTGGAAGCTTAGGGCAGTTGTCTCTTTAGTTTAGTTGTAAGAGTAGAGAGTAATAGAACACAAATGAGAGAGTAGAGAGCTCTTTTTAGTGGGCACTTAAGATTTTTGTGTATGTAGGTGCTAACCTTTCTTTAAAGTGTTGTACTATGTTTGTATAGGTCATGGGGTGGTCATAGTATGCACAAATAGGGTCTTATGGCCGTTGAAAAGACAATTTTTGTTTTCTATTTAGTTTTGGACATAAAATATCGTATCATTGTATTTGTTTGCATGGTAGAAAATCGCTTTTCAAAATAATTAAAATTAACCACTCAAAAGAGTGAGTTGTCTCCAAAGGGAGGTACGTGCTGGTTAACACTCGTACAAGTTGAAATAAAATTTTCACGGATGATTAATCGAAGAAATCAAGTCGAAACCTCTTTAAGTTAGGCTAACAATGATAAGTAATGTTGAAATCATCTTTATGCAATATAAAAGGGGGTTCCATGTAATGTGCACTACAATAAAATAACAATACTCTCCTCACAATGGCACTTGAATGTAAATACAAATAAAGCTTCTCCTATAGCAAGATTCTTCCAAGAATTGAATGAAAATCCACGGTTAAGAGATTGGTTTGAATTGATTTGTCAAATAAGTCAAACCATGGAGGGGATTCTCATAAATTCACTAGAATAATGAAATCAGAAAAATGAAAGTTCACAATGGCATGAGTCGTAATAACTAATTGAGGCAAAAACAGGGGAAAGCCTTCCCCTTGCTCGCACGAGCGAAGGAGGAGATGGCCGGAGGCGTAAAGCTCGCCGGAGATGGAGTGGAGTGAAGCTGATCTGATGGTGGTCGCGGCGAGGTGTGGGGTGGACGGAGCTCGCCAAATGACTGAGATGAAGGTGGTGAGTGGCGGTGGCTGCTGCTATTGTTGGAGCTCATGGAGAGGAGAGCTCCACGTTCGCTTAGCTGCTCTACGGGAGGTAAGTGGCCACACGTTGACAGGCGCATAAGGGAGCAACGGTGGAGGGGGGCACTGGCCCAGGTGGGCGTGGGTGCAAGGGGGCACTGCTAGGGCGACACGTGGAGGTCGGAAAACGCACTGGGCGCACGTGTGCAAGAGGAGGAATGACTTGTGGCTGCTTACTACTGCATGCAGGAAGAAGCCGACGAGGGGCCGTTCAACGAGGGGCATGGAGTGGAGTGGGCGACGGTGGTGCTGGTGTGATCGGTTCTCTTGAGGGGTAATAGGGAAAATAGAGGAAGAAGAATGAGGGAAGGAGAAGAAGGAAAGAAAAAGACAAGGAAGAAGAGGCGATGGAAAAGGTGGTGTTGTGCGGTGGAAGCTTGAGGAGGATGGTGGTGCAGGCGGAGAGCGACCGGTGTGTGCAGAGGAAGGTGAGGATGCATGGTGGATGTTGCAATGTTGATGATAAATCGCGGTGGGGGATTAACACAGTAACAATATTTGTGTGGCCACCAGAGGCACACACACACAGTGATAGTTGAGTCCACTGGCTTGGTGTGTCGGTTGATAACACTGCATCTTGGGGTGATAATTCTGTTAAATAGGGTCCATCTTAAGAATAAAAGGCACGGATAACACAACATAAGTAGAATGGAAGCATTGCATGCATCATATGTCAAGATTGCTTATAAAATAGTATTAATGACCATTTGTATGAGCACTTGTCAAAGAAAGCCTCAGATGAGCAATTGGACTGCACTGATGGATTCAAAACGACGAATGGAGTCCAACAGACTCGAAATCGGCCAAATCTGACATCCAGAGCTCCCACAATGGGCCCAAGAAGTTCTGACCGTTGATCTGATGATCAATGGCCATGGGGCTGCCACGTGTCAGCCTCACCGTGCCTGCATCCGCCCTTCCGCAAACAGCACACCCCCGCTTCTTCCACCAAGGGATGCATCTCGATCGTTGATCCTCCATCGCATGGCTCCGCAGCGCCCCACGCTCGCGTGCCTCGCCTCCTCCACGTGACAATCCAACCTGGTAGCACAGCGGGCTGCACGCTGTTCGTGAAGGCAGCAGCGAGCATTCGAGACCCCGCGCCCTGCCTAATTCGCTGTTCGAGCGGGCCCAGCTGATTAAGGCCATAGATCCGTACGCGAACGATGACGATCGCGCCACGCGACGCATCCTTAGGCAGCGATCAGCCACGCGTGCGCACACGCCGATCGACAACGCCCGCGGGCACGCGCACTCAAGGCGTGATCCGAGCACGCACGTGCAAAGACCTCAACCGTCCGATCTTCGATCGGACGGCTCTCATGCCATGCCTACAGATCGAGTGCGAGGAAGAACGGCTGCGGACGAGCGACCGGCGGGCAGGGGGCTTCACCAACGTTTTGGGAAGGGTTTTAGTGACGTCCCGGACGTCGGGACGTCACTACGTCCGGGACGTCACTAAAACCCCTTCTTCATTTGGAAAGCCTTCTCCCTATTTAAACCCCTTCCAACCACCCATTCAAGGCATTCACTCCACTTGCAACTACTCTACCCCTCTCCTAGCTACCTTTAAGCCCTTTTGTAATCAACGGAGACGACAAGTCGCCGACGGAGCCTTCTCCACCATCGTGGCTGCCTCGCCGCCCTCCCTCTCTCTCTCTTTCTTCCCTTCTTTTAAGCTTTACTTTACTTATGTTTAAGCATGTATCTAATGTTGTAATTCATGAACTAAAGCTGCATGATTAATGAAGTTGTTTTCTATTCAGTTGCTTGCACTATTTTCTATTTAAATTGCATGTTACAAATGAAACAACTCTAACCCTAATCTCTCTCTCTCGCTTTTCACCCGCGCCTTTTCATAAGCAAAACCCCGCGATTTTCGTGACAATAAGTGACAAGAAAAATTCGATTTTCATGCCTCCTTGAGATCGACACTGGGACTCACATCCGTTTCTTTACTTCAAAACCGACGTCGCAAGTGCAAACTATAATGACACTTCTAAACACACACGCACGAACGCATGTCAGTTTTTTGCGCCGTTGCTGGGGAGGCAACGGATTTGTTTTGTCACTTCCATTTTTACATCCATTCTCACATCATTTAACGCCTTGTCTCCATTTACTTGATGGTTACAGGAATTCGGCGCTTGGACGGCGAAGCAGCGCAACCCATGACAGTAACAAGGGAGTAGGCACAACAAGGACCGATAGTGAGTAGTTCTTCACTCATGACTGTTTGCTTGCTTGAAAAGCTAAAAAAATTGTAAAATTGAAAAAAAATTAGCGTGGGGTATGATTACCTAACCCACATCCATAACACATCACCCAGCAAAAAAAAAATGTACACTCTAACATTCTGAATAAATTCTTGGAGTGTTCTTTTCTCTTTTTGAGTGGTGTTTGCGAAGCCACCGTGGATTGACTTGGGCCTCACCACTCAACCCTAAAAATGACTCATCTAATAGAAGCTTCATGATCATTAGGATGAGTACATTAGGGTTTTAGAGCCTCTACACAATAAAAGGAAATCTACTTTCACCAAATTGTGTGTAAAACATGACGTGACTACTGAAACTTGTCTGAAAATATTAAGACACGTCAACCCTAAAAGACACTAAAGTAAGGATAAAACACTAAAAGACACCACATCTTGAAAAAAAATCCTTGCTTGAAAACCATGTTTTGATAGAAGCACACACCCTGAAAGTGGAAAATTAAGAGGTACCACCCCAATCAACGCCTCATCACATAACCCTAGCACAAGCACTATCCTAGCCCTTTAAAAACTGAGTAGACGTGCCCTAGGCAGGTCTAAGTTAAGTCTCGAGAGGTGAGGTTTTGTTCGCTGGGCACTTGGCTTTCATTCCCTTGGTAGAATCTGGTGACTAGGCTGCGGGGCAGAATCAAATGACTGCGGTTGTGGGGTCTACAGAACCGGTGGCGTAAGACAAAGGAAGAACCTTTCCTGCAATCCCCTCGTAATCAATCTAGCCAAATTAGCTTTGGGAAGGGGAGTCCAGTGCTTACGGACTTAATCACCCTTTTTGTAATTTCTAGGTCTCCTAAGGAAATACACCATAAGGACTAAGCTTGTTTGCTTGATTGAACACACATTTCTCGTATCTGTCGCTCTCCGCATCCCCTCCTGTTCTTCTCTAGTGTATGCACGAGAGATGCTCACTACATCCCGAGTTGTTCATTTTAGGATGGGAATCTAGGCGACTTGATTCTGTTAGAAACATGGCTGAACCTAGGGTAGATGAGGTTGAGGATCAACCCCCACCAGACACAATGGCCATCATCCAAGCCCAGATTAATGCAAACCACCAGCTTCAGCAACAACAGATCCATACCATCATGCAAGCCATACACCGGTTACAAAACCCACAAGGGCAACCACCACCACCTTTCCAAGGCCCACAAGGGCAATCGCCACTTGATGTACCACCATTTCAGGATCAACCGAGGCCCCTCCGCGATTTCTACAATCCTTCTGCTATTAGAGTCGAACCACACCTTAGGATCCCCGAAGGGGGAGATGATTTTGAGCTAAAACCAAATGTCTTAAGTCTGATCCAGAGCCACTTCCATCGAAGCTCAAATGAGGACCCCTTCCAGCACCTAGAGGATCTTGACCGAATAGCACGAACTATGAAACCTAGGAACATTAGCCTTGACATTGTTCAAATTAAGATGTTCCCCTTCTCGTTGAGAGACAAGGCTTCTCACTGGCTTAGAACCCTAGGTAGACCCATCATCACATGGGAAGAACTGAGGCATGCATTTCTAAAGAAATTCTTCCCCATAGGAAAGACCAATGCCCTCAGAAGAGCTATTACCACCTTCACACTCTAGGGTGGGGAACAGTTCCATGAGGCGTGGGAAAGATTTAATGAACTCTTGAGGAAATGCCCACACCACGAAGTACCAAGGTGGCAATTGGCCCAGATTTTCTACCACGGTTTGGACAGCAGCCTACGGAACTTTGTCGATGCCTCATGCAGGGGGAACCTCCTGAACAAAGACGAGGAGAGCGCGTTTGAGCTCTTTGAGTCTATGAGAGAAAATTCGCTCAACAATGCCTCCATGACCCAGTTTAATCGATCCAGTCAACCCCGTGGCGGGATTTATGAGGTACAAGCAAATTCTGGAATGGTTGACATGTACATCATTGCCAAGAAACTAGATCGAGTGGAATTGGTGAACAAAAAGATTGATGAGCTACTGAACCAGATCAGGAATCCATTACAGACCTTCTCCCTAGCAAAGGGAGCACATAATGTTGACCTGGTCCAGCTCTTAAGCCAACTGAACCTGGAATAACCCCAGACCACGTTCCAAGGAAGGACCTTTGCTCCCTCAACCCTTGATTACTCTCTGCCCTCCCCATCGACATCTGCTATCCTTGAAGATGTGCAAGCTGTCCAAGGTTATGCTAAACCAGACTCTTTCTCCAACAATTACAACACCGGCTGGCATAATCACCCCAACTTTGGTTGGACGAACCAGAAACCACCGCAATTCCAAAACCAGCCCAGGCCAAATCAGCAGCCAAACTTGCCCCCTATCAGCAAGGACCACCAGTTAGACCCCTATATAATCAAAATAGGGCAGCCCCTCCCCCACAAAACCAAATGGACACCCTAATAAAGATGATGGCTGAAATGAACCAGAAACATCAAGAGGAAATGGCCTCAGTAAAGGGAAAATTAAGCCAACTTTTAGACTGTAAACAATAAGGATCCCAACCTTCCCAGCCACAACTGAACTCGCGAAACATAATTAATAGAGGCCCCAATTCGCAAGGGTTCCAGGGTAATCCCGGGCAGGCCCACATGGTCCAGCCAGCCCCACAAACACCCCCTGGGTTTGGTGCTTCATCCTCCTCGTCTTCTCCAGGATCGCCCCATGGTCCCAATGCCTCTACGAATGTGGTAACCTTGAGAAGCGGCACCAAAACCCAGGATCCCAAATGGCCGACTCTCCCTAAGACCTCACCCGCTGAAATACCCGGCTCAAAAGAGGCACCAGAAAAACCCAAGGACCCAGAAATAGACCCGATCCATGTTCAGACACCCTACCCTGAGGCCTTGGAGACAATCAAGAAGAAGAAAAATGTTGTGGAAACTGAGGAGCTTTTGGAGATCTTTAAGCAAGTACAGACTAATATTCCGCTCCTCAAAGCCGTTAAGCACATCCCGGCTTACGCCAAGTTTTTAAAGGGTGCCTGTACACCCAAACGTAAGCCAAGACCTCAAGCACCTAGGAAGGTTGTGCTCTCTGAACAAGCAAGTTCCATAATATCAAGCAACCTTCCGCTCAAGCGAACTGACCCAGGAGCACCCCTGATCTCTTGCAATATCGAGGACATGACATTTGATAGAGCGCTCCTAGACTTAGGTGCTTCTATCAATCTAATTCCAACAACCCTGTACCACCAATTTGGTTTCGGAGAGTTGACACCCACACCTGTCACCATCCAGCTGGCTGATAGATCTGTAAAGACCCCGAAGGGGGTTGTCGAGGACGTGATTGTGCGGTCAAGGACTTCTATTTCCCGGTCAACTTCTTGGTGCTTGACATGGAAGTCCCTGAAAAATTACAGAACACACCCATAATCTTAGGCAGATCATTCTTAGCTATGGCTAAGGCAAACATTGATTGTGACACGGGATGTATGGAAATCGCCTTCGGAGACAAGAAAATGCAATTGGATATCTTCCGGGTGACAAAGTCTTTTGATTGCGATTGTGTTGAGGAACATGATCTCGTGGAAACTCTGGTCGAGGAATGCCTCACCCTTAGTTCTGTCTCTGACCACCAAGCCTGTAACGACTGTTCTGACCCGTCACCATCGCTACCCGTGGACCTCTGTAAGGTTGATTACCATCAAACAACACCATTTGAGGAAATCGATGTTGATCAACTCCCGCCTTTCCCTTTTCCGTCAACCGTTGTTCCACCCGCACCCGAACTTAAGCCACTACCCGAGAATCTCAAGTATGTCTTCCTGGGACCTGACCAGACCTTCCCTGTGATTATTAATTCTCATCTAACCAAGGATCAGGAACTCAGGTTGACCGCGACCCTTTCAAAACATCGGGCTGCCATTGATTGGACCATTTTTGACTTGAGAGGAATTAGCCCCACCTATTGCACCCATAAGATTTACCTGGAAGACTGAGCACGACCCTCCCGCCAGATGCAAAGACGATTAAACCCAAACATGCGGGAGGTCGTTAAGAAAGAAATTATCAAGTGGCTTGACGCCGACATCATCTATCCTATCTCCGATAGCCCCTGGGTGAGCCCCACTCAAGTGGTTCCAAAGAAAGCCGGGCTCACCGTTGTCACCAATGATCATGGCGAATCCATCCCCACCCGCACCACCACCGCATGGCAGGTGTGTATTGATTATAGGAAGCTCAATGAAGCCACTAAGAAGAATCATTTCCCCTTGCCATTCATTGACCAGATCCTTGAAAGATTGGCAGGGCAAAAGTATTTTTGCTTCCTGGATGGATATTCAGGATATAACCAAGTCGCAATTGCTCCGGAAGATCAAGAAAAGACCACATTCACTTGCCCGTAAGGCACGTTTGCATTCCGTCGAATGTTGTTCGGGTTATGCAATGCACCTACTGTAACGACCCGGTTCCTGAGCCCCTATGAGACACGAGAACCGGACCGACTCAACTAATCCCAAGACCTAGTCGTCCAACGAGGAAGTAACCAAAAGAACAGTAAAATAAACCACATTCAACATGAATATAACTAACAGTAAGAAAATACAGCAGCAAGGAAAGAAACTACTACAGTAATACCACCACAACAGTAGAACAACATTCATAACTAAATATGAACTGCAGGTAAAGAAAAGTACAGCGGAAACAAGAACTACTCACTATAACGCAACAAAGAGGTACAAGAAACAGCGGTAACTCTACTGGACCCTACTCGGCCCAGCGTCCACTGCAGCCGCTGACCCTGGCTGCTCAACACCTGGTCCTGAAAGATAACGAGTGTAACACGTCAGCAAAACGCTGAGTAGAGTGGCAACTAAAACTAAAGAAACAGTAGAGTGTACAGTAGCTGTTAAGTTCTGTTACTTTCTTTATTTAAGTCTTTTAATTATCTCACGATTTATCTATTTCTCAGATCTTTCACTTGATCTCGAATGTTCCTCGTGGGAACGATCTTGATTGCAGTCTTTTCCGAACAGTAGAAGTAGCACGTGGTGCTCTCCTGGCCGGGAGAGTCCCCCGTGGTGATCCTACTCTCAGTCAACCACCCCAAGGTTACTGACAGACGTAACGGTGACTACGGCACGCGCGATAAATGCACGGGTAGCTAACCCGCACTAGCACGCGGTCAGTCGTTTCCGTTAACGGGTGCGCCCAAAGCACAGCATGGAACTAGTACAGGGCAGAGCCCTCTCAGTAACAGGGGTCCAACCCCTCCACAGTAACCAAACAGGGGCCTTGCCCCTCCACAGTCCGCGCACCCTCGCCTGACTACCCTGGTTTGCCCCAGTGGGCCTAACAAGTCGGTGTGGGAGGCTAGCAGAACCCCGGGGCCTGTGGGGTAGCTAGTACCTCCCTACACTATTAGGTCTCCTCGGTACTACGTACACGAGGGCCAGCAAGTCGGTACAGAGTGGCCAGTCCTAACCCTGGGTCCCTGGGGCGACTGGCTCCGCTCTGCACTAAACAGGGGGACAGTCGCTCTCCTTGGTACTCCGTACTCAAGGGCCAGCTCACTTCCCCAATTCTATTCCATTCACTTTCCAGGAGTTCTACTCCTACTTCCCCGTAGGGTTCCAGCTCAGAACGTTTAAGTTTCACCTTCCAGTTTCACGTTATCACAATCCATGTTCTCAAACACGTTTATTTATTCAACAGGCAGCTGTTAATTCAATTACAGGCAGCTATTTGTTCCTTTCCATTTTTCCAAGACTGTAGTATTCATCTGTTCCACTAGTTTTCCCGTCCTAGGATTCATGCCGTATCCTAGAATCTATCATACAATCTAGTTTTCCAGCCCTAGGATTCATGCAACACCTAGGATCTATCATTCAATCTGTTTTTCATTCCTAGGATTCATGCAATGTCCTAGGTTCTATTTATGATTCCACAATTTAACAGGTTATACTTAAAAGCCACTCTACCAGGTACGACGGGAGTAATGGGGGCGTGATCGGGAATCCTGCGTGCCTCCGTGACCCCCAAGACTACAACGGAACGAGGTCCTATCACAAGGATCAAACACAAGGAGTGTCTCAGAACAGTGTATAGCTACTGTAGACGGGTAGAGGATTTAATTCCGGAAATGACGCAACTCAAAACGCGGAAAACGGAACCCGAACGGGCCCTCAACGGGTCGAAAACGATGACACTATGCAAAATCAGACGTCTGGAACTTCTTCCAGACGTCTTAAAAAGTGGATCAGAGAATTACCTTGTTCTGCGTGGTTTCTCAGACGTCCAGAAGCCTGCGGGGACGTCTGGCCTAATTCCCAGACGTCCGATGGTCACCCTGGACGTCTGTAGGTCTCTCCCGCCGTCTGGTACTATAGCCAGACGTCTGATTCGCGTTTGATGGCGAATCACCGAGCCTGCGCGCACCTTACTCTCTCTCTCAGTACGGTCAGTCGATAGGAAGGAAGAAGATGGAAGAACTCACCTTTCGGACGTCTGGATGGTCTTCCAGACGTCGCCCCCGCCGTCTGGCTATCAGCCCAGACGTCTGATTCTGGAAATGTTTCCAGAATCAGGCCGCGACTCGCCCTCCGCTCGCGACGCCACGCCTCGTCGCACCTCGTGCGCCTGCTACTCGGACCGCAGCAGTCCCCCCCACGTCGCACCGCGCCCGTTGCGCTCCCCACCGGCCGGCCCTGGCAGCCCCGGCGAGCTCGCCCTCACGGCTGAGCACCGCTCTCGCACGCAGCACCTCCTCCGCACTCACTACGGCCGCCGCTGCCGCTGCAACCTCGCGCTCGCTCTCGCGCTCACTGGCTGAAGGAGAAGAGGAAGGAGACGGTGGTGACGGAAGAGCGCGTGGCCTTTTAAGGCCGCGCGAGGAGGAGAGAGAAGGAGCGCGGCAGGGGAATCTGCAACCGCAGAAGGAATAAGCGAATATGTAGGTCTGCGCGCTCAGGTGCGCAGACGACCCGCGCGTGTCAAAGATAACAGATTTCCAGACGTCTGGCAACGATCCCAGACGTCTTATACGACGTCTGGAAGTGATTCCAGACGTCTGGTCCGACTACCAGATGTCTTAAAATACGTCTGGGGCACGCGTTCATAACACGTACTACCTTCCAGCATTGCATGCTAGCCATTTTTTTAGAAATGGTGGGTGAATAATTAGAGATCTTTATGGATGATTTCTCTGTATGTGGGAATTCATTCGACCATTGTCTGAGCAACTTGGAGAAAATCCTGAAACGATGTATCGAGGTTAATCTGGTGTTAAGTTGGGAAAAGAGCCATTTTATGGTTCAAGAAGGAATTATCCTCGGTCACATCGTATCGCATAGGGGCATTGAGGTGGATCGAGCTAAGATTGATTTGATTTCCAAACTCCCTTCGCCTAGCTCGGTTCGGCAGATTCGCTCATTTCTAGGACACGTTGGCTTCTACCGAAGGTTCATTAAAGACTTCTCCAAGCTTTCCAAACCCTTAACCGACCTTCTGGCCAACGACGCCATATTTCTGATTGCATCCAGGCTTATCACACCTTCCAGGACTTAGTCTCCACAGCCCCTGTACTTCAGCCCCCAGATTGGTCCCAGGACTTTGAGATTATGTGTGATGCATCAGATTTTGCCATAGGCGCCGTCCTGGGACAAAGACAAGACAAGAAACGTGTGGTGATCCACTACGCGAGTAAAACGTTGGACGAGGCCCAACGAAATTATATGGTCACAAAGAAAGAATTGCTTGCTGTAGTCTTCGGACTTGAGAAGTTCCGACCTTACTTGCTGGGATCCCACGTGACCATCTATACTAACCATTCAGCCATCCGACACCTGTTGGCAAAAAAGGATGCGAAACCCAGGCTCATCAGATGGATCCTGCTCTTGCAGGAATTTGACCTGGAAATCCGCGACGAAGCTGGATCAAAGAATGTGGTGGCTGACCACTTGTCTAGACTTCACCCAGACCACATTGGACCCTCCCTGCCTTTATCTGACACCTTCCCCGATGAACACATTCTGGCTGTGCAAGAGAAGAGACTGCCTTGGTATGCTGACTATGTCAACTACCTAGTTGTAGGACAAACCCCGCACAGCTAGTCTAGACAGCAACGGGACAGGTTCTTAGCTAAGGCCAAGCACTATTTCTGGGATGATCCCATGTCGTTTCGCCTCTGTGCCGACCAGATCGTCAGGAGGTGTATCCCCAAGAATGAAGTTCAAAGTGTGCTTTCATTCTGTCATGACCATGCTTGTGGTGGCCACTTCTCTGGAAAGAAAATGGCTGCGAAGGTTCTGTAGTCTGGATTTTACTGGCCTTCCTGTTTAAGGATGCACACAACTTTGCCAAGACTTGCTCACGCTGCCAAACGCTGGGGACCATGACCAGGAAAGATATGATGCCCCTCCAGCCTATCTTGATTGTCGAAATCTTTGACGTTTGGGGTATCGATTTTATGAGCCCCTTCCCACCATCCAACGGCTTTGAGTACATCCTAATCTCGGGAGACTATGTTTCTAAATGGATTGAAGCCGTAGCCACCCGCCGATGCGATCACGGGACTATCATGGACTTTGTTAAGCAGAACATCTTTTCCCAGTTTGGAATACCAAAGGCCATGATCAGTGATGGTGGAAGTCATTTTATTCATTCCCAATTCCGTGCCCTACTTAGAAAATATAGGGTTAACCACCGCATTGCTACCCCGTATCATCCGCAAACAAATGGGAAAACCGAGGCCTCAAATAGACAAATGAAGAACATTTTACAAAAGACTGTGAGACCTGATAGGAAAGACTGGTCCACACGACTAGATGATGCCCTATGAGCATACAGGACCGCTTTCAAGACCCCGATAGGCATGTCGCCTTATTGCCTGGTCTTTAGCAAGGCCTGCCATCTTCCTGTCGAATTGGAACACCGGTATTAGTGGGCTGTCAAGCAACGTAACATGGATTCCCAGTTAGCCGATGCGCAGAGGACGCTCCAACTCTCTGAGCTCGAAGAAATTCGTCGGGACACCTTTGAGAATAGTCGACTGTATAAGGAGAAAATGAAAGCCATCCACGACCGACTCATCCATAGAAAGACCTTTAAGCCTAACCAGCAAGTCTGGCTGTTCAATGCCCGCCTAAAACTCTTTCCGGGAAAACTGAGGTCCAAATGGATAGGACCATTTTGGGTGGCTAAGCCTCACTCTAATGGGGTGATTGAAATCGCTGATCCAAACACTGGGCACACTTTTACAGTTAATGGTCAAAGATTGAAACACTTCCTAGCTCAGGTTCCCCCAAAGGAGAGTCACCCACATTGAGGGATGACACGAGGCACCGCCCAGCTGGAGGCGTTAAACTCAACGCTTCCTGGGAGGCAACCCAAAGGATTCAGACTAATCCGGTATTTTACATCTCTCAGGTAATATCTTTTTGAAACCCTATTGCATCCATGTATTTGCCATTGAGGACATTGTCCAACTTAAGCATGGGGGTGGTAAATTGCACGATCCTGAGTTCATTTAATCAGTCTGAATAACATAAAATTAAAAAAATATATTTTAATTTAGGAAGAAACTTAGGCATTAGAAACTTGTCAATAGTGGGAAATAATACAAAAAGAACTTGAACACTTAGACTTTTCAGGCCTTCAGGCTTAATCAGCCCTGGTGTCCGTTAAAATATGGATTTAGCTTCAAATCCTTGCAACCTTAAGCAACTCTAATCCACCTACTAAATAAGGTGATAAGCATACGACTTATCAACTCACCCTCTAACTCAGAAGGACTTTGAGTCTAAGCATCTACACACATTTTTGCACAAACTCACTCCTCGGAGATTTTAACAGAAATTGGGTAGCTAATGCACTCTCTAGGGTGGTATGGCTAGTAAGTTGTCGTGGGTAATAGCCCATTAGCAGGTTGTCCAGAGCCCAGCAATGGGACCACTTCTTCTTCATTGCCTCTAGGTACATTTGAGATCAGGGAAGCCACCTACAAAAAAAAAATAGAGAGAGAAGAAAACAAAATAAACCACACTTCACCACACGAGTATGGCTGGCAAGTGATCGTGGGTAACAGCCCATTAGTTGGTTGTCCAGAGCCCAGCTCAGTAATTGCACAAAAAGAACCAAAACACTTAAGGAAGAAGCAACGAAGTAGTACAAGCCAGGGAGATATACACTGGAAAAATCCTTGTGTTGACCCCAATTAAAACAAACGTAGGGAGAAAGCTACCAATCGAACAAATACACCTTCAGGAAAAATACTTCCTCTTCCAGTCACCTAGGGGCGTAGAAACCCGAAGTCTGTCTGAATTACCGTTGAGTGAGTCTATCACGATCTTCACACTAAGATGCTTAGCACTTAGGGTTTTGACCGAGTTTTGGGTGGGTTGGGTAGCCGTAAAAAGTTGCCAACCCACTCTGAATTCCAAAAAAATCTAAATATATATATATATATACATATGTATATTTACATACATTAAAGTAAGGATTTAGATGATTCATATTTTGGCAGACTCCCAGGCGCTGCTTAGCCTTTGTAGATTAAGATCTTAGTATATTTCCTCCTATTGACAAATGATGAAGTGTCTAAGTAATTACTTCTTAAATTCTGACAGAAAATAAAGGCTAGAATAAACCTTGCTAGGGACTAGTAAGGAGTTAGCATGGGGGTATGATAACACTGCATCTTGGGGTGATAATTCTGTTAAATAGGGCCCATCTTAAGAATAAAAGGCACGGATAACACAACATAAGTAAATGGGAGCATTGCATGCATCATATGTCAATATTATTTATAAAACAGTATGAATGGGCATTTGTATGAGCACTTGTCAAAGCAGGCCTCAGATGACCAATCGGATCACACAGATGGATTCAGAATGACGAACGGAGTCCAACGGACTCGAAATCGGCCAAATCCGACATCCGGAGCTCCCACAATGGGCCCAAGAAGTTCTGACCGTTGATCCGATGATCAATGGCCATGGGGCCACCACGTGTCAGCCTCACCGCGCCCACATCCACCCTTCCGCGCACAGCACGCCCCCACTACTTCCACCAAGGGACGCATCTCGGCCGTTGATCCTCCATCGCACGGCTCTATAGTGCCCCATGCCCATGCGCCTTGCCTCCTCCGTGCGACAATCCAGCCTGGTAGCGCAACAGGCTGCGCGCTGTTCGCGAAGGCAGCGGCGGGCGTTCGAGACCCCGCACGCTGCCTAATTCGCTGTTCGAGTGCGAGCGGCTGATTAAGGCCGTAGATCCACACGCGAACGGTGATGATAGCGCCACGCGGCGCGTCCTCAGGCGGCGATCAGCCATGCACGCGCACATGCCGATCGACAACTCCCGCACGCACGCGCACTCAAGGCGCGATTCGAGCACGCCCGTGCAAAGACCTCAGCCGTCTGATCTTCGATCGAATGGCTCTCATGCCACGCTCATGGATCAAGCACGAGGAAGAATGGCTGCGAACGAGCGATCGACGGGCAAGGGGCTTCACCGACGTTTTGAGAAGGGTTTTAGCGAAGTCCGTCCCGGATGTCACTAAAACCCCTTCTTCATTTGGAAAGCCCTTCTCCCTATTTAAACCCCTTCCAACCATCCATTTAAGGCATTCACTCCACTTGCAACTACTCTACCCCTCTCCTAGCTGCCTTTAAGCTCTTTTGTAATCATCGGAGACGACGAGCCACCGACGGAGCCCTCTCCACCATCGTGGCCGCCTCGCCGCCCTCCCTCTCTCTCCCTTTCTTCCCTTCTTTTAAGTTTTACTTTACTTATGTTTAAGCATGTATCTAATGTTGTAATTCATGAACTAAAGCTGCATGATTAATGAAGTTGTTTTCTATTCCGTTGCTTGCTCTATTTTCTATTTAAATTGCATGTTACAAATGAAACAACTCTAACTCTAATCTCTCTCTCTCTCGCTTTTCACTCGCGCCTTTCACAAGCAAAACCCCGCGATTTCCGTGACAATAAGTGACAAGAAAAATCAGATTTTCACGCCTCCCTTAGACTGACACTCGGACTCACATCCGTTTCTTTACTTCAAAACCGACGTCGCAAGTGCAAACTATAACGACACTTCTAAACACACACGCACGAACGCACGTCATCGATCTGTCACCCCTCCGGCCCACGTTGTGGTGGAGCTCGGCCATGGAGGCCCACGGTGGTGGAATGGACAAGCTCGAAGCTCTACACGGTGGTGGAGTGGGATGATGTCCCTCTTTTGCTCGGTGGAGTGGTCTATCTTATAGCCTATAGGGGGTGGATTTGAATAGGCGTAGCTGGAGCAGATCCCCTTCTCATGGACATTAAGGAGAGCTTTCATGGCTGGAGTGAATGGCCACAGGAGGAGGAAGCAGAGCCATTCCCTGTCGAAGAAGAAGAATAAAATAAAATAAGATATGAGGGTTATTTATGCACAAACGCTTAACTTCTATGTTAAACCAAAACAATGCATGTAATGCACGTAATTGTTTAACTAATCAAATGCATGCTATTCTAAGTCAATTCTATATGCATTTAGATATGAATGCAATGTATAAATTATGCAATCAAGCCAAAAATACAAACTAATTTATTTCCATCCTCATGCATGCTAACTAAATGTTAAAGATATCTTAATGTTTAGGCATTAACATACTTAAGTAGCCCACAAATATGGACTAATCAGTTGTTACTAACAAGTTTACACAAGGTAAATCTCAGTCAGAAAAGATTTCCTAACTGTTAGCCAATAGCAAACGTCTAATTTGATATTCAAACGTCTGATGTGCCTTAGCGGACATCTATCAGAAAATGTAGACATCGAGATTTCATAGCATACGAAGAGAGGGCAAAGTTTGTATAGGTCACTAGACGACGTAAGAAAAGATTAGACGATATATATTGAAATTTCGAATAGAGGGGGGTGAATGGTGCGGTATAAAAAATATGCGAAAATAAAATCAATCACACAAACTTATTCACCACAAGAGACCAAATTTTTAGGTGGAAACCCCAAAGGGTAAAAACTACCACCTGAGCCTTTCGACTTAAGATTTTTCGATCGACCGACTCGACCAAATCCACTACACACTATTTGAATGAGGGTAGTACAACCTCACCTACAACCACGCTACTTTAACCTGAGTATAGCATACCTCAAACCACTCTTCTTCACGAAGAGTATTTTGTCTCACCAAGGAGACAGGAATTCATTACGTGAATACCCAACCAAAGAAAAAAATGAAAATACAATAAAACCTATAGAGCCACAAAGTATAATTTAGACTATGCTACCATAGGCAAAGTGACTTCCCTAAGATGGAAGAGAGTAGGCATGTATTGCAATAGAGTTTCGATGCTCTTGGATGTAAGCTTTGAGAGCAAGGGCACTTCTCTTCTATGTTTTCTCTTTTTGAACTCTACAAAAATGGAAAGTATTTTCTCAAGGTGTCTTAGGTGTGTCTAAGCCAAGGAAGGGTCCTTCTATATTTATAGAGGCCCTAGGACTCCTTTAGAAGGCATACGAAGGCTTAGATAGCCGTTGAGAAATATTCCAAGGAGATTTGGCTTGAAATCAAAATCAAATCAGAGTCATAATTAGTCTGACACAATTATCAAACATCTAATGATATTATCAAACGTCTGGTCTTACGTCTAATCTAAGTTCTGGATGTCTGATCCTGAGGGGATGTTTCTCTAGAAATGATCGAATCTAATCAGGGATGTAGTCAGACATCTAACTAGGATTTGTAAGGCGTCCAGTCAAGTTTTAGAACATCTAATCAGAGCAGGCTTGGTTCCTAGAAATGGACCATATTTAAATAGAGTTCTAGTATATATCTGTCAGACGATAGGTTGGACGTTTGACATATGATCTGGATGTCTAAAAGTTGAGGGAATTGATTCCAAGGAGCTAACAATCAAATACGGGTCTGACATCCTTGGATTCTGGTCCAACGTCTCTTTATCAGACGTCTAGACATTTCTAAGGACGTCTGGTGATATACCCTTGTTTAGCTCTCAAAGGGAAAAGGCTAACAGGCTAATGGTCACCTAATTAGGCATCTGGTAAGGTCATCAGACATCTAAATAGAAAGGCACAGACTATTAATTTCGAGTGTAAGTGTTCGGATGTCTGGACAAAATGTCAGACAACTTAAAGTCACAAATCAGACGTCTGATGTCCATATTGGACTTCTGATTAGGCTGTCTGATGCCTATTTTGATTTTCTAAGTTTATCTAAGTGTCCTATAAATGGAAAGATGTTCCTAGGATTAAGGTGAAGTACTATTGGGCTCTTTATAATAATTCTAAGGAAAAATAAAGAGCAAAAACAGAGAGTACAAATTGTAGATTCCCTAAGGAAGGGGTGAGATCGAGCGTGATAAAGGAAACAATGCAGAAATATAGCAATCAATCACACTAAAAGAAATCACAAAATAACACAAAGGAATTTTTAGGTGGAAATCCAGACCTGAGTAAAAACCACCACCTAAACTTCTCGATTTAGGATTTTCCCAATCGACCTAGTTGATCAAATCCACTAACCAAGTCACTTAAATGAGGGCGACTTAACCTCTTACAACCACGTTACAAAGTACAAGGGTAGCATACCTCAAATCTCTCCTTTTCACGAGGAGTATTTTGTTTCGCAAAAGAGATGGGAATTTGCAATGCAAATACCCAATCAAAGATAACAATACAAATATCCTATAGAACCACAAAGATTAAATCTAACTAGCTACTATAGGCAAAGGAAAATTTCCTTTGATGGAAGTGCATCGACTAGTGACACGAAGTGCATAATTTATGCAATGGCACAATGACACTCTCGTATTTGTAGGCGAGAAAGCGGGTACATGGCTAGGATGGTGCTCTCAAGATGTAGACAGAGGTTTGGAGAGCAAGATCTCTTCTCAAGATTATTTGGACACAATATGATGTGGAAATAGTATTACAAGGTGTATCTGGCTTAGGAAGTGTGCTCCTCTATTTATAGATGTCCTAAGAAGGCTTTGGAAGGTCCTCGAAGCCTCTTGTAGCCATTGGGAACAAGGCTTAAGAGTGTGGTCCAAAATCCCACCAAAATCAGGGTCATTTATGATTCTGAGAGGGTTATCAGACGTCCAATTTTATGATCGGACATCTGGGTCATCATCTGATCTAGGGATTGGTCGTCTGATCTAGAAGGGTGGAAGATCTGATCAGGGTTGGATTAAGACGGACGTCTAAGAATGCTTTTAAGACGTCTGGGACAAAAGTCAGATGGCTAATTCTAGACAGGTTTCCTTCCTATTTTCTCAAGATCAAAATAGAGATGTAGGGTTAAGTTGCACAGATGACAGATTGGAGGTCTGGCAATAAGTCTGGACATCTGGAAATAGTCTCTGGCAATAAGTTGCACAGATGACAGATGACAGATTGATTTCCCAAGGCTCAAATGGCTATGTGGTCTGACAAAAGTGATTTGGGTCAGATCTTAGCCTAACGTCTATTTATCAGACGTCGACGTCGAGGATGCTCTATGGACGTCTGAAAGTAGATGTAAATCAGATTAAGGGTTAATCCTCTAAGATCACGTCTGATAAGCCAACGGTCCTCTAGTTGGACATCAAGCAAGGTCTCCAGACATCTTGTAAGTTGTTTGGACTACGGGCTGGATGACTGAAGTTGGAAGACAGAGAGTAAGTCACCAGCCTAAGTGTTTTAGACGTTTAGACAAAAGGTCAAACGTCTTAAAAGTTAAGATCAAACATCTGATGTCCAGATTGGACGTCTGATCTTGCTATTTGAAGCCTATTTTGGCTTTCTGATCTAAGTGTTTGTCTAAGTGGTCTAGTAAGGTGTAAGATTTCCTAGGACTAAGGTAGGGTACTTTAGGCTCTTTACAAGAATCTAAAGAATAAAAGAGCAAAGTACAGATAAATGCAAGAATACAAAATACAAGAAAGAATATTTATATCCTATTCTTCATCTCCCTCCTTCTTCAAGCTCTCGCTCCAAGCAAAGCTCCTTCTCCTCCATCAAGCTCCTCCAATCCACCATGGATAGCTTGAACTCCTTCACACTTGTATGCATTTGCATTTATTCTAAAACTTATAAACTCAAATGTGATAACACCACGCAAGGGGGTAGTAATTAGGTTGAATATGGCCCATCTTTAGAATAAAAGGCACAACATAAAGTAGAATAGGAGCATTCATGCATCAAGTACCAAGATTGCTTATAAACTGTATTAATGGCCATTTGTGTAAAGCATTTGTCAAAGCAGGCCTCAGATGAGCAATCGGACCGCACGGATGGATTCAGGACGACGAACGGAGTCTAACGGACTCAAGATCGGCCAAATCCGACATCCGGAGCTCCCACAATGGGCCCAAGAAATCCTGACCGTTGATCTGGAGATCAACGGCCTAGAACGCGCCACGTCGCCCCGCCCCCGCCGCTTGCACGCCCCCAAGCCAGCCAAGGACGCATCTCGGCCGTTGATCTTCGATCGAACGGCCGAGATCCGCGCGCTCGCCCGCGGTCGCCGCGACAAAGCGCGGGCGTGGCGCAACGGTTAGCGCGCACGCCCGCGTCGCGGCGACGCGCGTTCGAATCGCGCGGAGCGGAAATCACTTGCGGGCGAAGGGCGCGGCAAAATTGAGCCGCGGGATCAGAAGCGAGCGACTAGGATTGCGCCACGCGGCGCGACGACAGCGCCCCACCTCCCACGCGCGCGCGCACGCCGGGCGGAAACGCGCGCGCGCACGCGCGCCCGAAGTGCGATCCTAGCGCAGGCGCGGGAGGATCTCAGCCGTCCGATCATCAATCGGACGGCTCTCATTCGACATCCACGGATCGCGCCTGAAGAGAGAGAGGGGCGGGCGGCTGACCGGCGGCAGAAGGCCTTCACCGACGTATCTGGAAGCGGTTTTAGCGACGTTCTGGATGTCGCTAAAGCACATTCTTCTTTTAGGAAGCCCTTAACTCTATTTAAACCCCCTTCTACCACCATTCAAGGCATCCTCTCCCACTTGCAACTACTCCACTCCTCTCCTAGCTAGTCTTAGGCACTCTTGTAATCGCCGGAGACGACGAGCCGCCGACGGAGCCTCCTCCACCGCCGTGGCTGCCTCGTCGCTCTCCACTCTCTCTCTACCTCTCTCTCTCTCTCTTTTAAGCTTTCATTTACTTTTGTTGAAGCATGTATTTAATGTTGTAAACCATGAACTATGAATGCATGTTTAATGAAATTATTTTCCATTTAGTTTCCATTTTAATTTCTGTTTAAAGTGCATGATCAAAACCAAGAGCTTTCTAACCCTAAACTCTCTCTCTATCTCTCGCTTTTCAAAACCGTCTCTTTCGCAAGCAAAACTCCGCCTTTTTCGTGACAACAAGTGGTAAACAAAATCCGATTTCCACGCCTCCCTGAGATCGACACTCGGATTCACCTCCGTTTACTTCTTTTAAAACCGACGTATCAAGTGCAACTATAACGACACCTCTTAACACACACGCACGAAGGCACGTCAAAATGTAAATGTTAAATCACGAGTGTTTTGTTATCATCAAAATCAGCGATCGTGGTGCCCTTGCACCAACACAAATACATGAACTAAAAGACTTCTATCATATTCTTCATTTCCTTCTTCAGTCTTTCGCTCTATGCGAAGCTCTGTCTCCTTTTCTCCTCTAGGAAGCTCCTTCAATTTGCCATGGATGCAAGCTTGAGCTCCTCACACTTGCTTTCATTTGCATTTTATCCTGAAATCTATAACTCAAATGCAAATGTCAAATAACAAGTGTTTTGTTATTATCAAAATCAACAATCGTGGTGCCGTTGCACCAACATATATCACAATAAGTGATGTCTGATGTTTAGATTTGTCATTTGATTTTGTGAGATGATCTCCTTGGAAGTTTCTTGGTGAATTAGACTTTATACAAGGTTCATGTGCCAATTTATCAGGCTTCTTGGCAACATCTGATGCTGTGTCTGGATGACTAGAAGACATGTATATCAAGGAGTCAGTCTTTGCAAAAGCAAGAAATTATTCTTACAGCTCTGTGTAATTAGAATGACTCGAATTTTGAAATTAGTGTCTATCAATGGGACATCTAAAGGCCATGTCAGACGTCTGAATAGGTGTAGAGAAGTTTGATAATGTGACTACTCATCATTAATAATTAAAATAAGGGAAGTCATTTTCCTTTTGTTGGGATTGGGTCATCAGGTTATGTTGGGAGATGTTCATAGAGGCTAATAGATGTCTGATACATAATGTAGATGTCCTATATTGGATGTATTGACTTGAAATGGTTTTGTAAGTGTTTCTTCATGGGTAGGTCTGGTTCTATTGGATTACTAGGTTGATCAAGCTGTCTAAGGGCTCCTTCCAATACTTTTAGACACATGAATACAAGAAAGAAAGAAATAATATGAGGACACTCTCTACAGGGACTATCTTGGCCACTATCTCCTTTGCTTACATGCTTGAGTCCTCTGCCTTTCTACTTCATGGAAATTAGATCTTACCTTCCTATCATTTTAGGATATAGAGAATCTATATGACCACTTTGATTTTATGTTTTAGTGCTTGTTAATGGGGTTTTGAAAGATCATTAAAACATGATTAGAGGGGTTGTACTAACAATCTCCCCATTTTTGATAACTTTCAAAATCTCACTTTATAAGAAAGCTCTCCCTTGCTAAATGTCTCGTTCTTGATTTGTAAATGCCTTATTACAGATCTAGCAGCTCCTTTCTTTAGATTTTCATGAAAGAGTTGAGAGTGAAGACAAGGACTTTGCAAATGCATAGTTGAACTCGCATAATTTCAATTGCAAAAGCATAGTCGAACTCACATAACTTCAAATGTTCAAATTTCATGAAAGAGTTAAAGTGAAGACAAGGACTTTGTGAAAGAGGAGTTGAACTCGCATAATCTTGCAAAATTTCAATGGCAAAAGCATAGTTGAACTCGCATAATCTTGCATAATTTTGATTGCAAAAGCGTAGTTGAATTCGCATAATTTCAAATGTTTACTCCCCATTTTTTGAAAGCCACCAAAAAGGGCACCTCTAATGAGGTAGCTTCTCGTAAGACAAGGTTTCAAGCACTACTAACTATGTAATAAACAAGGATTCAAGAAATAAACACAAATCACAATTCTACAAACAAATAAGCGATCATGATCACGAGTCTATAGATAAGAATGAGTATGTGATAAGCAAGAAATAAAAGGGTGATCAGAACTCCACAAATAAACATGAATAATTATGGAATAGAGGTTATATCTGGATCACACAATGAAGTATATAAGTTTCAGGTGACTATCGATCTTGCAAAGAACATCACTAAAGACCATTCATGTTAGCTTTTCATGTTAAGATATATGTGTGTGTGTGTGCCCATTGTCTACCTAGCATTATTCCCATAATAGAGCATATGAGGCTAGAGCCTCTTAGTACATAACAAATGAAATAGCTCATAACAAAAGAACGTCCAAAATGGGCCAACAATGGCCATACTAATACAGAGATAAATACGACCAGAGATAAACCAGAGAATTCATAGATCAAACAACAACAAGTGCAACCAGAACTTGCTGAAATCACCATCATTATCTATCCATAGCAGCTTGTAGTGTCCTCTGCTCAACGATGTCTCCTTTGCTTACGATCCTGCTCTAAGGCTGAGGATCACTGATCCACATGCTCACAAAACTGAGTGAAATCCCTGTGCATCCCCTCCTCATGGTTGAGCATAAGTTGTATTCCTTCGATAATAAATGGATGGGGACACTCACTAGTTGATGATGACTCTACAAATAATAGTGTTACTTACATCAATTAGAGTAATTTTGAGGGTGCATGTGCATAAATATCATGTTATAGTAGGTATAGGAGCAATACATGCATATTGTGTTACTTCTGCATTAAGATTGCTTAGAATTAATGTTTAATGACCCTGTGTACAAGTGCATATTGAAATAGGTCTCAGATGAGCAATCAGACCATACGGATGGATCCAGATCGATGAACGGAGTCCAACGGACTTAAAATTATTTCAATCCGACCTCCGTAGCTCCCACAACAAGCCCAGGAAGTTCTGACCAGTGATGTAATGATCAACGATCCAAAATGTGACACGTGGCAGCCGCCCAAACCTTCAACAGTGCCTGCAGCCTCTTCATTGCGAGCATGCATGATCCCAGCCATTGGATCACGATCCAATGACTAAGAATGCATAAGTGTTAATTCACAAACATAACAAAGCGGTAGGCGTAGCACGTTGGTTAACACCTCAACCCACACTTGGCGAGCATGAGTTCGAGCCCTCACAAAGGCTCAACTATGCGGCACGCGAAGGGCGGCGAAATTGGACTGCTCGATCACGATCAGACGATAATGGAGGCAGCTACGTGGCGCCATCCGATGCGCGCGATTTATGCAGGTGCGATCTGACGCGCAATTATACGTGCAAGGGTGCATGATTCTTTAAGGAGTCAGAGCGCTTCATCCACCATCTGATCAAGCGAGACGCTATCTGGAGCGTGCATTCGCATGCAATTTGCAGTCTTTATCGCCCATTGGACGACTGTGGATGTGAGCGTGCGGATCGCGGGTGCATGTGCGCGAGTTGTGCACTGTGCATGCACTGGCTATGTGCTGGTGCGCGGCTGTGAACGAGTTGGCCAGAGGCGAGCGCGTGTTTGGGCACGATTTTGGGCCAAATGATTTGGCACAAGTCCTATAAAAGGCTTATGGACCCCCATTGCAAGGCATCTCTTCCTAGCTTCTACCTACCACATTTCCACGTCCATTGAGCTTCAAAGTGTGTTCCTGGAGTCACCGAGCCGCCGATGGGAGTTCCTCCACCGTTGTGGCTGCCTCGACACTCTTCCCGCACTTGCTTCTCTTTAGCTATAGTTTACATTTCTTTAAGCAATCCTCTCTTTGTATTTGTAGTACATTTGCTCCATAATTTAAGAAGTGATTGGGTTTATTCTATGTTGTTTAGATGCCTTCCAAGTGTTTTCTACTTAGCTCACGTTACGCTATTATGATCATTTCCATTATGCATGATTTCTTTAAAGTGTAATTAGTGATCTTCACTCTACCATGAATCATTTTCTAACCCTACACACACACTCTCTATTCTTCTTGTAAGCAAATGGAATAAAATATCATGTGGCACTAAGTAATTAATTGATCCGATTTCATACCTCATTGTGTTCAACACTTGGACTCACCTCGTCATCTTCTTAAAATTGATGTCGTAAGCACTCGCTACAACGAACGAATTATCTTCACGCATTTTTCGACGTCAACTGACTCCCATGATGCATTGAAGGCTGAATAGGGAGCAAGTAAGGCGAGAGGAGCAGTCCTAAGAGGATAGTCAGGAAGTTCTTCTTCCTACACTTCTTGTGGCTGATCCTCACAGGGTTTGATTCCTATCTTAGATGCGGTGGCTCTCGAATATGGTTCAACGGTCTTGTTCACCATTTGGTTGGAGAGGCCCACTTTGAAATGTTTAAGAACATGGGTTATGAGAACCCCAAATGGCAGCGAGGCTCCTTGATCCTCATTCATAACATTAAAAATGGGTAAACAGAAATTGAAGAGAACTTTCGTAACAACTGTAAACGATAGGTTGGTGAGGTTTTGAGAGATGTAGTCGAACCCACCAGATACGTTGAATAAATCCCAGCCAAAAAAGTCTGCTAGAAGACGAGGTAGTGGTTTCAGCTTGTTGCTTGGGATGATTCCTATGGTTGGATGGAACTTTTCAGGGAGGATGAGTTCACAGTTTACTTGTTCGGTGGTAAAACATTCATTTAAACCCTTGAGGTAGTCACCCTCATTAGAAAGTTCTAGAATACAAGAGATAAGGTTTGTGGTGACCTTGATTTCGACTCCCAACACGAAAGTATCAAGGATGATGGAGCCATCTCCACCTATGTCTCTTATGTTCGCATAGAATAGGCTAACGAGGTTTGGATAAACTCCAAGGCTACTCATACCAGGATGGAATGATTTATCAAAGAGCTGCACAAGGTGGAGGGCTTAAAGGTGGTTCTTTAGGTTTAGAAACTCGAAGTCTGACCATACTATGGGACAAGAGTTCTTGACCTTGGATACAAAAAAGCGTTGAAACTTTTCCATAGCCCATTATGATATGACATGATCGGTAAGAACATGGGCTAGGTGACCAGAGGAGGAGGCTTCCCCTTTCTTGGTTCCTCGTTTAAGGGCCATCAAGGATGAACATACGTTTGGCGAGGGTGTCAGACGATTCCTGGACAAGTTAGGGCACACACAAGTTTAGGGCAGACGGCGTGAGGGAGAGGGGTGGTCGATCCTAGGTTGATTGACCCTTAAATCGACATCTAAGAGGGTGAGTGAACCTCCTGCTTAGACATAGATATGTGATGAGCTCGTGGGAAACCTACGAGGAAATCTAGGGTTGTAGGTAGCTGCACATCAAGCAGGAAAACACATGAAAACTCATCCAATCAACATTTTTTACACTAAAGAGGAAGACAAATCGCAAGATTAGGGATTTAGATAGAGAGTTATACCAACAGAATGAGGGCTGGAGGTTGTTGATAAGTCGGTTTTCGCTTTCGAATAATGTGATTAAGATGATCTGTCGTTTAGTAACAAAGTGGTGGAAAATCGCTTAATAAAATAATTACAATAAGAATTACCACTAACAGAAGAGCGAGTCGTGTCTACAGGGAGGCAATGATGCAATAAAATCTTGATTATTTCGTATTCTTTCAATCAAGTGCGAAATCCCTAATCAAATCCGACATGAAATGCGATGAAAAGAAGATGCACAATAACTTAAAAATATAAGGATATATGTGTAATTTTTCCTCACTGAAATATTCAATAAATATATGATGATTTTATGTAATTTTCAATTAACATATATTAGAGAAAATTTGTGCACATTTTAATCCCAAAACCAATGTTGAAACACGTAAATATCAATAACCGCGCAATTACCAAAAAGCATGAGTGTGCAGTCACAATTTTGCCACAATAAAATAATCATAAATTAAAATTGATTTTGGTGGCAATGGCGGTAAATGTATTTTTTAATGCGGAAGAAAAAAGAGGATTTCTCCTCTCTCTTCCTTGCTTGTGCGACCGTGCACGGTTGGCCACGAGAGTCGACGGGGAGGTGCGCCTCGACGAGGGCTACGCAACGGCAGTGACGCGGCGGCCAGACGGAGGAGGATGGCCGCCGACCTGTTGGAGGAGGAGGCCGCTGCTGCAGCCCGCGTGACTGCGTGCTGGGCGCACGTGCGCTGGCGTAGGTGCATGCAGGTGCGACCTCGCTGCTTCCTGCTGTGCAGTGCCTGCGGGCACGGGTTGGAGGAAGCAGTGGACGGTGGGTGTGGTGTTGGGCGATGGCACAAGTACGCAAGGGTGCGCGCCTACAAAGAGCGGTGGTGGCGAGGGCGTGCTGCAGGCGATCTAGCAAGGCGCTGGTGGCGAGGGTGCGTTGCGGTGGACGGCGCGCTGCAGGCGGTAGCGTGCTGCAGGCGGGAGCGCTGGTGGGGGCGCGGGCACCTGCAGGGGTGCGCCTGCAGTGGAGATGGCGCGGGCGCTTGCAGGCAGTCTAGTAGGGAGCTGGTGCAAGTGCGGTGAGAGCGGGCACTTGCGGTGGAGGCGCTGATGGCGTGGCTTGCAAGGGTAGGCGTAGCGCCTGCAGAGCGCTTGGCTGTGCTTAGTGTAGGCTGGTGTAGCGCTTGCAGTAGAGGTTGTGGCAGGCAGTGGTTCTTTGGATGCGGTGTGCATGGACCTTGAAGGGGGAACTGAGGAAGGTGATAAAGGATGGGTGCAGTAAGCGATGGGGCTTACACGTTGTCACCATGCACGCCGTGGAGTCGATGAAGGTGTGGTGAGGTTGGAGTATCCTTCAGGCCACAACATTCGCCTCTACCATATTGCAGGCTTGGTTCACGGTGTATGCTCCGACCACAGTGTTGGTGGTGGCTAGGGAGAAGGTGGATCCCTGTAAGGGGGAGGAAGAAGATCCTCCTCTCCTGTGCTCTGCCTCCTCTTAACTCCTCTCTCCGCGCTAATCAAGGGATTTTCAAATCCCTTCCTAATTTTAGCCGATGCTTGTTGGGTTCCGTTGGCCATAGGTGGAGATATTTGTGGGGGGGGAAATATCTTTCCACCCCCTATTCTTTTCCACATTTGATCCTCCTCCCTCTTCTTCCTGATTATTAGAGTAGATTAATTGGAGAAGATGAGTGCGTTGTTGCGGGTTCCTGCATGAAATATAATTACATAATAAAAAATAGAAGAAATGTAAACTTAAATAATGACACATGCAATCATTTAATGAACAAATGTGATTATTAACTAACATACAATGTTAGAATTGAATTACTTAGACGTAATAATAGTCCATTAAAAGGGACTCGTCAAATACCCCCATGCCTAAGATTTGCTAGTCCCTAGCAAAAATGAAAAATAATAAAAGTAATCAGAAGATTTCTTCTTTCCTTATTTCAAAACTTTAGAGATCCAGACAAATGTGACGTGATAAAAGCCTAAGTAATAGATCCAAGTGAAAAAGCCAATTCGCATTGGAAGTTCGTACTTCATCCTTGGTAAATATTTCTGTCGAGAGAGGCAACTACTTCCCTCGGGGATAAAGCAGAAGATAATATGTAATTTGACCCCAGCTTTTGGCTTAGGTAGGAGATACCGAGTAGAATGGATTTGTATTTGGTGGCACACACTCATCTAGTGCTACATGTAGTCTAGTACTACAGACTCTAGATTAATATACTATTAGACAAGTCAACTCTGAGAGAGGCTACACAACTGTGCTCTCTTGATGTTCCTGGGTACTCACTCTTTTCTTTCTTTCTGAGATCACAAATCTCACCAGATTCCGTAATTGTACTCACTGTTCGGTGGCCTCATATGGCATCCACACTTCAATTAAAGTCCTAATAATTCTACAACTAAGTTAGAGTCCTCAACCAGTATTCAGGCGATCAGAAATACTAAAAGGTAGGTATGGGTCATATTTGGTGGAATACGATAGGTGTTCTGTTGCCTCAGAAACAATGTTACATTATAAACTTGGGCTTTCTTTTTTTTTGGTAATATAACTGTTTCTTCTTTTTCTTTTTTTTTGTTTCTTCTTTTTCTTCTTTTCATTTCTCTCTCTCTATTTTTTTTTATAAATCAACATAATACGACACAGACTTTTATTTATGAGGCATTATTAGGAATGATGATGGTCAAGAGGATATTGTGTGGCTGATTTGGTGGAAGTGCCTATTCTCGGCACCAGGAAGGAATGGATAGGACAGGCGTATTTCTGACCTTTGACACTATTACCCTCCTTCAGTCGAGGACTCTATAAAGGACGGTCGTAACCATCCACCATAGTCATAGCTTTATTAAGACTCCATCTCTGTGTATCTGCCTTATTTGGTGACTCTCAAGAATTCACACAAAGTACGCACACAGGAGCAGAGAGCGAAAACTACGTCTAACTCTGAAGTATCATCATCTAATTGTCCAAAACTTAAGAGTCCTTGCACTAGACTTATTGCACTAATAATCTCTCTACTTTCTTCTCATAAATATCAGGTGGATCTACTAGAAGATAGTATGCTTGACTCCCTGTGCACTGTCCAAGGGTTCAGTAAACTATAAATGCTTATTGGTTTTTCTCAAGGATCCATTACCAAGTCTACGTACACATGAAATAAATGTACTAGATTCTAAACTTAAGAAATAATTCAGGAAGAAAAACCTCCAATGACAAAGGTATTTTGCTAGGAACTAACCCATTTAGCTCAAGAAAAGAGATTTTTTTTTTATATGCTAACCTAAATGCATGAATACTTCCTAAAATGCAAATACACCCCCCCATGCCTAAACCTTACAATGTCCCCATTGTAAAATTAAAACAGGAGGAGAAAGGAAAGAAATCACCTGATGATGGTGTTATTCAAACCACTGGGTTGCCTCCCAACAAGTGCTGCATTTTCTGTCAGCAGCCAGACTTGGAAGGAACTTATAAGTCTGGTTCCAGACAAAAAAGGTTAGGCCCTAAAAATATGCGTAACAGTGTGGGCCTAGAAAACAAGTAGCCACGGATGTTGGCGAGCTGATGATGCAACGTAATACCAAATGCTCGCCAAAAGATATGAAAGCGAAGAACCTCATTGGCTACCTTGGGAGGTCTAGGAATAATAAAAGGAATATGAAAAGGGACCTCCCGAAATGGAATAAGTGGAGGATAACAAGAACTTCCAAAGTAGGATGGGTTTTAAAAGATATAAACATTAATAGTTCATACACTTGAATGGCGAGAGTAAAAGTACAAGCATCAATCCACACTCGCCATTCTACCCGAGGATGTACTGGCCTGATATGTTCTCCAGAAAGAATGTACATGAGCAGAGATCTAAGCCAAGGATCGGTCAAGGAGTATAAGGGTTGTTTGTAGTGTTGGAAGGTAATGGTTAAGTCCAATGAGGGCTTAGTCGATGTTAGGTCCAATTCCAACAATGATTCAGATTGTGTATACTCCCTAATAGTTGTAGACAACAGGTTACCCTGCCTAGCATTAATGATCGAAGTCATATTTGAATCAAGGGTAGACTCCAAATTACAACTCTTTGATGGCAGGGTCAAAATGTTAGAATCATTTTTATTCAGCTCATCCCCGGATTCGTTTGGTTCACTCAATTTTTTGTCGGGGTGTATATGTGATTCATTAGGAGTTGGATCAGTATCCTTAATTATTCCTAAAGGAGGATCAGTCTTAATGTTCTGGAGCAAGCCTATATCACTGAATTTATTATTCTTCTCGGGGTATAAATCCTCAATTGACGTGTTTTGTCCCCGAGAGTCTCCCATAGACTTCTCACTATTTTGTTTTTCCTCCTCTAATAGTAACTCCTGTTTTGATGGAGGATGACTCTCAAAAGAAGAGAGAAATCTGGATTTTACCATATTATTTCTATCCTCTGGAGGTAAATCCTCAAATAATAAATAATTCCCTTGCGATTCACTCCAGATTTTCAGTCCAGGTTCCTCTATTGGGGCATCCTCGTTTTCTGAATTAGACTCTTCATATCCCTGAGACCAAAATTAATCTAATTCATCCCCCATTCCGTTAGGGTCACCTTCATTGGGTGCATTTAAATCCTCAGGATACTAAATGGTAGGTGTTGATTCCCTAAGTGGAGGGTCAGGAGTAGGCTCACTAAGGGTAGAATGAGATTCCACCAAATAATTAATAGGGGAAGTGATAAGAATAATACAACCTTGACCCGGGTTGGTAAGGGTAAGGAGAATACTGTCATTGGGGTCAAGGTCCTCAAGAGGTACCATCTTCCCTTGCTTTTGACTCCAATATAGTTTAGGTGGATAATCACTATGATCGTTCTTCTCTAGTAGCCATGTCTCATTGGGAGAGTCTAAGTGATAGCTACATAAAATTGGATCCCTATTGTCATTGGGTTCCTCAGAATTATTTTCATGATCATGATCGTATGGGTAGGGATCAGGATTATTGAGAAGCGTGTAGCTAAGTTGTCTTATTTCTTCATTTAACTGTTGACTATTCCTCAACATCTCTCCCATTGATTCCATCATTTCTTTTTGCTATTTTTGCATTTCCATCATGAAAGAGGAGAGGTTACTATTATCATGTTGGAGAGGATAGTCAATTTCAGGCTCTGGTTGCTTAGGTGTACCGGTCCAACCTTGATACGAAAAATTATGAAGGCTGGGAGGGTTGGGTGTTTGCATGGAAGTAGGGATTTTAGGGTTGGAAAATCCCGCTCCTAGGCTCTGCTCAAAAGTGGGAGTTATCAAGCCAGTACTCCCAAGATAAGAATAAGAATGATCCCATGAATTATCAATGTACCTATCAAAGGATGGATACGCTCGGGGCATGGGATCCTGATTAAAAGATGGGAAGTATTGACTCTCATAATCTAACTGATAGGAGTAAGGGTGATCCATTTCTTTAAGCAAAATAATTTTAACTCTCTTAGGATTTAGAAGAATTCAGAATACAAGCAGAAACTTCCTAGAGAGTTCTACTATCAAAGCAAACGCAAATTCAATGGGATCTGTTTTTAGTAGATTGTAGATCTTAGAATTATATGTTCAGTTGGTGGCCAAACAAATTTTGCAAAAAATTACGCTTCCTAGGCCAACCTTCGCTGGTGCCTATAACCTACTCGCAAGGTATGGAAGTCTCGAATCGAGCCCACACACGAGGAACCGAAGTAACTTGGTGGATAGGCTTGTTGATTTTCAACTAACTTCCCTTGTGGTGCAAAAGAGGAGAGGTAGAAATTTATCTAGTGACCTTATGTGTGAGGTGCACAGTGTCTCAAGTGTGCAAACATACGATCATGTTTTGATTTTTGAAATTTCGCAAACAGGATCCTTTTGCACACAATTTTCAGTCACAGATTTTAAAGTCCAACCTCTTAGCGGTCCCAATTTTTAAAGTGACCACTGAATTAATTTGATTCAAACATTTTAGTGGTTTTAGATTTAGGTTCAATGCATATGCATGACAGATAATTGATGCTCAAGAGAAGACGTACTTTACTCCAGCTTTCTTCGTGCAATGTATGCAACGCAGCAAAAATAAACTAGATGCTACTCATTCAGTCCTAGATGGTCATCCTATAAATATGCAACTTCTAGCAGGCAGTTAGATTTTTTTTAATAAAAATAATAAACAAACAAACCTAATCTAACTAACTAACCGAAATGAAATTCAAACAATGCAAATAATCCTATAATCTAAATAAATGGGAACACGCTCCCGAAAATACGCTCCCGCATACAAGAGCGATAGGAAATAAAGCGGCACTGGGAACACGTTCCCAAAAATACTCGACAAGGGTCCAAAAGACAGAAATTAAATTCTAATGTCTATCTAAACTAAATCTAACTAAGATCTACTGACTAAATCAGAAATAGGCTTCTCCGTAAGCCTACATGTGTGGGATCAAGGCCTACGTGTTCCTGTTGCTAGCCTCCAGGTGGCGTCAAGGTCCACCAAAAAAATCGTCTCCGCCATGCGCGTCGTTCAGGTTCAATGTCGTCGCTCTGCTGCGCCTGTCGCCGTGTCAGATTCCTCGCATAAAAAAAATGATCAGATGATTGCTCAACTCAAAATATTCAAAAAATTAATAACGTGAATCTATTGCGTCTGTTGCCTACCCGGCAATAGCGTCAATTTGATAAGTCGATTTTCTCTTTCGAATAATGTGATTAAGATGATCTGTCATTTAGTAACAAAGCGGTGGAAAATCGCATAACAAAATAATTACAATAAGAATTACCACTCACAAAAGAGCGGGTTGTGTCCACAGGGAGGCAATGATGGAATAAAATCTCAATTATTTCGTATTCTTTCAATCAAGTGCAAAATCCCTAATCAAATCCGACATGAAATGCGATGGAAAGAAGATGCATAATAACTCAAAAATATAAGGGTATATGTGTAATTTTTCCTCATTGAAATATTCAATAAATATATGTTGATTTTATGTAATCTTCAATTAACATATATTAGAGAAAATTTATGCACATTTTAATCCCAAAACCAATGTTGAAACATGTGAATATCAATAACCGCATAAGTACCAGAAAGCATAAGTGTGCAGTCACAATTTCACCATAATAAAATAATCATAAATTAAAATTGATTTTGGTGGCAATGGCAGTAAATGTAATTTTTAATGCAGAAGAAAACAAAGGATTTCTCCTCACTCTTCCTCGCTTGTGTGGCCATGCACGGTCGGCTGCGAGAGTCAACGGGGAGGTGCACCTCGACGAGGGCTACATAACGGCGGTGACGCGGCGGCCGAATGGAGGAGGATGGCCGCCGGCCTTTTGGAGGAGGAGGCCGCTGCTACAGCCCACGCGGCTGCGCGCGCGCTGGCATAGGTGCGCGTGGGTGCGGCCTCGCTGCTTCCTGCTGTGCAACGCCTGCGGGCACGGGTTGGAGGAAGCGGTGGACGGTGAGTGCGGCGATGGCGCAGGTACGCGTGGGTGCGCGCTTGCAAAGAGCGGTGGTGGCGAGGGCGTGCTGCGGTGGAGGGCACGCTGCAGGCGGTAGCGTGCTGCAGGCAAGAGTGCTGGTGGGGGCATGGACGCCTGCAGGGGAGATGGCACGGGCGCTTGCAGGCAGTCTACCAGCGCTGGTGCAAGCGCGGTGAGAGTGGGCACTTGCGGTGGAGGCGCTGATGGCGTGGCTTGCAAGGGCAAGCGCAGCACCTACAGAGCGCTTGGCTGTGCTTGGTGTAGACTGGTGTAGCGCTTGCAGTAGAGGCTGTGGCGGGCGATGGTTCTTTGGGTGCGGTGTGTGTGGACCTTGAAGGGGGAACTGATGAAGGTGATAAAGGATGGGTGCAGTAAGCGATGGGGCTTGCACATTGTCACCATGAACGCCGTGGAGTCGATGAAGGTGTGGTGAGGTTGGAGTATCCTTTAGACCACAACGTTTGCCTCTACCATATTGCAGGCTTGGTTCAGGGTGTATGCTCCGACCACAGTGTTGGTGGTGGCTAGGGAGAAGGTGGATCCCCACAAGGGGGAGGAAGAAGATCCTCCTCTCCTGTGCTCCGCCTCCTCTTAACTCCTCTCTCCGCGCTAATCAAGGGATTTTCAAATCCCTTCCTAATTTTAGCTGACGCCTGTTGGGTTCCGTTGGCCATAGGTGGAGATATTTGTGGGGGGGAAAATATCTTTCCACCCCTATTCTTTTTCACATTTGATCCTCCTCCCTCTTCTTCCTGATTATTATAGTAGATTAATTGGAGAAGATGAGTGCGCTGTTGCGGGTTCCTACATGAAATATAATTACATAATAAGCAATAGAAGAAATGTAAACTTAAATAATGGCACATGCAATCATTTAATGAACAAATGTGATTATTAACCAACATACAGTGTTAGAATTGAATTACTTAGGTGTAATAATAGTCCATTAAAAGGGACTCATCAGTCGTCTCCTTGTGCATGTGCCGTTGAGAGGGGTAAAGGGACAACGGTTGCAAGAGGGTGAGAGGGAAGAAGTGAATCGATGGAGGTGAGTATGAGGGTTTAGACTTTGGGTTTTTGTCAGGGAGTCTTTAGCTGTAGGGGTCCACATTGCCAGTGGGCCCCTTATTTTCCGGAAAATCTCTCCAAAAGTCCTTGGGTTTGGACTAAGTTTACGCTCTTCCCGCTTCAAAGGTCATTTAATCAACTCATAAAACAATAGTATTTGGTATTTGGGGGCAAAAAGAGTAAAGTGGAATTCCCAGGTGTTGTCTGACATCCTATTAGACGACGCCATGCGGCGTCTAGTCCATTATTTTGGTAGTCTAGATCAGTAGGTTCCCTTTACTATCTAAGATCAAGCAATCTCCAGGTGTCGACTTACTTTCTATCAGACTATGCAGTGCAACGTCTAATTCCAGGAGTGGGCATCTAATCCTCCAGTAGATCTCTTCTGTTAGGAGAAATGAGTTCCCACGTGTTGACCGATCTTCTATCAGACAACACTACAACATCTGATATAGCGATCAGATGTCTTCTGAGGGAGATAACTCAACTCTGAGCTAGGATTAAGTAATGATTGACTTCCAAGTCAATCGACTCTGTATTACACACAAAGAGAGCCACTTGTTTGCCAACAGATGTCTGATATTCCGATCAGACATAGTTTAATGCATTTTATGTTGTCTAACTACAATGTTAGACATCTGATTATACATATAGGCTGATTTTTTATTTCTTAACCAAGTGAAGGCTTCTTGATTTTATGAAGTCAACATGCCTTCTATGTTCACTTGCATACAAGTGTAAAAACTAACTCACTAAGTCCTTCAAATATCAGTGGACTTACATATGCCAAGTTTCCTATGAATAAAATTAAATCACTCATAGTTGAGGGGCTTAGTAAAAATATCAACAACTTGTAAATCAGTACTTGTTGTTGTCGTTATGCTCGAAAAAATTAAGTGCATCAATCTAAAAAATTTTGACCGACAAAATAATATGTAATATAATGCAAGTTAGGTCAAATTCTCAAGGAAGGAGTGTGATGTGACTAATTTAGAAGTGCTTATAAATATTATTTTTTAAAAATTAATTTTATAATTTTTTTAAAATTTTTAATAGTGCTAGAGACAAATGCAAAATTTTAGAAAACTAAAATTTACCGAAATAAAATTCTAAAGCTAATTTTTCAGCAAAATAAAAAATTGAGAAAATAGCGGATAATTACAACATAAATGGAATTCAACCTCCCCACCCAATTAAGTTAGGTATATTACTGATTTAAGATGAAATTAGTGGCCTAGGGTGTTTACTCTTAGGCTTGGTTCATCCAAGAGGTCAATTCTAAGGGTATAACCTGACTCGAAGGTAACTTTTAGGCTCAAGCTATCCTATGAATTACTTTATGGCTATGAACCATCCAGGTTATCATCACCTCAAGTTACACCAATTTCATCCACACATCAACCCTACCTAGCCTATGTCTCATTCCCTTTTTAACAAGTAATATAAGCTACAAATGATTCAATCCAGCAGATCAACATATATATCAACAAATACGCATTACTCAATCATCCAAACAAAACGTTGACATATTAAAAATTAACATGCACATAACCATTCAACCACATTGAAAAAAAAAAAAAACATATGTACCTAAAAATGAGGGGATGAGGACACTCCCACGACTCCTTATGGCGATGGCAGCTGGTGCGATGGCAAAGATGGATGGCTGGAGTGCTTCTCCTTGGCTGCTCTTCACTTCTCCTCACAAGTTATCCTCCTCCTCATGGCTTGGAAGATGGTGGAGGGCAGCCTAACTGTTATGGAGGTCAAAGTAAGCTAGGAGAGGATTGATCTAACTAAGATGGGCATCCGGAGGTGGTGCTCGCTAGAGGTGGTATCCGGGTTGCAAGCTCTCACTCCTGTCGCAATGGAGATGGAAGCTAGGATAGGTGGTGGGCAAGAGAGGAAGGCAATGTTCGACGAGGTGGTGGTGCGAGGAGTGTTGGTGCTAGAGCACCACGATCATTTGTTTTGATGATAACAAAACACGTGTTATTTAACATTTGCAATTTGAGTCCTAGATTTTAGGTCAATTGCAAATGTGGACGTGTTTAGACGGAGTTCGAGCTCGCATCCAGGACGGATTGGAGGAGCTTGACGGAAAACAGAGGAGGTTCGCGTGGAGCGAAAGATTGAAGATGGAAGGAAATGAAGAATAGGATAGATTTCCTTCTTTTGTACTTGTTGTATTTTTTCGTTTCTTTTGTTGCTCTTTATTTTCCTTAGAAAATTATGTTAAAGAGCCTCAAAGAACCCTAACAGTAGTCCTAGGAACACCGGCACAACCCTAGGATACTTAGGTTTTCTGTAGAATACTTAGAAAACCAATATAGGGTTCAAACAGCACTTCCAGACGTCTAATTCCCAAATCAGACGTCTGATAAAGAATTTTAAGACGTCTGAATGTTGTTTCAGACGTCTGATAACTGTTAGGCTGGACATAGTTAGTTATGTCTGCTGAAATCAGACGTCCAGACCTTAGACCAGACGTCTTAGGAGACGTCTGATGACTTTGCCAGACGTCCAATTAGTGGACCGTTGGCTGGCTTAGAAAACACTCAGGATTATGACCGTTAGAGCCTTATCAGACGTCCATAGGACTTTCCAGACGTCTGATAAATGACCGTTTTGCCTCGGCTGACCCAAAATCTCTTCTCAGAGATTTTCTAGCCGTTGCAACGTTTGGAAATCAATTCCCACAGTAAAAGTAGGTTTCCAGACGTCCAGACATAGTACCAGACGTCCTTTATGTCGTCTGATGGACTTGCGCAAAAACCCTGTTTAGATCTGATTCAAGTCAGGGAGAAACCCGCATAGAATCAGACGTCTGACCTTGGAATCAGACGTCTTAAAGTGGCCTTCCAGACGTCTGATGCCAGAGTTAGACGTCTGATAACCCTGTCAAATGTAATCATTGTCCTGATTTCGGCCTGATTCTCTTGGACTTTGTTCCCAACGGCTATGGAAGCTTTTCTAAGCCTTCCAAAGCCTTCCTAAGGCCTCTATAAATAGAGGGGAGCCTTTTCACACCAAAACGCACAAGATATACACTTAGAAAAACACAAGACACACTTAAGCAACATACTTCCACTCTCTTGTGTCCAATTGAGGCCCTTGCTCTCCAAGCTCTAGTTTCATTCTCTTGAGAGCATCAAGTCTTCGCGCACCCGCTCTCCCGCCGTTGTTCACGAGAGCGACATTGCGCCGTTGCGTGGCCCACGCACCCGCGTCATCCTCGACGCACTCCTTGCAAAGGGGAGTTTCCTTATTCCTATAGAAGCTAGGTTCTTAATTACTTTGTTGGCTCTATAGGACCTGTTGTTTTATTTTATCTTTGTTATTTTGGTTGGGTATTCGCTTTGCGAATTCCCGTCTCCTTCGTGGGACAAAATCCTTCTCGTGGAGAGAAGGGGTTGAGGAACGCTACCCTCGTACTTGTAGCGTGGTTGTACTGAGGTTGAATCACCCCCGTTTTAAAGTGATTCGTTTAGTGGATTTGATCAACTAGGTTGATCGGAAAATCCTAACTCGAGAGGGTTAGGTGGTGGTTTTTACCCGGTTTGGGTTTCCACCTAAAAATTACTTGTGCACATTTTGTGATTGCTTATTTTGTGAGATTGCTTTATATATTTTCAATTCCGCATTTTCTTTGTCACGCTGATCTCACCCCTCCAAGTAAAGAACTTTCAATTGGTATCAGAGCAGGTTCTTGCGAGTTCGGAGTAACACCCGGCAAGAAGATCATGGAGGGAAGCTGTTCCACAAGCAGGATTTCCGAGGGGCAGTCCACAACCCGTCCGCCGTTCTTCGACGGGAGCAACTACCCCTACTGGAAGTTGCGGATGAAGACCTGGCTTCAAGCCACCGACTTCACGGTCTGGGCCAGATGCGAGACGCCTTTCGACATCCCAGAAAAACCCGCGGGAGGATACTCGCAGCAGCATATTCGAGAGCTTTCACTCAACGCAAAGGCAATGAATGCCATGTATTGCGCGTTGAGTCCGGAAGAGTTCGAGAAAATCCAAGAGTGCACCACCGCCCACGAGATATGGAGGAGGTTGGAAGGCACTCATGAGGAGACAAGCTCGGAGGAAGAAGAAGAAGAAGAAACCGCTTGCTTTGGTTTCATGGCCAGAGGAACCAACAGCGACAGCGAAAGTGGAAGCGACGACAGCGACAACGAGGTAAATCTCGATCTTCAAGAAGCTTTTAATGAACTTTTTGAGATTAGTAAATCACTTAGGATAGAAAATAAAAGCATTAAAAAGAACCTTAGTTTTCTTAAAAATGAAAATGATAGGTTAGAAATAAAACTTAAGGATCTAGAAGCTTGTCCTAAAAATGATAACCTATTATTAGAAAATCATAACCTCATCAATGAAAATAATAAGTTGATTGAGGAAAATGATAGTCTTAAGTTAGAAATTTCTGATTTAAAGACTAAGATAAATACTATAGAAAAAGAAATTGCATGTCTTAGGGAAAACTCTAACAAACTAATCAATAAAGTAGATAATTTTTATAGCCCTAAGGTTGAGAAAGGATCTCCGTCAAGGAGACCCACTAACAAATCCGGATCCAAGCTTACTTGGATACCGAAGAAAAATTTGGAATCTTGTTTTGTAGGATTCAGGGATAACTACAATACACAGGACTGGACCTACAAACTCAAGGCTGGTCAACTCGAGTTAGGAGAACTAAGGAGTAGACCAAGGAGGAGAACAAGAAGACCGACGAGACGGCGAACAAACGACGGACCCGCCGCACGTCGACCACCGGATTGGAGACCGGCACCGATGCCCGGGCCTCCAAGCTACGGATGGGAGCCCCATCCGATGTGGCATCCACCACCACCATTCGGGCCATTTTATTGGCCATGGTAGGTGAGGTAAAATTTTTAACCCTATCTTTTTATAAGCATTTAGATAGGGGGAGTTAAAAATTAATGAGCTAATTGTCAATTTTTAAGGGGGAGATATAAGGTAGCTAAATTTCCTTTAGAAAGGGGGAGAAAAATAATAGCTATCTCATTGTTACAAAAAGGGGGAGGACATTACCTTTGTCAAAAGAAACTCATAGAAGAGCATGTTTTAAGGGGGAGTTATAGGAAATGTAAAACCAATTAAACCTTTTTGATAATGTCAAAAAGGGGGAGGATTTTTATGCATTATTATTTACGGTTTTGTCATCATCAAAAAGGGGGAGATTGTTGGTGCTAGAGCACCACGATCATTTGTTTTGATGATAACAAAACACGTGTTATTTAACATTTGCAATTTGAGTCCTAGATTTCAGGTCAATTGCAAATGTGGACGTGTTTAGACGGAGTTCGAGCTCGCATCCAGGACGGATTGGAGGAGCTTGACGGAAAACAGAGGAGGTTCGCGTGGAGCGAAAGATTGAAGATGGAAGGAAATGAAGAATAGGATAGATTTCCTTCTTTTGTACTTGTTGTATTTTTTCGTTTCTTTTGTTGCTCTTTATTTTCCTTAGAAAATTATGTTAAAGAGCCTCAAAGAACCCTAACAGTAGTCCTAGGAACACCGGCACAACCCTAGGATACTTAGGTTTTCTGTAGAATACTTAGAAAACCAATATAGGGTTCAAACAGCACTTCCAGACGTCTAATTCCCAAATCAGACGTCTGATAAAGAATTTTAAGACGTCTGAATGTTGTTTCAGACGTCTGATAACTGTTAGGCTGGACATAGTTAGTTATGTCTGCTGAAATCAGACGTCCAGACCTTAGACCAGACGTCTTAGGAGACGTCTGATGACTTTGCCAGACGTCCAATTAGTGGACCGTTGGCTGGCTTAGAAAACACTCAGGATTATGACCGTTAGAGCCTTATCAGACGTCCATAGGACTTTCCAGACGTCTGATAAATGACCGTTTTGCCTCGGCTGACCCAAAATCTCTTCTCAGAGATTTTCTAGCCGTTGCAACGTTTGGAAATCAATTCCCACAGTAAAAGTAGGTTTCCAGACGTCCAGACATAGTACCAGACGTCCTTTATGTCGTCTGATGGACTTGCGCAAAAACCCTGTTTAGATCTGATTCAAGTCAGGGAGAAACCCGCATAGAATCAGACGTCTGACCTTGGAATCAGATGTCTTAAAGTGGCCTTCCAGACGTCTGATGCCAGAGTTAGACGTCTGATAACCCTGTCAAATGTAATCATTGTCCTGATTTCGGCCTGATTCTCTTGGACTTTGTTCCCAACGGCTATGGAAGCTTTTCTAAGCCTTCCAAAGCCTTCCTAAGGCCTCTATAAATAGAGGGGAGCCTTTTCACACCAAAACGCACAAGATATACACTTAGAAAAACACAAGACACACTTAAGCAACATACTTCCACTCTCTTGTGTCCAATTGAGGCCCTTGCTCTCCAAGCTCTAGTTTCATTCTCTTGAGAGCATCAAGTCTTCGCGCACCCGCTCTCCCGCCGTTGTTCACGAGAGCGACATTGCGCCGTTGCGTGGCCCACGCACCCGCGTCATCCTCGACGCACTCCTTGCAAAGGGGAGTTTCCTTATTCCTATAGAAGCTAGGTTCTTAATTACTTTGTTGGCTCTATAGGACCTGTTGTTTTATTTTATCTTTGTTATTTTGGTTGGGTATTCGCTTTGCGAATTCCCGTCTCCTTCGTGGGATAAAATCCTTCTCGTGGAGAGAAGGGGTTGAGGAACGCTACCCTCGTACTTGTAGCGTGGTTGTACTGAGGTTGAATCACCCCCGTTTTAAAGTGATTCGTTTAGTGGATTTGATCAACTAGGTTGATCGGAAAATCCTAACTCGAGAGGGTTAGGTGGTGGTTTTTACCCGGTTTGGGTTTCCACCTAAAAATTACTTGTGCACATTTTGTGATTGCTTATTTTGTGAGATTGCTTTATATATTTTCAATTCCGCATTTTCTTTGTCACGCTGATCTCACCCCTCCAAGTAAAGAACTTTCAAGGAGATAGCGAGGAAGGTGGAGAGGGTGAGGGAGATGACAGTGAAGGAGGAGACGACGAGGGAGGAGATGGTGAAGGCGAGAGGGGAGGAGAGCCCATGGTGAAGGCGACGCATGGGGCTCTCCTCCCCTCGTTGCGTGAAATGGGTCATGAGCTCTGGAGCCCTTGCTCTATCACGAGGAAGGTGGCGATCAAGAATGGGTTCTCCTAGGGCCTGAGGGTGAGGAGAAATCATGAGGGGGAAGGAGAGGGTGTCAAGTCGTGGGTGAGGTCCTCGCAAGGGCCTAAGCAAGGGATTGGTGGGTTATCGAGCAGGTGAGGGATTTGTGCATGGCTCTATAGTGGGTGTGTGTGTATGTGTGTGTGTGCGAGTTGAGTGTGTGTGCATTTGTGAGATGTGCGTGAGGTGAGATGGGCTATGTGAAAGTGTGTGTGAATGTGTGCACGTTTTGAGTTATGGCTGAGCAAGGGTGTGATTTGGGATGTGTTGTGATTAAGAAATTAAGTGGGAGTGAGGATATAATCGGGTGTGGGTTGATGGGGCTATTGGGCTGACGTGATTTATCAGATGCGAATGACTATTCACGTGGAGTGGGGGGTTCTCTATATATATTCCTGAAACAAACATACACAAAAATTATTTATATATATAACATCATATGAAACGTAGTAAAACAAGCACAAACAAGAATTATAATACACGCAGCGAATTTATAATTAAATGAGAATATTAACAATCCTAAAATATATTTACCGACAAACGTAAGCTAATAAATAATCCATTAAAATGTTCTCATCAGTATTCACAAATTCAATCTCAATCTCCCCCTTCGGTACATTGTCCCCTAAAAAGTGATGTCTCAGATTATTGTGTTTTATTTGGGAGTGATGTACTAGGGTCTTAGAGAGGTTAATCGCGTTAGTATTATCACAAAGTATCTTTATTTATTAAATAACAAGTCAAAATCTCTTAAAGTATTTTTCATCCAAATAGCTTGGAAACATGCTAATGCGGTAGCTATATATTTAGCCTCCATTGTAGAAAGGGCTACACTTGTTTGTTTTTTTGGAAAACCAAGAGACTAAGGGATCGCCCAAGAATAGACACATTCTACTAATGCTCTTCCTATCAGTGTAGTTTCCTGCATAGTCCACATCGCTATAGGATATTGATTCAAGTAAGTTACTTCTAGTGTATAATAGGTCATAGTCAATTATGCCAACTAGATATATGAAGATTCATTTAATGGCATTTAAATGTGTTTGTCTAGGGTTGGCCTGAAATCTACCACATAAGTACTAAAAAGAATGTTGAGTCTACTTGCGATTAAATAAAGCAAGAAACCGATCATACCTCTATATACCTTGTTATTAATGGGAATACCTTCATATGCATCTAAGGATGTTTAGGGGCTCATTGGAGTGGTCTTTTCCTTTGTCTTATCCATTCCAAAGTGCTTCAACATTTCTCTTGTATATTTGGCTTGGTTGATGAAGTTCCCATGATTGGTTTGAGTAATTTGCAATCCTAAGAAGAACTTGAGTTCACCTGTAAGACTCATCTCAAACTCTTCTTGCATTAACTTAACAAATTATTGACAAAGTTGTTCGTTAGTGTCACCAAATAAAATATCGTTCACATAAATTTGCACTAACAATATGTCATTGTTTTGCTTTTCACTAAAAGGAGTAGAGTCGACTTCACCAATTTTGAACTTAGCTCCTAATAGATAATCCTCTAGCCTTTGGTACCAAGCTCTAAGAGCCTATTTTAAGCAATACAAAGTCTTGTTTAGTTTGTACACCAAATCAAGACTTTAATGAGACTTAAAGTTGGGAGGTTGTTTAACATAAACTTTCTCCTTAATGACACCATTAAGAAAGGTACTCTTAACGTCTATTTGAAAAAGTTTAAGGTCAAGGAAAGAGGCATAGGTAAGAAGCATTCGAATTGACTCCATCCTTGCAACCGATGCATAGGTTTCATCAAAATCGATATCCTCTTCTTGGTTATACCCTTGCGCTACTAAACGAGCCATGTTATGAATTACTATCCTAGATTCATCAAGCAGCAAGCTTGTACCTAAAAATCCATTGGGTTTCTGTAACCGTATGCCCTTCGAGCTTAGGCACAAGATTTCAAACATGGTTTCTTTGGAATTGGTTTAACTCCTCTTGCATAGCAAGTAATCATGGCTCATCGATACACGCATCCTCAACACTCTTCGACTTAATTTGAGAGACAAAGGCCTCAAAACCAATTGAATAATTAATTCTAGATCAAGTTCTTACAACATCGGAGACATTTCCAATGACTTGATTTTCGAGATGATCCCTATTGAATATCCATTTATTAGGAAGGTTGTGGACATTTGAGTCCCTTATGTTAGACATGTCAACAAATGAATCTTCACAATCATCTTCAAGAACTTGGTCTCTTAACGGTGATGAAATAGATTCATCAAAAGAAACAGAACATGTATTATGTGTCTGCAGATGACTCCTTTTTTAAGAAGGTGCCCTTTTATTCTGATGAAAACTCCTTTCTTGCCTGGATCACCCACACCTAAGAGCATCGTTCTAAGGATCTCATGTATGTTCCCTTACCTTCGATGGAAGTTGAAGTCCTTGAGGAGAGACCATTTAATCTATCTAGATGCTCCTTCTCTTTCATAGATAGAGGATTTGCCTATTACTCTAGAACAAGTAGTAAAGAGTTGTACTTTACATCCCACATCATATTATACTCTTGTTGATCATTTTAGTCATGCACTACAAAATTTTTATGTAGTTGTATCTTCCATTATAGTTCCTAGGAATTATTATGAGGTTATGCAGGACCCAAGTTGGAGACGAGTTATGGTAGTTGACCCCTTTCCCAGATGAGGCCACTGTGGTCGATTGCAGATGGGTTTATATTGTCAATTATAAACCTAATGGGATGATTGAGAGGCTAAATGTCAGATTCATGGCCAAGAGCTGTACTCAGACATGCATTGTTGACTACTTTGATACATTCTCTCCAGTAGTCTGACTCAACTCGACTCATGTCATTCTTTCCGTGGCTATTTACAAGTAGTGACCCTTGTATTAGCTTGATGTGAAGAATGAATACCTTTCTATACAGTGACCTCCAAGAGGAAGTTTAGATGAACCAATGTAACGAACGCGTGCCCCAGACGCCTTTTAAGACGTCTGTGAGGTGGCCCAGACGTCGGACCAGACGTCTGGGATCACATCCAGACGTCTGACCAGACGTCCGTGATAGTTTACAGACGTCTGGAGAACAGTTATGTTCGCACGGGAGATTCGTCTGCGCGCCTGTGCGCGCAAACCTGCGATTCCTCTCTCTCTCTCTCTGCGGCTGCAGGCGCGCTGCGACCACCTTCTCTCTCCTCCTCGCGCGGCCTTAAAAGGGCCACGCCTCCCCTCCCGTCTCCACCGTCTCCTCCTTCTTCTCCTTCCTGAGCGCGAGAGCGAGCGAGCGCGAGGGCGGCAGCGGCAGCCGCAGTGAGCGCGGAGGAGGTGCGGCGTGCGAGGGCGGGGCTCTGCCATGAGGGCGAGCTCGCCGGAGCGGCTTGGCCGGCCGGCGGAGGGCGCAGGGGGCGCGGAGCGACGCGGAGTGGGACCTGCTGCGGGCTGAGCAGCAGACGCGCGAGGTGCGACGCGGGCGGCGTCGCGAGCGGAGGCCGAGCAGGGTTCTGATTCTGGAAAAATTTCCAGAATCTGACGTCTGGGTTGATAGCCAGACGGCAAGGTCGACGTCTGTAAGATCATACAGACGTCTGAAAGGTAAGTTTCCGCTTTCTTCTTCCTTCTTCTCGACTGACCGTACTGAGGGAGGGGGGTTGGCTGTGCGCAGGTTCGCTGATTCGCCATCCTTTGCGAATCAGACGTCTGGAAGTTGTACCAGACGGCGGGAGTGATCTACAGACGTCCGTGTGGACCATCGGACGTCTGGGGTATAGGACAGACGTCCCCGCAGACTTCTGGACGTCCGGGGAACCAAGCTGAACAGGTAATTCTCTGATCCACCGTTTAAGACGTCTGGAAGGAGTTCCAGACGTCTGATTTTGCACAGTATCGTCTTTTTCGACCCGTTTAGGGCCCGTTTGGGCTCCGTTTTCCGTGATTCGAGTTGCGTTCTTTTCAGAATTAATTCCTCCACTCGTCTACAGTAGCTATACACTGTTCTGAGACACTCCTTGTGTTTGATCCTTGTGATAGGACCTCGTTCGGTTGCAGTCTTGAGAGTCGCGGAGGCACGCGGGATTCCCGATCACGCCCCCACTACTCCCGTTGTACCTGGTAGAGTGGCTTTAAGTATTAATAAAATCTGTTAAAGTATGGAACCATAACTAGAACCTAGGGCATTGCATGAATCCTAGGAATGAGAAATATATGGAATGATAGCTCCTAGGTGTTGCATGAATCCTAGGGCCGGAAAACTAGATTGTATGATAGATCGTAGGATATGGCATGAATCCTAGGGTGGAAAAACTAGTGGAATGTATATTACTGCAGTCTTGGGAAAATGGAAAGGAATATATAAAGCTGCTTGTAAATTTAATTAACAGCTGCCTGTTATGAATAAAGAAACATGTTTGAGATCATGGATTTTGAGAACGTGAATCTGGAAAGTGAAACATATGATGTTCTGAGATAAAGAGCTGGAACCCTACGGGGAATTAGGAGTGGAACTCCTGGAAAGAAAAAGGAATGGGACTGAGATGTAGTTTGTACTGTCTCTTGGGTACGCAGTACCAAGGGAAGTACCTGTACCTGTTTAGTGCAGAGTGGGGCCAGCCGCCCCAGGGACCCGGGGTTAGGATTGGCCGCTCTGTACCGACTTGTTGGCCCTCGTGTACGTAGTACCGAGGAGAGCTACTAGTGTTAGGAGAGTACTAGCTACCCCACGGGCCCCGGGGTTCTGCTAGCCTCCTTCACCGACTTGTTAGGCCCATTAGGGCAAACCAGGGTAGTCAGGCGAGGGTGCGCGGACTGTGGAGGGGCAAGGCCCCGGTTTGGTTACTGTGGAGGGGTTGGACCCCTGTTACTGAGAGGGCTCTGCCCTGGTTCCGTGCTGTGCTTTGGGCGCACCCGTTAACGGAAACGACTGACCGCGTGCCAGTGCGGGCTAGCTACCTGTGCGTTTATCGCGCGTGCCGTAGTCACCGTTACGTCTGTCAGTGACCTTGGGGTGGTTGACTGAGGGTAGGATCACCACGGGGGACTCTCCCGGCCAGGAGAGCACCACGTGCTACTTCTACTTTTGGAAAAGACTGCAATCAAGATCGTTCCCACGAGGACATTCGAGATCAAGTAAAGGATCTGAGAAATAAATGAAATAGTGAGAAAAATTGAAAGATGTGAATAAAGGAAGTAATAGAACATAACAGCTACTGTACACTCTACTGTTGCCTTTAGTTAGTTTGCCACTCTACTCAACGTTTTGCTGACGTGTTACACTCGTTACCTTTTTCAGGACCAGGTGTTGAGCAGCCAGGGTCGGCGGCTGCAGAGGACGCTGGGCCGAGTAGGGTCCAGTAGAGTTACCACAGCCTTTTTGTACCCCTTTTGTTTCTGTTCTAGTGAGTAGTTTTTGTTTCCGCTGTACCTTCTTTACCTGCAGATCTTGTTATATGATAAATGCTGTTTTACTGTTGTGGTGGTACCTACTGTAGTAGTTTCTTTCCTTACTGCTGTACTTTCTTACTGTTAGTTATATTCATGCTGAATGTGGTTTATTTTACTGTCTTTTGGTTACTTCCTCGTTGGACGACTAGGTCTTGGGATTAGTCGAGTCGGTCCGGTTCTCGTGTCTCGTAGGGACTCGGGAACCAGGTCGTTACAAGATGGTATCAGAGCAAGGTCATCCCGAGAAGTGAATCAACTGACTGGAAAATAACCAATTCACATGTTTATAGCTAGAGTAGCCACCACAACATATCTCTTGACATGAGCTCTTAGAGGTTTCATTAGGTACCGTCTGTTTAGAAGCTTTTCATTTTGTTTCGCGTCTCCATTGTAGGAGATGCCGCGTCGTGGAGCTAGGAGGGTGGGCCGCAGGCGCGGCCGAGGTCAGGGCCCGGGGGACAGATATGTCGGGTTTGGAATACATACTACCCCTCCTCTTCTCCTGAGTATACCGTCTCGGGACCTCGTCCAACTGATTCGAGAGGTGGTTCGAGAAGAATTTCAGCTTCTACCCACGTCGCCACCCCCTCCCCCTTCCGAGCGTACGACAGGGGAGTTAGTGGTGGAACGAGATTTCCGCCGCCACACCAGGCGTGTTAGGAGAACTCAACGGAGACACGTGACGTCCGCAGGAGAGCCGTCACGTTGTGCAGGGCCATCAGTGGCCTTTGGGGGCCCTCGACAGGGGCCAGTCGCCAGCACCGGACCCCCGCCTAGCCGACAGCAGGGACTCACTGAGGGCGGGAGTCGGGTTCCCCTCTGCTACCAGTGTGGCCAGCCGGGCCACGTCAGGAGGGACTGCCCATCTAGGGCAGGAGGTCAGCAGATACTTCCCGTGCAGAGCACTGGAGGGCGTGCAGGAGGCCGCGGTTCCCAAGCACGAGGAGGAGGACAGCAGTCGCGAGGAGGGTACCGGCCAGCACCTACCCGTCCGACGCAGAGTGTGGCTGCTTCGTCCGCACCTAGAGCTGAGGGGCGTATCAACGCCCTAACACACAGGGACGCCAGAGCTTCGGGATCCGTGGTAGCAGGTATGGTTTCAGTTTCTGGCAGACTCGTTTACACACTTTTCGATTCCGGCGCTACGCACTCGTTTGTCGCAGCCAGTTTCGTAGTTAGTTCGGACCAAGATTATACACTGTTAGAGAATCCGTTCGTAATCAGAGGTCCGAGTGGTCAGCTGTTTGTAGCTGAGAAGGTGTACACGGGTTGCGGGGTCAGCATCGGGGGACATAGCCCGCCAGCTGACCTAATTATGATACAGATGGAGGACTTTGGAGTGATTCTGGGGATGGATTGGCTGTCCGCTTACCACGCCTTGGTAGACTGTTTTGAGAGGAAGATTGTCTTCTCCATTCCGGAGCTGCCTTCTTTCGAGTTTTACGGGCAGCCAGTGGGTGGAGGTTTCAGGTGCATTTCGGCACTTCGGGCGGCGAGACTTTTGAGCCAGGGGTATGAGGGCTTCCTAGCTTGTGTGGTGGCAGAGCACAGCCCCGTGGCAGACTTCCAGAGCATCCCGGTGGTCAGAGAGTACCCCGACGTGTTTCCAGACGAGTTACCAGGACTACCGCCCGAGCGTGAGATCGAGTTTGAGATCTCACTAGTACCAGGGACCAGCCCCATCTCCACCGCGCCATACAGAATGGCACCGCTTGAGCTGCGAGAGCTCAAGTCCCAGTTGCAGGACCTTTTGGAGAAAGGTTTCGTGAGGCCCAGTGCGTCTCCCTGGGGAGCCCCAGTACTGTTTGTGAAGGAGAAGGATGGGACCCTACGCCTTTGTGTGGACTACCGACAGCTGAATAGGGTCACCATCAAGAACAGATATCCGCTGCCGAGGATCGACGATTTGTTTGACCAGTTGCGGGGTGCCACGGTGTTTTCCAAGATCGACTTGAGGTCTGGATACCACCAGTTGAGGATCAGGGAGACCGACGTCTCCAAGACAGCTTTCCGCACCCGCTACGGACACTACGAGTTTTTGGTCATGCCGTTTGGGCTGACCAATGCCCCCACTGCTTTTCATGGACCTGATGAACCGGGTGTTTAGACCGTACTTGGACCAGTTTGTGGTGGTTTTCATAGATGATGTACTCATCTATTCTAGAGATCGGACGCAGCACGGACAACACTTGCGGATGGTTCTGGACACTCTGAGACGACGCAGGCTGTACGCCAAATACAGCAAGTGCGAGTTCTGGTTGAGGGAGGTGACCTTTTTGGGTCATGTGATCTCTGGAGACGGCCTGGCGGTGGACCCCGCCAAGGTCGAGGCAGTGCTCAGGTGGGAGAGACCGCGTTCAGTCACTGAGATTCGCAGTTTCCTGGGATTGGCAGGTTACTACAGACGGTTCATCAGAGGGTTTTCGCAGATTGCACGTCCTATGACACAGTTGACCCGGAAGGACGTGCCTTTCGCTTGGACAGACGCCTGTGAGGCGTGTTTTCTGGAGCTGAAGGAGAGGTTGACCTCGGCTCCCGTGCTCACCATCCCTGACAGTAGTGGCGGGTTCGTTGTGTACACGGACGCTTCCTTGCAGGGGTTAGGAGGTGTGCTCATGCAGAGGGGTCACGTGGTCGCTTACGCTTCGCGGCAACTGAAGCCCCATGAGCATACCTACCCTACCCACGATCTAGAGTTGGCAGCTGTTGTCTTCGCGCTGAAGACATGGAGGCACTACTTGTACGGTGAGACCTTCGAGATTTTTACAGATCACAAGAGCCTCAGATATCTTTTTGACCAGAAGGAGCTCAACATGAGACAGAGACGTTGGTTGGAGCTCCTGAAGGACTACGACTGCAGCATCTCCTACCACCCGGGAAATGCCAATGTGGTGGCTGACGCCTTGAGCCGTAAGGCGCCCGCACGCTTGGCCAGTCTACAGTTACAGAGTTGGAGCCTTTTGGAGGAGGTGGGCAGTTGGCGACCTCTAGAGTTACGAGGGTACTGTGGGGCAGTGACGGTGACACGGCAGACCAGGCCAGAGTTGATAGACCGCATCATCACGGGACAGATGGCCGATCCGTACTTGCAGTCTTTGCGCGACAGAGTACTATCAGGGGACCCAGGGGACTTCTCTTTCACAGACCAGGTGTTACGCTTGAGGGGACGGTTGTGCGTCCCCAGAGACGAGGAGCTGTTGAGAGAGCTCCTGACTGAGGCACACGGTTCCAGATTCACCATACATCCCGGAAACACGAAAATGTACCATGACTTGAGACGCGAGTTTTGGTGGAGAGGGATGAAGCGGGATGTGGGTGAGTTCGTGCAGCAGTGCTTAGTGTGCCAGCAGGTGAAAGCCGAGCATCAGAGGCCTGCAGGGCCGCTTCAGCCGCTTCCAGTACCAGAATGGAAGTGGGAGAGCATCACCATGGACTTGGTGGTGGGCTTACCTGTTACCCAGCGAGGACACGACGCAGTCTGGGTAATAGTGGATAGATTGACGAAGACGGCACGATTCTTGCCGATCCGAGTCACTTTGGGACCAGCACAGTTGGCAGAGAGGTATATCCGTGATGTGGTGCGACTACACGGAGTTCCGCGGGAGATCGTATCCGACCGGGATACCCGCTTTACGTCCCAGTTTTGGGCTGAGTTTCAGCAGGCTTTGGGGACGAGGTTGAGGTTTAGCACGGCTTACCACCCCCAGACGGACGGACAGTCGGAATGCACGATACAGACACTTGAGGACCTTTTGCGTGCCTGTGTACTAGACTAGAGGGGCTCTTGGGAGGAGCACCTGCCCCTGGCGGAGTTTGCATACAACAACAGCTATCACTCGAGCATCGGCATGGCTCCCTACTGGGCTCTGTACGGACGGAAATGCACGGCACCCTTGAGTTGGGTTGAGGTGGGGACCAAGTGGGAGGTTGGCCCCAGGTTGATCCGGCAGAGTCAGGAGGTAGTCGAGCAGATCCACAGACGACTCCGCACTGTCAGGAGCAGACAGAAGAGCTACGCAGATCGCAGACGCAGAGAGGTGCAGTTCGAGGTTGGGGACCACGTCTTCCTTCGTGTTTCGCCCATGAAGGGCTTACAGCGGTTTGGGGTGAGAGGGAAGCTCGCGCCGAGGTTCGTGGGGCCCTTTGAGGTCCTGGAGCGGGTTGGACCCGTTGCTTACAGACTTGCCCTTCCCCCGCAGCTTTCTGGTGTGCACGACGTGTTCCACGTGTCCAACCTCAGGAAGTACGTAGCTGATCCCAGCCACGTACTGAGTCACGAGAGCGTCGAGGTGAGCGACGACCTGACCTACCCCGAGCGGCCAGTGCAGATCCTAGACCGAGCCGTCCGCAGGTTGAGACGAAAGCAAGTACCCCTGGTAAAGGTTCTGTGGAGGAGCCAGCGGTACGAGGAGGCTACCTGGGAGCCTGAGGCGGCAATGCGGGAGCAGTACCCGGAGCTTTTCGCGGGTACGTCTTTTCGGACCGGCTTCGGTCCTCTTTGAGTTTGTTATGGTTATTTGGACATCTTTTTCCCGCACCCTAGTTGGCGCAAGTTTCGGGGACGAAACTTCCTTTGAGTTTGTTATATTGTAACGAACGCGTGCCCCAGACGCCTTTTAAGACGTCTGGGAGGTGGCCCAGACGTCGGACCAGACGTCTGGGATCACATCCAGACGTCTGACCAGACGTCCGTGATAGTTTACAGACGTCTGGAGAACAGTTATGTTCGCACGGGAGATTCGTCTGCGCGCCTGTGCGCGCAGACCTGCGATTCCTCTCTCTCTCTCTCTCTGCGGCTGCAGGCACGCTGCGACCACCTTCTCTCTCCTCCTCGCGCGGCCTTAAAAGGGCCACGCCTCCCCTCCCGTCTCCACCGTCTCCTCCTTCTTCTCCTTCCTGAGCGCGAGGGCGGCAGCGGCAGCCGCAGTGAGCGCGGAGGAGGTGCGGCGTGCGAGGGCGGGGCTCTGCCGTGAGGGCGAGCTCGCCGGAGCGGCTTGGCCGGCCGGCGGAGGGCGCAGGGGGCGCGGAGCGACGCGGAGTGGGACCTGCTGCAGGCTGAGCAGCAGACGCGCGAGGTGCGACGCGGGCGGCGTCGCGAGCGGAGGCCGAGCAGGGTTCTGATTCTGGAAAAATTTCCAGAATCTGACGTCTGGGTTGATAGCCAGACGGCAAGGTCGACGTCTGTAAGATCATACAGACGTCTGAAAGGTAAGTTTCCGCTTTCTTCTTCCTTCTTCTCGACTGACCGTACTGAGGGAGGGGGGTTGGCTGTGCGCAGGTTCGCTGATTCGCCATCCTTTGCGAATCAGACGTCTGGAAGTTGTACCAGACGGCGGGAGTGATCTACAGACGTCCGTGTGGACCATCGGACGTCTGGGGTATAGGACAGACGTCCCCGCAGACTTCTGGACGTCCGGGGAACCAAGCTGAACAGGTAATTCTCTGATCCACCGTTTAAGACGTCTGGAAGGAGTTCCAGACGTCTGATTTTGCACAGTATCGTCTTTTTCGACCCGTTTAGGGCCCGTTTGGGCTCCGTTTTCCGCGATTCGAGTTGCGTTCTTTTCAGAATTAATTCCTCTACTCGTCTACAGTAGCTATACACTGTTCTGAGACACTCCTTGTGTTTGATCCTTGTGATAGGACCTCGTTCGGTTGCAGTCTTGAGAGTCGCGGAGGCACGCGGGATTCCCGATCACGCCCCCACTACTCCCGTTGTACCTGGTAGAGTGGCTTTAAGTATTAATAAAATCTGTTAAAGTATGGAACCATAACTAGACCTAGGGCATTGCATGAATCCTAGGAATGAGAAATATATGGAATGATAGCTCCTAGGTGTTGCATGAATCCTAGGGCCGGAAAACTAGATTGTGTGATAGATCCTAGGATATGGCATGAATCCTAGGGTGGAAAAACTAGTGGAATGTATATTACTGCAGTCTTGGGAAAATGGAAAGGAATATATAAAGCTGCTTGTAAATTTAATTAACAGCTGCCTGTTATGAATAAAGAAACATGTTTGAGATCATGGATTTTGAGAACGTGAATCTGGAAAGTGAAACATATGATGTTCTGAGATAAAGAGCTGGAACCCTACGGGGAATTAGGAGTGGAACTCCTGGAAAGAAAAAGGAATGGGACTGAGATGTAGTTTGTACTGTCTCTTGGGTACGCAGTACCAAGGGAAGTACCTGTACCTGTTTAGTGCAGAGTGGGGCCAGCCGCCCCAGGGACCCAGGGTTAGGATTGGCCGCTCTGTACCGACTTGTTGGCCCTCGTGTACGTAGTACCGAGGAGAGCTACTAGTGTTAGGAGAGTACTAGCTACCCCACGGGCCCCGGGGTTCTGCTAGCCTCCTTCACCGACTTGTTAGGCCCATTAGGGCAAACCAGGGTAGTCAGGCGATGGTGCGCGGACTGTGGAGGGGCAAGGCCCCGGTTTGGTTACTGTGGAGGGGTTGGACCCCTGTTACTGAGAGGGCTCTGCCCTGGTTCCGTGCTGTGCTTTGGGCGCACCCGTTAACGGAAACGACTGACCGCGTGCCAGTGCGGGCTAGCTACCTGTGCGTTTATCGCGCGTGCCGTAGTCACCGTTACGTCTGTCAGTGACCTTGGGGTGGTTGACTGAGGGTAGGATCACCACAGGGGACTCTCCCGGCCAGGAGAGCACCACGTGCTACTTCTACTTTTGGAAAAGACTGCAATCAAGATCGTTCCCACGAGGACATTCGAGATCAAGTAAAGGATCTGAGAAATAAATGAAATAGTGAGAAAAATTGAAAGATGTGAATAAAGGAAGTAATAGAACATAACAGCTACTGTACACTCTACTGTTGCCTTTAGTTAGTTTGCCACTCTACTCAGCGTTTTGCTGGCGTGTTACACTCGTTACCTTTTTCAGGACCAGGTGTTGAGCAGCCAGGGTCGGCGGCTGCAGAGGACGCTGGGCCGAGTAGGGTCCAGTAGAGTTACCACAGCCTTTTTGTACCCCTTTTGTTTCTGTTCTAGTGAGTAGTTTTTGTTTCCGCTGTACCTTCTTTACCTGCAGTTCTTGTTATATGATAAATGCTGTTTTACTGTTGTGGTGGTACCTACTGTAGTAGTTTCTTTCCTTACTGCTGTACTTTCTTACTGTTAGTTATATTCATGTTGAATGTGGTTTATTTTACTGTCTTGTGGTTACTTCCTCGTTGGACGACTAGGTCTTGGGATTAGTCGAGTCGGTCCGGTTCTCGTGTCTCGTAGGGACTCGGGAACCGGGTCGTTACAACCAACCACTTGGTTACATGGTCAAGGGGGAGAAAGTCTGTCACCTTTGAATGGCTATGTAGGCTTAAACAGAGTTCAAGAGCATGGTTTGAGAGACTCAGTGGGGAAATTCAAAAGATTAATTTTTTAAGATCCACCTCTAATTATTCTATTTTTGTGAGGCACATGAAGTCATGTGTTGTGATTTTGGTAGTATATGTTGATGACATGATTCTTATCGATAATGATGTTACAAGGATTTAGGAAACCAAAGATTTTTTGCAGACTACTTTTGTGATAAAGGGCTTTGGCACTCTAAGGTATTTTCTGGGTATCAAAGTTGCCAGAAACTCTCGTAGCATTGTTCTTTGATAGTGAAAATATGTTATGGAACTCCTCGAAGAGATTGGCCAACTTGGGGCAAAGCTATCTTTTATTCCTGTTGAATCTCAGGGGCAACTAAAGGAGGAGAATGATCCATTATTTGAAGACAATAAGAGGTGTGGAAGCATTGTTGTCAAGATACTATATGTTATTGTGACCAAACCAGACATCAGTTTTGCAATCAATAGAGCAAGGTTGTTCATGGATAACCCTCTCTATAGCCATTAGCATGTTGTCTGCCTTATCCTTAGGTACCTTAAAGCGAGTCCTGGAAAGAGTCTATATATAAAGAGCAATGGGCATATGGACTTGCACTTGTATTCTAATGTAGACTATGCAAGATTTGTGAAGGACAAGAAATCCACTACTGGATATGCCACCTTACTTGGGAGCAATCTTATTACTTGGAGGAGCAAGAAGCAAATTATGGTTACTCGATCCAATGTAGAGGATGAGTATCGGGCCATGGCTTATATGGCTTGCAAAGTCATGTGGCTAGTACATTTCTTTGCAGATCTAGGGATCCATGTTTCTTTTCGTGTGCCTATGTTTTATGACAATCACTCAGCGACTTTTATTGCCTTTATTCCTGTCTTCCACGAGTGCACAAAGCATATTGAAGTTGACTATCACTTCGTTAGAGACATGGTTACTATAGGGAAGATTAGTACATTGATGATAAATGCACAATTCATATATGTAGCATGTCTAATTTTGTTAGTTCACCTTTCCTTTTATAAGCTCACCTCTTCGCCATCGGTTCGTGCTATTATTATCTTTTCTTTTATTGTACCAAGCTTGTATGTAAGACTCTTTTCCTATTCAATAAATTACACTTTAGTTTATTTGATGTTCTATTATTATCAACTTGTTAATTAAATTTTTTGTGGTGTCGAAGTGATTACATTAGGACATGCAACACCCTTTGTAAGTTCATTTCGTGGCCTTCATTATGCATCAGTAGTACTTGCCATTTCTAACACCATAATTTCATTATTTGAACTATCATCTAAAAGATAAAAAAAAAAAATTGTATAACTCCAAAAATTAAAAAAAAAAGATTAACCACATAGAGAAGGGCTAGGTGAGAGAGTGATCTAGAAGCATTCTCATATATGACTCAAGCTCACCTTCACGTTTAATCTATTATGAGTTTGATAATATTAGAAGTGTTTGTGTACATGTCATGCTACAACAATGTATTTTTATTTCATCGTGTTTCGTGGGAATCACTTGTCTACTACCTTAAGTAGTAGGTTGCATTTTTATTTTGTGTTTCATGATTATTTATGTGATAAGATGGGCACGCTTGATATATATGCTCAAATTTAAGGGAAAGTATTGGATAATATATAGGTGTGTTTTGTTATTTGTTATTTTCTTAAAGGTATTTCTTATACTTTACATATAACCTGTCTTAATATAAAGAGAATTAAAATTTATTTTAAGAATCTTGTCATTTGTTCTCTTTCGATAACAAGCATACGAGGAATCCTAAAATATGATAGAATCCCTCAATTTCGTGCCCAAAGGATAATAGGATTGTTTTGAGATCAAAACAACTCCCAATCCTACCAAACTCCTTAATTTTAGCCAAAAATCCCATCAAAATACGTCACTTGGGTGCCTTAAAAAAAGAAAAGGTCACTTGGGCTGTGTTTGATTTTGTTGTGAATTTCTCAACGTCTCATTGGCCCAAATGGGACCAATTACACGTAGCAGCACCTCTAGCACCGAGATGTGCTCTCCTCAACCAATCGGCACCTCCAACGGACTCCACATATCCCTTTTTTGTTCTCTCTTCTTTTCTCCATTTCTTTTTCTCTTATTAACTTATTTCTTCTGCACCGTTTGGCACGCACACCTTTTTTATTTCTGTCTTCACCACCAATCTCTTCGTCTCGTCCTTTTTTATTTGAGATCATTATTCACTGTGTTATAACGAAAGCAGAGAATAATGCCATAAATAAATGTATGAGTTCATGGATGTTTAAGAAACGTAAATTAAACGTTATAAATCTATTTTAAGCACATTAATAATTAGTAAGAAGTAACAAATCTACAAATAACTATAAAATAATAAAACTCGTCAATGGTCATTGGTGGCTTATGGTGTTGGGCCTGTAGGAGGTGTTGGGTGGGCAGTAATTAGAGGAGGATGAGAGGATGCTCTCGGTATTGGGAAGGTTATGGCTTCACACGAAAATTAAATTTTAAAAAAGCATATGGGTCGTGGATTGGCTTGGATCGTATTGGAAGTCCAACCCATCCTAGTCTGACCTGATATAATAGGGTTGGGTTTGTGTACCCTATAACAATAATTTGAAATTTCACCAGCAAAAAATTATTCTACTTATGCTTCCCAAAAAACTAAGGTTTAAAGTTCAAAGTTACCATCCTTGAGAAGGCATAAGTGAATTCTCTCTAGACTTGGTGATAGATTTGTAATTGATTCCTTCACAAAGATTTCTCTAGAATCACTTGACCTCGAATTTTCGAATTACTCCACTAAAGACTTCTCTAGAATCCAATACTAAGATTACTTCCATTCAAATTGTTGAAATCTTAAAACCCTAGAATCTCATGTTCATTGAGAATTGCGGTAGCCACTCTCCTCAAAATTAGAATCAAAGTCCATAACTAAAGAGCTAGAGCTTTACTATGGAGTTTTTTTTATCTCGTGTTGTATATTATGAAGGCTCTACTCCTCTTCTATTTACAAGTGAATTGAACCTTTTAAAATAACCAAAGGTTGCCCTTTCAAAAATTTAAAGTAATGGGCACATTGATCTTTGTCCATGGCTTAATAATTGTGGAGGATGGCCTTAAATGGAGGTTTATTTCAAATTAATCTCAAATTACAAATTATTTTCTTCAAACTGTAGAAACTTATCTATTCAATTGGTCCATAATTGTCTAATTGGTTCGGCTTGTCTTATTTGTATGTAATGGCCATTTTATTTATAAATGCATTTTTAAGTATTCTTAAATTCAATTAAGACTTAGGATAGGTTCTCTTAGGCTTGGCTCCTTCAAGCATAATTGATTTGGTTAGCTTATTTGATGCTTAAATATGCTTATCATGATGACTTTAATATGAATCTAAGGAATAAAAATAACAATTATAAAATTAAACTTTTCCTTTGTATTCTTCAATTTTACGATTGCATTCTTCATCCTGTGATCTTCATACAATGCTTGATCATCATGTAGTTCTCCATCTTTCATCATAATTAATCTAAGACAAATATTCATGATATTTGTAATCAAGTACCTACAACTTGTGAAAAACCTTTGCACACATATAAAGATAATTACCCAAAAGTACTATTAAACCAATCATGTAAGTATCACATATTATCTATATCTAAAAATTGTATTCTTAATCATATATGTGAAAATTATATTTTATCATCTAGGACATTCAACAATCATTTTGAGTTTTCCTAATAATTATTTACATTTCATAATCGTCGTAATCACATATCTCAACATTCTTTTTGATCTTTCAACACTAGTCATACTTTTGAGAAGGAAAACAACAAACGAGCACACTTTAGGAAGGTAGACCATCAATCAATCTTAATTTGCCATTCTTTGCTAGACAAAGTCCATCCAACTCAAATGATGGATTACCTTTTTCCTTCTTTTCCATATAATTCATTCCTTTGTACAAGGACCATGAGGGTATGCTTAGGCTTTGTTTGGCGTAGCATTAAAACAAGGTATTATCTTGTGTGTTAGTGCTAGTTGCTATAATAAATGAACCATGCTAGGTATTAGTGACTATTGCATTATTTTCCATTATTTCTCATATCATATCAATTCATTAATCACATCTAACTCCATTAACCCACTCCCTATAAAAATAAAAAAAAGGTTCCTTACAACATCTCCACTCTCTCATCATATTATCCTTACTAACCTACTCCCAATACAAATAAAAATAAGAATTAATAACTATATATCAACCTAACCATCACATCTATCTTTTTTTTAATCCACCACTTATCTCACCACTCCTAAACCTTACAACTTCCTAAACTTTACATAACCATAAATTTTAAATCTCCACCAAATAGGGTCTTAAGGCCCATGCATGCATTCTATCTTGTAAGAGTTAGGACATGATTGTTTGACTTATAACAAATAATTATATAATGATTGAAGGAGACAATCCTTTTTTTTTTGTTGAAGGTAATCAATTACTTTATTGGTAAATTTGAATCAAACCTAATGTATCTTTCTCTCTCATCTTAACTCTCTGATAAAGGATCAAATTGCACTAGCTGAATAAAGGCAACTCACAGAGGGACACCAACTTGCTCATGCACAAGTGAACAAAATAGGTCATTTTCCAAGTAAATATGGAGAGCTAATGATATATTAAATGAGTTGAAGCTAAGCCTCTAAGATAAACAAGCTCCTCATCCTCCATTTGAAATCTACATTTGGCTGATAGACGAATAAAATAAAGTAAAATAAAATCAATGGTGAATGACCACAGAGTATTCTTCAAACCCTACCAATTAAAATAATACTTATTTTGAAGGAGACAATCCTTTTTTTTTTGTTGAAGGTAATCAATTACTTTATAGGTGAATTTGGATCAAACCTAATGTATCTTTCTCTCTCATATTGACTCTCTGATAAAGGATCAAATTGCACTAGTTGAATGAAGTCAACTTACATAGGGATACCAACTTGCTCATGCACAAGTGAACAAAATAGGTCATTTGCCAAGTAACTACGGAGAGCTCATGATATAGTAAATGAGTTGAAGCTAAGCCTCTAAATATATTTGAATTTATATTTTTTTTTATGAAAAAGTAAATAAACATCCGCACTCAGTAAATTAAATATATCAACGTATTTTAAATTTTCATCGATATATTTTAATTTTTTATTAAAATATATCATATAAAAATTAAAATACATCGTTCATCTTTGAAATTATGTTTTTCATAAAAGAGTAAAAAAATATCTGAGATATTTTAATTTTCCATTAAAAGATATGAGATAAAATTTAAAATATACTTTGATATTTGACCTCAAAAAGTAAAAGAATATCCCACTCGATAAATTAAATATATCGATATATTTTAATTTTTAATCAATATATTTTAAATTTGTACCGAAATATATTACATAAAAATTAAAATATATCATTCATCTTAAAAATATATATAAAAGAGACGGAGAGACATAAATAAAAGAGACGGAGAGACGAAGGATCGAAGGGCGAGAGACACCGTTACATGGAGAGAAAAAGATACTGTTACATGGAGAGAAAGCTGCTGATCAGAAGGGGAAAAAAAAAAAGGCATTCAAACTAATATCCATATTCTATACATAAAGATAAAAGATATGTATGTTTGCCCTCGGGGTCCGATCGCCTCTCTCCTCTGATATCCGCCGTTAGTCTCGCACCTCACCTGCAGCGCAACTCAACACCAATTAAAAGCACAACATAACGCGCAGAAAAGCCCCTGCGCCCGCACCGCTGCTAGCTAGGTTTCATCCTCTCTCTGTCTCTCTCTCTCTCACCGTCGTCTGTCCCTGCTTGCGTGCGAGAGAGAGAGCCCTGCTTGTGAGAGAGAGAGAGATCGTGTTGTTGATGGATGAGGTGCAGTTTCGGGCCATGAGTCTTGTCGTAGAGTAGAGGAGTCTGTTGTTTTGTTGTGTGTTTGAGAGAGAGAGAGAGAGAGAGAGAGAGAGAGAGAGAGAGAGAGATACTTAGAGGTGTGAATGGATGGTGTTGTTCTGGATAGTATAATCGGGCGCCTAGTGGAGGTTAGGCAGGCAAAGCCTGGGAAGCAGGTGAACTTGTTGGAAGAGGAGATCCGTCAGCTCTGCGTTACTTCCACGGAGATATTCCTCCAGCAGCCCAATCTCCTCGAACTCGAGGCCCCCATCAAGATATGTGGTACACACACACACACACACACACACACTCATTCATTCTTTTCTTTTTAAAGTCATTTTAGCTTCCCCTACCCCCACTCCTTTATTACTGAAATTATTTGGGATTTGGGAAGATGAGTATACTGCAGGGTGGTTACTGTTTTTTGTTCTACAGGAGGTGCCCACTGTCAAGAATATAGTGAGAAAATGCACGACTCCCCCTTTACCCAACTAAAATCAATAGTACTCTAGCAATGGGAAAATGAAAAACTATATACCCACTGTCGGAAAAAAATCAATCTATGAGAAAAGAATAACTGCAATCCCAAGAACAGGTGGAGCTATCCGAAAGATGTTGCAGGCTGTGAAACTGTGTAGGGCAATTCGCGCACCTTTTGAGGGTTAAGTAACGATTCGCTGTAGTTTATTTTTAAACCGGGATTTAGGATTGGATTTTTCCCATTTAATTTCCATTTTGTTTTAGCACTTAGAAGTCTTATTAGTTAAGAAACTTTCCTTTGCTTGTGTGTCGTTGTTTTATTCTATGTAAAGGGGCTATTCGCTTCTGATGAAGCCAAGTGTTAATTTGGAGTTGGGCTATGTTTTCATTGAGGTATTAGTGAGAGAAGGGAAGGAACGGATAGGGAGGAGTGCTTCTAAACATTCTTGGTTACAAGCTAGTGGAAGCGGGATGGGAGGGAAAGAAAGGGATTGGAGAGGCAAATTTGGAGGGATTTCTTCCCCTCCCAGATTGGAGAAATCAGGAGGGGCAATGAAAGGAGTTTATTCTTCACTTATTTGGTTTTTGGTTGCCTGTTGAGGCTCAATATTTGCCTTTCCAGAAGGCAGAAGGTTGCTTTCTTGCTCACCTTTTCTCTGATATAGCTCACTCCTTTTACTGGGCATTGATGCATTTTAAGTGACTCCCCTAATCCTTAGCTCCTCTCTCCACAAAAGCCTGGACTTCTAATGTGAACAATATGCCAGCCATCTAGAATGGACCCTTGACAACTCTGAGAAGCCTAAGGGTTCAAGTGTCAACCCTGCTTTTTCTTGAAACTCAAATCCAAAGCCACCCAAACTTAGAGGAGTATGGGTTAATTCTACCTGCATTTTGCTTTTTCCTATCTTCATTGTTGTGCATCCCCAAATGTCGTTGAGCAGGATTAATAGCTGCTGTTTTTTTTTTTTTTTTACTTTGAAGACTCTTCTCTTTCTTCCTTCTTGAAGATTGTTCACCTTGATCTCCCAATTTTCTCTGTGATCATATGTCATAATATCTTGTTCTCATGGAGTCAAGGAAAGCTTAAATGTCTGTTTTGCCTGCTCTATCACAAATTTTATACATATTTTTGAGAAAATTCTAAGGGGCACATCAAGAACATTACCACAATCTCTTTCCCTTTCTCCCTATACCAACTTTATTTCCTTTGATCTTCCTCCTCCTATCTAAACAACAATTAAACCACCCCCCACTTCTCTTCTCCTTCATCTCCCTCTTCTCCTTTATTTCCCTTCCCCACCTAAATCTCACAAGTTTCTCCATTTCGGTCTTAAATCATGGTGATTAACTACTCTCCAATCTCCTTGTAGTGGCCTTAGATCAGTTCGTTGTTTTTTGATTTTGGTCTTAAGATGCATTTCCTCCTAAGAAAGCATGTATCTCTCTCTCTCTCTCTCTCTCTCTCTCTCTCTCTAAATCATGTCTCTTCTCCCTCCAGAAGAATCAAGTCCTAAATAAGTGAAAATGGCCATTCATGCAAAAGCAAATCTCCCTCCCATTCTTTCATCTTCTTCCCCTCTTTCAGCCAACTATTACTCCTATAACCCATTTTGCTCCTCCTACCTTTATAGTTGACAGAGCTTGGTGAACCCTTGAATAGAGACTACAACATTGGCATGTGCTGTCGCCTTCCTTGTTCACCTTTGATTTTGGTTGACTCCTAGCACCTTCCCACTAATGTTGATATCTCCTTGCTCCATTATTGCACCACCTCCTCAGCACTCCTTTTGTTACTTCCAACAATATCATTACCAATTGCCATTAAATCATCATACCCAAATCAACTCCTCCATTTGTGGTGCCACCACCTCTTCTCCAATCGACTCTACCACCATCTTTGCAACCATTTCTATCATTAACAACAGGTATCTCTATTGATCACTGCCATCTCTGGCCTCCATTGTTGACAATTCCCACCATCCAATCCCTTTAACCACCAATTGCAGCTACCATTACTACTATTATACCCCTTAGGCAACTTCTCTGACTATCACCTCCTTCATCACAATGTGAGTTGCGGCGACATCGCTGACATCCCGTCACATTATGTTCTCTCTACTGGTTACCTGCATCAACTCTCCATCTGCTCAACCTAGGCCCTGACTCCTGTTGCCACATCTTCATTCCCATTTTCCATCTCCATTGACAACAACTTACGATGACAATTTATCTTAGTCCTATATCAGTAGCTTTACTTACTACATTCTCGTTACTTATTTTCTTGTACTTCATTGACTACATAAGTAACTGCTTGAAGTGGTTATTGGATTTCTATCCATTTCTTCCTTGAAATCTTAATTAATAGGAGATTCCTAGGATGTGTTATTCACTTCCATGTATCGAATTTGAAGAGCACTCGATTGAATTTATATTTTATACTAAAAGCTTCTTTAGGGGCCTAGTTCATTCACATCATGGCCATTACCTCTATGGTCTCTACTCCATAATTTTGTAACTCTAGCTTCCCTATACCTCATCTTTATAAGAAGTATAGGAGAAAATGTAAAGAAGAACCTTTCATCATCTTCGATATCTATAATCTCTATTCAACTTCATCTACCAATTTTATGGTACTAATGGATCGATGCCTAATTGATGTTGAAAAATATATCCAACTAAGAACTAGTCCTATTATTGTGGGAAAACTCGTTAAATTCTTGTGTTTTTGTGGTTTGTTTGTCGATCTTGCCCTCTCTTTCTAACTTGTTTCCTTTACCAAAAAAAATTTATGTTGGATAATGGAATTGCCATTTGACAATGATGACATGCACGAACACTATGTTGGTGATATTGTGATAGATTCCATGGGGAAAGGATAGATGACTACTAGGTTTGAGGGATTAAGATTTTGGTCCCTGAGTGCAAGGGTTGTTTGGAGCCTAATGAGTTCTTTTTTCTGGATTAAATGGGTAAATCATTTTTTATTGGAAATATATGCTTAACTATATGGTCAAAATTCTCACTTTTACGCTAGGACATGCAATTATTCAATGGAAGTGTCTACAGGAGGACAAGGTTTAGTAAGAAAAGTGCAAAATGCTTCTTAGGATAGGACACACAAAGAAATGCATCATAGGTTCCTCCCTGTTGGCCATGGATAATCTCTTTGTCAATGCCTCTGCAACATTTGTCAAGCATCTTGGTTGGCATAGGATTACATTAAGGGATTCTACATCTAAGTTAACCTAAACCATGGAATCAGATATAATGAAATATCGTTGATATATTACGAATTGCCAGTAACACCTATATTGATACACATGGAATATCGTTATTCCACGATATTGATGATATATTGATGATATCAACGATATCTTGGATATTGACAAGGGTTATGGTATAAATATTTCATATATCGATGGATATATCGCCGATATGGGGATATATCACATGGAAATTCTACTATTCTCAAATCTAGCCAGTTGCATTGGCATCCGTGGTTATAAATATTTCATATATCGATGGATATATCACCGATATGCGGATATATCACATGGAAATGCCACTATTCTCAAATCTAGCCCTTTGCATTGGCATTGTTGGTTCTCTTTGGTCACATTGCCTTCTTTGCTTATAATAGAAGCTTAGATGTTTCATTTCAACTCAAATCTTTTATTGAAAAAGTCATTGTATTTATGATTTGAGTTTCTAAAGTTGTTGATGTGCATATAAGCTCTTCTTTGATGATCTATTTTTTAACTTTTTGAGCCTTAATCTCAACCTTGAACATATGTTATTATTCATTTCAAGTTTGATCTCTTAGATTAATGTTGCCTACCTATTGTATTAGTCAAATAATGAAATAATTTTCGATTTTATCTTAATTTTGTGGTTTTAAATCTCATCTCAAAACCATATTTGTTCTTCATTCTGAATTTTATTAATGTGATTTCTCTAAATATTAGGTAGGTTAAAGTTCTCTACCCATCCTATTAGTTAAATAACGAATTAATCTTCAATTTAGATTTTGGTCTTATTGCATCTTTATATTATGTTTCGTGCAAATATTTTGGTCTTTATAGAAATTTCTTCATGCATTTAGTAGTGATTAAAATCATAATTTCATAAAATTTATGATATTTTGAGTCATTTCCATGAATTTTCGAGATATTGCTAAAATATTAGTGATATATCTTTGATATGGTCCCCTTGGGGGGTGGTGGTGGTGGTGGATGTGGTGTTATCGTAATAGATGTAGTATAAGGACCATTCAAATTGCTAGTTACAGTTGTGTGGACCATTTCCTAGTTGCAAGTTGTTTGTTTGCATGTAGTAGAACTTCATATAATCGTAGATCCAAGTTGTAGAAGTTCCTTTGCTCGATAGAGTTTATTGAGCTCTTCCCTTTCTTTAGAGTTCAAGCTTAGTTTGGAGTGACCATTCTTGGATCATATGCCATTGCTCCAGTCATCATTAAAGATGAACTTAAATCGAAAGCATATTTCAAATTTGAATAATGGCTATTTAAAGGATGCTTTAGAGGAATGGTTGAAGATTGGTGGCATCATGCTTAGGTGTATGGTTCTTTGATTAACACTATGGTAAGGCACCTGTAGGGATTGTGAGTTTGTCTAATCGAGTATAAGGTGTGTGAGGACTTGCAGAGAAGAAAGGATGGAGCTTTATAGGAGATTACTAGGATTGACAAATAGAAGACGTTAGGGCCATCGAAACAATAGATGTAGAGGAAAGGAAGATGCACCATACAATGGTGCTTAAGGAGGATTTCGAACATGTTGAATAGAGAATGCAATTTAGGTAGTTGTGGCTTGAAGAGCGTGACATAAACACTAGGTTTTCTTGCATCACGGTGAATGGTAGGTGTGGCACCAACTTCATCAATAACTTGTTCGTACATATGATGTGACAGTCTAGGATAGGTTGGATGTGGGTGTGGCATTGTTAAATCATTTTAGGAACTTCATGAGGAAGGGATGCACGCTACGTTGGAGAGATGGTCAGGCTGTGGAGTGCTTAGGGTTTATTCTCGACAGGTGAGGAATTGGTGAAGCTTTTTCTAAAGGAGGAGATGTTTGCTATGGTGAGGGGTTTGAATGCAGGATGATTACTATAGATTTGAATCATTCAAAGACTTTCTTGCTACTTCTTATCTTGTTATTTATTATTTCTTTAAGTGCTTGCATGTACTTTTTCCACTTAGTCCTTTATATAAAGAGGGTTAAGGCTTTAGAATAAAGAACTTGATCATTTCCCATGACTTGACATCAGAGTGGTGGTCCTAGAGTGGAGCCTATACCTTCCTTGCCCTTCTTTGTCAATAAGAAAGCCTCCTTTAGTTGGCAATGGTGATCTTCAGGTAGCATATAGCTGCTATTGGCCAATAGTAAGTTGCCATTGGTCTACAATAGCCACCTGCTAGTGCTATATACCATATGCTTCTATAATAGCCTCTTGTGGCCTCACTTATGGTGCCAATATACCATGTTGTATGGTCACAACCTTACCCTCAACCTGGATTGGGTTCCTATAGGGGTTTTTGTAATGCATCAGATTCTCTGTCTCTTTATTTGATATCGGGAGGCTCTAGTTGGAGATGTAGATAGCTTATTTAGATTCTTTAGGATGACATTGAAGTAGAAGATAGAGACATCGGCATACAAGAGCCCATTTTTGGTCCATGATGAAGTTGAGTAGCATCGCCATTGTCCATTGGTTACAGAGTAAAGATTGTAGGGTTATCATGATTCAACTAGAACCTAAGGAGGAATCTGAAGGGTCTCTTTCTTTGAAAAAGAAGCATACACCACTTAACGCATCAAATCTTATCCACCAGTGAATGAAGGTTAGAGTATGATGGGCCTTACTAAGACTCAATTAGATGCCTTCCAAAGGGGCGGTGTAGATTCCCCCTTTATCACTTGCTTTGTTGCTTTTTTTTTTGTTTTTTTTTGAGAGGCTTTGTTGCATCTTTTACTTGGACCGGCAACGATTAAGATTGACTAATTAATTTAGGTGCATGTAGACACTTCTATGGAGATGGTTCTAGACTTAGGCCTATTCATGATGACTGTACGGTACAATTGGTGGATGGGAGACATACTCCCATCACTGATCAAGGGAAGGCATACTCCCATCACCGATCAAGGGAAGATTCATCTTATCTAGACTATACATCAATGTGATGTGTGTTTTGTTCCTGATTTGCACTAGCTTGTTGACTGGTGGTGAAATTGCAAAGGAGCTAATTTGCAAAGCTACTTTGATCCTATCTCTTGCGTCTTTTAGGACATTGATAGGGAAGACCATAAGAAATGCTCATTAGGAAGGAGGTGTTTATTGATTTTTTTTTTTGAAAAGACTCAAAAGAGGTGTTTTTTTTATTATAATAGAATCCTTATGTTGTGTATTTCGATTACCACCTTAAACATTCTTTTATTTACTGATGGCATTTTCAGTTTTGTCATCTTCCTCTTCTTAACCTTTTCATGTTGTTGAGAATAAAGCTCGCAACGTGGCATAGCCAGCGGGCCAGTTGGAGTCTTTGCTTAATTGTTGAGTTAGGCTATTTTTAGTAAAGTTGTTTTTAGGAAATATATTTTGGATTTATTTTAATTAAGAGATATGATCTTTTCTAATGAGATAAGATTTTTTTCTTAATAGAGATAGAATCTTTAGTTTCTATTTGTGGGGATATGTTCTCTCTATAAAAGGAGAGTCTTCCCATCTTTTCTAATTTGAGCAATATACAAATATTTCCAAGAAGCCAAAGCTCCTTTCATCTCTTTCTTCTTCCAATCGACGGCCTCCTCTGCAGATGCCCAGATCAAACGTTTGACGTCTAATTTGGACATCTTAAAATAGCAGCAACATGTTGCTGCTTATGTAGGCCCTACCTCTCCCTGTCCACGCGTGGATAGTCCCCCATTGGGACTATTTTTCCACGCACAAGGAGTCTCCACGCTCCACTATTTTGTCAAATGTTGACATGATATCAGAGCCTTCGGTTTAGGCTCCCTGTGTGTATGGGTATCCTGACCACACGTTGGTGGTTCTCGCGTCCAATGAAGTCAACAAATCTGGCACCTTACGGGGAGAAAGAAGACTAGAAGAAGATGACAGAGGTTGCCATGATGGTTGGAGACGCTACGTTCGGCCCTGGAGAAAGCAAGGTGGTTGTTTCTGGGATAATCATCAAGCTTAGTGGCGCTTCCAACTATGCCTTGTGGGCTCGCGCCTTCATGATCTTCGTTAGAGGCCATGAGAAATTGAGTATTCTCCTTGAGGAGGCGCAAGAGTTCAAAGATGACAAGAAGTTTGAGAAGGAGAACTACGTCGTCATGAACTGGCTCATGAACTCGATGGATCAATCCATAGCCTCGAATATGCTTTACAAAAAGAGCACGTTCGAGATTTGGATGACCCTCGAGAAAAGGTATGCCCGAACCTCAAACAACACCGCATCACCGAACTTTACACCCATATCTAGATGGCCAGTCAAGGAGATCTTTCCTTGACAAAATACTACGAGAAGATGAAGGCGTTATTCGAGGAGTTGAAGATCTATAAGACTCTTTGTTGCGACAATCATGGGGAGACACGGGCGATTTGGCAATTTGCCATGTTTTTATCGGGATTACGTTCCCGTTATTGAGTCGTCCGCGATCAGATTCTTGCTTTAGAAGGGAAGATGGATCTTGAGACCATCTTCTGTCATCTCCTCAAGATGGAGATCCCTGAGGAGGAAGACACACCAAAAGGCGAGAGCTCTACACTTACTATTCCAGAAGCAAGTGCGGGGCGAGGGTGAGGGTGTGGACGTGGATCTGGCCACGAGTACCTGAAGTGCTGACATTGTGGATGCAACAATCGTTCACAAGATAAGTGTTGGGAGAAGTTTGGGAGGCCACCACATAGGGCTATTAGTGCCTCATGCGTTGACTCCCTTACTCTGGAAGACCTTGAGAAGTTGCGTGCTCTTCTGAGAGAAGACAAGTCCACGGCGGCCGTCACGATGACTACTCAGGTTGCTACAGAAGCAACGACTCCAGAGGTCGCAAAAGGATTCGCCATCGACTTGTCAAAAGAGAAGATCGAGAGCTTGGCTTTTGAAGAAGATGAATGGTGGGGCGTCTAGCCTCACAAGTGGAAGACCAAGTCATCGGCCTCGCGACCTTCGACTTGAAGGGGAGTGTTGAGAATAAAGCCCGCTACGTGGCAGTCAGCAGGCCATGTGGCAGCATCTGAAGGGCCCTAGTGGTCGGCGATCTTGGTTGTTCAAGGGACCAAAGTTGGAGTTTTTGCTTAATTGTTAAGTTAGGCTATTTTTAGTAAAGTTATTTTTAGGAAATATGTTTAGGATTTGTTTTAATTAATAGATAAGATCTTTCCTAATGAGATAAGATCTTTTCTCAATAGGGATATAATCTTTTGTTTTTTATTTATAGGGATATGTTCTCTCTATAAGAAGAGAGTATTCCTATCTTTTCTAATTTGAGCAATATACAAATATTTCCAAGAAGCCAAAGCTCCTTTCCTCTCTCTCTTCTTCCAATCGTTGGCCTCCTCTGCAGATGCTTAGATCAGACGTTTAATGTCCAACTCGGACGTCTTAAAACAACAGCAACAAACTGTTGCTTTTGCCGGCGCTACCTCTCCCTATCCATGCATGGATATTCCCCAATTGGGATTATTTTCCTACTCACAAAGAGTCTCTACGCTTCACTATTTTGTCAAATGTTGACACGTTATTCCTTAGATTTTACCATCAACCAAATTTGATTGTGAAGCTTGTCAATGTCATCTTGGCAAGCATCATAAAGGATCCTTTCCAAAGAGCCAAAGCTTGAGTTTGATATCTTGTTTTGACCTTTTACACCATGATGTTTGAGGTCTAGTTGCATCCTTCATTGCTAGGGGCATAGGTATTACTTAGTGCTTGTAGATGACTTCTCCTAACTTTCTTGAGTTTTTCCTTTTGAGGTTGAGGTTTGAAGTTGAAAATCTCATAAGGAATTTCTTGATTGAAAAATGAACCACTTAGCGATTATGGATGATCGCTCTCAACTTTCTTGGGGTTTTCCTTTGAGGTTGAGGCTTGAAGTTGGTAATGTCATAAGGAATTTCTTGATTAAGATCAAGAAGCACTTTGGGGCAACAATAGAAATTGTTCACTTAGATAATGCATCAGAATTCCCTTAAAAAAAGCATTAGAATTTCCTATTGTCGCACTGTGCTGATCCCTTTAGTCTCTTGGGGTTGTATATCAAACTACATATTGTTATGTTGCGCGAAGCCTATTGATCCATTGTACTGTTCCATTTCAATATTAGCAGGATGCTTTCATGACAACATGTAAACAGGACCTCATCTTTTTTTTACAAAAAGGATACTTCATCACTTCTTCATGAGCATGTTCCATTTAAGATCTTATACCTAGAGAAGGTCTTATTCATGCTTTTCCAAGGATTTTTGACCATATAGCTTTTGTCAATCTCATTGGTTCTTGTTAGGACAAGCTCTTTGCTTAAGTTAAATATTTTCTAGGCTATTCATGAATTAAAAAAGGATAGAGATGCTTTAGTCCTATGCACTATTGCATTGTTATGTTAATGTTGACGTTACTTTTTTCAAGTTAGTTCCATACTTTATAGGGTTTTCGAAAGGGCTTAGGCTTGATAGACGTGACTTAAGATCGGCTTAATAAGGGCTTATGAGCCCAACTTGATAAGCTATTAAGGGTTCAAACTTAATAAGATATATATATATATATCAAAAAAATACATTACATAGACCAAATAAAACTAAAAGGATATACGCATAATTTTTTTTAAACCCTAACTATTCTCGAGACTCTCCCCTTCTTTCCCTACCCTTGATTGTCTTGCCCTATTGCCATACCTCTACCCTCAATGCCCAATACCCCCTCAACTACACACTATGGTTGGGTTGAGTCGGGTCAGGTTGGGACCTAATTCACAACTCAACGCAAGATCTACATGTTGGGATTTTTCAACCCAACCAAACCCATCATTATACCTAAACTAACCCAATGCAACCCATAAAATTGGGTCGGGATGGCAAATTGTTGATTAGTCTAACTTTATGCTTCTTTTCTATATGTTTCCCATTTAGTAATAGTAACAAAATTTTAAATTCATAACACAACTTTTAAGTTATAATGAAGTAAATAAAACAAGTAAAAATTAAATAAATTAGAAAGGGCATAAAGAAATGATCTAAAACTCATTACAACATATAACAATAAAATATACTTTAAAAAATGAAATATTAAACTAAAAAAATCAAATGCCAAGGGAGGGAAGAGGCGTCAGATGATTGTTAGGAGGTAAGGGGAAAGGGAGATTTTTTTTTTTTGAAAAAGTAAAAGTAGATCACCCAAGATCACTGATGCTCTTGAGAAAGGAAAAAGAAGAATGTTGAGGGATAAAGTTTACAAAGTTGAGGAGGTTTGGGTTGTTAGGAGGTAGGAGAATAAAGGAGGTTGGGAAAGGGAGGTTGCGGGTGGTCTCGGTTGGTGGGGCTACGGAGGGTAGCTGGTGGATGGTTGTGGGGAAAGGGAGATGAGAGGATACTTTTGGTCTTGGGAAGGTTATGGCTTTACATGACATGGGGTTAAAATCTTGGCCATTGGAATGATCCAAATCTAAGGGTTAACATACTTTCACCATCTTGCAAAAGTAATCCTCTCAAAGGAATCTCATGACTCTTTAATATAATAATACATAGATATATATGAAAAATAAATAGTAAAAAATCATATGGGTTGTGAGTTGGGTTGAGTTAGGTTGAAAGTTCAACCCATCCAACCCATATTTCAACAACTTAGGATTTTTCTAACCGAACACAATCCATTAAAACTCTCAATCCAACCCAACTCGACTAATGAGCCAGGTTAGGTTGGGTTGTGGGTTGGACCCGACTCGTATATATCGCTACTACTCTCTAATAATCTCATGTCAAGATGAATGCTTGAATTTTGCATGATTGTTGAAGTGGTCTAGTTATGACTTGTGATTATGTCATACTTATGATTTAATCTGGACGCTACTTTTATTAAGTGTAAATGTGATACTATATGGGTTGTAGACCAAGTCCATTCCATTTGATGTAATTTATCAATTTTTTTATATTTGGTTATTAAGTATACTTTATTTACCAAGCATTTGAACTTTATTTATTGAGTCTTAGCATGAGCCTTGGATATTTGAACTCAATTACTTGGTCTTTGGGCTTGATAATGGGCTTAATAACAAGTTTGAGCCTAAACAAGTTGAGTCTGAAGAAGGCTTGCTAAAATTTATCAAGCCTGAGCTAGCTTAGGCTCATCAAACTTGATGTTGGGCTTAGTTCATTAGGCTCGATAGACAACCTTACCTGTCAACTATAGGATCACAAACTTCCATGCTATCAAGCAACTACATTGATGCCCATACCACCGACAATGATGGGAGATTTTCCTATCTGAGTACTTTTGGTGGTCCATCCAAATATCACAATCCTTCCATGGGTTAATCCTTACTGACCACCACCCTCCATTCCTTTGTTGCCCTCAGATGTGGGTATTTGTTCCTCTACCTACTTATAATGATGATAATGATAATAATGATGTGCTAATACCTATTTCTCTTAGGAAAGGCAAGTGTACATGTACGTTGCATTCTTTTTCCAATCATGTTTTCCTAGACTAGGTGCCAAATTTTAGAAAATGCAGCTAAAGTTATTAGCATACACATTATGTTTCAAGGTTTGTTGTGAGGCACTTCTTTATCCAAAGTGCTGTACAGTCATGAAGGATGAGATATTTGCTCTCTATATCACATGATTTGGGTACTAGGAGATGCGGCAACAATAGGGTTTAAATGGGTGTTTTATACAACCCATATGGCTCTATGGAAAGGTACAAAGTTTGGCATGTGGTGAACGTTTGCACTTGACTTACGAAATGGACATCTTTGATATCTTCTCACCAGTTGCTTAGCTTTCATATAGTATGGGTACTCCACATATTTGCATCTGCCATTATATGTATGGATACTTATTTCCACATATTTGCATCTGAATATCAAAAATATGTCCTTTACATGGATTTTAATGAGGCTATTTATTGTTTATATGCAGCAACCTCTTTGATTTGAGGTTTAGGGGAATGTCCAAAGTGTGAAGGCCAAAGAAGGCTATTTACAGATTCAAGCAAAGTCTAAGTGCATGTTTCTTAAAAGCTTACTTAGGTGGTGGAAGCACTTGGCATTTATAGGTCTTTGATTAATCAGTCATTATTTCTGCAAAAAATCATAGAAGGATAGTAGTCATGTTGCTATATTACTGATGTATCATCTTTGTTAAGGATGCTAGGAGCCATCTAGCAAGCTACTTTGTCACAAAGGATGCTCTCTTCTCTTGGGATTGAAATCCTTAGTTAATGAGGTATAATCTTGTCTTAAAGAAAGTATGCGACCAGTTGTTGGAGATTGTGCCAAACCTTAATGTGTCCTTAAGGCCTTGGTTGGCAACAAGGTTAACTCAGGTTAAGGGTTATCCTAAGTTTTTTCCAAGTTTTTCCCATCATTTCAACAAAAACTCCTATATAATAATTTTCAATCATTCACTTACTTTTACTATTAAAAAATACCTACTATACCCTCCACTCTCACTTTTAATATTAAACAAATACCCACTAACATTCTCTACTCCCACTTATACTATTAAACAAATGTATATTAACATTACATCAATATACAAATCATTTTAACCCTATACTTAACCCTCTCCTTATTCCCCTACCCAAACAAACATCATTTTCACTTATTCCATTTTAACCTCCTTTAACCCCATTACCAAACATAGCCTAAGTGTATTTTGTTTATGACGATAACTCAAAGGTAGTAGATGAGAGATAGTATAGAGGATTGGTAGCATGTACTACAATTACATGCCGATATATTTCTCAAATGGTAGTATGCGTTAATTTATGGAAAAACCTAGCAAGGTACATTAGGATGCAATAAATTACATTTATTTCTAGAACAAAAGTTCTAATGACCAAATTTCCATTAGACTTCTACTTTGAAAGGAAAACCCATGATGGACAAGAAAAATCGTTAAGTAGAATTGTTGTGGAAAATGATGGGATAGATTCAATCGAGAAACCCTAGCACTTTTATGTAGAGAGGCACTTTTGGGATAATTACGTTAAGTACCCATACAATTAGAAAAATAATATAAAATACTAAAAATAAGAACTAACTCTTAACACTCTCCCTCAAGCTGGAGCATAGATGTTAAACATGCTTAGCTTGGGAGACAGGTAGTCAAGTTGCTTCCTAGAGAGTGCTTTGGTGAAGTGTTTGCTATTTGATCCTTAGTAGAGATGTATGGAGTAGATATCTTCCATGTCATTACTACATTTTTGATAAAGTGACAATGCATCTCAATATACTTTGTTCTCTCGTGAAAGGTACGATTATTAGCAATAAATGCAGTATTCTTATTATCATAAAACATAGGAATGAGTCTTAAGACCAAGACACCAAAGTCATGTAAAATAGACTGAATCCAGAATAGCTCACAGGTAGTATGTGTCATAGCCTTGTACTCTGACTTTACACTGGATTTGGAGACAATATTTTGCTTCTTACTTCGCCAAGTGACCAGATTTTCACCCACATATGTATAGTAACCTATGGTAGATCTTTATCTTCATGAGTCCCAACATAGTCAGCATCGAAATCTCCCCACACTTTAAGGTGACCATGCTTATGAAAGAATAGACCTTTTCCATGAGCATTCTTCAAATATCTCAACACTTGACATACTCTTGCCTAGTTACTTATATTCCTACATAAATTGGCTGAGTTGCGTACAACATAGGTAATGTTTACCCCTTAATAGTTAGGTAGAGAAGTTTGCCAACCATAGCATGGTATTTGGTTACATCTTCTAGATAGGACTGTCGGAGTTAGCTAGATGAGCGAAAGGATCCAATGGAATGCTTGCAAGCTTGCATCCTATCTTGTAGCATATCAAGTACATGCTTCCGTTGAGAAAGAATATGACCCTCATCAATATGATGCACCTCAATTCCCAAGAAATAATTGATCACTCTAAGATTCTTGGTGACAAATTGAAAATGCAAAAAGGTCTTGGTAGATTCAATGCCTTCCTTATCGCTCCCTGTAAGTAGAATGCCATCAACATAAACAATGAGAATCACTTATCCAGCCGGCTTGTGCAGAACAAAAACAGGATGATCTGAGGATGATCTAGTAAAGCCAAACTCCTAAACTGCTTTACTAACTCTCTCAAACCATGCCCTTGGGTTTTGCTTCAACCAATAAATAACTTTATTTAGTTTATAGACCTTCTGACACTCCCCCTCAGTAGCAAATCTAGAAAGCTGTTGCATGTAAACTTCTTTATGAAGGTACCCTTATAGGAGGACACTTTTAATATCAAGCTGAAAGACAGGCTAATTCATGTTGATAGCAAGGGAGAGGAGAATTCGAACAGAATTCAAGCGTGCCATCGATGAGAACATCTCAACATAGTCCACCCCGAAGGTTTGGGTGTAACCTTTTGCCACAAGCCATGTCGTATGTTTGTCAACTGAGCCATTAGGAAGACACTTTAGGGTAAACACCCATCAACACCCCACAACTGTAGCACCTGGGGGTAACTCTACCAAGTCCTATGTACTACGGGATTGTAGTGTCATGTTTTTCTTCATGGTTGCTTTCTAGACGGGATGCTGGAGAGCCTTAATATGACTGTGTGGAACCTGGTAACCATCCATGGCAAAAGAAAACAACTGAGGAGCAGCAGTAAGTAATCTATCATAAGATATGCTGTGAAATAGAATAACGAGTACATGAGCATTGGGCCTTCTGATGAGCAATAGGAGAGTCCAACTCAAATCCCTCTGTTCGACACACTATTCTTCCTTTTTCTTTAAGTGCATGTCTATTGTTTTCCTTTACTTCTTCCCCAAGTAGGGGCATGTGTGTACTTTTCCTAGGATCCCTTTCTATATAAAGGGTCTTAAGGTTAGCGATAAAAATACAACGAATGGTTTTTTTTTTTAACATGATATCAAAGCAGCGATCTTAGGTCAGCGTAGATACCCTCCTTGATCCTCATATCTCTTTCCTCTCTACCAACAATCTAATCAACATCGTATATCACTTGATCGGGTATGTTCTCACCTAATTAACCTCCCGTGCAACACTGCTGAAGACGTATTCTTGTTGCTTTTTTGGCAGAGGAGGGTCACCATTGACTGGAAACCACCGATGGGGGAGGAGGGGGGGTCGTCGGATTCTAGTCAGTAGGCTTGGCCCCCTTTGACAGAGATCCGGTCGGTCGATCTCCAGTGGTGACGTCCAGCAGGGCTAGTGTCACCTAGGTCCGATTGGCTTCAAATCTAGGGTTTCACCCCTTGGTTCTTGTTTGCGAGATCTAATGGGCCTACCATCTTCCTACCTATTTCGACTGATAGGAGGTTGGAACTCTCGTCGGAGCATCGCTAGCGTTTGGTCAGGCTGCCACCAGTGTTGCCAGCAGGTTTGGAGGTTGTTTTTGCATTGTTTTTCAATGCGTGAGATGTTCTAGTGATCGTTTTTTTGTTCTAGAATTGTTGTGTGGCTTGTTTGAGAAGGATGGCATTCGAAATGGTCAACACGTTACAAGAAGAGGGAGGACAAGGGGATTTCAAGAACCCCTTCTTTGGATCATAGTCAAGTTTGATGGGTCAAACTATGCCCTATGGGCGCAATTGATCCTCCATGTGGTTGAGGGTCATGACAAGGAGCACGCCCTTCTGGAAATGTAGCTGGTCGAGAAAACATGCAAATATGCAACGTGAAAGAAAGACAACGTCATTGTTAGGGCATGAATTATGAACATTGCCGTGTAGGGAATCGCCATAGAGGTGATGTATTATAATACTGTGAAGGAGATGTGGGATACTCTTAGCCACACGTACTCCTAAGATAAAAATGCGGCTTGCATCTTGCAACTGCACCATGAGATTGCCCATATGAGGCAAGTGTTGGAACTATATTCTATATTTTCTTAAGTTTTGGTGTTAACAAAAATCCCTTTTTAGATTAATCATTTTTCATGAGAATCTTGTCGAGAATAGACTTATGATGATGAAGGTTCTTATTGAAAAATTTGAGCAAATTGTTGAAATTCCTAATGAAATTATTTACAAAGTTGTGTATATAGCTTTTATTTTGTGTTTTTGTTAGATATTGTAAAAGCCTCATTAAATGATTAATGTAGGTTTAAAAACAAATTAGAGATAAACACTAGGAATCACATTGGATTCAAATCTTGTTTTCTAAAATTAAACTACGAATTAGTGAATCTCAAATGAATTGAAATTTTTTGTCAAAGTCAAAAGATTAATTCCTTAAAAAGGTACTTGTTACAAGTACCGATGGTAAGTATTAGTACCAATACCTGTATGTCATAGGTTTGAGGATCATTAACTTAAACTATGATCAATAAGTATTGGTACTAATGCTTGGTATGGATACATGGAAATCATAGTTTTTGAGTTGCATTTTTCTTGATCTTGAATCTGTGCTTAAGAAGTACTAGTACTCATCCATAGTACCGGTATCTCTAAGTCACAAATCGATTATGAAACTCTTTGTGAAGTCAACCTATGAGCAACAAGTATCAGTACTCATAATGAGTATTGGTACCTTTTAGTGGTTGGTACTTAATAGCGAGCATTGAGTATCGGTACCCATACATTCTATTAACTAGCTGCAGTGAACCTTTGAGTAGCTAATACTGATACCCAACTCTTAGTACCTATACCAACTACCCTTTGAGTCGTAGGGAAGGAGGGCGTGGGTGATGGGGTGTGGAATGGGAGTGAGAAGTTTGAGGTTCTGGAGGGAGGGTGGGCTGACGCCTTTGAAGAAAGGGAGCTGGAACAAGTGGCGGAGGGGGCTGGTTTTGGTCATGTGAGGGGGCGATGCAATTTGGACCCCATGGTGAAGGTCCTCACATGGAACGTGAGGGGCCTCTACGACCCCACTCGCAGGGGGACGTTGAGGTCATACCTATCTAGATGGAACCCAGATGTGGCTTTGCTTCAGGAGATGAAGCTGCAGGAGTGCGACCAGAGAAGGTGGGGAGAGATTGGGGGAAACACGATGCGGGGTTTCTTGGCTCTTGATGCTGTAGGGAGGTTTGGTGGGGTGATTGTTGGCTGGAAGGAGGATCTGTTCTCGGTAGTGGGCTTGGAGGTGGGGATGGGTATGGTCACAGTGCAGCTGAGGAGCGACGGGCTTGTGCTGACGTTCTCCTTGATTTATGGGCCTACGGATGAGGCGGGGAGGAGCTCATTGTGGGAAAGTCTTTGCCAGGTGGCAAGGAGTTTTCAGGGGAGTCCGTGGCTCATTGGTGGGGATTTCAACGCCACATTGCAGGCATAAGACAGGTCGGGGGGCCGGGTGGGTAGGGACCGAGGCTTGGAAGAGCTCGCTGGCCTCGTTGTAGAGTATGGGTGGCAGGACATACCTCCTACCTCTTGTGTTTTCACGTGGAGAGATTCAGGGGGTCGGATGTCGAGGCTAGACTGCTTCTTTTGCTTGGTGGAGCTGGCTGAGGTATTTCCGATGGCTGAGGCCTGTGCTATGGAGAGGCCTTTCTCGGATGACACTCCGCTGATGTGGGAGTCTGGCGAAGGAACCCGGTGTGGCACATATTTCAAATTTGAGAGGGTATGGCTGTTGGAAGAGGGTTTCAGGAGCCTGGTGGAGAACAAATGGAAGGACATGCATCCGGACGAGTTGGTAGCCGTGAAGCTGGAGGCGAAGCTCCTGGAACTAAAGAGGTTTATGAAGGAGTATAGAAAACAACTGAAAGAGGAATGAACCAGGTTGCGGGATGAGGCGCTTGCGGAGATTCATAGATTAGATGGAGTGGATGACCTGGGACGGATGACGGGCTTGGAGAGGCAGGACAGGGCAGATTGCATGAAAGTCATCCAGGAGGACAAGAAAGTCGAAGTGGAATGGAGAACCAGATCTAGGTAGAAGTGGGTCAAAGAGGGAGACTCAAACACCAGGTTTTTCCATTTGACAGCTTTAGCTAGGTGTCAGAGGAATTGGATTGAGAAATTGCAGGTGGGCAGGACGGAGTTCTCGAGCAGGGAGTCTGTAGGGTGAGCAGTGGCGGGTTACTTTAGGGGCTTTATTGGGCGGAGGAGAGGAGGGAGATGGGGATGGAGGGGGTTGGGGGCTCCAACTATAGGGGTTGAGGAAGCGGAGCGATTGATAGTACCCTTCACGGAGGATGAAGTCTGGGATGCGGTTTGGGGGTTGAATGTTGAGGGGTGTTCGGGGCCAGACGGTTTCCCGGTATTCTTCAAAGAATTCTGGTCACTATTGAAAGAAGAACTCCTGCAGGTCTTGACAGAATTCAGTGAAGGCAACAGGGGCTTCGACAGATTGAGTAGGTTCTACATGTTCCTCCTGCTGAAAAGAGGGGGCGAAAATGGTTGAGGACTACAAATAGATAGTATTGTCAAATGCGGCATACCTGATCATAGCGAAGATTCTGGTGAACAGACTTAGGAAGGTGATTGACAGGGTAGTATCGGAGGTGCAGATTGCTTTCATCCCAGGGAGGTACATTCTGGATGGCTATGTGGCGGCAATGGAGATCCTAATGCATTGGACAAGTGGAAGAAAGGATTTTCTGTGGAAGGTGGACTTCGCGAAAGCCTATGACTCGGTGGAGTGGTCCTTCCTGCGGGTAGCCATGGCTAAGAGGGGCTTTCCACAGATTTGGATTAGATGCATGAAACAATGCATAACCACAGCATCTTTCTCGGTTCTTATTAACGAGAACCCGGCAGGAGGTCGGATTCAGCCAAGGAGAGGCGTGAGGCAGGGTTGTCCCCTGGCGCCTTTACTCTTTGTGCTGACAGCAGATGCCCTGGCTAGGGCGACCGACAGAGCACGCGCAAAGGGGATGCTACAGGGTTTCCCCTTGGAGGGAGGGGATGGTATCTCAGTTATGCAATACACTGATGATACTCTCTTCTTTGTTGAGGGGTCGATGACAGATGTGAGACGGTGCCACATCATTCTAGAGATGTTCTGCGAAGCATCAGGTATGCGGATAAACTATTCTAAGTCGTCTTTCGTTCACTTCAACATGGAGGCTGGGGAGGTAGGGATATGTTCAGAAGTGCTGAGGACAGGAGAAGGGACCCTTTCGCTTTGGTAACTGGGGTTGCCCCTGACAGATAGGAGGATATTGGTGCAGGACTGGACCTCGATGATGGGGAGGATTGAGGGTTGGCTTTCGGGATGGGCGTCCAAGATGTTATCTAGAGGATGGCGGCTGGTCCTTCTCAAGGCAGTCCTCTCAGCGATACCAGCTTACTTCTCCTCGGTGATCAAAATGCCTCGGAAGGTTGAGGACATGATTATTAGCTGTTTAAGGAATTTTTTCTGGACCAACTATGGAGTGGGGGGAAGGGGGTGAGATTGGTGTCTTGGAACGAGGTTTGTCTACCGTTCAGGGAGGGGGGGTTTGGAGTTATGGAAGTGGGGAGGATGAATGATAGCCTTCTGACGAAGTGGATTGATAGGTTGCTGGGGGGAGGTCTCTCCGGTAGGAAGGATCCTGCATTCTTGTTATGGCAGGCCGGTGAGTTGGGAGCTCCTCACCTCGCCTCCAAGAGGAGTATCTCATTTCCTGAGGAGTTTGTCGCTGGTAGCGCCAAAGGTCTGATCTTTCGTCACCCCGATGCTTGGTTTAGGCGAGGATTTTAGATTCTGGACGGATGACTGGATGGGTACTGGGGTGCTGGCAGAGCGTTTCCCTAGGCTTGTAGCACTGGCGGCTGACAGAGGAGCCCCGATGGTTGATGTGTGGAGTGGCGCGTGGTGCACGTCTTTTGTGGGCAATTTGTCAGATCGGAGATATGGTGAGATGTAAGTGCTCTTGCAGGATCTCCAGGGTTGGCAGCCTGAAGATGGAATGGATAGATTCGGGTGGGAGGAGGGAGATTTCTCGGTGTGGGATGCGTATAGAAGGCTCGGTGGCCCGACCACGATTGGGAACATCGACTTAGAGATTGCAGGCAACTCTGGGAGGCCTCCTGTCTATTGAAGGTCAGAATCTTTGCTTGGCTCCTCAGGAGAGGACGGCTGGCAACCAGAACATGGAGAGCCCGCTGGATGTCGGGCACAGCTAGGTCATGCCTGCTTTATAGCTAAGAGGAGGATATTGACCATCTTTTCTTCGCTTACCTGTTGGCGATGCAGACATGGGAGCAGATGGGGGATCGGTGGTGGGTGCTTGGTTCCCATGCAGAGTTCTGGTAGTCGTTCAGATGTGGTGGGGTCAACGGGGAGCGTCAGGTGTTTCGGTCGAGGAGAGAACGGGCCAGGCCGTTGGTGGTTCTTTGGGTGCTTTGGCTGGGGAGGAATGCAGTGGTTTTTAGGGGCCAGCACTCGTATGTAAATAATTTTGTTGGGGCTGCGAAGGCTTTTGTGTTGAGTTGGAGTGCAGCTCAATGATGTAAATTTTGGCATTTTCTCTTTATGAATTTCTGGTGGGATCTAAAGGATCACCACCCTTTTTCCTTTCAAAAAAAAAAAAAAAAAACCCTTTGAGTCAAATCTTAACGATTGATTTGCATTTATTATCATTTAAAATTATCTTAAATGGGATCCAAAGGCTAAGGAGTGTGGAGGCTTGGTTCTTAACCTATAAATAGACTCCTTAGGGTTCCTTTCTCTACCCAACAATATTCCACAAGCTATTGCTTTTAAAAAATCCTTCTACTCTCAATTTCTAGCTAAAAGAGTGACTTGTTGCTTGAGCTGAGGTTTCAAAGAAATTTTCTTTAGTTTTGCAACAAGTCTATAGTTGTGTGAGCTTGCAAATTCATCCATTAGTGCGTTGATCGCTTCCTTAGCTTCCTTTGGTAAATATACTCTAATTATATTTTGTTGGGAGGTTTAGGATTATAGTTGTAAGTTTTGATATTTCTTAGCTTGCACCCGTACTCTTTTTGTTAATTTAAGTCTTTGTAATTGGGTTGAGATAACTTGTTAATTATCTCTTAATATAGTGAATTGATTCCCTTTGGGTTGGGGGAATCATGTTAAAAATCTTAAGAGATTTAGGTGGTGGAGTATCCAAGTGAACGGAACCGCTATATATTGTGAGCATTTTTGTGGTTTAAATTTTGTGCAATATTTATTTTTCTCCCATACTATTCATCTCCCTTCTAGTGTGCTTGTGTTATTTAGATCCTACAGGTGGTATCAGAGTGGAATTGCAAAAAAGACGTAACAAATCTTCTTAAAGATGGTATCAACCACCAAGTGCATTGAAGGCCAGTCTTTTCCCTCCCTATTTTGATGGGACAGACTATGGATATTGGAAAAAGTGTATGCAGGTTTTCCTCAAGTCAATGGATGTAGAAGTTTGGATGCTAATCCAATCCAAGTATTTGGATTTGGAGATCAGGAAAGGACACGAAACAATGGCTGATGTAAAGAAGAAAATCATGAGCAACGGCAAAGCCATGGATGCGCTTTGTTACGCATTATTGAAGGATGAATTCAATCAGATTTTAGCTTGCGAGTCGGCGTACGAGATATGCACACCCTCGAAGTGACCTACGAGGGTACAAATAAGGTAAAAGAAACACCCATCTCAATGCTAACGGAAAATTGAGTGTTTCGGGATAGAGAAAGGAGAATTAAAGCCTTGTACACAAGGTTCGAAGAGATGGTTAATATGATGAAGAACCTCGAAGCCAAATTTACGGAGGAGCAACTTGTGCAAAAGCTTCCTTGGTCTCACAAACAATTGGGCATCAAAGATGATGGCGATTCAAGAAGCTAAGGACCTCTCCACCCTTCCTCTTGATGATTTAGTTGGCAGCCTTTTGCCCTACGAACTCCAACTAGAAAACATAGAAAAGAATGAGGAAGAAAAGAAGCAACCAAGCAAGAAGGACCTTACTTTTAAGGCTTCAACGAAAGATTAGGACTCCGACTCCGATGAAGAAGAGCTTGCGCTTCTAACGCAAAAAGTCCACCACTTCATCAGAAAATAAGGTAAGCGCATTAATAAGTTTTTTAATTATGTAATTTGTTTTGAGTGTAAGAAAAAGGGACACGTTTGAAAGGATCGTCTCTTGAGCAAGAAGAAAAGGAAGACAAGGAGCCAATGGAATTGGATTGAAAGAAGAAAGCATCAAAGAAGGCATATAAGGCAACATTGAGGACTTATGTTGGACCAAGCACGAAAGGCTTGAGAGTGGTCATCAACCGATGGCTGGACTTGAGATGGCACCTGATTCAGTATCGATTACTTGAGAAAGATTTGATGATCTTGTCCAAAAGTTTTCCCAGTTTTTGATTGCGTCTCATGCTTCCTCCTCTAGCACTGGTGACACTGTTGTTGTCACCAAGACCTTAATTATAGCATCTGTCTCATATATGGTTGGAGATAGTGCAAATTGGCTCGTGGACTCTAGTGCCTCACGTCATATTTACGGTAAAGCGCAACAGTTCACCAGATTGTGACCTGACTCCGCTGGGAGTATTGTGGTGGCAAATGGTAGGAACTCTCCAGTTATTGGTCAGGGGAAGATTAAGATAGACCCTAAGATTCAATTGCAAAATGTCTTACATAGTCCTGAATTTTCATTGAATTTTTTATCTGGCAGTTGTATTATTAAGGAGCTTCACTAACATGTGATTTGTGATGCTGTATCTCTTTTATTACAAGATATATTGATGGGGCAGGTGATTAGCTATGGTCGTGAGGAAGGGGGGTCTATTGCCTGGTGTAGACTCCCTCCGCTGGTCATGCCTCAACATCTTCATCTAGATGTTCTAGTTATCTTTGACATCTTTGGTTTGGACATTTACTGTTATAGAAGTTGAGACGGGTCATTCTCCAGATCCCTCCTATAGTTTTTCAGTGCGAGGTCTATCAACTTAGAAGCATCATCGAAGATCTTTCTTGAGTCAACTTGGTCGTAGTTCTGAGTCTTTGTTTGAACTTCTTGATTCTGATGTGTGGGGTCACAGTTTTTCATATGATAGATTGCGCTATTGGTTCTCTCTTGTTGCTGTTGACGATTTCTCTCGCATTTCTTGGGTTTTTCTATTAAAGTCCAAGTCTTAGGTGGGATTAGTTATCAAACATTTCTTAGTTGAAATTAAAAAATCAGTTTGATGCCCATATTAAAATTGTGTGAATAGAAAATGCTTCGAAATTTTGCTCCTCTACACTTTAGGTTTTGTTCCATGACCAAGGAATCATTCATCAAACCAGTTGTCCCTACACTTTTCAGTAAAATGGTGTGGTTGAGAGAAAACATAGGCACATCCTGGATATACCATGTACATTGCTTATCCTGCATAGCGTGCTTGCCTCATACTTAGGGATGCTGTGCTTACTGCATGCTATTTAATTAATTGCATGCCTTCCATTATCCTTGATGAAGAGGTATCCTATTCTATGTTATTCCTGAACAAAGAACTCTTCACTGTCCCACCTAAGGTCTTCAGGAGTGTCTCCTTTGTCCACATCTATGGTCCCAATGGTGACAAGTTGTCTCCCAGGACAGTCAAGTGTATCTTTGTGGGGTATTTTAGGACTCAAAAGGGTATTAGTGCTATAATCCTGTTGGAAGGCGTTACTATGTTAGTGCTAATGTCTCCTTTGAGTCCATTCCTTACTATTCTTCTATGAGGTCCCATGTAGAAATATTGATGGGCGAGGAAGAGGCCTAAATTTCCATTCTCGTTCTTGATATTGAGCAACAAGTGCCACAGTATAATGAGCAGGACCACAGATTTCGGTTGATCTATACATATAGACCTAAGCAAGTCTCTTTGCAGTAGCCTTAAGACCCCCCTCCTTCCACGACAATGTTGTTACCTGCTTATGTGGTAATCCCAACACCTAATTAGATTGATGAAATTTCTAGTTTTGGTGGTATTGGCAACCCACATCTTCCCAGTCATGGAAAGGTTCCATTAGACACTGATACGGAGGTTGATCTTAATCTCTATATTGCCTTACAAAAAGGCACTAGGTCTTGCACCTTGCATCTTTTGTCTAGACATGCTTCCTTGGCCCGATTGTCTCCAGAGCATCGACAATTCATTTCTGCACTATTTGCCATAAAAGGTTCCTTTTCTCATCATGTGGTTGTGGGAGATCTACAATGAAAGAAGGCTATGGATGAAGAGATGTCAACTTTGCAATCAAAGGAGACATGGTCACTGGTTGACCTCCCTGAGGGCTCTAAGATTGTTGGATGCTGTTGGGTTTTTCACTATCAAGCATCAACAGGATGGGTTTGTCGAGAGATATAAGGCATGGCTTGTGACCAAAGGTTATACCCAAACCTATGGCATTGATTATTTCGACATATTCTCCCCAGTGGCACGATCATCTGCTAAATAGATCCTCATTTATGTGGCAACACATTTGAGTTGGGATCTTCATCTGCTTAATGCCAAGAATGTCTTTCTTTATGATGATCTTGGCGAATATATGCAACAACCCCTGTCTTTGAGATTTGGGGGGGGGGGGGGGGCATAAATGACGAAGATGGCTCAAAGGGCTCTGGTAGAGACATAGTAGGTGGACATGATAGCTCAGAGGGTACTGGTGGCATTGCTGTAAGCATAGGAAGAGGGATCTCCTGGTCCTGGGGAAGATGCGTATTTTTCTCCTTTTACTGAAAATAGGGGATATCCTCAAACAATGTCAAATTTGTACTGACTTAAACTCCATGCATCAATGGGTCATAGCAACAATATTTCTTTTAGGTATGCGAGTATCTTAGAAAAATACACTTGACAAATTGCGTAGAAAATTTATCCACCTTGACTAGACGAACAAAACACATCCAAAAATAGCAAGAGTGATATGAAAATTATCTTGACCAGGAAACAACATAGAATAAGGTGTCTTGCCCTTGAGGATAGAGGAAGACACCCTATAGATAAGAAAAGCTATAGTATGAACAACATCAGCTCAATACTGAAATGACACATGCATCTGAAACATTATAGTCTTAGCCACATCAAGGAAATATCAAAGCTTGCATTCGACCTCTCCATTATGTTGTGAGGTTAGAACACAAGAAGTTTGATGAATAACCCCCAAGGACGCAAAGAGATCAATCATAGTAGCATTCACAAACTTGAGTACATTATCACTCCAAAAAATGCGAATAAATTTTTTTTTGAAAGAAAAAAACACGAATAATAAATGAAAAGTGAGTCTTTGTGTCAGAAAAGAAATTCGTAATGATTACATGAGTTTCAGGTTTTTCTTTCAACATATAGACCCAAGTGACACAGGTATAATCAACCACAAGAACAATAAAATATCAAACTCCTAAGACTACGAACCTGACAAGGCCTCTACAAATCAACATGAATTAAATCAACAGAGACTCAGATTTCTTATTTTGACTTAAAGGAGTTGACAAGCACCACATTGAAAATCCTCTAGAAATTTTAGTTGTGGAAATTGACGACGTAGAACAAAAATACTCAGGTGACCCAGACGCAAAAGTCATTGTAAAGTAGTAGTGGCCAGCGCAGCAAAACTGGATGGGGATGTGGGTGGTAGGCCTAGATAGTAGAGGCCATCGTGCTCAATTCTTCTATTAATCTGCCTCATCATTTAGAGATCCTTCAAACAGAAATGACCATAAAAAATTACTCGATAATTCAATACCTTAGTAAGCTTATTCAACGTAAATTTGGGGGCATGTAAAACATGAGGCAAAGATAATGACCGTGTAAGAGGGATATCTCCACATCCAGTCATTGGAGACAAGGTGCCATCTGCCAGTCTCACATTGAATGGATTGGTGAGTGTAATGATGAGAATAATGTCTCATCTCTAGTAAAATGAAAGAAGCACCTAAATTTGTCACCCATTTTGGAGCACGAGATCGAACCGACATTTTGGTAGGACATGCTGATTTAACAACAAATGCTCCAGCAGTAGATGAGGACTGCAACATCAGCAGCCTGTCATACTTTCTAAAAATGGTGACCTGAGATGTAGAAGAATCATCTTCCTGAAATCAAGTCTCCTTATTCCTAGTAGAGACCTGCTGGATAACCGTGCTTGACCCAATATCTGTTAATGGTATTGTTAGAATAATTGTTTCTTTTTACTTTTCGATCTTTACATTTCAGTCTATGTTATTTTCTTTTTTATCCTTGTATATGTTTTGTCCCTTGGGTTGCTTCCTAAGGACTTAGGAGATCCCATAATAGTTGATGCCATTTCAATCCTAATATAATATCCGAGCAACAATCCTAGATTGGAGCCTAATATCCCACCTAAATGAACTCGCCTCACCCTCCACCTCACGTCCTCCACTCTCTCTCTCTCTCTCTCGCCCAGTAAGGCAGAGGCAGCAAGGTCAGATTGGTTGATCTGATCAGTATCAGTTCTTCATTTCTTGTTGCTATCGTGTAGCAAGATCAGATTGGTTGATCTGGTTGGTATCGCCCAGCTTGCAACAATCATCAGATTTGTTCATGTCACCAGCCATTGCAACAATCGGTTTTGCAGCAACTGATTCTGCAGCAATCGAACAGATTTGGCATCAGGAACCGATTCTGCTGCCCACCAATTGATTCTGCAGCAGCAACAGATTTAGCATCAGACAGGGGTGGATCAGTTGATTGCAGCGAGATCAGTTGTTGATACCTGATTGGTTTCTTGTTAGTTGTTTGACGTGTAGTTACTGTTAGTTGTCAGTTATTGTTTTCAGTTGATTGGTTACGGTTGGTTTAGTTGATCAGGTGTTGTTGGTGAAGTTTGGAGTGTTGCAGTTAGTAGAAGGTTGATTCAGTAGAAGTTTTTTTTTTTCTTTTCTTCTTTCCTCTTCCTTCTTGATGCAGTAACCATGGAGAGGTTTAGAATGGTTTGATTTCTCTCCACCGGTGTTGGTGTTGTTCATTGTGTTGTTGATGTGATTGACTAGTGCTAGATCATTGTGATTGATTGTGGCCGTGTGAAGTATGGGAGATTACAAAGAGTGTTGGAGATTTGCATCTCCATTTTTTGGGTTCCTTACCATAGATGCAAGGAACTTCGATTAAGCTTGATGGGACAAATTTTATGTTGTGCTCCACATCTTTTCATAGGTTTGTTGGTTCACAAGGTCACAAGAAAATTCTCCTTGAAGATGAGCCGTCATCTGCCTTCAAAACTACAGAATGAGAGATGCAGAATGATTGGGTTGCTACATGCATGCTTAATAACATGAAGGAATCCATTACTAAGCAAGTTATGGTTTATTCATCTACAAAGAAAATGTGAGATGTATTGCATGAGATACACTCGTAGAAGTCGAATATTGCTCGTCTCTATCGTGTTTTGAAGGATATCTAGACATTCAAGAAAGGAAGCATGAGCTTATTAGATTGTTATGGTTCATAAAAAAAATCTTTAGGATGAGTAGGATTCCATTCGACCTATTACTTTTGATGTTGCTCTTATGGTAAAATAAAGGGAGGCTATTCGATCAGCTTTTGGCATTTTGGGACATGAATGTAAGGCAATGAAGGATCAGTTGTTGACTTCTATTGAGATTCCTAATCCTGAGCAGAGTTATGCGAGATTAATGAGATTGGAGATGGTAGATAGCTTAGTGGTTGTAGACTCGTCCGCTCTTGCTACTTTTGGGTGTGGGAGAGGTTCAAACCGTGGTTGCCTAGGTGGACAAGGTGCACGAGGTTGTGGTCGTGGTTGCTTTACTTTTGTTTGTGACTATTGTCTCAAGATCGGGCACACAGTTGATAGGTGTTGGGCAAAGCATGGGTATTCTTAGGGAACTCATGCTAATTAGGTTGCAGTTGAGGAATCCACTTAAGTTTCAGAGGAGGTCACGATTTTCAGAGATGAGTATGCCAGATTACTTGCCTCTCAGCTTTCTACTTCAACTTCTATTACTCGACAGGGTGAGCAGGTTGACTTATCAGCTAGACCTCGTGTTCCATGATGGATAGTTGATTCTGGAGCATCTTCACATGTTATAGGTGATTTATCTGTGTTTACATCTCTTCGTGCACTCCCATGTCTTTCCAGATTCGTGTTGCCGATGGAGGCTTATCATTCGTTATCAAGCTTGGTAATGTGACTCTGACTGATACTCTTCCTCTTTTTAATGCTATGCATACACCTAATTTTGCTATGAATTTGATGTTTATCAGATTACTAGAGATATTCGTTGTAGAATAGTATTTTATGATCATCATTTCTTATAGGATCTCTTGATGAGGAAACAAATTGGTGGACTTGAATAGAATGGGTTGTACTATCTTTTCCTTCCACCTTCAGTTGCTGCTACTTCTGGTGCCACTACTGCTTTATAGTGGCATTTTCGCGTAGGTCACCCAAGTCCGATTGTGCTACGACACCAATTTCCTGATCTTCATGTTCCTGATCGGTTTCTTTGTGATGCTTGTAGCTGGTTAAGTATCGTAAGTCTTTTCCTTCTACTAATAAGATGACTAGTTCTATTTTTTCTTTGATTCATGCTAATTTATGGGGCTTTTGTTGGGTCATCAATGTTAGGGGCTTTTTTTTTTTCCTTGTTCTTGTTGATGATCATTCTAGAATGTCTTAGGTTTTCATGATGAAACAAAAATTGAAAGTCCTTGCATTGATTGAATTTTTTTTAAAGAAATAAAGACTCAATTTTCTACTACTATACGTGTCTTTCGAAGTGACAGTGGTATAGAGTTTGTGAATGCTCAATTATCTAGTTTCTTTGCTTTGCAAGGTGTTATTCATCAGATTTCCTGTGTTCACACCTTACAACATAATGAGGTTGCTGAACGGAAGCTTCGAACCTTCTTGATGTTGTTCGGACATTACTATTTCATATGCATGTTCTTGCTCGTTTCTGGGCTGATGTTGTTTTGATCATCGCATTTCTCTTTAATTGGGTTGTTTCTCTTGTTTTAGGTGGTTGTACACTTTTCACTGTTTCTGGATCAGGAACCTTTTTTGCTGCCGCTGGTTGTCTTTGGTTGTGTTGTTTTTGTTCATCTTTTTGGTAGGGACAAGTTAGTTTTTCGCTCGGTTAAATGTAATTTTCTTGGGTATTCTTGGCCTAGGAGTATTAGTGTTATAATCCGATGAATAGAAAATTTTATGTGTGCTTATGTTGTGTTTTTTGAGGGGGTTTTATATTAGTCTTCTGGCATGGGGGACTCCTCTAGCACTCCTTTCACCGATATCCCTTTGCCTATTCCTTCTACTATGCCTCTAAGGTCCTCTGAGCTTCCTACCACTACTATGAGCCCATTAGATTTTGTCGAGCAAACACCTCGTGATACATCTGATCTTGTTTCTCCTTATCCTTATCATTATCACCATCGATCTAAATTTATTGCTGAGCCTCTTACTACCATTCCTGTTCAGTCTAATACCATTCCTGTGGACTTTGACAGTAGTCAGGTAAGTTTTTCTATTGATGAGCAGGATTTACATCTTCCTATTGCCCAGAGGAAAGACACTAGATCTCACATCATATGAGCTTTGATGGTTTATCTTCTTAAGGATAGATGTTTCAACTACTATTGATAATCAACATATACCTTGTGATTATGTTGAGGCTTTTCAGAATGAGTTATGGACTATACTATAAAGGAGGAGATGGAAGCACTTATCTCTTAAGGTACTTGGGAGTTAGTTAACCTACCCCCTGGAGCATTTGTTGTCGGGTGTAGGTGGGCGTTTACCCTGAAATACTTACCTGACGAATTTATACAAAGGTACAAGGCACAGTTAGTAGCAAAAGGTTATATTCAGACACATTGTATTGATTATTTTGAGACTTTCTCCTGTTGCACGTCTAAATTCAGTAAACATTCTTTTTTCTTTGGTGGTAAATAAGAATTGGCTTGTTTTTCAGTTGGATATTAAGAATACTTTTCTTTATGAAGATTTTGATGAGGAAGTCTACATACAACAGCCTCTGGGTTTTGTACGACAGGGGGAGTGTCATAAATTGTGCAGGTTGTGGAAGGTGATTTATGAGCTTAAGTAGATCCCTGTGCCTTGTTTGATAGGTTTAGCAAGGCAGTATGGAGTTTGGTATCTCCAGATCTTCTGCAGATTATTCTGTGTTTTTTAGGTATACTCAGTTTGGGTCGATTATTCTTATTGTATATGTTGATGATATATTGCTCACAGGCAGTGATATGGGTGGCACTGAAGATATCAGGGCCTTTCTTCATTCACAATTTGTTACTAAGAATCTAAGATAGATCAACTACTTTTTGGGCATTGAGGTATATCGTTTGAAGGATGGCATGATTTTGTCTTAAAGAAAATATGTTCTTGATGTGTTACATGATGTGGGCATGAAAGAATGCAAACCTGCTAAAGTATCACTTGATCCTTCTTTTTAGTTTGTGGATGGTGAAAGTCCTTTTTTTGAGGATGTAACTGGATACAGAGCCATAGTTAGTAAGTTGTTGTATCTGACTGTTAGTAGGCTAGATAGTGCTTTTGTTGGTCGTTTAAGTTAGTTTATGCAAGCTCCTAGGGAGGTACATTGGTCAGGAGTGTTGCAGGTGTTACAATATCTAAGAAATGCTCCTAGAAAAGGTTTATACGATAGAGCTCATGGGGAAGTTTCTATAGTAGGATATTTTGAGGCTGATTATGCAGGGGCTCATGAGAATCGATGCTCTACTATAGGTTTTTGTATTTTTGTTGGGGGTAATGTTGTGACATGAAGTAAAAAGTAGATTGTTGTATCTCAGTCGAGCGCAGGATCTAAGTATCGAGCTATGGCCCATGCAACATGTGAGCTTTTTTGGGTAAAATCTTTATTGCATGATTTTGGAGTGGATGTCCAAGGAGCCATAGTCATGTCTTGTGATAACAAAGTTGCTACATTCATTGCTAATAAACCAACCTTTCATGAAATGACAAAACATATCAAGGTGCATTGCCACTTCATTCGTGATGCAGTGTTACAGGGTAAGATTTGTACTCCATATATTTCTACTAAGGATCAACTTGCAGATATATTCACAAAGGCTCTCTCATGGAAATGATTGGAGTATCTTTCTACCAAGTTGAGCATGTTTGATGCTTATGCTTTAGCTTGAGGAAGAGTGTTAGAATAATTATTTCTTTTTACTTATTAGTCTTTATATTTTAGTACCTATTATTTTCTTTTTGGTCCTTGTATATGTTTTGTCCCTTGGGTTGCTTCCTATGTAAAGGATCCAAGGGACCCCATAATAGTTGATGTCATTTCAACCTTAACAAGTATGACCAATTTGGTGGCAGCGCTCACATAATAGACCTCCACGATCTCGTCCACGGCTACCACTGGCCCTAAATGTGTGTCCTCTCCCCCTTCTTGAGAGAACTCCACAGCCACAGTTAACTAATGCCATGGTAGATGAGTCAGTCGCCCAACTAGAATTAGATAACTCAAGATGGGACAAGCGTGCATAGATATGCGCTGGGGTAGTATCTCTTTAGAAGGCATCAACTGATCCTTTACTACCTATACTCTAGGCTAAGTATCGCTAAAAATTGTACTAATCGTATGGTCTCCCTCTGCTTGGCCATAATAGATATGTCAGAAGATAAGGGCTGATAAGTGTCCTGCTCACCTCATAGGTTCTTCAACGAACCATAACACTCTACCAGGGACATGCTTCCCTTCCGGAACGTGTGGATATCCTCAATGAGTCAATACAAATGGGAAATATTGATCTTCTGAGAGTTAATCTCATGAAGAATCTCCCACGTCTTCTTCGCGGACAAATATGATATAACCTATTTGGCTATGGGCTTTCATGTTGTTCAACATACATGTGGCAACCCAATCATTGTCGACTTCCTAGTCATTTGTTTCTTCCTTGATCTTTCAACAGCATGTATTGCTTCTAGTTAGGTCTTACAAATCAGTCCAAGGACATAGACTAGAGCAAAAAAATTGTTTCATTGAGTTTGATAAATGTTCCTTGCATATAAGGAGAGGTGCTCGAGGTAGAACTCTTGCCCATCGAGTCACCAAAGGTATCTTTATGGTCTCCCATGATGCTCGAGTTGTAGAAGCAAAGGTAATTGCCTTTAATCACAACAAATTAGATCATATATAGGTCTTGAGACTAGATTTTTAGACCTTAATCAGTATTTCCAGATGCAACAGGGTAGACGATGGGTTGCTACCGATAGAACAAGGTAATAACTAGTAACAAGGGATGCTGCTGGTGGGTGGTGGTGGTGTTAGGAGGGCACTGGTGTGTGGTGGATGCCTGCTGGAGGCAGGCGGTGTGCGGTGGAGGCCTGCTGGAGGCAAGTGACGATGGTAGTGGCTTGTTGGAGGTAGGCAACAATGGTGGTGGCCCTTTGCTAGGGCTAGCGATGGAGAACAGGGCTACCTCGAGTGGGTGGTGATGGAGATGCCCCCTTCCTCGTAGGGGAAGATTCAGAGAACCCTCAAGATCGAGGATTCAATGATTCGGAAAAAAATCTATGGTGGTATTGGGTGGGATATCGAAACATTGACCCAAGATTGCTGCTCTGATGTCATATTGTGAAAAATGATGAGGTAGATTGAATTGAGAAACCCTAGGTGCCTTTAGGACAATTACATCAAGTACCTCATACAATGAGAAAAATAATCAAAGGTACCAAAAATAAGAACTAACTCGCAACAAAAACCAAATAATAATGGTATCCCAGCCTATCTAGAACTGATTGGGATCCAAAACATCTATATGGGACTATCTCAAGTAATGACTTGGATCCTCAATTTTGACTTGTGGGTTAGGAGCTTTGATAATGTCTTCCTAAGCGGTAAGACTCCATTAATCTTGGCTCAGGAGAGAGCTACGGGACGACATAACTAAGCTTGGCCAATGGAAGATGACCAAGATGCAGGAGCCACTAAAGTCCATACATAGTATAAGAGGAAATGCGACACTAGCAACATAGAGCGATTGCAACAGATAGTACACCCCTTCATGGTCTCCACTTACAATGATAGGAGAATGATTCCAATCTACCACCTGGACTGTTCTATGGGAGCTAAACAAAGACATTGGAAACATACTCTATCACCACATTGGTGGTGAGATTTCCCAAAGTTCATAAGACAATTTGAATTACAAGCGCTTTCGTTAACATATGTACTTGATAATGTAACACAATAGTATCAAGAGTTTTAGAGGACATAGAAGTGGCACTAGGAGTTGCCAATTTCAGCAGGAGCTCATCATATTTGTACTTGGGAACTCTCATAGTATCATCAGTGTTGGAGATTCTACGAGATCTCCACGTTGAGCATAGAAGAAGAAATCCACTTGCCAACTTAACTCTTTTCTATTTTTATGTTTTCTATTTTGGCATTATCCCATTTGGAAGTTTGTTTAGGATTTAGTGTGATTTGGTTTGATATATGTTTTTCTTTATTTAGAAGATTGTGTTAAGGATTTGAAGAAGGATTGGTCTCTTTATGTAAAGAGACTAACTCCTCTTGTTTCTTTTTGAGTTTTCCAATAATAAAAGTGCTTCATGTTCTAGAGAAACTTACACATGGTATTAAAGCAGGTTTGATCCTGAACCATGCATCCTCAACCATGCCTACGAGGCCACGTCACGTCTTCTCTTCATGGGTGACAACTTGCATTGCCTAAGGGCTACCGTGGAAAGCCAAGGCAATCCCTTGGCTGTGTCTCTACTCCTTACCGATGGAGTGAAGGTCTTTCAAGGTCTTCTACCCCTCCTACATGTTCCTCTCCAATGCCAACATCTTCTGCGTGGATCGAGGGCTGCACGTGGTCAATTTTTTGAATTGAGAATACTCGATTTTCTCCACACCAATCTTATACATGAAGTTTCTCCTTGTGTGACACATGGTGGAGGGAGATTAGCCTACGATGACCTTTGAAGCCAAGATATCAGCTTTTGTACTAGTTCAAGGAATGGCCATTAATTTGGTCGGTTTCTCAAATTACATACTTTGGTCTCGTGCCTTTTGGATTTTCCTCTGAGGGTGCTACAAGCTGCATGTCCTGATAGAGGAGGCTCCTGACTCCTGTGAAGGCTTCAGATACAAAAAGTGGGAGGAGAATTTTCTAGTCATGAATTGGTTGATGAACAACATCGACCAATCTATTGTTGCAAGCATGCTGTATAAGGATAAAATGAAAGAGATTTGGGATATGCTCAAGAAGTGTTTTTCCTAGAAGACCAGTAGCGCGAGACTTACCAACATTTATTGGAGGATTTGGAGTCCTTAGTTAAGTATATACAATCCTAGAAGGCCCATTTGAGGAGTTGGGCGTGTATTAGTCCGCTTGCTGTGATAAGTAGATCACTGAGCATGCATAGTGGTAGGCGTACAAATTGCTAGGGGGTCTTAGCCCTATATATCAATTGGCGCACGCTAAACTCTTGGCGTCAAATGAAGTATTAGTTTTGGAGACAATCTACACCCATCTCCAGAAAATTGAAGTCGAGGAGCTTCCTATATTTATGCCAACTCCTCTAGAGTCCTCTGCGGTGGTAGCATTTGGAAGTAATGCAGAACGTGATCGTAGTCGAAGACGTAGATGCGGAAGAATCTTTAGCCCATGCATCCACTGCAATTAGACAAATCATCTGTCCAATAAATGTTGGGACAAGTTTGGTCGATTCGTTTAGGTAAACAAGTTCGTGGTTTTCTCTAAGGATTAGCCATTTACGCAGGTTCTGCTTAAAAGCTTGTGCAATCTATTAAAAGGCAAAAGAGCCTCCAACGTCTGTTGTTGTGGCAACTACTGTAGAAGTTTCGCGAGTTATGATAGCCCAACCTGTGCTTAGCTTGAAGGACAACATTGAAGCCTCGGCTGTGTTATCCTCGAAGATGATGAGCAATGGTGGGGCAATGAAGACGTAGGCTCAACGTCACTGGTGGAACTCAGATCCAGTTTTTTATTCTTCTTTCTAATATGAAGATTTTTTTTCCTTATGGAAGATGGGTTGCCACCTTGTGCTTGGGAACGTTTCCCGATTCAAGTTCAAGTCAAGTTTGTGATCCAGTTCAAAGTTCGTGACTGGTTCGTGTGAGCAAGCCTCCACGCATGCAAGTATTAGTTCTTCCTCAAGTTGGATCGTGTAAGTCCAACTTGTGGGGAGGCGGGAGGGGTGGGGCGTTGGAGATTCTACGAGATCTCCACGTTGAGTGGAGAAGAAATTCACTTGCCAACTTACCCCCTTTCCTATTTTTATGTTTTCTATTTTGGCATATCAAATTTGTTTAGGATTTGATGTGATTTGGTTTGAGATATATATTTTTTTATTTAGAAGATTGTATTAGGATTTGAAGAAGGATTGGTCTCTCTATATAAAGAAACCAACTCTCCTCGCTTCTCTTTGAGTTTTCCAATAATAAAAGTACTCCTTGTTTTAGAGAAACTCCCACAACCAGAAGGATCTCTTATAGTCACTACCTTATTAGCTGATGGCGGGAAATTATGCTTTGTTTGGCATCTATCCTTTATGTGGTCAAGCTTCTTTCTTGCATTTAGATGCATGGAGGGCAATCCCTACATTGGGAGTCACAGCTACATCCCTGTCCTCCAGTAGCCTTCACGTCCTTGCTCATGAGAAGTAACTAGTAGTGATGTTTGGGACTTGAGAACGTCGAGTGAGAGATACGACTGTTGGGAATCAGAGAAGATGCCATGTGGACACTGCCACGTGGCAAGCAGCAGCAGCAGCAGCAGCCATTCAGGCTGGCGGCAAGGGGTCCTTTGGACCAAGTTTGGTGCTTTTCTATATTTAGAAAATTAGTTTTGTTAGAAATATGTTTGGGATTTGTTTTAGTTAAAAGATAAGATCTTTCCATATGAGAAGAGATCTTATCTTTAGAAATAGGAATATTTGTTTATTATTTTTAGGGGATATGCACTCTATAAAATAGAGAGCTTTCCCATATGTTTTCTTTGAGTAACGAAGTTAATTCTTCCAATTATTAGTGCTCCTCTGCTCTCTCTCTCTTCTTCCAGGTACAGCCCGCCACCCATGGAGGCAGGAGGCCTCTCAGCCGGTCACCAGCAGATCTCCAGCCGGTTCTTGGCCTGCTGCAGGCCGGTCCACAGCAGACTGGCCACATCTCCTGCCCCTGCAGACCAGCCCCTGCAGGACATTCTCTTTGGTCCACAGGACCAGCTGCACCCTGCAGCCACTTCTCCGTTGTCGGACCGGTCCACATCAGACCAGCTGAACCGCTGCAGGCTGGAGTCAGAGCGGTCACACGCTGCTCTCCCTCTCCGTGCGTTGACAGCCCCTTGTTTGGGCCGTTTTCTCATGTACGGGAGTCTCCACGTTTCGCTTCTACACCAATTCTCAACAACAACAATGTGGCTCCTCTCATTATAGGCCTCTCCAAGGTAGGGAGCTTGACAATGCTTAGCATCTAGGAATGAACTGTAGAACAGATGGGTCCATACCTGTCAACAACTACAGAACAACTGCCTCCCTATGATAAACCTTCTACCTGTCACAAGTGCATGGAGGGTAGCAAGCATCACACCTTCGCCAAGGTCTTTAGAGTTGAGAGGAATTTCCCTCTTGGCGTGAATGGGTCACTTCACTATAGACTCAGAAGACTAGTTATAATTCTTTTCATGGGAATATACCTCTCTCAGGCTATCCCACCTATTTTGCTATCTTACAATATATGATTTCATCTCCAATTCAAGGGATAACACTGATTGTCATCAAGTCATGTACCACATCAATATCCTTCTTCCATGTGTCATATTTGCTAATATTCTTTTTGGCTCTAGTTCTATAAGAATGTGCTCCTTTTTCATGACATTCTACTATCATTGTGAAGGTCCATGACCATTGACCGTAGTTGGTTTCATCCAACTTGACCATAGGACTAAAAATTTAATTGTTGTAGGCACCTGTCTTCGCCATCTCCACCTCCAAGGAATTTAAAGAGACCATTCTTGATATAAAGCAGAGGCCCTAAAAACTGAAATAGGAATTGAGAATCAACCTAGATTTTGAAACCGGGAGTAAAATCTGATTTCACAACCCAAAAAGGGGTCAGAACATCCAAAGTGGGGGCTGTTTTGGAAACGTGCTGCCAGGTTGCTGACATTTGTCAGAGAGTGGAAGCACTTGAGGACTGATGGTGAGGGTCGCCAGTGGCCTAAAAATGGCATGTAACAGCCACTATATGCTGCTAGAGCTTGCCTATATGTGTTGGTGTCCTGTTCCTGGCTGACAGAGAGCATTCGTAGATAACTGTGACGAACTGTGACGTGATGGTTGGTAGAGGTTTGACAGCGGTTGGGTCGGTGTTGATCATGCAGATCAAGGTGATCAGCTTCTTTTCTATTTTGGCTAGAGAAAACTAGGTTTTTCTTTTTCCTTCCTTTGGTGGAGAAGATGAATCAAGAAGGATATAGGTATCGTCCGGGGACTGCTGCTCTGATTCCAGTTGAGAAGAAAAACTAACTGGAATCTTCGTTAGTTCTATATATGACATCTCAATCAAGTTCTTTATCTTGAAAATCTAATCTGGGATCTTGATATAAATTGTACAAAAAATACTGTTGTGACATTTAGACAATTTCATATCTACTTTGGCTGGATTCCAACTTTACTTTGGGGAATTTCAGATCAGGGCAACTTTTAGGTGACTTTCTGTAATCTGAATCTGAGAGCTGAAGTTCCTCTTTCACAGTTGCATCTAGTCAAAGGACTTTGATGAAGAATGTTGCACCTGTGCAATACAGTTACTCTTTCCACAATAACTCTACCCTCAATGGAGCTTTGCCTGGTAGTGCTTTATTTAGGAAGCAGTGTTGTTTTAACTGATCCAATGTGTTGGGGGCCATTAACAATCTATAACAATGCAATATTTTCTTTCAAAGAAAATAAAACAATGCAGTATTGCATTTTTTTTCACCTTAGATGTGAGTATGCTGTATATTCCTCTTTGTGGAAGCACCAAATAACAAAAAGTTGGAACAATAAGCAGTTGTTACAGGAATATTACAAGTAGTTAAGCATTCATCATTAACTTCTTCCCATCATAAAATTTAACTCAATTACATTCACACAAGTTGTATGTAGTATTTTCAGTTTCGTTCTTTTCTGATTTAAAAAGGTTCCCTTGAAAAGTCCGTTTTCTGTCAAAAAATAATTGTCTGATTCCTTGGAACAGGAGATATTCATGGACAGTATTCGGATCTGCTAAGGCTTTTTGAATATGGAGGGTTTCCCCCTCAGGCCAATTACTTATTCTTGGGGGACTATGTCGATCGAGGCAAGCAAAGCCTAGAGACGATATGTTTGCTCCTTGCCTATAAGATTAAGTATCCCCGGAATTTCTTCCTGCTACGGGGGAATCATGAATGTGCTTCAATAAATCGTATTTATGGTTTCTTTGATGAATGCAAGAGGAGATATTCTGTGAAGTTATGGAAAGTCTTCACTGATTGTTTCAATTGTTTGCCCATTGCTGCTCTAATTGATGAAAAGATACTCTGCATGCATGGTGGTCTTTCTCCAGACTTAAGTAGTTTGGATCAGATAAGAAAGTTGATACGCCCCACTGATGTACCTGACACAGGATTGCTGTGTGATCTTCTCTGGTCGGATCCAAGTAAGGATGTTCCAGGCTGGGGAATAAATGACAGAGGTGTCTCATTCACCTTTGGCCCTGAGATCGTATCGGAGTTTCTTCAAAAGCATGATCTAGATCTTGTTTGCAGGGCTCACCAGGTCTGGGATATTCACTATTTTTCTTTACTCTGATGTTGAGTCTGGTTCTCTTGTTAACATCCAATGATGCAGGTAGTGGAAGATGGGTATGAGTTCTTTGCCAACAGGCAACTTGTAACAGTCTTTTCTGCTCCTAACTACTGTGGTGAATTCGATAATGCTGGTGCCATGATGAGTGTAGATGAAACTTTGATGTGCTCCTTCCAAATACTCAAACCTGCAGAAAAGAAAAAATCCAGCTCTGGGAGCACAACAACAGCCAAGTCTGGGACTTCCTGGTGGTAAGGTATACAAGTTTCCATCCGTCCCATGCTTTGCTATTGAAACGATTGCTGGAAGTGCACTTCTAAGAAGATAATTTACCATACATGACATTGTAATTTAATTATCCCTAATTGGGATAGGAGTGATTGTTTTATGACCTCTTCTGGGTACATTCAAGTCCCTGCTTAGGTTTCGAAGATGTAAAATGATGCCCAATTTTTAATTATTTCCGACTGATGGAACTTACCAGGAAAAACCAGTTGAAATGTGCCAGATGCAGGCTACCGAGTAATAAAACTTTGAAAATTACATAAATGCCCCCGATCCTTTTATGAGATTTCAATGTAATTCCTTGTCTTTAAATGCCATTAATGTCATCTCCAAATTTTCTAACTTTTTCAATGTAAGACCACCATTAGGGTTTTGTAAGAATTGTATCAAGTTGATTAAGAAATTAGCAACTTTTGTATATGTTTGGACAAAAATACTTTATCTTCTAGATTTAATTTATCCCCTAACATATTCTTCAACTAAACCTCTCCCATCATCCTCCATCCTCAATATTCAGAGCACATATCGTTACTTTCGTTTAAACTTTGGTGGCCTCCTCTATCTCAGATCTCTACAGCCAACGAGATCTTAAATGTGTTGCTCTCCTTCAATTTGACACACCAACCACCGATGCTCCCAATTTGGGTGTCGACTCTTGACTCCAATAGGGGTATGGATGGCTTGGAGTTGGTTGTTTAGGGATATTTTGGGGATTTTTTTTCCCTGTTTTATAGGTAAGAGGAAGAGCATTTTTGTCGAACATTAACAAAAACTAATGATAAATGTTTCTGGAAGGTGGGGTGATTGCATTGAAAAAATTGGAAAGTGGTGATGATGTTAACAACGTTTTAAGATTAGGTCTATATTTAAATCTCATGCAAAGATTGAAGATTTTTATGTAATTTTTTCAAGAGGTTTTCATGGTTATCTTGCAAATTTATGTAATTTAAGTCCGTTTCTTTTACTTATTAATGCAATTAGGATGATTATCAGTTTATGTCAGTTTGTCTATAATTGTTCTATCACTACCAAATGTAAGACAATTTATTTTTCTTCTTGACAAAGTAGTTCTTTCCGTACATTCCAGTTATGCACATCGATTTAAATGGATACACTTGCGCTCTAGTTGAACGCAATCATACATGGTGGGAAGTTGTCTCTGCCATCCCGCCCATCAGGGGCTGTCACATCCAGAGTGATTGTGATTTCGTTGACTTTATTATATGGAATATCTGACTTAATCATGCTTAATAAGTAATGGTTGCTACTTTTTCGAAGAACAATAAAGAGAAGTGTACCTAACAAGTAATGACATGGAGTAACTAAATGTTCTACGTAATCTTTGAAGTTGAACGGAAAAACACCATTCCATATCTATAGGTCCTGTGCATACCTTAGTGTAGCATCTATACTGGATGTTTGGTGCCCGCGTTTTGCTGTGGGAGAAAGAACTAAGTAATGTCGATGCAAGATTAAGATGTGATGACCAACAATTTTTGGAAATATACTAATTAATGAAATGATAGAAAGATATTCTATTTTTCAGAAAATTTGAATTCAGTTGCAACTGTGTTAATTATCCCAAAATTTCTAAGAACCATGTTTCGTCAGGTTGGTATGATTTTAAACATTTAAATCTAAAAGAATCGCCAATTGGTAGAAATCAAAAAGTAACTTTTTAAGGAGTACTAACGTGGAAGAGTTGTTAGGTACTCATTTGGGTACTCTTTTAATATATATTTTTGTAAAAATGTTAATAAGATGTATATTCTTATATAATTTAAGATTTCAACAAACTGTCACGTAAAGACCAATTAATTTGAAGTTAAGGTAATAAAAATAAGTTACAAATTATAAGTTTAAAGAAAATAAATAGCATAAGTTTAAAGTTCTAATCATTTTAACTTTGGGTTAGATTGGGATTTAGTAATGGATTTGTATGTAGTAATTGGCCTTATATCTTGAGTTTATACAAAAATAGGGTTTTTAATAGTTGGAGATGAGATTCATATGAAAAAATAGAAGTAAATGGATCTCTTCTCTCCAATGTCACCAAAAATGAATGATCACGTCAATGTTAGCACATCATTTCTAACTCTCTAGAAGAATCCAGGAAGGACTCCCATTGAGGTTCAAGGAAAATCGAAAGTGCACCACTCCTTGTGATAGCCTATGGAATATTATCGAACGATTTAAAGAGTCATAGCTTATTCAACTTGTAGTGGGTGCTAGTGAAAAATCAATCATTTGATCTAGTTTCATGCTCTCCATCAGTAGCGAGAAGGGAGTCTATCCATTTGCTGAGATTTGATAGATTTCTTTCAATGCAATACACAAATGAAAATTCCATGAATCTTGTTGGTGAAGTCAGCCAACTATTAGCTCGAGTATCGATACTTAGGTCGATAAGGGGGTCAACTAGAACTACTTGACTAGTCGAGGTCGACCTAGTTGGTCAATTTCTAGAACATGGATGTCAATGCAATATATGTTAAAAAATTATTTGACGTGATATAGTTTGTATGTCAACTTTTTTTAGATGTACTTAAGCTGAAGCAAGTCTAAAAAGCAATGAAATTGCAATGGTGTCGGTGGATTTCGCCATATTTATGTTTGGCCTTCAATCTTGAATTAACCATGAGGAAAGCTGGGAAAAGGTATCTCATTTTATTATGTGATTTAACATAATATTTCTGTCACCACTAAAGCACATTAATGCTTAGAAGAAATATAGACAAAAATAATAGTTAAAAGGTAAAGAAATGTGTGTTTGTAATGCGTTTTGTAACGTATAGATGAGAGTGATAGTTTTAATCGATGTATTTTGATTTTTTGCCAGTGAGAATTACTTTTTATCAATGAAAAATCATTTTCTAAGTAAAACCACTTCCAATAGGTCAAAGATCACATTCCAAGTTGAAAAATCATTTTCCAATGGTGAAAAGGCCAACACATCGGTATTCATTTTCAATCAGTGTGTTTTGATTTTCAATCGGTTGAAAATTATTTTCTACTGATGTATTTTTTGTTTGCTTGATTGTCAATCGATTAATTTTACTTTTCAATCGGTGGAAAATGATTTCGAATCGGTGTGTTTTAGTGTGTTTGATTTTCAACTGATTTATTTTTCTTTTCAATTGGATTTTCAACCGGTTGATTTTCCTCTTAAAAAGTAAAAAGTGATTTCCCTTATAGGGTTTAAGTTTAGAATTTAAGGTTTATGATTTAGATTTATGGAAAGTGATTTTTCACCTATGCAAGGTGATTTTTTACTTGGAAAGTGATTTTTCGCTTTAGGGTTTAGAGTTTAGGATTTAAGATTTTTAAACCCTAAATCCTTAGGTGAAAAATTACCTTGTATACGTGAAGAATCACTTGGAGTTGATGAAAATTGGTTGAAATACATTAGTTAGATATCACTTGATTGGGTGGGAACACATGTTGCAAAATATATTACAACATGTATTTTCCTACCTGCATCCAAAATAATAGGTAGCCTTTTATTTTACAAGTAGTCTATAGTTGAAAAAGAGTTACCAACAATATAAATTAATAACGAAAGAAAAGTTTTCTAGAAGATAAAAGCATAGATGTACCGTACATGAAAGTTCATGTGCTTGCCTCCGGATGAAATTTTAGTTTTGCATTAAATTGCATTTGTCTTATTTAGTTCTAAATCAAAAGATTTGATTTTAAGTCAAATAGCATCAATGATATTTAATTATATCGATAATCTTTAAATATCACCAGTATAATATAACCAAATACCATAAGTTGAATCCCTTTTTAAAGGGCATGTGAGATTTTGTGTCATTTTGCATTAAAGAACTGTGGTCTAGGATAAAATAATAATAATAATAATAATTAATAATGACATCTTTCATAATTTACGATTGATGTCATAGGACACTCATGGGATGTTTGGATTAGGTGTTTTTTTGGGTGGAGCAATGATCCCTGAAATCACTAAAAGGGGGTGAATAATACTAATTGTGGATTAAAAAAAATAATTAAGACAATGAGCCATGAAATGTAGATCGCTAGAACAAAAAATTAAGAGTAATTAGCAAATGCAAATAATCCCACAAAACTAGATGTATAGTGGAAAATTCTCAAAGGAAAAAGTAATATCTAGGTCTCCCAACTTATGATTTTGCTTTAAGTCTACTTGGAATCACTAAACAAGGTACTTGTGGGATATCCAAACTCTTCTTACACAACCCACTCTTTAATTTCTAATCAAGACTAAAACCCTCCCCCTTAAGAGATTAGGGATCCACAAATCAGGCCCTTGGAATACAAGTAAGATGGAGATAGATGAATGAAATTGAAGTTAAAAGCTCGATAAGTGTCGTACGGATAGTCCCAGCTAGATATGCAATTGAATGTTTAAAGAGTTAAGAAACTAATGTAATACTCCCTTTGAAGTGTGTGAATGTGTGGCACAATAGGGAGAGTGCACCAAAGCTTTAGATGTGGTGAAGTAGTTGCTAAAGAGCTCTAAAGGCTCAAGAAAGTTAAGCAAAGCTAAGAAATTGAGTAGAGAGACTCTCTAGGTGATTTGATAGCTTAACAAGAGTATGAAAATGTGTGCTAAGGTTCCTAGAAGGTAGGGGATCATTCTCTTATAAAGAGAAACCAAATGAGGTCCTAAAACACCTATTGGCTTGTATCCCAACAGTAAAAAATGCTTCCTCGCGTGCCAATCCAATGAGCAAAAATCAGTCAAAAAGTGCTTTTTGGCAGGTCATCTAATGTTAGAAGAGCTCTATTTAATGTTAGATAAGCTATCTAATGTTAGGTCTAAAGTTCAATCGAAAGTTTGCTATCCCCCAGATGCTATTAGCTTGGCCAGGCCATCCACACCTAATGTCAGATGGTTTATATCTAACATTAGATGGCCTGGTATAAGCCTAGCTTATTGAATTGGCTCTCTTATCACTATCTTATGGTCATTTATCAATGATTAACAAGTGATCAGCTGATAATGACCTAATTAAAGGTTGATTAGTGTCTTTGTGAATTTCATGCATGAGATCCTTAGGTTTGTCAAAAAATGATCTAGTATAGGGCTCTCCTTATAATCTATTAATAAGAAAATTAAAATTACAATTTGAATGCCTAAGTTACATTCTGACCTAACTTCAAGTCTTTTTGATGAGCTTTTCAACCTTTGATTTCTCTCATTAATTTTAAGCCTCAAGTTTGGCCATTTTTGAGCTTGACTATCCTTCAAGTCTTCACTCATTTAGTTGTGTGCTCATGATTCTCCTTCTAATGAAGCATACTCATGCTCTTGAGCTTGGTTAGCATGCTCAAGAGTAGAGTTTGACATTCAATTTGTTTGGGTCCTTTCCTACATGGTATTTCTCATAGAAGCATAATATATGCAATATGATTTTTCAATTTTAATCTCAACATTTTGAAATATTTGTTATCATCAAAATCACATATTAAATATAAATGAGGTGCTTAATAACTTATGCACTTACATTCTTTTGAACATTATTCCTACACTAGGACTTAGACAAACACTTAGGCATTTTATAGAAAACTTAGAAAATCAAAATAGGCTTCAAACAACCTGATCAGACATCCAATCTGGACTTCAAATGTCTGATCTTGGACTTTAAGACATCTGATAGTTTGTACAGACGTTCAAACACTTAGGCTGGATTTAGTACTCTCTGTTCTTTACGTTCAGACGACCAGCCTATAGTCTAGACGTCTTCTACGTTCGATGACCTTGATAGACATCCAACAATAGAATCGTTGGACTGTCAGAACATAATATTCTAGGATTTCCTTTTAATCATATTTATAACACTTTATAGACGTCCCTAGAGCCACCCAGATGTTTGATAAATAGACGTTTGGCTAAGATCTTACCCAAATCTATTTTTGTTAGACCTAATAGCCATTTGATCCTCTGGAAATCAATTCCCGCAGAGATTTCTCTTTCTAGACGTCCAGAGATTTTGCCAGACGACCAACTTGTTGTCTGACCTAAATTACCTAGATCCTTGTTTCGATCTTGTTAAAACAGGAACTAATCCATCTTAGAATTAGACGTTTGATTAGATTCCCAGATGACTTAAAACACCATTTTAGATGTCCATCTTGATCTAACACTGTCCAGATGATCAACCCTTCTAGATCAGATGATTGATCTGTGGATTAGACGAAAACCTAGACATCTGATCTTAAATCCAGATGTTTGACAACCCTGTTAGAATCATAAATGACCCTGCTTTCAATGTGATTTGCCTTGGATTTGTTCCTAACGGCTATGGAAGCCTTTTAAGGCTTTTTAAACCCTTCTTAGGATCTCTATAAATAGAGGAGCACCCTTCCTAAGCAAAACACACCTTGATAGAATACTTTCCACCATATTTGTGTCAAAGAAGAGATAGAAAAGAGTTCTTGCTCTCCAAGCCCTATTCAATAAATTTGAGAGCATCGATATTCTATCGAATTCACGTCGAATCACTTCCAATTTAGGAAAGATCCTTTCGCCTATAGTAGCTTAGTTCATTTACCTATTTGGGCTTTATAGGAATTTTTTTTTTTTTTTGTGGTTGGGTATTCGCTTTGCGAATTCCTGTCTTCTTCGCGAGACAAAACACTCTTCATGGATAAGAGTGATTTGAGGTATGCTACCCTCGGTTCAAAATAGCGTGGTTGTAAGAAGTTGAGTCACCCTTATTTAAGTGACTCAATTAGTGGATTTGATCTACTAGATAGATCGGGAAATCCTAAACCAAGAGGTTTAGGTGGTGGTTTTTACGAGGGTTTGGATTTTCATCTAAAAATCATTGTGCTGTTGTGAGATTGCTTTTTGTGTGATTGTTTATATATTATTTCCACATTATTTTGTATCACGCAAATCTCACCCCCTCCGTCAGGAATTACAATTGGTATTAGAGCAGGTCTCACGACATCAGCGTAACAACCTGGTGAGGATTAAATCATGGAGGGAAGCATCACCGCGACGAGACATGCAGAGGGGCAGTCTACTGTTCAACCGTCCTCCTTCAATGGGAGCAACTACGCCTATTGGAAATTGCATATGAGAATTAATGTGGCTTCAAGCCACCGATTTCGCATTGTGGGGACGATGCGAAACCCCATACGAAGTCCTGGCGAGACCCGAGGGAGGCTACTTGCAATAGCAGACCCGCAAGCTTTCTCTCAATGTGAAAGCAATGAACTTGTACTGTGCGTTAAGCCCGGAGGAGTTTAATCGGATCTCACAATGCGTTGCCGCATACGAGATATGACATATGCTTGAGGTAAGTCACGAAGGTACCTCCAAGGTAAGAGCTTAAGTATAAACATAGGCATCTAAGTATAAAAACTGTAACAAAGAGAGCAAGAGAAAAGGATACTATCTTATAAGTTAATCTATTTATTAATCATCACATTATTCTATTTATTTTATACGTTAAGTCTTACTTATTGCAGTCAAAATTCCGTTAATCAACATCTCGTGACACAAGGCAATCTCGTGTGACTTCCTAAGATGCAAGATCGGTATAAGCCATCTTCTTAGCTGAGATGGTGGCTTATACTTATTGAGTCAGCTCGATCTGTCACCCTGGGATCATTGCGAAAAGGGATGACAGTTACGTCGTATGACGTGAACATGCGCAAGTACTATGCACATTGAATCATAGATAATCAATGACACACCCATCAGCTAAGAAAAGAACGAGCTCCAACCTTTGAGCCTTGCATCCTGCTTTCTCAGTTGGCCACCAAGCATAACCAAAGAATCGTAAGGAGGTCAACAATTCCTTAAACTATCTTAACATTGGCCTAAAGGACCACAACTATAGCCAAAATCCGACGAGTAGCAAGGTTAACACCTGTTATCCAATTTTGAATCCCTTCCAATATGTCATTATTAATTCTGTATTCTAATCTTGGATAACCAATTTTATGAGTTCCACAAATTGATGTCAATCAACCCGAATTCCCACATTGATTCATGTCCAAATAATTAAGAAATAAATTCAATTAATTTACTCTGATTTCAATATCAATTTCCCCATTAATTTCAACACCAAGAATAGGGTTTAATCCGGTATTTAATGCCACCCAAAATCCCAAGTTAAAACTTTGATTCAATCCAATTAATTTCAATCTATAATTCCTAAGCATCAATTGTGAATTCCTATTTAATTATACAATTCGTACCTAACTTATGTTAGTTTGAGGATATTTTAGGTATAATTATATTAGGTTAAGGTATTTTAGTCATTTATACATCACAATTTAAATAATGCATGTTACGTTCAATTATAGTATTTTATAGTCTAGTTTATATTGTGTATTAATTTACATTTATCTTCTCTTGGAGGAACATATTCAAATGGAACCCTACAACAGCAGCAAGTCAATTGGGCTCACCTATCCTCTATTAAACTCACCAAACCCACTAACACACACCCTGATTTTAACCCAACCTAAATCCCTCCAATTAAATGGCGGGGCAACGAATCCTTTGTCACCACCAAATAAAATCCCCAACAGCCTTTCATGCACCGAAAACACAAACAATCCGTTACGTAATCCCCTTAACACCTTATCCCTATCCCGTTCAAACAACACAACTCACGCACAACCCCTATCCTCTCAACACCACCCCATACAATTCACGTAAACCCAGTTCCCATGCAACGTAAACAACCCCAACCCACTTATCCCATCTCATCGAATTGCATCCCCCGTTGACCCTCGACTCGATTTAATCTCCCTCCACGTTCAGTCGCCGATTCCTCTCTCCCAATCTCTTCTCCCCTTTCCATTAACTCCTGTCCATTATTTCTCTCACATCCCAATTCCCTTTCCCTGCCACACATGTCCCTCTCTCTCTATACGTTTCTCTCTCTCCACATTTTTTCCATATCCGATTCCTCCTCCAGTCGATCTCCATTCTTAATTTCTCCCTCTAAATTCTTCTCCTTTTTTTTTTCAATGCCAGAGGACCATTTTCTCAATTATTTTTCCATCAATTCACAGCCAAAACATTGAGTACAATTCTACCCTACTCTCAGTTCTAACTCCAGACAAAATTTGATGAATTTGTAAATCCTAGAATCTACTGCAGAAATCTTTGAAAATAAAAATTAGAATCAGTGTGAATCCAGAAAAGCAGAAGAGTGTGAGATAGACTCCAATCGATGTAAAACTTCACGGTGGGTTTCGAGAAATAGAATCGACTAATAAAAAGTAATTAGACAAGTCAAAAGCATTGATGATTGCTCTCTATTATGCTTGTCTTATCCCATGCAAATTTGCTAAGGCTATAACCCAACTCGGATATGAAATAGGCATGGACTATCCTATGCGAATTTACGTGCACGTGAAACAACTCGATTTTCTAACAATCATACAAGAGCGAATAAAACCCGTCTACAATAAAAGCATGTCAATTCTATCCCCTTATCCGCATGCGCAAAGATATTAGCCACTCATGGATATAACAAGAAAGCACATCATGTTAAAAGAAATAATCATAATCATTGAATTAATCTTCTACAACGAATAATAACAAGAGAGTAAGAAAAACCCTTGAACCCTTCGAGATGATCGTGGCTCCATGTGCGAGACTCCTCATTGTTGATCTCGTGTGCCCCAAGTCTCATAGTTTTCGCAAAAGCTCCTCAAGAATAACCTCCTCCAAGATGATGTGTCAATGCGAAAAGATGAAGCTTTCTCGATGCAGGCATGAAGAGATGGTCTTGTAGCAAGGGAGGAGGGGATGTCCAACTTCTTGAGGGATGCTTGGTGGACGACTAAGGTGGTGGAGGGTGGTGGGTGGCCTTGGCAAGGTGGAGGAAGAAGGTGGTTGTAGGTGGTGATAGTGGATTAGGGTTTTTGGAGGTGGAGGCTATGGAGGCAATATGGTAGAAATGGAGGCAATGAGAGAGATGGCCCTTCGAAGGTGGTGTGTGGATGCTTAAATAGAGAGAGGGGGGCATCCATTAGGGTTGTAGGAAGTGGCTTGCTTGGTCCACAAATTAGGGTTTTCTAGAATAGGAAATTCAGATTCCTAACAGGCTTAGGATTCCTAATTTGACAAGTAGGATTAGGAAATTTGGAAAGTGGATCTCCTAAAATTATGTTGGACATCCAAGAGCATTTGGAAAGGCTTAGGTGGCGTGACAAATCTCTTAGGGCTTTTTAAAGGTGCCTCTAATGTGAACATGAAGAGAATAATCACTTGGTGGGTTCACACTTGAGAGAATTAAGGAGGCCAAATCAATTTGGTTTATTTGATTGGAAATTGATGTTCTTGATTGATTTTCTTCCAAAAAAATTATAATACATCAAAGTAGGTGAATTTTTGGCAGAAAAGAATATTGAGCATGGGCCACATGTAATTAAGATTAGGGTTTCAGGGTTCGACTACCATTTCAATCCATTTCTAAGTTACTGGGTCCATTTTTGATCTATTTCTGTCTATTTCTCCACTCTAGCTTGCTTTTAGCTTCCATTTCTCTCTGTCATCCTAACTCAGCTTACCTTAAAACCCTGAACTACTAGTCTAATAAAAAAAAGGCTTATCAATACAGAAATAACTCGCAATGCATGTTGTTTGACCTACATGCAAATTTGCAGAATATAGCTATCTACATGCCATTGTGCCTTTAATAATATGAAACTAACATTATTTAGTCACTATTTAGATAAATATATATGTGTTCATCACACCCCCATGCCTAGTTTTATTAGTTCTGAGCAAAATGTAGTAAAAAAAAGTAATGAAAATTGAGTTTTGATTTAAAAATTCAAAGGTACTAATCATTAAAAACTTCATAAATATGCAAAAATCTCATCACATAGACTCAACAACACTAAAGTACCTACCAAGATAAGAGCCACTTTGTCTTGTCAGATTCTAACAAGATTTTGACTTAGGTCTCAAATACAAGGTTTTGGGACTCAAAAATCCACCTACCGATTAGATCAATCTCAAAAAGACTGAGCACTCATGTGTGTTTGGTTCATTTGACAAGTGGCATTTTCCTTAATATGCATCCATCACTCTATGCTTCCCACTTAGATTTACTTTATTAAGTATAAGTGTCATTATCCCTTTTTATTTATTTTCGTGTTTCCTTTGACACTCATATATATATATATATATATATATGGCCCTACACTCTGACGCTTTGGGAAAACACTGTAAGAGACACCCTTTAGGCCAGGCCCTATACTTCGACATCTCAGGATGATGTCGTAAGAGACACCTGACCTGCTACAATGGATATTTTGATATCCGCCATTTGGATATAATGTATTTATTAATTAAGCACAACTTTTCATAAGTTTGGGAGTCCTCTCTATTAATTTTTAAGCTTTTCTTAATAGGACAACATAGAGAATAAGGACTAATATTCTTTTGGATTCACAAGCCATTTTAGAGTGCAAGGGCAAAAGTGAGAAACTCATATTTAAAAAATTCCATTAACTCCTTAAGGTGGAAAGAAAGCCAAATACTTCTCATAAAATCAACTTAATACCTCAGCCTAATCAGTTTTTCTAGGACTCAGAAACAAGTTCAAATCTTAGTAAATACTTGAGTTGATTAAGTCGACTCGACCTGAAGAGTCCAGGTAGGAGATCTCACATAAATCCAAATTTAAAGACTTATAACACCCTAAACTCCTCATCCTTTCTCTAATTCTACAACTTTTGTGGATTTTTTTTTGTATATATATATAATATTAAATATGTGCAACTTATAAAGTTAGATTAAACATCCTTATCCTTGAATTACTTAGTCATGGAAGGGACCCCTTAAGAAAATCCACATGGCAGTTCCCCCTAAAGTTTAGCATGATTATCACACCATTCTATCTTGTCACCGGTGGTTCCAAATGGACAAGGTCTCAATTCTATTCAATCAGACCTTACTGCACATGACCTATTGCAGTGCATGATACGTCAAAAATGAATCCTTCCCCCCATGCCTGAATGTTGCAATGTTATCATTGTAAAAAGAAGCAAAGGGAGTAAGGAAAGGAACAACTTGGGTTACTCTGTGTCAATAGCCTTGGTTGCGTGGCCTCCCAACAAGCACTACATTTTACGTCGATACTTGGACGCAACTACACAAAAATTAAGGCTTAGTCAAGTAGAAGGTGTCAATAATTTGGCTATCCTGAATAGTATCTATGTAATGCTTTAACCTCTGGCCATTAACCTTTAAAACATTCCTAGACTTGGAATCTCGAATCTCTATAGAACCATGGGGAAAGACACACACCGAAGTAAAGGGTGCATCCCATCTAGACTTCAACTTCCGAGGAAATAGCTTCAGGTAGGAGTTGAGGAGCCAGACTCTCTGGTTGGGTTCAAAAGTTTTCCTAAGAATATACTTATCATGAAGAGCCTTAGTGCATTCTTTATATATTTGTGAGCTCTTATAAGCATCATTTCTTAATTTCTCAAACTCACTCAACTGTAATTTCCTCTCTTTATTGGTCTTATCTAAATCTTGATTCAATGCTTTGATTGCCCAAAAGGCCTGGTGTTATAACTCAACAGGCAGGTGGCAAGCTTTCCCAAATACTAACCTGTGGGGAGACATACCAATGTGAGTCTTATAAGCTATCTTGTAGGCTCATAAAGCATCATCCAATCTCTATGACAAATCTTTCATATCAGGCCTTATAGTTTTCTCTAAAATCGACTTAATCTCCTTATTAGACACTTCCACTTTCCCGCTTGTTTGGGGATGGTAAGGTGTTGCCACCTTATTTGTGATACCATACTTCTTAAAGAGCGTGACAAAGTGGTAGTTCTTAAAGTGTGGACACCCATCACTAATAATTGTTCTTGGGCAACCAAATCTTGCAAAAATATTGGATTTAATAAACTTCAAAACCACAAAATGATCATTTGTCCTCGTCGAGATGGCTTTAACCCATTTGGACACATATTCGACTGCAACCAAAGTATACTCATGTCCAAAGGATGGGGGAAAGGTCCCATAAAATTTATGCTTCAAACATCAAAGATCTCAATAAGTAGTATTGGGTTCAAGGGCATCTCATTTCTTTTTCCAATAGTTTGAATTTGTTGACATTGAGTGCAAGCTTGAGCAAAATTATGTGCATCCTTACACAGAGTAGGCCAATAAAATCCAGACTAGAGGACCTTAGCTGCTATCTTCCTACCACTAAAGGGACCACTACAATGTAAGATGTGACAGAAATTCAGGACACATTGTTGCTCATGATCGAGAATGCACCTTCTAATTACTTGATCAGGACAATATTTGAACAACTTAGGATCTTCCTAGTAATACCTCTTGGCCTTAGACAAAAATTTATCTCTCCTATTCTTGTTCCATCTTTTGGGGTTTTCTCCATGACTAAGTAATTCATAATAACAACATACCAAGGAGATAGTTGGATGACTACCAGTAACCGTTTATCAGGGAAAGTGTCTTTAATCTCCTCTTTTAACTCAAAATCCTCATGAGGGATTTTAGAAAGGTGATCTGCTACAACATTCTCAACACCCTTTTGGTCCTTAATCTCTAGATCAAACTCTTGTAATAGTAGAATCCATCTAATCAATTGATGTTTGCTATCTTTCTTAGTTAAGAGATGCTTCAAAGCAGAGTGATCGGTAAACATCACAATCTTAGATACCAAAAGATAAGACCTAAACTTCTCCAAACTCCTTCTCGGTGGCTGTGTAGTTTTCCTGAGTGTCAATAATGGTCTTGCTAGCATAATAAAGCACAAGAGGTTTCTTGTCTTTCCCTTGACCTAGGACTACCCTTATAGCATAATTAGAAGCATCACACATGAATTCAAAGGGCAAAGTCCAATCATGAGGTTGAATGATGCGAGTAGAGATGAGTGTAGACTTAAGGTTCTAAAAGGTCTTTTCACACTTCTCATCAAAGACGAAGGTAGTGTCCTTAGCAAGGGGATCACATAAGGGTATAGAGATTTTTCTAAAGTCCTTGACAAATCTCTTATAAAATCCAGCATGGCTAAGGAAGGATCGTACTTGTTTCACATTAGTAGGGGGTGGAATCTTAAAGATTGCCTCAACTTTTGCCTTATCAACCTTAATCCCCTTTCTTGGGATAATATGTCCAAGTATAATTCCTTTTTGCACCATAAAATGACTCTTCTCCAAACTGAGTACCAAGTTAGTCTCCTTACATCTAGTCAAAACGTTAGTCAAATTAAGGAGACAATGATCAAAAGTTGTCCCAAAGATTGAAAAATCATCCATAAAGACCTCAAAGAAATCATCAATCATATAAGAGAATATCAACATCATACATCTCTGGAATGTGGGAAGAGCATTACACATGCCAAACGACATTCATCAGAAAGTAAAGCTACCATAAGGACTAGTGAATGTCATCCACCCCTAATCATCTAGAAATGCCGCAATCTGATTGTATTCCAAGTACCCATCAAGAAAACAATAGTAACTGTTCCCTGCTGGTCTCTCTAAAATCTGATCAACAAAGGGCAAGGGAAAATGATCCTTTTAGGTAGCATTATTCAACTTGCAATAATTAATACATACTCTCCACCCTATAGGTAATCTGGTATATTCACCAACTCTCCTCTCTCCTTTGTCATTCTCATGTACTGTAATTCCCACTTTCTTAGGAACCACATGGATCGAGTTTACCCATTTGCTATCATAGATTGGGTAGATAATCCCTACATCCAACCACTTAATGATCTCCTTCTTAACCACCTCCCTCCTATTTGGATTAAGTCTCCTCTGCATGTCCCAACACAGCTTGATAGACCCATTAGTATAAATATGGTGCACGTATAGGGTCAGATCAATTCTCTTAAGATCAATAATAGTCCATTCAATCACCTCCTTTAAATCTCTTAAACAATTAAGTAATTTGTCTTCCTATTCCAAAGTTAATTGAGAGGCTATAATCATAGGAAGAGTTTCATGACGGGAACACGATCATAGGCCCTAACTGGCCACTTTTAGTCAAGTTTGAAAGACAAATGCTCCTACATAACCATCAGAGGGTTGTAACTTCACTTCATTCTATTTTGAGAAGAGAACAAGAAAGTAGGGTTAATTATGTAATTTTAACAGCATATCATGAACACAAAATAACCAAGGAGCTTTTCAGGGGTAAACTGAGGGTTAATTTAGCATTAAAGACTAATAAGTGGGTCTATGCAGACAGAAACGGGGTTTCACGTATTTTAAGAACAAATATAGCACCCAAAATCCTAATTTCAGACCTGCTTAAATTACAGAGGTTCTGGTCAGGATAAAATTCATATAAATCTCCTAAAATTCATATAAAAATATTTCTTGAGGTTTGGTATCCTTGATTTGACCTTTGAAACCTATTTTGACCTTAAATAGAGTCATAGATAGAGTTCTGCCATAATTTGGGTTTCTGCATAAATTACCCAGTTAAACTTGATCAAAACTGAAATCTGACTTCATTATTAGATTCCTTGAGTCTAAATTAGGTTGGTACCAAAATTTGGGCCTAATCAGAGTCCATATTAACCTAGTTTGCATTTTAGTTCATTTAAACTATTTTTTACACCTAAGCCCCTATCTTTCAAAATATTTGCAATCAGGTCCCTAACTTTATCTTCATTTTTGCAAAAGGACCCCTGCCTCCATTGGTGTGAATGGAGCTCCTCCGCCGAGGTTCGAGCGAGGTTTTCTCGCTCGATTCTCAATCAAATCCTCCTAAAATTGGAAGGAAGATTCTTTGGGAGATCCTCTATCATCTGACCCCCGGATTGGACCTTGATTCGTATCAAGAAGCCCATGCGAACGCTCGCAATCTTAGGGATCTTCTTCCCTGAGTTTTCAAGCTTGCCAAGCTTCGTTCCTTGTTTAGACCCCCTCTTAAGGCCTTTAAAAGGAGCCCTCGTGTGATACCAAGCTCCTTAGCGAGGTTTTGAGTCGGAAAAACCCTCTCTTCCTCAACTCCAACCGTCCACACCTTTGTCTCCGACGAACCTCTCCATCCTCTTCGTTGAGCCAGCCATCAGTCAAATTGACTTGCTCAACATCTTCCCCTCGTCCTCGCGACCGTTGCCCGCCAAAGCATGACTGTCGTCTCCCTCTCCTTCCTCGGCACCATATCGCCGTCGACTCCTCTGGTGCTAGCCTATCGTAGCTGATTGCATCCGCCCACTATAACCCCCTCTAACTCTCTCTCTCTCTCTCTCTCTCTTCCTCTCCCCTTCCCGAAGCTTCCTAACCCCTTCCTTTCTTTTTTCGACCACCGACACAACCGTACCCACTTCGTTCTCCGCTCTGAGAACACTTTGGTGAAGCCCTCTGCATGCCACATAGCACCAAAACACCTGCCACCACACCCATTAGCTTCGCCATCACCCCACGACCAAAAGCTCTAACAACGTTAGGGTTATTGATCACTGCAACCACCCATTGAACACCATCACCTTTATGCACCTTCCTCAACTTCGCTACACCACCATAGACACTCTCACACCACATCACGACCACCATCGTGTTCCTTAGAACACGACTATCCTTTTGAGCTTCTCCGACGTGGCCGTAAGGCCATGCTCTCTATTTCAGGTACTTGCTAGAGCTCTGCCGCCACCCTCATCTTCTCCAGTCCTGTTCGTCATCTCCAGCCCCTAACTCACCCAGTTGAAGATTGCAATCGATGTGAAGCATCTCCATGTTCCTTCCTAGGCAACCAATCGAAGCCATCAACTACATCTTCTGCCCCAATTGGAAGCCCAACCTCCTGCTGCTGCTGTGCGAGAATGCCTGGTGAGATAGTCCCACATCATGGATTGAAGACCTCCTAGCAATGCATATAAGCAAAAAGTGCAGTGGCCTTATCGCCTTCAAACATTGGGGTCATGTCCCTACTCGACACCTCTATACACGCGCTCCTCACGCGTTTGTCCATGCCCTCACCCGCGCTCACGCCTCGCGGGTTTGGGTGGTGGATCCGTTTACCCGATACCTAGGTTTGATCCATTCTGAGTTTGCAAAGGGAAGAAAGATAATCTAAGAGAGAGTGGGTGGGTTTTGCTGCCTCGGGATTTGAGCCTTCCCTTCTCTCAACACTTAGCCTCTGCGGGCTTTGTGTGAGGCCCTTGAGCCTCTGTTGGTGTTGCTGCTGTGTTCTTCTGAAGCTGAAAGAGAGAGGAGCCTTGTGCTGCTCTTGAGAGGCCCTTAAGCCCCTTCTGTTAAGGCATCTGAAGCCTTTGGTCTATCGTCCGAGGCCTTCTGCTGGTTACTATTGGAATATCTGCATACTCGATTGACGTGGATTAATAGTTGTGATTTATTGTTAAAACATTTAAGTGGTTGTGAGCTTAAACTTAAAGGATTAATTTGGTGATTCAAATCACCATTTTAACTCGATCTTTTTGCACTATTCTTCTAATTTTACTGAAATAGCATTTTGAGTATTATTGATTTCAATTGCATATATATTTCTTGTGATTGGTGAATTAAATTGCATACTTGCTCCCTGCTAACGATCTAAGACTCCACTTTCTGAATCTGAGTTTACAAATTTAAATGTTTTGAGCAATTTTGTCCTATACTACAACGAATTTCCTAGACAACGACGATTTCGCCCGAACATTTCATTGGGTCTAGGGAAGGCATACTTTAAATTCTCAAGGAGGGGTTTCAATTCAATATCTGGAGCTTGATGTATAGAGGGTTTAAGAATGTACTTGCCTAATTTGGGTAGAGGGTCAACTTTGACCGTCCAAGGAGGTGTCAACAATTTGGCTTTCACACCCAACAACTCTATCTCTCATTGTAAATCTTTCGAACAACTATTCTCCATAAATTTTTGCAAGGGAACTTTTTGGAGTATGTTGCATGTGACCTCCTCTACTAGCTCCTCTATAACGTCAATTTGGGAACATTCTTCGTTCACTGTTTACTTGCAAGTTTTGAAGACATTCAGAGATATATTCTTGTTCCCAAAACACATCTCCAGGACTCCCAACTTACAACTGATCGAGGCATTTGTAGTAGCCAAGAAGGTTCAGCCCAAGATGATTGACGGTTTAGTCAGTTTATTTGATGTGCCAGTCTCTAAAATCAAGAAGTCTACTGGGAAATAAAACTCCTCAACCTTCACAAAAACATCCTCTAGTAGACCTTGGGGTTTCTTCAGAGAATGATCTACTATTCAGAGGATCATAGGACTTGGGTTTGAATCACCTCCTCCAAGTAGTTCGTAAACGGAGCTCAGTAAGATATTAACCTTTGCGCCAAGATCAAGTAGAGCCTCGTCTATACGTTGATCACCAATCAGAACCGAGATGTACGGGGCTCCTGGGTCTTTAAGTTTAGGTGGGGTACCATACTGAATAATTGAGCTCATTAAATTAAGTAGGACAATCTTAGGAGGGACTTGTTTCTTAAATTTTCTCTTTTTGGTGCACAAGTTCTTCAGAAACTTGGCAAAAGATGGAATCTGTTTCAGAGCATCAAGTAAAGGTAGATTAATGTGGAGTTGTTTAAAAGTCTCCATTATCTCTTCCATCTTAGCCTTTTGTTTGTCATAGAAAGGCCCCATATTGTTTGGATCTTTCAATCACTCTAAAAAGGGGGCCTTAGGCTCATAGGTGCAGGGAGAGCCTTTAATAGTCTTAGGGATCTCCTCTCTCTCCTCCTCCTTTGTCTCAGGTTCTTGGGTGGTTGAGGAGGATTTGATTTCTGTATTTCCTTCCCAATTGTCAAAACAGTGATTACTTGGGCTTGCTCCCTAAATACCACAACCTTCCCCTTAGGATTCCCCTCTTGCTGACTAGGCAATTTCCTATCCTCTCATTTCCTTACAGCTTCCATAAGATGTCCTATTTGGATTGCATGTCAGCTATGATCTTAGAATGAGATTGAAGGAGCATTTGATTTGATTCTTTCATGGACCTCATCATGTCCTTGATCTCCTCTAAATTAGAACATCGAGTCTTAGGTGGGGGGTTCTGAAAGTGTTGATTCTAAAATGTGGAAGTTGCCTTGAACCCCGAAGTCGGGGGTTTCGTTGATTCCTCCATCTCAGGTTATATGTGTTGGAATAAAGATTGTTTTTGGGTCGGGGATAACCTTGAGCAGCATTAAATTTCTCTTGGATCAAATCAGGGAATTGATGTGCCAACTGACAATCAGGGGTATAGTGGTAAGTAATTTGGTATAAGGTGCATTCTACCAAGGGTTGGGCTTTGTTAATAGTAGGGTGCAAAGGTTGTGAGATAGATGAAAGAATGTTATAGCCCAAAACCTAAATCTGAGCCCAACCCTAGATCAAGCGTGCCAAGTCAAACTCGTCGAGACTTATCGGGAGCAAATTGGGGTAGCATAGCTCGAAAATGAAGAGATCTAGGTTTTGGTCAACCTAGGTCAAACCTCAAGGAAAATTTGCGCAAATGGTGTCACATTTAGTACTGTTGATTTTCTCTCATTGTAAGCTATCCAACGAGGCTAATTTCGTGGAAATTTGAGTTGCATAGCAACATCTACATGAAAAATGAATTTACGTGGGAATGCAAGTACACGAAAGCAAGACTAAGGGCATGAATGTCTTTCTCGTGGATTCTAGAACCCTAGAATGTCCTCCTAGGGTCTATTTAAACTAAGCTAGTTGTCAAACTTTCCCTCACACGATTACGATCAAGAGAGAGAGAGAAAGAGAGAGATGTTGAAACACTCTTCTCCCCTTCCTCTCCTTTGCTTCTTCTTCTACCTTCCCCTCTTTGTGCTACGTTAGTGGGGGCTATTGAGGTGACATCGGTAGAGGGACGCGGACGTCGATTGAGGAGGAGGACGTCAGCAGAAGGATCTAGTGGTGAAAGGTATCATTTTTTTTCCTCTCCCATGGTTGATCCACGTATGGATTGTAGTCACGTCATGGGGAGAAAGAAGAGGAGGGGTAGTGGACCATAGGGAGAGGTTGGGGGAAGACGATGCACTAGTCGATAGTCATTGACACTGGCATCACTAAGGAAGGGACAACTGGCAATGGGTTATCGTACCCATAGCAAGCCACGCGAGGAGTAGCCGAGGGGCTATCCGGCCGGTAAGGTAGGCTGCCAGAGGTGCGATGGCGTGTGGTGGTCGCCGGTGAGGTCGCAGTGGTCGGAGCGTGGTCGACGGAGGTAGGGCTCTGATGGCTGCGCGTATGCATGGGGGAGATGAAGAACGAGGGAGTGAGGGAGAAGAAGATGTAGGGGGGGAGAGAGAGAATGAGATGAAGAGTTAAAAACATTATAGAATTAAATTACAAGGTTTAAATATTGCATTTTAGTCACTAACTATGTCCTCTTTAATTGATTGATTTAGGGAGCATTTGAAATTTGATTTCGACTAGCCACACAATGTTGGAATCACGTTGAGACGTACTCTAAAGTGGTGGGATTTATTTTTTCATTAGAAGTGATAAATTGCATTTTCACCCTATTTTTCCATTATTTACATTTTTGTGTATTCTCTTTCACTTGAATTTAGAGATGGATGCTTGGAGCATGCATGAAGTCCAAGGAGTCTCCAATGTGTTTCCCGGAGTCACTGTAACCCCTTGGTGACCCTAGGTAGAGTAGGCTCTACTTTCTCTTCCTTGATAGCAATATCAATATTTATTAAGTGCTTATTTGTGTTGCGTTAAATTATACTCTGTCTCTTACTGAGTACTAAGCTCCACTATATATTGATGTTGCATTGGGTACTTGTTAAATTAAATTATAATCGCTATGCTTGGAAGAAACTGTGGTTGAATCCGTTATGTAAAGTTAAGTGTGTTTACCTTTTAAACATTAATTCCTTCATGACCCGTTAAATGCACAATTGATTATTCATTAGAAAATTGAATCAAATAATTGGGAAGATGAAAGAACTGATTGATAGTACCTGTAATAAAGACATCATGAATTATTCAAAGATCAAATGGATCGGAATTAGAAATAATTGCTACACTAATTGACAAGTTGAAAGACGATATTATTAAGTGTCTCCTTAAAGATTTGAAAAGAAAGAAAGATGCAGAAATTGTAAGTACCTCTATTTTGATGAAATAAAATTATGTTTTATTGTGAACTAATCTTTCACGATCACGCTCGCACAAATCAAATTAATTATCCTCCGTGTGGATCAAAGTGAAGACTATCTATAGTCAATGTACTTTTTTTATATTTCTTGAGTCTAAAATTTCTGTAAAGATCGTAAAATAAACATCTAGATAGTATTAATCGACCAAAATATTAGAATTGACTGATCAAATCAATCGATCGATCAAAATAGGAATATTGATTGACTAAATTAGTCTAATTATCAAATCCGATTTTCCCGTAATTGATCGACCAATTTTCTTCGAATGTTTTTTTCTCAACTTTTCAAAAATGCTTCGTTTTCACCTATAAATAGGGCTCCACACCTCTCATTTCAAAACACACCTTGAAAAACATATCAAAGAAAAAGTGCTTCCACTCTAATTCTTCCTCGTTCTTTCGTGCTCATTGTATTATGCTCTTTAAATGCACGTTGCTCTGCGCTTCTGAAAAGAAAACTCGATTTGCATATTTCAATTCCTTGAGGTTCCATAGGATTAATTTCTGTATTTCATTTATTTCTTCCATTCCAATTGTTGGGATTCTTTGTGTTGGAATTCCCAATGTTGTTTGTGACTTCTCTTTGTTGGTAAAAGAGAAGTGATTTGTAAGAGGTTGTACCACCCTCATTCAAGTGATACATTAGTGGATTAATTAGTGTTGCCTAGTCGGGAAAATCCTAAGTTGGGAGGCTTAGGTAGTGGTTTTTACCCGTAAGGGTTTCCACTATAAATCATTGTATATTTTGTGGGATTTTTTTTTTGTGCCATATTTTTGTTACAATCAATATCACACTTGATCTTGTGTTTGTGGCCAAGTAAGATCCACAGGCACCCTTCAGAAATATCTACCATATTAGGAATAGAATAGATGATGGAAAATTGAATGGGAATTGTTGATAAATTTGGGAAATTATGGATGAAAATTGGTTGGCAAACCTGAAACCTGTGAGAACAGTTTGAAACTCAGTCTTGTGCCAACTGGTGTCAACTGCACGATAAGCTAGACTTGTTAGGGGCAGAGACTGGCTTAGGGAGTAAGTTAGCCTCCCTGTGACTTGCTTTGTTAAGCCTCTTTGGCAAATCGAGTAGTGAGGTGCTTGGCTATGCATTATTGTTACAAGAGATTGGAGATGTTTGTTTTTGTACCTTGTGGTGAAATTGACTAGACGTGTGTCAGTTCGGTGTAGCTTCCTGCATGCGTATCACACGAATCATAGTCACTACTTCACCTTGTTAGCTAGGACCCTAGGATGGTTAACTAGGTGATAGAGCGGGTGTGGGTCATTCCCTCGCCAAGGGGGTGTACGGTATTCAATCTACCACTTAGGATGCCGCAGTGAGATCTCCCCGAGCCTTCTAAGGAAACTGATTTGAGTAGATAACAATTGAAATATGTGAAGGCAAGATAATAGGGATAAATAAAAGAAAAACTTGAATTACTGAGAAGAATACATGTTTTCTTTGTTTCTTGCACTTAGTTTTTGCTTTTTCTTTTCTGTGTTACTACTTTACCTAGCATTTGCTAACATCTTTGTGCACTCTATCACTACAACAATCTACATCTCTGTAGTCGGTTGGAAATCAACGGCAAAGGTGTTTAAACTGACACCAAAAAGCAACGGCACAACTAGCGTCGTTGTTTCGTTTTGCCGTCGATTGTAAAGAAAATCCGATGTTGACTTTTCGTTGCCTCAGTGGATGGATTGGAACTTTTGCCATCGTTTTATAATCGACAAGATTTGTATGTCCCATCATTTAGAAAATAAGCGATGAAGATTATGCATCACACTTTCCCACGTTAACATGCCACTTTTGGATTTTTACGGTCGTTTACATGTAAATGTCATCGCTTTGAAAAGCGGCAGCGTAAATATTTCTACCGTTGCTTCTTAAATAAGAAATGACCAATAACGATTTTTTAAACAAACAAAATTTAAACGCCTTCGTTTTTGCATATTTTTCGTCACTTGTGAAGCGACAACGTTAATATTTCTGTTGTCACTTTTTCTATAAGCGACGACAAATTCTATATTTCTTAAAAAAATTACCTTTTAATGCCGTCAGTTATTGGAAAAATCAACGACAAAAGTAGGGACTTTTTTTTTTTAAATTGTAAACATTATGGGAAAGACCTGCTATTTAAAATATAAATTATTTATAAACTAAAAAGTTTTGTAGTACTATTAGACCTAGCGAAATGCCTACTTTTATAGAAAATATCAAGAATGAAAATAAGTTTATATTTCACAGAAATAAAGTCTGATATAAAAAAAGTTGGATAATGAAATATTTACATATAAAAGAAAACATGTAATAATAAAGAAAAAGAAGACAATATCAAAATACTGTTGTGTCGATGCCACTAGCTCCACCAGCCCTACCCATGTTGTCGTAGTCTTGTCTGTGGGTGGTGGGATATGATGAAGACAGATGCTCTGACTGTCCCTTCTTCAGTAGAAGAGATAGAAGCTTCTGAATCTTATCATCCGTCTGACTCATCTGTGACTGCATGGCATTAATGAGGTGTGGCTCATCATAGCTAAAATGCTCAAGTTAAATTAGAAACTAGGTTAAACACTATCAATTAACACAAGAAATGGGTTAAGTGTGAGAATTAAGGAAAATGACCTAAAACATCCAATTTGTGTTAAAAACACATAATTAGGTCAACTAAATGAGATATTCTATTAATAAATGCAAAATGATAATCCACTTGCAAATTGAACACATGTTTGAGTTCAAAAGTTCAAATCAAGAGTTAAATTATGTTCTAATATGTTCAATTAAACTCCAAGAAAAATTTCATGGCATTTGGACATCATTAGGACCCTACATTAATGACTTTACACATAGGTCCTTATTTCATTCACATTTATTCACATTTAAATTCCTAGGGATTTGTTTGAAAAGCTACAGGGACCTATGTGCAAGACTCCAAGGACCACTCTGTCGAACTTTCAACCACTAATGGTTTCTTTTACTATTGTTCTACCGCTTCGCCAATTGGGATTTCGTGCAAAATAAACAATTACACCTAATGCAACGGTCCACTATAGCTGCGAATAACTTGCGCTACAGCGACCGTTGACCTCGTGTGTGTTTCAATCTAATAGTGGATCTTCTTTCAAAAATCCCACGCTTTCGCGTGTTTATCCCTCACCTCCCCCAGCTCTGATCTTACGGTGGGATTCATTCCTAAACCTTCCCATGAACCCATCTCTCTCATCCCACCATCCACCCTAATCACACCTAATCTCACCTCACGATCACCTAATCCACTAGCACGGCTACTTAAGCACTTGCTCAGACCCCTCCACGCAGCTATCCGCTCCTCCTACATTCTTGAGATGGTCCTTTCTTCCCTCCGGTTCCCTTTCCTCACCAGCCCCTGTTTCTCCACTGAGCGATGGAATTCCACCTTCTCCGACTCTTCCTTGCCACTAAGGATCTCATAACACCCGAGGGCGATTTCAACTCCACTAGTGAGCTTTCAAACCGCTGGAGTTCCTCCCCCATTCGTCGCTGTAGCCACGAGCTATAGATCCTCTTCCAAGTCTCATTCTTCTGTTAGATTAGGTTTTTCCTGCTTTCTAGATTAGTTGTAGTACCTGTTAGTGTAGTGTAGATTAGTTAGGTGTAGTTTAGATGTTGAATTTCATGATTGATTATCTTAGCTTAGAGTTAGATTAAATTAGATCGATTTCGCCCTCTCTGATCAATTCAGATCAGAGAGGTGTTTTTCCACCTCCATGTCGATTCACTCTTCTTCCGCTCCATCTCACAATCACGTTCACTGCTTTCATTCGACATTTTTTCACAAATCACCTTACTCATTAAGCATCAATCAGATCTGATGCTCCATAGCACCCAAATTTGATTGATCGCCAAATCCAATGGAGGGTGATTCCATTCATGTCACTTGACCACAATCACCCTCCCCTAAGCTAAATTGGACTCTATTTGATTTGATCATTTGAATCTAGTTTGAGTTAATGGGTTGATTTTTCCGGGCAGTTTAGACCTATGAAAATTAGTTGCACTGATTTGAGGTTTAAACCATGACCTAATATGTTTTAATGCACCACCTATAGCTCTTGTACACCAATCAATAGTATGCAGAAACTCTAGATGATCTTATCATCTCAGTGATTTAAGATCAAAAGCCCTAAAATAGGGCAACATGGGTTTTTAATCTTAAATGACATTAAATTTCATATTTGATGCTTATCAAAGGTTTTAGCTGATTTGAATGAAGATTCTGAAGTGATTCTCCCCCTCTTCTTACTATCTATAGCAAGGTAGAAGGGACTGATCAGGATCTTTGAATGTATTCTCGAGATTCAATCCAAGTTTTCAATGGTTTATCCTCATTTGGAAGTGTTATCTTAAAATTTAGATTTCCAGACTATCAAAGTTTTACATGATTCTTGATGTTGATGAAAGGATTTAATCAGATTCAAATTTATAGAAAAAGGACTAATTTGATCTAGATCAATCCAACATTGGTTTAAATTGAGCATTCATTTGCTTCAGATCAGATTCCTCAAGCTTGATCTAGATTTGAGTTGAACTAAGATTATATTAGACAGCAGTAGCAGCTGCTGGGTTTTCATGGGCAACAGCTACACAAGTTGCTGCATTTATCAACAACAATAGTAGCTGAATTAGCTGCTGGAAATGGTTGATCTTGGCTGCTGAAATGTGACAGCAGCAGCTGCTATCTTCACATAGCTGTAGGTCTGGACATATGGATTTGAGCTGGAATTTTAAAGGTTTAATGTAGCTACATGTGTATATTTGTAGAATAGTAATGTCCAAGCATTAATGTACTAGAATTTGTATTTAAACCCAAAAAGAATAGCTTGTAATCCATGTTTGATTTTGTTGTTAGCTATATTTCAATGTCATAAACTGTTAAAATTTTATTTTAAAATGAATCAAAAGTGAAAATCATGTTTAATTGCTCTAACACTTTTCATGTGTTGTGTTGGACATTTCTGATTTTCTAGAGCACTTTCCCAGCATGTAAAACTAAATTTTAGGTCTTAGGTTCTTAGTGAAACATTCATTTAGGCCTAGTTTGGGTTTGATTGTAACATAAATAAAAATTAAAAAAAATCACAGAAAGTTGAAATAAACCTGTCTTGAGTAAGATCAGGTATTTCCTTAAGTGTATGCAAAGTTTCAAAGTATTCCGAACCCTCAGCTTGGTAGAACATACTAGCCAACGGTTCAGTCTACTTTAGAATTCAATAAAAAAACCAAATCTAAAAACACCAAAAAGAGTTTCTTCTCTCTCATCTCACTCTTTCTCTCTCATCTACTATCTCTATAGAATATATAAATACTATAAAAATTAGAAAATGCTCAAAAATACCTAAAATATTCTATGTATATTGTATTTATACTTGTAAATATAACTTAATACAAATTTATATGTAAATATTGTAGTATATGTAAATAATGTACATAAATAACTTATAATTGTATTCTATATATTCAAATAAGAATTTAGAATAATTTACTGCATATATAACCTTATTGTCTAATTATATATTAATTTATATTAAAGTAAATGTTAATAATACAAAGTAATTATAAATACCCATGTACATATCTATTATCATATTTATTACTGTACACACATACTTAACTAACAATTATATACTGTACCATACCTATATATTAATTTATTTATGTATTTATTGTGATTAATTAAGTTATTAAGTTAATTAAGTAAGTTATTAACTTAAAATAAAATAAATTAGTAAATTAAGTTAATATTGAAGTAATCTATAGTGTATATTTGTATAGTATTATTTTAAGTACTTTTGACCTATTTATACTGTATTTGTATTGTATTATAGTATTATAACTTAAATATGTATATATTTATCTTAAATATGTATTTAAATGTATATAAATTAAAATAAATGTTCTAAAATAAATTAAAAATGTGTAATAAATACCTTATTATATAAATTAACCATTTATAAGGTTAATTTCATGATTAATTTATCAATTTGTATATTAATTTGGAAATTAAACCTTAATTTAACATATACAAACCCTTAACTTTAACTAATTTTAATATATATATTTAAATGACTTATTTTTGTAAATTAATTATACAACTGAATAGCCCTATGTAAGGGCTTTATAACTGTTGATAGGATCTATCAACAGTTTATATTATTATCGTCGTTGTTCAAATCTTTAATCGATCGAACAAATAAAATTTATAAACTTGAAATTAAGAAATGTAGTCCGAGGTCGAACACGGGGAGTAAGTATTGTAATTCACGCGCTAATCGAAATGAATGTATATTTGAGCATAAGAAATAAACCAAATACAAGATATTCAATGAATATTAATATGTCACATTAACTATTCAATAAAATCCAATGTATCTCAAGAATATGAGGACAAAAAGAAGAGAGGATAAAAAACAATGGTGATTTGAATCACCACTCATATCCTCCTTAAGTTAAGCATGCATTCAACTATCAATTATATCAAATAAACCAACAGTAGCTTGAATGCTACAGTGGTCAGACGTTTCTCTGGCAAATCAGACGACTTAAATTCAGCCCTGTTACAGTTCTTCTCTTCTCCTCTTCAGGCTTTATTCTCCTTCCTTTCTTCTTCTGCCTCAGCTTCTTCTTCAAGCACGACCTCTCTTCTTCTTTCTCTTCTCCAAACCTTCTCCTCTTCTTCTTTCTTCAAAGGCTTCTTCTCAGGGCCTTCTTTCTTCTCAGCGACTAAGTGTTGCGCAATGCCTGCAAGAGAAAAACCCACCCCTCCCCTGCTCTCTCTCTCTTTTCTTCCTCTCTCAGATATTTGGGTTGTAACCGGGTGTACGGATCATTTAATATCGGGTCTAGGCTCATCGGCAGTGGGTGATGAGCGAGGAGTGAAGGGCTTAGGCTGGTTGGGTGAGTGCGTGTAACGACCTGATTCCCGAATCCCTACGAGACACGAGAATCGGACCGACTCGGCTGATCCCAAGACCCAGTCGTCCAACGAAAAAGTAACCAAAAGAGCAGTAAAATAAATCACATTCACCATGTATATAACTAGCAGTAACAAAATACAGCAGTAAAGAAAGGAAATACTACAGTATACACCACCACAACAGTAGAGAAATAAACATGTACATAACATGAGGCTTACAATAAAGAGAGTACAGGGAGTAACAGAAAACTACTCACTACAGCGGAAAGAAAAGTACAGAAAGAACTACAGGTAACACTACTGGGCTCTACTAGGCCCAGTGCCCTCTGCAGCCGCTGACTCTGGCTGCTTAACACCTGGTCCTGAAAAGGTAACAAGGGTGACACGTCAGCAAAAACGCTCAGTAGAGTGGCGACTAAAAGCTAAAAGAAGTAGTAGAGTGTACAGTAGCTGTTGTATTTTTACTTGCTTTAATTATATCTTTCCATTTATTTACTGTTGATTTATTTCCCAGATCATTCTCTTGATCTTGAAATGTTCCTCGTGGGAACGATCTTGATTGCAGTCTTTTCTAAAAAGTAGAAGTGACATGTGGTGCTCTCCTGGCCGGGAGAGTCTCCCGTGGTGGTCCTACCCTCAGTCAACCACCCCAAGGTCGCTGACAGACGTAACGGTGACTACGGCACACGCGATAAACGCACGGGTAGCTACCCCGCACTGGCACGCGGTCAGTCATTTCCGCTAACGGGTGCGCCCGAAGCACAACACGGAACCAGTATAGGGCAGATCCCTCTCAGTAACAGGGGTCCAGCTCCTCCACAGTAACCAAACAGGGGTCTTGCCCCTCCACAGTCCGCGCACCCTCGCCTGACTACCCTGGTTTGCCTAGTGGGCCTAACAAGTCGGTGTAGGAGAGCTAACAGAACCCTGGGGCCCGTGGGGTAGCTAGTGCTCTCCCTAACCAGTAGCTCTCCTCAGTACTGTGTACACGAGGGCCAAAAGTCGGTACAAAGTGGCCAGACCTAACCCCGGGTCCTTGGGGCGGCTAGCTCCGCTCTGCACTAAACAGGGGGACAGTCGCTCTCCTTGGTACTCCGTACTCAAGGACCAGCTCACTTCCCCAATTCTATTCCATTTCATTTCCAGGAGTTCTACTCCTAATTCCCCATAGGGTTCAAGCTCTTTTAACCCAGCCAATTTAGGTTTCACCGTTTCAGCTTTACGTTCATACAACCCATGTTTTCAAGCATATTTATTCATTTATAACAAGCAGTTGTTAACCAATTTACAGGCAGTTATCATTTCCTTTCTACTTTTCCAAGACTACAATGTTTGTATATTCAACTAGTTTTCCAGTCCTAGGATTCATGCCGTACCCTAGGATCTATCATTCAATCTAGTTTTCCAGTCCTAGGATTCATGCAATGCCCTAGGATCTATCATTCAATCTAATTTCTCAGCCCTAGGGTTCATGCAATGCCCTAGACTCTATTAATTGTTTCATAATTGTACAAATTTTGTTAAATAAATTAAAGGGCCACTCTACCCACGAAATCAGGAGTACTGGGGGCGTGGTCGGCAATCCCGCGCGCCTTCGCAACCCCCAGAGCCGCAACGGAACGGGGACCTAACACAAGAATCAACACAAGTAGTGTCTCAGAACAGTGCACGAATATTGTAAACAGGTAGAGAAAATAAATCTGGAAAGAACGCAACTCGAAACGCAAAAAACGGACTTCGAATGGGCCCTAAACGGGTCAAAAACGACGAATCTGTCCAAAATCAGACTTCTGGAACCTCTTCCAGATGTCTTAAAAGGTTGATCATGTCGTAACTCAGTCTGCGCAGTCCTTCAGACATCCAGAAGCCCGCTGGATCGTCTGGCCTTAGTTTCCAGACGTTCGATTGTCACCCCGGACGTCTGGAGGTCCAATCCGTCGTCTGGTACTGTGGCCAGATGTCTGATTCGTGTGGAAAGGAGAGCCCTCACGCCCTCCCGAATAGCACCTGCGCACACACGCATCCGCTCTCATCATGAAAAGGTGCAGAGGAACGCGGCGTACGGCTGCATGGCCGTACTCGCGTAAAAAGAAGAAGGAAGGAAAATATTGTACCTGTCAGACGTCTGGGTCTTCCTTCAGACGTCTTCTGCGTCGTCTGGACGAAGGTCCAGACGTCCGATTCTGGGAAATTTTCCCAGAATCAGGACCCTGTCGCTCTCCGCCCGCGACGCACGGCCGCGCCATGCCACGCCCGCCTGCTGCCCGAGCTGCAGCAGCTCCTCCGCGACACCCCACGCCCGCTACTCCCCCGTCGGCCGGCTCTAGCTGCCCCGGCAAGCTCGCACCTCGCGGTCGAGCCTTCTTCTTCCTCCCGCGACACTCCTTCTCACACTCTCGCTGCAGCCGCTGCTGCCGCACCAGCTCGCTCGCGCTGGCAGAGAGAAGGAGGAGAAGGCGGTGGAGTGAGAGTGAGGGAGAGGGCAGTGCTATATAACGGCAGTGCGGGGAGAGAGAAAAGAGAAGCGGTGCGTCTGCAGGGAGGGAGAGAGAGAGCAGAACGGAGGCGGCAGGTTCAGTCTGTGCACGCACGCACGCATACGCGAACCCGTACGCCGAAAAAATTTAATACCAGACTTCTAGGAAGGGTTCCAGACGTCTGGGCCACTTCCCAAACGTCTTAACTGCGTCAGATGCTGTGTTCGTAACAATATAACAAACTCAAAGGAAGTTTCGTCCTCGAAACTTGCACTAACTAGGGTGCGGGAAAGAACAATATATATATACATAACAAACTCAAAGAGAACCGGAGCTGGTCCGAAAAGACGTACCCATGAAAAGCTCCAGGTACCGCTCCCGCATCGCCGCCTCAGGCTCCCAGGTAGCCCCCTCGTACCGCTGGCTCCTCCACAAAACCTTCACTAGGGGTACTTGCTTTCGTCTCATACTGCGGACGGCTCTGTCAAGAATCTGCACTGGCCGCTCAGGGTAGGTCAGGTCGTCACTCACGTCGACGCTCTCGTGACTCAGGACGTGACTGGGATTGGCGACGTACTTCCTGAGGTTGGACACGTGGAACACGTTGTACACACCAGAAAGCTGAGGAGGGAGGGCAAGTCTGTAAGTAACGGGTCCAACCCGCTCCAGGACCTCAAAGGGCCCCAAGAACCTCGGCGCGAGCTTCCCTCTCACCCCAAACCGCTGCAGGCCCTTCTTGGGCGAAACACGAAGGAAGACGTGGTCCCCAACCTCAAACTACACCTCTCTGCGTCTCCGATCTGCATAGCTCTTCTACTTGCTCCTGACAGTGCGGAGTTGCCTGTGAATCTGCTCGACTACCTCCTGGCTCTGCCGGATCAGCCTGGGGCCAACCTCCCACTTGGTCCCCACCTCAACCCAACTCAAGGGTGCCGTACATCTCTGTCCGTACAGAGCCTCGTAGGGAGTCATGCCGAGGCTTGAGTGATAGCTATTGTCGTATGCAAACTCCGCCAGGGGCAAGTGCTCCTCCCAATAGCCCCTCTAGTCCAGTACACAGGCACGTAAAAGGTCCTCAAGTGTCTGTATCGTGCGCTCAGACTGTCCATCCGTCTGAGGGTGGTAAGCTGTACTAAATCTCAACCGCGTCCCCAAGGCCTGCTAAAACCCAGCCCAAAACTGGGACGTAAAGCGGGTATCCCGGTCGGATACGATCTCCCGCGGAACTCCGTGTAGACGTACCACGTCGCGGATATACCTCTTTGCCAACTGTGCTGGTCCCAAAGTGACTTGGATCGGCAAGAATCGCGCCGTTTTCGTCAATCTATCAACGATTACCCAGACTGCGTCGTATCCTCTCTGGGTAACAGGTAAACCCACCACCAAGTCCATGGTGATGCTCTCCCACTTCCACTCCGGCACTGGAAGTGGCTGTAGTGGCCCTGCAGGCCTTTGATACTCGGCTTTCACCTGCTGGCACACTAAACACTACTGCACGAATTCACCTACATCCCGCTTCATCCCCCTCCACCAGAACTCGCGTCTCAAGTCATGGTACATCTTCGTGTTTTCGAGATGTATGGTGAATCTGGACCTGTGTGCCTCAGTCAGGAGCTCTCTCAACAGTTCCTCGTCTCTGGGAACGCACAAACGTCCCCTCAGGTGCAGCACCTGGTCTGTGAAAGAGAAGCCTCTCGGGTCTCCTGACAGTACTCTGTCGCGCAAGGACTGCAAGTACGGGTCTGCCATCTGTCCTGTGATAATGCGATCTATTAGCTCTGGCCTCGTCTGTCGTGTCACAGTCACTGCCCCATAGTGCCCCCGTAACTCTAAGGGTCGCCAACTGCCCATCTCCTCCAAAAGGCTCCAACTCTGCTCCTGTAAACTGGCCAAGTGTGCGGGCGCCTTCCGGCTTAAGGCGTCAGCCACCACGTTGGCCTTTCCCGGGTGGTAGGAAATGCTGCAGTCATAGTCCTTCAGGAGCTCCAACCAACGTCTCTGTCTCATGTTGAGCTCCTTCTGATCAAATAGGTATCTGAGGCTCTTGTGATCTGTAAAAATCTCGAAGGTCTCACCGTACAAGTAGTGCCTCCAGGTCTTCAGCGCGAAGACAACAGCTGCTAGCTCCAGGTCGTGGGTAGGGTAGCTATGCTCATGGGGCTTCAGTTGCCGCGAAGCGTAAGCGACAACGTGACCCCTCTGCATGAGCACACCCCCTAACCCCTGCAAGGAGGCGTCCGTGTACACGACGAACTTGCCACTACTGTCAGGGATGGTGAGCACGAGAGCCGAAGTCAGCCTCTCCTTCAGCTCCTGAAAACACGCCTTACAGGCGTCTGTCCAAGTGAAGGGCACGTCCTTCCGGGTCAACTGTGTCGTAGGACGTGCAATCTGTGAAAAACCCCTGATGAACCGTCGGTAGTAACCCGCCAGTCCCAGGAAACTGCGAATCTCAGTAACCGTGCGCGGACTGTGGAGGGGCAAGACCCCTGTTTGGTTATTGTGGAGGGGCTGGACTCCTGTTACTGAGAGGGCTCTACCCTATACTAGTTCCATGCTATGCTTTGGGCGCACCTGTTAACGGAAACGACTGATCGCGTGCCAGTGCAGGGTAGCTACCCATGCGTTTAATGCGTGTGCCGTAGTCACCGTTACGTCTGTCAGCGACCTTAGGGTGGTTGATTGAGGGTAGGACCACCACGGGGGACTCTCCCGGCCAGGAGAGCACCACGTGTCACTTCTACTTTTCGGAAAAGACTGCAATCAAGATCGTTCCCACAAGGAACATTTCAAGATCAAGAGAATGATCTGAGAAATAAATCAACAGTAAATAAATAGAAAGATATAATTAAAGAAAGTAAAAATACAACAGCTACTGTACACTCTACTGCTTCTTTTAGCTTTTAGTCGCCACTCTACTCAGCGTTTTCGTTGACGTGTGACCCTTGTTACCTTTTCAGGACTAGGTGTTGAGCAGCCAGAGTCAGCGGCTGCAGAGGGCGCTGGGCCTAGTAAAGCCCATTAGTGTTACCTGTAGTTCCTTCTGTACTTTTCTTTCCGTTGTAGTGAGTAGTTTTCTGTTACTCCCTGTACTCTCTTTATTGTAAGCCTCATGTTATGTACATGTTTATTTCTCTATTGTTGTGGTGGTGAATACTGTAGTATTTCCTTTCTTTACTGCTGTATTTTGTTACTGCTAGTTATATACATGGTGAATGTGGTTTATTTACTGCTCTTTTGGTTACTTTCTCGTTGGACGACTGGGTCTTGGGATCAGTCGAGTCGGTCCGATTCTCGTGTTTCGTAGGGATTCGGGAATCGAGTCGTTACAGTGCGAGTGAAGGGGACCTCGCCCCCATGTCTCGAGGCGATAAGGCAAGAGCAGAAAAACTCAATAAGCGCTGCCAAGTGCTTGGCTGTTTACGATGTAGCACTAAAGCCACTCCTTTGTGTGGGTCTGCAGCAAGGAATCTTCCCCAATTGTGGGTGAAATTGATGCAATGACCTCTAATTGGCGACCTGAGATGAAACCTGGAGCAACTTCGCGCTACCTGGAGGTGCGACCTGGAGCACGAAGAACAAGGCAGAGATGATGGCGGCGATGGCGGAGACCGGCAAACTCTTGAAAAGAAGAACATGACCTTTCGGCCAAGTTAAACTAGCTTAGAAGCTTCGCAAATTTGCGGCGAGGGTGTTGGTGGTGGTGGCGTGTCGTGAGAGGTCGTAAGGTGGTCGGACAGAGGCGGAGATGGAGTGCGGAGGTGGGTTTGTTCGGTGGTGGTCATGGGAGCGTGGACAGTGAAATAAATAGAGGCATTTTGTGCAAAGATGAGTGGCGGAGGTTGTGAGGGTGTTGGCGAGGTGTTTGGAGGTGTGTAACATGCGGAGGACCTCGCTGGAGAGGTGGCTGGAGGTAGAGATGAAGGTGGATGGCGGTGAGGTTGAGGGTTGGTTTTTGGATTTTAAATAGAGGGAATTAACGTAAGGATCTAAGGGAACCTAACTAACCCTTAAACTAATGGTTGAAAGGGAAGGGAAGGTGCCAAGTTTGATTGGTTGGCACCGGAGATGGGGAAGTCTCCGGGGGGTAGATGGCGACTGCCAGTATTACAAGATGCAGACAAATGTGGGGAAGAAGGATCCACCCACTATTGTCTGTGAGGGTGGACGAGGAAGGTGGTTGGAGGACTCATCGGAGTTGGTGGAGAAAGAGGTCGGGGAGAAGAGAAGAGGGGGTATCTGGCCTTCAAACCAAGCTGAGGAGGTAAGGAACTTAATCAGGGTTCTTTTATAGGCATAGAGTCAAGCTTCAAGCTTGGAAACCAAGCTTGAAAGCTCGAAAATCATGGAGTAGGACATGAAAACTTTCAAGAGTTCACATGAACCCTAGGGCGAGAATTGGAAGGCAAGGCCGGGTTCAGATTGAAAGGCAACTCTTCATAAATCTCCTTTCCAATTTTGGAAGGGCTTGGCTGCGAAATCAGGGAGTAATCCTTGATTGAAGGTCGCTGGTGATGGGTTTAGGATTCTGAAGATGGAGGGGACCTATTTGTGAAGAATACGATGAAGTTAGGGGGCTCTTTGCAAGGATTTCAAAAGTTAGGGGCATATGTGTGAGAGAAAAGAGTCAGACTGGACTGGAATGCAAGATAGGTCAAGGTGATCTTTGATTGGGTCCAAATTTTGGTACAAACCTAATTTGGACCCAAGGAACTGCTGGTGAAGTCATATTTTGGTTATGACCAGGTTTGACTGGGTAATTTGTGTAAAAATCCTAATTAGGGCAACTGTCTGTTTGAGACTCTATTTTTGGTCAAAATCGGTTCCAATGGTCAAATCAAAGGTACCAAACATTAGAGAATATTTTTATATGATTTTTAGAAGGTTTAGGTGAATTTTATCCTGACCATAACCTTAGTTAATTAAGCGGGTCTGTTTTTAGGGTTTCAAATATCCATTAATTCTTGAAATACGTGAAAACCCGTTTCTGTCTACATGGACCCTCTTATTAGACATTTATGACTATTTGACCTTTAATTAACCCCTAGGAAATCCTGTGATTGCTCTACATTTAGGTTATACTGTTAAAACTGTAGTTTTACCCCTGTTTTAATACATTTCTCTCAGAATGAATATGTAGTGAATTATGGCTCTTTAGTGATTATATAGGAGCATTATTAATGGATTATAACTAATTAAAGTTGGTTATGGCAGATGATGACGTTATCATCAATAACCATATAATTTAATTAGAAATAGAATAATTATAGTGCTCATAAATCGAGACCTTAAATCACTAAATAAAAACATGTGACATTGTGTTGCAATGCTACATTCCTCCACTAGAAGGTGCCTCATCGTTAAGTCACAAGCACTTGCAGCCATATTTAATGAATTACGCGGATAGTCGAGGCAGTCGTCAGTGCCCGATGCAAGCATTACCCATTATACCTTACCCTTTCTCTCCTGGGCATGTATTGAGCATATTATGGAGCAATTGAGCATGGGATAGGGGCCTGTTCACTGTCCTGGGCTTGTTATGGGCCTGAAATGAAACGAATGAAAATGCACCCTAAATGAATTATGGGCCGGCTTAGTAGTGGTTTGGTCCCACCCATGTGGGGTGCTGTGTATGCCACGAAAGGCCGACCCACCCATTAAAAAACTAATTTTTGGTTTAAGTAAATAGTGACTCGAGCGCTGTGTTGAGAGAGAGGACTCGAGAAAAATTCTAAGTGTTGAGGAGAGGTGAGACCTGAAATCGACTAAGTGTTGGGTGATACCTTAGTGTGTTAGTGTGAGCGTGAGTGTACAGTGTGTGTGTATACGTATGTGAATATGTATAGTATAATATAATATAAATGTATATGTATAATAAATAAAATATGTATATATGTATAAATGTTAGTAAACTTATATCTTTTGCCTTAAGTTGTACATAATTTTTATTAAGGCTATAGCGACATATATATATGTTACTGTATATAAAGTATATGCTATTAAAGTTAATATTATATGTTAGTATATTTAGTCTAGTGTAAATTAGTAGTTAGTTTTGTACCTATACTTATGTATTATTTAGAATAGTTGTACATAATTAACATAGCGTAGTATTACTTAGTTTTTGATGCCTGTTTAGTTGTAAATATGTTTAAGGCATTGTAGTGTATATTAATTAATTCTTTTGTACATAATTGATCAATTCATTCATTATTTGATTCATTAATTCATTTTGTAAATAAGATTGACATTTTTGGAGTAAAAGAACATTTTTGGAATATAAAGAATAATCTATATCAATAACTGCCTCCCAGTGAACGACCTGGAATAAACCAGTAAAAATTATGTAAATAAATAAAATGATGCGACATCTATTTGCAATTGTGACATCTATATTATGATAATGACAACATTAAAACATGGTTTTTATTGCAACACGATTGTGAGTAATCAGGCATCCATTTGATTCTTCATCTGTACCTCTCTCTCCTCTCTCTCCTCTCGTCTTTATAGTGTGTTGATCTTTTGGTTCAGTTGATCAACGATACTAGATGAGACGACCCCTTTCCTCCCATACCAGCTAGACAAGGTGTGCACCCTCCCCGTGCTACGAACGAAACCATCGTGGTCCGATGGCATTACTCTCCTAAATGCCTCCTCTGGATCCAAAGGCTGCCGGATGCTTTCGGAGGTCTCATTGTCGAGGGGATGCACGAAGTGAACCATTCTCTCCTAAACGTATTAAAAATTATTATTATAATATATATATATATACAAGGTTATTGATAAACACCAGTTTATCATCATTCTTATGCATTAAAACAAACTTAGCTCTTAGGATTTTACTCCGCAAATGGGTTTTTGGGCTGCATTTAGGCATTAATTAGGTTAGGCATGCATTGCACTTTTTATTATCTTTTTAATGTGTTTTTATGAGTATTAGGGATATATAGATTGTCAGATCCCTAGAACCCTAGCACTCAAGAAGGCAATTGGTGAAGGAGAAGCTCTCACCAGCTGGAACTCAGCTTGATCAAGCTCACCATAACTAGAATTCAGCTCACCTGAACTAGGGTTAGCTCATCCTAGCTTCATTCAGCTCATCTTAGCTGAATGGCAACTCAAGAGAGGTCATCTTACCTCACTCTAGCTCAGGTCAGCTCAGATCCAGCTCAACTTAGTTGAGTCTAGCTCATCTTAGCTCCCATTAGTTCACAGGGAGCTCTAGCTAGCTCAGCTGAGTTGACTGGAGTTCACCCTAGCTCAGGTCCAACTACATTCAGCTCCACTCAACTCCGACCAGCTGAAGATGACTTCATTCCAGCTTAGGAAGCTGAAGTCCAACTCCCGGGGACTCAGCTTAGCTCAACTCAGTTGAGCTAAGCTACCTTAGCTGCCTCACCCAGCCTGATCCACCCCGGGAGCACCAGACCTAGCTCACCTCAACTTAATTCAGGAGAAGCCAGCTCACTTTAGCTTGGCTTAGCAGTTAGCAAAGAACTAGCAAGCTAAGCCAGCTAGAGTAGCTCCATGCTAACCTCTTCAGCAGCTGCCAGCTCCATTTCAAGCTCCAGACTTCTCCTCCTCAACTCCTCTCTTCAAACTCTAGCTCCAATACCTCCTCCTCTACTCCACTACTAGTTAAGCTAGCTTAGATTAGCTTAGCTAGACTCCAGCTCCCTCGGCAATCCACCACCTAAAAACCCTCCTTAGCTAGCTCTACCAACTAAGCCCTACCTAAGCTCACCTAAGCTAGCTCCACTCTACTCCTTTTGGTGCCACCACCTAACCTACCCACTACCACCAAAAGACACCACTAAATGGTGCCAAAACCACCAATAACTACCCTCATTTTGGCACCAAAAATTCCCTCCAAAATACCCCCAACCTAACCCTACACCTACCCATATAACCCATCCTAGCCACCCACCTACCCCTCCTTCTAGAACCCTACTTGGCACCACCTAAGCCCCCCTTCTAGAACCAATTTTGGCGCCAACTTCAAGGGGTGCCACCACCCATAACCACCACCTAGGTAACCCTTGGGTTGGCGCCAATCACCCTTAGCCCTAGGATCCCCAACTACCCCCCATATCCTATCCTAGCCATCCATTCCAAGAGCCACCTATGCCCCCCTTCCTACACTATATATATCCACCTAACTTCCCACATTTTCATCATCCTCCCATTAGTTTAATTCCACATTACACCCACCATAATTCAAGGCCAAGGAAGAAGAAGAAGAAGAGAAGAAGATTAAGGGGGCATCCTACTCGTCCTTTTGGTGCCTTCTTCCCCTTCTTTCTTCTCCCATGTGCCACGCCAAGGAGGAGGAGCACTTCCCCACCAGGAGGATGGCCAGGCAAGGAGGAGCAAGGGTGGTGCACGCCCACCCTTGGAGGAGGAAAGTTAAGGTGGAAGCTTCCACCTTAGAGGACACCATTTGAAGGAGCTTTACAAGGGAGGAGTTGGAGGACTCTTTTCAAGCCCGGGAGCTACCAAGCTTGGAGCAAGAAGCCATCATCTTCTTCACCATTTCATTTAGAGGATTTGTGTTTTTATATTCTTGCATTTCAAGTATATTAGAAGCTTTCCTCTATGTGTTTTGTGTAGATCAAGTTCAATTCAATTCAAGTTGCCTTCTTTTAAATTCTTGTCGCATTTGTCGTTTATCTTGATCTAGCACTTTTTCACTCCTCCCTAATTACTCTAGGCCCCCATGTGCCTAGAGTGAGCTTAGGGAGAGGCCTTTCTTGTCACTCTAGCAATAGTTTAATGGATTAGGTTTAGATGGCCTTTTTCTTCATCAACAACTTTGCGAATGATTATTATTTCAAAACCCTGAAAAAAAATATAAATTAAAAAGACCAAAAAGAAAGGCGAATTTCATTTCCAAGCAAGAGATGAATTTTTTACAAACATTTGACCTCCTTAGAAGACCCTAGATACCCTGCTATCTAGGTTATAAATTTTAAAAGCGAATCCGTTTTTGTGCGTTGTAACGACTTAAAATCATAAATTAACAAATCGTGCAAAAATGCAATCAGTTATAAAATTTTTGAATTTAGAAAACTTACATGTCTTGGTATGACTCACGAATCCACTTATGAGCGCCCTCAGGTGCGGCCTTACTATGGGTGATCTCGTAGATGTCCATCATACCCATCTCCATCCCACCATGCAAAGTGGACTGAAAATATGAAAATGATACAATTTTATTAAGATAATATCTAAATTAAATAATATTCAAGTGCGCAATTGTTATAATAAACTTACGTAATAGCTCTTGACCGTCTCAATGCTTCTTCGACCCAAACAGTAGATCTGTGCTGGAGTTTTGACCATATTGGCTTCGTATGTCAAGCTTGCTCCTATAATAAAAGTATATATATATATAAATTACTAAACAAATTGATCCTTTGTTATGAATTTAAGAAATATGAAATTAATATAAACACTTAGAGGAAATTACTAACTTCCGCTTTGAAATCCAACCAATGCATGCATGCCTTCTTCTAGTGTTCAGGCTTGACATCAAGAGGGCAATTCTCCATTGCCTCCTCAGGCGACCTGTCCAAGAAAAACTGAATATCGAATATAAAATGTTAGAAATAATATATGAAATCATGTACATAATAAATATGTAAATGTTTAAAAATTTTTACTTTTCTCTTAGTCTTTGTCCTCCAATCTCTGTGGAACTTGGCGGCATGCTTAAGGATATATTGGGGGGCATTAGGGTCGTCACCCCAATTCGTAACTCACCAACATTTATTTTAGAAAAATATATTAATCTTACATAAAAATAATTTTAAGATAATATTTAAGATACTGGAATTACCTCTAACTGTCAAAGGAGCTGCCTGTTTAGCTTTGTGGGCATCTTCCTCCAATCGAAGTAGCAAAGTGGCACGACGGACTTCATCATCGTGCCCACTCGACTGATGAAGCCCGGGTAATTCTCTGCCTCCCCTGTGGCTCTAAGCCTGATCTTTATTCTCAGGTCTTCGGGGATATGCCGAAGATCTAGATTCTTTGTCTTCCCCCGTCCTCTTCTTATTTTACCTGCGTAGACACTAATCATATTCATTATATATATCAAATATGTAATAAGTTTTAAAATATAGAAGTAAATTACTTCTTAAAAGTATAGGGTTCTTACCAGCACTTGTACCCACCGCGCTCGGGTCTACATGTACTGGGGACATACTCTCAACCTGTTCATCCTCCCCCTCCTCCTCCCCCTCCACCTCATCGTTCTCATCCTCATCCTCCTCCTTTGATGCTGACAACTCTAGCTGATAATCTGGTTCAGTAGGAGGAATCTCCTTCCCCTTTCTCTTCCCCCTTGCATATATGACATTATGAGACCGTGCTAGGTCTCCGGGTTGTAGAAAATGTGATTGGGAGGGGCCTGGTGCTGGGGGGTGGTTGAGCCTGGCACTTGGGCTGGGTGGGTGGCTGTGTCTGAGGGACACCCTTCTTATTGGCTTTTTTCTTAAACTCCATCTATAATAACAAATAAATACAACAATTAATACAGTTGAAAACAATATATAAAGAATCAATGTAAAAATAAATAATTACATAAAGTAAACCTTTAATGAAACAAATACACAAAGGAAGTATAGAAATGCGAAAATATGAAATATAAAAGTAAAACAAAAATGAAAGAAAGTAAAGAAATTGTTACTAACCTTAGTTATCCAAATCTATTACATTTGAATCTATATGACTTTCTTCCGTTATTTCTTGATGTGCTTCAGATTGTGTGTCAAAATAATTGCGCAGCACTGTTTTTCCTGGTATAACCCAACCTCTTTGGCAATTTTTGGGGATGTAAAACACTTGTGCCGCTTGACATGCCATTGTGAATGGTTCAGAAGATTGAAGAATTTAACGGTTACAATTTAAACTTAAGAAATTGTGTTTCTTGGCAATTTTGAAACCAATGCCATCTTTAAAAATATCAAACCAATGACATTTAAATCAGACAACTCTGCGGTCATATCTAAAGTTATTTTTCACAATTTCATTGATTTCACCATAGTATCCATCTAGATCGGTGGTAAGATCAGAATCAACAACTCCGACTTATTGTGTAACATTTCTGTGATCAATTTCTTTTATTTTGAACCTGAACCCATTTATCATATACCCAGAGTGGTAATGTGCATAATGTAATGTTGTATCAACAATTACATCAAATTTGGTATCCATCATGGGTCCTTATCCTCTTTCAATTGGTTAACACGATTTTTGAACCAATTGAATAAGTCAAATTCAGATGTCCTTAGATGAGATAATTGTTCAAATTTCTTGTAGAATGGATCAATCTCTGAAATTTACTTTAAAATATATAGATGTGTCCAACATCTGTCAATTTTCGAAATTGATTTGCATTCTGTATGAAAAATTGACCTTCCTCTAATATAAAAAATTAACAGACATTTTTCATCATTGTCATTGTATTCCCCTTCATAGTTCCTTTGAAGTTTTACCAATTAACATTTTTGAAGGTTTCACAAAACCTTTATTACTGAGTTTTTGACTCTTTGGAAATATATTAGCTGATGAATTAGTTGTTGTTATTCTTGTTTCTTTAGTGCCTTCGGTAGTTCCTATACCTGTCATGTTTCTTGGCATGTACATGGAGGTAAAATTTATACTCCTTCATGAGATAACCTTCTATAATTGAACCTTCCAACTTTGCCTTATTTAAGACATAATCGTTTAGCTTTTTCAAAAAATGCTCTACAGGATACATTCATCTAAATTGTATAGGTCCTCCGATTCTCGCTTCATTTGCAAGATGCAACGTGAGATGAATCATTACATCGAAGAATGCTCGGGGAAGAATTTATTCTATCCTACATAGAGTAATGACTATTTGTTTATCCCAGTGGTTTAACATATCATTTTGTAGTGTCTTTGAACAAATAGCTTTGAAAAATCTACTCGTTTCTATGAATGAATCAAGAATTAGCTCAGACAGTATCCCACGTATCGCTAGTGAAAATAATACTTGCATATAAATATGGGAGTCGTGACTTTTCAAGCCAAATATATTCTTCTGCGCTTGATTTGCACAATGAGAAAGGTGCGACAAAAAACCATCTGGCACCTAAATTGCCTTTAAGAAAGAGAATAGTCTACTCTTCTGATCCTGATTCAAGCTGTAAATAGCAGGTGGAAAGTAGCATCCTCCTCATGAATGTGTAGCTCAGAACGTATCCCCAAACTCTTCATATCTTTTGTTGTTTTCACCCTGTTCTTTGGATCATCGGTCATATTTAATACGTTTAAGATATTATCCATCACATTCTTTTCGATGTGCATAACATCTAAATTATGATGTATTATAAGATCTTTTCAATATGGCAGCTTCATAAAGAAAATGCTTTTCTTTAGAAACCTAGAATTTTTGAAGGCCATCAGGTGTTGTTTGAATGGTTGCCTTAACCGTATCTCACCCATTTCTTGTAATCTCTCTGTGATAACCTGACCTAGTAACCTGATAGAATCTGTATTAAGTTTATTCTTTAAATTTTTCTTTGAATACTGACATGTCCTATCATCAAATTTACCCCTAAACTATGTTCTTTATCATCTATGTTCAATGGGCAGAAATTTGCGATGCCCTAAGTAATAGAACTTCTTACTTTTCGGTAGTTGCAGGTGATGAGCATCATTCATATAGACTGGGCAAGCAAGCTTTCCTTTAATACTCCATCTTGATAAATTTGTGTATGTCGGAAAGCCATTTATGATCTACAATAGTGCTGCATGTATTTTGTAGAATCCTTTTTTTCTGCATCATATGTCTTCACACTGGTATGCCACAAGTGTTTCATTTCATCGATTAATGGTTGAAGGTAAACATATATTGCATTTCATGGTTGTTTTGGATCGGGGATTAATAGGGTCAGCGTCATGAATGATGTTATCATACACAACCAGGGAGATAAGTTATAAGTGATCATTACCACCGACCATATAGACTACGACGAGTACATACTCTTAAATGATTAAATCTGTCGCTTGCAAGACTCAACTATATGTTTCTTGCCTCTAAAGGGAATGAATTATTTCTTTCATCAACTCTCTTCTACTCCTCTGAATTAGTAGGATGGCATATACTTCTGTCTTGAGATTTAGAATCCTAGTGCCATGTCATTTGCTGTGCAGTTTTAGTTGATATAAAAAGATGTTGAAGCCTAGGTGTCAATGGAAAGTAACAAAAAACCTTCTAAGGTTGTTTCTTTTCACTTTCATTTTTACCTCCCTTATATCTCTCATGTCCACATTCAGGATAGTTACTTAAGTTTACGAATTCATTTCTGAAAAGAATGCAGTCATTCGAACATGCATCGATCTTCTGACAGTCCAAACCAAGCTTGCAAATCTATTTCCTTGCTTCATACCATGAAGCTGAAAAACCATTGGGGTTATTCAACAGCTCAGCAATAAACTAAAGTATTTCTGATATGAATTTAACACTTGCTCTGTTCATAACCTTAAGCTAAAACATCCTCAACATAAATGATAACTTAGACATGCTTGTAACCCTAGGAGCAATAGGATCCTCAGCTGCCTTAACAGTATCATAGAAGGAATCACAACTTCTTAACGGATCTTCCTTATCTGTATTTATATTATCTCCTACTCTCATCTCGTTCAGCATTTCTTGTATTTCTTCACCTCCATTATTAGCAATCTCTTCGTCAATCTCTTCGTCAACAATCTTTTCATTATTTCTGACTTCCTTAGTAAAATCCTCTTCATGAGCTACCCAATTAGTATAATGCTGTCACCAACCATTACAAATCAAGTACTCCAGCACAATGTTACAGTTGTGCAAGGAACCATTCAAACATCTTCTACATGGGCAGAAGATCTTATCCTCTTTGCTTAAATATCTTCCTATCATCTGAAAGTCCCAATCCAGGAATGAAATTACTCCATTCTTATATCTGGTGTAATTTGTATCCCTCAATCAAATCCAAGATTTGTCCATGATAACCTAAAATTTCATGTAAATAAACCACTGATTAGGAAGGGAAAGGAGTGAATGATGTGTATCTTCATTAAGATTATCACTTTCTAGCCCATCCTTGAAGTTTTGATCACAACTTAAGTTTACTTATTACATGTAATCTTTGTGCGGTGAAATTTCGGTAGCATTACTTGTTACATGTAACGTTTGTGCGGTGAAATTTCGGCAGCATTTCTCCATACTTCTCCAGTATACCTCCCAATACTAACCTTAATTAGATTTCCTTTAGCACCCAGTTAATGGTACTGTAGGAAACTAGTTAAGATTAGTTGGTATAACGGAAAAGAGCAGGAAGAAGTAACTGAAATTTTATTGCACATGGTTACATGTAACAAGTAAACCTAAGCTGTGATCAAATCTTCAAGGACCTTCTTTAGTTTAGTACTCACTGAACTAAAGTCGATCGAGAATTATAGCATGCTACAAAGACAATGCATCATGCATGTAAGTGAGGTATGCATACACGACTGCATTGTTCGTATAACATGATTATAAGTCTCGACGAGTGAGTAATTTGACACAATTTGACTTGGAGGGCTTTTATCCTATGGGTTAGAACATCAAATGTTTGACCTTGCATACATTTATTTATTTTAGCAAGTGTGTATCTAAACAATAATTAATTTAAACATTAAAAAAATTCAAAAAATTTTGGCTGAATTTCGTGTTAAATTTCAAAGTTTTTCTATAAATCTACATAACAAAATAATATAACAAATACAAGTGAGCACACCCCACACTAAAAATGCATCAGAGTAAAAATGCATCAACTTATGATATTTTGAAATAATTAGTTGATAACATCTGATCCATAGTAACATATAATTGTGTTAGTGGGTTGAAGTAAGGCCATTCATATAGGATAACTATAAGACATCATCCAAACTGATATTTATAGCATATCTTTCTTGGGATATTTTTCTCTAACAACATTCCTGTATCTATGTATGTATTTATTTATTTAACATCTTAGGCATGCATTGGATTTAACTCAAATTGAACATAATCATTTGCTCTTCTAACACGGATAGATGGTAAATCATTAAGAATCCTAATGTAATATTCCATTTAAAGAAACCACTGCACCTATGATTTCCTAAGTGATCTTGGCCAGTCATGCAAGTTGAAAGAAATCACCTCATAATATTGGAACTAAATTAAACTATTTGGGTATTTTCTTTTGAACAACTTTTTAAAACCTAGGAAAATATACTAATAACATATCTATATTGGGTTTTCTTTTCAACTTTGGTTTACATATTTTTATTTTAAATGTTTTCTTTGTATCTTTCTACTTTTGTTTGATCCCTTGTTTCAATCCTCATGCTTTTCCTAGTATTCTAACATAGGGTAAGATGTTAGTGTCAAGTGGTTTGACTTCCCTAAGAGATGATAATTGTTTCTCCGATACTAACTTAACCAATTTGGACATTAAAAAATTTCAAAAAAAATCAGTAGAATTTTCCCTTAAAATTTGAAGTTTTTCTATAAACCTGTATATTAAAATAAAATTGGCCACACCCCGCATTAAAAATAATTTCAATCAAACAAGTGGGTACACTCGACCTTCAAAATAAAGCACACAAGTGGGCCAACCCACATCCATTCATTTAAATAAAAAATAATATGTGGACACACCCTACATCTAGCAAAAACCAATAATATTATTCAATTAAATTAAAAACATTAAAATTATACCTCTAACTGCAACAGCCTCCAAATATGGCCGTCATCGATAATCTATAATTTCAAAAATAAAGGAATTAAATAATGCATTGTTATCTTATTAAAATATTATACATAAATAAATAAAACGTGTAGTGAGTAAGAATAACATATTTTAAACATATGTGTGTGATTAGTTATCCCACCAAATCTCCCTCCTCCTAAACTAACACTTATAGCTTTATGCAATTATTGGGAAAGTGACTTTGTAATTCAGGGATTTGTATTTTGTACATAACCGCTATCAAATTTCATCAAATAAATGTTACTAACCTGATTTCTATTCCCACTCGAAAATCTCTTTCCTCGATGCTTAGAAATGAAGAAGGCATTCTCTTCTTGAGTCTGCGAAGATTGCAAATTGGCTAAGGGTTTTGTAAGTTTCATAAACCCACATGGGAAAAGCATCTTTTCCTTCAAAAAAGAGGTGCGCATATTTTCCTATTTCTTTTACTAAAGATTTAGCGTCCAAGGTCTCATAAACATATAAGTCAAGTGTTCATCATGCAACCTACCCCAAGGACAAACGACCGAAGCCTTACCTTCATCCCAAGCTATAAATTTTTAAAAAAATCCAAGGTCTCTTGCATTTTCTAAATCAAACTTGTGCAGGTGGTCCTCCCTTTTCAACCTTATAATTTTTCCTTGTAGTTCTATATTTTCTAAGGACCATGGATGCATTTGCATGTTGTCCACTTGCCATCTCATCAGACTTTGAATGGATCTCCACCTCTAGTCCCCATATGTGGGTCCATTCTCCTTTCCCTGAATTGAACACACTATCTCTTCCCATACCTCAATTGCCCTCTCTAAATGCATACCTGTCCCAAGTTTTCCAGCAATTTGGCCAATTTTGCTACTTCCTGAAGCTCTCTTTCAGGTGGCAATCTCACACAGTTTGCAACTTTTCCAAAGGTAAAGAAGCATCATAACTTCTTTGCTCAGAATAGTAGATGCTTCTGCTGTAATCTTTTTCATCTTGTACATTGTTTGTCAACTTGATACATATGCATGGGACTCATGGCTGGAGTGATAGAAAATATTGATTTTGTTTAATGCTTATTATGCTTTTCATGTACATAAAGTATTAGTATAAGAATTCACATAATCATAACTTAAATTTTCAATTCATAATTGACAGAATTTTATGGCTAGTAAATTTGATCCAAAAAATCCCATACATACTACTAAAAATGATGTTAATAATTCACTTATCACCAATGTTCTCATATTCATAGTTTTGATTTATATTTCATCTTTCAGTATTCACGAGACTTTTCATTTTTAAGTTGGTATTTTTATGTCTACAAACTAAAATGGCCCATACTCAAACCTTTGCATATCTTCATCCAAAGTACAAACAATAGACACTACAACAAATAGGGTTCTAGTGACAACCTACGGGGACTGATTTGCAAGCTTTTGAGACGGATTTTAGGGTGGGTGACGGAAAATCCGTCCCCAAAAGTCCATCTCCCAAATGAGGGTCACCAAAACTTTTGGGGACGGAAAAAATTGTCTCTAATTAATTGTCTTTTGGAGATGATTTGATTTGTGGATATAACGTTATTATGATAAAATATCTATCTAAATATCATTTTTACTTTTTTTCATTTATAACTAAACACAACAATTTGACAAATATAGGACTTTACTTTTATTGAATTTCACATATAAAGTACATGTTACATAAACTTGGGGTTTAAGCTACCCCAATTCACTAAACTCAAAATCAAATACAAGTGTTTCCTCCTTGAGGTCACAATAATTTTTTTTATAGAACAAAAATAAAAATACAAGGAAATACAATTAAAAATCGACCAATTGCAGCATTCTCATCAAAAAGTGACTTAAAATCCTTGTTGCTACTGCTACATCGTTGCTGTTGCTGCTGCTACTGTCACTGCTGCTACTACTACTATTTGGTTGATGTTGCTGCTGTTGTTGCTGTTGCTATTATGTCACTATTGCTGCTGCTACTACTATTTGGTTGTTGCTGCTGCTAAGTTGTTGTTGTTGCTACTAAGTTGTTGGTATTGGTACTGCTAAGTTGTTGTTGCTGAAAGTTGGCACAAAATGTTGGCCTCCACAAGCTGAAAGTATTCAAAGATGATTCAAAACTCTTCTAAATTATTATTTTTTGAAAATAAAACGTATTTCAAGATTGCTCCTATACTACAAGTAAGATGGATCTAACATGGATGTGCTTTCTGGCATATGTGTGTGAGCATATGTGTCGGGTAGAGTACGTTGTGGATGCATAGTCACATACATGCCTATGCAGTGTGGTACACATAGTATTAGTGTTGATGGGTTCAACAGGGCAAGGATTCGTCTCCAGTGACTGCTTCCTCAGCCTACTCTGTACTTACTTTTTAAACCAAAGCAATAGCTTGCTTAGTCCATACCTTTCCCTCCAGGTCTATTCCAATTTAATCAAGCACCTGGTTCAGAAGCTCTTCTGTTTCCTCCTCTTTGTCCCCTTCCAAAGCATCATCAAGCACATCACCCATGACTTCAAATGTCATCTTCATTTTCTCATTTTGCCTCTCTAATTCCATCATTATCTTCTGCAATGTAGGTAGATTCATCTGTCCCATTGCCTTGGTAACTCCTTTCATAACTTCACCCATTGCTTGAGTTGATTTTAGAGTCTGAATTGATGCAAAATAATTGTTGTAGGACACCAAAAATTCAAATTTGCAACTGTAATTTCTAGGTGTGTGGGGCTGGGTGTTAAATAATTACTTAAATTCTAGCATATTTTTATGAAGAAAAATCACTATTGGTCTAGGAAGAATGACCTCCAGATAAAGTCAAAGATAAGATGAACAAAATGCCACCAAGTTGGTAGAGTGGTAGAGCCTCCCCATTGGAATCTAGAGTTTATTGAATCAAATCCCATTCTAAACATATTCACCCTTCCCCAAAAATAAGGTAAAAAAAGAAAAAGGAAAGAACACGTGATGTCCGTGGACTAAATATAGTATTCCCGTGAACCTCTAAAGTTCAATTCAAGAAACTGATAAACGCTAATTTATCATCATTCTTATGCCCTAAAATAGATCTAGCTCTTAGGATTTTAACTCCGTAAATGGGTTTTCGGGCTGCATTTAGGCATTTACCTAAGATAGGCATGCATTGCATTTTAGTTGTATTTTTGATGTGTTTACCTGAGTGTTAGGGATAGATAGAAAGTCATATCCTTCATACCTTGGCACTCAGAAAGGCAGAAGATGAAGAAAAAGCTCATTTCAGCTGGATCCCAGCTAGATCCAACTCATCCCAACTAGATCCTGGCTCACTCTAGCTAGATCAACTTATCTTTAGCTCCATTCATCTCATCTCAGCTGAATGGTAGCTCTAGTTAGTTCACCTTAGCTCCATTCAGCTCACTTAGCTAGATGATAGCTCAAACTAGCTCAAATTAGCTCAAGGCAGTTGATTCCAGCTCCATTCCAACTCTTCCAGCCTAAAACAATTCACTGGAAGCTCAACCTAATTAGGACTAGCTACTAGTTAGACCAGGTCAGCTGAAGATGACCTCAACTAGCTTAGGCTAGCTCAAGTTCGACTCTCGAAGGCTCAACTCAGCTCAACTTAGTTGAGTTGAGCTACTTGACCTAAGCTAGCTACTCTAGCCGGCTAGGTAATCTTTGGGAAGATCAGACCTATCTCACCTCAGATCATTTCAACTGAAGCTAGCTCATCTTAGATTGGCTTAGTAGCTAGCAAAGAACTATTAAGCTCAGCCTATTAAGGTAGCTCCCTGCAGTTCTCTTCAGTAGCCACCAACTCCAGTGCGGCTCCTTCCAGCTACCTCCAGCTCCTCTACCTCAAAACGATAGCTCCCCCTGCCTCCTATGGAACATCCCAAAATCCAAGCTTCGAGTCATTTCAAAGTGGTTCAGGTCAGCTCGAATCCGAACACTTGGCTAGGGTTTGGTGCTGGTGTCAGAACCCCCTTAATTTGCTAAAATTGCGTATTTCGAGTCAAACCCTAGTCAAACTTTATCAAAAGGGTGTCATATGTGATATCATTGGATTCCTCTCAACATAAGCTTTCTGGCAACGCTTGTTTCGCGTAATTCTGAGTTGTATAGCTCAAGTTATGGCCAAAAGAAGTCACCAGGGACCTAAATGTAAGGTGAACCCAACCCTAAGGGCATTTTGGGTATTTCACCCAACTAAACCTACTCAAAATCACCCCTAAAGCCTATTTAAGGATTCCTTGGGTCCCTTGGGTCGTCATTAGCCTCTAGCCCTCTCAAATCAAGAGAGGAAGAGAAAAGGAAAATCTTAGATTTTCCTTCTCAAAAATCAAAATTTTTTTCGTAGTGACCTCGTAAGTTTGAGAAGCTCGGGCTTCCCACCGCAAAAGTTGCGGCGGCAATGGTAGTGTGCAATGAGTGTGCAACATGTGGTGGCGACGAGGTTGCCAGTGCGACGCGTGGTGGGCGGTGCATGCGTGCGAATTCACGCTGAGCGGGAGCGCTGGGTCGTAGATCTTCGATGCGTAGCGGATTGAGCAACGCAGATGCGTACAGGTGGCAATCCGTTGGCGAGCGTGCAGGTGAATAGGCATGCGACACGTGGCACGTGCGTAAGCTCGTCGGGCGGGCATGTGCAGGGGCATTTGGTCTGACTTTGGACCCCCTTGCGTTGTTTCGTTTGATTCAAGGCCTTCCCGACCTCGAATTTTGACAATTAAGGTATCGTTGGAATCCTATTGACGCGTACTATGCATTGGTATGATTTATTTCCACTTTTGATTTCATTATCCTTATTGAAAAAATTAGAAACATAATTAGGTGTCTCTGACCCCATCGTGGGTCCGATTGAACCATCTCTTCTTCCGACGCGTGTGCGGATCTCGAGGCGAGCGTGGAGACTGTTTCGAGGCCTAGTGCACATAGTTTGGAGTCACTATGATCCTCTAGTGACATTTGGTAGAGTAGTCACCCCTCTTCCAATTCAACCGATTTTTCGGGTACCTGTGGACCCGTCATGTGCGATCTTTTTCCATATACCGCCTTGGTAGGCATGAGTTCTCCTTTCTACTGAATTTGGAACCCCTCCAGTGATTTCTCTGATTTATGGGTTCTTAAAATAAAAATAATATGTTTTATGCAGATGACATAGATTAATGATCACATGTACGCTTGTTATCGCATGCATGAAACAAACTCCGTTTTCAGTAAAACAAGTTCTATTATTTTTAATAATTTCTAAATAACATGGGACCACTATCGCAAGATTGAATCTACTTGTAAAAGGATAAGTTGAAGGATAATGTGAATAGTTACAAATCCTAAAATTAGTAATATGAAATTACTACGGATTTTCTAAATTGGCAAAATAAAAGATACAATTATCTTAAAATTTATTATATAATATGACAGGTATGTTGGGAAATAATAGGATTAAATAACTGATTTTCAGCCCTACTACTTGCCGGGTTTTGGCTGTAGCTTTGGGTCTTTTTAAATCGGGTTTAGGGAGTTGCTGGCCTCCTTACGACTCTTTGGATATGCTTAGCGGCTAACTGGGATAGCAGATTCATAGGGCTCAAGGTTTGGAGCAGTTCTTTCAACCGGTGGGTGGGTCATTTGTTGTTTGTAGTTCAGCGTACACAATGCTTGTATGTGTTCACGCTACATGACATAGCCGCCACCCCTTTCCGCGATGACCCCAGGGTGATGGAGCGTGGCGTCTTGGTGGATATAAGTAGTCCTCCCGGTCTTGAGGGTGGCTTATATCAGTCATGTACCACAGGAAGTTACACAAAATCGTCTCGTGCCCGAGACATTGATTAACAGTTTGAAAATAATAAGAATATTGGCAAATTGCATAAAAGGGACTAGATATAAAATAGATTGTAAACTAATAAACTTTCAAGATAGTTCCTTTTTATTGTACTCTGTTACCTGAGTTACTTGTTTAGTTGTACTACTCTACTCAGTTTTCACTGACATTTATCTCGGGTTCCGTACTCAGGTGTTGCTGAGAAATCGGATGCCAAGCCTGCTGCTAGTCAGGCCTTCACGGAACCAGGTCCTATCTGAGGAGACATACCGTACTAAGCTGGTGGCTCATAGTTGTAGTTACTTTTTCTCTAGTAGAATTTTATTTCCTATCTTCTTGTTAGTTGTACTTGACTCTCATTTATTTCTGCTCTAGGAGCACTTTGCTTTTATTGTCAGCACTTTTGTTTCCTTCATTTAATGTTTTATGAATGAATGTTGGCTATTGATGTTTTATGACTTTATGTTGGGTGACTGCGATTTTGTGGGTTTTTGCGCTAGTTGTTATCACAAGGCGACTTAGGTCGTCACATCCTACCCTACTCATACCAGCTAAGCTAGCTTAGCTTAGCTAAATCTACCTCCATGGCACCAAAAACCTAACCGTAACTCACCCAACTTAACTCCACCTCACCAACTAACTATTCCACCAAGTAAGCTACCTACCTACACCTACTCCTACAACTTCACGCCATCACCACCACACCTCTTCACCCTTCAACCAACACCAAAAGACACCATATGGTTGGTGCCAAACTACCTTTCTAGAAACCCTCTTAATTGGCACCAACTCTAGCCCAATCCTAACCCTACATCTCACCACTTAAACCATCTCCACCCTCCAATGTTGGCGCCGCCTAGGACCCCTTCTAGATGACCATTTTGGCGCCAGCTTGATGTGTCTCTCCAACCCTTAACCACCCACCTAGGCAACCCTACAATTGGCACCAACTTATGTTGGCCTTAGGATCAATTAACCACCCTAGAAACCCATCCTAGCCATCCTTCCTAAAGCCACCTACTACCCCTTCAAACCCCTTCAAGTGGCGCCAACCCTATCCATAGGATCATTCAACCACCTCCATAATCTAATCCTAACCATCCATCCATCTCCACGCCAACTACCCTCCCCCCTAATCCTATAAAAACATCACTAACCACCACTTAAACTTCATCTTCTCCCTTTGTGTATTCCACCATTACACCACCTACACCTAAGGCCAAGGAAGAAGAAGAGAAGAAAATCAAGGGGCCAACCTACCTACCCCCTTGGTGCCTTCTTCCTTATTCTTCTTCTTCCTTATGCCACGCCAAGGAGGAAGCCTTCATCTAGGGGGACGGCCAGGCAAGAGGAGGAACAAGGGTGGTGGACATCCACCCTTGGAGGAGGCTTGGAGGAGGACCATTTGAAGGAAGAAGCCAAAGAGAAGTTCTTTTCAACTGCAGGAGCAGCCACAATTGGAGCAAGGGCTTCTTGAAGCTTCTACTAGAGGATACCTCTCTTCTTCTATCTTCCATTTTATCTTTTGTATTAGCTAGTAGTTTCTTGTTTTACAAGAAGCATTCCTCCACATGTACTTCAATTTCTAGCAATACAAGTTCATATTTTGCCTTCCAAGTTCATGTTTCAATTTTAGTGTGTTTTTCTTGCTTTTAAGTAGCTTAGTGCACCATAACCCTTCTCTTCTAATTACCCTAGGCGCACTTGCCTAAGGTGAGCTTAGAGGAGAAGGCTTCATTTTTGTCACTTAGGGTTAGTTGATAGGTGTAGTATAATCATCATCTCGTGTTTCGTTGCCCGATTGTTTTGAAAATTATAAAAACAACAAAAATCAAAATCACAAAAAGAAAGTGTGGATTTGAGAGGCGAGAGAGAGAACCAACTTTGTGACTAATAAATTGACATCCTTGGACGACCCTAGATACTCCACTATCTAAGGAATACAAATTTTAAAAGCGATCGATTTTACATGTTGCAACGGCATCTACAACTCGCATTTTACAAACCGCATAAAATTTGTATCACTTTTTGGTGTGGCTGCCAAGGAGGCACGGCTTAGTCACATATTTTATTTCTCTCTTCTTTGTTAGGTCTTCACGAATTTTGTTTTGTGTTTTGTTTAGGTGCGAACTAGGAACAGGAGCAGGATTCGGATTTGTTTGGAGCAAGAAACTTCAAGTGAACTTATCTTCCCGCGTACTTTAGGTTAGTACCCCTTGATATCTCTTGTATCATCATCAAAATCTCTTACTGGCTTCAAGTAATATGTTACTTTTTCCAAAACTGCATTTTGGCCACTTGAATTAGAATAATAGGTTGTATCTGCTGGCAAGTACACTCCATTATTTTGAGTTTGACGAGTAACCTCACGCATTTACAGTGGAATCGGCAACCATTAGCAACATATTCATCATACGAAGTTGCCTCTAATAAAGGACCTTGTGCTAGCCATTTGACTTCATCCGACACTTTCACATTCTCTGAATGGAAACTCAAGATCTATTTTTAAAAAATTACAATGTTAGATTCTTAAATAAAAAATATTTTAGGCTTGTATTGCAAGCTATAAATGGCAACATATGTGGATAGTGATCCTTAAGAAATTGCATGTGCTTTCTGTTAAGGACAGCATGTTAAATGAATGAAATTATAGAATCAATATTAAATGTAGATCTTTAAAATTAAAAATGCATTTGATAAACTTCCATTGAATTAGTATTAAAGAGAATATAGTGATGTGCTTGATCCAAAGTTGGCCTAGAGAGCCAACGAACTACTCCTCCACCTAGTGTAATTCCATCAGGATTTCTCATTTCACGATTTAATTTAGGTTCACCTTTTAAGTAACGTGAACAAAAAGTCAAGCATTCTTCTGCCAAATATTCTTCTGCTATAGAACCTTCAGGATGACTCGTGTTCCTCACATATCCTTTTAGAGTTAGCAGGTATCTTTCTATGGGGTACATCCACCAATAATGTACACGTCCTACAATACTTGCCTCATAAGACAAATGACTAGGTAGAGGCATCATGATTGTGAAAAATGATGGCGGAAATATCATTTCCAATTCACATAAGTATACTGCAATATCACATTCCATCTTAAAAAATTCTTCTCGATAGATTACTTTAGAGCATAACTTATTAAAATAAAAGTAAAGATTTTATGATGGCAAGAAAATATTTTTTGGTAATAATCCTCTAATTGCAAAGGGAAGGAATTGTTGCATAAGGATGTGATAGTAATGACTTTTCAACCCGATTACCTTCTTATCAACCAAGTTAGTCTTTCTAGAAATGTTTGAAGAATAGCCATCTAGAACTTTTGCCAATTTGAGCACTTTAAAGAAGCATCCTTTCTCATATGTTGATAATTGATAATAAGCAGATGGATATGATAATAAACCATTTTCTATTCTTTTCAGCAAAAGTTCTCTTCAAATACCCATTTCTTCCAAATCAAAACGTGCTTCAATGTTATCTTTGCTCTTTCCTTTTATTTGTAGTATTGTATTTAATATATTCTCACACATTTTTTTCAATTTGCATCACATTTAAATTATGTCTAATTTCAACATCCTTCCAATATGGTAATTGTAAGAAGATGCTTATTTTCTTCCACGAGTATGGAAATTCCACTTGTTGATGAACATCACTAGCTTCCATATCATCTCAAGTATGCTTTCTTCTGTGTCTAACGTTTTTACCAAAACAATTCTTGTAGCCCTTCAACTGTTCTAACACTTCCAATCCAGTTAGCCTATTTGGTGCAATTCTTTCTTCTCTGGTACCATCAAAATTTCTTATATCACAACGAAATCTATAACCTTCATTGAGAAAGAAGTAATGAAAACAATAACACTCCCTTTTTCCATGTCGTAGACGTCTAGAATATGTATTCTTGTGACAAATAGGGCATACCAATTTTCCTTTAGCACTCCACCCAGATAAATCTCTATATGTAGGAAAATCATTTATTATCTACAAAATCATAACATGCATCATGAAGTTTCTTCTAGAATATGAGTCATATGTTATCACTCCTTGATCCCGTAGTTGTTTCAATCCATCAACGAGAGGTTGCAAATATACATCTATGTCATTGCCAAGAGATCTTTTTCCAAGAATAAGTAACGTCATTATGAAATTTTGTTGCTTCATACACAACTAAGGCGGAAGATTATAAGGAATGACAATGACAAGCCAAATACTATATGCATTATTCATATTACCAAATGGATTAAATCCATCACATGCAAGACCAAGTCTAATATTTCGAAAATCAGTTGAAAACCTTGGAAATTTGTGATCTATTACTTTTCATGCTTGTGAATTTGCAAGATGCCGCAACAAGCCATCATCTACTCTCTCATCCTTATGTCATCTCATATCTTTAACTAGTTTCTCATTCATGAACATCCTCTATAATCTTGGAATCAATGGAAAATGTCTTAAAACTTTAACATGAATCTTTTTGCTTTTTCCCTGGATGTAGCCCCATCCTCATATCTAGGAGCTTGACAATAATCACGTATCTCTTTATCTTAAAACTCTTTCCAAAGTAGCATGCAATCATTACATCATGCATCAATTTTCTTGTAATGAAGGCTAAGCTCTTGAACTACATATTTCACTTCATAATAAGATGATGGTAAATTTTCTAATCCGCTAGGAAGCACATCTTTGAAAAGAGATAATGTCTTGGAGAAGGATTTATTACTCCATCCATACAAAACCTTTAGATGTAACAATTTAACAATAAATGAAAGTTTACTGTATTTTTCACATCCATTGTAAAGGGTTCGTCTGCTTTTTTGAGTAACTCAAAAAATTTTTGTGCATCCCTATTGATAGGTTCTTCCACAGTTTCATCTACATAATTGATGTTGCTCTCATTCCCATGCATTCCAATAGCATCTTCTAGCAAATCATGAATGTCATCATTTGTATTCTCTATTGGAGGATTTCATGCATAATGTTTGCATTGGAACTCTTCATGTTGTATCCAAGTAAGATAATTAGGAGTAAACCCCTTTAGCACCACATGCTCAAAAAATTCATCAATATTTTTATTATATCTATTGTCACACTTCTTTCAAGGACAAGGAATGATCCCCTTTGAATAATCTTTCAAATTCTTTGTTGAAAACTCGATAAACTTTCTTACCCCAGATTGAAATGTATGACTATGGAATCTATTAATGATAGAGTACATCCAGCTCTTGTCATTCAAATAATCTATCCTTCTAAGTGAATTTAAAAAGAAAATGTATTAGTAAATCATGTTACATTAAATAATCCATCCTCCTAAGTTCATAATGTTTGCATTCGGAAAATTTTGACAAATTGCATATATGAAGTATGTATTTTCAACTAAAATAGAAATGATGAACAAAACCAGCAAAGGTCCCAGTACTATCACTACCCATCAAGGGCATTAGTTTTGATTTTGTTTAGTAATTTACCTTTGTCAACCTTTGTGATTGATTGGAAAACTTCAAGTTAACACTCACCTACATACCAAGAAGCTCTATTGCTTAAGCCATCTACATTGATGGAACATCTCAAATTTAAATGATTAAGACCTACCTAGAAAACATCATACAAATGTTACACATCATGTAACATCCGTGCCTCCATGGAAGTTGAAGTGTTTGACCCTATAGTTTGTATGTAGAGCTGTAGCTTTATGTTTTCTAGGCTTTTATCCTATCAAGTAAATTTTACATAGATGAGAGAACCTAATGTAAAGATGACTCTTTTATTCTTTATATATTGGTTCATTCTACACCCCAAAGTTCAATATGTACAACTCCTCAACCAATGATCACTTTTTTTCGAAAAGGCTCAACCAATAATCTTTTAAATTTCAGTCCAATCTTAATTCCATTCCAGGCATAGAAACAATATATGAATCCTACTACTATTGGGTTGAAACTGTAGAGTTCTATGACAACAACATTTTGTAACACATTTTATCCAAACCAGCAAGAGAATTGCATATGAACCTTGAAATATTACTGAGAGAAAGTAGATCCCCAATTATAGACCCATTCTTGGAGATCTCATTTCATAGAAATGTATTTAGATGATCCCTTTTTTTTTGCAAAGTAGACTGTACTACAGTTAGCTAAATAATTATCTCATGAATTAGTAATAGGGGGCATGGCAACTTAGAAGAAAAATATCACATCATACAGGTTACTAAATAGCTATGATAAAACTCAGAAAATACAAGATACGCCAAAAATTCATCTAGTATGAAATTACATCAATTTTTGCATTCTCCAAAGCAGCCCACAAAGGTTTTATGCATGTTTGCACAAGGATTTGAATTGAGATGGGAAGGGATGGACACTTTCCTCTTTAATGTGCTTTCTAGAGATGAATGATCGATTAAATTGAGATAGGGAGAGGAGAATGAGACCTTGCTGGTGGTGGTGGTGGGCAATGGCACCAATGAAGATGCCCATAGGTATTCGGTGGTGGCGGCAGGGATCTAACACAACAATCAAAGGCTTCAACGACGATGGTGCTACTCAGTGGCTCTGGTGACGATGGCACTGATCAGCGGCTCTGGCAACGATGGCACTAATCAGTGGCCCTGTTGACGATGGCTTTGGCAACGACGACTCTGCTTGGTTGCTCCGGCATAGGATGAGTCAAGCGCACACACACACACACACATATATATATATAAGTGCGGCCGTATGGGGGATGGATTCTTTAAGTGGTGCCAACGCATTCGGTGGGAAATCGGGAAAGAGAGGATTTGAGTAGAGTGGTGGCATGAATGCATTCGGTAGGAAATACATTGAGAAAGAGAGGATTTCATTAGGGTTCATGGGTGTAAAGGGAAGGGTGGGTAGGACTCTTGGCGGGTGATCAAAATTTGGGGAAGTTATCACTTATACCAAAGAAAAAAAAAAGAAAAAAATGATGATAAATATTTGCAAACATATTTTTAATCTCTAGTAATTAGTTTTATTTTTGATGACCTTTTATCTGTCACCTAGAAATTAATCCATCCTTAAAATTCAGTTGCTAAAATAGATTTTATTGTAGTGAGATTTTCTTTCTCCATCCTTGACTAGCAGAAAAAAAAAATGATAGAGGTTCTAGAGATTATTGGTCTGTATTTTCATTTTACATTTAGTTGAAAGATGCCAAAATTCATCAAATTCAAAGTTCTTAGGTGCCCTTTTGCTTTACAACTGTTGCTGCTTTAGAAATTAAAAATTACCAATACTTATATCTTTACCGCCTGCGTAGTTGGCTTTCAATCCTAAAGATCAAATTCAAATCATTCCCTTGTCATACCAGTATATGCCCTTCAGCCTTTACCATTTCCACCCAGCTTTATCTGTATCATTGTAATACGAGACTTTCGGATTGTCTCACTATAATTTTTCAAAGGTGGCACCATGTTCAGCTACAGGATGATTTTTTCGATTACATAGGCATTGGTCCAAATTTACACTAGGTAATTTTTGACTTCAACCCGTTTAAGACCGTATAACAACCAAAGATATCCATCCAGAAAATAATACCTGTTATTGATCAAATAGAACGTGGCTATCTATAGGGCCACGTGATATAATCTAAAAAGTAATTATCTCTTGTAGTCTGCATTTCCTAGAATACAGGTTCTGATCATGAGCTATCAGGATCTGGGTGCGGCCCACAAAGAGCGGCAAACCAGGGAGATTAACAGCGATGAACACACGGATGCCCATGGGAAGCAGCTTGGCTCCACCGCTTCCATGAAGAAATCATGGTCCACTGATTCCTTCTCTAGCTCCCAGGAAAAAGGAGGAGGGCGGCGTGGAGGAGGTGGTGCTGGAGGGCAGCGGGAGGAGGAAGAGGAGAGGGGCAAGGAGGAGGAGGAGGAGGAGGAGGAAGATGAGGTCACTTGGATGTGCTAGAGGGCGGCGCGAAGGAGGAAGAGGAGAGGGGCGAGGAGGAGGAGGGCGACGTTGAGGAGGTGGTGCTGGAGGGTGGCGGGGAGGAGGAAGAGGAGAGGGGCGAGGAGGAGGAGGAGGGCGGTGTAGAGGAGGTGCTGGAGGGCGGCGGGGAGGAGGAAGAGGAGAGGGGAGAGGAGGAGGAGGAGGAGGAGGAAGACGAGGAGGTCACTTGGAGCTGCTGGAGGGCGGCGTGGAAGAGGAAGAGGAGAGGGGCGAGGAGGAGGAGGAGGGCGGAGGGGAGGAGGAAGAGGAGGGGGCGTGGACAAGGAGGAGAAGGAGGAGGAAGACGATGAGGAGGAGGGCGACAAGGAGGAGTTACCTGAGGAGGGGGTGGACGAGCGACGATCAACGACGATGCCAGGTGATCGAGGAAGGGTAGCAACGAGGAGGGGCGGTGATTGCTGTCGGAGGGCTCTGCAAGACGTGAAGGAGGGTTTCTGCGAAGTGCGGGGAGGAGGGGGCTCTACATGGGATTAGATGGACTGACATTTGTCATCGGTTCTATTAGAAAGCAACGGCAAATGTATAAATTATTTCAACCCTCGTGCCCAAATTTTGGTGAATTTAGCGGTTTAATTTTATCCCACAATTTGCTGTCGCTTTTTAGAATAAACGACAACAAATATTTATTAAATATTGCTTTTTGCTAGATATGGATGGGATTAATTTTAATGATGTATTCACCGTCGCTTATAAAAATAATTGACGACAAAAATATTTTTGCTATCACTTGGTCAACTGACGGTAAATAATTGACGGTAGATCAACTTTTTCTAGTAGTGTGTACTTAGGTCCTGGTGAGATACAGCTGGATTCTATGGTTATTGGAGCTGACGGTACCAGTTCAAGTATAGCATTGTAGTTGGGTAGTCGTCATTACTTTTGCTTAGTTCCAGTACTTTCACTTCAATTTTCTTCATTACTTTTGTTTCTGCTTCCTCTAGTTATGTAATTGTACTATTGATAGCTATGATTGTTCTAGCTGTCCTGAGATGTCAAAGTGTAGGGTTTGGCCAGGAAGGTGCCTCTTACAATGTCATCTCGACGCATTGGAGTATAGGGCTTCCCCATTTTACTGATATATATATATATATATAGGGGTTGTGATTCCATGTTTGTAGTAAGGCAGATTCAAAGTGGAGTGAGTGGAATGATGAGACAATCTGAAAGAAAATGGAAATTTTTAATACAATTGCCCACTTGTTGAGTTAGTTGCACAAGCACAAATACTTCAAATTTCAATTCTCGTAAACATTGGTTGATCTTTCAAGCCATAGAAACTTATACTTGAGAGCCAAATCTAAGACGACTTAGAATTTAATTAGCCAAAGTGGTCTATATCTTGGTCAGTACTTGAGTGTTGTTGACTCTGTGTGAGATTTTGGGCATATTCTCTGCAGTTGGTGATGACTCGTGCCTCCTGACTTGTATACCTTAGTTAGATCCTCTTTGTATTTCTTCTTACTTTTACTTGAGGCTAGCAAAACTTAGGTATGGGGGTGTTGATGCGGAAATCGTCGTAGTTCAGAAAAATGCGTCGTAGTATAGTGATGAATATCAAATCGACATTTAAAATTTGTAAAGCTCGAAAAATTGTCAGTTGTTCGCAGAGAGCAAAATTAGAATTCAATCCACTAATCGAATAATATAAATGAGTACAACAATCATAAGAGAGATATATGCAATGAATAATTAATCAACTAAAAATGTATTCAATAAGAATCCAAAGTGTATCTCCAATTCAATAGACACAAATATAATAAAGAGCCTAAAAAGTGGTGGTTGAGACCACCATTTAATCATTTAATACTTGACTCAATTCCCAACTCATGTTCAAATCAACTTCTCAAATTTCATCAGAGGCTTCGATTAAACGTTTAATTTAAGCCCAATAGTTAGGTTAACCGCTTAAAGCCAAGGACATGCACAAATTCGCCAAGTCCTTGGGCACAGATCCCAAGAGCAAAACCCCCCCACCTCCTCTTAGAAATTCCCCTCTCCCCTTTCTCTTCCTAATCGAGTAATTGGATCCAGATCAGGGACCAAACCCAAGGGGTATGAGTGCGGGTGAGGTGTGCGTGAGGTGAGTGAGGTACCTGACCCCTCATGTTCTTAGGCAACACGGCTATGCGCATTATTTATTATATACACGTTTTTGCTTTAGCATCCACCGAGGTGGGACTAAAATTCCTAGCCATCTTCTTCGATGCAACAGCTGAGTGTGTGCTTGTGAATCAAGTTGCTGCTGCTACTCCTTTGTCCAATTGGCGTTGTAGATGGCTTCGAGGTTGATGAACGACGGAGGACGGCAGTCGATGGTGGCGTGAAGCGAACCTAGCAGCAGCTCCGGCAAGACCCTTGAAACAAGAAGCACAAGCTCTATGCCCAAATTAAATAGCTCACTAGGTTCACCATAGTACGTGGAGTGCAAGGGTGGTGATCGTGAGGTATTTCGTGGACTGTGGAGCTTGGGCGAAGGTGGAGATGAACGGCGGACGGTGGATTTTTTGTCGGGGTGAAATAGTGATCAATGCCCCAAATTTCTTTGGGGCTTTTGATCTATGGGTTGTGGTGGAGGTAGTGGTGGTGTCAACGAAGCGTTTGCGTATGTGTAGCGTCGGCGTGAGCTCACCGGAGCTCTCGCCGGACTTGGGGAAGATGAGGGGGAGAAGGTGAGCGAGTGGTCAAATTGAGGTTGTAAGGTACCTAAACTAATCTAAGAGAAAAGGGGAAGAGAGATGCTTACTCTATTGGTCAAAAATAGGGAGAAGCTCGCATTGGCTTGCCTCGTCGGACGCGAGGAAGAATAATCCTCAAGTGAGGGGGTACAATGAGGAAGAAGGGGTAGGAGGCTTCTGCTTTCGCTGGCAAGAATCGAACGAGGATGAGGAAGGTATTGGCACCCCCAATTTGAGGTTAAGAGGCTAGAGAGAAGAGGTCCAGGGTTCTCGCCAGAGCTCAGGTTGGAGGTGGCTGGAGAAGAGAAGAGGTGAATTTTGGCCGGAACCTGGCTGAGGAAGTCGTGGGAAGATTCAAGAGCTTATATAGAGCCCAATTACAAGCTAAATTTGGAAGAATTTGGCATAGGATTCTTGATTTTGGCAACTCTTGATTTTAGGAAAAATTAAGCTCGCTGAGCTTCTTGCTCTAGATTAGGATTTGAGACCTAGTCTGATTGCTTTCCCACTGTTTAAGCACTAATCCCACCAATTTTGGTGGGATTTGGTGTTGATTCCATGCTGATCTTCTCAAACAAAGTCGGTGGTGTTGGGTTGTTTAGGAAACCCTGAGATTGAAGGTGGCAGTGGGCTCTTGGTGAAGAAGATGAGAACTTAGGGGCCTCTTTGTAAGGAAACTGTAGAAGATGAGGGCCTGTGTGTGATAAACAGAGATTTTGAGGGCCAAAGTGCAAACTAGGTCAAGATGTACTCTGATTAGGCCTTAATTTTGGTTTTAACCTAATTTGACCTAAGGAATCTAATGGTAAACTTGGATTTGAGTTTTAACCACTTGTGAATGGGTAAATTACGTAGAAGCCCAAATTAAGGTAAATTCCCATCTAAATCTCTATTTTTTGTCAAAATGGGTTCAGATGGACAAAATGAAGGTACTAAACCTCTTAGAATATTTTTCAATGATTTTTAGGAGATTTAGATTGAATTTATTTCTAACATAACCCTTTTTATTTGAGTGAGGCTGATAATTAGGATTTTTAGTACTGTTTTAATCTTTGAAATGTGTGAAATCCTAATTCAGTCAATGTGAGTTCACTTCTTGCATATTTAAGTTCATTTGACCATAGATTAAACCCTTGGTTAATTTGCATTTGTTATTGGATGTTAAAATGACAGAATTAACCCTATTTTCTAGTCTTCTCCTCAAATCAGTCCAGTACAAAATTACGATCATTAAGGAGCATTTAATACTTGATTTCAATTAATTAAAGTTATTTATGATGAATGATGGTGTTACCATTAGGGGGTGTGATGAGTATGTGTTAGCATGCTTAATTATGTTGGTTTTGTAGCATGAGTTGCATTAGAATTAAAGCATATTATAAATAATTGTAGTTATGCATGATAGAACTAGAGTTGCATTGTTTGAGCTCGATTATTCATTGATTACTTATTAAGGCTCTTTGTTGTGTAGAGTGTATGCATATGGTATGGACAAGAGTGCTTCAAACTGTGTAAGAGGAGAGAAGAAGAAATCATCTCACCTGTCTTCCTAAAACCCTAACCCCGGACCCACCTTTGAACTTGCTTTATTTAGGTCATGCCTTAATCCTAATCCTAATACCCAAACCTAGACCCTAACCAGCTCCCCTCATCTCCCATAACCCTAGTCCTAAGCCTACACCACACTCCTAGCCTATTCCTAAACCTAGCTCACACTCATAGTGATACTGGCTCATTCCTACTCCTAATCCTATCCTATGGAGTAGAACTTATTCACATGTGCTACATAATTTTTCGACAATAAATTGCTAAAAATATTCTTTGGAATTAATTGATAAAATATGACAATCAATTTAATTAGATTTCAATTGCATCCCATTATTTTAGCCCATCAAGATCTGCATGCCAATTCTAATCCTGAAATTTGTGATAGCTTGACACACCTTTAGTACTTTGGCCATAACTTTCTCATTTTAAATCCAAATTATGTGATTCAAGTTGCATTTGAAAGCTGATTTCAAAGGATACAACTTTATATTTGTGTAAAATTTGAAATTTGGAGCATATAGAGGCTGCAAATTGAAAACAATTAGGATTTGTACTTTCCTATTTAAATAAATCCTAAACCTAAACCTAATTTCCAAAACCTAAACCTATTCTTTGGCCACCAAGACACCTTGGACATCCCCCCTCCCTCTATTTATACCTCTTGGTTAGCCATTGAGATCCCTTCTAAGGCTCCCTTAGTTGCATTAGGTCTATATAGCTTGTATTTGCACCATTAGCTTCATTTCTTTTTCTTCTTCTTCCTTTTCTTCTTCCTTAGGTAGAAACCCTAGCCACCTTCTTCCTCCTTCCCCCACACACCCAACCTCCTCCATAATCCTCTTCACCTCCTCTACCTTCTAGTTAGGTCCTTAGTCTCCTTAGGATCCTTATTTTCCTTTTTCCTTTAGAAGCATTCCTTTACTCATATTTCTTCTCCGATGACTTCTCTACCTTCTTCTCTGTATTCTTCGAACTTCATCGATTACTCCTACTTTATCTTCACACTTCAAGGATTGAGGTAGACTTCACCATTGTCGAGAGTTCTTTGAGGTGTATCACACCATCTTGGCTTGCACTCTACCCTTACTCTTCTTCTATTACTTGTTATTTACTTTGTGTAGTTGCTTTCTTCATTGTAGTACTTTGATTTGATTAGTAATAATAGTTCTTGAGTTTCTATCATCTTTATTGTGTCTCTATTTTATTGCTTTATTATTTCAAAAATCCATAAAAAATTCAAAATCCCAAAAATATCAAACAAAATTATCTTTAGGTCCTTAGGTTTGAAGTTTGTAGTACTTTCAAATTCTTAGTTCATTTTGCAAAATTCGTATCTTGCAGTACAATCATCATAATTCACCAAATTTTGGCTTCTAGTGGGATTATAAGTCTAGTTTTTGCATACCAAATTTCATAATCATATTCTCTGTATATTATTTTTAAAAATTCTTGCAATACCAAGGTTAAACAGTAAAATAGAATCAATTTTTCCTGAATGCCCAAATTTTTCTTGAATTTTATGCTTATTGAAATTGCACAAAATCACTTGCATTGGTTTGCTCTTCAAATCAGGATTCTCCCATAAAATTCATGAATTTTTATGATGGTTGTACGTATAAGGTCCTATCATATCTTTAGTTAGGGGTCGGTTTGGTCAGATTGCATTATCTCTTATTAAAAAATCTAAAAAAACTATAAGAATTGTCCAAAAAATCTTAGTTGGTTTATTTAGGTTGGGAAACACTTAGACATCATTACCTCCATGTGAGACGACTTGTGCTCCCAATTTTATATGCATACTTTTCGAATATGGTTTATAAATTACAAATGATGTGTTTTTACAACTACGATGACGTGATTATCTTTCTCGCAATTTCACGATCAACTTCCTCAAAGCTAATTCTTAGCTAGGGATTTACTATCAGGCATCTGTCCACTAGATCAAACACTATGTTTGGTACCTTGTCCAAGAATTTTGGCTTCTTCGAATTCTTTTTGCACCAATCTCTTAGTTGAATAGGTAGCAAGCATTGGGTATCAAATAATTCTTGCAGGTAAAATACCATGAGATTGATCTTCTATATAAACATTTAAAGTGTAGACTTTAGAGACATATTGTCAGGAAGGATGACTTGCGATCGTGTATCTTGGCAATTTCCCAAAGATCTTTACTCCACTTTAGCTTAGCAATTTCTTTTATATTTCTACCTGTGACAATAACTCTACTGGTGACAAAGGCATTAACATTACATTTTGTCAAATATTCGAAGAAATTGTAAAGTTTACTCTTCAGGATCACCACTAAATGGATTCTTCCTATGATCATATAGAGAACGATAACTTCAGCAGACCACACATCTAGCTTGCAACATTAATGCCGCGATCTGAATAAGACCTGCAGTGTTGAATTATAAAAAGGTTAAATAGCTTGCAAGACACAATTGAAAGCAAATGATAATGCAGAGGTTGACCTTAGGAGCTTCAAACCCTTTGGTACCAACATAGGGTCCTTCCATTTTGTCTTTACTTTCTACAACACAGTAGTAAGGTACCTAAGACTAAGGGGAAATAAAAGAAAATTTAAGCATTTTATGTTAAGGGCTAAACACACCAAAGCACATAGGATTGCTAGAAGAAAGCCGCAATTTTTCAGTATGTTCTAAATGGTTGTCTTTCCATTTAAAGTCATTATCTGCAATAATTGACTTACCAAATTGATAAGCCACACCTCATCATAACCCCATACTTAGGTTTTGCTAATCCCTTACCAAACAACTCATTAAAGTGCAAAGCAATTTAAGTATCAGCAAGGTAAGTGTGTTGAGATATCTAGTTTTCTTTTCTCAAATTGTTAAGTGTTTAGAGATGATCTTTAAGCTAAAAGATTTTCTGATAAGCCAATTGTGTTTATGTCTGGACATTGTGAGAACCTATCGCTTAGGAAGACTAACTAGAAATTAAGACTGGTATGACATAGATCATCTCTCGACTAACAAGGACTGTTGATATTTAAACCTTAAGTATGATTTCCAGGACTCAGAAGGTTTTACAAGGCTCAGAAGTTAAGTGGTTATGGTTGTGCTCACTGATAGGTCAGGACTAACCAGGTAAGCTTCAAAACTCAATCCCGTGGTTTCGCTTCTTTTGAAGTCCAGATTGGTCTTAGCTTTAGCTCATGTTTTTTGAATGACTCTCAAAAATGAGGAAGACTCAAACCCAACTCTTATTGCATTGTGGCTCAAAGAATATTTTTGGTGGAAACAGGGTATTTGTATTGCATCCTGAAAATATTTTTGGTAGAAAACTATTTACAAGACTTAAAGAACATACTTGACTTATTCTAAAAAATGTCTTTTTATGAAAATTCTTTGACTTTTTATGAATTTTTTTTCCTTTTTGTTTCACAAATAAATGCTAGTATGTCTCCAATAACTTTATTTGGTAGAGCACACTTATTTGGCGGGTGAGTTCTTTGGTGGAAAGAGCTTCTCCTAAACACAAGACTAAGGACTAGGACAAAGAATCTACTTGCATGCACAGGTAAAGACTCCACCTTCCCTAATGAACACTAAGGTTGAATTTCAAATTCACAAGGTCTTTCCCAACACTGTGTAATGTAAACCAAAGTTACTTAGACTCCTAAGATAAAGCAAACCAACGAATCCTATACTGGTGACTTAGATACAAGAATACGTCCTAAGTTGGGAGAGATCGTGGTCTATCTTGTCAAAAATTAAATTGTATTAAGCTAAAGCCTGAGCGAATCAAGCTATAATGGCCTAGAAAGTCTAACCAGCAAAGGTTGAATATCCATAAACACTTATTCTATTTTTGTTTTCAACTATAAGATCATAATTAAACACTTATAATTCTTTCAAAGCTTTTTTCTCTCCTCAATATTCAGTTTTGGAGTTCTCGCTCAACAATAGGTATAGTCAGGTCCCTTATTGTATTTTTGGAATTTCTGTTTTTGACATTTTTTGTGTTTTTGACTTTGTATTTTTTTTCAAAACTTTCAAAATTTTTCAAAATTTTTGGTATTTTTAATAATACTATACTATATACACTACAGGTGTGTCTATGATTACATTTCAGAAAATGATTTCACCATTTACACCCCCCAATGCTTAATTGATGCAATGTCCTCATTGTAAGATTAGGGTGGATGCAAATGCATGCTCTGCTTTTCACTAGCTTAGATTGGGTAATGGAATGAAGTCAAAATGAGGAGAAAAAAACTCTGTATAGATGATTTCAAGTCTGATACAAGATTAGAGTGGAAAGTCGGGCTAAGAAGTAAAATATATAACATATGTGACAATGAATGTATGCAAAAAATGCAAGGGTAGATACCTAATGCAAGGAAATGGAAAACAAGAAAGGTGAAAATAGCTATGTACAAAGGATATGTTGCTAAGTTTTACGCCTTCAACTAGGTGTAAACCTAGTAGAAGTTGTCAAGAATGTTGGACCCAAAATATGGGTGAGAATTGACAAGTCAATGATGCTCAATGAAGGATTCAGATCAAAGTGAATAGAGTAGGAGTTTGTCAATCTCAAAGGTGAAGAATAACTCCATAGTCAATCAGAATCAGAATCAGATACTTGGTACAAGGCGTAAGTAAAGAGTGGGTATCAAATCAAAGATACTTGGCTCAAGGTCCAAGCAGACAAAATCAAATCATCTCAGAATTACTTGGCTTAAGGTCCGACTAAAGAAACAGAATATCCAGAAAAATCAACAGCTTCCACTTCTTCAAGCAATTAATGCAGGATCAAGATGAAGAAGATGAATTTGGGTTGGGAAGAGGTGATTGCTAATCTGAGTAAGGTCTGGAACGATCAGGATTGTGCAAGACTTGTGATATGTAATGTGCTTGGCCTTGGGAGGGATTAGGTTGAACATACCTCTGGGCAGGTATATTCCTAGGATTGGGTTGTGCTTGAGATGGGAGTGAATATGATTGACGGGATTCCGGCAAGTGTAATAGCTGGGCTCTTATCTCAGCTAATGCCATGTCCTGTCTCTGCTGCATAGCAATGTTTTGCTGTTGCATGTCAGCAAGAGCTTTCATGATTGTCCCCAACTGATCATCTCATGTAGGCCCAAGTTGAGAGTATTGGGTGGGCCTGGGTTGGGTATACTGGTAGGCATGCGGTGGATACCCGTATGGTTGTCGAGGTGGTGCTCGGATCAGGTTATGAAGTGGTGGTGTAGAAGGTTGTTGAAAGGTAGATCCTTGTGAATTTCCCGATCACGAGAAATTTGGATGATTCTGCCATCTAAGGTTGTAGGCTTTTGAATATGGGTCATTGTGAATGGCGTGGAGGTCCTCCAAAACTCCAGAAGGTGAAGGGAGGTTAGTGTAAGGAGAAACAATGGTTCCTCCAACCAGTGAAGGATAGGAAAAAGTATAGTCTGGTAGTGTAGGTTGTGTCATAGATAAATTGTTCACAGTTTCCCTCTCTGTGGGAAACTGAGAAGTGTGAGGTGCAGGTGACTGAGAAGAAAAAGATGAAGGTTTAGATAGGAATTTCCATATTTCATCTACTTTATTCTCTATTAGACCCACCTTATCCAGCTGACTAGCCATAATTTCTAAATCTCTTGTGCTGGATTGGGCTTCATGTACTCTTATGTGTAAGTGGGAATGAGAGGACTTTCTATTAAAAATACTTATCAAAGCATTATTAATAGAATTTTCTGCCATACCTTCAAAGAGCTCAAAAGCTACGTCCTCATCCCGACACAGGAAATTGCCTCCATATGCAACATCAACAAAGTTCCTTGTGTTATCATGGAGCCCATGATAGAAGATCTGGACCTGTTGCCAGCGTGGGACACCATGGTGGGGACATTTTCTTAAAAGCTCATGGAATCTCTCCCAAGCCTCGTGCATCTGTTCTCATGAATTTTCTGTGAAGGTGGTGATGGCACGCCTCAGGGAGTTTGTGCAACCTACAGGAAGGTACTTCATCGGGAACTTATGTTCCAAAGAAGCCCATGTCTCTATAGGTGCAGTCCGTGCTAGAGTTCTAAACCAGAAGGCAGCTTTGTCTTTAAGCAAAAAGGAGAACATTTTCATTAATAGTGTGTGTTGATCATGACCTTGCGGACCTAAAGTTTGAGCAAGATTTTTTAGCTCCTCTAAATGCTGAAATGGGTCCTTAGAAGCAAGATCATAGAAGTAAGGTATAAGTGTAATAAGGTTTGGCTTCAGTTCAGCAGCACAACCCGCAGTAGGATAGCATACCACAGGCATAGGAGGTGCAACTGCGGGATTATAGTAATCCCGTAGTTGAGGTCTACGAAGTTGAGGTGCCTGGGTAGCTCTAGGTTGAGGTTGAGGGTTCGCTAAAAGATTCACAGCTTGAGTAAGTTGTTGCACCTATTGGGTTAGGGCATTCATTTGAAGTTGTGTTTCAAACAAGTGTTGTAGACCAGGTATGGGACCTTTCTCCGGTGGTGGTTGGTTAGGAAAGTTAGGGTATGGAGGAGGTTGGAACCTATGGTTTGGTGGTGGAGGATGATGTGTAAAGAGATGTGGAGGAAGTTTTTCGAAATCCTCGAATTGTGCAGAATTGTTGTCATCCTTTGGATGAATGGAATGATGAATGGGAGTTTGAGGCCTAGGAGTTATAGGATTGGATGTGGAAGGCATTGAAGTGGAAGCTTGGGCATCAGCACCCAAAGGAGGGACTAATTCTAGGTTTTGGGATCTACCTTCCATTGAGTCAGTTTTTGAAAAATGAATTTTGAAATCAATTACAACTCAAGAGAAAGTATCAATCTCTCAATCAATCTCAATAAAACCAGAAATCCCAATATCAATCTCACCAATCAAAAAGCGAATCAAACAAGCAAGCGGGAAATCCGAATTTTTTTCCTAGGGTCTGCTATGAGAAAAGTAGCAGTATGCAAACAACTGTTTCTATACAATTGTATGTGTCTTACAAAAACCTAACAAGGTCTAGGCCTCTAAAATCCACCCGGAATCTAGATAAGACTGGCATGCGAATCCAGATCCTATGGTTGCTAAAGAAGATGAGATAGAAACCCATGTGTTTGTGATCTTAAGTGATCATGTAGTGTGTACATGATAATCAATCAACAGATATCAATGAAAACTCCAACTGGGTTTCAAATAGATTTTTATGTCTCCTTTTGAAATTGATTCGGGTATTTAGAAGAAGTTTTCTATGCGGCTCGTTTCGCTTTTTAATTTGTTTCAAACAAAAGATGGTCATTTTAATTTTAAGTCAAATGCAGAGATGGCAGGAGCTTAGAAAGGATAGAAATGTGTACCTAACTCTAGCAATTCTACAAGTGATGAAATTTGACTGAACTGAAATGCAACAGGAAAAATGCAACCTAAGTATGGCTGCCTAGCATATGCTGCTACTAAATAAGGGATTAGATATTTTTTTGTATTTTTGATTTTATAATTTTTTTGGATTCAATAAACAAAAACAAATTAAAGAAATTGATACGGAAAATCGAGTTGATAAGAGATGAGTAGAGAGATATAGAGAGTCTAGATAGTCCAAGTTATACAAGATTGTGTGAGAACAAGCTCTCACAACTTATGCCTAACAAAAATAATCCTACTAATATACCTAAATCTAAACTACCACTAAGCTAATCTAATAAAGCAGGAAATGCAGCTCTTGCAGGAAAAACTCCTCCGAGAAGTTGAGTCTGAAGCGCAACGAATCTGCCAAGAAGAGGACACTACTACTCCTCAAGTGGTGAAAAAACAACAAATGATTAGTAAGGTAATTGTATACAAAACAAATAAAAAACTATAATGAATAAAAGAATCTATATACAATAAAGAATATGAATGAAAGAATGATTATTTACAAACAAATCAAAAATATTTACAAATGAAGAATAAAAGAAAAGTTTTGGCGAATAGAGAGTTGTCTCTCCGGAAACAACGTCGAAAATAATCGATGAATTGCGACAATTGTCAAATAATCACAATAACGTGCTATTGTCAGGTTTTTGTTTAAGCCAAGCACCGTTCGCCTGGATGCTGCGTTACATTAGATGAGTTAGTTATTCGAATTCATTCGAAATATGAGTGAAGCGAATATTAAGTGAAATTCGAATTCGAATAACTAACGAACACTCGCAATTAACTCGTGAAATGAAATGAAGCGAGTTTACCCTTGGCTAGGGTAAACGAGTGGAATGAAATGTGAACGAGTTAATTGCGTATCTCCTATAATAGTAATACACGTGTGCGCATGCACGCGGGTAGTACGTATTATAGGTAAAGAGTTAAATAGGATGCTGCGTTAGTTTTTATTTTATTAGTCCTTTATAACTCCGATGCTCAGAAGACGAAGCCCAAGCTCCCCCGTTTGCTTGGGAGAGCCTCCTTAATACCCCTTATATACACCTCATAGACCGAGCTTGAGTAATTGGCAGGATAACCGTAATGAAAGCTGACTCCGGTTAGGGGAAGCTGGGAATGGAGGTTAGACCACAGTTACGAAGTATCGCAATTAAGTATCGATACGAGTGCAACGAGGGGATGCCCTGGCCGGGTAGCCTGGAGTGGAACGAAGAGCGGAACGGAGTACGAGACTTGAAGTAGAGTACGTAGTGGAGCAGTAGCGATACTTAATTGGGTAAGAAGATGCACGTACGCGTACGCGAGGCTCGGAGGCATCTTTCATGAGATGCCGTTCCCCTAATAATACTTAGGTTAAGTAATAATGATTAAAGACATGGAGTTAGCAGAGGGAGGGCAGTGCCCAACCGGGAAGCTCTTTGTTAGATTAGTTATTAGTCATATCTTAGTTATTAGCTAAGCTAAGGAGTTAATGAGTGATACCCTGGCCAGGTAGCACGAGTTAACGATCCCTCTATATGATACTCTTCTTTTTTAATAATATTATTAGATAAGGAAGGAGTGGAACGAGTTATTTTTCCCTGGCAATGGCGCCAAAAATATGATTGTCGACTTTTGATTCTCATTAAAAACATTTTTTAATGTGTTATTGTTGTAATATAGATGTCACAAATGCAAACCGATGTCGCGTCAATTTTATTTATTTACTATTTTTACTAGTTTGTTTCCAAGTCATTCACTGGGAGGCAGTTATTGATATACATTACTCTCTAAGTCCAAAAATGTTCTTTTATTCCAAAAATGTTGATTTTATTTACAAAATAAATGAATGAATCAAATAATGAATGAATGGGTTAATTATTTACAAAAGAATCAGTTAATACGCATCACAATGCCTAAAACATATGTATAATAAACAGGCAAAAAAAACTAGGTACTACTACAATATGTTAGTTATATACAATTAATATAAGTAATGCCTAAGTATAGGTACAAAAATGTCTAATAATATCTACTATACTAAATCATAATAACATACTAATATCTATAGTAACGTATATTATATATATATTTTTTGAAACAAAAAGGAAAGCTATCATCTTACGATAACAATTCGGAGAGGTATATTATATAAACAAGAGGAATTACAAAACAGATCCCCACGTATGTATGAGGGACCAGCACTCTCTTACAATTTTTTCACAACACACCGATCTCTCCTGAAAAAGCCTCTCATTTCTCGCCTTCCACACACACCAGAGAGTGACAGCCATATGCACATGTGGCTTCTCTCTCACACCAAACCCATGCCAGATGGAATCCCATGTTGGTAGTGGCTCCTGGCAAGTCCTCCTCCAAATAACATCAGTGACCGGGCAAGATGAGAAGATGTGGTTCACATTGTCAGTGTGCATACCACATAAATAACATTCATGACGAGCAGCTCCCATCCTCCTGTGTCGTAGATCACCTGTAATCAAACCATCTCTCCGACACAACCAAAGAAATATTTGTACCTTAAGGGGGATTTTCAGGAGCCAAATTTTCTTGTCAATGAAATCGCAACTCCACCCTCTTCCATTTTCCATGATTCTATTGTAACCACACTGCACAGTGTAGAGCCCCTCCCAGATGTATTTGTCCTCCACTTCAAGCCTTGGCCTAAAGCTTTCAAGATCTGAGAGCAAATTCCTTTTTTCATCCCACAGCCGGGTGCCCCTTTTGGTGGATTCTTCTTCATTCAAATTCCAGCAGCAGCTATTGCTAGACCAGAATCTGCTAACAGTTCCCTCCTTATTAAATGTTGTAGCAAAGGCCCTTGGATAGACCTCCTTCAGAACACCCAGCAGGGACCAACCTTCCTTCCAGAAGCTGAAGGTCCTGCCATCCCCAAGAGTCGGCTGCAGCAGATGCAGGTTATCAGCCAAAGCTCTGATCACTGAATTCCAGAAGGGAGAGGGTCTGCTGGGCTGCAGCCTAGAGAGCATGCTATTTGAAGCTCCATAACTGTCCCTGATCAAGGCAATCCAAGGTTTCAACTCTCCTTGCAAGAGCTTAGTTGCCCACTTAAGCAATAAAGCATCATTGAACTGTTTCAGAGATTTAATCCCAAGTCCTCCCCTGTCCTTAGGTTGGCAAATCTGTTCCCACTTTAGTGGCTGCAAAAATCTGCCCTCATGCTTGGCTCCCCTCCAAAAGAACCTTTTTCTCAATACATCCAACTGTTTCCATATGGACTTAGGGGCTTTAAAGATGGAAAAGTAGAAAACAGGGATAGAGGTGATCATTGAGTTGAGCAAAATGAGTCTTCCACCCTTTGAAAGAAAGCTATTATGCCATCCATCTAGCTTCACTGAAATTTTATCAAAGAGACAAATCCAATCTTTTTTCTTCATTCTAGAACATCTCAGTGGCAGCCCCAAATATTTGATAGGAAGGCTGATGCGAGGGGTCCCCAAAACAGCAGCAATATCACTTTGCTCAGCCTCAGGTAAGCCAAAACATACCAAACTTGACTTTTCTCTGTTCAGCCTAAGGCCTGAAAGCTCTCCAATGATGTTGACCATATGACACAAAGCTAGTGCTTCATCCATAGATCCTTCCACAAAAAAAATCGTATCATCCGCATACTGAAGTATAGGAGCCAAAGTACTCCTGCAAGAAAAGGAATATCCTCTAATAAGACCTGCTTCAGCAAGTTTACAAGAATACCAGGCCAAGTTGTCAACTGCCAGGTTGAAAACCAAAGGTGCCAGAGGACATTCTTGTCTGATCCCACATTGGGGCTGAATCCAAGCACCACAGGGTTTCCCATTTATCAAAGAAGTGAAAGAGGCAGTCGTGATACACCTTTTCACCCATTGAATCCAAACAGGGGGAAAACCTCTTCTTTTAAGTACCTCCCAAAGATAGGGCCAACTGATGGAGTCATAAGCTTTGTGGAAGTCAACCTTCCATAAAAAAGCCTTACACTTCCTCTTGTGCCAACCACAAACCATCTCCTGGGCCATGATAAAAGACTCATGTAGAGATCTATCAGGAAGGAAGGAAGGCTGATTGAATAGGGTGGATCAGCTCTTGCAAAATAGGCCTCAATCTATTGGCCAAGACCTTGCTAATCACCAAATAAATAGAGTTAGAGAGGGCAATTGGTCTGAATTCCTGAAACGATTCAACTCCCGGAGTCTTTTGCAAAAGAAATAGAAAGGATCTATTGATTCTTTCAAAGCCAAAGTTACCAATCTCAAATTTTCTGATCACCTCCATCACCTTAGTGCCCACAATATCCCACAACTCTTTGTAGAAGAAAACTTGAATTCCATCAGGACCCGATGAACCTTCACAGTTGAGATCCTTGATGGCCTTCAAGACTTTAACTTCAGATACACTAGCAGTCAGGCTGGACCCCTGATTCTCAGTGATTCTGGGAATGTCACTTGCTGCCATCCTCCAACAGCACCTACTAGTAGATCTTGAAGACTCCTTGAAGTACCTGACAGCCTTAGCTCTGATATCAGAGATGGAGGCAATTCTCTGGCCATCTTTAACAATAGAGGAAATCGTATTGATTCTTCTCCGAGAGTTGGCAACAAAATGGAAGAACTTAGAGTTTGCATCCCCCTCTTTTAACCACAGCTGTCTTGACCGTTCCCTCCAATCCATCTCCAGCTTCAGGTCTTCTTCAGCCACCACCCCCTGCCATTTCTTTCTATCAAGGATATCCTACTCAGACAACCGATCATTATCTTCCTTGGAATCCAATTCCAGAACCTTCATCAAGGCATCTCTGCGTCTCTGATGCCTTAAGACAGAAACAACATCACCATATTCCTTTAATATCACTCTCATAGCCAAAATTTTGGAAGCCAACTTGAAGGTAGCCGTGCCCTCAACCTGCTGAGCCCTCCACCAACCTGCAAGCATTTCTCTGAAGCTCGGTTCCCTCAGCCATGACTTCCAGAATTTGAAGTAAGATCCATCCAACACCTGTTCCCCATTGTCCCAGACCAGGGGAGTGTGATCAAAGAAGGGACGTTCAAGGCCACAGACAAAGGATAATTGGAAAAGGTCCAGCAGCTCAGCATTGCCAAAGAAACTATCAATCTTGGACATGAGCCCATTACCATTCCTCCAAGTGAATTCAGAGCCCAAGGAGGGGAATTCACTCAAGCCTAAAGCTTGGACCATCAACTGGAAGCCAGTGGCAGCACTATCCACCACCCCACTAGATCTGTCACTTCCCACCAACACACAATTGAAATCCCCTCCCACAAGCCAGACAGCCCCATTCACAAAATCCGCAGCTAAATTCCAATCCTCCCAAAGCTCATGTCTTCTTCTAGGATCACTGGGACCATACACACCTGTCACAAAGAAGTCACTGCCCCCCTGGTCTCTTTTGAACCTACAAGTCAGTAAGTGACTAGCCAAAGATGCCTCCTCCAATTGCAGCACATGCTTCTCCCACCAGATGGCAATACCCCCAGATCTGCCACTTGAGTTGATCATCACAATGTCATTAGTAAGACCTGCTTTCATCTCTACCCAAGCCCTGTCAGACTCACTATCAATATGTGTCTCTTGGAGGATGGCACAATCAATCTCCCATTCCCGCAAATATCTAAGCAAAGAAGCCCTTCGACTTCTATCGCGCAGTTCACGCACATTCCAAGTAAGAATCCTCATTTAGCCGTCTGATCAGTCCCCTTCTTCGCAGCAGAGACTTTGCTAACCTTCATCACAGCTGCAATGGCACACTCATCAACTTTTTGTGTAGAGTTATGCCTTCTTAGCCTCATCTTGTAGGGAGGTCTCCCTAGACCAGAGGTGGAAGGAGTCTTAGACTCCAATTGCAGACTGTTCTCACGCTTTTTGTGCAGGTTTAAAGTATATCACGTTGTAGTATAGCCAACAAAGCATTCAAACAAATAGAGAATTTTATTACTCGAAAATCGGGGTATCCGAGGTCGAACACAGGGAGCAAATGAAATTTACTACTAATCAAAATGTAATTGAATACTCTAATTTACTCAAAATGTTAATTCAAATATGAATGTATGCCATTAAAAGTAATTATGACAAAAAATATGAAATTGGACGTCTGATCTGGTGATCAGACGTCTTAAAAGTATTTTCCCCTTTTTCTTCTTCTGATCTTCTTTCTCTTCTTTGCTTGCGAAGGCTTCTTCTTCCTGCCTTTGTATCTTTTCTCTTGTTTCTTCTCCTGCCTTGCCTTCCTTCTTTCTTCTTCTTCTGATCTTTGCTGTCTTCACTTGACCTTTCTTTCGTTCTCTGGCTTGCTCCTGCCTTGCTCTTCCTTCTTCTCCTGCGAAGGCTTCTTTCCTCTTCTTCTTCTCTGCCTTGGTCTCTCCTTCGCTCAGTTTCTTCTTCTGCTTCTTCTCTTCTCCTTGCGACTAAGTCTCTCCACGCTCAGTCTGCCTGCACAGGAGCAAAACCTACCCATTTCCCTCTACCCGTGCGTCTTTCTCTCTCAACAATTCACTCAGGGACGCTCTCCCAGAGCCACACGGATATTCGGGTCGGAGCGTACCCGGGACCAGGCGCACCTGCAGGTGGTGTGATGCGCGAGGAGTGCTCAAGGATTGGGTCGGTCGGATCCCGCCAGATCCGCGTGGTCAAGCCGCGGATGAGGCGTGCGTGGGGGCAAGTGAGGGACCTCACCCCTGTGCTTACGGAGGCGTTAAGGTAATTTCACAAATTCAATTTATGTCACAGCAGCGCCTCGTCTCTCCATGATGTGGGACCAAAGATTCTGCCCTGATTTCGCACGCGCCCGCAGACTCGCGTGCCATCCTCACAGCTGCTGGCTCTGCTTGCGCTCCTTGCTGGACCAGGGCACTTCGCGACACTCGCACGACTACGCAGCACCTGTAGCCTGGGAGCCCTGGCGCCTGGAGCTGCTACGGAGCTTCTTCAAATGTCGTCCATGGCGGCAGGAGCATCAACATTGTCAGACACAAAACGAGCCTCTCGACCCAATCAGACCAGCTAGAGACCTTCGCCATAGCACGGCGAAGGCGGTGGACGGTGCTGCAGGCCGCAAGTTGGCCTAGGCATGCGTGCCTAGGTCAACCTGTGGCCGGATGTGTGGGGTTGTTCGGTGGGTTATTGTGGAGGTCTGGAGTGGCAGTGGAGGGGTGGAATGAGTTCCTGGTGGTGAGGCGGAGCTCACGAGGGGGTTGGCGAGCCGTGTGGAGGGGCGAAGTGGTGTGGGCAGCTCGCCGGAGGTCGGTCGGAGGCGAGGAAGATGGAGGTGTTCAGGCACTGTCGGGGGGTAAGTAGATAAAATAGCAAGGGAAAAAGAGAGAGGGGAATGTGGAGAAGGTATTTGGCCTAACTACAGGGATGAAGGGGGACGGAGAGGCGAACAGCAGTACCTGCTGTTGCCGGAGAAGATGCTGCCCAGTGGGGGAGAACGGCGGCGACGACGGGGCTGAGGCGGCGTGCGCGGGTGCTGCGCGACGCGGAGGAGAGTCAGGAAGCTAACTCTGCCACTGGTTTTGTGGCAGAGCGAAGAGGGAGGGGAGGGGGGCTCGCTGGAGCTTGCTGGGAAATTTGGCTGGGCAGGAGGAGATAAATTGGACTGGAAACTCGACCAACTCAAGCTGAGGATGAGCGGCCGGAGGTGTGGGTTCTTATATAGGCACTGGGCCAGTCGTTCAAGGCGTGGAAGGCACGCAATCGTCTGAGGTCGGTCGCCGGAGATGGAAAGAGTTTAGATACCCAAATCCCTCGTGCGTTCGCACGAGAGATTGGGTTCACACCAGGGATCAAGATTGGCCTCAGATGGAAGGGAATTCCTCAGAGAATCTCCCTTCCATTTCTAGGAGGGGATCTCTGAGGAATCAGAGAGGATTCCCTCTCAAATCCTCGTCGGAGCAGGATTCTGCCCTAATAATGGCGGCAGGACCTGATTTCAAAGGTGGCGAGGAAGTTAGGGGGCTTTCTATTATGCTTTTCAAAAGATAGGGACCAAATTGTGATTTGGGAGTACTAAATTGCAAAGTAGGTCAAGATGACCTCCCTTTAGGTCCAAATTTTGGTAAAAACCTAATTTTGACCTAAGGAATCCAATGGTGAAGTTGGATTTTAGGTTTGACCTCGTTTGACTGGATATTTTGCGTAAAAACCCAAATTAGGTTAATTGATGAACTAGGACCCTAATCTAGGTCAAACTGGGTTCCAAAGGCCAACTTAAGTGTTCTAAACCCTAGGGGATATTTTTCCATGATTTTTAGAGGATTTAATTGATTTTTATTCTGACCGGAACCTTGTTAATTTATGCGGGTCTGTTTTAGGGTTACCAAGTGTCATTTAATTCTTAGATTGCACATAAACCCATTTCTGATTGACTCAACCTACTTTTTATCTCATTTAGACCATTTGACCTATGTTTTGCCTCTGAGAAATCCCATTTATGTACTGCAATGGTAAAATTACAGTTTTAACCTTTATTTCATGTTTTCTTCTCAGAGCACTTGTTCTTTTAGTTAAGCCTTCTTCTAGGTTATGTAGGAGCTTTTATCTTCTTTATTGGGTCAAAATGAGCTAGTTATGGCTCATGATGAGGCTCTCATCACAGACCACCAACCGCAGGAGGACTACATTGCATATCTAAGGAAATCACAGGGGGATTTTCCATATCAGAGACAACTGGAGCATTGGTGAGGGGAGTCACACCTTTCAAGTCCTCAGCCACAGCCTCATTCAGCAATGTTACCTCCTCCCCTTCCTTCACCACCACTGCAGAGTCATCTTGGATCAGAGGTGCCCCACCCCCATCCTCCAGAGTTTTAGACATCACCTCCTCTACCCTCAAGCTCCCCACCCCATCTTCCAGATCCACAATTTTATTGGGCGCGGCCAACATCTCCTGACTTGCACAATTTCTTAGTATAGAGCCTACTTTGGCTTGCAGCACCTCAGCATATGAAGGGGGGTGATGACTTGACTCCACACCCCTGTTAGCCACATGAAAATTCAAGAGTAGCATCCAAGAGCTTCCCCCACACTGGAGAATCAGTTTATCTGGAACAGATCCAGCCCTGAAGACATCCACCCTTACCTTTAGAACACTAGCATCTCCTTCAGTCAGACCAATTTCAGCATCCTTTACCACAGATGCAAACCCAGCAATCATATCTTCCACCACCACCCTAGACCTCAGGTGCAGAGGCAGACCTTTGATTTCAAGAAAACCTGATTTAGGGGCAACTCTTTGAGGTGGTCGCTCAGACAAGGATCCATCAAAGGGGGATACCAGACGCCACAACACTGTCAATCCACACAGATTACTGGACCGAAAACATAGCTGTTCAACGTCCACCACCCCCAAATTAAAGAGCACAAACCACGAAGGGGAGAGAACCGCAAGTTTCCAAACATCAGTCGAGAGGGAAAGAGAATTTACTAGTTGACGAGCTTTCTCCATAGATAGAGTGCCCAACCTCACTTCAACAATCAAGGCCCCTCGCAAAACCAGTTCTACCACCTTAACGTCCTCACTCAATGGAATCTCCACATCCAGGGTGTGCCCCCCGAAAGTTGGCGGGGGAGGTGGAAGAGGCTGCTGTGCTTCACCCTTAGGTTTCCACGGTTCAATGCGCATCCTGCGCCCAGATCCACCACGAGCTGCCAAGCAGGAGTCACGCTTGTGGCCATAGCCCCTGCAGGCCAAGCACAGCACTGGTCGGCGGCACATCGCCGCCAAGTGCCCACGGTGCCGACATCTAAAGCAGACCACCTCCCTATGGTTCTATGACCACCCAGCATGAGACCCCCTCTTGTCCATCACCCCAACTCCATCAGACGCCTGGGTCCCTCGCTCTTTTCTTCTCCAAGACCGTGAGTGCCATATTGACCATCCATCAAAGTTGGCGGCATGCCCGTCAGGCCACCTCGGGTGGCCAGCCATCATCATCAGAGCTTCCTGCCCAAATGAGAATTCAAAATCGCCGGAGCTCAAATTTTGAACCCACCTCAACATATATGATATATATAGTAACATAAATAAGCATCGTTAATGCCTTAGTAAAACATTTACGTAACATAAGGCAAAATAACTATCTATACTGACATATATAGCTATATACAATGACAAATGAATCTTTCACTAAAGCTCTAGTTATTTAAGAGCTCAACCAAGTACTTATTACTATATACATATACATATCACAGTATATGTATACATACTTATAATTACTTATTTACATTATATATACATATATTATTATACTATACACTTATACGATATATGTATATAGTATACATATATATTCAAGCACACATGCAAACACAACTCAATACTGTCTAACATGTAGCCATTTCACGGCTAACTCATTTCTTCTCTGTCTCAATACTTAGATTTTTTTTAGGGCCTCTCTCATTCGAACCGATTCAACTACTCAATTAGACAAAAATTAGGTTTTTTTTATTGGTGAATCGACTTTCGTGGGATACATAGCACCCATATAGGTAGGACTAGGCCACTACTAAACCCGATTTTAGTTGAATTATTGTGCATTTAATCTAGTTTCAAGCCCAATATTGGGCCCACACATGCCCAGCTACAGTGCTTGGCCCCTGGCCCACCACTGTCAATATGCTTAGATACACTCGTATATATGCTCATGGGAATGGGACATCATGGTATGGCATGTGTGTGCTCGACACATGTCGACTAAAGAGGCTATGGGATGAGTTCATTATATACTGCTACGCCGAGCCTTCATCTAACGATGTAGGACTATCTTGCGATGCCAAATTGGCATGGCAAGTGCTCGGCTGCATACTGATTTGTTGTGTTTGGCCCTCGATTTGAGGGCCATAATTTATTTTAAATTAAAAATAAATTAGAGAGTTACAAAGCCTTCATATAGGATTACCTAATTGTACAATTTATTTACAAAATAAGTTATTTAATTATATAATAAAATTAGCTAAAGTTTACCATTTATACATGTTAAGTTAGATGTTAATTACTTAATTAAAGTATAAATTAGTTAAGTAATAGTACAAGTGACCTTATACAGGGTTTACATACATAATAAATTATTTATTACATATTTTTATTACATTTTATAAACTTTATTTTAATTTATATACAATTAAAAATTGGTTTAAGTTAGTTTTACATATAAATAATTTATAAATACTATAATACAGTATAAATACAATATAAATAAGTTCAAAATATTTAATATATCATTATACAAATATACATTATGACTTACCTCAGTATTAGATTAAAGTACTAATTTATTTTATTTTAAGTTAATAAATTACCTAATTAACTTACTAAATTAATTATTTACTTTAAATACTTAATTAAATTAAATTACAGGTACTGTATAGTACATAATACATATATAAATACCTATGTATAGTATGAGATATAAATATGTACATATAGATAGGTTTATATAATTACTTAGTTTATTACATATTTAAGTTAATATAAATTAATAGGTAGTTATTTAATAAGATTATATATACAATAAGTTATTCTAAATACTTAATTTAATATGTAGAATACATATATAAGTTATATATAGATATTTTGTACACATTGTATACTATATACATATAGCTTAGGTTTAAATTATTATATACAAGTATATACATAGTACATAGGGTATTTGGGTATTTTTAGGGTTTTCTTGATTTTTATGACTTTTATATATATAGTAGAAGTAGGAGATGAGAGAGAAAGAGTGAGATGAGAGAGATAGAATTCTTTTTGGTTTTTTCAATTTTGGTCTTTTATTAAATTCCGAGGTATACTTAACCGTTGGCTGGTATATTCTACTAAGTCGGGTATTCAGAATACCTTGAAACTTTGTACACACCTAGAAAAATATCTAATCCTACTCAAGACACCTTTATTTTAATTTTTTGTGATTTTTTTAAATATTTTTATTTATTTACAAGTGAAGCTCAACTTAGGCCTAAATGGATTTGAAGCCAAGCAACCTAAGGCCTAAAAGGAGTTCTATGTGCTGATTATAGGGTGTAAACACTTAGAAACATTCAACACACAGTATGAAACATGTTTGACTCTTAAACATGATTTTTGCTTTGATTTCATTAAAATTCTAATTTAAACAATTACAATCAATATAAGTAGTTGTCAAAAGAATTTAACCTAAGATTACAAACACTCAAAATCAAATTAAAATCCATTTCAAGTACATTTCAAGTACAAATCTATTCTACAAATATACACAAGTTAGCTTCCTTAATTCGCAAAATCCCAACTCAATTCCCAACTCAGATAAGCCAAAACAGTGGTTGAACAAACCCAGCAACTGCTGCTGCTATCTCATCTGTCAGTAGCATAGAGCTGCTTCAATTTCCCTTTCAAATTAGACATTTCTCCTGGTACCCAGATGTCTTAAATTCCAGATGTAGCCACTGCTACTATTTCAGCAACTACTTGGCCATGAAACCAACAGCTGGAAGCTGCTGCTGCAGTTGTTGTGATTCCCAGTAGCCAATGCTGCTGTGTTGAATAGGAGAGACTTAGGATCTAGAAAATCATATCTAAATGCTAATCATCATAGAAAAAAAAGTAATCAACAAAACCCTTGAAATCAGAGGTTCAATCCTTAGAGAAAAGCTCAAGATCAGATCAATCAAACAACAATTGCTGCTACTGAATTGGTTTAGATCAAACATCTAATTCAATGAAATTCAATCTTAATCCATGAAAACACTCTCAGAAGGACCAAAAATAGCTCAAATCAACTTTAGATCTTCATTTAAAGCTCTTTAAACCTCTGATAAGCATAATTTTCTAGATTGAATATTGTTTAGATCAAAAACCCATGTTGCCCTGATTTGGGTTTTTAATGTGATTTGATTTCTGAATAAATCATCTGATCTATTTAAACACCATTGTTTGGTGTTCAAGATGATCTAGTGATTAACACAAAATCATTTGGGTCATCATTTAACCTCAAATCAGTATCACTGATTATCCCTGGTCAAACTATCCAAAACAAGGCTTAAATTAAGTGCATGCTCATCCACAAACTGAAAACCAAATCCAAAACCTTGGATTCATTGTATTACACCTAATTTAGCGATAAAACCTCGAATTGCTTGATTAAACTCGAATAAAACCAAATTGACTCTAAATCACGAGATTGGGAGTGAAACACAAATTTGAAAGAAATTGAGCAAATCAAAACAATCAAATCAGATCGGGGGGTCTTTGTGAGTTTATGGAATGAATGGAAAAACCCCCATGTGGATTTTTGGTGCAAATTCAGATCTAAAAGCCTTCAGATCTAAATTTGACCTGAATGGAGGGGTGAACAATGAATAAAATGCGAGGAAAAGTTAGAAACGAATTGCGATGTATAGGGAAAGTTGTATGAGTCAAAATGAAGTTGGAAAAAAACTTTTTGATCTGAATTGATTAAAGAGGGCGAAATCAAATCTAGGCTACTCTACTCCTACCCTACACTAAATCATCAGTGAATTTGATTTTTGATCTACTCCTAGCTAATTTAATTACACTAATTGCTAATCTAAGCTACTCTAGAAAGTAGGAAATTCTAATCTAATAAGACAAACGGGACCTGTGGATCCAAAGTCAGTGGCTGAGGAGGAAGGGTGGGAGGTTTCCAGCGAGTAAAGAACCCACAAGAGGAGCACCAGGGTTGTCTTCTAGTGTTATGAGATCCAGCTTGACAAGGAGAAATTGAGGAAGGAAAAAACCACTCCTCTATCACAGGTGCGGCAAGTGAACTCGTAAGAAGTTGTTGGAGAGGATGAAGGGATCGCCTCAAGAAAGTAGGAGGGGAGGTCGATTGTCGTGCACACAAGCTAGGCAGCTGCTTAAGTAGACAAATCAGTGAATCCAAACACCATGAGGGTGAGATTAAGTGATTAGGTTATGGGCAATGGAGATGGAGAGAAAGGAGTACGTGAAGCTCAAATCCAAATATCAACCGTTGGATGAGATCTGGAGGGAATGGTGATTACACGAGCAAAGTCACCGAAGGTCCGATTAGGATCGGCCATTGGATAAAGAGATCACAGGATTGACGGCTAGGATTGGAGATGTTCTTGCGTGAACAGTGCACTTGCTACCCTCAGGTCTATTAGTGAATTTGCGCTGAAGGCCAAATGGGCGAAGGGGTAGAAGAATTGCAGCAAGACCCATATGTGGCGAGAACACATGCAGTGCAATCCCTAATCGTTTGAAAATGAGTCCTTGGCAGCTTACAAACAGGTCCTTAGATGATTTTTATGTGAAGAAAATGTTATGACCGAGGACCTAGATGTAAAACTCTAAATGCAAGGTCCTAATGTTGTCAAAATGCAACCAAGTTTTTATTGAAGCTTAATTGAACACTTAGGAAGTTGATTTCACTTTTAATTTGAACTTTTGAACCCAAACATGTGTTCAATTTAAATTTGGATCATCAATTTATATTTTTGAATGGAATATCTCATTTTATGACCTAATTTGGCATTTTTAACACAAATTTGGAGTTTTAGGTCATTTATGTTATTTCTCGCACTTAACCCATTTCATGTGTTAATTATGTAGTGTTTAACCTAATTTCTAGCCTAACTTGAGCATTTTAGTTATAATGAGCCACACCTCTTCACAAATCAAACAAAAGATTAAACACAAAGTTGATCCTAATACCAAAAGAAAATAGAAATGACCCATTGTAGAAAACCACTTCAAAATCAAATGATCCATTCTAGGCTAATTTCATAAAGCAGTAGCTACTTGAATTTTATTTTTGTCTGCCACTAAAATCTAAGAAAAAATCCCGAAGTCACTATTCTAGTTGGATTTAGGATTGCTTGTGGATAGAGTAGGTCAAGGACACTAACCTTTAGTGAGTTTTTAATCAGATGGATGGCCAAGGGAGATTAAGGTTTACGAACTAGGACTTCTCAGGTCAACGTGTGAACTTGGCATCTGCATTGAAGCAATTACTAGAGGCCCCCTTCTCCCAAGATTCCATTACACATCATCAGATCGCCTTCCTAAAAATGAGTGGATACCAAGGTAGGAGTCTAATCACAGAACCTGAAATGGCTACCCTATCTGCATGTGATCAGATGGCCACATGCCATCCAAAAAATATCATATGGCTTGAAATCAATGAGACATACAGAAAACAAAACCCTACAAGAATATAGACAAAAAAACTATTAGAGTTTAAAATAATATTGATCCGAGAATGATAACTAATGAGAAGAAGGTACAATTCACATATACTAATGTCAAAAAAGGGTTCAGAAACACTTCACTAGAACACACAAACACTTCACCAACAAAAGTAATATAGCCACATGTACACTGATATATTGAAGTAATAGGTAAAGTTAGATTAGCAAATCTCAATCAAGGGGAAATTTAAGACCACAAACCTTGGAATTCACCTCAATTTAGGGATAAGATGGGACCCATTATCTAAGAGAAACCTAACCAACCCACAGCTCAATTCCCATCTCACCCTCCTTTAACCCCATATAAATCCCATCCTTTCAATACCCAAATCCCTTCTCCTCTTAATTTCACTTTTAGTAGGTAACATGCATTAACATTCAAATATAGTTTCTCTAGGGATCTCAAGCAAACAAAATAGTATATCTTAGTTCTTTGTCATTCGAAACAAGTTGCACATTTCTATACAAATAATATAACAACCATAAATTTACTTGGAGAAGAGATTACTTGGCTTGTCATATCATATTTGCTGGAAATGTTCCCAAGACCCTCTCCTTCATGGCTAGGTGCTTGAATGTACAGTAATCATAGGACCTAATTGATCTGAATTAAGTTAGAACTTAGCATAACCGTAAAATAATTCATATACCAGCTGTATACTTTGCATCTTTACTGCTTTACCTACATATTTTTGCAATAATGCCAATTTTTTATACTGATTAGTGTATTGTGTGATTTTCAGATAATAAGAAGCTCATGAGTTAATCTAAAGTAGGATAGAGATCAGAGCTGTAGCAGAGCTGGAGCGGAAGTCTGGAATAAAGTTGTAAATAAGATAGTGTAGGAGAGGTATGCTATGTTACTTATGGAGTTTTAATGTTAGAATTAAAATCTGAAGAATATTAGGACATCCCTGTTCTTATCCCTAGCATTAGGACAACCCTATCCCTATCCCTAGTTTCTAGGATAACCTTATCCATGTCCCTATCCCTAAGCCACCTTCCTATTAGGTTAATTTAGCCTAAAACCCAAAACATGGATAGTGTTATCCATGCCCTTATCCATACTATCCCAACTCTTATCTCCCTCCCGGGATACCCTTACCCCTAAACCTCAATTTCCCCACTTTAGCCAAACCCTGGATAACACTATCCAGATTCATACTATCACTATCCTTGTACCCAACCCTCTTATCCCTAATCCAATTCCTACCTTAGAATCCCATTTAGGTCCTTTGATATCCCAATTAGCTCAATTGGAGGCAATTGGGTCAACCCTGTTCTAATTAGGTCTAATTGAACCTAATTAGGCTAACCCTAATCTAATTAGGCTCAAACTAGTTTAATTAGACTCAACCCAAATCCAATCACTTAGCCTACATCCAATTGGGTGCATCCCTACTTGATTGGGTGCACCTGAATCCAATTGGGTCTACCCAGGTTCCAATTGAGCCATCTCTACCAATTCAAGTTTAATTAGGCTTAGTAGAGCCTAATTAGGGTTAGACTTGAATCTGCTTGATTCAAATCAACCCAAGCAAGTCCAATTGGCTAACCCATTACTTAGCTAAGAACCTAATTAGGTTCTAACCAAGCCCAATTGATTCGGATCAAGTCAACAATTGAGCTCAATTCTCAACCAGTACAAGTCTAATTGGACTCAATCAGAGTCCAATTGACTCACACCTAGTCTCATTGGGAACTCTCCCAATTACACATAGATTGACCCAATTAAACTTGGCTAAGTTTATTTGGATCAATCACTTTAGCCATAGGTTGAGTAAACCTATTTTTAGAAACCTAATTAGACCTATTGCTTGGAACCACTTAGGACCTACTTAGACATGGACCAAGTGGTCCACTTGACCACTTACCCACGGCTACACACACCCACACATTCACACACACGCACACAAACCAACACACACTTGGTGCCACCTTTGAATGCCAAAAATAGAAAACCCACTTAGTCCATTCTTAGATCCACAAATTATGGATCTAAGAAACCACTCCCCATGCCATGTTGACGCCACCTTGGACGTCTTCTAGAGAATTCCACACTTCTCTAGATGAGCCACCTCCAAGTCTATAAAAGACCCCCCTTGGATGGCCATAGACCCATCTCTTGGATCTCCATCTTCACGCCAACACCATCTTCCTCCACAAACTCCATTCCTCCAAGGTTCACCTCCACATCCAAGGGCCAAGAGAGATACTCCACCACCTTCATTAAGAGGCCATCCACTCACCATGGCCATCCCTCCTTCCCTCCTACCACCTCAAGCCACACACGGCCACTAAAGACCCACCTCTGGTTTCCGATTTTTCTTGTAGCTAAAGTTCTTCACTTTTTAATTCTTGCATTAATTTTCTATTAGTAGCATAGCCATAACTACCTCAACGTGCATGTGTAATCTCTCGAGATCCACACGTGTATCGGATTTTCTGTTAGCATAATTAGATTTCTATTCCATCTCAAAGGCATTACTCTGGAACCAGATACAATGACTTGATCATTTGAGGAAATAAAGTAGCCTGTTTTCACTATCATCTATCTATTATTTTGTTGCAAATAACATTGTTGATTCCAGAAGATGTTGAAGCTCTAACGATAAACGCTTTTTCTGTTAATCGCCATCACGTAATAGTAGTGCACACCAAAACATACACTTTCACCTTTGTGATATTCCTGACACATGCACACATTTCACCAGTGAATAACACAACTAGTGAATCTTATTTACGCATTCTTGACACCGGAATACGATTTTGAGAGAGTTGAGAGAGAAGAGAATGGAAAAGAAATCAAAATCAAAGTCGCCATATTTCGCCTCCTTGAGTTCGACTGGGACTCACATCTCGTTATAAATATTTTGTTGAATTGGATTTCACAGCTATACTACGACACTTTTAACGAAATCTGTGATATATGATTCTAACAGTGCTCCAAGCTCTCACGTGTCTGAAATAAAGTTCCATCTTGGAAATGGTCCAACAAGGATATATGTAATTGACCATTACTCCCAACAAGGGGAAAAGGAAAATTATATAAGCAAGATATAGATAATTAACTAACCTGACAAAACTCAAAAAGAATGTAGCCAACACTCCAAATATCACAAGGATAACTCCAACCTAGTCCTAACACATTGAAAATAGAAGTAAAATATACAACTTGAAAAGGCCAAGAAAAATGATTATGTTAAGAAGAAAAGGAGAAATAAATGTCATTGAGTACAAAAAAGAAAATAACATGCTTAAAAGGGTACAAGATCTCCTATATGTAAGCCAACATTTATATTTATGCAAGGTCCTTTTCAAAAAATAACTTATCTAAAGTACAACTAGTTCCTAACGTTTGAAACCTAAAATCATGATATACCCCCAAGAAGTTAAGCATCCAAGTATTTGAGGAAGTCTACTAGGTATGATGGCCATAAGCAAAAAGGTAAGGAAACTATATATTAATTGTACATGGGAAAAATCAGACTATATAGTATTGTTAGAAAATGCAATTGTGTATAACATCCAAGCTGCCATTTTAACATACAAGATGCTACTATTACAACAAACTCATCATAGAAAAAAAAATAATACATATAAATATAATGGGAGAAGAATGCCAAACTATCAAAACTATAAAGTTTTAACTTCCAAGGACCCAAGAAAAAACATCTATGCTACTAGAGTCAAATAGTGGCAATCTCAGTAAAATCTAGCAAGGGAGAATGAGTATTAAAATTAGATTAGGATGAATATGACCGTATGCATAGTTTACAGACTTATTCTTAACTTGGTTGTTATATGAAAGACACTAAAGATCAGGGGATAAATTGAAAATAGGCACAAATAATGTAGGACCACAAATGCAATTCGGATCCTCAAAAATGATGTTCAACTGTTTCCTAATAGAACATGTAACTCTTTAGTTTTTTGGACCTTGCCCATGCTACAATCAAACTATGAAAATGTGGTCATAAAGTTATATAATAGGTGAAAAGTACAAACTTGAACTTCACACAAAATAACATGATACTCTAACTCAAACATTTCCAACAGATCATGCTTATGCATAAACAAAATTCTAAAATTGGGACCAAATTAGAGGATATTAAACTAGATAGGTTTTTATTATTGTAAAACTGGAGCTTTAAAGAGGTTGGGAATCAATTTCATAGTTTGAGAACTGCGAACTAACAACCATTAGAACAAACACAAAGAGATGAACTTTGAATATGATCCATGTAAATACACAAAACTCCCCCCCACCATGTGTCCTTAAACCTGACAATGGAGAGTAAAATGAACACTTCTTTCTAGGAAAACCATTTTACCTAAAATGATTTCAAGTGCTCTGTAGTGCCCTATGGAAATGAGAGAGCTAACATCTTGATTGTCAAAGGTAGTATTGCCAAAATCAATCAACTTTATGGCACTCAACTTTGACAAGAACCTAAATTGCATTTCATCTTGTGAATTCCTCCAAGAGGCTCTTGTCCTTCACATCCTAGATGTCCAAGAGACTTGTCAGAAGCCTGAGACAGGCTTTGGACGTCCATTAGATTTGTGGGGTGTCTTGTTAGTGCTATCATGTTTGTGGAAGTTCTAAGTGAAGGTTGCCTTGGGATTTGCAAAGTGGTTGTGCTACGCACAACGTTGGGTGTTTTCGACGTCAAGGGCCTTAATAGCCCGCCAAGAAGAAGAGTGCATTACCATGCCAGAACTTATAGTTTGAGGCACAACATGTAGGGTGTTGTGCTACGCCAACCCAAAGGTATAATCTTAATACTCATGGGGACCACAGAATATGAAGAAATTAGTTTTTCCCATGTGATTTCTATTTAGGTTGTTATTTGATTGTTGATCGTTTAGGTTTTTGGGCATAAAACTATTTCTTGATTCAAAGTTTTAAACAAACATTTTTCTCTCTTTCATTATGCCCCAATCAAATCGTTCATCCAACAGTGGCATCAGAGCCTAGGTCGACTCCTATTTTATTGTAAAATAGTCCAAATTAGGGTTTAAATCACGTATTATTCGTTGCAAATTGGATTTGATGATATGAATAGGATTCATACTTAGATTAGACATTTAATGGCTTTATTAGATGTTCAACATGCACACTAGACATCCAGTATACTTGCCGTACGTTCAATATGTGGACCAAGTGAAGTAGGCACACATCAGATGTTCAGCCTGTGCCTATGTTGTGAAATACCTTGATTTAAATCATGATTTTAACCCGAAATCGAATCAAATTTGATGTGACCTTTAATGAAAGTATTAAAAAATATTCATTTGTTTTTCACATGCTAGAATCTATTTTGGATTTTGATTTATTCTGCTTGGTCTTGTTAGTGGATATGATTTGCGTAGAATTAGGCATGTAGTTCATTCTTTCAAAATCCAAACAAATTGGAAATTATTTTGAAAATTGAATTTGAGAATTAATAATAAGATTATTTTTCTAGATTAAGTGTTCTCAAAACAATAGGATGCCTGTGAACATTCAATTAGATCTCAAATTAAGGTTACAATTAGATAATAATCAACCATTCTCATATGTTTAATTAGTAATCATAGTGTAATTGACAATCGCATCTCTCAACATAAGATGTTGTGATGGGTATTTGTCTGTCGTGTTTTCCATAATGTTTAATAGTTAAGTGGAGCAATTGCTAGCAGGTTGAGTTATTTTTCATGTAATCCCTGTAATTTGGGATCCCTTTTACATTAGATGTAATTTTTGTGGAATGTTCATATATGTATTTGATTAGATGTGTGAGATGCAATCTCAAATACAATACATAGGGCAAGATTAGAATATGATTCAAATCTATACTAGGTTGGGATTAGTAATTTAATAGGATTAATTTCACTCTTCTCAAATAGACCTAATCAAATTGGTTGGACTGGATCCCTCAAGCGTCAAGTAGCTTATTGATGAGGTGTGGCTCATCATAGTTAAAATATCCAAGTTAGGCTAGAATCTCGGTTAAACACTACAAAATTAACATGATAAAAAGGTTAAGTGTGGAAATTAATGAAAATGACCTAAAATAGCAAATTGAAGTTAAAAACACATAATTAGATTACAAAATGAGGCATTCTATTCACAGATGTAAAATGATGATCCACTTGCAAATTAAACACATGTTTGAGTTCAAAAGTATAAATCAAAGGTCGAATTAACTTCCTAAATGTTCACTTAAGCTTCAATAAGAACTTGGTTGCATTTGAACATCATTAGGACCCTGTATTATTGGCATTACATTTAGGTCCTCATTTATATACAATTTCTTAAGTTTAAAACCTTCAAGGACTAGTTTGCAACCTGGCAGGGACCATTTTGAGAGACTCAGGGATCGTGCCGCATTACTATTTGCCACTTATGGGTCTCCGTTTAAAGCTTCTACCCCTTCTCCCTTAAGGGCATGAATGCAAATCCACCAAACACACCTGCTGCCGAATGCGCACTGTAGCCGCGATGAACTCGTGCTACAACTGATGTTGATTTCGTAAGACACCCATCCAACAGCCGATCTTCATCCAATTTTTGTGCGCACCTAAGTGTAGCCTCACCACCCATTCTAGATCCCATCCAATGGTTGGATTTCATCCTAATCCTTCCCTCCCTCCTTAAAGCTCATCTCCACCGTGGATGCCCTAATCATCTAAATCCACCACCACAGTGCCCAGATCTCATGCGTACCTATATAGGAACCTTCATTGAGCTCGCGCGAGCCTATCAGCTCCCCTCCTACTTTCTTGAGCTGAGCCTTACGTCCCTTCGGTCAATGTCCTCACATAGTCCCTGTTCCACTGTTGCGGCACTGTGAATACCACTTTCCTTCAACTTCTCCTCACCACTACAAACTTTGTAGCACCTGATGTGCATACATCTGATTAACCTAAAATGTCTATTAATGCATGTTCTTAGTGTCACAATAGCATTATATGTTGTAAATAGTGCATAACATGCATAATCATGCATGTAGATCAAGCTGTAGAAATTGTACAGGAATTGTTTCCTTTTTATGGTCAGGGACAGGGTGACTTTTTAATCGGGAGCTCGGATCGAAGATCCAACCGTACGGATCTGATTAGGGCGATGATTGGAGTTCAATGACTCTAAGATCACCTTGATCGGACATCCGTAGCACCAGATAGAAATCGAGGAACCCTTAAGAGCAAGGGCCAAGATGGTGTTAATCCGCACCTCAGACGACAAATCCAATTGCATGGATGGGTTCAGATCGACGATCACAGCCTAACGGCGCAAAAATCGGTCCAATCCAACAACCGTGGCACCATCTACAACATTTAGAAGATGGACAACCAAGATGGCGCCACGTGGCGCCATCCCAGCCACCCGACCAGCCCCAAGGATCCAGTCAGATGCTCATCCATTAGATGCTGTTCTTCACCACTCGATGAATTCCCACCGTCAGATGCTCATCCAACGGTCGGCCGCACGCACACACAAAACTCTCCCTGCGACATAAACTCACGCTCAGCGCAGTGGTCGAGCACGCCATGCGAGCGTGCGACGCGCGTTCGAGCCCGCATTCAGAGAGAGTAGGCACGCGATTGGAGCCGCGCGATGAAGATCCAGCTGCGCTGATCAACCGATAGCGCCCACGCGCGATCAGACACACGGCGTAAATGCGCGATTGCACCGGGTGCGCGGCGAGGGTGTAGCTAGTTTAAGTCGTCCGATCACTTGATCAGACGACTGAGCACGCGTGAACGTGCGCGAGCGTTGAAGAGCATGGAGGCGAGGGGGCGCGCGAGCGGCACGCACGTCGGCCACGTTCAGGCCTTTAGTGACGGATAAATCTGTCACTAAAGGTCCTAAATTAATGTTTTCAATGATGTAATGTCCAAAATGCCCCCACTCCTTGCAACTATAAAAGGAGACCCCTACCATACAGATTTCTCATCCCTTCCTTCTCTTCTCTTCCTCTCTAAAGCTAAAGAGAAGCTTGTCCCACACCCGGGATGCTCCTCAAGAGCTAAAATCAAGTTTTCACCCCCGTTCCGGAAGCAGATCCCGCGACGACGACGACGTGCTACCTCATTCCCGGTCCTCCTACTTCGTCCTCCCTCTTCCCACTCCGTTCCTCGTCTTCCACGCATTGTCCCGTCCGGCTCATCCTCTAAGAGATCGTCGAGGATGTTAACTTCTCTCTCCCATTCTTTTTACTGCTTTCTAGAGTAGAATTTTCCTACTTTCTAGTTGTAATAATTTCTCACTTTCTAGTGTAATCATTTCTTATTTTCTTAGTTGTAAACATAATCTGCAATATCAAGTGAATGTTCTCTCTCTCTCTTATTGTCTATATTGATTCCATTCTATTGTGATTATTCCGCCCTTTAAACAAAAATAAAAATATAATTGCGAATTTTGATCGACGTAGCCTCCCTATGTTCGACCTGGGATTTCTTTACAGATTTTTCAGTATAAATTTTATTTGTTGAACGGATTTCTTTGCTACTCGAACTACAACGACAGGTTTTCAAAACCAATTCCGATAGCGTAGTCTTCCGCCATTCAACATTTTGGCGTTCAATCTTCTTTTCACATTTCACGTACTTTACTATCTTCTAACTTGCTTTCTCTCGTGTCTATTGTTTTGCAGATACCTCTATCAGGGAATCGTCAAGCGGTAGATCGGAGTAAAGTGCAGTTGAAAACGACCGTAAGTGCTCCCCATTCTTCCCCCTCCATAGAATTCATTTCATCACATTAAATTCAAATTCCAAATAACCTAGGTGTTTGCATAAATCCTAGGATTAGTTTGGTTGTTTAGATTTCCACTCACATTCATTTCACCCCTGCATATAAAACAAAAAAAACAAAAAGATATTTTTGTGGGGTAATTCAACATACACACAAGATACACCCACATTCAAGGCACTAAACCTAATTGATTTTTTCTACTCAACCGGATTCTGATCTGTGGAATCGGTACACCCAAATCAACACATAAAAGAGTAGAAATCATTCTAGGTTAATCATTTTTGTGTGCCTAACTTAGTGGTGCAATTGTGGCCAATTATTTGAGTTATTTGAGCCGCACCTCTCAACATAAAATCAACTCACCAAGTAGCTTCTTAGGATTTTCAATATAGGTTCATACCAGGCACTCCACCTTATTTCTGATTTTAAAAAGGAAAGCAATCTTCACCCGTGCTTGAAAACCTGGTTTGCCTCAAACTTGATTGAATTCAACCTAATTCTAAACCCTAAAAGCTACTTAAGCAAGATTTGAACATTAAAATCTACTCATCACAAATAATCTTGCTTGAAAACCCTGGTTGTGCACGCACCTACACATACTCAATTGATCACTAAGGGCACAACCCATTTTAAGGGCCCACCACATTCCATAAGCACTACAATCCCAGGCCTCAATAGAATCAAGTAGATGTTGGCCTTAAGGATTGATTCGCTCTTTGGGGCCTAGTCTGAGATTGTTTATGATTAACCTGCTTGTACTGATCAATCTGATGACTAGCTAAGGGAGAAGCGTCAAACGATCGCAGCTGGGGGATACACTAGGAATCGGAGGCACAAGCCGAAGCAAGAACCTTCTCCCCAGTCCCTCCTTCTAACTGGTTGGATTGAGCAGAAACAACTAGAGTAAATCGTTTATAATCTTAAGGTGGGTTCTGAGAGTCTGTAGATCCTTATGCTACCCCACTTAAGGACATGCTTGTTTTGTTGTGTTGCGAGGTTCTTATCCTTAGTCCTTCTGACCTTTTCCTAGTTTATGCTAGGAAGAAGGTCATTGAATCCCCGATTAGAAGGACCACTAGAGTATTCTAGGAGGCATAGATAAGATTTTGGATAAATTGATCCCATGGCCAATCAACAGCCTCCTCTATCATAGGATCCACAGGAGGTATTTCAAAGGCAGCTGGAACAAATGCAGAGAATGCAGGAATGGTTCCAGAGAATGCAGGGCTCTCAGCCCTTGAAGGATTTTTATGATCCTTCAAATTACGGGGAACATCCCAGCGTCTAGATTCCTGCCGGAGACGTAGAAATCAAGCCCCAGGTGTTAAGCCTGATCAAACATTTCTATGGGCTTGGCTCTAAAGGCCCATTTCAGCACTTGGAGGACTTGACCACTTTGGTTCGGACCCCCAAGGCACGAAACGTGAATGAGAAGCAAATGATCATGAGGCTCTTCCCCCACTCTCTTTAGGATAAAGCCGTTCATTGGTACAGGACTATAGGAAGACCTATTGCAACTTGGAATGAAATGAAATCAGCCTTGCTGAAGAAATTCTTTCCTGTCGAACGTACCAATGCTTTAAGACGGGCAATTACTACCTTTACCCAGCGGTCGGGGGAGCTGTTTCATGTTGCTTGAGAGCGATTCCAGGACCTACTGCGGAGGTGTCCAGATCACGAGGTGCCGAAATGGCAACTCGTGTCGATTTTCTACCACGGGTTGACTGAGCAACTCAGAAATCACGAAGACGCTTCTTGCAGAGACAATTTCCTCAACAAAGACGCAGATAGTGCGCACGATTTGTTTGAGGAGATGAGCGAGAATTCGATAATCATGCCTCCATGGATACTTTTAATCAGTCCCAGCAGCCCAGATCGAATGTTAAAGAAGTCTACAACTCTCATTCATTCGATATGGAACTGATTTGTAATAAACTTGATAAGGTGGACTTGGTTGCTAAGAGAATGGAGGAGTGGATGGCTGGAAATTCAATGAACAATTCTCTATCCACTCAATCCCAGAATTCGGGATTCCATTCGTCGTGAGCTCCTTCTAGATGGAAGTTCATGAATCAACTTAATGCAGCTCAACCTGTGAGTCAGCATTATTCGAAACCCCACGGATTCCAAACTGGGGCCTTTGATCCCAGTTTCTCTGATCCTTCCCTTTCTTTCTCTCCATCCTCATCCTATGAGGATGTTTGTGCTGTACAGGAGAATGTTAGATCCAACCCTTACTGCAATTCTTATAATCCGGGTTGGAGAAACCACCCTAACTTCTCCTGGAAAAACCCGGGAAGCAGACCCAATTCCGACCCAGGAACTATGCTCCATAATGACCAATGGGTCAAGGTTATGTTTTCACTCAGATGCCCCCGAATCAGGTCAATCAGTTAGCTTGGAATGCCCGTCAACCCATAGGGCAGGCTGATTTGAACCGACAGATGGTAGAGATGCAAGGATCTATGCTCCAGCTCATGCAGCAAATGAAAACCTCACTAGATAACTTACAAACCGGGCTCATAGCTAATTCTCGTCAACCCGGATCTCTACCATCTCAACCCATACCTAACCCACGTAATATCCTGAATCTGGGCAATCAAGCCCATGGGTACGGGAATCAGAGGGATCCACACGCACATGCTCAGGTGGTTGAGCAGGGTCCTTCCCCTTCTTCTTCTTCCGCAAATCAACGGTTCTTGGCTAATGAAGCCCCTCCAATCTTTCCTAACCCTCCCCAAGACCCAAACTCCTACGCATCCGCAAATTCTATTACCTTGAGGAGTGGTAAACAAACGTAGGATCCACAACCACACTGTTCTGATTTACCGAATCCTGAAGAACCTAAGGAGAGAAAGGAGAACTCTGGAGAAGAAATCAAGGCTCAGGAACCTGATTCCAAAGATTCGACTCATGTTCCTTTTCCTGAAGCCTTGATCAGATCAAGGAAGAAGTCTGTTGATAGTAATGAGGAGCTTCTGAATATTTTTAAGAATGTTGAGATCAATATCCTGCTCCTCGACGCTATCAAACGTATACTGGCTTACGCAAAATTTTTAAAGGATTTATGCACACAGAAGCGTAAGTCGAGAGAATCTGTTCCGAGGATGGTGGTACTCTCCGAGCAGGTTAGTTCTGTTATCATGCGCCACCTCCCTCAGAAAAAGAGAGATCCAGGTGCTCCTTTGATTTCTTGTGTCATCGGAGATTACACTTTTGATAGAGCACTGCTAGATCTGAGTGCATCCATCAACCTAATTTCGAGTTCTCTTTATGAGAAGTTTGGATTAGGTGAACTTTGGCCGACTTCAGTAACGCCGCAATTAGTGGACCGTTCGGTCACAAATTCACGAGGCGTTATTGAAGATGTTATTGTTAAGGTTAAGGATTTCTATTTTCCTGTAGATTTCCTTGTCCTTGACATGGATGTACCTGAAAATCTGAGGAACACACCCATCATTCTGGGGCATCCGTTCCTGGCTACCGCCAAGGCCAACATTAACTGTGAAAGGGGTAGCATGGAAATCGCCTTTGGGGATTAAAGAATGAAATTGGATATTTTTAAGGCGATTAATAAATTTGAGGATTGTGGATTTATTGAGGAACTTGAGGACGATAATGTGAATATTGAAACTTGTATGATGGTTTCTGCATTTGAAGGTTCCTCCTTTGATGATGAATTGGACCCGCAACCCTTTATGGCAGACCCGTCATCTTTTGAAGAGGTCATTGATTTTGTTCACTCTCAACCTCTTCCTCTTGATGAGTCATCATCAGCATCTTCCTTACCTTCAATCATCAACCCGCCCCAACTTGAACTGAAACCAATGCCTGAGAATTTTAAATATCAATTTTTAGGACCACATAAGACGCTCCCTGAGATTATCAGTGCTAAATTAACAAAGGAGATTCAACTGATTAAGGTCCTGAAGGAACACAAGGAGGCAATTGGTTGGACTAGTCATGACCTTAGGGGGATCGAGCCATCTTATTGCAATCACAGAATATTTTTGGAAGATGTATCCCACCGTTCTCGCCAGATGCAAAGGAGATTAAATCCAAATATGCGAGAAGTGGTCAAGAAGGAGATTATTAAGTGGCTCGATGCAGGGATCATTTATCCGATCTCTAATAGTCCTTGGGTAAGTCCTGTGAAGATTGTTCTCAAGAAAGTTGGGTTTATTGTTGTGACTAATGAGAAAGGAGAATCTGTCACAACTCGTTCAGCTTCCTCTTGGAGGGTTTGTAGCGATTACAGGAAGCTGAACATGGCCACAAAAAAGGATCATTTCCTTTTTCCTTTCATTGATCAAATCTTGGAAAGATTAGCCAGGTAGAAGTACTTCTGTTTCCTTGATGGTTACTAGAGATACAATCAAGTTCCTTTCCATCCCGAGGATCAGGAAAGAGTGACTTTCACCTGTCCCTACGGAACCTTTGCATTCCGTAAGATGTCATTTGGCTTATGCAATGCACCTGCGACTTTTGAAAGGTGTTTGCTGGCCATATTCTCTGACATGGTGGGAGAGTTTATGGAAGTCTTCATGGACGATTTCTCTATTTTTGGAGAATCATTTGACTCTTGTCTAGCTAATCCTGAAATGATTCTTAAACGATGTATCAAAACAAGACTGGTCCTTAATTGGGAAAAGAGTCATTTCATGACACAAGAAGGCATCGTCTTGGGTCATGTAATCTCTGAACGGGGAATCGAAGTGGATAAAGCTAAGGTTGATGCTATCACCAAACTTCCTCCTCCCACATCTGTCAAACAAGTTTGATCATTTCTTGGTCATGTGAGATTCTACAGGAGATTCATCAAGGACTTTTCGAAGGTTGCTCGTCCTTTGAGCAATATTCTCACCAAAGAAATGCCATTTGATTTCGACGAATCAATCCGTAAGGCATTTGATTTTCTTAAAACGACAGTCACTTGTGCTCCGGTGTTGCAACCACTGGTTTGGACAGCCCCATTTGAAATCATGACCAATGCTTCTGATTATGCGATCAGGGCTATTTTGGGTCAGAAAGTTGATAGGAAGCCCTCTGTTATCTAATATGCTAATAAAACTCTAGATGAGGCCTAGAGGAATTACACTGTTACTGAAAAGGAATTACTAGCCGTAGTATTTGCTTTGGAGAAATTCAGGACTTATCTCTTAGGGTCTCACGTCATCATATATATCGACCACTTGGCCTTGAGACATCTCTTGGCCAAAAAGGATGCCAAACCCCAACTTATTCGTTGGATTCTTTTGCTTCAAGAATTTGATCTTGAAATCAAGGATAAATCCGGGGTACAGAATGTGGTGGCAGATCATCTGTCGAGACTTCTGAGTGATTCTTCTCGTCCAGACATGCTGATTGTTGATACTTTTCCTGACGAAACCATCCAAACAGTTTCAGGTGTCCAAACCTCGTGGTTTGCTGACATCGTTAATTATTTGGCCGTTGGTCAAATCCCCCAGGATTGGACCAAGCAACAATGGGATAGACTCAAATTTGAGGCCAAATATTACTTCTGGGAGGACTCTGAACTATACCGCATTGGCTCTGATCAGATTATTCGCCGATGTGTTCCGGAGAATGAATTCAATAGTATACTCGAGTTCTGCCATGCATTAGCGTGTGGTGGACACTTCTCCGGGAAAAAGATGGCTGCAAAAATTTTGCAATCTGGATTCCATTGGCTATCTTTATTCAAGGATGCCCAAGAATTCTCGAGGTCGTGTTCCCGATGCCAGGTACTTGGGAGAATACCTAAGAGAGATATGATGCCCCTAAACCCGATTCTTCCTATCGAAATCTTCGACGTTTGGGGCATCGACTTCATGGGCCCTTTCTCCCTTCATTTAGACATCAGTACATTCTCGTCGCTGTTGATTATGTGTACAAATGGATCGAGGTGATTCCCACCCGAACCAATGATCACAAGGTGGTCATCGATTTTGTCAAGAAGAACATCTTCAGCAGGTTTGGAATTCCGAGGGCCATCATCAGTGGTGGTGGCACTCATTTCACTAATGCCCAATCCCGTAATTTGCTGGCAAAATACAGGGTTAATCACCTAATTTCCACACCTTACCATCCCCAAATGAATGGACAGGCCAAGATCTCCAATCGAGAAATCAAGAATATTCTGCAGAAAACGGTTAGGCCTGATCGTCAAGACTGGACTCAAAAGCTTAAGGATGCTCTTTGGGCCTATCGAACAGCATATAAAACACCCATCGGCATGTCTCCGTTTCGGCTGGTGTTTGGAAAGGCATGCCATTTACCCGTAGAATTTGAACATAGGGCATTCTAGGTAATCAAGCAGTGCAATTTAGATCTGAGTTTAGCCGGGAAGACTAGGAAACTCCAACTATCTGAGTTGGAGGAGCTTAGAAGTGATGCACATGAGAATGCCAAGATCTACAAGGCTCGGACCAAAGCTCTACATGACCAATTGATTTCCCACAAGAGCTTTGAGTCGAACCAGAAGGTCTGGCTATTCGATTCTCGACTTAAGCTCTTTCCCGACAAACTTAGGTCAAAATGGAACGGCCCGTTCATTATCGACTAGATATTTCCAAACGGAGCTGTTCAAATCTCTGACCCAAAGATGGGTAATTCATTCAAAGTCAACGGTCAACGTCTGAAGCCAGTTATTTATCGTACTATTCCAGAAGCCGTCTCAGACACGATTACTCTAGCCATGTTGTGACTTCTTTGATTGGACTTCGCCTAGATGATGGCATTAAACTCAGCAGTTGTACAGCCTGACTCAGAGCTGACCCAATCTTCATATTCAGGTGATATCTTCCATACTCTACCCTTCCTTTCATGTCTTTTATTCTCAATGTGGACATTTCAACAGCTAGGCATGGGGGGTGGATTCATTTCTGAATCATTTTGTCAGCTCTGTGAAATTCTTGTAAATTCTATTTCTCTTTTTATATATACATTAAAAAAAAATTGAATTAGGAAGGAATAGTTGGACATTAGAACCTTTCAATCTTAGGAAATATTACAATAGAATCTGAACACTAAGACCCTTCAGGTCTTTGGGCTTAATCAGCCCGGGTATCCACTAAACTGTGAATTTGTTTTTCGATTCCTCGCCATCCTGAATTCTATTTTAATTTGATTAAATAAGTTTGGGTGATAAATGCACGACTTATCAACCCGCCCTCTAATTTGAGGGAACTTTAAGTCTAAGCATCTACACACCATCTCATCACTGACTTGTTGTTTGACAGTTTTAACGGAAATTGGGTAGCTAATGAACCTTCTAGGGTGATATGGCTGGCAAGTTATCGTGGTTAACAGCCCATAAGTAGGTTGTCTAGAGCCCAGTCATTGGACCACTCTCTTTTTGCTGCCTTCAGGTAAATCTTAGACCAAGGAAGCCACCTACTTAAAAAGAAAAAGAAAGTCAAAAAGAAAAGAAAGAAAAAAAAATAAAAGAAATAAGCCACACTTCGTCGCACGAGTATGGCTAGCAAGTTGTTGGTGGTAACAGCTCATCGACCAGTTGTCCAGAACCTAGCTCAAGAAATGTACTAAAAATTTCCAAAACACTTAGGAAGAAGCGGTGAAGTAGGATAAGTCGGGAAGATATACACTGGACTCACCCTTGTGTTGACCTCATAAAAATCAAAGTAGGGAGAAGGCTACCAGTCGTAAAGATACACCTTTAGGCAGAACTCTCTTTTTAAGGTGACCTAGAGGTGTAGAAACCCGAAGTCCATTCTAATTGCCGATCAACGAGTCTATCACATTCACAATAAGATGCTTAAAACTTAGGGTTCTCATTAAATCTTGGGTGGGTTGAGTGGCAGTAGAAAACCACTCTATAACCCTAAACTCAAAAATCCAAAAAAATTTAGAAAAGAAGAAAAAGAGGAAAAGAGATTTTTTTTTGAATAAGGCAAGGGCTTGAGGCGGTCTACATTTTGGCAGATACCAGGGCACTGTTATATCTTTGAAAGTTCAAATCCTAAGTAAAAATTTCTTAATGTTGAAAATGATTTTTGCCTGAGTAATCCAACCTAATTCTTTTATAAATAACATGTAGTTTTTGCCAGAGACTAGCAAAAGATAGGCATGGGGGTGTGATGTGCATACATTTGATTAACATAAAATATCTATTAATGCATGCTCTTAGTGTCACTGCAGCATTATACATTGTAAATAGTGCATAACATGCATAATTATGCATTTAGATCAGGTTGTATAAATTGTACAGTAATTGTCTCCTTTTTATGGTCAGGGACAGAGCGACTTTTTAATCGGGACCTCGGATAGAAGATCCAATCGTACGGATCTGATCTGGGCGATGATTGGAGTTCAACGACTCCAAGATCATCCTGATTAGACATCCGTAGCTCCAAATATAGACCCAAAAACCCTAAAGATAATAATTTCTTACTTTCTAATGTAATCATTTCTTGTTTTCTTAGTGGTAAAAATATTTTGCAATATCAAGTGAATGTTCTATCTCTCTCTCTTATTGTTTATATTGATTACATTCCATTGTGATTATTCCGCCCTTTAAACAAAAACACAAAAATATAATTACGAATTTTTATTGACGTAGCCTCCCTATGTTCGACCCAGGATTTCTTTACAGATTTTTCGGTATAAATTTTATTTGTTGAACGGATTTCTTCGCTACTCGAACTACAACGACAGGTTTTCAAAACCAATTCCGATAGCGTAGTGTTCCGCCATTCAACAACACCTAAGGGCAACCTAGAATCCCTCTGGTGGATTTTCACTCCATCGGAGCTTCCTCCACCAGTTCTTCCTCTCCATTTGCCGGGTGGAGATCCACATGTCCCTTTCGTCCACTTAGATTAGGTTTTACATGCTTTCTACAGTAGTTAGTGTAATTTAGATTCAGTAGAGTAGAATTAGTGAGATAGTTCATGGATTCAGTGGTTAATTAGTGGTAGATTAGTGTAGTGAGCCCGCACCTCCTCTGATCAGTTCCGATCAGAGGAGATGAATTCGCTGGCATCCACCTCATCATACTATATTCGCATTCACTTCTTTTCCTCGAACTTTTAATCACAATTCACCCACTCATTGAAGAATTGATCAAATCTGATGCTCCACAGCATGTGGATCTAATCGAGTGCTAATCTCACTTTGGGAGGGTCTCCGACACACTCCATAAGTCTACACAGACCCCCCATATGTTTTAATTGAAGTAATTCACTTGATTATGGTGGATTTGAGTTTCATGCCTAATTTATAAATCAGAGATTCAATTTGGTTTTATGGGTGCTTAATCGAGTGAATTGAGTGTGTTTGAGTCCAACTGAGCCTATGGCGGTGATTTGGAACTCAGTGAGTTGGATTTTAATTGAGCGAATGTTTTGCTTCCCTTTTAGAGAGCTTTGCCAAGGAAAGTCAGTGATCCTGACTTGAAGCTTTGAACGAGGATCCAATAATTTTTACATGGTCGCCCAGAGTTCCTGTCCACCAATCTATGGTGTGCAGGAACTCTAAATGTTCAAAACATCTTGATGAGTAAGATCAAAAGGCCTCTTGGGCAATATGGTTTTTAGATTCATATGGATTTCAATCTGTTGACTAAGGTTCAAATGAGGTTTGAATGATCCTAATGAAGGTTTTGATTTGATTTATAAGTGGAATTAATGACTAAGTCATATTCTTTTATGTTGTCTATGGCAAAGAGAAAAGGATTGAACTATGGATTATGACTTTCCTGGATTTATGATTAGATCTCAATCAATTTCAGACCTTCTGAGAGTATTTGCATTGTTTTGGAGTGGGATTTGCAAAGTTTCAGACTCTGATTTGATGGATATACAAGCAATAGTAGCTAGTTTTTCCCTTCTGGTTTAGAGGTTTCATAGTCTGATCTCAAAATGGATATGTGGATGAGTTGATTTCCCTATCTTGAGCAGCAAAGAGTTGCTAATCTCAGCAACATCAGCGAGCATAGCAACTGACATAACTACAAAACTTTGAGCAGCTTGCTATTGGAATCTGTCAACAGAAGCATCCTGATCTGAGTGAGGAATGAATGTGGACTGTGGATTAGAATTTGGAGTGGAATTGAGTTGTATTGAGAACCTAACGTGTGTAAACTTGTAGAATAGTAATGAACAAGCATTCATGTACCTGAAATACATTTTAATTTAGTTTGAAATGTTTGTTTAAGCTCATTTGATCCGTTGTTAACTCAAATGGAATGGATTAACTGTCCAATTGTAATTTTACTTGTGAATTGAATTGAAAATCAAATTTAATTGTTTGAGCATCTTTTATGTGAAGTATTGGACATATTTGAGTGGATGAATAACATTTCTAGCCATTGGAACATCTTTTAGGCCTTAGGTTTCATATTCAAACACAAATTAAGGCCTCATTTTGGGTTAACTTGTAAATAAATAAAAATTATAAAAAATCATGAAAAAAATAAAATATAGGTGTCTTGAGTAGGATTAGATATTTTTCTTGGTATGTGACAAGTTTCAAGGTATTCTGAACCCCCGACTTAGTAGAACATACCAGCCGACGGTTCAATATACCTTCGAATTAATAAAAAAATCTAACTCAAAACTCCTAAAAGAAACTTCTTCTTTCGGATCTCACTTTTCTCTCTTTCATCCCTTACCTCTACTATACATATCAAAACTATAAAAATAAAAAAAACCTAAAAATAGCCAAAAATACCTTGTATAGTGTGTACGTATATTCCTGTAAATATAATTTAAACTAAGCTAAATGTGTGTATTGTAAAATATGTAAATAATGAGTAGATATAACTTATATATGCATTCTGTAGATTAAATAAAATATTTAGTATGAGTTATTGTATATATCACATTATTGTATAATTATATATTCATTTATATTAACTAAATGTATATTAACCTGAGTAATTATACAAACCTATATATATGTACATAACTGTATCTCATACTGTATATATGTATTTAACTAATTAATATATACTATATAATACACGTAAACTAATTTAATTAAGTAATTACAATAGGTAATTAAGTTATTAAGTTAATTAAGTAAATTATTAACTTAAAATAAAATAAATTAGTAATTTAAGTTAGTACATAAGTAATTTATCGTATATACTTGTATAGTATTATGTTAAGTATATTTAAACTATTTATACTATATTTATGGTATATTACAGTATTTATAAATCATTTATGTATTAACTATCTAGAACGTTTATTTAAATGTAAATAAATTAAAATAAAGTCTTTAAAATAAATTACAAATGTATAATAAATACCCTAGTATGTTAATTAACTATTTATCAAGTCAATTGTATAATTAATAAACTAATTTGAACTCTAATTAACAAATTAAGCCTTAATTTAACGTGTACAGAGTAGCAACTTTAGGTAATTTTTAAATATAACTAATTAAGTTATTTTACTAAATTAACTATATAAATATGTAGCCCTATATAAGGGCTTTCTAATGATATATTTTAATTAGAAATTAAAACTATTTTTGGCCCTCAAATCGATGACCAAATTCTTGAAATCCGGACATTGTCATCTGTGGCGCAATGCCAAATTGGTGCTTAAAAAAAAGCACCACATCGGAAGTGCTGGAGCATTCAATGCTGTATAAGTTGGATTTGTTGTGTTAGCAGTGCAGTCGTCAGGTGCTAGGTGCTAAATAACCCATTAGCCATTCCTTTTCATGAGCATATATGAGCATATTCTGAATAGTGGTGGGTCGGGGCCACGCATTGTAGTTAAGCCGATATTAGGCCTATTATGGGCCTATAATTGGATGCAAATGTAAAATTAATGAACTAGGGCTGGCCCCGTAATAGTGGTTTGGTCCCACCTCTATGAGGTGCTGTGTATCCCATGAAAAGGCCAGCCCACCCATTAAAAACCTAATTTTTAGGTTGAGGAATAGTGAACTGAAGCTAAGTGAGAAGAGAGGCACTAAAAAATGACTAAGTATGGAGGAAAGAAGAAGAGTGAAGAGAGGAGAGGAGAGTTAGAAAAAAAAAAAAAGCAAGGTGTTGAGTGTTGTGCTTGCGTGTGTTGTGTGTACATGTATATGTCTCGTATGCATCCATATATATGTATAGTATAGTATAATATATATATGTAAGTTTCAAAAAATAATATATATATGTATATAAATAAAGTAAATAAGGTATATGTCTATGAATATTATAAATGTATATGTATTAGTAGAGTAGGACCTTGTTTGAGCCTTTTATGTTTATAAATAACCTTAGGCTTTATCGGCAGATACACTCGTCACTGTAGATATGCTTATATGTCAGTATAGGTAATTATTTTTACCTTATGTTGTGTATACATTTTACTAAGACTACACCTAACATATATATATGTTATTGTATGTATAAAATACGTCACCAAAGATATTAGTATGTTAATATAACTTAGTATAATATATATTAGTAGCTATTTTTGTACCTATATTTAGGTATTACTTAAAGTAGCTGTATATAACTTAGTGTAGTTTTGACTGGTTTTTGATGCCTGTTATTTGTGAATATGTTTAAGGCATTGTAGTATTTGTTAATTGATTCTTGTGTATATAATTGATCAATTCTTTCATTAATTGATTCATTAATTCATTTTGTAAATAAAATTAATATTTTTGAAATAAAAGAACATTTTTGGACAATAGAGAGTGATGTATATTAATAACTGCCTCCCAGTGAATGACCTAGAAACTAACTAGTAAAAATTATAATTAAATAAAATGACGCGACATCAGTTTGCATTGTCACAAATATACTACAATAACGACACTTAAAACACCATTTTTATCGCAGACAGTTAGTTGTCCAACCATTCATCATAGTAATGATGAATCATAGGCCTTCGCCAAGGCAGGGTGAACATAACCACGAGGTTATGCTAGTGAATATTCTCCCCAAAGGAAGGGCATTAGCATAGCTTGCATGTGGAGTAGATTGCCTCATTTCCTGGAAGCTATGGACCAGACCATATATGGGTCAACCCAATTGTAGTTGCTGGCCCCTAGGTTAGATACATTCAGAGATTATGTAAGTAATCGCGAGCACACTCAGTGGTAGTTTGACGCACATGTTGTAATGTACATTAAGGCCAAACAATACAAAATGCAAGTTGGACTTATGAGACGGAAAGAGTTCCTGCTTCCTTTATTGAGATTATGTATACAAACCATTAAAGGTACACTATCTCAACAAAAAGGAGAGTTCATTCCCACTTGAAGCATTAAAATCAACATGTCTCTTAGTTTAAGAGATGTGGAGGAAAGAACACTCAAATTGAACATAATAGGAGACCTTTGTTTGAAAAATCTCGAAACAAAGCATTTTCAAAACCTGATAATGCTGGTATTGTTTTTAGATGACATTTTTTAAAACTACATTTGACTTAAATGACTGGACCAAACCATTCATAATAAATAATTTGCAATGGTGCAAATAGACTGAGAGTGGTTAACTTGAGCTTTTTAGTATGCTCCAATCCACTTAAGAACCTGAGAAATCAAACAATGGAGAAATATAATGAAACCTAACATGATAATAATTTGTTTGCAAAGCAAAAGCATTATCAAGCGTCTACCAATTAGATTGGCAAACAATATATGCAAGATACATTATACTAAACTTGAAGCCTTGAATACTCGAAATATAATTTTCTTTCCACTTTGAGATTTCAAACTGAGTTTGGAACATCCTTTGGAAGAACACATATCCTTGATACAAAAGTTATTTCTAGAATATGAAGTGCATAAAGGAATCATATAAGAAGATGAGAAGCTCGATATGATTGTAACATCTCTCCTCAACTTCTATGCCCTGGTCCTCAACAAAGAAAACTCTTCCTAAACTTAAAACCCCACGCAAGACATAAACCCTCCAACCTTAGTCCATGCAACACATCTCCATGCCTCCACAATCCAATGCACATTTCCTCTACCATGTTCTAGAAAAATCAATTTCAGTCCTAGGTAAGAACCCCACCTACCTAATTAGCCAAACCTAAGCGTAAATTCCAAAAACAAGCCTACCTTGATTAACCTCCAAGACATTCCAAAGAAAACCCAAGCCAACCTTTAGTTATAAAAACCATATGTCTTGTACAAAAGAGATCATCTTCTTCCTCTTATTTTCTACTTTCATCTTCCACAACTTGGATGTCCACTATAGCCATAGTCATCATTGGTCATGGGTCTTCCGTTGGTCAAAGCATTGTCGGGTGCACCCTTGCGTTTGCTTCAACTGCTACACTTCAGGCTATGCCTTCATAAACTTCACCTCTGGATCATCTCTTTACTTTATTCTAGTTTTTGCATGTTAGCTTAGGTAACTGTTTAAATTTCATACAAAAATTTACTTTCTATAAAAATATAAAAATTATTTGGATTTGGGTCCTGACATTGTCACCAATTAGTCCCTAAGGTATCTGTGCGATTTCCACTACAACGAACATATTTTCTCGACTTAGATTTCGCAACAACTAGGGATTGAGGATATCCAGGTTAACCCATGCAAAGGCTTGAACAATATGGAGAATATTAATAGAGAGATGATGACTTCGGAAGAGAATATGAAGAGAGGCAAATTTTTGGATTTAGGGGATCCTAAAGATTTCAAACAACCAACTTTATATAATGACTCTTATGATATTGGGACGAAACTTCCTTTAAGTTTGTTATGACGTTAAGGCCCGTGCTGTTTGAGCCTTTTAAGATGTCTGGACTGTGGGTCAGACGTCTGGACACCTTCCTAGACGTCTGGAAATCAAAAATTTTGAGTACGAACTCGCGTCTACGGGCATGCTACGCGCAGACAGTACCCCCCTCATTTTCCTCCTTCTTCTCTCTCCTTCCGCCCCCTGCAAAACCCTAAACCCACACCCTTATAAAGCCCCCTCCTCTCTCTCGTTCCACCCCACTTCCCAGTCACCTTCCTCCTTCCCTCCAGTGAGAGCAGCAGAGCAAGTGAGAGCGCGGGAGTGGCGGGAGAAGGAGAAGAGGAGCAGCATGAGAGGGAGAGGAGTTGTGCTTACGAGCTCGCGTGGAAGCTTGCCGGTGAGTGCACGGCCGAAGCGGCGTGTGCGCGAGACGGAGGAGTGCGTCGGGGTGGTCCTCCCCGACACTGCTGCAGTCGGAGCTGCAGGCGAGAGGGTGCAGCACGGCCACGCGCGGCGCGAGAGGGCGGAAGCAAGTTCTGGTTCTGGGTGTTTCCTAGAATCAGACGTCTGGAGCGACGTCCAGATGACGTAGCCGACGTCTGGAGGAGGTTCCAGATGTCTGAGGAGGAACTCTCGCGGAGGTACATCTTCTTTGCGGATACGGCCATGCAGGCTGCTCCGCCGAGGCACTGTTGCCTGCCTTTTTTAGGAGATTTAGACTGTTGCCGTAGTCACCGTTATGTCTGTCCGTGACCTTGGGGTGGTTGACTGGGTGTAGGACCACCACGGGGGACTCTCCCGGCCAGGAGAGCACCACGTGGGACTTCTACTCTTCGGAAAAGACTGCAATCAAGATTGTTCCCACGAGGAACATTCGAGATCAACAAAGAGACCTGATAAATGAACTAAGCGGTGAAAAGGAATAAGTAGTTAAAGAAAGTAATTGTAAAACAACAGCTACCTGTCCACCTTTACTTCTTTAGTTAGTTGGTTGCCACTCCACTTAGCGTTTGCTGACGTTTTGTACTCATAACCCCTTTTCAGGTCGAGGTGTTGAGCAGCCAGAGCCTACGGCTGCAAAGGGTGCTGAGCCCAGTAGAGCCAGTAGTTGTAGCTTCTTGTTGTAGTCCTTTTCTGTTGTAGTGAGTAGTTTCTTACACCTCTGTACACTTACATTTTGTACTTTATATCCCTGTACCTGGTTACTTTTCTACTGTTGTGGTGGTGTGTATTGTAGTAGTTTTACTTCTTTACTGTTGTTCTTTTGTTACTGTTAGTTGCTTAGCATAGTGAATGTGGTTTACTTTCCTGCTTTTTGGTTACTTTCTCATTGGACCACTGGGTCTTGGGATCAGTCGAGTCGGTCTGGTCTCGAGTCCTATAGGGATTCGAGAATCGGGTCGTAACAAGATGGTATCAGAGCAAGGTCGTTCTGAGAAGTGAACCAACTTGTTTGAGAATAACCAATTCACGTGCTTGTAACTAGAGTAACCACCACAACGTGCCTTTTGACATTTGTCATGAGGTTCTTTTGCTGAATGTCCGTTGGAATTGACGTTTTCCTGTTCTGTTGTTTGCGTCTTCTTGCAGGAGATGCCTCGACGTGGAGTCATTGAGGCGAGCCGCGGACGCGGCCGTAGACGAGGTCGGAGGGGCGGACGTGTTGAGCCCGACGTTTCAGTGGACCAGCCACTACTTTCGGACATTCAGGCTGTAACGACCCGGTTCCCGAGTCCCTACGAGACACGAGAACCGGACCGACTCGACTAATCCCAAGACCTAGTCGTCCAACGAGGAAGTAATCAAAAGACAGTAAAATAAACCACATTCAGCATGAATATAACTAACAGTAAGAAAGTACAGCAGTAAGGAAAGAAACTACTACAGTAGGTACACCACAACAGTAAAACAACATTTATCATATAACAAGAACTGCAGGTAAAGAAGGTACAGCGGAAACAAAAACTACTCACTAGAACAGAAACAAAAGAGGTACAAAAGGCTGTGGTAACTCTACTGGACCCTACTCGGCCCAGCGTCCTCTGCAGCCGCCGACCCTGGCTGCTCAACACCTGGTCCTGAAAAAGGTAACGAGTGTAACACGTCAGCAAAACGCTGAGTAGAGTGGCAGACTAACTAAAGGCAACAGTAGAGTGTACAGTAGCTATTATGTTCTATTACTTCCTTTATTCACATCCTTCAATTTTTTTCACTATTTCATTTGTTTCTCAGATCCTTTACTTGATCTCGAATGTCCTCGTGGGAACGATCTTGATTGCAGTCTTTTCCAAAAGTAGAAGTAGCACGTGGTGCTCTCCTGGCCGGGAGAGTCCCCCGTGGTGATCCTACCCTTAGTCAACCACCCCAAGGTCACTGACAGACGTAACGGTGACTACGGCACGCGCGATAAACGCACAGGTAGCTAGCCCGCACTGGCACGCAGTCAGTCGTTTCCGTTAACGGGTGCGCCCAAAGCACAGCACGGAACCAGGGCAGAGCCCTCTCAGTAACAAGGGTCCAACCCCTCCACAGTAACCAAACCGGGGCCTTGCCCCTCCACAGTCCGCGCACCCTCGCCTGACTACCCTGGTTTGCCCTAGTGGGCCTAACAAGTCGGTGAAGGAGGCTAGCAGAACCCCGGGGCCCGTGGGGTAGCTAGTACTCTCCTAACACTACTAGCTCTCCTCGGTACTACGTACACGAGGGCCAACAAGTCGGTACAGAGCGGCCAATCCTAACCCCGGGTCCCTGGGGCGGCTGGCCCCACTCTGCACTAAACAGGTACAGGTACTTCCCTTGGTACTGCGTACCCAAGAGACAGTACAAACTACATCTCAGTTTCCATTCCTTTTTCTTTCCAGGAGTTCCACTCCTAATTCCCCGTAGGGTTCCAGCTCTTTATCCCAGAACATCATATGTTTCACTTTCCAGATTCACGTTCTCAAAATCCATGATCTCAATCATGTTTCTTTATTCATAACAGACAGCTATTAATTCAAATTACAGGCAGCTTTATATTCCTTTTCATTTTTTTCCAAGACTGCAGTATTATACATTCCACTATTTCTTCCATCCTAGGGTTCATGTCACATCCTAGGATCTAGCATACAACTAGTTTTCCAGCCCTAGGATTCATGCATCACCTAGGAGCTATCATTCCATACATTTCTCATTCCTAGGATTCATGCAATGTCCTAGCTTCTAGTTATGGTTCCATACTTTAACAGATTTTATTAATAAACTTAAGCCACTCTACCAGGTACAACGGGAGTAATGGGGGCGTGATCGGGAATCCCGCGTGCCTCCGCGACTCTCAAGACTACAACCGAACGAGGTCCTATCACAAGGATCAAACACAAGGAGTGTCTCAAAACAGTGTATAGCTACTGTAGACGGGTAGAGGAATTACTTCTGAAAAGAACGCAACTCGAATCGCGGAAAACAGAGCCCGAACGGGCCCTAAACGGGTCGAAAAAGACGATACTGTGCAAAATCAGACGTCTGGAACTCCTTCCAGACGTCTTAAAAAATGGATCAGAGAATTACCTGTTCAGCGTGGTTTCCCAGACGTCCAGAAGTCTACGGGGACGTCTGCCCTAGATCCCAGACGTCCGATGGTCCCTCCAGACGTCTGGAGGTCACTCCCGCTGTCTGGTACAACTTCCAGACGTCTGATTCGCAAAGGATGGCGAATCAGCGAACCTGCACACAGCCAACCCCCTCCCTCAGTACGGTCAGTCGACAAGAAGGAAGAAGAAGGCGGAAACTCACCTTTCAGACGTCTGTATGATCTTACAGACGTCGACCTTGCCGTCTGGCTATCAATCCAGACGTCTGATTCTGGAAATTTTTCCAGAATCAGGACCCTGCTCAGCCTCCGCTCGCGACGCCGCCCGCGTCGCTTCGCGCCCCCTGCGCCCTCCGCCGGCCGGCCAAGCCGCTCCGGCGAGCTCGCCCTCAAGGCAGTGCTCCGCCCTCGCACGTCGCACCTCCGCGCTCACTGCGGCCGCCACTGCCGCCCTCGCGTCCGCTCGCTCTCGCGCACAGGAAGGAGAAGAAGGAGGAGACGGTGGAGGCGGGAGGGGAGGCGTGGCCCTTTTAAGGCCGCGCGAGGAGGAGAGAGAAGGTGGCAGGCCGCCTGCAGCCGCAGAGAGAAAAAGAGGGAATATGCGGTCTGCGCGCTCAGGCGCGCAGGCGACTCGCGTGTGTCGAAAATAACGGATTTCCAGACGTCTGGAAACGATCCCAGACGTCTTATCAGACGTCTGGTTGTGATCCCAGACGTCTTGTCCGACGTCTGAGCCACCTCCCAGATGTCTTAAAAGACGTCTGGGGCACACATTCGTTACACAGGCCCAAGACCTCGCCCAGCTGATACGGGAGATTGTGCGAGTGGAGCTCCACCCGCCTCCACGGGCGCCTTTCCCTGGGGACGTGGAGGGGGAGTCCTTTGTGGGACCGCGAGACAGACACAACACTGGACGTAGGGGAGGGGGTGGTCCTCCATAGCCTCCACCGTCCTCTGACACTTCCGAGCACGAGCCCTCCTTGCCTCGAGGTGTACCCGTTTCCCCACTTCAGTGCCATTACGAGCTTTTCGAATAGTTCCGGAAGCTGAAGCCCCCCTCCTTCAAGGAGGATGAGGACCTGACCGAGGTGGAGGACTGGCTTAAGTAGATTGAGAAGGTGTTTGAAACCCTTCGCCCCCCTGCGGAGTGCCGTGTGGCCTTTACCATGTACAAGCTGGAGAGCGCAGCACACAGGTGGTGGAGGGCGGTCAGAGGTCAAGAGAGGGTCGAGCCGACATGGGACTAGTTTGTCACCCTCTTCTACAAGTAGTATTTCCCCCAGACGTGGCAAGATTAGAGGAGGCGGGAGTTCCACACTCTCCGCCAGGGGACGATGACCGTGAGTGCGTATCGCACTCATTTTTTGGAGCTGTCTCGTTTCGCCGCGGCAGCTGTAGCTACTGAGGAGGAGCACCTGTGGAAGTTCACCGAGGGGCTCCGGCCTACTATTCGGGGGTATGTCAAACCCCTGAAGCTGCCTACATTCTCGAGAGTGGTGGAGGCAGCTATGACATATGAGGAGATCAACCCGGCCGCACGTGACACTCACAGCAGACGAAAGAGGCCCTACCAGCCAGACTACTCACAGGGCCGGCGAGAGAGGAGGCATGCGGCGCCCATAGGAGAGCCGTCATGCTTTGCAAGGCCATCAGTGGCCTTTAGGAGCCCCTGATAGGGGCTAGCTGCCAGCACTGGACCCCCGCCCAACCGTCAGCAAGGACCTACCGAGGGTGAGAGTCGAGTTCCCCTTTGCTACCATTGTGGCCAGCCAAGCCACATCAAAAGCGATTGCCTGTCTAAGGCTGGAGGTCAGCAGATGCTCCCCGCACCGAGCACTGGAGGACGAGTAGGAGGTCGTAGTTCCCAAGCACGTAGGGAAGGACAGCAGTCGAGGGGAGGGTACCGGCCAGCGGTTACCCGTCCGATGCAGAGTGTGGGTGCTTCTTCCACATAGAGGGCAGAGGGGGGTATCAACGCCCTGACACACAGAGATGCCAGAGCTTCAGGTTCAGTGGTGGTAGGTATGGTTATAGTTTCCGGCAAACTAGTTTACACACTTTTTGATTCTGGCGTCACGCACTCGTTTGCTGTTGCTAGTTTTACTGTCAGTTTGGGACAGGACTGTGTATTGTTAGAGGATCCGTTTGTGATCAGAGGTCCGGGTGGTCAGCTGTTTGTAGCTGAGGAGGTTTACACAGGCTGTGAGGTCAGTATTGGGGGACACAGCCTCCCCGCTGATCTGATTGTGATGCCGATGGAGGACTTTGGCATGATTCTGGGGATGGGCTGGCTATTCTCTTACCACACTTTAAGGGACTATTTTGAGAGGAAGATCATCTTCTCCATGCCGGAGATGCCTTCTTTTGAGTTTCACAGATAGCCGGTGGATGGAGGCTTCAGGTGCATTTCTACACTTCGGGCGGCGAGACTTTTAGGCCAGGGGTGTGAGGGCTTTTTGGCTTGTGTAGTGGCAGAGCCCAGCCCCGTGGTAGACTTTCAGAGTATACGGGTGGTCAAAGAGTACCCCAACGTGTTTTCAGAGGAGCTGCCAGGACTACCGCCTGAGCGTGAGATCGAGTTCGAGATCTCACTGGTACCGGGGAGTAGCCCCATTTCTATAGCACCTTACAGGATGGCACCAGTTGAGCTGCAAGAGCTCAAGTCCCAGTTGTAGGACCTTTTGGAGAAGGGCCTTGTGAGGCCTAGTGCGTCTCTGTGGGGAGCCTCGATATTATTTGTGAAGAAGGATGGTACCCCATGCCTTTGTGTGGACTACAGACAGCTAAATAAGGTCACCATCAAGAACAGGTATCCGCTGTCAAGGATTGATGATTAGTTTGATCAGTTGCGAGGTGCCACGATCTTCTCCGAAATAGACTTGAGGTCTGGCTACCACCAGTTGAGGATCAAGGAGACTGACGTCACCAAGACAGCTTTCCGCACCCGGTACAGACATTACGAGTTTTTGGTCATGCCGTTTGGGTTGACCAACGCCCTTGCTGCTTTCATGGACTTGATGAACCGGGTGTTCATACCATATCTGGATCAGTTCGTGGTAGTATTTATCGATGATGTGCTCATCTACTCGCGGGATCAGGCGCAACACGGACAGCACTTGCGGATGGTTTTGGACACATTGAGACGACGTAGGATGTATGCCAAATACAGCAAGTGCGAGTTCTGGTTGAGGCAGGTGACCTTCTTAGGTCATGTGATTTCAGGGGATGGCTTGGCTGTTGTTACGAACCGTGCTTTCAAACGCCTTTTAAGACGTCTGGGAGGTGTCCCAGACGTCGTACCAGACGTCTGGTATCACTTCCAGACGTCTGGGATTCATTTTTCTGCGCGCACACCGTTGCGTCTGCGCGCCTGCACGCGCAGACCTGCTCCGCCTCTTCTTTTTCCCTCTCCCTCCTGCGCCCTCTGTTGCGCTCTCTCTCTCCTCCTCGCGCGGCCTTAAAAGGCCACGCCCTCCCCTTCACTCCCGTCACCTCCGCCCCCTTCCTCTTCTCCTTCCAGTCGGTGCGCTAGAACGGGCGCGATAGAGCGGCGGCGGCGACAGCCGCGGTGGGTGCGGGAGGAGGTGCTGCGCGGGGGAGGAGGCGTCGGCCGTGAGGGCTCGAGCCTGCCGGGGCAGTGGGAGCCAGCCGGCGGGGGCGCAGCGGGCACGGAGCGACGCTGGAGGCCTGCTGCAGCTCGAGCAGCAGGCGGAGCACTCACAGCGCAGCCGGGCGTCGCGAGCGTAGGGCGAGTTACGCCCTGGTTCTGGAAACTTTTCCAGAATCAGATGTCTAGGCTGATAGCCAGACGACGGGCACGACGTCTGGAAGACTGTCCAGACGTCTGAAAGGTGAGTTATTTCTGTCTCCTTCCTTTTCTTCGACTGACCGTACTGAGAGAGAGAGATGGGTACGCGCAGGTTCGATGATTCGCCATCGAACGCGAATCAGACGTCTGGCTGTAGCACCAGACGACCGGAACGACTTCCAGACGTCCGGGGTGACCATCAGACGTCTGGGAACTAGGCCAGATGCCCCCGCAGGCTTCTGGACGTCTAAGAGCCCATGCAGAGTGAGGTAATTCGCTGATCCACTTTTTAAGACGTCTGGAATAAGTTCCAGACGTCCGATTTTGCACTGTTTCATCATCTTCGACCCGTTTAGGGCCCGTTCGGGTTCCGTTTTTCACGTTTCGAGTTGCGTTCTTTTCAGAATTAAATCCTCTACCTGTCTATAGTAGCTGTATACTATTTTGAGAAGTTCCTTGTGTTGATCCTTGTGATAGGACCCTGTTCCGTTGCAGTCTCGGGGGTTGCGGAGGCACGCGAAATTCCCGACACGCCCCTAGTTCGCCTGTTGTAACCAGTAGAGTGGCTTTAAGTATAATCTGTTAAATTATGAAACTATAAATAGAACCTAGGACATTGCATGAATCCTAGGAATGAGAAATAGATTGAATGGTAGATCCTAGGGTGTTGCATGAATCCTAGGGTTGGAAAACTAGATTGTATGATAGATCATAGGGTATGACATGAATCCCAGGATTGGAAAACTAGTGGAATATGTGAACACTGCAGTCTTGAAAATGTGGAAAAGAAATAATAGTTGCCTGTGAATTGAATTAACAGCTGCCTGTTATGAATAAATGAACATGATTAAGAATATGGGACGTATGAACGTGAAACTGGAAAGGTGAAACCGGAATGCGCTGAGTTAAAGAGCTGGAACCCTACGGGGAATTAGGAGTAGAACTCCTGGAAAATGAATGGAATAAAATTGGGGAAGTGAGCTGGCCCTTGAGTACGGAGTACCAAGGAGAGCGACTGTCCCCCTGTTTAGTGCAGAGCGGAGCTAGCCGCCCCAGGCACCCGGGGTTAGGACTGGCCACTCTGTACCGACTTGCTGGCCCTCGTGTACGTAGTACCGAGGAGAGCTACTAGTGTAGGGAGGTACTAGCTACCCCATGGGCCCCGGGGTTCTGCTAGCCTCCTACACCGACTTGTTAGGCCCACTGGGGTAAACCAGGGTAGGCAGGCGAGGGTGCACGGACTGTGGAGGGGCAAGGCTCCTGTTTGGTTACTGTGAAGGGGTTGGACCCCTGTTACTGAGAGGGGTCTGCCCTGTACTGGTTCTGTGCTGTGCTTTAGGCGCACCCGTTAACCGAAATGACTGACCGCGTGCCAGTGCGGGTTAGCTACCCGTGCATTTACCGCGCGTGCCGTAGTCACCGTTACGTCTATCAGTGACCTTGGGGTGGTTGACTGAGAGTAGGATCATCACGGGGGACTCTCCCGGCCAGGAGAGGACCACGTGCTACTTCTACTGTTCGGAAAAGACTGCAATCAAGATCGTTCCCACGAGGAACATTCGAGATCAAGTGAACGATATGAGAAATAGATAAATTGTGAAACAATAGAAAGACGTAAAGAAAGGAAGAAAGAAAATTAAAACAGCTACTGTACACTTTACTTTTTCTTTAGTTTAGCTGCCACTCTACTCAGCGTTTTGCTGACGTGTTACACTCGTTACCTTTCAGGACCAGGTGTTGAGCAGCCAGGGTCAGCGGCTGCAGAGGACGTTGGGCCAAGTAGGGTCCAGTAGAGTTACCACTGTTCTCTTGTACCTCTTTTTGGTTCCACTGTAGTGAGTAGTTCTTGTTTCCGTTGTACTTTTCTTTACCTACAGTTCTTATTATGTTATAAATGTTGTTCTACTGTTGTGGTGGTACATACTGTAGTGGTTTCTTTCCTTACTGCTGTATTTTCTTACTATTAGTTATATTCATGTTGAATGTGGTTTATTTTACTACTCTTTTGGTTACTTCTTCGTTGGATGACAAGGTCTTGGGTTTAGTCGAGTCGGTCCGGTTCTCGTGTCTCGTAGGGGCTCGGGAATCGGGTCGTTACAGCTGTGGACCCAGCCAAGGTAGAGGCAGTACTCGGGTGGGAGAGACCACGTACAGTGACTGAGATTCGCAGTTTCTTTGGACTGGCAAGCTACTACCAGCGGTTTATCAGGGGTTTCTTGCAGATTGAACGTCCTATGACATAGTTGACCCAGAAGGACGTGCCCTTTTCTTGGACAGACACTTGTGAGGCGTGTTTTTAGGAGTTGAAGAAGAGACTGACTTCGGCTTCTGTGCTTACCATTCCAGACAGCAGTGGCGGTTTTGTTTTGTACACGGATGCCTCTTTGCAGGGGTTAGGGGGTGTGCTCATGCAACGGGATCACGTTGTTGCTTATGCTTTGCTGCAACTGAAGCCCCATGAGCATAGCTACCCTATCCACGACCTAGAGCTGGCAGTTGTTGTCTTCGCGCTGAAGACATGGAGGCACTACCTGTACGGTGAGACCTTTGAGATATTCATGGATCATAAGAGCCTCGGGTACTTGTTTGATTAGAAGGAGCTCAGCATGAGACAGAGATGTTGGTTAGAGCTCCTGAAGGACTATGACTGCACCATTTCCTACCATCTAGGGAAGGACAATGTGGTGGCTGACGCCTTGAGCCGGAAGGCGTCCGCGCATTTGGCCAGTTTACAGGCACAGAGTTGGAGACTCATGGAGGAGATGGGTTGTTGGCGACCCCTAGAGTTGCTGGGGCATTGTGGGGTAATGACTGTGACACGACAGACGAGGCCAGAGCTGATAGACTGCATCATCACAGGACAGATGGCAGACCCGTACCTGCAGTCGTTGCGTGACAGAGTACTGTCAGGGGACCTTGGGGACTTCTCCTTTACTGACGAGGTGCTGCGCATGAGGGGACGTTTGTGCGTTCCCAGGGACGAGGAGTTGTTAAGAGAGCTCCTGACCGAGGCACACGGTTCCAGGTTCACCATACATCTCGGGAACACAAAGATGTATCATGATCTGAGACGTGACTTTTGGTGGAGGGGAATGAAGCGGGATGTAGGTGAATTCGTACAACAGTGTTTGGTGTGACAGCAGGTGAAGGCTGAGCATCAAAGGCCTGTAAGGCCGTTGCAGCCACTTCCAGTGCCATAGTGGAAGTGGGAGAGCATCACCATGGACTTGGTGGTGGGCTTTCCCGTTACCCAGCGAGGACACGACGCAGTCTGGGCGATTATAAACAGATTGACAAAGACGGCATGTTTCTTGCCGATCCGAGTCACCTTAGGACCAGCACAATTGGCAGAGAGGTATATTCGCAATGTGGTATGTCAGCACGGAGTTCCACGTGAGATTGTATCCAACCGGGATACTCGTTTTACGTCCCAGTTTTGGGCTGAGTTGCAGCAGGCTTTGGGGACACAGTTGATGTTCAGCACGGCATACCACCCCCGGATGGATGGACAGTCAGAGCGCACAATACAGACACTTGAGGACCTTTTGCGTGCCTGTGTACTGGACTGGAGGGGCCCTTTGGAGGAGCACTTGCCCTTGGTAGAGTTTGCATATAATAATAGCTATCATTCAAGTATCGGCATGGCACCCTACGAGTCTCTATACGGATGGAGGTATACTTCACCTTTGAGTTGGGTTGAGGTGGGGACCAAGTGAGAGGTTGGCCCCAGGCTGATCCAATAGAGTCAGGAGGTGGTTGAGCAGTTGTGACCGGGCAAGCGTGTTTTCGTCTTTATGTTATTATTTATGGTTTACAATCATTATAGTATATGACAAAACAGCTACCAGATTACTACAAATTTTTACTCGGAATACAAAGTTTTCCCGAGGTCGAATTCAAGGAGCAACTAGAATTCTAGAAGTATAAAAGTTCCCAATTAGGTTACAAAAATAAGAGAGAGAGAGAGAGTTTTGTTGGCTTCTTCTTCTTCTCTCTTCTTTCTTTTCTTTCAGCAACAGAATCTTCTTTTCTTCTTCTACTTCTCTACTTCTTCTTTCTGTTCTTCTTTTTCTTTCTTTCCTTTCTTTTTCTTCTTCTTCTGCGGCTGTGGTGATCTTCTTCTTCTTCAGCCTTCTTCTTCTCTGCTTCTTTCTTCTCTTACAGTTCCTCTTTTTTTTTTCTTCTTTCTATTCTGGTCGCTACCCTTCCTTCGTCTGACTTGATGCTCAAATGACTTAACTGTGGGTTTGCTACAGTGCGGCTTCTTCTCTTCTTCCTTAGCTCCTCTCCTTCCTTTCTTCAGCTCCTCTGTGCGGCTAAGGCTTCGACCGCTCCTCCTCTCTTCTTCTTCCTTAGCTTGCTTCTTCTTCTTCTTCTTTCTTCCTTCCCTGCATGCACACACAGTGGTCAGTGCAAAACCTACCCCTACCCTTCCCCGCGTTTCTCTCTTTCTCAGAATCTCTCTTAGGCCTGCTCTCCCAGAGCCGGGTAATCTGGTTCGGGTAGCGTGCCCGGGACCAGGCCCACTAGCGTGCGGTGGTGGGCGAGGAGTGTGTGGTCGGGTAGTCGGATCCGGCCCAGACCTGCGGGGCGTGAGCGCGGGCGAGGGCGAGAAAGCGCGTGGCGCGCTGCGTGCGGGTGAGATGGACCTGACCCCTGTGTGTCGAAGGCAATAAGCCCGATGCACTTTTTCAATATAAGTGTGGGTGCTTGGCTGCACACTTATGAGGTGGGACAAAAGTCCCACCTCCAAATCCCTCACCGACGGCTGAGGAAGCTGCTGCCAATTGGGGCAGCAGTGAGGCTTGCGACCCAATTGCAAGCCTGGGTGTGTTCGCAGCAGCTTTCCGCGCTGCCTGGGACTCGCGCCTGGGCTGGAGTAAGCCTGGAGCTGCGAGCGAAGGAGCTGCAGCAGCTCAGCAATGGAGGCGAGGGGGCTCTGACTTGAAAGCAGAAAGACGGCCTCCCGGCCACATCAGGAAACGTGGGAAGCTTCGCCGGAGTGTGGCGAAGCCAGTGCGGGGGTCGGTGAGGTGCGAGGGCGCGTGTGGAGGTAGCCCTAGGTCAGACTGTGCGCGGGAAGATGGGTTTGTTCGAGGGCGGTCGGGCGGTGATTGGCAGTGAATGGAGTGGGGGGAATGGTCGAGTGGAGTGAGGGGAAGCTTCTGAGCTGGTCGGCGAGGGGTGAGGATGTCTGTGGCAGTGGGATGGCCTCGTCGGAGAAGGTGACCGGAGATGAGGAAGATGGAGTTGGGCAGTGGCAGTCGGGTGGTTGAAATGGCAAATTAATAGGGGGAAAATACAAGGGAGAGAGGGAGGCAACTCTGTACCTAGTTACTCGGTGAAGGGGGAGAGAGTAGCGCCCGACTCGTGCCTGCCGGAGTTGGGGACGAAGATGCCCTAGAGGAGGGTATCGGCGACGAGGAGGCAAATGGAGGGCGCCAGCTGGTACGACCTAGCGCGGAAGACAGGGCAGAATAAACTCTGCTGTAGGTAAGGAAACAGAGAGATGAGGAGGAGGAGGTCGCCGGAGGCTTCGGGCACTCTGACCGGAGGAGGAAGAGACGAAAGGTGGGGCATTTCTCCACCAGAGGAAGCTTGAAGGAGTCGGCAGACCTTGCCGCTCCTTATAAAGACCTTGGCGCAGAGAGGGAACCGAGGTGGCGACGTGCCAACCTCGTCAGAGAATGGCTGGAGAGGATACCCATGCCTTTCGTGTGTTCGCACGAGAGACATGGTTGATGGAAGAGGGCATGGGCGGGTCCTTGCAACAGAGGACGTCGTAGGGAACCCCCCGTTTGTTCTAGAGGACAACCGCCCTGCCCTGCGCAGCACCATCCTCCGCGGAAGGTCGCTGGAGGCATGGCGCTGTGCAGAAGTGGCAGGGAGGACCGTTCTGCAAAGAATGAGGAGAAGTTAGGGACCTAAATATAAGGGTTTCAAAAGATAAGGGTCAAAAAGTAAATAAAGAGGACCAAATTGTAAAGTCGGTCAAGATGGTCTTTTCTTAGGCTCAAGTTTTTATACCAGACTAATTTGAACCTAAGGATTTTAATAGTGAATTTTTATTTTAGGTTGGACCATGTTTGACCGATCAATTTGCGTAAAAACCCAAATTAAGTCATTAATTGGGCATGGTTCTCATTTTAGGTCAAAATAGGTTGCAAAGGCCAAATTGAAGGTTCTAAACCCTAGGAGATATTTTTATATGAATTTTAGAGGATTTAGTTGATTTTTATCCTACCTCAAACCTCGTAAATTAAAGTGCATTTGTTTTTGGGTTACAGAATGTCATTTAATTCCTAGAAGTTGCTATAACCCTTTCTAATCAGATCATCCCACTTCCCTCATTGTTAAGCTTGTTTAACCTATGTTTGGACCCTTAATTACCCTGTTTGCATACTGCATTGGTGAAATTACAATTTTACCCCTAATGATTTATTTTATTCTTTAACTCGGAATTCTTCGAGTTAAGCCTCTCTTTGGGTTTTGTAGGAGCTTTTTCACACATATTTGGATTAGATTGTACTAGTTAGGGTTCATGATGAGGTTCTCATCATACCCCCATGGCTAGCTTTTGCTAGTCCCTTAGCAAAATTTTAAGGTTTCAACCCTTGTTCTAGACCATGAAGTTCTTAATGATTTCAGATAAGTGCTTTTTCTTCTGAAACCTAGATTAGGTCAGAATGCCAACCATAGGCCTAAAAGGTACTCTAGTACCAACCAAGATCCAGATCTATCTAGCCTCAACCTCAGTCCTTAAGAAAGGTTTTTAAGGCCTACAAGAACTAATCTAAGGCTTATTGGACTTTGCGGTTAAAGCACTCATGCTTGAGATAATTTTAGCCCTGGCTCAGTTCGCAGTGCATTTTGTAAGAAAGAGAGGTAGAAGATTTATATGTTTGGAGAGTTTTATCTCTCGTTTTTCTTTTTAATTCTAGCTTAGGATTGGCTTTTCAACACGGTCTGTATTAGATTCCTTGTTCCCATCATCGATCCTCAAGGGTTCCTGGCAATCGATGCTTCAAGATAGCACCGCCCATGGTAACCCCCAGAACCCTGGCTGTTGAGATTTCGAGATAATCCCATCCATGGTGTTTCGTGGCCGAATTCAGACCCTAGCAATTGACATTTCGTGATAATGCCATCCATGGAATCTGAACCAGCAGAGTGCTTTCATGCCCTCAGTAGGATATGTAAATATCCTGAGAGACAAGAACCGAGGAGATGATATTTTGTTACGCATCCTCGAGGGGAATTTCCCACCTCTCCGCGCTGGGAACTCGTCCAAATCAACTTGTGTTGATCGGCCGCTCCTACTCTAGGTGTCATTTTCAGAAGTTTTGTAATGCTTCTGCGTGATTCTGATTTTTATGCTTACTGAACCAGGCTGTGTGTGAAGTTAGGGTGCTTAGGTTACTGAGTCCCGTAAACCAAAAGTTCGTTAACGAGGCCAAACACTCCCTAAGCCTTGGACCTAATACTTAAGCTTTTCATTTTCCTCAACCTCTTGAGGAATGTCTAGATCTTAATGGGTACTAAGAGTCTATCCAAGAATGCCTAAGGTTCGCGTTCTTACTAATCTCACTGTGCACTTTCCATTTCTTTTCCTGAATGAGGTCTAAAACTAAGGTTAACTCCTTAATTTCTTACTAATGACAATCTCTTTTCTTTCATTTTGTGCTCCTTTTCATTTTGTTCCTTTTTCTTCTCCTCCTCCTTTGTAGAGTCTACAAAATTTTCTTTCCTCCTCACATTTTATTATTCTTTTTCCAAAATTTTTTTTAATTTTTATTATGTTTTTGGCATATGTGAATTTTTTTGTTTAAAACCTTTTCTTACAAGATTTGCACTTTCATACCCCCCATGCCTAAAATTTGCAATGTCCTCATTGTTACTTAGGGGATTTTTTATTCAACTTAGTGCATACATTAGGATAGATGTTTTGATGAGTGAATGGGTCGGGGTGACTGTTGCGGACGATTTCTAATCTCAGGTGCAAGCACCTAAGGTAGAGTCAACTGTCCTAAAGGGTGAACCTTAAGTGCGAAAAAGGTGTTAGAAAAGGTTTCATGTTTCCAAAAAGAATGATGGGCTGCCTCCCGTTGAGCGCTGAGTTTTACGCCATCGGCTAGGCGCAATATGCTCAGGGAAAATGGAGGATAAATGATGATTCAGCTAAATCAGTAGAGGTTACATCAATGAACGATTTGAGTCTCTGACCGTTCACGATGAAAGGTTTGGAATCATGGTTGAGCGGACTGATTTCGACGGCTCCATTTCCAAAAACTTGTCGGACAAGGTATGGTCTAGCCCACTTGGATCACAGCTTCCCTGGGAAGAGTTTGAGTCAAGCATCAAAGAGTAGGACCTTCTGACCAGGATGAAAGATCTTTCTAGAGATGTACTTGTCATGGAAGGATTTAACCTGCTCCTTGTAGATTCGCGAGTTCTCGTACGCATCAAGGCGTAATTCATCGATCTCGCTGATTTGAAGCTTTCTGTGGGTTCCAGCCTTAGAAAGATCTAGATTACACTTCCGTATTGCCCAATAGGCTTTGTGCTCCAGTTCGACAGGAAGGTGACTTGCCTTCCCGTACACCAATCTAAAGGGAGACATGCCTAATTGGGTTTTGTGGGCGGTTCTATAGGCCCACAAAGCTTCCGGAAGTCGGGACAACCAGTCCTTCCTGTCAGGTCGAACAGTGACCTGTAGGATTTTCTTGAACTCCCGATTTGATAGCTCAGCTAGACCATTAGTCTGGAGGTGATAAAGAGTGGAGATTCGGTGCGACACCCCGTATTTGGTCATCAGTGACCTGAACTGAGCATTCGTGAAATGGGTCCCCCCGTCAAAGATGATAGCACGAGGAATCCCGAACCGTAAGAGGATATTGTGATGAATGAATTTGAGAACGATTTTATGATCACAGGTTCGGGTCAGTATGGCTTCAATCCATTTGGACACGTAGTCCACAGCCAACAGAATGTATTCGAAACCATTCGAAACTGGAAAGGGGCCCATAAAATTAATCCCCAAATATCAAAGATTTCACATACGAGAATCAGCTGCAAAAGCATCATGTCGTGATGGCTCATGTTGCTCAAAGTTTGGCAACGACTGCATGCCTTGCAGTGGTTGTATGCGTCCTTGAACAGAGTGGGCCAATAAAAGCCACTGGAGGATTTTCGATGCGATTTTGTGCCCAGAGAAATGGCCACCGCATGCCTGGTCATAGCAGAATAAGAGAATATCATTGATTTCACCTTCCGGGACACATCTCCGGATGATTTGGTCGGTACCTATGCGAAAGAGGTACGGATCTTCCTAAATGTAGTACTTAGCATCAGACCACAATTTGTCTTTCTTGGCCTTCGACCAATCAGATGGGATCTGATGAGATGCCAAGTAGTTTACTATATTAGCAAACCATGGAAGTCCAGTACCAATAGTCAACAGGTGCTCATCAAGGAAATGCTCCGTGATGGGTCCAGAAGGGTTGATGATCTCAGAAGGAAGGCGAGACAAATGGTCAGCTACCACATTTTATCTTCCCACCTTGTCGTGAATCTCGAGGTCAAATTCTTGCAACAGTAAGATCCATCGGATTAGTCGGGGCTTCGCATCCTTCTTGGCAAGGAGATGCCTCATAGCCGTGTGATCTGAGTAGATGATGACGTGGGAACCTAGGAGATAAGATAAAAATTTTTCAAGGGCAAATACTACAGCTAGCAGCTCTTCTCTGTAACTGTATAGTTACGCTGAGCCTTGTCAAGTGTCTTGCTAGCGTAGTAGATGACCACGGGTTTCCCGTCAACTTTCTGCCCCAAAATCTCTCCTACAGCGAAATCAGATGCATCGCACATGATCTCAAAGGGTTGAGACCAATCAGGGGATTGTAGGATCGGGGCCTGGGTGACTCGGTCACGGAGGTTCTCAAAGGCTTGAGTGCATTCCTTGGAGATCTCAAAGGGTACATCCTTAGAGAGAAGAGTAGTCAGGGGGCGCGCGATTTTCAAAAAATCAGGAATGAAACAATGGTAAAAATCGACGTGCCCCATAAAAGAACGGATGTCCCTGATCGAGCGAGGCATAGGAAGACGAGAAATTAGATCAACCTTGGCTCGATCCACTTGGATGCCCTTCTTGAAAATCAGATGTCCTAGGACAATCCCCTCAGGTACCATAAAATGGCTCTTTTCCCAAGAAAGAACCAAATTAACGTCGATGCAACGCCTGAATATATGAACCAAGTGCTGGAGGTAATCATCAAATGATGCCCCGAAGACTGAGAAGTCATCCATGAAGACTTCCAGATAATCACCTACCATATCAAAGAATATGGCAAGCATGCACCGTTGAAAAGTCACAGGTGCATTGCAGAGACCGAAAGGCATCCTTCGGAATGCATACGTTCCGAAGGGGTAGGTGAACGTGGTCTTCTCTTGGTCCTCAGGATGAATAGCAACTTGGTTATAACCGGAGTACCCATCAAGAAAGCAGAAGAATCGATTTCCCACTAATTTCTCGAGAATCTGATCAATGAAAGTGGGAAATGATCCTTCTTCGTGGAGGAATTGAGTCGTCGGTAATCTATGCAGACTCTCCACGAGTTAACTAATCGGGTAGGTATGAATTCTTCGATTTCATTCGTAATGGTGGTGAGCCCTGCCTTTTTAGGCACAGCCTGAATCGGGCTCACCCAACGACTGTCAGAGATCGGGTAGACGATCCCTGCATCTAACCACTTGATGATCTCCTTTTTCACGACTTCCTTCAGATTGGGGTTTAAACGTCTCTGCATCTCACAGGAAGGTCGTGCACCCTCTTCTGAATAAATATGGTTTGTGCAATAAGTGGGACTTATTCCATTCAAGTCATCGAGAGTCCAACCAATGGCTCTACGATGTTGCTGGAGAACGGCAATCAGACGAGATTCCTGATCAGGAGTGAGCTTGGAATTTATAATCACAAGAAGAGTCTGATTAGAACCCAAAAAATGTATTTCAAATGATCGGGAAGGGGTTTCAGTTTAAGGACGGGGTTATCAGCAGCAGCGGGTGGGTTAGGGTAAGTGTGAGGTTCAAGGGTAGGAGTTATGGGTCTATCTAAATCTGGATTTGACTCCTCTAATTGCGGTTCAAGATCTTTCTGTGGTTGATGAGGTATAATCAGGTCATTCTCAAAATGCGTTTCATCAATCAAAGCCCTAATATCACAGATCTGTTCGATGACACCGCAATTGATTCCTTGTTGGGCCTTAAAGATATCAATTTTGAGGGTTTGATTTCCAAATTTCAGCTCTATTTGGCCCTCCTCACAACTGATGTTGGCTGTAGCAGTAGCCAAGAAAGGTCTCCCTAGAATGATCGTGTATCCCTAGGGTTTTCAGGTGCATCCATGTCCAAGACTATAAAGTCTACAGGAAAATAGAAATCCCGCACTCTTACAATAACATCCTCGAAAATCCCTTTAGGTGACTTTATGGATCGATCAGCTAACTGTAGTGTCACGTTAGTTGGTTTTAGGTCAGATTCCTCTAGGTGTTTAAGTAAGGATGTGGCTATCAGATTTATGGAAGCACCCAAGTCTAGCAATGCTCTATCGAACTGGGTTTCACCTATTTTGCAGGAAATCAGGGGAGTGCCTGGATCTTTTGCCTTGAGTGGGAGTCTGCTTAGGATTACAGAGCCGGCTTGCTCTGATAGTACAATTGGACTCCCACTCTTGGTTCGCAGCTTACGCTGAGGTGTACACACATTCTTTAAGAATCGTGCGTAAGCCGGTACGTGGCAAATTACATCCATCAAGGGGATGTTTATTTGGACCTGCTCAAAGAGCTTGACCAGGTCCTCCTCAGGAGCCACGAGTTTTGTTGTCTTCTTTCCTTTGGTCAAGGCCTCGGGAAATGGAACCTTGGTTGGTTCTTCTAGGATAAGTCCAGGTCTTTGATCTGGGACGGGGATAGGAACGTCCTGGATTACTGTCCCAGGGTTTGGATTGCTACCAGGCTTGGAGTGGTCTGGATAGGGTGGATCTTGGGTCTCCTTACCACTACGGGTCGTTACTGAATTCAGTCCTGCCTGGTTTTGGTTAAGGTTGGATAGGATGGGTTGCTGCTGGTAACCCGCATAAGAAGTGGAAGCCTCCATCCCGTCAAGTGATGGAACAGAGGAGGCCTGATAAATCATGTGTGCTTGGCCCGGGTTTAGGTTCATAACGCGTCGCTGGGTCGGCACGTTATTAGGATTAGGAAGAGGTTGGGAAGGAAGTGTGCCTGGTTGGCGAGAATTTACCAACTGGGCCAATTGGTTTCGAACCTCTGTAAGTTCATCCTTGTGTTGTTTCTGAATAGCCGCATTTGTTCTTTGAATGTCAGCCAGAGTCTAAAGGATGAGGGACATTTGGTCTTGGTTTGGCCCTAATGAATAAGTAGGGTTGGGCTGTGGCTGAGGCAACTAGTAAGGACGAGGTGGTTGTGGACGGGGCTGAAAGGATGGTCTTTGAGTTTGGGAATTTCCCACCCACTGGAAGTTGGGATGGTTTCGCCATCCAGGATTGTAGGTGTTGGAAAATGGATCATTCTGGATGGTGTTGAGGTCCTCGCAGGTCTGAGGAACCTCCAAAGAGTCAGAGAATGGGGGAATGGAATTCCCCTGGCTAGTATAGAAAGGATCAAAGGATCCTCCGATCCGAGAATCAGATGGGGGTGGATACGGATCCATCCCAGGAGAAGGTCGGTGGAGAATGTTTTGCACAGTCTCCTGTGTAGAAGGAGGTTGTGCAAAGGAATTATGCGCAGAGGTGGCTCGCTGCAAGTGCTAAGTCAGCTCGTCCACCTTCTTCTTGATGATAGAGACCTTGTCCAATTGACTGGCCATCAGTTCCAGGTCGACTGATGCGGACAGGCCCTGCGTCTCATGTGCTCCCCTAAGGTTCGTCGATGCGCAGGTATTCGTCCTGTCGAATAATCCCATGGAGTCATTATTGATGGAGTTCTCGCACATGTTTTCGAGAATCTCCCACACGGTGTCCTCATGTTGATTCATGATATTCCCTCCGCAAGTCACATTGACGAAAAGCCTAATATCCTCATAGAGTCCCTAGTAAAAAGACTGGACTTGTTCCCATTTAGGAACTCCACGATGGAGGCACTTTCTCATGAGATCCTGGAAGCGATCCCATGCCTCATGAAGAGGTTCACCCGATTGTTGCGTGAAGTGGGTAATCTGATGGCGCAAGGCATTGGTCCGACCAACGGGAAAGAACTTTTTCAAGAACTCGGACCGAAGTTCTTCCCAGGTGCTGATCGGCCGGGTCTGTGTTTAGTACCAATGAGCGGCCTAGTCCATAAAGGAGAAGGAGAACATCTTCATGAGGAGAATATCCTGATTTTGTACATCTGGCCCAAAAGTTTGGACTAGATGCTTCAGCTGTTTGATGTGTTGAAAGGGGTCTTCAGAATTAAGCCCATGAAATTTAGGTATGGCATGAATCACATTGGGATTTAATTCAGAATCAGGTCCTCCAATCGGGATTCTGACTCGAGAATCAATAGCCACCGCAGCATGATTATAATGATCCCACATCATAGGACACTGCGGTGGGTGCACAAAGTTCTGGAAGAGGTCATTGAGTCGCTGGAGCTGGTGCTCCAGATTGTTCTCTTCCTCAACTGGCTGAGCCATTGGGGAAGAAGAAGGTGAGTTGGGTTCGGAGTCAGAGGAGAGGTCGATGTGAAGTGTTGTTTGCTCAAACAAGGGCACTGAAGCTCGGCCTCGAGGGGAGTGAAGTTCTAAAGGAGGTTTCAAGGACCTCCTAACAAACATACACTGGTGGAAGAGATGAGTTTAGCAGGTGCTGGACCCAATCAAAATACCCAAAATGTGGGGTGACTATAGAGGTCCGGGGCAGATGGACCCCTTGATCAAAAGATCGTGCACCTGAGAATTACCTAGGCAGCCAGAGAGGGTGAGTCCCGCGAAGACCCCTACACGGTAGAGCGTCTCCACGGGTTACAGGGTTTCCCCCACCCGACCTCTCTTGTCACTGAGATTCCAGGTAGACCAGAATGGGGATCTTGACCTCTTAAGTCTACCACTTTTAGTTTAAGATCAAGGTGCTTAGATTTTCACTTGAACTTTTAGCTTTTTGAGTGCAAAGAGTGACCTAAGTTGAAGGTTGGTTGACCCAAGGGGTCAACTTCACCTGCTAGTTCCTTTGAGAGTTTATTAGGTCTTGTCTTTTAGGGTTCAAGTGTCTTTAAAGAGCCAAATTGCTTAGGGTTTCTTTGAATAAGTATTTTCAGTCAATGGCTTAGGTACACTTCTTTTGGGATTTCTCAATTCTTGCTTAAGGAGTGTGCTTCTAAAACCCTAATGTTAAATCTTATGTTGGCCCTACTTGGTCCAGTTAACTCCTTGTTGGGTAATTAGGGCTCAGGCAAGAAGGTGTTAGTCCTTAAATACCCTTAATAGTGTGTGCATAAATAGTTGGTTGAAATTGAAAACATGCAACTTTTGATGATTTACTAGGTATAGAAGACAGGTTACACCTATATTCTTATTCTTTTCTTTTTCTTCCTCTTTAGAATTTAGGGGCAAAAGTGAGAGGATAGAAAATTACCTGTCCTCAGAGTGGTTGTTGTGCGGCTGCTTGTCTTCTTGATTTCCAGTGCCTGCACACAAAAAGAGAAGAGATTAATAGAAACTCAATAGAGAACTTATGGCTTCTAGAATAGCTGTTGCTCCCCTGCAACGGCGCCAAAATAGTGACCGAGCAAGCGTGTTTTCGTCTTTATGTTATTATTTATGGTTTACAATCGTTGTAGTATATGACAAAACAGCTACCAGATTACTACAAATTTTTACTCGGAATACAAAGTTTTCCTGAGGTCGAACTCAGGGAGCAACTAGAATTCTAGAAGTATAAAAGTTCTCAATTAGGTTACAAAAATAAGAGAGAGAGAGAGAGAGTTTTGTTGGCTTCTTCTTCTTCTCTCTTCTTTCTTTTCTTTCAGCTGCAGAATCTTCTTCTTTTCTTCTTCTTCTCTGCTTCTTCTTTCTGTTCTTCTTTTTCTTTCTTTCCTTCTTTATTTCCTTTCTTTTTATTCTTCTTCTGTGGCTGTGGTGATCTTCTTCTTCAGCCTTCTTCTCTGCTTCTTTCTTCTCTTATAGTTCCTTTTTTTTTTCTTCTTTCTATTCTGGCTGCTGCCCTTCCGTTGTCTGACTTGATGCTCAGACGACTTAACTGTGGGTTTTCTACAGTGCGGCTTCTTCTCTTCTTCTTTAGCTCCTCTCCTTCCTTTCTTCTTCAGCTCCTCTGTGCGGCTAAGGCTTCTGCCACTCCTCCTCTCTTCGTCTTCCTTAGCTTGCTTCTTCTTCTTCTTCTTCTTTCTTCCTTCCCTGCATGCACACACAGTGGTCAGTGCAAAACCTACCCCTACCCTTCCCCGCGTTTCTCTCTTTCTCAGAATCTCTCTTTGGACTGCTCTCCCAGAGTCGGGTAATCGGGTTTGGGTAGCGTGCCCGGGACCAGGCCCACCGGCGTGCGGTGGTGGATGAGGAGTGCGTGGTCGGGTAGTCCGATCCGGCCCAAACCCACGGGGTGTGAGCACGGGCGAGGGCGAGCGAGCGCGTGGCGCGCTGCGTGCGGGTGAGAGGGACCTGACCCCTGTGTGTCGAAGGCAATAAGCCTGATGCACTTTTTCAATATAAGTGTGGGCGTGACGTGCCTTCGTGCGTGTGTGTTAAGAGGTGTCGTTATAGTTGCACTTGATACGTCGGTTTTAAAAGAAGTAAACGGAGGTGAGTCCGAGTGTCAATCTCAAGGAGGCGTGGAAATCGGATTTTGTTTACCACTTGTTGTCACGAAAAAGGCGGAGTTTTGCTTGCGAAAGAGACGGTTTTGAAAAGCAAGAGATAGAGAGAGTTTAGGGTTAGAAAGCTCTTGGTTTTGATCATGCACTTTAAACAGAAATTAAAAAGGCAACTAAATGGAAAATAATTTCATTAACATGCATTCATAGTTCACGGTTTACAATATTAAATACATGCTTCAACAAAAGTAAATGAAAGCTTAAAAGAGAGAGAGAGAGGTAGAGAGAGAGTGGAGAGCGACGAGGCATCCACGGCGGTGGAGGAGGCTCCGTCGGCGGCTCGTCGTCTCCGGCGATTACAAGAGTGCCTAAGACTAGCTAGGAGAGGAGTGGAGTAGTTGCAAGTGGGAGAGGATGCCTTGAATGGTGGTAGAAGGGGGTTTAAATAGAGTTAAGGGCTTCCTAAAAGAAGAATGTGCTTTAGCGACATCCAGAACGTCGCTAAAACCGCTTCCATATACGTCGGTGAAGGCCTTCTGCCGCCGGTCAGCCGCCCGCCCCTCTCTCTCTTCAGGCGCGATCCGTGGACGTCGAACGAGAGCCGTCCGATTGATGATCGGACGGCTGAGATCCTCCCGCGCCTGCGCTAGGATCGCGCTTCGGGCGTGCGTGCGCGCGCGCGTTTCCGCCCGGCGTGCGCGCGCGCGTGGGAGGTGGGGCGCTGTCGTCGCGCCGCGTGGCGCGATCCTAGCCGCTCGCTTCTGATCGCGCGGCTCAATTTTGCCGCGCCCTTCGCCCGCAGATGATTTTCGCTCCGCGCGAATCGAACGCGCGTCGCCGCAACGCGGGCGTGCGCGCTAACCGTTGCGCCACGCCCGCGCTTTGTCGCGGCGACCGCGGGCGAGCGCGCGGATCTCGGCCGTTCGATCGAAGATCAACGACCGAGATGCGTCTTTGGCTGGCTTGGGGGCGTGCGGGCGGCGGGGGCGGGGCGACGTGGCGCGTTCTAGGCCGTTGATCTCCAGATCAACGGTCAGGATTTCTTAAGCCCATTGTGGGAGCTCCGGATGTCGGATTTGGCCGCTTTTGAGTCTGTTAGACTCCGTTCGTCGTCCTGAATCCATCCGTGCGGTCCGATTGCTCATCTGAGGCCTGCTTTGACAAATGCTTTACACAAATGGCCATTAATACAGTTTATAAGCAATCTTGGTACTTGATGCATGCAATGCTCCTATTCTACTTTATGTTGTGCCTTTTATTCTAAAGATGGGCCATATTCAACCTAATTACTACCCCCTTGCGTGGTGTTATCATACCCCCATGCTTACTCCTTGCTAGTCCCTAGCAAGGTTTATTCTAGCCTTTATTTCTTTGGCGAATTCAAGAAGTAATTGCTTAGGCACTTCGTTACTTGTTAATAAGAGGAACTATACGAAGATCTTAATCTACAAAGACTAAGCAGCGCCCGGGTGTCTGCCAAAATATGAATCGCCCGAATCCTTGCTTTGGATATATAACTATACTTATGTATACGTATATATTTATATATGTCTTTTTAGAATTTTTTAAAATTCAGTGTGGGTTGGTAACTTTTTACGGCTACCCAACCCACCCAAAACTCGGTCAAAACCCTAAGTGCTAAGCATCTTGGTGTGAATGTTGTGATAGACTCACTTAACGGTAATTGAGACAGACTTCGAGTTTCTACGCCTCTAGGTGACCGGAAAAGAAAATAAATTTTTGCCTGAAGGTGTATTTGTTCGATTGGTAGCTTTCTCCCTGTGTTCATTTTACTTGGGGTCAACACAAGGATTTTCCAGTGTATATCTCCCCGGCTTATACTACTTCCCCGCTTCGTTCTTAGGTGTTTTAGTCTTTTTTGTGCAATTATTGAGCTGGGCTCTGGACAACCGACCAATGGGCTGTTACCCACGATCACTTGCCAGCCATACTTGTGCAGTGAAGTGTGGTTTATTTTCTTTTTTTTTTTTCTTTTTTTTTTTTTCCTTTTTTTTTTTCGTAGGTGGCTTCCCTAATCTCAAATGTACCCAAAGGCAACGAAAAAGAAATGGCCTGTGGCTGGGTTCTGGACAACCTGCCAATGGGCTGTTACCCACGACAACTTGCCCGCCATACCACCCTAGAGAGTTCATTAGCTACCCAATTTCTGTCAAAATCTCCGAGAAGTGAGTCTGTGCAAAAATGTGTGTAGATGCTTAGACTCAAAGTTTTCCTGAGTTAGAGGGTGAGTTGATAAGTCGTATACTTATTACCTTATTTATTAGGTGGATTAGAATAGCTTAAAGTTGCAAGGGTTCGCCGCTAAATCCATATTTTAATGGACACCAGGGCTAATTAAGCCTGAAGGCCTGAAAAGTCTAAGTGTTTAAGTTCTTTTTATAATATTTTCCACTATTGACAAGTTTCTAATGCCTAAGTTTTTCTTCCTAAATTCTTTTTTTTTTTTTTTTAATCAATTAATTTATTCATTCAGACTGATTAATTAAGCTCAGGATTATGCAGTTTACCATCCCCCCATGCTTAAGTTGGACAATGTCCTCATTGGCAGATGCATGGATGCAAAAGGGTTCAAAAAGATAGTACCTGAGTGACGTAAACTACCAGATCAGTCTGAATCCGCTGGGTTGCCTCCCAGGAAGCGCTGAGTTTAACGCCTCCAGCTGGGCGGTGCACAAACAGGAATGACTTGGGTCAAGAAGGTATGTTCAAAATTAACCAGACCCAAAATCAGAAGTCCACAGATGCGGATAAGGTTGTGGTGGAGTCCCGTTCCTAAGGGGCGGGAATTCTGTAACAGATATATCATGCATGCCCGTGTCAGATCCTCTCTTAGTTTGTGGGCATGCAAACAAGTTGCTGTGGACGAACGCACCCCAAATATGACATGCCAAACACTAAAGATGTAGGTCTTATATTCAGCTTGTGTCCCCATAAAATTGTAATCCATCGAAAGTGTATCAATTCTAGTGCATTCGGGTTGCGGGATCTTTATTCTGGTAGGGCAAGTAACAAAGTCCAGAGTTTCATACTGAGCCCTACAACCAAGCATCAGTCTTTTCTTCAAAGACGAATCCATCTCTTCCGCAACTATGATTTCATTGCTCATTCCCTCCAAGCCCTTGATCTCAAGAATATTTTCTTCAACCTCCTCTGTATCAGATTCACTGTTTGGGATTACATTAGAGGTAGGGTCAATTTCATCCTCAAGATCATATTCTTTCTCTCGGCCCTCCTCCAAATTTGTGATGGGGATTCTAACCGATTCATAATCAATTTCTTTGAAATTGTAACTCCATTCTCCATCTCCGATGTTGGCTGCTACTCCCACTGGATTACTTCTCTTGGGCCGATTAGATTCAGATTCCAAGGTCTCTCCCCTCACCTTCTCAGTTTCCTCCTGATGTTTGTTCTCAATGCTCCCCAAATTGTGTTCCAAGGAATCCTTACTATCCAACTCCTGAGGGGTATCAATGGTGGACTGAACCAAATCAGGACGACTAGGTGTAGTCCAATTGATCATGGTAGGTCCTTGCTTTATGAATTCCATGAATGGCGTTGTATGCAACAGCTTTCTTTGGCCTTCTTCCCCCAATTGTTGGAACAACTCCAACATGGCATGTTGCCCTTTAACCAATTCTTGATTCTGTCTGTGTAGTTCTAACTGGAGGTTATCAAGAATTGACATGGTGTCATTTGGTGTCCTTTGGATTTCCTCCTTGAAATCCAGGTTAAGAGAGTATGGTTGAGGTTGTGGATCAGAATCCATATTGGTGTTTAGGTTCTTGGGTGGGTCCTCTATTCTGTCATGTTCAGGGTCCAGTTCTTCAAGAGGAACCATTCTCTGTTTGGTCCTACTCCAGAATAGTTGAGGTTCTAAGTCCTCCTCCCAGTCAGATTCTTCATCAGGGGACCAAATCAGAGGTTGATGATCCTGTGCTTGCCTAGATTTCTGATCATTTTCTGATTTCCATTTGTCTAGAACTCCTTCTAATCCAAAGGTCAAGTAGGCAAGGTTGTTGAATTCAGATGACCTTTCTTGGTTATTATCTTGAGATGGGTAGGGTTCTTGGTGTTCTCCTAAAGTGTAGGTCCTATCACAGTAGAGCGGGTCGGACCTAAATGAGGAGGCATCGTGAGGACAATCGAGATATGGAGCCCCATGATTTGAATTGTACCCTTGGGTGGCTATGTTGGGTGTATTCCAATGAGAGGTTGGTGTAGTTTGGTCATAGTTGGGCCAAGAGGGATATTCCAGGTTGCATCCCCAACTTGGTGGTTGGTTAGCCCAAGTCGGCTGTGGGTATGGTCTACTTGGGTTAGCATACAAATCCTGTTGGGGGTAATTTGGGTAAGATGGATAGGCATTGAAATCCATGGAAGAAATGGAGGGATGCGGGAAGAACAGATGAGAGAGAGTTGTGCACTCAATCAAACAAACAAGCCTAATCCTTATGGTGTATTCCTTAGGAGACCTAGAAATCTCACAAAGGTTGATTAAGTCCGTAAACACTGGACTTCCCTTCTCAAGGCTAATCTGGCCAGGTTGATTACGAGGGGATTGCAGGGAAGGTTCTTCCTTTGGCTTACGCCTTCGGTTCCATAGACCCCACAACCACGGTCGTTTGACACTGCCCCGCAGCCTAGTCACCAGATTCTACCAAGGGAATGAAAGCCAAGTGCCTAGCAGACAAAACCTCACCTTTTGAGACTTAACTCAGTCCTGCCTAGGGCACGTCTACTCAGTTTTAAAGGGCTAGGATAGTGCTTGTGCTTAGGGTGATGTGATGAGGCGTTGATTGGGGTGGTGCCTCTTAATGTTCTACTTTCAAAGTGTGTGCTTCTAGCAAAACATGATTTTCAAGTAAGGATTTGTTAAGATATAGTGTCTTTTTAGTGTTTCATCCTTACTTAAGTACTTTTTAGGGTTGACGTGTCTTAATTTTTTCAAACAAGTTTCAGTGGGCACGTCAAGTTCTGCACACAACTTAGTGAAAGTAGATTTCCTTTTATTTTGTAGAGGCTCTAAAACCCTAGTGTACTCATCCTGATAATCATGCAGCTTCTATTAGATGAGTCAGTTTTAGGGTTGAGTGGTGCGGCCCAGGTCAACTCACGGTGGCTTCGCAAACACCACTCAAGAGAGAAAGAAAAGAACACTCCAAGAATTTGTCCAGTATATTAGAGTGTACATTTTTTTGTAGGGTGGTGTGTTAAGAATGTGGGTCAAGCAATCATTCGCCACGCCAATTTTTTTCAGTTTTTATGATTTTTTTTAGCTTTTTCACGCAAGCAAACAATGAGAGAGAGAGAGTACTCACTATCGGTCCTCGAGGCGCCTACTTCCTTGCTACCATAGTGGAATGCGTCGCTTCGCCGTCCATGCGCCGAATTCCTGCAACCGTCAAGTAAAAAGGAAAATAGGGCATTAGACGATATGAGAATGAAGGTGGAATGGAGGTGATAAAACAAATCCGTTGCCTCCCCGGCAATGGCGCCAAAAACTGACGTGCCTTCGTGCGTGTGTGTTAAGAGGTGTCGTTATAGTTGCACTTGATATGTCGGTTTTAAAAGAAGTAAACGGAGGTGAGTCCGAGTGTCGATCTCAAGGAGGCGTGGAAATCGGATTTTGTTTACCACTTGTTGTCACGAAAAAGGCGGAGTTTTGCTTGCGAAAGAGACGGTTTTGAAAAGCCAGAGATAGAGAGAGTTTAGGGTTAGAAAGCTCTTGGTTTTGATCATGCACTTTAAACAGAAATTAAAAAGGCAACTAAATGGAAAATAATTTCATTAACATGCATCCATAGTTCACGGTTTACAATATTAAATACATGCTTCAACAAAAGTAAATGAAAGCTTAAAAGAGAGAGAGAGGTAGAGAGAGAGTGGAGAGCGACGAGGCAGCCACGGCGGTGGAGGAGGCTCCGTCGGCGGCTCGTCGTCTCCGGCGATTACAAGAGTGCCTAAGACTAGCTAGGAGAGGAGTGGAGTAGTTGCAAGTGGGAGAGGATGCCTTGAATGGTGGTAGAAGGGGGTTTAAATAGAGTTAAGGGCTTCCTAAAAGAAGAATGTGCTTTAGCGACATCCAGAACGTCGCTAAAACCGCTTCCATATACGTCGATGAAGGCCTTCTGCCGCCGGTCAGCCGCCCGCCCCTCTCTCTCTTCAGGCGCGATCCGTGGACGTCGAACGAGAGCCGTCCGATTGATGATCGGACGGCTGAGATCCTCCCGCGCCTGCGCTAGGATCGCGCTTCGGGCGTGCGTGCGCGCGCGCGTTTCCGCCCGGCGTGCGCGCGCGCGTGGGAGGTGGGGCGCTGTCGTCGCGCCGCGTGGCGCGATCCTAGCCGCTCGCTTCTGATCGCGCGGCTCAATTTTGCCGCGCCCTTCGCCCGCAGATGATTTTCGCTCCGCGCGAATCGAACGCGCGTCGCCGCAACGCGGGCGTGCGCGCTAACCGTTGCGCCACGCCCGCGCTTTGTCGCGGCGACCGCGGGCGAGCGCGCGGATCTCGGCCGTTCGATCGAAGATCAACGGCCGAGATGCGTCTTTGGCTGGCTTGGGGGCGTGCGGGCGGCGGGGGCGGGGCGACGTGGCGCGTTCTAGGCCGTTGATCTCCAGATCAACGGTCAGGATTTCTTAAGCCCATTGTGGGAGCTCCGGATGTCGGATTTGGCCGCTTTTGAGTCCGTTAGACTCCGTTCGTCGTCCTGAATCCATCCGTGCGGTCCGATTGCTCATCTGAGGCCTGCTTTGACAAATGCTTTACACAAATGGCCATTAATACAGTTTATAAGCAATCTTGGTACTTGATGCATGCAATGCTCCTATTCTACTTTATGTTGTGCCTTTTATTCTAAAGATGAGCCATATTCAACCTAATTACTACCCCCTTGCGTGGTGTTATCAGGGCGCTTGGCCGCACACTTACGAGGTGGGACTAAAGTCCCACCTCCAAATCCCGCACCCGTGGCTGAGGAAGCTGCTGCCAATTGGGGCAGCAACGAGGCTTGAAACCCAATTGCAGGCCTGGGTGTGTTCGCAGCAGCTTTCCGCACTGCCTGGGACTCTGATGAGTGGCTACTCATCATAGCTAAAAGGCCGAAATTAAGCTAGATACTAAGCAAAACAATATCAAATTAACACATAAAAAGGGTTAAGTGTGGGAATTAAAGAAAAGACCTAAAACTTTTAATGTGTGTTAAAATCTCCTAATTAGGTCACAAAAATGGGATATTCTGAAAACTAAAGAACAAATGATGATCCATGCATCAATTGAACACATAAACAAGTTTGAAAAGACAAATCAGAAGTAAAATCAATGTCGTAAATGTTCAATTAAGCACATGTAAAAATTTGAAAGCAATTGGACATCATTTAGGCTTAGAAAGAAATAGATTACAATTAGGTCCTTCATGCATTACATTTCTACCCTTCAAAACTCCTTTTTGGACCTATTTGCAAGCTGCAGGGACCCTTTTGTAAGACTGCAGGGCCCTTCCAGCTGCTATTCTTCTCGCTTTTGGGCCTGCATGCAAATGTTCTACCCCTTCTTCTAAGGGTCCGTCTGCAAATTTTCCCTCATTTCAGAGAGAAGCCTGTGTTCTTCACGCGCACTGTAGCGCGCGAAGAACACAGCCATTCTCGACCGTCCATCGCACTTTTGATCTCGATCTGCGGCTGGATTCAAATGGAACCTTCGCGCGATTCGGTGCGTGCGTTCACCTCTCTTCCCAGATCTCATCTGACGGTCAGATTTCTCTCTTGACTCGCCGCGCGCTCTACCCATCTCATCCTCACCGCCGGCCTGATTCTGATTAACCTCACCATTGCGGTGATCTCAGTCACTGAGCTGCTATTTAAGCACCTCAGTGGTGTCGCGCGCGAAGGATCGCTCCCTCCTACATCTCTTAGCGATCAATTCTTCCACTCCAGTCTCTCCTCCTCATCTGGACCCTGATTTCACAGCCACCGGCTGTGGAATCATCGCCTGCTCTCGACCCTCCTCGTCGCTAAGGACCTCGTAGCACCTGAGGACGACCCTGGAGTCTCACTAGCAGACTCTTCCCTCCGCTGGAGTCACCCTCCTCCTTTCTTCCTCCTTAGCCGCCGGCTAAGGACCCATAGGTCCCATTCTTCCTGTTAGTTTAGTTTTTAATTCTGCACAAGTAGTGTTAGATTTAGTTTACAGTAGTTTAGAATAGATTTAGTTTTAATTGTTAGTGTTTAATGTTAGCTGTAGTTAGATTAGTCTTAGGAGTAGAATTAGTATTAGATCCCCTCCCTCACCTCCTCTGATCAGTCCAGATCAGAGGGGAAGAATCATCTGTTCATTAATCAATTTATCTCCCTCTTCATGTTTTGTTTTTCCACCATCCAATTCTGATTTATGTTCCTTTTAACGACGAATCTTTCATCTGTCACCCACACATCTGGACCCAATTCCAGATCTGATGGTGTACTGCCTCAGATCTGAAATTGGCGTCACAAGCACCATTTGGGGCTTCTCACTCACCCCATTTGTGTTCACAAAAGCCCCTTTTATTTTAGATTGATTGCCTCAGTTTGTCAGATTCACTTTAACATGGGTTTTGAAGAGATTTTGCTTTCTGAAATGTCTTGACAGATCTGACAAATTGAAGGGATTTTGGTTTTCCTTGAGGGCAAGGATTCTGAGAAGTTCTCTGGTGACAGAGAACAAATCAGAAGAGCCTTTCATGAATTTGCTTCTGCCTTGATCTGAATGCATTTGCTAGCTTTTATAAATTCCTTTAATGCATTCTTTTTCTGATTTGTCATTTCAGAACTGCCATACACCACCTGTTTGATAATTATTTTTGTATGGTGATTCTCTAACCTAAGGAGTTTTCCATACTCCTTAAGGTTGCAAGAAACTGGGATTGTATGTTTTTGGTTTTAATTGATTCAGTTAAGTCTTCCTTCATGCTGTCTATGGCATTAGGAAGACTAACTCAATGCCATTTGTGTTTTGATCTGAAATGATGCTTTTGATAAGGGCTTTTCCTTGTGGGTATTTGAACTGAATTCTTATGTGATTTTCGTGAGATTTATACCCTTATCAGATTTGGATTTCAACTCTTTAATTTTTAGTTTGTTCTGAATTTTCTCTTATTCCCAGTTATACAGTAAAATGCTGCAAACTGCAGCAACATTCCCCTCTTCTCTAAATTCTCCTCTTCTCTGTGAATACTTTCCCCCTCTTCAAATGGACTAACTGCAGCAGCAGTTAGCCCATTTGACAGTGGCTTAAGCCACTGACACTGCTAAAACACCCTGAACAGCACATTCTCTTCCCTCTCCATCTTCTCTGACAGTGGCTTAGCTGCTGTTTAAAATGAAATAAAAACTTAATTAACCCTCATTCCCTAAATTCCTACTAAAACCTAATTATACATACTTAATTTCACACTGTAAATATACATATCCATACTATTATAACTATAATATACAGCCTGATTATGTACATAGACATACATAGATATACGGTAAATACTGTATAAACTTGTACATAAATCTATATACATATGTAATCTATGTAAATATATGTATAAATACTGAACTATTATGTATGTATTTACTGATATATGTATATGTATATATACAGATTCATATGTACATATTCAGTAGCTATATTGTAGAATAAATTAGCTAAATTAATAATTTAGAGCTATAATTAAGTAAATAAATCTATAGACTTAGGTTAACATATATAGTAAGTAATTTAAGTTAGTTAAAGTACAATTATACCTAGTATAGCTTACTGTAACTTAGTTTTATTTAAAACACTCAGAACAGCTAGTTTAGCTTAAATAAAATAGAAATAAATTCGTAAATATACAAGAAAAATATGTATAAAATACTTAAGTATATAAATTAAATCTGTATAAGGTCAATTAGACCATTTACTAACTATTTTATAAGTAATTAACTATTTAATCACCTAAATCAACCTGTACAATCAGCCTAGTTTAGCGAATTTATTTGTATAGTAAACATATTTAAAATTCAAAATTAATTAATCAATTATGTAGTATTATGTAAATACTTTATTAACCATATTTTATTTTATTTTATTTAATAATTTATGGCCCCCAAATCGAGGGCCAAAAGCCCGATCAGACGCAGCTGCGCCTGATTTCCAGCGCACGATGTGGCGCTGGAATAGCACCACATCGTGTGCTGCAAATCAAGCGCAGCCACATAAATGCAATTCGTGTTTCCTATAGGCTAGTCGTCACGGGCGCCGGGCGCCCGAAACACTGCCTTTACCCGATTACCCGATGAGCGCTGGTCTGAGTACTCTGTCTGATTTGCGATTAGTATGTGACGCGTGTGTGTGGCCGGGGGCCCGAGCGTGTGCGAGCATATGGCGTTGGGCTGAGGCCTGGCGCTGAGATTAAAGACATAATTAAGCCACCTAATCTGAGATTGGGGCGCGCTTAGTAGAGGTCTGGTCCCACCCTTAGGGTGCTGTGTATCCCTCGAAAAGCGTGCCCGCAAACTAAACACCTTTTAAACTAATGATATTAGCCTAATCCCCTCCCCACCGCAGCCTCTGAAATATGCTAAGACAGAAGAGTTAACAAAGAGAAGAACAACAGAGAAAAGAACAAGAGTAATAAAAAGAGAAAGAAGAAGATGAATACTTAGAAGAAAACAGAGATATGAACACAAGAAGAACAGGAGTTAAGAATACAAAGAACAGAGACTTAATGAAGAAAGAAAGAGAAACAAAGAATAAGTAGTATACATACGTATAAGTAAATCTATATAATTACTAACAGAATAAAGTAACACTATAAACGTCGCTAAATATCTCAGTTTTGCCTCTTTAGGTTGTATATAGTGTTTTCTGAGATTTAGCGACGCTTATATCTGTCACTGAAACTGCTGTATATGTTACTGTACATAACAGACTAATAAGTTAAATTTCTACACCATTGCATTCTAATGTATTATATACTATTATGATAGTACTAATAGGATAACTTGTAAATACATAGTTTAGAGTATAATAATAGATTGTTTGATGCTTGTTCATAGTTAGTATTTTTGCAAGCATTTCTTAGTAATTAGGTAAATAAAACACACATTCATTCATTCTTTAATAAAATGTAAAGTTTCTTTTGAATAAGAAGACAATTTTGAGATAATCAAAGAGTGACCGAATTAAATTCAATAAATTGCCTCCCAGTGAACGACCTGGAACAAAACCAGTAAAAATTAGATAAATAAGCAAATGATAATAATGGTTGTAATGACTGGAACTCACCCATACTCACCACTATACGACATCCTTAATGTTATATTATACACCCTGTACTACAACGACATAATCAACAATTATTACCAACAAACATTTACAACCACACATTTCGGCCACCGCCACCATTATTTTGGCGCCGTTGCCGGGGAGCTATCATTATTTTGGCGCCGCTGCCGGGGAGGCAACGCTCTTTGCACCAAAATTTTCTTTTCATTCTTTTGTATATAGAAATTCTTCATTCATTCATTATAATTGCTTTTATTTTCCATTGAATTAATTGTGTATACATTCCTTTATTCTTTTACTAATCATTTGTTTTTTCCACAGCACTTGAGGAGGAGTGTCGTCTTCCTGGTGGAGTCGCTGCGCTCCAGATCCGTCTTCCTGGTGGAGTTTTGCCTCGAAGTCGCTGTAGGATTTTAGCATTAGTTTTAGTATAGATAGTTTTAGGTTTATTGATTAGGAGCAATTGTTAGTCATAAGTTGTGAGAGCTTGTTCTCACACAATTTTTGTAATAATTTTGGACTATCTGGACTTTATTTCTTTATCTTCTTAATTTCTTTCCTTACTTTTGAATTGCATATAAAATTTTTCAGAAAAAAATCAAAAAGACCTCATACTTATCTAGCAGCAGCATAACCTCAGGCATCCATTTTTAGGATTGCATTTCATTCATGCTAGATTTTAATTCAAGTCAAATCTGCATTAGAAGATTGCTGGAGTCAGGTACGCATTTCTTACCTAACTCTAACTCCTGCCATATTTGCATTTGACTTAAAATTAAAGAAGACCACTACGTGTTCTGAATTTGGTAAAAAAGTGAAACGAGCAGCATAGAAAACACATTTTAATCACTTCAATTAAATCAAAAAGGAGATAGCAAAATTGGGTGAAACCATGTTTGAGATTTTAATCGCCTTGTGTTGAATGTTATCGTGCACACAGCACGATCACTTAAGGCCACAATACACGGGTTTCTACCTCATCTTTCTGCAACCACAGGATCTGGATCCGCACGCTCAGTCTTATCCAGATTCCCAGTGGATTTTAGAGGTCTGCACTTCGCTAGGTTTATCTTAGGATACGTACAATTGCTTGAAACAATTGTTTGCGTATAACATACTTTGCGTAGCAGCCTCTAGGAAAAATTTTCTCCGATTCATTTCGATTGATTGGTCTTCTTGAATTGAGATTTTATTGGGATTCTTCTGTTTTATTGTGAACGTTAAAATTTTTTTTCCATTGAGTTGGATCGAATTAGAGTAAACGGGATTTCAAAAAAATCAACTCAATGGAAGGTAGGAGATCCCAAAACCCAGAACTTGTACTCCCCTTGGGTACTGCTACCCAAGCTACTGCATCATCTTCTTTGCCTTCCACTTCTAATCCCTTACCTCCTGAGTCTCAAAATACTTTCCACAATCCCCCTCGCCAAGAGGATGATCTTGATTCTTCACACTTTGAGGATTTTGAAGAACTTCCTCCAGACTTAGTTGCACATCCTCTACCACAGCAACCACCTATCCCTAGGTTCCAACCTCCACCTTATCCTAATCATCCTAATCCACCCCCGGAGAGAGGACCTATGCCTCATCTTCAGCACCTTTTCGATACACAACTACAAATGAATACCTTAACCCAACAGGTGCAACAGCTTGCTCAAGCTGTAAATCTATTAGCTAACCCCCAACCACAACCACTTCAACTTAGAAATCCTCAGGCACCACCCCAACCCCGTAGACCTCAACTACGAGATTACTATAATCCCGCAGTTGCCCAACCAATGCCTGTGGTACGTTATCCCAATGGGGGTCGTGCTGCTGAACTGAAGCCAAACATTATAGCACTCATTCCTCACTTCCATGGACTTGCTTCTGAGGACCCTTTTCAGCATTTAGAGGAGCTGAAGAATCTTGCCCAAACTTTGGGTCCGCAAGGACATGATCAGCACACACTTTTGATGAAAATGTTCTCCTTTTCATTAAAAGATAAGGCAGCCTTTTGGTTTAGAACACTTGCACGGACTACACCTATAGATTCCTGGGCTTCTTTAGAACATGAGTTCTTAAAGAAGTACTTTCCTGTAGGCCGCACTAATGCCTTAAGGCGTGCCATCACCACCTTCACCCAGAATTTAGGAGAACCTATGCACGAGGCTTGGGAGAGATTCCATGAGCTTTTGAGAAAATGTCCCCACCATGGTGTCCCACGCTGGCAACAGGTCCAGATCTTCTACCATGGGCTCCATGATGACACACGGAATTTTGTAGATGCCGCTTGTGGAGGCAATTTCCTGTGTCGGGACGAGGACTCAGCCTTTGAGCTCTTTGAAGGCATGGCCGAAAACTCTATTAACAATGCTTCCATGAGCGTGTTTAATAGAAAGTCCTCACATTCCCACTCACACACGGGGGTACATGAAGCCCAATCCAGTAGCAAAGACTTAGAGATAGTGGCTAGTCAACTGGATAAAGTGGGCTTAATCGAGAAGAAAGTAGATGAAGTATGGAAATTTCTCTCAAAACACCCATCTTCTTCTTCTCAGTCACCAGCACAAAACACTTCTTCTCAGTTTCCCACAGGGAGGGAAACTGTGAATAACCTTTCTGTGACACAAACTGCATTACCGGATTTTCCATTTCCATATCCTTCACCGGTTGGAGGAACCTTTGTTCCTCCCTTCACTGACTTCCCTGCACCTTCTGGAGCTTCGGAGGAGCTTCATGCCATTCACAATGATCCTTTCACACAAACCTATAACCCTGGATGGCGTAATCATCCAAATTTCTCATGGTCGGGAAATTCACAAAGACCTCCTTTTCAACAACCTTCTGCACCACCATTGCACAACCCGATCCGAGCACCACCTCCACAATCACACGGATATCCACCGCGTACCCACCAGCAACCCCAACCCAGGCCCACCCAATACTCTCAATCTGGGCCAACACGAGATGACCAGTTGGGGTCTATCATGAAAGCTCTTGCTGATATGCAACAACAGAATATTGCTATGCAGCAGAGACAGGACGCGGCCTTAGCTGAAATGAGAGCCCAGCTATCACACTTGAAGGAGTCCCGTCAACCACATTCACTCCCATCCCAAGCACAACCCAACCCTAGGAACATACCTGCTCAAAGGTATGTCCAACCTAGACCAACACTGCAAAACCAAACACATGACATTTCACAAGCAGTGCACAACACTGAATTCTTCACTGACTCAAATTCTTCTCTTGCACAAACGCAACCACCTCTGCTACCTAACAATGATTTACCATCTACCTCTAGAGCTGAACTAAATGCCATAGTCACTAGGAGTGGTAAATGCACACTAGATCCACCTCTTCCAACACCTACCACTTCTAGTTCTGCTCCTCCACTTCCTACTTCTCCTCTACCTATAACTGAACCTCTCACAACTCCAGTACCTTTTCCTGAAGCTTTAAAGAAGAAGGAGAAAGGAAAGAAAAAGACCTGTGTGGCACCTGAGGAGGATTTGCTTAAGCTCTTTGAGCAAGTCCACATAAACATCCCCTTGTTGGATGCAATCCGCCACATCCCTTTTTACGCTAAGTTTTTAAAAGACCTATGTACACCTAAGCGTAAAGCAAGAATTCAAAAAGGGAGTAGTCCAATCATTCTCTCGGAACAAGCTAGTTCCATCATCTCTAGTACCCTCCCAACTAAGATGAAAGACCCAGGCACCCCTCTCTTATCCTGCATGATTGGTAACACCACATTCAATAGAGCACTACTTGACCTAGGTGCTTCCATCAATCTTATCCCAACCTCTCTACTGACACATTTTGAGGTTGGCAATTTGAAGCCAACCAAGGTGTCCCTGCAATTAGCTGACAGATCAGTTAAGACACCTCAGGGAGTGTTGGAAGATGTCATAGTGCGGGTCAAGGATTTTTACTTCCCTGTAGACTTTATAGTCCTTGACATGGAAGTACCTGAAGATATCCAGAATACACCTATCATTTTAGGAAGACCTTTCTTGGCTACGGCCAAGGCAAACATCAATTGTGAGGAGGGCCTTATAGAATTAAAGTTTGGAGATCAGAAAATAAAAATTGATATTTTTCAGGCCCAAAGAGGACCGACCTGTAGTTTAATTGAAGAAATCTTCTCCCTGGATTCATTGGATCAATTGGTTGAGGACACCTTGATCAATTCATTAAATTTAGAACCTCAACACTCTTTGGACTCTGACGTGACTTCCACTGAGATACCAAATTTAGAGACTGAGGACCTTCCTCCCATTCCATTAGTATCTCTAGGATCTCCTGAAACTTTCACACCTGCTCCTTCTGATCCTGTGCCTGTTGAACTCAAACCTCTTCCTGACTCTCTCAAATATGTTTTCTTAGGACCTGATCAGACCTATCCGGTGATTGTTAACTCTTCCCTTTCTTCTGATCAAGAGTCACGACTCTTATCTGTCCTAAGAGCACATAGGCAGGCTATAGGATGGAGCCTTTCTGACCTTACTGGCATCAGTCCTTCTTATTGCACACAGGATTTTCACTGAAGAAGGATCTAGACCTACTAGACAGCCCCAGCGTAGATTAAATCCTACATTACAAGAGGTGATAAAAAGTGAAATGATTAAATGGCTGGACAATGGAATTATCTACCCAATTTCTGACAGTAGATGGGTAAGTCCTGTTCAGGTTGTGCCAAAAAAGGCCGGACTTACCATCATCACCACTGATTCTGGAGAAGTCATCCCTACACGCATTGCTAGTTCGTGGCGAGTATGTATAGATTACCGAAAACTCAACCAAGCCACGAAGAAAGATCATTTCCCTTTGCCCTTCATTGATCAAATACTGGAAAGAGTGGCAGGGAATAGATTTTTCTGCTTTTTGGATGGCTATTCAGGATATAATCAGGTGGCAATTCACCCCGATGATCAGGAGAAAACAACATTCACCTGCACCTACGGAACCTTTGCATTCCGTAGGATGCCTTTTGGATTGTGCAACGCACCTGCTACATTCCAGCGGTGTATGTTTGCAATCTTTTCTGACTTAGTAGGCGATTGTTTAGAAGTCTTCATGGATGACTTCTCGGTCTTCGGGAGCACATTTGATGCATGTCTAGACCACCTGACCAAGGTCCTGCAAAGATGCATTAATGTGAATCTGGTACTTTCCTGGGAGAAATCTCATTTCATGGTAACTGAAGGACTTGTATTAGGTCACCTTATTTCTGAGAGAGGAATTGAGGTTGACCGTGCGAAGGTAAAGTTGATTTCTGATTTACCACTACCTTCGTCGGTTAAGCAAATTTGATCTTTCCTCGGGCATGTTGGTTTTTATCGCCGCTTTATAGCGGATTTCTCGAAAATAGCCCGACCTCTCACTACTCTCCTCTCTAAAGACGTAGACTTCCAGATCTCTGACGATTGTGTTCGTGCCTATACGACACTTCGTGATCTGATTACCAAGGCACCCATACTGCAACCCCCGAATTGGTCTCACCCTTTTGAGATCATGTGTGATGCCTCTAATTATGCAGTAGGAGCTGTCCTTGGTCAAAAATTGGACGGGAAACCCACAGTCATCTATTACGCTAGCAAGACCTTAGATGAAGCTCAGAGGAATTACACCGTCACGGAAAAGGAATTGCTAGCTGTAGTATATGCACTGGAAAAATTCAGACCTTATCTTTTAGGTTCCCACATTATAGTCTACACTGACCACACGGCAATTCGATATCTTCTCGCCAAGAAGGACGCGAAATCTCGTCTGATTAGATGGATCCTACTTTTACAGGAATTTGATTTAGAGATTCGTGATAAGGCTGGAAAGCAGAATGTGGTAGCTGACCACTTATCCCGCCTTCCTTCTGAAGCGATTTCTCCTTCTTTACCCATCTCTGACCACTTCCCTAACGAGCAATTGCTGGTCATTCATTCTGATCTTCCCTGGTATGCTGACATTGTCAACTACCTGGCTTCTGGACTCATCCCCACTAATTGGGTCCGACATCAAAAAGACAGACTTAGATCCGAGGCCAAGCACTATTACTGGGAAGAACCTTGGCTTTTCAAGCATTGTAAAGACCAGATCTTTAGGAAGTGCGTCCCTGATAAGGAGATTAGAAGCATCTTATCATTCTGCCACGACCAGGCGTGCGGCGGTCACTTCTCTGGCAAAAAGACCGCTGCAAAGATTTTGCAGAGTGGTTTCTATTGGCCCACAATCTTCAAGGATGCACACGAATATAGCAGGGCATGTTCACGCTGTCAGTCTCTTGGTAGTATTGGCCGCCGAGACATGATGCCCTTGAATCCGATCATGGTGTGCGAAATCTTTGACATTTAGGGCATTGACTTCATGGGACCTTTTCCTAAATCTTATGGCTTCGAGTACATATTGTTGGCAGTTGAGTATGTTTCAAAATGGATTGAAGCCATCCCCTCAAGGACTAATGATCATAGAGTTGTGACACAATTTGTTCAAGATTTCATCTTCTCTAGATTCGGGGTACCTAAAGCCATCATTAGTGATGGAGGGTCTCATTTTAGAAACACACATTTTCAGTCCCTACTGCAAAAGTATGGGGTGTCACATAGGATTGCTACATCTTATCACCCTCAAACCAATGGACTTGCTGAATTATCTAATCGGGAGATCAAAAAGATTTTACAGACTACCATCCGACCTGATAGAAAGGATTGGTCTTCCCGCCTTTCTGATGCGTTGTGGGCATATAGGACAGCCTACAAAACCCCTTTAGGCATGTCTCCTTTTAGACTTGTGTACGGGAAACACTGTCATCTTCCTGTCGAATTAGAGCACAAAGCCTATTGGGCCATCAGAAAGTGTAACTTAGACTTAGAGAAGGCCGGTGATCATAGGAAATTACAAATGTCTGAGCTCGATGAATTAAGGAATGAATCTTATGAAAGCTCAAGGATGTATAAGGACAAACTTAAGGCCTTCCATGACCGTCACATTCTTAGGAAATCTTTTCACCCTGGTAAAAAAGTCCTTCTCTTCGACTCTAGACTGAAACTCTTTCCTGGGAAGTTAAGATCAAAATGGATTGGACCTTTCAAAATCTTGAGATTATTTGATAATGGAGCCGTTGAGATCACTGAACTTGACAAATCTGAACCCTTTATTGTTAATGGACAAAGACTGAAACCTTTCATTGAGCCGCATGATCTCAGACTTGTCAATTCCACCATTTCGCTCCTACATTTTGAATTACCATGTAAGTTTTCGCCTAGCTGAAGGCGTTAAACTTAGCAAACACCTACCCTTGTATATAGTTGTTTTACACCTTTCTTACTCTTGCCTTTATTTGCATATAGTGTCTACCCTTGCATTCTGAGCATACATTCATTGACACACATGTCATGCATTTCACTTCCTAGCCCGACTGTTCACTCTGATCTTAGATCAGACTTAAAATCGTCCGCACAGAGATTTTATCTCCTCATTCCGACTTCCTTCCATCACCCAGCCTAGGATAGTGAAAAGCAGAGCATGCATTTGCATCCACCCTTTCATTCAATGAGGACATTGAAACATTTAAGCATGGGGGGGTGTAAATGGTAAACCATTTAAACCAAAATGCAATTGTAGACACAACTATAGTACATATAGTATTATCAAAAAATTATATACTTCAAAAAAAAAAAAAAAATTGAAAAATTTTTGAAAAAAATTTTTGAAAAAAGAAAAATTATTACAAAGCTAAAAATACAAAAAAATAACAAATCAGAAAAATTCCAAAAATACAATAAGGGACATGTACTTCATTGTCAAAGGAGGATATTCATTTCAAGAGAGGAGGGAGAAAAAGAAAAAAGAAAAGATAAGTGATCTTATAGCTGAAAACAAAAAATAGAATAAGTGTCTATGGACATTCAACCATTACTGGTTTGACCTACCGGGCCATAGGAGCTTGATACAAGCTTAGGCTTAATACACTTCGAGCCTTGACAAGATAGACCATAGTCTCTCTTAACTTTAGGACAATTCTTGTACCTGAGTCACCAGTACAGGATTCGTTGGTTTGCTTTGACTTAGGAGTCTAAGTAACCTTGGCTTACACTACACAATGTCAGGAAAGACCACTTGAACCTAAGCCTCAACCCTTGTGTTCATTAGGGAAGGTGGAGTCCTTACCTGTGCGTGCAGGTAGACTCTTTGTCCTAATCTTTAGTTTTGTGTCTAGGAGAAGCTCTTTCCACAAAAGAAATCCACCCACCAAATACAGTGCGCTCTACCAAATAAGTTTTGGAGACATACTGTTTAAAAAAAAAAAAAAAAAAAAAAAAAAAAGTTAAGTATGTTCTCCAAAAAGTCTGAAAAACAACTCTTCCACCAAAAATGTTTTCAGGGTTCAAAATAAATACCCTATTTTTCCACCAAAAAAAAATCTTCTCTGAGCCACAAATACAATAAGGGTTGGGTTTGAATACCATCAATTTTTGAGAGTCATCCGAAAACATGAGCTGAAGTTAGGACCAACCTAGACTTAAAAAGAAGTGAAACCCCGGGATTGAGCCTTAGAATTCACCTGGTTAGTCCTGACTTATCACAAAGCACAGCCATAACTTCATAGCATTCTGAGTCTCTGTAAAAACCTCCTGAGTCCTGGAATTCGACTTAAGGTTTAAATATCAAGAGTCCTTGTTGGTTGAGAGATGGTCTATGTCATTTAAGCCTCGAGTTCTGGTAGGTTATCCTCAGTAACCAGGTTCTCACAATGTCCAAAAACACAGTTGGTATTGGAAAATGTTTCAGCTTAAAGATCATCATCATAAACATTTAAAAATTTTTGAAAGAAGAAAAAGATATCTTTACACACTTACCTTGCTGATACTTAAATTGCCTTACACTTCAACAGATTGTTTGCTAAGGGACTAGCAAAACGTAAGCATGGGGGTATGATGAGTGGCTACTCATCATAGCTAAAAGGTCGAAATTAAGCTAGATACTAAGCAAAACAATATCAAATTAACACATAAAAAGGGTTAAGTGTGGGAATTAAAGAAAAGACCTAAAACTTTTAATGTGTGTTAAAATCTCCTAATTAGGTCACAAAAATGGGATATTCTGAAAACTAAAGAACAAATGATGATCCATGCATCAATTGAACACATAAACAAGTTTGAAAAGACAAATCAGAAGTAAAATCAATGTCGTAAATGTTCAATTAAGCACATGTAAAAATTTGAAAGCAATTGGACATCATTTAGGCTTAGAAAGAAATAGATTACAATTAGGTCCTTCATGCATTACATTTCTACCCTTCAAAACTCCTTTTTGGACCTATTTGCAAGCCGCAGGGACCCTTTTGTAAGACTGCAGGGCCCCTCCAGCTGCTATTCTTCTCGCTTTTGGGCCTGCATGCAAATGTTCTACCCCTTCTTCTAAGGGTCCGTCTGCAAATTTTCCCTCATTTCAGAGAGAAGCCTGTGTTCTTCACGCGCACTGTAGCGCGCGAAGAACACAGCCATTCTCGACCGTCCATCGCACTTTTGATCTCGATCTGCGGCTGGATTCAAATGGAACCTTCGCGCGATTCGGTGCGTGCGTTCACCTCTCTTCCCAGATCTCATCTGACGGTCAGATTTCTCTCTTGACTCGCCGCGCGCTCTACCCATCTCATCCTCACCGCCGGCCTGATTCTGATTAACCTCACCATTGCGGTGATCTCAGTCACTGAGCTGCTATTTAAGCACCTCAGTGGTGTCGCGCGCGAAGGATCGCTCCCTCCTACATCTCTTAGCGATCAATTCTTCCACTCCAGTCTCTCCTCCTCATCTGGACCCTGATTTCACAGCCACCGGCTGTGGAATCATCGCCTGCTCTCGACCCTCCTCGTCGCTAAGGACCTCGTAGCACCTGAGGACGACCCTGGAGTCTCACTAGCAGACTCTTCCCTCCGCTGGAGTCACCCTCCTCCTTTCTTCCTCCTTAGCCGCCGGCTAAGGACCCATAGGTCCCATTCTTCCTGTTAGTTTAGTTTTTAATTCTGCACAAGTAGTGTTAGATTTAGTTTACAGTAGTTTAGAATAGATTTAGTTTTAATTGTTAGTGTTTAATGTTAGCTGTAGTTAGATTAGTCTTAGGAGTAGAATTAGTATTAGATCCCCTCCCTCACCTCCTCTGATCAGTCCAGATCAGAGGGGAAGAATCATCTGTTCATTAATCAATTTATCTCCCTCTTCATGTTTTGTTTTTCCACCATCCAATTCTGATTTATGTTCCTTTTAACGACGAATCTTTCATCTGTCACCCACACATCTGGACCCAATTCCAGATCTGATGGTGTACTGCCTCAGATCTGAAATTGGCGTCACAAGCACCATTTGGGGCTTCTCACTCACCCCATTTGTGTTCACAAAAGCCCCTTTTATTTTAGATTGATTGCCTCAGTTTGTCAGATTCACTTTAACATGGGTTTTGAAGAGATTTTGCTTTCTGAAATGTCTTGACAGATCTGACAAATTGAAGGGATTTTGGTTTTCCTTGAGGGCAAGGATTCTGAGAAGTTCTCTGGTGACAGAGAACAAATCAGAAGAGCCTTTCATGAATTTGCTTCTGCCTTGATCTGAATGCATTTGCTAGCTTTTATAAATTCCTTTAATGCATTCTTTTTCTGATTTGTCATTTCAGAACTGCCATACACCACCTGTTTGATAATTATTTTTGTATGGTGATTCTCTAACCTAAGGAGTTTTCCATACTCCTTAAGGTTGCAAGAAACTGGGATTGTATGTTTTTGGTTTTAATTGATTCAGTTAAGTCTTCCTTCATGCTGTCTATGGCATTAGGAAGACTAACTCAATGCCATTTGTGTTTTGATCTGAAATGATGCTTTTGATAAGGGCTTTTCCTTGTGGGTATTTGAACTGAATTCTTATGTGATTTTCGTGAGATTTATACCCTTATCAGATTTGGATTTCAACTCTTTAATTTTTAGTTTGTTCTGAATTTTCTCTTATTCCCAGTTATACAGTAAAATGCTGCAAACTGCAGCAACATTCCCCTCTTCTCTAAATTCTCCTCTTCTCTGTGAATACTTTCCCCCTCTTCAAATGGACTAACTGCAGCAGCAGTTAGCCCATTTGACAGTGGCTTAAGCCACTGACACTGCTAAAACACCCTGAACAGCACATTCTCTTCCCTCTCCATCTTCTCTGACAGTGGCTTAGCTGCTGTTTAAAATGAAATAAAAACTTAATTAACCCTCATTCCCTAAATTCCTACTAAAACCTAATTATACATACTTAATTTCACACTGTAAATATACATATCCATACTATTATAACTATAATATACAGCCTGATTATGTACATAGACATACATAGATATACGGTAAATACTGTATAAACTTGTACATAAATCTATATACATATGTAATCTATGTAAATATATGTATAAATACTGAACTATTATGTATGTATTTACTGATATATGTATATGTATATATACAGATTCATATGTACATATTCAGTAGCTATATTGTAGAATAAATTAGCTAAATTAATAATTTAGAGCTATAATTAAGTAAATAAATCTATAGACTTAGGTTAACATATATAGTAAGTAATTTAAGTTAGTTAAAGTACAATTATACCTAGTATAGCTTACTGTAACTTAGTTTTATTTAAAACACTCAGAACAGCTAGTTTAGCTTAAATAAAATAGAAATAAATTCGTAAATATACAAGAAAAATATGTATAAAATACTTAAGTATATAAATTAAATCTGTATAAGGTCAATTAGACCATTTACTAACTATTTTATAAGTAATTAACTATTTAATCACCTAAATCAACCTGTACAATCAGCCTAGTTTAGCGAATTTATTTGTATAGTAAACATATTTAAAATTCAAAATTAATTAATCAATTATGTAGTATTATGTAAATACTTTATTAACCATATTTTATTTTATTTTATTTAATAATTTATGGCCCCCAAATCGAGGGCCAAAAGCCCGATCAGACGCAGCTGCGCCTGATTTCCAGCGCACGATGTGGCGCTGGAATAGCACCACATCGTGTGCTGCAAATCAAGCGCAGCCACATAAATGCAATTCGTGTTTCCTATAGGCTAGTCGTCACGGGCGCCGGGCGCCCGAAACACTGCCTTTACCCGATTACCCGATGAGCGCTGGTCTGAGTACTCTGTCTGATTTGCGATTAGTATGTGACGCGTGTGTGTGGCCGGGGGCCCGAGCGTGTGCGAGCATATGGCGTTGGGCTGAGGCCTGGCGCTGAGATTAAAGACATAATTAAGCCACCTAATCTGAGATTGGGGCGCGCTTAGTAGAGGTCTGGTCCCACCCTTAGGGTGCTGTGTATCCCTCGAAAAGCGTGCCCGCAAACTAAACACGTTTTAAACTAATGATATTAGCCTAATCCCCTCCCCACCGCAGCCTCTGAAATATGCTAAGACAGAAGAGTTAACAAAGAGAAGAACAACAGAGAAAAGAACAAGAGTAATAAAAAGAGAAAGAAGAAGATGAATACTTAGAAGAAAACAGAGATATGAACACAAGAAGAACAGGAGTTAAGAATACAAAGAACAGAGACTTAATGAAGAAAGAAAGAGAAACAAAGAATAAGTAGTATACATACGTATAAGTAAATCTATATAATTACTAACAGAATAAAGTAACACTATAAACGTCGCTAAATATCTCAGTTTTGCCTCTTTAGGTTGTATATAGTGTTTTCTGAGATTTAGCGACGCTTATATCTGTCACTGAAACTGCTGTATATGTTACTGTACATAACAGACTAATAAGTTAAATTTCTACACCATTGCATTCTAATGTATTATATACTATTATGATAGTACTAATAGGATAACTTGTAAATACATAGTTTAGAGTATAATAATAGATTGTTTGATGCTTGTTCATAGTTAGTATTTTTGCAAGCATTTCTTAGTAATTAGGTAAATAAAACACACATTCATTCATTCTTTAATAAAATGTAAAGTTTCTTTTGAATAAGAAGACAATTTTGAGATAATCAAAGAGTGACCGAATTAAATTCAATAAATTGCCTCCCAGTGAACGACCTGGAACAAAACCAGTAAAAATTAGATAAATAAGCAAATGATAATAATGGTTGTAATGACTGGAACTCACCCATACTCACCACTATACGACATCCTTAATGTTATATTATACACCCTGTACTACAACGACATAATCAACAATTATTACCAACAAACATTTACAACCACACATTTCGGCCACCGCCACCATTATTTTGGCGCCGTTGCCGGGGAGCTATCAGACTCGCGCCTGGGCAGGAGTAATCCTGGAGCTGCGAGCGAAGGAGCTGCAGCAACTCAGCAATGGCGGCGAGGGGGCTCTGACTTGAAAGCAGAAAGACGGCCTCCCGGTCACATTAGAAAACATGGGAAGCTTCGCCGGAGTGTGGCGAAGCCAGTGCGGGGGTCGGTGAGGTGCGAGGGCGCGTGTGGAGGTAGCCCTAGGTCAGACTGTGCGCGGGAAGATGGGTTTGTTCGGGGGCGGTTGGGCGGTGATTGGCAGTGAATGGAGTGGGGGGAATGGTCGAGTGGAGTGAGGGGAAGCTTCTGAGCTGGTCGACGAGGGGTGAGGATGTCCATGGCAGTGGGATGGCCTCGCCGGAGAAGGTGACCGGAGATGAGGAAGATGGAGTTGGGCAGTGGCAGTCGGGTGGTTGAAATGGCAAATTAATAGGGAAAATAAAAGGGAGAGAGGGAGGCAACTCTGTACCTAGATACTCAATGAAGGGGGAGAGAGCAGCGCCTAGCTCGTGCCTGCTAGAGCTGGGGACGAAGATGCCCTAGAGGAGGGTATCGGCGACGAGGAGGCAAACGGAGGGCGCCAACTGGTACAACCTAGCGCGGACGATAGGGCAGAATATACTCTACTGCAGGTAAGGCAGCAGAGCGACGAGGAGGAGGAGGAGGTCGCCGGAGGCTTCGGGCACTCTGACCGGAGGAGGAAGAGACGAAAGGTGGGGTATTTCTCCACCAGAGGAAGCTTGAAAGAGTCGGCAGACCTTACCGCTCCTTATAAAAACCTTGGCGCGGAGAGGGAACCGAGGTGGCGACGTGCCAGCCTCGCCGGAGAATGGCCGGAGAGGATACCCATGCCTTTCGTGTGTTCGCACGAGAGGCATGGTTGATGGTAGAGGGCATGGGCGGGTCCCTGCGACAGAGGACGTCGCAGGGAACCCCCTGTCTGTTCTAGAGGACAGTCGCCCTGCCCTGCGCAGCGCCATCCTCCGCGGAAGGTCGCCGGAGGCATGGCGCTGTGCAGAAGTGGCAGGGAGGATCGTTCTGCAAAGAACGACGAGAAGTTTGGGACCTAAGCGCAAGGGTTTCAAAAGATAAGGGTCAAAAAGTAAATAAAGAGGACCAAATTGTAAAGTCGGTCAAGATGGTCTTTTCTTAGGCTCAAGTTTTTATGCCAGAATAATTTGAACCTAAGGATTTTAATGGTGAATTTTGATTTTAGGTTGGACCACGTTTGACCTGTCAATTTGCGTAAAAACCCAAATTAAGTCATTAATTGGGCATGGTTCTCATTTTAGGTCAAAATAGGTTGCAAAGGCCAAATTGAAGGTTCTATGCCCTAGGGGATATTTTTATATGAATTTTAGAGGATTTATTTGATTTTTATCCTACCTCGAACCTCGTAAATTAAAGTGGATTTATTTTAGGGTTATAGAATGTCATTTAATTCCTAGAAGTTACTATAACCCTTTTTAGATCAGATCATCCCACTTCCCTCATTGTTAAGCTTGTTTGACCTGTGTTTGGACCCTTAATTACCCTGTTCGCATACTGCATTGGTGAAATTACAGTTTTACCCCTTATGATTTGTTTTATTCTTTAACTCAGAATTCTCTGAGTTAAGCCTCTCTTTGGGTTTTGTAGGAGCTTTTTCACACATATTTGGATTAGATTGTACTAGTTAGGGTTCATGATGAGGTTCTCATGCATATCATGTTGAGGTCCTGGAGCAGGTTGGACCCATTGCTTACAGGCTTGCCCTTCCTTCCCAGCTTTCTAGTGTGCACGGCGTGTTCCACGTGTCCAACCTTAGGAAGTACATCGCCGATCCCAGTCACGTTCTAAGCCACAAGAGTGTCGAGGTAGGTGACGACCTGACCTACCCCGAGCGACCAGTGCAGATACTAGACAAAGCCGTCCGGAGTCTAAGATGGAAGTAGGTACCCCTGGTGAAGGTCTTGTGGAGGAGCCAGAGGTACGAGGAGGCTACCTGTGAGCCTGAGGTGACAATGCGAGAGCGGTACCAGGAGCTTTTTGATGGTACGTCTTTTCGGACCAGCTTCGGTCCTCTTTAAGTTTGTTATGCGTATGTTGTTCTTTTTCCGTACCCTAGCTAGCTCAAGTTTCGGGAACGAAACCTCCTTTAAGTTTGTTATGATGTTATGACCCGTACTGTTTGAGCCTTTTAAGACATCTGGACCGTGGGTCAGACGTCTGGTCAGCTGTCTAGACACCTTCCCAAACGTTTAGAAATCAAAAATTTTAAGTTCAAGCTCGCGTCTGTGCGTGTGCTACGCGTAGACAGTACCCTCCTTGTTTTCCTCCTTCTTCTCTCTCCTTCCGCCCCCAGCAAAACCCTAAACCCACACCCTTATAAAGCCCCCTCCTCTCTCTCGTTCCACCCCACTTCCCAGCCACCTTCCTCCTTCCCTCCAGCAAGAGCAGCAGAGCAAGTGAGAGCGCGGGAGTGGCGTGAGGAGAGGAGGAGAAATGTGAGAGGGAGAGGAGTTGCGCTTGCGAGCTCTCGTGGAAGCTCACCGGTGAGCACACGACCGGAGCGACGTGCACGTGAGACGGAGGAGTGTGTCGGGGAGGTCCTCCCCGACACTGCTGCAGCCGAAGCTATAGGCGAGAGGGCGCAGCACGGCCACGCGCGACGCGAGAGGGCGGAAGCAGGCTCTGGTTCTGGGTTTTTCCCAGAATCAGACGTCTGGAGCGACGTCCAGACGATGTAGCTGACGTCTGAGGGGGAAGTCTCACAGAGGTACGTCTTTGCGGGTACGGCCATGCTGGCCGCTCCACCGAGGCACTATTGCATGCCTTTTTTAGGAGATTTGGTGGATTTCGTGCAGGTTTCGCTTTGGGAAGGCACGAGACACGCCCTCCCACATATTTCAGATGTTTGGGCGACATACCAGACGACGGGAAGCATTTCCAGACGTCCGGAGAGGTGGTCGGACGTCTGAAATTGGGTCCAGATGGTCCAGAGGAGTTCCTGGATGTCTGAGGATTGGCGTAGGGTTGAGGTATGGCACTGGACACTTTTAAGACGTCTGGAAGTTGTTCCAGACGTTTGATTTGAGTCAGAAACACGGTTTTTGACCCGTTTAGGGTCCGTTTGAGGTCCGTTTTCCGTAATTAAGATACCGATGTTTTCCATATGAATTCCTCTATTTGTTAGAAGACTTTCTATACTGTTCTGAGTATTCTCTTGTGATTGATCCTTGTGATAAGACTTTATTCCGTTGCAGGTTTGGGGCTTGCTGAGGCACGTGAGCCTGCCGTTCAAGCCCCCACTACTCCTGGGTTTACTGGTAGAGTGGCATCCCCTAGTTTAAATACAAACCTGAATGCATGTGTGGAATGAATGATTAGAGCCTAGGATATGGCATGAATCCTAGGACTAGAAAAATCGGAATGTCTGCATTGAATGAATGGATTGCAGTCTTGAATGAGTAGATAGAATGATAACAATTGACTGTAAATGAATAATAGTTGCCTACGAAATATGTAGTACTTGTGCTAGTTAACTGTTGAATGTAACTTTCCTGTCGCGACGTGAAATGACATAATATGAGCTGCATGTATATAATTTGGAAATGGAAAGGTGAATGTTGAAAACACGAGCTACCTGTGAATAACCTGAATATGGAAATGTGAACGATAGAATTACAATTTACATGTGTATAACCTAAGAATGAAAATAGAAATGATGAAACCTGGTATGGAATGGCCTAAGGAATATGAGCATGAACCCTACTGGGAATTAGGAGTAGAGCTCCTGGAAATAAATGGCATGGAACTGGAAATGTGAGTGGGGAAGTGAGATGGCCCTTGAGTATGGAGTACCAAGGAGAGCGACTGTCCCCCTGTTTAGTGCAGAGCGGAGCTAGCTGCCCTTGGGTTGGGACCCGGGGTTAGGATTGGCCACTCTGTACTGACTTCTTGGTTCTCATGTACACAGTATCGGGGAGAGCTACTAGTGTAGGGAGAGAGCTAGCCACCCCACGGGGCCTAGGGTTCAGCTAGCCACCCTACACCGACTTGTTAGGCCCACTGGGCAAACCAAGGTAGTCAGGCGAGAGTGCGCAGACTGTGGAGGGGCGTGACCCCTATTTGGTTCTCAGGGGCTAGACCCCTATTACTGAGAGGGCTAGGTCCTATACTGGTTCTCTGCTGTGCTTTAGGCGCACCCGCTAACGGAAACGACTGACCACGTGCCAGTGCGGAGTAGCTACCCGTGCGCTTATCGCGCGTGCCGTAGTCACCGTTATGTCTGCCCGTGACCTTGGGGTGGTTGACTGGGTGTAGGACCATCATGGGGGACTCTCCCGGCCAGGAGAGCACCACGTGTGACTTCTACTCTTCAGAAAAGACTGCAATCAAGATCGTTCCCACGAGGAACATTCGAGATCAAGAAAGAGACCTGATAAATAAACTAAGCGGTGAAAAAGAATAAGTAGTTAAAAAAAGTAATTGAAAAACAACAGCTACCTGTCCACCTTTACTGCTTTAGTTAGTTGGTTGCCACTCTACTCAGCGTTTGCTGAAGTTTTGTATTCATAACCCCTTTCCAGATCTAGGTGTTGTGCAGCCAAAGCTTACGGCTGCAGAGGGTGCTGGGCTCAGTAGAGCCCAGTAGTTGTAGCTTCTTGTTGTACTCCTTTTCTGTTGTAGTGAGTAGTTTCTTGCACCTCTGTACTCTAACATTTTGTACTTTATATCCCTGTACCTGATTACTTTTCTACTATTGTAGTGGTGTGTACTGTAGTAGTTTTACTTCTTTACTGCTGTTCTTTTGTTACTGTTAGTTGCTTAGCATAGTGAATGTGGTTTACTTTCATGCTTTTTGGTTACTTTCTCGTTGGACGACTGGGTCTTGGGATCAGTCGAGTCGGTCCGGTCTCGTGTCCTATAGGGATTCGAGAATCGAGTCATAACAGCAGGGTTTGAAGCTGCGAGTGGGGATCATGGTCATGCTAAGAGTTTGGTTATATATGGATCATGCTTAGAGTGGGGTCAAGGATCTTTATAGGGTATGGGTGTCACCCTTGTGTCCCTCGCTCTAGTCTAGTCATCTGGTACGAATAAAGAGGAGTCATCACGACACATATCAAGACGACAATTTTGTACCCCAACAACTTCTTAGGAGTCATTTGCACATGTAAAAAAGCTATTTAATTTCAAATAAATTAAATAAAAGGATGACTACAATGTATTGATACCCTTGTTTTGATATAACAAAATTATGTTTTATTATATAAACTAACCATTTAAGGATCTCTCTCTACAAGTTGAAAGAATGACATTTTTCAAGATTTAAGAAAAAATTCAACAAGAAAAATAAAGTAATATTATATTTTTTCACTTTCTTGAGTCTAAAACATTTGTAAGGAATCTCAAATTAATGCACTTAAGTGTCATTTTGTCAATATTCATCGTGTAATTTAATTGAATAACCAATAGTTTTGAAATAGATCAACCAAATCAGCCTAACGGCTAAATCCTACATTTTCATTGATGATCGACCAATAATGCAAATTAACCGACCAACAGTTGACCAACTAAAAATATGCATTGATCAACCAAAGTAACGTTTGACCAACCAACAACTAAGTTTGATTGATTGATAATGAAGTTTGATTGACTAATGCTACTTCAATAGAATTTCCAAAAGTGCTCGATTTTCACACATAAATAGGACCCGTCGCCCATCATTTCAAAGCACACCTTTCAAAGCAACTCAAAAAGAAAAAGTGCTTGATATTTCTCATGCTTTCGTGGCATTTCTCCAATGCTCTTCAAAGCACGATGCTTTATGGCTCAAAAAATTTTGGTTCACATATTTAAATTCCTTTGAGGTTCCATAGTCTTATTCTTGTACTATTCCCTTGGTTTGATTGGAACCTAAGTTGTTGGGATTCTCCAAGTGTTGTTCTTGTCTTATCTTGTTAGGTATAGAAGTGAAGAGGTGTTGTAAGAGGTTGTGTCACCCTCATTCAAGTGGTTCAATAGTAGATTGACTAGCCTTGCATAATCAGGAAAATCCTAAGCTGGGAGGCTTAGGTAGTGGTTTTTACCCATAGGGGTTTCCATTATAAATCAAAATTCCATTGTGCCATGCTTATTGTGGTTTGAATCTTTAAAGTTGATATTTTAGTGTTATATACTCTATTCACCCTCCTCTAGGGTAGACGTACATATCCTGTAGGAATCTTCATTTGGTATTAGAGCCTGGTTTCATAAGAGATGATGTCAAAATCTACTATTGCCACGACTAAAGTTTACGCAGAGGGCCAATTTGCCGTAAGACCATCGCTTTTTGATGGCATGAACTATGGCCACTGGAAAGTTCGTATGCAGATTTTCCTAATCAATGGACTATGAGGTATGGGACATCATAGTCTCAAAATATACTCGACCAGAAAAGAAGCTAGGAGTTGAGGTCATACTAGACGAACAGAAGAAAGCAATTGACAATGCCAAGGCTATAAATGCAATCTTTTGTGGACTTTCAAAAGAAGAGTTCAACTAAGTCTCAGCATGCAAGATGGCCTATGAACTTTGGAACACCCTAGAGGTCACTCATGAGGGTACATCCAAGGCAAAGGAGACTCGCATCAACTTATTGACGTAAAAGTATTAGTTGTTTAGGATAAAGAAAGGAGAAACCATCAAGGAGATGTACACAATGTTTACAGATATCGTGAACTTGCTAAGAAATCTGGGTGAAGAAATGAAAGACAGAGCTTTTGTTAGTAAGATCATTCGATCACTCACAAATGATTGGGAAATGAAGATGATAGCTATTCAAGAATTAAAGGATCTGTCCCAACTCTAGCTGGATGACCTGATTTCCAGCCTTATGGCCTACAAGGTTCAGCTAAAGTACATGAAGGAGATGGAAAGAAGAAAAACATAGCACTAAAAGCGCTTGTTGGTATGGAAGAATCAAAAGAAGATGAAGAAGAAAACATTGCCTTTCTTTCACCCAAATTCAAAAAGTTCCTAAGAAGTAAGAAGAATTGGAGAAAGGAGGAATCAAAGGAAGATCGAGTCATCTGCTACAACTGCAAGAAGAGGGGACATATCCGAAAAGAGTGCCCCTTACTTCAAAAGTATTCAGACAAGAAGTTCAAGAAGCCACCTCAGAGAGAAGAAAAGAAGGCACTACAAGTCACTTGGGATGATTTGAACTCAAGATCAGAAGAAAAAGAAGCTTCTGGAGAAGAAGCTCTGGACTCATGGCTCATAAGGATGAGGTATCATCTTTTACTTTTGATGAACTCTTAGAAGCATATTATGAATTACATGACATAGCTAAGGCACTAAAGGTTGATAATAAAAAAACTCTCAAAGGACCTAGAAGTATATGCTTACAAGAATAGATATGCTTCACAAAATTTAAAACTATCACAAGAAATTATTTCCTTAAGAACTCACATGGATTCTCTTGAATTAGACTGAATAAGTTAAAAGAGAAATCAATTACTCTTGTTAATGATCTAGCCAAGTTCGCCAAAGAAAAAGATAATCTAGAAAAATTATTAAGCACACATACCCAAAGCTCTATGCAATTTGGGTTAGGGTACATTTCCAAAAATGATCATGAAGCCTCTAGTTCAAAGGCATAAAATGACACACGTAAGTGTTCTAGTCAGAAGGTTAAGAAAGTGTATATGCCTAATGACATAAGTTATTGGGCACAATACACTAACAAAATTGGACCCAAAAAGAAAATATGGGTACCAAAAGATGCTTTGAAATCCTGTTTTATAGGGTACCTTCAAGAAAACCAAATAGAGCATGAAAATTGGCAATATAGGATGTGCAAACGCAAACTTGAATCCGTTAAGACCTCGCCAGGTAGTAATGGATAGGTACCTGGTGCTCGACCCTCTCTAGCCAAATTAATTCAAAAATGTCGAATGACAAGCACACAGAGACAAAAGACGGGTCATGGACAACGATTGCTTCAAATAAATGATTGGAGAAGGATTGTTACTTTGGCAACCACCACAAGGGTCATATTATTGGTGCTAGCCAAACCAGTAATTCCAAAACCTCTTTTGATAATGTTCATTTAGTTAAAGGTTTAAAGCATAGCCTACTTAGTGTAAGTCAAATCAAGTCCATAAAGTCAACTTTACCTTAAAAGGATAGAAAATCAAGGATAAGAAAACAAGGAAACACTTACAAAAGGACTGTTGGTGCTAGAGCACCACGATCATTTGTTTTGATGATAACAAAACACGTATTATTTAACATTTGCAATTTGAGTCCTAGATTTCAGGTCAATTGCAAATGTGGACGTGTTTAGACGGAGTTCGAGCTCGCATCCAGGACGGATTGGAGGAGCTTGACGGAAAACAGAGGAGGTTCGCGTGGAGCGAAAGATTGAAGATGGAAGGAAATGAAGAATAGGATAGATTTCCTTCTTTTGTACTTGTTGTATTTTTCGTTTCTTTTGTTGCTCTTTATTTCCTTAGATATTTCATGTTAAAGAGCCTCAAAGAACCCTAATAGTAGTCCTAGGAACACCGGCACAACCCTAGGATACTTAGGTTTTCTGTAGAATACTTAGAAAACCAATATAGGGTTCAAACAGACTTTCCAGACGACTAATTCCCAAATCAGACGTCTGATAAAGTATTTTAAGACGTCTGACTGTTGTTTCAGACGTATGATAACTGTTAGGCTGGACATAGTTAGTTCTGTCTGATGAAATCTGACGTCTAGACATTAGACCAGACGTCTTAGGAGACGTCTGATGACTTTGCCAGACGTCCAATTAGTGAACCGTTGGCTGGCTTCGCAAACACTCCAGATATGACCGTTAGAGCCTTATCAGACGTCCATAGGACTGTCCAGACGTCTGATAAATGACCGTTTTGCCTCGGCTGACCCAAAATTTCTTCTCAGAGATTTTCTAGCCGTTGCAACGTTTGGAAATCAATTCCCACAGTAAAAGTAGGTTTCCAGACGTCCTTACATAGTGCCAGACGTCCTGTATGTCGTCTGATGGACTTGAACAAAAACCCTGTTTAGATCTGATTCAAGTCAGGGAGAGACCCGCCCAAAATCAGACGTCTGACCTTGGAATCAGACGTCTGACCTTGGAATCAGACGTCTTAAAGTGAAGTTCCAGACGTCTGATGCCAGAATTAGACGTCTGATAAGCCTGTCAGAACAATGATTGTTCCTGATTTCGGGCTGATTCTCTTGGGCTTTGCACCCAACGGCTATAGAACATTTCCTAAGCCTTCCAAAGCTTTCCTAAGGCCTCTATAAATAGAGGGGAGCCTTTGACACACCAAGACACAACAAGAGAAACACAAGACACACTTAAGCAACATAGTTCCACTCTCTTGTGTCCTAGCTAACTCTTGCTCTCCAAGCTCAAGCTCCATTCTCTTGAGAGCATCAAGCCTTCGCACACCCGCTCTCCCGCCATTGTTCACGAGAGCGACATTGCGCCGTTGCGTGGCTCACGCACCCGCGTCATCGTCGACGCACTCCTTGCAAAGGGGAGTTTCCTAAATCCTATAGAAGCTTAGGTTTATTACTTTGTTGGCTCTATAGGTTTGTTGTTTTATTTTATCTTTGTCTTTTGGTTGGGTATTCGCTTTGCGAATTCCCGTCTCCTTCGTGGGACAAAATCCTTCTCGTGGAGAGAAGGGGTTGAGGAACGCTACCCTCGTACTTGTAGCGTGGTTGTACTGAGGTTGAATCACCCTCGTTTTAAAGTGATTCGGTTAGTGGATTTGATCAACTAGGTTGATCGGAAAATCCTAACTCGAGAGGGTTAGGTGGTGGTTTTCACCCGGTTTGGGTTTCCACCTAAAAATTCCTGTGTACATTTTGTGATTGATTTTTGTGAGATTGCTTTATATTTCATTTGCGCATTTTTTACGTCACACTGATCTCACCCCTCCAAGTAGGAAAAATCACAAGGACTTAGGTTTAAAGACATCTATATTATTGACTTTGACAAATGGAGCACTCATGAATGTTTGGTTGCATCGGATGATGAGTCAATACTATGGCATAGAATATTAGGACATGTTCACATGAAAAACATAAATAAACTTGCGAAACATGACTTAGTCAAAGGATTACCTAAAATAGCTTTTAGGAAGAAAATCATATATGAATTTTTTGAATAGGATAAGCTGCATAGAGCTTCTTTCAAACCTAAAAATGTGGTCAACACTTAAGAACTCTAGAGTTACTTCACTTGGACCTCTTCAGATCAACCAAGTCTAAAAGTCTAAGTGGGTGTAGGTATTGTTTTGTTATTATTGATGACTTTTCTAGATTTACTTGGGTATTGTTTTCAAGAACCAAAGATTCAACATTTATGGAATTTAGCAAGATAGCCAAAAGAATTTGAGAAAGGTTATACAATCTCTAAGATTAGAAGTAATCATAGAGTAGAATTCGAGAATCAATTCTTCCTTGAATACTGCTCAAAACATGGGATTAAGCAAGAATTTGCCGTTCCTAGAGCTACACTTTAAAATAGAGTTGTAGAAAGGAAAAATAGAACCCTTCAAGAGTGTGCTCACATAATACTTTGCAATTCAAAGCTTCCTTGTTATTTTTAGGTTGAGGTAGTGAACACTGCTTGCTATATCCAAAATAGGACTTCAGTTAGACTATTTTTAATAAGACCCCCTTTGAGCTCTACTATGATAAATCACCCAAGATTTCTTATTTTAAGGTCTTTTGTTGCAGATGTTTCATTTTAAACACAAAAGAAAATTTGGAAAAGTAATTTGATGTTATTTTCTAGGATACTCCTTAAGAAGTAAAGCCTATAAAGTCTTTAATAAGAAGAATTCCATTGTTGAGAAATCCTTACTTGTATGCTTTGATGAAATCATCCCCAAAGCACGATCTTCAACCAATCAAGAGGATTAGCCTATAAAAGATCCATCCAACATTCCTGAGGAGTTCAAACAAGATCCTTAGTGATCTAGTAAGGAACCTTAAATGAATCTACATAAATGTTTTTTGGTTGATAGAAAATCAATTAGGTCATTAACATAATATTTTGTCAATACTGATCGATCAATTTAATTGATTAACCAATAATTTTGAAATAGATCAACCAAATTAGCCTAACAATCAAATCATATATTTTCACTGATGATCGACCAATAATGCAAAGTTAACCAACCAATAGTTAATCGACTAACAAGGTTCATTGATCAACGAAAGTAACATTTAATTGACCAATAATGAAATTTGATCAACTAATGTTGTTTGAACATAATTTCCAAAAGTGCTCGATTTTCACTTATAAATAAAGTCTCTTGTCCATCATTTCAAAACATACCTTTTGAAGCAACTCAAAAAGAAAAGGTGTTCTCTTTCTTGTGCTTTCATGACATTTCTTTAACGCTCTTTAAAGCACGATGCTCTGCGGCTCATAAAATTTTAGTTTGCATATTTAAATTCCTTTGAGGTTTCATAGGCTTATTCTTGTATTATTCTCTTGGTTTGATTGGGACCCAAGTTGTTGGGATTCCTTGAGTGTTGTTCTTATATTCTCTTGTTAGGTGTAGAAGAGAAGAGATGTTGTAAGAGGTTGTGCCACCCTCATTCAAATGATACAATAGTGATTGACTAGCCTTTCTTAGTTGGGAAAATCTTAAGATGGGAGGCTTAGGTAGTAGTTTTTACTCATAGGGGTTTCTACTATAAATCAAGGTACCATCGTATCATGCTTATTATGGTTTGAATTTTTAAAGTTGATATTTTATTGTTATATATATATACTATTTACCCCCTATCTAGTGTAGACTTATAGATCCTGCAAGAATCCTCACAATGATCTTCCAATAGATATTAACTTGAATATCAAAGGTTTAGGTTTTAGAAAAAAAGTAGAATTCTTTATCCAAGTCATACAATAGATTTCATGCTTTCAAATTATGTTTATAGGAACCATACTTTAACTTATGGCATCACTAGATTTTAAAACTTCCTCTTATACATTTCACAATCATCTCCACCTTGAGGTCCCTATTTGGAGCCTGAGCTCCAGTAGAGAGCAATAATGGAAATGCTTTTTTAGTTGTCAAATTCCCACTTACGAGATAAGTTGCAGTAATCACCTAAGTTAAGCTTTGGTTTTGGAATAGGGCTAGAGAACACCACCTTAGTAGAAACCAATACAATGTTGTTGTAAAAAATAGTAAACAACTTCTAGACATGAACTTGTCTGACATAATTAAACTTTTGGAACTTCAAAAATAATGGCCTACTTTAGGAAATGTAAGGATTGCAAGACAACTTTTAAAACTATTTCCTACCATAAGAGATTAAGGGGCTATTAGCAATGGTAGGAAATTCAATGACAAGAAAACAACCTTTGTATCTTTCAAGTAACATTGCAATTTGACATTGTCTCCAGAATGCTAATCCCCTGCTACATTAACAATTAAAACTTTCAAAAAACCAAATTTAAGGAAGGCATTTAGTTAATTTCGTTAGACCATTTTTCCTACCTAGCTATGGTATTTTTACATTGCCCACATGAATACAAACATGAATCAACATTCTTGGTTTTACGAAGTCTACTCATTGCTGAAGGAATCATTTGCTTAGTGCCAAATATGGACAATTGGTGCCAAATTTAAAGAATTCAAAAATATTAAGAGAAGATGCATGTCATTTGTCATAAAAAAGTGATAACCTTAATTCATTTGGTTTGTGAGATTATGAATATCACAATAATTTAGTTAACCTGGAAATTATTCAAATGTGGATGATCAAGAAAATGAGAAACTTTTGCCAATTTAAATGCATGAAAAACTTTAAAAATGTTTAAAGAAAATGTTTACCTCAAATATCAATGTCCATTGCACTGGGACCTATTTCTCCATCTTGTGAAACATCTTGGTTGTTTCATAATCTAAGTCGAGGTTCTTATCATGTTGTACATCATAATAATCATGCAACATTATTCTTATTGGTATTATCCAATCATCTTTGCTATTATCAGGCATGTAAAAAATTTGTTCAATTTTGTAAGCTAGTGCGAATGGTTCAGATGTTTGAGGAATTCTATGGTCCTTATTCAAACTTATGAAACTAGATTATTTGACCACTTTAACATCATCTTTGTCATTAAAAACATTGAACCAATTGCACATAAATAAGATGACTCTACGGTCATGAGTATAGCTTACTTTGACAATCTCAATGATTTACTTGTAGTAACCATCATAACTAGTTCATATACTATTGCATTTCACAATAACGTTGGAATGTTGTGTTGCCTTTGTATGGAATGCTGTGTTGCCTTTGTATCATCAGTTGATTGCACTCTAAATCTGAACTCATTTATCATATATCCAAATGATATTGTGCGTGGCTCAAAGGTATGTTCATTAGTACATCAAAATCTTCTATCCATTGTGAATCATTGTTTTTCTTTTTTTCATTTCTTGCACACAATTTCTAAATCGGTTGATGAAGTCTTCTTCACATCTAGTTGTGTGTGAAGACTGTTGAACTTCATCATAAAAATCTGGGATTTATTTTAATATATAAAATAAGCTAATGATCGATCATGTGCAGACATTAGTTTAAATTCTATTCATATGATCTACCTTCCTCGAATATCAAATACTGAAAGTCAATCTTCCATATTTTTGTTGAATGCTCGAAAATCGTCGTAAAAAGATCGCGTTGCAGGATAGCGACGAAAATCAAATTAACATTTAAATTTAAAAGTGCTTGAAAACAAAATGTGTCCGAGGTCATTCGTAGGGAGTAAATATGGAATTTACACACTAATTGAGATGTTAAACAATGAGCACAATTAATAAGATATACAATGAAAATCAATTATCAGAATATATTCAATGATAGGCCAAATTATATCTCAAGAATCGTTGGGATAAAAAGAAGATTAAAAACCTAAAAATGGTTATTTGAATCACCAATTTAATCCACCAAAAATGTGTCAATTCAATTCAATTTTCCAACAGTGTTTCTCAACCACTTGCCATGCCAGCCAATTATTCAATAAGTCCACAGTGCCTCAACCAATATCAGATGTCGGTGGTAGAGGGTAAACGACATAAGTTTTCAAAGCACAGTAGCACAAACTGCCTTAGAGATCAGAAATTCACTAAGTGTTGCACACACCCAGACGTGCACAATGCAAAACCACCCCCACCCTCCTCAGAATCTCTCCTTTTCTCTTTCTCTTTCTCAGATCCAGGTCAGGGTATATGGGAAATAGTAATTGGGTAATTGGGTTGAGAGGTTTAGGGTGTGCATGTGCGTGGGAAGGGGACCCGACCCCGATGACTTGGGCGATGGGATAATAGCAACAAAACCTTATTAAGCTACTTCTTTTTTAGCGCTTGCCGATGTGGGACAAAAGTCTCTACTCCTTCGTGTGAAACCCAGGTGGTTCCCTTGCTCAATTGGAGCTACGCCTTACTGCTCACGTCCAATTGAGGTAGCAGGTGTCTTCGTATCTTTAGTCCGCAGCCGCTAGTAGTGAAATCGTGGCCGGAGATGAACGGAGCACGGCGAATGGCATCGAGGAAGACGAAGGCAGCAACGGAGCTCCGGCAAATACCTACCAGTCAAAACACAGGCTGTAAGTCCAGGTCAGAAGGCTCAAGAGCTTCACCAAGTTGCGTAGAGTGCAACGGTGGTGGTGTCGAGGTGTTTGGAGGGTTGTGGTGGCCGGATGGAGGCAATGGAGGAAGCTGTGGATGGGTGAGTCTAGTCGGTGCTTGGAGATGGAAATATTTGGTCATGGGGTCGGGGTGGAGCTATAAGTGGTGGTGGTGTGGCGATTGGTGGACGGTAGCGATGGGGTGACCACGTCGGAGGTGTGACCGGAGTTGGGGAAGACGGAGGGGGAGAGAGGTGTTCGGTGGTTGAATTGGGGTTTTAAAGATCCTAATCCTAATTAGAGAAGGAGAAGGAGAGGAAGACCTAAGCTATTAGTCAAAAAGGAGAGGAGTCGCATCAGCTTGCCTTGCCAGACGTGAAGGAAACGAAGACCTCTGGTGGGGTAGAACAACAGTGATGATAGGGGGAGAGAACCCTGGATTTGGCACACTAGGCGCGGATGAACACCGGGTGGAGTTTGGGACACCCAATTTGATGGTTGGGTGGTCGAAAGAAGGAAAGGAAGCTCGTCGGAGTCGAGGTCGAAGGTGGCCGGAGTTGGAGGAGAAGTGCTTTTGGCCTAAACCTGACTAAGGAGGATGTTGAGACCTAGAAGAGCCTTTATAGAGCTTAGAATTGAGCTCTAAATCAGGGAAGAGGACTGATTGAGTTGGGATTTGGAATCAAGAAACCCCACATTTTTCGTGAGCTCACATGATCTTTTTGCTCCAAATTAGGGTCTAAGATTCTAATGGAATTTTTCTCCACCGTCTGAACACCAATCCCACCAAATTTGGTGTGATTTGGTGCTAATTTGATGGAGTTTCAAGTCGATCAAAGGTCGGTGCAGCTCAGTTGACCCAATAAGGGCGACAAGGGCATATATGTGAAAATGATGAGAAAGTTAGGGGATAAATGCAAGAAATTTGAAAGTTAAGGGGCAAATCGTGAGAAATAGAGATCTTAGGGACTGAATTCAAACTAGGTCAAGATGGACTCTGATTGGGCCCAAACTTTGGTGTTAACCTAATTTGGACTTAAGGAATCTAATGGTGAACTTAGATTTAAGTTTTAACTATGTTTGACTGGGTACATTGGAGGGAAGTCCAAATCAGGGCAAATTCCCATCTAAAACCCTATTCTAGGTCAAAATAGGTTTAGATGATCAAACCAAGGGTACCAAACCTCTTAGAATATTTTTCTGTGAATTTTAGGAGGTTTAGATTGATTTTATCTTGACCATAACTTCTTTGATTTAAGCGGGGCTGATAATTAGTATTTTGTACATTATTTCAGCCCTCGACATGTGTGAAATCCTCTTTCTGTCAGTACGAACCCACTTCTTGGTCTTTAATGCTCAATTGACCTCTAATTAACCCTTAGATAACCTCATGGTTACTCTGCACTTGTGATGTGATGTTAAAATGGTAGAATTAACCCAATTTTATTATCTTCTCCTCAAAATAGATTAGAGTGGAATTATGTTCCTCAGGCGAACATTCAGGAGCATTTATCTCTTGGTTCCAACTAATTTAAGTTAGTTATAACGAATGATTGCGTTACCATCAATTTTCACTATTTCCCCTATGATCGTTCCTTTCCAATTAATTGAATTGATTATCTGGACCATCCATATACATCATACAAAAGTTGATACATTTTTATATAAGATTTCCTTTAACAATTGAACCTTTTGTTTAGCTTTCTTGAAGACATAATCTTTTAATTTTTTCAAGAAGTGGTCAATTGGATACATCCACCTTTATTGAATTGGTCTAGCAATTCTTTCTTCATTCACTAGATTGAGCATGAGATATTCCATGACATTGAAAATGCAAAAGGAAAAACATATATGCTCCATCTTGCACAATGTGATTATAATTTGCTTATCCCAATAGTCTAACAATTGAGAATTTAACATCTTCAAACATATAATCTTGAAGAATCAACTCATCTTCATTACAAAATCACCATTGATTGAGGAAGCACTCTACGAATTGTTAATGAGAAGAAGACTTGTATGTAGACGTGGCAGCCATGACTCTTTAACCTACTTATCTTCTTCAATACTTCATTTACACAACTAAAAAGTTGGGAGGAGTACTCATATGGAACCTGGATATTTTTTAGAAAAGAAAACATCTTTGGTTGTTGTTTATCTTTTAGAGTGTATAATGCCTTAGGAAAGTTATAACTGCCATCATCTTTACAGTTTGCATGCAACTTAGGATGAATGCCCAACATTTTCATATCATTACATGTCTTCAATGTGCTTTTTGGATTGTCCATTAAGTTTAGCATATCTAAAATGTTATCCATGGCATTCTTCTAAATATACATCACATTAAGGTTATGGCGGATGATGAAATATTGCCAATGAGGGAGCTCTATGAAGAATATGCTCTTCTTTCTAATTCCAAATTTACGTAGGTCATTAAGATCTTCTAAAACAAATGACCAGTAGGATATTACTAATTTGTTGTAACTTCTCAATTATTTTGTATTTTGGCAATCTGATTATATTTGTCCTTAGAAGGTGTTTTGGATTCTTAACAAATAGCAACACAATTTACCATCAAATGTCTTTAAACTAAGATCTGTGTTTGATTGGTAGTAATCTATGATACCCTAAGTAACACAATTTATTGCTGTTAGGTAGATAAAAGTAATGAGCATTACCCATACACATAAGACGTGTCAACTTATCTTTGGTGCTCTAATTTCGTAGCAATCATAGGATTTAAATGACTTGAATTAAGTTAGAACTTGGCATAATTGTAGTTAATTCATGTATAAATAACATACATTGCATCTTTTATGCTTTACTTAAATAATCATGAAATAATGAAATAATGTATTGATTAGTACACTATTTGGTTTGTAGGCAATAAGAAGCTCAGGAGATGAACTGAAGTTGGATCTGAAGAAGGGAAGAAGCCAAGCTGCATCAGAGTTGGAGCAAAAGCCCTGGAATAAAATGAAGATATAATGTAAGGAAGAGGTATACTACCTTATTAGTAGAATTTTAATGTAGGAATTACATTATGAAGAACATAGGACCTTTCCTAGTCTTAGGACAACCTTAGATATCTTCCCAAACCCTAGCCACCCTTACATTAGGTCACCCTAGTTTAGAATACCTTAAACTCATCTTCCAACCCATATCTGGATGTCCAGGTAGGTTGCTGAATGTCTAGAACCCTTAGACATCACCTACAGAGCTAAACCCATTCTGCTAGAATATTGGATGTCTAGACAAGGTGTTAGATGTCCAAATTCTGCAGAATTCCAAGATAGAACATCAAATTCACCCTAATTCAACATTGGACGTCCAGACTAAAGACTTAGACTTCTGATTTTGAAGTATAAGTCATTTGATTACTAAATTAGACATCTAGAACCCCTCTCCAGATGCTGTTTTTGAAATCAAGCCTAGATCTTGATTTCCTAAGCCCCTAAACCTAATCCTACACCCTAGGGAACCTAAATTAAGGTACCCTAAGCTTAGTACACTACCCTAAGACCCTTCTAAAAATCTAATTAAGTTCTCACTAAACCCAATTGACTTTGATCTAAGTCATCTACACTTCACCTAGTCAATTAGACTTATAGAGTCCAATTAAATTCAAATCTCAACCAACATAAGTCCAATTGACTCAAGCCCAATCTAATTAGGAACTTTCTCTCCCAATTACATACACATTGACCCAATTAAACTCGGTTAAGTTTAATTGGATCAATCACTTAGTAATAGGTTACACATACACCTATTTTTAGACATCCTTGACCACCTATTGACGCACACACACACCTAGCCGCCACTCTAGAGAAGACTCTAGAATGGTCATGCATGGTCATTCTTAGATCCACAAAAAGTGGATCTAAGAAGACTAAATATAGCCCTCTTGGCTAGCCACTCTAGAGAAGACTTCTCTTGAGAGCACCTTGGCCGTCCAAGAGTCTATATAAGACTCCCCTTGGATGACCAAGAGACCCCATCTGGATCTTGGATACCACCTCCACTCATCACTTCATCCATGAGCTTCATCACTTCCATCGTCACCATCTTCACGTCCAAGAGCTAGAGCACCTCCACCACCCTCTCAAGAGGCCAGCCATCCACCCGGGCCGCCCCTCTTTCCCCTCCCACCACCTCAAGCCACACAGCCATTGGAGACAACATCCAATGCCCTGAATTCTGTTAGATACTTTTCACGTTCTTCATGTTTAATTCTTGCATTATTATCTGCTAGTGATAGTAGTAATCTTGCATCTCTAAGAATGCATTCATAATCTATCTTAGATCCATGCATGCATAACTTTTCTGTTAACGAGAAAGATGCTTTCCATCTTTCATGTACAAGCCTTCCTCTAAACTTGATTGTAATGACAATATTTTTGAGGAAATAAAATCACCAATTGCCTAATATCTGATTCATATATATATTGCAACAAAATGTCTATTCCGGAGAATATTAACGACTTAACAATGAACGAATTTTCCATGGATTGCTACCGAAGAGTTGAAATCGTGCGCACTAATACACATACTTTCACATTTATATTGTTTTTTACTCATGTGCATGTTTTACGAGTTAACAACGTAACCGACGAATCCTATATTTGTACCCTAAATATCAGACTACAATTCTAAGCAAGTAGAGAAATCAAAATCAATTTCGCTTTTATACGCTTCTCTAAGACCGACCGGGACTCACCATCTCGATATTAAAATTTTTGTTGGAATCGTGATTCATGCTATACTACGACGCTTTTCTGAATCAAATACGTATTTCACGACTGCCAAACATACTCCAATTAGATAAATTTGCATACGCTGGAAAATCATTAATGGTCCACAATAGTATTGCTTGTATATGAAAGAACTATTTTTTATCTACATCATATGTTTCAACCCTATTGTACCATAGTAATTTCAACTTGTTAATAAATAGTTGCATGTAAATACCGGTTGCATTTCCTGGTGCTATTTTTGTAGGGATGAGAAGTGCCAACATTATGAGTGAGGATCTCATACACATCCATGGAGGCAAATTATATATAACGATCACCATTGACCATATTGAATATGACAAATGCATATTTTTAAAAGGAATGAATCCATCACTTGTGAGATTGAGCCTAACATTATTCACCTCCTACACAAATAGAGTATGCTTATTATCAAATGCTGTCCACTCATCAGAATTTATCAAATGATGAATAAGTTTATCTCGTGATTTGTTATTATGATGGCATGTCATCTATTTTAAAGTTTTAGTCGACATAAAAAGATGTTGTAATTTAGAAATCAAAGGAAAATAATGTAATATCTTCCTTAACTGCTTCTTTCTTGTGCATGTGAATTGCTATTATTTTTATACCTTCACTATATTGTAATCACATATCTAAACTGACAATTTTTTTAGTATAGAATATAATCATTCTGATTGGCATCATTCTTTTCATTATTCAAGTTAAAATATATAAAACTATTTTTTCATGTCATTTTGCACGAATAAAAAAATAGAATCATGCATTTGTTTTTTTGCAGTCCGTATCAGGCAGGGGTAAGTCGTTCATCCTAAGTGGACCACCCTACCAGGAGTTTGAGTCAAGTGGGATCTGTGCCTACCAGTCCTCATGTCAACAATAAAACCACAACTAAAGTAGCCAAGGCTCCCCATCTCATCAATCTTTCCCACTCGGACCCATCCGATCCCTGATCCCTCCCTCCTGCGCTTAGCCAGATCAGACCCTGTAGAATTCCGCGGCGTTTCTTGGATCATCATCATCATCCCGTTTGGCATTCGAATTGGTAGATCAGATCAGATCAGATCAGATTAGATGGGTTCGAAGAGTAGAGGAGGCGGCGGCGGGGGATACCGAAACCCGTGCATCACGATGCACCAGCCGTGGGCATCTCTTCTCGTACACGGCATCAAGAGGATCGAGGGGAGATCCTGGCCCGCTCCTCTCACAGGTTCTTCTTCTTCTTATTTTTGATGGTTACTTCTGCTCTCGACACTTTAGCAATTTTTTCTTGGTGTCGTTGCTTTTGATTGTTTTCCTCTTTATATGTTTGAAGATTGTGTGTTGAATTTGTTTGTGCTTTGTTTGACCCAAGATCGTTTTGTTTGGACCAACCTGCCTTCCTGCTGTGGACTCCAAGCATTTAAGACTAGTTTGAGAATTATTTTGGAAATTAGGGGTTTTTCCAAGAAAGGCTTTTATTTTCATTGGAAAAAAAACATCGTAATTAACTTGCCTGTCGAAAAGGTGAGTTCTCCCATCTCATTACATAGGTTTAACTCGCCTCTCAAAGGAGCTAGTGTATTTTTTCTCCTCCTTCTCCTTGTAGTGCCAAATCAACTAACCCTTTATTAGTAAGGGGTGAGCTCCTTACAGTTCCATCCACAACATTTGGGGTGATAATAGATACATAAATAAAAAGATGAAATTTAGTGGCTTGGGCATGGGTGCAATTTTCCTTTTTTTTATGAGTGGATAAGGAAAAAGATGGGAGTGGGTGGGGATGGAAGAGGATAAGGATGAGATGAGGGATGGGAGTGGATGGGGATGGAAGAGGATAAGGACAAGTGTGGATAAGGATGGGCAAGAAAAATGGGGAGAGGGATATATATATAGGACAATGATTCTATGAGAAGTCCTTCTTGGTGAGAACATGAGAACAACCTATCTAAATCGTTGGATATTTCCTAAGATCATAAACGACTCAGATTAAAAACCACCGTAGTCACGTCCTCCCTCCTTGGTTCACCTCCTCCCTTCGTGGATGACCCTTCACCTCCCCCACTGGAAACGCACGCTGCTGCAACTGCTCGACCCTCTCCCCAACGCCCCCTTTCTAATCCTCCCCCCTCCCTTTCCTCCAGCGACTCTCTGACGGCTTCCCTCTCCTCCTTTCTTTCGGCCGGGTACCGACCCACTTACTCTTCTTCTCCCTTAACCCCCACCACCACCACTACCCCTCCTCTTCTTCTCCCTCAACCCTACCACCCTTCACCTTAGCCGACTCCCTCCTCCCCTCCCTCTCATCCCTCCGCCCACCTTCCCCCCGCGACTCCCCTCTCACCCCTCTGACCCCCTTTGCCATCGCCTCTCAGCCCTCTGATGACTCCCCTTCGGCCCCCTCTCACCCTCCTCCCCTCTTCTCCCCTACCACACCTCCTCCCCTTTTCCTCAAACCCACGACCGCCCATCCTCCTCTTCTCCCTCAATCGGGTTTCTCACCCCTCCGTCTCCCTCTCTCTCTAGCATACGCATGCCCCCTAACCCTCTCTGTAGATCGGTCTCCTCTCGTCCTTCATTTCTTTAGTGCTCGCCCCCTCTTGTCTCTCTATCCCTCCAATGCTTACGACACCCCTCTCTCTAGATCGCCATCTGTTTGACCTTGACATATATAGGGAGCAACCCTGAGGATGAGCCCTGCTTGTCGGCGTGGTCCACGAGGACCAAAGCGGGCTCCTGCAACAATGAGGTGGAGGAGGAGGAAGGCCTGGAAAGTGATTCTTGCTGCAAGGAAGGTGAGGAGGACTATGGCGTCCTACTGGACGAGCTGTGCCACGGGCCAGCGAGATGTCGATGGCGGAGAGGAGGGTCATACTTGTGATTGCCGGGAAACACATGAGGTTCATCCGCAACAATGACAACGAGTTCGAAAGGAAGGTGGAAGTGAGGGATCATGCTGCAATTTCTCATAGATGTTTTTTTTGTTGTTTGATTTATTTTTTACGTCAATTGTGTGCATTCCAGATTGAAGATACTACAATTGATTTTGTTGTTATTGGAAGGAATGTATTCTTTGTTGTTAGATTTAATTTTTACATCAGTTGTGTGTTCCAGATTGGAAAAAAAGTATATGGGCTGATGAGGTTTTGGGGGTAAAAGCTTCGGTTTTGGGTTTTTGACATTCTGTCAATGTTGGTGTTTCCACAAGTCTGAAATTCAGAATCCAAAAGCATAACATGCTTCTCGTGGAAGCAGAAGGCTCATACACAATGCAGCAGAACTACTCTAATCTGGATATTCATGTTGGTCAATCGTATTCCTTCTCGTGGTTACAATGGAATTCGAAGCAATGTCCAGGTGGAATTTGAATCAATGTCCATAATGTTTGCACTTAATCAAGGAACCTTTTCTTTTAATATCAAAAATCAGTCATTCCTTTACCTTGGTCAGTTTTTAGTCATGATATCATACTATAAAGTAATGAGTTTTTGGATAGTCATTTTCAGCGGAGGAAACTGGTTGACATGCCTGCTGATGAAATTGGGAACAAATGACATAAACTTGAGGGTCTCCATGCAGGTGGATATCACCTGATTCTTTGGTTCTAAAAATAACATCTTGTTCGCTCTACGGTAGATTTTTGCATTTTCTTGAAGTACATTGTATAGATTTTAAAGTGGAGGTCATACTTGAGCAATTGGATCTGGTTGCAAAGGCGTGCACAAAGCCTTTGTGTTTTATTTGTTTCATAGGATGTCAACATTTACATACCTTTTTTTCTTTTTTTGCAATGGTCAATGTTTGCATGGATGGCAAAATATAGCAGTTAGCTTACCAAGGAGGTGGGTTTTCTGTTGGAGAGTGTGTTGTTTAGTCCCACATCGGTTAGTAAGGGACTGTGCGGTGTGTGGTAGTATATAAATAGGCAGTGTACCTCTTCATTCTTCTTTGAGAAAATAAAGACACATGTGCCCTATCGAGGCTTTCTCCCATTGTTTTCTCCCCACTCTTTGTGAGTGGGGTTTCCCCGTAAACCTAAGTGTTTTGTGATGTTTATATGCTTTGATATTATTGCCTCCGTATTGTTTAAACATTTCAACTTTTTCTTCTTGGATTTTTCTTAGGTTATAGAGATATAGATGGAGTAATTATCTAACGATATAATTTTATACGAGTTCCAAACCATTCTAATATTTAGTTTATATTTTTCTCTGCACTCTCTTTTGGGATCTTCTTGATACGTGGAGGCCTCCTATCCATGAGATTCGCAGGCCATTGGGATTTGTTTAGCATATGATTCATGCATGTTATGCATGTTGAAAGTGGCATTTTGTGGGTGAAATATGACTCCAGTGTATATTCTGCAAATCTTGCAAATTCAATAATTGGTACCCAGAACCCCATCCTGCCAGGAGTTCCTTCTAAGGTGAATCCCATTCCTGTTGCAGCAGCAAGAACCTTACACCAGGTTGCAAACTAAAAACGGAAAAAAAAATGTAGTTAACTCAAAGTCAAAAAATAAATTCCAAAAGCACCTATCGGTATGAAGTGATTAGAAGGGGCTCATCAAGATAATTCCAAACATTGATCGTGGCATGGTTGTTTGTGGTCAAATTAACAGTGGGCCCAGGGAAAAGTTTGTTTATGGCTATCGCCTGCAACAAGAAAGGAAAATGACTTGAATGTGTTCACACCTCCAAGATTTCTGAAAGGCAGCAACGACATTTATGCAGGTTATGGGAATAGAAAATTCAGCACAATATCATGTGTGTGTTTTGTAGGTGGGTAAAAGGCAGATTCTCTGGCTGTTACAATGTGCTATGTGTTCTTGTTTATGTTATAAGTAGTGACATGCCTTCTCAACCATTTGAATTGCCCTTACCTTTGTTGGGAATAAAGCCTTTAACATGGTTCAAACTTGTAATCTTTTCTAAACTGAAACCTTCTGTTAGAACAACCGACAACCTTGATACATAGTGGAGGGTTGGTGTGTGGGGGTTGCCCAATTCCTGCCCCATTTTACCCAGATGGGATTTTGGGTCGTCAAAAGTACATGTTTAAGGTGTCTAATGGCATAAAAACCTTAAAAAAACTAAATCTGATCATGGTCCAGGCAAACTCGAGCAAAGACAGTTTCCTGAAAGAAGAGCTAAAAGATAGGTCAATTAACTTCAAAGACAGCTTTCCTCAATTTGCTTGGTACAGGATAGCCTTAACAAGAGCACAACCAACATCCAGACCACTATAGCCTTGCCATACATGAAAGGCCCTGTTACAAATGGAAAACAACTCTTCGTGCTTTCCAGTTTTCACTACCACAAAAAGTGCAGCTCGCCTGCAAACTGTAATTCCTTCTTGCTGCCACCTCAGCATCCGAAAACGTTATCCATATAGCAACAAGTCCAAACCAAGGATAGCAAACACACAAAAAATTAGACAGAAATATCAAGTCAGAGAAAAAAAAAAGAAGAAAGAAGATAGAGACTAGCAATCGAAAGCGATCTATTAAACTCCATGGTAAACTCCTAATGAGAAACTTACATAATTGATAAGATAGATCGAAAGCGATCTATCAAAGGAAATGCTTGCAAGCAAAATTACAGAAATTCCATCATGTCATATGCCTAGACCAGCAATTGCAACATTACACAAAAAATTTAACAATGAAAATATTGGGGCCATCCCATGCATTGCACAAAAGTCTGTCACATGCATCATCTGAAAGTTATAGAAAAAGGTATAAGTCAATTATTTTAGCATGAAGAAAAACAAAAATTGAAAAAATAGTCAACTAATAATTACCTATATCTTTTGTGGACAATTTCGACTATCATGAAAGGATAGCTCTCTGCATGCTTAGCAAAGTCTTGGACACTTTTGTTGTTGTTCCATGGCCTTTCCTTTTCCACTTTTTAGTCTTTTGCCACTTCCCTTTGTTTTTGAAACTTCTGGTGGGAGAATAGTTATTTCTGATGGATCCTTATAAGTCATGATTCTTGAACTTTGGTTTGAGCTTCCACCATCACCTTCTATTGTTAGGCATTTCTTTAATCTCTTTTCAAGATCGTTGACCATGTCTTTTGCCATAAGATATGCCTCATTTGACTTGCTAGCTAAATGTAGACACCTTGAAAAGCCATCCCATAATCAAGTTATATTTAGGGGATTCACAGCATTGGAAAAATCCATTAGCTTGTTTCCTTGACCGTTAAACATATGCCTTTTTGTAGCATTCTTGGTCCATCTATTCATGATGTAATAGCTTGGTAATGATTCAACCAAATCCCATCTCAAAACAAAAAGTATGTGCTGACATGGAATGTCCTTACGCTCACTTTACAAGTACTTTTGCCACTTCATTCACATTATCATAAATAACTTCCCTCTTCAATGAAACAACAACCAAGTGTTTTCCCACACTAAGTGGGGTCGGCTATATCCCTCTTCAATGAAAATTCTTTCTTTTTTTCTGTAACTAATTGAATACTTGTGTTGCTGTCTTCTTTTATCTTTTGTGATACAATGCATGTAAGATGCATGCAACTCATCTTGAAATAAATAAAAATTCTCACGTGTCAACAAAGTTGCCATTTACTTTTCTCTCTAAATAACCAATATTTTCATAATCATCAACTTGTTTTTTCCAGATATGCATCATCTTCAATGAAGACACATTACATTTAGAGTATACATGGTGCAAAGATTTATGTGGAGATGTAACATATCTTTTAGATCTCAAGAAATGACTCTCTTGTGGCATAACTAATTCATGATTATGATTCTCAATGAATTTGAAAACTACCAACTTATCATCTGAGTTTTTCTTTATTACTAAAGTTGCTTCACAACCCTTTCTTATAATACCAGTCATTTTTGCATTCTTTCCTTTCTCGGTTTCAACACCATGTGATTTTTTCGTTTCTTCCTTAAATCCTTGTTTTGAGCATACGAAATATTTATAGATCTCCTCATTTATTTTACTGTCTTTATTTTCTAACGATCTTCGTACACTAAAATCAACACTATGGGCATATCTTTTATAAAATATTTAAGCTTCTTCAATAGAATCAAACAACATACCAATAGTTGGTATCAATTCGTTGATTGTTGAAGAAGTGGGCTCATCATCATTACTGGTCTTGGATCTTTTACCATATGTAATTCCAATTGACTATATTGAAAGATGATTTAAAATTAATTATCATTAATATAAACATTGCATTGACATTTGCTATTATTTAAAAATTATTTTTTAGATACCTCATTTGAGTTTGGATCCAAAATGTTAGTAATGAAAGGTTGACCACCACTGGTTCTGTGAGACTCTGTATCCATCATTGCATCTTCTTCTCTTTTGTCCATTAACTACATTATGCCTATTTTTAAAAAATGAGTACTTACAAATAGTGACATTAAAAACATAAATTCAATCAACTGCATACTTAGGTAAAATAAATCTAGAACCTGCAAAGAAGTGTTTTACTTGTATTCTGACCATTGCTCCATTTCTAAACCAATTGAAATAAAGTCCAAAAAATACTAATTTTCCATGTCATGAGATCTAATGCTCCTATTTCAATTTCCAATTAAGAAAAACATCATTTGACAAAAAATGATCAATATAAATTGTTTCCAACTAAACTTGTTGCCAACTATGAGCACTATCTAAACACTTGCCAACATTATACTAAACATACCACCAACCATCTGTCCAACATTCCATCCATTTAAATTGTGTAAACTAAACTTTTGTACGCAGCAAACTTAACAAAAAAATGAGTAACCTATTGAGATATTTGCTTCTTAAACTTTGATCCCTGTAGCAATCTAATCATTAAAAAGAAGAGATTCAATAAAAAATATTCAAGCACCAACAACTCATCGTTTTGTCCACCAAAAAAAAAATTGATGCACTTGCAGGTTAACAACTGATGTTATAGGATGGGAAGCACATAAAGAATAGGAGCTTGGGGAGTGGAGGGGGCTGTGGCAAAGGAGGGAGGTGGTGTTGTGGCTAGTAGGGGGGGTCTCATTGAGGGAGAAGAAGAGGGGCGTGGTGGGAGTGTTGTGGCAAAGGGGAGTTGTCGGGGTTGGGGGGGGGGAAGGGTAGGTGGGGCGGTGGTGAAGGTTTTAGACATAGGCAGAGGGGCGGGAGGGAGGGAAGGTGTGGTGGGGCAAGTTGGCAAGAGGTGGATGCTGCCGGCGAGAGGAGGATGATTTCGAAGAACTGTGTGATGAGGATGTCGACGGTGAAAGGGGATGCAGTCGTGTGTGTGTTGGTTGCAAAGGGGTGAGAGGGAAGGGAGGTGCGGTGGGGTATGGAGTTGAGGCTTACATTAAGTCGGTGAGAGGACGTCGCTGGCGAGAGGGGTGTGTGTGTGTGTGGGTTGCAGATGGTGATGGCGGTGGTGAGAGTGGGAGAGGGAGGGAATGTGTTTTTAATTTCAACCCTCTATTATTTTTAGAGTAATCTAATGGTTATGATTTGCTTTTCTCATAGGGTTTTCTCATAGGATCGTTCCCCCCTCCCCCCCCTTCCACACACACACACACACACACACACACACACACATAGGGCAGGGAGCGTGCAACTTACCTATACCTAACTTATGTACAACTTAGCTATATTTTTATGTAAAATTAAAATTTCAAAATGAAAATTTAGGGATTGAAATCATTTAGTAAAAACATAAACTACACAAAATTTCATTAAAATCAGATGGCTATAACACCTCCATCAAGTAAGGTCAAATTACGTAATACTTAAGTCATTAAAATTGAGCCCCCTTGATGTAAGGGGTAGGAGTATTGGATTGACTTGAAATTTTATGTATAATAGGCTTGTATAGAGTGATCTCAATCCCCAAGTTTTCACTTCAAAACATTACTTATAATGGAAGATATAAGGTAAGCTTCACCTAAATTATATCCAGGTGAGCTTCATGCTCCCTTTTCTCATATATATATATATATATATGGGTTTGGGGATGATATAGCTAAGCTGCACCTACATGGGGTGCAACCCCCCTCAACCGTTGGACCAACTGCCCTTCAATGATTTAATCACAACCATTACATTAGATCCCTCTCCACCTCCCTACCCCCACTTGCAACAAGTCACTGGACATTCTCTTTACCTCTTCCTCGATTCACCCCCTTTCGACCAAAATTTGTAAAAGTCGGTAGTTGGTATTCAGCTAGCCAGGCCACTAACTAAGGAGTATATGGTATGTGGGGGAGTAGTCAGGGAGTACTTGATCGGACATTTTTTAAATAAATAAATACACACACACGCACGCACACGCACACAACCAAGGTAAGGACTAAGGAGACAGAGGAGCAGCAGCAGTGGGTCGAAGTGGTAGGGCATCGACAATGGTGTGGTGCTTGAAGCAGCAGCAGCAGTGGTGTCGGTGAAGGTGAAAGGGCTGAAGGGCACGGCGATGATCGGACAGGGAGAGGAAGGGGCGATTGTGTGGAATTGTAGGACGGGGCGATGCTTTGTCAGGTCGGAGTAGGGGGCTGTCGTGGTGTTACCTATAGGGAGAAGCTCTGATCGTTTGGAGGAGGGTGTTACCTATTAGGTTGCGTGTAGGTTTCGAACGAAGGGGGTAGGAGGCGCGAAGGGTGTCAGGGTAAGTGGGGGTTAACTTAGGAAAATAATATCTAAATGTATCCATTTATGTTAACCTCTATGCCAAAAGCAACCTATTACTCAGCCAACTACATCGACTACTTGATCGAGTAGTCGATGTAGTCGGCTGAGTAATAGGCTGCGAGTAGACCAATTTTTACATTAGAGCTTTTAACCACCCTTACTTGCGACCTCTCCATCTCCACCTCCTCCCCCTTCCATCGCCTCCCCCACCTAGGACCCATCAACCTCCTCCCACTACAACCATGTTCTCCTTCCTCTCCACCTATGATCTCTTCTCCTTCCTCTCCACTTCTGCCCACTTCCACGACTACCCCTACTTGCGATCCATCGACCTTCTCCGCCTTATCTACGACAATCACTACATCTACCTTCCCCTCCTTCGTCTCCACCTTCACCAGCACCGGCAATCTCCTCTCCACCACTGCTTGCTACAACCGCCTCCCTCACTTGTGACCTATCGATCTCCTTTGCCTCCTCTATGACAACCACTACAACCACCTTCTCTTCCATCCTCTCCACCTTCACCCCCTTCTGGCGACCCCCACCTATGATCTCTCCTTCCTCTCCACTTTCGCCCCCTTTCATCGCCTCCCTCACCTACTACCCATCGACCTCCTTCATCTCCTCCGTGACAGCCACTACAACCACCTTCTCCTCATTTGTCCCTCCCTCCTCCATGACAACCGCAACCACCTTCACTTCCTCCACCCTTTCCCTTCCGCGACATGATCTACACCTAAATGATCATTTCCCTCACATTCTCCATCTCCCTCTACATGAGCATCTACTAGAGCATCATTTAGAAAGATTCTTGGTTGTAGTTTTGGGCATAATGTGAGGAACTGATCAAGACTAAAATTTTATGATTTCTCTATTTGGAACTCAAGACATCAGCCTTAAGGACAAGAAATCATGTTCTAAAATTAACACCACAAATAATGCTCAAGGAAAGCTGAAAGTTAACATTTGGACTTATTTCTCCAAGTAAGAGATTAGTAGTTAACAATCTCAAAATTATTGGTTTAAGAAAAATATAAGGTCAAGAGCAAGATATTCTTTGGTAGATATCAACTCAGTCAAACTCTAAGTAAAAGATTTTCCCTATACATATGAATAATCCCAAATCAAAGCAAACTTGTGCGACCTAGTTTTTTGAATCCAATACAATCGAACATTCGACAAAAAACTATTACAATAGAAGGCAACCTCATTGACAGATAAATGTTCCATAGGCCCCATAGAGGATTGTGAGCTCTTACATTTATATAAGAATAGGCAGATTGCTTGACATCATATCCATGATGCTTTTCCTTCTTGAGTGGCTTGTGCAACAATTTGTTCTCTTTATCAAGCATTTTATTTTCTTCAAAGAGTAGTTTGACCTTGAAAAACGAAGCATCCCCATGATCAAGATGACTCAAGCCAAAAGAAGCAAATTATCGATTTTAAGGATTTATTAAATACTGGAGAAGAGAGACGTCTATACCTCTTCTTCTACCCTGTGAAGATTAATCCTTAGATTTTCTTTCTCCTTCTGTAATGACTCATGTTTAGCAAGCAAGGCCATCTTCTAGAAATGTGTGTTAATATCTTAGTTAGAACTTGTTAGGAAATAAATCATAGAAAATAAATTATAATTATGTTAGGTATTTTTCCCATTTAGGTTTTTTCTATTTTTAGTAAATGTTTAGTTCGATTTCCTTGTATGATAATGCCTCTTTCTCTATATAAAGAGAACTAAGGCCTCTAATTTCAATGAGAACAAAGTTTATTTTCCCTCTAAAAATTTCCACATGGTATCAGAGTCACCGATCTCGGTGGTTAGGGTTTTAAGGAGAAAACCTAGAAGGGGGAGGCCCTCCGGTGGCGCGGCTAGTCTTTGGCGAGCCACTGGAGAGGGCCTCCCCTCTCCCAAACCTCTCCTCTTTCGGTTCTATTCTTCCTCTCCTGCTTCCTTTACTGCTACTGCTCGTTGCTGATGAAGAAAACGTCACTGGTGTCGCCTTTGGCCTTCGTCCGACAAAAGACCACCTTAGGGGTGGTTGCTGGACTCTTCCTCACTATGTTGACCACCTCCGGCGACCATTGGTTGGTGGAGTCGCCGTCGGCGAACCATTCAGGGTCCAGCACTGCCTATGAGCCATGAGGCTCAAAACTTTGTTTCAACCACTCAAACCTCATTTGTTTGAGGTTTTGAGGGTACCTTCATGTTCCTTGGAGGTTAAGCTATCGGACCAAGGCAGTCTGAATCTCCTCCGGCTTACCGGAGCGTCGCCATGCTCCTTTCCACTGTAGCGTTGACCCGAACAAAAAAGGGGGGGGGGGAGAGGAAAGGTGACTCTCCTCTCTTCTTCGATTGCACCAGCAACAGCAACGACATCAGCGTTAGCAGCAGCAATTGCATCAGCGACAGTAGCAACAAGTGCTGCTGCTACTGCTCTCTCTTTCTTATGTTGTAGCAGGCCTTGTTGGCCGTGTAGGGCTGCTGCGTGTTCTCTCTCCCTCGTGAAGATCGTCCATGTTCCAATGACAGGGCTTCTACTAGCTTCCTCTCTAGCGGCACGCAACAAGAGCAAGAACTAGGATTATGGGCAATACTCTCATGCACCTCGAGAGAAACCAAGCGGGGATTGGCTCTGTGAGGGAGTACAACTAGAGACACCCGAGTTTGAAGGCAACTTGGAGAAGAAAGATTGATGTAGACAAGTAGATGGGGTGCACTATCACGCACCTAGAGCGTTTCGACTGGTTCTTGGGGCGTAGGAGTAATGGCAGCGAAGGTATCTTTATGCACGTCCGAAGAAACTAAGCATAGTATGTTGGCTTGCGGGGTGTAGGAGCAATGGCACCCGTGTGACCTTATGCACACTCAAGAAGACCAAGCTTAGTCATCTTCCAACTCTTGGGCATGGGAGCAGCAACACCCGAGTTTTTAGTTATGATTTCTCACATACCTAGTGCCTTACGTGGGACATACAAGTAGAAACATGACAAGTTGATATAGATGCTGAAGCCGACTATTGTTCTACCACCGTCAAGCACCGTTGATCCAAGTCTTTACCGCTTGCTACATTTTGACTTGTGAGGAGTGTTAAGAAATAAATCATAGAGAATAAATTAAGATTGTGTTAGGTATTTTTTCATTTAGGTCTTTTCTATTTTTAGTAAATATTTAGTTGGATTTCCTTGTATGCCAAGGCGTCTCTCTCTATATAAAGAGGGCAAAGGCCTCTATTTTCAATAAGAACAAAGTTTATTTTTCCTCCAAAAATCTCTACGGAACCCTTTCAACAAAAATGTCTCAGTTGGAAACTCAGAAATTAGAATGCAATTGGAGAAGCCACAAGTCATTTGACAAATACTATAATGCCAACAGAAATTAGGGCAAGTGATGCAGTGTGATTTCAAGCCAGATAACCAATCAAATCCTCCTACTCTCTCATTTCTAGAATCTGAGCTGAGCAAGCAATACAGGAACACTGCTAATTGAAATATTCCAGCAAAGTCTAGTGGGTGAATCTTGGGCCAAAATTTGATGCGTCCTTTTGTTCTTTGGATGTAGCCCCTTTTTAATATTTTAAAAGCACCATGGACTATCACTTCTATGCAATCATCCTTTTTCGTTACCAAAAAAAATGGTACAGTTAGTGAACTCCTTCAAACTTCACATGGAGGCAGCACTTTCAAGATAATTTACTTCCAGTCAACATATTTGTAACTTTTCAAATTCTCCAAAGTGAATCAATAAAAAACAGATACAAGAGCATGCATTCAACACTGGTATTCACTGAATGTCCCAACCATGTTGCCATACGCAACTATTAAATGCAATTAATATTTGCTTTTTCTCTGAAAGGTCCAATAACAGTTGTTACAAATGTTTTTTCGAGCCTGAAAGCAATTGATCTCATTTTCAAGGAGGAGGAGGGAAGAGGAGGAGGAGTCGGAGGGGGAAGTGGCAAAGGAGGAGAAAGGAGGGATGGTTGCTGTATGTGGTGGAGGAGGACGTCAGTGGTGAGGAGGAGGAATGTTAGGATCTGGACTAAGAAGGAGGGGCACGACTCCATGGTTGAGCGTGCGTAGGCCAGGAGGGGGGAGGGGCGACAATGTTGAAGGAAGGAGGGGTGAAGGAGGAGGGAAGAGGAGGAGGAGGTGGAGTGCGAAGTGGCGGAGGAAAAGGGAGGGATAACTGCTGTATGTGGTGGAGGAGGATGTTAGTGGTGAGGAGGAGGAGGAACTACTGATGCCGATTAAGAGGAGGGAATGTTGGGTCTGGATTGGGTAGGAAGGAGGGGGAGACCCACGTGGGGATTGTTCATGTGTGAACAGGGAGAGCAGCAGTGGGCTTCTAAAGGGGGTAGTTGGCCCCCTTGTGGCTGGCAGTGGTCACCGGCAGGGAGGCCGGCTGGTCTGCAGGCCGGCAGAGAAGGCCGATTGTGCTAGGTGGCTGGCGGTGGTGGTATTTGGAAGAAGAAAGGAGAAGAGCTTTCTTAGAGTAGGAAAAATTTATATTGCTCAAGAAAAATACAAGGGAAGGCTATTTTTATATAGAGAGAACATATCCCCACAGTTGGAAACAAATCATATCTCTAACAAGAAAAGATTTTATCTCTAATAAAGAAATTAAATTCCAACATATTTTTCTAAAAATACATTTACTAAAAATAGTCACCTTACTTTCTAAGCAAAACACAAAACTTGGGTCCCTTGGACCATGATTGTCGGCCCTGCTGGGCCTTCTAGAGGCTGCCATGTGTACAGTCCACGTGGTCTGCTGATTGCCATGTGGCTTCTTTCCTGCCATCCTAACACACACACACACACACACGCACACATGTCAAAAGGGAATATGCAGCCAACCACCATTGGATCCAAAGAAATCCAGTGGTGGTGGTTCTTTCCCATTTTGTTTGGAATCCTCCCATCATAGCCTACTTCCCCTTGCTTCCGTTTACATGGAGTGCTTCCTCCCCTCGCAGTGTTGCTCCCTCTCCCTTCCCTTGAACCTCTCGATTTTATGCAACCTTTGTCTCCCTCGCACCTGTTCCCTCTCTTCAACTCTTTCTAAACACACTTGTAGATTCCATCTCCCCTGTAGCGTTGCTCTTACTCCTGCCCGTTGGTTGTCCCCAATCGCAAGCGTCTTCTCTTTTCCCCCACCTACAACCCTCTTGATCAGGTGTGGCCTCACTCTCCCACCCTTGACCGTACTTATCCACGAAGATTCCTATTCACCATTTCCTTCTATCCATCTTTGAGCATTGCTCCTTTACCCCCTTACCCTCTTATGTGATTCTGATATTCCCTCATGCACATTTCAATCTCACTAAAGATTTCACTCGAAGATCCCCTTAAATTTTTCAATCTACTAGTGTTTGGGCATTTGATTAACCACTGTCATTTGTATCAGACTTCTTGTAACATGCACAGCCATTTACATCAGACAAGTAATGGTGAACCCACCCACAAAAAAGACCCAACCTACGAAGACCCTTATTATTTATTTATTTTGTTTAGCCAATAAAAAAAATTTCTGGTTATAGATTGGATATAACTTATTTGCAAAGTTTTTATTCAACCGATCCTTTCTTCCTTGTTAGAATTCCTTATCAAATACATACCACCATTAAGAAAAGATGCCTAGACAAATACCAGAAGCGATTTGGTTTCCCACCCTAGGACTTGTGTATTGTTGATTGGTATGATGTACTTCCCATGCACAAGTTAAGAGGAATTTTTCTATAAAAAATCTTCTTTTCTCAGCCATGAACTTCTGCACTTAGCTTTACCTTCAAGGTGGAACATAAAAAAATGTTAATAATAAAGAAGGCTTAGCTCCAAAAAAACAAAGATGAAGAACAAAAATAGAGCTTGGGGGAGGATGTGTGTGTGGGTGGGTGGGTTATCTTCTTTGTGCATGCCCGATGCATAGAGTCCCACAAGCAGAAATCACAACATAGAGTTGGTGATGGAAATCTAAATCGCAGCCCCATAATTTTGATTGGTTCTTGTACTAATAGATTAAACTTCTATTTTCTGGTTGAAAACTCCACTAGAATTTTTGTTGGCATACAGAGGAAGGAGAGGAGATGGTTAGTTAAATTTTTCGTTCTCCAATCAAATATGATGCCAGCTAAGTAGAATTTTGACTAAAATTAGGAGTTTGGAGAGCTAAAGCAAATAAAATTCTTTTTTTTTGATAGTGTAAAGGATGATTAATCATCCAGGTTTCATTAAATTAAAATAAAAAGAACAGAGTTACAGATGTTGGAGTCACAACTCAAATAAAAATAGCCTTCCCCACCACATTTTCGATGCACGCCCTCCCCCCTTTAAAAAGAACATTATTTCGTTGCATCCACAAGCACCATAAAACAACTTAGCCTTTATCCAATCATATGCTGATGTTGAAACCATACTTCTAAAGTTGCTCCAAAAAGCCATAGAAGAAAAGTCAACATTGCTACATCTCCACCCTTCCCTAAACCTCCTTGGAGAACTCGCAAGCCCAAAAAGGATGAGAAGTATCTTCAGCACTCATGCCACAAAAAAGGCAAGATATATCACTATCAGGAACCCAAGGACTCTTAGGAGCTGTTGTCACCAACTTTTCTCTTTTTAATAACGACATAAATATCTTTGACCTTTAATGGTATCCTGAGCTTCCAAATCATTGCACAATCCATGTTAATCACACTTGGTGGTACCACATACCACGTAAAAGCTTGTATGCCTTGTTCACCAAGAATCATCCATGCAACCATTCCAACCGATCCGGTACAACCACATTAAGATGCATCTCTAGAATTGTAACCAAAAGATTATGAAAATATGCAATCTTTCCTATGACATGCCTGCATCAATCACTAGTGACCAAGACAATGAAACATGATTCTAAATGTTATCAACCAAAGCATCCTTATTTTGAAGCAAACTATAAAGCTTTGGGAATAAATTTGAGAATTTGCCCCCTTCACACCATTACTTAGGATTGGTGTGAAAAAAGGCACCTTTCAACATGACAAGAACCAGAGATCTCCAGAAAGTTGAATCCCCAGGGCGACTAATGGCCCTCTTACGAACTACAAACAACCTACCATAGGAATCCTAAATTAGCCTAATCCTACATGCCATCACCATTATTGATGAACTTAACAACCTACTTCATCAATAATGCACCATAGAAGTCACTAAGCAATCTAACGCCTAATCCTCCATTGTTCTTCGGCTAATAGATAACATCCCAAGCCATCGATTGAAAGAATCTCCCATCATGGCCTGATCCCTTCCAAAAAAATCTTTTGCATTAATTCCAACTTCTTAAGTACCTACCTTGGGGGTCTGAAAATGAATAAGAAAAAAATTGGTATAAAAGTCAATATTGCCTTCAAAAGGACCAACCTTCCTCCTCTAGAAAGGAGCTTCCCACTCCAAGAATTCAATCTTTTAGTAACACGTTCCATCAAGCTACCCCAGTCACCAAACACTTCCCTTTTAAAGGCAAACCTAAATAGGAGATGCGTACTTCAATAATCAGGGATTGCAAACAAGTAGAACTGATCTCCAACTCCTCCGTTGCCATATTAAAAGGGATTAGAGCTGATTTCCTAGATTCAATGTTAAATCAGATATCTGATCAAAAGCTACGTGCTCAGCTTCCTGAGGACCTTCCTTAATGAAAAAAAGTAGTACCGTCTGTGTACTGTAGAAGTGGAGTAAGAAGAGTGCTTGTAGATCTCAACCTAAATCTTGATAGTAGACCTCTGCGACATGCCTTAAAGTCAAGGGTCGCTAAAGTATCCACTGCTAGGTTGAATAGTACAGGTTCTAAAGGGCAACCCTGCTTAACTCCATGTCGAGGTTGAATCCAAGAGCCACTCGATCTTCCATTCACCAATACATCAAAAGACGTAGTGGTGATGCTTCACTTCATCCAACACACCCAAGTCTTTGGAAATCCCCGTCTTTTCTTAATCTCCCATAGGTAGGCCTATGACATCGAGTCATACTCTTTGGAAAAATCAACCTTCCATGAGAAAGAGGACTCTCGCGATCTTTGCCAAGCTGCAACCATCTCTTCTGCAAGTGAAGGATTCCTGCAAAGACCTCCCACCAATAAAAGTAGACTGCCTAGGACTAATAATATGCGGCATAACATCATGAAGCTTGTTTGCCAGGACCTTTGCAATAATCAAATACGTCGCATTTGACAAAACAATCGGTCTATAATCATCAACGGTCTCAGCACCAGCCTTTTTAGATAACAAAAATAAATAACCTGTTTAATCTTTCAAAATCTCGATTCCCTTCAAAGAACTCACTTACCATGGCCATGAAATTTGATCCAACAACGTCCTTGTGGAGAATAAAGGCCACGTGGTACGTTTGTCAGGCAACATTGTAGTGTCACGTGGCACAACGGGAAGCATAATTGATGGAGGCACCTCTACTTTCTGTGGAGGACTTTGAGGAGCGAGATTGGTGTGCCTTATTTATTAGAGTTGGGCGTGGGTTGGAGGAGGATCCAAATGGGGGTGGCTTAGGTCATGTGATGCGAGCTGTGGAGAATCCAGACCGGGTCCGTTTGGAGGTGGATCCAGAGGGTTACATGCTCGACTGTGAGGGTCCTCAGTGGATGCAACAAAGGCAGAGCTTAATGCTTTGTGCGACAGGGGGGGAACTTGTGCAACAGAGGGCAGTTGGAGGTGGAGTTCCCTTGGTTGCATGGTCTAGGAGATGTAGCAGTGACTCTGTAACTCGACGTGAAGTTTGGGGGTGTTTGCAACCTCACTTCCACCTCGTGAAGTTGGGATGCGTCGTCCGGATGGGGGGGCTTGCTATTGATGAGGGAAGACTGGAGTGGTGGAGAGAGGGGCGAGGTTCGTCTTGCTTGATGGCGATTGCATGTGGTGTGAAGGATGGGTAGTGGACTTTGCTACCATAACTGGTGGACATTTTGAGGTGCGGGTCGTGGTGGACGTCAGGTGCGGGAGATGACTGATGGCCACAATAGGGAGGTTGAGGACACACAAGGGACCACGATGGAGACGATGCTTGCGAAGGATTCGACAGTGCAGCATGTGGCAAAGGCGGCTGGCTTCTGCTAGTATAAGGAGGTGTTTGCTATTGTCCAATGATAGGAGTCTTGTCGTGGAATGTCAGGGGTCTCAATGATCCTTCGAGGAGGGTGGCGTTGAGGGGCTACATTAGGCAGTGGAGAGTTGACATTGTCTTGTTGCAAGAAACGAAGTTGGTAGCGTGTGACAACAGGGTGTTGGGGGGAGGTTGGAGGTACTTGGATGGAGTGCTTTCGGGCGCTGGACGTAGTGGGTCGGGTAGGTGGATAGTTGTTGGGATGGCGAGAAGATATCTTCACCTTGAAGGAATGCCTTACGGGGAACCATGTCGAATGAGCTAGACTTGTAAAAAGGGGAGATGGGTCCAAGATGGTGGTAACAGGAGTGTGTGGGTCGACTGAGGCGCATGTGAGAGATGCAATGTAGGAGCTGGCAGCAGTCACGGTGGGTAGCCTAGGGACTCCTTGGCTGATTGGCGGGAACTTTAATACCACCCTATAGCTGGATGATAGGCCTGGTGGGCGAGGGAGGCATGACCCTGGTTTCGACTAGTTTGTGGAGTTAGGGGCAGTGCATGGACTGATTGACATGGTTCTGATGTCATGCTCCTAGACTTTGAGGAGCACCAATGGTCAGAAATCCAAGATTGAGAAGGTCATCTCAAATGTCGAGCTGGTGAAGGCTTGTTCCTTAGCTGGGGTCTTACTAATGGAGAGGCCGTTCTTTGATCATACACCCTTGATGTGGAGATCAAATGAGGGAATGTCATGCGATACCTATTTCAAGTTCAACAGATCCTGGTTGTTGGAAGCTGGGCTTTAGGGAGCTGGTGGAGGAGAAATGGTGGTTGTTCAAGGTGGAGTTGGTTGCGGCTCGACTGTCATGCAAGCTGGCAGCCTTGCAAGGTTTCCTAAGGGGTTTCAAAAAGGGGCTCAGGGAGTTGAGATTTAGGAGGAAGGTTGAGGTGCTGGCCGAGATCTCCAGGCTAGACAGGCAGGAGGATAGTGGGTTGCTGTCCTCGAAGGATAGGGATTGCAGGGCGAGACACATGTAGGTGGTACAGGAGGAGGAGAAGGCAGAGATCGAGTGGAAGACAAAGTCCAGGTAGAAGTGGCCAAGGGAGGGAGACTCAAACACCAAACTTTCCATCAGGTGGCGTCGGTTAGGAGGAGGAATTAGATAGAGAGTTTGCTCGTTGGTGGGGTGTATCACTTGGGTAAGGTGGAGGTTGGGAGAGTAGCGACAAATTTCTTTAGAGAGTTTACTGGAAGGTGTAGGAGGGGCAAGTGGAGGTGGAAGGGAGAGGAAGTGTTGAGGGTGTCCAGGCTAGAGTTGAAGGCACTCACAGTTAGCTTCTTCGAGGATGAGGTTGCTTGGGATTGGATGGGTTTTCGATTTTTTCCTATAGGGAGTTTTGGATGCTAGTTAAGCAGGATGTGATGTAGATGATAACGGAGTTTACAAAGGGGAATAGGAGCTTTGACGGACTCATTAGATTTTACCTCTTCCTTATGCCTAAAAGGGAGGGAGTAGAGGCTATTGAGGATTTTAGGCCAATTGCCTTGTTGAATGCTACATACCTCATTGTAGTAAAGGTCTTAGTTAACAGATTGCATGGGGTTTTAAAGGGCATCGTCTCACCAGTACGTACAACTTTTGTCCTGGGGGAGGCATCCATGATGGATTCGTGATAGCTATGGAGGCTTTGGCAGCTTAAAAAGGGGCGAAGAGGATAACTTTCCTTTGGAAGGTTGATTTTAGTAAGGCATATGACTCTATTCAGTGGGATTTCTTGTGGGTCTTGATGGCTAAGGGGTTTCCTGTAGTGGTGAATTTTTTGGGTAAAGAGGTGTTTCACGACATCTTTTTCTGTGTCCATCAACGGAAACCTGGCGGGTGGATGGGTGTAGCCTAGGTGGGGGGTCAGGTAAGGTTGCCTGCTCGCACTTATGTTGTTTGTCTTGGCGGTGGGCGCCATTGTGAGGGCAGCTTTCAAATCCTGCGCAGGGGTTTGTTTAGAGGCTTTGTTGTCGGGGGCGAAAGAGAAGTTTCGCTGCAGCAGTACACTGATGACACTTTGTCTATGGTGGAGGGATCCTCTTTAGAGGCGAACAAACTACGCATACTTTTGGAGGTGTTTGTGGAAGCCTCAGGATTGCAAATCAATTACGGGAAGTCAAGATTTGTGCTGTTTCAAATGTCTTAAGGGGGAAGCGGTGGTGTGTGGTGTTGTGCTTGGGACGGACATGGGACTTTTGCCCTTGTCCTACCTGGGCCTGCCACTAACTAATGGATGCCTCAGGTTGTAGGACTGTCTACCGTTGTTGGAGAGGATGGAGAAGAGGCTGTCAAGGTGGGCATCTAAGTTGGTTTTAGGGGGAGGAAGACTGTTCTTGGTTAAGGTGGTCCTCTCCTCCATTCCAACTTATTTCTTGTCTATTTTAGAGTGCCCCGGCATGTGGAGAAGCTTATAGGTCTGATGCAAGATATTTTCTAGACAAACTATGGGTCAGCGAGGAGGGGGACAAAAGTGGTAGGTTGGGATGAGGTCTACTACCTTGTGAAGGAGGGTGGGCTTGTGGTCAGAGATGTGGAGCATGTTAACGTGAGCCTTCTTATGAATTGGATTGCTAATCTGGTGGGCCAAGAGCAGGACCTTCTTGGTGGGGTGCTCTGGGACTGTTATGGCTCTTTTCTCTCTTGGGAGGCTTTTGGGTCCCCAGTGTCTGGGGCTTCGCATTTCTTGAGAGGTTTGGTGTTGATAGCCTCGAAGGTGCATGGTTTTTTCTCATGTTTTGGATAGATGTTTGGCAGGGTGAGGGGACCCTTTACAGCAGATATGCCCATCTTTTCTCCAAGGTTACAAATAAGGAGGCAACTGTGGGGAGTTGTTGGGATGGTGCTTGATTTCCCACCTTGCAGGGGGCATTGTCAGAGAAAAGGTGCATGGAGTTCTAACATTTATTGCAGGACTTGGAGGGGTGGGAACCTGAAGGAGGGAGGGATGCCTATTGCTGGGATGAAGGGGTTTTTTTGGTGTAGAAGGCTTTCTATAGGCTACGTGGAACCTCTCAGATGACAGATGTTGATTTCCAGCGGGACTATAGGTTGCTCTGGTTGGTGGGTTGCTCGTTGAAGATCAAAATTTTCACCTGCCTCTTGAGAAGGGGAAGAGTGATCACTAAGCTTGGAGGGTGAGATGGGCAGCGACAGATGACATTAGCTGCTCGTTTTGTGTAAGGACAGATGAGGATATTTAACACGTTTTTATTGGGTGTACTTTTGTTGCACAAGTTGGAGGAGGATAGGGATTGGCTAGATTGAGTATGGTAGCCTAGATAAGTTTTGGCCCTCATTCTGGAGGGGTAACATCCAGGGTGATGATAGTACATTCAGATAAGGAAGGAGAAGGCGAAGGTTTTGGCAGTCCTGTGGGGAGTGTGGTTAGGGAGGAATGGGGTTGTGTCCAGGGACAAAATACCTAATGTCGAGAATATTGTTTCCTCAATTTCTTCCCATCTTGTGTTTTGGGAATCTGCTATATGGTTTTAACTATTGTAACCCATTTATTTTGAGTAATGAAGCACATAGCCACCCTTTTGCCTTTTTTTTTAAATCTTTATCTAAAATTTGCTATCATAATTAACTTATGCTTTTTACATTTATACTCTCATTTGTATTCATTGTTATGATATCGTGCATCTATATAATTCTTTAGCTTTTCCTGGTGTAGCTCATTATATGTTTTTTAACAAAGTTTAAGGTTTCGAAACTTAAATTGAAGGGAAGTGGCCCATAGGAAGTGAACAACTCTTTTGTTGTAAATAAAGTAGTTAATAGGTTGTAGGTTTTGAGCTCTCAAAGTTGACGCAGGTAACTCTTTTCCTTTTGTTGCTTAGCTACACTTTTGATATGGAGCTTTATAGGCTTGCTGAGTTGGGAGAAATAAATAATTTATTTATTCTCTAAAATCCTATCACTCTTTATACAGAGAGAGGTGAGACAATTATATCACAACTCCAATAGAAAAATAAAAATAGTAAACACACCTATATATAATAAAAAATATAGCGTGACCGAAGGGGCACAACACTTCCCCTCAAGCTGAAGCATAGATATCAATCATGCTCAGCTTGAAACAACTGACATCAAAGATGGATCTAGTGAGAAGCTTGGTGAAAGTATCTGCTGTCTGGTCATTTGAAGAAACTGGAGTTGTGTAGAGTAGCCATTTTTAAGTGAGATCTCAGGTGTAATGATAGTCAATTTCTACATGTTTAGTGCGCTCATGAAACATGAGGTTGTTGGCTATGTAAGTCGCACCTCATTTCCATGGGACTATCCATCGGCACATTGCAAGTTAGCTAAGTGACCGAATCCACATCAACTTAGCAGCAAGTCTGTACCATTACCTTGTACTCTGATTCTGCACTAGACCTGGAAACTGCTGTCTACTTCTTACTTTTCTAGGTGACAAGGTTGCCTACGACATAGGTGTAGAAGCTAGTAGTGGATTTCCTGTCAATAAGACATCCTGTATAATCAACATCGGAGTAGTCCACTACTGTCATAGAAATCCCTCTAGTGAATAGAAGACTGTCCTGGAGCCTTCTTGAGATACCTGAGAACCATCATCGCTGCATCCTAGTGTTGTCGTGTGGTCTTAGCCATGAACTGACTTAATCTACCCACTGCAAAGGCTATCTTCGATTTGGTGATGGTCAGGTACAACAATTTCCCAATCAACTGCCTATATTGCCTACTATCCACTGCCTTTGCCTTAATATCATACAAGTGTGTCTTAGGATCCATGGGAATGTTCCCTGGCTTACTTCCAGCATACCAACCTCTTGTAAAACATCTAGAGCATATTTTCTTTGGGACAGACAATACGACTCTTACTACGTGCCATTTCTATCCCAAGAATGTATTTTAATGGACCTAGATCCTTCATCACAAAGTGTTCGGCCATGCATCTCTTGATTTCAATTATTCCCTTAGTATCATCCCATGTCACAATCAAATCATCCACATATACCAAAAGAACAACACATCTTGTTTTTCTGACAAACAAGGAGTGATCTACTGATGACGTTTGAAAGCTAACGACTCTACCACCTGCGACAACTTCCGGGACCAAGCACGGGGACTTTGTTTAAGGTCATGTATAGCCTTCTATAACCTGCACACACACTCCCCTTGAGCCTTATAACTAGGGGGTTGTTGCATGTACACCTCTTCCTGTAGATCCCCATATAAGAATGCATTTTTAACATCCAACTAGCGCATCTGCCAATCCAAATGAACAGTAACAGCAATAAGGATCCTTATTGTGAATAGTTGCGCAATTAGAAAGAGTATCAAAGAAGTCTACTCGATATGTTTGAGTAAACTCCTTTGCAAGCCATGCCTTGTACCTGGCCATGGAACTATCTGGATGATACTTGAGTGCAATGATCCAGCGACAACCAGCAACAGTAGCTTTCTTTGGTAAAAGTGTCAACTCTCACGTGCCTTTGCTATGAAGAGTGAGCATCTCCTCCATGGCTTGTTGTCACTTTGGATCAAGTATGGCCTCATGATATGTCATAAGAACATGAGTGGCTGCGAATAAACGACAGGAACTTGTAAATGCTGTTCCCGTACCATCTGTCACAAAACTACCTGCTACATGATAACTGGCACAGCTCCGGGGAGCCTTTTGAATTGCTATCGGAAGGTCAAGATCATTCTTCTTAACTGAATCAGAAGTAGATCTATTTGCATCACCGAACACACAATCCTTAATGTCTAAAGGTGTAGGGCTTACTTGTCTTGGGGAGGTTGGAGGAGGTGAGGGGGGGATCCTGTAGGGTGGTATGCGGCCTTTTATAAGTACGAATAGATTCAACATACTTCTGTATCTATTTGTATCACTGAACACACAATCATCAATGTCTAAAGGTACAAGGCTCACCTGGCTTGGGGAGGCTGGAAGAGGTGAGGGGGGAATCTTGTAGGGTGGTATGCGACTCTTATTAAGTATGAACAGGATCAAGATACTTCTATATCTTTGTAGACACTGTGGTAGGTGCTTGAGTGTCTGGGATAGCTCCAAGGGATATATGTGGAATAAACATAGGAGCAACATCAATAGCATGAACTAAGTCACAACTAGATGTGGAAAAATATGGAATTGCCTCATAAAAAGTAACATCAGCAGATACAAAATGAAGGGAAGAAATATGTTCAAAACATCGATATCCCTTTTCTGTTCGAGAATATCCCAAGAAAACATATTTCACTAATTTGGGTGCGAATTTATCTTATCCAAGACCAAAAAGGTGCATAAAAGCAACACAACCAAATACTCGAGGTGCAACATGAAACAACTACCGATTAGGATGCAAAACTTGCCATGGAATTTGCTCATGTAAGGTAGAGTTTAGCATCCTATTAATAAGAAAACAAGAGATTAACACCGCATCACCCCAATATAAAGAAGGCACGGAATGATGAATCAAAAGAATATAAGCAATATTAAGGAAGTGCCTATGCTTCCTCATAGCTACACCATTTTGCTGAGAGATATGAGCACAGGTAGTTTGATGAATAATGTCATTGGACTTATAAAGAGACTTTAAATGAGTAGTAGAAAATTCCAATGCATTATCGGAATGAAATTGTTTAATACCAACAAAAAATTGGGTCTTTATTTTAATAACAAAATACTCAATAATGTCTCCAACATCACTTATTTTTCAATAAAAAATCTAAGAAACTCTAGAAAAATCAACAACAAGCACCAGAAAATAACGATGGCCTAACCAGCTAGGAACCTAGCTAGGATCCCATACATCCATATGAATAAGCCCAAAAATAGAACCAAACCCAATATGACTAGAAGCAGGAAACTGGTACGGTGATGGCATCACAAGTAATAGTAGTAGTGGAAGGAATATGGAGAACGACACGTTTGAGTCTCTCCAAGAGTAAATGGCCAAGGGAAAGATGCCACTAGATTGGAGATCTAGAAGCGGGATGTAACGAACGCGCGCTTCAGACAACTTTTAAGACGTCTGGGAAGTGGCCCAGACGTCTGACCAGACGTCTGGAACCACTTCCAGACGTCTGGGAATCGGTTATTGTTGGCATGCGCGATTCATCTGCGCGCCTGAGCGCGCAGACCTACGTATGCTCTCTCTCCCTCTTTTTCCCTCTCTCCTGCGGCCGCAGACCACCCTGTCCCGCTCTCTCTCTCCTCACGCGGCCTTAAAAGGCCACGCCCTCCCCCTCACTCCCGTCACCTCCGCCCCCTCCCTCTTCTCCTTCCAGTCGGTGCGCGAGAGCGAGTGCGAGTGAGCGGCGGTGGCGACAGCCGCGGCGGGTGCGGGAGGAGGTGCTGCACGGGGGAGGAGGCGTCGGCCGTGAGGGCTCGAGCCTGTCGGGGCAGCGGGAGCCGGCCGGCGGGGGTGCAGCAGACGCGGGGTGGCGCGGCAGGCCTGCTGCAGCTCGAGCAGCAGGCGGAGCACTCGCAGCGTGGCTGTGCGTCGCGAGCGGAGGGCGAGTGGCGCCCTGATTCTGAAAAATTTTCCAGAATCAGACATCTTTGATTCCAACCAGACGATTGGGAAGACGTCTGAAAGGTGAGTTATTTTCATAACTTCTTCCTTTCCTACGACCGTCCGTACTGAGAGAGAGAAATGGGTATGCGCAGGTTCGGGGATTCGCATCCAACGCGAATCAGACGTCTGGCTGCAGTGCCAGACGACGGGAACGACTTCCAGACGTCCTGGGTGACAATCGGACGTCTGGGAACTAGGCCAGACGCCCCCGCAGGATTCTGGACGTCTGAGAGACCACGCAGAGCAAGGTAACCCCTGATCCACTTTTTAAGACGTCTGGAATAAGTTCCAGACGTCTGATTTTGCACTGTTTCGTCGTTTTCGACCCGTTTAGGGCCCGTTCGGAGTCCGTTTTCTGCGTTTTGAGTTGTGTGCTTTTCGGAATTACATCCTCTACCCGTCTACAGTAGCTATGTACTATTTTGAGAAACTCCGTGTGTTTGATCCTTGTGATAGGACCCCGTTCCATTGCAGTCTCCAGGGTTACGGAGGCACGCGGGATTCCCGACCACGCCCTCAGTACTCCTGTTGTAACCGGTAGAGTGGCTTTAAGTATAATCTGTTAAATTATGAAACCATAAATAGAACCTAGGACATTGCATGAATCTAGGAATGAGAAATAGATTGAATGGTAGATCCTAGGGTGTTGCATGAATCTTAGGGCTGGAAAACTAGATTGTATGATAGATTCTAGGATATGGCATGAATCCTAGGACGGGAAAACTAGTGAAATGTATGAATACTGCAGTCTTGGAAAATGTGGAAAGGGATTAATAGCTACCTGTGAATTGAATTAACTGCTGCCTGCTATGAATAAATAAACGTGATGAGAACATGGATTGTATGAACGTGAAACTGGAAAAGTGAAACCTGATTATGTTGAGTTAAAAGAACTGGAACCCTACGGGGAATTAGGAGTAGAACTCCTGGAAGGTGAATGGAATAGAATTGGGGAAGTGAGCTGGCCATTGAGTACGGAGTACCAAGGAGAGCGACTGTCCCCCTGTTTAGTGTAGAGCGGAGCTAATCGCCCCAGGGACCCGGGGTTAGGACTGGCCACTTTGTACCGACTTGCTAGCCCTCGTGTACGTAGTACTGAGGAGAATTACTACTGTAGAGAGGTACTAGCTACCCCACATGCCCTAGGGTTCTACTAGCCTCTTATACCGACTTGTTAGGCCCACTGGGGCAAACCGGGGTAGTCAGGTGAGGGTGCGCGGACTGTGGAGGGGCAAGGCCCCTGTTTGGTTACTGTGGAGGGTTGGACCCCTGTTACTGAGAGGGCTCTGCCCTGTACTGGTTCCGTACTGTGCTTTGGGCGCACCCGTTAACGGAAACGACTGACCGCGTGCCAGTGCGGGTTAGCTACCCGTGCGTTTACCGCGCGTGCCGTAGTCATCATTACGTCTGTCAGTGACCTTGTGGTGGTTGACTGAGAGTAGGATCACCACGGGGGACTCTCCCGACCAGGAGAGCACCACGTGCTACTTTTACTGTTCGGAAAAGACTGCAATCAAGATCGTTCCCACGAGGAACATTCGAGATCAAGTGAAGGATCTGAGAAATAGATAAATTGTGAAACAATAGAAAAACGTAAATAAAGGAAGAAAGAAAATTAAAACAGCTACTGTACACTTTACTATTTCTTTAGTTTAACTGCCACTCTACTCAGCGTTTTGCTGACGTGTTACACTCGTTACCTTTCACGACCAGGTGTTGAGCAGCCAGGGTCAGCGGCTGCGGAGGACGCTGGGCCGAGTAGGATCCAGTAGAGTTACCACTGTTCTCTTGTACCTTTTTTTTGGTTCCACTGTAGTGAGTAGTTCTTGTTTTCGCTGTACTTTTCTTTACTTGCAGTACCATATTATGTTATGAATGTTGTTCTACTGTTGTGGTGGTATATACTGTAGTGGTTTCTTTCCTTACTACTGTATTTTCTTACTGTTAGTTATATTAATGCTGAATGTGGTTTATTTTACTGCTCTTTTGGTTACTTCCTCGTTGGACGACCAGGTCTTGGGATTAGTCGAGTCGGTCCGGTTCTCGTGTCTTGTAGGGACTCGGGAATCGGGTCGTTACATGATGGTATCAGAGCAAGGTTGTCCCGAGAAGTGAATCAACTGACGGGAAAATAACCAATTCACATGTCTATAACTAGAGTAGCCACTACAACATATCTTTTAACATAAGTTCTTAGACGTTTCCGTTAGGTATCATTCCGTAGTGACGTGTTCCGTTTTATTTCGCATCTCCTTACAGGAGATGCCTCGTTGTGGGACCAGTGAGGCGGGCTGCGGGCACGACCGAGGACGAGGTCGACGAGGTGGGCGTGCCGTTGCCGATACCCCAGTGGACCAGCTACTACTCCTGGGCGTCCAGGTCCAGGACCTCGCCCGGCTGATACGAGACATTGTACGAGAGGAGCTCCACCCACTGCCCCAAGCGCCTCACCTTGGGGCTGCGGAGGGGGAGTCCTCTGTGGGACCACACGACGGATGCAGCGCTGGACACGGGGGAGGGGATGGGCCGCCGCAGCCCCCACCTTCCTCCGACACTTCTGTGCACGAGGCACCGTTGCCTGGAGGTGCACCAGCATCCCCATTGTAGCGCCACTCCGAGCTCTTCAGGCAGTTCCGGAAGCTGAACCCCCCTCCTTCAAGGGGGATGAGGACCCGACCGAGGCAGAGGACTGGCTCGAGCAGCTGGAGAAGATTTTCGACACCCTTCGCCCCCCGGTGGAGTGCCGCGTGGCCTTTGCCACGTACCAGCTAGAGAGTGCGGCACACAGGTGGAGGGCGGTCCGCGGACAGGAGAGGGACGAGCCGACCTGGGACCGGTTCGTCGCCCTCTTCTGCGAGCAGTACTTTCCCCAGACGTGGTAGGACCAGAGGAGGCGGGAGTTCCACACTCTCCGCCAAGGAACGATGACTGTGAGCGCGTACCGCACGCGTTTCCTGGAGCTGTCCCGCTTTGCAGTGACAGCGGTGGCTACTGAGGAGGAGCACCTTTAGAGGTTCACCGAGGGGCTCCGACCTGCGATTCGGGGGTATGTCAAACCCCTGAAGCTGCCTACGTTTTCGAGGGTGGTGGAGGCAGCCATGACTTACGAAGAGATCAACCCGTCCGCACGAGACACTGACGGCGGGCGGAAGAGGCCCTTTCAGCCGGACTTTTCACAGGGCCGGCGAGAGGAGACACGTGGCGTCCGCAGGAGAGCCGTCACGTTTTACAGGGCCATCAGTGGCCTTTGGGGGCCCTCGACAGGAGCCAGTCGCCAGCACTGGACCCCCGCCCGGCCGACAGCAAGGACCCACTGAGGGCGGGAGCCGGGTTCCCCTCTGTTACCAGTGTGGCCAACCGGGCCACATCAGAAGGGACTGCCCGTCTAGGGCAGGAGGTCAGCAGATACTTCCCGTGCAGAGCACTGGAGGGCGCGCAGGAGGTCGCGGTTCCCAGGCGTGAGGAGGACAGCAGTCGCGAGGAGGGTACCGGCCAGCACCTACCCGTCCGACGCAGAGTGTGGCTGCTTCGTCCGCACCTAGAGCTGAGGGGCGTATCAATGCCCTGACACATAGGGACACCAGAGCTTCGGGATCGGTGGTAGTAGGTATGGTTTCAGTTTCCGGCAGACTCGTTTACACACTTTTCGATTCCGACGCTACGCACTCGTTTGTCGCAGCCAGTTTCGCAGTTAGTTTGGACTAGGATTATACAATATTAGAAAATCCGTTCGTAATTAGAGGTCCGAGTGGTCAACTATTTGTAGTTGAGGAGGTGTACACGGATTGCGAGGTCAGCGTCGGGGGACATAGCCTGCCAGCTGACCTGATTATGTTACAGATGGAGGACTTCGGAGTGATTCTGGGGATGGACTGGCTGTCCGCTTACCACGCCTTGGTAGACTGCTTTGAGAGGAAGATCGTCTTCTCCATTCCGGAGTTGCCTTCTTTCGAGTTTCACGGACAGTCAGTGGACGGAGGTTTCAGGTGCATTTCGGCACTTCGGGGGGCGAGACTTTTGAGCCAGGGGTGTGAGGGCTTTCTAGCTTGTGTGGTGGCAGAGCCCAACCCTGTGGTAGACTTCCAGAGCATCTCGGTGGTCAGAGAATACCCTGACGTGTTTCAAGACGAGTTACTAGGACTACCGCCCGAGCGTGAGATCGAGTTTGAGATCTCACTAATACCAGGGACTAGCCCCATCTCCACCGCGCCATACAGGATGGCACCGCTTGAGCTGCGAGAGCTCAAGTCCCAGTTGCAGGACCTTTTGGAGAAAGGTTTCGTGAGGCCCAGTGCGTCTCCCTGGGGAGCCCCGGTACTATTTGTGAAGAAGAAAGATGGGACCTTACGCCTTTGTGTGGACTACTGACAGCTGAATAGGGTCACCATCAAGAACAGATATCCGCTGCCAAGGATCGACGACTTGTTTGACCAGTTGCGGGGTGCCACGGTGTTTTCCAAGATCGACTTGAGGTCGGGATACCACCAGTTGAGGATTAGGGAGACCGACGTCTCCAAGACAGCTTTCCGCACCCGGTACGGACACTACGAGTTTTTGGTCATACCGTTTGGGCTGACCAATGCCCCCGCTGCTTTCATGGATCTGATGAACCGGGTGTTTAGATCGTACTTGGATCAGTTCGTGGTGGTTTTCATAGATGTACTCATCTATTCTAGAGATCAGACGCAGCACAGACAGCACTTGTGGATGGTTCTGGACACTCTGAGACGACGCAGGCTGTACGCCAAATACAGCAAGTGCGAGTTCTGGTTGAGGGAGGTGACCTTCTTAGGTCATGTGATCTCTGGAGACAGCTTGGCGGTGGACCCAGTCAAGGTCGAGGCAGTACTCAGGTGGGAGAGACCGCGTTCAGTCACTGAGATTCGTAGTTTCCTGGGACTGGCAGGCTATTATAGACGATTCATCAGAGGATTTTCACAGATCGCGCGTCCTATGACACAGTTGACCCGGAAGGACGTGCCCTTCGCTTGGACAGATGCCTGTGAGGCGTGTTTTTTGGAGCTGAAGGAGAGGTTGACCTCGGTTCCCGTGCTCACCATCCCTGACAGTAGTGGCGGGTTCGATGTGTACACGGATGCCTCCTTGCAGGGGTTTGGAGGTATGCTCATGCAGAGGGGTCACGTTGTCGTTTACGCTTCGCGGCAACTGAAGCCCAATGAGCATACCTACCCTACCCATGACTTAGAGTTGGCAGCTGTTGTCTTCGCGCTGAAGACTTGGAGGCATTACTTGTACGGTGAGACCTTCGAAATTTTCACAGATCACAAGAGCCTCGGATACCTTTTTGATCAGAAGGAGCTCAACATGAGACAGAGACGTTGGTTGGAGCTTCTGAAGGACTACGACTGCAGCATCTCCTACCACCCGGGAATGGCCAATGTGGTGGCTGATGCCTTGAGCCGTAAGACGTCCGCACACTTGGCCAGTTTACAGTTACAGAGTTGGAGCCTTTTGGAGGAGGTGGGCAGTTGGCGACCCCTGGAGTTACGGGGGCACTGTGGGGCAGTGATGGTGACACGACGGACCAGGCCAGAGCTGATAGACCGCATCATCACAGGACAGATGGCCGATCCGTACTTGCAGTCCTTGCGTGACCGAGTACTGTCGAGAGACCAAGGGGACTTCTCTTTCACAGACCAGGTGCTGCGCCTGAGGGGACGGTTGTGCGTTCCCAGAGACGAGGAGCTGTTGAGAAAGCTCCTGATTGAGACGCGAGTTTTGGTGGAGGGGGATGAAGCGGGATGTGGGTGAATTCGTACAGCAGTGCTTAGTGTGCCAGCAGGTGAAAGCCGAGCATCAGAGGCCTGCAGGGCCGCTACAACCGCTTCCAATGCCAGAGTGGAAGTGAGAGAGCATCACCATGGATTTAGTGGTCAGCTTACCTATACCCAGCGAGGACACGACGCTGTCTGGGTAATTGTGGATAGACTGACGAAGACGGCACGTTTCCTGCCGATCCGAGTCACTTTGGGATCAGCACAGTTGGCAGAGAGGTATATCCGTGATGTGGTACGACTACACGGAGTTCCGCGGGAGATCGTATCCGACCGGGATACCCGCTTTACGTCCCAGTTTTGGGCTGAGTTTCAGCAGGCCTTGGGGACGCGGTTGAGGTTTAGTATGGCTTACCACCCCCAGACGGACGAACAGTCTGAGCGCACGATACAGACACTTGAGGACCTTTTGCGTGCCTGTGTACTGGACTGGAGGGGCTCTTGGGAGGAGCACCTGCCCCTAGCAGAGTTTGCATACAACAACAGTTATCACTCGAGTATCGGCATGGCTCCCTACGAGGCTCTGTACGGACGGAGGTGTACGGCACCCTTGAGTTGGGTTGAGGTGGGGACCAAGTGGGAGGTTGGCCCCAGGTTGATCCGGCAGAGTTAGGAGGTGGTCGAGCAGATCCACAAGCGACTCCGCACTGTCAGGAGCAGACAGAAGAGCTACGCGGATCGGAGACGCAAAGAGGTGCAGTTTGAGGTTGGGGACCACGTCTTTCTTCGTGTTTTCTGCAGCGGTTTGGGGTGAGAGGGAAGCTCGCGCCGAGGTTTGTGGGGCCCTTTGAGGTCCTGGAGCGGGTTGGACCCGTTGCTTACAGGCTTGCCCTCCCTCCCCAGCTTTCTAGTGTGCACGACGCGTTCTACGTGTCCAACCTCAGGAAGTACGTAGCCGATCCCAGTCACATACTGAGTCACAAGAGCGTCGAGGTGGGCGACGACCTGACCTACCCCGAGCGGCCAGTGCAGATTCTAGACCGTGCTTTCCGCAGTTTGAGACGAAAGCAAGTACCCCTGGTAAAGGTTTTGTGGAGGAGCCAGCGGTACGAGGAGGCTACCTGGGAGCCTGAGGCGGCAATGCGGGAGCGGTACCCGGAACTCTTCGCGGGTACGTCTTTTCGGATCGGCTTCGGTCCTCTTTGAGTTTGTTATGGTATTTATGACGTTTTCCCGCACCCTAGTTAGCGCAAGTTTCGGGGATGAAACTTTCTTTGAATTTGTTATATTGTAACGAACGCGCGCTTCAAACATCTTTTAAGACGTCTGGGAAGTGGCCCAAACGTCTGACCAGACGTCTGGAACCACTTCCAGACGTCTGGGAATCGGTTATTGTTGGCACGCGCGATTCGTCTGCGCGCCTGAGCGCGCAGACCTGCGTATGCTCTCTCTCCCTCTCTTTTTCCCTCTCCTGCGGCCGCAGACCACCCTGTCCCGCTCTCTCTCTCCTCACGCGGCCTTAAAAGGCCACGCCCTCCCCCTCACTCCCGTCACCTCCGCCCCCTCCCTCTTCTCCTTCCAGTCGGTGCGCGAGAGCGAGCGCGAGTGAGCGGCGGGTGCGGGAGGAGGTGCTGCACGGGGGAGGAGGCGTCGGCCGTGAGGGCTCGAGCCTGCCGGGGCAGCGGGAGCCGGCCGGCGGGGGCGCAGCAGACGCGGGGTGGCGCGGCAGGCCTGCTGCAGCTCGAGCAGCAGGCGAAGCACTCGCAGCGCGGCTGTGCGTCACGAGCGGAGGGCGAGTGGCGCCCTTCCAGAATCAGGCATCTTTGATTCCAACCAGACGATTGGGAAGACGTCTGAAAGACTGTCCAGACGTCTGAAAGGTGAGTTATTTTCATACCTTCCTTTCCTACGACCGTTCGTATTGAGAGAGAGAAATGGGTACGCGCAGGTTCAGGGATTCGCATCCAACGCGAATCAGACGTCTGGCTGCAGTGCCAGACGACGAGAACGACTTCCAGACGTCCTGGGTGACAGTCGGACGTCTGGGAACTAGGCCAGACGCCCCCGCAGGCTTCTGGACGTCTGAGAGACCACGCAGAGCAAGGTAACCCCTGATCCACTTTTTAAGACGTCTGGAATAAGTTCCAGACGTCTGATTTTGCACTGTTTCGTCGTTTTCGACCCGTTTAGGGCCCGTTCGGAGTCCGTTTTCTGCGTTTCGAGTTGTGTGCTTTTCGGAATTACATCCTCTACCCGTCTACAGTAGCTATGTACTGTTTTGAGAAACTCCGTGTGTTTGATCCTTGTGATAGGACCCCGTTCCATTGCAGTCTCCAGGGTTACGGAGGCACGCGGGATTCCCGACCACACCCTCAGTACTCCTGTTGTAACCGGTAGAGTGGCTTTAAGTATAATATGTTAAATTATGAAACCATAAATAGAACCTAGGACATTGCATGAATCTAGGAATGAGAAATAGATTGAATGGTAGATCCTAGGGTGTTGCATGAATCTTAGGGCTGGAAAACTAGATTGTATGATAGATTCTACGATATGGCATGAATCCTACGACGAGAAAACTAGTGGAATGTATGAATACTGCAGTCTTGAAAAATGTGGAAAGGGATTAATAGCTACCTGTGAATTGAATTAACAGCTGCTTGCTATGAATAAATAAACGTGATGAGAACATGGATTGTATGAATGTGAAACTGGAAAGGTGAAACCTGATTATGTTGAGTTAAAAGAGCTGGAACCCTACGGGGAATTAGGAGTAGAACTCCTGGAAGGTGAATGGAATAGAATTGGGGAAGTGAGCTGGCACTTGAGTACGGAGTACCAAGGAGAGCGACTGTCCCCCTGTTTAGTGTAGAGCAGAGCTAACCGCCTCAGGGACCCGGGGTTAGGACTGGCCACTTTGTACCGACTTGCTGGCCCTCGTGTACGTAGTACCGAGGAGAGCTACTAGTGTAGAGAGGTACTAGCTACCCCACGGGCCCCGGGGTTCTGCTAGCCTCCTACGCCGACTTGTTAGGTCCACTGGGGCAAACCAGGGTAGTCAGACGAGGGTGCGCGTACTGTGGAGGGGTAAGGCCCCTGTTTGGTTACTGTGGAGGGGTTGGACCCCTGTTACTGAGAGGGCTCTGCCCTGTACTGGTTCCGTGCTGTGCTTTGGACGCACCTGTTAACGAAAACGACTGACCGCGTTCCAGTGCGGGTTAGCTACCCATGCGTTTACCACGCATGCCGTAGTCACCGTTACGTCTGTCAATGGCCTTGGGGTGGTTGACTGAGAGTAAGATCACCACGGGGGACTCTTTCGGCTAGGAGAGCACCACGTGCTACTTTTACTGTTCGGAAAAGACTGCAATCAAGATCGTTCCCACGAGGAACATTCGAGATCAAGTGAAGGATCTGAGAAATAGATAAATTGTGAAACAATAGAAAGAGGTAAATAAAGGAAGAAAGAAAATTAAAACAGCTACTGTACACTTTACTGTTGTTTTAGTTTAGCTGCCACTCTACTCAGCGTTTTGCTGACGTGTTATACTCGTTACCTTCCTGGACCAGGTGTTGAGCAGCCAGAGTCAGCGATTGCGAAGGACGCTGGGCCGAGTAGGGTCCAGTAGAGTTACCACTGTTCTCTTGTACATTTTTTTTGGTTCTACTGTAGTGAGTAGTTCTTGTTTCCGCTATACTTTTCTTTACTTGCAGTACCATATTATGTTATGAATGTTGTTCTACTGTTGTGATGGTATATACTGTAGTGGTTTCTTTCCTTATTGCTGTATTTTCTTACTGTTAGTTATATTAATGCTGAATGTGGTTTATTTTACTGCTCTTTTGGTTACTTCCTCGTTGGACGACCAGGTCTTGGGATTAGTCGAGTCGGTCCGGTTCTCGTATCTCGTAGGGACTCGGGAATCGGGTCGTTACACGGGAGCACCCTCCCTATAGCCAACACCAATAGCAGAAACTGGTGAATGGCTTAGACGGTACACCCTCCCTTCTTCATGTCCTCCACTAATCATCCTCATAAGTTTGTCCTACAAGATACATGACTGTGCATCAACTACAGCTCAATTTAATTTCTTAGTAATACTGCAAATAGAAAGCAAACTGAGAGAAAAATCTGGCACATAAAGAACATTAGACAAGTTTGGGGTGGAAGAAAGGGGCACATCTCTCTTGCTAACCATAGGTGAATGTCGACTATTAGTAACCTGTATTGTTCTCCTTGGAGCAACTGGACTCATGGCAGGAAAAGAGTCGTGATCTCCATACAAATGTCTCAAAGCTCCAGTATCAACCAACCACTCATCAGACTTCATCGGAAAAGAGGAGCAAACCAATTCAGTACTTGAGGAAGAGGAAAAAGTTGTATTTGGAGGCTGAGAGGTAGATGCATGCGCTAATTGGGAGAATCGTTGAAGATCATCAAACTTGACCTTGGCAACCATCTCTGCAGGTGTATCTAAAGTGTCTATTGCCTGGTTAGTAATGATTGGCTTGCCATGCTTATATGCCAGCAAGTAGCTTCAAAGTGCCATACTCGACCACAGTAGGTGCAAAGAGTGTGGTTACGACCCCCAGATCCACGTTCACAACCACGACCACGACCACGTACAGAGAGTGCACTTCTACCACGTTCAGGGGTTGCGGCCAAAGTAGAAGTCTGTTTAGAAGTATTAGCCATAGGAGATTGAATAGCAATTCGACTTACTATAGGTCTCCTCTAGTGATGGAAACTAAGGCAGAGTGAAGATCTGGTCCCTAGCAGCAGTAAACTCGAGATCAAGGCAAGATAGAAACAGAGAGACAACTAATTCCTTCTTGAAATCATGCCAAGATGTGCAGGTACAACCAGGCCTATAAGAATTGTGTCGTTCCAAGAGACCCTTCATAGTGGAATAGTACTACGTCAACGAATGTCCCTTCTGACGAAGATGGAAAAGCTCATGACAGACTTGGAACACTCTTGCAGAATTCTTCTCATGAGAATACGTTTCACGCAGAGAATTCTACATCTGCTTGGCCATGGTATGGTATATAATCTCATCACCAATCCTACGAATAACGCAATTCATCATCTAAGCACATACCATTGCGTTATCTCTATACTAGCTGACATTTGCTCTAGTCTTTTGTGCGGGTTTCGGGCTACTCAGAATATGCTTCTTCCTATGACCTCTCATGGTCATAAAAAATGTCTGGAACTACCGGGGATAATTGGTCTCATCAAGCTTAATCATAGGACCAAAGAATTGGCTTTTGTAAGCCCCAATGTCCACGGTAGAGTTTAAGGTGACATTCGACGAACTTAAGGAAGCCACATCTCCTTTGCCCAAGAAGCCGTACTACTTGAGAAGTCTTTAAATCACAAACTTAGGCCACAAACATCTGAAACAGCAAAATTCAGACCCACCAAGGGATAGCTGCACCCTGTAGAGATCAAATTTTCCTCTACAAGAGCAGGCTTTTCTCCTTAGATGCTAAACCAAGGAGGGTGCAAGAATGCCCCTACCAGGGTAGAACAACCTCCAACCTAATCTGAAAATCAGATCAGAGGCGAGGAAGGTGTTGTAGCCCCTTTGGAATGAGGGTTGTAGCAGCCGTAGATGCCTAGTTGCAGGCTTGGTGGTGTTGCTAGGGTTCAAGGTGACCCTAGTTGCGGCACTAGTGGTCGGAACCACCAGCAGTAGCGACGTTAGTGGTGTTGGTGGTGTTGACGGCTGACTAAGCGACAGGAAGAAGGCCGATGGTGAGGATAAGCTGGTTAGAGGGAGAAGAGGAGATCGGTGGAAGGCTTGGAGGTTTCTTTGGGTGGGATATCAAGAGCTCTGGTCTAAGATCATCGTTCTGATACCAAGTTGGGAAAAACAAATAACTTAGTTATTCTCCAAAACCTTACCTTTCTTTATATAATAGGGAGGAAGGATAATTACATCACAACTCCAATAGAAAAATAAAAATAGCAAACACACCTGTACATAATAAAAAAAAATAACGTGACCAAAGGCGCACAACATGCTGTGATCAAGACAAGTTATGTGTAGAAGTTCAAATATGATGCTAAATTGGGTGTAAGTACGTGTTAGCCTTATGGGTCACTAGACTTGTGGCGAGTTTTCACGTGTTGAGTTTTTTGTGCGTGACATTTGGAAACAATAGATATAGATACTCCTTAGAAGTTATTGATCGTACCTATGAATATGGAGGTTTACACTCAACAAGAGATCAAGTGTGATATTATGTAATAAAAGAACATGGCACAATAAAATTAATCACTCAAGATACATGGAAATTTATAGTCAAAAATCCCTTTGGGTAAAAATCATTACTTAAAGTCTTCCAGCTTAATATTTTTTATGACTAGGCGAAGCTAGTTAATCTACTATTATACCACTTGAATAAGAGTGGCACAACCTTTTACAATCATTTTTCTTCTACCTACTAAGAGAAATCACAACAATCTCGAGAGTCGCAACACAATGGATTCTAACAAATGAAACAAAAGAAATAAAGTAATAATAGAATTCAATCTTATGAAACCTCACATGTAAATTTCTAAATCAAATTTTCATAGCATGGAAAAAGTCAGCTGTGAATGATGAAGAACGTTGAAGTGAAGCATGTGAGCTTTTCAAAGTATGAGAGAGAGAGAGAGAGAGAGAAAGCTATTTTTTTTAGGTGTTGGTTTGTGTTGTGTTTTTAAAAGTGTCGATGTTAAGGCTTATTTATAGGTAAAACTATGTTAAATTAGGAAACACAACCAATATCTTTCAAATTATATTTATCGATCAATTTTAGTGATGGGTCGATCAATTTGACTTTTGATTAATTAATTCTTAGTGTATTGATTTAAAAAGTATCGTTGGTTGATCATTTAACGTGAAAAATTGAGTTACCACTATAACTATTTGGTGGATCAATCACATGATTTGTCGATTAATATGAGACTTAATCAATTAATTTGATAAATTTTGTCGATCAATTACTCTTAATTGATTGTTGCAATGGATTTTAAAATGAATACTTGGCGACTATGGTTTACGAAATTCTACCTTGAGGTCCTTACAAATAATTCTAGACACTCAACATAACTTAATAAAGAGTGCAATAAATGAACACAACAAAAAACCCTCTTGACAAGTCTTGTAAGTTGCAAATTTCTTTGTTCTTGCAAATCAGTCCAGAAATGTTAGTCCATTACTAAAGTGTAATTTTATTTTATCAAAACAGGGGTCTCAGCACTTGCCTCCTTTAGAGACAAGTTCATCTAGTAACAAGGTTTTAAATGTCGATATTGATGTCGTATCGATAAGTTAAAAAGAAGATATGTTGGAGATATATCGGGGAAATATCATTGATATCGATGAATTTTAAGAAAATCGCTCACAGTCCCAAAATGACCCAAAATATCACAAATGTGATGAAAATTAATATTTTAATAATTACTACATACACAAAGAACTGCTTAGAAGGTAAATAATAAATTTTGAATGAAAATATAATAGAAATGCGCTACTGACAAAATCATGTCATAGCATTCAAAAGAAAATACACATATCATGATGATAACTAATGATGTTCATAGTATGCTCACTAGAAGAAATAAAATATAAGTAATACCATTAGACCTCACCAAGCACAAACAAATGCTACCAAATTAACACCATGTTGAGCTTTGACTTGGCTCGATACCTCGCCTTTGATTTTCTTCCTCTATTTGTAAATAATCGAGTGTCATGGAAGATTTAACCTTGGTATGAACAGTAATCAAGGTTAAATCGAGGTGATTTAGGCCTAATGATGCAAAAAAATGGTAAAATTAAGGTAATTACTTTGTTGTGGGATGGACAAGGACTTCAAATCACCTAATAATTGAGGCGAACAGAACGATGAACGCTCGCAGCAGGAAACAACAGAGAACAGAGGAGAGGAAAGGAAGAAAGCAAAGAAAGTGGACATTAGAGAGCAACTACAGAGGAGTCTCCCGATGTTGCTAGATATTGGCAATATTTGGGAAAAATTGCACGCATGTGCTTTAGTTTCGATGATATATCGTCAACACATCAACATAGGCAATATTTTGTCCAACATACTGTAAGAAAGACATTCTGTCAATGTTGACACATGTATTCTTGGCGATATCGACATATCGGTTACATGTCGCCAATATGTCGCGACATCTCTTTCACTATGGGTGATATATCCTAGAAAAAAGATATTACCGTGATATCGATATAAGTTATGTTAGGGATATGGATATATCGTTGACATATCGAGATATCTGTTTCCATGTTTGGTAAATAAAACAAGAACTTGCCTCAAGATGTGAGTTCTTTGTAGGCTGGTGACACCTTACTACAAGTTGCATAAACAACTTTGCCTTTATGACAAGCAAGTTCACGTACACTATTTTTATGGAATCTGGCTCTTGTAGAGGCAAGTTGCTGGTAAATTTCCCTGCCAGAAATCAATTTCCAGCAGCTGTATGGGTTCCAGAACTTGACTTTTGAGCAGTTTTCAAATTCTTTTTTCTGTATGCACCTGTAAGTTCTCTTTTTCGCATTGAACTCCACATCTTCAAAAAACACATCAGTGCCTTCTAAAAGGACCATCTTTTTAGATTAATTAAGCATTCTCAAGAGAATCCTGAAATTTCCACAAATTAGACATTTACGAAGTCAATAAATTGTAAGTGGATTCTTTACACACTCATTAATGCTGGTTGATCCACTGGAATATTTTTCAACTAACTAAAGCAAGATGCAATCAAACAACAAAGATACATGCTCATCATTCATAGGGATTGAGATTTAGTCCCCTTCCTAGAGGATTTAGAATTGAAGTCATTGTCTGATCGAGGATTTGGACTGTAAGCTTTTCTTTCAGAATTCACCCATGAAGATGGTTTGGACTTAGATGTGCATCGGGCATGAACAATGACCAGAGATATTGAGGATTCGGACAAGTTGTGGACTTGGGTGTGGGCAGCAGGGGGCATAACAATCGACAATGAATTATGCCCTTAAGCCTTGGTTGACCAATCAATATTATCGCCATGGGGGATGACGCATCTTCTGAAACTCTAAAGAGATTAAGCATGGACACCTTGAAGTAATCATCCCTTGCCTTGTGGGTCTCCTAGGGCCAGTAAAAAAGGACCTTAGAGCACTTGAGGGAGGGATCTTCTTTTAGGTCTAGCCTATCTTATTCCTTTTATAATCACAAAACTCTAGTGCATTCGAGGGAATGGCTCTCTTAGGACGTAGCATTCTTTTCTTGAGTGTTGGTTGTTGTTTTTTCATGTTTTTGTGCAGTTGCTTTCTTTTTTCCTTCCCCTCTCTCCCGTGTCTAGACCCATTGTTTGCTTACTGAATTTGGTGTTGATTTGCTTAGGCTCCCATGGATTCGAGGAACTATCAATCATATCTATATAAAATTTCATACAATGAAGAGAGTTTTTTCAATGCCGTAAAACATACATCAAAAAGTGAAATTTCATATTAAATTAATGACCATTGACCTCTCTTTCACCTTTGTTAATATTGCTCGAAGGACTATAAGTGAACTTTAGAAAGGCGGTGTGTGGTATGTAGTTGGACAACTCACTACATAGTGAGTACTTAGTATGCAGGTGAGTATTTGTTTTCTTATTTTTTAAAATAAAAAATATAAAGTAATTAGATTTTAATAATAATTAAACAAGAGCTAGATATTGATGTAAAAAAACCATCTTTTGAAAATCTTAAGCACTAAAATTAAAACACAAGTTCTTAAAAGAAAGTAATAGTGAAATCATTTGATTAGGTAACATATGGCCCTAAACAAAAACTAGTTGTATCAAATAGTCTATTACAAGTGCGACCAAGAATTCAGGCTTATATGTGGAATCCTCGGCTCACATATGCACTTTACCCGCATATGAGGCCACATATCTATATGCGGTGCGGTACCCTTTCCACATGGGTTTACTTGACCATACTTGGTTTAGGTAACCAACTTTATGAACTTTGAATATGGGTAAGCGTAGGCTGCAAATGTGGCTTGGTTTTATCTCAATCTCAATGACCATTGAAATACTACTAAGTGTGATGGTGGAGCATGAGTACTTGTTTGTGAAACCTTCTCTCCCATTTCAACTTAGCTTGCCCTTTTCAGGTGCCTAGCAATGAGCAACACACAACTTTGCTGTTGGACTCATGAATTCGATCCGATAATATCCTTGCAATCATGGTCCAATCCTTATCACATCCATGTACTTCGAACCATTTGGGAGCATCATCCGTCTCCTTCAGCTTATCAATGCACAATTTCTATTTCTGAATGTAGATTGCAATGCAATTCTTGTTGTCATATTCTTATGAACATTATTAAATTTGCTAGTAATATGACTTATAAGAAACCTCCATTCTGTACAAAACAACCGACACAACCACCAGTAGCTATAAGTATCCTTCCATGCCAATCGGGAACTATACAAGTTCCTATTTCTCAACTCTAATCACAAAATCACAAACATGCCGTAAAAACCATGCTTAAGTTTTTATCGACTCCTCATATATTGATTATGCATCTTATTTTCAAGCATATTTCTATGGCATGTCTTGGACCTTCAATTAGGCAGTTTTCTTTGCATTGGCAACAACGATGTCTCCTACATCACATCATCAGGAGTTATTTGATCCAAAGTAGCAGTAAGCTATGGAAGAGATTCGGTCCTTATGTCCCATGACACTTAGGAGTTTACTGATTCATTATCTAATGCTATGGTGGTAAATCCAAGTGGGTATTTACAGTAAAGACATATAGAGGGGACTCCTTTGATATGTTCTCAGCAAGAGCCAGACCCCTTATAATTAGAATTCTCTTATCTGTCACATTCAATATTTAAAAAATTCAACCAAACAAGTTGCTCTGGTTGGTTGAACTTAGAACAGGTTTTATACCTGTTGGTTTAAATGGTTCACCAATTTAGAAAGAGTGCTAACTTGGACCAAACAAATTGGTGGTTGTACCAATTGAACTGGTTTGGTTTTATCGAATCAAATCTTTTGGTCGAGCCATTTTGAGAGTTTGCTCAAGTCATATGTATATTATAGAAGAAACCTCTTATTCCTTTCCTTAATCATGTCATCAAAGCATTTTTAAATGAAACAAAAAGCTTAAGATGGAATGTTTTTGTCGTAGAGTTGTTTTAAATGTTTTATATTGTTATTTATACTTATATGTTGGTTGGTTAATACTTGCATATTGGTTTATTACATTTTATATTTTAATAAACATATGATTTATAGAGGTTACGGATGCTTTACATGCTACAAGGTTCACTTATTGGTTCAAGAATCTGATCTAACCAATCTAATGGCTTAAAAATGAGTGGTCTGAACTTTTCTTAGTTTGTATGAATGATGATGCTATGTTGATGTCATCATTATTTTGACCAATTGGAACCATTGGTTGGATCACATCGAATCTAAACTACTCTCAGTTTGATTTTCAATTCAATTTCTTAAACCTTGATCACTGTTTAATATGATTGCCCTCTTCACCAACTAGATATGAAGAATGTCTCTCTATGAATATTTATAGGATTGTGATTTATGTGTGGTGGTCACCTGGTTTTGAAGTACAATGGTAATTAAATAGTGTCTTGTCTCTGCAAACTAATATATGGCTAAAAGCAATCTCAGAGTTTGGTTCCATAAGTTGTCTAAGGTAATTGAAAATCTTGGCTTTCATGTATCATCCTCAGATCACTCATTGTTTGTGTAGAGGATGGATTGGAGGCTAGTGGTGATGCTTGTATATGTTGATGATGTCATTTTGACCATAGCTGATGCTTAAGGCATATTGAAGGCTTTAATCATTAAGGACCCTGGCCCACTTCAATAAATCCTTTGGATAGAGGTTGCCCATAGTAAATGGGGTGTTTTATCGCGGTAGAAGTATGCCACAAATTTGCTATGGGAGACTTAGATGTTGGGAGCCATACCAATTCATTCATATGGTCCCCAAGGTTCATTTGTTAGGTGATGCTTCAAAGTTAGTGGATACTTGCCGGTACTAATGCCTCATTGGGAAGCTTTTATATTTGTTGATTACTCGACCTAACATTTCTTTTGTTGGAAAGCTAAGCCAATTTATAGACAAGCCAACCAAGAGTTATTGAGATGCTCTACTGATTATACTTCGGTATTTGTATTCTTTAAGCAAAAGCCTTCTATTTACTTAACTAAAAAAACCTTCTATTTACAAAGGGCACATTTGTACAAGATGCCTTGTGGATAGGAAGTTCACTACTGATTTTTGTACCTACTTTGGTGGCAATTTGGTGATGTGGAGTAAGAAAGATGCAATTATGTCTCGATCTAGTGTAGATTTTGAGTATTGAGTGATAGTGTAGATAGCTGTTAAGTTGATGAGGATATGCTCAACCTTACCTTTTTGTATTATCGTAGTTGATATTGCCATAGAGGTGCATTATGATAATAAGTTGCTTCCTATATTGGTAATAATCTCATGTTTCATGAGGATATGAATTATGTTGAGGTAGATTACCATTACATTAAAAATTTGTTGTAGCAAGGGTACATTTGTTCCATACATGCCTCGGAAGAGATTAGACTGCTAATGTCTTATGAAGGCACTTCTTTGGACCTTGTTCAACAAATGCTGTTGCTTTAGTTTGAGGGGAAGTGTTGAGAGACTTTGTATTTTAATCTCCCTTCACTTATGTTTCGTACTTATACTTTAAAGGCCTGCCTTTACTTTTCCCATTAATCCTTTATGTTAGGGTTTTTCAATGATTTTATTCTCGTTACTTCTAGCTAAAACATATTGGCATTTTTTGGAATCATTTGACTTTTGGGGACATTTAGTTGTATATGAACCGAAGTTTTTGAAATGAATTATGATTAACCTACTAGGGGACAATTCATGCCAAAAAGAAATTGTCATAAGATGACTAAGGGAGAATTGATTTTACCAAAGACGTCTAAAATCCTAACAAGCTTCTTTGTTAGGTAGATCTTGGTTCTTTTTATGAGCAAAGCTACCATAGTATATCTTCTATATTTCTGGTATGCGGTGCTTGCTTCCCCTCGCCAAATGATTTTCCTTTTCACGGTTTATGGTTTTGTTTAGATTTTGTTCATATTGTTGAGACTAGGGACGTGCTTGTTATTCTTGTGATTCTTGGGGTGTCTTTGTCATTTTTCCAAACCTGTTTAGTATAAAAGAGAGGTTAGGGTTTCTACTGATGAATAAGATGCTTTCTTTTCTTCAACATGGTATTAGAGTAGCGGTCTTATGCCAGTGCTTTGATATCCCACCAAATATCCACTAGAAAAAAAAATGATGATGATCAAATCACCAACTTAGCAATTTGATCATCGAAGATCACAATGGAGCATGGCAGGGTCGCCGCTGGCCACCACGCCCCACTAAGGGGGTTTCTCACTGTTGCAACCCGCCATCCATGGGGCCCCTCTAGGTTCCTTTTGTTAGCGATGGCTGCAACCCATTTGCTGTCATTGGGTCGGGCTCTGCCCATGTGGGAGAAACACACCGCCTTGGGCATCGCCCATGGGGGCACGTCGTCGCCGCTGGGGTGGGTGCCGCCCATGTGGGAGACGTACGCTGCCCTAGGTGTCGACCATGGGGGCACGTCGCCGCCTATTGGCCTGCTGGGGCGTGCCTCGTCCACGACATGGCCTGTTGGCCACTGCCCTTAGGGGCCTTGGCACCATTGCTGGTCATTGCCCAGCCGACCTGTCCATGGGGGCTGCAGCGGGTCCCTGATGTGGGCGAGGAAGACCCTGTTGCAGGGAGACAACAATCGGATTCTAAGGCAAATCACGACCTTGGTTTTTGCATTGTGGAGTTTTCTCATGCATGTTGGAGTCTACTTTACGCATTACTCTTGTGGTGATGTCTTCTCTCACCATTGATCAAGAAAATGTCTTTCTCAAGCATGATGAGCCTTCTCTCATGACAAGAAGGGTTTGATTCACTAGAAAAATCAAACCCAAATTTGAGAGGACTTGCATTTGCAGTCCAAGAAGATTCAAAGAGGAAGAAGCGGACTGGAAGAGCATGGGTCATAGACTCCAGTGCGTCGATCCATCTTACAGGAGATGTAGAGCGACTAGTGAATCCCAAGTCTCCATGTGGGAACATGAATGCCAGAGTGGCCAATGGAGCCACGTCAGTCGTTACTGCAGTTGGGCGTGTACATGCTTCCTTGAGGATTGTGATTGGTGAGGTTCCTTGTGCTCCAGAGTTCTCGATGAACCTGTTGTCTGTGAGTCGCATCTGTAAAGATCTTGGCTGTCGAGTCATATTTGATGAGGGCTTTGCTACTTCCAGGACTGATAGACAGGAGATATTATAGGTGGGGGAATAGAGCGAGACATTCTCTATTACCTAGACACACCCAGCCTTTTTGCAGGAGTGACCTTTATAGCTACTGATCCTTGGCTATGGCATAGGAGACTTGGGCACCCATTGCTCAAGAAGATGCGACGTATGTATCCTAGCTTGCTAGAGTCCTGGACTTTGTAGTGCGAGGATTGTCAGCTTGGGAAGCACCATAGGAGTGCCTATCCACGGAGAGATGCTGGAGTGAGTTATGTTTCCTTCACTGTGGTCCATTGTGATGTGTAGGGATCGTCAAGGGTTCCTACTCCAGGAGGACATAGATATTATACAATTATGGTGGATGACCATAGCCGCCTTAGGTTTTCTTGATGAAAATCCGCTTGAAGATTCCCCAGATTATACAATAGTTCTTGGCAGAGGTTTAGACTCAATATGATAGCACAATCCGAGTCTTTTGCAGTGATAATGCTCTAGAGTTTATGCAGTGAGATGTTTAGGGTCTTTTTTCTTCTTGGGGTATCATTCACCAGATGTCATATGCTCACACGTCCCAGCAAAACGGCGTGGCTGAGTGTAAGCTTCGATACCTAGATATTGTAAGGATCCTGATGATCCCTATGAAGGTTCTAAGCAATTCTGGGGAGATGCCATATTCACTGCCGCCTATCTGATTAATCGAGTACGTTCGTTTGTTTTTCATTGCTAGATTTCCTTCCTGGTGATCCATCTAGATTGTGACAGGCCGTTTACTATACCTCTAAGGGTCTTCAGCTGCACTTGTTTCATCCAGGCACATGAGAATCAAGACAAGTTTTCTCCCAGGGCAGTTAAATGTGTCTTCCTTGGATATTCTATGACATAGAAAGGGTATAGGTGCTATAACTCGAGTCGTAAGAGATATATCGTCACTGCAGATATCATTTTCTTTGAGAAGATTCCATACTTCTCACAGGAAGAAACATCTACACAGGCTGTCTTAGAGGAGACTCATGTTTGTCACCGGAGGCCACATCCTTCACCAGACACTGGGACTTGTTCTAATTTGGCAGATGAGGGTAGCTCAAATACAGAGGAGCACCCATCTTTGAGGAGGTCTAAAAGAGCATGTACGTTCCATCCTCTTTCACAATACATAGGTGTTGCTTATCTTGAGGATGGGGTTTGTTTGGTTGCTTCAGCGATTATTTTCTCTACAATTCCTAGGGATTTTACTTAGGCGTCTCATGACCCCAGGTGGCAGGCTGTGATGAATGAGAATAGGCTCTACAGTCACAACAGACATGGGACCTAGTACCTTATCCTGATGGTGCTGCTGTGGTAGATTGCAGATGGGTCTATACTATCAAGTATAGGCCTGATGGGACAGTGGGCATGTATAAAACCAGACTCGTTGCCAAGGGCTTTACTCAGACTTATGGGGTGCATTATTTTGAGATCTTTTCCCCTGTAGCACGTATTACTCCTGTCCAGATTATTATTTCTGTTGCTGTGATTAAAAGATGGCCTCTACATCAGCTTGATATTAAAAATACCTTTTTACATGGTGATTTATTTGAGGAGGTGTACATGAGATAACCTCCAGGTTACAGCACCAAGGGGGAGGATGTCTGTCGCCTACGAAAGGCAATATATGGCTTGAAATACAGTCCTCGTGCCTGGCTTGAGAGGCTTAGTACGTAGATATTGCAAAGATTGGGTTTCAGCGTTTTACCTCATATCATTCAGCCTTCATTAGGAAGACTAAGTATGGAGAGCATACCCATGTTGTCCTTCTTGCAGTGTATGTGGATGATATGATTCTCACTGGAGATGATGGGGATGTGATTGCCCGGACCAAGTCCTTTTTGCAATCTACTTTTGTTGCTAAGGACTTGGGAGAGTCGAGATATTTTCTGGGGATTGAAGCTATGTGACAGGAGACGGGCTTGCCATTGTCACAGAGATAGTGTACACTCCAGATCTTCAGGAGACAAGCTTGCTTGGAGCTAAGCCATCTGGTATACTGGTGGAGTCGCCTCCTGCACATTCATCAGATGAGGAGGATCCATTATATGAGGATATTACTAGTTATTGCAGTATTGTTGGATGTTTACTCTATCTTATTATTACAAGGCCTGATATTAGTTTTGCAATGAGCAGAGACAACCAGCACATGTAGGCTCCATGTTACAGCCGTTGGCGTGAGGTTTGCCTCATTCTGAGGTACCTTAAGGGGACACCAGGCAGAGGACTGTATTACAGCGATGATGAGACTCTAGATATTGTTGCTTACTCAGATGCAAATTATGCTAGGTCTATAAATGATCATCGCTCTACTTCAGGATTTGCTGTGTATTTTGGTGGGAATCTCATCTCTTGGAGAAGGAAGAAGCAGAGCGTAGTTGCACGATCAAGTGCAGAGGTCGAGTACAGAGCGATGGTTCAAGCGACTTGGGAGATTATGTGGATAGTTTTCTTCTTATAGGATCTTGGCGTCCAGACTACTACATTTGTCCCACTTTTCTGTTATAACAAGTTAGCTACTTACATAACGTCAAATTCGATTTTCCATGAGAGGACCAAGCACATTGAGGTCGATTGCTACTTTATTCATGATGTTCTCACTTGCAAGATTACCACCCCATTTCTTCAGAGCTTTAGCTGGCTGACATATTTACTAAAGCTCTGAAGAAGAAAGCGCCTGAATTTTCTAAGCGACAAGTTGGGTCTTGTAGATATCTACGCCCCAACTTGGCCGAGAGTGTTAAGACTAGGGATGTACTTGTTATTCTTGGGGTATCTTTGTAATTTTCTCAAATCTTTCTAGTATAAAAGAGAGGCTATGATCTCTATTGATGAATAAGATGCTTTCTTTTCTTCAACACATATAATTTACAATTTTCTTTTGTTTGACGGTAACCAAGTTTTGTTACCAGTAAGATGTTAGAAGTCAATGTGTTAGTGTAAATAATTACCGGTTATTCGGCATGAAATTACATGCCATTAAAATTACATTGATCCTTGTTTGAAGGCCGTCTCTGGATTCATGCTGCCGGGAAGGTTCCTGACCCAGACACGATCAAAGCAATGGAGGATTTCTACACGAACATTTATGCTGTCAATGGGATAACAGACATAAAGTTTCCAGAGCATTACCCAGTATCTCGACTCTTAGGTAAGCAGACAATGGCCATTGCAATTTTTAGTCAATAGAGCCTCTTCATGTGTTTGTCTAATGCTAGCAGATTTTTGAGTCCTTCAATATTAAAAACTCCTGCAATATTGGCTCTGCATTTTTGGTGTGTAAAGGACATCATGTTGGCTCTTCCACGTGTACCCAAGATAGTTGACTTCACTGTTGTTGCTTTTTTCCAGGTTGTGTAGAAATAGTTGGCTGTGTCAGGTCAGAAGAATTGCTTTGCTGGGAGGAGGTCCCTGCATCAGTAAGAACCAAATACATGCTTTCATAAAGTTAGTTGTTGCCAACTTTCTGATTTTTTAAAAAAGGCATTTGGTTATGAAACTATCACAGGTTAGGTTGGAAGCACTAACAGACTTTTGTTGGCTATGTGAACAACCTCAGGTAAATGCTATCAAGCTTTGGAATTCTTCTGTTACCAACTGATTGGAGTATGCATTCTACGTCGGCATGATTTTTTGCAACTCTCTTGCATCTTTACAATTTATTCGGCTTACCTTTCTTTCTGATTGATGCAGAAATTGGTGGTTCCTTTTGAAATGAGAGGATACCAACGTGTTTATAACTTGGAAAGAAAGGTAACTAGGTGACCACTCATTGACTGCTTTTGTCTTGATCTTAACTTAGCTTTAAATAATAAGGTCATCCAGTTCTCCCTGGCATGTCGTTCCAGAATTTATTCTGGTTGTCTCTAAGATAATATGGTCATGAAGTCCTTCTTGACACATCCATCCAAAAATTATTCTGGTCATCTAGGACCATTTTGCATGGCTTATCATCGAACCTGTCACTCTTCCAAGCCATTTCATGGACTGGCCATCTCTTGAGATACCGAAAGCACCATTAACATGCCTACCAAGTACCAATAATTTTTTACAGGTAATTTCATCATGGATTGAATCTTATCCTGTATGTCACACACTGGCTAACACATCATCTTTTTTCTCGCAAAAGATCCAATAGATACATCTGTGATTACCAACCGGCCTATCACTTGGTTCCACATAGCATTCTAATCATATTGCTATTTTGCAGTTTTTTTTTGTACCTTTCATTGTTTTGAAGTGTAGGACTTTGTGGTATTTTCTTTCACTTTTAGAGTTTCCTTTCATCACATACCAGCTAATAGGGACCTCACATTGCGGTCCCATTGGTTCAATAAGCCTATATCTAAGGAAAAAGCTTTATTAAGCTAATTGTTGGGAAATGAGAGAACTTATCTTATTTTAATAACCTTAGGGATTCTTACATAGAGGAGTCCTCTGGGTAAATTACATAGAATGTTCTTACAAAATGATAAATATGCAAACAAAGACAAAAAGACATATAAGCTCAAGACAAGTAAAAATAACTCTCAACACTCCCCCTCAAGTTGGAGTATAGGCATTAGACATACTCAGTTTGGAACACAGGTACTCCAATCTTTTTTTGATGAGAAGCTTGGTGAATATATTGGTAATTTGATCATCAGTAGAAATGTATGGTGTAGCGATCATGCCGGTTATCACATCTCTAATAAAGTGGTAATCCACCTCAATGTATTTTGTCCTCTCATGGAAGGATTGTTTGCAAGAAAGCTCGCTGCCTTATTATCATAATACATATGAATAGGACCTGAGATATCAACACCAAAGTCCTTTAGAATGGACTTCGCTCTGAAAGCTCACAAGCAGTATGAGCCATAGCCCTGTATTCTGATTCTGCACTTGACTAGATGCCACAATTTTTCTTCTTGCTCTTCCAAGTGATCAAGTTTCCACCTATATATGTACAATAGCCAGTTATGGATCTTCTATCTTCATGAGCACCTGTATAATCTACATTGAAATATCCACCCATATTAAGATGTCCATGCCTCAGGAACAATAAACCTTTCCTTGGTGAGTTCTTCAGATATCTCAGTACCTGGCAAATACCTGCCCAGTGAACTTCCGTAGTTTCCTACATAAATTGACTCAATCTTCCAACAACATATGATATATCTGGTCTTGTTATTGTGAGATATAGTTACTTGCCAACTATAGCTCTATGTCGAGCTACATCCTCTAAGATAAGACTTCATATCTGCAAGATAAGCTGCTGGATCCAAATGTATATTGATAGGTTTGCAACCAAGCATCCTTACCTCATGAAGCATATCTAGAACATACTTCCTTTGCGACAAGACCATTCCACCCTTCATGCGATGAATCTCAATACTAAAAAAGCAATTGATCAAGCCTAAGTCCCTGGTCACAAACTGTGTATGCAGGAAGGCCTTAGTATCCTTCAGACCTTTTCTTAACACTTCTAGTCATAAGTATATCATTAACATATACAATCAAAATAACATGCCTCTGCGTGCCTGGTAAAAATTGAATGATTAGATGTGGACCTAGTAAATCCAACGCTCTAAACAGCCGTGCTGAATCTGTCAAACCAAGCTCTGGGATTCTGTTTCAGTCCATATCTAGCTTTGTGAAGTTTGTAGACCTTCTGACACTCCCCTTTACTAACAAATCCAGGAGGTTGATGCATGTAGACTTCTTTATTAAGGGCCCCATAAAGAAAATATTTTTTAATATCAAGTTGGTAAATTGGTCAATCCTTATTAAGATGTGTAATAGGGGAAAACGTCTTAAAATAGTCCACATTAATGTTTGAGTATAGCCTTTAGCAACAAGTCTAGCTTTATTACATTGAATGGAGCCATCAGGAAGATACTTGATAGTAAATACCCATTTACACCCCACAACAACTGCACTAAGGGGTAGATCAACAAGCTCCCATGTGCCTTGTGGAGCCATCAGGAAGATACTTGATAGTAAATACCCATTTACACCCCACAACAATTGCACCAAGGGATAAATCAACAAGCTCCCATGTGCCTTGTGATCGAAGTGTTGTCATCTCTTCTTCCATAGCCAGTTTCTAACTTGGATCCTGAATAACCTCTATATGATTGCAAGGTATCTGATGACTATCAACTGCAAGAGATAATAACTTTCCTTTTATAGGTAACTGGTCAAAAGACATATACTGAGGTAAAGAATAATGAGCACATGACCTTGGAGCATTCATTTGTGCTATAGGAAGGTCTAAGTTAGAATTCTCAGTAACAGAAGGTACTGTAACGACCCGATTCCCGAGTCCCTACGAGACACGAGAACCGGACCGACTCGACTAATCTCAAGACCTAGTCGTCCAACGAGGAAGTAACCAAAAGAGCAGTAAAATAAACCACATTCAGCATGAATATAACTAACAGTAAGAAAATACAGCAGTAAGGAAAGAAACCACTACAGTATATACCACCACAACAGTAGAACAACATTCATAACATAATATGGAACTGCAGGTAAAGAAAAGTACAGCGGTAACAAGAACTACTCACTACAGTGGAACGAAAAAGAGGTACAAGAGAACAGTGGTAACTCTACTGGACCCTACTCGGCCCAGCGTCCTCTGCAGCCGCTGACCCTGGCTGCTCAACACCTGGTCCTAAAAGGTAACGAGTGTAACACGTCAGCAAAACGCTGAGTAGAGTGGCAACTAAAACAAAAGAAACAGTAGAGTGTACAGTAGCTGTTATGTTCTGTTACTTTCTTTAATTACGTCTTTCTATTTTCCCACAATTTATCTATTTCTCAGATCCTTCACTTGATCTCGAATGTTCCTCGTGGGAACGATCTTGATTGCAGTCTTTTCCGAACAGTAGAAGTAGCACGTGGTGCTCTCCTGGCCGGGAGAGTCCCCCGTGGTGATCCTACTCTCAGTCAACCACCCCAAGGTCACGGACAGGCGTAACGGTGACTACGGCACGTGCGATAAGCGCATAGGTAGCTAACCCGCACTGGCACGCGATCAGTCGTTTCCGTTAACGGGTGGGCCCAAAGCACAGCACGGAACCAGTATAGGGCAGAGCCCTCTCAGTAACAGGGGTCCAACCCCTCCACAGTAACCAAACAGGGGCCTTGCCCCTCCACAGTCCGCGCACCCTCGCCTGACTACCCTGGTTTGCCCAGTGGGCCTAACAAGTCGGTGTAGGAGGCTAGCAGAATCCCGGGACCCGTGGGGTAGCTAGTGCCCTCCCTACACTAGTAGCTCTCCTCAGTACTACGTACGCGAGGGCCAGCAAGTCGGTACAAAGTGGCCAGTCCTAACTCTGGGTCCCTGGGGCGGCTGGCTCCGCTCTGCACTAAACAGGTACAGGTACTTCCCTTGGTACTACGTACCCAAGAGACAGCACACTACCACGTCTTTCTTTCTCAGTTCCATTCATTTCTCTTTCCAAGAGTTCCACTCCTAATTCCCCGTAGGGTTCCAGCTCTTTTAACTCAGAACATCCAGGTTTCACTTTCCAGTTTCACATTCTTGCAATCCATATTCTCAATTACGTTTATTTATTCATAGCAGGCAGCTGTTAATTCAATTCACAGGCAGCTATTATTTCCTTTCCACATTTTCCAAGACTGCAGTATTCATATATTCCACTAGTTCTTCCCATCCTAGGATTCATGCCATACCCTAGGATCTATCATACAATCTAGTTTTCCAGCTCTAGGATTCATGCAACACCCTAGGATCTACCATTCATTCTAGTTTCTCATTCCTAGGATTCATGCAATGTCCTAGGTGCTATTTATGGTTCCATAATTTAACAGATTATACCAATAAACTTAAAAGCCACTCTACCGGTTATAACAGGCGAACTGGGGGCGTGGTCGGGAATCCCACGTGCCTCCGCAACCCTCGAGACTGCAACGGAACGGGGTCCTATCACAAGGATCAACATAAGGAGTTTCTCAAAACAGTATATAGCTACAGTAGACGGGTAGATGATTTAATTCCGAAAAGAACGCAACTCGAAACGTGGAAAACGGAACCCAAACGGGCACTAAACAGGTCGAAAACGACAAAATAGTGCAAAATTAGACGTCTGGAACTTATTCCAGACGTCTTAAAAATTGGATTAGGGGTTACCTTGCTCTGCATGGGCTCTCAGACGTCCAGAAGCCTGCGGGGGCGTCTGGCCTAGTTCCCAGACGTCCGATGGTCACCCCAGACGTCTGGATGTCGCTCTCGTCGTCTGGTGCTACAGCCAGATGTCTAATTCGCGTTGGATGGCGAATCACCAAACCTGCGCGTACCCATCTCTCTCTCTCTCAGTACGGTCAGTCGAAGAAAACGAAGAAGACGGAAATAACTCACCTTTCAGATGTCTGGACAGTCTTCCAGACGTCGTGCCCGTCGTCTGGCTAGAAGCCCAGACGTCTGATTCTGGAAAAGTTTCCAGAACCAGGGCGCGACTCGCCCTTCGCTCGCGACGCCCGGCCGCGTCGCGTCTCGTCCGCCTGTTGCTCAAACTGCAGCAGTCCCCCCCGCGTCGCTTCGCGCCCGCTGCGCCCCCCACCGGCCGGCCCTAGCAACCCCGGTGAGCTCGCCCTCATGGCCGAGCGCCTCTTCCACGCGCAGCACCTCCTCCCACGCTCACTGCGGCTGTCGCTGTCGCCGCTCACTCGCGCTCGCTCTCGCGCACTGGCTGGAAGGAGAAGAGGAAGGGGGCGAAGGTGACGGGAGTGAGGGAGAGGGCGTTGCCTTTTAAGGCCACGCGAGGAGGAGAGAGAGAGCGGACAGGGTGGGTCTGTGGCCGCAGGAGAGAGGGAAAAAGAGAGGGAGAGAGCGTACGCAGGTCTGCGCGCTCAGGTGCACAGACGAAACACGCGTGCCAAAAATAACCGATTCCCAGACGTCTGGAAGTGGTTCCAGACGTCTTGTCAGATGTCTGGGCCACCTCCCAGACGTCTTAAAAGACATCTGAAGCGCGCGTCCGTAACAGGTACCTAATCTCCAAATGAGTCATCAGTGTCGGCAGAGGATTGAGCAGGAATAGTAGAAAGAGGCTCATCTTTAGGAGAAGTGGGCGTGGGCCTGTGCTAGAAATGTTTTGGAAAGGTATCAATGACTTTAGGATGTCTAGGAAAAGTATCTCCAGTAGGAATATTTGTCTGAGGTAAAGCAGGCCCAAAGGGCATTGGTAGTAGTGTGGAGGGTACAGGTGAGGGATTATCTTGTGGCCTTGTGGGAGGTAAAGAGCTTCTCTTTCTTAGATAGAAAGAAAGTTCTTAAAAAATTGTTACATCAACACTAACATAGAATTTGTGAGCCACTGGGTTATAGCAACGATACCCTCTTTGAGTACGCAAGTATCTTACAAAAATATACTTAACCGATTGAGGATACAACTTATCTACCTTAAATAGATGAACAAAACAAATACACTCAAACACCACGGAAGGAAGAGAAAACGCTTCATGGTTGGGACATGAGAGAGTAGGGTGTTTTACCTCCCAAGATAGAAGATGACACCCTATTTATAATGAATGCAACAGAAAGAAGAACATCGGCCCAAAATATCGAAGGTACACTCATGAAACATCATGGACTAAGCAACATCAAGTAAATGGTGTAGCTTGCGTTTGGTTATCCATTTTGTTGAGAAATATGAAACATGAAAACATGAAGTCTGAGGGATCACTCCTGAAGACGTAAAAAATTGAGTCAATTGATCATTTACAGACTTAAGGTCATTATTACTTTTGAAAACTTTAATAGTAGTAAAGTGAGTCTTTAGTTTATTAAAAAATTTTTAAATGAGTACAGGAGTTTGAGATTTTTCTTTCATCATAAAAATCCAAGTGATACGGGTACAATCATTTACCAAGATAAGGAAAAATTGAAACTCACACTACGGATCCTACAAGGCCCCCACAAATCGGCATGCTTAGATATTTTATTTTTACTAGTGAATGAAGATCGATGATGCTTGCCTTGGCAACCTTCATGGTCGTCTCCTAGGACATGTGGGAACCTTCATGCTCATCTCTAGGGACATGTAGGAACATCTACAAATACAAACGGTTGATTGGAAGGATCATAAGTATTTTTAGGATTCCTTTCAGGACCATTATGATCCTGACATGGTGGGTTGGTTGAAAGCTTTTATTGGTTTGTGGTGCATTTGGTTGTAGAGGAATGGCAGTGTATTAGGAGATGAGTGTTGTTGGGTGGATAATGTGGTGAGAGAGACAAATTTTGTTTGATTTTTGGCTGCAAAATCTGTAAGTCCATTCTTTTTTATTTTTATTAATACAATTTCTTGGATGATTACCAAACTTCGGTAATCTTCCTTTTTCTTTCTAAAAAAAAATCGAGGTGCATGCATAACATTAGATAAACTAAGAGAAGATAAAGTGACATCTCCAAGACCAGTAACAGGCGACAAGCCACCATTTGCCACCCTAACTTGGAAGGGTGTGGCAAGAGATAGAAGAGAAGAAAAAAGTGTAGCATCATAGTAATGTGTGAGGAGGCACCTAAATCATCAATCCACGCAAGAGCACATGGCCCAACAGATAATGCAGGAGTACTGTAGCACTAGAAGCAGAGGCTCCTGCTGTAGTGGTGGTTTGTGATGTCATCAGCCTATCATATTCTACTCTAGAAATAGTCACTTGTCCATCATCACTCTAGTACTGGGCACTTTCTTCATCTGCAGCAACCTGATTAGTCCTGGGTCCCCGACCCTAAGAATAGCCATGCTTCAACTAGCATCTATCAATAGTATGTCCCTGACCGTGACAATGCTCACAAAATAAATTCTCTCTGGCCATGACCTTGTCCTCCTCTGAAGTTTCCTCGACCACGGGCACCTCATCCACCAGAATCTCCTCACGCATGTCCATGGCTAAAGGAAGCCATGGTAGACGAATTTGCACTAGGAACATGATTAGGAATCTCCAAGTGTGATAAGCGAGCATATATCTGTGCTGGGGTAGGTTATCTTCTGAGGTCATCGATTGATCCTTGATTGCCTGGTATTCAGGACCTAAAGTGGGTAAAAACTATACGGATCGAATAGCTTATCTCGGCTTAGCTATAACAGTAGCATCTGCTGTGATGGTCTGATATGTATCCTGCTCATCTCACAAGTTCATCGTCCCATAGCACTCAACCGGTGTCATGATATCTTTCTTAAAAGTATGGATCTCTTCTATAACTCTGTACAATCGAGTAATATTGTTCTTTTGAGAATGAATCTCATGCAACACCTTCCATATTTTCTTGGCCGATGCGTATGACATAACCTGTTAGGCTATGTGCTCCTTCACACTATTAAGCATGCGTGTAGCCATGTAGCCACTCAATCATTCTCCAACTTCCCAATCTTTCACCTTGTTTGTCGCAATTGGCTCTTCTCACAATAAGATATACTTCATTTTATGAGAACCCACAAATTGCACGAATGAGGTAGACCACAACAAAAAATTGGTTCCATCCAATTTTGTATGTGTTTACATATGAGGTGAAACATTTGTTGTAGATATCTTCCAATCCAATTGCTCAACACATCTTTTTTGGTCTCCCATGATGCACAAAAGACAAATCAAATGTGGTTCTATTCAAAGAGGGTTATAGACAAAGTCAAAAAGCCATCCAATAGGCAATACCAAATTTGAGAAAACAATTTTCAAACCATAGAATCAATCTGAACAGAGCCAGGTGGAGAAGAAAGACACACTAAAGCATCAAGGAAGCCCCAACAATGCCTCCTCTCCACTAGCAAACCCCCTCAGGCGAGAGCTGGCAGCGCCTTAGGGAACTGGCAACGCTGCGTGCTGTCGGTGAGGGTGTTGGCGATGATTGGGAACTCGTTGGTGGGGTCCACTACTGGAGGAAGAACAGGCAATGCTTGTGGGTTGCTAGAGAAGAACAAGGGCCAGTTGGCCCTGTTGCAAGTGGTGTCGACAAGGAGAATCGGCGGCGACGTAGAAGAGAGAGGGGATGATGGGAGGTTAGGAGGCTAGGGTTTTTGGTGGGATATCGGAGCCTTGATCTAGGACCGTTACTTTGACACCATGTTGGAAAATGAGAGAAATTCCAATAACCTTTGGAACTCTTAGATAGAGGAGCCCTTTTGGTAAATTACATAGAACGTTCTTATAAGAATAATAACGGACAAAAGACATATAACCTCAAGAGAAGTAAAAATAACTCTCGACACTAATCAACAACACAAAATGATTGCTTGTGCAGTATGGAGATAAAAACAAGCTTAAGTGCTTGATTCAAGACAAAAACTATGCCAACATTCTTTAATAGGTTGGTCCATGTGGACATCCCTTGACACTTTGTTTGTTCTATCATTAAATTTGGTTTGCATAGAAATAAGGAATAAAAGAATTTTTGTTATCATTTGCATTTGTTACTCTATATGAAGGTATGGTCAGATAACATAAATCCTTATCTCTCTAATCCTAGAATATCCTTTTTCAGGAGAAATTGCTTAAGTTGTCCATCCTTGGGGGACAAATATTTCCATCCAAATGTTGGTAAAGGATTTTCGCATCTTTGCTTGATGATAATTGAGAAAGTTATTTTATTTTTTAAACTTTTCTTTCAAATCTACTGATCATTTAAAATCAAGTTGAGGGTACATTTTCTTGACAAGTCTTGGATATACAACATATTTTATACAACAAAATCTTTGCTCTCTTTTCCTTTTAAAGCTAGTAGTTTCAAGGTATATGTTACCATATGCCACCATTTGTTATGTGGTAAAATGTGGGAAGTCCCACATTTGGGAGGCTACAATTATGAGATTGTGTGATTCCAGGGTTGCTCAGCTTCCCCCACGTTTTCCTAATTCCACCTTCCCCCCGGAATTAGGATTGTGGGATAGCTTATCCTACACCTTACCCCTGGAATTAGAATTGTGGGATAGCTTCTCTCACTATCCTCTCACAAACCTTGACTCTTCATACATTCTTAACAAACACTGTATGGGATAACCCTAACTTATCTTACGAAATGACATTCCTTGCATTCAAACAGAAAAAGTGCCTCCACTATCCAATTAAACTTATCCCATCTTCCCAATCCACTTACCACATGCTATCTAAGTTATACATTTTTTTAAATACTAATTGAAACTAAGACATCGATCATCAATTTTGTAATTTTGGAAAGCTCTATGTTTTTGAGCATTTTTGTAATGCTCAACTTAAGCTTTATACTTTCTTATTTCATATATATTAGTAGTGATGCAAATGGATATGGATATATCTGGATCCATCAGTGCCTGTATTTGTTTTAAAGTGGATATGGATATCAATTTTGAAAGATTGGCAGATAGGATATTAAAATTCGGATTTTCGTAGATAGGATATGGATATTCATTTTCTGTGGATACGGATTTGGGTATTCGTTTTTTTGTGGATATGGATAAGGATTCAGATATTCATTTTTCTGAGTCTTTTTTCACATAATATACGTATATATAAATGTTCTAAATAATAAGGTGTTATATATAAATTGTCTAGTGTTTCCAAACCCCTTTCTCCCAACCTCACATGACTCCCTCCTACAACCTCAAGACCTCAACATCCATCTTTGAATTCCTTTCCCACATAATAATAAGCTAAGTATGTTTATTTTTATTATTTGGTTGTCTTTTAATTTAGTTATTAAAGTTTTCATGTACAATATGATTTGTTTAGTAGCTAGGAATATCCATTTGTATCTTTATCTGCATAAATCCATATCCAGATTATGAAGATCCATTTGTATTCGTATCCGTATTTTAAGGATATGGTTCTTTAGTTTTCAAATCTATATAATATCCATTTTCGTATCTACATCTGGTCCATATCCGTTTATTGTATCCCATGGGTAGGGATACCTACCTAGCCCATGGGGGCTGTTCTACCTCGATTTCGAGGTATAGGCAACCTTGAAATGAGGGGAGTGTCTTCACCACAATTGAGCTAGAAGCCTCAATTGTTGGTTCAGATGGTATAGGATACCTCAACTCGATTTGAGATCGATTTGAGGTCTCCTTTGACTGCCATCTCCTCTCCAGGGGATGGCACCCTGGTATTAGGAGATGGCACTGATAGAGAGTCAGAGTTCCAATGATGGAAAGTCGGGGAAGGTGAAAGATGCTTCGAAATCCAAAGAAGAGGGACTCACCAACATCAAAGGACGGGTGACCTGGCAACAACACAGATGCTTCTAACACTGCGGATTTTGTTGAATAGTGGATAGGCGGCTGATACACGATCTCAATCCCCTAGCTTTTTTTATGTGATAGGACGCCTAGATTGAGAGCGAGGACAGCACCTCTGAACTACTTTACCACCCCTTGATGATGTGTAGGTCAGAGTACCGCATCCATATTCGTTCATTTGCATCCCTACATATTAGAGATTATGCCAAATGGTTAAGATAAGATGGCTGGAGGTGGCATGATGATGTTAAGGAGAGTGGGGAAGAAGCTGTTATTACCTGTTGTGTATGTCGTGTCATGGTCAGAAGTTGGAACAAGAGATTGAAAGATTGCAAATCATCTCGATCATGCGATGAAGTTTGTATATCGCGAGGGACATTGGTTATTTAACATAGGTTGACAGGTGTTAGTTTTGGGAAGAGAGAGAGACCGGTGGGGGGAGGGATAGAGTGTTGAGAATGGGGGATGGGAGGAATTAGCAATGGCCTTTTTGTTTTTGATGTGTTCGATACGTAAATCGCGTTTTAAAAGATTATTTAGTTGTAGTATAGCTCGAAAATATGTTGACAAATAAATTTATAAAAATCAGTGAGTACCGGGTCGTTCACAGGGAGGCCATCGTAATTTATGTAAAAGCATTTCAATAGAACTTGTTCTAAACAGATATTTATATATGCATATATGTATAGGAATTAGATATATGCATTCATTAGAATCTTTATTCAATTAAACAGAGTTTTCACAATAAAGAATGCTACTAGAATTAAATAGAGAGAGAGATAGATAGATAGAGAGATAGAAAGTGGTAGAAAGACGATGCCGCTTGTAGGATGCTTGTGCGAGGTGCGGCAACACCTCAGATCCAGAGCACCGGGATGAAGGTCAGAGCAGAGTTGCAGAGGGATGGAGAGTTACAGAGAAGGTGGAAGATATCTGGAGTTGATGGAAGAGAGATGCTTCAACTGGGGGGCCCTGGGTCTTTTATAGTTTTAATCAGGGGCAAAGTGGATATTTAACCCCTTTATCTCGTGCAACAACTCTTATTTGATTAGATCCGTTGATCGGGAGATCAACGGATCAGATCTACCTCAAAACACCTTCATTTGCACCTAAAACGCTCGGATTCAACCTGGGCTTGACACGTGGTAGCTTCTCGGCTTTCAGATTGTCATCGGACGGCTCCCACTCCTTGCGCACCCGCTGCAACGAATCTCTCTCCGCACGCGCACCCGCAAGCCTCTTTTCAGCGCCTGATCGTCACAATCGGACGGCTCTCGTGCGTGCGTGCCTTGCCAAAATGCGGGGTTTGTTTACAGCCATGAAGCGTCCTGATCGTGCCACGCGGCTGCATCTATGTGCGCCAATGCAAATCCTACGGCCAATAGCGCCTGCGTTCATCACCTTCCTGATTTCGTGCTTAAGAGGTTTCGAACTTGTGCGCTTCACTTCCAGCGCAAGCGTGTAAGCCAACGCGTTACGCGCAAGTTTTGTTATAGTTTCCTCTTTACATCTATTTATTCTTATTCGATTGGATGGGCGACGTGGTGTGCTCGTGGCTGTTGGATGAAGATCCAATGGCTCACAGCGTGTAAGGGTGGCCTTCCTAGATGGGGCAGTGGTGAGGGAGCAGCCATGATGGCACCACATCATGGCTGTCTATCTTCTTTTCCTTGTATCTGGTGCTGTCGACTTTCGATCGAGTTGATTTTTCTGCTGTTAGACTACTATCGTCGATCCGGATTCATCCGTGTGGTTGGATTCTTCATTTGATGCTCGTATCTTTGTCTTTTAGCTTTATGATCTCCGTTCTTTTATGGACTACACAAGATGCCCTGGTTGTCTGATTGAGACGATTTCGGAAGCATTGGACTCTCGTTGTCGTTCTGATCAGATTCGTCCGGTCTGATCTGACATTTGCTGCTTCAAATCATCTGCGGTTAAAATTATCTCTTTTTTAGGCCATAAAATGTTGATATTATATATATGACTAATAAACTAGCTATTGTGCAAATTAGGATGCCTATGAATGCATTAATCCTAAGTTATGCTAGAATCTAGCTTTATTCAGGTGATTTAGGTTGCATGATTACTGTGTAATTACACCCTCATGCCTAAATCTTATTAGTCCCTAGCAAATGCATGACTAAATGCAAAGTGATCCTACATGAGTAAATTTTATCAAGAGTTTGACTAGAGGTTTATGTCTTTTGTTTTCATCCAAAGCTTTAGTAATCTAGATAATCGTGATTGTGTTTTGTTGTAGCCTATGCAACAGATCCAAGTGAAAGATCAATCCACATCTACCTTAGTAAAAATCTATTGGAATAGGTAGACTTCTCCCCTCAGGGTTATAAGATAATTTGTAAATCCAACCTCGATTTTTGGCTTAGGTAAAAAATGATTTGAGTTAAGTGGATTTGTATTTGATGGCTCACACTCAGTTGGTGCTACATATAGACTAGTATTTTAGAACCTAGATTTTCAGGTTATGAAATAATTCAACTCAGAGAGAGGCAAGAAACTGTGCTCTCTTTAGTTTCTTTGTACTCATTCTCTCTCTCTTTCTCTTTCTCTTTCTTTTTCTTATCTTATCTTTTCTTTCTTTTTAAGCTCACAATTTTGCCAGATTTATCAATAAATTTGGTGGTCTCTCCTGACATTAATACTTTGATTAGGTTCTGATAACTCTATGACTAAGTTAGAATTTTTCAACACGTATTCAGGCGGCTAGAAATACAAAAAAATATGTCAAGGGTGTATTTGGTGGATCGTGAGGGTAGTAGGTGTTGCCTCATTACACTTGAAATCAATTCTAACTCAAACTCTTTTTTTTTTGCTCTTTTCCCTTTAAAAGTTTTTTTTTGTGTATATATGTTTGCTTTTTCTTTTTTTTCTTTTTCTCTTTCTCCTTTTCTTTTCTTTTTTTCACATCCAAATATCTACTAACGCAACACAGCATACGACTTTTATTTACGAGGCATCATTCGGGATTAGGGGTATTCAAGAGGATATCGAATAGCTTATTTGGTGGAAGTACCTATTCTCAGTACTCAGAAGGGAATGGATAGGACAATGTATTTCTGACCTTGACATTAATACCCTCCTTCAATCGAGGATTCCGTAAAGGATGGTCGTGACCATCCACTTTAGTCCTAGTTTATCAGAACTTGCTCTCTGCGTATTTACCTTATTTGGTGGCTCTCAAGAGATTCGCACTAAAAACTTGTACGCAGAAACCGAGAGCGAAAACTATGCCTAACTCCGAATATCATTATCTCATTATCCAGAGTTGAAGATTCCTCATACTTTGCTTAAAGCACCAGTAGACTTTCTACTCTCACCTCACACTTGTTTGGTGGATCTGTTAGAAGATAGATTGCCTAACTTCCTAATTACTGTTCAAGGGTTTAGGAGAATAAGCATTGCTTCTTCTCGACAAACTAAAGATATTTATCGGTCATCATAGAGGATTCATTGCAAATTCTACGTGTGTGAAATTATAGTGGATTCTAAACTCAGGAATCAACTTAGGAATAAATCCCTAATAAAACCTTAATAAAAATTCTTTATGCCTAAATGCAATTTTTTTTTCAGAAGATCAGACATAAAGATAAGACATATAATGTTCACCCCCAATGTCTATTCATTATAATGTCCTCATTGAAATGTATGCATGAAAATCAAAATATAATAAGCAAGAGGAGGGGATATCACCTGACCAGGTCAGCATGAATAGAGGATGTAGAGCTACTTGTATAAAGTACTGGGTTGCCTCCCAGCTAACGCTAAGTTTAACGTCATTTGCCGGACTTAAAACCCAAAAATATGTAGTTCAATGCTGTGGGTTAAGAGAAGTAATAACAGATGCAGGTGAATTTAAGATTAGTAGAAAGATATGATCATTTGGTCTTAGAATCAGTGATCCACAAATCCGGACTAGCTGATGATGTAGCCCTACCCCAAAAAGTCTTTCTGATTTGAAATATGGAATAGGGTCAGGTGGATGAGGTTCAGGATGCAAAGCCTGTTCGTTAATCCGGTTCCAAAGATCAAGAAGAGGTGGTATAGGGTCTGGATCAAGATCATGATTGAGATTTAGATTTGGTTCCGAATCAGAATCATAAGGATCCTCATATCGGTAGTTGATATAAAAAATCATGAGTTCTCTAGGCTCTGGGTCATATGAGGGCAAAGGTAGAGTTGTGCTGAATTCGTCAAAATTTTCATCAGAAATTTCCTCTTCCTCATCCGATGTCACTTCTTCTGAGTCAAGCCATCCATTTGAACCAGTTAGCTTATAAGTTCTTCCCCAGTTAATTATGTGTTGAACTTCTTCTTCTGGGGTTACTTCCTGGTTCATGTCCTTAGATAGTCCATTTTCTTGAACTTCCTCAGAATTCAAAAGTTCTTGAATTTCAGGGCGGATGTATTGAGGATTCTTTATATTATCATCTAATTCATCATAAGTTACCCCCAGGAGTTTCTCAATCTCACTAATGTCCTGTTCGATTTGATTTTCCATGGGAGATGGTAGATCAGAATTATCCTCAAGTACATCCCTTCTTTCCTTTTATACTGGTCTTGAGCTTTGGCAGGACTCGGATCATTTTTAGTGTGAATTGCCAAAACTTGTTCAATTGTCCCTACAACCTCGATGGAACCACAATTCACCTTTTTTTTTTGGGAAGTTTTAAAGATATTGAGTTGACAATTCTTTCTTCCAGAGGTGATGTGCATAATCCCCGTCTCACATGATTAGAGCCTTGGCCATGGCCAAGAAAGGTCTCCCTAAGATTATCGGGGTGTGGTTCAGGTTTTCTGATGCCTTCATATCTAGAACAAGGAAGTCCACAGGATCCTCAAAATCCCTCACTTTAATAATCACATTTTGTAGAAGGTTCTTTGAAATTTTGGTTGACCTATCAGCAAGTTGAAGAGTCAGTTCAATGTGTTGCAAGGGGCTTAAATTCAACTATTTATATAATTCTGTGGGGATTAAGTTGGTGGGGGCACCAAGGTCCAGTAAGGCTCGATCCAGGATGAACCCATCTATTTCACATGAAATTAAGGGGGTCCTTGGATTTTTCTTTTTAGGAGGGAGCTTATTTAGGATGATGGCATTGACTTGTTCAGAAATCACAACCCTTTTTGATGATTTGGCCTGGCATTTCGTTGTGCATATTTCCTTCAGAAATTTCGCATAGGCCGGGATGTTCTCAATAGCCTCAAAGAGTGGTATGTTCACTTTGACTTGCTTTAGAATCTCAAGCCACTCCTTAGATTGGTTGGTTTTCTTTTCCTTGGGTTTGATCGATCAAGGCTTCAAGAAAAGGTTCTTGAGAAAAATTATGAGTATTCAAGTCCTGAGTCTTATTTTCTAGATTAGCTTGGTCTTCCAGGTTAGATTCAGGCTCCTCAAGATCTTGGTAAGATTTTGATGTAGAAGGATCTTGGATTTGTTTCCCACTTCTCAAAGTGACAGCACATGCATGTGCATTAGGGTTAGAAGGGTAAGGTGGGTAATGCAAAATGGGTTGAGCCTGGGTTGGGTTAGGGTTAACAAAACCTGGTGAGTGCTGGGGAACAGGCTAAATCAGGTGTGTTTGTTGCTCCTGTGTGTTGTGCTAATTAACCCTATTGAAGTTCGTTGGGTTTGGGACGGGTTGGGATGGCAACATCCCGTGCTATCTAGCATCAACTAGTTGGTCTAATCGTCTTGTTAAATCTGTCCTTAATTGATTCATTTCTTCTTTATAGCTTAGATTCATTTCTCGCATTTCTTTGAGGACCAGACTCAGGTCAATGGACTGGTTTTCCTGAGTAGGTTGTGGTTGGTATGTGCGTGGTTGTGTGTACCTACTAGGTTGCCCATAAGTGTTTGGTTTAGTCAAGTTGGGACCCTGGGTGGGTTTCTGACTTGATCAAGTAAAGTTAGGATGGTTGCGTCATCTAGGGTTATAAGTATTTGAATAAGGCTCATTTCTAGTGTAACCCTAGAGTGCATTCACATCCTTAGGACAACTAGGCATCGGGCTGCCTAGTTTAGAATTCGAGGGCATCAAGGTCCCTCCTTGGTATCCAGAAAGAGATAGGTCCAAGTACAGTTGGCTCATAGGTGGAGCCATGGTTAGGTCATTAATGTTGTGCACTGATTCCTGACCTAATGGGTTGGGGAATTGGTTGTGGGTTAATATAGGCACTCCTTGGGTAGGCATATGATTTAATCTGGATTGTATACCTAAGGAATTCCCGCTCTTTAGAAGGTTATTCAGTTTCTTATCCAAATTCTCCATATTCTTTCCCACGAGTTCCACCTTATCTAATCGTTGTGCAATTAGTTCTAAATTAACCAAGTTGAAATTATTGTTAACTTCATAAACTTTGCTCTTTGGTTGATTGGCTCTGTTAAAGGTAGACATTGAGGCATTGTTGAGGGAATTTTCACTCATATTCTCAAACAATTGAAAGACTCCCTCAACATCTCGACTTAAGAAATTGCTTCCACATGTCGCATTAACAAAATTCTTCAGATTATCACTCAACCCATAATAGAAATATGGACCAAGTGTTACTTTGGAATCCCATGATGGGGGCATTTCCTAGCTAAATCATTGAACCTCTTCTAAGCCTCATGTAGTTGTTCTCCGAGGTTCTGCTTAAAGTTTGTTATGGCACATCTAAGGGCATTAGTTTTTCTTATGGGGAAGAATTTCTTTAGGAATGTGCTTCTCAGGTCTTCCCAAGTTAGGATTGGTCTACCAATTGTCCTCAGCCAATGTGCAGCTCTATCTTTCAAGGAGAATGGGAACATTTTCATCATTAGGGTACCTTCATTCATGTTCCTAGGGTCAAAGGTTCTTCCTATGTGTAGGAGCTCTTCAAGGTGGTGGAAGGGGTCATCTGACTCACAGCCATGAAAGTGGGGAATCAAGTTAATGATCTGAGGTTTGAGTTCAAAATCTTCCCCATCCTGAGGTACCCTAACAAAGGGTTCAGGTTGGGCATTAGGAGGGTTATAAAAGTCACGGAGGGGCTGGTCTACCCTTCTGCTTTGGAGTCGAATGATGGCCTGCACTATGTCTTCCATCTGTCGGTCATGATGCTTTCTCTGTTTAGTGATCTGCCTTTGTAAGAGAGTTATAGGATTGAGATTTTGTTCATCAATCTCTTCTTCCTCGTGATGACTAGCCATTGTAGAGGGTTTAGATTCAGATCCTGGATAAATAGGTCTTCTCCTAGGATTTCTTTCTAATGGTGGTGGCAAATCAGGATTTTGAGATCTTCTGCCTTGCATACATCAGAAGAATGTCTGCAAGTGAGAAGAAGACAGATGAGAGAAACCCTTGCCCGCTCAATGTAAGCAATCAAACTGGTCCTTAGAGTGTGAACCCTAAGTAGACCTGATCCTGGCTCCCCAAAACACGACTGGTTTAGATAAGCCCTTGAATTACTTGGCTAGCCAGAAGGGTGGGACCTCTTAGGACACCCCTCATGGTGGGACACCACTAAAGGTTAATGCGGTTACCGCATCGACCTTTCTTGTCGCCAGTGGGTCCAAGTAGATAAGGCCTTGACCTTAGCCCAATCTAGTTTCAAGTCCCTAAATCTGTTAGTCCTACCCAGGGCACGCCTACTTAGTTTTAAGCTTAGGTTTGATGTGCTTTTGGAATATGATGGGCGTTAGGGGGGTGTTTGCCCTTAAATTGATTTTGAAATGTGTGAAGTGCTCAGGCAAATAGGGTTCACAAGCAATTTCTTATAATGAAGTGAATTTTAAGATTCGAATGTTTATGTTAATGTGTTTTAGGGTTTACTTGAGTTAATATTTTCAATTAAGATTTTGATGAGGCACACAAGAGTTTTGCAAATCCAATTTGTTTAATAGATTTCTTTTAAGTATGGAAATGCAGGTGTACCCAATCCTTAATGTGGAACCCTAAGCATAGATAATTCTAGATGATTATTTTAAGTTCAAAATGAGATGGGTGGTGCGACTCAAGCAATGTAATCAATTGGCCTTCTTGCACCACTAACTAGGCTCTTAGAAAATATTTTTCAAAAATTTTTAATGCATGTTTTTTATTTTTTTCTACTTTAAAGTGTTCAGGGGTTTTGTAGTCTATTTTGACCCCCAGTTGGTGATTAGATAATCCGTGTAATCAAACGTACAAAAAATAATTTTTTCAGATTTTTCCTAAATTCTTGATTATCTTAGAAATTCAGTGCCACAAATTTCAAGTCAATCGAAGTTGTATAAAAATTCCTCTAATAGTTTGAACTCCGAAAAATCAGGAATAATAATCGAATTGACAACAGAGATCAGTGCACGAATTTTTAAAATTTTTCTAACTCTAATTTACATGAATTTGGATATGTTGTTCCTAACTTTGAAATCTATGTCAAGTAAAAATTTGAGAATTTTTGGACGTACGGATCTACGAGAATTGAATTTTTAAGATAAAATTTTTTTAGCTCGAAAATCAAGAGAATTTTTTTTAAATAACCAAACAAATTCTAACTAATCCTAGGGTTCAAGCAAATCCTAAATCTAATTAAACTACAGGTACTTACTTGAGGTTCGAACCTGCAATTCTCGTTGTCGTGTTTTGTTCTGATTTTCTTGCTTTCCTGTACACGTGAAATCAACGAAAATAGCAAGTTAAAAATCTCAAATTTGCACCAAAGAAAGCTTCAAAAATTTCCGTTGCCTCCTCGGCAACGGGGTCAACTTGTTCGGTGCGTAAATTACGTTTTAAAAGATTATTTAGTTGTAGTATAGCACGAAAACACGTCAACAAATAAATTTATAAAAATCAGTCAATACCGGGTCATTCACAAATCAGATATATGCAGTCAGAAAATCAGAATCTTATTGCAATTAAACAGAGTTTTCATAATAAAGAATGATACTAGAATTGAATAGAGAGATAGAGAGAGAAAGAGAGAGAGAGAAAGTGATAGAGAGACGACGCCGCTTGTAGGATGCTTGTGCGAGGTACGGCAACACCTCAGATTCAGAGCGTCGGGATCAAGGTCGGAGCAGAGTTACAGAGGGATGGAGAGTTGCAGAGAAGGTGGAAGATATCTGGAGTTGATGGAAGAGAGATGCTTCAACTGAGGGGTCATGGGCATTCTTTTATAGTTTTAATGAGGGGCAAAGTGGGTATTTAACCCTTTTATCTCGTGCAACAACTCTTATTTGAGCGAGAGATCAACGGATCAGATCTGGCCTCAAAACACCTTCATTTGCACCTAAAACACTCGGATTCAACTTGGGCTTGACACGTGGCAGCTTCTCAGCCTTCAGATCGTCATTGGACGACTCCCGCTCCTTGTGCGCCCGCTGCAATGAATCTCTCTCCACGTGCGCACCTGCAAGCCTCTTTTCAGCGCCTGATCGTCAGCCGTCCAATCGTCGGACGGCTCTCGTGCACGCGTGCCTCGCCAAAACACGAGGTTTGTTTGCAGGCACGGAGCATCCTGATCACGCCACACGGCTGCATCTGCGTGCGCTGATGCAAATCCCATGGCCAATAGCACCCGCGCTCACCGCCTTCCTGATTTCGTGCTTAGGCAGTTTCAAACCCACGCGCTTCGCTTCCAGCGCAAGCGCATGAGCCAACGCGCTACGCACGAGTTTTGTTATAGTTTCCTCTTTATATCTATTTATTCTTATCCGGTTGGACGGGCGACATGGCGTGCTCGTGGCCGTTGGATGAAGATCCAACGGCCCACAACGTGCGAGGGTGGCCTTCCTAGATGGGGCAGTGGTGAGGGAGCAGCTGTGATGGCACCACGTGGCACCATCATAGCCGTCTATCTTCTTTTCCTTGTATCTGGTGTTGTAGGCCTTCGATCGAGTTGATTTTTCTGTCGTTGGACTGCGATCGTCGATCCGGATTCATCGGTGTTGTTGGATTCTTCATCTGAGGCTCGGATCTTTGTCTTTTGGCTTTATGATCTCCATTCTTTTATGTACTGTACAAGATGCCCTGGTTGTTTGATCGAGACGATTTCGGAAGCGTTGGACTCCCATCGTCGTTCTAATCAGATCTATTCGGTCTGATCTGACATCCGCGGCTTCGAATCATCTGCAATTAAAATCATCTCTCTTTTAAGTCATAAAATGACGATATTATCTATATGACTGATAAAGTAGCTACTGTGCAAATTACGATGTCTATGAATGCATTAATCCTAAGTTATGTTAGGATCTAGCTTAATTCAGGTGATTTAGGTTACATGATTGCTGTGCAATCAATATGCTGCTGAGAGAGGGAGAGCGAGAGGGAGAGAGGGAGAGAGAGAGAATAGAGACACAAGTTGGTCCATTGTGTCAGCTTTAGAATGGAGAATTGACTATACCTGATGCCTCTTTCTATTTTAACCTACCATAAGTTGGCATAATGTATAAGATATACTCAATAACATTTTTTATTTCTTTGATCATATCTGTGTCTTCTGCACCTTTTACTTTTTTTGCCTTTTCCATCAATTGGCTGTTCTTGAGGAAGGGTAATAAGAATTATTTTCTCAATGAAATGCTGCAGGGTGTTGAGGCCGCAATTAGGGGTCTTTGTCCTGTTAAAGGTCCTCTACCAGTGAAGTTTCCTCTGCCTGATCCCCAGGATGCCTCTTCATTGATGCCAGGATCGCTTGCCTGTGCAACCTCAGAAGCCTCAACAGTGCAGAAATCGGCAAGCCTTGTTGCAGCCATAGCTGGTGCACAAGCTGCAGCCATGCAATTCTCAAAGAAGAATCAAACTGGAAATTCCAGACCCGTCCATGCGAGTCCTTTCCACAGTGATGCAGCACACACCAAAGAAATCCATCAGAGCAGGAATACAGCAATGATTCACCCAAGTTTTGTTCAGAATGGTTCAGCAATCTTGAAAGAAGTTGATCCAAGCAGGATCACAACAGTTGTTTGCTCAAGTTCTGTACATAGTGGTTCAGCAAATTCCAAGAAAATCCATGGAGTTGAAAGATCAACTGAAGATGATTGGAGGCCATCTGGCCCTTCAAATGAAATGCATAATTTATCCTATAAGTCTGACATGCAACTGGATGATGGGTGTAAGGACAATAAGTGCAAGAAGTTGCCTGTCCAGCAGTTCGGAGTGTTTGGCTCTCATTTCAGAGCTCCATCAAAGGTTAGAGTTCAATCTTTCCATATTCCAATAGTAAAGGATGCTTTCCAGGTTCATCAAGTATGGTGTTAGTTTTTTGAACTAAAAATCTGTCAAAGAAAATAGGGCCACTCTAATAGTAGTTATCCAATAATTGTACTGATAATACATAGGAAAGTACACTACTCACCATCAGCCAACTTTTACCCAAAAACCCAAGATCTCCTGAATGCATCCGTTCATCAGGCAACTTTGACCCATAAATTTAAGGTCCTCAATGAATTCATTCATAAAAAAAAGAAGAGAAAGTGAGGAACAAACAAAAATATCTGCCATTGCCATGATTTGATGTACCATAGGAGTTAAGGTTGTCGTTTCCTTTTTTTTTTTTTGAAGACGATTGACCTTTTTTCCTTTTGTGATGACGATCCCAGACACCTTTGAACTCATTTGCCTCTGAAATTCTTTTGCTTGAAGAAGTAATCCACTTGCATTATTGATGCCAAGAATGGCGCAAGCTTGGAGTGTGGAGGCTCCTAGGTGTGGGAAAAACAGTCCACGTGGGACTGTTCTACATTGGAATGGGAGAGGAAGAGCAGCATCAGCCACCGACTGCTGGTGGTGGCCGGCTGCAAGGAAGGGTGGCCGGTTGCCTTTGAGAAAGTGAGGGAATTATTATTGCTAAGTCAAAGGAAATTACAATAGGAAAGCTCTCTTTTATAGAGAGAACATATCATCTAAAACAAAAAACAAACTAATCAAATCTTATCTCCTAAATAAGCAATAACAAATCTAAAACAAAACAAATCCTCTAAGCAACTTTTCTAAAAGCGGCTTAACAAATAAATAAAACTTGCAATTTAAGCAAAGATCAAAACTAGACTCCTCGGACTTCAAAATCAGCACCCAAGAGGGCCCCTGACCCATTGCCACGTGACCTGACCTGCTGCCACGTGGCACTATCACATGGTACTTTTTATTCCCAACACTCATTAAGTCGAGGTCGGAGGACGATGACTTGCTGAACTTGATGATGTCGCTATACTGTTCTTCTCTAAAAAGTTGAGGATGATTTTTGTACCTCTTCTTCTATGCTTGAGAGTCGAGCCCTTTATTTTGGTGTTCCCCGATGTGTTAGGGGGTTCCATGTGCCTTTTCGAAGAGTATGGCGCCTTGCTCGTGAGCTAGAAAAGATCCTCAACTTTTATTCGAGTCAAGGCTACCAAGAGAGTGGAGAAGTCAATGCAGTCTTTGTGAAGAGGCTACATTATGCCTTTCTTCTCACTCTTGAGTCGAAGTTGATGCGGCAACCACTGGTCCTGATGCACCCTCAATAATCGATGCTCCTTTAGCACCCTTTGATCTTCTTGAAGTGTTTGGCACCCTTTGTTCTAATAGAACTTCCTCTTTTGAAGAGTTAAAATCGAATACAAAAGCACCATACAAACTGAAATATCTTTTGATAAATCTCCTCCTCAAGTTTCTTTTTCTTGGTTGCATGAACAACCATCTTGCCTTCTCCTGATAATGTAGCTTTGATGGCGGTGGTGGTGTCTGGCATCTTCTTCGATCTACGATCCTCCTACTCCACGTTAAGGCGCTAGAATTGATGAGGATTTGTTGGAGATGAGGACCACACGTGGCCTAGAGAACACGCACGTCGAGGAGCATAGATCGTAGGCTTTAATACCATATCAAGAATGGTGCAAGCTTGGAGCGTGGAGGCTCTTAGGCGTGGGAAAAACAGTCCATGTGGGAACAGGGAGAGGAAGAGCAGCAACAACCACTAGCTATTGGTGCTGGCCAGCGATGGTGGCCGGTGGTGATGGTGGTGGCCGACTACAAGGAAGGGTGGTTGACTGCCTTTGAGAGAGGGAGAGGAGTTTGTGGAGAATAGGAAATATTATTGCTAACTCAAAGGAAATTATAATAGGAATGCTCTCTTTTATAGAAAAAACATTTCCTTTAAAACAAGATACAAACCAATCAAATCTTATCTCCTAAATAAGAAAGAACAAATTCTAAACAAAATAAATCTTCTAAACAACTTTCCTAGAAACAACCTAACAAATAAACAAAACTTACAACTTAAGTAAAGACTAAAACTAGACTCTTTAGGACTCCAAAATCGATGCCTAAGAGGGCCCCTGACCTGCTGCCACGTGGCACATTTTTTTCCCAACAATTGAGAAATCTTAACCCTCATTATATGGACTATGAACAAGTACAATGAAGCACTAAAAAAAAAGAATGTAAATGTAAAGGTATAAGTTGAAGTATAGAAGCTAATCAACGTTCCCTTATAAGTTGAGGATAGATGTCAATCATATTCAGCTTGATATAACATCACTTAAATGTAGATCTAAGAAGTGGCTTGGTAAATCATTTATAGTTTGGTCCCATAGCTGTAGAAATTGGCAGTCGATATCTAGTCGGTGAGGTCACTAAGGAGTGTACAGTATACGAGTGATTAATTAGGGATTAATCAGTGTAATATTTTTTAATATTTAAAATTTTAAATATAATTATATATACCATTATACATATTAAGTATACATATATATGAATTGAAACATCACATATATATTAATATTATTTTTTTGATATACATATTCTAATTATAGCTTCTCACAATATCAATATCACAACACAAAATAAGATAAATAAACTAAGATTGATGCATTATAAATCTAAAGGAGACAAGTTGGGGTAAAAGAGACGAAAAGCGGGACTTGGGACCGAGGGTTTTGCTTAGGACTGAGGCTTTCGTGTGTTGGGAACTTGGGGTAATGAGAGAAGTTGGGTTTAGTTGGATGCATTTAGGCATTGGGTTTAGACAGGTTTTGGTTTGGTGGTACATTTTATGTGCATCAAAGCTAAAAAAGAATTGAAACCTTAAAACTTATTCCGCTGATTAATTAATTGATTAATTGGTTAATTGACCGATTGATCGGGTAGATTGATTATAGGGCTGAATATAGGTACTTGGTTCATTTTTGAACTGCATACGATTATGCAGTAGATTAATCGGCCGTATAGACCGATTTTTGCACTCTTGTTTGGTCCTTGGATGAGTAATGAGTAATATGTACGAGCCCTTTTTGGATTATATTCCATGTACAATGATAGTCATCCTCCAAATGCTTGGTTGTCTTATGGAAGACCTAATTGTTGGCTATGATTATAGCAATTTGATTAGCATAGCATCACATTATATGGACTATCACAAACAATTGCTTGTCACTAAACACATAGCATATCCACATTAACAAACTAGTAGTATGAGCCATGATGTTTTTGTGTTCAGGCTTAGTATTGGATTTAAAATGCTTGTTGGTCCTTCAAGTTATGAGATCCTCAGTGACAAACAAAAATTTGTTGTAGACTTTGTATCCTTAGTACATTTTCAATGGTGTTGTTAAGGCTAGCGAAAAGGTGCTTGTTGGGTAAAGAAAGAATGAATTGTCTTAATCAAAAGAGAATCCTAGTCCTCTTTTTTAATAGAGAGATGTACTAGCCTAATTACAAGGAAGCTTAAAAATAAGTAAGAAAAAAACATGTCATACAATAAGAGCTATAAATCTAATTTTAACACTCCCCTTCAAGCTGGTGCATATGTCACACGTGCCCAGCTTGGAACACAAGAAATCATGACACTTGTATGGGAGTGTGTTGAGTTATGTATAGTGGGTGTTTTTATTGTCTTGTGTAGTGAAAGGGTATACTTGTAATTATCTCTTTGGTGCCTCTCTATATAAAGGTTAAGGGTCTCTTCGAATAAACTGATTCATTTCGGTCTTCACATAGTATCAAAGCTGCGGTCCGAGACTGTGGTTCTGGTATCCAACCAAACCCTAGCCTCTTAACCCCCCCTCCCAACACCACCAAAACCCTAGCCTCCACCAACTCTCTTTAGCGGTGTCGTCGGCCTCCTAAGCTAGCAGCACTGCCCCTCCATCGACCACCAAGGCCTCTATTGGCCTTCCCCATTGTCTGAGGCGTCACTGCATGTCGTCCTACGCCATCACCATCGCCTGAGGCGACGCTAGTCGCCTTCTCCTCGCCTGCACTGCAGCGCTAGGCTACGCAGGGTCACCGCCGTCGTAGGAGCCCTCACAGGGCTTCCTACTCCATCACAGGGTCTCCCTCTCCACCACAGGGCCTTCCCCCTATGCACCATCATCCTTACTCCAGGTCCACACGGCCTCTAGGTCACCTCTCGAGGCTTTGTTGGCCTAGATTAGGAACGCGTGGGCTTCACACAACTCAGGAGAGGAGCTTTTGCTGATTGAAAGGCACCACTAGGGTAGTTTATATGCCCTAGTGTCTACAAACAAATTTCTTTGTAATATCAATAGGGTACATGATCTAAAAATCACCTTTGTGCAACTTGGATGTGATTTTTGTAGGCATTTTCAGTTTGAAATCAAAGTTTTCAGACCCTATGATTTGAGTTTCAGACCTTGAAGATACTGTTTTTTTGTGGATCTCAACTTCGGACATCATGGGGGATCAAAAGGAAGCTGTGAGTGACTCAATGGGGAAGATTTCTATCACGAGTGCTCCCCCTCACATGTAGGGAACATCTATTAAGTTGGATGGATCCAAGTTTCTCCTTTGGTCAACTTCTTTTTCTCAGTTTGTTAGATCCCATCGGAAGTACATTCTGACTAATGTTATGCCTGATGTGAAGTTTGCATATTGGGAAGCAGACAATGACTGGGTGGCTACTTGCCTTCTTAACAGTGTGACACAGACCATTGCCAAGTAAGTCATGGCTCATGCCTCAACCAAGAAGATGTGGGAGGTATTGCATGAGATACACTCCCACATAAGCAATATTGCAAGGTTGTATAGAGTCGTGGAGGATATCCACAACATTCGGAAAGGCACCATGGCCTTATCCGAGTATTATGGCACTATGAAAAATCTTTGGGATGAGCAAGATGTATATCAACCTATCTCTATAGATGCATCTGTTATTGCCAAGCAGAGAGAAGCCATTCGTTTGATTCAGCTTTTGTCTAGACTTGGCCCCGAGTACAAAGCAGTGAAAGATCAATTCATGACTGGATGAGATTCCTTCACCAGAACAGATCTATGCTCGTCTGTCCAGGCTTACTACTTCATATTCTATCTCTACTTCTGATGCCTCTGCTATGGCTGTTGTTGGTCGTGGTAGAGCAATTTCGGGTGGAAGAGGTGGTAGAGCTCGTAGTGGTGGTGGTACACGTGGACGTGGTTGTGGTCGGAATTCCTTCTTTTGTGAGTTCTGTCACAGGAATGCACACTGTGAACCGATGTTGGGTCAAGCACGGTTATCTACAGGGTGTGAATCTACGTGCTCACCAAGTATCTACAGAAGATAACTTAGGTGTAGGATGGTAATAGCTAGATTGTTGTTTCTAGGGCTAATTATGAGCGTCTTATAGCTTCTCAAGGATCTACTTCTGCCTCAGTTCAGAGGTCTGCAGGGACTTCTATCATGTTAGTAAAATCTCAAGCTCCGGTCTGGCTTGCGGATTCTAGTGCCCATCCACATTACTGGTGACTTTTTTTCTCTACGAGGCCTTGTTACACCATTTTAGGTTAAAGGGGCTAATGGGGGTTTATCACTAGTCACTGGTCTCGGAAATATCTCTATTTTTAACACTTTGCTTCTCTCGAATGTCATGCATGCTCCCAAATTTGTGCTTAATTTAATGTCTATTAGCCAAACTACTAAAGATTTAAGATGTCGGGCTGTGTTTCATGACCAATATTTCTTCTTGCAAGACCTCTAGATGAGGCGAATTGGTGGACTTGAGCAGAACGGTCTCTACTACTTACATATCCCACCTCCTAGTGCTAATGCTGTTTGTGCCAACACTGCTCTCCAATGGCATTTGAGACATGGTCATCTCGGTTTGCATGTTTTGCGCCGTCAGTTTCCTGCGTTGTCGTTTCTTGATGTTTTGAGGTGCGAAACCTGTCAGTTGGGCAAGCACCATAGGTCTTCTTTTCCACCAAATAATAAAAGAGCTGAGTCTGTTTTTGTTCTTGTTCATGCTGATGTTTGGGGCCCTTGTAGGGTCAAGAGTGTTGGAGGATTTCGATATTTTCTTATTCTTGTGGATGATCATATCAGGATGTCTTGAGTTTTTATGATGGAAAAAAATTCGAAGTCTTTGATATTGTCAAAAAATTTATTATGGAAATAGATTCAGTTTTCTACTATTATTAAGATTTTTCGGAGTGACAATTGATTGGAGTTTATGAATGCCAGGACATGATTTTTTCAAATCCTTTGGTATTATTCACCAGATCACTTGCATTCATACTTCCCAATAAAATAGAGTTGCTGAACGTAAGCTTTGACACCTATTTGATGTGGCTCGATCTATTATGTTTCAAATGAATGTTCCATCACATTTCTGAGCTAATGCTAATCTTATTGCTACTTATTTAGTGAATCGAGTTTGTTCCTCTATCTTAAGGGATAAAACTCCGTATTCTATGTTGTTTCTTGGCAAAGACCTTTTTTGTCACTACTGTTGTCTTTGACTGTGTTTTGTCCATTTGCATAAAGTGGATAAGATTTCTCTTCGCTCTGTGAAGTGCACGTTTCTGGGCTACTCCAGGACCCAGAAAGGGTACATATACTATTGTTAGTTTAACCCCTCATAAATAATATTTTGATGATATTACAAAAATAAAGAAAAAGAAATAAAACATATAAATAATATATTTTTCTGTCATGATATAATTACAAGTCTCGTGGATTTTTCAAGACAGATGACTAGGAGCGTGAAGATGCATCATGTTATAGGTCTTAGGCTTTTTTATGTGCGCATTCAAAAGGTTGTAATTTTCTTTTTTTGAGTCTAGAAATATTGTAAAGAGTTCCCAAAAGATAACTCACTCTTAGCTTAGGCTCTCTACACTTAGGAAAAATTAGGAACAAAAACCTAACTCAAAACACATATCAGACGTCCAACACACTTATCAAACATTTGATATTCAACTTTAAGATGTCTAATCATAGTTTCAGACGTTTAATTACCTATAGCGTTGTCTAAACATTTAGCCTCCAGTCGATGCAACCTTCAATCAGACGTCCATAGGCTTATCCAGACATCTAAAGGCTTATCCAGACGTCCAATACATACCTCAGACGTCTTTAAATCAATCGTTACACTACGCTTGCTATTTCCTTTATCATTTTGTAAGACTAGACGTCTAATTACCTATAGCCTTATCTGAACATTTAACCTCCAGTCGATGCAACCTCCAATCAGACGTCCATAGGCTTATCCAGACGTCCAATACATACCTCAGACGTCTTTAAACCAACCGTTACACTATGCTTGCTATTTCCTTTATCATTTTGTAAGATTAACGGTTAGATACACTTTTAGACGTCTGGACATGTCTCCAGACATCTAATAATGGACCGTTACTCAATTCACCTTGCGGAGACTTGTCAGAAACCAAATCTCGCTTTTTCCATTACCTAAGCAAGTTATTAATCACTTTCCAGACGTCTAGGAAATTGGGCAGACGTCCACATTGACGTTTGATCCTTAAAATCTAGAACCCTGTTTGGATATGATGAAAACAGAAACAAACCCGCCTATAATTACTCCAATTTTAGTACCAGACGTCTTATAATAGCATATTAGACGTCCACCTAGAACTCTGTTTCGATCCAATGAAAACAGTAAGCCTGACTCATAAAATCAGACGTTTGACCCAAAAATAAGACGTCTGATACTACTGTCAGAATTATAATTACCCTGATTTGAGTTGGATTTCGTCCGAATCTCTTGGGACTTGCCTCCAACGGCTAGGAGCCCTCTCCTACGCCTTCTTGAAGGTTCTAAATTTACCTATAAATACACTATAACCCCTCTTAGGTATAACACACCCTTTTGAGATATAATTCACTTAGATTATCACTTGCTCATTTGCTTTCTTTGCCCTTGTGCTGTGTAATCACTCTGTTTGGAGCAAATCAACACTCCCACTATGCTACATATTGTCATCTTCAGGGAGTTTCTTTCACCCTTAGTAGATAAGCAAATTATTTATATTTTGGGGTGCTCTATAGGTTGTACTTTACATTTCATTTTACTTGATTGTTGTAGTTGGTTATCTGGCTGTTGGATCCTCGTCTCTTCACTTTGAAGGGAGAAACCTCCATTTAAGGATCGGAGGTGGGATTTGTAATGGAGGTACACTACCCTCGTTGAAGTATTGTGGTTAGTGGATTGATCACTTTGTGATCATAAATTCTAAGTCAAGGGATTGGCTTAGGTGGTGGTTTCACCCAGTTTGGGTTTCCACCTAAAAAATTTTGTGCCTCCTTTTTGTGATTATATTTCATCTTGCAATTATTTTTCAAATTCACTATTCACCCCCCTCTAGTGCAATTTCAACTTTGACCCTGTCCACAAAGACTTTATGTTTCTGCTGATGTCACGTTTTTTTAAGGAGATTTCATATTACCAAAAACAGGGGGAGCAACCTACCAAGCCATCACATGAGGTTCCACTTCCTATGCCCATTGAGCCACCACAGCCATTGAGCCACCTATAACTAAGGCTACTCAACCTGATCCGGGTCCTTTCCCGTATCGTCCTAAGATTCCGATATGAATACTTTTCCTAAGCATTTTTAACGCAGGACCCAGGATGTTTCTCAGGTGGATGAACCACTGTCTACTGTTTTTGCTCAGTCCCCACCAGCTGCTAATGATTTGTCTGAGAACTATGTACTTCCTACCACTGAGGACACTACTCTGGACCTTCCTATTACACAAAGGAAGGCTCCACATTTTTGTGCTAGATATTTTGTATCTCAGTTTATGTCTGTCTCTTGACAGTTTGTTTACAATTGGACACTAGTTTTCCTTGGCCATTGACAGTGTGCAGGTACCACGGGATCATCATGAGTCTTCGAGATCCTTCCTGGACCTTGGCAATGGAGGGGATGGCGGCTTTACAGTTCCGTGGCACGTGGGTCACTGTTGATCTACCCCCAGGTGCTACTCTTGTGGGGTGTAGATGTGTGTTTACCCTCAAATGCCATCTTAATGGTGCTGTGGAACGGTACAAGGCACGCTTGGTGGCTAAAGGATATACTCAGACGTTCAGGGTTGACTACTTTGGGACCTTTTCCCCAGTAGCTCATCTTAATTCTGTTTGGATACTGCTATCTCTTGCTGTCAATAAGCATTGGATTGTCCATCAGCTTGATATCAAAAATGCCTTTTTGTATGGCGATTTTGAGGAAGTCTACATGGAGTAACCACCAAGCTTCCCTACTTGGGGGAGTGTTAGAAGGTGTGTAGACTGAAGAAAGCTATCTATGGGTTGAAACAAAGTCTTAGAGCTTGATTTGAGAGGTTTAGCAGGGTGGTTTAGGATTATGGCTTCACCGGATTTTATGCTGATCAGTTTTTACATTGCATAAAAAGACAGGCTCCGTCATACTGGTTGTTTATGTGGATGATATATTTTTGACTGGTAGTGACAGGCAAGGCATAGAGGAAACGGAGAAGATGCTTCCGTCACAATTTGTTATCAATGATCTAGGCCGCATCAACTATTTCCTTGGAATTGAGATGCAACACACTGGAGGACTTGTGCTATCCCAGTGCAAGTACGTTCTTGACATGTTGAGAGACATGAGTATGCTAGGGTGCAAACCAGCATATGTGCCCATAGATGTGTCCATGCCTATTGCAGATGATGATAGTTCCCTACTGCAAGATGTCACTAGATACCATGCAGTAATTGATAAGCTATTGTATCTGACTGTTACTCATCCTGACATTGCCTTTACAGTTGGAAGATTAAGCCAATTTATGCAGTTGCCAAGAGAAGGCCATTGGGATGGTGTTTGCCAGATTCTCAGGTACTTGAAAAGTACACCTCGAAAAAGACTTTTTTAAAGACAATGGGTACCTGGATGTGTGTGAATACTCTGATGCAGATTATGCAGGTGCTCATGAGAATCAGAAATCCACTACAGGATACTGTACATTTGTTGGGGGTAATCTGGTTACATGGAGGAGTAAGAAACAGATAGCTGTATCTAGATCTAGTGCTGAATATGAATACAAGGTTATGTTTCAAACTACTTGTGAGTTACTTTGGGTCCGTGCCATTCTAGAAGACTTTGGAGTGCAGGTACTTGATCCTATTACGATGCATTGACAACAAGGCTGCTACCTTTATTGCAAATAATCCTATTTTTCATGAGAGGTCTAAGCATATTGAAGTGGATTGTCACTTCATCAGAGAGGCCATTTTAGCTAAGAAGATTTCTACACCCTACATATGTATTGAAGACCAATTGGTAGATATCTTCACTAAAGAACTTTCCAAGAAGAGATTACATTATATTTGTTCCAAGTTGAGCATGTTTGATGTTTATGCTCCTACTTGAGGGGGAGTGTAAGTTATGTACGGTGGGTGTTTTTATTGTTTTGTGTTGTGAAAGGGTATACTTGTAATCCTCTCTGGTGCCTCTCTATATGAAGGCCCAGGGTTTCTCTGAATAAACTAATTCATTTCAGTCCTAACAGAGTGCTTTAGTAAAAACATTTGCAATATGCTATTTTGATGTAGTCGTAGGTGTTCAAATCTTCCCTGTGGTAACCATTTCTGTGACAAAATGGCAGTTCACCTCAATATGCTTGGTGTGCTTAACATTGGGTTGGATGCAATAAAGGTAGGTGAGTGGTTGTCACATAACAAAAGCAATGGAAGAGGCACTTGGATGCCATGATCACTTAGAAAGTTAACCAGCAACATAATTTCACAAGTGGTGTGAGTCATGGTCCTGTACTTGATCTCAACACTAGATTTGGCTACGACAGCCTATACCTTGCTCTTCCAAGTAATAAGATTACCGCTCAGAAAGGTGACATAGCTTGTAGTCAATCACCTATACTCAAAGGATCCTGCCTAGTCAGCATATGAAAAAGCATGCAAGTCAACGTGGCCACTTGTCATACAGAATAAGACACATAGCTTGCCAATGACTATATTGATGGTTCTCCATGAATTGACTTACCTTGTTGACAACAAAGCTGATATCAAGTTTGGTGACTGTCAAATAGAGCAACTTGCCAATAATATTGATAAAAGAAAATGAGTAATCAATCTTATTCCATAGCCCTAGGAGCCCTTTATATTGAGAGACTCCAAAAAGGCAAATTACATGAGGACCCTTACATAATAAGGAAAATACAAAATACACCAAAATAGACAAAGACCAAAACATAATAAGACTACTAAGACTAACATTTCCCCTCAAGTTAGAGTAGAAACATTAGGCATGCTTAGCTTGGAACATAGATATTTCAATCGCTTCTTCGTTGGAGCCTTAGTGAATATATCAGCAATCTGGTCTTCACTGGAAGTACATGGTGTAGAAGTCTTCCCACACATCATAGCATCTCGAACAAAGTGGTAGCTAACTTTTATATGTTTGGTCCTCTCATGGAAAGTAGGGTTGTTTGAAATAAAGGTGGCAACTCTATTCTCACAATATATAGGAATAGGTTTAGAAGTATCAACACCAAAGTCACGTAAGATAAACCTGATCCAGAAGAGCTTGCAAGTAGTATAGGTCATCGCCTGATACTCGGACTTAGCATTAGATCTAGACACAACATTCTGCTTTTTGTTTCTTCAAGTGATTAGATTGCCACCAATATAAGTACAATATCCCGTGGTAGATCATCTATCCTCATGAGCACTAGCATAATTTACATCAGAATAATCACAAGCTTATAGATGACCATGATTCTGGAAGAAAAGACTCTTTCCAGGAGCACTCTTCAAATACTGTAGGATTTGGCATACTCCTGAGCCTCTCTAAGTTTCTGCATGAACTGGCTCAAACTACCAACCGCTAACCGCATAGGATATGTCCAACCTTGTCATAGTCAGATAAAGCTAATTTCCCACCATGGCTCTATATCTAGTAACATCCTCCAAGATCGGACTGTCAGTGTCTGCTAAGTGGAAAGTAGGATCCAGTGGTATAATAGTAGGTTTGCAGCCTAACATCTCTGCTTCACAAAGCATGTCCAATACATACTTCCGTTGGGAAAGTATTATTCCTCTATCCAAATGATGTATCTCAATGCCTAGAAATAACTTGTCAACTTAAGGTCTTTGGTAACAAATTATGTAAGAAGGCCTTGACTACCTCTAGGCCTTTCGTATCACTTCTTGTCACTAGGATATCATCCACATAGACAATCAAAATCACAGATCCTGCCTGGTATGCTTCACAAACGTCAAATGATTAGCTGTAAATCTCAAGAACTCAAAACGCTGAATAGCTGTGCTAAATTTGTCATTCCACACTCTTGGGCTTTGTTTCAACCCATATATAACCTTATGTAGCTTACACATCTTCTGACACTCCCTGGCTAACAAACCCTTGAGGTTGCTACATGCATACTTCATCAAGATCACCATGTAAGAAGGTGTTCTTAATGTTCAACTGATAAACATGCCACACATGGTTGATAACAAGAGAAAGGAGGATTCACATTGAATTGAGTTTGGCAACCAGGGAAAATGTCTCAAAGTAATCAACACTAAAGGATTGAGCATATTCTTTGGCAACCAGCATCTCCTTGTAGCATTCAATAGAACCATCTAGGATATATTTGAGGGTAAACACCTACCTACACCCCACTATAGTATCTCTGTGTTCACTACGACTGAAGTGCTACCTTCTCTTCTTCCATAGCTTGTGTCCATAAAGGATCTTGTAGGGCCTCTGTATAGGTGTGTGGAACCTGATGCTTGTCAACTGCAAGCGATAATAGCTATCTTGCTGTAGGTAAACAGTCAAAAGAAATATACTGTGAAATAGAATAACAGGCACATGATTGTTGGGCCTTTCACTGAGTAATGGGAAGGTCCAAGTCAGATCCCTTAGTAGGAGGAATTACCTGATCTCCATTTGAGTCTGCAGGATCAGTAGGGGGTTGAGCAGGGATAGTAGACAATGGCTTAGTAGCAGGTATGGTAGGAGTTTTGCGGTGAAATGTACGTGGGTAAAAAGTAGAGGACTCTGTTGCAGGATCCAATGGTACTATATTTGGTGGATGGGATGGCTCAGAGCGTTTTGGAGGCGACGTAGATGACATAAGAGAAGGGATATCCTGTGGCACTGGATGAGAAGTGGCTCTCCCTTTTTATGAGGAAAAGGGAATGTCCTTAAGAAATGTAACATTAGCACTGAAAAAATCTATGAGCTACTGGATCATAACAACGATATCCTATTTGGGTCCTAGAGTATCCCAAAAAAATATACTTCACAGACTGAGGAGTCAACTTATCCACCTTGAATAAGTGGACAAAACAGACACACCTAAAAACCATAGGGGTAAGAATAAAAACATCTCGGTCAGAAAGCAAAACATAATATAGGATCTTGCCTCCTAAAATAGAGGAAGATACCCTATGAATAAGTAGTCGTTAGAACAGCATCAACCCAAAATTGGGAAGGCACATGCATCTGACATGGCAAAGTCCGTGCCACATCAGGTACATGTTGCAATTTGCATTCAGCTATGCCATTCTGTTGAGAGGTATGAACGTCAGAGGTCTGGTGAACATTGTGATCCTTGCCCATTCGTAAGCCTTATACTGAAATGACTCTGTAAATTGTAATTCTGGGAACTGACGACGCAAAACTAGAATACTAGGATGACCTAAGCGAAGGTGTCAGTGTAAGGTAGGCGGTAGCACCAGAAAGATGTGTGAGTGGTAGGCTGAGATAGTATAGGCCATCCTACTTAAGTCCACCAATTTGCTTCATTGTTTGGAGATTCTACAGGAAAAAGAAATCATAAAAAATTGCTTGATAATTTAATGCCTTAGTAATTTAACTAATTGACATTAAATTTAAAGCAAACTTAGGTGCATGCATCACTTCAGTTAATTAGAAGCAAAGAACTAGACAAAGTGATCTCCAAGGCCAATCATAGCAGATAGAGCACCATCAACCATTCTAACATGAAAAGCTGTGGCAAGAAACCATAGAGAAGAAAATAAGGTAGCATTGCCTGCGATGTGGGAAGAAGCTCCTGAATCTGCAATCTATGTTGGGGCACCGATATTGGTAGATATAGTAGCAGTACCTGTAGGATGAGCTACAGAGGAATAAGAATCTGGGAAGTCTTGAGCCTATCATACTCTCTAGAAATAAGACTCTGGGAAATGCAGGGTCCTAATACTGACTCTCCTCTCTTATGGAAGATACTAGATACTTGATGTGCTTGAGGTCCTTGATGGAAACCATGCTTGATTCAACAGCGATCAATAGTATGGCTTGTCTTATGGCAGAGGTCGCAAAGAGTGGTAAAGGAGGCATTGTCCTGTCCCAAAGAAGTATGCATTGGATATTTTGAGGGAGACTGGTATGTTGGGTGCCAAACCAACAAATATTCTTGTGAAGAATGAAGTACCACGTGGCAGTCTGTCTGGGCATTCAAGTGGGTGTCAGTTTTGGTCCTAGTTGGGTTTGCTTTAGTTGCAAGTTTTGTTTTAGTTGGCTTGTTGGTTTTTCATAAGCTTGTTTAAAAGATTTGATTTGTTAATTAGGATTTTGTCTTTCTAAAAATAGATTAGATTTGATTTGTTTCCTGTTTTAAGGATTGCGATATGTTCTCTTTTATAAAAAGAGAGCCTTTGTAATCCTTTCTTTCTTTGAATTATGCAATAATATTTTCAACATTTTCCAACTCTTCTCCTTTCTCTTCCTCATAGCCGTTGACCACTCTTTCTCTCTCTCTTCCTTAACTGCCGGCCATCCTCTCTTTATTCCAACGTGGAAAATGCCCACGTGGACTATTTTTGTCATGCAAAGGAGCCTCTACGCCTTTGGATTGCGTTAAACTCAACATGGTCTCAGAGCCTACAATCTAGGTTTCTTGGCGTGAGTGTATTTAGAGTGGAGTTTACACATAGAAGAGAATCTCTCTTGTGCGTGTTCTCTTCATGTCAACAAAGCCACATGTGGGTGGTCTTCTTCAACAAATCCTTTTCCTCGTGACATCTAGCGCCTTATGCGGAGTAGGGGAAGGATCGTGGATTGAAGGAGATGATGGACACCATCGAAGCCACGTTATCGACGAAGATGGTAGAGTTCAAGACCCAGAAAAGGGAAGAGGAGATCTATCAAGTTATATGGTTTGTGATCCTTACACTCTTCTAATTGACACTTTATATCCGATTTTTTACTCTTTCAAAAGAGGAGATTTTCTTGGAGAAAAGATATCAAATATTATGTATGGGGTCGCACTTCAGCTTATCGCTCCAAGAAGAGGACATTGCAGTCCACACAACGACTTTTAAGGTTGCCAAAAGAAGCAACTTTTCAGGTTGCGAAAAAACTAGAAGTTAATCCAAGAAGTTCCTTTCTTAAGATTCAGGCAAGATGCAGAGGTTTCCACATGGGGCTACTAGCACCTTACGCGTGGATTCTCACACCTTCCAATCTTGAGAAAATCCAGGCTATGTTCCAAGAAGACGAGAAGACTACGGCGGCTGCTGCGGCAACTATTGAGGTTGTTAAAGAAGCAACGACTTCGGAGGTCGCAAGAGATTACATCGTGGCTCCTCTTAATGAAAACATCAAGCTTAAAGGAGAATGGTGGGGCATCTAGCCTTATCATCAAGTTCAGCAAGTCATCGTCTTTTCAGCCTTGACTTGAGGGGGAGCGTGAAGAATGAAGTGCCATGTGGTAGTTTGTCTGAGCGTTCAAGTGGGCGTTGGTTTTGGTCTTAGTTGGACTTGCTTTAGTTGCAAGTTTTGTTTTAGTTGGTATGTTTGTTTTTAGTAAGTTTTTTAGAAGATTTGATTTGTTAATTAGTATTTGGTCTTTCTAAAAATAGGACATTAGATTTGGTTTGTTTCCTATTTTAAGGATTGTGATATAATCTCTCTTCTATAAAAAAAAGAGCCTTTGTAATCCTTCATTTCTTTGAGTTATGCAATAATATTTCCAACATTTCCCAACTTCTCTCCTCTCTCTTCCTAATAACCGTTGGCCACCCCCTCTCTCTCTTCCTCAGCTGCTGGCTATCTTACTCTCTCTCTCTAGTCCAACATGGAACAATCCCCTCATGGACTATTTTTGCCACGCCAAGGAGCCTCCACACCTTAGGATTGTGCTAAACTCAACAATTCCTATAGACTTCAAGGCACGACTATATGATAGAGTCAGAGGCAGTGGATAGTAGGCAGTATAGGTAGTTGGTTGGTAAGCTACTATACTTGACTATTATCAAGCCAGACACCTTACTTACAGTTGGCAAGCTTAGGTAGTTTATGGGTAGATCAACTAAGCACCATTTGGATGCTGCCATGATGGTGTTGAGGTGCTTGAAGGCACCAAGACAGGGGCTTTTATTTACCAGAGGGACGCCCATGACTGTAGTGGTCTACTTTGATGTCGACTATGCAGGTTGCCTAGATGACAGAAAATCCACCATAGGTTCCTATACGTATGTGGCTAGGAATCTAGTTGGAAAAGCAGGAAGCAGTTGGTAGTGTCCAGATCAAGTGTTGAGTATGAGTACAGGACAATGTCACAGACAGTTGCAGAGTTGATGTGGGTGCGATCCCTACAGATACACTTCATGTGCAAATTAATGGACTTGTGGAGATGTGATGTGATAACCAAGCTACTACATACATGGCAAATAACCTCATGTTTCATAAGTGTACTAAACATGTAGAGGTGGATTGCCATTATACACGAGACTGGATTCAGAGAGGATTTTTATATACCACACAAGTGCCCTTAGTTGATCAGATGACAGATTTCTTCACCAAGCCTTTGGCTCGTTCTTCATTTGATGTTTGATATTCCAAGCCGAGTATGATTGACATCTATGCTCCAGGTGGAGGGGGAGTGTTGAATCCCTTAGGTCATTTATTATTATATGAGTGGTGTGCTTATGTTCTTGTTTACCTTATTTTATTTTTATATGGGGTTGTATCGTAATTATTTCCACTTCTCTTTCTATATAGAGGTCGATTTCTGTGATGAATTGATTTGCTTATTTCTCCCATCTAATAGTCTTTAGTCTTCACTTGAACCATGAATAATAGTTTTGGGAGATCCCATGTCGTAGTAATTTGGGAGATGATCTCAAGCAATAAGTAAGAGATGATCTCAAGCAGATGATGGCTGTAGCCATTGTTTTAAAAGGTGCACCTCGAGGCATCCGAGGCACTAGGAAATTGCCCCGAGGCTATAGCCTTAGGGTTGCAACATGAGGCATATGCCTTAGTTGGTCAAGGCAGAGTCGAGGAGCTGAGGCGAAGGCGAGGCTATAGCCTCGATTGAAAGACCCTTTTAGATGGTTATGTGACTTGCATATGATCTTTTCCCAGGAATAAGTTCCCCTAAAGCCTTAATTTAAGCCATCTTCCAAAACCTAAAACTCATTGTCCAAAACCTTAAGGAGCCCATCGTTGTCCAAGCTCTTGAACCGTAGTTCCCACCTTGTTGGAGGTCTAACATAGGTTGCTAGAGGTTGCAGATGGGTCGCTAAAGGTCACAGAACCCTTTGCCACATTACTAAAGGTCTATTGCTGGCAACTTCAATGCTTGGTCTTCACATCTCCACATGATCTCACTATTAAGCTGTAAGTTTAGGTTTTGTTTAAATTTTATTTAGGTTTTTTTTTTTGTTATTTTATTATATATGTTACTTGGCTATGGTAATATGTTCCTTTATTATTTATGTTATTTATAGATTTTGTTTAGATTTCATTTAGGTTTTTTAGGTTATGTTTGTTAATGATGAGTTATTTAATAGTATGAGAGTGATGGAGGTACCATATATTTATTATATTTTCTAGGATGTCAATGATATTATATGTTTATCAATGGTTTGGTTTAGGTTTCATTTAGGTTTTTTATGCTTGTGAATGATGACTTATGAGCCATAAGATTAGTTATTAGATTCATTACTTATGATTTGGGACATGACAATTTGATTTTTTTATAGATAATAGAGAGAGTCAATATAATTTATTATGTTTATTTAGCGAGAGTCAATAGATAATGGGTATAGATAATTCTCATCATATGAACTTTCAACTTATTTGAGAGTTTTGATAAATTTAATTTTTAATTTGTATAATGTTTGGAGGTTTACTTTTTATTTAAATGTCATCTTTTGCCTAGTTTTACTCTTTAAATATTGTGATAGAGAAAAATGGCATGGGTGTGTTTTTTACTTTTTTTTTTCATTATTAGTACCTAACAAATATATATTTATATTATATTTTCTTATTTTCCATTCAAAACCTGAGGCTTATGTCCCGATCGCCTCGAGGCTTATGCCTTACCTTAATGAAGGCAAACCGCCTTAGTACCACCTCACGTTGTGTTAAACCTTGGCTGTAGCAGAGTAATAGTTGTAGTAGAGTAGAGATGATTCCATGCACATGGTGGTTGCTTCGCATTGACCATGGCTCACTGATGCAAAATTTGCACGGTTTTCTAAATGTAGGCTTTTGTAGTCGTTGCAACATGCCAATCCGATCAGGTTTTAAATTCATATTCTTAGATAGGATGCGTATCTAAGGTCGTCTAAGGAGGCCAATTTTTTAGTCAGATAGATGGTTCTCTCTCTCGCTTACTCAAATTTGCACTTCGTTTTGTATTTTGGGTTTTGTGGATTTTTAGGGTTTTTCAATAATCGGGATACGAAAAGCTATTTAACTACACCTAAATGAATGAAATAAAATCTACATTCCTAAGCTCACCCTAGGCAAGTGTGCTTAGGATAATTAAGATAGAGTGTGTGCACAAAAAGTAGTAAATATGCTACTTGAAATAAAAGCACAAGGATGAAGAAAGACACTTTGCAATTAAAGAAGAGTGATTATTTACAAAGTACCTAGGGAGCTTAATTAAGTAGAGGTTCTTCTTAATTAATCCCTATGTAGATGAAGGCTTCTACTAACAAAAATTAAATAGCAACAAGGTAGAAGAATAGAAAATCTCCTGAATGGTTGAGGTAGCTTTCGCTCCAAGAATGGCAGCTCCCAGTCTTAAAGAAAGCTTCCTCCTTGTTCCTTGAACTTACTCCCCGCTAGGGTGGACGTCTACCACCCTTCCTCTTGCCTGGCTGTCCTCCCTGGATGATGAGCTCCTTGGCGTGCGACCAAGGAAGAGGATAGGAGAAGGTAAACACCAAAGGGACAAGGTAGGTGTTCTCTTTGATCACCTCTCTTCTCTTCCTTGGACGACCACTATTGGTAGAATTATGGGAGGAATTGGTGTATCCAAGTATGGGTTAGAATGGTAGGATGGGGGGTCTTTTTATAGGCTTGGAGTGGGTTGTGGTTGGAGGGTAGAATGGCCTTTTTTGGTGGTCGGTTAAGGGGTGAAGAGGCACTTAGGGATGGCGCCAAAATATGGCTTCTAGAAGGTGTTGAGTTGGCGTGGAGATGAAGGGCTTGGATGATGTGTAGGAGGGGATATAGGGCTAGGATTTAGTGGCTATCTTGGCGCCAAGAAGGGGTGGGAAAATGGTGGTGGTGTGGCTTTTGCTAGTGCCAAGGAAGAGGAGGAATTAAGGGGTGCATGGCACCCTTTGGTGGATGTCCACCATGAAGGGGTGCATGCATGTTTGGCGCCAGGGAGGATGGTTTCTAGAAGGTGAAAGTTGGCACCTAAATTGTGGTTATGGGGGTAGTGTGGACGACCAAGAGGATGGTGGTTAAGGAGTCATCTTGGTGCCATGGTGAAGGGGTGCATTGGAGGACAAATTAGCGCCAAGTGAAGGGATGCTATGGATGGTGGTTTTGGTGCCAATTGAAGGGATGTATAGGGGGGTCTTCTTGGCATGGATAGGTGGTGGTTTCTAGGCTATGGTGGACGGCCCTTAGGTTTAGAGGGAGTAGGGTAGAAGCTGGAGTAGTGGAGTAGCCAGCTAAGCTATCTAGTAGCTTAGCTAAGTAGAGGATGGGCTGGAAGGAGCTTTTCCCAAGCTAACTTGAGCTACCCTGGAGCTTAATGAAGTTGAAGAGTTGCTTGAGAGCTCAACAACTAGCTTAGCTAGTTGAGGTGCTAAGCAGAGTTGAGTAGAGCTGACTTGAGCTAGCCACATCCCTCCTGGAGCTGAGATGAGCTGGCTGAAGTTGAATGATGACTCTTCAGCTGGTTTAACTTAGCTAGTTTATGACTAGTAGCTAAGCTAAAGTAGAAATGAGCTACCATGAGTTGGGATGAGCTGGAATCGAGCTAACTCTAGCTGAGTTGAGCTGAGATTGAACTACTGGAGCTTTTGTCTTCTCTCTTATTCCTTGTGCCTTTCGTATTTCCAGGATTTCAATGATTTTCAAAACATTCATCCTTGGCAATTAAATGGCAACTACATAAGATAATGTAAAATAAATGCTAATGCATGCTCTAAACCCTAAATGCAAATGCATGCTAAATGCAATGAGATAATGCAATGCCCTAAGAATTATATGCAAATGGATATTAAGGATGATGATAAACTGATGTTTATCACTTACGCATAGGAAGAGATCCTTACATAGAGATTAGTGTGAGAGAAACTTGAGTTTCCTCGATCAAAAAAGCCAATCACGCATAGGATTGGCCTACGCACAAGGTATAGTGTGGAATTTAATCTACATATAGGGAGAGAGAGGGTTGCATAACTCTCTTTTTCTTCATGTGCCGGTGTTGGAGAACTAAGGTCTTGCCTTGGTCAGGCCCATCCCTCAAATTACGTGTGGAGTTCATGTAATGAAGAGATCACATGATCTTTTAGGCACATTGTTAGAGGCAAAATGGTGTGGCTAAGAGGAAGCATTGTCATTTTTTGGATGTTGCACACTTGCTTTATTCGGGTGACGCTATTTTGACTGCATGTTTTTTTTATTAATAGGATGCCAAGCTTTGTTATCTATGAGTAGATTCCTTGGCAATTGTTATACCCTGATAGAGAGCTATTTCATGTTACTACTAGAGTTTTTGGGTGCGTAGCCTTTGTACATGACTTTACTCCTTGCAGGGATAAATTGGTACCATAGACGGTGAAGTATGTTTTTCTGGGATGCTCTCGGACTCAAAAAGGGTAGTGTTGCTTTGATCCTATTTTTGCACACCACTTTGTTCCTGTAGATGTTATCTTTCATAAGTCTATTCTTTTTTTTTCTACTTCAGGCTGTGAGCTTTCTCCTAAGATTGTTGTGGCCCCTATGCTTGTTCCACCTGTGCCTTTTGAGGAGATGCCTATTACTGAGTCTCTACCCACTACTACTACTATTGCTCCATAATGACCTATTGTCACATACAAGTGTCATACTACTCTACAGATATCCCCCCCCTCACCACCACCGTTCCCTCCTGTGCAAGTAAGCACCGATAATTTATCCATTCACAATATTGTGCTTAGTGGTGATCCTATAGGTTCAACGGTTCCAACGTTTACTTTAGAGCCTCTACAGGAGGCCTTGCCAGAGGATCTTGACCTTCCGATTACTGTTTGAAAGGCCCTTCGTAGTTTTGGTAGATATTATTCCGTTGGCAGTCTACCTACGGATGGATTGAGATCTGCTTTTGGGAGTTTCTGCCACACCCTTGCTACTACCTTCTTCCAGCCACTTTATCGGTAAGCCATGCTCGATCCAAAGCATGGAGGATGAGATGGTTGCTCTGCGATCACGTGGTACTTGGGAGCTTACTGCACTACTAGAGGGAGCCATTGTTGTTGAGTCTTGGTGGGTGTTTGCCTTGAAGTACAACCCAGATAGGTCCATTGTCAGATATAAGGCTCAACTTGTGGCTAAAGGGTTCACTCAGACATATGGAGTGGACTTCTTTGATACTCTCTCTAGTTTCTTGTCTCTCCACAGTTCAGATTCTAGTTTCAATTGCAGTGTAATATGGTTGGAAATTTCACCAGTTAGACGTAAAAAATGCCTTCTTGTATGACGATTTGCAGGAGGAGATATATATGCAGCAGCCGGTTACGAGATTTAGGGGAAGTGTGTGTAGGTTGAAGAAGGCCAGCTATGACCTCAAGCAGGGTCCCAAAACATGGGTTCCAAAAGCTATCACATGTTGTGGAGTTTGTGGGATTCCAGAGATCGTTAGCTGATCATTCTCTTTTTGTCAGCAAGACAAGGAAATGGGTACTGTTACTCCTGATTTGTGTTGGTTATTTGATAGTCATAGGAGATGACATCGCAGGTGTCATAGAGATCAAGCAGTGCTTAGCAAAGTGGTTTGTCATGAAGGATTTGGGTCTCTTGAGATACTTCATTGGGATAGATGTCGCTCACAGTAGGAGAGGCATTGTCCTGTCCCAAAGAAAGTATGAATTTGATGTATTGTGGGAGATTAATATGCTACGTGTCAAACTAGCAAATATTCTTATGGACTTTAAGGCACGACTATATAATAGTTAGTCAAAGGTAGTGGATAGCAGATTGTACAGGCAGTTGGTTGGCAAGCTACTATACTTGACTATTATCAAGCCAGGCATTTCACTTGCAGTTGGCAAGCTTAGCCAGTTTATGGATAGACCAACGAAGCACCATTGGGATGCTGCCATTATGGTGCTAAGGTACTTGAAGAAAGCACCAAGATAAGGGCATTTGTTTACCAGAGGGACATTCATGACTGTAGTGGCCTAATTTGATGTCGACTATGTAGGCTTCCTAGATGACAAAATCCACTACAAGGTTTTGTATGTATGTGGTTGGGAATTTAGTTACTTAGAAAAGTAAGAAGCAGGCAGTAGTGTCCAGATCGAGTGCTGATTTTGAGTACAGGGAGATGGTACAAATAGCTACAAAGTTGATGTGGGTGTAATCCCTACTGATAGACTTATATGTGTAGATTGATGGGCTTATGGAGATGCAATGTGATAACTAACCTGCTATATACATCACAAACAACCCTTTGTTTCCTGAGCACATCAAACATGTGAAGGTGGATTGCCATTATACACGAGACCTGATTTAGAGAGGATTTCTATATACCACACAAGTGCCCTTGGATGATTAGACGATGGATATCTTCACCAAGCCTTTGGCTCATTCTTCATTTGATGTTTACTGTTTCAAGCTGAGCATGATTGACATCTATGCTTCAGGTTGAGGGGGAAGTGTTGAATCCCTTCGGTCATTTATTATTATATGAGTGGTGTGCTTATGTTCCTGTTTACCTTTTTTTATTTTTATATGGGGTTGTGTTATAATTGTTCCCACTTCTCTCCCTACAGAGAGGTAGGATTTTTGTGATGAATTAATCTACTTATTTCTCCCAACTAACGGTCTTTAGTCTTCACTTGAACCATGAACAATAGTTTTGGAAGATGATCCCAAGTATTAGTAATCTGGGAGATGATCCCAAGCAGGAAGTGAGAGACGATCCCAAGTAGATGGTGGCTGTAGTAGAGTAGCAGTCGTAGTAGAATAGGAGACTTCCATGCACATGGTGGCTACTCTGCATTGAGCATGGCTCATGCATAGGAAGAGATCCTTACGTAGAGATTGGTGTGGAAGAAACCTGAGTTTCCTCGATCGAAAAATACCAATAGCATGTGGGATTGGCCTATGCACAAGGTATAGTGTGGACTTTAATCTACGCATAAGGAGAGAGGGTCACACAACTCTTTTTTCTTCACACATTGATGCTAAAGAACTAAGGTCTTGCCTTGGTTGCACACTCGCTTTGATACCACCTTAAAGAGTAGAATACGTGGAGTCTATTTTATTATTAGAGAAGTCAAATAATGTAGGGGGTATTGCTTTTTTATATATAGAGATCCAATCCTAAAACAAATTAGGAAAACAAATCTTTAACAATTGCTGGAAATTTTCCCAAGTGACTTTGCCAACAATCTCACGTTGTGACCCCTTGTGTGAGTTGGCATGAACTCTAATAATCTTTATTGATTTGGAGTAAGGCCTATGAGTCTATTCTAAGAGATCTTGTGAAGAATTTTGATGAAGAGACATATTGGTTCTATATATTGTCATAAAAGATATATACTATTAATTTGCAACTTGTGTAAGGATTAAGGATAAATTGATGGACTAATTTGATATTGCCATTGGTATACATTAAGGATCAACTTTAAGTCATTACCCTTTTACCTTGGTCAAAGATGAGTTGATGAAGTATATTCAAGCTAAGGTGCCATGGCATTTGTTTTTTGTTGACGACATTGTGTTAGTTAATGAGACGAGATGGAGTGCGCAAAAAATTTAAGCTTAGGAGAAAATCCTTGGAAGTTAAAGGTTTGCACCTAAGTAGGATAAATACTGAGGATATGAAATGTAAGTTTAGTGATAGAAGGAACAATGACGAGACGGATGTAAAAATTGGAGAAGAGTGTATATCGAAAAAAGATGTTTTTAAATATATAGGATCAAGCTGATAGTGAAATTGGTGGAGATGTTATAATAGAATTAATATGGGTGGTTAAGATAGAGAGGAGTATCTAGTGTTTTATGTGGTAAGAGGGTTTCTTTGAAAGTTAAAGGAAATACTATTGAGTATCCGTAAGACCTACTATCTTGTATGGTTCTGGATGTTGGACCATCAACTATAGGCATGCACAGAAAATATTTATGGTAGAAATGAAGATGTTAAGATGAATGTATGGTCATATAAGGAAGAATCGTATTTCAAATAAGATTATTCGAGAAAAGATTGGAGGTGATACCGATAGAAGATAAAATAAGAGACGTCTAAGTTGGTTTGGATATTTGTATAGAAGAGTACTAATGTGAGGAGTTAGGGTTGAGGAAGGTTAGAGAAGTGTTGGAAGGAAACTATTAAATATGACTCCAATTACTTAAATTTAAACTTTAAAATGACTCAAAATAGATCTAAGTGGAGGTAAAGAATCCTTGTAATTGACCCTACTTAGTGTAAGAGAAGACTTGGTTACTGTTTATCTTATGAAAACAAGCTCATAATACTGTTTGCAAGTGCAATGGTGGTAATTGTCATCCAGTTTCCTGGTTGCAATCTTGTCAATCGACTTGAAATTTTTTCTTTGTACATTTGTTGGAATTATCCTTTCAATCTTGTTAACTTCTGGAATCTTTTAGATTGAAACTTGAATTTTGTGCTGTTATCAGATAATCTTGCTTTGATTTGGATTTTTTTTTGTTTTTTTTTGTTCTTAAATTGCTTTGATTTAGAAATTTGTTTACTGATACAAATCATCTGACGAAATTTTAGCTTTTCACAGCAGCAGTGAAGGAGATCAGGCTAAGATGAGTGACTGCTTACGTGCATGAAGATAGCTATAGCTCCCGACCAGAAGGGCTTCTATGGTTCTTTTGTCAATTTCGTTTAAGTTATCAATTGATGTCCTCAACAGCCTTTTTGAACATCAGTTAGGTGGGCGGAGGTTGGATTCGGTGATCGTTTGTTTCATCATATGTGAAGCTCTGACTGTCCCATCTTCGAGTAGCATGTTGCCTCTAGTTCATCAAGCGAAGGAGCAAGTCTTCTCCTTTGCAGTTTTTCATTAGAAGAGGAAGGCTTTCCTTCCTTTTGATTTATGCCAGAATAACTCTTGTAGATATTGTTCAACTTTTTTTTGGAAGAACTTTGACAACAAAGAATGGTTCATTTGCTATTAATCTTTGCATGTAATTCGATAAGCTGAAAATGCTTGTAGACATTGTAGAAAGTTGAAAATGCTCACAGAAAAATGATTGGTGTTAGTTACGTTGCAGACTACTTTGTTGGAGAGAAAAAGGTTTTAAGTAATCCATTACATTGTTCCAAAATGGAAGTCATCTGCCAATATTTATCCCATTCATGCCAGGTTAGCTGCTCGGGCGTTGGATTGTTGGGCTGTGTGGCCTTCGCTTGGAAAAGCCGAGATAAGTCCCGAATTCAGTACACAGAATCTTCCTCCAATTTTCTCGTAAATTATTATGAAAATGGCGTGACGTGCACTCAGAGCTATGACAAGGGGAAGAAGCTAAAAAGAAGGTAGGCTAATTCTTATTTGTAATGTTGCTTTTACTTTTTGGTGGTGTCTCTGCACAGAAAACAAAAGGAAAGTGGTTTTGGGATTCAAACGAAAAGTAGAGGGAATTGAATTTCCTTTGGTCAAATTTTTGGGTTTGTATGTATTTAAGAAATGGAGGGAAAATAAGAAGTGTTTTGTGCTACATTAGAGATTAAATAAAAATAAAAATAATGTGTTTGTGCTTCCAATGATAACTAAGGGAAATTGGATATAATAAAAAGAAAATAAGAAGATTTAACATAATAAAAATTCACTAGTGCAGAAATGCTTTCTGTAGGTATAAATTGAATTTTTAAGGGATGGGGAGGGAAAACTCTTGGTAAGGACACTTTTTATACAAGGGAAAGTATAGAATCTTGAGGGAAGTTTTATTAAGTGCACTGGTGCTAGGATTTTAACGGACAAGTTTTGATCAAAATCCCTCTTCATTACTTTCCATGCTTTTCCTAATGCACAAACTCCCTTTTAGTCCCTTTTGTGTTCTTGTGAAGATTAAGATCAAGAATAAAATTTTCATTTCAATATATTAATGATAAAGTCAAGGAAGGTTTTCTTAGGGTGCATTTGGTGGTGAGGTTTAGGAAGTTTTTTTCCAACCTAAGGTATTTGTTAAGATTTTCTTTATTAGTTCAACAAAAATTCTTGTACAATTATTTTTAATTATTTTAATCAATTGTAATAACCTTTATTCTCGTTTTTACTATTAAATAAATATTCAGTGCATTCTCTATTCTTACTTTTAATATTAAATAAATATCCATTAATATTCTTCACTCTCATTTATATTATTAATATCACATCATTAACCCAATCATTTCATCCCCTACTAAACTCTTTTCTTAATCCACCACTCAAACAAATATCCATCTACACTTTACTTTAATCTATCTCTACGGTATTTTATACCCCTTCCAAACGGATCGTTAGGAGTTGAAATTTAAAGATTGACCGCTTATGTATTATCAGCTTTATAAGTTTTGGGGTTTCTGTAATTCAACCTTTTCCCCTTGAACGGTTGGGTAGCTGATATGAGGAGCTTATTGGAGTTGTAATTAACATATAGATATGAAAAACCTTCAAGTCTTCAGTGAATTACCTAGAAATCTCCTATCTATTTAGAAGTTTAGTGGAATAAGCAAATGAATAAGAGACAACAAGTATAGTCAAAATTTCCACCTTAACTTCTCAGATAAATGAAGGAAACGGGTTAGTACCGGAAAAGTGCAATCATTTCTCTCCCTTCTCTTCTAAAATCTTAATTATTTGCTAGGTATGAATTATAAACTTGAGTTCGAAGTATTTTAATAGTGAGAGAATAATCATCACCTTAAACATTAAATATCCAATCATCAAATACGAACAAGAAAAATGATAAGAATGCCCAAAGATTCAATTTCAGAATATCAAACTTTCATTCTATGTCATCATCAGATCATGCTAATTAAATAATCAAATTGTTGATCACATACCATTATCTTGGGACATACATTACATTTAACATGACAGATCAATTAACACAAATCACATAAATGTCATCTTAGAATAGGTGAGAGAGAACTACTTGAGCAGTAATCCTCGTAGCCTGGACGAAATCCACAAACTCACTCTTTACGTCTTCAATTCTTTTCTTCACCCCAAAAAGTCACCCACATAATGCCTTGCACCCCAATTTATAACCTTCTAAGCTGGCGAAATCTCATCCTAGAAGCTTCTCCCCTTCTGGAGGCTTCCATCCACGTGGCTCAATTACCCTTCACCATGTGCACCTCTTTAACTTAGTCAATGCTAATGTGTTCTTGCTGGCTTGTCGAGGCCATTGTAATGATTCTTCCTCATATCATGTTCAAATATACTATAACTAACATGTGGCATTATTTGTAATTTTTTTTTACCTTAAAGGTCATTTATTTAGCCTTGATGGCTTTATTTGCGTGCTCTTGTCCCTTATTTGATACTCAAATTTTTTTAGGCTAAGTAGCCTTTCTAATAATTTAGCCCCTCCTTCTATATGGAAGGGCTTTATCAAGACTTGATCCTTTCTTCTCTTACAAGATGTTGGCCCATTTATTATAGTTAGGTTATTTGACTTCTGGGTGGAGTCATTGATAAGTCCACTTTCGTATATTATTATTTGACCTAAGTACTCTTTAATTAGTTGATCTTAATTATTAAGTAGGAGTTAAATGGACTTCACCTTAGTAGGAGTTAAATGGCAGTTACCTTAATCTGCATATAATTTTATGCATTAATTTTGCATTTAATATGGTCAGTTTGTTGAATGCAGGCTACGTGCAAGGGTTAGACGTCCATTTTGCTTATATAAGACGTCTAGAGCTTAGATCAGACGTCTGGAAGCTACCATTGTAGACCCCCTGAAGTCTATTTTTTAAGATGTCTGATGACTAATGGACATAACTTATCCTTGTGTTCCAACCACTCGCAATCTTCGCAAGTGGTTGCAGAATTCAGCCGCAGAGACTTTAAAAAGAGAGCGGGCCATCTGAAGAGGAGATCATCTTCACCCCGTGATGAGATCTCCTTCCTCCTCCACCGTGGACACTGCACGCACCGTGGACCTTGCGAGCACCGTGACTTAGGCGTGCTACACCTCTGCTCTTTCTCCCTCTCGCCGGTTGCATGGTGACAACATGCAGCCACAACACCACCGCACATAACCCCCCTCAGCCATCCATCTTCTCCTTCCTCTTTGTTTTCTTCTTCACCTTCTCCACCATTGTTCCCTTGCGCACCCTTGTACGCGCACCATCGCGCCACCATCCTTGTGCGTGCGCAACGCCACCACAACAACCATCACACCACAATCTTGCACGTGCTGCACACGCCACCACAGCAGCCAAACCCACCCCCGCCCCTGCTTCTTCTTCGTCTTCTTCCTCTTCTTCCTTTCCACGTACCCTCTGCAACTCTTCACGCAAGAAGAACCCAAAGCTTGCAGCCACCTCCTCGCCAGCTGGCCATCTCTGGCCACTCGTTCTCCATGACAACATGACCGAGGATCTCCACGCAGCACGCCAACCCCTTCCATGCCTCCACGCGAGCCACAGCAATCCACGCGCATGCATGCACAACCCGCCGCCGACGAGATTCTCCTCCGCCCACCTCCGTCGACGCCACGACCACCATTGCGAAGCCAACGCGCTAGCCGACCTTCCCCCAGAGCCTCGCCAGCCACCGTTCTTCTCCCCGTGCGTAAAGAGGAGAAAGGCAAAAACCTCTGTTTTCCTCCCAATTAAAATTTACGAATCTTGCCATTGCCACTTTACTATTACTTTATTTAATTAATTAATATATTGAAAGGAAATTGCATGAATATCCCTCTATTTTTGATTAATTACTTATGGCTACTCATGAATGATATTAAATATGGGATATTAGATATAGTGAACATGCTCTGTCTTGCAGGAAATTAATATTTACGAGGTTACCTATATCAAGATCACTATTTTACCTGGTATTATATTGTGGTGATTTTGTACGTGCACACTTACATTATTGATTAATTGTTTAGATTGAATACTTATGTTGAAAATAAGTTGCATCAGTTAGTAAGCGCACCCATTGATATTTCCAAATAAATGAGACACCACTCACGAATTTAATAGGCTAATTCCTCCATATGGAGATGACCTAATTATTTTTGTGGTTAGATTTTGAATAATTAAATGTTTTGAAAAGTGATTTTTTTACCACGCACGAACTATAGCTACACGTCATTTTATGTTAAAGCTTTTATCGAAAACGAAGATCGCTCTTTCAAATGGTGCCGTTGTCAGGGAGGAAACACGCCTATTAATTTTTTTGAAAAATTTATATTATTTTTATGTTATTTTGAAAGCTTTTATGAATTATTAACATTGGTTCTCTTTGTGTGTACGAATCGAGAGATGAACACGACGGGCGCACACGACGGAGACGATATTTTTGGTGGACCTTGACGCCACTTGAAGGCCAGCAACGGGTGCTTGTGGGTTGTGATCTCACACACGTGAGGCGTACGGAGGAGCTTTTCTTGATTTAGTCATTAGATCTTAGTTTAGATTTAGGCTAGATAGACATTAGACATTTAATTTCTATATTTTGGATCCTTGTTGGGCATTTTTGGGAACGTGTACCCAGTGCTTTTTATTTCTTATTGCTCTTGTATGCGGGAGCATCTTTTCGAGAGCATGTTCCCATTTTATTTAGATTATAGGTTTATTTGAATTATTTGAACTGCATGTTAGTTAGTTAGTTAGTTAGATCAAGTTTATTTACTTATTAAATAAATAAATAAATAAATAAATATTCGAATTGCCTGCTACATATCAATAAGGCAACCATCTAGGATTAAATGAGCAGCATCTAGCTTATATTTCTGCATCACATACATCCTCGCACGAAGAAAGCTGGAGTAAGGTACGTCTTCTCTTAAGCATCAATTACCTGTCATGCATCTACATTGGACTTAAATTTAAGACCACTAAAGTCTTTGAATTGAATTAATTTAGTGGTTACTTTAAAAATTGGGACTGCTAAGAGGTTGGATCTTAAAATATGTGACTTGAAATTGTGCGCAAAAGGATCTTGTTTGCGAGATTTCAAAATTCAAAACGCGAACGTGTGTTGCACACCTGAGACACTGTGCACATTACAGATAAGGTCACTAGATAAATTCTACCTCTCCTCTTTTGCACCACAAGGGAAGTTAGTCGGAAATCAACAAGCCTATCCACCAAGTTACTTCGGTTCCTCGTGCATGGACCCGATTCGAGACTTCCATCCCTTGCGAGTAGGTTGTAGGCACCAACGGTCAAATTGGCTTGTCCATCTTCTTCCTTATTCTCCTCCGTGCCTCGCCAGCCAAAGTAAGGGCTGTCTCCCCCTCTCTTCGCCGCCGTCTCTCTCAAGGAACATGCTTCTTCCACGGCACCGGCCATCACATCGGCGCTCTTATTCCTTCCCATTTGTCCATTAAATTAGGTCTTATCTCTTCCTTTTTCCCTCTACTTCACTTCCCCTCACTTACACTCACAAACAAACATCGTCTCAACCCTAACGCCTTCACCTTCCTCCGCTCCGGCAAAGCTCCGGCGACGCCTATCCGCCGCTCCACCACATGAATTGCGCCACTATCACCTCCATCAGCTCCGTCGTGGCCTATAGATCTAAAGCCCTAACCTTTCCAGACCTATTGCCCACTCCAACTCCTTACCGAACGAGCCCCTCACCGACCACCTTCTCCGCCTCCGTCCGGCCATCACGAAGCTCAAAACACCTCACCACCACCATCACTAACTTCCTCATCTCACGACGATCATCTTGCACTGGTTTAATCGGGTTGAGAGGCCATATTTTGACTTGCAGCTGTTTTTCGTAGTTTGCCATCACCGCCACCTTCTCCGACCAAATCCGCCCTCCTCCAACCTTGTTCTTCGTTGCTATTATTCCCAGGCACCACAGACCACCTTCAGGACCTTTCCCAGGTCCTCAATCGAAGACCACAAGAGCAGCAGCTACTTCAATTGAAGGCGTCATTAGTACTGCGCACACAAAGGAAGGAGGGTGACAATAGTCCCACCTCATGAAGGAAAGAAGAGGCAGCAGTGGATAAAAGAGATTTGTGCTCTGGATTGTTTGCCCAAGAACAATGGCGGGTCCGGTCCCCTGCTTCACGCGCTCTGCACCTCACGCCTCGCTCGTGCACACATGCACGCGGGTCTGGCCAAACTTGGTTAACCGGATCCTTATATCCGATTATCCTGGATTGAAAGAGAAAAGAGGAGAAACAGAGGAGGATTTGTGAAGAGAAAAAGAGAAGGGTTAGGGGGGTTTTGCTCTTCAGGGCAACCTCTCGACGCTTAGCCATGAGGCTTGAAAGAAGAGCTGAGAAGAACCAAGGCAGAAGAGGTTGAAGAAGAACAAAGAAAGAAGAGGAGGCTGAAGAAGAAGCATAGTGCCCTCAGCACTATAGAAAGGCTAACTTAAGACGTCTGACTTGGGTAAAGGCAGTTGATACTGTTGATATATTTGAGTACCTAAGTTTGAATGGTTGATTGCACTGTTGCATTATTTGAACTCAATACATATATGCTTAAATTGAATAATTGGTGATCTAAATCACCATTGTTTTTGCTTTGAGATTCTTTTTGCCATGGATAACTATTGTTAAACTCATGCTTTACATTGATTATCATTTCTGAGTAATTATTATTCATTTCTTGGTATTATTTGGCTTGAATCTTGTGCTCATTTACATTATATATTGAGATTAGCATGTGAATTCCTATTTGCTTCCACCGAACGACCTCGGACTTTCATTCGAGTTATAAATTTTATCTGTTGTTCGAGCTATTTTTGAGGATTTATTACTACAATGACACATCTTTCTAATACCTCGATCTAGCCCTGTCAACCTAACCTTAAAAGTTGGTTTTCAAAAAAGCACAAAAAACTGTTTGATTGTTTTACTTTTGAGGTTCCTTACAATGATATCCTAGACTCAAATAAAAAAGAAAATGACACACATTAGCAACCATCTGAACTTGATCCGAAAGAGAAGCTTTAATCTGAGATGGTTCTGAAATATTAGTATAGCAATAAACATAATTTTGGTATATCAAAACAGAGGTGCTTACATTTGGAATACTTAGGGGGGCATAGTGCCAAAATTTCATGAATCTTAAAGCTTCATTATTGGTGTGATGAAACCAATAATGATTTTGATAGGTTTCCTATTTGAAGGATAAATCAATTGTAATTTAAAGAGTTAAATTGCACTTGATTTGATGATTAATTACACCTAATTTAATTAGGTTGAAAATCTATGTGTTGGATAGTAATTAATTTAAGTTATCTTGCAAAACTCAAGCAGGATTTGATCTTCACCCTTTGATGGGGATCTAAGGGTTGCAATCAAAATAGAATTAGGGTTGTAATTCTTATAAATATCTCTCAAGTGCAAACCCTACCTCCAAGATTTTCACAATTCCCATCAAATCATGAGAGCCATAAATGCCAAAGCGAAGAAGGGAATTGTTCCCCTTGAAGGCAAACAACCAATTGCCTTGTTGGACGTCCAACTCAGGTGTAGGCATATGTCCTATTTGGAAATTAGATGTACAATTACTCAAGGCTCTTTGCGATAGTATTCATGCCTTCACTAGCTAGTCAACCAACACATCTTGTTTATCGTCCGGTTAGTACAAGGTCATGATTTTGCGATCCTTTTGGAGGCGTTCTTGTCGTGTGTTTTAGGTTATGAGGCGAGGGCTGCCACGGATTCACAAAGGGTTCATAGATTATGTCTGAGATTGGATCTTCTTGATGTATACACATCTATTTAGGTTAAAATACTTATTTATGCATGTTCCCAAGCCTAGGATGCTCCTCTAGAGTAGAAAGTAAATAATTTTCCCCACAATCTCACCCCCTATGTGGAGCATCTCGTGGCCATCTTTTCACCACATTTGGGAAGTAGATCCTCGCCGTGATGTTGTCCTACCCCGCCCTCCTTTCAGCTCTGTTCTTTTATGTCCATCTTCTCACCACCTTTGTCCAAGCATCGTCAAAGTGAGTCGTACTCCAAGCAGCCGTCGAGGGAGATTTCCTCATCTCATACTATTTTTTTATCACTTTCTAGTGTAGTTTTATATTTTGAGATTAGTTGTAATAGACATTGCTCCGTTTTGTGAAATAATCATTCTCTCTATCTCTCTCTTTCTTTGTATTATTCTCTCTGTCTTCTATTATTTATTCTTTAAGTAGAATAGCTCGTGTAGATTAATTTCAACTAGCTACTCTGCTTACAAAAATAAATTCAAACGTGACTTTTAAATCAAATGTTCTCCTCCCCATGTTCAACCTGGGACTCACCTTGAGTTTTGGTTATAAATATTATCTGATTAGCGAATTTTTCGTAACTACGATGATGGTTTTTCAAACTCATTTTTTCTCACATAAAATCTTGCTCATCATTTTGGTGTCATTGCCACGGAGCCAACACTCTTTAGTTTTTCCCACATTTTTCGCCTTACCTAACTTTTATCTCACTTTTGCTTCGATCTTGTTGTGATTGCAGGTACTCTTCCGAGGTGGGCCAGAGTGGTTAGATTAGAAAGAAGTGTTGATGAAGGTTCTGTAAGTATATCCTCACCACCCACCCACTATATTTCGTTCCATCTTATAAATAACTCAAACCTAAATCAACGTAAGAGTTCGCATAAACCTTAGGCTAGAGATAGGTTGTTTGTTTGCCACCTCACTCCACCTCACCCCTACATACTTAGAAAAAAAAAAATTTTGATCCGACTTGTGGGATTAAGGTAAAAGTGACACACCTTAAACACCCATAAATTCTCATATTAAGGTACACAATCACTTTGATTCTACCACTTAATCGGGATCTGACCTATGGACCGATACACTTTAACTCAATACACATAAGTGAGTAGAAATCTAAATAGGGTAAACATTCCTTGTGTGCCTTAATCAAGTGGTGCAACAAGCCAATTGATTGAACTGTTTGGGCCGAACCACTAATATTAAAATTGATTCATTCAGTAGCTTGCTCTCTAGGGTTGATTTTTAGGGCTAGACTAGGCACTCCTCATTATTTCTAATTTGTAAAGGAAAATATATCATCATCGGTGCTTTCAAAACTTGGTGTGCCTCTTAAACATGATTGAATATACCAAAAGATTAAACCTTAAAAGCTACTAAACAAGGTTAAACTCTAAAAGACACATCATATAATAATCTTGTTTGAAAACCCAGGTTGTGCACGCACACACATATTCAACTGATCATTAAGGACATAACCTACCTAAAGGGCCCATCACATTTCAGGAGCACAATCATCCCAAGCCTAATAAAAACTGAGCAGACATTGACCTTAAGGATTAACTCGCTCTTTGGAACTCCAGCTGAGATTTTTTTTTGATTAATCTACTTCTACCAATCCATCTGATGTCTAACTAGGGGAGTAGTGTCAAACGACTGCTGTTGGGGAGGTATCAAAGGAACTGGAGGTGAAAGCCAAAGGAAGAACCTTCTCCCCAATCCCTCTCTTTAACTGGTTGGAATGACTGGATAAAAGTAGACTAAATCGTTTATAGTCTTAAGATGAATTTTAAGAGTCTATAAATCTTTAGGCTACCCCACCTAAGGACAAGTTTGAATTATTTGTATTATAAGGCTCATTTCTCTTCTCTATTTTCCTCCTGTTTTGCCACGTATCCTTCCACTTCTTATTCTCATTTCCACTCCTATCTCCTAACACATCTTATCCCTAATATGATGATTATTATCTCTACTCGACCTGTACTCAACCATCTACTAGTTGGGATAACCCGAATTGGTGATATAGTTCCGAACCTCCATGTCTACTGTGATTTCTATCCTTCTTATGCCCACACTGATTATAGATCTCATCAATCCTTTGATCAACCTTACCCGATCTACAATCATGAAGGATATGATGATTGTAACACCTACCCTCCCTAGGATTATACTAAATATAGGCCACCACCCCTTAAAGAACAACTCGAAATGACCTATTATCAGGGAGGGCCCCAAGAACCTCGATTCCTTGACTCCTCTGGATTAAACCCAAACCCACTCAACTTTGAACTAAACCATTCGGTTTAGGTGAACTAGGCCTAAGAAAGGGTGTTGGCCAACTTGAGGAACACCATACGATCATTGTAAACTTAGCCAACACCCTGCACAAAAGCATTGGAGCTTTTGATTCAGATGATTGATGAGTTGAATAGTTATTTATTAGATTGGCTCTAAGATGTTGAGGATAAGGGCCTAGGTGAGTTTTTACTTGGGAAATTGTCGAGACTGAGGATGAAGTTTATGGTTTCCCTAGTCCAATCTTGGGAAGATTCTTCGAATGAACCCCCTTCAGGAGAGCCAATGTCAGAACTTGCTTAGGCACCTGTAGGGGGGGACATTTTTACGATATCGAGGATGACCAGGTTGGTCTAGAACAATCCATTGAGGATGAACTGATTTTCTCACCCAAGATCCCTACACTAGGGAGTGAGGAAAAATGTCTCCATGGACTAGCAAATGAAAGATGATTTTGAGACATATATAAATGAGGATCAAGAATCTTTAGGTGAAGTCTCACTTGAGCTTACGGAAGATGATTTTAGTGAGACAAATGAGACAAAAGAATCTGATCAATCATTTCAGGGCCTTATAATTGAGGATTATGATCTGATTGGGGCTAACTGTTTAAATGGGCTATCAAGGGATTTTAAGTTGTTTCGTTGTAGCAAAGCCTCAATCATTCGAAAATAATTAAATTTATAACTCAGAATAAAAAAATAGAGTCCGAGGTCGAACATAGGGAGTAAATATGAAATTCACAACATTAATCTCATTTAGAATCAATGAGCATAATCAAATTAGATATGCAATGAATGAAATTGATCAGAATTAATATTCAATGTATCTCAAGGTTGCATGGATTAAAAAAGAAAAGAGAATCAAAACAATGGTAATTTGAATCACCACTAATCCTTTTTAATCAAACATGCACGCAATTACTCAATTATTCCAATCAGAATTCAATTGTAAACTATAGTACTTAAATAATGCAACAGTGCTCAAGACCAACTCAATCAGACGTCTTAAGTGTCACATGCAGAGGCTCTTAGAGAGCCTTCTTCTTCAAAGCCTTCTCTTTTCTTCTTCTCTCCTTCTTCTTTATGCCTTCTCATTTCTTCTTCACAAGCCTTCCCTTCTTTAGAAGCACGACCCTTCTTCGTCACAGCATAGGGGAACAACCTTCTCTTAGAGGCTAAGTGTTGCACAGAATCTTCTTTTTCTTCAGCACAAGGTAGAGGCACACGCAGCAAAACCCTTCCCCGCTCTCTCATAAATATTCCTCCTCCGCTCTCTCAAGACCCGGGGCATATTCGGATCATGTTCGGGTAAACGGATCAAGAGCATGGACCAGGGTCACCAGGCGTGGCAGGTGACCGAGGAGGGATCGTAGGTCGGGCTATGCAGGTGTGCGGGTGGTGTATGGGGACCTGACCCCCTGTGCTTGGGCGAAGGGGCCGTATCACAAAAACATTGTATGTGTGGTCACGTGCCTTTCACTCCATGATGTGAGACTAATGTCACTCCTTCTCACAGCAGCAGCAGGAGGAGATGCTTCCAATTGCAGGTGAAGTTGCGGGCGAGGTCTCCAATTGAGGGCCTAGAGGGATATCTAGAAGGGTTCAGAGAGGCCTGGAGGTAGTGGTTTGGTTGAAGACGGCTAGAGTACTGCATTTTTTGGGCGGATGAAACTGTGGCGACAATGAAGTATGACGAGTCCCTGAAACTCAAAGAACATCCTTACAGCCACATTAAAATACCTCAGTAGACTCGCCAAGTGTTGGCGAAGGTGGTGGCCATGTTTGTGTGGTGTGGGCGTGTGTGTAGTCGGCGTGCGAAGTCAGAGATGGAGGTGTTAAGGTGGGTTGGTGGTCGGAGTGTTTAGGTGGATGAAGGATGAAATTGGTAGAGGGCTTTTGAAGTGAGGAGTACAGTGATGCTTATGGAAGTCGTGGCGTGGTGAACAGTGCGGTGTAGCGAGCTCATGACCTCACCGGAGCTCGGTCGGAGAGGAAGAAGATGAAGGGGGAGAGGCATGGTCGTCGATCGAAGTGAAGGGAAAAGGAGATAGATAGAATCTATAGAGAAAGAGAGAGAGTGTGAACCTAATCTAAAGGATGACGGGGAAGAAGTTGGCGCCGGCTTTGATTTTCCAGGATCGGAGAAGGAGAATGCTCCAGTGGATGAACGGCGGTGAAGAAAGGGTTGGAGACGCCGGGGCTTTGGTTGGCCATCGTCGGAGGAAGATGAGGAAGATTGCTACGCTTTCAATTTGGTCGTTGGAGGTGCGGATGAGGGAGATCGAGAGGGCTGCCGGAGCGTAGGTCAGAGACGACCGTGGGAGGGGAGGAAGACGTTGTTCTGGCCATATACCTAGCTAAGGAGAAGCAGAAATGCATCCTAGGTCTTTTTATAGGCTTTAGAGGGTGTTTCTAAGCTTGGAAAGAAGCTTTCAAGCTCCTGCCAATTCACGCACATGGGATACCCACATCTTCCATGCATTCGCATGGGAGATTGGGGAGGAATCAAGATCCATGGCCGGGCTTATTTGGAAGGGGATTCCTCAAGGAATCTCTGGTTCAATTTTGGGACAGTTGGATTGAGAATCGAGTGAGAAATCCTCTCTCAAATCTCGACAGAGCTTGGTGTGTTCACACTAATGGTAGTAGGGAGCCATTTGCAAAGAACGATGAGAAACCTAGGGACCTGATTGCAAGGATTTCAAAAGCTAGGGGCATGTATGAGAGAGAAAGAGTCTGACTGGACCAAAATGCAAACTAGGTCAAGATGATCTTTGGTTGGAGCTAAATTTTGGTACAAACCTAATTTGGATCCAAGAGATCTGATGGTGAAGTCAAATTTGATTTTTAACCATGTTTGACTGGGTAATTTGCGTAGAAACCAAATTAGCGTAACTTTTTGTTTGAGACTCTGTTTAAGGTCAAAATGGGTTCCAATGGTCAAATCAAGGTACCAAACCTTATGAAATATTTTTTTATGAATTTTAGAAGGTTTAGATGGATTTTATTCTAACTAGAACCTCTGTTATTTAAGCAAGTTTGAAATTAAGGTTTTAGGTTATGAATCAGTTCTCGAAATGTGTAAAAATCCATTTTTGTCTACATAGACCCTCTTATTAGTCATTAATGCTCATTAGACCTCAGATTAAACCCTGGGAAATCCTGTGGTTATTCTATATTCATAATATGCTATTAAAACTGTAGATTTAACCCTGATTTAATGTATTCTTCTCAGAAAGGATATGCAGTGAATTACGACTCTCCGGTGATTATGTAGGAACATTTGTCTCTTGATTATGATTAATTAAAGCTAGTTATGGCTTATGATGAAATCATCATCACTATCTTGGAGGATCCAAATCCTGATTTATTGGATGATTCAATTAATAGCCCCATTCCTCAACCACACCCCATTGAGCATAATGATGATTCTATTCTAAAGATTACTAAACCCAAGTCAATTATGATTCATCCACACTTATTAGACTTGGATATTTTAGATGGGGTGTATAACAATCTACAGGTCCCGGAAACCCTGATTTTGGAGGGTAGAAATTTAGAAGTGAAAATTTGGGAAGTTAACTTCAAGGAAGACATGAGTATGGATATAACGGTTCCTTTTTGCCTCAAACCACCAACTTTTTACCAGGAACGTTACGATATTTTTGTGGATATGAAACCCAAGTACACAATAATAGACTATCTTTTTTAGCAGGCTGTTAACTGGATAAATGAGCCCATTGATTTAGACCTACTTATTGTTCGACATTTTGGGCTTGGTTTGCATACCACAAAGCTGCAAGCCCGGCCCTACAAGCACAATGATCTCTGGTTCTGGGTAATTTTCATTCAGAACTTGAGAACCACTCAACCCTAGGGCATGGGTCTGCATCATAACCTGGTCCACATCTGTGGACATTCTTTGCTAGCGGGTCAAAGGATTAATCTTTTTCTCCAGATCCTCACCTGCCATTTTGATTCTTGTATTTCTTCCCCTTGTTTGTCTATTGTGCCTAGTTGAAGGCAATAAATTTAACACTTGTGTATATTCTCTGTGGAGCTGACTGGATCTATCACGTTATTCAAGTGATATTCTATTTATTCCACCCTTTTTATGTTTTTATTTTTACAATGAGGACATTGCATTAGTTAGGCATGGGGGATGGATACTTAATCCTGAACTTATTTTGTTAGCTCCATAGAATTTCTTTTATTTAAAAAAAGAGAAAAAATAAAAAATCCATAAAGAAAAAAAATTAGAAAATTAGAAGAAGAGAACTTAGGCATTAGAAATTTATTAACTTTAGGAGACGATACTTTAGGGCCTGAATACTTAGACTCTTCAGGTCTTCGAACTTAATTAGCCCAGGTGTCCACTAAAATGTGGACTTGTTTCTTAAGTCCTCGCCACTCTAAGTTTATGTTAATTTGGTTGATAAATTAGGGTGATAAGTATGCGACTATCAACCCGCTCTCTAATTTGACTTATAGTTTAAGCATCTGCACACTATTTGCACTGACTTACTTTTCGGTGGTTCTAATGGAAATTAGGTAGCTAATGAACTTTCTAGGGTCGTATGGCTGGCAAGTTGTCGTGGGTTTGATACTCCATTGGCCGATTGTTCAGAGCCCAACCACATGACTTTTTTTTTACTGCTGCCTTTAGGTAAATCATAGACTAGGGAAGCCAATTACTCAGAAAAAGAAAAATAATACTCTAAAAGAAAAGAAAATAAAAGATAAAAATAAAAGAAGAAAAAAATAAATAAACTACACTTCACTGCACAAGTATGATTGGGAAGTTGCTGTGGGTTTGACACCCTATTGGCCGGTTGTCCAGAACCCAACTTACAAAATGCACGTTTAATTCCAAAACACTTAGGAAGAAGCGGGAAGTAGAATAAGTGTAACGACCCGGTTCCCGAGTCCCTACGAGACACGAGAACCGGACCGACTCGACTAATCCCAAGACCTAGTCGTCCAACGAGGAAGTAACCAAAAGACAGTAAAATAAACCACATTCAGCATGAATATAACTAACAGTAAGAAAGTACAGCAGTAAGGAAAGAAACTACTACAGTAGGTACCACCACAACAGTAAAACAGCATTTATCATATAACAAGAACTGCAGGTAAAGAAGGTACAGCGGAAACAAAAACTACTCACTAGAACAGAAACAAAAGAGGTACAAAAGGCTGTGGTAACTCTACTGGACCCTACTCGGCCCAGCGTCCTCTGCAGCCGCCGACCCTGGCTGCTCAACACCTAGTCCTGAAAAAGGTAACGAGTGTAACACGTCAGCAAAACGCTGAGTAGAGTGGCAAACTAACTAAAGGCAACAGTAGAGTGTACAGTAGCTGTTATGTTCTATTACTTCCTTTATTCACATCTTTCAATTTTTCTCACTATTTCATTTATTTCTCAGATCCTTTACTTGATCTCGAATGTCCTCGTGGGAACGATCTTGATTGCAGTCTTTTCCAAAAGTAGAAGTAGCACGTGGTGCTCTCCTGGCCGGGAGAGTCCCCCGTGGTGATCCTACCCTCAGTCAACCACCCCAAGGTCACTGACAGACGTAACGGTGACTACGGCACGCGCGATAAACGCACAGGTAGCTAGCCCGCACCGGCACGCGGTCAGTCGTTTCCGTTAACGGGTGCGCCCAAAGCACAGCACGGAACCAGGGCAGAGCCCTCTCAGTAACAGGGGTCCAACCCCTCCACAGTAACCAAACCGGGGCCTTGCCCCTCCACAGTCCGCGCACCCTCGCCTGACTACCCTGGTTTGCCCTAGTGGGCCTAACAAGTCGGTGAAGGAGGCAAGCAGAACCCCGGGGCCCGTGGGGTAGCTAGTACTCTCCTAACACTACTAGCTCTCCTCGGTACTACGTACACGAGGGCCAACAAGTCGGTACAGAGCGGCCAATCCTAACCCCGGGTCCCTGGGGCGGCTGGCCCCACTCTGCACTAAACAGGTACAGGTACTTCCCTTGGTACAGCGTACCCAAGAGACAGTACAAACTACATCTCAGTTCCATTCCTTTTTCTTTCCAGGAGTTCCACTCCTAATTCCCCGTAGGGTTCCAGCTCTTTATCTCAGAACATCATATGTTTCACTTTCCAGATTCACGTTCTCAAAATCCATGATCTCAAACATGTTTCTTTATTCATAACAGGCAGCTGTTAATTCAAATTACAGGCAGCTTTATATTCCTTTCCATTTTTCCAAGACTGCAGTATTATACATTCCACTAGTTTTTCCATCCTAAGATTCATGCCACATCCTAGGATCTAGCATACAACTAGTTTTCCAGCCCTAGGATTCATGCATCACCTAGGAGCTATCATTCCATATATTTCTCATTCCTAGGATTCATGCAATGTCCTAGATTCTAGTTATGGTTTCATACTTTAACAGATTTTATTAATAACTTAAGCCACTCTACCAGGTACAACGGGAGTAATGGGGGCGTGATCGGGAATCCCGCGTGCCTCCGCGACTCTCAAGACTGCAACTGAACAAGATCCTGTCACAAGGATCAAATACAAGGAGTGTCTCAAAACAGTGTATAGCTACTGTAGATGAGTAGAGGAATTAATTCTGAAGAGAACGCAACTCGAATCGCGGAAAACGGAGCCCGAACGGACCCTAAACGGGTCGAAAAAGACGATACTGTGCAAAATCAGACGTCTGGAACTCCTTCCAGACGTCTTAAAAAGTGGATCAGAGAATTACCTGTTCAGCGTGGTTTCCCAGACGTCCAGAAGTCTGCGGGGACGTCTGCCTAGAGCCCAGACGTCCGATGGTCCCTCCGGACGTCTGGAGGTCACTCCCGCCGTCTGGTACAACTTCCAGACGTCTGATTCGCAAAGGATGGCGAATCAGCGAACCTGCGCACAGCCAACCCCCCTCCCTCAGTACGGTCAGTCGACAAGAAGGAAGAAGAAAGCGGAAACTCACCTTTCAGACGTCTGTATGATCTTACAGACGTCGACCTTGCCGTCTGGATATCAACCCAGACGTCTGATTCTGGAAATTTTTCCAGAATCAGAACCCTGCTCGGCCTCCGCTCGCGACGCCGCCCGCGTCGCACCTCGCGCGTCTGCTGCTCAGCCCGCAGCAGGTCCCTCTCCGCGTCGCTCCGCACCCCCTGCGCCCTCCGCCAGCCGGCCAAGCCGCTCCGGCGAGCTCGCCCTCACGGCAGAGCTCCGCCCTCGCACGCCGCACCTCCGTGCTCACTGCGGCCGCCGCTGCCGCCCTCGCGTCCGCTCGCTCTCGCGCACAGGAAGGAGAAGGAGGAGACGGTGGAGACGGGAGGGGAGGCGCGCCCCTTTTAACGTCGCGCGGAGAGGAGAGAGAGAGGGCGGCAGGCCGCCTGCAGTCGTAGAGAAAAGAGGGAATATGCGGTCTGCGCGCTCAGGCGCGCAGGCGACTCGCGTGTGTCGAAAATAACGGATTTCCAGACGTCTTGAAACTATCCCAGACGTCTTATCAGACGTCTGGTTGTGATCCCAGACGTTTTGTCTGACGTCTGAGCCACCTCCCAGACGTCTTAAAATACGTCCGAGGCACACATTCGTTACAATAAGCCACGGAGATATACACTAGGTTCTCCCTTGTGTTGACCCCACAAAAATAAAAGTAGGGAGAAAGTTATTGTTCGAAAAGATAAACCTTTAGGCAGAATCTTTAAGGGTCACTTAGGGTTATAGAAATCTAAAGTCAATTCTAATTGCCGATTAATGAGTATCACTTTTAAAATAAGATACTTAGCACTTAGAGTTCTTTTTTAGTCTTGGGTGGGTTGGGTAGCCGTAGAAAGCTGCCTCGAAACTCTAAACTCAAAAATACAAAAAAAAAGAAAAGAAAAAGAAAAACAAGGATTTGCTTTTGTATGGAACAAGGCGAGGACTAGGGCGGTTTGCATTCTAGCAGACACCCGAGTGTTGTTGAGTCTTCGTAGTTAAGTCATGAGTATAAATTTCTTTTTGTTGATTAGCAACTTACGCCTAAGTAATCGGAACCTAATTCTGTCTTATACATAGCATTATGTTTTGCAGGGACTAACAAAGGATAGGCATGGGAGTATGATGTATACACATCTATTTAGGTTAAAATGCCTATTTATGAATGTTCCTAAGCTTATAGATGCATTCCATATTATAAATATTGCATAGCATGCATCATTCTGCATTTAGGATAACTTGTATAAATTATACATTAATTTGTGTATTATTGTGGCTAAGAGACAGGGCAATATATTTTAGAGCTTCAAATGAGGAATCCAACTATACGAATGGATCTGGATCGATGATCATAGCCCATCGACGTGAAAGCTGATCTGATCGGACATCTGTAGCATCCCCTACGAGCATCTGCAGTTAGATGGCAAGGATGGAGCCACATGGCGCCATTCTAGCCGCCCAAATCCACTCAGGCCCCTCCGCTCAACCCTACAAGCATCTCCATCACGCGATCTCAGTTGTTGGATCATGATCCAATGGCTGAGAGGGGCTTTCACCTGTGCTCCATCACAAGAGGGTGCCATCTCAAAAGATCTCGACCAAAGAATCTTCATCCAATGGTCGAGATCGAGCATTACAACCTTCACCAGGATGATAATATCACACCTTTGCCACAACAGTAACACAGGCACCTCTTAAAGAAGAGGTGCAAGTTCGAGTGGTGATCTGCCACACCCTCAGCAACACCCGCAGAAATTGGATCGCTCGATCACAATCGAGTGGTCAGGATTGAGCTGCATCATTTGGGCGCAGGTAAAAATGATATGAGGAGCATGTATCTGCATTGGCTCGATACACATGATCATACGCGCCACCAGGGAGCGATCTGAAGGTGCGACTCATGTGCAATCTCCACCCTCCATCTTTGATCGAATGGCTAATGCTCTCCCAGCATGTGACAGTTGTAGCCTTCAGCGAAGACAGTGGGTGGGTCTTCAGCAATGTTTTAAATGTCGTTGTTGACTCGTACCATTTTTAGCCACCTTTCCTCCACTATAAAAAGCCTTTACCCCCCTCCATTCATCTTCATCCGTTCCTACTCTCTCCACACCTCCTCTAAAGCTCAAAGGAGCTTGTCCCAAGCCCAGGATTCTCTTCTAGAGTAGAAAGTAAATGATTTTTCCCGTATTATCACCCCCTTCATGGAGCATCCCATGGCCATCTTCTCACCACATTCGGGAAGCAGATCCTAGCCACGAGCCATCCTGCCCCACCCTCCCTCCAACTCTATTCTTCTACGTCTAGCTTCTCACCATGTTCGTCTAGGCATTGTCAAAGCGAGTCATCCTCCAAGTAGCCGTTGAGGGGGATTTCCTCATCTCATTCTATCTTCTTATTGCTTTCTAGTGTAGCTTTATATTTTGAGATTAGTTGTAATAGACATTGCTCCATTTGTGATATAATCATTCTCTTTCCATCTCTCTTTTTTTGTTTTATTCTCTCTGTCCTCTATTATTTATTCTTTAAGTAGAATACCTCATGTAGATTAATTTCAACCAGCTACTTTGCTTACGAAAATAAATTCAAATACAGCTTTTAAATCAAACGTTCGCTTCCCCGTGTTCAACTCGGGACTCACTTCGTGTTTCAGTTATAAATATTATCTGATTAGCAGATTTTTCGCAACTACAACTACGAGTTTTCAAACCCGATTTTTCTTGCATAAAATCTCACTCATCACTTCTCGATAAGAAGGGTCTCATCTGCTCGTCGATTGTTCGACACATAATTCGCATTTTAAAAGTTAATTTAATTGTAGTATAGCGTGCAAAAATACGTCGACAAATAAATTTATAAAATCGGTGAGTACTGGGTCGTTCGCAAGGAGGCAATTGCAATTTATGCAGAAGCTTTTCAATAGAACTTCAACTTGTTCTAAATAGATATTTATATATGTATATATGTATAAGAATCAAATATGTGCATTTAAAAGATCAGAATTTTATTGCAATTAAAATAGAGTTTTCATAATAGAGAATGCTACTAAAAACAAATAGATAGATAGAGAGATAGAGAGAGAGAGATAGAAAGTGGCAGAGAGACAACGTCGCTTGTAGGATGCTTGTGCGAGGTGTGGCAGCACTTCAGATCCAAAGTGCCGGGATGAAGGTCAGAGCGGAGCTGCAAAGAGACGGAGAGTTGCAGAGAAGGTGGAAGAGTTGTATCTAGAGATGGAAGAGAGTCGGATCTAATTCATAGTAGGAGTTGCTTTTCAATTGGGGGGCCCTGCGCCTTCTTTTATAGCTTTGATGAGGGGCAAAGAGGGCATTTTGGCCCTTAATCTCATGTAACAACTCCAAGGCAATTAGATTTGTCGATCAAGAGATCAACCGACCAGATCTGGCCTCAAAATAACCTTATTTGCGCCCTCTAAACTCGGATTCAACTTGGTGGCGACATGTGGCATGCTCTGGGGCCTTGGATCTCCATCGGATGCTCTCGCTCGCTCCTTGCGCCCACTTCAACACTCGCAACGTGCTTCTCTCTCTCCTCGCGTGCGTGCTTCATCTTTAATCGCGTGCCAACGCTCCTCGACCGTCCGATCTTTCAATCGGATGCCTTAAAACAAGCGTCGTGCCTTCGCTAAATCACGCGTGAAATTACGTGTTTCAAGTAGGCGTTTGTTCGTGCGTGCTCCGCAGAGTCGTTTGATCGTGCCATGTGGTTGTCTCCTAACGCTCCGATCACCATCCAACAGGTAATAGCGCTCGCACGCGACCGGCTTTCCCAAATTTGCGCTGAGCACGAGTCGATCCTACGTCGGTTGCTTACGAGCAAAGGCATTGACTGCTGCGTCGAGCCACCTTCTTTGTCTAGTTTCCCATTTGTGTATGGCTACTCTCAGCTGTTGGATGAAGATCTAACGGTTGAGGATCTTCCCTCCTAGATGGCGTAGGGGTGGGGCAATGGTGGGGATGCATTGTGGCCATTGGATGGTGATCCAACGGTTCACAGTGCACGATGAAGATGCCTTCAGACACTGGGTTGCAGTGAGGGGCAGCTGTGATGGCACCACATGGCACCATCATGGCCGTTCATCTTCTTTTCCTTATATTTGGTGATGTAGACCTTCAATTGGGTTGATTTTTGCACCATTGGACTGCGATTGTTGATCCGAATCCATCAGTGCAGTTGGATTCTTCATTTGAGGCTCAAATCATTGTCCTTGGACTCAATGATCTCCGTTCTTTTATGGACTGCACACGATGCTCTAGTTGTCTGATAGAGATGATTTTAGAGGTGTTGGACTCCCATTGTCGTTCTGATCAGATCTGTCTGGTTTGATCTGTCATCTGCGGCTTCAAATCATCTGTGATTAAAATCATCTCTCATTGGTACATAAAGTGATGATATTATCTATATACCTAATAAATTAGCTATTATGCAAATTACGATGCCTATGTATGCATTATTCCTAAGTTATGCTAGAATCTAACTTAATTCAGGTGATTTAGGTTGCATGATTGTTGTGCGATCATCGATGAGTTTCAGGTTTGTTGGAACTTTTTTGAGGAGGCGCTGCATGTGAGGTGTTGCACTATATATGCCACCCATAAGGTATATCTCAATATCTCGTGGGATCCCAGGATGATTGGAAATTAGTTTTAATCACGTGGTTTCGATTTTAGGGCATTTTATTTCATATACTTGATCAAGTTTTCGACACCGATTCAATCTTGTGATTTGAAACTTTTAAAATGCATGTTTTCATGCTTCCGTGATGCCATGGGTCATTGTGATCGATTCCCTACACTGGTATCAAAGCATGGTCAATTCTAGTTTACATAAAAAATCACAGATTTTGGTTTTTATTCGTACTTGGATAGCTAAAGGAGATGTCCGATGTTGAAGTCAGACATCTGATCCATGAATTAAACATTCGACTTGTGACCTTGCATGCCAACATTGGATGCTAGACATCCAATATTGTTAGATCAGACTCTTGATGTTGAAGTTAGACGTTTGATTATTATAGGAAGTGTTTTGGTTTTCTTGTTGCGACCCATGATGTAGATATTGGTTGACTAACTTGATCATTAGACGTTTGATTTTTGAAATTAGACGTCCAGGTATTGAAATCAAATTTCAAAAATCAGGGCTTATTGTTACCGGATGACCAATAACAGTTGTTGGTTGATTGAGAAGTATTGGAATCTTGATTCTGAGTGCATTTATGACCCGAAATCGAATTGTATTTGATTTGACCATCGAGGAAAAATTCAATATGATTGTTGGTGAACATTTGTTTATTTTTTGAAGAGTTTTTGTAGTTTTGTTTGAGATTTTGATTTATGACCTAATCTTGTTGATATGATCTTTTAGAAATAGGTGTGTACTTTTTTCAAAATAAAAAACAAGTTGTTTTGGAAAATTAATTTTAGAATTAATGGGATTAATTTTTGGATTAAGAGATTTCAAAATAATAGGATGTTGGTGAGTTCCACATGATCTCAAATTAGGATTATAATTAGGAAAATAACCAACCATGCTTACTTGATTAGTTATTAATTAGAATTTCAAGAATGTTATGCTCAAGACTTTTCTATAGCAGACAGGTTGGCTGCTAAGCTAAGGGAAGCTCGAGATGTACATGAGTGCTTATACGAGGAAAAGAAAAGAACAAGGGAGCCATGTTGCGTTGTCAAAGGAGGTGGAAGATATGCAAAGTTGGATTGAGGTTCCTGTGGCAGAGAATAAGTTGGTCCGGAAGGTGAAGTCTACCTTAGAGGCAAAAAAGAAGGATAAAGCTCTGTTTGATTCTTGGTTGAAAGTAGCAAAAAATTAGCTTGGTGTTCTTTCTTCAGCTACAAATCTTTAGAAGAAAAATATAATAAAATATTGGAGAAAAAGAGTTTGAATAAGAGATTGCTTACCTTGGAGGAAGAGAACAATAAGAGATTACTTACCTTGGAGGAAGAGAACAAGAGGCTTAGCGAAAAGGAAAAAATTGCGAAGTAAAAAATATAATGTTAGTTCAACCTCTCTCAATAAATGTTTTAATAATTTTAAAAAATAACAAAAATGATAATAAATATATCAGAATCACTATTTCCTGTGTTTAATCATCTTTAAGTTGCAAGTCTCAATTTATATCTTAAAGGCCAAACTCAAAGAAGCGAACATTTTTGTCTAGGTGTAAGGAATTTTTGTACATTAATTTAAAAAGAGTTGTAATTTTCTTTTTATTGAGTATAGAAGTGTTGTAAAGAGCTCCCAGGTAAATATAAGAATTCTTGTCAATCCAATGTCAAATCAAATACATCCTTTAGTATCAAACATTTAATATAATCTCCAAACGTTTAATCTTGAAAGTTATTTCTTTGATGTTTAGATCAGACATCCAATAACCATATATATAGCCTTAACAAATTGAACACTTAGGCTTCAAATGACCAAACTTTTCTCCAGCTGTCTGTAGTCCACTCAAGACGTCTGATGTCTAATAACAGACTGTCAGAACATATTGAAGCCTAAAATTTCACTTTGTCAAAACAAAATCTTTACAAGCCAACTTAGGATTATTTAATATTTCTCACAGTAGTCTAGACATTGTTCCAAACGTCCATAAATGGAATGGTAGGACTAATTTGATGTAAAATGTGATTAGTTAGAAGAAATCTTGATTTAGAGATTCTCTAAAAATCGTGAATCCTTGGTCATCATTATCATTAGACATCCAAAAGTAGTATCAGTTGTCTTACAGACATCTAATCCCGACACACAAGATCCCTATTTGGATTTAATCATTTTTAGGAACGAACCCACTCATTTTCAGACGTCCAAAAATTCATCCAGACGTCCAACACTTAGTGACAAGTACATTGTTTAGATCAAATTAATTCTGGTAACATTGACCCTCATTTTCAGCATCCAAATCTTTAATTAGACGTCCAGAAACTGTAAATCCCTACTTGGAGGGAGTGAGATCAGCGTGACGTAAAAATAATGCGGAATTATAAATGGAACAATCTCACAAAATAATAATCACACAATGTACACAATGATTTTTAGGTGGAAACCCAACCCAGGTGAAAACCACCACCTAACCCTCTCGAGTTAGGATTTTCTAATCAACCAAGTTGATCAAATCCACTAAACGAATCACTTAAACGAGGGTGATTCAACCTCAATTACAACCACGCTACAAGTGCAAGGGTAGCGTTCCTCAACCCCTTCTCTTCACGAGAAGGATTTTGTCCCTCGATGGAGAAGGGAATTCGCAACGCAAATACCCAACCAAATAACAAAGTAAAATACAATAATAATCCTATAGAGCCAACAAAGTAATTCTTAAACTAAGCTTCTATAGGAGTTAGGATGCTTCCCTTTGCCGGAAGTGTGTCGAATCAGTGACGCGGGTGCATGAGCCATGCAATGGCGAGACGATGCTCTCGTGAACTACGGTGGGAGAGCGGGTGCGCAAATGATCGATGCTCTCAATATGTAGAACTTAAGCTTGGAGAGCTAGAGCTTCAACTACGTCTCTTGGACACCAAAGATGTGAAAAGTGGTTTGCTTAGTGTGTCTTGGTGTGTGTTTGAGTGGCAAAGGTTCTCTATTTATAGAGGCCCTAGGAAGGCTTTGGAAGGCCTTGGAAGGCTTCCATAGCTGTTGGGTGCAAGTTCCAAGAGAATCAGGCTGAAATCAGGATTAATCATTACACTGACAGGGTTATCAAACGTCTAATCCTGGCATCGGACGTCTGGAAAGCCAGTTTAAGATGTCTGGGAACAAAGTCAGACGTCTGATTTTAAGCGGGTTTCCTTCCTGACTTGAGTCAAATCAAAACAGGGTTCTAGTGAATTGTCATCAGACGACATATAGGACGTCTGGAATGATGTCTGGACGTCTGGAAACCTACTTTTCTGCGGAAATGGATTTCCAAGAGAGTTCAACGGCTATAAAATCTTTGAGAAGAGATTTTGGGTCAACCGAGGCCAAACGATCATGTATCAGACGTCTGGTGTCCTTTACGGACGTCTGATACGAGGCAACAGTCATTTTCTTTTGTGTTTACTAAGGCAACCAACGATCCACTAATTGGATGTCTGGCAAAGTCATCAGACGTCTTCTAAGACGTCTGGATTAAGGTTGTACGTCTGATTTCATCAGACAGAACTAACTAAGTCCAGCCTAAACATAATTGGACGTTTGAGTCAACAGTCAGACATTTTAAAAGTATTTATCAGACGTCTGAAAAGGTTGTTTGAACCCTATTTTAGTTTTCTAAGTTCTCTACAGAAAAACCTAAGTATCCTAGGGTTGTGCAAGTATTCCTAGGACTACTATTAGGGTAGTTTGAGGCTCTTTAACATGAATATAAGTAACAAAATAAAGAGCAACAAAATAAACAAAAATACAAGGATTACAAGGAAAGGAAATCTATCATATTCTTCATCTCCTTTCTTCTTCAAGCCATCGCTCCTCACGAAGCTCCTCTGTTTTCCATCAAGCTCCTCCAATCCGCCATTGATGTGATCTCGAACTTCGTCTAACCACGTCTTCATTTGCAATTAACCTAAAATCTAAGATTTCAAGTGCAAATGTTAAATGACACGTGTTTTGTTATCATCAAAATAAATGATCGCGGTGCTCTAGCACCAACAAAAACCTTATATCAGGCGTCTGACATATTTGTCAATCATCTGATTCTACTATCAGACCTAATTATTGCCTGATCTAATTTGGATCTCTACCAAATCTTTGAGGATTTATCCTTAACGGCTAGGAGAACGCTCCCAAACCTTCTTGAGGGTTCTCCTGAGGTCTATAAATAACCCTTAACCCCCCATTAGGTAAAAAAACCCATTTAGAGATACAAATTCAAGCTCTATACTCCATATTGCTCTATATTCATCTTGCCCAACTACTGTGCTACATTTCTCTTGGGCAAAACTGTGTCTTCTGCACATCTCATTAGCTAGCTAACATCACAGGGAGTTTCTTATCGCCTATAGTAGCTAGATTACATTACTCTCTTGTTGGAGAGCTCTGTTGGTTATGCTTAATTTTCGTTTTTCTTTATTGTTATTGTACTTGGGTGTTCATCCTGTCGGATCCCCGTCTCTTCCTTATGAAGGGAAAAACCTCTGTTTCGGGATCATAGGTGGGTTTTCTTACTAAGGTACACCACCCTCGTGTTTAAGTGATGTGGATAGTGTTTTTGATCATCTAGTGATCGACAAATCCTAAGTTTGGTTGACTTAGGTGGTGGTTTTCTCCCGATTTGGGTTTCCACCTAAAAAATCATTGTGTTAATTTTGTGCAATTGAAATTTTTTTTTTTTTTTTTTGAAAAGAAAAGGGGTCCCAAATTTATCACTAGCCACGGAGCTCCTCGACGATCAGAGCCACGATCACTCTCCGACACCGAGTCAGGATGGTTGGACATAGTTTGCCACCACACGCCACCACACACCTATGTGCGTATGGGCAAATCCGTGGGATCGAACTCGACACCCCGCATAAGGAGGATGTTATGGGGATAGGCGGCACCAGCTATGCTGCCCTTTAACCCCAAATTTTATTTACATATTATTCTTCAATTACACTATTCACCCCCCTCTAGTGTGTTTTCAGTTGCTGTTAGAGTAGATTGTCGTGCACTTGGAGTAACTTCCTTGGGTAAGTTCTAATGGAGGGGAAGGTTGTTGGCACCAACTGAACTGAGGGATAGTCCACAACCCGACCACCACTCTTTGATGGAACAAACTACACATATTGAAAGCTCAAGATGAAGATCTGGCTCTAAGCAAACGACTTCATAGTTTGGGAGAAGTGTAAAACTTATTTTGCAATTCCCAAAAGATTGGAGATCGGATATACAATCAAGTAAATCCACCAACTCAACCTCAATGCAAAGGCAATGAATGCCTTGTATTATGCCCTAAGATCAAAGGAATTCAACCGAATCAGCCAATCTAAGATCGCCTACGAAATTTGGACACTTGAGGTAACGCATGAAGGTACGTCTAAAGTTAAAACTTCTAAGATTAACCGATTATCTCAGGAAGTCAAAGCATTCACTATGAAGGAGAATGGAAGACTTGGGGTATGTATACCCGATTCACATTAATCGTTAATAATCTCAAGTCTTTGGGAAATACATTCATCCAAGGTGAACTACAATCCAATCTCCTTTACTCCCTTGGACTGGAGTAGGAGCGAAAGGTAATGGCACTTGAAGAAGCCAACCAAGTAGAAGATCTAAACATGGATGATCTACTTAGGAACTTATTGGCTTACAAAATGAAGGTGGATCAAGGACAGAAATCCATCACCCCAAAGACAAAGAAGACTTTGGTGTTCAAGGCAACATCCGATGATGAGGTAAGTATCGATGAAAAAGATTTTGTTTTATTAGCTAAAAAATTTTAAAAGTTTCTCAAGAATAGAAAAGATAGCAAGGAAAAGAGAAAGGGTGAAGAGCCTCTTGTTTGATATAATTGTAAAAAGAGAGGCCACATGAGGAAGGAATGTCCCTTATTAAGAAGGGATGAAGAGAAAAAGAACAAGAAAGTGGTGGAGCACAAGACAACTTCAAAACCAAGATTCTTCAAGAAGAAAGCATTCCAAGCAACTTGGGATGACACAAGTTCTGAAGAAGAACAAGAAGAGGAATCTTCAAACAAGCAAACCCCACGTTTGGGTCTCATGGCAACAAATGATGACCCCAACTTCAAACAAGGAAACTAAGGTACTCTCTTGTACTTTTGATGAGCTGCATGAAGCTTTTGATTCCTTATAATTGACAGAACTAAAAACTAAAAACAAATGATTAAAAGAAGAAAATCTAGAGGCTAAGGAAGTTACTAAGGCCCTTAAAGATAAGAACTTAGTCCTTACAAATGAAATAATTGGTCTTTCTATGCAAGTAGGAAATCTAATTATTGAAAAAGAATTATTAACAAAGAACTTATATACTGCTATGAATGAACAAAAATTTCATGATAGAGAAGAAATACTAGATAAAATTCACATTCTTGAGAAAACAAACTCCAAAAGATATGAGAATGGCTTGCTTAAATTTGAAATTAGAGGACTAGAAGAGAAAGTAGATAAAATGAAATTAGAGATAACTCACCTGAGAGAAAAATCAAATCAACAACTTGAAGACTTAGCTAGATTTACAAAAGGAAAGGCAAACTTGGATAAACTCATAGCCCACCAAAAGTCATCCTCTAGTAATATGGTCTAAGCTATTATGAGGCTAGTAATAGTAAAAATGAGTTGGAAAATTAAGGTTCCTCCTACAAGGAGGACTACTAACAAGTCTAGCTCCACACTCATGTGGATACCAAAAATACAACTTGAATCTTGCTTTGTAAGATTCAAAGGAGATTATAATGTGAGGAACTGGATCTATAAGATGAACGATAGACAACTCAAACTGGAAAGTCTTAAGAACTCCCAAAGTCACTTATGGAGATCTTTTGTAGGAAACAAGAAGGAAGATGATGAGGAAGCCAACAAGGAGGTCGATGGGTTATGGACTTGGGATGTTCCAAACGCATAACCGGAGACAAATACCTATTTTTGGAGCTCCAACCTACGAATAGAGGAACGATTACATTTGGCAACAACCACAAGGGTCATATTATTGACCTTGGTAAGATAGGTAACCCTTCTTCCCTTATCTCTAATGTTTCCTTAGTTAAAGGTTTAAAACACAATTTGCTTAGTGTTAGTCAAATATGTGATAAGGGATATAAAGTCATTTTCAATTCCAAAATATTTGAAATAGCGCATGCCTTCACCAATGAAACCCTTCTTAAGGAAACTAGGTACAAAGATATCTATATAGTTGAATTTTTTAAAAATGGAACAAATGAATGTCTTGTAGCAAATGATGAAGTAAATATTTGGTATAGGCGACTTGGACACGTTCATATGAGGTTGGTTCACAAAGCAGCCAAACATGAGCTAGTTTAGGGTCTTCCAAAAAAGAAATTTGTAGATAACTTTACTTGTGATCCATGATAATTAGGAAAAATCATGAAATCTAGTTTCAAAAACAAAGTAGTATCCACTTCTAGGCCATTAGAATTGCTTCATTTAGATTTGTTTGGACCTACTAAGTATGAAAGTTTTGGTGGGTGCAATTATTGCCTTGTGATTGTAGATGATTTTTCTCGATTTTCATGGGTCTCCTTCTTGAGATCCAAAGATGGAGTGTTTTCTGTACATTCTATTTTTTGTAGGAAGGTTCAAACTGAAAAAGGCTACCATATCACTTGGATTTGTAGTGATCATGGGGGTGAGTTTGAAAATTCCTTGTTTGTTGATTTTTTTCAAGAGCATGGTATTGCTCATGAGTTTTCTTTCCCCTGAGCATCTCAATAAAATGGGGTAGTTGGGAGAAAGAACCACACTCTTCAAGAGTGTGCTCGAACATTGCTCATAGATTCTGGGTTATTGAAGTACTTTTGGGTCGAGGTGGTTAACATGACTTATTATGTGTTGAATCACATTTTAATTCGATCCGGATTGCAAAAAACCTATTTTGAAGTTTATTATGAGAAAGTACCCAAAATTAGCTATTTTAAAGTTTTGGGTGCCGATGTTTTGTTTTGAATACTCATTCTAATTTAGATAAATTTGATGCCAAAGGTAAAGAAGCTATCTTCATTGTTACTCTTCACGATGTAAGGCATATCAGGTGTTTAACAATACCACATTCGGAGTAGAAGAGACCCTTCATGTCTTTTTTGATGAATCACCCAACTCTTCTTCTATTGACCATGTCAATATAGATGATGAGATAACTCGTTTATCAATGTGTCTAACATTCAAGACTCCAATATCCATAATGTCCCAAAATATTAGATATTTTAAGGGGACCATTCCGAAAGGAAAATCATTGGAAGTATTTCCGATGGTGTTAAAACCCGATCTCAATTAATTGTTCTCTCGGCCTTTCCGCCTTTGTATCTCAAGTTGAACCAAAGAGTGTTGAGGAGACGTGTTCCAGCAAGCCTTGGTTGATGGTTATGCAAAAGGAACTTATGTAATTCTAAAGGAATGAAGTTTGAGATCTAGTACCCAAGCTTAAAGGGCAAACGGTAATAGGCACCAAGTGGATATTCCGGAATAAGTTGGATGAATCTGGTATATATAGTTACTCGAAATAAGGCTAGGTTGTTAGCACAAGAATATAATCAAGAAGGGATTGACTTTGACGAGACCTATGCTCCCGTAGCTAGACTTGAGTCAATTTGCATACTTCTTGCTATGCTGCCTTAAGCTCATTCAAATAGATGTTAAGAGTGCCTTTCTTAACCACTTCATTAAGGAGGAAGTTTTTGTAAAACAACCTCCCGAATTTGAGTTCTATGATATATCGGACGTTGTCTACAAGTTGAATAAGGCACTATATGAGCCAAAGCAAGCTCCTAGAGCTTGGTATGAAAGACTTGAGGAATACCTATTAGGAGCAAACTTTTTTATACGAGAAGCTGACTCTACTTTGTTTATTAAGAGAAAGGAAAATGATATTGTATTAGTTCAAATATATGTAGATGACATTCTATTTGGTGATACTAATGAATCTCTTTGTCAAGAATTTTCTAAGTTGATGAAAGAAGAATAGGAGAAAAGTTTGATGGGTGAACTCAAGTTTTTCTTGGGTTTGCAAATCACTCAACTCAAATATGGCACCTTTGTGAACTAGTCAAATACAAAAAGGAAATTCTCAAGAGATTTAGGATGGATAAGAGAAAAGGTCAAAACACTCCCATGAGTGTTTCCACATCATCAGATATGGATGAATTAGGTACACCTATCGATCAAAAGCTTTACCGTGGTATGATAGGATCATTATTATATTTGATTGCCAGTAAGTCGCATATACTATTTAGTACTTGCTTGTGTGCTAGGTTTTAATCATATCCAAAACAATTACACTTAAATGTAGTTAAGATAATATTTAGGTATCTAGTAGACACATTAGATTATGGCCTATTCTACCATAGGTGTAGTAACTTCAACCTAGTAGCATATAGTGATGCTGACTACGCAGGTAGTTGCATCGATAGAAAGCACTAGTGGAACGTGCCAATTTTGGGGCAATTCATTAGTCTCTTTGTTCTCTAAGAAACAATCTAGTGTAGCCCTATTGACTACGGAGGCTGAATACATAGCTGCCGTTCTAGCTTGTTCCCAAGTTTTATGGATGAAAAATACTTTAAGAGATTTTGATTTGATATTTAGTAAAATAAAAATATTATGTGAAAATACTAATGATATCCTCTCGAAGAACCCTGTACACCACTCTTATATAAAGCATATTAATGTTTTTTTTTGGATAAACATAAAAGCATATTAATGTTAGGCATCATTTTTTGAGAGACAATATACTAAAAGGGGAAATCGAAGTTGAATTTATTTGTACTAGATTGCAACTTGATAATATTTTCACTAAACCTTTGAACTATGATCGTTTTAACTTTATCTGTAGAAAATTAGGTATGTGTAAGCTCATTGATATTTGGAAGATTTAATGTGCTAGGTGCTAATATTGTTTGTTAATGAATATTGAGGGAATGTTGACTTTATCCAGTCAGGACTCCTTTAAATCAGTTTAGAAATTAAAATGTACAATATGTGCAAAATCAGATGTCTTATCTTTCACAATTTGACGTCCGATGGTCCATTCAGATGTTTAATTGTCGATTCTCTATAATATCTAATAAGACATCCAAATGTCTTATCTTTCACAATTTAGACATCCGATGGTCCATTTAGATGTCTAATTGTCGATTCTCTATAATATCTATTTTTGGATATCAATTGTCCAACATGCATGCTAGATGACCTGATTTTAAATTTAAAATCAATGAAATATTGATTTTCAGACATCTAAAACGATGTCCAGATGTCTGATCTAGTTGATCAGACAACAAAATGGGTTTGGGGTCTGATCTCAGTACCCACTTGAATCAGAGATCGGGCGTCTAACCCTTTATCCTCATTGTATGGAATATGCATGCGAAAGTAGGGTAAAAATGATGTCACTTGAATTCCCTGATGAATCTGGTCAGCTCCTCAATATATACAACCTGTACAAAGTGCTGAGTTTGATGCCTTTAGCTAGGCACAGTTCGACCACAGAATCAACTCAAGGTTAGTGTAACCTTGTCTGGGACGGGTTCAGGTAAAACATGATCAACATAAGGTTTAAGGTGTTGTCCGTTGACCTTAAATAAATTTCCCGTCTTAGGGTCAGAAATTTCTATGGCTCTGTTCAGGAATATGCGGTATACAACAAACGGGCCATTCTACTTAGACCTAAGCTTGCTGGGAAAGAGCTTAAGTCGAGAATCAAAAAGCCAGACCTTTTGGTTCAGCTTAAAGCTTTTGTGGGATATCATTTGATAATGTAAAGATTTGGTCCTAGCGTTATGGATCCTTACATTTTGTATGCATCATTTCTAAGCTCCTCCAACTCAGATAGTTAGAGCTTCCTGATTTTCTTGGTTTGGTCTAAATTTGGATTACACTACTTAATTGCCCAAAATGCTCGATGTTCGATCTCTACGGGTAAATGGCATGCTTTACCGAACACTAGAAGATACAGAGACATGCCGATTAGTGTCTTGTACATGGTCCAATAGGCTTAAAGTGCATCATTGAGCTTTTGGGTCAAGTCTTTCCTATCTAGCCTAACTGTTTTCTAAAGTATGTTTTTAATCTCCCTATTGAAGACCTTGACTTGTCTATTCGTCTAGGGGTGGTAAGGCTTGGAAATCCTATGATTCATGTCATACTTTGCCAGTAAGCCCCTGAACTGGGCATTGGTGAAATGCGTACCACCATCGTTGATGATGGCCTTCGATATCCCAAACTGACTAAATATATTCTTGAGTACAAAGTCAATGACCACCTTGTGGTCATTGGTTCGGGTTGGAATTTCCTCGATTTATTTAGGCATGTAATCACTAACAACCAGTATACTGGTGTCCAAATGAAGGGAGGAAGGGTCTCATGAAGTCGATGCCCCAAACGTTGAATATTTCGATAGGAAAAATCGGGTTTAGGGGCATCATATCTCTCTTGGCTATATTCCTGATAGCTTAGCATTGAGAACACGACCTCAAGAAATCTTCGGTATCTTTAAATAGAGACAACCAATAAAACCCGGACTGGAGAATTTTTGGAACTTTCTTACTGAAAAAATGTCCACCATGCACAGATACGTGGCAAAACTCAAGTATGATTTGAACTCATTTTCCAATATGCATTGGCAAATAATCTGATTAGCACTGATGCGATACAGCTTACGGTTGTCCTAGAAATAATATTTGGCCTCAGATTTAAGCCAATCTCATTGTTGCTTAGTCCAATCTAAGGGGACTTGACCAACGACCAAATAATTAACGATGTCAGCGAACCAGGGGGTTCGGACACCCAAGACTGTCAAGATAGTCTCGTCCAGAAAGGTATCAGAAAGAGAGATTTTTAGACGAGGAGAATTCGTTAGGATTCTGGAAAGATGGTTAGCCACTACATTTTGTGCCTTGGCTTTGTCTTTGATTTCTAAATCAAATTCTTATAGCAAACAAATTCATCTAATGAGCCGAGGCTTGGCATCCTTTTTGGCCAAGAGATGTTTCAAGGTTGAGTGGTCTGTATAGATAATGACATGAGAACCTAACTGATAAGCCCTCAACTTTTCAAGAGCAAAAACTATGGCTAGCAATTCCTTTTCAGTAATGGTGTAATTCCTCTAGGCCTTGTCCAAAGTTTTTCTAGCGTAGTAAATCACTAAGGGCTTATCTATTTTCTGACCCAAGATAGCTCTGACTACAAAATTCAAAGCATCAGTCATGATCTCAAAGGGGGTTGTCCAGATCAGTGGTTGCAATGATAAACACCAGTTTATCATCGCTCTTAGGCTAAAAATCATATCTAGTACCTAGGTTTTCTGCATTGCATTTTGGTATTGGGTTGCATTTGGGCATTCACTTGCATTTTAGATTCAGGCATGCATTAGCATAGTTCTTATCGTTTCATGTGTTTATTTGTCCATTTGTTTGCCGATGAGAATACAATAGAAATCTTCTAAACCCTCGCAATGTGAAAGGCATACACATGAGAAGAAGATAGAAGCTCATTCTATCTGGATCCCAGGTCAATCCAACTCATCTCAGCTGGATCCAACTCATTCTTAGCTCCACCCAACTCATGGCAGCTCAGCACTACTTAGCTTAGCTACTAGTCCACAACTAGCTAGGCAAAGTCACCTGAAGAGTCATCAAGTAGCTCAGGTCAACTCATTTCTAGCTCATGAAGACTTAACTAACCTCAACTCAGTTCAGCTTAGCTACTGGACCTAAGCTCGCTAGCTAAGCTAGCTAGGAGGTCTTCAAGAAGATCATCTCCAGCTCACCTTAGCTCTAGACAAGTCGAAGTCAGCTCAACTCAGCTCCCCCTACTTAGCTTAGCTGTTAGCAAAGAACTAGTTCACTGGCACTTCCTCTTCAGTTGCATCCCAGCTCCATGGAAATATATTCAGCTCAAGATTCCTCCTCCAAACTCCTACCCTATACTAGCTAAGCTAGCTCCACCTAAGCTCCTACACTTCATATGGTCGTCCACTATGCTCCATAAAACCCTAGCCCACCACTACCTCCCTTCTCCCTTTTTGGTGCCAACATGAACTATCACCACCTCCATTCACACTCCCTCCTTTTGGTGCCAAAATAGGCACCCTTTCATGCCACAACCACCACCATAACCACCACCATATGTGGCGCCAACTTTCCCTCCAAAACCCCCTTCAATCACCACCCTACATCCACCGTCAAAACCCATCTCCACCCACCATTTTTCCCTCCAAAACCATCCCCTTCTAGAAGCCCATTTTGGAGCCAACTTAGTAGCACCCATCCACCCCATCGTCAGCCATGAAGGGTTGCCATCAACCCTTAACCACCACACAATCTTCACCTATATAAGAAGCCTCCTGTAAGCACCTCTATTTTGATGCACCAAAATTATGCTTAGTGCAACACTAATATTTTAGGACTATCACCGATTAGAGCTTCTCTCATGGATCAAGATCAGATGGATGCTGATTTGTGTCTTTTACTTTTATTAAGTCTAGGATATTTTTATAAGGAACCTCAAAATAAAACTCAAATGGATTTTCACGCTTTCCTCTAAAATCAGTTTATAAGGTTATTGATCGACCAATAAGACTAATTGATCGACCAACCAACTTAGTTAATCGATCAAACGAGCTCATTTTAGGAAGTTGATTAATACCCTTTTGATCGACTAATTAATCAATTAATCAACTAATCAGTGATCAATCAAATAACTAGATTAATCGACCAAATCTTGTTTTGATCGACCAATCCACCTTAATTGATCGACCAATTTCATTTCCTTTTCAGGTCAAATTTTTAGTGTAAATAGAGGTCGTACGCAGCCTTTTTTCATATAACTTTCAATAGAAAAAAACCTCCAAAAGAATAGAGCTTCTTGTGCTTCTTCAAGTACTTTTGCACTTCGTTTCTCACGCCTTTCAAAGCACGTCATTTCAAATGTCCACTGAAATTCTAGTTTGATTTTTATTGAGGTTCCATAGATCTACATTGTTCTTTTACATTGTTGTTTTGATTAACGGATCCCAAGTTGTTGGGGAACATCCATTGTAGTAGTTGTTGTTGTTGTGCTTCTCTTCAGGTTATAAAGTGAAGTGTTTGTAAAGAGGTTGTGCCACCCTCATTAAAGTGGTACAATAGTGGATTGACTAGACTCAACTAGTCGAGAAAATCCTAAGCTGAGAGGCTTAGGTAGTTGTTTTCACCCAATTTGGCTTTCTACTATAAATCCAGGTGTAATCTATACTTGATTCTGTTGTGGATTTGTTTTTGATTCATAATTTTTTTAAAAGTAATACTATTCACCCCTCTCCTCTAGTATACTTTACGATCCACAGGCAACCCTCACTCCCTACACCACCAATTCCTTCATCCTTAGATACATAAATTTCCTACCCATATACTCTACAAAGCCAGCCAAGGAAGGAGAAAATTGAAGGAGAGTAAGGAGGCTATCTTGCCTCCTTTGTGACTACCTTCTTTTTCCCTCTTCCTCAGTTCCATACCAAGGAGCACACTACCTTTGGAGGACGACTAGGTAGGAGAGAAAAGTAGGTGGACATCCACCACCCTCAAGGAGCTAAAGAAAACGAGTATCATTGATAAACGTCAGTTTATCATCATTCTTATGCCCTAAAACACACCCAACTCTTCGGATTTTAACTTTGCAATCGGGTTTTTGGGCTGCATTTAGGCATTCTCTTAGGATAGGCATGCATTGCATTATTTTTGTTACTTTGACATCTTTACTTAAGTGTCAGGGGTGAATAGACAGTCAAATCCTGCAAACCCTCACACCAAGAAAGGCAAAAGATAAAAGAGAAGCCTAATTCAACTGGATCTCAGCTAAAGCCAACTCATCTCAACTGGATCCCAGCTCATTCCAGCTCAACCTAGTTGAAATCAACTCATCCCAACTCCATTTAGGTCACCTCAGCTGAATGGCACTCAGGCCAGCTCAACTCAACTGATCCTAACTCCATTTCAGCTCCTTCTAGCTCCATCCAGCTCATGGAAGCTCTACTTGACTAGGATTAGCTACTACTGTCAACTAGCTAAGACTGGTCTGCTGAAGAAGACCTCAACCAGCTTAAGCCAACTCAAGTCCAGCTCCCGAAGACTCAACTTAGCTCAACTTGGTTGATCTTAGCTACTTGACCTAAGCTAGCCAGCTTGGCTAGCTAGGCAGTTCTCGAGAAGATTGGCTCTAGCTCACCTCAACTCTAAACAAGCAAAAGCCAGCTCAATTTTACTCAACACCTCTCAGCTTAGTAGCTAGCAAAGAACTAGCTTACAAAGTCGATTAATGAGCTCACAGGCATTTGTTCTTCATCTTCATCTCAGCTCCATGAAGGCACATACAACTCAAGCGTCCTTCCCCTAACCATTTCCAGCTCCTACCCTCTACTACTAGCTAAGCTAGCTTAGCTAGCTAGGCTAGCTCTACCCTACTTCCTCCTCCACTTCAATGGCTGGCCACCCATACCTAAAACTCTACAAAAAAAAACCATCCCTTCCATCACCACCCTGCATCCACCATCAAAACCCATCTCCACCCTCCATTTTTTCCCTCCAAAATCAACACCTTCTAGAAGGTATTTTTGGTGGGAAAACCAAGGCACCTCTTCATTGCCCTCTCATTTTTCCCTCCAAAAATATTTAAACACCCTTTCATTTCCCTCCAAAAACACCATAACCACCCCCCTTCCCATCCTATAAATACCCTACCCTACCACCATATACTTCCTTGGGGATTACTTGTATGGTTCCCATCCACACAAGTGAGCTCTCCAAGTAGATGCTTCTTTTTTAATCAATCAAGCATTTTGTTCATCTCGTTCGTTACTCTTTTATGTGCTTTTACTTAGTAGTTTTAAATTTGTTAAGCACCCATTTTCCATCTTTCTAATTACCCTAGGCACACTTGCCTAGCGTGAGTTTAGAAAGAGGAAGTAATTTCTGTCACTTAGGTCTAGTTGATAGGCGTAGTCTTCTTTAGCGTAATCATCTTCACAGTTGTGCCCGTTATTTCAAAACATAAAAAGTTGAAAAATCAAAATGCAAAATGAAAAGTATTGATTTGAGAGGCGAGAGAGAGAATCACTTATTTGACTAACAAATTGGCCTCCTTAGATGACCTTAGATACCACCACAATCTAGGTTTATAAATTGTAAAAGTTGATTGTAAAGATACATGTCTCAACAACTTAGTACTCATATTTAACAAATCGCATATAATCTCGCATCACTTTTTGGTGTCGTTGCCAGGGCAGCACTACTTAGTTGATATTCTTGCATCTCTCTTGCTTACTTGAGTCTTCATGAGTTTTGTGTTTTGCTATGTTTAGGTGCAAATCAGGAGTGGGAGCGGGATTCAGATTCACTTGGAGCGGAAAACTTCAAGTATCCTGTCTTCCCGCGTATTTCTAGTACCCTAGGTCATTCCTTTCATTAGAACCAAAATTTTCTCTTAAAAAATCTTTAAATTATCAAAAAAATAAAAAATAAGTAAAATTGAGGGTGGGGGAACCCTAAAAATCATTTTGTTGCTTGTTTGCTTCAATTCTCCACCACCTCCTTATTGGTGCCTGAGTTTTGAAAATCCAAACTTTTGTCTTGATTTTCAAAAATTAGGTTCGGGCACTTAGAGGCTTCCAAAAAATCCTCAAACTTCACCTAAGGAAGTTCCTTTGAGTCAGGAACCTTAAGTCCAAAATTTAGAAAGTTTTAGCAAGTAGAAAAAATTAGAACATTCATGGACTAAATAGGGGTCAAACCTTGTTTCTTTATAGTTTTCTTACTATCCGTGAATTTTATAAATTTTTCTACTCATCTGATTTCATTAAACTTTATATTCTGGAAACCTTGAGAAATTCTCTATATCATATAAAATTTCAAAAATTTTGGAAGTCATTTAAGGTTTCTACAGAATCATTTTCCCGAATCTATACTTTCTGCCTTTTAACACCAATAAAAAGAAAAATTTTAAAAAAATATCAAATAAGTTTCTAAAATCTCAAAAAAATTATTTTTGGATTCCTTGTTTGATTTACTGTCAGGTGGTGGTGTTGTTTGTCTTGTATGGACCACCACCTAAAAAGATTTTATAAAGAAAGAGATTCATTTACGAGTTGCATTCATAGGAATTAAACTATAAGGTTTTTGATTTCTCTCTAATTCTACATCAATTTTAAAGGAACTGGCTTCCACCAACAACAACGTCTTTGCTATTATTGTATGGAACTTCAAAACCTTGGTTGAATTCTTAAATAGAGAGAATCTTAAAATCTACAAATCTTGATCAAAACCTTAAAATCCTTCAATTCAGTCCTTGTTTGCAAACCTTATTTGTTTTGTCTTGGGCATCACATTCCCGCCCAAAATTCGTACACATATAAAAAAGAAATAATCAGAAATTACCCCAAATAATGCCCATCACATTCCAGTGCACTTTAAGTTCCTAGGCCTAAATTAAAATTGGTAGTCATTTGACCACTAAGGACTTCATTTCGTTATAGGCTTGATATTCGAATTTCAAGTTATCTTTAATCATTCCTAATTCCGTTAATAAACATGGTGTCAGACTAAGAGTGAAGTCAAACGACGAGTATGGGTGTACACAAGCCCCTGGTGATTTTCCTAGGGCATGCTTGGGCCCAAGCCACCTCTATAGTCTAGCCAGGTTAATTCTGGGAAGTAGGTCCACTTCCTGATTTCTTGATTTTCTGGGTTCCCAAGTCTCAGGTTCTTAAGAAGTCTACCTTAAGCTAGGCTTAGATTTTGTTTGCTTGGTTGCACACTTCTTTTCATCTTTTCCTTCTCTCCTCACCTTCTTTCTTCTTGTATGCTCGGGTGACGGTCCAAAAATCCGCACCTGGAAGGATTGTAAGTACCTTTGTTTTGATGCACAAAAATTATGCTTCTTGCAAGACTAATATTTTAGGACTCTCACGGATTAGAGCTTTTCTCATGGACCAAATTTAGAAGAATGCTGATCTGTGTCTTGGTGTCTTTTATCTTTATTGAGTTTAGAATATTTTTGTACAGAACCTCAAAATAAGTCTTAAATGGATTTTCACGTTTTACTCTAAAATCAAGTTTCTAGGGTTATTGATCGACCAAATAAGATTAATTGATCGACCAACCAACTTAATTAATCGATCAAATCGGCCCATTTTAGGAAGTTGATTAATACTCTTTTGATCGACCAACTAAGCTAATTAATCAACTAAGCAGTGGTCAATCAAATAACTAGATTGATCGATCGAACCTTGTTCTGATCGACCAATTTACCTTAATTGATCAACCAATTTGATTTCCTTTTTAGGTCAATTTTCTACTATAAATAGAGGTTGTATGCAATTCTTTTTCACATAATTTTCAATAGAAAAATCATCTCAAAAGAATAGAGCTTTTTGTGCATCTTCAAGCACTTCTGTGCTTCGATTTCCATGCCTTTCAAAGCATGTCGATTCAAGCCTCCGCTGAAATTCTAGTTTGACTTTTATTGAGGTTCTATAGCTCTACATTGTTCTTTTTACATTGTTGTTTTGATTAATGGATCCCAAGTTTTTGGGGAAGATCTGTTGTGCTTTTGATCTTCAGGTTGTAAAGAGAAGTGGTTTGTAAAGAAGTTGTGCCACCCTCGTTCAAGTGGTACGATAGTGGATTGACTAGCCTCGACTAGTTGGGGAAATCCTAATCTGAGAGGCTTAGGTAGTGGTTTTCACCCGGTTTGGGTTTCCACTATAAATCCAAGTGTATTCTGTGCTTGTTTCTGTTGTGAATTTATTTTTTATTCAAATTTCTTTTAAGGCGATACTATCCACCACTCCCCTCTAGTATACTATTTTGATCCATAGACAACTCTCATTTGGTATTAGAGTACGATTGTTCAGAAGATGTCAAAGTCATCTGTTGACACATATGTAGAGGGACAATCGGCAATTTGACCTCCATTATTCTATGGAACGAATTACGGTTACTAGAAGACTAGGATGTAGATCTTCCTGGAATCGATGAATTTTGAGGTATGGGATGTCATTGCCTCCAAGCACACACACCCCGAGATTGAGGGAGTGGCAGCAACTCTAAATCAGAAGAAGATGGCAACGCATAATGTAAAAGCCATGAACGCAATCTCCTGCAGGCTTTCTAGAGCAGAATTCGATTGTGTTAAGACCGAGACATCAAACACTTTTAAGATGTCTGGGAGTTGGTCCAGACGTCTGGTCACACGTCAGGATGCCTTTCCAGATATCTGGAAATAAATTTTGGCGTGCGTACGATCGCAAGTCTGCGCGCGTGCCGCGCGTAGACTGCAACCCGCCACCCTCTTTTCTTCTCTCTCTTCCCTCACTGTCCTGCAGACACCTCCCCCACACCTTCAAATACCCCTCCCTTCTCCCTCGTTCACCACCCTACCGTCTCCTCCTTCCAGCGTGAGCACGAGAGAGAGAGCGAGGGCAGCAGCTGTTGCCGGGTGTGTACGGAGAGGAAGAGGTGCAGCGAGAGGGAAGAAGAGGGAGAGCGTGCGAGGAAGAGAGAGAGCCCGTCGGAGCAGCTCAAGGCCGGCCGGCGTGCACGTGGAGGAGCGTCCTACTGGGGAGATCTCCCCTGGTGTTGCTGCAGTTCGAGCAGCGGACGAGCGGCTACGTGGCGAGCTCACGTGCAGCGGGAAGAAGGCGAGGAGGTTCTGATTCTGGGAATTTCTCCCAGAATCAGACTTCCGGACCTACGTCCAAACGACACGGGTGACACTTGGAGGGAGATCCAGACGTCTGAAAGGTACGAAATTTCTCCTCTTCCTCCTTTTTGCGAATACGGCCATGCAGGCCGACTCGCCGAAGGCTGAGACGTGTCGTGATGAGGAGGCTTTCTTCGCGCGTGCAGGTTTCATTTCAGGAAGGCACGAGGACACGCCCTCCCACGCAGATCAAACGTCTGGGCACAGCACCAAACGGCGGAGAGCGTCTCCAGACGTCCAGAGAGGTGGTCGGACGTTTGGAACTGGGTCCAGATGATTCAGTAGGATCCCTGGACGTTTGAGGAGCAGCGCAGAGTGAGGTAAGACCTGGACCACTTTTTAAGACGTCTGGAAGGTGTCCAGACGTCTGATTTGAGTCAGAGTTGTCGTTTTTGACCCGTTTAGGGTCCGTTCGAGGTCCGATTTCCGCGTTTAAAATTTCGTTCTTCTCAGAATTAGTTCATCTACTTGTTTAAAATACTAGTATTCTGTTCTAAGTGGTTCCTTGTGATTGATCCTTGTGTTAGGATCTCGTTCCGTTGCGGCTCTGGGGTTGCGGAGGCACGCGAACCTGCCGATCACGCCCCCATTACTCCCGATTTTGCGGGTAGAGTGACTCCCCTTAGTTATTTACCAACATTAATGCATCTTTGAGATGAATAATAGATCCTAGGGTATGGCACGAATCCTAGGACCTGAAAACTAGATTGAATGATAGATCCTAGGGTATGGCATGAATCCTAGGACTTGAAAACTAGATTGAATGATAGATCCTAGGGTATGGCATGAATCCTAGGAACAGAAACACTGAAACGAATGTCGTGAATACCTAAATTGCAGTCTTGGATCAATAGACAGAATAATTGCCTGTAATTGGATAACAGCTGCCTGTGAAATGTAGAATATTGCTGCTAGTAACTGCTTAATGTAATTCCTATTGTTTGGAAATTCAATTGAGCTGCTTGTATATAAATTGGTATTAAATATTGGAAACATGAGCTAAATGTGAATGAAACTGAAATGATGAAACCTAGTATGGCTTGGCCTGAGAAACATGATCATGAACCCTACGGGGAATTAGGAGTAGAACTCCTAGAAAATAAATAGAATGGAACTGGGAAAGTGGATGGGGAAGTGAGCTGGCCCTTGAGTACGGAGTACCAAGGAGAGCGACTGTCCCCTTGTTTAGTGCAAAGCGGAGCTAGCTGCCCCAGGGACCTGGGGTTAGGTCTAGCCACTTTGTACCGACTTTTGGCCCTCACGTACACAGTACCGACTAGAGCTACTAGTGTAGGGAGAGAGCTAGCCACCCCACGGGCCCCAGGGTTCAACTAGCCGTCCTACACCGACTTGTTAGGCCCACTTGGCAAACCAGGGTAGTCAGGCGAGGGTGCGCGGACTGTGGAGGGGCAAGACCCCTGTTTGGTTACTATGGAGGGGCTAGACCCCTATTACTGAGAGGGCTCTGCCCTATACTAGTTCCGTGCTGTGCTTTGGGCGCACCCGTTAACGGAAACGACTGACCGCGTGCCAGTGCGAGGTAGCTACCCGTGCGTTTATTGCACGTGCCGTAGTCACCATTACGTCTGTCAGTGACTTTGGGGTGGTTGACTGAGGGTAGGACCACCACGGGGGACTCTCCCAGCCAGGAGAGCACCACGTGCTACTTCTACTTTTCGGAAAAGACTGCAATCAAGATCGTTCCCACGAGGAACATTCGAGATCAAGAGAAAAATCTGAGAAATAATTCAAGAAAGAGTAAATAGAGGAATAAAGAAAGAAATTAAAAAATAACAGCTACTTGTCCACCTTTACTATTTTCTTAGCTAGCTGGTTGCCACTCTACTCAGCGTTTCGCTGAAGTGTCACATTTGTCACCTTTTTCAGGACCAGGTGTTGAGCAGCCAGAGCCTACGGCTGTGGAGGGTGCTGGGCCTAGTAGAGCCCAGTAGTTGTACTTTTGTTGTACCGTTTCTCTGTAGTAGTGGGTATTTCTGTTTCACCTTGTACTCTTTATTGTAAACTTCATATTCTGTACATGTTTTAAATTCTCTACTTTTGTGGTGGTATGTACTGTAATAGTTCGTTTCTTTACTGCTGTACTTTTGTTACTGTTAGTTACTTGCATGGTGAATGTGGTTTATTTTGCTGCTTTTTGGTTACTTTCTCGTTGGACAACTGGGTCTTGGGATCAGTCGAGTCGGTCCGATTCTCGTGTCCTGTAGGGATTCGGGAACCGGGTCGTAACAGATTGTCTGTGCTTGCAAGACAACCTACGAGATCTGGAGCATCCTCGAAGTCACTCACGAGGGGACATCTAAGGTAAAAGAAACTAAAGTCAATTTACTGAAGCAAAATTATGAGCTTTTCAGGATGAAAAAGGGAGAATCAATCAAAGAGATGTTCACGAGATTCATGGACATCATAAACTCCCTAAGGAATCTAGAGTAGGAAATTAAGAACAAAGCCTTGGTGGGGAAGATACTCCAATCGCTCACCAGTGACTGGGAGACTAAGACTACAACCATACAAGAGTCAAAAGATCTGTCTACTTTAAAACTAGACGATCTTATTGGAATCTTGATGACCTACGAGGTTTAACTCCAACACATGAAGGAGCATGAAGATGAAGGAGACAAGAAGAAGACCATAGCCCTTGAAACCAATCAACAATATGAAGATTCCTTAAGCGAAGATGAAGAGGAAGACATAGCCCTCCTCTCTAGAAAGTTCCTCAAAAATAAGAGGAGCTGGAGAAAGAAGAAAGAAGAATCCAAAGCAGACACCATTATCTGCTACAACTGCAAAAGAAAAGGACACATTAAGAAGGATTGTCCACTTCTGAAGAAGGAATCGGAAAAGAAGAGATTTCCCAGAAAAGATGGAAGAAAAAGGCCTTTATAGCAACATGGGATGTATCAGATTCAAGTTTAGAAGAAGAAGAAATCTCTGGAGAAGAAGCCCTTCTAGGACTTATAGCTCTAGAAGAAGAGGTAACCTCCTTTTTACAAGGTGAATTATTAGGAGCATTTTTTGAAATGCATGACATAGCTAAATCACTAAAAGTAAAAAATAAAAACTTAGCAAAAGATATGCTTACTTTACAAAATAAAGAGTTATCTGTTGAAATTAGTTCACTAAAATCACAACTAGATAATCTAAAGGTAACTATAGATAAGCTAAAAGAGAATTATGCTATTCTCTTAAATGATTTGGCTAAATTTACTAAAGGTAGTAAAAATTTGCATAAACTATTAAGAACACAAATCCAGAGCATTACAAAATTTGGGTTAGGTTACATATCTAAAAATGATCATGAAGCATCTAGTTCTAGCCAAAGTAAGAAGAAAGGTAGCTTGCCTAAACAAGAAACACCAACTAATCACCGTTGACCCAAACAAAAATGGTTACCAAAAGCACTTTTGCAATCCTATTTTGTAGGTCAAGTAGACTATAAATGGTGGATGTATCAAGAAACAAATGAAAATATGAAGCCACTCTATAGATCAATCAAACCAAGACCTCAAAAATGCAACCAATGATAGGATTGAGAAAAAAGGTGGATCATGGACAACAGATGTTCCAAGCATATGACTAGAGATGAATACCTATTCCTACAACTCCACCTCTAGGAAGGTGATGCGGTCACATTTGGGAACAACCATAAGGGTTGTATTGTTGGTATTGGCTAAATTGGTAACTCTTTCACATCTTTTGATAATGTACATCTAGTTAGTGAGTTAAAACATAATCTTCTTAATGTAAGTCAAATATGTGATAAAGGATATATAATCACTTTTACATCAAATGATTTTAAAATAAGGGATAATGAAACAAAACAAACTCTCCTTAAAGGAAACAGACATAATGATATCTATACTGTCAACTTTAACAAATGTGACAATCTTGAATGTCTTGTCACATCTGACAAAGAGGCAACACTTCGGCACAGACGACTAGGTCATGTTCACATGCGAAACATTAGTAGACTTGTGATACATGAGCTTGTCAAAGGACTGCCAAAGATCAACTTTAAGAAACGCAAAGTCTGCGATTCTTATCAAGCTGGCAAACAAACCAAAAATCCTTTTAAACCAAAAAGGATGGTTAGCACTTCTCAACCCCTGGAGTTACTTCACTTAGACTTATTCAAGCCAATCAAATCTGAAAGCTTAAGTGGGTGCAGATATTGTTTAGTCATAATCGTTGATTTCTCTAAATTTACCTAGGTATCTTTTTTAAGAAGGATCTAACTATTGATCTCTTTAGTAAGCTAGTAAGAAGACTATAGAATGAAAAAGGATCTGAGGTGATTAGGATTAGAAGTGATCACTGTGGAGAATTTGAGAACAAATCTTTTTTAATTTTTGTGATCAATATGGAATAAAAAATGAATTTGCCTTCCTTAGAGCCGCACCTCAAAATGGTGTAGTTGAAAGAAAAAAAAGGACCCTGCAAGAGTGTGCCCGTACAATGTTGTGTGAGTCAAAACATCCTCGATATTTTTGGGTAAAGGCTGTAAGCACTGCTTGCTACATCTAAAATAGATCCCTGATTAGACCAATCCTAAGCAAAACACCTTTTGAACTCTATCATGGAAGAACACCTAGAATTTCCTACTTCAAGATATTTAGGTGTAGATGTTTTATACTTAACACCAAAAATAATCTTGACAAATTTGATGCTAAGAGATCAGAGGGAATTTTCTTAGGTTATTCAACCAGAAGTAAAGCCTATAGAGTTTTCAATAAGAATTCTGTTGTTGAGGAGACTATGCATGTATCATTCGATGAAACACTAACTCACCCTCAATCTGATGTAAATGATGATGATGACCTAATAGATGACTCATCAAACATACCAGAAGAGAACATTTCAGATGAACTATCCAAAGATATTTCCTATATGAAAGACCATCCAAAAGAATTGGTGATAGGAGAACTATCTAAAGGAGTTCAAACCAGATCTTCCATCAACACCTTAGCTCTCACAGCCTTTGTTACACAGTTAGAACCTAAAAATGTTAAGGAAGCCCTTCTGACAATTGTTGGATTATTGCTATGGAAGATGCACTGAATCAATTCAAAAGAAATCAAGTATGGAAACTTGTTCCAAAACTAGACTCTCAGACCATTATAAGAACCAAATGGATCTTTAGGAATAAACTTAATGAATCAGAAGTAGTTAGAAATAAAGCTAGTCTTGTGGCCAAGGGTATAATCAGGAAGAAGGAATAGATTTTGATGAAACATATGCACCTGTAGCTCACCTAGAATCCATTAGAATGTTGCTAGCCTTTGCCACCCATAAGGAATTTAAACCTTTTCAGATGGACGTCAAAAATGCCTTTCTAAATGGATTTAATAAGGAGGAAGTCTATGTTAAACAACCTCTGGGTTTTGAAGATGCTAAATATCCAGAATACATATACAAATTAAATAAAGCATTATATGATCTAAAACAAGCTCCACGAGCTTGGTATGACGAATTAAAAACTTATCTAATTAAAAATGAATTTAAAATTGGTAAAATAGATCCAACCTTATTCACAAAAAGAAAAGAAAATGATCTCTTAATAATACAAATTTATGCAGATGATATCATTTTTGACGCTACTAATGATCTGTTATGCCAAGAATTTGCAAAGGTAATGCAGGACTAATTTGGGATGAGCATGATGGCAGAACCTTAGTTCTTTCTCGAACTTCAAATTGACTAGCTATCCTCTAGAATTTTCATATCTTAAACCAAATACACCACAGAGATCTTGAAGAAATTCTCCATGGACAAAGTAAAAGGTAAAGAAACACCTATGACAGCTTCTACACAACTAAAATCTGACGACATAAGTCTGTAGATCAGAAATTGTATAGAAGTATGATAGGATCTTTATTATACTTGACTGCTAGTAGACCCGATATTCTATCACTACTACATACAAGACTTTTGCTGTCGGTTCAAAACCGACGGAAATTCCTATATAACCGAAGGCAATAGGTGGCGCCGTTAATACAATCGTTGTTTATATCTGACGTCGGTTACAGGGATAATCCGACGTAGAAATAATGTATGACCATCAGACGGATTAGAAATTTCGATGTCGTTTTACAACCGACGGCAAAAACAAATGCCGTCGGTTATTGAATAACTGACGGTATATGTCAGTCACTTCTTCCTGCTATTACACGCCCTTTTTTTATTTACGCCATCGTTTAAGAACATTTACTGTCGGTAATAGAAGCGACAAAAATATTATTACCGTTGCATATTATGATAACCATCGGTATAACATTACAATAGCAATTTTATCGAACCCTAAATAACGTCGCTTATTTGAGTAAGTGACGTCATACGTGCGACTTGAAAAATATTTTTTTCGTCGGTTATATTGATAAGCGATGGCAAATGTACGATTTTTTTTTTAAATTACCAGCAAATGGAAACTAACTACTAAACCCTAAATTTTAATTATGCTTTTATAGGAAAAACAAGTAATGTAAATGAACAAAAATTTATATTTCATAAATATAAAATGTAGTATATTAACCGTTTGAAAAAGAAACATTTACATAAAAAGGATTACATGAAAAACAAAAGAAAAGAAAATGCATAGAAATCAAAATATAGCTGCCCCAATGCTACCTCCACCACCCATGGAGTCGTTGCAGTCTCGTCTGCCGCTACGAGGATCCATAGAAGATGGATGCTCTGACTGACCCTTATTATGAATAAGGGTTATAAGCTGCTAAAGCTTATCGTCCATCACCTTCATCTTATTCTTCATCTCTACCTCTCTCTTCTCTCTCTCCTCATCTCGTCTCTGTAGTTTGTCGATCTTTTGATGCAGCTGATCGACAACCCTAGATGGGACGACCCTTTCCTCTCATACCTGGTGGATAACGAGTATGCCCTCCCCACATTACGAACGAAACCAACGTGGTTTGGTGGCATCACTCTCCTAAATGCCTCATCTACATCAAAAGACTGCTGGACGCTATTGGAGGCCTCGTTAGCAAGAGGATGTATTAATTGTATCATTTGATCCTAAATGTATTACATAATATTATTATAATATATACACAAAGTTATAAATTTTTTGAGTGTATGAAACTTTCGTGTTTCTCCTGGTATGACTGATGAATCCACTTATGAGCACCCTCAACTGTAGCCTTACTGTGGGAGACCTGGTAGATTTCTATTCTAATCATCTCCATCCCATCATGTGCAGCGGACTGAAAAAATAAAAACGAAACAATTAGGTTAAAATAACTTAAAAATTAAGTAACATTTAATTAAAAGGTAATTTCAATACTTACATAGTGACTCCTGACTGTCTCGATACTCCTTCGACCCAAACAATGGGTCTATGGTAGAGCTTTAGCCCTATTGACCTTATTTTTTTGTGCTTGCTTATGTAGACATACATAATAATATTTTTTATGAATTTAAGATATATGAAATTAATAGAATAATTTGTAATCATTTACTAACATCTGTCTTTGGATTCATCCAATGCTCGCATGCTTTCTTCCAATCTTCAGACATAACATCAGGAGGATAATTCTCCATTGCCTCCTCAGGTGAACTCATGTTCGAGAAAAACTAAATACGAAATATAAATTGTTAGAAATAATATAAGACATTATGTATATAATAAAAATATAAATATTTAAAAATTCTTACATTTCTCTTGGTCCCCGCCCTCCAATCCCTGTGCATTTTTGCAACGTGCTTAAGGATGCATCGGGAGGCATTGAGGTTGTCACCCCAATCATAACTTTGCTACATTAATTTTAAAAAAATGTCAATGTTACTTTAAAATAAATTTAAGATAAAATTATAAAAGAAATAACTTTTGTAAATGAAATTACCTCCAACTGACGAATCAACTACCTCTTCAGCCATGCAGGCACCTTCCTCCAGTCTAAGTAGAAAAGGGACACAATGGACTTAACAATTACTCCCACTCGACTGATAAAGTCCGGGTAATTTTCCGCCTCCCCTGTGAATCTGAGCCTAATCGTTAATTTGGCGCCCTCGGGGAAACGTTGGAGGTCTAGATTTTTTGTCTTTCCCTGTCCTCTTCTTAGTCTACCTACATAAACATTAATCATATTTATTATATATTTTTGAAGGTATATAATTTAATTCTTAAAGGTATATGATTTCCTACCAAAACTTGAGCCCACCGGTGAGGGGTCAACATGAACTGAGGACGTACTCCCCATCATCTCATCCTCCGCCTCCTCGCCCTCATCCTATCCCTCCTCTCTCGTCTCCTCTCCCTCTTCCCGCTCAACCTCATATAATCCTCCATAATCTGGATCATCATCTACTCGGTCTGGGAAGGTATGAGCAATTACCTTCCCCTTTCCCTTCCTCCTGCATGTAGTAAATATGGCATCTCCCCGGGTCATACGAAACGTGGCTGGATGAGTGGTTGAAGCTGCTGCCAAAGAGGTGGCTGAGCCTGCTGTGGGGGAGGTGGCTGAGCCTAAGGAGACAAATCAGGCTGCATGAAGGACTGTGTCTCAGGAGGATCCTTTCTTTTGGATTTTTTCTTAAACAACTTCATCTGTGACAAGTAAAAATTTAATAATTAATATAGTTAGAAATCACTAATAAATAAATCATTAATGAAAAAAGTTTACTAAACATAAAAAAATCATTTAAACAGAAATGAAACAAGGTAAAGTAATTATTACTAACCTTTTATGTTAACATCTATTACAAAACAAAAAAGAAAATTTAAACATTTCGGCAGAGCTTTCCCTTAAATTTGGAGGTTTCTCTAAATACCTGCATATTTAAATTAAAGTAGACACAATCCACATAAATAAAAAGTGCAAAGACAAACCACAAGTAGGTACACTCCACATCCATTCAAATAAAACATATAACACAAGTGGGTACACCCTGCATCTAATTAATGAAATAAAAAATAATATTTAGGCACACCCTAAATCTAGAAAAAATCTATAATTTAATCCAATCAAATTTAAAATATTAAAATTATACCTCTAAGTACAATAGCCTCTGAGTATGCCCGTCACTGATAAACTATAGTTTGAAAAACAGAAGTAATTAAAATGCCAGTAGAGTAAAAGTAACAAATATTAAACATGTGTGTTTGATTGGTTTAAGTTTAGTTATTTTTAATGTATAGAAAATGCCGATTGTAGTTTAGGTTTCTTAAATTTTAATATGAATTTGATATAAACAGAAATGAATTAAAGTAAATAAACTTTTACTAACTTTAAATGTCCACATATACTGCAATTGAATCTATATGACTTTCTTCTGTTAATTCTTGGTATACTTCATACTGTGCGTCAAAATGGTTGCGCGGTACTGTTCTTATAAGTATAACCCGTCCCCTTTGGCAATTATCGGTGACATAGAAAACTTGTGCAACTTAACATGTCAATGTAAATGATTCATTAGACTGAAGAATTTGATGATTAGGATTTAAACTCAAGAAATTGTGTTTCTTATCAATTTTGAAACCGTTGCCCTCTTTGAAAACATCAAACCAATGACATTTAAATAGGACAACTCTATGATCATATCTAAAGCTGATATCTACAATTTCTTTAATTTTACCATAGTATCCATCTAGATCGGTGGAAAGATCTGAATCAACAACTCCAACCTATTGTGTAACCTTCCTATCATCAGTTTCTTTTATTCTGAATCTAAACTCATTTATTATATACCCAGAGTGGTAATGTGCATGATGTAATGGTAAATCAGTAATTACATCAAAATCTGGTATCCATCGTAGATCCTTATCCTCTTTTAATTGATGAACCCGGTCTTTAAACCAATCTAAGAAGCGAAATTCATTTGTCTTAGAAAGAGGAAATCATTCGAATTCCTCATAAAATATATCAATTTCAGGAATTTATTTTAAAATATATAGATGTGTGCAATGTCTGTCATTTTTTGAAATAGCCTTGTACTTTGTATGAATGATCGACCTTCCTCTGCTATAAAAAATTGACAAACATTATTCATCAATGTCATTGTATTCCCCCTCATAATTTCTTTCAAGTTTATTAAAGCGGTTATCTGTTTCATTCATATACATGGACGTAAAATTAATACACTCCTCCACAAGATAGACTTCTACAATTGATCTTTCCAGCTTTTCCCTATTCAAAACATAATCTTTAAGTTTTTTCAAAAATCGTTCCACAGGATACATCCATCTGAATTGTATAGTTCCACCGATTCTTGCTTCATTTGCAAGATGCAGCGTGAGATGAACCATTATATCGAAGAAGGCTGGGGGAAGAATCTGTTCCATCTTACAGAAAGTAATGACTATTTGTTTATCTCAGTATTCTAGCGTATCATTTTGTAGCATCTTCGAACAAACAGCTTTAAAAAACCTGCTCATTTCTATGAATGAATCAACAACTGGCTCTGATAGTATTCCCCGTATCGCTAGTGAAAACAATACTTGCATATAAATGTGTGAGTCATGACTTTCCAAGCCAGATATTTTTTTCTACGCTTCATTCACACAACGGGAAAGCTGCGAGGAAAATCCATCTAGCACTCGAATTTCCTTTAAGAAGGAGAGTAGTCTACTCTTCTGGTCTTCATTCAAGTTGTAAATAGCAGGTGGGAAGTAGCCACCATCCTCATGAATATGCAGCTCCAGACGTATCCCCAAAGTTTTCATGTCTTTTCTTGTTTTGACCGTGTCCTTTAGATCATCGGTCAGATTTAATACGTCTAAGATGTTATCCATCACATTCTTTTCGATGTGCATAACATCTAAATTATGACATATTCTAAGATCTTTCCAGTATGGTAGCTCTAAAAAGAAAATGCTTTTCTTTTGAAATCCAGAATTCTTTGAGGCCGTCTGGTCTTGTTTGAATGGTCGACCCAACCGTATCACCCATTTCTTGTAATCTCTCCATTATAACCTGACCCGGCAACCTGATAGAATCTGTACTAAGTTTATTTTTTAGATTTTTCTTTGAATACAGACACATCCTGCCATCAAATTTACTCCTGAACTGTGATGTTCGCCATCTATGTTCAATAGGTAGAAATCTACGATGTCCTAAGTAACAAAACTTCTTACTTTCCGGAAGTCGTAGGTGATGAGTGTCTTCCATACAGACTGGGCAAGCAAGATTTCCTTTAGTGCTCCAACCTAACAAATTTGCATACGCCGAGAAGTCATTTATGGTCCACAACAATGCTGCATGCATATTGTAAAATTTTTTCTTTTCTGCATTATACGTCTTCACGTCGGTGAACCACAACTGTTTCAGTTTATCGATTAATGGCTGGAGATAAACATCAATTGCATTTTCTGGTTGTTTTGGATCGGGGATTAATAGGGTCAGCATCATGAATGGCAATCTCATACGCAACCAGGGAGGTGAGTTATAAGTGACCATTACCACTGGCCATATAAAGTACGATGGGTACATACTCTTAAATGAATTGAATCCATCGCTTGCAAAACCCAACCGCACCTTCCTTGCCTCTGAAGTGAATGAATTGTTTCTTTCATCAAATATCTTCCACTCCTCTAAATCAGTAGGATGATGTATTCTTCCATCTTGAAATATACAATCCTGATGCCATGTCATCCACCATGCAGTTTTAGTTGATATAAAAAGGCGTTGAAGCCTAGGTGTCAGTGGGAAGTAATGAAGAACCTTCTGAAGTCGTTTCCTTTTACTTTCATTTTCACCTTCCTTATATCTCTGAAGTCCACATTCGGGACAATTACTTAAGTTTGCGAATTCATTTCTAAAATGAATGCAGTCATTCGGACATACATCGATCTTCTAATAGTCTAAACCAAGCTTACAAATCTGTTTCCTTACCTCATACCATGAAGTCGAAAAATCATTAATGTTATTCAATAGCTCTACAATAAACTGAAGTATTTCTGATATGAATTTAACATTAGCTCTATTCATAACCTTGAGTTGAAACATCTTCAACAAAAAAGACAACTTGGACATTTTCGTAACAACAGGAGCAATAGGATCCTCAGCCGCCTTAACAGCATCATAGAATGGATCACAACTGAATGGATCTTCCTCATTTGTATTTATATCATCTCCTGCTCTCATCTTGTTCAACGTGTCTTGTATTTCTTCAGCTCCGTTGTCACTAATTTCCTCGTCGATCTCTTCGTCAACAGTACTCTCATTATTATGTCTTTCTCAGTGAACTCTCCATGAGCTACCCAAGTAGTGTAATGCTGCCACCACCTATTACAAATGTAGTGCTCGAGCACAATATTACGATCATGCAATGAAACATTCAAACATCTTCTGCATGGGTAAAAGATATTCTCAAATTGACCTCCTTACCTAAATATCTTCCCATCCTCATCAAAGGCCTAATCCAGGAATGAAATTACTTCATCCTTATATCTGGTGTAATCTGAACCCACAATCCAATCCAAAATTTATCCATTGTTACCTAAAATTTAATATAAACAAGTCACTTATTAGGAAGGGAAAAGACCAAATGATGTGTATCTTGATTAAGATTTTCACTTTATAGCCCAACCTCAAAGATTTGATCACAATTTAGGTTTGCTAATTACATGTAACCTTAGTGCGGTGAAATTTCGGTAGCATCTCCCTGCACTTCTCCAGTATACCCCCCAATACTAACCTTAGTTAGATTTCCTTTAACACCCAATTAAGGGCATCATAGGAAACTAGACAAGATTAGTTGGTATACCAAAGAAGAGTAGGAAGAAGCAACCGAAATTTTACCGCACAAGGTTACATGTAATGAGCAAACCTAAGTTGTGATCAAATCTTTAAGAACCCTCTTTAGTTCGGTACTTCATCGAACTAAAGTCGATCGAGTCTTATGGCATGCTATAAAGACAACACATCATGCATGCAAGTGAGGTATACATGCATTTCCTGCATTGTCTGTATAACATGATCATAAGTCTCGACAGACGATTAATTTGAACACATTTGACTCGGAGGACTTTTACCCTATGGGTTAGAATACTTAATGTTTGGCCTCGCGTGCATAAATCTTCTTGAGCAAGTGTGTGTATCTAAAAAATAACTAATTTAAACATTAAAAAATTTTACCAAAAAACTAAAAAATCATTCAATTAAATTAGAAAGATTGAATGTATATATATATATACCTCAAACTACTGAAGCCTCCAAATGTACCCGACACTGATAACCTGCAATTTCAAAAGTAAAATTAACTAAATAACAAATTCTAATTATAATCCTAAACCTTAACCCAAACTAAGCATGCAAACCAAGCAACATTATTCTATCTAAAATTTCAAAGCTACCGACTAGATGCTAAGTCATATTGGAAGAGAGAATATATTCAATTTTTAGATTTACAACAATAAATGGAAGAGCATATATGAGTAAATATATGTAAACAACAAGATCTCCTAAGATTGTCTACATCTATACTCAAGGAATCAAGGATAGTTCTACATTGTTCATGCAGAGATGCTTAAACTAGGCAAAGTTGACAAATGATAAGAAACACAATTGCTATGCTATAAAGATGCTTAATATACGTGTTTTTTTAAACCACAAGATCTACTATATATCTAACCCATCATGGAACATCATTCATCAAATATACCATAAGCAAGCCCACTTAAATGGCTTGGTGCCAGGGAATAAGACTCCCACCTAAGAATAAGGTTCAAATCTAATCATACTACATTAAAAGAAAAATTCATGTATGTAATCAAACAATTACATCAGCCACCACTCCTTCCACACTGCACTACACTGCTCTCCTCTAACAATCATGTCCCCTGCAGCCACAATAACAATAGAATCACAAAGTTTGCCCACTCTGCTTTGGATCTGAAAACCAAGGGTCCATATCCATTCCACTCGTTGCTAAAGATTCCTAGAAAGCAGATTTCAAGTATAATCTACCTAATCAGGCCCCATCTTCTCCCAAAGAGCCTTTGCAAAATTGCAGCTGAAAAGTAGATGATCACTATCCTTAGGAGTATCCTATAGATGCCCTTAACCCTCTATCCTCATTTCAATTCCCACCTATCAACAAGTTCAGGACTCGGCTTAAATAGTTGGAGTTCCTCCTGCAGCACTATAAATTCTTCAGATAAATTTGCTAGAAATAAAGGTGTCCAACAATCATTTGCTGTCACTTGTAGGTTCATTCTAATAGGATGCGGCATTTGCTGCCAAGTTCGTGGAAAGAGCAAAATAATCATGGGTAACAATGAGATAAGCTAACTCTCCCTATCCAATCATCCAAAGTAAAATCTATGATGCTCTAGATTTGTAAGGAGTTAGGAGGAGGGGAGGAACCAAGGAGGGGGAGGAGGGGGGGCCTGCTAAGGAAGTGGAGTAGGAGGCAGGAGCTGAGGAGGAGGGGACGGTTAGGAGGAGGATGGGGACGCCAGCGAGCCGGGGAGGAGGAGGATGAGGCCGCTGGCTGAGGAGGAGGAAGGTGAGGAGCTGCGGAGGAGGAGGGGGAGGAACCAAGGAGGAAGGGGGCACAGGCGGACGAGGATGGGTCAGAATTGAAATAGAAGAGGAGGAGGGCATCGTCAGGCCAAGAAGGAGGAGGACGGGCGAGGGCGCTGGCAAGGGCGCTGGCGGAGGAGGAGGAGGGTAAGGTCACTGGCGGAGGAGGGCGAGGAGCAACAGAGGACGAGGAGGAGCAGGGTGAGCTGCCGCGGAGGAGTAGGGGAGTGGCACACGGAGGAGCAGGAGGAGGGGGGGACGACGACGACAAGAACGAGGATTCACCTGAGTAGGGGGCAACGTGAGGAGGAGCACCATGTGGAGGTGCTCGATACGAGGGGGGCGACGCGAGGACCTGTGCGAGGGGTCGATGGGCGAGGGTTTAGAGGACGAAAATGAACAGTGGGCCGCAACGCAATTATAGATTTAGGAACCTATACCGTCGGTTGTATTAACAACCGACGGCAAAAGATGAATTGAACTGTGCCCAAAATTTGGAAATGGCGCCTAAACCCTAAATTTGTTCCGTCGCTTTTCCATATAACCGACGGGAAAGTGTCAATTATAAGACGTCTGGAAAAAGTGTCAGACGTCTAATACTAAGATTCTTTCCTTCCTATTTTCACAAGATCGAAACAGGGTTCTAGATAAGTTGCCCAAACGACAGGTCGGACATCTGACAATATGTCAGACGTCTGGATAGAGAAATCACTGCGGAAATGGATTTAGGACAAACGAATACATTCCTCTACCGTTGCTTATTACATCAACCGACGAAAAAAATATATTTGCCGTCGGTTACTAAAGCGACAGTGACTATTAATGACAGCCGTGCGCCCGATCGTTTTTCTTCAACCAACGGTTGGTTGATTATAGGCCTTCTCCATCGCTTATTTTAATAAGCGACGGGAAAAATATTATTGTCGTCGGTTTTATAAACCGACAGCGAGGAACCGACAATATATCACATATTTCTATTAGTGTATTTTGCACTTGCTTGTGTGCTTGCTTTTAAGTAAACCCTAAAAAAATACATCTAAAAGTTGTTAAAAGAATACATAGATACTTAAACCACACACAATATGTAACGACCCGATTCCCGAGTCCCTACGAGACACGAGAACCGGACCGACTCGACTAATCCCAAGACCTGGTCGTCCAACGAGAAAGTAACCAAAAGAGTAGTAGAATAAACCACATTCAGCATGAATATAACTAACAGTAAGAAAATACAGCAGTAAGGAAAGAAACCACTACAGTATATACCACCACAACAGTAGAACAACATTCATAACATAATATGAAACTGCAGGTAAAGAAAAGTACAGTGGTAACAAGAACTACTCACTACAGTGGACCCAAAAAGAGGTACAAGAGAACAGTGGTAACACTACTGGACCCTACTCGGCCTAGCGTCCTCTGCAGCCGCTGACCCTGGCTGCTCAACACCTGGTCCTGAAAGGTAACGAGTGTAACACGTCAGCAAAACGCTGAGTAAAGTGGCAACTAAAACGAAAGAAACAGTAGAGTGTACAGTAGCTGTTATGTTCTGTTACTTTCTTTAATTACGTCTTTCTATTGTCTCACAATTTATCTATTTCTCAGATCCTTCACTTGATCTCGAATGTTCCTCGTGGGAACAATCTTGATTGCAGTCTTTTCCGAACAGTAGAAGTAGCACGTGGTGCTCCCCTTGCCGGGAGAGTCCCCCGTGGTGATCCTACTCTCAGTCAACCACCCCAAGGTCACGGACAGGCGTAACGGTGACTACAGTACATGCGATAAACGCACAGGTAGCTAACCCGCACTGGCACGCGGTCAGTCGTTTCCATTAACCGGTGCGCCCAAAGCACAGCACGGAACCAGTATAAGGCAGAGCCCTCTCAGTAACAGGGGTCCAACCCCTCCACAGTAACCAAACAGGGGCCTTGCCCCTCCACAGTCCGCGCACCCTCGCCTGACTACCCTGGTTTGCCCAGTGGGCCTAACAAGTCGGTGTAGGAGGCTAGCAGAACCCCGAGACCCGTGGGGTAGCTAGTACCTCCCTACACTAGTAGCTCTCCTCGGTACTACGTACACGAGGGCCAGCAAGTCGGTACAAAGTGGCCAGTCCTAACCCCGGGTCCCTGGGGCGGCTGGCTCCACTCTGCACTAAACAGGTACAGGTACTTCCCTTGGTACTACATACCCAAGAGGCAGCACACTACCACGTCTTTCTTTCTCAGTTCTATTCCTTTCTCTTTCCAGGAGTTCCACTCCTAATTCCCCGTAGGATTCCAGTTCTTTTAACTCAGCACATTCCGATTTCACCTTCCCAGTTTCACATTCATACGTCCCATATTCCCAGACATGCTCATTTATTCATAACAGGCAGCTGTTAAACCAATTTACAGGTAGCTATTATTTCCTTTCCACATTTTCCAAGACTGCAGTATTCATATATTCCACTAGTTCTTCCGTCCTAGGATTCATGCCATATCCTAGGATCTATCATACAATCTAGTTTTCCAGCCCTAGGATTCATGCAACACCCTAGGATCTACCATTCAATCTATTTCTCATTCCTAGGATTCATGCAATGTCCTAGGTTCTATTTATGGTTCCATAATTTAACAGATTATACTAGTAAACTTAAAAGCCACTCTACCGGTTACAACAGGAGTACTGGGGGCGTGGTCGGGAATCCCTCGTGCCTCCGCAACCCCCGAGACTGCAACGGAACGGGGTCCTATCACAATGATCAAACACAAGGAGTTTCTCAAAATAGCATACAACTACTGTAGACGGGTAGAGGATGTCATTCCGAAAAGCACGCAACTCGAAACGCGGAAAACAGACTCCGAACGGGTCCTAAACGGGTTGAAAACGACGAAACAGTGCAAATCAGACATCTGGAACCTCTTCCAGACGTCTTAAAAAGTGGATCAGAGGTTACCTTTGCTCTGTGTGGTCTCTCAGACGTCCAGAAGCCTGCGGGGGCGTCTGGCCTAGTTCCCAGACGTCCGATGGTCACCCCGGACGTCTGGAAGTCGTTCCCGTCGTCTGGCACTGCAGCCAGATGTCTGATTCGCGTTGGATGCGAATCTCAGAACCTGCGCGTACCCATTTCCTCTCTCTCTTAGTACGGTCAGTCGAAGAAGAGGAAGAAAGACGGAATAACTCACCTTTCAGACGTCCTCCCAGCCGTCTGGTTGTTAGCCCGGACGATTGATTTTGGAGAAAATTCCAGAATCAGGGTACGACTCGCCCTCCGCTCGCGACGCTCACCCATGCTGCGACTCGTCTGCCTGCTGCTCGAGCCGCAGCAGGCCTCCTGCGTCACCCTGCGTCCGCTTCTTCCCCCGCCGGCCGGCCCTAGCAGCCCCGGCGAGCTCGCCCTCACGGCCGAGCCCCTCTTCCCACGCGCAGCACCTCCTCCCACGCTCACCGCGGCTGTCGCTGCCGCTGCTCACTCGCGCTCGCTCTCGCGCACCGGCTGGAAGGAGAAGAGGAAGGGCGGAGGTGACGGGAGTGAGGGGGAGGGCGTGGCCTTTTAAGGCCACGCGAGGAGAGAGAGAGCGGAACAGAGGGCGCAGGAGGGAGAGGGAAAAAGAGAGAGAGAGAGACGCTCGCAGGTCTGCGCGCTTAGGCGCGCAGACGAAACACGCGTGCCGAAAATAACCGAATCCCAAACGTCTGGTCAGACGTCTGGGACACCTCCCAGACGTCTTAAAAACATCTGAAGCCGCGCGTTCTTAACACAATATTTAGGAATTTTCTATCTGAAGTCAGACACATTGGAACTTTATTCCTTTTGTGATGCTGATTATGCAACTAGCTTTACAGATAGAAAGAGTATTTCCTAATGTCTTGGTTCTCTAGAAAATAACACACTGTTTCACTTTCAACAGAGGCTAAATATGTAGCTACATCTTTAGCCTGTTCACAACTATTGTGGATGAAACAAACCTTACAAGATTTTGGCTTATCCTACAAGAATAACAAAATACTTTGTGACAGCACTAGTGCCATAAACTTATCTAAAATTCTAATTCAACACTTTAGGACTAAACATATTGATGTTAGACATCATTTCTAAGTGATTATGTCTTAAAAGGGGCAATCAACTTAGAATTTGTTAAAATAGAAAATCAATTAGCTAATATCTTTACAAAACCTTTGCCAAACGAAAGATTTAACCTAATTTTCCATTCACTAGGTTTATCTACATTAAAAGAGCTTAATTGGTCATTTTGTTTGATATGTTTTCAACCTTTAATCGATCAAAATCCTTGATTGATCAACCAAATTCTTTGGTGGGAAATTTTCCTCCAAAAATTTGAGTTTTGATCGATCAACTTAGTTGTTTGATCAACCAATCCGGTTGGGCGGGATTTTTCCCTCCAATTGTTTGAACCTTGATTGATGAATTAACTTCATTAATCGATTAATTTCTGTTTTGATCGACCAAAGCACAGTTTTGATCAACAAAAATTGGGCAGATTCACTTTTCGAGATTGCAATCTTTTCAACTCGAATCTCGCTCCTAATCAACTAAATCGCACCTAATCTCTTCCATTAGCTACCCAAAATGTTTTTACCTATTTAGATAATCCAAGCTTCTTTAAAACACCATGTTTTTACCCCCAAAACCTATTTTTTTACCACCCACACCCCACAAAATGATCCCGCTTCCTTCTCTCCACTAAACAAACCTCCTCCACTCAACCCCACATCTCCTCCTCCAGCCACCCTAATCAACCAACCTCCCTGATGCCTCCGATCACCGCTGCTCCTCATGAGAGCAAGCAACGCCGCCACCATGCATCCTCCGTGCGTGTAAATGATGTGACCGAGCACTCCTTTGCATCGACAACTCCGTGCGTCCTCGAGCTTTACGTATGCCAACCTTCCTATCATGCAAGCCCTCGCTCGATCGATCGTGCTCCCTGCCTTCACCATCAACGCCATGCTCCCTTGATCGACCAATACTTGATCAATCATGGCACATTCTAAACTTAGATTAAATCCATTTCCTTTAGGATTTTTGTTGACAGAGTGAGATCGATGTTTATAAATGCTGTGTTGTAGTTAGCCGAAATCACTTTGAAATAAATAAAATTTATTACTCAAATTTGAAGTCAGAGGTTGAACACAGGGAACAAATAGGAATTCACACACTAATCTCAATAGAAAATATAAATGAGCGTAATTAATTACTCAAAAACTAATATGCAATGTATAACATGAGTATATGAAGAGATAAAAAGAATTCTAGACAAAATAATGGTGATTTGAATCACCAATTATTAGCCTAACACATATATAGCATTTACTTAATATAATCAAATGAAGGAACAGATAATCATACATCTGTGCATTGCTACAGTGCCCCTTTCTTTTTCTTCAGCTGTTCTTCTTCTTCTTCCTTTGATTTCTTCCCTTTCTCTTCTTTAGCTTCTCTTCTTCTTCCTCTTCTTTTCTTTCCTTCTTCTCTTTCTCTTCACACACAAGCCTCCTTCCTTTCTTTCCTCTTCTGCCTTCTTTTTTAGGGCTTCTTCCTTCCTTCACAGCATGGCTCTTCTTCTCTTCTTCAAGCACAGGGGAAAGGGCTCGAATTTTGGCTGTGTTAGCTAATGCACAGAAGAACAAAACCCCCTTCCCCGGCTCTCTTCCTCTCCTTCACTTTGTAGGATCCGCCCTCCCAGGGCCATGCACATCAAGTTATCGGGTAGGCACGCACCTGAGTCCAGGGTCACCGAGGGGTGTAGTGACCAAGTGAGGCTTAGGCGGGTAGTCGGGTGCACCAGATCCGTAGGGGAAATGTCGCAGACGAGGCACGTGTGAGGGTGCGGGGGACCTCACCCCCCAAGTGATTCGAGGCGATAAGCCTCTGTTACTTTTTCAATTTATGCGAGTGCGGGCTCTTGTTAGCTTCCGAGTTGGGACTAAAGTCCCACCCTTCTTTTGCCTTCACTGCTATAGCTGTTGCTTCGTTTAATTAGGTAGCTGCAGAGGTTGGTGCCCCCAATTGGAGACCTAGGCGCATGCGTTGAGCCAAACCGCACGACCTAGAGATACAATCTAGGGAGTGCGTGACCGTGAACTTGAAGAACACGGTGGCGACGGGTGGAGGGCGGTAGAGACGGCGAATACCTGAAAGGAGAAGCACGGCCTTTCGACCCAATTAAACTTGCTTAGGAGGTTCGCCGAACATTGGTGAACGTATTGGTGGTGGTGGCATAGTGTAAGGAGGTGTGTGTGTGTATGGCGAAGTCAGCGAATGTGTTGCGAGGTTGGGTTGGTCGATGGAGAGTTAGGGCGAGCGAGAGGGAAATAGGAGAGGGCTTTTGATGGTGGAGTCGTGGCGGAGCTTGGGGACTAGTTAGCGAGGGGGGTGGATGAGTGTAGTGGACGGGAGCCCTCACCGGAGTGGGCACCGGAGATGGAGGAGATGAGGGTAAATGGTGGTAGCGGAGGTTAAATTGAATGATAGAAGAAAGGAAGAGGAAGTAGAGGGGAAGAGGGAGTTAAAGGACTTAGTTTAAGGATGAAAGGGGGAGATATTCTCACGCCGGTGTGATGGCCAGACGTGGGGAAGTCGAACCTTTGAAGGGAGAGACGGCGACGAAGAAGGGGTCTAGACGCCTTCACTTTCACCGGCGAGAGGCGGAGGAAGGAGGAGAGGATAGCGGTGCCTCCAATTTGACGATTGGGGCTGCGGATGGAGACAAAGAGGACTGCCGGAGCTTAGGTCGGAGCTAGCCGTGGGAGAGGAAGAAGAGGGTTTTGTGGCCTTAAACCTAGCTAGGGAAGTTCGGCCTGATCTGGGCTTGCTTTTATAGGGTTCAAGAGGTCGGTTTGAGCTTGGAAGCCAAGCTTCCATGCTTAGGACATGTCGTCGGAGATGGAAGTTTTAAGGTACCCTAATCTCTCATGCGTTCGCATGAGAGATTGGGAAGGTTTTAGACTCATGACTAGATTCATTGGAGAGAGAGAGAACTCAAGGAATCTTCTTTCCAAATTTGGAAGGGATTGAGCGAGAAATCAGGGAGATCTCCTCAATTGAAGGTCACCGAAGTTATAGGAATAGGATTTTGGTGCGGCAGGGACCTATTTGTGAAGAATATAACAAAGTTGAGGGGCTATTTGTAAGAGAATTCAAAAGTTAATGGTTTGAATGAGATAAAAAGAGTTTGACTGGACCAAAATGCAAACTTGGTCAAGATGATCTAAGATTGAGCCCAAATTTTTGTAGAAGCATAATTTGGACTTAAGGAATCCAATGGTGAAGTTGGATTTTGATTTTAACCAAGTTTAACTAGGTAATTTATGCAAAAACCCAAATTAAGGCAAATGTCAGTCTGAGATTCTATTTTGGGTCAAGATGTGTTCAATGATCAAATTGAAGGTACCAAACCCTAGAGAATATTTGTCTATGAATTTTAAATGGTTTAGGTGAATTTTATCCTGATCAGAACCTTATTTAATTAAGCGAGTCTGTTTTTAGGGTTTCAAAAGTCATTTAATTCTCAAAACACGCAAAAACCCTTTTTTGTTTATTCTAACCCACTTGTTAACTTTTAGGACCATTTGACCCATAATTAACCCCTGAGAAAACCCGTGGTTATTCTACATTCAAGATATGTTGGTAAAATTACAGTTTTAACCCTATTTTCTTATCTTTCTCTCAGAATGATTATGTAGTGACTTAAGACTCTCTGGCGGTTATGTAGGAGCATTTAATGACTTAATTAAAATAAATTGAGCTAGTTATGGCTCACGATGGTGTTCCCATCAATTTTCTTTGAGTTTTAGATGTACTATGAGTGGATCTGATGATTTTATTGCTTAATTTTATGTTTGCTTGTTAAATCTTGTAGTATCTGTGAGCTTATCACTTGGAAACACCTTTTTTCCGGGTCTGAACACTTTTGGTCGACCAAAATTCTTGGTTGATCGACCAAAAGTTGATTTTTCCAAAACTTTGCTGGCTCATTTTTGATCGACCAAAAATCCCTATTTGATCGACCAACGTGCAACTTCTGTTTTGAAATGGCTCCAAAACATGCACGTGCCTCCTCGTCTGCTCATCATGATGATATGTTTGATCGCTTTTTCATCACTAAAGCTGCTTGCGATCATTTTCCACTCCTACCTAAACTTTCCCCACATTTTGGTAGATCAGTTGATTTTGTTTATTTCGAGTTTATCTTTCCTGGAATTTGCGAAAAAATTGCATATCATCAAATTTTACGACTTTTTGAGGGGAACTTTTATGTGAGTTCCAAGAATAGCTGCATACCCGGTGTTGACCCTATGACCTGTCACCTATTTTATGCCAACTTGAAGAATATAGGTGAGGGTTTCAACATCGAGTTGACCTTGACCGTCTATGGCAGAGAGGTTCTGGTCAATGCGGATGTGATTTTGGAAATTCTTGGTTGTTTGTCTGTTGGTCCTACTTTTCTGGAGCTTTACTAGTAGACATAGACGGATGCCATTAAGGAGACCCTACTCACTGACTTGGGTTGTCCTGCCAAGTCTCCTTATTTTCATCGTCTTCCACGATTTCTTAATTATGTATTTCTTTGAATTTTATGTTCAAATCCACTTCATTTGAGAACTGCCCTCGCATTAGGCTCATTTCCCTTTATGCTTTTCTTAAGAACAAGCAATTCAACTGGAACCACTTGATTCTATATTTGATGAGCAAGCAACCCACCAGCTCTTTCCAATTTGGGACACTTCTTTCACACATCTTCCTACATTTTAGTGCCCTACATTTTAGTGCTCCCATGGATATAAATCATAAACAATTCATTACTAGAGTCTCTGTTTTTGATAAGCTCACTTATACAAAGATGGAGCAAGCTCAGGGAGCCTGTGGTGAGGATGCAACCCAGGAGTAGCAGTAGGAAGCATCAGCAGTCCCTCCTCCTTTCCTGCCTTACGAGCATTTTATCGCGACCTGTCCTCCTCCAGTGCAACTCTCTTCGTCCTTCTACGAGTAGGACTGCGGCCTTTTGGACAGACCTCTTACAGGCAAGGATTTTGTCAACATACAGGATGTGACAAATGGTATTTCTTTAATGATGCATCGACAGAGAGAGACCGACATGGTGATGATGAGACATGGGCATCAGGTATCGGAATACCTGAATGCTCAAAGCCAGTTCTTGGATAGACTTGGAAAGTCTATTCATGGGATTCATCAACAGCTTCACTGGCCTCCTCGTCCTCGCCGATCTACTACCATGCCTCCATCATTAGTAGCATCTCCTCCTCCTCCTACCACTACAGTAGCACCAACAGACCAGCAGGTGACACCTCCTCGCCAGACATCTAGGCAACCGACACTGAGATCATCAGCTCAGCGACACATATGCCTTGGCCAGCATGCTTCTTCCGAGAGATCTGACTCGATGGTCCTCGAGTTAGATACTGACCTCTAGAGCATGATGAATGCTTTCATGTCATCTTTAGAAGAGTAGCTTTAGCATAGTTTCTATTTTTCTTAGCTTCTTGGATTGTAAAACTTTATAATTCTGTGGACTATTTTATCTTGCTCTGCTTATCTAGACTCATTTATATTGTTGTTATATGCATGGATATTATCTCTCTCAGCTATATTTTTTTTACTCTCTTAAAATTGAATGTTGAAATTATTATTATTGCTTCATTTGCATGCTTAAGGGGGAGTTAATTGATATTGATAGCAGCATGTTTTACCTTTTGCTGAAAAAAGGGGGAGAATGTAAGTACCTCTATTTTGATACACCAAAATTATGCTTCTTGCAAGACTAGTATTTCAGGACTCTCACGAATCAGAGCTTTTCTCATGGACCAAGTTTAGAAGAATGTTGATCTGTGTCTTAGTGTCTTTTATCTTTATTGAGTCTAGAATATTTTGTAAGGAACCTCAAAATAAGTCTTAAACGGATTTTCATGCTTCACTCTAAAATCAAGTTTCTAGGGTTATTCGTCAACCAAATTAGATTAATTGATCGACCAAATTAATTGATCAATCAACTAACTTAACTAATCGATTAAACCAGCCCATTGTAGGAAGTTGATTAAAACTCTTTTGATCGACCAACTAAGCTAATTAATCGACCAATCAATGATCGATCAAATAACTAGATTGATCGACCAAACCTTGTTTTGATCGACCAATCTACCTTAATTGATAAACCAATTTGATTTCCTTTTCAAGTCAATTTTCTAGTTTAAATAGAGGTCGTACGCGGCCCTTTTTCACATAACTTTCAATAGAAAAATCCTCTCAAAAGAATAGAGCTTTTCATGCTTCTTCGAGCACTTCTGTGCTTTGATTTTCACGCCTTTCAAAGCATGTCGATTCAAACCTCCGCTGAAATTCTAGTTTGACTTTTATTGAGGTTCCATAGCTCTACATTGTTCTTTTTACATTGTTGTTTCGATTAACGGATCCCAAGTTGTTGTGCTTCTCTTCAGATTGTAAAGAGAAGTGGTTTGTAAAGAGGTTGTGCCACCCTCGTTCAAGTGGTATGATAGTGGATTGACTAGCCTTGACTAGTCAAGAAAATCCTAAGTTGAGAAGCCTAGGTAGTAGTTTTCACCCGATTTGGGTTTCCACTATAGATCCAGGTGTATTCTGTGCTTGTTTCTATTGTGAATTTACTTTTGATTCAAAGTTCTTTTAAAGCGATACTATTCACCCCTCACCTCTAGTATACTGTTTCGATCCACACACAACTCTTAAGGACCACTTGATTTTGCCCCATGCATAAAAAGATTACTTTTTCCACATTCTTCCTCTTCTTGAAAAAATATGGAAAATCAACAAAATAGGTCCACAAATCCATCAACATCCACCTCTAACCAATAATCTGACCCACATTCTGACTTCCCCCTCCCTCACTTACTTATCCTGGAATTACCTAAGTTGCCACAAGATCAAAACCCAGGCCCCCTACCCAATCCCTTATCTATGATGGTTGAGCAACTAGCTCAACTTCAGGCAAACCAACAGCAGTTGGCTAAGACTGTCACAAACCTAGCCAATCAAGGGCAAAACCCACCACCCCCTTAGCAACCTGTTGATCCTCTTAAGGATTTCTATGATCCTTCCCATTATGAGGACAACCAGGGGTGGTCATACCAGAAGGGGACTTTGGAATCAAACCGACAGTTCTAAACCTAATAAAGCACTTCCATGGCCTTCCTAGGGAAGACCCATTCAGCCACCTTGAAGAACTCATGCTCCTCACACAGACGACTCGTTCTTCTAATGTGCGAGAAGATTTATGGTGGATGAGGTTATTCCCACTTTCTCTTAAAGACAATCGCTTATTGGTTCAGACCTATTGGTAAACCTATCAATACTTGGCCTCAGTTAAAAAATGCTTTCCTAAAAGAATTCCACATTGGTTGTACAAATTCTCTGAGATCTATTACGACCTTTCAACAAAAATCTGACGAGACTTTACACGATGCTTGGGAACGCTTCCAAGATCTTTTAAGAAGTTGCTGGCACCACGAGGTTCCTTTATGGCAACTCATGTAGATCTTCTATCATGGATTAGAAGATCAACTTCGACATTTCGTTGACGTCTCGTGTGGCGTCAACTTCTTGAACAAAGATGCTGAGAGTGCCTATGAGTTATTTGAAGAAATGAGTGAAAAGTCATTTAATCATGCATCCATGAACACCTTTGGCAAAACTACCAACCCATAGTTCGGTGTTCATGAGATAGCCACTCAATCCATTCCCATTACCCAAGACGATCTTCAATTGATTGTCCATAGACTTGACCAAATGCATTTAAACCAGAAGAAAATGGAGGAAAAACTTACCACATCTAAGCAGGCTCCTCATCTAACCCTGCCTAACATTCTGAAGAGAGAAAACATGCATAATCTCAATACTATCCCTGCTAAGAATAATCATTTTTCTGAGGCCTTATATGGTTCAACGGGGACCTACAGTTATCCAAATCCCAACCCCACTAAGAATATTTCCGCCCTCCAAGAGCACTTTAAAAATCCCTCCAATTCAAATTGGAGGAACTAACCAACTCACTCTTGGACTAATCAGGTTCCCTCCCAAAAATAAACCCAATTTAGAGGATATGGGCAGAATCAGACTTTTTACCACCTTGGGTCATCTCAAGAAGACATTAATGCCCAGGTCATGAAAACCCTACAGGGGATGTAAAGTCAAATGTCGAAAGTAACCCACTAATGATAACACCATCATGAGCCATAACAAGCGTTATTTAGTCAGGATTAATTGACAAATGCAACTAAATGGTCGCCTGAGAGCCATAATTCCACGCATATCTGTTTCGAGACAACATTAAAACAAGGTTAATTCTACCATTTTAACATTATACCATGAATGCAAAGTAACCATGAGGTTTTCCAGAGGTTAATTAAAGGTCAAATGAGCATTAAAGTCCAAAGAGTGGGTCTATACAGACAAAAATAGGGTTTCAAGCATTTCGAGAACCGCATCAGAACCCAAAATCCTAATTTCAGACCCGCTTGAATTGAAGAGGTTTTGGTCAGGATAAAATTCATCCAAGCCTCCTAAAATTCATAGAAAAATATTCCTAGAGGTTTAGTACCTTTGGTTTGACCATCTGAACCTATTTTGACCTTGTATAGTCTTAGATGGAATTCTACCCTAATTTGGGTTTCTACACAAATTGCCTAAACAAACTTAGCCAAAACTTAAATCCAACTTCACCACTAGATTCTTTGGATCCAAATTTAGTTTGTCCCAAAATTTAGGCCCAATTAGAGTCCATCTTGACCAAGTTTGCATTTCAATCATTAAGTTTATTTCTTTCAGACAAGCCCCTAAATCCAAAAATCTTTGCAAATGGGTCCCTAACTTCCTTGTCTTCCTCATAAATGCACCCTTGCTGCCATTGGAGATCAAACTGACCTTCAACCGACTTTGACCAAACCAAAACGGCATCAAATCACCACTAAATTTGGTGGGATTGGTATTTACAATGTAAGGAGTCCTATGAAGGCAATTTGGGATCCTAAATTGCACTGATTAGCCCTAGTGAACCCACGAAATTGTGGGATTCGTGATTGCAAATCTCAAGCCGATTAGAGCTTCTTTCCTTGTCTAGAGCTTGGATTTTTGGAGGGTCTTTTCCCTCCAAATCAACACCTTCTAGAAGGTATTTTTGGAGGGAAAGCCAAGGCACCTTTTCATTTCCCTCCCATTTTTTCCTTTAAAAATATCTAAGCACCCCTTCATTTCCCTCCAAAAACATCTTAACCACCCCCCCATCTTATAAATACCCTACCTTACCACCACATAATTTCGCTCCCAAGCTACATTATCCCTACCCATATCACCTATTCTATTTGACCAAGGAAAAGGAGAAAAGAAGATTAAGGGAGCACCTCCTTGCTCTCTTGGTGCCTTCTTTGTCCTCTCTTTTTCCTTATGCCACAAGGCTTGGGAGTGCACTTAGAGGATGGCCAGGTAGAGGAGAAACAAGGTGGAGGATGTCCACCATTGGAGGACTTGAAGGAGAAGCTATCAAGGAGAAGGAAGAACCCTTCTTCAAGTTTAGAAGCTGCTGAGCTTGGAGTGAAGGCGACTTCCATCTACGTGGAGATTCTTCTATTGTCTTCCTTTTTTTGTATTTTGAATTTTGTAGTGTAGAAGAAGCACTCCTCTACTTGGGGATTACTTGTGTGGTTCCCATCCACACAAGTGAGCTCTCCAAGTAGTTGCCTACCTTTTAATCAATCAAGCATTTTGTTCATCTTGTGCGTTGCTCTTTTATGTGCTTTTAATTAGTAGTTTTAAATTTGTTAAGCACCCATTTTCCATCTTTCTAATTACCCTAGGCACACTTGCCTAGGGTAAGCTTAGAAAGAGGAAGTAATTTTTGTCACTTAGGTCCAGTTGATAGGCGTAGTCTTCTTTAGCGTAATCATCTTCACAATTGCGCCTGTTATTCAAAGCATAAAAAGTTGCAAAATCAATATACAAAAAGAAAAGTGCTAATTTTAGAGGCGAGAGAGAGAATCACTTATTTGACTAACAAATTGACCTCTTTGGATAACCCAAGATACCACCACAATCTAGGTTTATAAATTATAAAAGTTGATTGGAAAGATATGTGTCTTGACCACTTAATTCTCATATTTAACAAATTGCATATACTCTCTCATCAATCATCATCAAAGAAAGCTAAGAGGAGGTTCTCTTCAAGTCAGGTGCACATCAGGGCTTGGAGTGAGAATCAACTTCCACTTCAATTTAGGAGTTTTCTATCTCAAATTTCTGTCTAAATTTTGTAGTAGATAAGCATTCTTCTACCTAGAGATTACTTGTGTGGTATCATTCACATAAGTGAGCTCTCCAAGTATTTTGTAAATCCTACTACCTCGTTTTCAATATAAAGTGCCTTTCATCATTTTATGTGCCTTGTCATTTTGTGTTTCAATTAGACTCTAGTTTCTATAGGATACTCACTCCACCTTTCTAATTATTCTAGGTGCACTTACTTAAGATGAGCTTAGAAAGGTAGGACTCCTTTTAATTCAATTTAGGCATATTTCTACCTCTGTTGTTGCTCGACTATTTCAAAATCCTAAAAAATTTACAAAACCCTAAAAAAATAAAAAAGAGAAGATTTGAGAGAGTGAGAGAAAAATATTGATTTGATAACTAACATTGCCACCTTGGACGACCCTATATACTTACCTATCTGGGTTTACAAATTATAAAAGTTGATCGAATTATACGCGTCTCAACGACTTCAAATCCGCTTGTACAAAATTGCATATTTTGTGTATCATGCAACACTCGGGCATAGGTGACTGCCATTTTTAATAAATGGAATGCCTTTTGGAATGATTCATCGAACTCAAATGATTGGTCTTTGTTGATAGCGGAAAACTATGCTATTGGAATTGGATTTTGAAAACCCATCATTGTAGTTCGATTAGCGAAGCCATCTATCAACAGATAAAATTTAACTGAAATTCATAAAGAAATTATGGGTCGAACACAAGGAGGCAGATGTTTGATTCAAAATCACGTTTGTTTAATTGCCACGAAGCAGATTAGTTAGTCGAATTGAATCTAAACTATCTACTTAAAGAATAAAGAATAGAAGATAGAGAGAGAATGTTACAAATAAAGACAAAAGAGAGGTAGAATAAACATGGATATCATTATCACAAGCTGATGTTCATTACAATTACAACTACCCACTATACTAGAAAGTAGGAAATCTACACTAGCAAGCTGTAAAAGAGAAGGTAGAGAGAAGTTATCCTCATCGACGACTGCTTGGAGGATGAGCTGGATGGGCCGACGTCTGGAAGACGGAGGATGGAGCAGGAAGGAGGACGAAGCGGGAGGAACCAGAGGTGAGGCAGGACGTCGTTGTCGTCACAGGATATACTTCCCAAATGGAGTGAGAGAATAGCTGCGGGATGCTCCACGAAGGGGGGAGAAGGAAATTTTCTAATTTTTACTTTAGAGGAGCATCCCGAGTTTAGGACAAGCTCTTAGAGCTTTGGAGGGGGTGAGAGAAGAGAAGAAGGGATAAAGAAAATGTGGTGGTCGTAGGGTTATCAATAGGTGAGGTTAGAATGGGCAAATAGGTCATTTTACTTTAAAAACATTAAATCAGGGCCTTTAGTGATAGATAAAACCGTCGCTAAAGCCTAGATCGTGGGCGTAGCTGCCGCGTAAGCCGTGCCTCCTCTCCCCGTGCCTCAACGCACGCACAAGTACACGCATTCTCAGCCATCCGATCGCGAGATCGAACTGCTTAAATGCACCGTGCCCAATCTCGCTCAACGCCTGCTAAGAGGCAACGTAACCTCCATCGCCGTTAGATCGAAGATCAATGGCTCAAGACGTGCGCTCACCCACCTTCACAAAAATGCACCTGATGGTGCGTTCACGTTCCTCGCATCTGGGCGCGCCACGTCACCTGCATCCGCGTCGCTCGCTCGCCATCCAACGGTTTAATTGAGCACGCTCCCGCACCAGCACCTGATTTGAGACGCAGCAGGGATCGAACCCACGCCTCGCGCTCGCGAAGAAGCGCTCGACCGCTGCGCTGCAGTGCACTTTTGGTCACATGGATGTTTTAAGTGCGTGCACTCGTGTCCGTTGGATCTTGATCCAACGGCCCAGATTGTCTGCGCCTTTTGCCTTATGAAGATGAGAGTGGCACGTCTGAGTAAATCCTGGCCGTTGGATCAAGATCCAACGGCTAAGATCAGGCAATGAAGAGTCCTTTGAAATGCAGCGGCGGGTCTTTGGGCTGATTGGGCAGCTGAGATGGCGCCACGTGGTGCCATCTTGGTTGTCCATCTTCTGTGTTGTAGACGACGCCACGGATGTTGGATTAGACCGATTTTCACGCTGTTGGGCTGCGATCGTCGATCCGAATCCATCCATGCGGTCAGATTTGTCATATGAAGTGCGGATTTACACCATCTTGGCCCCTTGATCTCTGACCTTCCTCATATTATATCTAATGCTACGGAAGTCCGATCAGGGCGATCTTGAAGTCATTGAACTCCAATGTAGCCCTGATCAGATCCGTACGGTTGGATCTTCGATCCGAGGCCCCAATTAAAATTCGCACTATTACCTGACCACAAAAAGGGAAAATTAACCTAAAATTTACACAGCCTAATATAAATGCAAGATGATGCATATTATACAATATTGATAATGTATGATGCAACTATAATACTAACATGCATAAATAGATATTTTAGGCTATTCAGATGCATACACATCATTCTTTGGCCAAAAGATCGATCAAGGGTTGAGCAATCTAGAGAAGTCCTTAATGAATCTTCTATAAAAACCCACATGGCCAAGATATGATCTAATTTGCTTAATCGATGTGGGTAGGGGAGGTTTAGCTATGGTATCAACTTTGGCTTTGTCAACCTCAATTCTCCTACTTGAGACCACATGGCCCAAGACAATTCCTTCTTGGGTCATGAAGTAGCTCTTCTCCCAGCTAAGGACTAGTCTAGTTTTAATACATCTTTTAAGGATTAAATCTAAGTTTAGCTAGGTAGGAGTCAAAAGAGTCTCCGAAGATTGAAAAATCATCCATAAACACTTCTTGACAATCCCCCACCATGGCATAGAAAATGGCCAGCACACACCTTTGAAAATTGCAAGTGCATTGCAAAGCTCAAATGGCATTTTACGGAATGCAAATGTTCCGTAGCGACAGGTGAAGATTATCTTTTCTTGGTCTTTGGGATGGATTACAACCTGGTTGTATCCTGAATAACCATCCAGGAAACAAAGTATTCTCCCCAGCTAACTTTTCAATGATTTGGTCAATGAAGGGTAAAGAGAAATGATCCTTTTTGATGGTTGTGTTTAGTTTCCTGTAAACTCTCCAGGAGGAAGCTGAATGGGTAGTCATTGATTCTCCTTTATTATTAGTCACAACATTATCCCAACTTTCTTAGAAACAATTTGCATAGGGTTAACCCAAGGACTATTTGAGATCGGATAAATTATCCCGTCAATGAGCCAATTAATTATCTCTTAATTTCTTAACCACTTCTCGCATATTGAGGTTATGTCTTCTTTGTATCTCGTGAGAAGGCCAAGATCCTTCTTCCAAATAGATTATGTGATTATAATAAGGCTCGATCCCTCATGAATCATGAATGATCCAACTGATTGCCTCTTGATTAGCCTTTACAACCTTAGCCAATTTTATTTCCTGCTCCTTTGTTAATGTAGCCCTGATAATCATTGGGAGTGTCTTTTTTAAGTCCTACACTACAATAAATAAGGGTTTTGGTCACGGTCAAAAATCATGACCAAATGACTTATAACCATCACCAACCAATTAGCGACAGCAAAAGTTGCATTGCGGAAGGATCTTTGGTGACAGTTTCACCTAAAACTATTACCAAAGTCAGAGAGCTTTGGTCACGATTCCACATAAATCCGTTACTGAAGCCCCCACCATTAGCTGGGTTCAATAGCTTTGGTAATGGTTATAAAATGTGACCAAATACTTTTAGTCACAGTTTTAGAACCGTGACCAAAGAGAGAGCTTTGGTCATGACTAATAACCATGACATGAAAGAAAGAGGATTCCTTTGGTCATGTTTCCTTAACCGTTACCAAAGGGGCCACCGAAACCAAAGGTTTCCTTTGGTGACTGCTAACCAACTGTCACCAAAGGATCAAAGTTTGGTGTGGAAGGAAGAGGGTTCTTTTGGTCACGGTTCCTAAACCATCACCAAAGGGGTTAAAGGTTCTCTTTGGTCATGGTTTATAAACCGTGACCAAAGGTCTTTTAAAACAAAAATAATATTACACACAAATCTGTCTTTAGCAAGCAACCCAATCATGAAGCAAGCCTCATTATACATGAGTGCGATAAAACCCCCTTTGTCATGAGCTGGTAAAAGGCATTAAAACATTTCATGCTTACCTGACTAACAATGTCGAATTTCAATTCCAAGGCCTCAATGGTAACAGAGGCCTTAACCACTTAAACAAATCTAGTGGTAGAAAGGAAAGCTTCAATCACACCTCAATAATTGTTGAAGATGTAACTATATAACTTAAATTATATACCACCTAAGGATGCCACATCAATCTTGGATTACAGCCCTCATGATAGATTCATTGAAATCCTCATAACAAACTCTTATGGAAAGAGTTGGTGGGGGTGGTTGAAGATGGAAACTACTTTCCCTAGAATCCTAATAAAATTAGGATCATTGAAACCTATAAAAGGACTTGTAGAGGTGACATGAGTTGCAATCATCCTCAATTATTCTACATTCTTGTACCTTTTAAATGCAACAATATCAATTTTACTACCCAGTGGAAATTAAGAGTTGAATCCTTCACTAGACATACATCTTAACTACTGAAATTATGTAAATAATTTTCTTCTTACTTCTATGCTTGATTCACTTAGGTGGTTGAGTCCATGCTCCATTCAGATTGGGGAGGAACTATGGATGCCAATCAATTCTAAATGCATGTAATAAGAATATATCCATGCAACATTGTTTTATTATTTTCAGGAAGCAACCCACTAATTCTCTGAAATATTCTAGCATTCAAATTTGATTTATTTCCAAACCACCTCAACCAAGTCAAGTGAACAAACATATCTTAATTACACGATCATTTTGAACATTGTAAGCAGATTTCTTATAATACCATCAGATCTTGCGTGAGTTTTCTTAAATTTTTCCGTACCAAATTAATTACCATTTTCCTCTTCTTTCTTTCTTTAGTGTTTTCATAACCCTTTTTGCTTTTTCCTTCGGGAGGTATTTGTGACCTTTTTGCACTGTAGATTCTCCCTGCCTTTGTTTCCGACCCCAAGCCTCCTAAACTCAGTGAAGCAATTTTGTCTAGATATGTTTCAAATTTCCGATTCAGGGGATCAAACCAGGTAAATATTGATTAAAACATCTATATGTATCTAGAAATTACCACCATATAAATTGTTGCCTAGTTCTCAATTAAATTTGGAGAATACTGCTTACTTATATGACATGAAGCTTTCTTTCTAGAAAGAAATGAAATACAACTCAACTTGACTTGGAGCTTCGACAAGGCAAAACTTATCAAGAAAATCATTCAATAAACAATAAAGAAATTTAATGCATGTTTAAGAAGTTAGAGATTTCATGAAGATGCATGAAAACTTCCAGACTAATCCTTGGCCAACGATCAAACTTTTTAATTTCTCTGATTACCTGAAAGCGAGCTTTCAAATGCCTTCTCAAGAGCCAACCACGGACAACTGTGCACCATGCATACATCAACGTACTCGATCGAAACAACTATACATTTTCTAAATGGATTAGTTTAAGATACATGAGATTAAGGAACTAAGAAAAGTACCAGATTGTATTATAATCATTGCACTACGGATCTTGATAAAAATTTTTCCTGCTATTCTTCTCCCTACGTGTCTCTGCAAAGCAATTGCCACTTAATGCTTTCATTTCATTCCTGTGTATTTTCTTGACACCTCACCTCGAACAACTGAAAATGAGTCGCATTATAAATAGCTAACAAGTTTGAAGTCCATCAAAAACAAATGAGGAAACCAAATCCTTCAAACTTAGGGCTATTGGATTTGCATCCTAAGCTCCAGTTTGTTTCGTGGGTTAACCTAATTTAGTTGCTTGGTTGAATTAACTTGAGTTACGAGAGGTTAACCCAGGATAACTTATCTTAAGCTTGATGTGGGATAAGTTATCCTACGAGTAAACCATCGCTATTTCATCTCACAAAAATAAAACAAGCCGTGGTTATCCAACTGTATAAACAGGATAGTCTTGCAAGTTATCTTACTACATTCCAAATAGTCACAGACTAAACCAACGGGTTAATTCTTTCAACTTCCAAATAGAAACAGAGGATAACTCTTCTAAAAATTTCCATCCCACGTAATTCTATCCCTCGTCCCAAACAAGGCTTAAAGTTTTAGGGGGATAGCAAATGTTTCTCAATTACAGACAAATGTAGATTTATTACCCTTCCAAGAGAATCTAGCAAACACTATTTAAAGAAAGATTCATCCTTCTTAGTTTACTGTCATTCACTCTGTTATCAAATCCCACCTTTTATGAAGCAAAAGAAACTTCTCTCTTACTTTAACATTGAATAATATCTACTACATGTCAATACACCAATTATTTTATTCTCCTACTTATCCCATCATTTATTCCACCACCTAAATAAAAACTACTCTCTACTTATCCGCATTAATTTATTACTACAATATTTTATCATGCATGGCTTAAATAGATAGAATAGGGCTTACATGATTGGAGTGTTAGACTTTGTCTCGAGCTTCTTCACACGACAGCGAGTGACGTGGCCTCTGAAGTAGCTTTGAATCCTTAGGATTGCACAATCATGGTGGTTGCTTGTGCCTTTGGGAACACTAATCTGCATGCAAGTTGGCTCCATCATTAATATTGCATCATCCAAGATATAATGATCAATGGTTCTTGCATCTATTCTGCGCTTCCCATTCTGTTCTTTTGTAAATGCAGCATGAGTATAGAAGGTTGTGCATATGATCCATAGGCTTGTCCACCAAATTAACTGGAAAAACATATATTAATGTAGATCCATGCATGTCAAAGTCCATATATGAATTGGTGAAAATAATTATTATATGAGAAAGAAAACCAGGAAACGAAGTACGTGATCGGGGTGATGCATGCAATCTCCAGAGCTCTTTATCCACATGGTAGCTAGAATTCATCAGACTGGTCAAACATTCTTGGCTTCCAAAAATGAGAGGGAGTGCATGATTCCTAATGTAGTCTTCCGTCACATAATGAATCTACAAGTTACATTCACAAACAAACTCTGATGTGAAGGAACCAACAAGAATTATACTGAAAAGGTTCTGGCCAGACAGTGTTAATAAATAGGACGTGCAACTAATCTTTTTTTTTGCAGGAAAAGCAAACTTTATTTAGCAGCCAGCTTATAAAACGCAAGGGTAATTAGGAAACACCCAATTTCCTTCGACATTACAACTCAAACAATACCTAGCCAGCACATAAGCTGACTGAACATGACATCTATGTACGTACGTACCTTGCGTAGAATCTGAATAAGCCAACTATACTCCCAATTCGACTAGGGATTGGATTTGGCAAACAAGGTTGATGGCATCTGAGAGAATATCCACCTCCTGCAAACCAACATTTAAGACCAGTAATGAGACTTGTATTGCCCACGACTCTGCAAATTCAACATTAGACATACTGCAATAATAACTGAAAACATATACACATTTATTTAAACAGAAATAATTGGATTTGCAATTTCATTCATATATATAGTTGAAGCAGCTTTGCTACAAATTGGTATTAATTTGTACACTGTCAATGCATGTGCAAGCAAAATCTCGAGCTAAACTAACCAAACAAGAATAGAAAATCATTTTAGGCTTCTTCTTACTCTCAAAAACAAGTGAGGGCTCCAAATCCTTCTCCCTTCAATGAATCGAGAGCTTTAAGTGCTATAATTAACTTCTAGTTGTGGTGTAGTGATTTTTTCTCCACTTTCTTGGTTGCACTTGAAGTTTGGCTAAAATGTACAAAAATGTATGAATTCCGTAACACATAGACATGTGAATGTGACCTTCTTTGCAATTATGCAAAATGATTCCTTTGTTAATTTTTTTGAGTGGTAGTGGATCCCACCATGTAATAGTATTTTACATTGCTTTTTTGTGTGAAAAGAATGCATGTGGTGTGGTTCTCATTTTTTAATTTATTTACTTATTAGTGCCCCCACTTCCTTTTATCCCTACTTTTGGACTACGGTTATTGATGCGAGAAATGCGCAGTTTGTTAATTATATAAAATAATGTCATTGAGATGCGTAAATTCGTAATCAACTCTTAAATTTATAGTACCTAGATAGTAGAGTATCTAAGGTCATCCAAAAAGGCCAATTTGTTAATCACATGAATGATTCTCTCTTACCTCTCAAATCTGCACTTTATTTTTGTGATTTTGATTTTTATTGTTTTTAAGGCTTTTAGAAAGAATCAGGTTTGAGATATGCGAAGACGAAATTATGCTACAAACCTAGGTGACAAGAATGAAGTCGTCTCTTCCAAGCTCACCCTAAGCAAGTGTGCCTAGGGTAATTAGAAGAGGAGGGTGTGTGCACTACTACTATAAAAACAACATGGAAGAACACACTAACTACTACATGAAAATTGGAAGGCAAAATAATTTTTGTATCACTAGTTGAGTCAAATACAAGTGGAGGAATGCTTCTATAAGAACATTAAACTATTAGCTAACAAAAACATAGAGTGGAAGATAACAAAGAAGGATTGATTCTGATGGAAGATCCAGGTGGCTCTTGCTCCAAATGTGGTTGCCCCACACTTGAAAAGAGATCTCTTCCTTCTTCAAGTGGCCTTCCTTCAAGCTCTCCTTCAAGGTGGACGTCAACCACCTTGTTGGTTCCTTCTTTACCTGGCTGTCCCCTCTTGATGAAGGTGACCACCTCCTTGGCATGGAGATGGGGTGGAATATTGATGGACCCAATTAAGGGAGAAGCGATGGGAATTATGTGGTGTTAGGATAGGATATTTATAGGATGGGAAAGGGAGTAGTTATGATGTTTCTTGGAGGGAAATGAAGGGGTGCTTGGATATTTTTGGAGGAAAAAATGGGAGGGAAATGAAGAGGTGCCTTGGTTTTCTCTCCAAAAATACCTTCTAGAAGGTATTGATTTTAGAGGGAAAAAATGGAGGGTGGAGACGAATTTTGGTGGTGGATGTAAGGTGGTGATGGAAGGGATAGTTGGCACCAAAATAAAGTAGGAGTACGTGGTCTTTTTGCTGGAGCTTAGGTAGTAAGGTAGTAGGTTTTGGTGCCATGGAGGTAGACTATCTAAGCTGAGCTAGCTTAGCTAACTTAGCTAGTAGGGAGTAGGGTTGCAGGCGTTTAAAGCTTGGGTTTTGAGAGAGAAGAGTTGGAGATAGTCATCTTGAGCTGCATTGGAACTGATGGCTACTGAAGAGAGCTACAAGGAGCTACCTTAGCTGGCTTAATTTGCTAGTTCTTTGCTAATTGCTAAGCCAAGCTAAGATGAGCTGGCTTCTGCTGAGGCGAACTAGATCTGATATTCCCGGGGAGGACCTAGTAAGCTGGAGTAGCTACGATAGCTTAGCTCAACTAAATTGAGCTAAGTGGAGTTTCCGGGAGCTAGACTTGAGCTAGCCTAAGCTAGTTAAGGTCATCTTCAGCTGACCAGGTCTAACTAGTTGATAGTAGTAGCTAGTCCTAGTCAGGTTGAACTTCCAGTGACCTCTTCTGAGCTGGAAGAGCTGGAATGGAGTTGGGATCAACTGTCTGTAGCTAGTTTGAATTGCCATCCAGCTGAGGTGAGCTGAATGGAGCTAAGGTGAACTAGTTAGAGCTACCATTCAATTGAAATGAGCAATTGAGCTAAGGGTGAGTTGATCCAACTAAAATAAGCTGGGATCCAACTGGGATGAGCTGGATCTAGCTGGGATGAGTTGGATATAGCTGGGATTCAGCTGAAATGAGTAGGATCTAGCTGGGATCCAGTTGATATGAGCTTTTTCTTCATCTTCTGCCTTCCTGAGTGCCAAGATGTGTGGGATCTGACATTCTGCCTAATCCTGACATTCAAATAAATGTATTAAAAATACATTAAAATGCAATACATGCCTATCCTAGGTAAATACCTAAATGCAACCCAAAAACTCGTTTGCGAAGTTAAAATCTTAAGAACTAGGTTAGTTTTGGGACATAAGAATGATGATAAATTGACATTTATCAGTTACCCGCTTAGGCCTTCTTTGGACTGTTGTAGCCCTTCCGAGCCTCTCTCTTTTGCCGAAACAAAATGCTTTGACCTCTAGCTCTTTTTCATATCATACCAAAAAGACAATGCTCCACATGTATGTAGAAAGGAACATTAATGGAATTAATTGGTATGCATAGCCTATAGAAGCCTATATTTCAAACATGAGTTATCGATTCCCATGTCCCATCTTGGGTTTGCTTCTAGGTTTGTCATGAATTGGGCATTGTCTTTTTGCTCTTATACTTGGAGTATTTTCATAACAAAAAATATGTTTATTATACAAGGAAAAAAAAATCTATATAAACAAAAGAAAGAATCAGGACAGACTCGTATTGACTAGTTAGATTTCCAGAATTGCTCACCCTGTTGGATGATGTGCCAACGTGTCATGAACATCTTCTCTTAAGGCATTCTTGAGCAGCTGTTCAGAGAGTGACGGCCATCAGTGAAATTAAACAAACGAATTTGTTTAATTAATGGATCTGGTGAGCAATATGATATATATACCAAACTGGATGGTGATTATTGTGCGCTACGGGTGCTCAGAAATTTCCTTCCAGCAATTCTACATCATATTTCCCCCTGTAAAACTACGGCTGCCTTGTGTTGTTGCACCAACAGTGAGTGTAACGCCCTTGTTTTTCCACCAATCAACAATCCTTGATGCAAATAGGCACTCAGATGCAAGAAGTTGTCTTAATTTGATTTAGTATTTCTACACTTGAAAAATGTAGAAGTTGCTTTGACCTTTTGCATTACAAGGCAATTTTCTTTTAGAGGATACATGTAAAATTGCTGTAAAATTGATAAATCCCTTATTTTAGTTGGCAACTCTGTATATTCAAGATTACTTATTCAATGCAACAGGAAGAATGCAAAGGACTACTATCAAGCAGAATGTACTCAGACTAAACATGCTGGGCCAACTATAAAAATAACAAATAGAAATTCAATAGATTTCATCATCTTTTTCAAGGAAAAAAGAAGGAATTTCATCATAAGCAGCAACAGATCTACCTTTTTCGAGAAACTATTGAGGGACATCTGCCTGTGTAACAGTTTCCTAGCAGCACTAGCACTTTCAGGACCATAGCTAACCCTCCTTCCTTCATTCTCAAATTGATCTATTGAAAGCTGCCTCACTAAGCCACCCAAATAAGCACATGTTTCAGTAGGTACAACCACCTTTAAAAAAATGCCAAAGGTAAAATAACTTTCTATCATAAATTAGGCTTAACCATTAGAAAGAAAAAAATATCGCAATTAAAAACTAACAGCTCTATGATGTAGCCTGACTCCTGAAGGGGGGCTATCATTAGAGGTAGAATTTGGAACTTTAATCAAAGTTGATATTTGTTTTCCATTTGATGTAGCCTCTACAGCATCACCATGACTAGGCTGCTGTTCAAGTTCGCCGTTCTACTGTCTAGCTTTCTCCTCCAAGAGTTCTTCCAGATCTTTTACCACAAAAATAACTCTGAATCAGAATCCTGCATTTTCTGCAGCTGTAAACTTAGAGTAGCATTAAGACTTCTTGCATGATCTAATTCAAGCTTTGTTTCCTCTAAGATGGATCTTGGAACTTCACCATCTTGTAAACTGCTTACCCTTTCTTTGCCAATGTCATAGTGGGAAGCTTTGAGTAATTCACATTTTCTCCTGAGCAGATCCTGCTCCTCTCTTAGGAGACAGACCTCTTTGGAGAGATCATCTCCTTGTCTTCACTCCTTAACAACTTGCTTTATTAAAGCCTGCAACTCTAGCTTAGACACCTCTACTTGTCGAGCCAACAAAAGGAGATGAAACTAAATATGATTCTAAAGAAGATGTCCTATCTTTCAATGCTGGTAGAGAGTATATTTTGTTGATTGGATGACATAATTGGCCACATTCATTTATTTTTGCAGTAAAAAAAAAATGACGACATCTGACTTTTCAATGCCAGTTACAATTCAACCTCTATAAAACTGGTAGAGTAAATTTCATGAGCTATCCATTTATTTCATGGTTAACAAGAAATGTTTGTAGAGGGAAACTACCAACAGGATGCAGGTTTTGGAATGGAAACCAATGTATACCAAGACAAATATCGTACACAAGATGGTCCTAATGGTCCTGCTTTATCTTAAGCTTGGCATAAGCTCTGGGATAGATGATCAGATCTATTTACTCAAGCAAGCATTCAAACCTCCAAGATGTTCTATTACCAAGTTCAGATGTACCTAACTGATTTCTCCTCCTTACCCTCAAAATCAAAAGGGAAAGCAGATACAAAGATAGATCAGAATCTGATGACTTGAGCGGGGAAAGAATGAGTGAGAGGGTGAGCGAGAGGGGGTTCGCAAGGCAACAGGCGGGTGGGGTGGGGAGCGGCGGCTCTGACTGGACGGAGGTGAGGAGGAGGCCGCAGCGGGTGCGGAGCCGGTGAGATGCTTCAAGTGCCTCGGGAGGGGGCATGTGGCGGCGGCCTGCAGCGACCCGATGAGGTGCCTTCACTGTGGCGGTCTGGGGCATTGGAGGTCGGGTTGCGGGCTCCATGGACTGGGCGGCAGGTTTTCTTCGGGGAGGGAGGGGGCGCCCCCATCCCCCCCGGAGGGGGCACCTCTCGTGGAGGTGGAGGCGCCATGGTCGGAGGAGATCAGGACATTGGAAGGGAGGCTGGCTTCGGCTCTGGTGGCAGTGGTGCTAGAGGGGGAGGTGGATGTGGGGGCTCTGAGAAGGGCGGTCGCCTCCTTCTTAGGGAGTGGCGGGAGATCCTTTGGGGTGGCTTCCCTTAGAAGTGGGTGTCTGGTGCTGCTGGGGCTCGGTCGGGGGGAGATGCGGCATCTTGCTTTCAAGGTGTTGCGATGTGATCGCAGTGTGGTGCGGTGTTGCTAGCCGGTGAGGTCGGACGGTGCGTTGGCAAAGCAACCACCGGCTGGCGCGAGGCAGAAGGTGTGGATTGAGGGGGTTCCCCTCTTCCTCCGCACGGTGGAGGTGGCGGCGGCGGTTGATCCTTTTGCGAGGCTCCGAAGCTGCGAAGGCATGGGCCTTAGGTCGGTGGACCTATCGCGATTCGGAGCGTGAGTGGAGATGAGGCCAGGGCGACAGCTTGTGGAGAGGATGGTCCTCAGATGGGGGAGCTCCTCCTGGCTGATTCGCATCTCGCGAGGATCCGGGAGACCTGGGTCTTTCGCTGAGGCGGTGGTCGACGATGCGACAGCGGTGCTTGGAGGCGGTGGTGGCGGGTTGCTTTTGGGAAGCCCGATGGTCATGGCGAGGATGATGCGACGGTTACAATCCCCATGGCGAGATCTGAGGCAGGTGAAAGGGCGGGGATGTCGGAGACCAGTGCGGGTATCGCGGAGGGGCTGACGAAGAAGTTTGCGACGTTTGGTGACTCCGTTGATTGCAGGTGCAACCTTGGCACTGAGAAGGCTCCGGGTTTTGTGGGGCGCGACCGTGACGGATCCGGGTCAAGTGGGCTAGACCCGACTACAGGTGATGGCAGTATCGGTGGAGACATCAGTTCATTTCACTCCCCGCGAGTGGACTCGAGATGTCGAACCTTTGAAGATGGCAGCCCAGGGGCTATGGCTGAAAGCTCGCGACATGTCCCCGACAGACCAGACTGGGCGGTGGGGCACAGTGTCGCAGGTGAGGTGGAGCGCGAACGGTGACGGGAGCCGAGGTTGCTGGGGCCACAGCGGCTCACCTACAGGTCGCGGTGGTCATACCGAAAGGGGCGCACTGCGAAGGCTCCAACTAGGAGCATGATTGGGGAGGGCCTGCATCGAAGGCAGGTGGAGCCGAGCGTCGCCCCGCCTTCTGGAGGACGGGGCGAGGTGCCAACGGTGGGCCTGACTGGGGGCGAAGGTAGGGCGAAGACTGCTCAAGGGGCCTCTGCAGTTGATGTGGGACAGCAGACGATGGGAGCTGGTGGCGGTGCTGGGGTGTTGGAGGAAGCAATGAAGACGCAGGGGGCTGATGTGGTGGTTGGGCAGCCTGTAGGGAAGGTCTCAACGCAGGGGGTGGCGCAGGAGATGGATGCAGACAGGGGGAGACTGCGGGGCAGGGTGGACCGGAGGGCAATGGTGAGGGGAGCATGCCTGGTCGGTGTGTGCTGGAGGAGGGAGAGGTGGATGAGGTGGCTACGGAGATGGGGTTTAGGCGGCTGACACAAGGAGGAGTTTCCTGGAGCTTTACATGACAAAAGTCCTGTCATGGAATGTGAGGGGTCTGAATGACCCATCGAGGCGGGCGGCACTGCAGAGGTATGTTCAAAGGTGGGGGCCAGATGTGATCTTTCTCCAGGAGACGAAGTGGGGGAGTTGTAATGGGAGGCTGTGGAGGGAGGTGGGGGGAGGTGATTTTAGGGGGTTCTTGGCCCTGGATGCGGTTAGTAGTGAGGGTGGAATAGTTGTGGGGTGGAGGGATAATGCTTTCTCCTTGGTGGACTCGTTGGTTGTGTCCCATGTTGTCACCGTCAGGCTTCAGAGGCACCGGGATAATACATGTATGCTCTTTTCTTCGATTTACGGCCCGATGGAGGGTTGGAGGAGGCATGTTTTGTGGGAAGATTTGAGTCAGGTTGCGACAGCTTTTCAGGGGATGCCTTGGTTGATAGGTGGTGACTTTAATGTCACTCTGCTGGCAGAGGATAGACCAGATGGCCGTGGAGGAATGGACCAAAGCTCTGAGGCGTTTGCAGGCTTTGTTGCGAAACAGGGGCTGGTTGAATGCCACCTTCGTCATGTCTTTTCACTTAGAGGAGTTCTGGAGGACAACGATCCCGGATTGACAGATTTTTTGCCTCAACAATGATGGCAGAGTTGTTCCCGATGGCGGAGGTTAGACCGCTGGAGCGGCCGTTCTTGGATCACACTCCCTTGTGGGCTTCAAATGAGGAGTGGAGGCATGGTACGTATTTTAAGTTCGACAGGGCATGGCTCCTGGAAGAGGGGTTCAGGGGGCTGGTAGAGGAGCGGTGGAGGTCGACTCATGTGGATGGCTCGACAGCTGTCAAATTGGAGGCTAAGTTGTGGGATTTGAGATCTTTCTTGAAGATCCGTAAGAAGCAGATTAGGGAGGAACGTGGGAAGAGGAGAGAGGAGTCTCTTGGTGAGATTGCACGATTGGACATGGTGGAGGGTATTGGTCTCCTTTCTGACGATGACAGAGTTTGCAAAGCAAGGCAGATTCAGGTGATACAAGAGGAAGACCAGAAGGTGGAGATGGAGTGGAAGGTGAGGTCCAAGCAGAGGTGGTTGAAGGAGGGCGATTCCAACACTCGATTTTTTCATATGGCTGCATCAGGAAGGAGGAGGAGGAACTGGATTGACAAGTTGGTGGTGGATGGGGAGGAGTTTATGGGAAGAGAGGCAATGGGGGGAGGGGGGGCAGCTGCGAGGTATTTCAGAGAGTTTACTGGGTGTAGACGGGGGGGAAGATGGAGATGGTTGGGGTCTGAGGTACCGCGGATTGAGGAGACAGAAGCCAATTTTTTAACGGGTCCGTTTGAAGAGGATGAGGTCCGCAAGGCAATCTGGGGACTGAATGTTGATGGTTGTCCGGGGCTGGACGATTTTCCGATTGCCTTCTATAAAGAATTATGGCCGATGGTGAAGGAAGATGTGATGCAGGTTGCGCAAGAGTTTAGAACTGAAAATTTGGGTTTTAATAGGCTGAACAAGTTCTACATGTTCCTGCTACCGAAAAAGGAGGGTGCTGAGGAGATCCAGGAGTGCAGATCGATAGCCCGCTCGAATGCTATCTACTTGATTATGACGAAACTTCTGGCGAATAGATTGAGGATGCTGGCTGGGATTATAGACTTGGTGCATTCGACTTTTGTCCCCGACAGAAACATTTTGAAAGGTTATGTGTTGGCCTCGAAGATCCTATCATCCTAGAAGAGGAGTAAGAAGAAAGCTTTCATGTGGAAAGTTGACTTCAGCAAGGCCTATGACTCAGTTCAGTGGTCGTTTCTTTGGGCATCCTTGGTGAAGAGGGGTTTCCCGCCGATGTGGTTTGACTGGATGAAGAGATGTGTCACCACGACGTCTTTCTCAGTTCTTATCAATGGAAACCCGACAGGGGGTTGGATTCAGCCGAGGGAGGTGAGGCAAAGGTGTCCTTTGGCCCCGATACTTTTTGTAATTGCAGCGAATGCACTGGCAAGGGCAGCTAAGAGATCGTGTGAGAGAAACTTGACGAAGGGCTTCTCCTTGAGAGGTGGGACGAGTATTCCGTTACTACAGTATGCAGATAATACGATTTTCTTCATTGAAGGTAGGGAAGTGAAAGCCAGGAGAATGCAGATTCTACTCTTCTTGTTTAGTGAGGCTTTGGGACTGCAGATCAATCTGTCCGAATTTAACTTTGTCCCCTTCAATTTAAATGAGGCGGAGGCGAGGGTGTGTAGTTTGGGTCTCGACACAGAGCAGGTGAGGCTTCCGATCAGATATTTAGGCTTACCATTGATGGATGACAGGATTCTAGTGAAAGATTGGACTCCCCTGGTGGAGAGCCTGGAGGGGAGACTGGAAGGGTGGGCGTCCAAGCTTCTGTTAAGGGGTGGAAGGTTGGTCTTGCTCAAGGCGGTTCTGGCAGCGATGCCGTCGTATTTTACTTTTGTCCTAAAGATGCCTTGACAGGTTGTCGAGAAGATAGACTTATGAGGAATTTCTTCTAGTCCAACCAAGGGACAAGTGGACCGAGTGCCAGGTTAGTTGCGTGGGAGGAGGTCTGCAGGCCGGTAGAAGAGGGGAGACTCGAGGTGAGAGACCTGGGGAGATCTAATGACATCCTGTTCGCAAAATGGGTAAGGAGCCTCTTGGAATGTAGGGAGGATTTGGTGGGCAAGGTGTTCGGGACCGCTTATGGTGGCCCGATGCGGTGGGATATCCTGATATATCCACCGAGGGATGATTCTCATTTTTTGAAGGGTTTGTCAGTGGTGGCTCCTAGGGTGCAGAGCTGTTTTGTTCCTGTGGTTGGAACGGGAGAGATCTTCAAATTTTAGCTGGATGATTGGACAGGACAAGATGTGCTTGCTAGAAGATTTCAGAGATTGTTTGCTTTGTCCCAGAACAAAGAGACATCTGTGGCCGAAGTGTGGGAAGGTAGGTGGTGCCCGCGTTTTGTAGGAAACCTTTCAGATGCGAGAACCCATGACTTCCAGATTTTGCTTGAAGAGTTGGAAGGGCTGCAACCAACTTCCGGTACGGATATATTTGGTTGGGATGAAGGTGATTTCTCGGTAGGGGCTGCCTACAGGAGATTGTCCACTGGAAATTCCATGGTTGAGCTGGATTTGGTGAGAGACTGCAGATAGATTTGGAAGGCCGCGTGTCCTTTAAAGGTGAAGATTTTTGTCTGGCTACTTAGGAGGAGAAGGCTTGTGACCAAGGTTTGGAGGGCAAAGTGAGCTCCTGGAGAGAGCAAGGTTTGCCCTTTATGTGGAGGTAGGGAGGAAGAGATTGATCACCTTTTTTTCACTTACCCGTTTGTGGTGTAGATTTGGAGCCAAGTGGGAGCGGGGTGGTGGGATTGTCAATCCTTTGAAAAATTTTGGCACAGCTTCAGAAATGGAGGGGGTGATGTTGGACGGATTGTCTTTCGTACAAAGGAGAGGACCAGGTCGTTGGCGGTGTTATGGGGTATTTGGTTAGGCAAGAATGCTGTGGTCTTCAGGGGCCAAAGGCCTTCTGTGGAGAATTTTGTTGAATCTGTTATTTCTTTGTTTAAACTTTAGAGTGGATCCTTGTGAGTGGGGGACCTTAGGATCTGCTATTTGTACTGATGGTGGTTGTTGATTTTTTATTAATATATTTGGGTAATCATTCTGGATAACTACCCTTTCCTTTTTAAAAAAAAGCAGACACAAAGATATGTGACTTTACAGGCAACCATTTCTGCTAATTGAATCAGAAAATGAAAGTGCCAGAATGATCCAACCTTCCTCAATCGCTCATTCATTCTAGGTTAAATGAAGAATGTTCTCCATTATAAGCGTGCTTCACAAACTTTTTCACGTAAAAGGAGATTAACACATTGAACATTAATGCTACTTGACATAAATTCAATCAAGAACTTTCAAAATTAATTAAATTCCATAACAAAACCAAGATGAAATCTGGACTGTGTAAATCCTCCAATCAATGCAAATATGAAAGAATGAGTGAACACAAGATACAGATGCTTATATGACGGCTTGGGCCTAAAGCCAAGCCTAACTAAGAAACACTAGGAATGATAACTTATTAGGTATGGATTAAATGAACACAAAGCAACCATCCAAAAATACTTAAGCCCAAGTCATGAAGCAGTGATCCTCAGTCCTTTACAACCAACACCTCAGTTTCCTAAGTTTCTGACATAGTAGAATTTTTGGGGATGTTACACCTAATGTGCAACCTCAAAATTTCTTCAAACTTAGTTGAACACCAATATCTGCGATCACCAACAAACTGCCTTCCTTTTAAAATTATCTCCTTTTCCTTGTGGGGTAACAGAGAAAGCCAACGTGCACAGCAGATTCTTCACATGCATCAAAAGATTTTAATAAATCAAACAAAACCCAATAAAATAGACGACAAGACTAGACAACTCAATTAATCATCTCAGGAAGAACAAAGCTCAAGTCTTCCCAACAAATACGGGGCGTATATCAACAATAACCCAATAAAACCAGATCAAAGGTTTCATCTTTCCGAAGAACCATGCTATTTCTGGAGAAATTAATAGGAACATACCGAGGGGCCTATCTTCCACGGCGGATCCAACTCCGCCACCTAAAGATTGCTACTTTGCCTGCTGCTGCTGCTACCCATCTTCTGAGGTCGCACAGCAGAGAAGGCTCCTTCTCCTGTGGGGACTTAAGAGGGAAGAGGGAAGGGACGAACAAGCAACTCTAGCAGTGGTGAGAGTTGAAGAAGGATGATGATGTTGCTTAATGTTGGGAATCGATGATGGTGATGACCACCATCGAACGGTGGTGTGCGATCCTCTACGATCGACGGTGGGGGGCGATCCCAACCACCCTATCCCCACCGTCTAGCGAGTAGTCGCACCGAGATCCGAGAGGAGGAATCGAAAGTGCAAGCGCAAGCGACCACGGAGCAACACGAACGGGAAACGAATCCATCCACATGCGATCGAATCGGAAGGAGGAAGAGGGGGAGGGGGGTTTGGATCGGTTACTTCTCCTGGTCGACGATGGCAGCGGCGGAGGAGGGGGTGGAGGAGGAGGATCTGAGGGTGGCGCCGAGGTGGGGGGAGTGGGGGGCGGTAGAGGGGGAGTACGCCATGTAGCACCCCGAGGCCATGGCGATGCGGGGAGGGCGATCGGGTCGAGAGGGCAGAAGGTCTCCTCCTCCTCCACCACGAGAGGGCGACCGGGTCGAGGCCATGGCTATTGCGTCAGGAAAGGGAAGGGGGAGGTGATGCCGTTGGGGATTGCGGGAGTCGGGAGAGGGAAGAGGAAGGTGATGTTGTCAGAGATTGGGGAGAGGGAAGGGGAAAGTTGGCGTCCGATAGGAAATTCGGGAGAGGGCGGGAGAAGGGGAAATTTTTGGAGGGAAGGTCATGGTTACGCTTTCAAATGGAATTATCATTTGGATAGGTTATGGTTATGGTCTCATTTAAAATTATCATTAAAGGAAGGTTATGGATCCCACTTGAAATTATTATCAAAGACTTTTGTTATATTTCTCAAACCCATGACAAAAGATTATAATAGAAAACAAGTCTCACTCTCCCACAATAGTCACGGTTTTGAATGGAATCATCATCAAATGTTACTTTTGGTCACAGTTCCCAAAATCATCACCAAATACCCATCACTAATACTTGTTTTCTTAGTAGTGCTAGAAATTTATATTTTAGATTCTTAGGCAATGGTTTCAATTCTAGCTGGGGTGGGTTTTGAATAGAAGGTAAAGATGATGCCGGTGAAAATTCATTAGGTTGGTATAAGGGAAGTAGTTGGGAGTGAATGAAATCAATAACCTTTTCACGGTGTGGTGGATTTGCTACAGAGGGTTGTAGGTCAGGTCTGCATGTTTCGCTAAATTCCTCAAGTACGTCGATCAACATGCAAGTCTTGACATTCTGAACAAGTTCCCCAAACTCATCGATGTATCCATAATCCTCAAATTTATTCATTGCCTTAAAAATATCAAGCTGCAACTTCTTATCCTCGAAGGCAATTTCCATGCTACCATTTTCACAATTTATGTTAGCCTTGGCAGTAGCTAGGAATGGACACCCCATAATAATGGGCGTGTTTCTCAACTCTTTTGGTACATCCATATCAAGGACAAGTAAATTGACTGGAAAATAGAAGTCCTTGACCTTAACAATCACATCCTCAATAATGAGCCTTGGAGTGGTGACCAAATGGTTAACTAGTTGGAGCGTTACTAAGGTGGGCTTAAGTTCACCTAACTCGAACTCTTCATATAGGGTGGTCGAGATTAGGTTAATGGATGCATTGAGATCTAATTGTGCCTGATCAAAAGTATAATCCCCAATAACACAAGAAATTAAGGGGGCACTTGGATCTCTTTTCTTTTAAGGAAGGTGATGTAGGATAATAGAATAGCCTACTCAAAGATAATCACCTTCCTCTGGATGAGTTCCTTCAGCTTATGCTTTTGAGTACATAGATCCTTTATGAATTTAACGTAAGCTGGAATGTGTTTTATAGCATCGAGGAGTGGTATATTGATCTCTTCTTGTTTAAATATATTCAGAAGCTCCTCGTTGCTATCAATTGGCTTCTTCTTCTTGGATTTGGGTAGGGCTTTTGGGAGTGGGATGTGTGTTGGGTCATTTTATCAGGTTCCAGAGCCTTTATATCTTCTTCATTATTCTCCACTTTATCCTCAGGATCACCCAAGTTTTGTTTGGTAGAAGAGGGTATTTTCGGGTCTTGGGTTTGCTTTCCACTCATCAAGGTGACAGAATTAGTAGAAGCATAAGGGTTCAAGTCTTAGGGTAGGTTAGGAAAGATTGGTGGAGCTTGATTTGCTAAATATCCAAGATTAGAAGACGAGGGACCCTGGTCAACCACTTGAGCATGTGCATGTGATCCCTCCGAATTACCATATCCATGGGCTCTGTTGCCCTGGTTTTGAACATTCTTTGGGTTGGGTACGGGGTGGGATGGTAAAGATCTGAGCTGTCAGTTGTTAGCAATAATCTCGAATTCTAAGCTGTCCAGCAAGGCCTTCATTTGTTGCATGAGATGGAGCATAGAACCTTGCATCTCTACCATCTTTTGATTCAAATCAACCTGCCCTGTGGGTTATGGGGCATTCCATGTGGGTTGATTGACCTAATTCGAGGGCAGTTGAGGGTATACATGGCCTTGACCCATAGGTTTCTATTGTCCATAGTTACTAGGTCAAGACTGGGTTTGCTGCCCCTGATTCTTCAAGGGGAAGTTAGGGTGGTTCCTCCAACCTCGATTATAAGTGTTCGAGTACAAGTTGGACCTAACATTCTCCTAAATAGCCTATAATCCTCGTAAGGTGAGGATGAAGAGTAGGGAAGTTCAGAAAAACTATCATCAACAGCCCCAGTTTGGAACCTGTAGGGTTCGAAGAAATGCTAGCTCGAAAGTTGTGCCGACTTGAGTTGGTTCACAAACTCATGTCCTGTGGGAGTTTGCAAAGAATGGAATCCTGAATTCTAGGATTGAGTGGACCTAGAAGTGTTTCTAGAATTGCCAGCCATCCACTCCTCCATTCTCTTAACAATTAGATCCACCTTATCTATTTTATTACATATTAATTCCATATCAAATTTATAAGAATCAGTTTGAACTTCATTAGCATTTGATCTAGTTTGTTGGGATCGGTTAAAAGTGTCCATGGAGGCATGAGTAATGGAATTCTTGCTCATTTCCTCAAACAATTCATATGCGCTATCTGTATCTTTGTTGAGGAACTTTCCTTCTTAAGAGGCATCCACAAGATTACAGAGTTGATCAGTCAACCTACGATAGAAAGTTTGCACGAGCTGCTACATGGGCACCTCGTGGTGTGGACATCTTCGTAGTAAGTGTTGCAATTGCTCCCAGGCACCATGAAGTGGTTCCCCTTGCTGCTAGATGAAGATAGTAATCGCTCATTATAGAGCATTGGTCTGCCCAACTGGGAAGAATTTCTTTAGAAAAGCCAATTTCAAATAAGTTTAGGTAGCGAGCAGCCTTCCTATAGTGTGGTACCACTGTGTGGCCTTATCCCTGAGTGAGTGGGGGAAAAGCCTCATGAACATTTGCTCTGTATCTACATTCCTTCTCTGGTGGTTTGGACCAAAGTGGTTAGATCCTCTAAATGCTAGAATGGATCCTCAAAGCCAAGCTCGTGAAAATGTTTAATTAGGCTTAAAACCTGGGGCTTGATTTCCATGTCTCCAGCGGGTATCATTACTCCGAGATGATCCCCATAATTTGAAGGATCATAAGAATCCTTCAAGCATCTAGTGCCTTGACCATTCATTCGCTGAAACCATGCTTGCATTTGCTGTAACTGGTCCAACTGCCTCTAAATCAGCTCCTACTAGTTCGGTGGTGGAGGAGGTGGTGGTGGTTGGTTATCAGCCATGGGATCTACTTGGCTATAACTTAATCTTCTCCTCCTAGAATGGTCTGCAGGTCCTTCCTGTCACGAATTCATTGACCTCCGTCCAAGCATACACTAGAAGGAAGTCAAAACGACAATAGATAAGCCCTGTAGCATAAGAAAATAATCATGTTCTTAGGTTGGGTAGCCTATAGACCTACAAACTCTCTGAACCCTGCTTAAGATTAAAAGTGATTTGGTTTACTTCTATCCAGCCAATCCAACTAGTTAGAGGGAGGAATTGGGGAGAAGGTTCTTCCTTTGGCTTTCGCGTCTGATTCATTTGATACCCCCAACTATTGTCGTTTGATGATACTCCCTTAGCTAGACATCAGATGGACCAGTAGAAGCAAATTAATCGCAAATAATCTCAATTTGAGCCCTAAAGAGCGAGTCCAATCCTTAAGGTTAACGTCTACTCAATTTTAACTAGGCTTAGAATTGAGTGTGCTCTTGGAATGTGATGTGCTCCTTCAATGGGTTGTGCCCTTAGAAATCAGTTAATACGTGTGTGTGCACAACCAAGGGTTTCCAAACAAGGTTATTAAAGATGAGGTGTCTTTTAGAGTTCAACCTTGTTTAGTAGCTTTTAGGGTTTAGATTCTTAGGTATATTCAGATAAGGTTTTGTGGGGCACACCAAGTTTTGAAATCATGGGTGTAAGTACTTTCCTTTAAAGATAAAAAAAGAATGTGGAGTGCCGGTTTAGTCCTAAGAATTGAGTCCTATGGGGCAAGCTACTTGATTTCTTGATTTTATGTTAAGTGGTGTAGCCTAAATAGAACAAGCAAGTGACTATTTGCACCACTGAATTAAGGCACACAACAATGTTTAACCTAATATAATTTCTAATCACTTATGTGTGTATTTAGTTTGAGTGTACGAGGTCCACAGGGTCGGAATTCCGATTAAGTGACTTAATTAGATAGATAGTGCACCTTCGGTTAGAAGTGTGGATGTTTAAAATGTATATTTTAAGCTGGTCCCACAATTAGAGAAGAGAATTTCTTTTTAATATATATTTTTTATGTGGGTGAAGCAGATGGATGTGACAAACAAGACACTCAAGTTTAACCTAGCATTTATGCGAATACTTATGTTGATTCAGGTCTTGATTATTTATATGGTGCAGATCAAATCTAGTGGGTGGGGAGATATGGCACTAACAATACCTTCACTTTTCTCCAATCTACTACCCTTGACCCGCCTTGATTGAGTACCAACAACACACCAATTTTAAGAAAAGAGAGGGTTAAGAGATGAGTAAATGCAGGAAGAACATGGAAAATCAAAATCTGCTGCCTCCTTGGCAATGGCACCAAAATGATCGGTCGAAAGTTTGGCGGAGGATTTAGGGTTACAGAACTTACATCGTAGTATGTGCAAATTTTTGTAATTAAATAAAAGTAACCAAGACTGGTGAGTTTCAGGTTGAACACGAGGAGGTTAATGTTTGATTAGAAATCCACATTAGATTTATTTATTTTTGGCATTTTGTCAATTTTATAACTTTTATGTGTTTTTAATGTAGAGAGAATAAACTAAAGAGCAAGACTAAACTAAGTAATAGAATATATATATATATATATAGAGAGAGAGAGAGAGAGAGAACAAATTTCTATTATAAAGGCAATGTATTTTTATTATAGCAAAAATAAACAAAAATACAATAATAAAAGAGAAAGGGGGTGAGACAAATCTCTTGAGACAGTTGCCCAACAAGACGACAGCACTTGGTGGTGGCTAGACGAAGGAGGTGTAAAGATCAGACAACAAGGTGAGGTGTAGGAGGAAGATACGTAGAGGGTTGCTTAGGCCAAGCATGGGGTGAGGAATGGGAGCTACTAAGCTAAGGGAATGGAGTTGAGGGGATGGAGGTGATCTCTTCCTTGAATAGGTGTGACAGGACAGCCCTAAGGTTCCTTATGGAGGTGATGAGGAATGGGAGGAATATAGGTAGAGGAGGGGGTTCTCTAAGCTAATAGGGGACCTAGGGGCTTGGGAATGGAGCTATGGGGACTTTGGAGGGCTTCTTATGCTCTAGAGTAGGTGAGGGGAGTATAGGAAGTGATGGTGGACAAATGGGAGGGTATGGAGGTTTTTATAGGTGGAGAAATGGGCTTGGATTAGGCCGCATGTCGCGCAAGGCATGTAATGCGTGCATAGTGTCCGCACGCATGGGTTGCGAGTGTTGCGCTGGTTGCTTGCGCAGCGTGCATGTATCATGCACACCACGTTGGGGAGGAATGGTAGTCGCTTGATCGCTAATGAAGTGTCAAGAACACATGAGGATCGCATGTTCAAAATCATGCTGAGGGTGCAGTGAGTGCGTTGGTTTGAGAAATACGTGATTTGTAAATGCAGGTTTTAATCGTTGTAATGCGTAAGATTTGATTGACTTTTGAATTTGTAAAACCTAGATAGTGGAGTATTTAGGGTCATCCAAGGAAGCCAAATTCTTAGTCAATTAGCTTGTTCTCTCTCTCGCTCTCTTAAATCCTCAATTTGTATTTTTGTTGTTTTGAAATTTTTATGCCTTTGGAAAATAGTCTGGACAACAGAATAGGAAGCAAGGACCTACACCTAAGTGACAAGAATGTAATCTTTCTTCCTAAACTCACCCTAGGCAAGTGCACCTAGGGTAATTAGAAAGGAAGAGTGGGTGTACTAAAGAATAAAAGTAAATTTGTGAAAGAAATGCACAAATTGAAAGGCAACGGAAATCCTTTTGTATTGCTAGATGAAAATAGTCAAATGTAGAAGAATGCTTGCTACAAATTAAAGAAAATAGCAAATACAAAAAGAGAATAGAAGTAGATATAAATCCTCCAATTTAGCTTGAGATGATTCTCGCTCCAAATGCGACTAGTCCCACACTTGAAGAGAATCCTCTTTGGCTCTTCTTCCTAGATGAAAGCTTGAGATGCTCCTCCTCTCCTCTTCCAAGGGTGGACATCCACCACCCTAGAGTCCTTCCTGCCTGGTTGTCCTCCCAATACTGCTTCTTGGCTTTGGCACATGAAAGAAGGGAAGAAGAAGATGAACACTAAGGAGATAAGAGAGTCTCCTCGATCAACTTTCTTCTCCTTCTTCCTTGGCCCAATATAATGATATGTGTAAAGAATTTATGTAAGCCAAAAATGGGCATTATGTGGTGGTAGGGTAGGGTATTTACAAGATGGGGAGTAGGCTGATTATGGTGTTTTTGGAGGGAAATGAAGGGGCTTGTGGATGTTTTTGGAGGGAAAATGAAGGGGTGCTTACAGATGGTAGTTATGAGATTTTTAAAAGGAAAAATATGGCACCATTTAGGTGGAGGAGGAGGTAGGGTTAGGAGCTAGCTTAGTTAGGTAAGCTATCTTAGCTAGTAGCTACTAGTAGAGGGTAGGAGCTAGGATTTGGTAGGAGGAGCTGACTTGAGCTGGAATAAGCCTTCATGGAGTTGGGAGAAGTTGAAGGTCCTGTGAATTAGAGTGGTATACTAGAGGGGAGGGTGAATAGTATCGGTGCTAATTAAAAGAAAAAAGACTACGAAGCAAATAAATATAAGTCACAAAAATTCAAATATGATTGCACTTGAATTTATAGTGGAAACCATTTTGGGTAAAAATCACTACTTAAGCCTCCCAGCTTAGGATTTTTCCGACTAGTCAAGCTGGTCAATCCACTAACGCATCACTTGAAACAAGGGTGTCACAACCTCTTACAAATTCTCTTCTCTTTGTTAGTACTTAGATTATAATTACATTTATTTTGATATTTTATCATATCATAAAGTTGTTGCAGATATAGAGTTGAAGATTAATAATAATAAAAGGAAGCTTCATTGTTATTTGAAGGTGTTGATTGCAGCAAAGGGAGATATTAGAAGATTCATTTTGATGATTCCTAACTTCTACATTCAATTTGATGTATTGTTTATTAGATATTTTTTTAAGAGTCAAACACATTTAAGCATATGCACAAATTAATTCAAGTGCCTAAATGTAATATTTCTAATATATTACATATGCATAAATAAATAAATTCTAAAATACTTAATATTAATCTCATACGTATAATATGTTATAAAATATTTTATAATATTAAATCAATCTTCTAGAATGGTAGTTATAACTTCTAGAATATTAAAATCACTAAAACACTTGTAAAATGAATTAAAAATATATTTTAAATTAATAATTATTCTTCTATAATGAGTGGTTACACTTTCTAGAAGGTTAGTTATCCATTTCAAACATTGCATCCCTTCATAAGGAAAGTTACAAGTGTGTTTGCACCTTTTCACAAACAAAAACTACCCAATAACCACCTCTTTTTTGATTCTGTAGGATATAGAATTAATTGAGTAGTTAATCAATTAATTTGGCTGATCAATTTTTTGTGATTTTTCTAAAGACAAATTTGAGTGTATTAATCAATCAACTAATCACTTAAACTAACTCCAAATGGTTATACTCGAATTCCAACATGTGCAAGCAGCTATTATCTTGGCATCTCTTGGATTTACACCCTTTCATGAGATAATAACTTCCCATCTTTATTCTATATATAACCTGCATAGGTTCATTTATTCTTGCAACAACATTCATTATCAAAAGCACATACTCTGTCTTGCAAATACAATTTTGGGAAATTGCTTCAAGCCTCTACGCCATGCTTGTGCATTCAAAGAAGAAAACTCAATGGCATTTTGTGCTTTGATTGAAGCATACTCCACGCCAACTTTGTGCTTAGATATTAGTATCTTGTGATTACATCTTTGAGCATATTATTGATTCTAAGCATTTTCATGTATACTTCCTCAATATAAAATTTATCTTTCTATCAAAAAGAAGTTGCAAGAGAAAGTTTATCAAAGTTCTACTTGTATATCAATTGCATAAAATTCTATCCCCCTTACATCAAGATATTCTTAAAGGGAATTGAAAATAACATTTGTCAGACCTATTACAATTGATAAATACTTTCACATTAGCTCAATAGGACTTGTATCAAATTATTTTGTTATTCTTTCTACTTATTGTAATTTAAGTGCCAGGGTTATTGGTTTCTCGTTCTTTTGGTGAGTGAAGAACAAAATACCTTCTTGTGGGTTGTACAAGAAGGGGATTGTGATTGAGGTTCACTACCCTCGGTTTAGATAGTGAGGTTTAGTGGATTTCTTGCTTGGAGAGCAAGAGGAAAATCCTGATAAGGGATCAACTAGGTAAAGGTTTTTTTTTTCCTAGTTTAGGTTTCCTCTATAAATCTTGGTATTATCTGTGGATTGAATTTTTATGGTTGCCATTATTTTTATTAAATATTTGAATCATATAATTCAACCCCCTCTTGTATAATTATCATTTGGTATCAGAACTTGCGTTTCATAATTTTCTAAAGTAACTTTCAGGTGATAAAGATCCATGGCAACTAGAGAAATTATCACTACTTCTATCAACAATGGTTTTTCCATTTTGAAGCCACCACTATTTGATGGAAGAAATTATGCATACTGGAGGCAATACATGGAAATATTTCTAGAATTTGGTGACTATGTTGTATGGGATACAATTGAAAATTCTTTCAACAAACCTGCCAAGCTAGAAAATGGATAGTATATTGAAGACTAGAAGAAATAATTATTGCTAAATTCTAAGGCTATGAATCCACTTTATTGCTCTCTTAGTCTTGAAGAATTTAACAGGGTTTCTTAGTGCACTACTACTCATGAAATTTTGAGGACACTCCAAGTTACTCATGAAGGATCAAGCAAGGTGAAAAATTCAAAGATTGTTTTGCTTACTAATGAATTTAAGAAGTTTGAGATGCAAGAAGGAGAAATAATCAAGTCTATAAATTCTCGCTTCACTGATATTGTCAATAATCTTAAAGCATTGGGCAAAAACTTTGTAAAAGGTTAATTAGAAGGTAAAATCTTATGTTCACTTACAAATGTTTTTGGATATAAAGTGACAGCTATTGAGGAGGCAAATGAAAATGAAAATCTAAATATGGAGCAACTCATTGGAAATTTGATGGTTTATGAGAGTAAAATCTTGCTAAAGTTGATGATGGTTTATGGAGAAAAAGTCTAAAGAGCTAAAAAGAATGCAATTAGCTTTCCAAGTTGATGATGAAAGTGAACACTCATTAGATGATGATGAAGAAGATATTGCTTTGTTATCTAAGAAATTTAGGAAATTCTTGAGAACCAAAAAGGATGTTAGAAAGAGAATGGACGAAAAGAATGAAGATTCTATTACGTGTTATAATTGTAAGAATATTGGACATATGAAAAATGACTACCCTCTTCTCAAGAAAGAAAGCTTTAAAAAGAAGAAAGAGGCATTTTCAAAGAAGTTTCCACGTAAGTTTAAGAAAAAGAAAGCCTTTCAAGCGACTTGGAATGATTTTGAATTAAGCTCATGTGAAGATGAAGATGATACTTCAGCTAATGAAGAAGCATCATATTTTGGCTTGATGGCATCGGAAAATGAGGTATATGATTTTTCTTTTGAAGAATTATTTGAAGCATTTTATGATTGTTATGATTCTTATAAAGTCCTCAAATATGAAAATAAAGGATGCATTGCCAAAAATAAAAATCTTAGGATGAAAATTCTATTATGAAATGTGAGATTCATTAATTAAAAGACAAGATTTCTATTCTAGAAGATGATATTGTTATGTTGAAAAATAAATTTGGGCAACTTGTAAATGATCTTAGCAAGTTTACAAAAGGAAAAGAAAATCTTGACAAATTACTTGCTTTGCAAAGACCTAAAATTGATAAAAATGGTCTTGCATTTTCTAATTTCTTAGATTCATCTAGTAATGATAATTTTCTTAGTCAAAATGGAGGAAAAAGAATTTCTTTCATTGCACAAAAGAAATGGAAGAAAACTAATAATGTTGTACCCAAAAGAATATGGGTACTAAAGAATATTTTGAATTCTTATTTTGTAGGAAGAAAAGATGTTGATTACAAGGAATTGATTTATCATAAATCAAAAGATGGATTCAAAGTGTTAAATAAAATGCCTACTCAAATTTTGTAGGATTCTAAAGGCAAATGGGTCATGGACAGCAGATGTTCAAAACATATGACTAGAAATTAAGGTTTATTCACCCATCTAGAACACAAGGATGAAGGTATGGTTACATTTGGAAACAATCATAAATGTAAAATTGTTGGTATTGGAACAATTGGAAAAGGTAAATCATCTTTTAATAATGTTGTATTAGTTAAAGGTCTAAAACATAACTTATTAAGTGTAAATCAAGTATGTGATAAAGGATTTGAAGTTGTATTTAATTCCAAAATCTTTAAAATTATCGATGAAATCACTAAAGAAGTTTTATTAGAAGGAAAAAGATATAAAGACATTTATATTATTATAATAGATAAAAATAACACTTTTGATTGTCTAATTGCATCTATGATGAAATTTCTTTATGACACAGAATATTAGGACATCTTCATTATAAATATATGAATAATTTAACTAAGTTTAATCTTGTTAAAGGATTACCAAACAAAAGGCATAAAACACATTCTTGATGCGATGCTTGTACATTAGGCAAAATTTATAAGAGTTCATTTAAAAATAAGAATGAAATTCCAACTAATAAGCCTCTGCAATTAATTCATTTAGATTTATTTGGTCTAACTAAAGTTGGTAGTTTAAATGATTGTAGGTATTGCTTAGTATTAATTGATGACTGATGTGTACATATCTAATTGATCTAAAATGCCTATTTATGCATGTTCCTAGGTCTATAATTGTATCATGAATTATAAATATTGCATAACATGTATCATTCTGCATTTAGATTATAAAAAGGCCTACCCCTCCTACATATCACCCCCTCCAAAGCTCTACAGAGCTAGTCCCATACCTGGGATGCTCCACTAGAGTCTTAAAAATAATTTTTTTATCTTCTCATCCCCGTTCGTGGAGTGCCCGCGGTTGTCCTCTCACCGCCATTCGGGAAGCAGATCCCGCTGCAACGCCACCCTGCTTCATCCTCCATCCTCTAGCTTCGTTCTCCTTTGTCCAGCATCTCATCCCCATCATCTGAGCACTCCGTGAATGCAGCTCGTCCTCCAAGCAACCGTCGAGGAGGATAACTTTTCACCTCCTCTTTTTATCGCTTTCTAATGTAGATTTCTAGCTTTCGAGTTATAGAAATTAGTTGTAATGAACAGATTATTATCAAATTTTGGTTCTCTTTCTCTCTCTTTTCACTGTATTGTTCTCTCTCTTTGTAGTATTCTTTCTCTTTCTTCTATTATTTATTCTTTAAGTAAAATAGCTAGTGTAAATTTAATTTAACCAGCTAATCCACTTCATGACAATAATTATAAACGTAATTTTTAATCAAACATTCGCCTCCCCATGTTCGACCTAGGACTTACCAGAGTTTTGGTTATAAATTTTATTTGATAGCGGATTTTTACGCAACTATAACGACAAGTTTTCAAACTCAAACTTTATGTGTAACGAATTATGTTAATTATTTTGGCGTCGTTGATGGGGAGGCAATGCTCTTTGATTTCATGCATTTTCCGCCTTACTTATCTTTTACCTCACTTTTCTCTTTTCTTACTGTGATTGTAGGTATTATTTTGAGGCGAGCTAGAGCTGTAAGATTGGAGCAAAGTGCAATTAAAGGGTTTGTAAGTATATCCCACCTCTTACCCACTAGTTTTCATTCCAACACCTAATAACACAAACCCTAATTAACCTAGGAGCTTACATAAACCCTAAGGTTAGTTCTGGTTGTGTGTGTGCCACCTCCACCCACCTTAACCCCAAAAATATAAAAAAAAATTATGGGATTAACTAAAATTTACACACCTGATACACCCACACACACCTAAGGCACCTCACTTTTGTTTGATTCAGTCACTTAATCGGGGATCCAACCAAAGGACCCAGTACACCTACACAACTTATACAAATAAGTGATTAGAAATAGATTAGGTTTAAATTGTTTGGGTGCCTTAATTAAGTGGTGCAAGAGGTCAATTGATTAAGTTGTTTGGGCTGCACCACTTAAGATAAAATTGATTCATTGAGTAGTTGTCCCTTAGTATTCAACTTTTAGGAATTAACCAGGCACTCCACATTCTTCTACGTTTTAATGGAAGTCATCTTCTCCTGTGCTTTTAAAACCTGGTGTGCCAACTGAACTTGATTGAATACATCTAAAGTTGAATCCTAAAAGCTACTAAGCAAGATTTAAGTCCTAAAATTCACTGCATCCAAAAATAATCTTTCTTGAAAACGATTGGTTGTGCACGCACACACATTGAAACTGATCTTTAAAGACACAACCCAGATAAAGGGCCCATCACATTCCCAAGCACATTCAAACCTATGCCTAACTAGAATCAAGTAGATGTTGGCCTTAAGGATTGGACTCGCTCTTCGGGGCCCAGATAGAGATTATTTTCAATTAATCTGCTTCTATCGTTTAATCGATGTATGGTTAGGGGAGTAGTGTCAAACGACCGCGGTTAGGGGGTATCAAAGGAACTTGAGGCGAAAGCTAAGGGAAGATCCCTCTCCCCAATCCCTCCCTTTAACTGGTTGGATTGATCGGAAAGAAGTAGACCAAATCGTTCCTTTCATCTCAAGATGAGTTCTGAAAGTTTGTAGGTCTTTAGGCTACCCCAACTAAGGACAGGTTTGATTATTTGTACTGCATGGCACCTTTCCTTTCTTTTCCTTCCATTTTGTCATGGATCCTTCCACATCCTACTCGCATTTTCACCCCTACCCTCCTACCACCACTTATTCCCAAGATGATTACTATCTTGACCCCATTTATGACCATTCATCCATTAGTCGAGATAACTTTGATTGGGGATACAATTCTGGACTTCCGTGTTCAGGGTCTAATCCTGAACACCATGATTTTGATTTTTATCCTTCTTCGAGCTACACTGATTACAGATCACCGTCCTCCTATGGACAACCTAATACAATCTACAATCAAGAAGGATATGTTGATTATAACCCTTACGCTCCCCCAGATTACATTGCATATGGGTCACCACCCCTTTTTGAACAATCAGAAATGACCTATTATCAGGGAGGCACGTAAGAACCTCAATATCTTGACTCCCATGGACTGAAACCAAACTCACCCAACTCTGAATCAAACCATTTCGTTTAGGTAGACCAGGTCCAAGATAAGGTGTTGGCTAACTTAAGGAATGCCATTCAATCTTTAGAAGCTCAGCCAACACCTTACATTGAAGAATTAGAGCCTCTGATTCAAATGATTGATGATCTTAACAAATATTTGTTGGATTGGCTCCAAGATGTTAAGGATAAGGACTCGGGTGAGTTTTTACTTGGGAAATTGTCAAAATTGAAGATGAGATTTGTGGTTGCTTTAGTTCAATCTTGGGATGATTCCTAGGATGAACCCCCTTCAGGAGAGCTAATGTCAGAACCCGCTTAGGCATCTGTAGGGGGGACATATTTTACGAGACCAAGGATGGCCAGATTGGTCTAGAGCAACTAAATGAGGATGAATTGATTACTTAACCTGAGATCCCTGAGCCTGGGTACGAGGAAAAGTATGTATCCATGGACCAGAAAATGATTGATGATTTTGAGACATATATAAATGTGGATTCAGAATTCTTTGATTATGAGGGTAAAGAATCTTTATGTGAAGTCTCACTTGAGTTTGAGGAAAATGTTTTTAATGAGACGACTGGGCCTGAGGAACTCAATGATCATTTAATAGCCCAGTAATTAAGGAAATTGATCTTGTTGGGGCTAGCTTGGAAGATACAAATCCTATTTTAATGGATGATTCAATTCATATCCCCATTCCTCAATCACACCCCATTGAGCATAATGATGATTATTTTCTTGAGATTATCAAACCCAAGTCGATTATGATTAAGCCATAAATTTTGGACTTGGACATTTTAGACGGGGTTGATAACACTTTCAAGGTCCCGAAAACTTTGATCATAGAGGATAGAAGCTGGGAAATGAAGATTTGGGAAGCCAATTCTAGGGGAAACATAAGTCTGAGTCTAAGGGTTCCTATTTACCTGAATTCACCAACCTTCTACCAGGACCCTTATGACATTTTTGATTCCGAGGATGTGCAACCCAAGCACAAATTCATTGATTATTGTTCGTGGCATAGATCGCGTAGAAAATTAACACGTTGTAGTATAGCGTGAAATACGTCTCGAGCAAATAAATTAACGGAACTTGGTGAGTCCCAATCGATTATAGGAGGCAAAAAACACTTTTGATTTCATACACTTGTTCTCAATATGATTACTAAAGAATAGAAACAATCAATTATAATATTCACATTATAAAGAGATTGAATTTGATAGAATGAAAACATGAAAGTAAGCTACTACTAATCTAACAGAATGAGGGCACCACGTGTAGTTCGTGGTGGCCTTTTGGAGAGGTTAAGAAGAGCAGCAACAATTCATCAAGGTGGCCCAACGGATGCTTCAAATGGAGGTGTAGAGACTGATGCAGAGAAGACGGGAAGAAGAAGAAGAAAGAAAGGTTGAAGGAGGAAGAAGAAGAGAATTATGAGAAGTGCTTTCAAAGGGGGCCCTTTGGCCTCATTTTATAGCTTTGGTGGGGGGCAAAGAAGGCATTTTGCCCCTTAAATCCGTGGATTAATTAGATCCATTGATCAGGAGATCAACAACCTTGAATAAGCCTTCCAAATCCATCTTGTATCCTCGGTTGAATCTGGTGTTGCCATGTGGCAGCCTGTGAGCCCTCGGATTAAGATCACACGGCTCCTGCTCGCCTGCGCTCGCTCTTCGCTTTCTCTCCTTTGTCGCTCGCCTCTTTTGAGTGCCTGAACCTCAGCCGTCCGATCATAAGAATGGACGGCTTAAACGCACGCTAGATCACGCCTTGAAAATCCTAAAGCGTGCTCTCTCGTGTTTCCACTTGCAACATCACACGCCTCTGCATCCAACGCTCTCGCCACGCGTTCGCTGCTGAGCCGCTTGATGGAGATCCGATGGGTGAATTCCCTCTGCGCTCATCGCTTCTCCTAAATCCACACCGGGTGCGCTTCTATCCCTTGCTTCCAGTCTCGTAGAGAGAGCGCTAACCAACACGCTACTCCCATGAGTTGATTGTGTTGAAGTTTTGTTGGCACGCGTTCTCAGCCTTTGGATGGGAATCCAACGGTCGAGATCTCGTCCCATTTGATGATGAGGCTAAGGGCGGGCGCGTGGCTGCGATCGTGACTGTTGGATGACGATCCAACGACCCGCGGTTCTCCTTCCCAATTGGGGTGCTGTAAGGGGGCAGCTGCAATGGTGCCACATGGTGCCATCGTGGCCATCCATCTTCTTCTTGTATCTGATGACGTATGCCTCCGATTAAGTTGATTTCTGCACTGTTGGACTATGAACGTCAATCCGGATTCATCCGCGTGGTTGGATTTGTCATCTGAGGTTTGGATATTCTTTAATTTTCCCTTGGTTCTTGCTTATTCTATGAACTCCCTAGGGTGCTACGGGAGTCTGATTAATGCGCTCTTGGATGCATTGAACTCCCGTCGTTATTCCGAATAGATCCATAAGGTTGGATCGCTCATTCGCACCTCTGGATTACCTGCAATTAATAATACTTCTCAAATAGCACATTATTATGTATAAAACATATGACTCATCTAAGATGCAAAGTACAATGTGTATGCATGCAGAATGCCCATGTTAAGCCAGGTTCTACCTTAATTCAGGTGAATGAGGGTTTATGATTGATGTGCAATCATACCCCCATGCCTAAATCTTGCTAGTCCCTAGCAAGTGCAAGACTATTGTATCAAAAGTTTACTAAAGGTTTATTTCTTTTTGTTTCATCCAAACATTTAGAATCCAGATAACCATGAATATATAATGTTGTAGCTTCTGCAATGGATCCAAGCGAAGAGTCAATACACATTTAAAGTTTGTACTTGACCCCTAGTAAAATTCTATTGGGATAGGCAAACCTCTTCTCTCAGGGATATAAACTATTCTCTGATTTTAGCCCCGACTTCTGGCTTAGGTAGCAGATGTCTAAGTTAACTGGATTTGTATTTGGTGGCTCACTTTCTTCTGGTGCTACATGGAGACTAGTATTTTAGAATCTAGATTATTAGATTATTGAATAACTTAACTTAGAGAAGGGCTGGAAAACTGTGCTCTCTTTAATCTTTTGTACCTTTTCTTTTGTTTCTTTCTCTCTCTCTTTTTCTCCTTTTTCTTCTTGAGCTCACATCTTACTAGATTTGTAGCTATATTTGGTGGTCTTACTTGGCATTACACTTTAATTAGGTTTTAATAACCCTACGACTAAGTCAGACTCAGCCCGTATTCAGACGGTTAGAAATATAGAAAAATTGGTTAAGGCTGTATTTGGTGGTTTGTTGGGGATGGTAGATGTTTTTGCCTAAAAACATTTGAACTTACATAACTCAAACTTCTTAACATAACACCTTTTTTTTTTTCACAAGCAAATATCTCTTTGGTATGCTTGTTCTTCTTCTCTATTTTTTTTCTTTTTCAATATATATATCTACCGGCACAATGTCGTTACCAACATAACATAATGCAACAATTCAACACAACATACATACTTTTATTCATGAGGCATCATTTGGGATTGTTGGGGATGACCAAGAGGATTTTGAGTGGCTTATTTGGTGGAAGTGCCTACTCTCGGCACCAGGTAGGGAATGGATAGGACGACATATTTCTGACCTTGACATCAATACCCTCCTTCAGCCTAGGATTTCGTAGAGAACGGCCGTGACCATCCACCTCAATCCTAGTTTTATCAGAACTCGCTCTCTATGTTTTTGCCTTATTTGGTGGCTCTCGTATGGAATTTCTCACAGATTTAGTACGCAAGAACTGAGAGCGAAAACTATGCCCATCTCCGAATATCATTATTCAATTATTAAAGATTAAAGATTCCTTACACTAGCCTTAGAGCACCAGTAGGCTCTCTACTCTCATCTCACGTATGTTTTGGTGGATCTACTAGAAGATGGTTCACCTGACTCCCTGATTACTGTCCAAGGGTTCAGGAGAAGAAGCAATGCTTCTTCTCGACAAACTAGAGATGTCTATCGGTTTTCACAGTGGATTCATTGCAAATTCTACATGCAAGTATGAAATTATACTGGATTCTTAAGTCTACGATTCTACTAAAGAATAATTCTAAAAATCTCTTGATGAAGCGATCTAATCCACCAATTGTTGGCAGAAAATTTTCAATTTTTATGGACTACCCCCCCATGCCTAAGTGTTTGCATGTCCTCATGCATGAATAAAAGATATAAGGCAGGGTGTATGTGGATAGAAATCACCTGAAACTGCTTCTGAGTTGTCATTCAATTCATGCCATTACTGCAATGCCATACACAATATGCAAAACAATATGCAAAACATTATGCGAAAATGAAATATGCTATGTATATATGGTAGGTATATATGTATACATGATGAGTTTAACACCTCCAGCTAGGCAACTCATCAGTCACACGTCCTCAAGAAGATGTATTGTTTCGTCAGCAGGAGGTGGTTCCTAGGCAAAGAATGGTTTCAGGCACTAGCCATTAACCGTAAAAACATGCCCAGATTTCGGGTCTCTAATTTGGACTGCCCCGTTAGGATATGGGTGGACCACCAGGAATGGCCTAGTCCACTTGGACTTGAGCTTTCCTGCGAAGAATTTGAGTCGGGAGTCAAACAACCAAACTTGCTGGTTAGGTGTGAACTCCTTCCTTCGGATGTGTCGATCATGGAAAGCTTTTGTCTTGTTCTTATATATTTTTGCATTCTCATATGCTTCCCACCTAATCTCCTCTAACTCATTGAGCTGGAGCTTTCTTTCATAACCTCTGGCCTCGAGGTTAAAATTACACTTCTGCACTGCCCAAAAGGCCTGGTGCTCCAGCTCCACAGGAAAGTGATAGGCCTTTCCATACACCATGCGGTATGGTGACATTCCGAGCAGGGCCTTGTACGCGGTCCGATATGCCCATAGTGCATCAATCAACCAATTGGACCAATCCTTCCTATCAGGTCTAACCATCTTTTAAAGGATAAGCTTGATTTGACGATTTGATACTTCATCCTGCCCATTGGTCTGTGGGTGATACGAGGTAGCAATGCCTATAGTGCATCAATAAACCAATCGGACCAATCCTTCCTATTAGGTCAACTGTCTTTTGAAGGATAAGCTTGATTTGACGGTTTGATACTTCATCCTACCCATTGGTTTGTAGGTGATATGGGGTAGCAATGTAGTGCTGCACGCCGTATTTCTTCAATAATGACCTGAAATGGGCATGGATGAAGTGGATTCCCCCATCACTTATCAGGTCACAGGGAACTCCGAATCTCGCCAAAATAAATTCCTGGAAAAAGGATATAATAGTCTTATGATCTACTCATCTTGCAGGCATAGCTTCTACCTACTTTGAGACATAGTCCACTACGAGGAGTATGTACTCAAAGCCACGCGAGTTCAGGAAGGGGCCCATAAAGTCGATGCCCCAGACGTCGAACACTTCTACGACCAGAATGGATTGGAGAGGCATCATATCTCTCCGGGTCATAGAACCGACCGCCTGGCATCGCTTACAGTACTTGGCAAACTCGTGTGTATCTCTGAAAATGGTCAGCCAGAAAAATCCTGATTGCAAAATCTTTGTAGCGGTTTTTCGGCCTGGGAAATGACCCCCACAAGCATCACTGTGGCAGAAGGATAGCACACTAGAGATTTCCGAATCCGGGACGCATCTACGGATGATCTGATCAGCCTCAATGCGAAAGAGGAATGGGTCATCCCAAAAATAGAATTTAGCCTCTGATATAAATTTGAGCTTTTGATCCTTGGATAATCCTGCAGGTAGCCTGCCTGCGACAAGATAGTTTACTATATCAGCATACCAAGGAAACTCAACAAAGTTGATAGATAGCAGAGACTCTTCCAGAAATCGATTTGATATCAGCAGGGAGTATGGAATGTAGTCTAGGTTTAGCTGAGACAAGTGGTTCTCCACAACATTATGTGCTCTGGCTTTGTTGCGGATTTCGACATCAAACTCCTGCAAAAGAAGGACCCATCAGATAAGGTGAGGTTTGGCATTCTTCTTTGCCAACAAATGCTAGAGGGCAAAATGGTTAGTGTAGATGATAACTTTGAACCCGAGTAAGTATGACCTAAATTTCTCCAACTTGAATACTACGGCTAGCAATTCTTTCTCAGTGACTGTATAGTTACACTAAGCCTCGTTCAGCGTTTTGCTAGTGTAGTATATTACAAATGAATGGCGTTCCCAATGCTGGCCAAGAATGGCTCCGACAGCGAAATCGGAAGCATCACACATCATCTCGAGACAGCGCTTCGCAAGGTCTTGAAAGTACTGAGACACGAGGAGTCAAAATCAAAGGGCGTGTCGGTTACCAAAAGGTTCGTTAATGGATGAGCAATTTTTGAGAAATCTCGAATGAATCTTCGATAAAATCCGACATGCCCTAACAATGATTTGATTTGCCTAACCGAGATTGGCGGAGGTAATCGCAAAATGATTTCAGACTTAGCTCGGTCAACCTCGAGTCCATTAGAGGAGATCCTGTGACCTAGTACGATGCCATCCCTCACCATAAAATGGCTTTTCTCCCATGAAAGTACTAGGTTAACCTCTATACACCTCCTTAGAATCTTTGTGAGGTTATCAAGACAAGACAAGAAATCATCTCCAGATATGGAGAAGTCATCCACAAACACTTCCACGCAGTCCCTGACCATGTCTGAAAAATGGCCATCATGCATCGCTGAAAAGTAGTCGGTGCGTTGCAGAGGCCGAAAGGCATCCACTTAAAAGAGAATGTTCCAAAGGGACACGTAAAAGTCATCTTGTCTTGGTCTTCCAGGTTGATTGCAACTTGATTGTACTCGGTGTATCCATCCAGAAAGTAGAAGAAACTACGCCCGGCTAGCCATTCTAGAATTTGATCAATAAAGGGCACATGAAAATGATCCTTTTTGGTAGTCGAGTTTAGCTTCCTATAGTCAATGCAGACCCACCAAGAAGTCATGGTGCGGGTTGGGATGGATTCGCCCAATTACGGTGAGTCCTGCCTTTTTGGGCACTATCTGAATGGGACTCACCCACTAGCTATTGGAAATTGGATAGATAATGTCTGCGTCCAACCATTTAATGATCTCCTTCTTAACAACCTCCAACATATTTGGATTTAGGCGTCTCTGAGGTTGTCTCGACGGTCTCACCCCTTCATCAGTGTAGATATGGTGAGTGCAATATGAGGGGCGAATTCTATGGAGATTAGCAAAGCCCCACCCGATAGCAACCCTATGTGCTTGTAGAATGGAGATCAGCTGGTGTTCCTGATCCGGAGTCAAGTGAGCATTGATAATCACTGGATATGTCTCACTTTCTCCCAGAAACATGTATTTGAGCGAATCAGGTAAGGGTTGTAACTCTAGTAGCGGAGGGTAGGGAGGGTGGTGAGGGTGGGGAGGAGGGTTATGCAGGGGAGGAAAGGAAACGATAATGGAAATTTGCTGATCCTGACTAATGAAGAATCCTCTTGCAGTGGTCATGTAATCCTGTCTTAAGATATCAGTGTTGGATAGGACAGGATAGTCAGGATCAGGGTGTTAGGAGAAAATGAACACCCATGACAACCAGATCCATGGGACAAAATGTGTATATCATTAGTCTCAGTCCCGTGTGGATCGCGATCAAAGACCTGTGATAGTGAGGATGAATGTGCCATTGGGTCGCTGCAGAGGAGCCTGATGTTCCCACAAAAAGCTGAATCTTCATCTTCACTATCCTCCTCGATCAAGTCACAATCAAAGTTCTTTGATGCCCTGAAAATGTCTAGTCTAAGCCTTTCGTTTCCCAGGGCAATCTCCATGCACCCTGATGCACAGTTGATGTTTGCGCGGGCGGTTACCAAAATCGGGCAACCTAGAATAATCGATGCATCACGTAGATTAGGAGGAACCTCCATATCAAGAATAGAAAAATCCGCTGGAAAGCAGAATCCTTGGACTTTTACGATCACATTTTCAACCACCCCCCTCTATTTTTTACAGATCGATCAACCAACTGTATGGTAACTGAGGCGGGCTTTAACTCCTCAAATCAAAATCGATCAAATACTGCGGTGGGAGTTAGGTTGATGGATGACCCCAAATCAAGAAGGGCCCTATCAAAAGGGGAATCCTGCAAAAAGCAGGAAATCAGTGGTATGCCTGCGTCCTTTTTGGGCGGTAAGTCAGCTAAAATAACTGCGCTGGCTTCCTCAGATAATACCGCTTGTCGTCCGATCCTCTGCTGCCGCTTCGGAGTATAGTAGTCCTTAAAGAACCAAGCAACAGCTGGGATGTGATCTATTGCTTCGAGGAGAAGGACTTGAATGTGAACTTCCTTGAACATAGATTTTAGGTCCTCGAATTCTGCTTGTCCTTTTTCCGTGCTGAATCTCGTGTTAGGGCCACGGGAAAAGGGATGGGAATTTCAAGGTCTAAGGGTTGTTTTCCTTTATCTAATGAAGATGGCTTGTGAGAGGAAGAGGGTTGTAAGCCATCTCGTGGTATAGCATAGGAAAAATCATTACCTGCCTGCCTAGGTAGCGGGTCCTGTGTTGTCTTTCCTCTCCTTAAGGTGATAGATTTTGCATCGATGTCTTGTCCATGCAAAGGCAGAGGAGCGGGTTGGTCTTGATACTCAGGGTTTGGCAACAGAGGTGGCTGACCGAGCCCATAACCTGGAGGTGTGGGAGGTGATTGCATAACAACGTGTGCCTATCCCTGTGGTTCTTGGAATCTAGGTAGGGCGCCCTGATTCTGCACATATCTCAGGTTTGGGACATGTTAGGAGGGCAAAGCTCCCTTTGATCTATGCTCCTGCATCATCTGGATTTGCGTGTTCTGTATGCTCTCTATTTGGTTAGCCATTGCCTTCATTATTTGGAGGTTGTCATGAGTAGATTTTCGAATTGATGCCTGCAATTCCTCCTTCAACGACTCTAAAGGGCCAGCTCGCTTTGGACGATAGTTGGCAGCTTGGTGCAATAGCTGATAGGTAGAGCGTGTCTATTGCTGCTGAGACGGGAATGGATGCTACCTAGGATACGTGTGTTGCGCATTCCCGTATTGTCTAGTCTAGTAGTGTGGAACTTGACTCGGTCTTTGTGGATTACTAGACCAAGCGAAATTGGGATGATGGCGCCAATCAGGGTTATATGTTTCAGAATACGGGTTGTTACGCCCGTATCCCTGAATGGCATTGACATCTTCGTAAGCTAAAGATGTCTCAAATGTGAATTCATCAAAAGAATACGCACTTGTATCGTCATGTGGTGTGTAACCCTGATTGTACGGTGCCAAATCCATATTGATCACGGGTTCCTGGTATGTAGGATCCCGCGAAGATGGAGAGAAAACATCCCGAGTAACCGAACATGTATGAGTAGAGGGGGCTCAGGGTGCTTGAGAGGAGTAAGATGGAGCAGTGCTGCCAAAAGATCTGGATCTTGCTCGCATTAATTCATCGAGCTTCTTATCGAGCAGATCCACCTTATCTAGTTTTTTGGTGATAATGTCCATGTTGGCTCGGGTAGACTCAGCTTAAGCTTTGTGGACATTAACTTGTTGCTGTCTAGGTTGCTGGAACTGGTTCATTGAGGCGATATTCACTGAGTTCTCTGCTAAGGACTCGAATAGTTCAAATGCACTGTTCTCGTCCTTCACAAGAAAATTCCCATTGCTAGATGCATCGGCCAAGTACCGATGTGTGTCATCCAGCCCATGGTAAAATACTTGAGCGAGGTGCCATTTAGGTACACCATGGTGTGGGCACTTCCTGAGAAGATAGTGGAATCTATCCCAGGCGTCATGTAGCTTCTCTCCAGGGCCTTAAGCGAAGGTCGTGATTGCGCACCTCATGGCATTTGCTTGACTGAATGGGAAGAACTTTTGGAGGAACTCGCAACGTAATTCCTCCCAGGTTAGAATTGGCCTCCCGATGGTCTTGAACCAATAAGCAGCTTTATCCTTGAGAGAGAAAGGAAAGAACTTCATGAGAATAATTCCAATATCTATATTCCTGGGTCGAACTAACTTTGCAATCCGACTCAGGTCTTCGAGGTGCTGGAAGGGATCCTCATTTGAGTTTCCATGGAAATGAGTCTGAATTGGACTTATGATATTTGGTTTTAACTCAAATGCATCTCCACCTGCGAGAATCCGAACTTGAGGTGCTATGATTGTTGCTGCTGGATCATAGAAATCCCGTAGTTGTTCTTTGTGTGGTGGATGCTGCTTTTTGTCGAGTGTCGTGAGAATTTGGTCGATGCTCTGCTCATATTTATGTTTCGTTTCCTTGACCCTAGCTTCCAAACGAGCCATTGGGTCCTGATTCTCAGGGTCCTGACAAACTCAAGGACCAAGATTAGCCATCTCAGCTAATCGGATGGAAGAAGGTTGAGAAGAGAGGTCAGGCGAAAATCTTCTTTGTCGCCTTGGGTTTGGTCCCCAAGGTCCCGCAAGTTTAGGTCATAATGACCTTCATCCTTGCATACACCAACTCAAAGGGTTGGTGTAGTCAAGCAGAACAAGTCTAAGGCCTTGTTAATCAGAGTGGTTCTTTAGATTAAATGACCTGATTTTTCGTTTAAGTTTGTGTTATTGAAAATTTTGCGAGAGACTAACTGTAAGGAATTCCCGCCTCTCAAGCTAACCTAACCAGTCTTGTTACGAGGGGACTACGAGGAAGGTTCTTCCTTTGGCTTTTGCCTCCAGTTCCGTTACCCCGCAGTCACGATCGTTTGACACTACCCGCAGGCTTAGTCAACAAGTTTTGCAAGAGAGGTTGGAACTACCCAGTAGTTTCAAGCCAAATGCAAGTTATTTGATGTATTTTCGTGAATTCTTAACCTGTTTCTTTAATGTAGTAGATGGTGGGTGGTCCAAAAGGTGACTCGCCTCACCGACTAACTTTTGGACTCGTCAGAGTCCATGTTAGTCAATGTGGTCCAAGTGACTCATGCACTTCTAAGTTCTTTCTTAAATTGAAGACCACAATTCAAAAGTATACTCTAGGGTAAGATGGAATCCAAACAATTTGAAACTTTTCAAGAAATTTCCTTTTTAAATAAGCTTTTTCAAGAGTATTTTTCCAAAATTTTTTCTATTTTCAACAATTAGTTATGAATTTTTAGCTAACCAAGGGTCAAATCTGGGATTTAGACCCTATGTTGGTTTTTCTGTTGGAAAATATATCAAATATGCTCCAAAAATTTTGTAAAAATATGATATTGAAATCTAATTTGATTATCTTTCACACCCCACAAAGTTTGAGTAAATCTGATTTGTATGTTAGTTAGAATTAATTTCTACATTTCGTAAAAGTTCTATTTTCAATCAATCTGATCAGTATATACTCCATGAATTTTTAAAACTTCCACAGAAGGATTTTCTTTTTGGAAAAGGAATCTTTAGAAAGATAATTTGAATATCTAGTTCCAGTCCAAATTTCAAGATTTTTGGAGCATTATAAACACAACTATTGAATTTTAAAGATGACACTTACTTTCTGGCGGAATTTCTAATAGGAATGTGTACACCTGATTTTCACAGCACCTGCTTTTCCTCATTCGTCGCTTCGTGTCATTGTTCTTGCACACAAAAATATTGTATTAGAGATAAAATCAAAAGTCGCCTTGCCTCCTCGGCAATGGCGCCAATTTGTTCATGGCGTAGATTGCGTAGAAAATTAACATGTTGTCGTATAGTGCAAAATACATCTTGAGCAAATAAATTAACGGAACTTAGTGAGTCCCGGTCAATCACAGGGAGGTAGAAAGCACTTTTGATTTCATACACTTGTTCTCAATATGGTTACTAAAGAATAGAGACAATCAATTATAATATTCACATTACAAAGAGATTGAATTTGATAGAATGAAAACATGAAAGTAAGCTACAACTAATCTAACAGAACAAGGGCACCATGGGTAGTTTGTGGTGGCCTTTTGGAGAGGTTGAGAAGAGCAGCAACAATCCATCAGGGTGGCCCAGCGGATGATTTAGACGGAGGTGCAGAGATGGATGCAGAGGAGGGAAGAAGAAAGAAAGGTTGAAGGAGGAAGAAGAGAATTATGCGAAGTGCTTTCAAAGGGGGGCCCTTTGGCCTCATTTTATAGCTTTGGTGGGGGGTAAAGAAGGCATTTGGCCCCTTAAATCCGTGCAAGTGCCTTGGATTAATAAGATCCGTTGATTGGGAGATCAATAGCCCTAATTAACCCTTCCAAATCATTCTTTTATCCCTGGTTGAATCTGGTGCTGCCACGTGGTAGCCTGTAAGCCCTCGGATGAAGATCGCGCAGCTCCCACTCGCTTGCGATCGCTCTTCGCTTTCTCTCCTTCGCCCTCGCCTCTTCTGAGTGCCTGAACCTCAGCCGTCTAATTGTAAGATCGGACGGCTTAAACGCGTGCTTGATTGCACCTTGAAAATCCTAAAGCACACTCTCGCGCATTTCCGCTCGCATCATCGTGCGTGTCTGCATCCAACGCTCCCGCTCTCGCCATGCGTTCGCTGCCGAGCCGCTCGATGGAGATCCGACGGGTGAATTCTCTCTACGCTCGCCGCTTCTCCTAAATCCACACCGAGCGCGCTTCAATCCCGCACCGCTCGTCTAGTGGAGAGAGCACTAGGCAACGTGCTACTCCCATGAGTTGGTTGCGTTGAAGTTTTGTCGACGCGCTTTCTCAGCCGTTGGATGGGAATCCACCGGTCGAGATCCCGTCCATCTGATGATGCGGCTGAGGGCAGGTGCGTGGCTGTGATTGCAGCCATTAGATGGCGATCCAATGGCCCGTGGTTCTACTTCCCAATTAGGGTGCGATGAGGGGGCAGCTACGATGGAGCCTTGTGGCGCCATCGTGACCGTCCATCTTCTTCTTCTTGTATCTGATGACGTAGGCCTCCGATTAAGTTGATTTCTGCACCGTTGGACTGCGAACATCAATCCAGATTCATCCGCGCGATTGATTTGTCATCTGAGGTCTGGATATTCTTTAATTTCCCCTTGGCTCCTGCTTCTTCTACTGACTCCCTAGGGTGCTACTGGAGTCTGAATGATGCGCTCTTGGATGCGTTGGACTCCCATCGGTATTCCGAATAGATCCATAAGGTTGGATCACTCATTTGTAGCCCTGGATTACTTGCAATTAATAATTCCTCTCAAATAGTACATTATTATGTATAAAACATATAAGTCATCTAAGTTGTGAAGTACGATGTGTATGAATGCAGAATGCCCATGTTAAGTTAGATTGTACCTTAATTCAGGTGAATTAGGGTTTATGATTGCTGCGCAATCAATTATCATTTTGATCTTGATTTTCCTATTGTATGACTTTTTGGACTTGGGTTGCATCCTCACATATCGCAGGCTCGACCCCACTTGCACACTAATCTCAAGTTTTGGGTAATTTTCATCCAGAATCTTAGATACACTTGACCCTAGGGCATCGGTTTGCATCATAATCTGGTCCACATCTGTGGACATTCCCAGCTGGTAGGTCTTGAGATTAATCTTTTTATTTTGATCCTGACGTGCACCTATGAATTCTTGATTTCTTCTTTTGTATAGTGTGCCTAGTTGAAGGCAATAAATTTAGCATGTTTAAAATCTATTTTCATCCGGAGCTAATCCGGTAATCACAAAATTCAGGTGTTTTCTTCTTAACTCTGCTCTTTTTCATGTCATTTAATACAATGAGAACATTGCATTAGATAGGCATAGGAGGGTGGATATTCATCTCTGAATCATTTTGTTAGCTCTATCGATTCTTTCTAATTTCTCTTTATTTATTAAGAAAATGAATTAGGAAAAGAGAATTTAGGCTTTAGAAATTTGTCAACCATAAGAAATAATATATTAGAACCTAAACACTTAGATTCTTTAGGTCTTTGGGCTTAATCAGCCTAGTTGTCCACTGAAATGTGGACTTGTTTCTCGAGTCCTTGTCATCTTTAATTTGTTTCTAATTGGTTAATAAGTTGGGGTGATAAGTACACGACTTATCAACCCGCCATCTGATTTGAGGGGACTTATAGTCTAAGCATCTACACATTATTTGCACTAACTCACCTTTCGGCGGTTTTAAAGGAAATTGGGTAGCTAATGAACTTTCTAAGATGGTATGGCTGGCAAGTTGTTGTGGGTAACAACCCATTGGTTGGTTGTTCAGAGCCCAGCCACATGACCATTCTCTTTCTGCTGCCTTTAGGTAAACTTAGATCAGGGAAGCCACCTACTTAAAAAAAAATAAAAAAAAGAAAAAGAAAAAAAAGAAATAGAAAAGAAGAAAAAATAAATAACCCACACTTCAATGCACAAGTATGGTTGGTAAGTTGTCGTGGATAACAGCCCATTGGCCGTTTGTCTAGAACCCAGCTTACAAAATGCACATTTAATTCCAAACACTTAGGAAGAAGCGGAGAAGTAGAATAAGCCAGGGAGATATACACTGGGTTCACCCTTGTGTTGACCCCATAAAGATAAAAAGTAGGGAGAAAGCTATCGGTCAAGTAGATACATCTTTAGATAGAATTTCTTTTCAAGGTCACCTAGGGGCGTAGAAACCCGAAGTTCGTTCTGATTGCTGATCAGTGAGTCTATCACATTCACACAAAAAGATGCTTAGCACTTAAGAGTTCTTTTTTAGTCTTGGGTCGGTTGAGTAGTCGTAGAAACCTACCCCGAAACTCTTAACTCAAAAATAAAAAAAAAGAAAAGAAGAAAAAGAAAGATATTTGCATTTGAATAAGGCGAGGGCTTGGACAGTCTGCATTTTAGCAGACATCCTTGCACCGTTGAGTCTAGGTAATTTAGGTCTTTAGTAGAAATTTCTTAGTGTTGAAAAGTAACTATTGCCCAAGTAATTTGATCCTAATTCTTTTATAAATAGCATGTAGTTTTGCTAGGGACTAACAAAAGATAGGCATGCGGGTGTGATGTATGCACATCTAATTGGCCTAAAATACCTATTTATGCATATTCCTAGGTCTATAATTGCATCTTGTATTATAAATATTGCATAACATGCATCATTTTGCATTTAGATTAGTTTGTATAAATTTTAGGTTAATTTACCCTTTTTGTGTCTAGGGGATAGGGCAATATCATTTCAGGGTCTTGAATTGAAGATCTAACCGTACGGATATGATCAGGGTGATGATCAGAGTCCAACGCCTCCAAGATCGCCCTGATCAAACTTCTGTAGTATCAGATGCAGTCTGAGGAAGGTCAGAGGTCAAGGGGTAAGGTGGTGTAAAGCTATACCTCAGATGACAAATCCAACTATACGGATGGGTTCGGATCGACGATTGTAGACCAACAACGTGAAAATCGATCTAATCTGACAATCGTGGCACCTCCTATGAGAGAAAGAAGATGGATGGCTTAAATGACGCCACGTGGCTCCATCCAAGCTGCTAAAGTCGCCGGTGCTCTTCATCCTCATCAAAGATCGCACAATGTCGACCGTTGGATATTGATCCAATGGTTAAGAATGCGCGGATGACGAATTCAAAAGCGCGACAAAAGAAGCCCTGTAGGGCAGCGGTTAAGAATGACGCACGCCTGCAGGTTGTGCGTTCGAGTCTCACCTCCATACTTCTTCCTCGTGTGCACGAGCTTAATTCAGTCGTTCGATCAGATGCCAACGGGCCAAATCAACGCATCAGATGAACGTGCAATTCGTTGCCCGATTGCATGCGTGATCAGACGTGCTCCTCAACGTGTGCTCATGAGCGATCTAGAGAGTGCGATCATGATCCAATGGCTCGCGAGGTGGCCACATCTCGTGACGCTTGGTGAGAGTGAGTCAATGGTTGAAGACCAATCGGCGGTCATGTGGTGCGGCATGGGCACTCGGATCATAGGCAAAAGGCGGAGATTGAGGCGCGACTTCAGCAACGCTTGCCTTTAGTGACGCACATAATCATCACTAAAGGCCCTACATGAAATTCCAAGCTTGGAAAAAAACCTTTATAAAAACATGGAATTAAATATGAATTTTCTTTCCAAGAGCACCACAACAAAATGGAGTAGTTAAACGTAAAAATAGAGCTTTATAAGAATGTGCTAGAACTCTACTTATAGAATTCGGATTACCTAGATATTTTTTGGCAGAAGCAACAAATACTGCATGTTATATACTAAATAGGGTTCTAATTAGACCACTGATAAACACCAGTTTATCATCATTCTTCTAACCTAAAATCAATCTAGCTCTTAGGTTTTCAACTTCGCAAATGGGTTTTTTGGGTTGCATTTAGTCATAATCTAGGATAAGGCATGCATTGCATTCTTTTTGTTTTTTTTTAACATTTTTACTTGAGTGTTAAGGTTAAGCAGATATTCAAACCCTTAAAACCCTAGCACTCAAGAAGGAAGAAGAAGTCCAGATCAGCTGAACCTTAGCTGGATCCAGCTCATCTCAGCTGGATATTAGCTCACTTTGGTCAAGTTTAGCTCCTTCCAACTCCATTTAGCTCATCTTAGCTGGATGATAGATCAGGGTAGTTTATCTTAGCTCAACCCACCTCAGCTCAGCTCAAATCCAGCTCAACTTAGTTGAGTCTGGCTCATACTAGCTCTAGTTAGTTCACTAGGAGCTCCAAATAGCTCAACTTAGTTGATGGGAGTTCATTCCAGCTCCAACTCATTCCAAATCCAACTCTACCTAGCTGCACTTAGCTCACAACAGCTGAACTTCCTCCAGCTTATCTACTACTTGTCTACTTAGTAGCTAAGCTAGCTCGGGAGTTCTCATCAGAGGCAATTCCAGCTCAACCTAGCTTCAAATAGGTTGAAAGCTGCTCAACTTAGTTCAACTACTCAAGCGTAGATACTAGCATAAGACCTAGCTAGCTAAGCTAAGTAGTTGAGCTCCTCTTGAAGACCTCCTCAGCAGATTCAGCTCAAGTACAGCTCCAATGAAGCTCTAGTTAGCTCTCCCTTAGCTCCTCTTCTCATAACCTGTTATTCGCTCTGAATCGGGTTTTAAAATCAATGCATGTAGTAGTATAGGTTGAATCAGCGTGAAAAACAAATAATGTTTATTACTAGAATGAAATCCGAGGTCGAACACAGGGAGCAATTGGCAAAAGTGATTCTCAAGATTGCAATTCAACACAAATATATGAGCAATAAATAACAAAATTCCAAGTAGTAATGATATAGGAATGAAAGGATATGTCAAATAATGCAAAAAAAAAGGGGTAAAATGGTGATTTGAATCACCAACTGCCCCTCACAATTATATCAAATATTTCAATAGTACTAATCAATTAAATGCCACGTAGGATAAGTGCACAGTGCACTTCAGATGTCTGCTTAGCCAATCAGATGGCTTAACCCGCTCATTGCTACAGTGCCCTTCTGCTTCTTCTCTTATTCTTCAGCTCCTTCTTCTGGCTGTGCTTTCTTCTCCTTCTTCCTTTGGCTTCCTCTCCTTTCTCTTCATGCATAAGGGGAAGGGCTCCTTAAACGGCTAAGTGTCAGCCGTTTGAACCACAGAGCAAAACCCCCCTCTGCCCCCGTGCTCTCTCTTTCTTTCTCTCTCGAGGATCCGCCTCCTAGGGCCACAGTCCGGGTTATCGGGTATTCGGGTAGAGCGCACTTGGAACCAGGCTCACTGTCAGTAGGTGGTGAGAGAGGAGTGCGCAGGTTAGGCGGGTCAGATCTACCCCAGGCCTGTGGGGGAACGGGTCATGGGAGAGGCATAGGTGATGGCTGAGCGAGGTCCTCACCCCCTATCTCAGTTGAGGCGAATGGCTTGTAGGACAAAAACAATTTATGCTGCTGCAGGCGTTTGTCAGCTTCCGAGGTGGGACTAATCCATTGCCTTCCTTTTGTTTGCAGCTGCAGCTGTTACTTCGTTCAATTGTAGTCAAAGGCCCGGTCAAAGGGCCAAATTGGTACTTGGGTTGTGATCTTGGAGGATTTGCGATGCGCCTGGGACTTCACCTGGGGTTTGCAGGTGTTGGAGCAAACTTCCAGCTTCGCTCGAAGCTACGGCAATGGTGGCGGAGGACCTGCTACCTGAAAACACAAGAATGGGCTTTTGGCTCTGTCAGAAACATTCGGCAGGATCATCGTGAAACGACGAATGTGGTGGTGGGTGCAGCGTGGAGTGGGAGTGGCTGTGGTGGCCGGACGGTGACGGAGTAGGTCGGCGGAGGTGGGTGTGTTCGGTGTAGCGACTGGGTGCGTAATAGGGCGAAATAGGGTGGGGGTTTTGTAGAGGGTGGTGTGGCGAAGGTTGTGAGGTGGTTCGCGAGGCATTTGGAGTAGTGGAATGAGCGGGGAGCCTCACCAGAGGTCTGGTCGGAGTGGAGGATGATGGAGGTGGACGGCGGCGTCGAGGGTCAAAATTGGGATATGGAGAACGGGAAAGATAGTGTATACCTTACTAAGCCTTACTAACCTAATCTAAACATACGAAAGGGGGGAGAATCCGCACCGAGGGTACATCAACGATAGAGAAGACAAGTGCTCCGGTGAGGGTAGGAACGACGACGACGAAGGAGATAGGGACGTCGGCCGGTATTGCGCAACGCGGAGGAAGGTGAGGAAGGCAAATCCGTCGCTGGTATTGCGAACGGACGAGGAATGAGGTCGGGAGGAATCGTCGGAGCTTGAGGAGCCTTTCGGCTGGAAGAGGAAGGAGGAATATGGGGCATTTCCAGCCAAAATCGAGCGTGGGATCTTCGGTCTGATCTGGGGGTCCTTTTATAGGCCTTTGGATGGTGTTTTGGGCTTGGGAAGCAAGCTTTCCAAGCTAGGAAAGCTCATCGCAGATAGGAATTGAAAATATACCCGAATCTCTCATGTGTTGGCATGAGAGATTGGGAAAGTTTTAGGGCTTAGGAATTGGCTTAAAAGGAAGGAAATTCCTTGATGAACTTCCCTTTCAAATCTGAGAGGGATTCATCAAGGAATCAAGGAGAACATGCCATTTTAAGGTTCTTGGGGTTGTAGGATTAGGATTCATGGCTGTAGGGACCTTTTTGAAGAAAATGAGGCTAAAGATAGGGACCTTTGTGTAAAAAATTCAGAAGCTAGCTAAGGACCATGTGGAATAAAGGAAATCAGACTTGGACTAAAGTGCAAGATAGGTTGCAACAATCTCATATTGGGCCCAAATTTTGGTACAAACCTAATTTGGACATAAGGAATCCAATGGTGAAGTTGGATTTTGGTTTTGATCTAATTTGACTGGGTAATTTGCACAGTTACCCAAATTAGGGCAAATGTCTATCTGAAACTCTATTTTAGGTCAAGATGGGTTCCAATGGTCAAATTGAAGGTACCAAACCCTAGAAAATATTTTTATATGATTTTTAGAGGATTTAGGTGAATTTTATCCTGACCAGAACCTCAATGGATTAAGCAGGACTGTTTTTAGGGTTTCAGATGTCCATTTATTCCTATAATACATGAAAACCCTTTTTTGTCTATTATGTTCCTCTTATTAGACTCATAAGACCATTTGACCTTTATTCCACCCCTGAGAGAACCTGCGGTTATTCTATTTTTGTGATAGAATGGTAAATTTGCAGAAATAACCCTGTATTCTTATTTTCTTCTCAAATCAATGTTTTGTACCCTTAAGACCTTCTGATGGATATGTTGGAGCTTTTATTGACTTAATCAGATCAAACTAAGTTAGTTATGGCTCATAATGGTGTTCCCATCATATCCCCAAGCCTAGCTTTTTCTAGTCTCTTAGCAAAATCTTATGGAATTAACTTAATTTCTAGACCATGGCTTTTTATGCTCAGATTTCTGCTGTGTGCTTTCTTTTATAGACTAGGTCAAAATGCCAATAGTAGGCCTAGAGGTACTCAAGTACCAAGAAAGATCTGGACTTGACCAGCTCTAACCTCAATCCACCGCCAAGATTTTTAAGGCCCACAGGAACTAACCTAAGGTTCGTTGAACTCTGCGGTTAAAGCACCTGTGCTTGTAACATGTTTTAGCCCAGGTTCAGTTCACAGTACGTTTTTGTAAGAGAGAGATAGAGGAATTTTTTCTTTATTTTTGGAGAGTTTTCTCTCTCTTTTCTTTTTATTTCTAGCTTCGGCTTAGCTTTACAACACGGTCTGTATCAGATTTCTAGTTCCCATCATCAATCCTCGCAGGGTCCCTGGCAATCGATGCTTCGGGATAGCATTGCCCATGGCAACCCCCAGAACCCTGGCTTTCGAGATTTCGAGATAATCCCGCCCATGGCATTTTGTAGCTAAATCCAGACCTTAGTAATCAACATTTCGTGATAATGCCGCCCATGGCATCTGAACCAGCACAAGGTGCTTACATGCCCCCAGTAGGATATTTAGATATCCTAGGAGACAAGCACCGAGGAGACGATATGCTATTGCGCATCTTCGAGGGAAATTTCCCACCTTTCCACGTCGGGAACTCGTTCAAATCAACTTGTGTTGATCAACCGCTCCTAATCTAGGTAACTTTTTCAGAATAGCTTTAACGCCTTTGCGTGATTTTGATAATTAAGCACACTGAACCAGACTGTGTATGAATTGGGGTGCTTAGGTTATCGAGTCCTGCAAACCAGAGGTCAGTTAACGAGGCCGAATAATCCCTAAGCCTTAGACCTAATACTTAACCTTTGCTTTTTCCCCAACCTCTTGAGGACTATCTAGATCTTAACGGATACGTGAATTTTTAAACCTAAACACAAGCCCAAGAGGCCTAAGATTAGCGTTCATACTAATATCTTTTGTCTCTTAGCACTTTTTATTTCTTTCTTTTGATTTGGTCTAGAACTAAGTAGATTCCCTAATCTTTTAGTAAAGACTATCTCTTTTTGTTTCAAACTGTGCTCCTTTTTGACATTTATATTACCTCCGCCTTTCCTCCTCAAAAATGATATGCAATTTGATCTTTCATAATTTTCCTCCCCTCTCCATTTTTTCTTTTTTTAATTTTTAATTTTTTTTATTTTTTGGAATATGTATACTTTTTTTTGTTGAAACCATTTCTTGTGAAGTGATTCTCACAGCATTTTGCACTTTAATACCCTCCCATGCCTACGATTTGCAATGTCCTCATTGTAAATTAGGTGGGTTCGAATTCAGCTTAGATCGTACAATAGAACAGGTTTTGGGTGGGTGGACAGGTCGGGATGACTATTGCGGACGATTTCAAGCTCTAGTATGGGTAACAGAGGTGGGGTTGGCTGTTCTAATGGACGAACCCGAAAGTGCAATATGAGTTCAGCATGGGATGTGTCAAGAAGGGTCTCAGGTTTTTCAACAAGATGACGGGTTGCCTCCCGTTAAGCGCTGAGTTTATTGCCATCAGTCGAGTGCAATATGCTCAGGGAGAATGGATTGACTGCATGAATGATATGATTGTGATGGATGAGAATTGGATGGCCACAAATAAGTATCAAAGTATGGTGGAGAGTCATTCCAGAATATCTCTAATATAAGTCAGGCTGATTCATTTCTGGATGATCTTTCTTGAGTTTCGCGGAGGGAACAGTTGGAAGGTATAGTGATCATTGGATTCTATAGTAGGATTGTGGTGATTCCAAGGCTCAATAGAAATGGGTCTAGTTAGTGTATCCCAGATGTATGGTTCCTCTCGTGCTCTGTGACCTATTAAATTGATACCTGATGAGTCATTTGATTCTTTTCCTCTGGGTTTGAGATTATCTCCTCGAGAAATGACTCATAGATTGGGTCTTCAAATGAATTTTCCCTATAATCGTCATCCCAATTAAAGGTGAATGCTTGGAGAGTGCCTTTTGAATCATAAAACTTGAAATCTGTAAAGGATTCATATTCTGGATGAAGGTCACTCTCAGTATCGTCCAATCCTGATTCCTGGTGGTCCTCAAAATAGAAAGTCTCCATATCCATGGACTCTGAATCTGGTCCGTCAGCATGTTCTCCAACATTTTTGGGTATATCCTCAAGTTCAAAGGTGAAAACCTCCATTGTGCTCATGTCATTATGCTCGACTAGATCATCATCTCGGATGTGAAAGGTTTCCAATTCAGGTTCTAAATTTTCTACTAAGGATATGGTCATGAGATCCTGTATAAAACCTAGTTGTTCTGTCAAGCATTTCCTTTTGTTGCCTCAAAAATATTAATCTCAGCATGTTGATTTTTGGAGGTGATTGTCATATGCCCTGATTCGTAATTGATTATGGCTCTTGCAGTGGCTAAGAATGGTCTTCCCAAAATCACGGGTATATCCTGTATCTGTTGTGGTGTCTCCATGTCAACAATTAGGAAATCTGCTAGGTAGCTGAAATCTTTAACTTTAATTACCACATCCTCTATCATCCCAATTGGTGTGATCAGGGTTCGGTCAGCTAGTTGCAAAGTGACATGAGCAGGTTTTAGCTATCCAATCTATAATTTTTCAAATAGGTTGGTAGGGATGAGATTGACTGAGGCGCCCAGGTCTAGTACAGCTCGCTTGAAGTTTGTATCATCGATATTTCAAGGGATTAGCGAGGTGCCTGGATCAAATTTCTTAGGGAGTAGACTATTTTGGATTATGGCACATATATTTTCAAATAGTACTTCCTTTCCTAGAGTTTGTTCTTTCATCTCCCTTTTGAGTAAGTCAGGTGCGGTTGGGTTGAGAGTGAGGATGTCAAGTAGTGGAATTGTGACTTGTGCATTCCTTAAAGGTCCTGTTATATCACTTTCTGACGATCCTTTAGTGTGGAGGTGAGATATGACTTGGGATAGGGAAATGTATTGGCTATCTTTAGGGATGGGTGTTTGTTTAAATCCTCAACACAGTTAATTAAGTTATTTAGACTTAATTAATCGCATGCGAAAATAACTTAGGTTAACTTGATTTTATGTCGGTTGTATAATATAGGATCAAGTTAATCTAACATTTTAGATTTTTAAATTCTTTTTAACTGGTTGAGTCCAGGTCGTTCACTGGGAGGCATAACTTAATCTTAATTCATCATTAATTGCTAAGGAATAATTAAGAATTAATTAATTGACTAAATATTAAATTAGAATACTTTAAGCATATGAACATTGCACAAGAATTAATCAAATTAGCACATGCAATATTCCATGAATAGAGAACATATTTACACATGTGATTTATCATTAAAAACCAAGTAAACATGTTTATTACAACCATTACATCTAATTACAAAAGATTAAGGCAAGAAAAAGCTAATCAAATGGGTACAAATGTCTTGTTTCATGATTTAAGCTCAAAATAATAAGAGGAAACATGTTATAGAAATGAAAGCACAAATTAGACATCTAATAAGAAGATTGGACGTCTGAGAATTTCTCTTTCTCTCTTGTCTCTGTCTTTGTTCATTCTTCTTTACTTTCTTTCTTAATCTTCAGCCCTCTCTCTTTCTCGAGCTCTCTTTATCATTTCCTTTACCCTGTCTCACTCTCTTTCTTTTTCTTCTAATTCTTCTCTTCTTCTTTTAATTCTCCTTAAGCATTCCTTGTTCTCCCTTTAATCCTTTCCTCCTTAGCTCTTCACCGTGTCTTATGTCCACACTTAGCCAATTTTACGAACACTTAACCCATTTAATCTTCAATTTATAAAAATTAATATTTAATTGGCGACCCAAGCTCGTTCGGGGATACACAGTGCCCAATGGGCTGGATCAGACCCTACTTGAGCTCGGGCCTAGTCTTTAATTGGTGGATTAGGCTCATGTACAGTAACTAGCCTCTCAGGCCCACACATGCCCACTCACGGGCCCATACTCATGCCCACACATGCGCAAGCATGTGCATCGCACGCACCCGCGCCCAAGCCAGTTTCATTTCACGCACTGCACTGACGACTGAGAAGGCTTAAGCACAAAATCATAATATACTAGTGCCAGTGCTCCAGAGTTACCGAGGTGGGACTTTGTTTCCCAGGTTCTGGCCAAACTTCGATTGGCTATTTCGGCCGATTCCGCTGATGGTTTCGACTGAGAAAAGGCTCGATTGAAAGCCCTTTGAATGCTCTACAAGATTATAACACCAATTTGGTGTTCAGATTAGGTCTAGCCCTTCAATTTGAAGGGCAAAGCTGGGAGGTTTGCACGGCCAATCATGACCTGCAGAAGATGAAATCAGGTCTAAGGACTTGAGGGAGAGCTTTTGACCTCCAGATGAGGTTCGGATCACCTTCAGTAGGTGATTCTGCATCTAATGGTTAAGAAGGAGAGCTTTGAGAAGCTGCAGAAAGAGATATGAGCTTCTGATCCTTGATCAGAAGCTTCAGCGCTTCATTTTGAGCTCTGAACAACTCGATAGAGAGCTAACAACCTTACAAAGAGAATTAAACACCCTCTTCAGGTTGCTAAGATTTGATCTGGGCGGATTTAGCATTTAAATCTCGCCACAAAATCAATGAACTCAGTAATGGGTTCTAAAAAACCCATACTAGACAATGACATAACATGCCCTAAATCCTCAATAAAACACCTTCCAATCGACTCCCATAGATTCTACATCATCCCAGCAAGCATATCATCTCATTAAACAGAAGAATTGATCATTAAAACCTCAAATCAGGCCTGCAGTTGACCAAAATTACCCTAAAGTTGACTTTCCAAATTGAACTCCCTCAGACCAAATTCACACCCTAGGTCGACTCTATTCTACCTCAGAAATTGATTCAGAGCCTCAAAACCTAGTTTTGATCAGATTCACCAGGGCTTCAGGCTTCATCACCTGAACTCCAAATGGGATTTGTTCGGCAGAACAACCTAAGAGTTCTCAAAGTAATCAGAGATCAAGGATGGCTTCTATAGGTTCTGCATAAGCTTTTGAACCTATTTTTGAAGTCTTAATCCTAACAGAATAGCTTCTCCAACTCTGCCGAAGCTGGAGAAGACACAGATTAAACAAGTACTCCAGATGTTAAAACAAAAATTAAACCATAGAAAATTAATCCTGAAACCTTATAAGTGTACTCTGGAGCTTCTCAGGTCAATTCATGGGCTAAAGCTCAAAACGACCTTGCTGGAGCTTACTGGAGCTCTGGTGAGTCCAGAAATTAGTTTCAGAGATCAAAACATTCAGAAACAGGTCATTAAAAGTCTCAAGTGCTTCCTGAGGTCACAAGGAACCTCAGGAGCTCATCAATGTCTAATTGATGATTGAATTAAGGATTCATCAGGGAATTTATAAAACTTAATCTCTAAGTTCACATGAACTTAGAGTCAGCTGTCTCACTCAATTGAATGAGGGCTAAGGCTCAACAGAACCTTGCGATGCTCTCTGAGGGGTTAATTAGGTGGAGTAACTCTTTCGAGATCTCCATTGACAGAGAGCATGAAAGTTGGAATGGAATTAGGTGTTTACTTACTACAAGTTAATTATGCTAATTAGGTATAGGATCGGAACCCTTAGATTACAAAGAGGTGATGGAGGGCCCTAGCAAGTGTGTTCTAAGCTCAAAGGCCTCTGCCATGGACAGTGGAGGTCGTTGGTGAATGTGGAAGTGATCTAGGCAATAAAGCTGATAAAAATGAGGGAAAAGCAGTGCTATGAAATCATGATAAGGAGAGGAAGGTGATCAATGTGTAAACATGGCAAAAGAGTGGCCCAGACGAGCTCAAAGAGCTCGCCAGAGCTGAGGAAGATGGCAAACAAATTGAACTTTTAAACCTAACTAACTACCTAATCTACTGAACTAAGCTACGCTACACTTACCTAAGCCTAATCCTACTGTTACCTGGATGAAGGAGGTGAGGAGTCTCCGTCGAAGGTTCTTAACGGAGGATGAAATCAGAAGGTTGGAGGAAGAGCTCTAGTGGGCGATTTCATGGCGTGGAAGCGGAGTCCGGCATCGGCGCTTCGTCAAAGGACGCAGTGGATGATGGCGGAGATCGGAAGCAAGTGGAGATAATTGAAGGAATAGGACGGAGATGGGAAATGGTCGCTGGAGTAGGAAGAATAGCCTATCAATTAGTTGCAGTCAGGGAAGAGGTAGGGAGCTAACCGCCCAAATCATAGGGTTCGAGGGGTATTTATAGGGTTCGGCGATGGCTAAGGGGCATGAATCCGGACAGGTTAACCTCTAGCGTTGTCTCTGATGTCGGTGAGGTTAATGCCTATACCTAATTAGGATTTATGAATAATCTAGACCGGTGGATGGATTTGAGGTGGTGAGCGTAAGCTTCAGAAGCTTCGCGAGGGTGGAATGACATTAGATGAGCAGTCATCAGAGGGTGACATCACCGTCGAAAGTCAGTCGTTCAAGCAGTTGAAGAAGAAATGAAGAAGAAGAAGATGGTGTTTGCAGGGACCTGAATGTGAGGAAAGCTAAGGACCTAGGTGAAAAGAAAAGGACTCGAATGCAATGAATTATAGGGACTAAAATGTAAACAGAGGCCATTTAAGTTAATTTTAATTTAATTCTTTTCCAATTTTTTATATATAATTATAAATTAGATAAATATTATATTAAAGCCATGTATTCACATTTTTCACCCATTTATTTATATTTATTTACTTATTAACTTACTTAAGTTATTTAAGACTTAGGCCTTAAGTTATACTTAAGTTAAATAAGATATTGATTAGGTAGCTAATTAATGGTATTTCGAGTCCATTTATTAGTTAAATTATTAATAATATTAATTGACTTATAATTTAGCATTTTTAACTTATTTTAAGGTCCTTTAATGATTTGTCCCTTATTACATAATTAACCCTTATATATGCATATTCCTAGCTAATTAACTAGGGAAATTAGTTAATTAGGGGTAATTAGAAGCCATGATGAGCCTCTCATCATACCCCCAAGCCAAAGTTTTGCTAGGCCCTAGCAAATTAACCAGAAATATGATGATTTAAACACCAGGGTTTAAATTATTATAAATAAAAACTAAGTAGAGGAATGCTTAGGTCAGGATTTTAGATATTCAATTTTTTAGATTTTTATGTATATATAAATAAGTATCCATTAATATTCAGAGCATTCTGCGAAAATCTCTTTACTTAGACTTAAAAACTTAAATACCCTTCTCAAAACACACTATTAAAAATAGAGTTTTTTTTTACGGGAATTTTATCAAAAATCAGAATACCGAAAACCACTTATTTTCTATAATCACTCTAAACCCTAGAAACTTAGAATTCAAAGTGTTTTAAGAAAACAAAACTCAAGAGTTGGAAATTAAATTTTAACTCAAAAACTCAATAAACTTAAGTTAATCATTAAGTTATGAAATCTGATTTTTATCAACTTGAGTTTTAGCAAATTAGCCAGACACTCATTATTAACCAAACTCAGAGTGGTAAAACCGCAATCTACCAGTCCACAGCACCAAGGACAGACTTCTAGACCTAAGGTTTTGTCAATCATTCTCCTTTAGGCCTCATCTGCAAGTCCTCAAAACTTGATTTCTTAGGCTTCACTGCCCAATACAAAGGTTCAGTAGCTACGATTTTAAAGCATCCGTGCTTGGTGAAGAGAATTGTCTTAGAGGCATCCAAAGTTGCAAAAATCCAAATCTTAAGACATCAATTTCTAATCCAGGTTATTCCAATTCAAGCCTTTGGCTTGGCCTTTCTCAGATTTGGTTGCTTTTTCCTCACCATTTTTCTATCTTGAGGTCAACACTTTTTGTGTATATCTCCCCGGTGGACCACGGGGTCTCTTATTCCTAATTTTATCTCCATATTTTTTTTCAACTCTTTTCTATAGGATAGAACACCTATATGTAGAGAGGTGTTCTTTTATTTGATGGAAGGAAGGGTAGCATCTATTTGTACCGAGATGCTTTATTTGATGGATAAACTGCATAAGCACCCATTTGTAGCGAGGTGCTTAACTGCAGGGTGTTTTATTCTTTTTTTTATTTTTCTCTATTTTATTTTTTTTCCTCCTTATTTTTCTTACTAACATAATACTCCAATTCTTTTTTCTAGGCGAGTGGCACATCCTTCACCCTTTCAAGAGTCGCCCTGCAGAAATCCTTGGACTAAAGAGGATTTAGAATCAATCTCTTAACCTCTGTGTTTTTGTGGTCTCAGATGCCAACAAGATAACTCTATGTGTGTGAATTTTGGATGCTTAGGTTACTTAGCTCTCAAACCAGAGCTTGGACAGCAAAGCCATTCCCTCTCAGGTCCTTTAAACTCCTAGTTTCCTCCCGCAGGATCTGTCAAGACACAACTCGCCAAGTCTAGATGAATGTCCTTAGTTGATTAAGCTAAGTATAGCCTGATAGACCTTAAGACTAAGATTCTACCAACTCTTTACTTAATTAACTTTGAATATCTGGCCTTTTCACTTAACTTGGTGGTAAAAATGGATGTTCAAAAAGCAAAAGGACTTAGTCTAATTGACCAAGAAAGTTACAATTTAATTCCAAAACTCAAGTTTTAAACTTACTACACCTTAGTTACTTTATTTCAGGGTAAAGAGCAGAAAAAAATAGAACAGATCCTTAGGGTTTCAGATTCTAACTTAAACAAAATCTTGTTCAAAATTCCTCAAACAGATGCGTGTTTTGAAAAGATTATTTAAGTGAAAATCTAAATAAAGATTAAATGCTCTTATAAAATACTATTTACAATATATATATAGTTTCTGACCTAAAAGCAAAATTAAGGTCTTAATTACTAATATAATTAAGTATAAATATATTTTTGGTATCTTCTTCTTTTTCTTCTTTATTATAAATGTAAAATCCCTTTATTATTTTTATGATTTTGTAATTTTTCAGTTTTTATATTTATATATTTTTGCTTTTATGCTTTATAAAGTTTTCAAATTTTTATGAATTTTTCAAAATTTTAGGGTATGTTTGACTTTTCTAATTTTTTTAAATTTTAGGTATTTCTATTTTTTATAATTTTTGGATATTTTATTTTTTTAATATTTTAATATTTTTATTTTCTCTACAAATACACTTGAAGTGAAAATGTCACTTCACAGCCCCTAAGCCAAAATATTACAATGTTCTCATTGTAGGAAGGGTGGAGAAGAAATTACACTTCACTTAGTGTAAGGTGACGGAAGGAGTCGAATAGAGGAGATGAAAGATCTTTGTGCGGACGATTTCTATTTTGACCAAAGGTCAGAGTGGTCAGTCGGACTAAGTGAAGGTAATTAGTGTAAAATAAGTGACAATTGAGGAATAGATTCAAGTGTATGTGTAGAGAAAAGTGTAGAAAACAGGAAACAACTATATACAGAATGAGTAGTGGAATGATGGATGTAAACCCTAGTGGAGCATGTAACAGTCTCCAACAAGACCCAAAACATGTGGTTTCAAGAAATGTTTTAAATGTTGACCATTAACTTTGAAGGGTTGATCCTTATTGGGTTCGGTGATTTCGACAGCTCCATTGTCGAAGACTCTAACTACAATAAATGGACCTTGCCATTTAGAACTAAGTTTCCTAGGGAAGAGCTTCAGATGGGCATCAAAGAGCAACACCTTCTGACCAGGTGAGAAAGATTTGTGGGAAATGTGTTTATCATGGAAGGCTTTAAGTTTTTCCTTATACAGCTTTGAACTCTCATAGGAATCATGTCATAATTCCTCAAGTTCGCTAAGCTGCAAACTACGATGATCACCAGCCTTCGCGAGGTCCAAATTACAGGCTTTAATTGCCCAATAAGCCTTGTGTTCGATTTCTACGGGAAGATGACAGGGTTTCCCGTAAACAAGTTTATATGGTGACATGCCTATTGGTATTTTGTGGGTGGTCCTATAAGCCTACAAAGCCTCGTCTAAATGGGAAGGCCAATCCTTCCTATCAGGTTGGATTGTCATTTGAAGGATCTTTTTGATCTCTTGATTAGAGACCTCCGTTTACTCATTGGTTTGGGGATGATAAGGTGTAGAAATACGATGTGTAACCCCATATTTTCTAAGTAGGTTCCTAAACTGGGCATTGTTAAAATGGGATCCGCAGTCAGAAATGATAGCACGAGGTACCCCAAAACGAGAGATAATATGACTTTGTATGAAAGGAATGACAACTTGGTGATCATTTATGCGTGTGGGTACAGCTTTGATCCAACGAGATACATAATCAACTGCGAGTAAAATATACTCGAAGTCAGAAGTGGACGAAAACAGACCCATGAAATCTATGCCCCAGATATCAAAGATCTCACAGACTACAATCGAATTCAGAGACATCATGTCTTTTTGGGACATGCTACCAAGAGACTGGCAGCGACTACATGCCTTACAATATGTCTGTGAATCTGCAAATAAAGTTGTCCAATAAAACTCACATTGTAATCTTACAACCAGAAAAATGACCGCCACAAGCCTGGTCATGACAAAAGGAAAAAATAGAATAGATCTTGGAAGAGGAAACACAATGCTTGATGATTTGATCATTGTAGAGTCAAAACAGATACAGATCTTCCTAGAAATAGTATTTGGCTTCCGATCTTTATCGTGATTTGCGATTCCCGTCCCAATTAGGTGGGAATTGACGTGTAACCAAATAGTTGACGATGTCTGCATACCAAGGAAGATCTGACGATATAGCCAAAAGATGTTCATCAGGGAAGTGCTCAGTAATTGGAGGAGATGATTCAATAAACTCATAAGGAAGGTGGGAAAGGTGGTTGGCAATAACATTATGTTGTCCCACCTTATCACGAATTTCTAGGTCGAATTCTTGCAAAAGCAAGATCCATTTGATCAACCTAGGTTTTATGTCCTTTTTGGATAGAAGGTGTCTAATAGCAGAGTGATTAGAGTACACAACGATTCGAAATCCGAGTATATAAGATTTGAACTTTTCTAATCCAAATAATATCGCTAGTAATTCCTTTTCTATAACCGTGTAGTTCTTTTGTGCCTCATTCAAAGTCTTACTAGTGTAGTAAATCACTACCGGATTTTTCTCGATTTACTGTCCCAAAACAGGTCCAACTGCGTAATCTGATGCGTCACACATAATTTCAAATGGTAAATTCCAATTAGGTGGTTGCAAGATTGGAGCCTGTGTAACTCTGTCTCTCAATGTCTCAAATGCAAATATACACTCCTCACTCATCTCAAAAGTTGTGTCCTTTGTGAGGAGGTTTGTGAGTGGTCGGGCAATCTTCAAAAAGTCGAGTATAAATCTTCTGTAGAAACCCACATGCCCGAGAAAACATTTGATGCCCTTGATCGAGTCAGGAATTGGAAGATTTGAGATTTGATTGATCTTGGCTCAATCTACTTGGATACCTCACTCAGACACGAGGTGGCCAAGTACAATGCCCTCTGGAACCATAAAATGGCTCTTCTCCCAGCTGAGGACAAGATTCACTTCTATACATCTCTTAAGAATCTTCGACAAATTATCCAGACAAATATCAATTGTTTCCTTGAAGACTGAAAAATCATCCATGAATACTTCCATACATTCACCCACCATTTCAGTAAAAATGGCTAACATGCAACGTTGAAAGGGCGCAGGCGCGTTGCAAAGCCCAAATGGCATTCTTCGGAAAGCAAAGGTTCCGAAGGGGTAGGTAAAAGTCATTTTCTCTTGATCTTCGGGATAAATTGCAACCTGATTGTATCCAGAGTAACCATCCAATAAGCAAAAGAACCTATTACCATCTAATCTCTCAAGGATTTGATTAATGAATGGCAAGGGAAAGTGGTCCTTCTTTGTAACCGAGTTGAGCTTGCGATAATCGATGCAAACCCACCACGAATTTGCAATTCGTGTGGGAATGGTTTCTCCAGATTCGGTCTTGATTATGGTGAGCCTCGCCTTTTTAGGTACCACTTGAATTGGACTCACCCAAGAGCTATCGGATATAGGATATATAATGTCAGCATTTAGCCACTTGATTATTTCCTTCTTTACAACCTCCTTCAGATTTGGATTTAAACGTCTTTGAGCTTCTCTTGAAGGTCATACCCCATCTTCTATATAGATGCGATGAGTATAATAATTAGGGCTAATCCTGATGAGATCATGTAAAGTCCACCCAATTGGCTTCCTATGATCTTGTAAAACTTTGATCAATTTTAATTCTTGTGATTTAGATAGATTGGAATTGATGATTACAGGATATGTTTGATTAGGTTCGAGATAGACATATTTAAGAGTATCCGGCAATGGCTTCAATTCTAGTGCAGGAGTCGAATCAATAGCGGGATTTGGGGCAGGATTTTCGATTGCAAAAAGTGACTAAAATGAGTCATGTGATTCAGATTCAGGATCGAGTACAGATTCTGATAGTGGGTTTTTGTTTTGAGGGTACAAGATATCAAAAGATGTGTTTTCTAGTTTTAAGGAACTAGGGTCATCCTCAAAAACTGAAATAGATCTAATTTCCTCAATCCATTTGCAATCTAATCCTCGAGAAGCTCTAAATATATCTAATTTTATTGTCTTCTCACTAAATTTTAACTCAATCTTTCCTGACTCACAATCTATGTTGGCCTTAGCAGTGGCCAAAAAGGGTCTCCCTAAAATAATTGGGGTTTCTTTAATGCGTTCAGGTATTTCCATATCAAGTACAATGAAATCCATAGGAAAATAAAAGTCCCGAACTCTTACAATGATATCCTCCAACATTCCCTTAGGTGACTTAATAGATTTATCAGCTAATTGTAAAGTCACATTAGTAGACTTAAGATTTTCTATTTGGAAATGGTCTACTAAGGATGAAGGAATGAGATTAATAGATGCTCCTAAATCTAGGAGAGCTCTATCAAAACACTGGTCCCCAATCATGTAGGAAATAAATGGAGAACCCAGGTCTTTCTTTTTCAAAGGAAGCATACTTGAAATAATAGAGCTCACTTGCTCCGAGAGTACCACAGTACTTCCTTTCCTCGACTTACACTTAGGAGTACACAACTCCTTGAGAAATCTCATGTAAGTCGGAATGTGTTTGATAGTATCTAGGAGTGGGATATTAATATGTACCTGTTCAAAAATTTTAACTAAATCCTCATCTAATGTAACAGGTTGCTTTTGTTTCCTAGTCTTCTTTAAAGCTTCTAGGAATGGGACTTGGATTTCCTATTCTACTAAGGTATTACCCTGATCTCGTGAATAAGCGGGATTCACGGGATTGGATGCGTCACCTCTTATAGGTGTAAAAACAGGGGCCGTTCTAGATGTACTAGGGTCTTGAGATAGGTTTCGTGGATCTACTGGATCCCTAGTGGAAGTCCCACGGTGGGTTGTAATAGAGTTAATATCGCATGCGAAGAAGAAGCTGGTGAAGAAGAAGATGCTTGATTTTGGGAAGATGGATTAGAGAGTAGAGTCTAGTTGCCTTGAGTCGAAAAAGATTGTTGCTGATTTTGATACTTGTAATCATGAGTAGCAGAAGGTGGATTTTGATTCGAATTTTGATTCAGGGGTATTTGATTAAGGAAATGACTTGTACTTGATTCGGATGTTGAAATCCCAGATGTGGTCTCTGCTGGATATTCCTAGGGTTTGGAATTGGCTGGGATGGAAGGGCCCCTAGCTGACAAGACTCAGCTAACTGCATGATTTGGCCCTTGAGATCTGCCAGTTCTGCCTAACATTGCCGTTGTACCTCAGCAAGAGCTTCAGCATTCTGTCCCTGGCTCTCAGTCACAGCTCGCAAAATCTGATCGAGCTGCAAGTCTCTATTTGGCCCCACGAAGTTCTGTGAACCCACGTAAAATGGCCTCGCATTGGTTGCTGAAACGACAATGTAGGCGGGTTTTGCCTGGTTTGAGTCGGATATGATGGTCTTTGTGAATGGTTAGACCAAGAGAAATTAGGGTGATTACGCCATTCAAGATTATAGGTATTAGAATATGGGTTTGATCTCGGTGTGTATCCCTGAATGGTGATCAAATCAAAAGGACAAGCCGTGTTTTCTGCAAAAACAGGAAGTGGGGACAGAGGTGGGAAAGATTGTGGGACAAAGGTACCTCCTTGGGTTGGTGCTAGAGTAGATAGAAAACCCAAGGAAGATGGATCTCTCGAATCCAGATTATTCACAAACTTCCTCCCCGCGGGAATTTGCGAAACAGGTAAGCGTGCGGGATTTTGTGTAGTGAGAAGAGGCGTAAGAGATTTCATCATGTTTCGAACCTTGTCGAGATGCTTCGCTACGATATCGACCTTGTCCAGTTGCTCTGCTATAATCTCTAAATCCTTAGAACTAGACAGATTCCCGATCTCGTGAATGCCCTTCTATGGGTTTTGATGCGCTGTATTGGTGCCCCGCGTGAATTGCGACATGGATGCGTTGTTGATTGAGTTTTTTGCTATGACGAGAGACTCATCATGATTTCTAATTACCCCTAATTAACTAGTCTTCCTAGTTAATTAGCTAAGGATATGAATATATAAGGGATAATTATAAAATAAGGGATATTTAGTAAAGGACCTTAAAATAAGTTTAAAATGATATTTTATCAATCAATTAATATTATTAGCAATTAATTAATAATTGAACTCGAGATCTTATTAATCATTTCCTTAATTAATAAGTTAAGTAACTAAAACATAATATGTACATAAGTATATAATAACTTAAGTAATTTTACTTAATCTAATAAATTAACTTAAAAAGGTCAAAAATGTAAATTCAAGGTCTAAACGTAATAGTTACCTTATTTATTAACATATATAAAAAGTTGAAAAAGTTAAAATAAACCTTTAAAACCTGAGTTTACATTTTGGTCCTTAAAATTCATTGTAATCGGGTCCTTAATCTTCATAAAGGTCCTCAAGTTTCACTGCATTTGGGTCCCTTTCGTCTTCTTCTTCTTCTTCAGCTGAGTGAACGGTTGACGACGAAGAGTGACTCCACCGCGCAATCACCGCCCTTCCGACATCATTCTTCCTTCTTCAAGCTCTTGGAGCTTGCGCTCACCACTCCATCTTCATCCATCGGTCTGGATTACTCTAAAATCCTAATTTCTGGTGGGAGTTTACCTCATCGTCGTCGGAGATGATGCCGGAGGTTAAGCTCCCCAAGCTTCTTCTTCGTCCAGACCTTGCCACCTTCTTCGTCGCCATTCACTATAAATACCCCCTCACCCCTTCGATTTCTCTCAAATTGGCTCCCTTCCTTCTTCTAACACTGAGCCAACCCAATAGGCTATTTGTCTGCAACTTCGGCGATCTTCCACCTCATCTTCCGACTTCCTCCATCCATCTTAATCAGCTGAGGAGCTTCGCTGAGGTCAGCCGCGTCTCTGACACAGGCATCGACCGAGGAGATCCTCTGCTTCACCTCACATCCACCGTCGGAGATCTTCTTCTCATACCCTCTAATTTCACTCTTCTGCTATGAGCCATCGGTAGAATCCCGTTGACCCCTTCGTCCAGGTAACAGTAGATAGGAGTAGGAGTAGGAGTAGTAGTTTAGCCAGGTAGTTAATTAGTTAGATTAGCATAATTCCATATTTCAAAAGTCATCTTCTTCGACTCCGGCAAGCTCCTTGAGCTTGCCAGAGCCTTAATTTTGTCTTTTGAAACCACTGTCCACCTTCTTAAACCACTCATGATCATTTCTAACTCATTTAATCATTAATTGGATCATTGAATCGCCTAATCCAATTTCACCTCCATCAGCTACTGCTGCTGTCCATGGCGGCAGTAGTTGACTTAGATTCACCTTCATCAGATCCTTCATCATCAATTCCTCATCAAAGGATCTTAATTATTATCTTAATTTGATTAATTATCATATATAACTTAAATACCTAATTTTATCTAAGCTCCTGAGCTCACTGTCTATGGCAGCTCAGGAGTTGTTTAAATTATAAATTATTTATATATTTATGATCACATATTTCCTTTGACTTGCCTTAACCACTCTTTTGAGTGGGAGAGCAAGTCCAGTGTCTTAACCACTCAAAAGCTATTCAGACTGATTTTACTGTTTAATCATTCATTTAACAAATTAAAGAAGAATTAATTGCAATCCTGAGGTTCCTTGAAACCTCAAGAACATTTTCAAATAAAAAATGGCGCGATTTATCTTTCTGTACATGGTTTTACCTTTTACTGGACTCACCGGAGCTCCGGCGAGCTCCGGCAAGTCAATTTTTGATCTTCAGCTTGTAGAACTTGGTGATAAGCTCTAGATTGATGAATTGAGGTTCACTGATCATGTTGAATTTGTTTCTTTGAGATTTTGATGACTGGAGCTTGAGTTAGACATTCATCTTCTCCAACTCCGGTGGAGTTGGAGAAGTCTATACAGAACCCAAAAGTCACACTTGATGAGCCTATAAGCTTCAGTGCAGTGCATTGAAGTTATTCCTGACCTCAGTTTAGTGTAGAAACCTCCCAATCAATCTGATGAATAGAATGCTTTTAGAGTTTAGGCGAGAAGCCTGGAACCTTAGATTTTTAGGTTAGAACACCTGATTAAGGGATTGGGAAGATTTCTGAGGCTAAGAGGATTCTGTTTAAGGTGTTAATTTTGTGAAATGAAGCTTAAATCAGAAAGTCAAAATTCTAAGCTTCACAGTCAAACTGAGGTTGAGATTTTGATTCTGAGCTTGATTTGAGGAATTAAGGAGTTAGAATCATTTCTGAGAATCTGTTCAATGATTTTAGAGAGATTAAAGTGAGCTCAGATCTGTTTATCTGATGGAATTAATTAACTGTCAGTTTGGGTTGTTTTCATACCCAAACTGATAGCAGTGGCTTTTTGATGAGATTTGATCTCAAATCCTGCCTAGAGTAGTCTATTTTGTCCCTTAGAAGTTGTTCCAAACGATCAGAAATGATCCTAAGTTTCTGTTACACCTTTTTTGAATTTCAAATCCTCTCCCTGAAGCTTTCAGAGAAGCTCCGATCTTCTCTGTGTTCCAAAAGCTTTTAAGAGTTCAAAAACCATACCTGAAGCTGCGGAATTACCTTTAGAAACTATTTAGAACCTAAACTGAGAGAGAAAGTCCAGTCTGAGGACTTTGAAAGAGAGAAACCATTTCCAGGCTATTTTTCACCGTAGATCTGTAGATTTGCTCTTCAAATCAAAGAAGAAATCATCCTCTAAACTTCAAATTGACTCAGGAATCCTGTAGAGCCATCTTAGAGCTCTCCATCAAGCTTTATTTCGCTTGATTTGGAGCTCTGAGTAGGGAGTAATCGTCGTTTGAAGTTGGCACTGGAGGGGGCTAAAATAGTCCCACATCGGTAAACCAGGAGCGGGCGCCGTAGTATAAAACATTTTTGTTAACTACGCTTCTCAGTCTTCAAGCGTTCGACGCGTAATCAGATCTGACCATTTCGAGCATGCGTGTGTGTGTGTGTGGGCGCGTATGTGCTTGCGGGTGTGCGCTTGTGTGGCGTGTGGATGTGTGGCCTTGGGAGGGTGAGGCTTGGGTGGTGTTGAGCCGGTTGGATCGAAACTCTGAATTGGAAATAAACTGAAACATAATTGAACCAGGTGAGGACCTAGTAGGGTCTGGTCCCACCCTGTAAAGGGTGCTGCATATCCCCGAAAGGTCTGAGCTGCAAACAGTAACCAATTTTTGGTTGAAGAGAAAAACCCAGTTCGGTTCAGCTGAAGGCCAAGGTTCAAAAGTGCTGAAGGAAAGAAAGAAGGTTAAGAAAAAGAAGAGAGAGCTAAGGAAGGAAAGGAAGAAGAAGAAGGACTCGCAAAGAACAATAGAAGAAAGAAGCCTAAGGAAATACTAAGGGAGAAGAACAGGCACTAAGGAAAGAAGAAAGGCAGAATAGAAAAGAAGAGAGGAAAAAGAGAAGAGCTTGCGAGAATAAAAGAAAAATAAAAGAGAAAAGATAAAAGATAAGTAAAAAAAAGAAGAAAAGAGAGAGAGAGGCTGAAGAAATAAAGAAAAGAAATTATTTTTCTTGCATTATTTTAAATTTCTTTTTGTTTTTAAATAATAAGGAATGTTTTAATAGAACTTCATATTGTCTTAATTCCTATGAAATAAATTGGAAATTAACATGTTTACTTGCTAATAAAGTAGATCATTTGAGTAAATATGTTCTTTTATGGGATTTTGCATGTTATCTCATTTTAATCAAATTTTTGGCAAAATTCATGCTTTCATAATTAACTTAGATTTACCTCCTATACTTATAAAGAAAAATATAAGATAACTAGTGAATTTAGAATGAATTATATCTTCCAGCGAACGACCTGGACTCAACCAATAAAAATTTTCTAAAATGTTAGGTTAATTCGACCCTATACTACTAATCAACACAACTTTGAGTTAACCTAAGTGACTTTTCTCTACTCTTAATTAAGTAAAATTAACTTAATTAACTGAGTTGAGGTAGGGAGCGTACCAACCATCCCCTCAAATAGTTCTGAGGAGGATTCTACATTGCGATTCAAGAAATTCTCTCCATAAGAGGCATCGATTAGATTGTGAATGCCCTCTTGCAATCCATAATAAAAGATGCACATTAGTTGCCAGCGAGGGATGTCGTGATGTGGGCATTTCCTTTGCAATTCATGAAAGCATTCCCACGCTTCATGAATTGGTTCTCCTTGATTTTGAGAGAAGGTAGTGATGGCTCGCCTTAATGCATTGGTGCAACCAACAGGGAAAATTTTCTTCAAAAATGCGGATTCGAGTTCAGCCTAAGTAGAGATTGGTCATGCTATAGTTCTATTCCAGTAGGCAGCCTTGTCCTTAAGGCTGAAGGAGAACATCTTCATCAATAGGATTTCCTGGCTTTGATTTCAAGGACCAAGAGTTTGAGATAGATTTTTTAGATCTTCAATATGTTGGAATGGATCCTTGAATGCAAATCCATGAAAGTGTGGGATTAGACCTATAATATTTGTCTTTAATTCTGGGTCATTTTCCCCAATGGGAATCCTAACATTAGGCTCTACTTATACATTGGATGGATTATAATAGTCACGGAGTAGAGGCCTAGGACAAGGGATCGGTAAATCAGGGTTTTCAAAACCTGCCTCAAGTCGAGGTGGAGGATGGGTTTGTAGGTTCTGTAAATTGTGAAGAGCTGCCGTCAACAGATTGATTTGACGGTTCTGCTCGAGCATTTGAAGATTCTGGTTCAGGAGCGCCTCATGGAATCAAAAAGCGTCATCTCCCCCTGACCAGAAGATGAAGGGATCCTGGTTTTGCATTTGGTCCATAGAATTAAATGCAGAAAAAGCAGATGAATCGGATGGGAAAATTATTGGCTGCTTCAGTGCAACCGGCTTATGAATACCCATCAGCGGAGATACGAGAGGCAATTTCAGAAATCCCCTCCCGTGCATAAACCAAAAGAATGTGCAAAGGCACACTCACACCACTGAAAACAACAGCAAACAAGACCTAAAAATAGTGCAAAAAGCGGGTTTTTCTCTTCTTTCAAAGAAGAGAGTCCTAGAATACGCAAAAAATAATTTGGACGCAAACAAGTATAATATCAGTATCAAAATACGCATCCTAAACCTGTGTCTACGCAAGTGCATATCCTTAAGGCTTAAAGGTCTAAGGTCTAGGATCGAGACCGCTCACTACAAGCTCCCCGGGGCTTAATAGTGAGACAGACTTGTTGAACTTCGACCAAAGCCCTAAGAGGTGCAAAGAGGAGAGGTAGAAAAATCAGACTCGTGTGACTCTAGTGATCACGCTATGTGCGTGATAGCATGCAACAGATGAGAGCGTAAAAACCTACATGCATTCTGCAAACAGTTTGAGTCACAAATTTAAATTGTCCTTTTTTTACTAATCTTTTCACAAAAAAATGATAGGAAGAAGTAAGGTGACCGCTTTTTAGGTAACTTCAAACAAAAATATGGTCTTGTTAAATATCCAATGACAGGGATTTACGCGGGTTTTGCACGTGTTTTCCCGTTGATGAGAGAAAAATAGCAGAAAAATCTCGAGTCAAATTTCGTATGCCTATAAAAGAACCCCTCTCATTTACCTTCTCCTGAGTCATACGAGTCAGATTTCAAGATTTCAAAAATAGTAAACATTTACAAAAAAATGATCTACAGGAATCAAACATAGTAAATGCCAAGGGTGTCACAGTGTAGAGTTCGAAGCTTTCACCGACTCAAATTTCCAAGATCTTACAAGCACTCTCCAAGCATTTACATTTGACTGGGATGAACATCATGAAAAGGACTCTCTGGATGAACCAATCTTCGAACCATTTCATGAGGAGCCCACATCACACCCAGACATCGAAGTAGCCCTACCACTCACTCCAGAGCCAGAGCCATTCAGAAACCGATCCCAACCGCTACCCACCACCGGAATCAATTTCTATTCTGATTCACCTCTTTCTGATCCGGTTGCATATGATTCACCACCATGTTTTAATAGGGATTCGGACATTGATCAATCTAATGACCACATTTTCTCCACCTTTGATCCTACCAGTAGGGTTCTTACATTCTCCACAAATCCATTCTCCTTTGAAGACCCCTACTGTTTACGAGGCGAAATCAGGTTTTATAAATCGATGCATCGTAGTATAGTTGAAATCGCTTGAAAACAAATAGATTTTATTACTCGAAGTTTTAAGTCCGAGGTCGAGCAGAGGGAGCAAATGGAATTCATACACTAAGCTCAATGAATGCAGTTTGAACACATAATGTTACTAAAAAATCTAATGAAAAATATAAAGCATGAGTATATGTATAATAGGAATAAATGTAGCAAGAGATATAATGAGGACTTATGGAAAATTGGACGTCTGATTATAAAATTAGATGTCTTAAAAGTATGTGCTATAGTGCTTTCTTCTGACTTTCTCTGTCTTCTTTCTCTTCTTTTAATTTCTGTCTCTGACCACTTCCTTCCTTCTTCTTTCTTTCTTTTCTTCTGCTCTCGTGGCTGTGCCTTTTCCCTCTACCCTTAGCTTCTCTAGCCTTTGCCTTTGGCTTCTTCTCTTTCTTCTTCTTCTTTCTCTGGCGACTCCTCTTTCTTCTACCTTTAGTTGCTTCTCCTTTCTGCCTTCAGCTTCTTCCTCTTTAGAACTTGCCTTCTCCTTCCTTAGCTTCTTCTTCTTCTTCTCCTTTCCTGCGAGAGCAAAACCTACCCCTACCCACACGCTCTCTCTCTTCCTCTTTCTCTCTTATGCTCTCTCTCCTAGAGGAGCTTTCTCAGGTAATCGGGTCGGGTACGCACCCGGGAATAGGCCCATCGGCTTGCGGTGGTGGGCGAGGAGTGCAGGTCGGGTATACGGGTCAAGCCAGGTCCGCGGGGATCAGGTCACAGACGAGGTGGTGAGAGGGTGAGTGGGACCTCACCCCGTGGTTAGGAGGCGATAAGCCTTATTCACTTTTTCAATTTATCTTGCTGCGCTCGCTCACCCACTTCCGAGGTGGGACTAAATGTCCCATCTTCCTGTTGCGCGCACAGTAGCAGATGGCGCATCCAATTGGCTAAGCTGTAGAGGCTGGAGCCTTTGCCTGAGGGCCTAGACACGTGCGTGCTTCAAATACGCACAGCCTGGGAGTCTCACTTGGAGCTGTGCGAAGCCTGGGACCGCTCGAAGCTTGCTTCAAGGTCGTTAGTAATGGCGGCCGAAAGCTGGGTACCTGAATACACCAAAACGGCCTTGCGGCCACATCAAAGCACTCCAATTTTTTGTTCTTTTTCACAATTTTCTATTTTTTTGGTATTTTTGGAATATGTGATTTTTTTTGTGAGAGCCCTTTTGAATTTTGATTTCTTTATGTTTGCACTTGACCACCCCCCCATGCCTAAGTTTTGCAATGTCCTCATTATAAACAGAGGGTGTGAAACAATGTTGGGTTCAGGGACTTAGAATAGGATTTATCGGGTGGGCGAATGGGTCGGGAATGACTATTGCGAACAATTTCAGGCTCTAGCACGTGTACCAGAGGTGGGATCGACTGTTCTAAGACTGAACTCAGGGTGCAATAGATGTGAAGTGCAGACAAATAATCAGAAGGATCACAGGTTTTTGGAATGACGGGTTACCTCTCGTTAAGCGCTAAATTCAACGCCTTCAACCGTGTGGGAAATGGTATGGAGAGGGAGTGGTTAAATCAGCTGAGTTTTGTAGAACAAGCACCTTGATTAAAAGCCTGGTTGGTCCAATTAGGTGCTTGTTCAGATCAACAGGCTGATGATGCATCCCAAACCCAATCAATCTGGTGGGTTGATAAATGTAGATCAAGAGATGTGGAACCCACCATATACTATGGAGCTCAGAATGATGTGGAAGTGTGAATTCAGGGTTTGGCTGAGTCGAATAAGCCTGGTTAGAGTAGAGATCCATAAAATAATCAGTGGATAATGCGGAAACCCTATAGGAGTTGTCAGAGAATGATGGAGCTTGGTTTGCAGTCTGATCAATGTTCGAAACCCGATATAGATGTGGAGGTGAATCATCTGCAATCGGCTCAGTAAGAGGGGAATCAGAAAAGAAATTGAGTCCAGTTGTGGGTCGGGGTTGAAAATGGGTTTGGATAGGTTCTGTATATGTGGAGGAGGTGACTTCAATAAGAATTGTGTATGAGGGCTCTTCTAGCAAGGAATTACAGGTGGGTTCATTTAGAGAGTCCTTATAGTATCCATCAAATTCGAAAATGAATGCCTAAAGAGTGTTTATAGGATGAAGAAAATCTGGGTCAAGAAAAGATTCGAATTTTGGGTTATAATCACTCTCGGCACTTTCTGGTCTTGATTCCTGAGGATCGAAAAGAAATGATTCCATCTTACTGGAACCTGAATTTAAATAAGTGATCTCAAGATCAGAGACCTTAAAGTCGAACTCGAAGAATGAATCATGTGAGCTGAGGTCGTAGATTGGCTCGTCGTAGTTAGGATACAATGGTTCTCCAAAATCTTGGTAAGAGTCAAAATTGTCGAAGAAATTGCGAAAATCAAGCTCTGAGTTTTTTTCGAGATTAGAGGTTCCACTAAAGAATAAATCACAAGATGTAGATTCAGCAACCTGACTTGGGTCCAGCCTATTCTTTGATTCTGAGTTCAAAGAGGGGTCCTTATTTGGTCTAGGCTCGAGTTCTAGGCTTGTAGGAAAGACCCAATCAAAACCCCACTCTTCCAACTCGATTTTTGTATCGTAGATTGGCGTGATTTCCAAGAAATCGATCTGTATCTCTGAGGATGTTGGAGAGGAATATTCATCAAATAAAGGCCCAGAATCATACTCTTCATTTAAGCTTTGATCTTCATCATACGAGGCCTTGTAATCTTCCCAATAAGATTCAGATCTAGACTCTAGGCTGACGATGTGGGTTGAATTACTAGAATCTAGGTCAGAATTGCCTTCGAGGGTTACCTTATCAGAATAAGGGGCGGGATTTACACCCTTGAGAGGTTCTGTTTTAATCTCATCATTGCAGGAGTCTCGAAATTCCATGCTTGGTGACCTGGGATCTAGGGCTAGCTCAAAATCGTGTTCTTCTGCAATTGGGACTTCCCAACCTAATTCAAGATTAGGCATGTTGTATTCCATCTGGGTTGGGAATCCACAACAACCTTGTGCCTCAAACCCAGGATTTGGGAAATCGGATTGATCCTCAATACTGTTCCAAGATGGTTCATTATCTGTTTGGGACATGTACGGGTATTTCTGATCGATAACTTGTTTCAATAATCTCATCATCTCTTTCCGTTTTTCAATATCATTTTGGTGTTGTTCCCAAAGTACAGGACTTGTCATGCATTGGAGGTATTCAAAGTTATGTAATTTTTCTATCTCAATGTATCCTTTTATGAGAATGTCTCAGGTTGATCCCTTTGTTGCTTCTGTTAATAATAATTGGGCACAGTTTATGATGGAGGTTGGTGTTGTTGGTACACTAACTTGAATGTCCTTCTATTGGTTTTGAGGTTTTGTATTCAATTTCATAAAATTCAAGGGCATCGTCAATCATTCTATCCGTCATGGATCTTTGTGATTCAGGTTTCTTTAATGGTATTCCTAAGTAGCCAGGCTGCATATTTAAATCAGATGGTGGAATCGAGATATAGAATCAGAATTCAAGTCTTAGAATGAAGTGATTAGATCTAAATAGAGACTCCCAATAGAAAATCTATGTGTGTGCTCTAACTAGAAGGGATGAGGGACTGGATATGTTGTTGACCCAATCAAGGCACCCAAAGCTTTTTTGGATGACTATGGAGGTTCGGGGCAGATGATACCCCTAGATCAGAAAGTCATCCACCTGAGAATTACCTGGGTAGCCAGAGAGGGAGTCCCGTAAAGACCCCTACACGGTAGAGCGCCCCCACGGGTTATAGGGTTTGCCCCACACGACCTCTCTTGTCACTGAGGGTCCAGGTAGACCAGAATGGATAACTTGGCCTCTTAAGTCTACCAGTTTTATGTCCTAGTTTGTGCCTTTGATTTCACTTGAATTAGCAGTTATTCGGACTTGTGACCTAATTTGGAGGTTGGTTGGCCTACAATGTAGTCCAACTTCACCTACCCTGCCCTAAAGATGGCAGAATGACTCTAGGTCAAGACCTAGAAGTCACCCTGATTTGACCCCCAGGTTATCCGGTCCAAGTATTTTTAAGGTTCAAGTGAGTTTAGAATATGATTTTAGGGTTTTTCTTGATTAAATCTTTTCAATCAAGGGCTTGGGTAGCACACAAATGCGGGCAGGTTTGTTTCCTTTTATGCATGTAGGTGTAAACTAGCACTCCAAAACCCTAATGTAGAAACCCTAATTTGGTTCTTATTTTCAGTCCTCTTTGATTTTCACAAATGTTCTCCTTAGACTTCAAACAAGAAGTGCGTAGTGCACGGAGGTTTAGAAATTGCGTGATCCCTAATAGGCACAGGAATTTTGGGGTAGGATCTTTAAGTAGAATCGCTTCAACTCTCATAAGATGTGAAAAAAATTTCGCAAATTAGGAAACTAGCCTTTTTAAATGATAATTACTATAAAAAGAAGGTAGGTGATTCCTAATTTGATTGTTTCCTTTTTGTCTTCCCAAGATTTGGAGGTCCGATTAGGGAAGAATAGAGAAGTTACCTGCCCTGGAGTGGTTGATTTGTGCGGGAGATCTCCTCGTGAAATTCCTTGCAAAATCACAATAAAACAAATAGGGCAAGTTAGTGCTCAAATGTAATTAAAATAATGCAGAGACTGGTGATGAATTGTCCGTTGCTCCCCGGCAATGACGCCAAAATGTTTACGAGGCGAAATCAGGTTTTAAAAATCGATGCATCGTAGTATAGTTGAAATTGCTCGAAAACAAATAGATTTTATTACTCGAAGTTTTAAGCCCGAGGTTGAACACATGGAGCAAATGGAATTCATACACTAAGCTCAATGAATGCAATTTGAACACATAATATTACTAAAAAATCTAATGAAAAATATAAAGCATGAGTATATGTATAATAGGAATAAATGTAGCAAGAGATATAATGAGGACTTATGGAAAATTGGATGTCTGATTATAAAATCAGACATCTTAAAAGTATGTGCTACAGTGCTTTCTTCTGACTTTTCTTCTTCTTCCTTTCTCTGACTTCTTTGTCTTCTTCTGATTTCTGTCTCTAACCACTTCCTTCCTTCTTCTTTCTTTCTTTTCTTCCACTCTCGTGCCTATGCCTTTTTCTTTTGCCCTTCGCTACTCTGGCCTTTGCCTTTGGCTTCTTCTCTTTCTTCTTCTTCTTCTTCTTTCTCTGGCGGCTCCTCTTTCCTCTGCCTTTAGTTCCTTCTCCTTTTTGCCTTCAACTTCTTCCTCTTCAGTCCTTGCCTTCTCCTTCCTTAGCTTCTTCTTCTCCTTTCCTGCGAGAGCAAAACCTACCCCTTACCCATGCACGCTCTCTCTTCCTCTTTCTCTCTTATGCTCGCTCTCCCAAAGCAGCTTTCTTGGGTAATCAGGTCGGGTACGCGCTTGGGACCAGGCCCACCGGCATGCGATGGTGGGCGAGGAGTGCAGGTCGGGTATATGGGTCAACCCAGGTCCGCAGGGATCGGGTCACGGACGAGGCGGTGAGAGGGTGAGTGGGACCTCACCTCATGGTCAGGAGGCGATAAGCTTGATTCACTTTTTCAATTTATCTTGCTGCGCTCGCTCACCCACTTCCGAGGTGGGACTAAATGTCCCACATTCTTGTTGCGCGCACAGTAGCAGATGGCGCGTCCAATTGGCTAAGCTGCAAAGGCTGGAGTCTTTGTGTGTGGGCCTGGACGCGTGTGGGCCTGGACGCGTGTGGGCTTCAAATCCGCACAGCTTGGGAGTCTCACCTGGAGCTGTGCGAAGCTTGGGACAGCTCGAAGCTTGCTTCAAGGTCGTCAGTAATGGCGGCCAGCGGGTAGGTACCTGAATACACCAAAACGGCCTTGCGGCCACATCAAAGCACTTAGGGGGCTTCTCCAAGACACGACGAATAGGTGGCGGTAGTCGGTGTGGCGTGGGAGCTACTGTAGTGGCAGATCTAGGGCAACTTGTGGTTGTGTTCGGGGGGCAGTTTGGGTGTGTGGCACGGTGAGTGAGGTGAGGGGTTACGTTCAGTGAGGTGTTGTGGAGCTTATGGGGTGGTTGGCAAGGCGGATGGAGGTGCGGAGCGATGGAGACGCCTTGCCGGAGGGCTGGCCGGAGGTGGAGAAGGTGGTGGTGATTAGTGGTGTCGAGGGATATTTTCAAGAAATAAAGAGGGGGAACAGGAAGAGGAGGGAGAGAGAAGTTATTTGACCTAACCAAAGGATGAAGGAGGCAGGGATGGCGGCCGGCTCGTGTTGCTGTCGCCGGAGATGAAGCTATCTGTAGGTGAGGCGGCGGCGACGACAGGGGCAGAGGTGGCGTCAAGCTGGTATGGCTGACGTGGATGAATGAGAGGAAGGCAACCCAACCACTGGTATTGTGGTTGGGCAACGAGAGAGAGGGGACGGAGCTATCGGAGCTTGCGGAGAGGTTGTGGACAGCGAGGAGAGAAGAAAGTGGGGGAACCGACCCAATTCCAAGCTGAGGAGGTGCGGAATGAATTAGGGTTTCTTAAATAGGTCCTAGAGGTTGGGTTTGTGCTTGGAAGCCAAGCTTCCAAGCACGGCAATCTCGCCAGAGATGGAAACTCAGAGAGACCCAAATTTGCATGAGAGATTGGGTAGGGATTAGGGCTCATCAATGGGTTCACATTGGAGGAGATTTCTTAGAAAATCTCCCTTTCAATTTTGAAGGGGATTCTCTGAGAGAACAGAGAGTTCTTTCCTTTGAAACCTCGTTGGAGTCAGATTCTCTCCGCTATAATGGTGGAGGGACATAATTGCAAAGAATGACGAGGAAGCTATGGGGTTTCTGCAAAGGTTTTTGAAAGATAGGGGTAGAAATGTAATTGGGCTAGACCTGTTTGCAAAGTAGGTCAAGATGAATTCCTGTTAAATCCAAATTTTGGTACAAACCTAATTTTGACCTAAGGAATCCAATGGTGAAGTTGGATTTTTGGTTTGACCACTTTTGACTAGTCAATTTACGCAAAAACCCAATTTAGGGCCAATATTTAACTAAGACCCCAATTTAGGTCAAAATAGGTTCCAAGGGACAAATTGAAGGTTATAAACCCTAGAGAATATTTTTCCATTATTTTTAGAGGGTTTAGGTGAATTTTATCCTAACTAGAACCTTGTTAAATCAAGTGGGTCTATTTTAGGGTTACAAGAAGTCATTTAATTCCCAGAATTCACATGAACCCTTTTCTGTTTGAACCAACCCACTTTTTATCTTGTTAAGACCATTTGACCTGTGTTTAGCTCATGAGAAAATCCATTGTTGTACTGCAATAGTAAAGTTATAATTTTACCCCTTGTTTCTTGCTTTTATCTCAGAATGGTTATTCATGGAATTAGGACCTCCAGTTGGGTATGTAGGATCTTTTGTTCTCTTTTCTGGGTCAAAATAAGCTAGTTAGGGCTCATGATAGTGTTCCCATCACCAACTCTGATCTGGTTGATTCAGCCAAGCCCTAGATTCACATTTCCACATCTATTCGAGCCATAAAGCATCTGGTGGGATCCACACCTATTGATTTACATCCATCAACCTACTAGACTGATTGGGTTTGGTTTGCAGCATCAGTTGATTAACTTGAATAAGCACCTGGTTGAACCAACCAAACTACTCATCAAGGTGCTTGTTCTACAAAATTCCTCCAATTTGACCACCCCTTCTCCTCAACCACCTTCTGCTTAGCTGAAGGCATTGAATTTAGCGCTTAAAGGGAGGCATCCCGTCATTCAAAAACTTGAGACCCTTTTGATCATCACTTTGAGCTGCATTCATATTGCACTTTAGGGTTCAACTTTAAAACAATCGCCTCTACCTTTGATACTTGTATCTGAGCTTGAAATAATTCGCAACAGTCATCTCGACCCATTCACCTATCCTTTGACCCTATTCTAAGCTAAATTCGCACCCACCTGGTTTACAATGAGGACATCGCCCAACTTAGGCATGGGGTCTATTAAAGTGAACAACAAATGGGAAATATTTAATTCTCTGAAGGGTCATCACAAATATATATATATATATAAAGAAAATGGAGAAAAAGAAGGAAATTTTTGAGAATTGATTTAAAAATCTTTCTTGAGGTGGAAAAGAGGAGGAAATACAAGAAAATGTCTAAGGAGCAAAACTAGAGAAAAGAAAAGTTGATAGTCCTAGCAATTGATTATGGGATCTACTTAAGTTCTTGACCAAATTAAAATAAGGATTAAGTCCTGAAGTGCTAGAAACAAGGAAATAAGTAAGAGTACCAACCTTAGGCCTCTTGGGCCTGTTCTAGGGCTTAAACACTCACATATTTGTTAAGATTTGGATTAGTCCTCAAGAGGTTGACGAAAGTGAGAAGCTGATGTATTAAGTCTAACGCTTAGGGATTATTCGACCCTGTTGCTTGCCCTTTGGTTTGCGGGACTTGGTAACCTAGGCACCCAAAAATCACACACCGGTCTGGTTCAGTGCACTTAATGAAGAAAAATGCTAAAAGTGTTCTATGTTGAAAAATATTTTCTCGAAGATCTGGCTTAGGAGTAACTCGAAGGCACAAGTTAATTAGACGAGTTCTCGACGTAGAGAGTTGGAATGAAAAATACTCCCCTCAAAGATGCGTAATAACATATCGTCTCCTCGGTGCTTGTCGCCTAGGATATCTAAATATCCTACTGGGAGCATGTAAGCACCCTATGCTGGTTTAGGTGCCATGGGTGAGATTATCCTGAAATGTCGATTGCTAGGGCTTAAATTTAGCTGCAGAATGCCATGGGCGGCACTATCCCGAAGTGTTGAAAGCCAGGGTTCTGGGGGTTGCCATGGGCGGTGTTATCCTGAAGCATCAAAAGCCAAGGACCCTTCGAGGATTGATGGTGGGGACAAGCAATCCGATACAGCCCATGTTTAAGGCCAATCTAAGGTTGGATTTAGGGGAATATAAAAAGAAAAGAGAGAAAACACTTAGAATAATAATCCCTCTTTATCCCTCTTACCAAAAATGCATTGGCAAACTGAACTTGGACTTGATATGTCTATGCATGGGTGTTTTAACTGCTGGGGTCAACGAACCTCTAGGCAGTCTCTGTGGACCTTAGAAACCTTCATAGTAGACCTAAGACTGAGGCTGGTCAGGTTTGGATCTTGGCTGGTACTTGAGTACCTCTAGGCTTATTATTGGTATTCTAAACTAATTTTTAGAGAAGAGGCACAGACAGGCATCTGAACATCAGAAACATGGTCTAGAGATCTAGTTCTTTCCTTGAGATTTTTCCATGTACTAACAAAAATCATAGGGGTATGATGATAACGCCATCATTCGTCATATCTAACTTAATTTAGTCAGAATCAAGAGATAAATGCTCCTAAATGATCGCCTGAGGACCATTATTCCGCTCTAATATATTTTGAGAAGATGATAAGAAAATAAGGTTAATTCTGTTATTTTAACAGCACATCACAAATGCAGATTAGCCAAGGGGTTGATCAAGGGTTAGGTAAAGGTCAAATGAACATAAAAGACTAAAAAGTGGGTCCACATTGACTAAATCAGGGTTTCACGCATTTCGATGATGAAAATAGGATTGAAAACCCTAATTATCAACCCTACATAAATTGAAAAGGTTTTGGTCAAGATAAAATTAATCTAAGCCTCCTAAAATTTATAAAAAAATATTCTAAGAGGTTTGAGAACTTTGGTTTGACCATTTGAACCCATTTTAAATTAAAATAGAGTTGTAATTTGCCCAGTCAAACATGGTCAAAACTCTAATCCAAGTTCACCATTAGATTCATTGGGACTAAATTAGGTTAACACTAAAATTCGAGCCCAATCATGGTCCATCTTAACCCAGTTTGCGATTTAGTCCTTAAAATCTTTATCCTTCACATTTAGAACCTTAGGTTTTGCATTTATTGCATTATGGTCCATAACCTTTTCATCATTCTCACAAACAGGTCCCTGTCGCCATGAGTGTGAATAGGACCTCCACTGTCGACTTTGAGCGAGGATTTCTCGCTCAATCCTCGCCCAAATCTCTCCAAACTTGGAGAGATTATTTCTAAGATGATTCCCTATAGATTGAGCCATGTCTCTAGATCATTCAAAGCTGGAATCTCACCGGCAAAGCTTGGAAATTCCAAGTCTAAAAATCGACCTTGAAGCAAGTTGAATTTGCTTGAATTGACTCTTTAAGGGGTTGAAGAAGTTTTATTTGAACCCTTTAAACTACCAGCGTGCTTCTTAGTTAGGTCTTAGGCCAAATCCACTCTTCTCCTCCTTTTTCTGTCTTCGACCTCAACTCCAGCGACCCTCATGCCCTCATCCTTCTGGCCACCCAACGGCCAAATTGGGTGGCCTAACATCTTTACCTTCTTCTTCTGCTCCTTGTCGACCACAGCAGGAGTACCAACCCCCTTCGTTGTCGACTTCTCATCTCGCTGGAGAGTTCATCCCCTCTACGTCTGACGAAGCAAGCAACTGTGGAATCTCCTCCCTTCCATCCAATAAACTAGGGTTCTATCTTCCCCTCACCTGCTAGATTAGGTTTAGATCCTTAGAAACCCAATTCGACCCCTAATTCATTCTCTCCCTCTTCGTCTTCTCCACCTCCGGTTTCACCTTTGGCGAGGTCACTCACACGCCACCGACCACCAAACACCAAACCGCCACCACCAAAACCTTCCTCACCACTCACCGACCAGAAGCCCTCTACCTATTTGGGCTTTCAACCTCTCTAACCCCTCACCAAACAAACCCACTGATCACTTGCATCTCCGCCATCGACAGAGCTCCACATTCCACGAAACCTCCTCCACTGCATTCTTCGTGCTCTAGCGACGCTCTAGAATGCTTTAATTTGGCCTTTCAACCTGTATTTGTGTTTCAGGGTTCTTCGCCGGCGAGCTCCACTCCTCCGCCATCGTACGCCACCATCTGTCGTCGTCTGGCCATCAACCGACCTCGCGCCACATTGCGAGGCTGTAAAATTTTCTCAGGGACTCTTCTGAACCTTCAATTGGTCACAGCCACAATGGCAGCAACTTTTATTTCAGGAACATTAGGACCTACAGTTATGCGTAAAAGAGGGCACCAATTGGTGCCACATCATATACATAGATTTCACAAAGTTGCATAAAAGGCATTTGCTGTTATGCCTCGTTGCCTCTCACACAGGGGGTGAGGTCCCTGTTGATGCATGATGAATCGATGTTTTTAAAGTCGTGTTATAGTATAACAATAAATCGTGAAAACAAAAAATATAATTTATTACTCGAATTTAAGTCCGAGGTCAAACACAGGGAGCAAGTATTGCATTCATGTGCTAATCTCAACATATAATATAAATGAGCACAAGAAATTGAGCAAAGTATAGATTTTCAATGAATAATAACCTGTCACATTAGTTATTAAATGGAATCTAATGTATCTCAAGAATATAAGGATAAAAAGAAAGAATAAAAGACAATGGTGATTTGAATCACCACTTATATCCTCTAAAGTTTAAGCATGCATTCAATCATCAATTATCTCAAATAAACCAACAATAGCTTGAATGCTCCACTGCCTCAGATGATAGGCTTAGCAATCAGACATCTTAACAGAAGGCAAGCACAAGCCTTCTACCTTCCTTCACGGCATGACTCTTATTCTCTCTTATCCTCTTCACGCACAAGGGCTATAAACCCTTCGAATTTTTGCCAAGTATCGGAATCTCTCTGAGAGCAAAATCCCGCTTAACCCCACACACACACTCTCTCTCTTTTCCTTCCCCTCTTTCTCAACATCCAAGCGTAATCGCTAATCGGGCACGAGCGCACCTGGGTCCAGGGCTACCAGTAGTGGGGTAGTAGCCGAGGAGTGCTCAGGTTAGGTGGGTAATTGGGTTAAGAGCATTCGCCAGACCCGTGTGTATGTGTGTCATGGGTGAGGCGTGCAGGGCAGGTGCATGGGGGACCTCACCCCCCAGTGACTTGAGGCAACAAATCGGTGTCGCTTTTCCAATTTATGTGCTGTTGTGGCTTCACTGGTTTCCGAGGTAGGACTAAATGTCCCATCGTCTTCGCGTGGCAGTAGCAGCTAAAGCTACTTTGCCAATTGGAGCGGCCACTGAGGGAAGAACTCTCAATTGAAGTCTTGCTTCGAAGCCTGGAGTCCTTCCATGCTTTCTGGATGTATCACCTGGAGCTGTAAGTGTTGAAGAGCAAGCTTAGAGCTTGCTCAAGTAGCTCCTCCAATGGCGTCCGAAGGGTTGTACCTAAAACACAAAATACGGGCAAAAAGCCCTAGTTAAAAGGTTCAATAGCATCTCCGTGAGGCGAGGAAGTAAACGGCGGTGTTCATGAGGTGTGAGAGTGCATGAGGTGGCCGGACAGTGACGGAAAGTGAAGTGCGAAGGTGCAGTGTTCGACGAAGGTTGTGAGTGGGCGAAGATGGAATAAGTATGGGGGTTTTGTGCGGGAAGGCGAGGCGGAGGTCATAGGCTGGTCGGCGGGTTGATTGGTGGTTTGTGGAGGTGAGATGGACTCGTTGGAGGAGTGGCCGAATGTGAGGACGATGAAGGCGAACGATGTGTCGAAGGATCGAAATCAAAGGATAAATAGAGGGAAAAAGAGTAGGGGAAGCGAGGGAGCGTTGGAACCTAAAATTATGGACGAAGGAGGTAGGAGCGACGTCAGCTGTGGTTGGCTGGTGCCGTGGAAGAGAGGTTCTCCGGTGGGGGACGACGAGGAAGGAGAGGCTAGGGCAACCCTGGCTTTGGCACAGCAGGTGCGGATGAAGGAGACAAAGATGATGGCAATCCCAATTTGGCTGTTGGGAAGTCGGAGAGCGATGGAGGGAGGAGCTCGTCGGAGCTAGGGCGGAGATGGCCTGGGAAGGAGTTTGAAGAGGGTTTTTAGGTCAAAACTTAGCTGAGAAGATGCGAAATGCAACAAGGGTTCTTTTATAGGTCATAGGAAGCCTTCCCAAGCTTGGAAAGAAGCTTCAAGTGGAAATCTGACTCGGGATTAAATGTAAATGATCTACAGACTCCTAGAACCCATCTTGAGATGAAAAGAACTATTTGATCTACTTCTTTCTGGACAATCCAACTAGTTAGAGGGAGGGATTAGGGTGAAGGTTCTTCCCTTGGATTTCACCTCAAGTTCCTTTGATACCCCCCAACCGTGGTCGTTTGACTCTGCTCTGCTAGCTAGACATTAGATTAAACAATAGAAGCCGATTAATTGAAAATAATCTTGATCTGAGCCCCGAAGAGTGAGTCCAATCCTTAAAGCCAATGTCTACTCTATTTTAATTAGGCTTAGGTTGAATGCGCTTGGGAATGTGATGGGCCTTTTATCTCAATTGTGCCCTTAAAGATCAGTTTTGATGTGTGTGCGTGCATAACCAATGGTTTTCAAGCAAGATTATTTTTGGATGCAGTGAATTTTAGGTTTTAAATCTTGCTTAGTAGATTTTACGGTTCAACTTTAGGTGTATTCAATTGAGTTCAATTGGCAAACTAGGTTTTGAAAGCACAGGTGAAGATGTCTTCCTTTAAAACTTAAAAAGAATGTGGAGTGCCTGGTTAATCCCTAAAAGTTGAATCCCATGTGGAAAGCTACTAATGAGTTATTTTTAGATGAAGTGGTGTGGTCCAAACAACTCAATCAATTAGCCTGATGCAGCACTGAATTAGGCACACAAGTGGTTACCTAATTTAATTTCTTCTCAATTATATGTTGATGAGTGTACAAGTTCCAAAGATCGTATTACTGGTTGAGTATGAAGAATCAGAAGAGCTTGTGTACCTCTGTGGGATTTTTTTTTTAGATTTCTTTATAAGAGGAGGGTGAGGCGGGTGGAGGTGACAACCAAAGAACCAAACTAAACCTAGGGTTTATGAGAGATCCTAGGTTAATTAGGGTTTGTGTTATCAGGTGATGGAATGAAAACTAGTGGGTGGGAGGTGGGATATACTTACAAAACCTTCATCTGCACTTTTCTCCAATCTAACCGCTCTGGCCAGCCTCAGAAGAGTACCTGCAATCACAGCAAGATTGGAGAAAAAGTGAGATAAAAGTTAGGTAAGGCGGAAAATGCAGGAAATCAAAGAGTGTTGTCTCCCCAACAATGACACTAAAATGTTGGACATGATTTCTATGCTAAGAGATTTGAGTTTGAAAACCCTGTCGTTATAATCGCATAAAAATCAGCCAAACAGGTAATTTAACTGAAAGTCTTTGAGTCCCGGGTCGAACATGGGGAGGCTAATGTTTGATTAAAAACTGTGCCAGAGTTATTATCATGAAAGCAGATTAGTTAGTTGAAATTACTCTACTAGCTATTCTACTTAAAGAATAATTAATAGAGGAGAAAGAAAGAATAATACAAATAAAGAGAAAATAGGGAGAGACTAAACAAGAATTTCATAACAATAGGTGCATGTCCATTACAACTACTTGTTACACTAGAAAGCAGGAAATTTACACTAGAAAGCGATAAAAGAGAAAGGGATGAGAAATTATCCTCCTCAACGACTACTTGGAGGATGAGCCACGTTGACGGGGTGCCCGGACAAGGGTGGTGAGATGCTAGATGAAAGAGGATGAAGATGACATCGCAGTGGGATCCGCTTCCTGAATGGCAGCGAGAGGACAACCGCGAGATGCTCCACGAAGGGGGTGCAAAGATGGAAAATTTATTTTTATAGCTCTAATGGAGCATCCCGAGTTTGGGACGAGATCGTAGAGCTCCGGAAGGGGTGAGAGAAGAGAGAGAAAGGGATGAAAAATGAGGTGGTAGGGATGGCATTTTATGGTTGTAGGAATAGGGCATAGATGTCTTTTTACAAAGCCTAAAAAATAAATGCTGGGGTCTTTAGTGACGAATATAAACGTCACTAAAGACCCACGTCGTTAAAAAGCATGTGCCTCTTCTTCTTCAGCCGTTCCATGCCCAGCCACATTCATGTAATCTTAGTCGTCCGATCGATAAATCGGACAGCTTAAAAGCCCTTAGCCTCGCTTCTTCGACTGTTAAGCACGCTTGCATGCGATGGCACATTTGATCACGTGTCATTACGCGTGTACAACGCGCACTTCATCTGACACACAAGGAAACACCACGTGATTGATGAGTCCATTTTAATGGACTATTGTTACGCCTAAGTACTTCAATTCTAACATAGTATGTTTGTTAATAATCACATTAAGTCATTAAATAAGTGCATGCATCATTACTTGAGTTTTTATTTATTTTATTGCATTTTATAGTATGTAATTATTTTATGTTTTGTTGCAGGAATGATATTGGAAAGAACAAGGAGGGAGGTAAAATTCCCCCAACAAACGGCCAGCCGCAACACATCCCTACAAATATCTCATCCTCCGGCAGGCCTGAATACTTCCCTCAACAAATGCAAATGGTGTTGGCCATATTTAGAAAAAGATTTTTGAAAAGTCCTTGGGAGGTGGAAGAGAAGAGATATAGAGGAGAGGCGGAGGGGATTGGAGAAGGCCATCCATCATCCATTGCGTGCACTGTGCACACCGCGCCATCACCGCCCCCCACAGCCTGCCACCGCGCCCTTCAAGACTGCGCCCAGCGTCGCACCCACCGCCCGCACCCACGCAGGCCAGCATGCACCCAAGCCTTCCACTACACGCAAGAAGCAGCCTGCGCCCTGCATCCAGCATTCACGCACGCCCCGATCAGCGCCCAGCCACCAACGTTCCTAGCAGTCTCCCGCTGGCGCTGCGCCCGCACTGCTTGCAGGCATGCCACCAGCGCTCCCACCGCAGCGTGCCCTCGCCTGTACTTGTGATTCCACCGCGCGCTGCACTAATAGTCTTCACCGCCCCCCTCAGCGCTCTCCAGCGCCTGTCCAGCGCCCACAATAGTGCCCTTACTGTGCCCTCTGCAGGAGCAGGCCTCCCTGCACCCGCGCTCTCTCCAGCGCACAGCGTTCTCACCGTGCCCCGCGACAGTGCCCTTGCGTGCCAACCCTCAGCAGGCAGCAGCCGCTTGCACCGCACTGCCTGCAGACACCATACCACTCTCCAGCACCAGCAGCAGCGGCGACAACCAACCTGTAGCAAGCTTCGCCGCCGGCCACCTCGGCCCACGTCGAGAACACCAACGTGAAGCCATCACTCTGACGCACCTTCCCCAGGATCCTCGCAGCCAGCTGAGCCTCTTCACGCGGGCAAGGAGAGAGGAATTTTCCTCTGTTTTTGGTGAAATTAAAAATTACCATTTGTGCCATTGCCAAACACTATTGCATTATTTAGTGGATTAATATATTTGAGTGAAATTGCATGCATGCCCTTACATGTTATAGTATTTCTTTCATGCACTTAACTTTTAAATGGTGATGTAATAAATGTATAAGATCTCATCCATACACTCACATGACCTAAAAGAGAAAGCCCCATGTTTGAAATACAACTATTTTACATGCCATTACATGTTATTTCATGAAAGGAAAATTATATCCATATCCCTGCATTTTTAAATAATTACGTGTTCCTTCTTTTCGCCTTGTTTCGCATCAGATTTGAACACGAATTGCGCACGTGATTGAATAAGTACAAAGGAAAAAAAAATATTTTGTGAATTTATTGGTCTACTCCTCCCTGTGGATACGACATCCTTTTTGTGGTTTAAATTCATATCTATGTTAGTCTTTGATTGAGAGATTTCCACCACATTAATTACAACGACATATCCTCTATTGCTATCACAACTAAGTTAAAATCTCTCCGTCAGTGATCGCACCGTGCCCGTTCATCTTTGATCCAGCGGTTGAATTGAGTGTATCGCACTCGCCTCTTCGATTTAAGGTGCGGCGAGGCTCAAATCGGTGCCCTCCTCTTCTCGAAGGGGTGCACAACCAACGTGCTACACTCTGCCTTGTGTCACGTTTATGGTTTAAGGTGCAAACACTCACGATTGTTGGATCTCGATCTAACGATCGAGATTGAGTGCCCTTAGCCTTCAGTAGATGAGAGCCGGAATGAGGAGCGACGTGGCGCATTCTCAGCCATTGGATCGATGATCCAACGATTGAGATGCATTGATCATTGCTTGAAGAGGTGGAGCGAAAGGCTCGCGCCGGTGTTGGGTGGCTGGGATGGTGCCACGTAGCACCATCTTGGCCATCCATCTTATCTAACTTATAGATGGTGCCAAGAATGTCAGATTGGACCGATTTTCGCATCATTGGGCTGTGATCGTTGATCCGAACACATCCGTGTGGTTAGATTTGTCATCTGACGTACAGATTTAACACCACCTTGGCCTTTATCCTTTGATCTTTCTCAGACTGTATTTGATGCTATGGAAATTCGATCAGGGTGATCTTGGAGACGTTGAACTCCAATTGTCGCCCTAGTCATATACGTACAGTTGGATCCTCAATCTGAGACCTTGATAAATATTGCCCTGTTCCCTGACCACAAAAAGAGAGAATTATCCTAAAATTTATACAATTTAACCTAAATGAATGATGATGCATGTTATGCAATATTTATAATACCTGAATGCTTCTGTGACACTAGAAGTGTGCATAAATAGAAATTTTAGGTCAATTAGATGTGTGTAGATCACTTGGCCTTGGCAACAACGTGGGAAAGAATAGGCAAAGTGGCATCATGGAGGCTACACTAGCTCTTGACAGTACTCCTATGGCAAGTGGGGGTCGTCGGAAGAAGGGTCATCGAAGCATTCCTATTATTTCCAGGTGGCACTATAATCTTTGAAGTAGGGGGGATCCGAAGATTCTGAAGGTTAGTAAGGAGTATCTGGCTCATGTCTTACAGGAAGTGAAGGTTGTTTCTTCCAGGGGGACCCTGTTGGTCGGGCATTTTTCGCTTGCAGAAATAATGTCAGAAAAATATGTCGTCGTAGTGAAATCGCGTGGTGGAAAAGAAACCCAAACAAAAATATTTATCAATAAAACTAACCACGGTGGATTAGGTTGTATCCATAGGGAGAAATAGATGCAATAAATTCACGAATATTTCCCTTTATATCTGCCCAATCTGGTATGGAATTTGTGCCCCAATCTGCTTCGAAACGAGATGAGAAGAAGGATGCACACACTAAATAGAGAATGTAAGGTTATGGGTGTAGTTTTTCCTCAATAAAATATTCATTAAAAGATGTGATCATTAGTGGCATCTTATTTAATTTCCAACGGTATTCGTACGAGAGAGGAATGATGCAAATCTTAGCCACAATTTGATGTAATCGCAAGTGAAAAAAACATGCAGTAATGATAATGAGAAAATATAAGTGTGCTGATATAATTCCACCTCAATATAATAATCCAAAAATCAAAATTTAGAAATTGACAATGGCATTGAATGTAAATTTTAATTATACCCAAAATAGAGGATGTGTTCCTCTTGATAGTGCGCACGCTTGAGGCCGCCGCTGGCCGTGAAAGCTTCGGTGGAGGTTGGCCACGATGAGGGGAACTCGGTGGTGGTGGTGGCTCTCCGAACGGCAATAGGAGTTGATGCCGACGACGAAAGGATGGCCGACAGTAGTGGCTATCCACGTGTGCACGTGGGCTGTTGTCGGCCCGTCGGAGGTTGCGGTGGTGTTCATGGGGTTGAGGCGGGCGCATTGGCATTGATGACGTGAAGAATCTCGACCTGTGGTGGCAGCTGCATTTTCATGGCTTTGGGTTCTTTCGGCCGGCAGAGAAGAAGAAGAGCCGACGGTGGCGTGTGTGCTGGCACGCGTGTAAAAGAGTGTGTGCGTGAAGAGGGTGCGCAAGGAGGTGATGTGGCTGCGGCCTGCGTGCGTGGGGGTTGCGGGGCGCATGGCTGCGCAGGCTACGCGCGAGGAGGTCACGGTCTAGTGTGGTGCCGCTGCCATGGCTGAGCAGGAAGGACACGCAAGGTTTGTTGTGCGCACACGTGAATGGTTTCACGTGTTGGCGTGGCTGTGCGCGAGCGTGGCCACGCGATAAGGCTCGCTTGGGGATCTGCTGCTACTGCGGTTTAGCCGAGGAGGGTGTACTGGCGCATGGAGAGGGTGGAGGGCGTTCTCGCCTCCTGTTGTGGAAGTTGCAGTCGCGCAGTGTGGCTGTGGAGAGGACGAGTGCGGTTGGTGGGGAAGGAAGATGATGTCGTGGGTGGCTCGCAGTTGATGGTGAGTGCTGTCGTGAGGAGGAGTCACGGTGGAGGGTACGCAGTCGTGGGTGAGGCCCTTGGCCGGACGTCTATTGGAGGGGTTGGACGGCTTAAGTCCTTCCCCCTCTATCGGATGTTGAGAAGGCTCACAGTGGCAGAGAGGAGGCACACAGTTGCGAAGTCGGAGACGTAGTTGCAGGTGTCGGTGCTGTCACCACCGACCGCGATGATGGCGTCGTCGGAGGTGAGACGTGGTGGTGGGAGGTTGTGTTCCCTCTCGAGGGAGGAAGAAGATGATCCTCCCAGTTGCCCATCCCTTCTTGTTAAATAAGGAGAGAGAGAAAGAGTTAGATTTTAAGTTACCAAATATAGCGAATAGGAATTTCAGGGAGTGAGAGATTCGTGAGAGAGATAAGGAAATTTGTTGGAACAAATTTGAGAGGTATACAAGGAAACCTCTAAAATTGATTCTCTTACTATATTTTTCCTAGATAAAATCTCACATATCTCCACTCACTTTGATGAGATGCCCTTGCCTTTTAAAGTGAATAACCAATCCTCCCATATAAAGAATAATCAATTAATACATGAAATGACAAATTTAGCGTTCACATGATTTTGTCAATAACATCCATGCTTTAAATTAGTTTCTCATCAAAATAATAATGTACTTAAGCACTAAATTAGTCCACTAAAGTGGACCCATCAAATACTCCCATGCCTAAGTTTTGCTAGCCCCTAGCAAAATCATATGAAACAGACCAGGTCTCCTGGCCAGATTTTATCGTCAGGATGCCTTATCGTACCATACTCTAGAAATTAGATTGAAATACCAACTATAGGCCTAAAGGTACTCAAGTACCAACCAAGATACAGACCTGACCAGCTTCAGTCTTGGGTCTGTCGCAAAGGTTTCTAATGCCCACAAAAACTGCCCAGAGGTTCGTTGAACCCAGCGATTAAAACACCTGTGCATATGCAGAAAGGTTAGGTTTAGTTTTGCCAGAGCATTTTTAGTAAGAGAGGGAGAAATATTATTTTGAGAGTTTTCTCTCTTTCTTTTTAAATTCCCCTAGACTCAACATTGGATTGGTCCTAAACACGATCTGTATCAGATTCCTTGGCCCCACCATCAATCCTCGCAGGGTCCCTGGCAATCGATACTTCGAGATAGGACCGCCCATGGAAACCCCTAGAACCCTGGCTTTCAACACTTCAGGATAGTGACACCCATGGCGTTCTGTAGCTAAATTCTGACCCTGATAATTGACATTTTGGGATAATGCTGCCCATGGCATCTGAACCAGTACGAGATGCTTCTGTGCCCCCGATAGGATATTTAGATATCCTTGGAGACAAGCATCGAGGAGATGATATGTTATAACGTATCTTCGAGGGGTTTATTCCTCCTCTCCGCGTCGGGAACTCATCCAATCAACTTGTGTCTTCAAGCCAATCCTAAGTCAACTTTTCGGGAAAACAGTTTTAGAATAGACACTTTTTTGGCATTATTCTTTGTTATGCGCACTGAACCAGACCAGTGTGTGATTTTTTGGGTGCTAAGGATACCAATTTCCGTAAACCAAAGGGCAGGCAACAGGCCTGAATACTCCCTAAGCCTTAGACTTAATACATTGGCCTCGCAACTCCCTCAACCTCTTGAGGAATAGTCCAGATCTTAAAAAATACATGAGTGTTTAAGCCTTAGAACAGTTCTAGGAGGCCTAAAGTCGGTATTCCTCACTTTTCTCCTTTTCTCTAGCACTTCAAGACTTTATTTATTCATTCATTCTGGCCTAGAACTTAGGTAACTCTTCCATAATCAATTGCTAGGATCAGCACAATTTTGCACATTTTCTTTCAGTATCTCTCCTTAATATATTTGAAATTAAGCTCGAAAGATTTCATTTCCTTCTTTCTCTCTCTTCTCTCTTTTTTTTTCGATGCAAGATGGATGCCCTAATTATGCATGCAAAATATGTATAAATGCTATAAACAACCTCAGGTTATACCCCTCATGCCTAAATCTGATAATGTCCTCATTGAAAAGTAAAAGCACGGAAAGATATTACCTGAGGTAGGGTTAGGATACCCTTCTCCTAGGTTCTGCTCATCACCATTGGGTTGGGGTTTAATCAAATCAATGTTCTTATAGTAGGAGTAGAAAGGATCCCAATGCTCATCAGAGGATGGATAACTGTAGGTATTGGGATTGGGTATTCTGGGGTGAAATGAAGTGAAGTAGTTATTGTAATCCATTTGAAAACACGACTTGAAAAACACACCCTAATCAAACACAAGGCAATGGGACTTCTCTTTTCTTTCTCAGAGCAGATTTAAGCCAATCTCCAATCGACTCCTTAAAGTTTGTCAAATGGAGTCAAGTTTGCACCCGTTCGTTCCCACTTTAGTGGTATAAAAGGGAGATGTGACTTGAGATCCTTGACAAGCTCTTTAGAGAAGACGGAGGTCGTTTATGTTTTTTTCTTGGTGGCAAAAGAAGTTTCACAATCAATTATGTGCCTTAAGTCGACCTTCGAGAACCCTAGGACCTATGCTTTGCTTAGATGATACTCTTAGGTGATCAAGTGAGAAGTTACTCCAAGGATGAACAAAGGGATGCAAGTAGGGCGAACCCTTCCTTTGAGGCGATGCATAAGCGGCGCCTCTTAACTACCCTTTTGTTCTTTGAGGGGTGTCCCTCTCCATGAAGTATCAAAACACTCGATCAAAAGATAGTACCACCACTACAAAATAAGATAGGAGGGTCTGCACCGATAAAGAGATTGGTGCCTATAGCCTTAAGGGATTGAGCCTTAGTGCGGTGCTTAATGTGAGTGCTCAGTGCCAGAAGTGTACATCACATCGCAAATCATTTTTTATTTTGAAAACGTAGACAAGTCCCTTTGAATCTTATCAAGTGTGATTTGTTTTTAAGGTCGAATCTGATAATCAGTCCCAATTGCAGTTAGACGACCACTAGATTAAGTAAATTCAATCAATTTGGTGGTCTTGAATTTTAATCCGAATGCAAATGCGTGAACAAGAGCTGGATGTAAAAATTAGAAAGGTGTACTTGTTTGATGATAACCTCATCATGAGCCCTAACTAGCTCATTTTGACCTAAGAAAGAGAATAAAAGCTCCTACATAACTTAGAGAAGGGCTTAATTCAAGGAATAAGTGTTTTGAGAAGAAAAAATGAAATAAAGGGTAAAGCTGAAATTTTACCATTGTAGTACATCAATAGAATTTCTTAGGGGCTAAACATAGGTCAAATGGTTTGAAGAAGATAAAAAGTGAATTGGCTCAATCAGAAATGTGTTCATGTGCAATTTAAGAATTAAATGACATCTTGCAACCTTAAAATAGATCTACTTAATTCAATAAGGTTCTGGTCAGGATAAAATTCAACTAAATCCTCTAAAATTCATGGAAAAATATCCCTTAAGGTTTAGAACCTTCGAATTAGCCTTGGGAACCTATTTTGACTTAGATTGGGGTCTTGGCTCATTATTTGACCTAATTTAGGTTTTTGTGTAAAATATCTAGTCAAACATAGTCAAACCTAAAATCCAATTTCACCATTGAATTTCTTAAGTTTAAATTAGGTTTGTACCAAAATTTGGGCCTAAGGGAAAGCCACCTTGACCTACTTTGCAAAATAGTCCGCCCAATTACATTTTGACCCCTATCTTTTGAAAACCATTGCACAGACCCCCCTAACTTTCTCGCCACACCTTGCAATTAGGTCCCTCCGCCATTAAAGTGGAGGAATCCTACTCCGACGAGGATCCAAGGAGGATTGCTCCCTGTTTCCTTAGAGATCTCCTCCCAGATTTGGAAGGCAGATTCTCTGAGAAATTCTCTTCCATCTGAATGCAACTCCAGGATCTGATTTGTACCCAATCTCTCATGTGAAAGCACGAGAGATGTGGGTATCTTCCGCATTCCATCTTCGGTGAGGACTCGTGTGCTTGGAGGCTTGCCTTCCAAGCACAAGAGCCCTTGCTAGTGCCTATAAAAGGACTACCATCTCCGGTCGCACAAAATCAGCTTGACTTGGCCGGAGAACCATCTCCAATTCTTCCCTTCTCCTCCGGCCAGGTGTCCAACAAGCTCCGGCGACCTATCTCCCTCCTCGTCGCTCTGCCACAATACCAATGGCAGAGTCATCTTCGTCTCCTTCCTTCACGTCGCGCAATACCCGCACGCGTGCTTCCAGCCCTTCGTCATCGCCATTCTCCCTCCACTAGATGTTTCTTCTCCGACGGTGGCAGGTACGGACAACAGCCTTTCTATCCCCCTTCGTCCACTTAATTAGGTCAAAATTCTTCCTTTCTCTCCCCTCTTCATTTCCCCTCTCTTAATTTTCACTTGTGACCCCTCGACATCGCAGACCACCTCCATCTTCTCCACCTCTGGCAGACCACCGGCAAGGCGCAACCGTCGCTCCATCCCTCCACACGCCTCACCAGACCCCTCATCACCTCCACCATCATCCACTGATCATCTTTCGCCCTTCCACTGACCTCCATCACCTCCTCAAGTGCTCCCTGAACACACCCATTAACATGGCCACAGAGCGACCTAGGCACGCATGCCTAGGCTGCCCCGCGGCCAGCCACCTGCTGCCTCACCTTCGTCGTGACATGGCGAAGCTTCCTATGTGATCTAATGAGGCCGCAATGCCGTATTCGTGAATTTCAGGTCAACCCCCCTTTTCGCCATTAAAGTAGAAGCAAGGAGCTTGCAAGGTTGCTCCAGGCCCTAGTGCTCCTGGCTTCCAGGTCCAGGTGACACGCGTTGAGTGCGTGAACACATCCAGCCAGGCAATTAGCCTTGAAGGAGATCCCAATTGCAGCAATTGGGTGAAAGCCTCCTGCGGGCGCGCAAGCAAAACGGGTGGGATTTTTAGTCCCACCTCAGAAACTCATGAGTGAGATGCGCGACTTATATTGGTTGTGTGTTTCTAACTGTTCGCCTCAAGTGACACGGGGTGAGGTCCCTCGCCCACACATGCATGCCTCGTCCGCGACCTACGCCCAGCGGACCTGGCTGACCGATCTGATTAACCCTTGCACTCCTCGCACACCACCCACGCCGGTGTGCTTGGACCCAGGCACGTGAAACCCGACCCGATTACCCAGCTCTGGGAGAGCAGACCGAAGAGAGAAATAGAGAGAGAGTACGTGAGTAGGGTAGGGGATAGGTTTTTCTCTTCAGTGTGCAGGGAAGAGAAGAAGGAAAAGAAGAGAAGCTAAGGCCAAAGAAAGAGGAAGAAAGCTGTGGCCGCAGAGAAGCAAAAGAAGGAAGGAAGAAAGGAAGCTGAGGTAGAAGCAAGTCGAAGCAAAGAGTAGAAGAAAGAGAAAGCAAAGAAGGTGCGGCAAAGAAGAGAAGTCAGAAGAGAAGGAAAGACAAGGCAGAAGAAGGCAGGAGGAATCAAAGCGGGGAAGGAAGCTGAAGGCAGGAGTGGCTAAGGAAAGCATAGGGCTAAAAGAAGGACTTGGAAGCAGAAGCTGAGGAAGACAAGGAAGGAAAGAGAAAGCACTGTAGCCGCAGAGAAAGAGCTAAGGAAGAAGCTGAAGAAGAGAGGCATGGCTAAGGCAGAGGAAGGGAAGAATAAGAAGAAAAGAAGAAGGCTAAAGAATAGAAGAAGACAAGGAAAGAGAAAAGCTAAGGCAAAGACACGCAGAGGAAAGTCAGAGAAAGGAAGAAAGAGCCAAAGCTAAAAGAAGAGAAAGAAGAAGAAAGAAAGGCAGAAAAGAGAAGAAAGAAGAAGAAAAGAGAAGAAAGAAGCTAAAAAAAGAATCAACCTTTTTATTCTATTCCTCTCAATTTCTCTTCTATTTTTGCTACATTTCAATTCATAAACTCTTGCATTCTATTTTGAATTAGATTTTGGTAGATTTATGTGTTCAAATTACATTATTGAGATTAGTGAATAAATTCCATTTGCTCCTTGTGTTCGACCTCGGATACTTAAGTTTTTGAGTAATAAACACTTCTTATTTGTTTTCAACGCTTGATCCCCTATACTACTACGCGATGCAACATCTTTTATCATTTAAAACCCCAATCAAGTGCTGTTAACATTTTGGCGCCGTTGTCGGGGAGCAACGTGCAATTTATCACTAAACTCTGCATTCTTTTTTACTATATTTGAACACTAATTTGCCCTATTTTGTTTTGTTGTGATCTTGCAAGGTATTTCACGAGAAGATCTCCTGCGCAAGTCAACCACTCCAGGGTAGGTAATCTCTCTTCTTCCCTAATCCACCTCCTAATCCTGGGAAGACAAAAGGAAGTAATTAATTAGGAATCAATTGCCTTCTTTTTATAGTAATTGCCATCTTTAAGGCAAAAGTTTCCTGATTTGGCGAAAATTTTTCAAAAACTTATTGAAGTAGAAGCGATTTTTAGAGCCAACCCCACACATTCCTGTGCCTAATAGAAATCACGCTTAATTTCTAAATCTCTGCTGACTACACACTTCTTATTTTTAAGTCCAAATAGAACTTTTGTGAAAAGAAAAGAGGATTGGAAATAGAACCAAATTAGGGTTTCCACAGTAGGATTTTGGAGTGCTAGTTCACACGTGCCTGCTTAAAAGGAAATAAACCCAACCCGCATTAGTGTGCCACCCAAGCCCTTGTTTGAAAAGCTCTAAGCAAGAGAAACCCTAAAAATTGAGCTCTAAAAGCACTTGAATCTTAAAACCATTGAACCTAATAACCTGGGAGTCAAATCAGGGTGATTTCTAGGTCATGACCTAGAATCATTCTGCCATCTTTAGGGCAGGTCAGGTGAAGTTGACCCTTTGGGTCAGCCAACCTTGAAATTAGGTCACAACACCAGAAACATCTAAAGTTTAAGTGAAAACCCTAAGCACCTTTGATCTTAAAAGTGGTAGACTTAAGAGGTCAAGGTCCCCATTCTGGTCTACCTGGAATCTCAGTGACAAGAGAGGTCGGGTGGGGGAAACCCTGTAACCCATGGGGACGCTCTACCGTGTAGGGGTCTTTGCGGAACTCTCCCTCTTCGGCTGCCCAAGTAATTGTCAGGTGGACGACCTTCTGATTCAGGGGTATCATCCTCCTCGAACCTCCATAGTCATCTAACATCTTTGGGTGCTTCGTCTCTTCTCTTTAGAGCACACACATACATTTTCAGTGGGACTCTTTCTTCAGATTGATTCACTTCACAACTTGATCTTGATCCAAATTCTGATTCTACATCTTCATTCCACCATCTGATCCAAACATGTAGCCTAGTTACTTAGGATTACCATTCAAGAAACCTGAATCCCAAAGAACCATGAAAGATAGAATGATTGAGGATGCCCTTGAATTCTATGAAATTAAATATAAACCCTCAACACCAATAGAAGACATTCAGGTTGATGTCCTAACAACCACAACCTTCATCATAAACTGTGCCCAAATTTTATTGACAGAAGCCACAAAAGAATCAACCCGAGACATTCTCATAACAGGATACATTGAGATAGAAAAGTTACACAAATTTGAATACCTTCAATGCATGACAAATCCTGTACTTTGGAAACAATACCAAGATGGCCTTGAAAAATGGAAAGAGATGATAATATTATTGAAACAAATTATTGATCAACAATACCCGTACATACCCCAAACAGGGATGAACCTTCTTGGAACAATATCGAGGATCAATCCGATTTCCCAGATCTCGGGTTTGAGGCACAAAGTGGTTGTGAATTCCCAACCAACTTTCCTAATATTGAATTAGGTTGGGAAATTGCAGGAGAACACAATGTGGAGCCAACCCTAGACCATGAATCACCAAGCTTAGAATTCCAAGACTCCTGCAATAATGAGATTAGAATTGAACCTCTCGAGGGTGTAAATCCCACCCCTTATTCTGATAAGGTGACCCTCGAAGGTAAATCAGACCTAGATTCTAATGATTCGACCCACACCTTAAGCCTAGAATCTGGATCTGAAACTTATTGGGAAGATTACAAGGCCCCGTATGAAGAAGATCAAATTTTTAATGAAGAGTATGATTCTGGGCCTCTATTTGATGAATATCCCTCTCCAACATCCTCAGAGAATTAGATCGATTTTTCAGAAGTCATGCCAATTTACGATACAGAAATCGAGGAGTTGGATGAGTGGGGTTTCAATTGGGTTTGTCCTACCAGCTTGGAACTTGAGCCTAGTAAGAACACCATTTAAGCTCAGAATTAACATATAGGCTAAACCCCAGTCAGGCTGCTGAATCTACATCATATGATTTATTCTATGGTGGAACTCATGATCTTGAATCTTATTCAGAACTTGATTTTCGCAAACTCACCGACGACTTCGAATCTAACCATAACATCAGAGAAAATCTGCTTCCTGAGTACAACAAGCCAATCTACAACCTCAGCTCACATGACTCATTCTCTGACCCCGATTCTGAGGTCCCGGTTCCCGAAATCACTGATTTTAGTTCAGGTTCCAGTGACACGGAATCATTTCTTTTTGATCCTCAGGAACCAAAACCAGAAAATGCCGAGAGTGATTGCAACCCAGAGGGTCATTCCTCTCTAGAAGAGCCCTCATACACAATTCCCATTGAAGCTACCTCTTCCACACATACAGAACTGATCAAAACCCATTTTCAACCTCGACCGACAACCGGACTCAATTTCTATTCTGATTCACCTCTCATTGAGCCGTTTGCAGATGATTCAACTCCACATCTATACCAGGTATCGAACATTGATCAAACTAAAAATCATGCTCCATCATTCTTTGATCACCCCCGTAGGGTGTCCGCCTCATTCACTAATTATTTCACGGAACCCTACTCTGACCGGGTTGATTCGACTCAGCCAAAACCAGAATTTTCACTTCCACATCCGTCCGAGCTTCATTGCATATGGTGGGTTCCACATCTTCTGATCCACATTTATCAATCCACTAGACTAATAGGGTTTGGGATGCATCATCAGCCTGTTGATCTTAACAAGCACCTGGTTGGACCAACCAGGCTCTTAATCAAGGTGCTTGTTTTACAAAATTCCGCTGATCTGACCACTCCCTCTCCATCCCATTTTCCACTTGACTAAAGGCGTTGAATTTAGCGCTTAGCGGGAGGCAACCCGTCATTCTAGAAACCTGAGATCCGTCTGATTATCTATCAGTACACCACGTCTATTGCACCCTGAGTTCAGCCTTACTCCAGTCGATCCCACCTCTAGTACACATACCAGAGCTTGAAATCGTCTGCATCAGTCACTTACCGACCCATTCACCCACCCAATGTATCCTATTCTAAGTCCCTGAACCCAACACTGTTTCACACCCTTCATTTATAATGAGGATATTGCAAAACTTAAGCATGGGGGGTGGTAAAGTGAATACATACAAAACCAAGAAAAGTCAGAAGGATTCTCACAAAAAATTCACATATATCAAAAATACAAAAAAAATAGAAAAGTATGAAAAAGAATAAAAAAATGGAGGGAGGAAAATTTTGTAAGCCACATAAACATGAGGAGAAAAAGAGCAAAACACAAAAAAGGAGCACAGAATAAAAAAGAAAAAGAGATAGTCATTAGTAAGAGATTAAGGAATTAACCAAAGTTCTATACCACATCAAGAAAAAAAGAAAAATGAGAAAAAAAAAGTGCTAATGAGACACAAAAAGAGATTAGTAGGAGCGCTGATCTTAGGCCTTTTGGGCTAGACTCTTAGGCTTAAAAATTCAAGTATCAGCTAAGATCTGGATAATCCTCAAGAGGTTGGGGAAAATGCATAGCTTAAGTATTAGGTCTAAGGCTTAGGGAGTATTCGACCTCGTTAACTGACCTTCGGTTTGCGAGATTCGATAACCTAAGCACCCCAATCCACACACAGTCTGGTTCAGTGCACATAACTATCAAAATCACACAAAAGCGTTTAAATGTTCTGAAAAAGTTACCTAGATTAGGAGCGGCTGATCAACACGAGTTGATTTGGACGAGTTCCCAGCGCGGAGATGTGGAAAATTTCCCTCAAAGATGCGTAACAACATATCGTCTCCTCGGTGCTTGTCTCCTAGGATATTTAAATATCCTACCGAGGGCATGTAAGCATTTTGCTGGTTCAGATACCATGGATGGCATTATCATGAAATGTCGATTGCCAGGGTCTGGATTCGGCCACGGAACGCCATGGGCGGGATTATCTCGAAATCTCGAAAGCCAGGGTTCTGGGGGTTGCCATGGGCGGTGCTATCATGAAGCATCGATTGCCAGGGACCTTTGAGGATTGATGATGGGGACGAGGAATCCGATACAGATCGTGTTGAGAAGCTAATCCGAAGCTGGAAATAAAAAGAAAAGACAGAGAAAACTCTCTAAACAAATAAATCCTTTGTCTGTCTCTTACAAAAATGCACTGCAAACTGAACCAAGGCTAAAATATGTCTCAAGCATGGGTGCTTTAACCGCAGAGTTTAACGAACCCTAGGATAGTTCTTGTGGGCCTTAAAAACCTTCGCGGAGGACTGAGGCTAAAGCTGGTCAGGTTTGGATTTTGGTTAGTACTTGAGTACCTCTAGGCCTATTGTCAGCATTCTAACCTAATCAAAAGAAGAAGAAAAGCACTTATCATAACTAATAAAAGAAACTCATGGTCTAGAACAGAAGTTAAAACCTTGAAATTTTGCTAAGGGACTAGAAAAAGCTGGGCATGGGGGTATGATGAGAACCTCATCATGAGCCATAACTAGCTCATTTTGACCTAAGAGAATAAAAGCTCCTACATAACCTAGAGAATGGCCTAATTCAAGGAATAAGTGTTCTGAGAAGAAAACATGAAATAAAGGGTAAAACAGTAATTTTACCATTGCAGTACATCAACAGGATTTCTCAGGGGCTAAACATAGGTCAAATGGTCTGAAGAAGATAAAAAGTGAGTTGGCTCAATCTGAAATGGGTTCTTGTGCAATCTAAGAATTAAATGACAACTTGCAACCCTAAAACAGACTCGCTTAATTCAACATGGTTCTGGTAAGGATAAAAATCAACTAAACCCTCTAAAATTCATGGAAAAATATCCCCTAGGGTTTATAACCTTCAAATTGGCCTTAGGAACCTATTTTGACGTAGATTGGGGTCCTAGCTCATTAGTTGACTTAATTTGGGTTTTTGTGTAAAATATCAAGTCAAACGTGGTTAAACCTAAAATCCAACTTCACCATTGGATTCCTTAGGTTTAAATTAGGTTTGTACCAAAATTTGGGCCTAATGGAAAGTCACCTTGACCTACATTGCAAAATAGTCCACCCAATTACATTTTGACCCCTATCTTTTGAAAATCATTACGTAGACCCCCCTAACTTCCTCGCCACCCCTTGCAATTAGGTCCCTCTGCCATTAAAGCGGAGGAATCCTACTTCCGAAAGGATCCAAGGAGGATTGCTCCCTATTTCCTTAGAGATCTCCTCCCAGATTTGGAAAGGAGATTCTCTGAGGAATTTCCTTCCATCTGAACGCAACTCTAGGATCAGATTTGTACCCAATCTCTCGTGCGAACGCATGAGAGATGTGGGTATCATCCACATTCCATCTTCGGTGAGGACTCGTGCGCTTGGAAGCTTTCCTTCCAAGCACAAGAGCCCCTGCCAGTGCCTATAAAAGGACCACCATCTCCGGTCGCACAAAATCAGCTTGACTTGGTCAGAGAACCACCTCCAATTCCTCCCTTCTCCGGCCAGGTGTCCAGTAGGCTCCGGCAACCTATCTCCCTCCTTCTCATCGCTCTGCCACAATACCAGTGGTAGAGCCATCTTCGTCCCCTTCCTTCGCGTCGCACAATACCCATGCGTGCACTTCCAGCCCTTCGTCATCGCTGTTCTCCCTCCACTGGACGTTTCTTCTCCGGTGGTGGCAGGTACGGACAACGGCCTTTCTACCTCCCTTCGTCCACTTAATTAGGTCAAAACTCTTCCTCTGTCTCCCCTCTTCATTTCCCCTCTCTTAATTTTCACTTGCGACCCCTTGACGCCGTAGACCACCCCATCTTCTCCACCTCCGGCAGACCACCGGCGAGGCGCAACCATCGCTCCATCCCTCCGCACGCGTTGCCAGACCCCTCATCACCTCTGCCATCATCCACTGATCATCTTCCGCCCTTCCACTGACCGCCATCACCCCCCCAAGTGCTCCCCGAACACACCCATTAACACGGCCACAGAGCGACCTAGGCACGCACGCCTAGGCTACCCTGCAACCAGCCACCCACCGCCTCACCTTCGCTGTGACACGGCGAAGCTTCCCATGTGCTCTATGAGGCCGCAAGGCCGTATTCGTGAATTTCTGGTCGATCTTGCTTTCCACCATTGAAGCAGAAGCAAGGAGCTTGCAAGGTTGCTCTAGGCCCCAGCGCTCCAGGCTTTCAGGTCCAGGTGACACGCGTTGAGTGCGCGAACACATCCAGCCAGGCAATTAGCCTTGAAGGAGATCCCAACTACGGCAATTGAGCGAAAGTCTCCTGCAGGCGCATGAGCAAAGAGGGTGGGACTTTTAGTCCCACCTCGGAAACTCATGAGTGAGGTGCGCGACTTATATTGATTTTGTGTTTCTAGCTATTTGCCTCAAGTGACACGAGGTGAGGTCCCTCACCCACACACTCATGCCTCGTCTACGACCTATGCCCCGCGGACTTGGCTGATCGACCCGATTAACCCTCGCACTCCTTGCGCACCACCCACGCCGGTGTGCCTGGACCCGAGCACGTGAAACCCGACCCGATTACCCGGCTCTGGGAGAGCAGACCAAAGAGAGAAATAGAGAGAGTACATGGGGAGGGTAGGGGATAGGTTTTGCTCTTCAGTGTGCAGGGAAGAGAAGAAGGAAAAGAAGAGAAGCTAAGGCCAAAGGAAGAGGAAGAAAGCTGTGGTCGTAGAGAAGCAAAGGAAGAAGAAGGAAGGAAGAAAGGAAGCTGAGGTAGAAGCAAGTCAAAGCAAAGAGTAGAAGAAAGAGAAAGCAAAGAAGGTGCGTCAAAGAAGAGAAGTCAGAAGAGAAGAAGGAAAGACAAGGCAGAAGAAGGCAGGAGGAATCTTCATGCAAAGTAGGGAAAGAAGCTGAAGGCAAGAGCGGCTAAGGAAAGCATAGGCTTGAAGGAAGAAGGACTTGGAAGCACTGTAGCCGCAGAGAAAGAGCTAAGGAAGAAGCTGAAGAAGAGAGGCACGGCTAAGGCAGAGGAAAGGATGAATAAGAAGAAAAGAAGAAGGCTAAAGAACAGAAGAAGACAAGGAAAGAGAAAAGCTAAGGCAAAGACACGCAGAGGAAAGTCAGAGAAAGGAAGAAAGGACCAAAGCTAAAAGAAGAGAAAGAAGAAGAAAGAAAGGCAGAAAAGAGAAAAAAGAAGAAGAAAAGAGAAGAAAGAAGGAGCTAAAAAAAGAATCAACATTTTTATTCTATTCCTCTCAATTTCTCTTCTATTTTTGCTACATTTCAATTCATAAACTCTTGCATTCTATTTTGAATTAGATTTTGAGTAGATTTAAGTGTTCAAATTACATTATTGAGATTAGTGAATAAATTCTATTTGTTCCCTGTGTTCAACCTCGGATACTTAGGTTTTCAAGTAATAAAAACTTCTTATTTGTTTTCAACGCTTGATCCCCTATACTACAATGCGACACAACATCTTTTTTCATTTAAAACCCCGATCAAGTGTTGTTAACACTGTCTCCAGCAATCTTCATGCAAATATGCTCGCAATGCAATAATGAGATCTAATATGCTACTTAATCACCCCTAAATGCGCGCACCTAAGGGCATACAACTCCTGAACAGGCAGCTCAATATTTTCTTTTGTTTGTTTTAGAGGCAAGCAAGCAGAAAAATGAATCATGCATGTAGAAGAATGTAAACCCTAGTAGATAAAGAATGTGGGGACAAACCCTCAAAAATTTGGCCCCAATTACTACAAGGGCGAGAAGACAAAAATAAAATTTGTGATGATGGAGAATCCCCTGTGAAAGCAGGATCGAGGTCTCCTACATCTTCTCCTTGTGTGGGCATCGCTCGAGGTCATGTCGCCGCTCTGCTACGCCTGTCATCTTGTCAAATTCCTTGCACAAAAAGATAAAGATTGATCAGATAATTGCGCAACTCAGAATACTCAGAAATAATCATGTGAATCTATTGCGTATGTTGCCTCCCCAGCAACGGCGCCATTTGGTCGGGCATTTTTTGCTTGCAGAAATAATGTCAAAAAAATATGTCATCGTAGTGAAATCGCGTGGTGGAAAAGAAACCCGAACAAAAATATTTATCAATAAAACAAACCATGGTGGATTAAGTCGTATCCACAGGGAGGAATAGATGCAATAAATTCACGAATATTTCTCTTTATATCTACCCAATGAGGTATGGAATTTGTGCCCCAATCTATTTCCAAACGAGATGAGAAGAAGGATGCACACACTAACTAGAGAATGTAAGGTTATGGGTGAAGTTTTTCCTCAATAAAATATTCATTAAAAGATGTGATCATTAGTGGCATCTCATGTAATTTCCAACAGTATTCGTATCAGAGAGGAATGACGCAAATCTTAGCCACAATTTGATCAATTGCAAGTGAAAAAAACATGCACTGAATGATAACGAGAAAGTATGAGTGTGCTGATATAATTCTGCCTCAATATAATAATCCATAAATCAAAATTTAGAAATTGACAATGGCATTGAATGTACATTTTAATTATACCCAAAACAGAGGATGTGTTCCTCTTGATAGTGCGCACGCCTGAGGTTGCTGCTGGTTGCGAAAGCTTTGGTGGAGGTTGGCCACGATGGGGGGAACTCGGTGGTGGTGGTGGCACTCCGAACGACGGCCGGAGTTGACGCCGGCGACGAGGAGGGTGGTCGACGATAGTGGCTATCCACGCGTGCGAGTGGGCTGTTGTCAACCTGTTGGAGGTTGCAGTGGTGCTCGTGGGGTTGAGGCGGGTGCGTTGGCGTTGATGGCGTGAAGAATCTCGACCTATGGTGGCGCCTGCACTTTCGTGGCTTTGGGTTCTTTCGGCTGATAGAGAAGAAGAAGAATAAGAACCGGCGGTGGCGCGTGGGCGGGCACGCATGTGAAAGAGTGCGCGCAAGGGCTTGTGTGCGCGCGTGAAGAGGGTGCGCAAGGAGGTGATGCGGCTGTGGCCTGCGCGTGCGGGGGTTGAAGGGCACGTGGCCGCACGGGCTGCGCTTAAGGAGGTCGCGGTCTGGTGTGGTGCTGCTGCTGTGGCTGAGCAGAAAGGACGCGCAAGGTCTGTTGTGCACGAGGGCGTGGCCGCGCGATGAGGCTCGTGTGTGGGTCTGCTACTGCTGCGATTGCGTCGAGGGGGGTGTATTGGCGCATGGAGTGGGTGGAGGGCGTTCTCGCCTCCTGTTGTGGAAGTTGCAGTCGCGCAGTGTGGCTGTGGAGAGGATGAGTGCGGTTGGTGGGGAAGGAAGATGATGTCGTGGACGGCTCGCAGTTGATGGTGAGTGCTGTCGTGAGGAGGAGTCACGGTGGAGGGCACGCAGTAGTGGGTGAGGTCCTTGGCCAGACGTCTGTTGGAGGGGTTGTACAGCTTAAGTCCTTCCCCCTCTGTCGCATGTTGAGAAGGCTCACGGTGGCGGAGAGGAGGCACATGGTTGCGAAGTCGGAGACGTAGTTGCGGGTGTCTATTCTATCACCACCGACCGCAGTGATGGAGTCGTCGGAGGCGAGATGCGGTGGTGGGAGGTTGTGTTCCCTCTCGAGGGAGGAAGAAGATGATCCTCCCAGTTGCCCGTCCCTTCCTATTAAATAAGGAGAGAGAGTCAGATTTTAAGTTACCAAATATAACGAATAGGAATTTTAGGGAGAGAGATATTCGTGAGAGAGATAAGGAAATTTGTTGGAACAAATTTGAGAGGTATACAAGGAAACCTCTAAAATTTATTCTCTTACTATATTTTTCCTAGATAAAATCTCACATATCTCCACTCACTTTGATGTGATGCCCTTGCCTTTTAAAGTGAATAATCAATCCTCCCATATAAAGACTAATCAATTAATACATGAAATGATAAATTTAGCGTTCACATGATTTTGTCAATAACATCCATGCTTTAAATTAGTTTCTCATCAAAATAATAATGTACTTAAGCACTAAATTAGTCCACTAAAGTGGACCCATCACCCGTCATTCCGCATGACAAGGATCCTTTCTTGGAGTGTGTGTGGGCTACACGACAAGGCAAGAAGAGCTGCCCTCCTTAGATATCTGAGGGAGTGGAGGGTCTACTCTACAATTTTTTAGGAGACGCATCTGGAGTCGAGGGAGGCTCGAGACTAGTGGCCTTAGAGTGCTGGCGATAAGATGGGCTTACAAGTGCTGTTGTCTACTAGGTGAGATGACGGGGCTACCATATGGTGGAAGAAAGGGCACCTATCGTTTGTGGCTATTAGGATGGGGAGGTACGTCCTTAAAAGTTCCTTTGTTAGAGCTTCTGATGGTCTGTCTCTCTATATTTTGTGTGTCTATGGGTCGTGTTCTGCCAGCGACCATCCTATTTTTTGAAGTGAGTTGCAGGAATCTATGAGTTTTACTCAAGGGGGTTCTTGGTTGATTGGTGGATATTTCAATGCTACACTCTCGACTGAAGACATGCTGGATGGTCGATATGATTCTTCTACTCTGGGATTTCAAGACGTGATTGCTGACTTGGAGTTGTCGGATCTTCCTACTTCTGGGGCTGCTTACACATGGAGGAATAGATGTGCTTCTATGTCTCGGCTAGATAGGTTTCTGTGTAATGTAAGTGTGGTGGAGGCTTTTCAAATAGCAGGGGTCATAGTGATGTCCCAGCCTTTCTTCGACCATACCCTGATCCTTTGGGACAGTGGTGACAGGTTGGTTGTTTCGTCTTACTTCAAGTTCCAAAAGTCTTGGCTTTGTCAAGAGGGTTTTAAGGACTTGGGATCTCAGTGATGGAGAGGATTCCTATAGGAGGGTTCTGCTACTAAGTCTCTGGCTACTAACCTTAAGAGACTCTGTCTGTTCTCTGCTCCTCGACTACAGAAAGAGGGTGCGGGATGAGAGGGAGAAAGCTAGAAAGGAAGCCTTGGATAGAGTGCCCGTTCTTGATGCCAAGGAGGATGTTTGATCTCTTACCAGGGAAGAGGTGTAGGAGAGGAAGAACTGTCAAGGGATGGTCGCTTCGGAGGATCTCAAGAGGGAAATTGACTGGAGAGAGAAGTCAAGGCAGTTGTGGCTCAAGGAAGGGGACACCAACATGAGATTCTTCCATGCATCCGCTAGTGCTAGAATAAGGTCCAACCTTATCTCTTCATTAAAAGAGGGCGAGCAGGTTGTCGATGATCCAAACCATATCTGTAGTATGGTTAATACTTCCACTAGATGACCAGAGTGGGTCAGCATGCGGATTGGCACCTTGCTTCTTTGACTATTCCCCGACTCTCTGAGGATAAAACTAAGTTCTTGGTTAGACCTTTTTTTAAGGAGGAGATTTTGGGGGCTCTGCGGGGCCTTAAGGTAGAGGTTCACCTGGCCCTAATGGTTTTTAGGTCTTCCTTTATTTGGAATTCTGGGGGCTCCTACAAGCTGAATTTATGGCAGTCTTGGCAGAATTCAGGGAAGGTAACTCTAGCTTTGAAAGATTAAACCATTCCTTTCTTTTTCTACTATCGAAGAAGCAGGGGGAGGAGCATCTGGGGGACTTAAGACCCATCTCTTTGTCCAACTCCTTTTATTTACTGGTGGGGAAGATCATGGCTAACCGCCTTAGAGAGGTCCTTGGGGATCTCATCAGCCTAGTCTAGTCCACTTTTTTGAAGGGACGATCGCTTCAGGAGTCTTTTGTCCTTGCTCAAGAGATGGTTTTGGGTTGGACCCAGATGAAGCGTAAGGCATTTCTTTGGAAGGTTGATTTTTCTAAAGTTTATGACTCCTTGTCATGGTCTTACCTTTGGGAGGTTCTATGGCGTCTGGGCTTTCTGTAATTGTTGGTTCAGTGGATGAAGAGGTGTATTACTACCTCTTCTTCCTCTCCCCTAGTTAGTGGATGACCAATTGGTCAGTGGATCCAGCCGCAGAAGGGTGTCCGATGGCACCGCTACTTTTTATTCTTACGGTGATACGTTGGTGAGGTTGTCCTTTAGGGCTTCAGAGAGTGGTCTGATCCATGAATATTCCCTACGGGCTTCCCAGCATGCTCTGACTCCTATGTTATAGTTTGTTAACGATACAATCTTCTTTGTTGAAGGTGGCGTGGAGTAGGCGGGACTGCTTTATCATCTGGTCAACATTTTTTGTGAGATCTCGAGCTTGAGGATCAATGGGGCCAAATATTCTCTGGTCTACTTCAGGTTTGATGATGAGAGGTAGGTTGGGTTGTTTGCTAGCTTGGATACCCCTGTGATTGCACTTCCTGTTTGTTACTTGGGGTTGACTCTTCAGGCCAAGAGGATGAATGCTGCTGATTGGATGGATTTGTTCGAGAAACTCTCAGCTTGGCTCTCCAGTTAGAGTGGGAAGTTCTCTCTAAAGGTGGTAGACTAGTTCGTCTCAACTCTGTCCTCTCTACTATTCCGATCTTTCTCCTGTCTATGTTCAGACCTTCTAAGACGGTGATCAAAAGGTTGGACATGATTCGAAAGCACTTCTTTGGGAAGGGGCCCCAAGCTAATGGAAGATTCATGCAACCTACTAGTTGGGACATTATTTGCCAACCTAAGAAGAAGGGAGGTTTGGGAGTTTGACGTTTGGGGGAGTTTGGTAACTCCCTCCTTAAGTGGGTTGATTGATTCATGAAGGGTGAAAGCATCTTGTGGTAGGATCTTTTCTAGATTCTTACGAGGGCTTGGTGAATGCCCAGCAGACCCCCAGTGGCTCTTCCCCTTTTTGGCATTCTATTATGTCAGCCTTGAGGGTCCATTGGGATTAGTTTCCCCTGAACTTAAGGGATGGTGGGACATTCCATTTTTGGTTGGACGGTTGGATAGGATAGGGGTCCTTGGCTTCCCACTTCCCCCGATGTTTTGGGCTTCCCTAGAACAGGAATGCACTAGTTACTCATTGTTGGGATGCTACTAGTTTGACCTGGTCTATCCCACTGCTAGAGGGTCTATCGGTGGTCCAAATAGATGAGGAGAAGGAGCAGTTGATGACCCTCCTTCAGGACTTCTCCATGGGTTCTGGAATGGATGGGTTCTATTGGAGGCATGGTGTGTACCAGCTGAAGAAAGCTTATGAGAAGCCTCTGGAGCTGCTTGCTTCTTCTGAGGAGGATAAGTCGTATGCCAAGCTATGGTCTATCTGAGTCCCTCTGAAGGTTAAGATTTTCTTGTGGCTGGCTAGGAAGGATGGGTTGATTATTGGTGGCCTCAGACGGAGACTAATGGGCACCCCTACTCAGTAGTGCCCCTTATTTCCTTGAGGTGAAGACCATGTCTAGCATCTCTTTTCTGAATGTCCCTTCACAAGGAAGTTTGGGACAAGGCCTTGCGGGTTTCCTTGCCAGCTTGGGATGATTTGTGGGAGGCTTTGGGAGATGAGTAGCAGAGTCGTAGACTCATTTCAACGGTCCTATGGACGATTTGGCATGCAAGAAATGATGTCCTCTTTAGGAGCGGTCGGGCATGGGTCGAAAACATTTACAGGAGTCTCTTGTCTTGTCTGACCTGTGGGCACATTTTTTGACATAGTTTTTTGTACGAAATTTCTATTATAATAAAATCTCGGATGGCTATTGTTATCAATAGTCATCCTTCTTCAAAAGAAAAATGTAGTGTCTCATCACCTCTCATGGATCTTGGTGGAGGACCCTCACCTGGAAATTCCCGTTGTTGATGCTTTTGCGAATGAATCAATTTTGATAGTCTCAAGCATCTAGATCTTATTGTTTGCTGACCTAGTGAAATATTTGGCCGTTGGTTAGGTCTTAGAGGACTATACCAAATAACAAAAGGATAAATTCTATGCCAAGGCCAAATATTATTTCTAGAGGACCCAAACTCTATCGCTTTTGCTTCAATCAGATTATCCGAAGGTGCATGCCAGAGAGTGAGTTTGATAGTGTTCTAACCTTTTGCTACACATCTGCATGTGATGGTCAATTCTCTAGTAAGAAGAATACCACAAAGATTTTACAGTTTGGATTTTATTGGCCGTCTCTCTATAACGATGCCAAGCAGTTCTGGCGGTCATGTACACGCTACCAATCAACTGGAAACATGACTGACAAATACATAATTTATATGAATAGCTTGTCTATTTTATGCTAAGTTCCTAGACAGCTAGATGCATATAGGTTGTACATATTGCATTTTAATTTTGCATTATTACTCAGGACATGTAAATATTTTATGCATTAATTAGACACCAATTACAATGTCATGAATAATGTAGGAGGGAGTTGTGATGTGTTACGAACGCGTGCCCCGGACGTCTTTTAAGACATCTGGGAGGTGGTCCAGACGTCGGACCAGACGTCTGGGATGGTTTCCAGACGTCTGAAAAACCGTTATCTTCCACACGCGTGAGTCGTCTGCGCGCCTGAGCGCGTAGACCGCATATTCGTTATTCCCTCTTTTTTTTTTCTGCGGCTGCAGACGCCTGCCGCGCCCTCTCTCCTCCTCGCGGGCCTTAAAAGGCCACGCCTCCCCTCACTCCGTCACCACCGTCTCCTTCCCCTTCTCCTTCAGCCAGTGCGCGAGAGTGAGCGCGAGAGTGAGCGCGAGGGCGGCAGCGGCGGCCGCAGTGAGCGCGGAGGAGGTGCTGCATGCGAGAGTGGAGCTCTGCCGTGCGGGCGAGCTCGCCGGGGCTGCTAGGGCCGGCCGGCGGAGGGCGCAGGGGGGCGCGGAACGGCGCGGGAGGGACTGCTGCGGTCTGAGCAGCAGGCGCGCGAGGTGCGACGCGGGCGGCGTCGCGAGCGGAGGCCGAGTGGCGGCCTGATTCTGGAAAAATTTCCAGAATCAGACGTCTGGGTAGATAGACAGACGGCGAGGGAGAAGTCTGGAGGACCATACAGACGTCTGAAAGGTGAGTTTTCCGTCTTCTTCTTCCTTCCTGTCGACTGACCGTACTGAGGGAGGGAGTTGGGTGTGCGCAGGCTCGGTGATTCGCCATCCTTTGCGAATCAGACGTCTGGCTGTTGTACCAGACGGCGGGAGCGACCTCCAGACGTCCGGGGTGACCATCGGATGTCTGGGAGCTAGGCCAGACGTCCCTGCAGACTTCTGGACGTCTGAGAAACCTCGCGGAACAAGGTAATTCTCTGATCCACTTTTTAAGACGTCTGGAAGAAGTTCCAGACGTCTGATTTTGCACAGTGTCGTCGTTTTCGACCCGTTTAGGGCCCGTTCGGGTCCCGTTTTCCGTGATTCAAGTTGCGTTCCTTTCAGAATTAATTCCTCTACCGTCTACAGTAGCTATACACTGTTTTGAGGCACTCCTTGTGTTTGATCCTTGTGATAGGACCTCGTTCAGTTGCAGTCTTGGGAGTCGCGGAGGCACGCGGGATTCCCGATCACGCCCCCATTACTCCCGTTGTACCTGGTAGAGTGGCTTTAAGTTATTAATAAATCTGTTAAAGTGTGGAACCATAACTAGAACCTAGGACATTGCATGAATCCTAGGAATGAGAAATAGATTAAATGATAGCTCCTAGGTGTTGCATGAATCCTAGGGCTGGAGAACTAGATTGTATGATAGATCCTAGGATATGGCATGAATCCTAGGATGGAAGAAACTAGTGGAATGTATAATACTGCAGTCTTGGAAAAATGGAAAGGAATATAAAGCTGCCTGTAAATTGAATTAACAGCTGCCTGTTATGAATAAAGAAACATGATTGAGATCATGGTTTGTAAGAACGTGAAACTGGAAAGTGAGACATAAGATGTTCTGGAACCCTACGGGGAAGTAGGAGTAGAACTCCTGGAAAGCGAATGGAATAGAATTGGGGAAGTGAGCTGGCCCTTGAGTACGGAGTACCAAGGAGAGCGACTGTCCCCCTGTTTAGTGCAGAGCTGAGCTAGCCGCCCCAGGGACCCGGGGTTAGGACTGGCCACTCTGTACCGGCTTGTTGGCCCTCGTGTACGTAGTACCGAGGAGAGCTACTAGTGTTAGGAGAGCACTAGCTACCCCACGGGCCCCGGGGTTCTGCTAGCCTCCTTCACCGACTTGTTAGGCCCACTGGGGCAAACCAGGGTAGTCAGGCGAGGGTGCGCGGACTGTGGAGGGGCAAGGCCCCGGTTTGGTTACTGTGGAGGGGTTGGACCCCTGTTTCTGAGAGGGCTCTACCCTGGACTGGTTCTGTGCTGTGCTTTGGGCGCACCCGTTAACGGAAACGACTGACCGCGTGCCAGTACGGGTTAGCTACCTGTGCGTTTATCGCGCGTGCCGTAGTCACCGTTATGTCTGTTCAGTGACCTTAGGGTGGTTGATTGGGGGTAGGATCACCACGGGGGACTCTCCCGGCCAGGAGAGCACCACGTGCGACTTCTACCTTTTGGAAAAGACTGCAATCAAGATCGTTCCCACGAGGAACATTCGAGATCATGTAAAGGATCTGAGAAATAAATGAATTAGTGAGAAAATTGAAAGATGTGAATAAAGAAAGTAATAGAACATAACAGCTACTGTACACTCTACTGTTGTCTTAGTTTAGTTTGCCACTCTACTCAGCGTTTTGCTGACGTGTTACACTCGTTACCTTTCAGGACCAGGTGTTGAGCAGCCAGGGTCAGCGGCTGCAGAGGACGCTGGGCCGAGTAGGGTCCAGTAGAGTTACCACTGTCTTTTGTACCTCTTTTGTTTCTGTTATAGTGAGTAGTTCTTGTTTCCACTGTACTTTCTTTACCTGCAGTTCATGTTATATGATAAATGTTGTTATACTGTTGTGGTGGTATCTACTGTAGTAGTTTCTTTCCTTACTGCTGTACTTTCTTACTGTTAGTTATATTCATGCTGAATGTGGTTTATTTTACTGCTCTTTTGGTTACTTCCTCGTTGGACGACTGGGTCTTGGGATTAGTTGAGTCGGTCCGGTTCTCGAGTCTTGTAGGGGCTCGGGAAACGGGTCGTTACATGATGTTAGATTTACTTGGAATAAATCTTAGGAACTAATAAAGCTTGGAGTATAAAGAAATAACGACAAAGGAAGATAAAAGATGGACAAGAGGACAAGTGTCGCTTCCTAAAACCATCCTACTATTACCCTCCAAAGACAACCTAAACCAGCAAATAAACCTTGTCCTAGGCCTACCTATTTTTAGAGAACCAAATCCTAACCCTACATCCTAAATCCTATGGTAGTAAACATTTTTCCAAAAGAACTTATCCACTACTTGGCCAACCACATAGGAACATATCCACTCTATGATGGCTGGCCATGCTTGCTTAATAACTAAGTTAGCGATTGGCCACCATAATCCTTCCATCCACCCTCCAAATCAAATCTTAGGACTCCCATTTAATCCTCTGTAGCCAATCCTTATCTAGCCTCCTTAGGGATCTAAAAAAATCTAGAACTTAACCTCTCATAATGACCTAAAACGGCCATATCCCTTGAGCCTTAATCCCAACCCTCCAAAATAGGTCCTAGGGACCTAATACCATACACATGGACAACCATATAAATCTTTTTTAGGAAGCAATATGGTCGGCCAACCATCCTACACACATACCCCCTTGGATCACCATCCAAGGGTCCACACTACCGTTAGGTTGTTGGCCTTCCTTAAGCCTTTACATCTAGATCCCAGGGCCTACATTTAGTTCCACTTCCTATAAAAACACACTTGTACCTACATATTAGAATCAATTCTTCCTCCATCGTCAACTCTACCTTACATTTTTCCACCACTTCCAAAGCCTTCCCAATTAGAGTTAGAAGAATCCCTAGCTGCCCCCCCTTAGGTATTCCTTAGTAGAAACTCCACCTCCACCAAGCCTTCCTCTACCTCTAGTCTTCTTCCGAATCTTTTCATCTACTTCGGCACCATCGACGAATCTCTCCACCACCATGACTCCACTCCAGATTCATCTCCTACTACTTTCCTTTAGTTATTTCTAGATTTGTTCGAGTTAGTTATAGTTATTTCATTTCAATAACTTTAGTTGTAATCATTCTTCTAGTAGAAATAAAAGCTTTTTTTATCTCTATCTCTACTCTCTCTCTATCTCTTTCTATATTTTTATTCTTGGTATTAGTTAGGCATATTTGCTTTTGCTTTTTCTTACAAAAATTCAAAAAATGACAAAATAGTAAACATTTACATTTGACTGTTGAGATGAGAGGGAGAAGGTAAATGCCCTTCAAGTTTCAAAAATAGTAAACATTTACAAAAAAATGATTTCGAAGTCAGATTCCCAAGTGAAATTTCGTATGCCTATTTCTCAATATTTACATATAGCTTAATTTTAAGTTATACTTACAAGTATAAATACAATATACATGGTATTTTTAGGTATTTTGAGTATTTTTGGATTTTTATGGTGCTTTTGTGTATAATAGAGACAAGAGAGGAGAGAGAGAAGGTGAGATGAGAGGGAGACGAATTCTTTTTGTGTTTTTCAACTTGGTTCTTTTATTAAATTTCATAGTAGACCGAACCATCGGCTGATATGCACTACCAAGCCAAGGGTTTGGAATATTTTGCAACTTTGCAATCACCTAAAGAAATACCTAAACCTACTCAAGACACCTTTGTTTTATTTTTTTGCAATTTTTTAATGATTTTTTTATGTTTTTACAATCTCACACAATGAAGGCTCGAAGTGACTTTGGAACTAAGAACCTAAGCCTTGAAATTTAGTTCTAAGTGATGGAAATGAATTATGAACATTCAGAGATATCCAACAAACCATACGAAACATGATGGGCCCTTAGAACTTGATTTTCACTTTGATTTCATTAAAATCCCTACTTGGATAGATTTACACACTCACATACAACTAGCATAGTTTTAAGAATGCTTTTACAAGCTATTCCAATCAAAATTTAGCCCAAGAATTGTATATGAATGCTTACAAATGAAGTTTTACCATTACAACACAATGTCAACCCATTAAACCATTCAAATCAACTCAAAATCCAACCTGAACTCCTTCTGAATTCCTTCCAGACTATTGCTGCTATTGTGAAAATAGCAGCTACTGCTCAATTTCAGTAGCTGATTTAATTCAACATTTGAAGCTGCTATTGCTGCTATAGAATCAGCAGGCTACTATCTGAATAAGATTAGATGACTTAGATCAGACCAGGTTAGGTCTGATCTGAGCCAAATCTATATCCCATCAAATCTGAAAACACAAGATCAATGAGCTATGAACTCCTCACAACATTTCAAACCTTAAATCCACTAAAATCAACTCTTAAAAAATTGCAAAGCATCTTCTGAAGGCATGAAAATAGTGGAATTAGTTCTTACTCTTTAAAATCTCTAAGCATCTCAATATGATCTTCACTCTACATTACAGATAATGTAGAGAGAATTGATCATATTAAGTACCTAAAATCATTTCAAAACAACTCCACATCTTCGTTTTAGCTTTAAAAATATCATTTGAGCCTTTAAAATCAGAGTGAAATCATAGTGCGTCAGAAATCCATGTAGCCCTATTTGGGCTTTTAATTTTAGGATTTACTTAAGTGATTTGATCACCAGAATCTCCCAAACACTAGAGAATAGTGTTTAGGGACTCAAGCTATCCTATAAAAGCCCAATGAGTCATGGTTATTCCTCATCTCAGTGAATCTAAGATTCCTTGGCAAAACTACTTAAAAACAAGTCTCAAATTGGGCATTTGCTCAGTTGAGAATAAAACTTCAATCAAATCAGCTCAAACTCATCACAATACACTCAATTGAGCAATCTGAACTCGAATCACTCGATTAAATTCATTTAAAACCAAATTGACTCCAAATTGCAAGATTGGGCGTGAAAACCAAATTTGAAAGAATCAAGCGAATCGATGCAATCAAATCAAGATAGGGGGTCCTTGTGAATTTATAAAATGGATGGAGAGACCTTCAGGTAATTTTTGTACGTGAATTCAGATCTGAAAGCTAGAGAGCTTGAGCCTATTTGGCTCTGATGAAGGGGTGAATTGCAGATTAAATTGCGAGGGAAAATCAGAAAGCAGATGGTGAGGTGTAGAGGAAGATCAGTGAGTCAATGTGAATACGTGGAAACATCTCTCCAATCTAAATTGATCGGAGAGGGTGAAATCAAAGCTAATCTAATCTACTCCTAATCTACACTAAGGAATCTTTGAATTCACTATCTACACTACACTAACTGATTTACAATATACTAATGAACACTATAATTATCCTAGAAAGCAGCAGATCTACTCTAATTGGAGGAATGGGACCTTTAGATCTCCATCCGGTGGATGGAGAGGAAGAATGGAGGAAGAAGACTTTGGCGGAGGGGAAAGCCCACTAGTGGAGCTTTAGGTTGCCCTGGGGAGTTATGTGATCCTTTGCGATGAGGAGAGTTAAAAGAGGTGGAGCTCCATTGCAGCAGCAATGGAACTGAGGTAAAGTGAGGAGAGGAACCGGAGGGAGAGGATGCTCTACCTAAGGAAGTAGGAGAGGAGTCGATCATTGCATGTGAGCTTAGGGAGTGTGCTTAAGTGGGTGCAGGAGTGATCTAGGCACCACAATGGTGAAATTAGCAGATTTAGGGTGGACGGTGGATGGAGGATTGCGAGGAGCGTGGGAAGCTTCATATACAAAATGTAGCATTGGATCAGATCTAGGTAGAGTGGTGATGCTACACATGGGAGCATGCAGAGATGGATGGAAGGTGCATCAAATGGACGGCTGCTGCTTGGAGAGTTCATCTCGTGAACAATAGCCAAGAGGGGAAGAGAGAGAGAGCCGGAAGTCATTTGTGTTTTAAAACCAATACCCTTAGTGTGAGCCGGTAGAACAATTGTGAGAAAGGCCCATTAGTGTTGATAGGATCTAATAGATAGATGGCTACACGCACAAACACTTAAACACAATATCATTAATAACAAGAAAGATTTTCACAAATTACAATCACAGAAATTGGCACAAGATGTATAGTGGTTCCCCACTCACTTAGGTACTCTACTATCTAAGCCTCCCAGCTTAGGATTTTTAATCCAATTCCCTCAACCCCGAGGAAATCAATTTACTAAATGAGGTAAATAATGGGTTACCTCAACCCAAGTACAAGAGACGGGTTTGCTACAACCCAATGAGCAAATGCTCAATAACAAATAAAGCACAGATGTAAGAAAAATAAAATCTTACAACAAAGTTCCTATGCCTCCCAACAATAATTAAAATGAATACCAATTGAGAGCCTAGGATGGACGTGAATCGCTTTGTAGATGCGTTACAAAAAACATGTCATTGAGCTTGAAGGAATGTAGAGAGAGTGAATGGCAAGCTTCTTCTTTCTCTCTTGAAAATATGGTGGAAATTTGAAAAATAGCTCTAGAAATTTTTCTTCTCTTTTCTAATGTGCAAACTAAGGGTCCAAGACTCATTTTATAGAGTTAGGACCTTAGTGGGTTGTCTACTAGACGTTGGGGTTTAAATCCCAATGTTCATATAGCCAAAATTAATTTTCTAGTCATTCAGTTTTGAGCCAACAGCTACCTGGTACCAGTACTAAAGTATGGGTATCGGTACTCGTTGCTTCTAGATTTGGATTTTAAACACTTAACACAAATCTGTAACCCACTTGTACCGGTACTAATCATGAGTACCGGTACTGATCATGAGTACCAGTACTGGCGGGGTACAGGTTTGTTTCTTTGAAAAAATCCAAACCTGTAACTCATATGTACTGGTACTAAACTTTAGTACCTGTACTTATGGGTTAACAAGTACCTTTTTTTAAGTAAATTAATCAATTACGTTCTTTGAAAATGATTGTAGTATAAATCCTAGTTTATCTCTAATTTATTTTACGATCTAAGTTGATTCTTTGTCAAGAGGCATACATTATATAAATTAGAAAAGCCTAAACAAAAAACTAAAGGACAAAGATGATCTCCTCCTCCTCGATTCTTTCTTGTCATCTTGTCTCCTTCATGTCATGATCTTCTTTTCATCATCATGCCTCCATCATTTCTTGTTTACCTTGATCTTCACCTAAATCTTAAAAGCACTCAATTGCAAACATTAATCCATAATAATTTTGTTAATACCAAAACAAGATGTGGAACAAGGTTCCAACAATCTCCCTCTTTTTGGTGTTGACAAAACTATCTTGCAAATAGATAATTATAGAAAAAATAATTTTTAGCAATGTTATATGAAGGAAAAAACTTTTAATTTAATCCTCCCCCTCAATATATGCTCCCCCTAAAAATATTACTATTTGCTCTTTATTTTTCTCCCCTTTTTTGTCAATCATCAAAAAAAATGAAGGGGTAAAGAATATTATACCATAAAATTTACCAATAGTAGAATGATGAATGTGGGTACCAAGCTCCATTAGGCCATCGTTCTTGCTCTTCATTCAACCTATAGAAAGGTTGAAGTGTTCCATTGTGTAACTTGAACACCCACTGATCACTTTGATCCCATTGATCTACTCCTGCAAAACAATGTAAAATGTCTTTTCTAGGTACCCATTTTCTTGTGGGTCCTTTCAGGTTAGCACCTTTCAAACCCAGAGATTTATTGACCTCTCTTGTGTTAGATCTATAATTATTGGGATTTTTAGCATTTTGGTACATCCATGCATGCATAGGTGTATGTGATTTATTTTGTGTATTCTTTTTACTCTTAAATTTTATTTTTAAAGAATAAAAAAAATTCAGTGTTTAGCCTAGTAGTTGTTTCGAGATTATTTAAAGTATCCTCTAAATGCTCATAAATATCTTCTAGCTCTACTATCTTTGCATGTAACTGATTATTAGTCTCTTTTGACATTTCTAATTCTATTTCTAAACACGATTTGTCTACTTCTAATGTTTGATAATTATTCTTTAAAACTTTATTTTTCTTTTTAAACAACCTAGCTTTATGATATAATTCTTCATAAGCTTCAAGTAATTCTACAAAAAAAAAGTCAGGATTTACCTCATCTTTTGTGTCTTCTGTAGTGACTACCAAGCAAAGGTGTGCGACCTCATTGTCATCAGAATCGGTGTCCATGTCTGAGTCGCTATCATTCCACGTCGCTTTAAAAGCTTTCTTCTTCTTCTTCTTGTTGGCTTCTTTTGTGTCTTCCTTCTTCTTGCTTATAGGGCAATCCTTCCACACGTGACCCTTTCTCTTGCATTCATAGCAAATAATATCATATGAAATTTTATTCACTTGCTTACCTTGCTTTCGAAGAAATTTCTGGAACTTTCTCGTGAGCATCTCCATTTCTTCATCTTCAGATTTTGAGGTGCTTGAATCCAAGTCCTCCTTAACTACTCTAAAAGCAATATTCTTCTTCTTGCTTGATCTCTTCTCCTCATTTTTCTTCATATTCTCTAGTTGAACCTCATAGGCCATGAGGCTTCCAATTAGATCATCCAATGGGAGAGTGGAGTGGTCCTTCACCACTTGGATGGCTTTGGTCATTGGACCCCAATCACTTGTAAGAGATCTTAGGATCTTCCTTACAAGCTGCTCTTCCATGTACTTCACTCCAAAGTTCTTTAGGGGGTTAACTATTTCCCCAAACCTTGTGTACATGCCTTTGATCGTTTCACCTTTTGACATCCTGAAACATTCATATTCTTCGGTTAGAATAGAAATACAGGTTTCTTTTACCTTGTTAGTACCTTCATAGGTGATTTGAAGTGTGTTCCATATCTCAAATGTTGACGCACATGTTGAGATACGGTTGAATTCTTCTCTTGACAATGCACAATAAAGTGCATTCATCGCCTTTGCGTTGCCGGCAATTTTCTTCTTTTGATCCGTCGTCCATGCTACTCCTTCTTGCAGCTCTGGATTTGAGTATTTCTCTTGAATGAATGCCCACGACTCCTCATCCATTCCTTGAGGAAGACTTGCATCCTCCTCTTCCAATACCCATAGTCCATCTCATCGAAATAGGGAGGGCGGGTCGACGATTGTCCTTCGGTGTGCCTTGACATTGATGCCATTGCGAGTTGAGTTGTTGCGTTCTCTTGCAACATACTCTAATACCACTTGATAGGATCTAATAGATAGATGGCTATGTGCATAAACACTCAAGCACAATATCCGTAATAACAAGAAAGATTTTCACAAATTACAATCACAGAAATTGGCACAAGATGTATAGTGGTTCCCCACTCACTTGGGTACTTCACTACCTAAACCTCCCAGCTTAGGGTTTTTAACTTGATACCCTTAGCCCCGAGGAAATCAATTTACTAAATAAGGTAATTAATGGATTACTTCAACCCAAGTACAAGAGATGGGTTTGTTACAACCCAATGAGCAAATGCTCAAGAACAAATAAAGCACAGATGTAAGAAAAATAAAATCTTACAAGTTCCTATGCCTCCCAACAATAATTAAAATGAATACTAATTGAAAGCCTAGGATGGACGTGAATAGCTTCGTAGATGCATGACAAAAGACACGTCGTTGAGCTTGCAGGAATGTAGAGAGAGTGAATGGCAAGCTTCTTCTTTCTCTCTTGAAAATATGGTGGAAATTTGAAATATAGCTCTAGGAATATTTCTTCTCTTTTCTAAAGTGCAAATTAAGGGTCCAAGACTCATTTTATAGAGTTAGGACCTTAGTGGGTCATCTACTAGACGTTGGGGTTTAAATCCCAACGTTCATATGGCTAAAATTAATTTTCTAGCCGTTCATTTTTGAGCCAATGGCTACCTGGTACCGGTACTAAAGTATGGGTACCGGTACTCATTGCTTCCAGATTTGGATTTCAAACACTTAACACAAATCTGTAACTCACTTGTAGTACTGATCATGAGTATCGGTACTCGTTACCTCCAGTACCAGTACTGATCATGAGTACCGGTACTCAAGGGGTATAGGTTTATTTCTTTGAAGAAACCCAAACATGTAACTCACATGTACCAGTACTAAACTTTAGTATTGGTACTTGTGTGTTAACAAGTACCTTTTTTTAAGTAAATTAATCAATTACGTTCTTTGACAATGATTGTAGTATAAATCTTAGTTTATCTCTAATTTATTTTACGATCTAAGTTGATTCTTTGTTAAGAGGCATACATTCTATAAATTAGAAAAACCTAAACTAAAAACTAAAGGATGAAGATGATCTTCTCCTCGATTCTTCCTTGTCATCTTGCCTCCTTCATGTCATGATCTTCTTCTCATCATCATGCTTCCATCATTTCCTGTTTGCCTTAATCTTCACCTAAATTTGAAAATCACTCAATTGTAAACATTAATCCATAATAATTTTGTTAACACCAAAACAAGATGTGTATCAAGGTTCCAACAAGTGATAAAAAATCATTGTAGAGAGGTCCTTGAAGTCTGTCAAAAAGGTCCCTACCGGCTTTCAAAAAAGTCCTTGCAACTTAAACGTGCAAATAAAATATCAATGCATGAGGTCTTATATGTAATCTAATGAATGCAGGGTCCTATTGATGTCCAAATGCCATGAGATTTTTATTGGAGCTTAATTGAACATATTAGAATGATTTGACTTTTGATGTGTACTTCTAAGCTTAGAAATGTGTTCAATTGGCAATTAGATCATCATTTTGCATTTGTGAATAAAATATCTCATTAATTCACCTAATTATGCATTTTTAACACCAATTTGTTGTTTTAGGTCTTTTTCTTTAATTTCCACACCTAACTCTTTTATCATGTTAATAATACAGTGTTTAACCTAGTTTCTAGCTTAACTTGGGCATTTTAGCTATGATAAGCCACACCTCATCATCCCCCCATGCTTAGGTTTTGCTAGTCCCTTAGCAAACAACTCATTTAGTGCAAACCATTTAAGTACTAGCTAGGTAAGTGATGAGATATCTATTTTTCTTTTCAATTTTGTTAAGTGTTTAGAGATGATCTTTAAGCTGAAATTTTCCTGGTAAACCAACTATGTTTACGTCTGGACATTGTGAGAACCAGTTGCTTAGGAAGACAACCAAAACTTAAGACTGATATGACATAGACCATCTCTTGACCAATTAGTGTTGGTACAAGGGCACCGCGATCATTAATTTTGATGATAACAAAACACTTATTGTTTAACATTTGCATTTGAGTCTAAGATTTCAGATCAATTATAGATGGATACAAGTGTGAAGGACCTTAGAACTTGTGTCTATGGTGGATTGGAGGAGCTCGTTGAAGGAGAAGGAGCTTCACTTAAAGCGAGAGCTAGAAGACAGGAAGAATAGGATAGATGTTTATTTTATTCATGTACTTTATTTTTTTTGTTCTTTGCTTTCTATTTCTTAGATCATATGTTAAAGAGCCTCAAAGTAGCTTACCTTAAGTCCTAGGATTGCCTACTAAACCCTAGGGCACTTAGACAACTTTGAGAGAACTTAGAAAACCAAAGTAGGCATCAGATAGCTTGATCAGACATCTTAGCAGACGTCTGATAACTTTGCCTGATGTCCAATTAGTGGAACGTTGGCTTAGAAATATAATCCTTGAGGATTGTCCTTTAATCTTCGATCAGATGTCCGTAGAGGACCCCAGACGTCTGATAAATAGACGTTAGCCCTTGATTAAGCCAAAATCACCTCTCATCAGCAATCTAGCCATTTGTACCTTGGGAAATCCATTCCCACAGTTATTTAGGTTTCCAGATGTCCAGACCTAATGCCAGACGTCCAATAAGTCATCTGACCGACTTCCACAAGAACCCTGTTTAGATCTGAATCAAGTCAGTAAGGAAACCCATCTAGGATTAGACATCTAATTTAGTTTCCAGACGTCTTAAGAATAGTTTCCAGACATTTGATAACCCTATCAGAATCATTAATGACCCTGCTTCCGGTCGATTTTGCCTTGGGTTCACTCCCAACGACTACCTAAGGGTTCCTATAAGCCTTCTATAAATAGGAGAGGCCCCTTCCTTTGTGAGACACACTCAAGACACATCAAGCATTACCACTTCCACTTACATTGTGTCCTAGAGAAGAAAATCATCTTGAGAAGAGTTCTTGCTCTCCAAATCCATAGTCTTCACACTTGAGAGCATCATCCCAACCATGCACCCGCTCTCCAACCTACAATTATGACAATGCTGTTGTGCCATTGCATGGTTCACATACCCACGTCACTTGCTGACGCACTTCCATCAAAGGGAAGTCTTCATTGTCTATAGTAGCTAGTTTCATTTACTTACTTTGTGGCTTTATAAGATATTTGTTTTATTGTCTTTGGTTGGGTATTGCGAATTCCCATCTCCCTCGTGAAACAAAATACTTGTGAAGAGGAGGGGTTTGAGGTATGCTACCCTCTTGAAAGTAGCGTGGTTGTTTTGAGGTTGAGTCACCCTCGTTTTAAGTGACTCGTTAGTGGATTTGATCAACTCGATCAATCGGGAAATCCTAAGTCGAGAGGCTTAGGTGGTGGTTTTTACTAGGGTTTGGGTTTCCACCTTAAAATACTTGTGTACTTGTGATTGCATGTTTTTGTGAGATTGTGTATTTATATTTCCTTCATTTTTATATATCATGCAAATCTCACCCCCTTCCATAAGGAAATTACAATTAGGACTCTTGATATTTAAACCTTAAGTGCGATATCCAGGACTCAAGAGGGTTTTACAAAGCTCAGAAGCTAAGAGGTTATGATTGTGCTCAGTGAATGGTTAGGACAAACTAGATGAACCCTAAAACTCAATCTTAGGGTTTCACTTCTTTTTAAGTCTAGGTTGGTTCTTGCTTCAACTCATGTCTTCGAATCAACTCTAAAAAATGAAGGAAGACTCAAACCCAACTCCTATTGCATTGTGGCTCAATGAATATTTGGTGGAAATAGGGCATTTGTAATTCATCTTGAAAATTATTTTTTGTGGAAAATATGTATAGGACTTTGGATAACATACTTGACTTATTCAAAAGAATATCTCTTTTTTTTCAAAATTCTTTTTGTCTTTTTCTATTTATTTTTTTCTTTTTCTCATTTTTCATTTTTTTTTTGAAAACAAATGTCAGTATGTCTTCTACAACTTTATTTGATAGAGTATACTTATTTGGTGGGTGAGTACTTTAGTGGAAAGAGTTACTCCTAAACACAAGACTAAAGACTAGGACAAAGAATCTATCTGCATGCACAGGTAAGGACTCTATCTTCCTTAGTGAACACTAGGGTTGAATTTTAAGTTCACAATGTCTTTCCCGACACTGTGTAGTGTAAACCAATGTTACTTAGACTCTTAAGCCAAAGCAAACCAATGAATCCTATACTGGTGACTTAGGTACAAGAATGCATTGTAAGTTAGGAGAGATCCTGGTCTATATTGTTAATGCTTAAGGAATATTAAGCCAAAGCCTGAGCGAATCAAGCTACAATAGCCTGGAAAGTTTAACCAGCAAAGGTTGAATATCCATAAACACTTATTCTATTTTTGCTTTCAACTATAAGATCATAATTAAACACTTATAACTCTTTTCAATACATTTCTCTCATAAATTCTGTGTTTGGAGTTCTTCAACAATAAGAATATCAAGTTCCTTATTGTATTTTTGAGTTTTTTTTGGTATTTTTGACTTTGCGATTTTTTTCAAATTTTTTCATTTTTTGGTATTTTCAATAATACTATTACACTATAGGTGTGTTTATAATTGCATTTCAAAAAATGATTTCACGATTTACACCTGCCATGATTAAATGATGCAATGTCTTCTTTGTATGAATAGGGTGAATGCAAATGCATACTCTGTATTTCACTAACTTAGATAGGTTAATGGAAGGAGGTCGGAATGAGGAGATAAAAATCTCTGTACGAACGATTTGAAGTCCGATGCAAAATCAAAGTGGAAAGTCAGGTTAAGTAGTGAAATGCATGACAAATGTGACTATGAATGCATGCTAAAAATGTAAGGATAGACACTTAAGGAAGAAATGGAAAGTAACAAAGATGAAAACAGCTATATACAAAAGATAGGTTTGCTAAGTTTTACACCTTTAGCTAGATGCAAATCCAGTAAACACTACAACACAATAGGCTTTTAGAGACAGTTGCAGAACCATCACAAATGACCTTTAACCATCTCTAAAAGTCTTTAGTGATGGTTGGGCAACCATCCCTAAAAGTGGCATTCTAAAAGCTTGTTTGAGACGATTACTAAAAACCATCACTAAAAGGTTCCTTTAGTGACAGTTTTTAACCGTCTCTAAAGTTCTAACATTTGAAGTAACCGTTACCTCTTTTTGTGACATTTACAACTGTCTCAAAAAATCGTTAGAAACCATCGCTAAAGTTCAACTAACATTTTAAATGACCAATATGTATTTTTTTGTGATGCTTACAACCATCCCTAAAAAGCTTTTCATCGTTGCAAAAAAAGTGATTTAAATGTTGTCGTACCCTCTGATAATATTTACTAGAACTATTAGTAATACATGTGAGTAAGAATAATATCTACTCAAAAATTATATTTACTTCAATTCATGAAATTCACACTTTAAGAGAAAGAAAATCATAAGAACATATCTTCTATTCAAGAAAGCAACAAAAGTAGTCTTCTACATGCATACCAAATTTAAAAAAATCAAAGTCCTACATGAAACTAAAAGTTACATATCTAATCTATAACAAGGAAAGCTGTCATTTATTTCTTAATAAATCTAGATTAGACTAAGCTTCAACCATGCTCTTCAATATTCAAAATCTCCTCCATGAGTTTTTGATTGTGAAGGAGCTCTTCAATTTTCTTATTTGCTTCTACTAATCGTATATGCTGAGATAACACTATTGCTTTAAGGATGCTCATCTAAAATAACTTTGCAGAATGCTTCTTCGAGAGATAGTGGTTCAACGTTTGGCCTGCTTCATCATCTTCATTGGAAACTAGATTAACAAGCGCTAGCATTGCCTCCTACAAGACATTTAACAAGAAGGACATTTCAACATTAATGTAAAGCTATTGATTTACTTTTAGTATTGAAAAAAATATAGAGATAAATATAGTGAGATAAACAAAAGTCCAAACACCTTAATATGGCCTCAAGGTTACATCGGTCAAATGGAAGAAAAGTAGTACAACCAACAACACTAACATATTCATTTCCAATTTTTTGTAATGATTTCATATCCATTTTTTGAGAATTAAAAATTAATATATCAAAAGAGTGTGGATGGGATTAATGGGACAAGACATATCTTATCTTCTTATGATAAAAACTAGTCAAATAGCCATCACATGAACAAAAAAATTTTGATGATTACTAGTTATTACATGTTAAATAAAGATCACATTACTAGTTAAATAAAGTTTTGATCTGGCATGCAGTTTTGTACCAACTAATGGAAAACATTTAGGGATTTAGTGATTAATAGAACTACTTATAAACATTACAATTAATCCGAAATATATGCAACTAAAAAGGTCTTTTTGTTATCCTACTATTTAACCCACAGATAATTCTATCATGACATGAATTATGTTAGAAGAAGCTTACATGTAATTACAAGAAACCTACATACATGAATTATAAATATAAACTTAGATATTCCTCTTGACATTTTGGATCTATCTAAGAAATACTTCCATCGTCCACGTTCTTACTTTTTGATAATAAATATACCTCCATTCAATTAAGTTCACGTCCCTCCTTTTCGTACTGCATCCACTAACCAATGTATATTATTAATAAGTAAATGTGAAAAATAAATGAATAAAAATCCAAAATAGTAAATAGTTCCTTACAAATTCATAATGCACTTGATTTGAGCTTTCTCTACCCAATTGATGGGTAGGTTGGATGGCCTTTGCACGATTTTCATAATTGTTTTTTGCCTCTTCCTATTTACATATGTAACCTATTATGCATTATATATCTCAACTAATTAACAAATAAATATTACTTAATTTATACCTTCTTTCTATTTATGTCTCCTGCTTGATTCAAAATAGCATTATGTTTTTCCCATGAATAAATAGCCTACGATAAATATAAAATTTATTTAAACTTAACTTTTTTACAATATTTAAATTTAAATATGAGTTGGTTGTTTTTACCTCATCCTCTCACAAAAGACCATCCCTTTACACACTATGATACCTGCAAATAAAATAAAAGCATAAGATTATTTATGTACGCAACCAAATATAAAATAAAAGAAAATCATGTAAACCTATGTATTAATACATGTAATTATTTTGTAACCATATGTAAATATTGATACATCTAAAATGTATATACTATCAAACATAGATTCAATAATAATTCTCTAACATGGACTCGTCACCTATTCATCTTGCATCCCCTTCTTGATATCAGCAATAATAAAGTCTCTTCTTACATATTTGAAATTAGGATGCTCAACACAGACCTTGAAAAAAAGAAACAGAGTAAAGCAAGGTCAGTATAATTTAGTTTTGCTTTCAATAGATGCTAGTAAGATGCTCGTATAAAAAATAATTAGCAGAATGAGGATTTGCAAAGATGAACAACGTTCAAAAGATAGAAAGAAAATCATCTCCACATGGATTAACAAGACAAATGATTGGTTGTGAATAAATATTGAACATTGCTGAAATACCTGTTTTGACATATGTAATACATTCCCGAAGAAATTTGCCTATGGTAGAACTCATTTCTACAATTGCAGCTCCGTTTACAAGGAGCAAGTTTTATAATGTTCTACATCACCAAGGAATCAAATGCAGAAAAATCCTACCAACTTCTAGTTATTATATTATGTGATATACATTCTAAATCCATTCAGTACACTTGTATACAGGAGCCATGTTTATACCTTTAGCAAAAATAAATTCAAAATTGAACAAAAAATTCAACATGTGAATCACCAATAATGTACATATTATTAATTTTTTAGAAGTAAACTGTTATGTGAATATGAGAGAATGTATATTTTTTTAAATAATGTCCATTTGCATATGCAACCTTCTTTCTGTGATGTGATCAAATAAGTTAATGACATTATATTGGCTATGTGATGCTTTTTTTTGAAGGAATAAAAGGACACTAGCTACGTAATATAAATAGAACATACTTCAATGGAAATATTATATAGCAAAATGCTTTATTTTTTTGGGATAAAAAAGTTCCTATTTGTTTCAAATATATCTAGAAAACAATCAAATGTCTAGCACAACAACTTCAGATACCTTACAAAAAAGAGAGAAACAAAGCATTTTCGCACACTAACTAGTTAGGGTTTGGCTACATAGTGCGAGAAAGGACTTTCTATTATTGTAGTTGCAGCAGTAGTTGTCATTCTTGTTCATGTCGTGTTAGCCATTTGATTTTTTTTCTAGATGACTGACATGACCGTTGCCTTTATACCATTTCGTGTCACACTTGTTGTTATATATGCATTCTCTCAATAGAGCAATTGTATATCCAGAAATATAAGAATCCTAGATTAAAACATTATCATGGATACTCTACTACATCCTTGTAAAAGAATATATGCAACTCAAAAACTACAAGTAGTGACATAAAAGAAGGCTTAATAAAATCTCCATGATATTCACTATAAAATTGTGCATGAATAAGAGGCAATAGGGGGAATTACTCAATAGACAAGGAAGGGGTTGTGCACAGAGAAAACAATATGTTTGGTATCATGGGATTAGACAACAAATTACTTTTTAAAATAATTATTGATGTCCATTAGGTGACTTTTCAACAGGGTTGATTCTATTGGCTATTGTTGTTGTTTTCTCTTCAAACTTACTCTCAGGGTGGGGAAAAAATACAAGTTTTGCATAACATCAAAGCTATAGTCACATCAACTGATCAAAATATAACAAGATAGGTAAAGAAAAAAAAGACTCAATAGAGGTTATCTTACCTTCATTATACCAAATTGCTCATTAGGAAGTTGCTCTTTCACCTCCTTGTTCATAAAATTGCATAAGACTTCAAGACTGATATGAGGTTCCAGAGCCATGCGGTGCTTGCACTACAAAAAGCTATTGAAGTCTGCCATGTGGGACTATTTGAGGACACTAACCTTTGTTCCATCCATGCCAAGAGGATCACCGTCATGCTAAAGGACATTTAGTTGGTCACGTGGATCAGAGGCGAGAGGGCTTGATGATATGATTTACACAGCCAGTGATTTTAGTATGTGTCTATCAGTGACATCATTGCCTATATTTTCCATCTTTTTTGGCTATATTTGCTAAATATTGTCCTCTCAAACAACTCATTCCTACTAGTAGACAAATATGAGAAACATATATGATATTGTGCTACATCTACTATGCCTTGTATTAGGCTATTCTGTTAGAATTTAAAAGTTTATGACACCACGTAAGGAAGCTTTGTTTTGTTCTATGCAAGGATTCTCTTGTTTTGTACTTAAAAAAAACCTTGGTCCTTTAAAATTGTCTAAGAAATTGAAGAGAATTAGGATTACAAAAGATATAGGTCGAAGGCACTCACTCTTTGTTACACCATCATAACATCTATGATAAATGATACCTTCAAAATATCATTTAGAAAACACCAAAACATGATATCTCCCATTGCAAAATAGATCTAAGGGCAACCCCTATTGCTGCTACACAAATTAGGACGATCCAAAAAAAAGAAAAACTAGAGAGATTAATGGGAGCACCTGATCGTGAGAGGAATGGGAGAAGCTGAGAGGAATTGGGATGGAAGGGGAGGAGGGGGTGTCGGTGAGCTCTACCGCTTTCCTCTCCTCAAGCAGATCACTCCCGTTAGCACAGTGCAACCGAGCAACATACAGATTGCAAAGGAGGGGAAGGATGCATTTTCCTCGAGCGTGAGGAGGAAGAAGCAGCACCATGTAGATTGCAAGGAAGAAGAATCATGGGGGATGGAAGCCCTAAGGTCACGGGAGCGGAGGGGATTTTTTGAGATGGGGAAAAGGGCGCACGTTTGATGTTTTGAGACGGGGAAAGGAGGGTGCGTGAGATTTTCTGAGACTGGGGAATGTGGGTGTGTAGGATTTTTTAGATGAAGGTGGGAGGGATTCTCTAAACTTATCTTATTAGGGATGGTTTTACTTGTCTATCTCTAATAAGGGTCATAGAAAGTTAATTGTGTTGTAGTGAAAGGTATCAAGAATGTAGGAGCCAAAAGGATGGGTAGAGAATTGAGAAGTCAATGAAGCTCAATGGAAGATATAGATCATGATGTAGAAGGACGAGAGTTTGTCAATCTCAAAGGTGAAGAATTGCTCCATAGTCAATGTGTATTAGAATCAGAATAAAACTTGGTACAAGGCCTAGGTATAGAATGTGTATAAAATCATAAAAAAGGTCCAAGTAGAGAAATAAAGTGTCTCGAAAGATCTACAGCTTCCACCTCTTCAATCAATGTATGCAGATCAAGATAAAGAAGATGAATTAGGGTTGGGAAGAAGTGGTTGCTGATCTGAGTAAGGTGCAGATGGATCAAGATTGTGCAAGGCTTGTGATATGACATGTGCTTGGCCTTGGGGAGGATTAGGTTGCACATACCTCTAAGCAGGTATGTTTCTAGGGTTGGGTTCTACTTGAGATGGTAGTGCATGTGCTTGTTGAGGTGCATCTAAGTGTTCTAGCTGAGCTCTCATCTCAGCTAATGCCATGTGCTGTCTCTACTGCATAGCAATGTTTTGTTGCTGCATGTTTGCAAGAGCTTTCATGATGGACCCTTATTGGTCATCTCGTGTAGGCCCAGATTGAGAGTATCGGGTGAGCCTGGGTTGTAGTTGCTCGTAGGCATGAGGTGGATACCTATGTTGTTGTGGAGGTGGTGCTCAGATCAGATTTTGAAGTGGTGGTGCAGAAGGTTGATGCAAGTTAGGTCTCTGTGAATTTCCTGACCACAAGAAATTTGGATGATTACGCCATCCAGGGTTGTAGGTTTGGGAATATGGGTCATTGTGAATGGCATGAAGCTCCTCTGAAGCTTCGGAATGTGTAGGGAATTCAATGTGTGGAGGAACAAAGGTTCCTCCGGTCGGTGAAGGATATGGAAATGAATAATTCGGAAGTGGTGGTTGTATCATAGATTGGTTGTTCATAGTTTCCCTCCCTATGGGAAACTGAGAAGAAGTGCATGGTGCGGGTGATTGAGAAGAAGTAGATGGAGGTTTAGATAAGAACAATCATAGTTCATCAACTTTCTTCTCGATTAAGCCCACCTTATCTAGCTGACTAGCCACTATCTCTAAGTCTCGTGTGTTGGATTGGGTTTCATGTACCCCTGAATGTGAATGGGAATGTGAGGACTTTGTATTAAACATGGTCATCAAAGGGTTGTTTATAGATTTCTTGGCCATGTCTTCGAAGAGCTCAAAGGTTGAGTCCATTTCCCGACACAAGTTGCCTCCACACGCAACATCTACGAAATTTCTTGTGTAATCATGGAGTCCATGGTAGAAGATTTGGATCTGTTGCCAGCGTGGGACACCATGGTGGGGACATTTTCACAAAAGCTTGTGAAAAACCTTCTAAGTCTTATGCATTTGTTCTCCTAAATTTTGGGTAAAGGTGGTGATAGCATGCCTTAGAGCATTAGTGCGGCCTACAGGAAAGTAGTTCTTTAGGGACTCATGTTCCAAAGAACCCCATGTCTCTATTGGTGTAGTCTGTGAGAAAGTTCTAAACCAGAAGGCAACCTTATCTTTAAGTGAAAAGGAGAACATTTTCATCAGCAACGTGTGTGATAAATGTCAGTTTATCATCATTCTTATGTCTTAAAATAAACCTAGTTCTTAGGATTTTAACTTCGCAAATGAGCTTTCGGGTTGCATTTAGGCATTTACTTAGGATAAGCATGCATTGCATTTTATTGTATTTTTAATATGTTTATCTGAGTGTCAAGGATAGGTAGAAGGTCAGATCCCGCAAATCTTGGCACTTAGGAAGGCAGAAGATGAAGAAGAAGTTCCTACCAGCTGGATCCCAACTAGATCTAGCTCATCCAAGCTGGATCCCAGCTAGATCCAGCTCATTCTAGCTGGATCAACTCATCCCTAGCTCCATTTACCTCATCCTAGCTAAATAGTAGCTAAAGCTAGTTCACCTCAGCTGCATTCAGCACACCTCAGCTGGATGGTAGCTCAAACTAGCTCAAGACAGTTGATCCCAGCTCAATTCTAGCTCTTCCAGTTCAAAACAGTTCATTGGAAGCTCAACCTGACTAAGACTAGCTACTGCCACCAACTAGCTAGACCTAGTCAGTTGAAGATGACCTTAACCAGCTCAGGCCAGCTCAAGTCCAACTCCTGGAGACTCAACTTAGTTGATCAGCTGAGCTACTTAATCTAAGCTAGCTAGCTAGGTAATCTCCGAGAAGATCAAACCCACCTCACCTCAGCTCATATCAACAGAAGCCAGCTCATCATAGCTTGGCTTAGCAACTAGCAAAGAGCTAACAAGCTAAGCCAGCTAAGGTAACTCATTGCAGTTCTCTTCAGCAACCACCAGCTCCAGTGCAGCTCAAGGCAGCTCCTTCTAGTTCCTCACCTTCAAAATCTTAGCTCCCTCTACCTCTCTAGCCTACTCCCTATTAGCTAAGCTAGCTTAGCTTAGCTAGTCACCTCATTGGACACCAAAACCTAACCCTAAAACCCACCTAACTAGCTCTACCAACTAACCTTACCTAAGTCCACCTAAGCTACCACCACTCCACCTTAATCTTGGTGCCAACCCTACACATCCCTTACCCCTCTCTACCACTAAAAGACACCACCAAATTCCCTCCAAATCCACCTAGAAATGGCGCCAACATTTTCCCTCCAAAACCCTTGAAATCCAACCCTACACCTACCCCTCCAACCCATCTCCACCCTCCATTTTTTCCCTCCAAAATCAACACCGTCTAGAAGGTATTTTTGGAAGGAAAACTAAGGCACCTTTTCATTTCCCTCCCATTGTTCCCTCCAAAAATATCCAAGAACCTCTTCATTTCCCTCGAAAAAAATACAATAATCACCACCCTTCCCATCCTACAAATACCCTACCCTACTACCACATAATTCCCATCTCTTCCATTAGTTAGGTCAACCATTACTCCACCATATCCCACGCCAAGGAAGAAGAGAAGAAGATCAAGGGGGCAACCTACCTGCCCCCTTGGTGCCTTCTTCCTTTCTTTCTTCTCCTTTGTGCCACGCCAAGGAGGAGGTCATCTACATAAAGGGGATGGCCAGGCAGCGAAGGAACCTTAAGGTGATTGATACCCACCTTGAGGAGAGAGCTTGGAAAAGGACTACTTCAAGAAGAAAAGGAGAACCCTTTTCAAGTGTAGGGCAACTGCACTTGGAGCAAGGGCCAACTAGATCTTCAACCAGAGGATTTCCTCTTCTTTATCTTCCACTTTATCTCTTGTATTAGCTAGTAGTTTTATTATTTTTGCAAGAAGCATGTACTCCAAATTCTAGCAATACAAGATTTCCATTTACCTTCCATTTTATGTTGTTATCTTAGTGTGTTTTTCATGTTGTTAGTAGTGTAGTGCACACCGCACTCTCCCTTTCTAATTACCCTAGGCTCACTTGCCTAGGGTGAGCTTAGAAGAGAGGGTTTCATTCTTGTCACCTAGGCATAGGTTTAGCGTAGTTAATCTTCGCATCAAATACCCGATTGTTTCCAAAACCCTAAAAACAATAGAAATCAAAATCACAAAAACATAAGTGTGGATTTAAGAGGCGAGAGAGAGAATCAATTCCTGTGATTAACAAATTGGCCTCCTTGGATGACCGTAGATATTCACCCTTTCTAGGAATATAAATTTTAAAGGCTGATTGCAGATTTATGTGGACAATGACATTATTTCAAATAATTTACAAACCACGTAAAATTCATATCAGTGTGCTGATCATGGCCCTATGGACCCAAAGTCTGGGTGATATTTTTCAACTCTTCTAAATGCTGAAAAGGGTCCTCAGAAGCAACACCATGGAAGTGAGGGATTAAAGCAATAATATTCGGCTTCAGTTCAGCAACACGACCCCCAGTAGGATAGCGTTCCGCATGCATAGGTGATGCAACCGTGGGATTATTGTAATCCTGTAGTTGAGGTCTATGAACCTGGGGACGGGGGTTTACTAGAAGATTAATAGCTTGAGAAAGCTGTTGCACCTATTGTGTAGGGCTATTCATTTATAGTTGTGTATCAAACAGGTGTTGCAGGTTAGGTTGTGGACCTCTCTCTGGTTGTGGTTGGTTAGGAAAGTTTGTGTAGGGAGGAGGTTGGAGCCTATGAAGTGGAGGTGGTGGTGGTGGAGGATGTGCAAAAAGATGAGGAGGAAGTTCTTCGAAATCCTCAAACTGTGCAGAATCGTGGTCATCCTCTGGATGAGTGGAGTGGTGAATGGGAGTTTGAGGCTCAGGTGGTATAAGATTGGATGTGGAAATCATAGAAGTAGATGCTTGGGCATCAGCACCCAAGGGAAGTACAAGTGCTGGGTTCTGGGATCTCCTACCATCCATGAGTTAGTTTTTGCAAAATGATTTTTTTTTTTAAATCAGTCACAACTCAATGACGATAATCTCAATCTCAATCTCACAATCAAAGACCAATCAAATAAGCCAAGCGAGAAAAACATGTATTTTACCTAGGGTCTGCTATGCAAAAATAATAGTATGCAAACAAATGTATCGGTATAATTGTACGCATCCTAAGCAAGACCTAGCAGGGTGTAGACCTCTAAATCCACCTGATATCTAGATAAGACCAGTGTGTGAATCCAGATCCTATGGTTGCTCAAGGAGATGGGATAGAAACCCGTGTGCTTGTGTACTTAAGTGATCGTGTATTGTGTACAGGATAATCATGCAACAGATAGCGGTGAAAACTCAGACAGGGTTTCAAACAAGTTATGATGTCTCCTTTTGAATTAGCTTTGATATTTAGAGATGTATTCCAGGCAACTGATCTCGCTTTTTAATTCTTTTTCAAGAAAATGATGGTCTTTTTATGTTAGTCAAATGCAAGAGATGGCAGGAGCTAAGGAAGGATAGGAATGCATATTTGACACCAGCAATTCTTCAAATATGCAATTTGACTAGAATGAAATCTAGTAGGAAGAATGCAACCTAAGTATGGATGCCTAAGGATATGTTGCTGCTAGATAAGAGATGAAATTTATTTTGGTATTTTTTATTTTGTAATTTTTTTGGATTTTCTAATGCAACAAGCAAAATCAAATTGAAAAAGAAATTGATACGGAAAATCGAGTCAATGAGAGATGAGTAAAGAGAGATAATAAAGAGAGAGTCCAAAGAGTCCAAGTTATTACAACCGATGTGTGAGAATAGGCTCTCACAGCTTATGCCTAACAAACATATCCAAAGTATATACTCCTAAGTCTAAACTACACTATACTAATCATATATTCGTACTTTAAAACATGGAACTTCAATTTTAAACTAGTAGAGAAAAGAAAAAAAATTCAGAATCAAACTTGCAAAGAAATCATGCCTCCCTTAGATCGACCGGGACTCACCTAGTCTCATTAAAATTATTATTGAAAATGGATTTTGCGACTATATCACGATGCATTTTAAATCAAATCGCGATTTCACATTTCTAACACTAACCTATTTCAAATCTACGCAGACCAAGTTATCTGATAGTGTGTTCTCATATTAGAATTTTCTAATATTCTAAATCACTGTCATGTGATGGTTTGCGATGAACATTTTTCGAGTAAAAAGATCGCGGCTAAGATATTGAATTCTAGATTTTTTTAGCCCAACATACACAAAGATGCTCATGAATTTGTTCGATCCTGTGTGTGTTGTTAGAGCATCGGTAACATGACCAAAAAGGATATGATACCCCTAAACTCGATTTTGGAAGTTGAAATATTTGATGTTTGAGGGATTGATTCCATGGGCTATTCATCAACTGTTGTGGGTACTCGTATATACTCATAGCAGTTGACTACATGTCAAAATGGATTGAAGCAGTACCTACACACACTAATGATCATCAGGTTGTCATGGACCCCATTAAGAAAAACATATTTTCTAGGTTTGGAGTACCTAAGGCTATTATCAGTGATGGAGGTTCACATTTCACTCACTGTTAATTCCATCAACTGTTAGCTAAATATGGGGTTAGTCATAAGATACCTACTGCTTACCACTCTCGAACTAATGGCTAAGCTAAAGTTTCTAACCAGGAAATTAAAAATATATTGCAAAAGATGGTTATGCCCGACAGGAAAGATTGGCCAAACAAGCTGGGTGATGCTTTATGGGCCTACCATACCTTTTTCAAAACTCCAATTGGCATGTCCCTATTTCCCCTGATTTATGGAAAGGCATACCATCTCCTAGTTAAACTCAAACACAGGGTGTATTGGGCTATTAAAGAACTAAATTTTAATATTAATGAAGCTGATAAACGACGTAAACTTCAATTAACTAAACTAGGGGAAATTTGTCAATTTGGATATGAAAACATGTGCATTTATAAAGACTACACCAAGCTTTTTCACGACAAATATATTGTTCGAAAATCTTTTGCACCTAACTAGCATGTTTGGCATGTCCCTGGTAAGTTAAAATCTAAATGGACCAATCCTTATATAGTTCTTAAAACCCATCCTTATGGTGCCGTTGTTATTTTTGACCGAAAAATGAATAATTCCTAATTGTCAACAACCAGCATTTGAAGCCCTATCAAAAAAAAAATCAACCCTCGGAATCTCAAGACTTGCACGACATACCCGAACACTGATGCACATCATGCCCAGCTGAAAATGCGTAAAAGACAACCCTTATTGGAAAGTAACCCACCATCTCCTATTTTCCCATTTTTCCTTTATTTTGCATGCATTTTAGTTTCTATAAAACTTCGATCCATATCCTGACTATCTCCATTTCTAGGTGATAGCTATTACCCTTTCTTATGCATGAGGGCATTGCTTATCTTAAGCATAGGGGGCTACTCTAACTCAAGTCAAAAATTTTATGCCTTTCAGAACCTAAATTTTGACATTTTGCATACATTTTCCAAAAAAAATAAAAAATAAAAATGTACTTTTATCAACAAAGGTACCACATGGGATTTACTTTTCACCAAACTAAGGGATAGACTCAAGGATCTTTGGGTTTGACTTTTTAGGTCTAAACTAGACTTAGATGATTAGTGTATCCCTTAAGAACTCGGTTAGTTCTAAATGTCTGATAATAACTGACCCTTTGATATGGGTTAGCAATGAGAATAGTACTACTCGACTTAGCTTTTGACTTGAAAGTTTGGATACGCTTTGAAACCCAAGTGTCAAACTCATTCACTTATTTCACAAGGCCTTAAAAAAAAAAAGAATATATATATATGAAAAACAAACCCCCATGGTTTAGCTTAAGAGGAAACCTAAACAGTTTTGATTGGATGAGTTCCTACCATTGAGAAGGAGAAAACCTTTCCTTCTAGGAAGTGATGACAACATGTCACCACCTTTGTGCTTGCTTTATATCTATATTCATATCTATACATGGAGCTTGTAAGCACATTATGCGGTTTAGGTCCTTCGGATGGTACTATTCCTCTGTATCAAAGCGAGAGCTTGGATTTGCTGGGAGTTCCTCTCACGGTGTCATGAGGTGTCGGGGTGTAGGGCTCCTAGGAGGTGCCTTGGACAGTGCTATCATAGCATCCAAGCAAGGGCCTCTTTGAGGACTGGTGAGAAGGATGATCATTCCGGCATAATTCTGTACTAGGGATAATTTGAGGCTAGGCATAGGGGAGACAAACAAAAAAAAGACAAAAAATTTATAAAAATAAAAATACATGTTAGCTAACTATCACAAAACACTGACACTTGGCATTTCAAGAATACACACTCAGGGTCGAATTCTTAAGTTTAGGAAATTCAAACTGCAAAATGGGATTTTGAGATTATTAAAACCAAAGGGGTGAAGTGATTGGGTTCTTGGGTGGGTACACAAAGCCATATTTATCTAGCCTTAAGATCCAAGAGCAAATCTTGAAGTTTTCAAACAAATCCTATACCTTTCTTTTACAAAATAAACCAAGGTCCCGTGAAGAATTTCTCCTCAAAACAAAAACATCAATTTTTATAGTTTTCAATATTAATGTTTTGTGAACCAAGATTTGTTAGGGACTAGCAAAAGCTAAGCATGAAGGTGTGATAATTTCTTGTTTATCATCATTCTTGAGCACATTTCACACCCAGCTCCTTTGTCATTTGCACTCGCACTATAGTAATTAGGCATGCATTAGGCATTTTTGCCTCATTAGGAGTCATGCATGATTTGGTGCTATTTTTGTCTAATTTAGTTCATTACATGTTTATCAGTGAATGGAGGATAATTGTAGAACATCTAAGCCTTGACAGGCTAAAGTGGAAAGGAAGAAACCCTAAAAGAAGAAAACAGAAGTTCCCAAAGCTACCTCTCCAGCTGATGATCGTAGCTCCTTTCAGCTCCATTTTTAGCTCCTGCCAGCTCAACTTACTTCCACCTAGCTACTAGCTCCTAGCTAGTTAGCTAAGCTAGGAGAAAGTAGCTAAGCTAGCTACTAAGTCCTCATTCATCTCCACCTCAGTTCATCTCAACTTCATACGAGCTCCAGGCAGCTCCACCTAGCTCCTCTTAGCTACTGGCTAGCTCTAGCTAGCTCAGCTAGCTATAGAAGTCTATCTCCTACTCTCCTCCACCTTAACTCCAATTCCACTCCTAACCACCACATAGTGGGTGCCAAAAATCACATCCTCATGTCCCTTCACCTTGGTGCCAAAAAGGCCATAATTACCACCATCTTCACACCCCTTCATGGTGGTGCCACCACCATGTAACCACCATCCACCCTACACCTCTTCATATTCACGCTACCTTTGCATAACTACCACCACCATTCTCCATGCACCCCTCCCATTTTGGTGCCAAAGTAAGCCACCAACCACCACATTTTTTGGTGCCAACCTACTTCCTAATACTAACCATGCATGTCAACATATAACCCTACAAACACCATGTTGGCACCAAAAATAATTCCATAACCACCATGCTTTTGGCGCCAATTGTAGCATCCTTTCACCATCATGTAACCACCATCTCCCTTCCCAATAAAAACATCACTAACCACCCCTTAAAGAGCGTCTTTGGCTACTTTATTCTACTACCAAAAATATCAACCAAAACCATAGGAGAAAGGTAAAGATATTGGGACTAGGCGAGAAGTCTACCACCCCCCTCTAGTCTCCAATACTTCTACTCTCTTCTCCATGGAGCCATGCCAAGGAGCATTATAAGAGGATAGCCAGGAAGAGAAGAAGGATGGGTGGCCACCCTTATAAAAGACTTTGTGGAGGACAACCAAGAAGGAGGGGAGAGTCTTATTCAAGTCAAGGAGCACACCAAGATCTGGAGTGAAGATCAAGTCCCCCACCACCACTCGGAGACTACTATCAAATTCTCTACTCGTCTTCTATTTTATAGTATTTATATTCACATTTCTGTCTTGAAGATTACTTGTGTGGAACCTCCACATAAGTGAGTTCTTCAAGATATTTTTGGGAGGATTCTTCTTCTAAATCTATTAAAGAAATCTTCCCTTTTCAATTTGTGCCTTTCTTTCCTTACTTTAATTTTGAGAAACTATAATTGCTATAATGCTCTTCCTAGTTACTTTAGGCTATACGTGCCTAGAGTGAGCTTAGGAAAAGGAAGTGTTGTTTTAGCTATAGTCATCTTCATCTTAAGCGCTTTATTAATTCATTGCCCTATTCTTGGAAACCCTAAAAAAATTGCAAAACATGAAAAGCCAAAAAAATCCAAAGTTTCAAAAGAGCAAGGGAGAGATTTTATTTTGATTACTACCTGCCTCCCTTGGACGACCCAAAATACTTACCCATGTACTCAATTTATAAATTTAAAAGTGTGCGAAAACGCATCTTGCAACGACATTAAAAAGTCGCATTTACAAATTGCATGTTTTCTTGCATTAATTAGGAGGTGCCTGTGGGTTATTATCGGTCATTGGATCTACTTAGCTAAAACTCAGCCATTTCCTAGAGTGGTGTTCCAAAGGTCCTTCGAGTCTAGGATTCAGTAACCTCCTTCCGTGCATACAATTTGGGAAGAAAGTGAGGAGGTGCGAGGGAAATAGGAGAGAGAATATGTATATGCACAAACAATTCAAACAATCCACTAGCCCTACCGGTTGACCTTTGGACCTAAAATCTATTCGAGAGAATCAGCCTGACAATAATTCCACCTTGCTCTTGGACTGATTTAGCTAGGGTGAGTATGGGTGTATTGAGGAAAAGGTTCTTCCTAAGGCTCTCACCCTAGCTTCCTTAAATACCCCTCAACCATGGTCATATGACACTAACTCGTAGACTAGACACTAGATCTGCTTCAAGAGATCAAGGGAACTTATTCATCAGATCCTCAAACCTTTAAGACTTCATTTAATTTTGCCTAGGGCACTTCTACTCTTTTTTAATTAGGCTTGGGTTGTACTGAGTGGGCATTAGAGGAGTTGGTGCCCTTGACTAGTCCAATTTATGTGTGAGTGCGAAGTGGCAACCAATCCAAACAAGGTCCTTTAATTTTTTTTTAATGTCTTTCAAGGTTTGACCTTGTTTAATCAACTTTTAGTCTTTAGATTCGTAGATTTCTTTAGACAAGTTTTATGGAGCACACAATGTTGTACAAAGCATGGGTGAGAGATGATTTCCTTTAGACCAAAATGTTAGTGTTCCTAAAGCAGAATTAAATTTTAACTTGATTTCCTTAACTGGAGTCAGCTTCTAAAATGAGTGGATTTTATTTTACTGAATAGTGCAGCACAAAAAATGGCAAACATGGCTTCTGTGCACCACTCAAACAATCATGTTCAAATTAGATAAGTCTCAATGATTAGGAATCCTCAAGAATGGTTTTAAGTAGATAAGCTTGAAATTCAAACCATTCATTTTTTTTTTTTTAAATGGGGTGATTGCACAGCAATCATAGGACTTAATTAGCCTGAATTATGTTAGAATCTAGTTTAGCTTATGAATAGTGCATTCATAAATTGCATATCATGCATTACATTTCTTTATTTAGCTGCATATGTTATAAGACCATTTTTTTATGCTAATTAGGGTTTATTCTTGTTTGTAAGTCATTAGTAGATTTAAAGCTACCCTGGATGGAATAAAGCTGGATAGGAGCAAAACTTGTACCAAAGTTGAAGTTGTATTCTATGAATAAAGAATAAAGACACCAGTTGGATAGAAGAAAGAAAGAAGGAATAAAGGATTGTCTGTCTAGAACAAGAGTAGAGCAAAAGAATGAGAAGATTTATGATAAATGATATTTCTATATTTATTTATGCTAATTAACACCTAACTAATGATAGTCTAAGGGTAATTTAGGTTAGATTGCATTTAGTTAAGTTAGATTAGTCATTTTCGGTCGTTCTGTAAATAATGCATACTTTTGGGCTTTTATGAAGTTTTTCCTGCAATTGTATCTAGTACCATGATGAGTTTATTTTTATATGTGTAGATACAAAATTTTAGGTTGATCGCAGCATAGTTCATTGGACTTTCTGATCTAAGCTCACTTGGAAAAGGACTGAGCCTAGTTGGTTGACTTACTTGGAAACTCCATTAGACCTAAACCCAACCTAAAACCTAATTTGGATTTCCCTAAACCATTTAGAAGCTTCCCCAACCCAATTACACACTCACACACTTCCAGACTTTGACCTGCACCCTTCTTGGATGTCCAGACACCTTTTTGGACGTCTGATTTGACACCCCAACACCAAAATTATTCCCAGAGGTACCCGTAGCCCGTAACTTTGATCTGGACATCCAGAACATCATCTGGACTTCTAACTCTATAGTATAAGACATCCAGGGGCCTTCTTAGATGTCCAAAACCCTTCTCCAGCAAGCAAAGCCCACCAAATATGGCCTTATCCTATTGAAACAAGCTGGAAATCATCTAGACATCTAACATTACAATATAAGACGTCCAAAGAGCTTCTCCAATGGAAAAGAGCCTCCGAACTTATCTTTATCCTACCAAAACAACCCAAAAACCACCCAAACTCTATCCCCAAGCACTAGAACCTATTTTACCCTCTCACCAAACTAGGAAATCCTATTTTTGGAAAACAACCAACCTATCCTAGCCTTACAATCTAGATCCCAAGGTCCTTATTTAACCAATCCTAGGATGAAATCTAAGCCATCCAAATTGGTGATCCTAGGCACTCTAGATCAACCAATAGGAAGACACCCAGATTCATATAAAAGGACCTAGCCTCCAACACTTAGAACCCAATTAGCCTTAGCATAGAATTAGCCTCGGGTCACCAACTAGAACTAGTTCTTCTTCTCTTGGAGTTCATGGATGCGCCTTCACCTTCAAAGCCCATAGTTCCTAGTCTTTATTTTCTAGTTCTAGTTGTCATTAGATTTGATTTCAAGTATTTTTCTAGTTGTAACCATTTTATTTTGACATTTGATTTGCAATGAAAGTTTTAATAGTTTTTCTTCAACTTTCCTTTGAGTTATTTGTCTACTTTTCATGTTCGTAGTTGTAGTCAATTTTATTTGCATTCTAGTAGTAATCTCATTGTTAGAACTTAGGAAAGTGAATGAGTCCAGTAGACTCCTTGCAAATGACTCCAACTCTATTTTGAAAACATTAACTTTATATTTTTGAGTTCAATTGAAATAAATTTAAGAGTTTCTAATGCAATTATACTACAACGAAAGTGTATTTTGCGCAATCACATTCGTGTTCAGAACAATAACCCTATCATCAAAACCTTAGGATAGCCATATCCCAGTACCTATTCCCAAACTAGCTCAGAACCAAGATATCTGAGCTCAAAACCAAAATTGCATGCCCAAGCACATTCCACGTAAAAATCCCACATAGTTTCATGTAACCCATCCTATTCCCCATGCATGCAAACTCATGCACAAACACAATGCATGCAACAAGAACTATTTCCCCTCTAACAAATCTTTCATACCGTCAGCCACATCCTCCAACTATACCCATCCAAAATAATCCCTACATCACCTAAACTCAAATCCCATGCACGCACACAAAAACCCACCTACGTGTCCCTCCAAATCTCAATCCCTTCCACCGTAACCCATCCATGTCCACCACTCCCCAATCCCAAACCAATATCCATTCCCATGCAACAAACGAAACAGGCACACCAATACAATTACTATGTCCATCACACCTAATATTTCCCATGTCAAAACAAATCCCACAACCCTTACCTTCAATCCCATGCCACCAACATAACTTTCCTTCCTCCTATCTTTATTGAAAACCATACATTTCCCAACACCCAATGTAACTATATATCCACATAGTCGATGCATTTCCCACGACCATCATCAAAACCCATCATATCCCATATGCAACATCCACCTACATATCCCCTAAAAAACCCAAATCCCATGCTCATGTACAACAACCTCACGTTAAATCCCATTTCTCCTAACAACGGAGCACCCAAAAATCCCAAACCTTCCCATCAAATCCCAAGCCTCAACATAACCTATCCACCTCTCCTCACCCTATAAATGGCCATGAACGGTCGCTGCGTTTTGGCTTCCTCCACTCTTCCTTCATAGTTCCTTTCCTCCAAGCTCCATAGCCATCCACCTTCCACCTTGGTTGCTAGCCATCCTCTGCCTTCGGCCACCTCCCAAGGCCACCAAGGGATCCTCCTCGGTGCCCTGTTTTTAGTAGCCTAGATTATAATCTTTCATTCACTTTCTTTACTGCATTTCTAGTAGATTTTCTAGTAGTTCTGTTACTTGTTCTAGTTGTTCTGGTAGTTTTAGTTATTTCATTAATAGCAAGTTATTTTTCCAAGAATGAAAAGTTGATTATGTTTTCTTATTACAGTCTCTAGTTCTAGTTGTTATTTTGCTTTCAAAAATCAAAAATCACAAAAAAATCTGAAAATGAAAATAAAAAAAAGGTTGTTCCTACCCGTATTTACGAACAAATCCTCGACCAAAACTCTCTCGATACTATGCAATAATATGTGAGTTTTTAGACAAACACTATTTTTATACTTGCTATATCTATTTGCACTATACTATGATTGTGCATTTTGAAAGAGCGACAAGCGAATTTATTGTTCACAAAATTTGCCATCTTATCTGGATTTAGTTACTTTTGCAAGCACGTAAACCAAAATCATATTTGCATCATATCACCTCTTAGAGATCGACAGAGACTCACCTAGAGTTTCTTTATAAATATTTTGTTTAAGTTCCATTTCGTGTCTATATTACGACTTTATCTCATCGAAAATCGTGATTTCCGATGCCCTAACAATGGCACCGTGCTGGGGAGGCAAGGCGATTTTGATTTTTGATTTCTGTCATGTATGTATTTGCTTGCTTTTTGGAGTGCAGGAATGGATGCATGGACCTGCACACGTATCAAACGCTGGTGAAGATGAATCAGGCGCACACATTCTAGTCAGTTGATTTTAATTTCCTCAAATTTAGGTTTATTTTGAATCTTAGGTTAGTTACTTTTATTGAAAAAAAAATATATAAAAATGAATATTAAATTTGGTTTCGAATTTAATTTAAAAAAAAAAAAATTTTAGTAAAAGTGGACTTTTTGATTTCCAATATCTCTTTAAAAGCCTCTTTACAGTTTTTAGACATTCGGTCAGCACCTTACAGACGATTTAAAATTTCTGCTGCCTAATATCTACCAACTCAAAAATTCTAAAATTCAATCTGAATGTAGATTTTCAAAGCAGCTTTCCAACAACTCCTCTCGTTTCAAAAAATTCGCATTGTACGAATTTTAAAAATTCACACAGTGGACAAAGATTAAACTAGATTGAAAACTGATTTTTTCTATCTTGTAAGATTTATTCCAACCAGTATATAAATATGATTGAACTGACATTTGTGGGGTTTGAAAGCTAGTTAAACTTTATTCAGTGATTTTACAAGAATTTTTGGATTCGGTTTGATACTGTTTCGAGTTGAGATACTCACAAGGGGTCTGTTTGCCCAATCTGACCCTAGTTAGTATAAAATCAACATCAAATTACTCAAAATAGTAAAAAGTCCATAAAAATACTCTTTAGAAAGATAATCAATTAAGGAATCTACCCTCAAAATTTCATATTACTTGGATTCCAATTCTGCCATAGAGAGTAGTTTGAATTCATTATGTGGTATGATACCTGTTTTAGAAGAAGCATAAACCCTAGGTTTCCAACTTTAGGGTTTGCACCTATTTTAGAGACCCACATTGATTTGATTGGTTAGTAGGTGAGGTTTGATTGTTTGTTTACCACCTCACTTATCTTGATTGATTTATTGGGTTAATTGGAGGAATTAGGGTTAAGTAAATCAAAAGGAAAAGAAATATATGCCTTAACTCGAATTTGTTATTTAACCATTGAATAGTCTCAATTTCTTGGGTCAAACCTAGTGTCTAAGACTGCGGGGTAGTGCCAAACAACCACTACTAAGGGGTATCAAGGAGCCAAAGGCATGAGTCGACAGAAGAATCTTCCCTTTACTCCCCTTGTACTCAAGTTGCCTAGGTTAACCTAGGAAATGGGAATTTGATTCTTTCGATTTTATAACAAATACACTCCAGAAATTTGAACATGAACTTGAAAATCCAATCACTGACTTAAAGGACCACATCTGATTACAAGGCCTTTGCCTTGTTGACTTGTCTACACCAACCCTTGTAGTTGGTGTATGCTAGGGAGAGGGTTACTAAGACCTGAATTAGTTGGCCCTTGGGAACCTACACCAAGGTGACCTAGGCGACTCTTTCATTGCCTCTTTTCTCTTCTTCCCACCCATCCACTTCGTTAACCGAAATGGCTAACCCAATTCTGAACCTTGGTCTCAAAGGAAACCAAAATCCTATGGCTCTACTAGAAGCCCGTCTCGCTGCATCTGAGGAACAGAAATAGCAGAGCATTAATCGAATCCTGACTTCTCTAGATAGAATGTAGCATCCACCATGAGGAGAACAACTACGAGACTGTTATGATCCGGCCACAATGGCCACCTCAGGTCCAGATTTCCGAGGTGGAGATGCATTCGAGTTGAAGACAAATGCAATAAGTTTGATTCAGACTTATTTTCATGGTAACTCGAACAAGGATCCTTTCCAACACATAAAGGATCTGACCTAAATTGCTGAGACGGTTCAACCTAGAAATGTTGATATTGGAATTGTTCTAATGAAGCTTCGCCCATTCTCACTAAGGGATAAAGCTTCATATTGGGTCAAGACCATCGGGAGGCCAGTTGGTACCAAGGGGAATTACATCGAGAATTCCTCTAAAAGTTCTTCCCAATAGGTCAAACAAATGCTATGAGGCAGGCAATCACAACCTTTTCCTAAGGGTCTTGGGAAAAGTTACATGATGCCTGGGATTGATTTCATGACTTTCTTTGGGAGTGTCCCCACCATGGTGTGCCCCGATGGTTCCTTGCTCAAATCTTTTACAATGGTCTAGATGATACACATCGGTATCTGGCCGATGCATCTAGTGGAGGGAACTTCCTCACTAAAGACAAAAACAATGCATTTGAGCTATTCGAGTTTTTAGCAGAGAATTCCATAAATGAAGCCTCAATGAACCAATTCTAGTGACCTTGGCAACAACAAGCTACTGTCCACGAGGCTTATGTAGAGTCAGCACAAGCTGACATTGACATCATCACCAAAAAGCTAGATAAGATGGATCTACTAGACAAGAAGCTTGACAAACTGATTTGCTCTCATCCACGATATTCAGGAAATGCTACCGCATCTTACTCTTCTTCTGCATCCTGAGTCCCTCCTACACGAGTACATATGCTCACTCAGGATGTATCCTCTCCTGCTCTGTTTATCAGGAACCCATGAACAATCTAGAGCTGGCACCTTATGATTAAGGTTACTCACCTCATGATGATTACGGTGCATATTCACTTAATGAATATATGTCTCAAACATCTTCAACCTATGAAGATGTTAGAGCTATCCAAGGTTATGGGCAGAACAACCCGTACTCCGAGATGTATAACCCTGGTTGGCACCAGCATCCAAACTTTTCCTGGTTTGGGAACTCACAGACACCCAATCAAGATCCACAGCACCAGACCAGGCAATACAGGAATATGGCAAACACATACTTGAGGCAGCATCCATTCCCATCTCAACAACAGTCTTGGTCTATCTACCAGCCTATTTGCAATGTTGCCACTGACCCTCCACTGCAGGATGACACTACAAATGAGTGGAAAAAAGCTTTCAAGCTATTGGAAAAGGGTCAGTTACAACTCATGAGCCAGATACAGAGCATGTAGGACCAGATACAAGAGAATAGATCACCGGGAGTCTTGCCTTCCTAGTTCGTCCCAAACCCGAGATATGTGCAGAACCAAGGCGCCTACCCAGGTTCCAAGCACCACAGGGACAAGTACATGCAGTACTTTAGGCACCTCTTATACCTCCCAGTTATGCTCCAACTCAGCCGACTCTGTTGTCGAACCCGACGTACTCTACTCTTTCTGCTCCACCTCCACCTCGAGGACAGTATGCCGATGTAAAGGCTGTCACTCTGAGGAGCAAAAAGACTACACAAGACCCACCAAATAGGCAGATAGGTCATGATTCATCATTTCCTCCACCTCAAGATGGCTCATCTTCTCACTCTCACCTTGATCAGGAGCCTCCTAAGGTGGATAAAGGCAAAAGACCTATGGTGGACCCTGAGATTCCTATCCCTTTTCCTGAAGCTCTCACAGGAGACATAGTGAGGAAAAAGGGATCGAAGAATTTTGAGGTTCTGAAAGCAATGTTCAAGGAAGTCCACATTTAGGTCCCCCTCCTCAAAACTATAGATCACATCCCTACTATCGCTAGGTTCTTTAAGGACTATTGTTCCCCGATGAGACAGCAAAAAATAGGACGACAAGGGGTATTGTCAAAGGTGGCCAGTGTAGTTATCTTGGCTGACTTACCATTAAAGAAGAAATATTGGCGAGCGTTAAATTCACGAGAAAAATTAGTGTTGTCGAGAACTCGTTGTTGCAGTAGAAAATATTGCTACCAAATAAATTTTACCGAAACTCAAAGTGAGCCCTGAGTTGAAACACAGAGGCGACATTTGATTCTTTGAAATCCGTGTTTCGCTTTGTTTCTTTTTGGTATTTTTAGGGTTTTAGTTTTTTTTTTGGTATTTTATAAGTAATAACAGAATATCAGAATAATGAACTAACTAAGCTAATCTACTTGCGAAAATAAATGAAGAGATAGAGTAGAGAGACGAAGGAGATCTGATATACTAAGATGAAATGCTAGTTATGACAATTACACTAAGCAAGAATATGCTAAGAAAAATGAAAGAAATGGAGGTGAGAGGAAATCTCCCAAAGCGGATGTTTGGCGAGACGATTGCGCTTGGCGGTGACTTGGACGGAGGAGGTGAGGTGCTAGAAGTCGAGGATGAGGTGCAAGAAGAATCCAAGTAGAGGGCTACTTAACCAGGCTATAGGAATGGGGATGAGAATTTTGAGGTGATCTTCTACCTGAATGGGGGTGAGGGGAGAGCTCTATGGTCTCCTATGAAGGGGGTGAGGGTAAGGTTGAATATTTGGAGGAATAAGGGAGTATTACACTAATAAGAGCCCTTAGAGCTTGGGAATGACCTTTTGGGAGCTTGTGAGGCTTCTTGAAGCTCTTGGGTAGGTAAGGAATAGCTGGGTAGAGATGAATGGCAAATGGGGAGAGTGTAGGGCTTTATATAGGCATGCGAAGGGACAAAGGCCAGCCAAAATATGTAAGTTCCCATGCTGGACCGTGCTGGAGGATGCTGGACCGAGTTGGAGGCTACTGGACCAAGCTAGACCACTCTTTACACACACAATTCGTGCACTGCTGCATTGGAGGCAGCTGGACCACACGCTGGACCGCTCTGCTGGAGTAAGCTCTGTATTGTTGGAGCAAGGAGGACCGCAGTTGTCCACGCCAATCATCCGATTCTTCATCATGGCAGAGGCACCCTTAATTGCGCATAAAGAGGCGCTCATTTCACGCGCTTGGATCGAAATTAGACAATGGAGGATACGTTCAGATGGCTTAAGAATCGCGCCTCCTGCTGCACGTACAATATCGCATTAGATCATGTGTGCACGCATTGCGAGCATCCGGTGTGCCACGTAGTCGCTTTCTCGCCAATTGGTCGCTTATCGACGACTCAATTTCACTCGCACGCTCTTCAGCAGATTAAATCAACATGTAGGGCTTCGAACATGCGTCCAGTGTGGATGGGTGAGGGTGTTGACCAATACGCTACGGCAGTGTATGGTCAAGCAGACATTCTGATGGCCACGATCTCTCAACTGTTGGATCTCAATCCAACGATCGAGATCTTCTCGTAACTTTGCCCTTTAGAGATAAGCAGGCACAATTGAGGTGGATCTTAGTCGTTGAATTGAGATCCAACTGCTGGGATTGCTCGGCAGGGGTGCTCTTGAGGCAAGGTACTGACTGTGGCCGATGTTGGGAAGCTTGGATGGTTGGATCTTTCATCCGAAGTGCGTAAAGATGTTGCATTGTCCCTTGGCCACACAAAATGTAAAAATTAATATACCAATTACACAAAGCATCCGAAATGCAATGTGATGAATGTTATGCATTATTCATAATGCTAAATGCAATTTTAAGCTCAGAAACTGACATAAGTAGGCATTTTATCATGAATAAATGCATATTTATCATACCCCCATGCCTATCTGTTACTAGTCCCTAGCAAAATTAACCTAAATGCGATGTATAAAATAGAGTCAGGATCAGATCACTTAGGCAAGATTTGTTGATTAACACTAGAAAATTTTAACTAAGGACCTAATTACAAAGGCTTAACAGTGCCCAGGTGCATGCCAAAATGCAGACTATCCAAGTCCTCACCTTATTTTGAAAAGGGAAGATACATTTTTTCTGCTTTTTTTTCTTTTTTTCTAATTTTTTTGGATTTTTGAGTTTGGATTTTTGGGGTAGCTTCTATGGCTACCCAACCCACCCAAGACTCAAAAAGAAGTTTAAATTCTAAGCATCTCATGAAAAAGTGAAAGACTCACTAAACGACAGTCAACAGACTTCAAGTTTCTATGCCTCTAGGTGACCTAAAGAAGAATTTCTACCTAAAGGTTTATATTTCCAATCGGTAGCATTCTCCCTACTTTATTTTTTTATGAGGCCAACACAAGGGTGAACCTAGTGTATATCTCCTTGGTTTATTCAACTTCCTCGCTTCTTCCTTAAGTGTTTTCGGAATTATTTTTGCATTTTGTGAGCTAGGCTCTGGACAACCATCCGATGGGGCATCAAAACCCACGACAACTTGCCAGCCATATTCGTGTGGTGAAGTGTGGCTTATTTTTTATTTAATTTTTTTCCCCTTTGTTTTTGAGTAGGTGGCTTCCCTGATCTAAGATTTACCTAAAGGCAGCAATAAAAGAAAGTATCATGTGGTTGGCCTCTAGACAACCGGCCAATGGGGCATCAAACCCACGACAACTTACCAACCATGCCACCCTAGAAAGTTTATTAGCTACCTAATTTCTGTTAAAACCGACAAGAAGTGAGTCAGTGCAAACAATGTGTAGATACTTTAAACTTAAAGTTCCCTCAAATCAGAGGATGAGTTGATAAGTCATGTACTTATCACCCAATTTATTATCCAAGTTAAAATAAAATTAACGCAGTGAGAACTCAAGAAACAGGTCCACATTTTAGTGGACACCCAGGTTGATTAAGCCTGATGACCTGAAGAGTCTAAGTGTTTAGGTCCTATCATATCATTTCCTAAAGTTAACAACTCCTAATGCCCAAGTTCTCTTCTCCTAATTCCATCTTTTTTTTTCCTTACTAAGAAAAATAACAAGTAACTACTGTTACAGAGTTGACAAAATAATCATAAAGCATCCACCCCCCCATGTCTATCAAATGCAATGTGCTCATTGTAAAATAAAGGCATGAAAAAGGGTAGAATAGAAAAATATCACCTGCATTCCATGAAAATCTAGTCGACTTTGAAACAAACTATATAAATGCTGAGTTTATTATCGTCGACTAGGCAAAGTCTGGTCACAGAAGTCAAGCCACGGTTAAAGCAAACTTGTTTGAAATAGGTTCAAGAAGATCATGGTCAACATAAGGTTTTAGATGTTGCTTATTGACCTTAAAAGAGTTGCCTATCTTTGGGTCAGAAATCTCATTGGCTCCATTAGGAAATATCCGATCAATAATAAATGAGTCGTTCCACTTAGACCTAAGCTTACTGGGAAAGAGCTTAAGTGGAGAATCAAAGAGCCAGATCCTCTGGTTTGGCTTAAAGCTCTTACAGGAAACATTTGGTCATGAAGAACTTTGGTCCTCTCTTTTTAGATTCTAGCATTGGTAAGAAAAATCGCGTGATTTGTAATTAAGGTTTTTAAAGTCGTTGTAACACGCGAAATCGCATACGATTTTAAATTTATATTCCTAGATAGGGGAGTATCTAGGGTCGTCCAAGGAGGCAAGTTGCAAATCAAAATCCCTTGCTTGAAAACACGGAAATCACCTTTCTTTTTGGTCTTTTAAATATATACTTTTTATGGATTTTTGAAATAACAGGAATACTTGGATTTTGTTGGTGAAAGAGACTAACACCTGTAATTACTATGCTAACACCTAGGTGACAATTAATTCCTCTCCCTAAGCTCACTCTAGGCATGCGGAGGCCTAGAGTAATTAGGGAGAGGGAGTGAAAAGTGCTAAAAAATAAAGTAATATAATGCGATAAAGATTGCGAAAAGAAAGCAACTTTAAACTAGGACCAAAAACTGTTTTACAAGGAACCTTAATAGAGGAAAGCTTTTACTACAACTATCAAGGTACAACAAAAATGAAATAAAAATAATGGTCCTGATGATAATGATGGTGAAGAAGAGGTGGAGGTTTCTTGCTCCAAGCCTGGTAGCTCCCAGACTTGAAAAGAGTCCTCCAACTCCTTCCTTGCTATGCTCCTCCAAGATGGTGTCCTCCAAGGTGGAAGCTACCACCTTCAATTCTCTTCCTCCAAGGGTGGACGTCCACCCTAGGTCCTTCTCCTTTGCCTAGCCGTCCTCCTTGAAGTAGAATGGCTTTCTTCCTTGGCGTGGCACAAGTTGAAGAGAGTGGGGAGAAGAAGGCACCAAAGGGGCAGGTGATGTGCCCCCTTAATCTTCTTCTCTACTCCTTCTTCTTGGCCGTAAGTGTAGGTGGGTATAGGTAGACTAAAACACTAATGGAGGATGATGAAAATGGTGGTAGGTGATGGGTTTTTATAGAGGTGGAAGGTGGTGGTTATGGTGGAGATGAAGTGTAGGGCTAGGATGGCTTTTAGGAGGTGGTTAGGTGATCTTATGGTGGAGGATGGTTGGCGCCAAGTAGGGGGGTGTGAAGGTGGTAGTTATGGTGGTGGAGAGGCACCTAAAGGTGGTGCCAACCATGGAGAGGTGCCTTGGTTTTGGCACCACCATGAAGGCTTCTAGAAGGGGGGGTTAGGTGGATGGCTAGGATAGGTTGTAGGGTTATGTGGAGGGCCATGATGTGGGGGTGTTTTGGCACCAAAAGGGAGGGCTTCTAGAAGGTTATTTTGGTGCCAAAACAAGGTGTCTTTTGGGTGTAGTTGAGGGGCTAAGAGGTGTCCATCTTGGAGCCAAAATAGAGTAGAGGATTAGGTAGCTCAGGTGGACTAGGTAAGCTTAGTTGGTGGAGCTAGCTAGGGTTGAGTTGAAGGTGGAGGATGGCCAAGGAGTTGGATGCTAGCTCAGCTAAGCTAGCTTAGCTAGTAATGGAGTAGAAGAGGAGGCAATGGGAGCTAGGGTTTGAAGAGAGGAGCTGGACAGAAGAAGTCTGGAGCTAAAATGGAGCTGGCTGCTGCTGAAGGGGGTGGCATGGAGCTACTCTAGCTGGCTTAGCTTGCTAGTTCTTTGCTAGCTGCTAAGCAAAGCTAAAGTAAGTTGGCTTCTACCATAATGAGCTGAGGTGAGTTGGGTCTGGTGCTCCCAGTGAGGACAAGCTGGTTGAGGCAGCTAAGGTAGCTTAGCTCAACTGAGTTGAGCTAAGCTAAATCCCTGGGAGCTGGACTTGAGATTCCTGAGCTGGAATGAAGCCATCTTCAGCTGGCTGGAGTTGAGTGGAGCTGGATGTAGCTGGACCTGAGCTGGGGTGAACTCCAGTCAACTCAGTTGAGCTAGCTAAAGCTCCCTATGGACTAATAGGAGCTGAGATGAGCTAGACTCAGCTAAGTTGAGCTGGATCTGAGCTGACTTGAGCTAGGGTGAGCTAAGATGAGCTCTCTTGAGCTGCCATTCAGCTGAGATGAGCTGAATGGAGCTAGGATGAGCTAACCCTAATTCAGGTGAGCTGGATCAAGCTAAGTTCCAGCTGGTGAGAGCTTCTCCTTCACTAGTTGCCTTCCTGAGTGCTAGGGTACTGGGGATCTGGCAATCTGTTTATCCCTAACACTCACAAAAACACATTTAAGACATAATAAAAAATGCAATGCATGCCTAAATTAATGCCTAAATGCAGCCCAAAAACCCGTTTGCAGAGTAAAATCCTAAGAGCTAGGTTTGTTTTAATGCATAAGAATGATGATAAACTGGCATTTATTAGGCATTCTCATTGGCATCATTTCTAAGCTCCTCCAACTTAGATAGTTGGAGTTTTCTGGTCCTCCCAGCTAACTTTAGGTCAAAATTGCATTTCATGATGGACCAAAATGTCTGGTGTTCAATTTCTACGGGTAGGTGACACGCCTTACCAAACACCAGATGGAACAGAGACGTACCGATAGGCGTTTTGTACCCCGTACAGTAGGCCCAAAGAGCATCATCAAGCTTTTAGGTCCATTCTTTCCTATTAGGCCTAACCATTTTCTGTAGGATATTCTTGATCTCCCAATTAGAGTCCTCAGCTTATCCGTTTGTTTGGGGGTGGTAAGGTGTGGAGACCCTATGATTCACACCGTATTTTGCCAGTAAATTCCGAAACTGGGCAATAGTAACATGGGTGCCACCATCACTGATGAGGGCCCTAGGAGTCCCAAATCGACTAAAGATATTTTTCTTCACAAAATTGATGGCCACCTTGTGGTCATTGGTTCGGGTAGGAATAGCTTTAATCCACTTGGACACGTAGTCAACGGCAACCAGAATATACTAGTTTCCAAATGAAGAGAGGAAGGGTCCCATGAAGTCGATGCCCTAAATGTCGAAGATTTTGACAGGAAGGATTGGATTTAGGGGTATCATGTCTTTCTTAGTTATGCTTTCAAGTGCCTAGCATTAGGAACATGACCTTGAGAATTCCTGGGCATCTTTAAATAAAGATGACCAATTGAACCTAGATTGCAGAATTTTCAATGTCGTCTTTTTCCTGGAAAAATGTCCACCGCACGTAGATGTATGGAAAAACTCAAGTATGCTTTGGAACTCACTTTCCAGGACACATCGATGAATAATCTAGTCAACGCCGATGCAGTACAGCTCAGGATCATCACAAAGATAATATTTGGATTAAGAAATAAGTCTGTCCCGTTGTTGCTTGGTCCAATCCTGGGGGATTTGACCAACGGCTAAATAATTGATGATAACCGCAAACGAGGGGGTTTAGATGCCCAAGACTGCAAGGATAATCTCATCTAGAAAAGTGCCAGCAATTGGGATATCTGGATGAGGTGAATCAATTAGGATTCTCGATAGATGATTTGCCACTACATTTTGTGCCCCAGATTTATCTTTAATTTCAAGATCAAATTCTTGAAGTAAAAGAATCCAATGAATGAGCCGGGCTTGGCATCCTTTTTGTCCAAGAGATGTTCCAAAGTTGAGTGGTCGATATAGATATTGACACGAAAACCTAAGAGATAAGCTCTAAATTTTTCCAAAGCAAAAACTACAGCTAGCAATTCCTTTTCAGTAACGGTGTAGTTCCTTTGGGCCTCGTCTAGAGTTTTGCTAGCATAGTAGATAACAGAGGGCTTTTTATCTATCTTCTGATCCAAGACAGCCCCGGCCACATAATCAGAAGCGTCAGCCATAATCTTAAATGGGCCTGTCCAGACCAGTGGTTGCAACACTGGGGTGTAGATGACTACCATTTTTAATAAATCAAATGCCTTGAGGCACGATTCATCAAACTCGAACGGTGTGTCTATGGCCAGAAGGTTACTCAATGGTCGAGCAACCTTCAAGAAGTCCTTAATGAACCTTCGATAGAAACCCACATGACCAAGGAATGATAGAATTTGTTCCATAGATGTGGGTAGAGGAAGTTTGGAGATAGCATCAACCTTAGCCTTATCAACTTCAATGCCTCGGTTAAAGACCACATGACCCAATACAATTCCTTCTTGTGTCATAACGTGGCTCTTTTCCCAGCTAAGGACCAACCGTGTTTTGATGCATCTCTTAAGGATCAATTCCAGGTTAGCTAGGTAAGACTCGAAAGAATCTTCGAAAATGGAGAAATCATCCATGAATACCTCAAGACAATCTCCCGCCATGTCAGAAAAGATGGCTAGCATGCACCTTTGAAAAGTCATGGGTGCATTGCAAAGCCCAAACAGCATCTACAAAATGCAAAGGTTCCGTAGGGCATGTGAAAGTTATCTTTTCCTAGCCTTTGGGATGGATAGGGACTTCGTTATATCCCGAGTAACCGTCTAGGAAGCAGAAATACTTTTGCCCAGTTAACCTTTTAAGGATTTGATCAATGAATGGTAAAGAAAAATGATTCTTTTTGGTGGCTATGTTCAGCTTCTTATAATCGTTAAAAACTCTCCAAGAGGAAGTTCAACAGGTGGTGAAAGATTCCCCTTTTTCATTGGTCACGACAGTTATCCCTACCTTCCTGGGAACAATCTGGACAAGACTAACCCAGGGACTATCTGAAATTGGGTAAATAACGCCTGCATCAAGCCACTTGATTATTTCCTTCTTGACCACTTCTCGCATATTAGGGTTTAGTCTCCTTTGCATTTCGCGAGAAGGGCGGGATCCATCTTCCAGAAGAATACGATGATTACAATACGATGACTCGATCCCCCTAAGGTTGTGGGTGGTCCAAAAAATTGCCACTTTATTATTCTTAAGGACCTTAATCAATCACAATTCTTGCTCCTTAGTCAAATTGGCACTAGTAATCACAATGACCATATTATTAGGTCCTAAGAACTCATATTTTAAATTCTCAGGCAATGGTTTCAGTTCAAGCTGGGGTGGGTTCAGGATAGAGGGTAAGGAAGATGCCAATGAAGATTCATCAGGACAATCTAGAGGAAGAGGTTGGGAGTGAATAAAATCAGCAACCTCTTCAGGGTGTGGTGGGTCTGCCATGGAGGGTTGTGGGTTAGGATTGTCGGTGCTGGTGAAATCCTCGAGGGCATTAATCATTAAATAGGTTTCAATGTTATATTCCAAATCCTCGAGTTCCTCCATAAATCCATAATCCTTGAATTTGTTTATCGCCTTAAAAATATCAAGTGTCAGTTTCCTATCCCCAAAGGCAATTTCCATACTACCGCTCTCACAATTTATGCTGACCTTGGTGGTAGCTAGGAATGGGTGCCCCAAAATTATGGGTGTATTCCTCAAATCTTCAGGTACATCCATGTCAAAGACTAGGAAATCTATAAGAAAATAAAAATCCTTTACCTTAACAATAATGTCCTCAATAACGCCTTTCTAAGTGGTGACCGAATAGTCTGCTAACTACAACGTTATTGAGGTAGGCTTGAGTTCACCTAACCAAAACTTCTCATAGAGAGAAGTCAGGAACAGATTAATGGATGCACCTAAATCCAATAGTGCCCGGTCAAAAGTATAATCCCCAATAACACATGAAAGCAAAGGAGCACCTGGATCTCTTTTCTTTTGAGGGAGGTGATGTAGGAGAACAGAACTAGCCTACTCAAAAAGTATCACCTTCCTCGATGTGGGTTCCTCTAGCTTATGCTTTTGAGTACATAAATCGTTCAAAAATTTAGCGTGAGCTGGGATATGCTTATTAGAATCAAGGAGCAGAATATTGATCTCCACACTCTTGAATATATTCAGGAGCTCCTCGTTGCTATCTATAGGTTTCTTCTTCCTAGGCTTTAACGAGATATGGGTAGTCATTAGATTCGAGGTCCTGAGCCTTAATTTCTTCTCTGATTTTCTCCATTTCTTCCTAAGGCTCACCAAGAGTTGATTTACTAGAAGAGGGTAGTTTAGGATCCTGGGTTTGCCTTCCACTCCTCAAGGTCATGGAGTTTGTAGAGGTGTACTGATAGCAAAAATGCGTGATTTGATAAAATTAGGATTTTTAGTTGTTGCAACACACAAATTCGCAATCGCTTTTAAATTTATAAAACCTAGATAGTGGAGTATCTAGAGTCGTTCAAGGAGGCAAGTTTGCAAATTTAACATTCTTGCATGAAATTAGGAAATCAACTTTCTTTTTGTAATTTTGATTTTTGTTGTTTTTATAATTTTCAAAATAATCGGCTACCGGAATATGAGATGATGATTAAAGTACACCTATCAATTAACCCTAAGTGACAATAATGAAACCTTCTCCTCTAAGCTCACCCTAGGCAAGTGCACCTAGAGTAATCAGAAGGGGAGGGATGTGGTGCACTAAGCTACTTAAAAGCAAGAAAAACACACTAAAATTGAAAATGAATTTGGAAGGCAAAATGTGAACTTGTATTGCTTGGTGGTGAAGTACATGTAGAGGAATGCTTCATGCAAAACAACAAACTACTAGCTAATACAAAAGATATAATGGAAGATAGAAGAAGGGGAGATTTTCTGGTAGAAGATATGGATGATCCTTGCTCCAAGTGTGGTTGCCTAACACTTGAAAAGAATTCTCCTTCTCTTCCTTCTTCAATTGACCTTCCTTCAAGCTCTCCTCCAAGGTGGACATCAACCACCTTGTTGGCACCTTTTTTGCCTGGTCGTCCCCTCAATGTAGAGAACTCCTCCTCCTTGGCATGGCTAAGGGAGAAGGAGGTAGAGGAAGAAGGCACCAAGGGGGTGGGTAAGTTGCCCCCTTGATCTTCTTTTCTCCTTCCTCTTCCTTGGAGTGAATGGAAAGGCTATGGTGGAACCTAACTAATGAAAAGGAGATGATTTTAATGTGGTAATTAGGAGGGTACATATAGAAGTGGAGAGAAAGTGGTTGGCGTGGCCTTGAATGGAGGGTTAGGATGGTCTCTAGGTGGGTGGTTAAGGATCCAAGGGGGGAGATGTGTTGGCACCACATGGGGAAATGTGTAGGTGGTGAGGCACCCCATGGTGGACGTCCATGGTGGAACGATGCCTCCATTTTGGCGCCAAAAGTAGGTTTTCTAGAAGGGTAGGTTTTGGAGGGAAATTTGGATGGTGGAGATTGGGTTGAAGGGTATGTGTATGGTTAAGATAGAGGGGTTTTTGGAGGGAAATTGTGGGGTGGTTATAGGTGATTTTTGGTGCCAAAAAATGGTGTCCTTTAGTGGTGGTTGAGGCCCAAGGGGTGTCTATTGTTGGAGCCAGAAATAGGTTAGGAGTAGGGAAGCTAAGGTGGACTAGTTGGTGGAGCTTAGTAGGGTTGTGAGGTGGAGTTAAGTTGGGTGTGTTAGGGTTAGGTTTTTGGTGTCATGGAGGTGGTCTTAGCTAAGCTAAGCTAACTTAGCTAGCAGGGAGTAGTGTTGGAGGCAGAGGGAGCTAGGGTTTTGAGGGAGAGGAGTTGGAGGAAGTTGTCTTGAGCTACACTAGAGTTGGCGGCTGCTAAAGAGAGCTGCAAAGAGCTACCTTAGCTAGTTAGCTTGCTAGTTCTTTGCTAGCTGCTTAGCCAAGCTAAGATGAGCTGGCTTCTACTGATATTAGCTGAGGTGAGCCAGGTTTGGTCTTCCTAGAGAAGACCTAGCTAGCTAGAATAGCTAGCTTGGGTCAAGTATCTCAGCTCAACTAAGTTGACCTTAGTTGAGCCTCCATGAGTTAGACTTGAGCTAGCCTAAGCTAGTTGAGGTCATCTTCAGCTGACCAGGTCTAGCTAGTAGCTAGTCTTAGTTAGGTTGAGCTTTCAGTGAACTGTTCTGGACTGGAGGAGCTGGAATGGAGCTGGGATCAACTGACTTGAGCTAGTTTGAGCTGCCATCTAGCTAAGGTAAGCTGAATGAAGCTGAGGTGAACTAGCTAGAGCTACCATTCAGCTGAGATGAGCTGTATGGAGCTAAAGATAAGTTGATCCAGCTAGAATGAGTTGGGATCCAGCTGGGATGAGCTAGATCTAGCTAGGATTTAGCTGGATCTAGCTGGGATCCAGCTGAAATGAGCTTCTTCATCTTTTTCCTTCCTGAGTGCCAAGGTATGCATGATCTAACTTTCTATCTATCCCTGACACTCAAGTAAACACATCAAAAATACAACTAAAATGCAATGCATGCCTATCCTAAGTAAATGCCTAAATGCAGCCTGAAAACCCATTTGCGGAGTTAAAACCCTAAGAGCTAGATCGGTTTTAAGGCATAAGAATGATGATAAACTGGCATTTATCACGTACGGATTCAGGTCTCGGGTGGGTTAGGAAAGATTGGAGGAGCTTGATTAGCCAGATAACCAGGAGCAAAAGAAGAGGAAGGACCCTACTTAACCACCTGAGCATGTGCATGTGGGTCCCTCTGATTCCCATACCCATGGGCTCTATTGCCCTAATTTTGTACATTGCGGGGGTTGGGTACGGGTTGAGATGGTAGAGATCTAGGCTGTCGAGTGCTGTCAATAAGCCCAGATTTCAAGTTGTCCAATAATGTTTTCATTTGCTGCATAAGATGGAGCATGGAGCCTTGCATTTCCACCATCTCTCGGTTCAAATCAGCCTACCCTGTGGATTGTTAGGAATTCCAAGATGGCTGAGTAACCTGTCTCGGGGGCAACTGAGGTGCATAGTTGCTGAGTCATATCTGTTGGTGCTAGAGCACCACGATCATTTGTTTTGATGATAACAAAACACGTGTTATTTAACATTTGCACTTGGAGTCTTAGATTTCAGGTCAATTGCAAATGTAGACGTGTTTAGACGGAATTCGAACTCGCATCCAGGACGGATTGGAGGAGCTTGATGGAGAACAGAGGAGATTTGCGAGGAGTGCTAGATTGAAGATGGAAGGACAAGAAGAATAGGATAGAATTTTGTTTAATCCTTTCATGTACTTTTGTCTTTATTTGCTTGCTCTTTTTATTTCCTTAGAACATCATGTTAAAGAGCCTCAAAGTACCCTAACAGTAGTCCTAGGAACACCTGCACAACCTTAGGATACTTAGGTTTTCTATAGAACACTTAGAAAACCAATATAGGGTTCAAACAGAGTTTCCAGACGTCTAATTCCCAAATCAGACGTCTGATAAAGTATTTTAAGACATCTGACTGTTGTTTCAGACGTCTGATAACTATTACGCTGGACTTAGTGTTCTGTCTGATGAAATCAGACGTCCAGACCTTAGACCAGACGTCTTAGGAGACGTTTGATGTTTTTGCCAGACGTCCAATTAGTGGACCGTTGGCTCTCTTGACATACACTCAAGGATATGACCGTTAGAGCCTTATCAGACGTCCTTAAGCCATTCCAGACGTCTGATAATTGACCGTTTTGCCTCGACTGACCCGAAAATCTCTTCTCAGAGATTTTCTAGCCGTTGCAAATCCATTCCCACGAAAAAGTAGGTTTCCAGACGTCCAGACATAGTGCCAGACGTCCTATATGTCGTCTAATGGACTTGCACAAGAACCCTGTTTAGATCTGATTCAAGTCAGGAAGAGACCCGCCCAAAATCAGACGTCTGACCTTGAAATCAGACGTCTTAAAGTGATCTTCCAGACGTCTGATGATAGAATTAGACGTCTGATAAGCCTATCAGAACAATGATTGTTCCTGATTTCAGGCTGATTCACTTAGGCTTTGCACCCAACGGCTATGGAAGCTTTTCTAAGCCTTCCAAAGCCTTCCTAAGGCCTCTATAAATAGAGGGGAGCCTTTGCCACACAAATAGACACTAAGAGAAACTTATACACACCTAAGCAACATAGTTCCACTCTTTTGTGTCCAAGAAAACAAGCTCTTGCTCTCCAAGCTCAAGCTCTACATCTTGAGAGCATCAAGCTGTTGCGCACCCGCTCTCCCGTCGTTGTTCATGAGAGCGACGTTGCGCCGTCGCGTGGCTCACGCATCCGCGTCGTCGACGCACTCCTTGCAAAGGGGAGTTTCCTAATTCCTATAGAAGCTAGGTTTAAAATCACTTTGTTGGTTCTATAGGACTTGTTGTTTCTTTTATCTTTGTTATTTGGTTGGGTATTTGCTTTGCGAATTCCCGTCTCCTTCGCGAGACAAAATCCTTCTCGTGAAGAGAAGGGGTTGAGGTACGCTACCCTCGTTTAAGTAGCGTGGTTGTATTGAGGTTGAATCACCCTCATTTAAAGTGATTCGGTTTAGTGGATTTGATCAACTTGGTTGATCGGAAAATCCTAACTCGAGAGGGTTAGGTGGTGGTTTTCACCCGGTTTGGGTTTCCACCTAAAAATCTTTGTGCCTTTTGTGCGATTGTTATTTTGTGAGATTGTTTATATTTATTTCCGCATTTTATTACGTCACCCCCTCCTGGTAGGGCGAAACCTTCAGTAGCTGGGTCTGTTGCCCCTGATTTTTCCAGGAGAAGTTAGGGTGGTTCCTCCATCCCAGGTTATAGGTATTGGAATATGTGTTGAACCTAACATTCTCCTATATAGCATACACGTCCTTATAGGGTGAGGATGGCAAAAAAGAAGAATCAGGAAAACTGAGATCAAAGGCCCCAGTTTGAAACCCATAAGGTTCCAAGAATTGTTGGCTCATCGATTGAGCCAACTCAAGCTAGTTCACGAACTTTCGCCCTGTGGAAACTCGTGAAGAATGGAATCTCGAAGTCTGGGATTGAGTGGGTGTACAAGTGTTTCCAGAATTTTCAGACATCCACTCTTCCATTCTTTTCGCAACCAGGTCCACCTTATCAAGTTTAGTGCAAATCAATTTCAGTCAAATGAATGAGAGTTCTGAATCTCATTAGCATTTGACCTGGATTGTTGGGACTGGTTGAAAGTCTCCATAGAGGTGTGATTTATCGAATTCTTGCTCATTTCCTCAAACAAGTCATATGCACTATCTACATCCTTATTGAGGAAATTGCCTTCGCAGGAACATCCACATGATTACGGAGTTGATCCATCAGCCCGTGGTAAAATATCTGCATGAGTTGCCATTTCAGCACCCTGTGGTGTGGGCACTTCCACAATAGATCCTGGAATCACTCCTAGGCACCATGCAATGGTTCCCCTAGCCACTAGGCGAAAGTGGTAATCACCCGTTGCAAAGCATTGGTCTGTCCAATTGGGAAAATTTTCTTCAGGAAAGCTGATTTAAAATCAGTCCAAGTCTCTATTGGCCTTCCAATGGTCCGATACCAATGTATGGCCTTATCCCCAAGAGAGTGTGGGAAAAGCCTCACGATCATTTGCTCTTCGTCCACATTCCTAGCTTTTGTGATTTGAACCAAAGTGGTCAGATCTTCTAAGTACAGGAATGGGTCCTCAGAGCCAAGCCCATGGAAATGTTTAATCAGGCTTAAAACCTGGGGTTTGATTTCTACATCTCTAGCAGGAATCATGACGCTGGACGTTCCCCATCGTTTGAAAGATCATAGAAATCCTTCAAGGGTTGAGCACTCTAACCATTCATTCATTGGAACCATTGCTGCATCTGTTGCGGCTAGTCCAACTGCCTATGAATTAGCTCCTGCTGGTTTGAGGGTGGGGGAGGTGGTTGTTGGTCAGCCATGGTATCAATTTGGCTACCACCCAAGTTCTGCCTATGAGAATGGTCTAAAGGTCCTTCCAAACGAGGTTTCAATGACCTCCTTGCAAGCATACACCGGAAGGAAGTCAGAAGGATCGGGGAAAAAATATCGAGCCTTGCAGCACAAAAATACAAGTCTATCCTTAAGTTGGGTAGCCTAAGGACCTATGCTTCAAAAATAAACTTTGACCACACGACGAATTTGATGTTCTTACTCCCGAAGGTGGTAAAGTTGGGTCGGCGAAGCAGGGGAAGCGTGCCCCAAGGGCCACTAATTATGCCAAACCCTTGCTTACTTAAGTCGTTTGACAGTTAGGCCTCCCAACTTAGCACCTTTTGAAGCAAGTAGACATCACTAATTCGAAATACATTCAAGAGAATACCCTGAAACAGACTCAATGAATCCTAGGGCCAATGTCTACTCAATTTTAATTAAGGCCTAGGATAATAGTGCTTCTGGAATGTGATGGGCCCTCAATTGGGTTATGCCCTTAATGATCAATTTGTGAGTGTGTATGTGCACAACCAATGGTTTTTCAAGCAAGCTTTTTTTTTTTTTTGGTAAGGTGAATTTTAAGGTTTGAATCTTGCTTAGTAGCTTTTAGGATTCAGATATTAGGTGTATTCAACCAAGTTTTGTGAGGCAAACCAAGTTTAAAAGCACGAGTTTAAGTACTTTCCCTTAAAAATTAAGAGAATATGGAGTGCCTGATTTTGACCTAGATATTTGAATCCTATGTGGCAGCTACAAGATGAATCAGTTTTAAGTTAGGTGGTGTGGCCTAAGTAGCTTAAACAATTAGCCCTAATGCACCACCAATTAAGGCACACAGAAGTGATTAACCTAATCTAATTTGTACTCTTTTATATGTAGATCTATGCGTGTATCGGTTCCACAAGTCAGAATCCCAGTTGAGCAGATAAAATCAAAAGAGGTTATGTGCCTCAAATGTGGGTGTGTGTAGTATGTATATTATTTTGTCCCACAATTAGAAGAGATTTTTTGTTATTTTTTTTTATGTGGGGGCGAGATGAAAGGAGGTGGCAAGCAAGACAAAATTTCTATCGTAGAGTTTCTGCAAACACCTAAGTAGATTAGGTCACTTAGGTGGTGAAAAGTGAAACTAGTGGGGGGGAAATGTAGGAGCACTTACAAATCGCTTTACCTGCACTTTACTCTAGTCTATCACACTTGAATCTCCTTTTTAGGATATCTCTAAGACAGCAAATCAGAGAAAAGAGGGGTTAGACAATAAGTAAATGCCAAAAACATGGAAGAAGAAATCGAATTTCGTTGCCCCACCTGGCAGCGACGCCAAAATGGTGAGCATTAAATTCATGAGAAAAATTATGATTGTGGAGAACTCGTCGTCGTAGTCGCAAAATATTGCTACCAAATAAAAATTATCGAAGCTCAAGGTGAGCCCCAGGTCAAACACATGGAGGCGACATTTGATTATTTGAAATCCATGTTTCACTTTGTTTCTTTTTGGTATTTGTAGGGTTTTATTTTTTTTGGTATTTTATAAGTAATAATAGAATATTAAAATAATGAACTAACTAAGCTATTCTACTTTCGAAAATAAATAAAGAGAGAGGGTAGAGAGATGAAGGAGATATGATATATTAAGATTAAATTCTAGTTATTACAATTACACTAAGCAAGAATATGCTAAGAAAAATGAAAGAAATGGAGGTGAGAGGAAATCCCCAAAGGTACAGAGACGAGGGCGCTTGGCGTCGGCTTAGATGGAGGAGGTGAGGTGCTGGAAGTCGAGGATGAGGTGCAAGAAGAATCTGGGTAGAGGGTTGCTTAATCGGGCTATAAAAATGGGGATAAGGAGGTGGAGGTGATCTTCTACCTGAATGGGGGTGAGGGGATGATTCTATGGTCTCCTATGAAGGGGTTGAGGGTAAGGTTGAATATTTGATGGAGTAAGGGAGTATTACACTAATAGGACTTAAAGCTTGGGAATGAGCTCTTGGGAGCTTGGGAGGCTTCTTGGAGCTCTTGGGTAGGTGAAGAATAGCTAGCTAGAGATGAATGGCAAAGGGGGTGTGTGTAAGGCTTTATATAGGCATGGGAAGGGATAAGGGCCGTCCAAAATTTGTAAATTCCTACGCTAGACTGTGCTGGCACGTGCTAGAGGTTGCTGGATTGAGTTGGACCACTCTTTATGCGCGCAATCCGCACGTTGTTACGTTGGAGGCCACTGAACCACTCTGCTGAAGTGAGCTTTGCATTACTGGAGAGAGGAGGATCGTAGCTATCCATGCTGATCGTCCGATTCTTCATCCACGGCAGAGGGACCATTAATCACTCAAAAGGAGGTGCTCATTTCACGCACTTGGATCAAAATCAGACGACAGAGGATACGTTCAGATGGCTTAAGAATCGTGCCCCCGTTGTGCGTACGATGGCGCGTACGATATCGCATCAGATCATGCATGCATGCTTCGCGTGCATTTGGTGTGCCACGTAGCCTCTTTCTCGTCGACCGATCACTCATCAATGACTCAATTTCACTCACGCGCTCTTCAATGGATTAAATCCGCCTGCGGGGCTTTGAACATGCATCCAATGTGTGTGGGTGAGGGTGTTGAACAATACGTTGCGGCCATGTATGGTCGAGTGGACGTTCTAATGGCCACGAGCTCCAGACTGTTGGATCTCATTCCAACGGTCGAGATCTTCTTGTAGCTTTTCCCTTTAGAGATGAGCAGGCACAACTGAGGTGGATCTCAGCGGTTGGATTGAGATCCAATGGATGGGATCGCTCAGTGGGGGTGCTCTTGAGGTGAAGCAATGACTGTGGCCGGTGTTGGGCGGCTTGGATGGTGCCACGTGGCACCATTTGGGTCGTCCATCTTCTTTCCTTTGTTGGGACTGCTACAGATGATGGATCAAAATGATTTTCGTGCTGACGGACTATGATTGTCATTCCGAATCCATCCACATGGTCAGATTTTTCATCCAAAGCCAGTAAAGATGTTATATTGTCCCTTGGCCACACAAAATGTAAAGATTAATATACTAATTACACAAATCATCCTAAATGCAATAGGATGAATGTTATGCATTATTTACAATGCTACATGCAATGTTAAGCTTAGGAACTGACATAAGTAGGCATTTTATCATGAATAAATGTGTATTTATCAAAGACCCTGGTACACCACTCATTTTCTGCTATTTGTAGGATTCTCCATTTGATTAGGCCCTTCTAGATCTGGGTTCGTCCATCAACCTGACTCCTACTGTTGTATATGATTGATTTCGATTCGAGGAGTTAAAGCCTACCTCAGTAACCATTCAATTGGCTGACTGATCGGTGAAAACACATAAGGGGGTGGTTGAAAATGTCATCGTAAAAGTACGAGGATTCTACTTTCCAGTGGACTTTTTCGTATTAGATATGGAGGTTCCTCCTAATCTCTGTGATGCACTAATCATTTTGGGTCGCCCAATTTTGGCGACAGCCTGAGCAAACATAGATTGTGCATCCAGGTGTATGGAGATTATCCTAGGTAAGGAGAGACTTAGATTGGACATTTTCAAGGCATCCAAGAACTTTGATTGTGATCTAATCAAGGAGGATGATGAAGATGAGGATCCAACTTATTGTAGAAACAGTGGGCTTCTCTGTAGCGACCCAATGTCTTATTCATCTTCACTTTCAAGGTTTTTGGATAGTGATCCACACGGGATTGAGTCTAATGCACTATACATTTCATCATTCCCTGGATATGATTGTTTGGGGTGTCTCTCTGATCTTGACATCCCAAATCTTGGTGACTTTGATTGTTCAGATACATCATTTTCTGACCCAAGCCTAGTAATGTAGGATGGTTTGATTGCTCCAGATGGTTTTGGTCCACCTACAAGCCACACGAATGGGATCCTCAATCCACGTCTACCCTTGATGGCACTTCCATACCATAGTGTAGGGAGTATGAGTTTAGTTTTTACTACCTCAGTGCAGAAGGAAGACTTGGGAGACCCTATGAGACACTTGGGCACCGACCTCAGGTCACACTCATGCTCATTCGAACCCCATGGTCATAATGATGTAGGATCTGAACTCTACTCTCTCACTGATGCAGCCACGACTGACCTCCCTATAGGTTCAGACTCAGCTGATATGTTTGCATTTCATGACCATCAGATATACCATTTTGATTTTGATACCTTTCTGAACACTGATTTGCGAAAGGTAATTGATGAGGCACATGATCATAAATTAATTGGAAAATCTGGAGTGGAAGTACCTGAAAATCCCATGACAAGCTTAGATGATAAATACACAGACACAAATTTTCATGACATTCCATATATTCATGGGATTAGATTTGAATTGTTAAAGAATCTGATTGAGGCTGAGGAATCTGACTTGAGTCTTGACTTTGAGGAAAACTTGAAAGATCTTGAGGCATTTTTGGATTTGGGGTCAGATGAACATGTCACTTCTCCTTCCACATCTTCACTCTTGGATCCTGACACTAAGGATTTCACAGAAGCCACAAAACTAAAAATGAAAGAATTGGAGGCTTTATTGAATCTGGATTCCGATCTTACATTCCCTGGGGAAATAATTTTGAGGGATTATGAATTTTTGCCCATTTTATTTGCAAATTTGCATCATGAATTGGGATAGAATTTGGGCGATTCATATGAGATTTTTGATCAACCTAGGGATGAGATTGAGTATTCTGATTTTGATATCTAGCATGATTTGGGTGAATCTGGACCTGTTTAGATGGACCACTGGATTTTATTTGACACACTTGCTCCGCACTCATCCACAACCAGATCAACTCACAAAGTGGTTCCTTATACCATTTCATATTACACCACTCAGGTCGTTCCTTTCATTTCTCATCACTTTCAGGACGCGTATGATTTGTTTCCCACTCCTGACTCTTCATACACCTCATCTACCTTATTCATACACCACTCTTTAGGGTTGCTACTATCTACATTCCACTCTGGCACCCGCACTTATTTTTCTTTTTGTTGTAGCTCCTGGATACAAATAATTCCAAGCCCTGTTATTTTATTTTTGTCAACCTTGTGAGCTTGGTATTCATGGGCAGCTATTGGGAATTGAACTCAAAGTGTGTATCATTTTGATTGCCACACTCAGCACATCATTGACACATCCAGATTGAGTTTTCACTCAACTGGAGGCATTAAATTCAGCATTTATAAATACCATTTTCTTTTCTTTGATATATAGCATATTTGTCATATTTCATTAGTATTGGAATAAGTTGAACAAAAAGTTCAAGAGCTATTCTAGGTGATTTCTACCCTTTTCTACTGCTCATCTTTCATTACTTTTCATTCTGTTTATATTCATGCATGAGGACATGCAAGAATTTAACCATGGGGGCAGTACACATACACTGATAATTTTTAGCCAACACCTAAGATTTTCAGTAAAAAAATTATTGCATTCAAATTTTGCATAGTTTCTCGCAGTATGTCATGTGAATAAGTTTTCAAAAAGAAAAAAAAGAAACAAATATTCTTTAATATATATAGTTTATCTATACAAAAATATATATTAAAAAAAAATAGAAAAAAAGTGTGTTTTCAGTGTTGTTTTTGGAATTTAAGTTAGAAGGAATTGAGAATTCTCGGTTCTGAGGATTTACCAATGTTAGGAAATGCAGAACAAAATCTTTCCATGTAGACTCTTCAGGTCCTTATGGACTTAATTTCTCAAGTATTTACCTAAATCTGGATTTATTTTCCTGAGACTTTGAAAGGAGTTTGAAAAAGCTAGAAGTATTAAGTCAAGGGAGCAATGAGTGGATGACTTACCACTCCACCCTATGGTTTGGATAGTCTTGGAGTTCCAAGCATCTTCACTTGCACATTGCATTGACTCGTCTTTTGGGTGATTTTGTTGAGTCCTTAATGGTCAATAAGATTTAGTCTTAGACTTACAGATCTAAATGACCTTGTTGAGTTTTTAGCTCTTAGGATTGTTCCTATTTGTAGGGGAAAGCATTTAGAATGGATGACGGAGAGACACTCACCTAGAAAAATGAGTTGGAGAAAAAAAAATTAGTAGAAAAATTAGGAGAAAAATTTACATACAACAAAAAAAAAGGAAAAAAATATTCTACCAAATAAAATCATCTTACACATATGGATGCTATCCCTTTCCATTTCCAAATAAAAACACCTAGCTACAAATGGGTGTTTATCCTATAGAAAAAGAGAAAAACTACGGAGAAAAAAAATTAGGAATAAGAGATCAATGGGTCCAACCGGGGAGATATATACCTAGTGTGTTGACATCAAGGTAGAAAAGTGGTGAGGAGAAAGTCACCAAACCATAGTATGGCATAATCGAAGAAGGGATTGTCTAAGAAAGAGTATAGAAATATTCTAAGTTTTATTGAATACTAGGAATCAACTTGGTTACCCATCTGACGAGTCACATAATAATCACATAGAAGATACTATTTTCTCACATTCGATTCAAGCTTTTGGTGGGTCGACTTAACCAAAGAAAGTTGCTTTGGCGACCCAAGTCTAAAGGTTAATAGGACTTCTAATTTGATTTGGGAGGTTTGGATTTAATTCGATACTTGAGAGCTATTGAAGTCATTGTTGTTAAAGATTTGTCCGTAATTTCTTTCTGTTGGTGAAAATTCATATTGAGATTTTTTATTCAAACTCACTTTATTCCTTAACAACTTGTTTTGCAATAAAACTATATATATATATAAAGAAAGAAAAAAAAGTATGTTTTGTTTTCGAAAATAAATCCACGTATTTGATTTTCATATGTTAGTTTTGCTAAGGACTAACAAAATTTAGGTATGGGGATATAATTGCATAGCAATCATAGGACTTAATTAGCCTGAAGTATGTTAAAATCTAGTTTAATTTGTGAATAGTGCATTCATAAATTGCATATCATGCATTGCATTTCTTTATTTAGCTGAATATGTTATAATATCATTTTTCTATGCTAATTAGGGCGTATTCCCATTTGTAGGTCATTAGTAGATTAGAAGTTATCCTAGATGGAATAAAGCTAGATAGGAGCAAAAGTTGTAGCAAGTTGGAGGTGGTTTTTGTGAATAAAGAATAAAGACACCAGTTTGATAGAAGAAAGAAAGAAAGAACAAAGGATTATCTGCCTAGAATAGGAGTAGAGGAAAAGAATGAGATGATTTAGGATGACCCTATTATCAAAACCTTAGGACAGCCTATCCTAGTACCTATTCTTAAACTGGTTCAGAACCATGATATCTGAGCTCAAAATCAAAAACCCACGCCCATGCACATCCCACATAAAAATCCCACACACCTTCAAGTAACCTATCGTATTCCCCATGCATGCAAACTCACGCACAAACACAATGCATGCAACAAGACCTATTTGCCCTCTAACAACCTCTCATCCCTTCAGCCACATCCACCGACTATATATACCCATCCAAAATAATCCATACTTCACCTAAACTCAAATCCCATGCATGCACACAAAAACCCACCTACGTGTCCCTCCAAATCCCAATCCCTTGCACCATAACCCATCCATGTCCACCACTCCCAAATCCCAAACCAATATCCATTCCCATGGAACAAATGAAACAACCACACCAATACAATTCCTATGTCCACCACACCTAATATTTCCCACGTTAAAACAAATCCCACGACCTTTACCTCCAATCCCATGCCACCTACATAACTTTCCTTCCTCTCATCTTTACCGAAACCCATACGTTGAGTGTTCTTTCCTTCCTCTTATCTTTACCGAAACCCATACATTTCCCAACACTCAACGTAATCATATCTCCTCATAGTCCATGCATTTCCCACTACCATCATCAGACCCCATCCTATCCCCTATGCAACGTCCACCTACGTAGCCGCTCAAAAACCCAAATCCCACGCTCATGCACAACAACCTCACATTAAATCCTGTATCTCCTAACAACCGAACACCCAAAAATCCCAAACCTTCCCACCGAATCCCAAGCCTAAACATAACCTATCCACCGCTCCTCACCCTATAAATGCCCATGCACGGCCCCTGCCTTCCGGCTTCCTCCACTCTTCTTCCTCCATAGTTCCTTGCCTCCAAGCTCCATAGCCATTCACCTTCCACCTTGGTGGTCGGCCATCCGCTGCCTCCAACCACCTTCCAAGGCCACCAAGGGATCCTCCCCAGTGCCCTGTTTCTAGTATGTTATATTATAATCTTCTCATTCGCTTTCTTTACTACATTTATAGTAGATTTTTTAGTAGTTCTATTATTTGTTCTACTTGTTCTAGTAATTTTAGTTATTTCATTAATGGCAAATTGTTTTTCCAAGCTTTCATCTATGCATGATTTGTTATCTCCCTATTTGATGAATGAAAAATGATTATGTTTTCTTATTACATTCTCTAGTTCTAGTTGTTATTTTGCTTTCAAAATTCAAAATCACAAAAAATATATGAAAAAGAAAATTGAAAAAAAATGTATGGTTGCTCATGCTCGTATTAACGAACAAATCCTCAACCAAAACTCGATACTACGCATTTTTCATAGGAGCACTATTTTTATACTTGCTATATCTATTTGCACTATACTATGATTATGCATTTCGAAAGAGCGACGAGCGAATTTACTATTCAAGAAATCCACCATCATACCTAGATTTAGTTAGTTTTGCAAGCACGTAAATCAGAATCATTTTCGCATCATATTGCCTCTCACAGATCGATCGGGACTCACCTAGAGTTTCATTATAAATATTTTTATTAGGTTCTATTTCGCATCTACACTATGACTTTATCACATCAAAAATTGCGATTTCCGATGCTCTAACAAGGTGTTGCACTTATTAGGCTTTCTTCACCTATACTTTACTTTGGCCTACCGCCTTAGGCTTCTCCCTCTAGGCTCCTACTTGATGTTCTTACACACAAGAAGATGGGCAAAGGCAAAGTAAGGTTAGAAATGATAAATGCAACCGGATATGAAAGTAAGAAACTAAAGTCTGTTGTCTCCCCAGCAATGAATTCAAAATGATACATAAGAAATTTGAAAAGATAAAGTTTTGAAATGGTCGTTGTGGTTTGCAAAAATTCGCAATCAAATAAATGTAATCAGATGTGAGTTTGGGTTGAACACTTGGAGGCAAGACACCCTTAGTTTTCTCACTTAATTATTTCTCTTTGGTATTTTGTCACTTTTATAGTTTTTATGATTTTTTTGGATAAATACAATGGGGGTGAGAAGCAGGACAAATTGTTACAAGCACATAATAAAAAGGGGGGAGAGAAAGAGAGAGATAGAACTTGAATTATCAAATATCAATGTTGCACTATAAAATAAAGAAAATACATTAATAATAAAAAATAAAAGAAAAGGAGGTGAGAGAAATCTCCTAATATGGTTGCTCAGTGAGATGATGTACCTGGAAGTGGCTCAAAGATGGAGATGTGAAGATTGGACAATAGAGATAAGGGCTAGGAAGATGGTAGAGAGAGTAAGGCATAGGTTTGGCTTTTTGGTGGAGTATGGGGTGAGGAGAGAAGGTCCTAGCTATAGTAAATGGGGGTGAGAAGATGGAAGTGGTTTGCTACCTAGAATGGGGGTAAGAGGGCAACCTTAGGAGGCCCTATGAAAGTGATGAGAATGGAAGCATGGAGAGAGGGAGCAAATAGGGTTCTTTTTATTCTAATAGGGCTCTTAATAGCTTGAGAGGGTAGAAATGGGGCTTTGGAAGGGTTTCCTAGCTCTAATGGAGGTGAGGAGGGTGTAGGTAGAGATGGTTTGGTGATGTGGGGGGGGGGGGGGGGGGGGGGGGATGGGCTTAATATAGGTGAAGGGAAGAGGGTCATGGGCAGCCAAAAGTGCATTTCATGTGCCTACCATGCACAGAGAAGAGTTGGCATGCACAAAGCGCACGTGAGGAGCGCTACTGTGCCGAGGCGGGGCTGGCACCTAGCGAATGAGGGCGGGAGGCATGCCTAATGATGCATGGACAATGTTTGGGCGCATGGATCGCGTGCCTGAGTTGGAGCGGGGGCAGCTGGCCTAAGCTGCGTGTTGGGCCAGCATGGAGTGCCAGTAAGGCACTTAATTGACGTGTGGTTGGCACACTAGACACATGCCAAGCTGGAAATTGAGCTAATGTTGTTTCCTTTTGCTAAAATTTTATAGAGATGTCCAGGGAGGCTTGGATTTTCTTAAGGAGCAAGGGCTTTAAAAGTTGTTGGTTAAATTATGCCCAAGCCCTTGTAGGTTGATAAATTTGCATTCTACCCCTCATAAAATCTTTCTTCTCCTAAATCTTCTCTATGGCCTTCCATTCTCAAGCTCCACTCCCACATTTTATTCCTGCACTAATTAAGATCATTATAACATATAAAAATTATGTATAAATGTAATTATGAACCTAATTTGCTTAGGATGCATTATTTATAACTTAGCAATGCTGTGTAATTTTAGGAACTAATATAAAATAGGCATATTATTCTTAATAAGTATCGAATTATCAACTAGTTAGCCTTTGATCGACGACCTTAACACACCTTCACTTGAGCTCTGGCCGACATCCATGACATTGCTTGTCGCTAAATACACCAATCCTCTTCCACTACCACTGCCAACAATGAACCATATTCCTTATCCCATCCTTGTCATGGTACCAATTCCCCAATCCCATTCCACGCACATGTCTTACCTCCTTATTTAGGATATTTGCATCCCAACTCCCCCCATTCTCCATCTTTATTTCCTAGCTACACATCATCCATTCAAAGTTTTAGCACGTACCCTACCACCGCTACCAACTCTGGTGAGGCTCTATAAATAACTATTTGCCCCTCTTCAACAATGAATACTGATTTCATGACAACAATGGATTTTCAACTCTAACTTCGCTAGTTTAGCGTTGTTCCTTTTAAGCCCTACTTAGCATGAGCTCAACAAATACAACTTCCATAAATCCCCTCCTATTATCAACCATTCACCACCTTCTTGCCCTTAAACTTACCCACATCAATTATCTCATTTGGAAAACTCAGCTAATGCTTATCATAAATTCTCATGACTTCATCGGTCTCATTGATGGATCTAACAAATGTACTCCATCCAACAGGTCCTCATGTGATTCCTCGTTGTCTTCTATCACCACTTCTACGACTACCTCAGTGTGTGTAGCTTCGCTCATACGCGACTAGACATTGATGAGCTTACTCCTCTCCTCTCTCTCAGAAGAAGTTCTACCTACAAATGTCAGGTTCCAAACCTCTACTGATGTGTAGTGCACCATTGCCGCAACTTATAGCTCTCCATTTCACACATGCATCCTGCAAATACGCATGCAACTTCACAACTTGAAGAAGGGAGATGATCTTGCATTGACCTATCTTCAAAAGTCAAATATCTTATTCATTAACTAGCTGCTGCAAGTCAAAGCGTATCAGTCATAGAATTTACTGCCATCATCTTCAATAATCTTGAAAGTGACTTCAGGGGCATCATCATTGCCTTATCCTTTCAAGTACAACCTCTTTCATATGCAGAGTTTGCAAGAACTTTACAAGAACATGAAGTTTGTCTCCAATAGAACCAAATCATCAACTCTCTTCTTGCCAACACTACTCAATATGCATCCCACTCCTTTTCCTCTCGCAAGCGTGGTCGAGGTCGCAATAGCAACAACAACAATAATTTCCAATGTACTCCATTCCTTGTTTGTGGAGTACCTGGACATGACCCTTATCGATGCCCTTACCAGCATTACGACCATACTCAGAGAGCTCAAGCCAATGTTACTAATGTGGGACTCATCATAGCTCCTAATTCACTAAAATTAGCAAGTTTACCTAGTTAATTGATTACTAATATCATATAAACGTGGTTAATTAGTAAATAAGTTAATAATAAGCTAGGACCTTAATTATACCTTAATTTAGCTGAATTATTCTATAATAACCATTCCTCTATTTTTATTTAATAATGACTTAATATTATGAATTAAGCTATTTATAATTAATTTAACTAAGCATATACTTAGTTTAGACCTAAGTTAATAATCAGGCCTTAATATTAAGCATTAAATTATATATAGGACAAATAGGAACAAAAATGTAATTTTACCCCATAATATTATTTCTTAACATATATATAATCTACCATAAAAGGATTAAAAAAAAGAAATAAATTAATTTACATGTTAAATTAATGGTTTACATTTTAGTCCCTAGAAATCTTTACATTTAAGTTCTTTTCATTTCAATCAGGTCCTTTCCATATTACGAATAAGTCCCTGTGTACACTTTCTTCTCTTTTTCATCATCGACGGCCAACAACAGACGGTATTTCTCCTTTGATGGAGACTCATCGGACACCCATTCATCGATTTTGTGGCCATCAAGTTAAAACTCAACAAACTTAGTCAATCCATTGGTCCAAATTTATGGACTTAGAGCTTCGTCATGGTAATAAATAGCCCCTAGCCACCTCCGATGAATGAGATCAAGCCCCTGGCCTTTTTCCCATACTATGTTTGATAAGTAGACTTCAAAACTCCAACGTGTTTTCTCACCACCTTCTAAGGTGTTCACCAACGGTGGACGCCGTCTCTCCCATCCCTTCTTCCTCCTCGCTGCCCTGCCAATGACGAAGCCGTGATCACAACCTCTCTCTTCACTTTTGATTGGCGTCAATTGATGAGGGACTCATCATGGCTCCTAATTTACACAAATAAGCTAGTTTACCTACTTAATTAATTGGTAATATCATTAAAATAGGGTTAATCTATAAATAAGCCAATATTGTATAAGGACCTTAATTATATGCTAATATAGCTTAATTATTGTACAATAAGCATTCCTTTATATTTAATTAATAAATAAGACTTAAATCTAGGCATTTAGATATTTATAACAATGGTTAATTAAGCTTATATGTATTACATAACATAAGTTAATAATATTAACCCTAATATTAATCATTAAATTAAATAATGCATAAAGGGGCAACAAATTTAATTTCTACCCATAAATATATTATTTAACATATATATAATCTATAATAAAAAGTTGGAAAAGAATGAAATTAATTTACATATTTAAATTAAAAGTCTACATTTTTGTCCCTAGAATTCATTTCAATTAAGTCCTTTTTATTTCACCTAGGTCCTTTATTATTGACAAGTAGGTCCTCCGAGCATCTTTGTTTCTTCTTCTCTTTTAACAATCAATGATGACCGGTGGACTTCTTCTTTAATCACCGGAGATCGGACGACCATTCTTCTTTTCCGTGGATGGCAAGAAACATCCAAACAACCCGTGTCCATCCAACGTCATGGATATGGCGTTAATCGATTAATCTGACATGGACCACCTCATCGTCATCAGAGACGATGATCGTCATTCTAGTGAACCTAGACATATTCCAATCTTGATACATGCACCTTCTTCTCCAGTGTCTATAAATGCCTCCCACCACCTATGATTTCCACCGTCAATTCCTTATTCTACTTCCCCCAATTGAGCCGACAATAGGTTATTCTCTGCTCATTCTGGCAGCCTTTCACCTAGTTCTTGAGCTCACACCACAAACTTGAGCATCCTGGGGCTGGTCTTTGGGGTTTGTTTCCCAATTTGTGTTGTGATTGTTTAGGCCCGTGTTGTGGGGTGTTTAGGGGAGCATGTTCCTGTTCGTCGCGAAATGCGTAAAAGATTATTTCTATCATTATAGTGCGAATCACATCAAAACTATGCTAAAGAATAAAGCGAGAGAAAACTAAATGAAGAACGACACCGCTTGTGGAATGCATATGCAAAGTGTGGCAACACTTCAGATCCAGACCGCCGGAAGGAAGATCGGAGAGATGTTGCAAAGAGAGAAGTGTCTAGTGGAAGTTGCCTCTCAATTGGGGGCCCTAGGACTCTTTTTATAGCTTAAATGAGGAGCAAAGTAGGTATTTAGGCCCCCCAACTCGTGCAACAACTTAGGTGCGATCAGGTCCATCGATTGGGAGATCAATGGCTCTGATTGCACCTAGAAATAACCTCGAACACGCCTTATACACGTATAACGTACAAGATGCAACATGTGGTGGCTTCTGAGCCACTGGATCACGATCTGCACAGCACTGCTCCTGCTCCTCACACGCCTCCTCGATTTTGCGCTGAGTGGATTCGAACCTGCACGTGGTGGGGCGTCAGTTTGAGTGTCGGATCGGGCGTCATCCAGACCACCACATCTAATGTGCCTCCGCGTGCCATGCAGTTGCGTCCTTGCCGCTCAATTTGATCCAACGGCCCAATCACGCCTGTGCTAGACCGCCTCCTTGATTTCACGCTAAGCACGATTCAAACCCGCGTGGGCCGCTTGCATGCAAGCGTTGAGACCAAAGCACTACGTGCACCTTTGTGTCGTGGTTTGGTTTTCAAGCAATGCTACTCTCAGCCGTTGGATGAAGATCCAACTGTTGAGATGCTCTTCTCAGTTGATGAAGGTGTGCTGAGGAGCGACATGGCTTGATCATGGCCATTGGATGATGATCCAATGGCCCACAATGAAGTTTCATCGGTTGGGGTGAGGCGATGGATCGTTGGGATGGTGCCACGTGGCGCCATCCTAACTGTCCATCTTCCCATCTTTGTAGTTGATGCTACAGGGCTCCGATCGAGCCACTTTTTGTGTCGTTGGACTGCGACCATTGATCTAGATCCATCCGTATAGTCGGATTTGACATCTGAAGTTTGGATCTCTACTATCTTTCTCCTTGGCCTCTGATCTTCTACGAGTTGTATGTGATGCTACGAACGTCTGATCAAGACGATTCCGGAAGCGTTGGACTCTTGCCATCGTCCTGATCAGATGTGTTTGGTCTGATCTATCATCTGCGGCCCCAAATCATCTACAATTAATATTGTCTCTCTTTTAGAGCATAAAATTGTATTATTATCTATAAAGCTAACAGATTAACTATGATGCAAATTGTGATGCTGATGCATGCATTGTCTCTAAGTTAAGCTAAAATCTAGCTTAATTCAGGTAGATTAGGTCCTATGATTGCTGAACAATCAGTTACCATTCTTTAGTGACTAGGACTCTATTATTTTGTGTGGGATGATGCAAGTAACTAGCTTAACTTAGTTCTTGATTTGCTTGCTTTATCAAAAAGAAAAAAAAAAAACGATCGAGCTACTTGCTTAGAAGTTGCATACCTCTAGGTGCACACATTTTAGTGGTGATTGAGCAATGTGTTAGATCTACTTTAATTGCACTGCATACATTACCTGCATGAAGATTGCTAGAGTCAGGTATATTCTCTTATCTTTGCATCTAGTGCCTGATCACGCATTGTATTCTGGGCTAAATTCAAAGACCACCTGATTGTGATTGAATCTATCTAATTAAGTGGTTGCCTTCTAAGAAATTGGGACTGCTAATCAGATTGGGCCTTAAAAGAAAATTCAGACTTGATTTGAAAAAAGGACTTGAGTGCGATTCTATACAAAGCAAAATTGATTTTCATGGTGTGATGCACACCTTCCGCACTAAGCACGCACTTTAGGCACCTCACTACGTCTTGATCCCTTAAAGCTATAGGCACCGATCTCTTTATCGGTGCAAACCCTCCTACTTCACTTTGTGGTGGTGGTATTATCTTGTGACCAAGTGATTTGATACTTTAAGGAGGGGGACACTGTTTGGGCGTAAAATCGAGTTTAAGATAGTAAGTCGTAGTATAGTGCGAAAATACATCGAGACAAATAAATATAACGAGATGGTAAGTCCCGATTGAACTCAGGGAGGCAGAAAAACGTCATGATGTAAATATTGATTTAGAACTAACTAGAGCTAAAATAATCAAATATATATATATATTAAAAAAATTTGTTCAAATCAAATTTTTAATACTAGAACTAGAACTAAAAGAATTTACTAAAACTATTGGAAATGAAAATATCTATCTAGTTCTACTAGAATAAGGGCACCAAGGGTGGTCCTTGGTTGCCATTAGAGAGGTTGAGGAAAGTAGTAGCGGTGCACCAAGTTGGTCTTGATGGATGCCTCAGAGGAAGATGGAGCTTGGAGGGGTCTGGAGATGTCTGGAAGGAGAGATAGAGGAGATGCCTTTAGATGGGAGCTCTGGGGTCCTTTTTATAGAAAAGATGAGGGGCAAAGCTGGTATTTGGTCCTCCAACTCGTGCAACAACTTTGGATTGATCAAATCCGTCGATCGAAAGATCAATGACTCTGATTTCACCTCAAAATAGCCTTCATAGCTCCTTCAACACGTGCACTGCCTTTGATTGTGACACGTGGAGTGCTCTAGGTCCTCAAATCCTAATCGCACGGTTGTGACCGTGCACGCTCACCGACTTTGTCTTCTCATCGTACTCGCGCGCGCACAATTCATCTCAGCCATCCGAGGGCATGCCCACACTGCCTTTTGAATTACACATTCAACGGTACGTGGACACTTGCGTGCATCTACGCGTATGCCTCTCCGCCTCATTTGACGCCGATTGTGCACACACCTCTCATGCTGCACCACTTGATTGAGATTGCACGACTCAATTTTGCCCGTGTGCACCGCCTCTTTAATTTCACGCATCGCGTGCCACGACCCTGCATCGCTTGCTTTTGTGCGAGTGCCCTAACCACTATGCTACATCCATGAATGGTCGCGGTTACATTTTAGCGTGCTCGTCATTTCAGCCGTTGGATGAGGATCCAACGGCTGAGATGAATCCTCTTGATGAAGAAGCACTGTGACTAGTTGACGTGGTGCTCTTGTGGCCATTGGATGACGATCCAACGGCCAACAAGGTGCGTGGGACTCCTTTAGTGGATGGGGCGACGATGTTGGGTGGCTGTGATGGTGCCACATGGTCCATCGTTGCCATCCATCTTCTTTGCTTTGTAGATGGTGTTGTAGGACTCCGATCAAGTTGATTTCTATGCCGTTGGACTGCGATTGTTGATCTAGATTCATCTGTGTGATTGGATTTGGCATCTAAGGTTTGAATTTTTATCACCTTGCTTCTTGGCCTTTGCTCTTCTACAGACTTCATAAGGTGCTACGAAAGTCCGATCAAGACGATCTCGGAAGCGTTGGACTCCCATCATCGTTCTGAACAGATCCGTATGGTCGGATTCATCATCCGCGACCCTAAATTACCTGCAATTATTATTAACTCTCAATTAGGACATAATATAGCATTATTATTTACATAGTTAACAAATTGACTATGATGTAAAATAAGATGCTTGTACATGCATTATTCCTAAGTTTAGCTAGGATCTAACTTAATTCAGGTGGATTAGGACCTATGATTGCTGCGCAATCATACCCCTATGCCTAAATTTTGCTAGTCCATAGCAAATGCAAGACTAAATGCATTCTATCAAGAGTTTGACTAGAGATCTATTTCTTTTGATTTTAACCAAAAATTTAGAAATCCAGATAATTGTGAAAGTGTAGTGTTATAGCCTATGCAATGGATCCAAACGAAAAGTCAATCCACATCTAAAGTTTGTACTTGACCCTCAGTGAAAACTCTCTCGAGATAGGCAAACTTCTCTCGAGGATGTAAAATAATCTCCAATTTAGCCTCGACTTTTGGCTTAGATAGATGTCTAAGTCAAGTGGATTTGTATTTGGTGGCTCACACTCCTCTGGTGCTACATAGAGATTAATACTATAGAATCTAGATTTCCAGGCTATCAAATAAATCAACTTAAAGAAAAGCAAAAAAAACTCTGTTCTCTTAAGTTCCTTGTACTCACACATTCTCTTTTTTCTTCTCTTTTTCTTCATTTTTTTCTCTTTTTTGTTTTTTTTTTTTTTGACCTCACATCTCACAAGATTTGTAAATATATTTGGTGATCTCCCATGGCATTACACTTCAATTAAGTTCTGTTAACCCTATAACTAAGTTAGAAATCCCCAACCAATATTTGGGCGATTAGAAATACAAGAAAAGTAGGTCAAAGATGTATTTGGTGGATCGTAAGATTAGTAGGTATTATTGCCTCAATGTGCTTGTCATAAAATGCAACTCAACACTTTTTTTTGTTTTATTTTGTTACTTTTTCTTCTTTGTTATTTTTCTTCTTTTCTTTTCTCCCATATATATCTGCCAACACAACGCAATGCAACATGATATAAGCACTTTTATTCACGAGGCATTATTCAGGATTGGTGATGTTCAAGAGGATATTAGGTGGCTTATTTGGTGGAAATGCCTATTCTCGACACCGGGAAAGGAATGGATGAGACAGCGTATTTCTGACCTTGACATTAACACCCTCCTTCAGCCGAGAATTCCATAAAGGACAGTTGTAACCATCCACCTTAGTCCTAGCTTTATTAAAACCTGCTCTCTGTGTATTTACTTTATTTGGTGGCTTTCACAAAGATTCACACAAAAAGTTTGTATATAGGAAACAAGAGCGAAAATTAGACCAAACTCCAAGTATCATTATCCAATTATCTATAAATTAAGATTCCTTGCACTAGTCTTAGAGCACCAGTAGACTCTTTACTCTCACCTCACAATTGTTTGGTAGATCTACTAGAAGATGGTTTGCCTGACTTCCTAATTACTGTCCAAAGGCTCAGGGAAAGAAGCAATGCTTCTTCTAAACAAACTAAAGATGTTTATCAATTTTCACAGTGGTTCCATTGCAAATTCTACATGCAAGTGTGAAATTGTAGTAGATTCTAAGTTCAGAAATCAACTAAAGAATAAATCCCTAATAAAGCCTCTTAATAAAAATTTATTTCCTATGGTGTTAGTAGAAAACTTTTCCATTTATATGTACTACCCCCCATGCCTAAATTCTTGCATGTCCTCATGCATGAATAAGAGAAAAAATAAAGGCAGGACGTAAGTGGATAGAAATTACCTGAAATTGCTCCTGATTCATCATTCATCATATTCCAACACTACAATATGATCACAACATGTAGACTAATATGCCAAAATGAAATATACTATGTATGAAGGCAGATAAATGCTGAGTCTAAATGCTATGCATAAATGCTGTGCCTAAATGCTATACCTAAATGTTGAGTTTAAATGCTATGACTAAATGCTAAGTTTAACATCTCTAGTTGGGCAAAACTCCATCAGATGGATCAATGATTGCAGGAGAGCGAGTCAAGATCAAAAGTAAGATGTGCTCCAAGAATCAGTGGTCCACACATGCGGACCAGATGATAGTGCAACCCTATTCCGAAGAGTCTCTCAATAGTAAAGTGTGTAATAGGAACAAAGAATGGAGGAAGGTAGTGGAATGATATGAAAGTTGAAATGCCAATCAACGTCAGAGTCTGGATCATATAGGTCTTCATAATGGTGATTAACATCGAAAATCAAGTTCTCCCCAGACCCTAGGTAGTATGAAGGTATATGTGCAATTGGAAGTTCACTAAAATCCTCGTCAGAAATCATCTCATCCTCGTCAGTACCAATCTCAGATTCCTCGGAATCTGTCTGCCTTTGAGTCGAGCCATCCATTAGATTAACTAGGATTATGAGCAAATCCCCAATTCATTATACTTAGTACACTACAAAAAAATAGCCTTTAGCAACATTTAATATTTACAACTATAGGTCTTCTATTTTGGCCTAATATGTGATTAGCGACATTTAAAATAATTGCCGCTCAATTGTCTTTTTCGTTGGCGTCACTAAAAGGTTAGCGGCACTTGTATAATTGTCGCTAAATCATCGATATTAGCAACACTTTAATTGCCACAATTACCGTCGCTAATGATCTTCTTTAGTGACAATTTATTCGCCACTATTTCGCCACTATTGAATTATAACATTATTGATTTACTTTAGTGTCACTTTATTTTTCCATTTAATTGCCATTGATGATATTATTTAGTAGCAATTTTTTGTCTCTAAATCACTACTATTAATTTATTTTAATGACGCTTTCTTATGCCACTAAATTGTTACTGTTGATTTACTCTAATGATAGTTTTGTCACATAATTAATACTACTGATTCACTTGAATAATGCTTTGTTATACCACTTCATTATATTCTTTACTAAGAAATAAATTTTTTTAGTAAGCCCAAAACATAAGGGCCCAAGTAACCCCAAATTTATTGATCCTTAAATAATAAAGTACAATGAGTCATTTTTATTGACTTCCCAAATCATCAAAGTACATATTCCCCTCTTAAGGGTAATACAAGAGAAAAGAAAAAAAAAATACAAGAAAAAAATAAATAAAATGAAGATCAACTCCAGTCTAACTAAAATTTAAAGCACTTCATCAACATTCATCCCAATTGAAATCATCTACAACTTTAACCTTTTTCAAAATATCAGCAGTAGTAGCACCAACATCCATTGTCCAATCCAGCAGCAGCAACTCAACTCCTGACAGTAATGAATATCTGTTGAAATTTTTAGCAACTCTGATCCACCATAGTAGCTGCAACATTTAGCTACAAATGAGAAAATAGCCCATGATTAGTTCAGAATAAGTTATTGCAGAGTATGCTTCACTAAATCAAATTAAATATACAACCTGCTGGGAAAATTTTTTTTTTTTTTGCGGAAGGACAAGAAAATAAATGATATACCTTATCCTTTATCAGGTCGGTAGATTTAAATAGTCCAGCATTCTCCAAGCTACCAGAACTCTTTCCTGCAGATAGTTAATTGTAAAACCTAACCACAATCACGATGCATTTTCTCATGAAACTTATCAAAATTAAAATGAATGCCATGTTGGCTCACCAAAACCAGTGCTCCAAGTTCATGACAAGCTATTGTAGGAAAGCATCCAAACAGAGAGAACCCAATAAAAAATAGCAAATTACAAAAAAGGTTGAATTTGAATTAGTTCTTGAATTTTAAACCACATGAATGTCATCCCTGATCTTTCCAATTGTATTAATGTAGTCCCTGTGTCAGATTGGAGAATGACTATATATTTGAGAGGGGGCATTTTTGCTTCATTTTTTAGGAGGCTACCAAATGTGCTCAGCATAGCAACTAAACCAAACAATCAAGGAAAATCATAAGAGAAAGCTTAACAGCCATCTAAATGGATAAATCAAATGTGAGATGGCCTCATACACAAAAGTTAAAATTGTATATCTAAAACTTAAATTAAATGCACTGTCTGAAACTTCACAACATTCTAATTAAGATATAGATCCACCCTTAAGATTTTTTTGGAAAGATCAGAAGTGGTTCATGGGTAAAATAAGTGGCTGCATAACTGCTATAGTCATCCTATCTTTTTAACTCCATAGACCTAAAATCTGAAATGTACTTCATATGACTGGGAAGGCATTAAAATATGTTGTAGCTGCCAGTATTGGTGGAAGCTTCTTGGTCCACTATTTGTTCATACTACTCTCCAAATAGGTATCGCCACTGGTACACCTACATGTGTAATCTGTTGAAAGTAATAGTGCCTAGTTCTCTATGGACAACTTGAATGTCTAATGTGATAAGTTCCTACTTTTGGCAATACATAGATCTAAAGGCTGCAGAATGTGCAAAAGGATGGCAACTATGGTTGTAAGTATCTATGTCTAAGGTGCTTTTCCTCCGTCTTCGATAGGCCTGTCAATTTTTATTTATAGGAACTTGTGACCACTTTTTTTAAAATGTAGGAACTAGGATCATGTTTCAAGATTTAGCAGCTACATTAAAATCGGACAATATTTTAGCAAGGTTTTTTGTTTTCTTATTCTTTATTTAAGGGATAAAACAAATGAGTAAGGAACCATGGACTCAAATCTACTCATAACTAATAGTATATTGTACATGGATACCCAAGGTGAAGTGGAAAGAAGGGCAAAACTAGTGTGAATGGATAAACCGGCACTCCCTCTAATTTCAGAAAGGGTAAAAATTATGCATTCCTTGTAAATTTCAAAGTACATAGAAGAACGATTTCACAAATGAAATTCAAAACAAACATGGTCTTATCTTGACTTTAATAAAGAAATCAAATTAATTGCAACCAAATGGTTTCCTTACCTTTTTATACATCTGGGCACATCTCTAAAGTTGGGTACTTTCTCCATTTATGGTGCTTTTAACTGAAGTTCTTTAGTATCTTCCCTGATAATGAAATAAAAGCTACTTCCTAACTTCAAACGTTATAGAGAGGACCTCTCACCTATCAAGCAAAAGCAAGATAATTCATACACCAAGCTTTCAAGACTACCTATTGCCACATAACTTGAGATTTGCCAAACAAAAAATACTCAAGTAGAAGCCCTCTATTGTAGTAGAGCATTATGACAGCAAGAATCCAGACTTGTCAAGCCAAAACCATGTGTAAAGAAATATAGGTGCTATGCGAAAATAATAGAGAATCACCAATGATCTTCATCACAAACTATAGAGCAAAATAGATCATCTTGTATGAAGGCATCATGGTCTTGAAAGGCCAAATAATATAAGAAAGATTAACCAACTAATACTCATACCTACACTACAACAGTTACCTTAAGATCTCTTGAAAAAACATGAATAAATTGATAATACAACTGACTGTTCTAATTTTTGTTCATAAGTATTATCAACTTCACTTCTAATTTTGTTCTTTTCATCATTAATTGAACTAGAGCCATGGAATAATTGAAATTTATCAAGCATGAAGATTTATACCTTGCCATATGTTTAAAGCATGATGTCTGGGAGTTTAAGAAATGTTGAACAAAATTTCAATGGACAAACAAGTGAAGAAGGATCGGTTTGGATTTCAATTGCAGAAATACAAATCAAAGTATCAGTCAATCAACTCATAACAATCATTGTTCCCAAGGATTCTTTACTCTCTCCATGTGCTTTTTCTCCAACTCTAAACCCACACCAGCCACGATATGCACATAAACACATAGCCTTACACAATATAAGAAATGACCATCATGTTCCAGTGTTAAAATATGGAAAATATTAGAAAATTACAGTATTTCAACATAAAATTACAGTATTGGTAACTAGGACTAATATACCATCATGTTCGCTCGAAATTGGGTTTAGAATCGTTGCGTTGCAGTATAGTCGAAATTTCGTAAAAAATAGATAAAATTTATACTCGAAAAGACCGAGGTCGTTCGCTGGAAGCAAATAGGAATTCAATTCTCAAGATTGCAATTTTAAACAATAGAGATAAGAAATTATAATCAGGAATTGACTCAGAATAATGTAACAATGATATCAAGTGTCAAATTGCAAAAAGAATGGAGTAAAATGGTGATTTGAATCACTAATTACTCCTAACAATAATATCAAATGGAACTCAATAGCTATGTAGAAATCAACTCAAATCAGATGTCTAATTTAATGATCAAACGTCTTAAACGTCTGGATGAACAGTAGTCTCTCTTCTGACTTGCTTCCTCTTATCTTTCTCTGTGCTTGTCTCTCTTCTTCTTCTTCTACACAGACTCTGCTTTCTTCTTCAACTACTTCTTCACAGACCCTTTTGCTTCTCTTCTTCACGTAGAGGGGGAAAGGGTCTTTAGATTTGGCTAAGTGTCAGCCACTTCTCCAGAGAGCAAAAAACCCCCTAACCCCCGCACGCTCTCCCAGAGCTTGCAATAGTACCGGGTATACGGGTAATCGAACCTAGAGCGTATCCGAGTCCAGGCTCACCAACAATGGGTGGTGAGCGAGGAGTGAGGCGTGGGCAGGTCAGGTGATAGGTGTGAGGAGGGACCTTACCCCTTGTGTCTGAGGAAATAAGCCCCAGGCACAAATTCAATTATGCAGCCTCGGCACTTCCAAATCTCACTATGTGGGACTATCCATCCCCCGTTCCTCGCGCACACAATCGCAGTGAAGATGACTCGAATTGGGTCACGGCTATGCTGCTTCCTTCCAATTGAGAACCTGGGAACCTACAGCTGCTGAATCCACACCGTCTGAGCGTGTCTCCTAGAGCAGCAGGTGAAGAACAAGCTTTGAAGCTTGCTTCGGAGCTGTGCGTCAATGGCGGAGGGGGGCTGGTACATGAAATCAATAGCAAAGCCTTTCGACCACGTTAAAAAGCTCAGGAACAATCGCCAAAGCATGGCGAGTTCAATGGTGGCGGTGGCATGGCATGAGTGTGTGTGAAGAGGCCTGTTGAAGTCGCGGAGGGTGGCCGAAGAAGTGTGAGTTCGGCAGAGGGTTTGGAGGAGCAATCGGCCTAACGAAGTTAGGGCTTTTGCTCCTGAGGTCGAGGTTGAGGTGCGGAGTGTGGAAGCGGCGGCAAAGGTGATCTGTGGTGGCCACTAGCGCTCATCGGAGGTATGCCGGCGAGATGGAAGACGGAATCGCAGAGGACGTCGGCGGGGTCGAAATGATATGTTGGAGATGTTGACGTGATGAGGAGAAGCTGAGGAGTTGATTGAGAAGGGTAGCGGACGACGGGGAGCAGAGATGGCGCCAGTTGTGGTATGGCCGGCGCTAGAGAAGGAAGGAGCTCCGGTAGGGGTTGGACGACGAGGAAGATAGAGGCGTCGACTGGTACTACACGACGCAGAGGAGAGAGGGAAGTATAAATCCATCACCGGTATTGCGAATAGATGTGGAATGGAGACGGAGGTCAGCAAACATCTAGGAGCACTTTGGTTGGAGGAGAGAAGAATTGAGGGTTATTCCAGCCGAATTCGAGCGTGGGAAGTCCATTGTGCCTCGGGGGTTCTTTTATAGGTCATCAAAAGGTGAACGGAGCTTGAGAATCAAGCTCTCAAGCTTGGAAAGCTTCATTGGAGATAGAAACCCAAATTTCAATTGATTCATAAGGCACTTTGGGCAGGACTTGGAGCCCAAGATGTGGCTCAAATGGGAGGCAACTTCGTCAAGAATCTAAGTATCTATTTTGGAACTGATTGATTGAGAATCGAGGGTGAAATTCTTGCTCGATCTCAATGGTGAAGCTTAGGGTTTCCTTTAATGGCACTAGGGACCTTTTTGAAAAGACAATGAAGAAGTTGGGGGGCTTTTTGTAAGAAGCTAAAAACTGAGGTGCTATTGGAGATAAAGAAAGTCAAACTTGGACTAAAGTGCAAAATAGGTTGAAACAATCTCAGATTGGGTCCAAATTTTGATACAAATCTAATTTGGACCTAAGGAATCCAATGGTGAAGTTGGATTTTGGTTTTGTCCTCATTTGCCTGAGTAATTTATGCAAAAATCCAAATTAGGGTAAATATCAGTCTAAGACACTATTTTGGGTGAAAATGGGTTCTAATAGTCAAATTGAAGGTACCAAATCCTAGAGAATATTTTTTATGAATTTTAGAGGATTTAGGTGAATTTTATCTTAACCAGAACCTCAGTTAATTAAGCGGATCTGTTTTTAGGGTTTCAGAAGTCATTTAATTCTTAAAACACGTGCAAATCCTTTTCTGTCTGTTCTAACCCACTTATTAGCCTTTTAGGATCATTTAACCCTTAATTAACCTCTGAGAAAACCTATGGTTATTCTGCATTCATGATATGATGATAAAATTACAGTTTTAACCCTAGTTTCCTATTTCTCTCAGAATGATTATGCAGTGACCTAGGGTTCTCTAGCGGTTATGTAGGACCATTTAATGACTTAATCAGATCAAATTGAGCTTATGATGGTATTCCCATCATACTCGTATGCCTAGCTTTTGCTAGTCCCTTAACAAAATCTCAAGGAATTTAACTCAAATTCTAGACCACACGCCTTTTTATGATCAGATGTGTTCTTTCTTTTGTAGATTAGGTCAGAATGCTAATAATAGGCTTAGAGGTACTCATGTACCAACCAAGATCCGGACCTAACCAGCTTTAGCCTCAATCCGTCGCGAAGGTTTCTAAGGCCCACAGGAACTAACCTAAGGTTCATTGAGCTCCGCGGTTAAAGCACCCGTGCTTAAGACATGTTTTAGCCCAAGTTTAGTTTGCAGTGCATTTTTGTAAGAGAAGAATTTTTTCTTTGTTTTTGGAGAGTTTCCTCTCTTTTCTTTTTATTTCTAGCTTCGGATTAGCTTTACAACACGGTCTGTATCGAATTCTTACTTCCCACCATCAATCCTCGTAAGGTCCCTAGCAATCGATGCTTCGAGATAGCACCGCCCATTGCAACCCCCAGAACCCTGGCTTTCGAAATTTTGGGATAGTCCCACCCATAGCATTCTGTAGCTAAATCCAAACCTTGGCAATCGGCATTTAATGATATTGCCGCCCATGTCATCTAAACCAACACAAGGTATTACATGCCCCCGGTAGGATGTTTAGATATCCTAGGAGACAAGCATCGAGGAGACGGTATGTTATTGCACATTTTCGAGGGGAATTTCCCACCTCTCCGCGCCGGGAATATGTCCAAATCAACTTGTGCTGATCAGCCGCTCCTAATCTCGATAACTTTTTTTTTTTGAGATTGAAAGGAATGCTATCGAAAATGATAGCAAACCCTAATCTAGGTAACTTTTGCAAAACAGATTTAACGTATTTGCGTGATTTTGATAATTAAGCGTACTGAACCAGACTATGTCTGGATTGGGGTGCTTAGGTTACCGAGTCAAGCAAACCAGAAGTTAGTTAACGAGGCCGAATAATCCCTAAGCCTTAGACCTAATACTTAAAATTCACATTTTCCCCAACCTCTTGAGAACTATCTAGATCTTAACGTATACCTGAATTTTTAAGCCTAGACACAAGCCCAAGAGGCGTAAGATCAACGTTCATACTAATCTCTTTTTGTCTCCTAACACTTTTTGTCTTTCATTTTCTTTCTTTTTGATTTGGTCTATGGTTACACGACGAGATCATGGTTTAAAAAGACATTCATTCCAGTATAGTTGATATCGTCGTATAAACAAATAACAATTTTATTACTCGAAAGTCAAAATATTCGAGGTTGAACTAAGGGAGCAAATTGGTATTTTAGAAACTAAAATCACAACTCTCAAAATATGATATTTAACAATAACATAAATGAGAGTCCATGTATAAGAGAACTAAAAAGAGTAGAAATGGAAGAGGAAATTGAATATTCTCTTGATGGCTTTTTCTTTTCTTCTCTTTCTTCCTTTTCCTTCTCTTCTTGGCCGCACCTTTTCCTTCTTTCTTTCTCTGACTTTCCTTGTGAATCAGACATCTGATTTTGTGAATCAGACGCCTTATCTTGCGATTGCTACAGTGCTCACTCTTTTTTCTTCTCTTCTGTCATCCTTATTCTCCCTCCTTTCCTTCTGTCTTCTTCTGCGGCTCCTTCTGTTCTTGATTGTCTTCCCTTGTCTTCTTCTGTTCTTCTCTGCTGTGCCTCCTCCATATTCCTTGGCCTCTGCAGTCTTCTTTTTCTTCACTTGGCTTTCCTCCTTCCTGTCTTCTTCCTCTACTATTTCCTCCTTGGCTTCTTCTTCAGCAGTTGCCTCCTCCTCCTTCTTCTTTGGCCTCTGCAGTCTTCTTCTTCCTTTTCTACACTTGGCTTTCCTCCTTCATGTCTTCTTCCTCTGTTGTTTCCTCCTTGGCTTCTTCTTCTTCAGCAGCTGCCTCCTCCTTCCCTATACAACACCACGTAGCAAAACCTACCCCCTACCCTCCCCGCATCTCTCTCTATTTCACTCTCAGAGCTAGAATCGGGTAAACGAGTCAGGTTACGCGCGCTCGGGTCCAGGCGCACCGGCGTAGGTGGTGTGCGAGGAGTGCAAGGTAAACGGGTTAGCCAGGTCCACGTAGGGGTGACCGCAGACGAGGCGGGGGCGTGGGCAAGGGACCTCACGCCGTGTCGTTTGGAGGCGAAGAGCTAACAGAAATTCAATATAAACCACTCACTGCGCTCTTGAGTTCACGAGGTGGGACTAAAAGTCCCACCTACTTCGCGCAGACCCGCAAGAGACTTTCGCCCAATTGTTGTAGCTAGGCTCTCCTTTGAGGTCAATTGCCTACTGAACGCGTGCGCGAGTCCAACCCGCACCTCCCAAACCTGGAGACCTAGAGTGAAGCGCATGGGTTGAAGCTTGCGAGCTCCTTCGAGCCGATGCTAATGGCGGCGGAGGCTCAGACCTGCAGTCACTCAATACGGCCTTGCGGCCCCATTAAACCACATGGGGAGTTTAGAAATCAGATTTACCTTAGCTCGATCAACATGGATGCCTTTTTCAAAGATGAGATGTCCTAGGACAATTCCCTCAGGTACCATGAGGTAGCTCTTTTCCCAGGAAAGAAACAAGTTCATGTCAATGCACCGCCTGAGGATTTGGATCAAGTGCAGGAGGCAATTATCAAATGATTCTGTAAATACCAAAAAGTCATCCATGAAGACTTCAAGGTATTCACTCACCATATTTGAGAATATGGCAAGCATGCATCGCTGAAAAGTAGCGGGTGCATTGAAGAGACCGAACGGCATCCTTCGGAATGCTTATGTCCCAAAGGGGTAGGTGAAGGCGATCTTCTCTTGGTCCTCAGGATGGATTATAACCTAGTTATAACCGGAGTACCCGTCCAAAAAGCAGAAGAATCGATTTCCCGCTAGTTTCTTGAGGATCTGATAAAAGAACAGTAATGGGAAATGATCATTCTTCATAAAGGAATTTAGTCTTCTGTAATCAATATAGACTCTCCATGAGTTCGCTATACGGGTCAGTTTGGTTTCTCCAGTTTCAGTCATGATGACGGTGAGCCCTGCCTTCTTAGGCATAACTTAAATTGGACTCTGTTGTTCGCTCGAAATCAGGTTTTAAATCGTTACGTTGCAGTATAGTTGAAATCTCGTGAAGAACAGATAAAATTTATACTTGAAAAAGTTTAAGGTCGTTCGCTAGGAGGAAGTAGGAATTCAATTCTCAAAATTGCAATTGAAAACTATAGAGATAAGAAATTATAATCAAAAATTGATTTAGAATAATATGCCAATAAGATCAATGTGTCAGACTGCAAAAAGAATGGAGTAAAATGGTAATTTGAATCACCAATTACTCCCTACAATAGTATCAAATGAAACTCAATAGTTATGAATGAAATATACTCAAGTCAACCGTGCGAATATTCAATTAGACGTCTTAAACATCTAATGAACAATGCTTTTCTTTGATTTCTTCTTTTCTTCTTGCTTTCCTTCTTTCTTCATCTTTCTCTACTCTTCTGTTGTGGCTCTTCTTCTCTTCCACTCCTTTTGCTGCTCTCTTCCTTCTCTCTCTCTCTGCTCTTCTTACTCTTCTTCACACAAAGGGGGAAGGATCTTCAGATTTTGGCTAAGTGCTAGCCAACTTCCCAGAGAGCAAAACCCTCCCCTCTACCCCGCGCAGACTCTCCTCTCTCTCTCCTTGGGTCATGCTCTCCCAGAGCCTCCAACAGTACCGGGTTATCGGATTTCGAACCTAGAGCACACCTGGGTCCACGGTCGTGGGTGTGGGTTGCAGCCGAGGAGTATACAGGCTTAGGCAGGTAGTCGGATCTACACCAGGTCCGCGGGGAGCATGTCACAGACGAGGCACGTGAGGGGTGTGAAGGACCTCACCCCTTGTGTCTAAGGCGATAAGCTCCATGCACAAATTCAATTTATGTAGGCGTAGTGTCGCGTTCGCTTTCGAGATGGGACTAAAGTTCCACCTTCTTCGCGCACCTGATGTCGTAGTGATGATGGCTGAAATTCGTACCACTGCGAAGGACAATGCCTCCAACCAATGCCCTGAGATCCTGCCTGGGAGTATTCCACGCGGTCAGGGATAGCTACCTGGGTCTGCAGGTGAGGAACGAACCTTGAAGCTTGCTTCGAAGGAGGTGCGATAATGGCACTGGGGGTTGGTACCTGAAATCACTAAGAAGACCTTTCGGCCATGTCAAAATGTTCAGGAACGATCGTCGGAGCATGGCGAACTTGCTGAGGGGGTCAGCGTGGCATGGGCGTTGGTGATGAGGTCTGACAAAGGCGAACTGTGCTTGTGAAGGTGATGATGTTCAGGGGTAAATTTGGAGAAGTAATCCCCTCAATTTCTTGAGGGGTTTTACTCGCGTGGATACGGCGGAGGTGTGGGAGGTGGTAGGAGCTCATTTGGTGGTGTGTGGTGGCTGCTAGGGCTCGCTGGAGGTCAACCAGAGAGGTGGAAGACGGAGTCGCGGAGGGTGTTGGCGAGGTCAAAGCAGTGTATTGGATGTGCTGGCGTGATGAGAAGTTAAGTAGTCGGTTGAGAGCGGTAACGGACTAAGGGAAAGGAGATGGCGCCGGTTGTGGTATGGCCGACACTGGAGGAGGTTGCTTCGGTGGATAGGAAACGACGACGAAGACAGCGAAGGGGGCATCGGCTGGTACGGGTTGATGTGGAAGACAGGGGAGATAACTCTGCCGTCGGTATTGCGAACGGAGGAAGAACAGAGGCAAAGAGGGTCGCCGAACATCGAGGAGCGATTCGGCCAAGAAAGAGGAGAGAAATTTGAGGTGTTCAAGGTCAAAGTCAAGCGTGGGGAGAACGGTTTGATCTAGAGGTCTTTTTATAGGCCTTTAGAGGGAGTTTTGAGCTTGGGAAGCATGCTTCCCAAGGTTGGAAAGCTTCGTCGAAGATGGGATTTTTTTGATACCTGAATCTCTCATGCATTCGCATGAAAGATTGGGAAGGTTTTGTGACGTGGGAATTGGTTCAAAAAAAAGGGAATTCCTTAACTTCCCTTTCAAATTTGAAAGGGATTCGTCAAAGGAATCAAGGAGATCTTGCCAATTTTAGGCAGCCAAAGTTTGTAGGAATATGATTAATGGTAGCAAGGACCTATTCATGAAAACGATGACAAAGTTAGGGGCCTTTTTATAAATATTTTGAAAGTTACGGGCATAAATGTGATCAGACAGGACCAAGTTGCAAAGTAGGTCAAGACAATCTCGGATTGGATCTAAATTTTGGTACAAACCTAATTTGGTCGTATGGAATCCAATGGTGAAGTTGGATTTAATTTTTGACCAAGTTTGATTAGGTAATTTATGCAAAAACCCAAATTAGGGAAAAATGTATATTTGAGACTATTTTGGGTCAAAACGGATTCTGATGATCAAATTTAAGGTTCCAAACCTTAGAGAATATTTTTCTACAAATGTTAGAGGGTTTAGCTGAATTTTATCCTAACCAAAACCTCAGTTAATTAAGGGATCTGTTTTTAGGGTTTCAAAAGTCATTTAATTCCCAAAACACGTGAAAACCCTTTTCTGTCTGGTTTAACTCACTTGTTAGCCTTTTAGAACCATTTAACCCTTAATTATCCCCTGAGAAAACCTATAGTTGCACTGCATTCATGATATGATGGTAAAATTACAGTTTTAACCTTAGTTTCTCGTCTCTTTCAAAATGATAATGCAATGAATTGCAATCCTATGGTGGTTATATAGGAGCATTTAATGACCTAATCAGATCAAATTGAGCTAGTTACAGCTCATGATGATGTTCCCATCATACCCCCATGACTAACTTTTGCTAGTCCCTTAGCAAAATCTCATGGAATTAACTATAATTCTAGACCACGTCTTTTTATGCTCAGAGCTCTGATGTGTGCTTTCTTTTGTAGATTAGGTCAGAATGTCAATAATAGGCCTAGAGGTACTCAAGTACCAACCAAGATCAGGATCTGACCAGCTGTAGCCTCAGTCCACCGCGAAGGTTTCTAAGGCCCACCGAAACTAACATAAGGTTTGTTGAACTCCGTGGTTAAAGCAACCATGCTTGTAACATGTTTTAGCCCAGGTTTAGTTCCCAGTGTGTTTTTGTAAGAGCAAGACAGAGGAATTTTTTCTTTATTTTTGGAGAGTTTTCTCTCTCTTTTCTTTTTATTTCTAGCTTCGAATTAGCTTTACAACACGGTTTATATCAGATTCCTAGTTCCCACCATCAATCCTCGTAGGGTCCCTGGCAATCGATGCTTCAAGATAGCATCGCCCATGGCAACCCCCAGAACCCTGGCTTTCGAGATAATCCCACCCATGGCGTTCTATAGCTAAATCTAGACCCTGGCAATCGACATTTCGTGATAATGTCGCCCATGGCATCTAAACCAACATAAGGTGCTTACATGCCCCCGATAGGATATTTAGATATCCTAGGAGACAAGAACTGAGGAGACAATATGTTATTGCGCATCTTCGAGGGGAATTTCCTGCCTCTCCATGCCAGGAACTCATTTAAATCAACTTGTGTTAAATAGTCACTTCTAATCTAGGTAACTTTTTCATAACAGCTTTAACACCTTTATGTGATCTTGATAATTAAGCGCAATGAATCAGACTGTATCTGAATTGGGGTGCTTAGGTTACTGAGTCCCGCAAACCAAGGGTCAGTTAACGATGCTGAATAATCCCTAAACCTTAGATCTAATACTTAAGCTTCACATTTTCCGCAACCTCCTGAGGATTATCCAGATCTTAACGGATACTTGAATTTTTAAGCCTAGACACAAGCCCAAGAGGCCAAAGATCAGCATTCATACTAATCTCTTTTTGTTTCTTAGTACTTTTTGTCTTTTTGATTTGGTCTAGAACTAAGTCAATTCCTTAATCTTTTACTAATGACTCTCTTTTTCTTTTCAAATTGTGTTCCTTTTTGACATTTATATCACCTCATTTTCTCTTCAGAAATGATATGCAATAAGTTCACTCAAAATTTCCTTCTCCCATTTTTGTTCTTTTTCAATTTTTTATTTTTTTTGGTTTTTGGAATGTGTGATTTGTTTTTGATGAAACCCTTTCTTGTGATGTGATTCTCACTACGTTTTGCACTTTAATACCCCTCCATGCCTACGATTTGCAATGTCATTAAATTAGGTGGATTCGAGTTCAGCTTAGAACGTACAATAGAACAGGCTTTGGGTGTCAGGGTCGGGGTTACTGTTGTGCACGATTTCAAGCTCGAGTACGAGTACCGGAGGTGGAGTTGGCTATTCTAATGGATGAACCCTAAAGTGCAATATAAATTCAGCAAGAGATGTGTCAAGAAGGGTTTTGGGTTTTTTCAAAATGACGAGTTGTCTCCCATTAAGCGTTGAGTTTAACGCCATCAGCCAGGCGCAATGAGCTCAGGGAGAATGGAAATCAAAAGATACCTCAGCCCTGTTTGTATCGGCGAGTTCAATGAATGACTTAAGTCGCTGACCATTCACGACAAAGGGTTCTGAATCAAGGCTGGGTTGGCTGATTTCAACAGTTCCATTTCCAAAGATTCGTCAGATAAGATGTGGTCAATACATTTTGATCTGAGTTTTCCTAGGAATAATTTGAGTTAGGCATCAAAGAGTAGGACTTTCTGACCCGGGTGAAAGATCTTTCTGGATATGTACTTGTCGTGAAAGGCCTTAACCTGCTCTTTGTAAATTCGCGTGTTCACATACGCATCATTGCGTAATTCATCGATCTCGCTCATTTAAAGCTTTCTGTGGGTTCCTGCCTTAGAAAGTCTAGATTACACTTCCGTACAGCCCAATAGGCTTTGTGCTCTAACTCGACGGGAAGGTGACATGCCTTCCCGTACACCAGTCTGAATGGAGACATGCCCAATTGGATTTTGTGGGCGGTCCTATAGGCCCACAAGGCTTCTGGAAGTCGAGACGACCAATCTTTCCTATTAGAACGGACAGTGACCTGAAGGATTTTCTTGATATCCCTATTCGATAGCTCAACTTGACCGTTGGTTTGGGGGTGATAAGGAATAGAGATTCGGTGTGACACCCCGTATTTGGTCATCAATAATCTGAATTGAGCATTCGCGAAATGGGTCCCTCCATCAGAAATTATGGCACGTGGAATCCCGAACCGAGAAAAGATGTTCTGATGAATGAATTTGATTACCACCTTATGATCATTGGTTCAGGTCGGAATGGCTTCGATCCATTTGGACACGTAGTCAACAACGAGAAGAATGTATTCGAAGCCATCCGAAACAGGGAAGGGTCCTATGAAATCAATCCAACAGATGTCGAAGATTTCGCATACAGCAATCGGCTGTAAAGGCATCATATCGCAGTGGCTCATGTTGCCCAAGGTTTGGCAATGAGTGCATGCCTTACAATGATCGTATGCGTCTTTGAAAATCATGAGCCAATAAAAGTTGCACTGGAGGACTTTTGCTGCGATTTTTTGTCTGGAAAAATGTCCGTCGTCGGCCTAGTCATGGCAAAGGGCCAATATCCTGAATTTCTGCTTCTGGGATGCACCGTCTAATGATTTGATCAGCACCAATGCGGAAGAGGTACGGATCTTCCCAAATGTAGTACTTGGCATCCAAAAGCAATTTGTCTTTCTTGGCCTTCAGCCAATCGGACGAAGTCTGATGTGATGCCAAGTAGTTCACTAAATCAGCAAACCAAAGAAGTCATGTACTAATAGTCAGGAGGTGATCATCGGGAAAATGTTCTGTGATGGGTCCGGAAGGGTCGATACTGTCGGAAGGCGAGATAAGTGGTCAGCTACCATGTTCTGCTTTCCTGCTTTATCGTGAATCTCGAGATCAAATTCTTGCAACAACAAGATCCAACGGATTATTCGAGGTTTCGCGTCCTTTGCAAGGTGCCTCACTGCAGTGTGATCTAAGTATATGATAACTCGGGAACCCAAAAGATATGATCTAAATTTTTCCAGGGCAAATACTATAGCTAGCAGCTTTTTCTCGGTAACTGTGTAGTTACGCTGAGCCTCATCAAGTGTCTTGCTAGCGTAGTCGATGACCACGGGTTTCCCATCTATTTTCTGCCTAAGTGCCGCACCTACAGCATAATCAAATGCATCGCACATGATCTCAAAAGATTGAGACCAATCAAGGGACTGCAAGACAGGTGCTTAGGTAACCCAATCACGCAGGATCTCAAATGCCTGAGTGCATTCTTTGGAGATTTCAAAGGGGACATCCTTGGATAGAAGATTAGTAAGGGGGCATGCGATTTTCGAGAAATCGGGAATAAATCGACGATAAAAGCCAACGTGCCCCAGGAAGGATCGGATGTCTCTGACTGAGGTAGGCATAGGGAGTTTGGAAATCAGATTCACCTTGGCTCGATCAACCCGAATGCATTTTTCAGAGACAAGATGTCCCAGGACAATTACCTCAGGTACCATGAAGTGGCTCTTTTCCCCGAAAAGAACCAATTTCACATCGATGCACCGCCTGAGGATTTGGACCAAGTGCAATAGGCAATCATCAAATGATTCACCAAATACTGAGAAGTCATCCATGAAGACATCAAGGTATTCACCTATCATATCTGAGAATATGGCAAGCATGCACCACTGAAAAGTAGCGGCTGCATTGGAGAGACCGAACGGCATCCTTCGAAATACGTATGTTTCAAAGGGGTAGGTGAAGGTGGTCTTCTCTTGGTCCTCGGGATGGATTGCAAACTGGTTATAGGTGTACACGTCTAAAAAGTAGAAGAATCGATCTCCCGCTAGTTTTCCGAGAATCTAACCAATGAACGGTAGTGGGAAATGATCCTTCTTCGTGGAGGAATTGAGTCTTCTGTAATCAATGCAGACTCTCCACGAGTTCGCTATACGGGTCGATATGGTTTCTCCAGTTTCAGTCGTGATGATGGTGAGCCCTGCCTTCTTAGGCACAACTTGGATTGGGCTCACCCATCAACTATCAGAGATCGGATAGATGATCCCTGCATCTAACCACTTGATGATCTCCTTTTCCATGACATCCTGCAAATTTGGATTTAGGCATCTCTGCATTTCATGGGATGGTTGTGAGCCCTCTTCAGTGTAGATGTGATGTGTGCAGTATGAAGGGTTGATGCCAGTCAGAACATCGAGAGTCCATCCAATGGCTCTCCGATGCTGCTGGAGAATAGAAATCAGGAGTGTTTCCTAATCAGGTGTGAGTCGGGAGTTGATAATCACAGGAAATATCTTATTGGAACCCAAAAAGATGTATTTGAGATGATCGACAAGAGGCTTTAATTCCATATCTGGGTTGTCAGTAGTAGCAGGTGGTTCAGGGTGGATGTAGGGAGCAAAGGAAGGAGCTATGGGTGTGTCTAAGTTTGGTTCAGACTCCTCTAATTGTGGGTTTTGCTCTTCTTGTAGTTGACCAGAAATAGTCAAGTTTTTCTCGATACATAGGTCTTCAACCACCGCCTCGATATCACAAATTTGTTCTATAACTCTGCAATTAATTCCTTGTTAGGCCTTAAAGATGTCAATCTTTAGTGCTCACAAATTTTAATTCAATTTGGCCCTCCTCGCAATTAATATTGATCCTAACAGTGGCCAGAAAGGGTCTCCCTAGGATGATCGGTGCATTCTTCACATTTTCAGGAGCATCCATGTCTAAGATAATAAAATCCACTGGAAAATAAAAATCTTGTACCCTAACTATGACATCCTCGAGAATTCTTTTTGGTGACTTAATAGATTGGCTGGCTAGCTGCAAAGTCATTTCTGTCGGTTTAAGCTCAGATTCCTTGAAGTAGTCTAGTAGGGATGTATGTATCAAATTTATGGAGGCTCCTAAGTCCAATAAAGCTCGGTCAAATTGTATATCACCAATTGCACAGGAGATCAGAGGGGTGCCTGGGTCTTTTGCCTTAGGCGGGAGTTTGCTCAAAATGACGGAGCTGGCTTGTTTCGAGAGTACAATTGGGTTCCCGCCTTTGGTTCGCGGCTTACGCTTAGGTATACACATGTCTTTTAGAAATCGTGCGTAAGCCGATACGTGGCGTACTACATCCATTAAGAGGATGTTTATATGGACCTACTCAAAGCACTTAACCAGGTCCTCCTCAGGTGCCACGGGTTTAACTGTCCTTCTTCCCTTAGTCAAGGCCTCATGAAATGGAACCTCAAATGGTTCCTCTAGAATTAGCTCAGGCTCTTGATCTGGGATGGGTGTGCCCTGGATGACCAATTTAGGGTTAGGGTTTGTATTACCAGGCTGGGAGTGGCTTGGATAAAGTGGGTCCTGTGTTACTTTGCCACTACGGGTAGTAACAGAATTCAATCCTGCTTGGTTCTGGTTTGGTGTGGGCAAAAGAGGTGATTGCTGCTGGTAACCCGCATATGATGTCGAAGCCTCCATCCCGTCGGGTGGAGTAGAAGGGGTCTAATAAACAAAGTAAGCTTGGCCCTGATTTGGGTTCATAACACGCCTTTGGTTCTGCATGTTATTCAGATTAGGCAGAGGTTGTGAAGGAAGTGTAGCAAGTTGGCAGGGATTTGCCATCTGGGCGAGTTGATTGCGAACCTCTGTGATCTCATCTTTGTGTTGCTTTTGCATAGCCGCATTCGTTTTCTGAATGTCAGCCAGAGTCTGAAGGATAAGAGTCATCTGATCTGCATGAGTCGACCCAGATTGATAAGTTGGGTTAGGCCGAGGCTGAGATGGCTAATATGGACAAGGAGCTTGTGGTCAAGTCTGATATTGAGGTCTCTGATTTTGATTATTCCCTGACCACGTGAAATTAGGATGATTACGTCATCCAGGGTTGTAGGTGTTTGAGAATGGATCATTCTGAATGACGTTAAGGTCCTCGCAGGTCTGAGGAGCCTCGAAAAAAGTCAGAATACGAGGGTTTAGAGTTCCTCCAACTAGAATAGGTGGGTCCAGAGTTCCCTCCGAAACCAGAATCAGACGGGGGTGGACACGAGTCCATGACCTGAGAAGATCAATGATAGATGTTATGCACAGCCTCCCTGCCAGAGGACGAATGCACAAACAGGTTTTGCGCAGAGGTGGCTCGCTGCAAGTGTTGAGTTAACTCATCCACCTTCTCAATAATAGAGACCTTATCCAGATGACTGGCCATCAGTTCCAAATCGATGGAAGAGGACAGGCCCTACATCTCATGTACCCCCTTCGGATTCGTCAATGCACAGGCATTTATCCAGTCTAACATGCCCATGGATTCATTATTGATGGAGCTCTCACACATTCTCGAGAATCTCCCACACGGTGCCTTCGTGTTGACCCATGATGTTTCCTCCACGGGTCGCATTGAAAAATAATCGAATATCCTCACAGAGTCCCTGGTAAAAAGACTGGACTTGTTCCCATTTAGGAACTCCATGATGGGGGGCACTTTTACATGAGATCCAGAAAACGATCCCATGCCTCGTGAAGCGATTCTCCTGCTTGCTGTGTGAAATGTGTGATCTGGTGCCATAAAGCATTTGTCCGACCAACAGGGAAAAACTTTCTCAGAAACTCAGATTGAAGTTCCGCCCAGTTGTTGATTGGACGTGTTTGGGTTTGGTACTATTGAGCGGCTTTGTTCATGAGAGAGAAGGAGAACATTTTCATGAGTAAGACATCCCGATTTTGAGCTTCTGACCCGAAGGTCTGGGCTAGATGCTTGAGTTTCCTGATATGCTGGAAAGGATCCTCGAAATTATGCCCATGGAATTTGGGAATGGCATGAATCATGTTGGGCTTGAGTTCAGTATCAGGACCTCCAGCGGGGATCTGTACTCGAGGTTCGATTGCCACCGCAGTAGGATTTTAGTGATCTCGCATCATAAGACGCTGTAGTGGGTTCACGAAGGCTTGGAATAGATTATTGAGGTGCTGAAGCTGATTTTCAAGATTGTTTTGTTCTGTTGTTTACTCCATAATGATGGATGAAGGAGAATTAGGTTCAGATGAATCAGAAGAGATATCGATCAGGTTGGGTTGTTGCACAAACAAGGAGGTCGAGGCTTGGCCTCAACGGGAACGAGTAGCTAATGGAGGCCTCAAGGATGGTCTTACAGACCTCCTCCCGAACATGCACCGATGGAGTAAATGAGGGGTAAAATCTGGACCCAATCAAGACACCCAAAAATTTTTGGATGACAATAGAGATTCGGGGCGGATGAAACCCCTTAGTCAGAATGCCGTCCACCTGAGAATTACCTGTGCAGCCAGAGAGGGAGACTCCTGCAAAGACCCCTACACGGTAAAGTACCCCCACGAGTTACAAGGTTTCCCCCACCCAACCTCTTTTGTCACTGATGATCCAGGTAGACCAGAGTGGGGACTTAACCTCTTAAGTCTACCAGTTTTAATTAAGAGCAGGAGTGCTTTATAATTTCACTTAAACTTTTAAGGTGTTTTTGTGCAAAGTGACCAAATTTGAAGATTGGTTAACCCAACAAGATGAGTCAACTTCACCTGTATTGTCTTTTGAGAAATTTAGGTCCCTCTTTTAGTGTTTAATGAATTTACGAGCCTGATTTTAGGATTTTGCTTGAATAGATCAATTCAATCAAGGTTTAGGCACACATTGTTTGGAAAGATTAATTCTTGATTAAGCAAGTGTATCTCTAAAATCCTAAACTGGAATCCTTAATTGGCTCTGATTTTGTCCAATTTAATTTGTCCTAATGTGGTACCTAGGGCTCAAACAAGAATGTGATAGCCCTAAATGCCTTAAGACCTTAAGTAGGTGCACAAATTAGGGTTTGAGTGTTGTCTAAATAGAATGTATCAAATCAAGCAACTTGATGATTAGTCTAAGAATATAGTGCAAGTAGCCGTAATTGATTTTTTCCTTTTCTAGCTTTTTAGAATCAGGGGCTTAGAAGAATTTTTTATTTGTGTTTTACCTAACCTTGGACTGGCTGGTGTGCGACTGATCTCCCTTTAACGAGTCCCTGAAACAGATCGCAATCAAAAGACATATAGCAAGTTAGTAACAAGTTTGATATTGCAATCAAGAGATCTGAATTGTGCGTTGCTCCCCGGCAACGGCGTCAAAATGTTGTTCTCTCGAAATCAGGTTTTAAATCATTATGTTGCAATATAGTTGAAATGTTGCAAAGAATAGATAAAATTGATACTCGAAAAAGTCTAAGGTTGTTCGTTGGGAGCAAGTAGGAATTCAATTCTCAAAATTGTAATTGAAAACTATAGAGATAAGAAATTATAATAAAAATTGATTTAGAATAATATGGCAATAAAATCAATGTGTCAGACTACAAAAAGAATGGAGTAAAATGGTGATTTGAATCACCAATTACTCCCTCCAATAGTATCAAATGAAACTCAATAGTTATGAATGAAATAAACTCAAGTCAGCCGTTTGAATATTCAATCAGACATCTTAAATATCTGATGAACAATGCTTTTCTTCAATTTCTTCTTTTCTTATTCTTCTTGCTTTCCTTCTTTCTTCTTCCTCTTTCTCTGCTCTTCTTCTGCTGCGGCTCTTCTTCTCTTACTCTCCTTTTGCTGCTCTCTCTTCCTTCTCTCTCTGCTCTTCTTACTCTTCTTCGCACAGACGGGGAAGGGTCCTCAGATTTTGGCTAAGTGTTAGCCAACTTCCCAGAGAGCAAAACCGCCCTCTACCCTGCACAGACTTTCCTCTCTCTCCTTGGGTCACGCTCTCCTAGAGCCTCTAACAGTACCGAGTTATTAGGTTTTCAGACCTAGAGCGCACCCGGGTCCAGGGTTGCGGGCGTGGATCTCAGCCGAGTGTATAGGCGTAGGCAGGTACTCGGATCTACACCAAGTCTGCAGGGAGCATGCCGCGGACAAAGCACGTGAGTGATGTGAGGGACCTCACCCCTTGTGTTTGAGGTGATAAGCCCCAGGCACAAATTCAATTTATGCGGGCGTAGTCTCTCTTCTTTTGAGGTGGGACTAAAGTTCCACCTTCGCACGTCTAATGCCGCAGTGACGATGGCTGAAATTCGCACCACTGTGGAGGACAATTCCTCCAACTGATGCCATGACATCCTGCCTGGGAGTATTCCACGTGATCTAGGATAGCTACCTGGGTTTGTAGGCGAGGAACGAATCTTGAAGCTTGCTTCGAAGGAGGTCCGCTAATGGCACTAGGGGTCGGTACCTGAAATCACCAAAAAGACCTTTCAGCCGCGTCAAAATGTTCAGGAACGATCGTCGGAGCATGGCGAACTTGCTGAGGGGGTCAGCGTAGTGTGGGTGTGGGTGATGAGGTCTGACAGAGGCGAACTGTGCGTGTGAAGGTGGTGGTGTTCGGGGGTGAATTTGGACAAGTAATCCCCTCAATTAGTTAAGGGGTTTTACTCGCGTGGATACGGCGAAGGTGTAGGAGGTGGTAGCAACTCGTTTGGCAGTGTGTGGTGGCTGCTAGGGCTTGCCGGAGGTCAACCGGAGAGGTGGAAGACGGAGTCACGGAGGGTGTTGGCAAGGTTGAAGCAGTGGGTTGGATGTGCTGGTGTGATGAGAAGTTGAGTCTGTTGAGAGCGGTAGCAGATGAAGGGCAAAGGAGATGGCACCAGTTGTGGTATAGCCGGCGCCAGAGGAGGATGCTTCAGTGGATAGGAAACGATGAGGAAGACGGCAAAGGGGGCATCGGCTGGTACAGCTCGACCCGGAAGATGGGGGAGATAGCTCCGCCGCCGGTATTGCGAATGGAGGAAGAACGAAGGCAGGGAGGGTCACCAGACATCGAGGAGCGTTTCGACCAAGAAAGAGGAGAGGAATTTAAGATGTTCAAGGTCGAATTCGAGCGTGGGGAGAACGGTTTGAACTGGAAGTCTTTTTATAGCCTTTAGAGGGAGTTTTGAGCTTGGGAAGCAAACTTCCCAAGCTTGGAAAGCTTCGCCAGAGATGGGATTTTTTTGATACCCGAATCTCTCATGCGTTCGCATGAGAGATTGGGAAGGTTATGTGACGTGGGAATTGACTCAAAAGGAAGGGAATTCCTTGACGAACTTCCCTTTCAAATTTGAAAGGGATTCGTCAATGAATCAAGGAGATCTTACCAATTTTAGGTCACCGGAGAGGGGAGCGGGCGACGACGGGAGCGGAGGTTGGTTGGTTCGCAGACTCTTCTACCGGCCGCAGTGGTCATACCGTAAGGGGCTGGCTCGGAAGACCCCGTCTGGGGGGGTGGCTGGGGTCGACCGATGTCGGTCGCCGGAGGGGCTGGGTACGTCTGGTGGCGTCGGGTCGCCAGCGACGGCGTCTGCTGGGGGCGGCGGCAGAGGTTTGTCTGCTCCGGAGGTGGCAGTGGGGCGGCAGGTGGCAGATGCAGGTGGGGACGAGGCAGATGCAGGTGGCTATAAGGGCGGAGAAGACAGATGAGGTGACTGGGCTACTTGGGGACGAGGCTGGGTTGCTGGGGGCTGGTGTTGGCGGCGAGGAGTTGTTGGCTGTAGGTGGTCTGGAGACTGCGGGGCGAAAAAGTAAGGTATGTGGTGGTGAGGGGAGCCAGGAGGTCCAACGTTTGTTGATGGAAGAGGAGGATCATGTGGCAGAAATGATGGGGTTTAAACGGCTGACGTCTGAAGGTGACTCCCGGAAGACCTCATGACTAAGGTCCTGTCCTAGAATGTGAGGGGTCTGAATGACCCATCGAGAAGAGCTGTTTTGAGGGGGTATATTCAGAGATGGGGGCCTGATTTGGTTTTCCTCCAAGAGACGAAGTGGGAAGCTGTGATGGAAGGTTGTGGAGGGAGGTGGGGGGAGGGTGTTGGGGTTTTCTGGTCCTGGATGCGGATGGGAGTGCGGGAGGAATTGTTGTGGGGTGGAGGGAGGAGTTGTCCTTGCTGGACTCTCTGGTTGGATCCCACGTCACCGTCAGACTTCAGAGACGCCGAGACAACACATGTTTGCTCTTTTCCTCGGTTTATGGCCCGACGGAGGGTCGGAGAAGACAGGTCATATGGGAAGATCTGAACCAGGTTGCGGCAGCTTTCCAGGGGTTTCCTTGGTTGATTGGTGGTGATTTTAACGTTACTCTGCGGGCTGAAGACAGACCGGGCGACCGAGGAGGTTTGGACCAGGGCTCTGAGGCGTTTGCAGACTTTGTGGCAGACCAGGGGCTTGTTGATATGCCTCTGTTGTCCTGTCTCGACACTTAGAGGAATTCTGGAGAGCAGCGATCTCGCATTGACAGATTTCTGGCTTCAACGGCAACGGCAGAATTATTCCCGATGGCGGAGGTTAGGCCTTTGGAGCGCCCGTTCTCGGATCACACCCCCTTGCTGTGGGCGTCGAACGAGGAATGGAGGCATGGCACTTACTTTAAGTTCGACAAAGCGTGGCTCATGGAAGAGGGCGTTAGGGGTTTGATTGAGGAACGATGGAAGTCTTCTCAGGCGGATGGGTCGGCGGCTGTCAGATTGGAAGCGAAACTGAAGGATTTAAGATCTTTCTTGAAGACCCACATCAAACAGGTTAGGGAGGAACGCGGGAGGAAGAAAGAGGAGGCTCTTGCTGCGATTACACGCCCGGACAGGGCAGAGGATGTTGGGCTCCTTTCGGAAGATGACAGGGTTTACAGAGCGAGGCAAATTCAGGTGATTCAAGAGGAAAACCGGAAAGCGGAGGTGGAGTGGAGGGTGAGGTCTAGGCAGAAGTGGCTGAAGGAGGGTGATTCCAACACCCGTTTTTTTCATGTGGCTGCGTCGGGCAGGAGGAGGAATTGGATTGACAGATTGGTGGTAGATGGGGAGGAATTTGTGGGAAGGGAGGCGGTGGGAGGGGCAGCTGCGAGTTATTTTAGAGATTTTACGGGGTGGAGACGAAGGGGAAGGTGGAGGTGGGTAGGATCTGGGATACCACAGATCCGGGAGACAGACGTCGACTTCTTGACGGGATCGTTTGGGGAAGAAGTCCGTGAGGCGGTTTGGGGGTTGAACGCAGATGGATGTCCGGGGCCGGATGGCTTACCGGTTGCCTTTTACAGAGTTCTGGCCGGTGGTGAAAGAAGACGTAATGGAAGTGGTGCAAGAGTTTAGAACGGGCAATTTGGGTTTTAATAGGCTGAACAGGTTCTATATGTTCTTGTTACCGAAGAGGGAGGGCACTAAGGAAATTCAGGAATACAGACCGATAGCTCTTTCGAATGCTATCTACCTGGTCGTGGCGAAGCCTCTGGCAAATAGATTGAGGATGCTGGGTGGGATTATAGACTCGGTGTAGACGGCCTTTGTTCCTGGCAGGAATATTTTGGAGGGTTTTGTGATGGCCTCGGAAATCCTTTCGTCCTGGAAAAGAGATAAGAAGACTTTCTTATGGAAGGTTGATTTCAGCAAAGCTTACAACTGGATCCAGTGGTCGTTTCTTTGAGCGTCTTTGGTGAGGAGGGGGTTTCCACCGGTGTGGATTGAGTGGATGAAAAGGTGCGTCGCCACGACGTCTTTCTCGGTTCTTATCAACGGAAACCCAGCTGGGGGTTGGATCCAACCTAGGAGGGGGGTAAGGCAGGGTTCTCCGCTGGCCCCGATGCTCTTTGTGATTGCCGTGGATGCTCTTGCTAGGGCGGCGAGAAGGTCATGTGACAGACATCTGGTGAGTGGTTTCTCCTTGAGGGACAGGACGAGTATCCCACTGCTCCAGTATGCGGATGATACAATCTTCATTGAAGGTGGAGAAAAGGAGGCCAGAAGGTTGAGGTTCCTTGTTTTCTTTCTGGGTGAGGCGTCCGGATTGCAGATTAACCTGGCTAAGTCGTAGTTTGTCCCTTTCAACATGACTGAGACAGAGGTGAGGAGATGCAATTTGGGTATTGACACGGAGCACGGTAAACTTCTGATTAAGTATTTGGGCCTACCGTTGTCGGATGGGAGGATTCTGGTGAGAGACCGAACCTCCCTGGTGGAGAGCCTAGTTGGGAGGCTGGAGGGGTAGGCGTCCAGGCTTCTGTCTAGAGGTGGGAGGTTGGTCCTGCTCAAGGCGGTTCTATCGGCGATGCCGTCGTATTTCATTTCTGTACTGAAGATGCCTCGACAAGTGATTGCAAAGATTGAGCGAACTATGAGGAGTTTCTTTTGGTCCAATCAGGGGATGAGTGGAAAAGGTGCCAGGTTGGTTGCTTGGGAGGAGGTCTGCAGATCGCTGAAAGATGAGGGGGCTCAGTGTGAGGGATCTTGGGAGATCAAATGACAGTCTGTTGGCAAAATGGGTGGGGTGCCTATTGGAAGGAAGGGGGGATTTGTTTGGTAAGGTGTTTGAGACGGCGTATGGTTGTCTGATGCGTTGGGATCTCCTGGTGTCTCCGCCTAGGGATGCTTCTCACTTCTTGAAAGGCTTGTCGACGGTGGCCCCTAGGGTGAGGAACCGCTTTGTCCCTGTGTTGGGAATAGGGGAGATTTTCAGGTTCTGGCAGGATGACTGGACCGGTGATGGAGCGCTTTGCAGAAGATTTCTGAGACTGTTTGCCTTATCCCAGGACAAGATGGCGTCTGTGGCTAAGGTGTGGGAGGATGGGTGGTGTCCGCGCTTCGTTAGCAGTCTATCAGATGCGAGAACGCTTGATTTTCAGACCTTACTTGTTGAGTTGGAGGGATTGCATCCGACGGCTGGTACAGACATATTTGGTTGGGATGAAGGTGAGTTTTCAGTTACGGCCGCATACAGGAGGTTGTCCGCTGGTGGTCCGGAGGTGGAGTTGGATCTAGTAAGGGACTGCACACAGATTTGGAAAGCCGTGTGTCCGCTAAAGGTCAAGATTTTTGCCTGGGTGCTTAGGAGAAGGCTGGTGACTAAGATGTGGAGGGCAAAGTGGGCTCCTGGAGAATGTAAAGTATGCTCTTTGTGTGGGGGTGGTGAGAACGACGTTGACCACCTTTTTCTTTGCTTGCCCTTTTGTGATGCAGATTTGAGGCAGGATGGGTGGGAGGTGGTGGGAGCATCGGTTGTTTGAGGATTTTTGGCATAGCTTCAGAAGTGGAGGTGGTGTTGGCGGACAGTTTGTTTTCCGTACATAGAAGGAGAAAGCCAGGCCGTTGGCAGTCCTTTGGGGAATTTGGTTAGGCAGAAATGCGGTGGTTTTCTAGGGCCAAAAACTTTACATAGAAAATTTTGTTGAGTCTATTGACTCTTTGTTTTCTCTTTGGGCCGAATCCTTGTGAGTGAGGGACCTTGGTGTCTGCCTGTTGTAATGTTTTTTATGTTTGTTTCTAATATATAAAATTTTGGGTAGTTATCACTCTGGATAACTACCCTTTCTTTTTTCAAAAAAATTTTAGGTCGTCGGAGTTTATAGGAATAGGATTGATGGCGGCAGGGACCTATTCGTGAAAACAATGACAAAGTTAGGGGCCTTTTGTAAAGATTTTGAAAGTTAAGGGCATAAATGTGATCAGATAGGACCAAGTTGCAAACTAGGTCAAGACAATCTCAAATTGGATACAAATTTTGGTACAAACCTAATTTGAACCTAAAGAATCCAATGGTGAAGTGGATTTAGGTTTTGACCAAGATTGACTGGGTAATTTATGCAAAAACCCAAATTAAGGAAAAATGTCTGTCTAAGACACTGTCTTGGGTCAAGACGGGTTCTGATGGTCAAATTGAAGGTTCCTAACCCTAGAAAATATTTTTCTACGAATTTTAGAGGGTTTAAGTAAATTTTCCCTGACTAAAACCTCAGTTAATTAAGTGGGTCTATTTTTAGGGTTTCAAAAATCATTTAATTCCCAAAACATGCGAAAATCTTTTTCTGTCTGTTCTAACCCACTTGTTAGCCTTTTAGAACCATTTAACCCTTAATTATCCCCTAAGGAAACCCGTGGTTGTATTGCATTCATTATATTATGGAAAAATTACAATTTTAATCCTGATTTCTTGTCTTTCTCTCAGAATGATTATGCAATGAATTGCAATCCTCTGGTGGTTATGTAGAAGCATATAATGACCTAATCAAATCAAATTGAGCTAGTTACGGTTCATGATGGTGTTCCCATCAGACTCACCCATCGACTGTTGGAGATCGGGTAGATGATCCCTACATCTAACCACTTGATTATCTCCTTTTCACGGCATCCTACAGATTTGGATTTAGGCGTCTCTGCATTTCATGGGATGGTCGTGAGCCCTCTTCAATGTAGATTTGATGTGTGCAGTATGAAGAGCTGATGCCAGCGAGATCGTCGAGATTCCATCCAATGGCGCTCTGATGCTACTGGAGAATAGAAATCAGGCGTGTTTCCTAATCTGGTGTGAGTTAAGAGTTGATAATCATATGAAATATCTGATTGAAACCCAAAAAGATGTATTTGAGATGATCGGGAAGAGGCTTTAATTCCGTAACTAGGTTGTCAGCAGCAGCAAGAGGTTCAGGATGAGTGTCGAGAGCAAAGGGGTTATGGGAGTATCTATGTTAGGTTTAGACTCCTCTAATTGAGAGTTTTGATCTTCTTATGGTTGATCAAAAATAGTCGAGTTTTCCTCGATACATAGGTCGTCAACCACAGCCTCGATATCACAAATTTATTCTATAACTCCGCAATTGATTCCTTATTGGGCCTTAAAGATGTTGATCTTCAGTGTCTTGCTCCCAAATTTTAATTCAATTTGGCCCTCCTCACAATTAATATTGGCCCTAGCAGTGGCCAGAAAGGGTCTCCCTAGTATGATCGGTGTATTCTTCACATTCTCAGGAGCATCCATGTCTAAGACAATAAAATCCATAGGAAAATAGAAATCATGTACCCTAACTATGACATCCTTGAGAATTTCTTTTGGTGACTTGATAGATCGGTTGGCTAGCTGCAAGTCATTTCTGTCGGTTTAAGCTCAGATTCCTCAAAATAATCTAGTAGGGATGTGGGTATCAAATTTATGGAGGCTCCTAGGTCCAATAAAGCTCGATCAAATTGTACATCACCAATTACACAGGAGATCAGAGGGGTGCCTTGGTCTTTTGCCTTAGGCGGGAGTTTGCTCAAAATGACGGAGCTGACTTGCTCCGACAGTACGATTGGGTTCCCACCTTTGGTTCACGACTTATGCTTAGGTATACACATCCTTCAGGAATCATGAGTAAGCCGGTATGTGGCGTATCGCATCCATCAAGGGGATGTTTATATGTACCTACTCAAAGAGCTCAACCAGGTCCTCCTCAGGTGCCACAGGTTTGGCTGTCCTTTTTCCCTTGGTCAAAGCCTCGGGAAATGGAACCTTAGATGGTTCCTCTAGAATTGGCTTAGGTTCTTTATTAAGGACGGGTGTGTCCTGGATGACCAAACCAAGGTTAGGGTTTATGGTCTCAGGCATGTTCTGGCTAGGAAAGGGTGGGTCTTGTGTTGCTTTGCCACTACGGGTGGTGATAGAATTTAATCCTGCCTAATTTTGGTTTGGGTTGGGCAAAATAGGTGTTTGCTACTGAAATCCTGAGTATGAAGTTGAAGCATCCATCCCGTCAGGTGATGGAACAGAAGGGGCCTGATAAACATAGTGGGCTTGGCCCTGATTTGGGTTCATAATGTGCCTTTGGTTTGGTACGTTATTCGGGTTTGGAAGAGGATGAGAAGGAAGTGCACCAGGCTGGCGAGCACTTGCCAGCTGGGCCAGTTGATTTCATAACTCAAAGATCTCTTTGTGTTGTTTTTGCATGTCAACCAAGGTCTAGAGAATCAGAGATGTATGACCTTCTTTAGGTGGTCCAAGTTGGAAGTTTTGAGTGGGCCTTAGTTAGGTGGGCTGATAAGGTCGCGGAGCCTGTGGTTGGGGTTGGAATAGAGATCTTAGATTCGGGTTATTTCCTGACCACAAAAAGTTAGGATGATTACGCCATCCAGAGTTGTAAGTGTTGGAGAAAGGATTATTCTGGACGGCGTGAAGATCTTCACAGATCTGAGGAGCTCCGAGATAATCAAGGTACAGGGGTTCAGAGTTCCCCCAACTAAGGTGGGCTGACCCGAAGTTGCCTCCGACGCCATAATCAGATGAAGGTGGATATGCATCCAACCCCAGGGAGTGGTAGATGTTGTCCACAACCTTCCTTCTCGTGGGTGGGTGCACGTACGTGCTTTGAGGTGCAGAGATGGATTTGTGATGACAAGTGATGTCGTCCGCCTTTTTCTCGATAATGGAGACCTTGTCCAATTGACTGGCTACCAACTCCAGATCAACGGATGTAGAAAGGCCTCGGGATTTGTGTACCCCCCAATTATTTGCCAATGCGCGGGTGGACATCCGATCGTACGCACTCAATGACTCATTGTTCAAGGAGTTCTCACACATGTTTTCGAGAATTTCCCAGATCGTGTCTTCATGTTGACCGACGATGCTACCACCACAGGTTGCATTGACAAAGAGCTTGATATCTTCACGGAGTTCGTGGTAAAAGGATTGGACTTGTTCCCACTTCGGAACTCCGTGATGGGGGCACCTACGCATGAGATCCAGAAAGTGATCCCATGCTTCGTGTAGAGATTCTCCCGTTCCTTGGGAGAAGTGCGTGATTTGGTGCCGCATCGTGTTAGTACGACCAATGGGGTAGAATTTTTGCAAGAAGGCGATTTGAAGTTCTCCCCATGTGTTGATCGTGTGTGGTTGAGTCTGAAACCAGTGAGCGGCTTCGTCAGCTAAGGAGAATGAGAAGAGCTTTAAGAGTAATCTGTCCCGATTATGTACATCTACCCCAAAGGTGTGGGCTAGATGTTTTAGGTTTTTGATGTGCTGGAAAGGATCCTCAGAGTTCAAGCCATGAAATTTGGGGTCATATGAAGCATGCTAGGCTTGAGATCTACCTAGGGTCCTCCCACGGGAATGTTGATTCAGGGTTCGAACTCCACCGCTACAAGATTATAATGATCTCGCATTTGAGGACGCGGCAGTGGGTTGATGATGGCATTAATTCGATTTTAGAAATCATGGAATTATTGCTTAAGATTAGGTTGTTCTTCTTGGTGATCCATAGCTGATGAAGGGGAAGTAGGTTCTGAATCAGAGGATATGTTAATGTGATCAGGTTGTTGCACAAACACGAAAGTTAAGGCTCGACCTCGACGAGAGTGAATATCTAATGGAGGCCTCAAGGATGGTCTTAAGGACCTCCTCCCAAACATGCACTGATGGATTAGATGAGAGATAGAATGTGATGGACCCAATCAAGACACCCAAAAATTTTGGATGACTATAGAGGTTCGGGGTGGATAATACCCCTTAGTCAGAAAACTGTGCACCTGAGAATTACCTGTGCAGCCTAAGATGGAGAGTCCCGCGAAAACCCCTACATGGTAGAGCGCCCCCATGAGTTACAGGGTTTCCCCTACCTGACCTCTCTTGTCACTGATGATCCAAGTAGACCAGAATGGGGACTTGACCTCTTAAGTCTACCAGTTTTTAATTAAGAGCAAGGGTGCTTATGATTTCACCTGAACTTTTAAGGTGTTTTTGTGCAAAGTGACATAATTTGAAAATTGGTTAACCCAACAAGGTGGGTCAACTTCACCTGTATTATCCTTTGAGAAATTTAGGTCCCTCTTTTAGTGTTCAAATGAAATTAAGAGCCTATTTTTAGGGTTTTCTTGAATAGATCAATTCAACCAAGGCTTAGGCACACACTGTTTAGGAAGATTAATTCTTGATTAAGCAAGTGTGTCTCTAAAATCCTAAACTGGAAACCTTAATTGGCTGTGATTGGTCCAATTTAATTTATCCAAATGTGATACCTAGGGCTTCAAGCAAGAAGGTGATAACCCTAGATTCCTTGAACTTTAAGTAGGTGCACAAATTAAGGTTTGGATGTTCTCTAAATAGAATATATCAAATTACACAACTTGATAATTAATCTAAGAATATAATGCAAGTAGCCCTAATTGATTTCTTCCTTTTTTTTTAGCCTTTTAGAATCAGGGGCTTAGAAGAGGGTAGATAGAGTTTACCTGCCCCTGGAGTGGTTGATGTGTGGCTGATCTTGTTTCAATGAGTCCCTGAAACATATCAGGATCAAAAGAGATGTAGCAAGTTAATACCAAATCTGATATTCCAAACAAGAGATCTAAATTGCGCGTTGCATCCCGGCAACGACGCCAAAATGTTAGTTTGCTCGAAATCGGGTTTAAAATCGTTGCGTTGCAGTATAGTCGAAATCTCACGAAAAATAGATAAAATTGATACTCAAAAAGTCTGAGGTCGTTCGCTGAGAGCAAGTAGGAATTCAATTCTCATGATTGCAATTTTAAACAATAGAGATAAAAAATTATAATTAGGAATTGACTTAAAATAATGTAGCAATGATATCAAGTGTCAAATTGCAAAAAGAACGAGTAAAATGGTGATTTGAATCACCAATTACTCCCTACAATAATATCAAATGGAACTCAATAGCTATGTAGAAATCAACTTAAATCAGACGTCTGATTTAATGATCAGACGTCTTAAACATCTGGATGAACAATAATCTCTCTTTTGATTTGCTTCCTCTTCTCTTTCTCTGTGCTTGTCTCTCTTCTTCTTCTTCTACACAGACTCTGCTTTCTTCTTCAACCGCTTCCTTCTTCTTCTTCACAGACCCTTTTGCTTCTCTTCTTCACGTAGAGGGGGAAAGGGTCAACAGATTTGGCTAAGTGTCAGCCACTTCTCTAGAGAGCAAAAAACCCCCTAAACCCCGCATGCTCTCCTCTCTTTCTCTCCTTGGGTCACGCTCTCCTAGAGCCTTCAACAGTACCGGGTATACAGGTAATCAGACCTAGAGCGCACCCGGGTCCAGGCTCACCAGTAGTGGGTGGTGAGCGAAGAGTGTGGTGTGGGTAGGTCAAGTGATAGGTGTGAGGAGGGACCGCACCCCTTATGTTTGAGGAGATGAGCCCCAGGCACAAATTCAGTTTATGTGGCCTCGGTGCTTCCAAATCTCACGATGTGGGACTATCCATCGCCCGTTCCTTGCGCACACAGCCGCAATGAAGATGGCTTGAATTGGGTCACGACTATGCTGCTTCCTTCCAATTGAGAACCTAGGAACCTACAGCTGCTGAATCCACACCGTCTGAGCGTGTCGCCTGGAGCTGCAGGTGAAGAACAAGCTTTAAAGCTTGCTTCGGAGCTGTGCGTCAATGGCGGAGGGGGGCTAGTATCTGAAATTAGTAGCAAAGCCTTTCACCCATGTCAGAAAGCTCAAGAACAATCGCCGGAGCACAACGAGTTCAACGGTGGCGGTGGTGTGGTGTGAGCGTGTGTGAAGAGGCCTGTCGACCTTGCATAGGGTGGCCGAAGAAGCGTGAGTTCGGCAAAGGATTTGGAGGAGCAATCGGATTAATAAAGTTAGGGCTTTTGCTCTTGATGTCGAGGTGGAGGTGTGGAGTGTGGAAGTGGCGACGTAGGTGATCTGTGGTGGCCGCTAGCGCTCGCTAGAGGTATGCTGGCGAGATGAAAGACAGAGTCGCGGAGGGCGTTGGCAGGGTCGAAACGATATGCTAGAGATGTTGACGTGATGAGAAGAAGCTGAGGAGTTGATTGCGAAGGGTAGCAGACGACGGGGAGCAGAGATGGCACCGATTGTGGTATGGCTGGCGCCGGAGAAGGAAGGAGCTCCGGTAGGGATTGGACGGTGAGGACGAGGAAGATAGAGGCACCAGCTGGTACTGTGCGACACGGAGGAGAGTGGGAAGGATAAATCCATTGCTGGTATTGCGAACGGACGAGGAATGGAGATGGAGGTCGCCGAACGTCGAGGAGCACTTTGGGTGGAGGAGGAGAGAAGAATTGGGGGTTATTCCGGTCAAATTTGAGCATGGGAAGTTTGTTATGCCCCAGGGGTTCTTTTATAGGTCATCAGAAGGCGAACGGAGCTTGAGAATCAAGCTCTCAAGCTTGGAAAGCTTCACCGAAGATAGAAACCCAAATTTCAATTGATTCACATGGTACTTTGGGTAAGACTTGGAGCCCAAGATGTGGCTCAAATGGAAGGCAACCTCGTCAAGAATCTGAGTATCTATTTTGAGACTAATTGATTGAGAATCGAGCGAGAAATTCTTGCTCGATCTCAACAGTGAAGCTTAGGTTTGCCTTTAATGGTGCCAGGGACCTTTTTGCGAAGACGATGAAAAAGTTTGTGGGCTTTTGTAAGAAGTTTAAAAGTTCAGGAGCTATTGGAGATAAAGAAAGTCAGACTTGGACCAAAGTGCAAAATAGGTTGAAACAATCTCATATTGGACCCAAATTTTGATACAAATCTAATTTTGACCTAAGGAATCCAATGGTGAAGTTGGATTTTGGTTTTGACTTTGTTTGACTGGATAATTTATGCAAAAATCCAAATTAGGGTAAATGTCAGTCTAAGATTATTTTGGGTTAAGATGGGTTCTGTCAAATTGAAGGTATCAAACCCTAGGGAATATTTTTTTATGAATTTCAAAGGATTTAGGTGAATTTTATCCTAACCAGAACCTCAGTTAATTAAGCAGGTCTGTTTTTAGGATTTCAAAAGTCATTTAATTCTCCAAACACATGCAAACCCCTTTCTGTTTGTTCTAACCCAGTTGTTAGCCTTTTAGGATCATTTGACCCTTAATTAACCCCTGAGAAAACCTGTGGTTATTCTGCATTCATGATATGATGGTAAAAATGTAATTTTAGCCTTGGTTTCTTGTCTTTCCCTCAGAATGATTATGTAGTGACTTAGAATTCTCTGGCAGTTATGTAGGAGCATTTAATGACTTAATCATATCAAATTGAGCTAGTTATGGCTCATGATAGTGTTCCCATTACAAGAACATGCAAGAGAATCAGAGTATGATCATTCAATCTTAGAATAAAGCAATCCAAGAAATGCAGTCACAAATTGGCCACCTTGTTGAGGCTGTTAGGCAACATGATCCCAGGAAATTACCCAGCTCATTTGAGGAGAATCCTAAGGGCAAAGGGCCCTTCATAAGGGAGTATGCTAAGGCTATGACCATTTTGAGGAGCGACAAAGAAATTTCCAAGCCTGAAATCAATCCTACGGTCACCCCTCCTACCAACCCGACTTTGACTCCCACTTCCATCGAGGAAAAGCCACTCGACCCGTCCTCGCCTGAAATCACTCGCTCGGAGGATGTTGTCACCATTCCACCTCTTTTCCGCCATGACAACCCCACCACCTAGAGGCTGAGGGTGCCCTTTCCAGAGCGCTTATCCACCCCTAGGGAGTCTTCTGCTGGCTCGTCTGGAACCAAAGATAAGATGAAAGATATTTTGGAGACATTCAAGTAGGTTCATATCAACCTACCTCTATTGGATGCTTTCAAGCAGATCCCATCCTATGCTAGATTTTTGAAGGACCTGTGCATGCAGAAGAAAAAATCACGAAAACAAGTCCAGGCTAAGGTCACCCTACGTGACCTAGTCAGCTTGGTCCTACAACAAGGTACACCCCCCAAAATGGACCCACGAGCCCAGTATATTTCTGTGGTCATTAGCGACCAACGCATGGATGAGGCTCTCCTCAGTCTGGGTGCCAAGGTTAATATATTGCCAAGTTCAGTCTATGAGCTATTAGGAGGAGGTGAGTAGAAGCCCAGTCCTATTATCCTCCAGGTAGCAGACAAATCACTCAAGACACCACGCGGGCTTTTAGACGATGTCCTGGTGAGAGTAGATGACTTATTTCCTGTCGATTTTCTGATATTCGATACTGACCCATCCAACAAGCCCACCAGACCTTTGATTATCTTAGGGCATCCCTTTTTGGCTACTACCAATGCCTCCATCAATTGCAAATCAGGGATGCTAAAGATGGGCTTCGAGAACCAGAAAATCTGACTGAGTGTGTTTGATGCCTATAAGTAGCCTAGATTGGAAGCTTACTCCTAAATCGAGGTGATCAATGAGTGTGTGATGATCTCCTCCAAATGGTCAACTCTAAAGATCATACATGGACACTTTAAAAATGTCAAGGGGATATATCGGAATTAGAAGATTTGCTGGGTGTCCAAGCTGAGTTCCTCTCCCCACCATGGATAATTAAGGTAGATCTGCTACCAGAGACGGGGACATCAAACATAATTCCCTCGATTCAAAAACTCCCGACTTGGAGCTTAAACCACTCCCAAAGTCCCTCAAGTACATTTTCGTTGGGCCCAATGATACACTCCCCGTCATCATCTCAACTACGCTATCTGAGACATAGGAGGGAGCCTTGATTGAATGTCTAAAACGATGCAAGCAAGCCATTGCTTGGACTATAACTAATATCAAATGGGTCGACTCGAGTCTCTACATGCATCACATTTGGACGAATGAGTCCATGAAACCCTTTCGAGATGTGCAGCATCGATTAAACCCCAACATGCGGGAATTGGTAAACAAGGAGATTTTGAAGTGGTTAGATGTGGGGATAATTTATCCCATATTTGATAGTAAATGGGTCAGTCCTATACATGTGGTGCCTAAGAAGGTAAGATTCACTGTTGAGATGAATGAGAAAGGGGAGAAGGTTACCACCAAACCCTCAACTAGCTGGAGGGTTTGCATAGATTACCGCCGCCTAAACACCACAACCTAGAAAGGCCATTTTACTTTGCCATTTATTGATCAGATACTGGAGAAGTTGGTAGGGAATAAATGTTTCTATTTTCTTGATGGGTATTCTAGGTACAATCAGATCGTCATCTTTCCGGACAACCAGGAGTGGACTACTTTCACAAGTCCTTATGGCACATTTGCTTTCGGTCAAATGCCATTTGGACTATGTAATGCTCTAGGAACATTCCAACAATGTATGATGTCCATATTTTCGGACATGCTTGACGAGTTCGTAGAGGTTTTCATGGATAACTTTTCCATCTACGACACATCTTTTGAGTACTATCTCTCGCATTCAGAAAAAGTTCTCACTCGCTGTAAAGAAACAAGATTGGTGATCAGTTGGGAGAAAAGCCATTTAATGGTCCAACAGGGCATTGTTCTTGGGCATGTAGTATCTGAACAAGGTTTAGAAGTGGACAAAGCCAAAGTTGAGTCCATTCCAAACTTCCACTTCCCACCTATGTCAAGCAAATCCGATCATTTTTAGGCCATGTTAGCTTTTATAAGTGCTTCATTAAGGATTTTAGCAAGATTTTCTAGGCCACTTTGTGACTTACTGGAGGAAACTACCTTCATTTTTTCTAAGAAGTGTGTTGAGGCCTTCTAAGTCTTGAAGGAGGCCCTCATGACTGTGCCTATTCTAAGAGCACCTGATTGGAACCTCCCTTTTGAGTTGATGTGTGATGCCTCGAATTTCGCCGTGGGAGTGGTCCTTGGTTAGAGGGTTGATAAAAAGTGTCACGTACTTTATTATGCTAGCAAGACCCTTACTGGTCCGCAGCAAATCTACACAGTGATAGAAAAAAGCTTCTTTTGTTAGTTTTTACTTGAGGGAAGTTTAGGTCTTATCTTCTGGGATCTAAGGTTGTGGTGTATACTGATCATTCTTCCTTAAAGCATTTGGTTTCTAAGAAAGACACCAACCTAGTCTTATTAGGTGGATTCTATTACTTCAGGAATTCGACCTCGATAGATGTGACAAGAAAGGGGTTGAGAATGTAGTAGCTGAGCATTTATCCAGGATCTTGATCAAGGCTTCAACCCCATTAGGAGATATTCATGACACCTTTCCTGACAAAACTGTTATCGCGGTACAACTGATGACCCCTTGGTATCCTGATGTCATCAACTACTTGGTCACTCGCAAGACTCCCAGTATGTGCAATAAGTAGAAGTAGGACAGATTTCTTGCTAACACTAATCTTTATCACTAGGAGGACCCCGAACTCTTTAGAATAGGCCAAGTCTTCCATAGGTGTGTCCTAGAAAAGGAACGACTACCTTGATTTTTTGTCCGAAACTACACCGTAGAGGACACTATTTCTAAGAAGAATACCTATAAGGTTCTCCAATTTGGTTTCTGGTGGCTCTCACTATTCAAAGATGCACAAGCTTATGTGGGGGCATGTCTTCGTTGTCAACAAACTGGAGCGATCGGGAAGCAGGATGAGATGCCCAACAGCTTATTCTTCTTGTCGAGATATTTGACATCTGAGGTATAGATTTCATGGGTCCCTTCCCATCGTCCCATGACAATGAATATATTTTTGTGGCAATTGATTGTGTCAAAATGGATAAAGGTCATTCCAACTAGGACCAACGATCACTCAGTGGTCCTGAATGTTGTCAGAGCCAATATCGTTTCCTGATTTAACTGTCCGAGAACAATCATTATTGATGAAGGACCTCATTTCAAGAATGCTCACTTCACTCATCTACTCAAAAGTCTTGGTGTCACCCACAAAGTGGCAACCCCGTATCATTCGCAGACAAGTGGATAGGTTGAGGTGTCCAATAGGGAGATTAAAAGAATCCTTGAGAAAATTGTAAGACCCGACAAAAAAGATTGGTCGAAGAAACTGAATGATACATTATAGGCTTACAGAACTGCGTATAAGACCCCCTTAGGTATGTCTCCCTTCCGTATAGTGTATGGCAAAGCTTGTCATTTGCTTGCTGAGATTAAGCATAAGGCTTATTGGGTTGTCAAGAATGTCAATATAGATCTTGAGAAAAGCAGCCAATACATGCTTATTAGAATTGACTAAGCTTGAGGAGTTGAGGAATGAAGCCTATGAGACTACTCAAGCCTTTAAAGAGCGCACTATTTTTCACGATAAACACATCCTTAGGAAAACCTTCGAACCCAACCAACGGGTCTGGCTGTTCAATTCCAAACTCAAGTTATTCCTTGGGAAACTTAAATCTCGTTGGGATGGGTCGTACACTGTCACACAGGTGTTCTCTCATGGTGCTGTTGATATCCAAAATCCCTCTTCTGGTGAGACTTTCAAAGTAAATGGCCAATGTTTAAAACCATATGTTACTTTTTTTGATGGTCGGGTTTTGGATACCTACAGGTTGGTGGAGCCTTAGCTCGACCACTCTCTAGCTCAGATAATATCTTTCCTTACTTTTTACTTTCCAATGGGAACATTAACAAATTTAGGCTTGGGGGGTATAACCTAAGGTTGTACATAGCATTTATATATATTTTGCATGCATGTAGTTAGTGCATTGATAGCTGTATAGATTATAAAAAAGAAAGAGACAGAGAAGAAAAGGAGCAAAACTATGTTAGTCCTAGCATGTGATTATGGAAGAGTCTACCTAAGTTCTGGGCTAAAACAAATGATGAATTAAGACCTGAAGTGTCAAACCTTAGGAGATAAGTGAGATATAGTGACTTTAGGCCTCTAGGGCCTGTTTGGCTCAAAAATTTAAGTATTTGTTAAGATATGTACTATACTTCAAGTGATTGAGGAAGTTGAGAAGCTAATGTATGCGCCTAAGACTTAGGAAGTATCTGACCTCTTTGTCTGCCCTTTGATTTGTGAGTCCTAGTAACTTAAGCATCTACATCTCACACACGGATCTAATTCAGTACGCTTAATGAAGAATAACTTCAAAAATTCCTCTATCTAAAAAATGGTTTTCTCGAAAATCTGACTAAGGCTAAAAAATACAAGTTCATTAGAAAAGTTCCTGCCATATGAGAGGAGTAAATACTCTCCTTGAGGACACGCTATAGCATGTCATCTTTGTGAGTGCGTGCAGAGCTTAAGGGATCAAGTATACATTAGAGGGGGGTAAATAGTATAATATCTATTTAAAATAAAACTTAAAAAATCATTCACCACAGATCAAAAATGAATAAGCACAAACCAGAAAAATAACACCTGATTTTAGAGTGAAATCCCTTCCAAGTAAAAATCACTACCTAAGCCTCCGAGCTTACGATTTTCTCGACTAGTCGACGTTATTCAAATCCACTATCACGTACCACTTGAACAAAGGTGGCACAACATCTTATAGATGTTTTCTCTTACACATGACCAAGAGAAGAACAATGGGACTTCCAATACAGCATGGATTCCCAAATCAAGAACAGAATAAAAGAATATAATAATATTTCCTATGAAATCTTGGCAATATTAAAACAAACCAAGCTTTCTTGAATCGCAAAAAGGAGTGCTTTGAATTGCAGTGGTTGTAGGCTCACAGGCATGAAAGCACTAGAGAGATTATGCGTGTTTTTCTCTTTGAAATCTCTTGAGGTGTGTTTTGAAGAAGGTTGAAGGTCATATTTATAGTTGTTTTTAGACCTGTTTTGGAAATTTTGGAAACATGACTTTGATCAATAAAAATAAATGTTTGGTCGATCAAAATTGAATTTGGTTGATTAAAACAAAGTAGTGATCAATTCAATGTTGATCGATTAAAAGGTATATTGATCGACTTTATGATTTTAAAAGAAATTCGATCGTTGGAATACTTTTGATTGATTAAATCAAATGGATTGATCTATCAAAAAGGAATATGATTTTAAGGTCTTTGAGCGATTAAAATAAGAAGTTGGTCGATTAAGGTCTAGTCGATCAAAAAGGGATTTTGGTTGATCAATGGTAGAATTGACATAGGTTCAAAAGAGAACAATTTTTGCGAAAAATGAAAACTTATGTTTGTTTTCTTATTGAGGTTCTATACATTATTCTAGACCTAATAAGGATAAAAGTCTTCAAGTCCTCTTTATCCATGATGTATTTGAAAAATGTTTATCAAGACACATCTATGCTATAATTTAACTTGACCTGTAATGGGTAGTCTTCACTAAAACCACAATTTTGTTATATGAAAACATGGGTATTAACATTCTTCTCCTTTTTTATGATAACAAAATTATAATTAAGTATGCATGATGCATTATCAAAATTTTATTTTTCTCCCAATTTGTTATTAACAAAAAGTTTTAAGCAATATAAGAGACAAGTAAATGTTGCTCCCCCTTATTGAAGTATTCATGCAATTATGACATGCTGCCATACAATAGATAGAATATCACATTTTCAATAAGTAAATAAAGCAACAAGATTTATAGAGTAAGATATCTCAACCGAAACTACTACAGTGCTCACATATAAAATAAAAGTACTACAAAGCAAGATAGATATAAAGTTCATAATCCAATGATATAATGTACTCCAAGTCAACACAAGTAATAAAATCTAAAAGAAGCTAGTGACTGTCTCTATATTAGATGGGAACTCTACATTGATATCAAAATCATCCAGAGAGAATGGACATGTGCTGGTGTTGGGTCTTGCAATGGAAGAGAAGTGTCATCTACATCCAGAAATCGAAGAGATCTAAAGGTCAGTGATCCACAGGATGACTGCTAGACTGAGGAACTAGTGTGTTGTATCTATCTGGAGGAGGAGGGTATTGAAGTACTCGGAGGAGTAGTTGTTGCTGCTGAACATCACTTTTTGGGTTGGTCAATCATAGGTTGGTTGATCAAAAATCAATGTGATTGATCAAATAACGAACAGTAAGCAAGTCAAGTTTGCAAAGTTATATTGGTCGATGATAGGTTTGTCGATAAAAAAACAGTACATGGTCGATCAAAATCAATTTTTAAGAGATTGAACATGAAAATTTTTGGTCGATCAGAGACAACAATTTGATCAATCAAAAATTGATAAAATCAAAAAAATAAGAGTCAAATGGATCAAACAAGAAGAGCAACGAAGAACACAAAGAATAGTGGTCGAAAAAACACAAAAATCACAAGTAAAACTCATCAAAACAAGATCAAAGTGACAAGTTTGATATAAAATAAGTAGATAAATAGGATGTACCAAAGATCAACAAAGATCGATCCGGTCGTTAGTGAGGAGGAGGTCGGATGGCCGGTGGTGGTCATCAGACGATGGAGCGATCACCAGAGATGGTCAAATGGCCGACAAACCGGTGGTGGAGAGGTGGTTGGTCGGAGACGAGAGGACTCCAGTGGGTGGTCAACTAAGGTTTGGTCGAAGAAGGTGGTGGCATTTTGGTCGGAGAAGAGGTGCTTGATGGTGGAGAGAGGATCATTATGATGGGGTTTTGGATTTTGCTTGGAGTGTTGGGTGGTTTGATTGATGGAGGGAGTTATGTAGTGGTAAAAAGTGATGGTAAAAGGTTGTTTTATAGAGAATAGGTAAAGCAAATAAGGTAGTAGGTGATTAGAGATCGAAATCAAATATTAATAGGATTAGTGATCAAATTAAGTGATCAGAATCATCAAACAAAAATCTCGTCGTGATCAATTCCGCCCATATTTGGTCTATCAAAATAAACCAAATTCAATTTTGGTTGATTAGAAAGAGACATTGATCGATGAAAATTGAATTTCTAGTGGAGGAAAAATTCCTGCCCAAAACTTGATCGATCAAAACCAACATTTGGTCAATCAAAAGTTGAAAATTTTGGAGGAAAATTTTCTGCCCAAAAGATTCAAAGCTTGATCAATCAGAATAAGCATTTGATCGATCAACGATTGATCGATCAACACAATTTGTTTGATCGACCAATGACTATCAAGACAAAATAATAAACAATCAAAGTTCAGTAAGTCTTGTTAAGCCTAAGTTTCTTCTTATTAGTATAAAGCTTTCTTTTGTTAGAGGTTTTGTGAAGATATCAGCTAATTATTTCTCTGTTTGAATGAATTTTAAGACTATTTCCATCTTTAGGGAATAATCTCTAAGGAAGTGATGTCTAATATCTATATGTTTTGTCCTAGAGTATTGAATCGAGTTTTTGGTCAAGTTTATTGCATTAGTATTATCACAAAGAATCCTAGCATTTTCCAAGTTAGTGCAAAATCTTCAAGTGTTTGTTTCATCTAGAAGATCTATGAACATGCTAAAGAGGTAGCAATGTACTTAGATTCAGTTGTGGACAAGGAAACCCTGTTCTGTTTCTTACTAACCCAAGATACTAGGGAATTTTGGAGAAATTGACACGTTTCACTAGTACTCTTACGATTAATCTAACTTCCCACATAATCAGCATCACAATAGGAAAGTAAGTCAAGTGTGTCTGATTTGGGGTAGAACAGACCAAGATCAACAGTGTTAAGTAGGTACCTAAGTATCCTTGTTAAGACATTTAGGTGAGATTCTTTAGGATCTACTTGAAATCTAGTAGACAGACAGGTACTAAAAAGTATGTCAGTGATGATAACGCCATCATTCGTCATAACTAATTTAACTTAGTTCAAATCAAGAGATAAATGTTCCTAAATGATCACCTGAGAATCATAATTCCACTCTGATCTGATTTGAGAAGAAGGCAAAAAATAGGGTTAATTCGATTGTTTTAACAACACATCACAAAAGCAGATTAACCATGGGGTTACTCAGGGGCTAATTAAAGGTCAATTGAGCATAAAAGACTAGAAAGTGGGTTCACACTGACAGAATCAGGGTGTCGCACATTTCAAGGCCAAAGTAATACTAAAAATCCTAATTATCAACCATATTTAAACTGATGAGGTTTTGGTCAGGATAAAATTAATCTAAGCCTCCTAAAATTTATAGAAAAATATTCTAAGAGGTTTGCTACCTTTAGTTTTACCATTTAAAACCATTTTAACCTAGAATAGAGATTCAGACGAGAATTTACCCTGATTTAGGCTTCTCTGCAATTTATCCAGTCAGACGAGAATTTACCCCTATTTGTCCAATAGCTAGGTCCTTTCTCTCCCTCTCTCTCTCCATAGGTTAGAGCTAGGTAGTTAAAACCCCAATTCCACCGACAACTCACCCTTCTTCCACTTCATCTTCTCCGCCTCCAGCCACGCCTCTAACATGGTCGCTCGACTACCACACATCAGCAAACAACAAACCACCGACACCCTCACCTTCCTTAAGCCTCAAAGATCAAAAGCTCTCAATCTATTGAGAGTTTGATCTTTGTAGAGCTCGACCGGACAACCCATCTCACAAACGCCTCCGCCATCACCATCCAGCCACCACAATGCTCCAACCACCTCACCACCACCGCCGTTGAACTCCTTGACTCACGACGACTCTTGTGAACCTACTAATTGGGGCATTAAACCCATATTTTGATGATCAGGAACTCACCGCCATCGACAACTCTGTCTCTGTCTACCACTCAAGCGAAGAGAGTCTTCTCTTTAGGAACTCATTTTTGAAATGCATATATAACACATTTGTGAAGGCACGTTGCCTCAACACAAGGGGGTGAGGTCCCCTCCTCACCTGACCCACACACACCTCGCCTACCACCGCACATCGGTAGGCCTGGTCCCTCTGCCCAAATCTGATTACCCGTTACTGTACCCACTCGTATACCGATTCTAAATTGAGGAGAGAGGAAGGATTCTGACGAGGGTAGGGGAGGTTTTGCAATGTGGATCCTCGGGGTGCGTGCACACATGTGCAAGATTTGCACGATTTTATAAATGGGAGCTTTAATGTCATTGCAACTTGCAAAAACGATCAGCTTTTAAATTTATATTCCTAGACAGTTGTGGTATCTGGGGTTATCCAAGGAGGCCAATTTGTTAGTCAAATAAGTGATTCTCTCTCTCACCTCTCAAATCAACACTTCTCTTTTTGTATTTTGATTTTTGTAAATTTTTATATTTGGAAATAAGTGGGATATGAATGCGAAGATGGAACCATGCTAAAGAAACAACTAGAACCTAAGTGACAAGAGAAGTCTTCTCTTCTAATCTCACCCTAAGCAAGTGCGCCTAGGGTAATTAGAAGAGAGATGTGATGCACTAAAATAAATAAAGTTTCTACTTGAAACTGAAAATTCAAGAATGCAAAAAGGCACTTTGCTATTAACAAGAAATGTTTACAAAGTATCTAGGGAGCTAAACTATGTAGAGGTTCCACTTAGTTAATCCCTAGGTAGATGAATGTTTAACAAGAATTAAAATGCAACAAAATAAAAGACAGAAATTTCTCTCGAGTAGCTAAGGCAACCTTCGTTCCAAGAATGGTGGCTCCTAGACTTAAAGAAGACTTCCTTCCAACTCCTTGAGTTGCTCCTTTCAAAGGTGGAAGCTTGCTCCTTGGCATGCCATATGGAAGGAGAGAGAAGAGGAAGAAGGCACCAAGGCAACAGGTAGGTTACTTAATCTTCTCTCCTTGTTTCTTAGGCATGGGATGTAGGGTAGCTATAGGTGTTTAATAGGAAGAGTTGTTGCTTGCCAAGGATGGTTTGAATAGTAGGATGGGAGGTCTTTTAATAGGCTAGTATGGATGGTGGCTAGGAAGCTTCCTTGGCACCATGTGAAAGGGTGCCAAGGAGGGTGGTTTGGATGGTGGTTAGGAAGCTTCCTTGGCGCCATGTGTAAGGGTGCCAAGGAGGATGGTTAGGAAGCTTCCTTGGTGCCATGTGAAAGGGTGCGTGGGAGTGTATTTTAGGCACCAATGGTTAGTGGTTTTAATGTAGGTGAACGACCATTAAGGTGGAGAGGGAATAGGGTAGGAGCTAGATTTGAGTTGGATCCAGCTGAGTTGAGCTGGGGTCCAACTACTGGAGCTTCTGTCTTCACAAATGTTTTAAGTGCCTTCCATCCTGCCAAGGTTTCTCTGATTTTCAGTGCATTCATCCCTGGCAATCAAATGGAAACTACATGAGATAACGTGAAACGAATGCTAATGTACACTCTAAACCCTAAATGCATATGCATGCTAAATGCAACGATATAATGTAATGCAATTGACAAAATCTTAGTAACTAGATGTGAATTGATGCTAAAGATGATGATAAAGTGGAGTATATCACACCCCCATGCTTATCTTTATGCTAGTCCCTTAGCAAAAATTGTGATTGCACCACATTATTTCCTAAGAAACCATCTTTTCGTGTTTTGAGGAAAAAGTTCAAGATAGAACCTTGGTCAATTTTTGGTTAAGGCAGGTACAAGGTTTATTAAGGATAAAATATCCGAACTTAGCTTTGGATTCAAAGATTAGACAAATCAGGACCACTATATCCTTTGAGAATTCACTACTTAACTCCTTTTTTATTCAAATATCCTGAAATCGTTTTTGCTATTAGGATTTCCCTGGCTCGTGAACTCGATCCGCAACTCACAAGTTGATGAAAATTCAGGTGTCAGTGCTTTGTGATATGCCAACATTATTGGGATAAGGTCATGTTATTGAAACTTTTTTTTTCGCCCCATGCTTAGCCTTAGCTTAGTCCTACTACAGATGTGTCGGGATCATCATTCCCGTTACCAATCCTCGAGGGGGCTCTGGCACCGGCACTTCAAGATAATACTATCCAAGACACACCCTAGGAGCTCACAGCCCCAAAACACAATGCGGTGTAAAGGGACGCTCCAAGCAAACTCAAGCTCTTGCTCAGATGCTATGGGTAGAGTACCGTTCAAGACACCTGAGCTGCAAAATGTGCCATAATACTCCATCTAAAGATATGAAATATAGATATAGAGCAGCATCGAGGTGGTAACATGTTGACATCACATCCTTAAAGGAAGTATTTTTCTTTCTCGACGGTGGGAACTCAAACCGATCATCTGTCTCGATCTTTCACTAAGATTTTGCAAGAGTTTTTTAATTATTTAGATGTTTTGGGGATTGGGTAGTGTTGACTTTGTGTGTGAAATGTCTGACACCAGGTTTTCAAAATAAAAGCAAATTTTTGGATTAGGAGCTAAGTCAGGTACTATCTAGGTCACTAAACAAAGTCGGGTTACTTGAATCATCAAATATTAGGATGGAATTCTTTGCAGGATACCTGATCTAGTCTAGTTTTCTAAATCTGAAACGTCTAAAAATGAATTTGTAGCTTCATCCTTAGTTTGTTAATGATTAAACCCTAGGTGTACCTAGTTTGAATTAAAGTTCAACCATTGGTCATTTCTTTTACTAAAAATTCTCAAAACATTTTTTTAGAAGTTATGCAAATAGAGTGCATATGCAGTGCAGATTATGAGAATGCAAAATATGCAAAATATTTTAATGTTTTTAGGTTCTGAAAAATAACGAAATGCCTAACAAAATTGAAATACCCCCCCCCCATGTTAAAGGTTTGCAAGTCTCTTGCAAAAGGAAAAGAATAGAAGATATCACCTAAGAGAGAAAGTCAGGATAAAGGTGAAGTTTTGTAGAACCTAAAAAAGAAAATGAAAGCAAAAAGGAAAATGTTGCTAGGTTACCTCCCAACCAGTGTTGTCTTTAATGCCATTTAGTCAGGCGTGAAGTGATGCACAGAAGATGGTCGATCGTTAAGATAGACATGTGAATGCCCTGTAAAATGCAATCTTCCTCTTGGTCCCTGAAAAGAAAATGGTGGAAATAGGGTAACTAAAATGAGTGTGAAAAATGAAAGAAATACCTGAGTCTGGCCTAGGTTTCAGTTCAAGAAGAAGGCCATGCTCGGGGGGATTAGATGGAAGGTCTAGGGGAAAGGGACTGGGGGAAAAGTTAGCGAGATGAAGAGTGGGTGAAGTTAGGGTGGGAGGTTGAATTGAAGTTAGAGTGAGCGGGTGAGGTTAAATTAGAGTAGGCGGGTCTGGTGAATAGTTAGGAAGAGATTTTGAGTGCATACAAGGCTTCAAGTCTTTGATGTTGCCAACCATTGATTCAGAGTCAAAATCCTCGAAAAAATTCTGGTTGGGAATAGAATCTATCAGCATTGTTTCCTCTACCAAATTAGATGTTTCAATATCTGAGTCCTCGAAGAAGTCATCATCATCATAGAATTTCCTGCAGGATTTGAAAATATCTAGAGTAATTGTTTGGCCCATGCAAGTGATATTCATTTTACCCGTATGACATTTATATTTGCTTTCGCAGTGGCCAAAAAGGGTTGTCCAAGAATGATAGGGTCATTAATTAGAGATTCAGGTACCTCAATGTCAAGGACCAGAAAATCTACAAGGAAGACACAATTCTGAACCTTGACAAGGACATCCTCGACAATCCCTTGAGGTTTGATCATAGATCGGTCAACTAATTGTAAGGTAACCTCGACAAGCTTGAGATCATCGATCTTAAATTCCTCAAATAGAACTATAGGGATGATATTAACGGAGGCACTGAGATCGAGAAGGGTGTAGTTAAATGTAGTATCATCAATAATCATAGAAATCAAAGGCGCACCCAGGTCATTCATCTTCGGGGGCAGCTTGCTTTGTATGACCGAACTTACTATCTTTGAAAGATAAACTCTTCCTAGGTTTTTATTCTGCCTTTTTGGAGTATAGAGATCCTTCAAAAACTTAGCATAGGTAGGGATATATTTAATTGGGTCTAGGAGAGGGATGTTGATCTGAACTTGCCCAAATAATTCCATAAGTTCCTCATTTGTGGGCTCAGATTTTTTTCTTCTATTGGTGGTGGGGTGGAGAGCTTGGGGAAAAGGGACAGCAGTCGTGACGTGATAATCAATTTCTTTTTCTCCCTAGGTAATGCTGTTAGGAGAGTGGACCTGCACTAGGGTAGTGTGGGTTTCATCAAGTTGGTGTGAAGGCCAGGATCGGTGATTGTTTTCCCATTCCTCAAAATAACTGCAATAGCAATTTGGTTGTTCTTGGGAGGGGGTTAGGGGGCCTGATGTTGCAGGAAACCTAGTGAGTGCTGTGATGCTAGGTTGATTGGAGGCTGATTAGTATGGTTCTAATTTCAGTGCCCGCCCTGGTAGCGATTCCTTTAATTGATAGGGTTGGGTATGGGCTGGGAAGGCAAATGTCCTGTAGGTCTCTGGGTCAAAGTAACCCAAATCTGATTATGGAGATTTGTAACAACATTGGTTACCTTCGACATCTGATTTTGCATCCCTTGCAGGGTTTTCATAACCTGGGCATTGATGTCTTCTTAGGATGGCCCAAGTTGATAGAAAGTTTGGTTCTACCCATACCCTCCAAATTGGTTTTGTTTCTGAGAGGGCACCTAATTAGGCCAGGAGTGAGTCGGGTAATTCCTCCACTTGGAGCTAGAGGGAGTTCTAAATTGTTCCTGGAGGGCAAAAATATTCTCAGTGGGGTTAGGATTTGGATAACTGCGAGTCCTCGAGGAATCATATAAAGCCTCAGAAGATTGATTATGCTCAGCACTAATAGTATTGAGATTGTGCAAGTTCTCTCTCTTTAGAATGTTAGGCGAGGTTGGATATGGAACTTGGGTAGGTGTAGTAAGTCTTTCCTCGATTTTCTTCTGATTTAAATGCATTTGGTCAAGCCTATGAGAAATCATTTGAAGGTCGTCTTGGGTAGCGGGGATTGATTGAGTGCTTATCTCATGAACATCGAATTGCGAGTTGGTAGTCCTGCTAAAGGTGTTCATGGACACATGGTTAAATGAGCTTTCACTTATTTCTTCAAAAAGATCATAGGCACTCTTAACATCTTTATTCAGGAAGTTGCCACCACGTGAGGCATTGACAAAACATCGAAGTTGATCTTCTAATCCATGGTAGAAGATCTGCATGAGCTGCCGTAATGGAACCTCGTGGTGCGGGAAACTTCTTAAAAGATCCTGGAATCGCTCCCAACATCATGTAAGGCCTCTCCAGGTTTTTGTTGGAAGGTCGTAATAGATCGTCGTAGGGAAATCGTATGACCAATGGGGAAGAATTTTTTTAGAAAAGTGATTTTAAGTTGAGGCCAAATGATAATGGGTTTGCCAATGGTTCTGAACCAGTATGCGACCTTGTCCTTTAGGGAAAGCGGGAATAACCACATCAGCCATAAATTCCCTCACACATTGCGAGAACGAGTCATTTATGCGAGGAGAGTAAGTTCCTCAAGGTGGAGGAACAAGTCTTCCTAAGGAAGGCCATGGAAGTGCTCGATTGAGGTTAGAATGGAAAGATTAATCTCAAAGTTCCCTTGTGGTATGACCACCCCTGGTCTATCTTCATAATTGGAAGGAACGTAAAAATCTTTAAGAGGAACGACAGGCTGCTGACGGGGTGGTGGGTTTTGCCCTTGGTTGGCTAGGTTCGTTACAGTCCTAGCCAACTATAGTTGGTTTGCTTGTAGTTGAGCCAATTGCTCAACCATAATGTACAGGGGATTGGGCGGCGAGCCTTGATTTTGTGCTTGTGGCATCTCAAGTAGTTATAGGACAGGCAAGTTGGGGATGGGTAAGTCAAAAAGCAGGAAAGATTGCGGATGTTGGCTGGAAGGGTTAGAAACAGGATTAGAGGTGGGCTCAGAAGTGTTTTGTTGGTGAGAGGTGGAAGCATCGTAGGACCTATTTTGGGGATTTTCCATTTTTGAAGAATGAAAATGAGAGGAAGAAAGTCTTTTTATGCGGAGTGGTAGAATCAAGAGGTCTCTCCAAGTGTGGATTTTGGGACTGCCGCCCGTGCATGTAATGAAAGAATGGGGAGGAGAGGAAGGAAACATGAGAAGAATAAGTGTACAATCAAGCAAGCAAAATGCTAGACCTAACTTAAGGGTGACTCCCTAAAAATTACCTAAGACTTGGTCTACCTAAAAAATAATAAATCAGTAGCTGATAACTGTTCCCTCAACAAATTTGGCTAGACTGATTAGGTGGAGGGTTGGGCCCAAGCATGTCCCAGGAAAATCACTGGGGGCTTGTATAAACCTATGCCTAGTCGTTTGACACCACCCCTCAATCTGGCATCGGATATAGATGAAGGAATTGAAACCAACTAAGGAAATCTTAAGACCTAGGTAGCAAGTCTAAGTTTGATGAAACCTTAGGGGTCAAATTGTTATAGATTTTAATTAAGTCTAGGAGACTAAAGTGCACAAGGAATGTGATGGACGTTAATTGGGGTAATGCCCGATTATTTCAATTTTGTGTATGTGAAAATTGGGCGAGAAGTGAGGCTCAAGCCAAAACAAGAGGTTTGCAAACAGGGATTTTTGTGAAAAGATTTTAGGGTTTCGATAAAATTTTTGTAGATTTTAAGATTCTCACTTTTTAAATGTTCAAAAAAGTTTGAAGGTGATCACAAAATAAGACAATCAAGTTGTAAGTTGGTAAGAATCAATGCCTTTGAGTGTATGTGTGAATAAGACAGAATAAAATCAAAACCCTAGAATTGAAAATCCTAGTTATGCAACTCCTAAATGAATTTTTTTTTTATGAAATCTTTAAGAGTGATGATCCAAACAAGAAAACAACACCACCACTTAATGTAAAATCAAACAAGGAATCGAAAAATGATTTTTTTGTGATTTTAGGAAATTGTTTGATATTTTTTTTGGAATTTTTCTTCTTATTGGTGTCAAGAGTCAAAATTGATAGATTTGGGGAATTGATTCTGCAGAAATCTCAAATGATCTCACATATTTTTGAGACTTTTATATGATGTATAAAATTTCTCAAGGTTTCTAATAATATAAAGTTTATCCAAATCTAATGAGTATAAAAATTTCTAAAATTCACCGATAGTAAGAAAACAGTAAGAAAACAAGGTCTGACCCATGTTCAGTCCGTAAATGTTTTAATTTTTTGTCTAGCAAAACTTCTTGAAAATTGGACTCAAGATTCCTGACTCAAAGGGGCTTCCCTGGGTGAAATTTGGTAAATTTAGGAAGCTCCTAAGTGCCCAAACCTGATTTTTGAAAGTCAAGATAAAAGTTTGGATTTTCAAAAATTAGACACCAATAAGGTAAAGATAGTGGAAAAATGAAGCAAACAAGCAACACAAAGAGTTTTAGAGTTCCACTACCCTTAATTTTTCTTGTTGATTTTTTTCGAAAATTTAAAGACTTTTTTAAGAGATTTTGATGATGATACAAGAGATGACTGGGGGTACTAACCAGAAGTATGCGGGAAGACAAGTTCACTTCAAGTTTCCCACTCCAAGCAAATCTGAATCTCACTTCCTCTCTTGATTCGCACCTAAACAACACAAAACACAAAATTTTGTGAAGATCAAATAAACAGAGAGACTAAATGAGACTAAGCTGTGCCTCTCCGACAATGGTGCCAAGAAGTGATGCAAGATTTGCATGATTTTATAAATGGGGGTTTTAATGTCGTTGCAACTTGCAAAATCGATCAACTTTTAAATTTATATTCCTAGGTAGTGGTGGTATCTAGAGTCGTCCAAAGAAGTCAATTTGTTAGTCAAATAAGTGATTCTGTCTCTCGGATCTCAAATCAACACTTCTCTTTTTGTATTTTACTTTTTATAAATTTTTATGTTTGAAAATAAGCGACATACAAATGTGAAGATAGAACTATGCTAAAGAAATTATGCCTAACAAACCTATGTCACAAGAGAAGTCTTTTCTTCTAATCTCACCCTAGGCACACTTGCCTAGGGTAATTAGAAGAGAGATGTGATGTATTAAAATAAATAAAGTTGCTATTTGAAATTGAAAATTCAAGAATGAAGAAAGGTACTTTGCTATTAAGAAGAAATATTTATAAAGTACCTAGCAAGCTCAACTAAGTAGAGGTTCCAAATAGTTAATCCCTAGGTACATGAATGCTTAACAGGAATTAAAATGCAACAAAATAAAAGATAGAAAATGCTCCCAAGTAGCTGAGGTAACCTTCACTCCAAGAATGGTGGCTCCCAGACTTGAAGAAAACTTCCTTCTAGCTCCTTGAGTTGATCCTCTCAAAGGTGGAAGCTTGCTCCTTGGTGTAGCACAAGGAAGGAGAGAGAAGACGAAGAAGTCACCAAGGGAGTGGGTAGGTTACTCCCTTAATCTTCTTCTCTCCTCCTTTCTTGGGCATGGGATGTAGGGTGGCTATAGGTGTTTAATAGGAAGAATTGTTTCTTGTCAAGGATGGTTTGAATGGTAGGATGAGGGGTCATTTTACAGGCTAGTATGGATGGTGGTTAGGAAGCTTCCTTGGCACCATGTGAAAGGGTGTCAGGGAGGGTGGTTAGGAAACTTTCTTGGTGCCATGTGAAAGGATGCCAAGGAGGATGGTTAGGAAGCTTCCTTGGTGCCATGTGAAAGGGTGAAACAGAGTGTATTTTAGGCACTAATGGTTGGTGGTTTTAATGTAGGTGGAAGGCCATTAAGGTGGAGAGGGAGTAGGGTAGGAGCTGGATTTGAGTTGGATCCAGCTATGTTGAGCTAGGGTCAACTACTGGAGCTTCTGCCTTCGTAAATGCTCCAAGTGCCTTCCATACTGCCAGGATTTCTCTGATTTCCAATGCATTCATCCCTGGCAATCAAATGGAAACTACATGAGATAATGTGAAATGAATGCTAATGTATGCTCTAAACCCTAAATGCACATGCATGCTAAATGCAACGATATAATGTAATGCAATTGACAAAATCTTAGGAACTAGATGTGAATGGATGCTAAGGATGATGATAAACTGTCGTTTATCAATGCACGCCCAACACTTAGGCATTTCAGAGGTTTTGCATTGTAATGCTATGCTTTGAACGTTTAAGGAGTTTGACCTTGTGTTTGACATCTGACTTTGGCCTAGTTCTGATCACTGTGGAGATATTTGATTATATTCTGACGTGGATATTACTGGTTAAGTGGTTCATGACCACTGCTGAGAAATTTGGCTGTGAATTGAGATATTAAGTATCCTTGGGATATGTGCTTAATTGTGAGAATTAATTGGTGATTCAAATCACCATTTTTAGGTTTTGATTATTCTTTTTATCCTATTGATTTCTGGGATACAATTTGCTTTTATTGAATATCATTTTGAGTATATTTTTATTATTCATTGCATATCTCTGTTGTGAATTATTGCGCTCATTATTGCTCATTTCGACTAGTGTTTGAATTCTATATTTGCTCCCTGCGAACGACCTTGGAACTCACGATTTTTCGAGCATTATAAATTTAAATGTTGTTGCGATTTTCATCACTATACTACAACATGATATTTTTACGACAATCTTCGACGACCGCAACATTTTGGCACTATTGCAAGGGAGCAACATGCAATTCACCACTAATCATATCATTCTCGATTGATTAATTTGATTTCTAACTTGCCCTATCTGCTTTGTTTTGATTTTGGGAGGTACATGACAAGATCTTTCGTGCAATCAACCACATTAGGGGTAAGTAAAAATTATCTTCTTCCCTAATCACCTCCTAATCTTGGGAAAATAAAAAAGGGAAACAAATCAATTAGAATCCACTTGCCTTATTTTCCTAATAATACCATCTAAAGGCAAAGAGTTTCCTAATTTGCAAAATTGATTTAAATCAGGTTGAAGCTGAGATGATTTGATTAGAGATTCCCCATCTTGATTTTCTATACCTATTAGGGATTTGCGCTAAATTTCTCAACATCCTGGACTACTCACTTTCTTGTTTGAGTCCAAGGTGTCTTATTTGGAATCAAATTGGACTTGAAATAGAGTCAATCTAGGGTTTCCACACTAGAGTTTTGAAGTGGTAGTACACATTTACTTTCAATTGATAAATTAATCTTCCTACATTTGTGTGCTACCTAAGCCCTTGTTTGTAAAGATTTATTCAAGTGAACCCTAAAATCAAGGCTCTAAATTCACTTAAACCTTAAATTTTGGACCTAATAACCTGAGAACCAATTCAAGGTGGTTTGGGTGCTCTGATCCAAATTTCATCCTCAACCTTAGGATAGGTCAGGTGAAGTTGGTTCACTTTGTGAATCAACAACCTACAAATTAGGTCATAATTTGAAAAAAAAGGAAAACTTCTAAATCAAGTGAAATTCAAGGCACAAATTAGGGCTAAAATTGGTAGACTTACGTCTCAGTTCACACATTCCGGTCTACTTGAAACCTTAGCGACAAGGAAGGTCGGGTAGGGGAAACCCTGCAACCCATAGGGACACTCTACTATGTAGAGGTCTTTGTAGGACTCTCCCTTCCTAGCTACCCAAGTAATTATCAGGTGTGCTGATTTTTGATCGAAGAGGTCCATTTACCTTAATAGCCTTAGTCATCCAAAATTTTTTGGATGCGTTGTTTGGGTCCAATACATATCCAATCCCTTCTTTAGTGCACACACAGGAAAGGTGCCTAGCACTGACCTAGAGGCCTCAATTAGAGTTGACCTTGTGGGAGAAATCTGATCTGATCAGATCAATTATATTTGGACCTAAATTTGATTCTACATCCTAATCCACCACTTGATTTGAAAACGCAACCTGACAGCATAGGAAAAATGTTTAAGAAACCTAAATCCCGCATGAGCATCAAATAGAAAATGATCGAGGCTGCCCTTAGACATAGGGAAGAATTTGATAGGACCTCAGATCCCTTTAGTAACATTTAGATTAATGTATCAGAAACAACAGCCCTCCTTATGAACCACGTCAAGATGTTGTCAACACAATTGATACATGGTTCGACCAAGGATGCCCTCATATTGAATATAGAAAATTATGGAGATTACATAGCATAGAAGGCTTACAATGTTTGACAAATCCACCACTTTGGGAAATATACCAAGATGTCATTGAAAAACGTACGAATGTGCTAAATATGTTGCAACAAGCAATTGATAAAAAATACCCATATTCCCACCCGGAAATTAATGAGACATCTTGGAGCAATTTTGAGGATCAATATAATTCTCCAGAGCCCGGGTACGAAAATGGAGGTTGTTATGGACCCCCAACCCAAATGGAACCAAACTGTGATTTTGTGCAGAATGAAACACCTAATCATGATATGGGTTAGGTGGATCCAATTACAAGTGTTCCCAATTATGAGCCAACCATAGGAAACTATGAAACTAGTCCATCATGCCTAGATTTCCCAAACACCTGTGATGAGCTTGACTCATAATCTCTTGAGGATGTAACTCCCACACCTTATCCTATTAAGGTATTCCTCGAGAATGATTCTAACATCCCAATCGAACCAAGTCCAGATTCTAGTGACCCAATTCGTACACCTAACCTAGAATCTAGATCTGAGCCTAGTTTTGATGATCATGAGGCCCAATGCGATGAGAACCAGATTTTAGATTGGAAATATGATTTTGGGCCTATATTTGATGATTATACCTCTCCAGACTCCTCAGAAGAACGAATTGATTTTTTGAAAGTCACACTGATTTACGATACAAAAACAGAGTTGGAAGACTTATGATTTGATTGGATCTACCCTAGGTGCTCAGAATACGAGCCTATGCCTAATAAGGATATCCCTGTGAGCTCGGAATTTAAGACAAGGTTAGACCAATGTCAGATTAACAACTCCATGCATCTTGATTTATTTTGTGGTGGAAATCCCGATCCTGAATCAAGTTTAAAAGGTAATTTTTGCAAATTCTCTAATGATTTCGAAACATACTCTAATTTCGGAGAATCATTGTTTCCAGATGATTACGAGCCGATTTACGACCTCAATATCCATGATCCTTTCTTTGATTCTGATTCTGACATCCCTGATCCTGAAATCATTGATTCAAAATCATATTCTATTGATTTGGAAAAATTATGTTATGATCTACAAGAATCAAACACAGTAAGTGTCGAGAGTGTCTACAGTGCAGAGTTCAAATCTTTCACCGACTCAGATTTCCAAGATCTGACCTGCCACCGGAAGCAATTTCTATTTTGACTCACCTATTTATGATCCGGTCACATATGATTCGCCACCACAATTCAATAGCAAATCAGACATTAATCAAACTGATAACCATACCTTGTATTTACCGAACGAAATCAATGTTTTAAAATCGATGCGTCGTAGTATAGTTGAAATCGCTTAAAAACAAATAGATTTTATTACTCGAAGTTTTAAATTCAAGGTCGAACATAATGAGCAAATTGGGGTTTAAAAATCAAGAGCACAACTTTAAAATTGAATATAATATGCAATGAAAATCAGAGTTATATTGCAAAAACACAAGATGTCAATGTATATAAAGAGAGCACACAAAATCAGATGTCTTAAATATGGCTGCTACAGTGCTGCTTCACTTCTCTTTTTCTCTTCTTTGATCTCTGTCTCTGGCCGGCTTTCTTCCTTCTTTTCTTCTCTGTTCTTTTCGTGCCTTAGACTTCTTTCTGCCTTTAGCTTCTCTGGCCTTTGCCTTTTGCTTCTTCTCCTTCTTTCTTTCCTTCTGGCGACTCCTCTTTCTTCTGCCTTCAATTCCTTCTCCTTCTCTTTCTCTTTCTTCAGCTTCTTCCTCTTCAGTCCTTGCCTTCTCCTCCCTTAACTTCTCTGGCTTCCGCCCTCTTCTTCCTTGGCTTCGTCTTCTTCTCCTTTCCTACGAGAGCAAAACCTACCCCTACCCATGCCCGCAATCTCTCTTCCTCTTTCTCTCTTAGGCTCGCTCTCCCAAAGCCACTTCTCGGGTAATCGGGTCGAATACGCGCCCGGGACCAGGCCCACCAACATGCAGTGGTGGGCGAGGAGTGCAGATCGGGTATACGGGTCAAGCCAGGTTTGCGGGGATCAAGTCACGGACGAGGCGGTGAGAGGGTGAGTGGGACCTCACCCCGTGGTCAGGAGGCGAAGAGCCTTATTCACTTTTTCCTCTTATTCTGCTGCGCCCGCTCAACAACTTCAGAGGTGGGACTAAACGTCCCACCTTCCTTCGCATGTGTTCGCGGCAGGAGGCTTCCCTTGATTGCAGTTGCTACTGAGGTCTTCGAAACCAACTGCCTGCCTGGAGCCGTGCGCAAGGAGATTCCGTGCAACCTGGGGCTGTGCACCTGGAGCGAGGAGACCTGGAGGAGGCTTGCAAGCAAGCTCCTTGCAGTCGTTAATGCCAATGGAGACACCTACACCTGTCAACACGAAAATGGCTTCGCAGCATCGTCAAAAAGCTCAGACAGCTTCGTCGAGACACGATGAATGTAGTGTGGGGGTCGACATGGCATGGGGTGGCCGGAGTGTGCATACCTAAGGCACCCTGTGTGCGTGAGAGTGGGTGTGTTCGGGGGGTGTTTTGGGGGCGTGGTGCGGTAAGTGGAGTGAGGGTTTAGGATCAGTGAGGTGTTGCGGTGCTTATGGGGTGGTTGACGAGATGGATGGAAGTGTGGAGCAGCGGGGATGCCTCACCGGATGTCAGGTCGGAGGTGGAGAAGGTGGTGGTGATTGGTTGCGTCGAGGGATATTTTCAAGAAATAAAGAGGGGGAACAAGAAGAGGAGGGAGAGTTGTCTGACCTAACCTAAGGATGAAGGAGGCAGGGATGGCGACCGACTCGTGTTGCCGTCGCCGGAGACGAAGCTCTCCGTAGGTGAGGCAGCGGCGACGATAGGGGCAGAGGCGACGTCAAGCTGGTATGGCTGACATGGATGAACGAGAGGAAGGCAACCCAACCACTGGTATTGTGGTTGGGCGACGAGAGAGAGAGAACGGAGCCACCAGAGCTTGCGGAGAGGTTGTGGCCAGCGAGGAGAGAAAAAAGTGGGGTGGACTGGCCCAATTCCAAGCTGAGGAGCTGCGGAATGAATTAGGGTTTTCTATATAGGCCCTGGAGGTTGGGTTTGTGCCTAGAAGCCAAGCTTCCAAGCACGACAATCTCGCCGGAGATGGAAACTCAGAGAGACCCAAATCTCTCATGCGTTCGCATGAGAGATTGCGTAGGAATTAGGGCTCAAATGGGTTCACATTGGAGGAGATTTCTCAGAGAATCTCCCTTTCAATTTTGAAGGGGATTCTCTGATATTAGAGAGTTCTTGCCTTTGAAACCTCGCCAGAGTAGGATTCTCTCTGCTATAATGGCGGAGGGACCTAATTACAAAGAATGACGAGGAAGCTAGGGTTTTTGCAGAGGTCTTCGAAGGATAGGGACAGAAATGTAATTAGGCTGGACCTGTTTGCAAAGTGGGTCAAGATGAATTCCTCTTAGGTCCAAATTTTGCTACAAACCTAATTTGGACCTAAGGAATCCAATGGTGAAGTTGGATTTTGAGTTTGACCACGTTTGACTGGACAATTTACGTAAAAACCTAATTTAGGGCCAATATTTGTCTGAGACCCCAACTTAGGTCAAAATATGTTCTAAGGGTCAAATTAAAGGTTCTAAACCCTAGAGGATATTTTTCCATAATTTTTAGAGGATTTATGTGAATTTTATCCTGACCAAAGCCTTGTTAAATCAAGTGGATCTGTTTTAAGGTTACAAGAAGTCATTTAATTCCCAGAATTCACATGAACCTTTTTTTGTCTAAACCAACCCACTTTTTATCTTACTAAGATCATTTGACCTATGTTTAGCCCATGAGAAAACCTGTTGTATTGCAATGGTAAAATTATAATTTTACCCATTATTTCTTACTTTTCTCTCAGAATGGTTATTCATTGAGTTAAGACCTCCAGTTGGTTATGTAGGAGCTTTTGTTCTATTTTCTGGGTCAAAATGAGTTAGTTAGGGCTCATGATGATGTTCCCATCACCTTGTCCTTCTCTAATTCCACCAGTATGGTTCCTACATTCTCCACAGATCCATTCTCCTTCGAGGACCCCTACTCTGATCCGGCTGAGTTGATTTAATCAAACCCTAAATTCACATTTCCACATCTATTTGAGCCACAAAGCTTCTGGTGGACTCCACACCTATTGATTCACATCCATCAACCCACCAGACTAATTGGGTTTGGTCTGCATCATCAGCTAATTGATCTGAACAAGCACTTGGTTGGACCAACCAGACTACTCATCGAGGTGCTGAATTTAGCTACAGAATGCCATGGGGGACACTATCCGAAGTGTCAAAAGTCAGGGTTCTGGAGGTTTCCATGGGCGATGCTATCACAAAACATCAAAATCCAAGGACTCTTCGAGGATTGATGATGGGGACAAGGAATCCAATACAGACCATGTTTAGAGCCAATCCGAGGTTGGATTTAGGGGAATGTAAAAAGAAAAGAGAGAAAACTCTCAGAATAAAAATCCCTCTCTATCTCTCTTATAAAAAATGTACTGACAACTAAACCTAGACTTGTTACAAATATGCATAAGTGCTTTAACCGCTGGGATCAATGAACCTATAGGCAGTTTTTGCGATCTTTAAAAACCTTTGCGGCAGACAAAAGGCTGAGGCTGGTCAGATTTGGATCATGGCTAGTACTTAAGGACCTCTAGGCCTATTATTGGTATTCTAATTTAATTTCTAGAGAAGAGGCACAAACAGGCATCCGAACATCAAAAACATGGTCTAGAGACATAGTTCTTTCCATGAGATTTTGCTAGGGACTAGCAAAAGTTAGGCATGGGGGTATGATGGTAACACCATCATTCTTCATAACTAACTTATTTTCATTGGAATCAAGAGATAAATGCTCCTAAATGATTGCCTGAAGACCCTAATTTCACTCTGATCTAATTTGAGAAGATAGAAAATAAGGTTAATTCTGCTATTTTAGTAATGCATCACAAATATAGATTAACAACAAGGTTACTCAAAGGTTAATTAAAGGTCAATTGAGCATAAAATACTAGAAAGTGGGTTCACACTGGCAGAATCAGTGGTTCACACATTTTAAGGCTAAATAGTACTAAAAACCCTAATTATCAACCCCACTTGAATTGAAGAAGTTCTAGTTAGGATAAAATTAATTTAAACCTCCTAAAATTCATAGAAAAATATTCTAAGAGGTTTGGTACCTTTGGTTTGACCATCTGAACCCATGTTGACCTAGAACAGATATTTAGACGGGAATTTACCCTAATTTGAGCTTCTCTGTGATTTACCTAGTCAAACGTGGTTAAAACTTAAATCCAAGTTCACTGCTACATTTCTTGGGTCCAAATTGGGTTAACACCAAATTTTAGGCCCAATCAGAGTCCATATTGACCTAGTTTGCAATTTATTCCCCAGATCTCTAATATTTTCAATCAAACCCCAACTTCCACATTCTTCTTACCAATACCCCCTAGCTTTGTCATCTTCTCAAAAATGCCCTTGCCGCCATTTTTGTGTGAATAGCATCTCAAACCCACTACGCCGACTTTCAATCATGGAATTGGAGGAGATAAACATCACCAAATCTCACCAAATTTGGTGAGACTGACCTTCATATCATCCCGAATCAATTTAGCATCCCCGCGAGTTTAACTGTAACCAAAATTGCCTTCGATGTTCTTGAGATTGGCGATCTCGAAACTTGCCAAAATCGTGAAGAGCATTCACGAAATCTTCCCATTTGAGGGTAGATTCCACCTCTTTATAAGCTCTCTCACCTTCTTACGCATTTCCGAGCCCGGTTCTGGCCATAATCCACTCTTCCCTTCTCCAGCCACCTCCGTCACAACTCCGATGGCCCTCTCACCCTCCCTCGTCCGTGCATCCAATGGTCAAATTGGACGCACTATCTTCTTTCGACAGTAGCCAACCAAAGCACCATCCTCTTCGACTTATTCTTCGCTGCCAATCCCCTCAGTGGAGGCTTCGTCTCTCCCACGTCCGGCAAGCCACGTCAGCATGGATTTCGCCCCTATTCGTCTAATAGTTAGGTCATTTCTCTCCCTCTCTCTTCATAGGTTAGATTTAGGTACTTAAAACCCTAATTCCACCGACAAATCACCCTTCTCCCACTTCATCTTCTCCTCCTCTGGGCACGCCTCCGGCGTGGTCGCTAAGCTACCACACATTACTAAACGACAAACCATTGACACCCTCACCTTCCTTGAGCCTCAAAGATCAAAAGTCCTCAATCTATTGAGAGCTTTGATCTCTATAGAGCTTGGCCAGACAACCCATCTCATGAATGCCTCTATTGTCACCATCCAGCCACTACAACACTTCAACCACCGCCATTGAACTAGTTGACTCACGACAACTGTTGTGAACCTACTAATTGGGCTTCTGCATAAATTACCTAGCCAAACGAGGTCAAAACCCAAATCCAAGTTCACCATTAGATTTGTTGGGTCTAAATTAGGTTAACCCAAAAATTTGAGCTCAATCAGAGTTCTTCTTGACTCAATTTGCATTTTAGCCCACAGAACTTTGTTTATCACTCACAACCCCCTAAGTCCTTGGTTTCTATTGCAAATAACCCCCCACCTTTTCATCTTTCCTTGCAAACTGGTCCACTGACCTTCTTCAACCTCTCGTCAAAATAGGAAACATGAGTGGGATTTGGAACCTAAACCCACGAACTTCAAGCAATGATTTCTCGCTCGATTCCTACTCAAATCTCTCCAAACTTCAAGAGTTTGCTCCTAAGAAGATTCCCTACATATTGAGCCATCTTACGAGAGCCAACATCGATCCATCATCGCCGGCGAACTCCATGTTTTCAGCAGGTTTCACTTGCGAAAATCGTAAGGAAATCTCATGATTTCCTCACCATTGAAGGTCTCAACCTCTTCTATTTAAGTCCAAGCATCTTCCCATGAGCTCCTTAGTCGTGAATTGGCCAAAAAACCACACTCTTCTTCCTCTGGCTAACCCATCATGTACTCTGGCGAGCTCCTCCGACCTCCTCTTCTGTGTGTGCTCACTACCAGCAAGCACCGCCAACGTCTTCCTCTCGTCCTCGTGGACCTTGCTGGCCAAAGCTAGGACACTTCCGACCTCTTCTTCCTCGTCGTCGCTTCACCATTGACTTCTTCTTCCCCACGTCTGACCAGCCAACACCGGGCATGGACTCACCTCCCTTCATCCCAATAAGTCCCCAACCTCTTCCTTCCCCCTCCTAGTTCCAATTTAGCCCTTTAGCCTTAGAATTAGAGCCCTCCTCACATCATCCTCCTCCTAGTTCCCTAAGTCTGACGAGAGCTCCGGCGAGCTCACACCGGCGCCACACACATCCAACTACCACGCCACCAACACTACAAGCATGCCCTCATCTTGGGGAGCAAAGGCCCTTAAGTAATTGAGGCTTTTGCTCACCCAAAACCCTGGCCAAAGAACCCATCCCACCGCCACCTCTGTCGACTTCGACCAACCTCCACACGACGCCAACCATCAAATAAACACCACCACCATACTCCTCACCTCACAAGGAAGTTTATGAGAATTTTAATTGGGGTTTTAAGCCCGTATTTTTGAGTTTATGTTCTTGCCGTCGACCCACTCGTCATCGTTGTCATACTTGCCATCTGGTCGTTGACACCTCAAGAAAAGCCCCTCTCTTTGTGCAGCTTGGTACTAGGAAGCCATCCAAGGCGTTATTTTGAAGATCTGGTGGTCTTGCTTGATCCAACCTTGCCATCATCCACGCATTGAAGCCCTTGCATAAAACAAAGAAGACGCTCACATAAATCCCACTTCGTTGGAATTTGAATTTACTTTTGGGATATATTGAATTTTGTTCTTTGGCTTATTGCCTTAGACATCAAGGGGTCAAGTCCCCACCTCTGCACATGCACGCACACACCGCACACACAAATGCCTGTGTAGGGTGTGTTTTGCCTTGAAATTCATGCCAGAGGTTTGAGGGGATTTTTGGCTAAAATAAGAAGGGTCTAGACTTTGAGATTTAAGACATCCGTGGCGTACTTTGGAAGTCTAGTGGGCTGAGTTCAAGCCTAAATACAAGGCTTATATGTGCTTGAGTTGCAACAACTTTTTAACCTTATGTTCATTTCTTTTTGGCTCTTTGGAAACTCAATTTTTTTTCTATTTGTTTTGAGAGTGGAATACATTACATATTTTATTCAACTTTAAATTAGATTATTCATTCTCATTTATATATTTGATTAGTGATTGAATTACAATTATCTTGTTCCCTGCGAACGACCTCGAAAACTCACATTTTTCTCGAGCACTATAAATTTAAATGTCGATTTGATTTTCGTCTCTATACTACAACGCGAGTTTCCTAAACTACAACGATTTTCGCACCAACACCTGTTTAGGCATGGACCTATTGTTGAACTTAGGACTAGAGGGAATTTCTGTGTCAAATTGTGAAGTGGATGCTTCATTATCATTATTAGGAATGTATCCTAACCCAAATTTGGTAGTGGTTTGGGTTGGTGTGCCTAATGATTTCTCTAGGTTTGCTCTTCCTTTGCTGAACTTAGCTAGGTCATTTACAAGAGAAATAGATTTTTGTTTTCATTTTCTTAATTCTATATGAAGTGAGTCAATATGAGCTTTAAGAGTGGTGATCTCTTAAGATAAGTGTTGATTTAGAAATTCAGCACTACTCCTTAAGTTAATTTCTTCATCTAGGTCTTTAGTTAATTTCTTATTAGCTACTATAAGTGCTTTAGCTAAATCATGCAAATCATAAAATGCTTCTAATAATTCATCAAAAGTGAAAGACAATACCTCATCTTCGATCACCATAAGACCGCAGAGTGCTTCTTCGGTTGAAGTGTCTTCACTCTCTTTCGAGCTTGTATCGCTATCATCCCATGTTACTTGCAGAGCCTTCTTTGCTTTATGCTTGAGAAACCTCTGAGCCTTCTTTTCGTCATTTTCCTTCTTGAGTTAAGGGCATTCCTTTCTCGTGTGCCCTTTCTTCTTGCAATTGTAGCAGTTAACTTGATTTTCCTAAGGTACTTCCTTCTTCTTCTTCCAACTCTTTTTGTTCTTTAGGAACCTCTTGACTTTTCTAGAAAGAAGAGCCATGTCCTCTTTATCTTCCATTTTTTATTCCTCAGAATTGGTGTCTACTTTAAGAGCAACATCCTTCTTTTTCTTTCCTTCGCCTTCGTGCTCCTTCATGTGCTCAAGTTGAACTTCATAGACCATTAGACTACCTATGAGATCGTCCAACTAAAGTATTTAGAGATCCTTTGATTCCTGAATCACAGTTGTCTTTGTTTCCTAATCACTTCCGAGGGATTAGAATATCTTGCGAACCAACGTCTCATTTGTGACTATATGATGCAGGTTTCTCATAGAGTTGATGTTATCAGTGAATCTATATACATTTGTTTGTTGGTCTCCCCCCTTTTCATTTGGAAAAGCTTGTATTTCTGGGTAAGGAGATTGACTCAAGTCTCCTTTACTTTTGAAGTCCCTTTGTGAGTGGCTTCAAGAATGTTCTATATCTCGTAGGTGGTTTTGCAAGTGGAAACTTTGTTGAATTCTTCCTTGGATAGACCACAAAATCATGGCTTTGGCATTATGTGTGGCTATCTTCTTTTGGTCTGCTGTGATGGCCACTCCTTCCTTTCTAGTCAGGTGTATTTAGATGCTATCACGTCCCACACCTTGTAATCCATAAATTCCAGAAATATTTACATTTTGGTCTTCCAATATCCAAAGTTGGTGCCATTGAATAGGAGTGGTCTGACTACAGATTGACCCTCGACGTATACCTCCAAGGATTTTGACATCCTTACTAAGTAGAACAAGGCTCTGATAGTAGATGTGAGTGCGTGCAAAGCCTAAGGGATCAAGTATACACTAGAGGGGCGGTGAATAGTGTAATATCTATTTAAAATACACTTCACCACATATCAAAAATGAATAACCACAAACTAGAAAAATAACACCTGATTTTAGATTGGAAACTCTTCCAGGTGAAACCACTTCCTGAGCCTCCCAAGTTAGGATTTTCTCGATTAGTTGACACTAGTCAAATCCACAATCACATACCACTTGAACAAGAGTGGCTCAACCTCTTACAAATGTCTTCTCTTACACCTGACCAAGAGAAGAACAATGGGACTTTCAATACAACTTGGATTCCCAGATCAAGAACAACAAAATAAAAGAATATAACAATATTTCATATGGAACCTCGCCAATATTCAAACAAATCGAGCTTTCTTGAATCGCAAGGGAGCATGCTTTGAATCGCAGTAGTTGTAGGCGCAGAGGCGTGAAAACACTAGAGTATGCGTGTTTTTCTCTTTGAAACCTCTTGAGGTGTGTTTTGAAGAGGGAGATTGAAGGTCCTATTTATATGTGCTTTTTGACCTATTTTGGAAATTTCGGAAACATAGCTTTGATCGATTAAAATAAATATTTGGTCGATCAAAATTGAATTTGTTCAATTAGAACAAAGTATTGATCGATTAAAGGGTATATTAATCGACTTTATGATTTCAAAAGAAATTCGACTATTAGAATACTTTTGATCGATTAAATCAAACACAACATTCTGTACCTACACCGATGGTCAGTAACCGTCGACATAGGTCAAAGTGACCGTCGCTGTAGGTTCAAAGCGCTATTCCGACGGTCATTGAAGGTGTTCTCTTAAGAGGAGTCACTGTAGGCAACACCAACGATTTTTTACCGTTGGTGTTGTACCTAGAGCTACAGTGACGATCATGTTTTAATAAGCCTTTGATTTTATGATTATGCCAATAGTGATGCTTATGACCGTCGGTATAGAGTTATAGTGCTAACAAAATCTTTTGTCAATATAGTGCAGAAGTATTTTCCAACGGAAAAATTGTTAGTAAAACTATCACTATAAATAAACAAGTTATTACCCTACACAAAACATATATTAACATTTATTTCCATTAATGTTTCTGTCAATGAAAGTCCTTAATGAATATAAAAAAAAAATATCCCTAATGTACCATCATAGACATCCCTGTATTTAAAAATAGTAAACACTAATTAAATAATATAATTGATTTATTTCATAACAGGAAGTGTAGCTAACAAAATGTGTTGGAGAACCTTTACCAAAAAGGAAGCAACCAATGTATCATACTCTTAGGAAATTGGCTTATTATCCTATTTTAAGCTTGGAGTAAGATCAAAGTGAAGTATAAAAGTACAAACCTTCGTTGAGATTCTTGACTTCAAGAAAGTTTCAACTAGTATAAAAGTTGATCACTATATTTATACATTGATGCCATTAGCAAAGATTTAGACTCAACAAACTTGAACATAGTTGAAACAACCCTGCTAAAGATCATAAGTATCTAATACCAACTCTTGCTTACAATCTTTGTTTATTCTAAAGATTCCAGCTAATCCTTCCCTGGGATTATCCTTACATAGCCTATGGATTTGCCAGAGACAAGAGTGCCTTTCTATATTGAGCTCTTCCTCAATCCCAAAACCCTCGGTTCTCTTCAGTTCCACCTTCAAATCGCATAAGTTTACACCTAGATTACCTTGGAACCATGAGGGATAATCCAAACACTGGAGAGGATGGGTTAATCCCCATCTTCCAAAACCCAAGTCTCAGGTGGCACCTATCTTAACTTCTCTTTCAATAAACAAAAGCGTAGGTTACCTACACAGGTTAGAAAAACCGTGTCTTTGTGTGAAACAAATCTCTCCCTTCAACCCTCCAACAAAGAAAACTCAAACAAAGGACAATCCAATTTACACAAATGCCATTCTAGATTTTCTAACCTACAACATATGAAAGCAAAAAAAAATAAACGCTTGTGAATCGTTTGTTAGCAGAAATGGATCTCCTGATTCCTTATTTGGCAAGCAGAACTCTGGAACATATTAATGATGGAATTGGGCTCTAGCATGGATTAGTTCCACCTCAAGAACAGAACTAATAATATATTCTGTTCCTCGCATAAACTCATCTAATGTCTCGAGCCGACATTTAGACCACCTAAACACCAAAAAGCTCCTAATTCCTGTGACAACCCCATAATCCTAATCCCTGTAAGTAAAATCTAGCTTAGGTTGTGTAGATGATGATCTCAAAAGCCTTGCACAACTTGACCTCACATCTTACATGTGAGATGTGGGCCTTAGGACAAGGGGAATAAGATAAAATTAAGGAATAAAACAAAATAGGGAAGGGATAGATTTTTGGGTGAATTTATTTGTAGATGTCTAGTCGTTCTAGAGAAGCACCATCGGAAATGTTTCTTATGAGTTTCTGCACTTGAAAATCCAGCTCGTTTCCTTAAGAAGTATCAATAGCTCACCAATGCATAGCCAAGCAATGTTGAGTAGTGTAGACTTCCATTTGAATTCTATCCTACACTTACTCGGAGATGATCTCTGAACTCAATTTTTCCAAGGTTTTAGGTTATTTAAAAGAGAGAGAGATAAGAAGAAGAAGAAGAAGAAGAAGAAGAAGATAGTAGTGGTAGTAGTAGTTGGGAGAGGTAGCTATAGTCACGTACCTGGCGTAGGGGTAGGGTCCTCTTGTTCCTATGCAACCAATCCACGAGGAGCACAAATTGAAATAAAACAAGGGAAAAATAAGCCATTTCATCTCTTGAGAAAAGGAAAGAAACTAAAAAATAAGGGAAAAATTACTTCTATGAAATAAAACAAGCCATTTCATTTGTAAAGTAGACCCTCTTTGGGAGTGCAATAATGGATCTTAGGATTATCAGAAACCCAAAGATAATCGTGATAATTCAAAGTGATTCCATTTAGAAGACCACAAGGACTATATGAAAGACTAGACATTAAACATAAATTATTTATAATTTTGTTGCATTTCATAACTGCATCCTTGAACAACCTCCCATTTTTGTGTTTACAATAAAAAATTTCATCAAACATAAAGATTAAAAAATAGATGCTTTAACTTGAAACTAAAGAAAAGATGCACCGACCAGGATTCGAACCCGAGTCTATACCGTGAAAGGGTACTATTCTACCACTAAACCATTGATGCTATTCATATTTCATGAACCTTAATTAATACAAACTAGGAGTGGTCAGAAAATAAATAATATTCAACATAAATCCAATTTAAAAGAAGGGTAATATAAAGTTTCTTCTAGGTTATTGGCTGCGTTCTTGAAGTGTCATTTTCTTTTCTTTAATCTTAACCAAGTAGGTGTTTAGATCCTTGATTGTTGGCACATTTTTCTGCCAGCAAACCTCTTCTCTACTTGGAAGGCTTGCAGCATTCTCGACTTGGTAATCTTTTTTATATTGATTCTTCCCACAATGATATGCTAGCTATTACAGAATCTATTAGATAATTGATTTTATTTTTGATATGGCCTTAACTTTCTAAATTAGTTTGATGTTGGGTTAATATTTTTTTCGTTTTTAAACAGACATCTACATAATGGCAGTTACTTTTATGGAGGAAAACTCTAAGTAAGTGTTATTCTAGAAGAGGTTGCTGATACATGCTAATTAGAATGTTCTGTTATCACCTATGTATGTAACAGGGTCATGGAGATTGGTGTAAAAACCTTTGCGTGGCTGTGTTTGTGGTTATCCTACCGTTTACATAAAAAAGTGCAATTATGGGTTTCTTTTTGTGTCAACTGTAGATGCAGCTGCTGACACTTTTTTTGCTACTTGTAGGTTCAACATTATCGAATACAGAGAGAATGAGTCAGCCCATATTCTACTCCATTTTTTTTACTATGTAACCTTTCTAAAATCAATGTTACTATCATATTTTATTTCAAAGAAAAAATATTTATGAATTTTCAATTGTTATTGGGACCCCTATGTTGTGCTTTCAGCTTCGAACCAGCCCAACAGCATCCAATCGACACTTGAACCTTTCAACTAGACAGGCATAAGCATAGAAATACTTGGACATCTACCGTCGTCATGGTGGTCTAACGCTATTTCTCTTACTAGCTCTAGCAAGAAATCAAGTTATAATCATGTGAATTCCATTACCTGCGATCAAGATACCAAGGTTGAATCCCACTGCCTTGACATGTTATGCATGTTTAAGAACCAGCTCCTTCACAATTGATGCATTGAGACACTTCAGTTTCCCCTCCACCCAGAACTACTGTCACTTTGCCTGTTCCTGTGCAAAATCTGCTTCTTTCTGACAAGAGAGAATAATTTTAATATGGTGGATAATGTTTAACATCTGAGATTACTGAAGACAAGTAAGGACCCAATCAATCTGAGCAGATCATGGAAAAATCTACATTGGAAAAGCTACTGCTTCTGCTTTTGTCAGGAGACCTTGATTAATATTAAGTTCTATTAAAGGCTCTCATATGCAATCCTACACACACAAATCAGCAAAATCAAATGTTTCACAATGCACTTACAAATAATCAGTAGGCCATTAGTGGAACTAGTGTTCAGTACCCTTTTTTTTCACACGAAAGTTTTATTTTGTGATTTGGGAAGTCATAAAAAAGTTCCCCTTCATTCCATTAGCATTTCAGTCGGCCGTGAATGAAAGTATTTAAATCTTACTAATCATAATACTTTATCTCATTAATCTCATGATCCCCTAAACAAAAAACAACAATGATAAACATAAGCAGGAGCTTACACACCATTAGCAGCAATACTTCCCCGCCTTCCAATCTTCAAGAAAGACAAATGTCATGCCCGTACAACCCACTAATTTGAATGCACTAATTTTTACATAAAAATTAGCCCATCAGTTCATTCCCATATCCCCACGATCCCCAACTGGAGGACCCACGATCCCCATGATCAAGTACCACATAACATATATAAACCTAGGATACCCTAAGAAAGGGGTTATGCAATCCAAGAGAAGATAGGAAGAGAAAGTTTCTTTGTGCTATGTATCTACCAAACTCAAATAGTGGAACTTGATAACTAAGCACTCTCCCTAGACATACACCATTCAACATGGAACTGGGTCAACAGTTGCCTTTGTTCTTGTGTGATTACGTTTGAGTCGAGCATTCTATTCTAAAGAGTTCAATCACTTTACGATAGCTATTATTTTTTCATTCTTTGAATCAAAGATTTATTTGAATTTACCCTTTGATGTGCGATACCAACCCCTATCTAAGCAGAAAAAGTAATTAACCAGCTGAGATAAATTACCATCTATTAAGTTATTCCTCCTTCTTGAGTTGCTTCCCTTAGCAGTTTTTTTAATGGTAATCCTACCGATTGGTTTGCATTTCACCCACTGATGGCTTGACTAGCTAGGAAGTGAAGACCACTTACTTGGAGATATTGTATTTCACCAGCCATTTCTATTCCCAAATTCCTCACTCAAAAATTGCAATCCATTGGACAAGATTGAAGGACCGAATTAGAAGTATATGCCATAATTAAAGTTTCTGGAAATTTATCCAACTTTTTTGGTGTAATTGTGTATGAAACTTACTGAGAGATTTAGAGGCGGTGGTGCGCTTATCGTATCTCCAGAGGCTCTGGTTTGCAACGAAGCCGAAGCAGGAGGTGTCCCCCATGTCGACGTTTACCAGGAACGTAGACATTGTGTACTTCATCAGCTCTTCCGTGTACGTTTGGTCGATCACCACTTCCACCATCTGCATTAATCAAATTCCTGTTATGATTCACGTGCATCATTTTTAAAACAATCATTTGACTACTTGAATCTTGTAGACCTTGTAAGGCATAATTTCTTGTTTGACATGACTTACTTTTCAATTGAGAAAAAAACCTTGGACAAGCCTTTCAACTGCGAAGAAGTTTATTCCACCTAAAAGAAGGAAGAAGTTGACTATGTCCATTGTTTTATTCCTTGACATGATGTAAAGAATGCATATTATTGTTAGCTATAACTTTTTTTATCACATTTTATTTTCTAAATCAAATACCTTTTCAAATTTATTTCTTAATGTAAATTAACCTTGATCACAAAATAATAAGAAAAGTTAATTTTCTTGCAATTAATTTTTTTTTCCTTTTGTGCTTTCTTCCTTTCTTTGGACAAGAGCTTAGGTTTCAAACGTTATACTTACAAGAAATTTGAAATGCCCAAGTAATTCAAACTGGATCAAAGAAAAATCTTAGAAGAATGTGAAGGCATGTCGGCAAACGGCAGGTGATGGGAGTGCAGAGTTCGATTAGGCATGTATCTCTTAGGATTAATTTGGGAACGTAGGTTTAACTTGATTCAGGTAAGAGGTTATCCAAGGATACCACTTGAAAAATGAAGGTTAACTTGAAGACTTTATAATACAATTAGATTAGCTTTTCATAGTCAAACTTAGGATATGTTAAGTCCACGCAAGTTTCCTTCACAATCCTCAGATACTTTTCTATAAGATAACAAAGGTTGTTAGACAAAATGTACTTTCAAGGAATTACTCCTTAGATCCAATATCTATCTATAGGAAGGAGAAATCGTGTTCGTGCAAATGGTATTTGGAATTTAAAATGAGCATGACGAAGTTCATGATATTTCTTTATTTTTTGAGTTATTGGTTGCTTGAGATCTTTGGTCATCACTTAGACTTGATGAAATAGATTAGCTCACTTTTTCTTCTTATGGAATTTTTGAGTCTCATGGCTTTGTCGAGGATAATTCTGAACATCTATTGCAGGGCCTATTAGATGTAGAAGGTGCTCCGGTGGAATCCTCGTGGACAAAAAAAAGACTACCGTCAATTCTTCAATTTGAACCAAAGAACTTATTAAGTACGTGATGTGGTTTGTGTTAACATGAATTCCTTTATAGGTTCATCTCAAATCAATGGAAAGGTCCTTCTCTCTCTCTTTCCATTGTTTATCCATTTTTCAACCAAAAACCAATATATCATATCATGCTTAGACCTCTTTCACAAACCAAACATTTGAATAGTACCGGTGATATAAGAAATATCACCAATGATATACATTCGAATAGTACTGATGTAATTTAGTTTTACGAAGATGCATTGCATTATATGTTTTTATACTCTTGTCCAATCATGAATGTAATGTGTGAGCTATGAAGGTGTAGAATTATTGCCTCTCAACTTAGACTTGAATATATATCTTGGATGGTTTGCCTTGGATCTCTAAGGAAGCCTTACTTGTATTTAGTCATTGGTTATTGTTATTTCAATAGGCATATTGTAAAGAAGAATACTGGTGACTACACTATTGCATGGGAAAAAAAAAAGTCTATTCCACCATTCTATGGCCGCTAACCTCCCAGAAAGAAGTCCTCTCTGAGATGATCACATGGTTTCCTTTTTTTTTTTTACTTGAGTAAGATAAAATTTCAACCAGCTGGAATTTAGCTGAGACTCCACTTACTCAACCCCTAGATCATTTGGTCAAGTGGAACATTGCCACTATTTTAATATGCTTCTCATCCTTAATAGCAAAATACATGGCCAACCTTTTCAGACAGTTTTTAAATTTTTTTTTCTGGGTGAATTAAAGGAATAGAACTTGTTCATCATCTTGGTTGGATGGCTTTATCCCAGAATTGCACCTATAGCATTTTTTTTTTTTTGATAATAAAATTGCACCTATAGCATTGGAACCATTTCTTTCAGACTAGATAACGGGATAAGTTGTCCCCCAATCTACTCCTCCATTTAAATACATTGATCTTCCATAATCCCAGCTAAATGGTAAAGGCGGAATAAGCAATCTTGCACATAGAATTGCATGGAAATTCTCCAAGTCATCGGTCTCTGAAGTATTGAAGCTGAGATTGCTGATGATTTCGTCTAAATTCTCGCCTCCCGCATCGACCACAAACTAATTAATGATCCCAATTCTATCAGTTGCATGTCAACAAACAACTTAAGAGATCAAAATATAGAACTAATCACAATCATGGAATCTGCTTCTTGTAACCTTCCTTGGCAAATGACCATATTCCCTGTAAGATCAGTTCAATACCATTAAACTTGATTCTATACACCCGTACCTTACAACCTTTCCAAAGTATTTTAAGCTTATGTACTTGAAAGCCTATTGAAAAATTCATGTCAAAATATTGATTACATGTTCACCTAAACTCAAGGATCGATCCCTAAATACCGACCTCAATTGTGATATATTTTTATGCTAATGTGGAATTTAATTGAAAGATTTTGACGCAAGTCATATGTCTGAGCACTTCATTATATGTCAAAGTTAATTCAACAACTCCTAAATATGGTCTCAACTAGGCACAACATTTCGCTAAAAGGAGGAAGCAGAATAACGCACCTAAAGGGGCACCAGATATGATAAAATCTAAATGTAGAAATAGATATGTGCAAAAGTTCCATGATGATACACCTTATCATACTCAACCCATGCAACAATAGGTTTGAAACTGGAGGTGTAATTTGCTGTGACCTTACTAAGGCAGATGAAAGTTTGTTATGTTCTTGCGCAAATGCAATTGTGCAATTCCTAGTTTGAATAGAGGTGTGCAACGAGGAGATGCATGCATAACCAACTAACCACGTCGTAAATCGTGTTTGCTTGAACTTCCAAGTTTGCAAAGGCTCCCAAGAACTTGATCCACTCTGCCCTCTAAATAGAAGAGGGATGGAGATGCAATCCTTTGTTTAGTGATGGAGGAGTACTTATTTCAAAAGAAGGGGTACAAAATCAGTATAATTAAACTCGGTCAAGTTAAAACCTAGTCAACTTCTTTAACCTAGGCCATAGAACCAACCTCAATCTCTCGAAAACTTGACCTGGGTCGGCCAACTAATTTTATGCTTTTGCGTTATTTCAAGGACATGAAAACTCACTCAGATTACATATTAGTGGTTAAATGCACCTGAAATCAAATGGGTCCAGAAATCAATTGGGAATTGAAGACATCTCATCCTTTGGTACATCTAGTTGGCTATGCTAGTTGATCTAACATTCAACTGTATTTCCAGTAACTAGCTAGGATTTTAAACTTTCAAATTACACCTTTGACCAATGTCTTGGTTATTGTATTGCAAAGATTTTCTTAATTCTTGTCGTTAGAATTTTTTTTATTTTATTTTTTTTAAATTGCTCCTTGGTGCTTTACCCCTTTGAGTTTGATGCCTTTGTCACAGTGGTATTCGGTTGAGGATAAATGGGAGAACCTTGATGAAACCCAATCAATTGTACTCTCCTTTCTTGATTATTGAACAGATCAGGATACCAAATATTATTTTGACTTATAATTACAAAGTTACTGAAATTTGCACTTGAAGTAGGTAAAGTGCAGATTAAAATTACCTGCAAAGGGGTGACCTCTTCCAAAGGTGCAAAGGCAACGAAGTTGCAACTCTGCTGCTGCGCTCTCTATGAGTTGTCGACAAAATGTGCTTGGAATTGCTAAAGTTGCTTGGTATCTGTGCTATTCACCGAAATGGTGCTGCCACTTGCAAGAGATCTGAGTGCACACTCAAATGCCACTGCCTCTGATGTCACAGCTCGCATGCCATCCAACATGCCCAATAGCTTCGACCCACATTGGTAATTAACTAGATTTACACAGTTATTATGATAACACAATTGGACTAATCTTGTAGTGATCAAAACTGGCTGATTTGCCAGCTCAGAGGTAATTTAGTTCGGGTCAACCCAGTCCAAATCTCAATTAAGCATTTGTCAAGGACATCACAGCTTATTTTGTTTATATCAAGAGAAATATCCCCATTGTTACTCTTAAACGTACTTCCAATTTAGTATTAGATGCTAAATCGAGAGTTCAAATTTTTCTCTGATAGTGTGGAATTTGTGAAATTTTTTAGACTTGATGGCCATAAAAAGTACTTAATTCTAAGTTTTACCATTTTTTAGCCAGATGCAGACTGCAAAATAAAGCTTTAACAAAAGAAAAAGAGAGAGTATTCTCATCTTTATGGAATGTTCTATTGGCAGCTAAATCAAAAGGCTCAGTTATGTGGACCAGAGAGGAATCTTTAATGAAAGAGGTGATCTTAAAGAGATTTATTTTCTTGGTTGTAATACTTAGAGGGTATTGATCGAAGAAAAATAATTTTATCGGTTCGATTTTCTCATTCAATTCAACCTTTTTTTTTTTCCACAGCTCATCATAATGATATGAAAAATATAAAATAACTTCATTACACAGCACAAAAATACTCTACTTCTTCACAGGGAAAGGCACCATCTTCTCCTCACCTCCAAGAATGCCACTGAAACACAGTAGACCAATAGCCACATTCAGAATTCCCATTCCATCTACAATCCCCCCCAAAAAATAGGGAAAATGCCATGAAAAATTAAAGGAAACCAATGTAAACATGGGAGCAATTCCAGAACAAAGTTACAAACTAAGCCTATATGGTTGGACTCCATAAAAAATTAAAAAGAGAAACCGTATCGATAGGAAAACAAAGGAAACAAATCTTTATATCTTAAAATATCAGACTAAGATTGGAAAGGGCTACCAACCTAGGAAAGAGGTGGCGTCAACAGAGTAATTGAAAAGTGTGATGACAAAAGACTTAATACTTCCAGTGTAGTACTTTGTCCTCTTCGCCATCTTTGAATTATTATGCCACATTTCAAACAAAATTCCAACACCATCAACAAACAATATTGCTGTTGACCACCCACATCATAAATTCCCATGATCATTTAAATGGGGAAGTCAAAATATAATATTATTTGCATCAAACCAACCTACATAAGGAGATAGCTCTTGCCATCTATGTTGTTCCTGATGACCTTGAAAGTCCGGCCATAGTAGATCCTAAAGTACTAGGAGTCCTCCACTTTGGAGATGTTTCCAACTTTGACCTTTGGCATTGACCCTTCTGCTGCAATCCACAGAGTGGAGCACAAGACCAAAACCACCATCCACATTGCCATTGCCATGCTCCTTGGATAGAGAGATGAAGGATGTCATGGTGGTGAAGATGGCACATTGGAGTAGAGAGACTACTGGAGGCACCTTCTAGTTATTGTTTGTACGAGGGGGTGGGAAGAACCAACTGATGTGAAGAAATGGATGGAACATTTTCACTTTGGCCCCTCTTTTTTTTTCTTAAATCTTGTAGGACCATCAAAAGTCCCTCAATTTCACCATGTAAAAGCCTAGTTTTGGTTCAGTCCAAAAGAAAGACTGATCTGTCTAACTCAAACATATTGCGAGTTCACACAAATGCTGTTGTAGATACACGTATAACCTATCATATGGCATCGACGTCGTGATCCTCTGCATTACAATTCGTCAAATTTTTTTCCTCTTTCTAGACTAAGGTAGGTTTGCTCAGGTTCGATATTACTCAGGTTATAGATTTGAGGTTGAAGTTGGAAAATTTTCCCTTTTTAGTTGATTTCCTTTTTCCTTTATGTGTGTGTGCTTGTTGTTGTTCATGCATATATAGCCCATGTCAGTGCCCATGACTGCCTCTAGATGGCAAGCCATGGACTTTTTAGAAGGAGCCATCCTGAGTGAGAGCCATTCGATGATATTAATCCCACAAACCAACCAACAAAAAAGGAAAAAAAACACAAAGAAACAACACTTTTTTTTTCTAAAGCAGAAATCGACGCTCAAACTCCACAAGGCAAATCCACATTGCAGATTCATGACCATGACAACCAAAACAAAGCAAATCAGATTCATGTCGACAAATCTGGACTATGTTGCACTCCTCCCTTCTAGATTCTCCATACTTCCTGAGGGACCTCAAAGGATGCAGCAGAATGGGGTGATTGGGGATGTAGGCAGTGGGGGCTCTCTACTGACAGTGGCTTTTTAGAGCCCCATATCAGGAATAGAAAAGTAACTATATTCCTTAAATATCCCAGAAGAACTATCATGAGGTACATGAGATTTTTGTTTCTGAAAGGAAACATTTATATGAACCATAAAAATTTATATCATTAGAAGACAAAAACACTATATATCATGCCATAGAAAATCAAGGGCATTATCACTACAAAAAATCATAATAGATAAACCTCAAATTCATTAAGAAAACATTTAAAGTGTCTAAATAGGTTTTAGATTTGACAGGGACTCTAGATAACCAAATGAATAAGATGAAATAAAGAATTGATCCTCCCATAGATGAGGATAGCAAATGGCAGCAAAAGGGAGTTGATAGCATCAGCTTGATTCTCAAGTTTGTGGAGGGTAGCAAGAGCATGTGAATAATTGTAGACAGTAAATTGGGCAGTAAAAACAATATGCTCAAAGACAAGCAAGTTTTGAACATAAGCACTAGCAATAGCACAAGAAAGTTGTGAAGTAGCATCTAATTAGGCAACAAACCAATGGGTTTCTTATGCAATAGCAGAGGATTCAAGGGTAATACATTTTTGAGAGCATGTGAGCCCATTTCTCCAAGGGTAAAATTACATGTGGAATGGTTAGACACTTTTGTAAGCATCTAAATCCACCTTTCCAAGGGTTAAAGCTACCCGTAGAGGAGTTGGGTGCATTAGGACTATCCAAGTCCACCAATATTCCAAAAGTCGATAAGGCCTTTTCCTGCAGAGGAGTTGGATGCTCTAGGACTATCCAAGTCCAACAATATTCTAGAAGTCGGTAAGGCCTTTTCAAGGTGTTAAATTTCTTCCCCAAGATAACAAGCTAAAGTGTTTCTTGAAACCACTTCTCCATAAATTTCTATGGGTTTCTTTTGACATTACATGTACTTACAAAGGTGCCCCAAATATGGGTGCACTATTAGCTCTATGATTTTTCCAAAGCTGCCTTTGAAATAAAGCTATTTGTACCCTAACTTTTTTTTCCAAGAATCATGTAATTCTTGATTGGGATGAGAAAGGGATAAGAAAGCTTGACCTGTGGTGCTTTCAAAAGTTTGTAAAAAACACCCAATAGTTTTTACAGGTAGTCGCAAATGAAGGCATATCTTAGAGTACAGAAATCTGCATAGTGCCTTGTGCACATTCAGTTTGAAGCCTTGCTCATTGAAATATTTCAAAGCATTCCATCAAATAGCTAAAAGGTATTTCATCAAATACTTATCCATATTAAAGGGAACAAACACTTTGAAGCAACCTTAAGATCAAAATCCTTAAGATCAACGAGAGATTATTCTTAAGATCTGATCCTTGTATAAAGTGCGAGAGAAATCGAGTGGGAGAGATCTCATCGATGGAACAACGAGAAATCGGAAACCTTAAGATCAATTTGATGAAGTTGGAGATTAGATCAATGAACAGTAAGAGATCGATGAAGTTGGAGAGATCGGGAAAGAGAGGGATCGATTTGAATGCCAATTTCAAAAGCCTTAGAATGAAAAATCTAGGTGAGAGATTGATCCAACACAAAAATGTCGATGAGATCCAATGGAGAGATCAGATCCAAAAACCTAAAAAAGATCTATCCGCCTTCAATAATCTCGGTGAGAGTAAGGATAGAGAGATAGAACATTAACTAACCTGAGTCGACGAGAACGCGACGCTCGATTAGGGGCGGTGACTCTAAGGGAGAGATTGTTAGGGCTTTGATCATATCAAGTGGACTCGATAGAGGTTAGGGCATCGATGTAAGCTCGAGTGGCATAGGGGTGGCGAAGCAGTGATGAGTGGGCAACGAGGGAGGGGGAGGGAAGGTGGAGAATGGGGATGAGGAGTTATTGGAGGGTAGGCGATGTCGACGAGGGGTGGTCGAGGTCGACGAGGGGAGAGGAGGTTGACGTGGGACGAGGAGCACGAGAAGAGAAATGGGAAGCGGAGGGTTAACCCGCGACGACAAGTAGTCGGGAAGGACTGAGGAGTGGCGAGGAAAGAGGTCGGGGAGGACCTGAAGACACATTTTCCCTGCATCAATTTTTTATTTTCATTAAAGGTGTCCACTGGTGTATGATATATCGTTAGAAATGTACGTGAGGAACTATAGTAATATATATTTGATGCTGAAGTAGTGTAAGTATATTATTTGTGTAGATCAATTTTTTTTATAGTGAAATGGGTTGATTAATCAAAAAGTAATATAATTGTTAGAGGTCTTTAACTAATTAAAGTAAGAAGTTAGTCGATTAAAAAGAGATTTTAATTAATCAACGGTAGAATTAACATAAGTTCAAAATAGAATGATTTTTGCGAAAAATAAAGACTTACATTTGTTTTCTTATTGAGGTTCCATAGACTATTGTAGACTTAATAAAGATAAAAAGTCTTCAAATCTTCTTTATCCATGATGAATTTGAAAAATGTTGATGAGGACACATCCATACTATAATTTGACTTAACCTGTGATGGTTAGTCCTCAATAAAAACACAATTTTGTTATATCAAAATAAGGGTATTAACAATCTCCTCGATGCTTATCTCTTAGGATATTTAAATATCCTACCAAAGGCATGTAAGCAAATTGTGTTGTTCAAGTGCCATAGGCGGCATTATCTCGAAATGTTGATTGGCAGGGCCTGGATTAGCTAAACAATGCCATGGGCAGCTAATAAGCGAGAAATTTGCAAGAAAAATTAGGGTTTTGGAAAACCCATTGTCGTAGTGGCAAAAGTTCACTAACAAATAAATTTTACCAAAGCTTGAGGTGAGCCCCAAGTCGAATACGGGGTGGCTACATTTGATTTTGAAAATCACGCTTTGATTTATTTCTTTTTGGTATTTTTATAATTGCTAATTTTTTGGTATTTTATGATTGTGAGGAAGCAATCAAACAAGTAAGAATATTATCTACACTAGGTTATTCTAGAAAGTAGGAAAGAACTATTCTACTTGCTAATTATAAAGGAAGAGAGAGAGAGAGTCAAAAATTACTTCTAGATATATGCTTGAAAAATGATTATTACAATAGAATCTACACTATGAACATAGTAAAAGGGAAAAGGGGTGAGAAAAATCCTCTTTGTTGACTACTTGGAGGATGAAGCTACGTTGACGAGGCCCAGATGAAAATGCTGGGGAGTTGGAGGAAGGAGAATGGCATTAGAAGATGATGAGGTGAGGAAGGGCAACGTCGCAACGTGATCCGCTTCCTAGAATGGGGTTGAGGAGATGGCCAATGGGAGCTCCACAAATTGTGGTGAGATGGTGGAAAAAATTATTTTTACTTTTCTCTAGTGGAGCACTGTTTACAACACTTCATCGGGTTTCAAAAAGGTGGCGTTGTAGTATAGTCGAAAAAGCGTTATAAACAAATAAGAATTTTTATTACTCTAATGTTGAGTCTGAGGTCGAATACAGGGAGCAAATGGAATTTATTCACTAATCTCAATAGATGTAATTTGAACACTTAAAGTTACTCAAAATCTAATTCAAAATATAATGCAGGAGTTTATGAATACTAAAATGTAGCAATAAAAGATAAATTGAGAGGAAAAGAAAAAAGGTTGATTCTTCTTCTCTTGGCTCTCTCTTTAGCTTCCTCTTCGTTTCTTTCTTGGTTCTTCTTTCCTTCTCTGCCTTCTCCTTCTTGGCTTCTTTTCTTTCCTTAGCTTTCCTCTTTCTTCTTTTTCTTCCTTTCCTCTGCATGCTTGCCTTAGCTTCTCTTTCTTTTCCTCTCTGACTTTGGCCTTCTTCTTTTTTGACTTCTCTTCTTCCCTGATTTCTCCTTCCTTCTTATTCCTTCTTCTCTGCCTTTGCCTTTTCTTCAGCTGCACCTTCTCTACTACAGTGCTTCTTCTTCCTTCTTCTTTAGCTCCTCAGCTTCTGCCTTCAGCCCTTTGCTTTTCCTTCTTCCTCTTTCTTCTTCAACCGCACCTCCTCCTTCCTTCAGCTTCCTCAGCTTCTACCTTCAGCCCTTTGCTTCTTCCTTCTCGGCGGCTGCAGCTTCAGCCTCCTCTCTTCCTTTCCCTGCACACATGAGTGCAAAATCGACCCCTACCGTCCCCGCGTACACTCTTTCTATTTCTCTCTTCAGTTCGCTCTCCCAGAGCCAATCAGGTATTCGGGTTGGGCTACACGCACCTGGGTCCAGGCGCACCGGCGTGGGTGGTACGCAAGGAGTGCTAGGTAAACGGGTCGGGCAGCCAAGTCCGCGTAGCATGGGTAGCGGACGAGGTGGGTGAACGGGCGAGGGGACCTCACCCCGTGATCTGAGGCGAAGAGCTTAAAACACAAACACTTTATACCACTTACCTGCGCTGAAAACTACCAAGGTGGGACTAAAGTCCTACCCGCTTCTTCATGCGCGTGCAGGGAGGATGCCCATGCAATTGCTGCAGCTGTGATCCTCGCAAAGCCACTCACTTGGCTGGATGTGTGCGCGAACTCCTTCCGCATCACCTAGACTTGTTCGCTTGGAGCGCAGCAACTTGGAGAGAAGGATGCAAGCTTTTTAGAGCCGGCGCTAATGGCGGCGGAGGCTCGGTCCTGCGATCACTCAATACGGCCTTGCAGCCTCATTAAACCACATGGGGAGCTTCGCTGTGGCACAGCGAAGGTGTCTAGGTAGATGGCTGGCCACGAGGTGGCCTAGGCGTGTGTGCCTAGGTCGATCTATGGCCGTGGTGATGGGTGTGGTCAAGGGCCGAGTGTGTAGGTGATGGTAGTTGATGGAGATGGGGAAAGTGGTCAGTGGATGATGGCGGAGGTTATGAGGGGTCTAGAGAGGTGGATGGAGGCGTGGAGGTGACGGAGACACCTCGCCGGTGGTCTACCGGAGGTGGAGAAGACGGTGGTGGTCTACGGTGTCGAGGGGTTGAAAGTAGAAATAAAGAGGGGGGAAATGAAGAGAGGAGAGAGGGGAGCAGTTTTAACCTACTGAAGGGACGAAGGGGGACAAGAGGGCGGCTGGTGCATACCTGCTGCTGCCGGAGAAGATGATTCTAGTGGAGGGAGATGTAACGACCCGATTCCCGAATCCCTGCGAGACACGAGAATCGGACCGACTCGACTAATCCCAAAACTCAATCGTCCAACGAGAAAGTAACCAAAAGAGCAGTAAAATAAACCACATTCAACATGTATATAACAAGCAGTAACAAAATACAGCAGTAGAAAAAGAAATACTACAGTATACACCACCACAACAATCGAGAAATAAACATATACATAAACATGAGCTTACGATAAAGAGAGTACAGGGAGTAACAGAAAACTACTCACTACAGCGGAAAGAAAAGTACAAAAGGTACTACAAGTAACACTACTGGGCTCTACTAGGCCCAGTACCCTCCGCAGCCGCTGACTCTGGCTGCTCAACACTTGGTCCTGAAAAGGTAACAAGGGTGACACGTCAGCGAAACGCTGAGTAGAGTGGCAACCAAAAGCTAAGAAAAACAGTAAGGCGGACAGTAGCTGTTATATTTTTAATTTCTTAAAATTTTCCACTTATTCATTACTAAATTATTTCTCAGATCTTTCTCTTGATCTTGAATGTTCCTCGTGGGAACGATCTTGATTGCAGTCTTTTCCGAAAAGTAGAAGTAACACGTGGTGCTCTCCTGGCTGAGAGAGTCCCCCGTGGTGGTCCTACCCTCAGTCAACCACCCCAAGGTCACTGACAGACGTAACGGTGACTACGGCACGCGCGATAAACGCACGGGTAGCTACCCCACACTAGCACCCGGTCAGTCGTTTCCATTAACGGGCGCGCCCTAAAGCACAGCACGGAACCAGTATAGGGCAGAGCCCTCTCAGTAACAAGGATCCAACCCCTCCACAGTCCGCGCACCCTCGCCTGACTACCCTGGTTTTCCCAGTGGGCCTAACAAGTCGGTGTAGGAGAGCTAGCAGAACCCCGGGGCCCGTGGGGTGGCTAGCTCTCTCCCTACACTAGCAGCTCTCCCCGGTACGGTTTACGCGAGGGCCAGAAAGTCGATGCAAAGTGGCCAAACCCACCCCGGTCTCGACCTGAGGGTGGTAAGCTCCCCTCTACACTAAGAGGTAATATGTGCTTTCTTTGGTACCACATACCCAAGAGACAACACGTTCTCTCGTTTTACTTTTCTAGTTCTATTCCATTTATTTCCAGGAGTTTTATTCTTAATTCCCCGCAGGGTTAGTGCTCATGTTTCCTCAGGCCAAGCCGTACTAGATTTTATCATTTCAAGTTTATTACATATAGTACGTATTTCCAGCATTCAAACTTCTTTTCCTTTATATACAGGCAGCTCGTATTTAGATTCCAAACAACAGTAATTACAAGTAGCAGTTACTAGCAACAGTATTCTACATTTCACAGACAGTTGTTATCCAATTACAGGCAATTATCATTACTTATCCGAGACTGCAATTCAGGCATTCAAGACATTCGTTTCAGTGTTTCTGTTCCTAGGATTCATGCCACAACCTAGGATCTATCATTCAATCTAGTTTTCAGTCCTAGGATTCATGCCATGCCCTAGGATCTAACATTCAATCTAGTTTTCAGGTCCTAGGTTTCATGCCATACCCTAGGATCTATCATTCAATCTAGTTTTCAGGTCCTAGGTTTCATGCCATGCCCTAGGATCTATCATTTAATCCAGATAAGCGTTAATGTTTGTAATTAACTATGGGAAGCCATTCTACCCGCAAAATCGGGAGTACTGGGGGCATGGTCGGCAATCCTGTGCGCCTCTGCAACCCCCAGGGCCGCAACGAACGGGATCCTAATACAAGGATCAAAGACAAGGAGCTACTTAAAACAGTATACAATTACTGTAAACAAGTAGAGGAAATAAATCTGCGAAGAATGAAACTTGAGACGCGGAAAACGGACTCCAAACGGACCCTAAACGGGTCAAAAACGACGAGTCTGCCCAAAATCAGACGTCTGAAACTTCTTCCAGACGTCTTAAAAGGTCGATCATGCCATACCTTGTTCTGCGCAGTCCTTCAGGCGTCCAGAAGCTCGCTGGATCGTCTGAAGTCAGTTTCCAGACGTCCGATTGTCACTCCGGACATCTGGAGGTCCTCTCCGTCGTCTGGTACTGTGGCCAGACGTCTGATCCGCGTGGGATGGAGAGCCCTTGCGCCCTCCCGAACAACACCTGTGCACACACGCAACCTCTCTCATCACGAAGAGGCGCAGAGAACGCGGCAGACGGCTGCATGGCCGTACACGCGTAAATAGAAGAAGGGATGCGTCGCGTCCGCCTGCTGCCCGAGCTGCAGCTCCTCCGCAACACCCCATGCCCGTTGCTCCCCCGTCGGCCGGCTCTAGCTGCCCCGACAAGCTCGCACCTTCTCGGTCGAGCTTTCTTCTTCCTCTCGCAACACTCCTTCCCACACACCCGCTGCAACCGCTGCTGCCGCACTCACTTGCTCGCAGGGAGAAGGAGAAGATGAAGGCGGATGGAGTGAGGATGAGGGAGAGGGGAAGTGTTTTATAAGGCCATTGTGGGGAGAGAGAGGAGGAAAACGGTGCCTGCAGGGAGAGAAAGCGAAAGACGAAGGCGGTGGGTTCAGTCTGTGCGTGTAGGCGCGCAGACGCGAACCCGTACGCCGAAAAAATTTAATACCAGACGTCTAGGAAGTGGCCCAGACGTCTGTGCCACTTCCCAGACATCTGGGCCACTTTCCAGACGTCTTAAACTACATCTGATGCCCACATTCGTAACAGGAGAATGCCGACGACGAAGAGGCTTTTGGCACGTGCGCAGGTACAGTGCGACGCGGAGGAAGGAAGTGAAGACAGCTCTGCCACTGGTATTGTGGCAGAGCGACGAGAAGGAGGAAGAGTCACTGGAGCTTGCTAGACGATTGGCCGAAGGAGAAGAGAAGAAATTGGAGGGTTTCCTCCGGCCAAACCAAGCTAATTCTGAGTTACCGGATCAGGGGATCCTTTTATAGGTACTGGCAGAGGCTCTTGTGCTTGGAAGACAAGCTTCCAAGCGTAAGAATCCTCGTCAAAGTAGGAGTGTATGAAGGTACCCATGTCTCTCGAGCGTTCGCACGAGAGATTGGGTGCGAATCAAGGCTTGGGATTGCGTTTAGATGGTAGGGAATTCCTCAGAGATTCTCCCTTTCAAATCTGAGAGGGGATCTCTGAGGAATCAGGGAGAAATCCTCCTCGAATCCTCGCCGAAGTATGACTCCTCCTCTATAATGGCAGAGGGACCTAATTGCAAAGAGTGGCGAGGAATATAGGGGGGTCTACGTAACGATTTTCAAAAGTTAGGGGTCAAAATGTAATTGGTGGACTGTTTTGCAAACTAGGTCAAGGTGACCTCTCCTTAAGTCCAAATTTTGGTACAAACCTAATGTGGACCTAAGGAATCCAATGTTGAAGTTGAATTTTAGGTTTGACTACGTTTGACTAGATATTTTACACAAAAACCTAAATTAAGGCAAATAATTAGTTAAGACCCCTACTTAGGTCAAAAAAGGTTCGAAAGGCCAATTTGAAGGTTCTAAACCCTATGGGATATTTTTCCATGAATTTTAGAGGGTTTAGTTGATTTTTATCCTGACTAGAACCTTGTTGAATTAGGTAAGTCTATTTTAGGGTTACAAGATGTCATTTAATTCTTAGATTGCACATGAACCTATTTCTAACTGAACCAACCCACTTTTCATCTTGTTAAGACCAATTGACCTATGTTTAGCCCTTGAGAAATCCCGTTGATGTACTGCAATGGTAAAATTGCAGTTTTACCCTTTGTTTCTTATTTTCTTCTCAGAATAGTTATTCATTGAATTAGGCCCTTCTTTAGGTTATGTATGAGCTTTTGTTCTCTTTTCTAGGTTAAAATGAGCTAGTTAGGGCTCATGATGGTGTTCCCATCAAGCACCCCAAAGGCTTGGGACATAAGGTCAAGAAGATTTTGAGCTCTAGAGAAGGTGAGGAGAGCATTAGAAGAGATGAAGAAGAATGGTGGGGTTGGTGGTCCTTCTATAGTGGAGGAGAGGAGGCTAAAATGGGTAGAGAGCCAACAATGACATTAAAATCATCATTGTTGAATCCGGCCCATGCGCCCACAAGCTCTCCACATGCATGGCATTGAGGTTGGAGGAGTCACGGCCGTTGGATGCCCATCGAAGGGCCTTGATCGTGTGGCTGAAGATCGCGCATCACATTTGCTGGTGGAAGAAGATGTCAGCCATTCGATTCTCATCACATGGTTGAGGCATGACATTCTAATCACACCTCCACAATTCAAATCACATGGTTCACGTGCTTGTGGCGAGGGCGGCGTCGCAGCCGTTAGATCACGGATTGAGCACCCAGATCTGATTTTCCACAAGCCTCATCAAGGTCGCACAATCAAGATCGTGCGGTCTCAATTCAAATTGGATGTGCAGCTCTGAAATAAGGAGGCATGTGGGGACTCGAACGTTGGTCACTTGGTTGCACTCCAAGTCTGCAACCAATGCGCTACAAGGGGCTTTATGTGTAGAACTTGGAATTTCTCTCCCGTGCATGGAATATGCCTATGGCCATTGGATCAAGATCCAACAACCCAGATTTGATGACTGGCTGGAGGAGGAGAGCAGTAGTGATCCTTGGGTGGATGTGGGTTGTTCAGATAATGCTACGTGGCATCATCTGAGCCATCATCTTCTATACTTTGTAGATGACACCACGGATGTCAGATTGGATTGATGTTCGCACCATTGGGCTGTGATCGTCAATTCGAATCCATTTGTGTAGCTGGATTTGTTGTTTGAGGCTCTGAATTATGTCACCTTATGTAACGACCCGATTCCCGAGTCCCTACGAGACACGAGAACCGGACCGACTCGACTAATCCCAAGACCTGGTTGTCCAACGAGGAAGTAACCAAAAGAGCAGTAAAATAAACCACATTCAGCATGAATATAACTAACAGTAAGAAAATACAGCAGTAAGGAAAGAAACCACTACAGTATATACCACCACAACAGTAGAACAACATTCATAACATAATATGAAACTGCAGGTAAAGAAAAGTACAGCGGTAACAAGAACTACTCACTACAGTGAAACCAAAAAGAGGTACAAGAGAACAGTGATAACTCTACTAGACCCTACTCGGCCCAGCGTCCTCTGCAGCCGCTGACCCTGGCTGCTCAACACCTGGTCCTGAAAGGTAACGAGTGTAACACGTTAGCAAAATGCTAAGTAGAGTGGCAACTAAAACAAAAGAAACAGTAGAGTGTACAGTAGCTGTTATGTTCTGTTACTTTCTTTAATTACGTCTTTATATTGTCTCACAATTTATCTATTTCTCAGATCCTTCACTTGATCTCGAATGTTCCTCGTGGGAACGATCTTGATTGCAGTCTTTTCCGAACAGTAGAGGTAGCACGTGGTGCTCTCCTAGCCGGGAGAGTCCCCCGTGGTGATCCTACTCTCAGTCAACCACCCCAGGGTCACGGACAGACGTAACAGTAACTACGGCACGCGCGATAAACGCACAGGTAGCTAACTCGCACTGGCACGCGGTCAGTCGTTTCCGTTAATGGGTGCGCCCAAAGCACAGCACGGAACCAGTACAGGGCAGAGCCCTCTCAGTAACAGGGGTCCAACCCCTCCACAGTAACCAAACAGGGGCCTTGCCCCTCCACAGTCCGCGCACCCTCACCTGACTACCCTGGTTTGCCCAGTGGGCCTAACAAGTCGGTGTAGGAGGCTAGCAGAACCCCGGGGCCCGTGGGGTAGCTAGTACCTCCCTACACTAGTAGCTCTTTTCGGTACTATGTACACGAGGGCCAGCAAGTCGGTACAAAGTGGCCAGTCCTAACCCCGGGTCCCTGGGGCGGCTGGCTCCGCTCTGCACTAAACAGGCGGACAGTCGCTCTCCTTGGTACTCCGTACTCAAGGGCCAGCTCACTTCCCCAATTCTATTCCATTCACCTTCCAGGAGTTCTACTCCTAATTCCCCGTAGGGTACCAGCTCTTTTAACTCAGCACATTCAGGTTTCACGTTCATACAATCCATGTTCTCAATCACGTTTATTTATTCATAGCAGGCAGCTGTTAATCCAATTCACAGGCAGTTATTATTTCCTTTCCACATTTTCCAAGACTGCAGTATTCATACATTCCACTGCTTTTCCCATCCTAGGATTCATGCCATATCCCAGGATCTATCATACAATCTAGTTTTCCAGCCCTAGGGTTCATGCAACACCCTAGGATCTACCATTCAATCTATTTCTCATTCCTAGGATTCATGCAATATCCTAGGTTCTATTTATGGTTCCATAATTTAACAGATTATGCTAGTAAACTTAAAAGCCACTCTACCGGTTACAACAGAGTATTGGGGGCGTGGTCGGGAATCCCGCGTCCCTCTGCAACCCCCGAGACTGCAACGGAACGAGGTCCTATCACAAGGATCAAATACAAGGAGTTTCTCAAAACAGTATACAACTACTGTAAATGGGTAGAGGATGTAATTCCGAAAAGCACGCAACTCAAAACGCGGAAAACGGACTCCGAACGGGCCCTAAACGGGTCGAAAACGATGAAACAGTGCAAAATCAAACGTCTGGAACCTCTTCCAGACGTCTTAAAAAGTAGATCAGAGGTTACCTTTGCTCTGCTTGGTCTCTCAGACGTCTAGAAGCCTGCGGGGGCGTCTGGCCTAGTTCCCAGACGTCCGATGGTCACCCCGGATGTCTGGAAGTCGTTCCCGTCGTCTGGCACTGCAGCCAGACGTCTGATTCGCGTTGGATGCGAATCTCAGAACCTGTGCGTACCCATTTCCTCTCTCTCTTAGTACGGTCAATCGAAGAAGAGGAAGAAAGATGGAATAACTCACCTTTCAGACGTCTGGACGGTCCTCCAGACGTCCTCCCCGCCGTCTGGTTGTAAGCCCAGACGTCTGATTCTGGAGAAAATTCCAGAATCAGGGCGCGACTCACCCTCCGCTCACGACGCTCGGCCGCACCGCGACTTGTCCGCCTGCTGCTTGAGCCGCAGCAGGCCTCCCGCATCACCTCGCGTCCGCTACTTCCCCCACCGGCCGGCCCTAGCAGCCCCGGCGAGCTCGCCCTCACAGCCGAGCGCCTCTTCCCACGCGCAGCACCTCCTCCTACGCTCATCGCGGCTGTCGGTGCCGCCGCTCACTCGCGCTCGCTCTCGCGCACCGGTTGGAAGGAGAAGAGGAAAGGGGGCGGAGGTGACGGGAGTGAGGGGGAGGGCGTGGCCTTTTAAGGCCGCGTGAGGAGGAGAGAGAGAGAGCGGGGCAGAGGGCGCAGGAGGGAGAGGGAAAAAGAGAGAGAGAGACGCTCGCAGGTCTGCGCGCTCAGGCGCGCAGACGAAACACGCGTGCCGAAAATAACCGAATCCCAGACGTCTGAAAGGGGTTCCAGACGTCTAGTCAGACGTCTGGGACACCTCCCAGACGTCTTTAAGACGTCTGAAGCCGCGCGTTCGTAACACCTTACCCCCCTAACCGTTAAAATAAGATAATTAATATACAATTCACATAATATAGGCTAAATGCAATATGATGCATGTTATGTAATATTTATTATATGGAATGAATCTATAAGCTTAGGAACAGACATAAATATGCATTTTATCATGAATAAATGTGCATTTATCATACCCCATGCTTATCTTTTGCTAGTCCCTTGCAAAATTAAACTAAATGTTATGTATAAAAATAGAATTAGGATTCGATTACTTAAGCATAAGTTGTTTACTAACAAAAAGAAATTTCAACTAAGGTCCTAAACTTCAAAGACTCAACAGTGCCCGGGTGCCTCCCAAAATGCATACTGCCCAAGTTCTCACTTTATTTTGAAAAGGAAAGATACATGTTTTTCTGCTTTTTCTTCTTTTCTAATTGTTTTGGATTTTTTGAGTTAAGAGTTTCGAGGCAGCTTTTTACGGCTACCCAACCCACCTAAGACTCGAAAAGAACTTTAAGTTATAAGCATATTTTTTATGAAAAAGTGATAGACTCACTAAACGAACGTAAAAATGGACTTCAAGTTTCTATGCCCCTAAGTGAACTTAAAAAGAATTTCTACCTAAAGGTTTATCTTTCCAACTAGTAGCTTTCTTCCTGCTTTTATTTTTTTTCTTTATGGGGTCAATACAAGGGTGTCCCCATTTAATTCTACTTCCCTGCTTCTTCCTTAAGTGTTTTGGGAATTATTTGTGTAATTTTGTAAGCTAAGCTCTAGATAATCAGCCAATGGGCTATTACCCACGACAACTTGCCAGTAATACTCGTGTAGTGAAGTGTGGCTTATTTATTTACTTTTTTCCTCCTTTTACTAATTTTTTTTCTTTTTAATTTTTTTTTTCTGAATATGTGGCTTCCCTGATCTAAGATTTACCTAAAGGTAGCAGAAAGAGAATGGTCAAGTTGTCGGACTCTGAACAACTGGCTAATGGGGTGTCAAACCTATGACAACTTCCAGCTATATCACCCTAGAAAGTTCATTAGCTACCTAATTTTCATTAAAAATAGTCAAAAAGTGAGTCAGTGCAAATAATGTGCAGATGCTTTAGACTTAGAATCAACTCAAATCAAAGGACGGGTTGATAAGTCGCATACTTATCACCCCAATTTATTAGCCAAATTAACATAAAATTAATGTAGCGAGGACTCAAGAAATAGGTCCACATTTTAGTGGACACCTAAGCTGATTAAGCCCGAAGAGTTGAAGAGTCTAAGTGTTCAGGTCCTATCGTACCATTTCCTAAACTAACAACTCCTAATGCCTAGGTTCTATTCTCCTAATTCTCTATTTTCTTTTTGTCTTTTCAGATTTCTTAATTTTTATTTTAAATAAAGAAAATAAAAGAAATTCTATGGATCTAACAAAATAATTTCAGGATTAAGTATCCACCCCCCATGCCTAACTAATGCAATGTCCTCATTGCAAATATAAGGACATGAGGAGGGTAGAATAAACAGAGTATCACCTGAATTTCGTGATAGATTCGATCAGCTCTGAGAAAAAGTGGAATATACATAGATGCTAAATTTATTACCTTTAACTACGCATAGTATACAAAAAAAGAGAAAAAATTAAGAACTAAGAAGTGCAAGGCTGGCACAGAATAAAAAGATTGATCCTCAAACCCGTCAGTGAGAGATGTCGACAGATGTGGACCAGATTGTGATGCAGGCCCATGCCCCCGGGTTGGGTGGTTCTAAGGTTTTGGATAAGAATTACCCAGAACTGGAGATTGTTGTGCTTGTTGGGCTGGGCCACAGTTTTATGGTGTGCAACCCAAGTCTAAAGTGTCGGACAATGCGTAGATCTGGTTTAATAGGTTCAGATGTCCACTTAGAGTTTAACTCAAAAGATAATCAATTATTCTGTACCTGGGTTGCACATCCTCAAAGTCAAAAATATCAAAGGGGATCTGGTAAAAGGTTGGTGGTTTTAGGCAAATAAGAACCCTCATATCAATGCTTCTGTCTCCGACTTCCTAGATCTCCATTTCTAAACTTTTATCCTCCAAAATTAGGGTTTCTATGATCTCACAAGTAGTATTAACCCCGTATAAGGTATCCAAGTTGAAAGTTTGTGGCTGAATCAGAATTAACTTGGGTCTAGTAATCTCAAGAACAAAATCTTCATTATGCTCAATAGGATGTGAATGAGGAATGAGGCTATTGATTGAATCTTCCAGTAAACTAGGATTTAGATCCTCCAAGTTAACCTCAATTGGATCAAATTCCTCAACTAAAGGGCCTTTAAACGATTGATCAGATTCCTTTAACTCATTTGTTTTACTAAAATCACCTTCCTTAAGCTTAAGTGAGACTTCACCTAAAGATTCTTCACCCTCAGAATAAAATAATTTTGAATTCGCTTTAATATATGTCTCAAGATCGTATGTTATTCCTTGGTCCACAGAAACATTTTTCCTCGTACCCTGGTTTAGGGATCTCAGGTGAAGAAATAATTTCAACCTCAATGGGTTGCTCTAGACCAATCTGGTCATCCCTGGTCTCACAAAATGTGTCCCCCCAAACAAGTGCCTGAGCGATTTCTGTCATTGGCTCTGATAAAAGGGATTGATCCTGAGGATCATCCCAGGATTAGGATAGGGCAACCAGGAATTTCAACCTCAATCTAGACAATTTCCTAAGCAAAAACTCACCTAGGCCCTTATGCTCAACATCTTGGAGCCAATCCAATAAAGAACTATTAAGCTCATCAATCATTTTGATCATAGGCTCTAATGCTTCAGTGCATGGTGTTGGTTGAGTTTCCAAAGATCATATGGTGTTCTTTAAGTTAGCCAACACCCTATCTTGGACTTGGTTCACCTGAACCGAATGGTTCAGCTCCTGGTTGGGTGGGTTTGGGTTCAATTCAAGGGTTTAGGGTTGTAGGTTTATAAAGAGGGCGAGATCAGTTTATAAAGAATAAATACTGCATCGTAGTATAGTTGAACTCGCCTTGAAAATGAATAAGAATTTTATTACTCAAATGTTGAGTCCGAGGTCGAACACGGGGAGCAAATGGAATTTATTTACTAATCTCAATAGATGTAATTTGAATACTTAAATTTACTCAAAATCAAATTCAAATATAATGCAGGAGTTTATCAATACTGAAATGTAGCAATAAAAGAGAAATTGAGAGGAATAGGATAAAAAGTTTGATTCTTCTTCTCTTGGCTCTCTCTTTAGTCTTCTCTTCTCTACCTTTATTTCTTTCTTCTTCTTCTTTTCCTTGGCTTTGGTTGATGGCCTCCTTCTTTGTTTTCTTTCCTTCTGCTTCTTCTTTGGTTTCCTTCTCTGATTTGGCTTTTAGCTTCTTTCTTCTTTCTTTTCTTCTTTGACTTTGTCTTCCTCTAACTTCAGCACTTTCTACTTTCTTCTGCAGCCGTACCTTCTTTCTTCTTCTTTGATTTCTCCTTCCTTCTTCTTCCTTCTTTCTTGCCTTAGCTTGGCCTTTGCCTTTTCTTCAGCCACACCTTCTCTGCTACAGTGCCTCTTCTTCCTTCCTTACTTAGCGCCCTCCGATCCTTAGCTCCTCTACGTCTCCTTCAACTTCAGCCTCCTCTTCCTTCTTCCTTTCCCTGCACAGAAGTGCAAAACCTACCCCTACCCTCCCCCACGTACGCTCTCTCTCTTTTCTCTCTTACGTTCGCTCTCCCAGAGCCAATCGAGTATTCGGGTTGGGTCAAGCGCACTTGGGTCCAAGCGCACCGGCATGGGTGGTGCGCGAGGAGTGCACGGTAAATGGGTTAGGCAAGCTAGGTCCACGTAGTGTGGGTCGTGGACGAGGCAGGCATATGGGCGAGGGGACCTCACCCCGTGATCGGAGGCGATAAGGTGATATCACAAAAATAATATAAATCACTCACCTGTGCCAAAAGTTACCGAGGTGGGACTAAAGTCCCACCCGCTTCTTCTCGTGCCCGCAGGAGGATGCCTGCTCAATTGCTGCTGCTGTGACGCTCTCTCAAAGCCGCTCCCTGGCTGGATGAGTGCACAAGGTGATTTTGCATCACCTGGACCTGGGAACTTGGAGCGTATCTGCCTGGAGCGAAGGATGCAAGCTCCTTTAAGCCAGCGCTAATGGCGGTGGAGGTCCATTTCTACTATCAAACAATACGGCCTTGCAGCCTCATTAAACCACACAGGAAGTTTCGTCGTGGCATGGCGAAGGTGCTGCGGTAGGTGGCTGGCCGCAGGGTGGCCTAGGCATACGTGCCTAGGTTGGTCCGTGGCCGTGATGATCGGTGTGGTTGGGGGGCGAGTGTGGAGGTAATGGCGGTCGATGGAGATGGGGAAAGTGCTCAGTGGATGGTGACGGAGGTTCTGAGGGGTTTGGCGAGGTGGATGGGTGTGTGGAGGTGATGGAGACACCTCATTGATGGTCTGCCGAAGATGAGGAAGATGGTGGTGGTCTGCGGTGGTCAGGGCATGAAAAGAGAAATAAAGAAGGGGGAAATGAAGAGAGGAGAGAGGGGAAGAGATCTAACCTAATTAAGGGACGAAGGGAGACAGGAGGGCGGTTGGCGCGTACCTGCCACCACCGAAGAAGAAGGATTTAGTTGAGGGGGACGGCGACAACGAGGGGGATGAAGGCGCGTGCGTAGCTATGGCGCGACGTGGACAATGGAGGCGAAGAAGACTCTGCCACTGGTATTGTGGCAGAGCAACGAGAAGAGGGAGGAGGAGTCGTCGGAGCCTGCTGGATGCTTGGCAGGAGGAGAAGAGAAGAAATTGGTGGTTGTTCTCCAGCCAAACCAAGCTGGAATTGAGCGACCGGATCTAGGGCTTCTTTTATAGGCTCTGACAGAGGGCCTTGTGCTTGGAAGACAAGCTTCCAAGCATGGGTATCCTCGCTGGAGTAGGAAAGTCTAGAGATACCCAAATCTCTCTTGCGTTCACACGAGAGATTGGGTGATAATTAGGGCTTGGGATTGCGCTCATCAGATCGGGAATTCCTCAGAGAATCTCCCTTTCAAATCTAAGAGGGAGTCTCTGAGGGATTTGAGAGAAATCCTCCTCGAATCCTCGCCGAAGTAGGACTCGTCCGCTGTAATGGCAGAGGGACCTGATTAAAAGGAGTGGAAAGGAAGATAGGGGTCTCCGCAATGGTTTTCAAAAGCTAGGGGTCTAAATGTAATTGGGTGGACTGTTTTGCAAAGTAGGTCAAGGTGAACTCCCCTTACGTCTAAATTTTGGTATAAACCTAATTTGGACCTAAGGAATCCAATGGTGAAGTTGGATTTTTGGTTTAACCACGTTTGACTGGATATTTTGCATAAAAACCCAAATTAGGGCAAATAATTAACTAGGACCCTTATTTTGGTCAAAATAGGTTACAAAAGCCAAATTGAAGGTTCTAAACACTAGAGGCTAGAGGATATTTTTTCATGAATTTTAGAGGATTTAGTTGATTTTTGTTCTGACCAGAACCTTGTTGAATGGAGCGGGTCAGTTTTAAGGTTACAAGAAGTCATTTAATTCTTAGATTGCTCATTAACCCTTTTCTGACTGAACCAATCCACTTTTTATCTTGTTAAGACCATTTGACCTATGTTTAGCCTCTGAGAAATCCTGTTGATGTACTGTAATGGTAAAATTACAGTTTTACCCTTTATTTCTTGCTTTTCCCTCAGATTGGTTATTCCTTGAGTTAGGCCCTTTACTTGGTTATGTAGGAGCTTTTATTCTCTTTCCTAGGTCAAAATGAGCTAGTTAGGGCTCATGATGGTGTTCCCATCAGGAGTCAAAGAATTAAGGTTCTTGGGACCCTCCTTGATAATAGGTCATTTTGGGTTATTCAAAGAAGATTGGTGACCTATATTCAATATAATCCTGGAGAGGGTAAGAGTTATAATCATCATATCCTTCTTCATTATAGATCATGTTGGGTTGTTCATAAGAAGGAGGTGATCTATAATCCGTGTAGCTCTGGGAAGGATAATAATCATAATCATAATGTCCATGGTTAGTGTTTGAATGAGAGAGAATCGTCGTTTAGAAATATGTGTCGCATTATAATATGGTTAACGAAAATCACTTTAGAACATTTAAAATTTATAGAGTGCTCAGAAACAAAAATTAAGTCCAAAGTCATTCACAGGAAGTAAATATGGAATTCACGCACTAATCACAATTAGTAATAATGAGCACAATAATAAGATGTTCAATGAATAAACAAATGTACTCAGAAATATATTCAATCTACTCAAAATGATATCCAATTGTATCACAAGTTATTGGATAAAAAGAAATTAGGAATCTAAAAAGAATGGTGATTTAAATCACCACTTAATCCCTCAAATTAAGCACATATCAAAGCATTCATGTCAATAGTGGTTTCAACCAATTAATTCTCAAATAGCCACGTCATATAAGTCCACAGTACCAAATAATCCCACAGAACCTTCAATCAGATGTCGGACCCTAAGGTTAGACGACTTAACCGTTCAAACCACAACCAAGGCACAACGCCTTAGCAACCTCGAGGATTAGGCCTCTTGAAATCTCGCTAAGTATTCAGTATATTGAAAGGGATTGTGGTTGGACCCGGTTAGGTTGTGTTAATATGGTGATTTTATCGTTGAAATGCGTATAGTGGTTAACCTAAATCGAGCCTTACCATCTCTTTCAAAATATTTTTTTTTACCTGGCCTACATGATTTTATCTTGGTCACTTTTAGGCCGAGGGTCGAACTTAGGGAAGTGGGGTTAGAAGTCAAGTTTCTACGCCTTTCCTACAACGAATCTCTTCCGTTCGTTTATTATGTTTTTGGTGTTTTTTCTATTTAGATTTTTTTTTTATAATTCTTGTCCTTGAGGCACACCCTCAAAATTAGGTTCTTGGCTTTGAGCCAAATTAGGGTTCCAAAATTGGTCTTACTATTCGCAAGACTGAGTACCTGCAAGTCAAGGATTATCTTTTCTCTTTTATATATATTTTTTTGTCTTTTTACTGGCATGAAAGAGAAACAGAAATAAGGTACATATAGTATAGATATATATGTATATATTATATATGTATAAAGGGGTGGGGGTGGAGGTGAAGATGGCGTGTAGCACGGTGTCAAGTCGGTCGTCGTCTAGGAAGACGCAACCAACAGGACGAAGTGCCGCGTGGAGTGTAAGGTGGATTGTGGAAGATGTGCGCGACCACACTTTTTTTGTACGCGTGTATCAGGGAATATAGCAACTGGTGCAGATATTCCCGCGATACAACGTATGGTAAGTAATGTGAATATATATATATATGTATATATGTAAATATATCTATATGTATATATGGTTATAAATCTATAGGTATATATGTAATTATATATATATATGTGTGTGTGTGTGTCTGTATGTATGCATGTATGTAGGTATGTATGTATAAACATATGTCTATATATATGTATATACATATAAGTATATAGACGTATATATATATATGTATGTATATAGACTAATACATAGTTATATAAGTACTAATATATGTATAGATATATGTATATATATATATGTATATATGTATATAAATATATATATATGTATAAAGTAGAGTATACGTGTGTGTGTGTGTATGAGAGTGTGTGTGTGTGTGTGTAAGTGTCGGCAGAGAGAGTGAGAGAGTGCTGTGTGTGTGTGTCAGAGAGAGAGAGAGAGCTAGAGTTGGCGTGAAGGAGTGTAGTTAAGCCATTTGAGGCAGCCAGGCGTCGTCTAATGGTTCCACGTGCGTGCGCTGGTGCGTATGCAAGCAGAGAGGCGCGTGCTGGAGGGAGTGGGCGCGGAGAGGGGACCACAGCGCACCGCGCTGCGCGAAGGGGCTAGAGCGGGCAGACGTAGGCGCACTCGGGCGAAGGGAGACGCGGACGCAGACGCTGAAGCGGGCGAATACGCGGGCAGGTGCGGGCACTGGCAGAGGCGGGCGCACGCAGACGTGCGGGCGAGCGCAAGGCTGGATGCGGGCGCAGGCTATGGCCGGTAGTGGCGCATCGGGTGACCGAATAAGTGAGAAACTTACCGGTCACCGCACTATAGCCACAGTGTTCCGCTGAAACATATGAACAGTGGCTACAGTGCCTGGGCGAGACATGCAACCACCTGCGCCCGGTGTTGTAAGTGCGGGTGGCGTTGACGGCTCGACACACGCACGGAAGAGGAATGCGCCGGCTGAGCTTGCAGGCGAAACTCGTGACAGGGCGCGCAGAGAGGCGGGTGTACGCGAAGAAGCAGAAGGTGAGGGTAGCCTGCAGGCGCGGACGATGGCCTGCGTGAGCTGCTGCTGCTGCTGTGGAGCTTGGCCGGCTGCTGCAAGGGCGTGCGGTGGCCGGTTGAGCTTCAAGGCTTGAAGCTTTGTGGTAATGGCGGAAGTGGCTTAACAGAGAATACCACCACGCCCACCGGCTCTCTGATGAGCTGGGCGGTGGTGGACACACAGTGGTGGTTGTGCACCACTGTGAGGTGCTCCTGCCCGTAGAGTGGCTCCTCAGAGGAGGAGGGGTTGCGTATGGAGGGAGAGGGGAGCGGACAGCCTGGAAGGGAAGAGCTGTTGTGTGGTTTTTTTGGTGAACCAAGCTCAACTTTGCAAAGAAGAAGTCGTGCCCTTATAAAGATGAAGGCATGCACAGCCATGCCCTGGCTGTGCATGGCTTAGCATGGCTGGCAGGGAGTGCTTGTGCATACGGCTGCTGGGCTGGCAGGGAGTGGCTGAGCAGGACATGGCGCGAAGAAGAAGAGGCCATTCCTTGCAGCTGCGCAGAGAAATTTTCAAAGACAAATAAAAAATAAAAATAAAGATGGTGAATTTGCGAAGCAGCACTTGAGAAAAACGTTAATTTCAAGGCCATTTATTTCGCTCTCCCCCCCTCTCAAATAGATGCATGCATGCGTGTATTTTTACAAATGCGACTATGGATACCTAATATGCACTGATAATGCTAGGAAATAGCACAAGACGGCACAATTACAGGTGTATTTTTGCGGTGCAATCATACCCCCATACCTTTTTTTGCTAGTCCCTAGCAAAACATTTTTGTGTTGTGTTTAGAAATGATCCTAAGCTGAAGATTTTCTTCTGAGGCGATATAGGTGTGTTTATTGTTGGATACTGTGAGAAACAATTGCAGAGAAGACTACCAGTACTTTGAGTCTCACATGACATAGATCATCTCTCAACTAACCAGGACTCTTGATATTTAAACCTTAAGTACGATTTCCCGGACCCAGGAGGTTTTTGCCGTACTCGAGAGCTCAAGAGGTTATGGCTTGTGCTTAGTGAAGGATCAAGACTGACCAGATGAACATTAAGACTCAAGCCCAGGGTTTCACGAATTTTTAAGTACAAGTTGGTCCCAGTTTCAGCTCATGTCTTCGGATTGACCCTTAAAAAGATGAGGGAAACTCAACTCCCATTTTCAGACATTTGTGTTTCAAAGAGAATAGGGTATTTGTAGCTTGCCCTGAAGAACTTTTGTAGGGTGATTTTACATATATTTGTGAGATATACTGACTTATTTGCATTTTTTTTTTGAAACACGTGTCAGTATATCTCTTACAACATTATTTGGAGGAGCACACTTTTCTTTTTGGTGGGAGAGTTTCTTTTTGGTGGAAAGAGTCTCTCCTAAACACAAGACTAAAGCCTGGATAAAAAGTCTACCTGCGCGCACAGGTAAGGACTCCACATTCCCTAATGAACACTAGGGTTTGATCTTATATTCACCTGGTCTTTCTTAATATGTGTAGTATAAACCAAGATTACTTAGGCTCTCAAGTAGAAGCAAACCAATGAATCCTGTACTGGTGTCTCAGGTACAAGAATACGTCCTTAGTTAGGAGAGATTCCGATCTATCTTATCAATGCTCAAGTGAATTAAGCTGAGCCTGAGCGAATCAAGCTTCTGTGGCCTGGAAAGTCTTCAAAACAGAGGTTGAATATCCATAAACAATTATTATATTTTTTGTTTCAGCTTTCAGATCATTACTAAACACCATTTTATATATATATATATATATATATATATATATATATATATATATATATATATATATATATATATATATATATATATATATATATATATATATATATATATATTGGTGGAAACTGCATGACACCATAAAATACCCAGATCCTATGGATGCCTGTCCACCCCCCCATGCCAAACGATGCTATGTCCTCATATGCATGTAAGGTAGGGTAGAGGAAGGACGAAAGATCGAGTAACGAGAGCTGAGGTGCAGGGTATACAGCAGGGTGGTAGGGTGGTTGGATGGTGAAAGATCTGGCATTTCCTGGGACGAGAGTGTCCCAGGCGGATCGAAGAACAGGTCAGGAGGAAGAAATTGGCCCTTAGATTGGCCAAGGAGAGGGGCTTCTTGGATAGATGGATCCAAAAAGGAATGGCCCCAGTGAGTAGTATATGGGCTCAAGGTCCCAGTGTGGATTTGCAAATCCGCCTGATTGGGCGGGAAAGAAAGGGCAATCAGGTCTTCAAGAGTGCGGACCGGCGGTGAGTAGCCCAGATATGACTCGGACCACGAGGTATGGGAAGCGGAGAAAACCTCATCAGAAGTTTGGTCAGGAGAAGGTACGGGAATAGGGAGGGATGAAGGAATGTCACAATATGTGTCGGTCAGACAATCGTCAATGTTTACAGGTAATCTGCAGCAGTCAAAATAGGTCCCAATTAGTCCGAAACACGCGCTGACGGCCATGTCCTCATCAGACGTGTCATCCTCGATGCAATCGCAATCAAAGTTCTTAGCTGCCTTGAAGATGTTACGCTTGAGCTTTTCAGATCCAACGGTAATCTCAATACCGCCCGACTCGCAGTCGATATGGGTGCTGGCTGTGGCTAGGAAAGGTCGACCAAGGATGATCGGACAATCAGAAAGTGAGCTAGGAACTTCCATATCTAAAACAACAAAGTCAACAGGAAAACAGAGACTGTTGACCCTAACCACCACGTCTTCCACCACACCCTTCAGAATTTTGCAGAACGATTTGCCAACTATAACGTGACAGGGGTGGGTTTCAAATTTCCCAAAGAAAATTTTTCGAGCATGATGGTTGGTATAAGATTTATGGAAGATCCTAGATCAAGCAGGGCACAGTTAAAATTGCAGCCTTGGATGCTACAGGAAATAAGTGGTGTGCCCGGATCTTTCTGCTTCGGTGGTAGGTTTGACAGTATAGCACTACTCGCATGAGGCGAGAGAACCACCGGATTCTTAGTTTTCTTTGACTGTCGCCTGGGTGTTGCGTAGTCTTTGAGAAATCGGGCGACAATAGGTATGTGGTCGATAGCCTCGAGCAGGGGTACCTTGAATTCTACATTCCTGAACAAATTACGCAGGTTATCAAAGGCCTGTGTATCTTTCTTTTTGCCTTTTCGCTCCCTCAGTAGAGCCTCAGGGAATGGGACTGATTCTGGCACCAATTTGGGTGTATCGTCCTCTTGCGAATGCGGTGCGCATCCCGAAGGAGAGGGAGATGAAGAAGACGGGCCAGGATCAGGTCGAGGTCGATCGACGGTCTACTTACTGCTCCTCGTAGTGATAGCATTGAATGATGCAGGTCCAGTGGGATCATACGGCGGTGGAGGGTTCGCAATAGGGACATAAGAGTGCGGTGCTGCAGCAGGATTAGCCTGAAATCCCGGTGGAATGCTCGGAGCCTGCAGAATCTGATGAACCTGCCCCTGAGAAGGTTGTACCTGTGGTTGAGGACCACGGGGTACGAAATTTCGTGGGTTTGGAATAGGTTGGGCTGGAAGAGTGCCCTGAGATTGAGTCGCCATGCGTAGTTGACTGATCTCAGCATTCTACTGCGCCAATTGGTGCTGAAGAGAGGTCATGTTCTCTTCATGGCTCTTTGACATTTCCGTCATCATCCGCATCAATTTATCCAGGGGACTTAATGCGTGTTCTGCTTGCGATACGCAAGGACCCAATGGCGGATTCGCCATAGGATTAGACTGGGCCCTTGGGATGACGGGTGCGGACGGTTGCATTGGTCCACCCGCGGGGTTTTGGCGCTGCGGGTTGTTGGACCATGCGAAGTTCGGATGATTACACTACCCTGGGTTATAAGTGGCAGAGAACGGGTTGTTCCCCAGGACGCAAGCGTCTTCTATGCCAGAAGACGTGTCCACATGTAAATATGCGTCCGATGGCGACGTGGTGAAGGAAGGTCTTCAGGGTTTCTCGGTATAAGCATGGTGTTGAAAGAATTTGGATTATGATGAAGTGGTGAGGTGGGGGTGTTTGCCATAGAACGGGCGGGGTTGGCCAGAAGCCCGTCCAGCTTGTGCACGACGGAGACTTCATCCAATTTCTGTGTTATAAAGCTGAGAGCAGTGGATGAATGGGAGGGTCTCGTGTCAACTTCGTGGACATTACGGGGCAGGATGGTGCAATTAAAGGCGACAATGGAGGCATTGTTCATTGAGTTTTCGCTCATATTTTCAAACAATTCGAATGCTCCATTATCGTCTTTATTCATGAAATTCCCTCCGTAGGAAGCGTCTGCAGTTTGCTTCAAAGTCTCATTTAGCCCATAGTAGAAAATTTGGGCTATATGCCACTTAGGCAGACCTTGGTGCGGATACTTCTTGAGGAGGTCATTATATCTCTCCCATGCCTCATGAAATTGTTCGCCGTTTTGTTGCGTAAATGAAGTGAAAGCGTGGCGAAGCGCATTGGTTCGCCCGATTGGGAAGAACTTCTTGAGAAACGCTGTTCGCATCTCTTCCTAAGAGTGGATGGTTCTCCCAAGGGTGCGTAACCACTGCGATGCTTTATCCCGCAATGAAAATGAGAATATTTTCATGAGGACTATAGGTAACCCGATATTTCTAGGTTTTAACAGTTTCAGCCAATCAGGTTAAGTCTTCCAAGTGGAGAAAATGATCTTCACTTGCATGACCATGGAAGTGAAAATTTATCAGGCCAATTATGTTAGGCTTCAATTCAAAGTCGTCCCCGCCCATGGGACCCAAATTTGTCTTATGGTCTCTGTAGCAGCAGGATTCTGATAAGAGCTAAGAGACCTAGGCTCCTCCCATTAGGGAAGGTTCTGCATTTCCTCCAAAGTTTCCCTAATGGCTTCAATTTGTTCATTATACATTTCCATTTGGGCTTGGAGGCAGGTTATGGGATCTAAGGCTCCACCACCTGGTTCGTTCTGAGGGTGGTTTCCTCCCTCGGGATTTAAGGGTGGGCGTGCAGCCATATTTATGGAGGAGGAGGACGATTCGGCTCCTTTTCTAAAATTATCAGGCAATTCACACAGTTCAGGATTTTGTGACCTCCTCCCAAACATGCACTACCGCAGGAAGAATTGGGGGGATACGAAGGGGAAAGGAGATGAGAGAAATGACGCCGCAAAGGTACACTTGATGACAAATCAATACAATCAAATTCCTAACATCTATAGTGTGCTCTTTGACCAAAAGATCTAAATTACCTACTATCACGAACTACGGAACCGAATGCGAGCACTGCGGAACCACCGGGCCAGATTGAAAGTCCGTTTGCCCCAGTCTTAGACACCCGATAGCACGCAGGAACCCTCACCAGCATGTAGGCGCTACACGTAGGTAGTTAGACCTCCAATCCTTAATAAGGGTCAAGTTGCTACCAATTTTAGTTAGAGGCTTAGGGTCAAGTGCTTTTGGAATGTGAAGGGCGTTATTTACGGGTGATGCCCAAGTGATTGATTTTATGAGTGTGTAAACCAAGCATGCAACGGGGAAATCTCCCCGAATTGAAGTTTTAATTGGTGAATGATTTTTTAAAGTTCAGCCTTAAGTAGTATGGATTTTAGGATTTCACTGAAATACCAATTTAACCAATCTCCGGGTTTTGAGAGAATACAACTTTTCTTCTAAGCCCAACAAACCCTTCTTCAATGTCAGTTGGACAATGAATGCTACAATGCAATGGGCTTCCCTAAATGGAGATTTCTATGTGTGGATGCACGAATCAGTTTTAGATTAGTGTGAAAGGGAGCCAAAGCGCTTCATTTCAAGTGCTCCCAATCACCAGAAAGATTTCCACACACAAGGCTCAACCAAAAGATAAAGAAAATCAAATGTTGGGGTTGAAGTATTCGGGATCGAATATTAGGCAAGTGAAAAGTCGTGGTGGGGTTGAAATCAACTCAATTCCAAGTCTCCCACCAAAAAGGTGATCCCGAATTACAGATAAATGAGGCAAAAAGGGGTGGCAATCAATCTTTTTATTTGCCTCAAATAATACTTCACATGGCGAAAAATTCAAGAATCGAGATTCTTGGATTTTCGCTATGCGAAGTTTGGCGGGAAATCCCGAGGCTGTGGGAGTAAGGGCAAACAATCAAACGAGTGAATTTTAATCCACTTGCCCCAAGAGATTCCAAGTAGTTTTTCTAGTTTTTAGTTTTTTTTCTTTTTTCTTTTTATTTTTATTAAGGTTACAGGTTAACCTAGGTTGCTAAGAAGGAAAGACCTACTTGTTCAGCAACGTGTGCAAAGCTCCAGTGCGGTGTCGACGTCTTCACCCTCTCGTTCCCGCCTTGGATCTGCCCACGTCTCCGACTTCGTTTGCCTGCCTTTTCCTTGCAATAGGTTCACCTGCCCAGCAATAAACAAAAACACCCGTGAAGAGATGGGTGTGAGAAGAGAAAAATTACAGGAATGGAGTAAAAACTTACTTGAAGGCGCACTTCCCCGGTAACGGCGCGATGAAAGGGATTGTGGTCGAACCCGGTTAGGTTGTGTTAATATGGTGATTTTATCGTTGAAATGCGTATAGTGGCTAACCTAAATCAAGCCTAACCATCTCTTTACAAATTTTTTTTTTTACCTGGCCTACTTGATTTTATCTTAGTCACTTTTAGGCCCAAAGTCGAACTCAGGAAAGTGGGGTTAGAAGTCAAGTTTCTACGCCTTTCCTACAACGAATGTCTTTCGTTCGTTTATTATGTTTTTGGTGTTTTTTCTACTTAGATTCTTTCTGATAATTCTTGTCCTTAAGGCACACCCTCAAAATTATGTTCTTGGCTTTGAGCTAAATTAGGGTTCCAAAATTGGTCTTGCTATTCGCAAGACTGAGTACCTGCAAGTCAAGGATTATCTTTTCTCTTTTATATTTTTTTTTTGTCTTTTTACTGGCATGAAAGAGAAACAAAAATAAGGTACATATAGTATAGATATATATGTATATATTATATATGTATAAAGGGGTGGGGGTGGAGGTGGAGATGAAGTGTAGCATGGTGTCGAGTCGGTCGTCGTCTAGGAAGACGCAACCAACAGGACGAAGTGTTGCGTGGAGTGTAAGGTGGATTGTGGAAGATGTGTGCGTCCACGCTTTTTTTGTACGCGTGTATCGGGGAATATCAGCAACTGGTGCAGATATTGCCGCGATACAACGTATGGTAAGTAATGTGAAAAAAAATATATATATGTATATGTATATATGTAATTATATGTATATATATATGTGTGTGTGTGTATATATATATATGTTTAAACATATGTGTATATATATGTATATATATATATATAAGTATATAGATGTATATATATATGTATGTATGTATATAGACTAATACTTAGTTATATAAGTACTAATATGTGTATAGATATATGTATGTATATATATATATGTATATATATATATGTACGTATATATATATATATGCATAAAGTAGAGTATAGGTGTGTGTGGGTGTATGAGAGTGTGAGTGTGTGTGTGTAAGTGTCGGCAGAGAGAGTGAGAGAGTGTTGTGTGAGAGAGAGAGAGAGCTGGAGTTGGCGTGAGGGAATGCGGTTAAGTCGTCTGAGGCAGCCAGGCGTCGTCTGATGGTTCCACGCGCACGCGCTGGAGGGAGTGGGCGCAGAGAGAGGACCGCAGCGCACCACGCTGTGCGAAGGGGCTGAAGCAGGCAAACGCAGGCGCACGCGGGCGATGGGAGACGCGGACATAGACGCTGAAGCGGGCGGATACACGGGCGAGTGCGGGCACTGGCAAAGGCGGGCGCTGGAGCGGGCGCGGGGCTGTGGCCGGTAGTGGCACGCCAAGTGACCGGATAAATGAGAAACATACCGGTCACCGCACTGTAGCCACAGTGTTCCGTTGAAACGCTTGAACAGTGGCTACAGTGCCGCGCGACCGCCTGCGCCCGGTGTTGTGAGTGCGAGTGGCGTGGACGGCTCGGCTCGCGCGCGGAAGAGGAATGCACCGACTGAGCTTGCGGGCGAAACTCGCGATAGCGCGCGGAGAGGCGGGTGTAAGCGAAGAAGCGGAAGGCGAGGGCAGCCTGCAGGCGCGCGTGGTGGCCTGCGTGCGCTTCTGCCGCCTTGCTACTGCTGCTATGGAGCTTGGCTGGCTGCTGCAGGGGCGTGCGGTAGCCGGTTGAGCTTCAAAGCTTGAATCTTTGTGGTAATGGCGGAAGTGGCTCAACAGAGAATACCACCACGCCCACCGGCTCTCTGATGAGCTAGGCGGTGGTGGACTCACAGTGGTGGTTGTGCACCACTATGAGGTGCTCCTGCCCGCAGAGTGGCTCCTCAGGGGAGGAGGGGTTGCGTATGGAGGGAGAGGGGAGGGGACAGCCTGGAAGGGAAGAGCTGCTGTGTGGTTTTTTTGGTGGACCAGGCTCAACTTTGCAAAGAAGAAGCCGTGCCCTTATAAAGATGAAGAAGGCATGCATAGCCATGCCCTGGCTGTGCATGGCTTAGCATGGCCGGCAGGGAGTGCTTGTGCATGCGGCTGCAGGGCTGGCAGGGAGTGGCTGAGCAGGACATGGCGCGAAGAAGAAGAGGCGATTCCTTACAGCCGCGCGTAGAAATTTTCAAAGACAAATAAAAAATAAAAATAAAGATGGTGAATTTGCGAAGCAGCACTTGAGAAAAATGTTAATTTTAAGGCCATTTATTTCGCTCTCCTCTCCTCTCAAATAGATGCATGCATGCGTGTATTTTTACAAATGCGACTATGGATACCTAATATGCACTGGTAATTCTAGGAAATAGCACAAAACGACACAATTACAGGTGTATTTTTGCGGTGCAATCACATATCCAGGCATGAATTTCAAGGCTACAGTGCAAAACCTACCCCTACCCCATTCAGAATTTCTTTTCTTTCCTTTCCTCTCAGAACCGAGTATATGGGTGCATTGGAATCGGATTATCGAGTCTTGAGCATAAGAGACCAAGCTCACTGGGCATGGTGGTGAGAAAGGAGTGAGAGGCACGTGAGTGAGAGGGACCTCACCCCGTGTCTGACGCGATAAGGCTATCGGACTTTTTCCTTTTATACGCTGCGCACACTTTGTCCCACACGATGTGGGACTAAAGATACTGCCAACCTTCGCGTGCACTAGCAGCTGAAGCTGCTTCGAATTGCTACTGGAGGTGGTTGCGTTCGCTCAAATGTCACTGTAGGTGGTTGTATGGTATGAGTCCGCAGCTCTGGGAAGTGATAGAAGATCCTGAGGTGACCGGAAGCAGGCGGATGTGACTGGAGAAGACGACAGGCGACCGACGAAGACTTGAAATCAAGAATACGACCTTTCGGCCATATCAAACAAGTTCAAAAGCTTCGCCTGAGTGTGGCAATTGTTGTGGTGGTCGTGGTGTGGTGCGAGGAGGTGTGTGGTGGCTGGGTGAAGTTAGGGAAGGTGTTCGGAGGATGGGTTGTTTGTCGAGAAATTTTGTTGGATGGAAGAGCAAATAAGGAGAGGGCTTTTGAAGAGGGTGATGCGGTGAAGGCTTTGGTGGCAGTGGTGTGGTGTTTGGTAGCATGATGTGGCCAGGCGAGCTCACTGGAGCTTGGCCGGTCGCGGAAAAGACGAGGGGGAAGAAGGTGTTATGTCGGTCGAAATAGGGTTGGAAGGGGTTGGATCTAACCTATAGAAGAAGAGGAAGAAGAGTGACTAACTAAGAGGGAAGAAAGAGGAGAAGTTGGCGTCGGTTGTGATTTGCCAACACCGGAGGCGACGAAGGGTCCAGTGGGAGAGACGACGAAGAGGAAGGGGTCGGAGAGCCTCTGCTTTGGCCAGCGAGAGGCGAAAGAAGCTAAGGAAGAAGTTCCTTCTGCTTATTGTATGCGGCAGAGGGTGACGAAGAAGAATCTGAGGAGCTTGTCGAAGCTTGGTTGTTGCAGGCTGGGGAATGAGGAGAAGACATGTTTTTGGCCTAAACCTTGCTAAGGAGGACAGTCTGGAGTTAGGGGAGTTCTTATAGCGCTCAAACCGAACTCTAATTGAAGAAAGTAGCTCAATTGGGCTTCGATTTAGAATCAGGAAGCCCACAGATTTCTTGAGCATCGCTGGGGCATTCAACAACGAATCAAGGTCCAAGATGCTGATCAAATGATTCTCTACAATGTGAACACCAATCCCACCAAATTTGGTGGGATTTGGATTTGATTTAATGAGGTTTTGATCAAGTCAAAGCTCGTCTATATGTTAGTTGACCTAACAATGGTGGAAGGGACTAAAATGTGAAAAAGGTGAGAAACTTAGGGACCTAATCGCAATAAAGTCGAAAGTTAGGAGTTTAAGTGAGAGAAGTAGAGTTTTAAGGGATTAGATTGCAAGCTAGGTCAAATGAACTCTGATTGGGCTCAAATTTTGGCCCTAGCCTAATTTGAACCCAAGGAATCTGATGGCGAACTTGGATTTGAGTTTTGACCATGTTTGACTAGATAATTTATACAAAAACTCAAATTAAGGTAGAATCTTGTCTAGGACTCTATTCTAGGTTAAAACAGGTTCAAATAATCAAACCAAGGGTACGAAACCTCTTAGAATATTTTTATATGAATTTTAGGAGGTTTAGATGAATTTAATCCTGACCAAAACCTTTTCAATTTCAACAGGTCTAAAATTAGGGTTTTGTGTTCTGATTTGGTTCTCGAAACACATGAAACCCTATTTCTGTCTGTGTTGACACACTTTTTTGGATTTTAATGTTCATTTGACCTTCAATTAACTCCTAGGTGACCCTATGATTTCTTTGCTATCATGATGTGATGTTAAAACTGCAGAATTAACCCTATTTTAATATTTTCTTCTTAAAATGGATTTAAGTGGAACTATTATCCTTAGGTGATTATTTAGGAGCATTTGTCTCTTGATTTCAACTAATTAAAGCTAGTTATGGAGAATGATGGTGTTACCATCATGTCACCATGCCTAACTTTTGCTAGCCCCTAGCAAAATCCTATGGAAAGAACTAAATCTCCAGACCATGCTTTGATATTTAGATGCCTGATTTATGCCTCTCTAGAAATTTGATTGGAATGCCAATAATAGGCCTAGAGGCACTCAAGTACGAGCCAAGATCTAGACCTGACCAACTTTAGCTTGGGTCTGCTACGAAGGTTTCTAAGGCCCAAACAAACTGCCTAGAGGTTCGTTGACCCCAGCAGTTAAAGCACCCATGCGTTAGACATATCAAGTCCAAATTCAGTTTTCCATTGCATTTTTGGTAAGAGAGAGATTGAAAAGGATTTTTCATTTTGAGAGTTTTCTTTCTTTTCTTTTTATATGTCCTTAAATCTAGCCACGAATTGGCCCTAAACACGGTCTGTATCGGATTCCTTGTCCCCACCATCAATCCTTGAAGGGTCCTTAGCTTTTGATGCTTCAGGATAGCACTACCTATGGCAACCCCCAGAACCTTGGCTTTCGATGCTTCAAGATAGCACCACCCATGGCATTCTATAGCTAAATTCAGGTCCTGACAATTGACATTTCAGGATAATTGCGCCCATGGAACCTAAACCAACACAAAGTGCCTACATGCCCCTGGTAGGATATTTAGATATCCTAGGAGATAAGCACTAAGGAGATGATATGTTAATACGCATCTTCGAGGGGAATCTCTACGCCAGGAACTCGTCTAATCAACATGTGTTTTTGAGCTACCCCTAAGCTAGATCTTCGAGACGACTTTTCATAATAGAACACTATTGGCATGATTTCTTTATTAAGCGCACTAAAACAGACTAGTGTGTGGATTTTGGGTGCTCAAGTTACTAGTCCTGCAAACCAAAGGGTAGGCATCGGGGCCGAATACTCCCTAAGCCTTAGACTTAATACATCAGCTTTGCACTTTCCTCAACCTCCTAAGGATTAATCAGAATCTTAACAAATACATGAGTGTTTAAGCCCTAAAACAAGCCCAAGAGGCCTAAGATCAACATTCTTACTAATCTCCTTGTCTCTAGCACTTCAAGACTTAATCTTTGGTTTGATTTGGTCTAGAACCTAAGTACGTCCCATAATCAATTACTATGACTATCAATTTTGTTTCTGTTTTTGCTCCTTTTTGTAGTTTGTGTTTCCTCCTCTTTTACACCTCAAGAAATATTTTCAATCATTTCACAAAATTTTCCTCCCCTTTCTCCATTTCTTTTAATATGTTTTTTTTTGTGATAACCCCTCAGAAAATTCAAATTCCATTTGTGTTTTGCACTTTAACACCCTCTCATGCCTAAGTTTTACAATGTCCACATTGTAAACTAGGTGGGCATGAATTCAACTTGGTTCAAGATTAGAATAGGGTCAAAGGGTGGGTGAACGGGTCGAGATGATTGTTGTGGACGATTTCAAGATTTGATACTACTACCAAAGGTGGAGTCGGTTGTTCTAAAGTTGAACCCTAAAGTGCAGTAAGAGTGTAGCTCAAAAGAATGATCAGAAGGGTCTTGATTTTTTGGAATGATGTGTTGCCTCCTGTTAAGCACTAAATTCAATGCCTTCAGCTAAGCAGAAGGTGGTTAAGGAGAAGGGGTGGTCAAATCAGAGGAATTTTGTAGAACAAGCACCTTGATGAGTAACCTTTCTGGTCCAACTAGGTGCTTGTTCAGATCAACATGCTGATGATGCAGGTCAAAGCCAATCAGTCTAATGGATTGATTGATGTGAATCAATAGTTGTGGAACCTGCTAGATACTTTGTGGCTCAAAAAGATATGGAAATGTGAATCTATGGTTTGGCTGAATCAGTTCAGCCTGATTAGCGTAGGGGTCCTCAAATGAAAATGGATCTATAGAAAATGTAGGAACCCTACTGGTACGATCAGAGAAGAATAAGATGTGATTATCATTTTGATCAATGTCCGATACCAAATCAAAAGATGGAGGTGAATCAACCGGATCAGAAAGAGGTGAGTCAGAGTAAAAATTGATTCCGGTGGTAGGTTGGGGTTGAATCAGATTTTGAAAGGCTCAATGATAGATGTGATTGCTTCGAAATCGGAATGCGGTGTGAGGTCCTCTAGAAATGATTCAAAGATTGGTTCACCTAGAAAGTCTTCTTCATGATGCTCATCCAAATCAAATGTAATGCCTGGAGAGTGCTTATAGGGTCATGGAAATCTAAGTTAGTGAAAGATTCGAACTCTAGATTGTGGACACTCTCGACACTTACTATTTTTGATTCTTGTAGATCATAACAGAATGATTCCAGTTCAATGGAACATGATTTTGAATCAATGATCTTGGGATCAGGGACCACAGAGTCAGAGTTAAAGAATGGTCATGGATACTGAGGTCGTAGACTGGCTCATAATCATCTGGAAACAAAGGTTGTTCGAAATTAGAGTATGACTCGAAATCATCGGAGAATTTACGACAATCAACTTTTGAACCTGATTCATAATCGAGACTTCCACCACATAATAAATCATGATTCATGAAATTATCAACCTGACTTTGATCTAACCTAGTCTTGGATTCCAAGCTCAAAGGGGCGTCCATATTAGGCATAGGCTTGGATTTTGGGTACCTAGAGTAAATCCAATCAAATCCCAACTCTTCCGACTCCTCTATTTCTTTATCGTAAATCGGTGTGACTTTCCAAAAATCAATTTGTTCCACTGAGGAGTCTGGAGAGGTATAATCATCAAACATAGGCCCAAAATTATAATTAAGATCTAAAATCTGATTCTCGTCATATTGGGCCTCATGATTATCCCAAATAGGCTCAGATCTAGATTCTAGGTTAAGGGTAGGAATTGGGTCACTAGAATCTGGACATGGTTCCACTAGGATGTCAGAATCACTCTTAAGGTTTACCTTAACAGGATAAGGTGCAGGAATTACATTCTCGAGGGGTTCTAACTCAAGCTCATCACAGGTGTTTGATAAATTAAGACACGATGGACCAGTTTCATGACTCTCTATGGCTGGTTCATAATTGGGAACACCTGCAACTGGATCCACCCAACCCATGTTTTGATTAGGTATGTCATTCGACATAAAGTTCAAATCTGATTCCATTTGGGTTGGGGCTCCACAACAACCTCTATTTTCGAACCCAGGCTTTAGTAAATCACATTGATCTTTAATATTGCTCCGAGATTCATCATAAAGTTCAGAGTGGGAATCGGGATATTTTTTATTAATGGCTTCATGCAACATATTTAGCATATACTGATTGCACAACAATCATAGGTCATAATTTACCTGAATTAAGTTAGATCCTAATTTCACTTAGAAATAATGCATGCATAAGCATCATATTTTGCATCATAGTTGATTTGTTACCTTTGTGAATAGTAATGTTATATTATGTCCTAATTGAGAGGTAATAATAATTGCAGGTAATTCAGGGCCACGGATGATAGATCCAACCGTACGGATCTGTTCAGGACGACGAAGAGAGTCCAACGCTTCCGAGATCGTCTTGATCATATTTCCAAAGCACTTTATGAAATCCACAGAAGAGCAAAGTCCAAGAAGCAAGGTGGCAAAATTCTAAACCTCAGATGCCAAATCCGACTGCACGGATAGATCTAAATCAATGATCTCAATTTAACGGCACAAAAATCAACTCGATCAGCGACCTACAACACCATCTACAAAGTAAAGAAGATAGATGGCCACGATGGCTCCACGTGACGCCATCATAATCGCCCAAGGCCACCGGCCCATCCACTTTCCACACACTTTGTGGGCCATTGGATTATCATCCAATGGCCACAAGAGTGCCATGCCACTCACCTCTTCCCACCTAATCAAAGGATGAATCAATCTCAACTATTTGATCTCCATCCAACGACTGAGGACAGCCAAGGGGAAAACCAAATGCGAGACCATCCACGCATGTAGCGCGGTGGTTAGTGCGCTTGAAATGAAAGAGGCAGCGAGCATTCAACTAGTGTGGAGCGTGAAATTGAAGAAGTGTCGTTGCACGCATAATTCAAAAGGTGGTGCAGGCACTTATAAGCCGTTTGATCATCAGATCGGACGGCTGGATGTAAATGCCTGCACGCGCACGTGAAAGTGGCGAAGCGGGTGGAGCGCGAGGGGCCGCAGTCGTGCGATTGAGATAAGGAAGACCAGAGCGCGCCACGTGGCACAATCTGAGGCAGTGCACGCATTGAAGGCATTATGGAGGCTATTTTGAGGTGAAATCAGAGCTGTTGTTCTCCCGATCAACGGATCTGATCGACCCAAGGCTATTGCACGATTTGGAGGGCCAAATACCAGCTTTGCCCCTCATTTTGGCTATAAAAAGGACCCCAAAGCCTCCATATGAAGGCATCTCCTCCTCCATCTCTCCTTCCAGACATCTCCAGACACCTCCAAGCTCCATCTTCCACTAAAGCATCCATTAAGAACACCTTGGTGCAGTACTGTTGCTCTCCCAAACCTCTCCAAAAGCCACCAAGGACCACTCTTGGTGCCCTTGTTCTAGCAACTTAGGTAGTTATTTTTAATTCTAGTTCTAGTAATGAACGTTCTAGTTGTTTAGTTCTAGTTGCAACTCATGATAAAACAATTGCCTAATTCTCTTTATATCGATTGCAATTAATATTTAGTTATAGTTAGTTTTGAATCAGTATTATAATCAAGTCATTTTCTACCTCTTTGAGTTCGACCGAGAGCCACCATCTTGTTATATTTTTTTGTTTCAATGTATTTTCATGTTATACTACGACATACTATCTTAAACGCAATTTTACGCCCGAACAAATTGGCGTTGTCGTCAGGGAGGCACAGCGATTCTTGATTTAATAATTGATTTAGTATACTTCTCTTTGGTGTGTAGGTATGAAACGAGGATCCGCGCATGCATCGAGTGCGAGTGAAGAAAATCAGGTGCACACGATTATCTCAGTAGGATTTTATATTAGGACTTGACTAAGATAGGAGTTATTTGAAAAAAAAAATAGGATTAGATTAGTTAGGTAGTTAGGAATTGCTTTGCATTTAAAAAAGAAGAAAGAAAAAAATTCAAAAAAAAATTACTGCTAATATTTTTAGAAACTTGGCCAGAAATTGGATACAAATTTGAAAATTCATTTGCTGTATTTATAGTGGTCCAAAAATCTTAAAATTCAAGCAGAAACTAGATTTTCAAGCTATTTTTCCAATGCCACCATTCCCATGAAAAACTTCAATTTGTGGATTTTTAAAAAATTCACAGAGTACACAGAGATCGGGTAAACTGAAATCTGAATTTTTTTTAGCTTCAAAAATTGATTTCGATCAACACACAGATCTGATTGACCCAAAAATGGTGGGGTTTTAAAGACAATTAAATTGGATTTCATTTCCATATTTTTTCCAAATTTGTGAATCACATATGATACTATTTCAAAAAGGAAAACCAGCTCGGGGTCAAAATTTCAAATCTGACTTCTTGTTAGTTAAAAATCCATATATATTTATTTAAGATAGTAAAAATTCTAAAAAAAATTCTCTAAAAAACTTATTGAAAAAAAATCTTCTTACTAATTTTCAAATCATTTGGATTTCAATTATATCTGAGAGAGTATTTCTTTGATTTGTGATTTGTTGCTTGAAAAAAAACTTGAAGTGCATGAGCCTCGGGACCACATTGGACTAGCCTGGACTCAATCGAGCCCTGTGGTTAGTCCATGAGTTGAGTAACCTTGTGGACCACTCACCACACACACATGGAAGAACAGGTTAAAAAATCATAAAGAATATCTTAATAATATGCATTCTTCTTTTGACTGCTGGGTGGTCTCAACCTCTTCAGCCAAACCTGGTGACCAAGCTTGCAGAATAGTGTTAAACGATCGCGTCTAAGGGGTACAAAGGAACTAGAGGCGAAATTTGAAGGAAGAACCTTCCTCTTAGTCTTCTCGTAAACAAACTGGTCGGGTTAGCTTAAGAGGCGGGGATTATTTTTAGTTGATTTCTCGACGAATTTTCTTCAATAATTTAAACCTGAACGAAAAATCTAGTCATCTGATTCTAAAGGACCAATCTGATTACTTAGCCTTGTTTGTCTTGTGATGGTAACACCATCATTAGCCATAACTAGATTTAATTTGTCAGAATCAAGAGACAAATGCTCCTATATAATCTCCTAAGAGTCATAATTCTAAGCAGATCCATTTTGAGAAGAAAACTTTAAAAGGGTTAATTCTATAGCTTTAACATTACATCATGAATGCAGAGTAATCACGGGGTTTTTCAAGGGTTAAATAAAGGTCAAATAATCACTAAAGTCTAATGAGTGGGTTCACACAGATAGAAACAGGGTTTCATGCATTTCGAGAATAAAATCAGAACCTAAAATCCTAATTTCAGAGCTGCTTAAATTAAAGAGGTTTTGGTCAGAATAAAATTTATCTAAACCTCCTAAAATTCATATAAAAATATTCTGAGAGGTTTGGTATCCTTAGTTTGACCATCTGAACCTATTTTGACCTTAAATAAAGTCTCAGACTGGATTTTACCCTAATTTAGGCTTCTGTGTAAATTGCCCAACCAAACATGGTCAAAACTGAAATCCAAGTTCACCATCAAATTCCTTGGGTCTAAATTAAGTTAAGGCTAATATTTGGGCCCAATCAAAGTTCATCTTGATCTAATTTGTATTTTAGTCCCCAAAATCTCTATTTCTTACAAGTAGACCATCAACTTTCGAGAATCTTGCATTTGGATCCCTAATTTCCTTGTCTTCTTCGCATATGGGTCCCTACCGCCATGGCAGGTGTGAACCCAAGGGTGCCGTCCTTCAAGAGAGGAGATCTCTCTCGATTTGACTCCAAATCCCTCCAAAATTAGAGGGAGTGATGATCAAACAATCAAGAATCCAACTAACTCCATTTGAGAGATTGGAATTGATCCTAGAGCTCCAGCGAGGTCGAGGAATTTTGGGAACTTTTTCCCCAAAAATCATCAAGCAATTAAGCTTCTTTCTTCGTTTAGATCTTACCCTGAAGCTCTATTTAAGCTTCTCTATGCACGGTCATTTTCTCTAGTTGAGTTTAAGCTCGGAAACCTCCAGTTCTTCCCTTCTCCAGCCGCCCTTAGTTCGACTCTGGTGACTCTCCTCAACAGCTTCTTCAAGCCAACCAATGGCCAAATTGGCCCAGCCCTGACCTTCCTCTCCTTCCTCCGCCTCTTGCTGACCAAAGCAGAGGTCATATACCACTTCGACATCGTTGCTTCCCTTCAACGGAGTAACCTTCGTCTTCGGCATCAGCCAATCATAGCCGGTGCCAAATCCTTCCCCTTTCATCCCTAAATTAAGTTCAAACTCTTCTCCTTCTCCAGATCTTTTCTAGCTCCTTCCCTGATCATTTCGACCGACGACCACCACTCTCTCCCTCCATCTTCTCCATGACTGGTGAAGCTCCGGTGAGCTCGCTCGGCCAACACACGCAACTAAAAGCCCCTCTATTGCCACCAAAACCTTTGCCTCACTACTTAACATACATATCTTAACATCGACGATTTTGCGTTAAACATTTTAGCGCCGTTGCCGGGGAGCATCGCGCAATTCACTACTAATCATATCTTTCTTGATTGATTTGAGCATTAACTTGTCCTATCTATTTTGCTTGTGATTTTACGCAGTACATCACGAGAAAATCTTTCATGCAATCAACCACTCTAAGTGCAGGTAAAAATTTCTCTTCTTCCCTAATCAACCTCTTAATCTGGGGAAAGAGAAAAAGGAAACAAAAATTAGGATCCACTTGCCTTACTTTTCTGGTAATTATCATTTAAAGGCAAAATTTCCTGATTTGGCAAATTGATTTGATATTTGGTTGAAGTTGAGATGATTTTGATTAGAGATCCCTATCTTGATTTCCTGTACCTTCTAGGGATATACCCTAAATTTTAAACATCTTGGACTACTCACATTCTTGTTTGAGTCCAAGGTGTCACATTTGAGATCAAATTGGACTTGAAATAGAACCAATTAAGGTTTCCACTTTAAGGTTATGAAGTGTTAGTACACACTTGCATGCATTAAAGGAAATTAATATTCCTACATTTGTGTGCTATCAAAGCCCTTGTTTGAAAAGATCTATTCAAGTAATTTCTAAAATCAAGCTCTAAATTCACTTAAACCCTAAAATTTTGGACCTAATAACTTGAGAGTCAATTCAGGGTGAATTTGTGGGTCTTGACCCAAATTTCATTCTCCATCTTTAGGGTAGGTCAGGTGACGTTGGTCCACCTTATGGGTCAACCAACCTCCAAATTAGGTCACAAATTGAAACAACTTCGAAATCAAGTGAACAAGGCACAAATTAGGACTAAAATTGGTAGACTTAAGGTCTCAATTAGCACATTTTGATCTAGTTGGAACCGTAGTGGCAAGGATGGTCGAGTGGGGGAAACCCTGTAACACGTAGGGATGCTCTACCGTGTAGGGGCCTTTGCAGGGCTCTCCCTTCTTGATTGTCCAAGTAATTCTCGGGTGTATGGATTTTTGATTTAGAGGTATCATCCACCTCGAAACAGCCCTAGTCATCTAAATATCTTTGGGTACTTTGATTGGAGCCAATTCACATCCAGTCCCTTATCTATTCTCTAGAGGATATACGCAGGAAAGGTCCTTAGGTCTAACCTAGAGGCCTCCATTAGAGTTGATCTTCTGTGGGATTTCTGATCTAATCTACTCAATTCAATCTGAACCCAAATTTGATTCTACATCTTGATCCACCACCTGATTTGAAAATGCAACTTGACAATTTAGGAAGACTATATAGGAAACCTGAATCCCAAATAAGCATGAAAGAAAAGATGATCGAGGCTGCTCTTAGACATCATGATGAGTATTACAAAACCTCATATCCATCTAGGCACATTCATGTTAATGTACCAAAAATAACAACCCACATTATGAACCATGCTGGAATGATATTTACACAAATGATACATGGTTCAACCCGGGATGATCTTTTATCAGAATACAGTAAAGTATGGAGACTACACAATACTGAGTATATACAATGTTTGTCTAATCCACAACTTTGGGAGATACACTAGGGTCTCATGGAGAAACGTAGGTATATGCTAAATACATTACAACAAGCTAGTAATAAAAAATACCCATACCAACACTCAAAAATTAATGAGTAACCTTGGAGCAACATTGAGAATCAATATGATTTCCCAGAGCCTGGGTTAGAAAATAGAGGTTATTGTGGACCCCCAACCCAAATGGAATTAAATTCAAACTTTATGCAGAATGACATACCTGATCTTGATGTTCGTTGGGTGGATCCACTTGCAGGTGTTCCTGATTCTGAACCAGCCTTAGAGTTCCATGAAGCTGGTCCATCATGCCTTGATTTACCACAAACACCTGTGATGAGCATGAATTACAACCTCTCAACGATGTAATTCCTGAACCTTATTCTATTAAGGTAATCCTTGAGAGTAATTATGACATCCCAATAGAACCAAGTCTAGATTCTAGTGACCCAATTCCTTACCCTAACCTAGAATCTAGATTTTAGCCTATTTGGGATGATCATGAGGCCCAATGTGATGAGAACCAAATTTTAGATCTAAACTTTGACTTTGGGCCTATATTTGATGATTACACCTCTCCAGACTCCTCAAAGGTACAAATTGATCTATCGGAAGTCATATCGATTTACAATACAGAAACAGAGGAGTTAGAAGAGTTGGGATTTGATTGGGTATACCCAAGGAGCTAAGAAGGATAAGGACACCTCTTTGAGCTCAAAATTTGAGATTAGATTAGATCCAAGTCAAGTTTTTGATTCTATACATCATGATTCATTCTGTGGTGGAAATCCTGATCTAGAATCAAGTTCAAAAACTAATTTTCATAAATTCTCTGATAATTTCGAATCCTACCCTAATTTCAGAGAACCATTATTTCCTGACAATTACGAGCTAGTTTACGACCTCAGCATCCATGACCCGTTCTTTGATTCTGATGCTGAGGACAATGATTTGGACCTTAAAGAAGCCACACCTCCTGATCCAAAGCCTGAGTCTTCCAAAATCTGATCCCAACCTCGACCCACCACCAAAATCAATCTCTACTCTGATTCACCTCTCTTTGATCCGATTGCATATGAATTTCCTCCATCTTTTGATCAAGAATCAGGCATTAATCAGACCATTAATCACTTCTTATCCTTCTCTGATCTCACCTGTAAGGTTCCTACATTCTCCATAGATCCATTATCTTTCGAGGACCACAACTCTGATCAGGCTGAACCAATTAAGCCAAACCTACGCTTCACATTTCCACATCTTTCCGAGCCTCATAGCATCTGGTAGGCTCCATACCTTTTGATTCACATCCATCAACCCACCAGACTGATCGGGTTTGGTCTGCATCATCAGCCTATTAACCTGAACAAGGACCTGGTTGGACCAACCAAGCTACTTATCAAGGTGTTTATTCTATAAAACTCCTCTGATTTGACGATCCCTTCTCCTTGACCACCTTCTGCTCGGCTGAAGGCATTAAATTTAGTGCTTAACGAGAGACAACCTATCATTCTAAAAACTTGAGACCCTTCTGATGCATCTTTTGAGCTACACTCCAACACTTGAGAGTTCAACATTAGAACAGCCGGCTCTACCTTTGGTACTCGCATCAAAGCTTGAAATCATTTGCAAACAGTCATTCTGAAACGTTCACTTACCCTTTGACCTTGTTCTAATACTTGAACCAAGCTGAATTCATACTTTCCTAATTTACAATGAGGACATTGTAAAACTTAGGCATGGGGAGTGTTAAGGTGCAAACAAATGGAAATTCAATTCTCTTAGGCGTTCTCACAAAAAAATACATATTATAAAAAAATGGAGAAAGGGGAGGAAATTTTGAGAATTGATTGAAAATCTTTCTTAAGGAAGAAAAGAAGAGGAAACACAGAATGTCAAAAAGGAGCAAAATTAGAAAAAATTGATAGTCATAGCAATTGATTATGGGATTTACTTAAGTTTTAGACCTAATCAAAACAAAGACTAAGTCTTGAAATGCTAAAGACAAGGAGATTAATAAGAGTGCTCATCTTAGGTCTCTTGGGCTTATTTTAGGGCTTAAACATTCACATATTCGTTAGATCCGAATTAGTCCTTGATGTAAATACGTTTATATTACATAAACCGTCTATTTTTGTGTGTTTTTAGACGTATAATTGCATCATACATTATAAATATTACATAACATGCAACATCTTGCATTTAGGTTAAATTGTATAAAATTTAGGTTAATTGTCTCTTTTTATAGTCAAGTGACAGGGAAACATTTAATTGGGGTCTCGGATTGAAGATCCAACCATACAAATCTAATCAAAGTGACGATCGGAGTTCAAAGGCTCCAAGATTGCCCCGATCGGACTTCCGTAGCAATAGATGTAGTCTGAGAAAGATCAGAGGTCAAGGGGCCAAGATGGTGTAAATCCGTACATCAAATGACAAATTCAATTGCACGGATGGGTTCGAATTGACGATCGCATCCCAGCAGTGTAAAAATCAGTCCAATCCAACATTCGTGGCACCATCTACAGGACACAGAAGATAGATGTCCATGATGGCGCCACGTGGCACCATCACAGTCGCCCAAACCGACCGTAGCATCTCTTCTCAACTTCTCAAGGCGCGGGCGAGGCGAGAGCTCAGCTGTTGGATCTTGATCCAACGGCTGAGAGGGTGCAACGGTTAAATCATCTCCACTCCAATCCACGAAGATAGTGTAGTGGAGAATGCCTCCACACACAACCCCGTGACGTGCGTTAGAGTCCCCGCGCACCTCAAATCAAGGCGTGAGCATGGGAGCGGCTAAATTCAACTGTTAGATGGTGATCGTGCTGGCGGGAGATGCGCGACGTGGCAGCAACATGGGCATGGATTGTGCACGCGTGAGATGATGCACATTTGAACACACTATCGCATGTAGGCGCACGATTGGGTGCGATGAAGGCGCAGGCACGATGGCTTCTAAGCAGTCCAATCTCGCTATCGGACAACTGAGAGCACACAATCGTGCGTAAGCGTTGAAGCACGGGGAGAGAAGGAGGCGTGGCGTGCGCGCGACCTACACCCACGTTCAGGAACTTTAATGACGCTTAAATCTGTCACTAAAGACTCTGAGCTAATGTTAAAAAGCATAAAATGACCAAATTGCCCTCAATGCCTACAACTATAAAAGGAGACCCCTACCACTCAAATTCTTCATCCCTTCCTTCACCTTTATCCCTTTCCAAAGCTTTAAAGAAGCTTATCCCAAACCTGGGATGCTCCTCTAGAGTTAAAAGCAAAAATTTTGTCCACTTCTCATCCTGTTCGTGGAGCTCCCATGGTCGTCTTCTCACCCCCATTCCGGAAATGGATCCCACGATGACGACATCCTGCCTCACCCCCAATTCTTCCCACTTCATTCTCCGTCTTCCATCTCCCCTCTCTATCTTCCAGGTGTCGTCGGGTTCGACTCGTCCTCCAAGTAGCGACGAGGAGGATAACTTCTCTCCACCTTCTCTTTTACTGCTTTCTAGTTGTAAAAACATTATCCATTTTATAAAAGTGTTTTGTTCTCTCTCTCTCTAGTTTAGTATCGATTCATTGTGAGTATATCACCTTTAAACAAAAATTAAAAATATATATATAATCGTAGATTTGAAATCGACGTAGCCTCCCTGTGTTCGACCCAGAATTCTTTTTGAGTTTCGATAAAATTTATTTGTTGATGGATTTCTTTGCAAATCACACTACAACGACAGATTTTCCAAACTCAAACTCTATTTGCGTAGATTTACCGCTTCAATAGTCCCCAAGAGGTTGAGGAAAGTGCGAAACTGATGTAGTAGGTTTAAGGCTTAGGGATTATTTGGCCCCGTTGCTTGCCCTTTGGTTTGCGAGAATTAGTAACCTAAGCACCCAAAATCACACACTAGTCTGGTTTAGTGCGCTTAATAAAGAAAATCATGCCAAAAGTGCTCTATTATGAAAAGTTATCTCAAATATCTAGCTTAGGAGCAGTTCGACAACACAAGTTGATTGGACGAGTTCCCAATGCAGAGAGGTGGGAAATTCCCCTCGAATATGCTTATTAGCATATCGTCTCCTCAGTGCTTGTCTCCTAGGATATCTAAATATCCTACCAGGGGCATGTAAGCACCTTATGCCAGTTCAGTTACCATGGGCGGGATTATCCCGAAATGTCAATTGCCAGGACCTGAATTTAGCTATAGAACACTATGGGTGGTACCATCCTGAAGTGTCGAAAGTTAGGGTTCTGGGGGTTGCCATGGGCGATGCTATCTTGAAGCATCGAAAGCCAGGGACCCTTCGAGGATTGATAGTGGGGACAAGGAATCCGATATAGACCGTGTTTAGAGCTAAATCTGAGGCTAGATTTAGGGAAAAATAAAAAGAAAAGAGTGAAAAAATGAGAAAATCTTTCTCTATCGCTCTCTCATAAAAATGCACTAGCAAATTGAACCTGGACTCAATACGTCTCACGCACAAGTGCTTTAACCACTGGGGTCAACAAACCTCTGGGGAGTTTTTGCGGGCCTTAGAAACCTTCGCTGCAGACCCAGGCTGAAGCTGGTCAGGTTTGGATCTTGATTGATACTTGAGTACCTCTAGGCCTATTGTTGGCATTCTGATATGATTTGTAGATAGCGGCACACATCAAGAATCTGAACATCAAGGCATGGTCTAGAAATCTAGTCTTTCCATGAGTTTTGCTAGGGACTAGAAAAAGTTAGGCATGGAGGTATGATGGTAACGACATCATTAGCCATAATTAGCTTTAATTAGTCAGAATCAAGAGACAAATGCTTCTACATAATCGCCATAGAGTCATAATTCCACTCAGATCCATTTTGAGAAGAAAACATTAAAAAGGGTTGATTCTGTAGTTTTAACATCACATCATGATTTTCGAGTAATCACGGGGTTTTCAGGGGTTAAATGAAGGTCAAATAAGCACTAAAGTCCAATGAGTGGGTTCACACAGACAGAAACAGGGTTTCACACATTTCGAGAACTAAATCAAAACCCAAAATCCTAATTTCAAATCTACTTAAATTGAAGAGGTTTTGGTTAGGATAAAATTTATGTAAACCTCCTAAATTCATAGAAAAATATTTTGAGAGGTTTGGTCCCCTTAGTTTGATCATCTGAACCTATTTTGACCTTGAACAGAGTCTTAGACGGAATTTTGCCATAATTTGGGCTTCTTTGTAAATTGCCTAGTCAAACATGGTCAAAACTGAAATATAAGTTCACCATCAGATTCCTTGGGCCTAAATTAGGTTAAGGCCAAAATTTGGGCCTAATCAGAGTTCATCTTGACCTAGTTTGCATTTTAGTCCCCAAAATCTCTATTTCTTACAAGCAGACCATCAACTTTCGAAAATCTTATATTTGGGTCCCTAATTTCCTTGTATTCTTCGCATATGGGTCCCTTTCGCCATGGCAGGTGTGAACCCAAGGGCGGTGCCCTTCAAGAGATGAGATCTCTCTCGATTCAACTCCAAATCCCTCCAAAATTGGAGGGATTGATGATCTGATAATTAGGAATCCAACCAATCCCATTTGAGGAATTGGAATTGATCCCAAAGTTCAGGAGAGCTCAAGAAATTTTGGGAACTTTTTCCCCAAAAATCGTGAAGCAATCAAGCTTCTTTCTTCATTCAGAGCTTGCCCTGAAGCTCTATTTAAGCTTCCCTACGCACAGTCGTTCTCTCTAGTCGAGTTTAGGCTCGGAAACCTCCAGTTCTTCCCTTCTCCGACCACCCTCCAGCTCGACTCCGGTGACCCTCTTCAACAGCTTCTTCAAGCCAACCAATAACTAAATTGGCCCAGCCCCGACCTTCCTCTCCTTCCTAGACCTCTTGCCGACCAAAGCAAAGGTCATCTACCCCTTCGTCGTCGTCGTTTTCCCTCAACGGAGCAACCTTCGTCTCCAGCACTGGCCAATCATTGCCGACGCCAAATCCTTCCCCCTTCATCCTTAACTTAGGTTCAAACTCCTCCTCTCCTACTCTAGATCTTTTCTAGCTCCTTCCTCGATCGTTTCAACCAATGACCACCACTCTCCCTCCATCTTCTCCACGACCGACGAAGCACCGGTGACCTCGCTCGGCCAACACACGCAACCAAATGCCCCACTACTGCCACCAAAACCTTCACCTCACCTCCTCCTTCAAAAACCCTCAACTAATTTCTCCTTACCACCACCCAATCGCTCCACCGAACACCACCTCCTTTGGACACCATCTCCGACTCCAATAGAGCTCCACCAAGCTCGCCATGCTGTAAAACCACCACTGACGCACTCGCCTTTGCACGACGACCCTCCCAAGCTTTTCTGAATGGGCCGAGAGGCCGTATTCTTGCATCTCAAGTTCAACCAGAGCTCCGCCGCCCCCTTCGTCTTCTCCTACCCCATTCCCTCATCTCCAGTCCTCAACTCACCCAGCTGCAGACTGTAATCGACGTGGAACCATCAGCTGCGGTTGTCCAGGCCCTCAATTGAAGCCACAACCTGCAGCTACTGCCCCAATTTCTTGCGCCAACTAGAGCAGCTAACGTAAAGGAAGCAGGGGAGGATAGTCCCACATCGTGTTGGACGAAATCTTGACAGTGCATAAAAGGAAAATCTGCTCTCAACTATTCACCTTCGAGAGCATGGGGGTGAGGTCCCCACACATGCCCAAATGCATGCACTCACTCACACACTTCTCCATGCACCTTCGCCTGTGCTCACGCCTCGCGGGTCTGGGTAGTGGATCCGTTTACCTGACTACCCGGGTCTGACCTAATCTGAGAGAGGAGAGACTTGTGAGGAGGAAGGGGGAGGGTTTTGCTTTAGGTGTGCCTTGGGGTGCATGCTGATGTTCTCAAACACTTAGTGTCCTTGAGACTCTTTGTGTTGTGCTTGGCGCCCTTGTGTGCCTTGGTGATATTTAAGTCATCTATGGAACTTTGAGGACGTCTGGTTTGGTACTATAAGGATATTTGATATCTGCTCTGACGTGGCTATTTGAGATTAGTGGTTTAAAGATACTGTTGAGTTATTTGATTAAATTGATATGCTTGGGATGTATGCTTAAATTGCAGGGATTAGTTGCTGATCTAAATCTCCACTTTTTATAGTTCTTCTTATTCTTTTTGTTCTATCATTTCCTAAGACACAATTTGGGCTATTACTGAATATATTCTGATTATTGATTTCTATTGCATATATATATTATTGTGCTCATTATTTCTGAATGTGATTAGTGCGTGAATTCCATATTTGCTCTCTACGAACGACCTCAGACTCTACATTGTTTTCGAGTTTTATAAATTTAAGTGTTTGTTGCATTTTTGTTGACTATACTACGACACATACATATCTTAACATCGACGATTTTGCGTTAAACAGCTTGGTTACACGAACCCTTATTGTTGGCTTATGCAAATAAGGTCTTTAAGACCTAAACTAGTTGGACGTTGGGAACCAAACCCGAGCCGACAAAGGCGATCTTCGCCTGACCCTTCTTCCTAACCCTCATCTTCCTCTAGATTAACTGAGATGGCTAATCTTGGTCCTAGATCTAGTCTGGGCTCTGAGAATTTAGACCTAATGGCTCGTCTGGAAGACAGGGTCAAGGAATCAGAATAAAGATATGAGTAGAGCATTGACAAGATTCTCACCACACTGGATAGGATGCAGCATCCACCATGTGGAGAACAACTGCTGGACCTCTATGATCCAGCAACTATAATCATGGCACCTCAAATTCGGATTCATGTAGACGGAGACGCATTTGAGCTAAACCCAAGCATAATAAGTTTGATTCAGACTCATTTTCATGGAAACTCAAATGAGGATCCCTTCCAGCACATTGAGGATCTGAGTCAAATTGCAGAATCAGTTCGACCCAGAAATGTTGATATAGGGATTGTTTTCATGAAGCTTTTTCCATTCTCTCTCAAGGATAAAGCTTCTTATTGGTTCAAGACCATCAGGAGGCTGATTGGAACTTAGGCGAAATTACGTCACGAATTCCTCCAAAAGTTCTTCCCAATTGGTCTAACAAAAGCGATGAGGCATGCAATTACGACTTTCTCCCAAGGACCAGGGGAGAAATTGCATGACGCCTTGGATAGATTTCATGACCTTCTCAGGAAATGCTCGCACCATGGTGTACCCAAATGGCACCTAGCACAAGTCTTTTACCATGGGCTGGATGACACACATCGGTACTTGGCCGATGCATCTAGTGGCAGGAATTTCCTCGTAAAGGACGAGAATAGCGCATTCAAACTGTTCGAGTCCCTAGAGGAGAACTCAATGAATGCCACATTGATGAACCAATTCCAGTGACCTGAATAGCAATGAGTTAGTTTACATGAAGCTCACTGCGAATCTACTCAAGCTGATATGGACATTATCACCAAGAAGCTGGATAAGGTGGATCTACTTGACAAGAAGCTCGACGAATTGATTCGAGCTCAACCTGGATTTCCTGGCAATTCTGCTACATCCCACTCTTCTCTCGCATCCCAAGCCCCTCCTGCTCAAGTACATCTACTCACTCGAGATGTATCTTCTCCACCTTCACAAGATCCTGCATATTAGGAATTCATGAACAATCTGGATTTGGCACCATACAATCAAGGTTACGCACCCCATGACGATTCTAGTGCGTATTCCTTTGATGAATATGCATCATAGACATCTTCGAACTATGAAGATGTCAATGCTATCCAAGGTTACGAGCGCAATAACCCGTATTTAGAGACGTATAATCCTGGTTGGCGCCAGCATCCTAATGTTTCCTGGTCTGGTAACTCACAAAGACCAAATCAAGATCCACACCACCAGGCCAAACAATATGGGAGTGCGCAAAACACATAGCCGAGATAGAAGCCATTCCATCTCAGCAGCAATCCTATCCTACTTATCAGCTGCTGCATCAAGCTGCCAATCACCCTCCAAGGCAGGTTGACCCTTTTGAGGCATTGAGAGAAGAATTGAAGGAATCTATGCATCAATCAAATTATGGCAATTTGAAATTCATGAAAATGATGGTAGATCATATTCAAAACATTCAGAATACGTAAGACCAGCTGCTACAGGAACATAGAGCGCAAGGAGCCTTGCCCTCTCAACCTGTCTCTAATCCAAGATATGTACAGAACCAAGGTGCTCTGCCTAAGTTCCAGGCACCATAGGGACAGACATGTAATATTACAAGCACCTCCTGTACCTCCTGGCTATGCTTCAGGTCAGCCGACCTTATCATCGAATCCCACCCAATCTGCCCCTTCTGCTCCTCCCCCACCTCATAGCGATTATGCCGATGCAAAATGTTGTCACCTTGAGGAGCGGAAAAGCTACAAAGGACCCACCATGTAGGCAGGCAGGTCATGATACTTCTCAGGCTAGCTCCTCTTCCTATTCTATCCCTGCAAAGAAGTAGCCTAAGGAAAAGAAACCAATCACTAAGATCACCGACATCCCTTTACCCTTCCCTAGAGCCTAAACTTGTGAACCTAAAGAAAAGATAAAGGGAATCAAAACCAATCAGGACTTAAAGGAAATCTTCAAAGATGTTCACATTAAGGTTCCCCTCCTTGATGCCATTGATCACATTCCTACCATCACTAAATTCTTTAAAGAATATTGTACACCCAAGTGACAACTAAGGAAGACCAATAAGGTGGTTTTGTCCAAGGAAGCTAGTGCAGTCATTTTGTCTGACCTGCCACCTAAGAAGAAAGGCATGTGAGCTCCACTCATCTCCTGTCAGCCATAGGATGCTCCTTTTGACCGGGCCTCGCTTGATTTGGGTTCGTCCATTAATTTAGTCCCCACTGATGTTTTCGACCACTTCCAATTTGGGGAGCTAAAACCCACTTCGGTTACCATCTAGTTGGCTGACAGATCAATCAAAGTGCCTCGAGGTGTGGTAGAGAATTTCATTGTAAAAATCCATGAGCTTTGCCTCCCAGTGAATTTTTCATCTTGGATATGGACATTCCTCCTAGTCTCCGTGATGTACCTATCATCTTAGGCCGCACGTTTTTGGCGACCGCCCAAGCCAACATTAACGATGCCTCTGGGTGTATGGAGATCGCCCTAGGGAATGAGAAACTCAGATTGGATATTTTCAGGGCAAACAAGGACCTACATTGTAATTCTATCGATGAGGACTTAGATGATGATGAACATAAACACTGTAGGAACATAGAACTTCTTGAATTAACACCGCACACAACTTCTGTCAGGCTCATTGATTCAAGTTGCAATGATTCTAACACTATGGGGAACGTTGATTGGCCAAAGGAAATTGATGAGAAACATGTTTTAGATTCTGAGAGATCTGGAGTGGAATTGCCTAAAACCCTCACAACAAGCTCAGATGATAAATACATCAATTTACATGAGAGTCCATACATCCATGGGGTTGATTTCGAATTGTCAAAGAATCCAATCGAAGTTGAGGAAGAATCTGATAAAAACCCCATTTCTGATTGTGAGGAAAATCTGAAAAATTTTGAGGCATTTTTGGATTTGGAATCGGATGAATCTATTACATCTTCTTTCACATCTTCACTCTTGGATTCCGATATTGAGGATTTCACAGAAGCCATAGAATGGAAAATGAAAGAATTTGAGGCATTATTGCATCTAGATTCTGATTTTCCACACCTTGGGGATAATGAATCGCTGCCCATTACATTTGAGGAATTGCACCATGAACATAATTTGGGTGATTCGTATGAGATTTTTGACCAACCCACCATGAACATAATTTGCATTGTGTTGTGTTGGTAGATATATATGCGAGAAAAAAAAGAAGAAAAAGTATAAAAAAAAGGGGGTCTGGAAAAAAAAAAAGAGCGTTGAGTTGTATTTATTTCATTTTGTGACAAGCACATTGAGGCAACAATACTTACTACCCTTACGATCCACCAATACAGCCTTGACCTACTTTTCCTGTAATTCTGGCCACCCGAATACTAGCTGAGGATTTCTGATTCAATTATAGGGTTATCAGAACTTAATTGAAGTGTAATGCCATCAGAGACCACCAAACATATTTACAAATCTGGTGAGATGTGAGCTCAAAAATTAAAAGAAAAGAAAAAGAAAGGAAAAGAAAAGAAAAAAAAAGAGAAGAAAAGAGAGAGAGAGAGAATGAGTACAAGGAACTTAAGAGATCACAATTTTTTTCTATCTCTATCTAGGTTGATTTATTTGATAATCTGAAAATTTAAATTCTGAAGTACTAGTCTCTATGTAGCACCAAAGGAGCATGAGCCACCAAATACAAACCCACTTGACTCAGACATCTGCTGCCTAAGCCAAAAGCCGGGGCTAAAATTAGAGATTATTTAATATTCCCAAGAGAAGAAGTTTGCCTATCCCAATAAGAGTTTTACTAAGGGTCAAGCATGAGCTTTAGATGTGGATGAACTTTTCACTTAGATACGTTGCATAGACTATAACACTAAACTTTCACAATTATCTGGATTTCTAAATTTTTGGATAAAAACAAAAGAAATAGATCTTTAGTCAAACTCTTGATAGAATGCATTTAGTCTTGCATTTCGTAGGGACTAGCAAGATTTAGGCATGGGGGTATGATTGCACAACAATCATAGGTCCTAATTTATCTGAATTAAGTTAGATTCTAGTTTAGCTTAAGAATAATGCATACATAAGCATTATTTTTTGCATCATAGTTGATTTGTTACCTTTGTGAATAATAATGCTATATTATATCCTAATTGAGAAGTAATAATAATTGTAGGTAATTCAGGGCCGCGGATGATAAATCCGACCATATGAATCTATTCAGGATAACGACAGGAGTTCAACGTTTCCAAGTTCGTCTTGATTAGACTTTCGTAGCACCTTATGAAGTCTGTGAAAGAGCAAAGGCTAAGAAGTAAGGTGACGAAAATTCAAACCTCAGATGCAAATCCGACCACATGGATGGATCCGGATTAATGATCGCAATCCAATGGAACAGAAATCAACTTGATTGGAGCCCTACAGCACCATCTACAAAGCAAAGAAGATGGATGGCCATGATGGCTCCTTATGATGGCGCCATGTGGCACCATCATAACCGCCCAAGGCCGTCGCCCCATCCACTAAAGGAATTCCACGAGCTTTGTAGGTCATTGGATCATCATCCAACGGCCACAATAGCGCCACGTCGCTCACCTCTCCGCGCCTAATCAAGGATGAATCAATATCAGCCATTGGATCTCCATCCAACAGCTGAGGGAAGCCAAGAGGAAAACCAAATGCACGAAGATACGCGCATGTAGCGCAGTTGTTAGTGCACTTGAAATGGAGGAGGCGGCGAGCGTTCGACTCACGTGGAGTGTGAAATTGAAGAAGCACCGTTGCACGCTCAATTCAAAAGGCGGTGCAGGCACCCTTATAAGTCGTCCGATTGTCAGATCGGACAACTGGATTTAAATGCCCTCGCACGTGCTTGAAAGTGGTGAAGGCGATGGAGTGCGCAGGGCCACAACCGTGCGATCGAGATTGGGAGGACCAAAGCGCGCCACGTGGCGCAATCTAAGGCAGTATGCGCAATGAAGGCATTATGGAGGCTATTTTGTGGCAAAATCAGAGTCGTTGATCTCCCGATTAGTCGATCTAATCGATCCCAGGCTGTTGCATGGTTTGGTGGGCCAAATACTAGCTTTGCCCCTCATTTTGGCTATGAAAAGGACCCTAGAGCCCCCATATGAAGCATCTCCTCCTCCATCTCTCCTTCCAGACATCTCCAAATACCTTCAGGCTCCATCTTCCTCTGAAGCATCCATCAAGACCACCTTGGTGCATTGCTGCTGCTCTCCTCAACCTCTCCAAAGCCCACTAAGGACCACCATTGGTGCCCTTGTTCTAGTAGCTTAGATAGTTATTTTTAATTCTAGTCCTAGTAATGCATGTTCTAGTTGTTTAGTTCTATTTGCAACTCATGATGAAACAATTGCCTGATTCACTTTATATCTATTGTGATTAATATTTAGTTATAGTTTTTTTTAAAAGAATTTTTAGTATAGTTAGTTCTGAATTAGTATTATAATCAAGTCATTTCTACCTCCCTGAGTTCGAACGGGACTCACCATCTCGTTATATTTAATTGTTTCGACGAACTTTCGGATTATACTATGATGTACTATCTTAAACGCGATTTTATGCCCGAACATATACCTACGTTTCTCAATGTTATCTTCGTGTATCTCCCAGAGTGGTGGATTTGTAAAATAATGTAAACCCTCTGTACTATACAATTCCCATAATTCATTGAATTTTGATATGAGGGCATCCTGGGTTGAACCAATTATCACTTGGGTCAACATTAGATGGTCACGGTTCGCAATGAGGGTTCTTGTCTCTAACACATTAACCTAAATGTTTCTAGATAGATCTGAGGTCCTGTAAAATTCTTCCCTATGTCTAAGGGCAGCCTCAATCATTTTCTCTTTCATACTCATTTGGGATTCAGGTTTATTGAAAATCTTTCCTATGTTGTCAAATTTCATTTTCAAATCAAGTGGTCGATCAGGATATAGAATGAAATTTAGGTCCAGATCGAATTGATTAGATCAGATCATATTTCCCCAAAAGATTAACTCTAATGGAGGCCTCTAGGTCAAACCTAGGGACTTTTCCTGTGTTTGTACACTATAGAATAGATGAGGGACTGGATGTGAATTGGACCTAATCAACGCACCCAAAAATTTTTGGATGACTAAGGCTGTTTCAAGGTGGATGATACCTCTAAACAGCCTCGCACACTCAACACGCATCGCCTGGAGCCCTTATGCCTAAAGCGCGCGGCTTGGAGCTTTTAGCAAGCAAGCTTGCTTTAGTGTTAATGGTGAACGGGGAGCTCAGACCTGCGTGACACAAAGATGGCCTTGCGGCCCTGTCAAACAACAGGGAGCGCTTTGCCATGTCACGGCGAAGGTGAGGCGGGGGTCGGCGTGGCGCAGAACGGCCTAGGCATGCGTGCCTAGGTCGGATTGTGACCGTGCGTGTTGGTTTTCTCGGTGGAAGTGTGGGGCATGTGTGGTGGTCAGTGGATGGGCGGAAAGTGATCAGTGGTTGATGGAGGATGTGATGAGGTTGGTGGCGAGGTGTGTGGAGGTGTGGAGTGGTGGATGCATCTCGCCGGAGGTCAACTGGAGATGGAGAAGATGGAGGTGGACAGTGGTAGTCGAGGGGCGATTTATGAAATTAAATGAAGGAAAATGAAGAATGGGAGGAGAGAAACTTATCTGCGAGTATTGGGATGAAGGGGAGGCAGAGGAGACGAGAGGCGCATATGTGCCATCGTCGGGGAAGAAGGCCCTAAGGTGAGGATGATGGCGACGAGGAGGAGGTCGGAGAGGCGTACGCTGGAGCAGCACAATGCGAAGGAACAAGACAAAACTAACTCTGCCACTGGTATGGTGGCAGAGTGACGTGAGGAGGGAGGAGACATCGCGGGAGCTTGCAGGCGTTTGACCGGAGATGAGGAGGGAGGAAATTGAGAGGGTATCTGCGGCCAAATCAATCTTGGAAGATGAGTAAAGGACCAGGGGTCCTTTTATAGTTGCTGGTTGAGCCCTTTGTGCTTGGAAGGCAAGCCTTCCAGCGCAAAGGCCTCGTCAGAGAAGGAAGGTCCGTAGGACACCCAAATCTCTCGAGTGTTCGCACGAGAGATTAAGTGTAAATCTGATCTGGAGATCTCGTTCAGACGATGGAGAAATCCTCAGAGAATCTCCCTTCCAAATCTCGGAGATCTCTGAGAATTCGAGAAGATATCATCCTCAAATCCTCGCCGGAGTGGGATTCCTCCACTGTAATGGCAGAGGGACCTGAATGTAAGGGTGGCGAGGAAGTTAGGGGGCTCTGCGCAATGGGATATTTTTCCATGAATTTTAGAAGGTTTAGTTAATTTTTATCCTGACCAGAACCTTGTCGAATTAAGCGGGTTTGTTTTAGGGTTACAGATTGTTATTTAATTCTTGGATTGCACAATAACCCATTTCTGACTGAACCAACCCACTTTTTATCTTATTCAGACCAGTTGACCTATGTTTTGCCTCTGAGAAATCCCATTTATGTACTATAATGGTAAAATTATAGTTTTGCCCTTTAGTTCATGGTTCCTTCCCAGAACAGTAATCCCTTGAGTTAGGCCTTCCTTTAGGTTATGTAAGAGCTTTTGTTTACTTTCTCAGGTCAAAATGAGCTAGTTAGGGCTCATGATAAGGCTCTCATCATACCCCCATGCTGAGCTTTTGCTAGTCCCTTAGCAAAATTTTACGGTTTTAACATCTGTTCTAGACCATGAGTTTCTTCTACCAGTTGTGATAAGTGCTTTTTCTTTTTCTTTTGTGATTAGGTCAGAATGCCTACAATAGGCCTAGAGGTACTCAGGTACCAACCAAAATCCGAACCTGACCCGCTTTGGCCTCAGTCCTTCGCAAAGGTTTTTAAGGCCCGCAGAAACTATCCTAGGGTTCGTTGGACTCCGCGATTAAAGCACTCATGCTTGAGACATTTTTAGCCTAGGTTCAGTTTGCAGTGCGTTTTTGCAAGAGAGAGACAGATGATTTATTTGTTTAGAGTGTTTTCTCTCTATTTTCTTTTTATATCTAGCTTCGGATTGGTTTCTCAACACGGTCTGTATCGGATTCCTCTTCCCTATCATCAATCCTCAAAGGTCTCTGGCAATCGATGCTTTGTGATAGCACCACCCATCGCAACCCCCAAAACCCTGGCTTTCGAGATTTTGAGATAATCCTACCCATGGCGTTCCATGGTCGAATCCAGACCCTGGCAATCGACATTTCGTTATAACGCCACCCAAGGTATCTGAACCAACAGAGTGCTTACATGCCCCCGGTAGGATATTTAAATATCCTAAGAGACAAGCACCGAGGAGATGATATGTTACGCATCTTCAAGGGGAATTTCCCGCCTCTCCACGCCGGGAACTCGTCCAAATCAACTTGTGTTGATCGGCCACTCCTAATCTAGGCAACTTTTTCAGAATATTAAAACGCTTTTGCGTGATTTTGATAGTTATGTGCACTGAACCAGACTGTGTGTGGATTGGGGTGCTTAGGTTACTGAGTCCCTCAAATCGAAGGTCAGTTAATGAGGCTGAAAACTCTCTAAGCCATAGACCTAATACTTAAGATTCGCATTTCCCCCAACCTCTTAAGGAATATCCAGATTGTAGCGGGTACTTGAATTTTTAAGCCTAGGAGTCTAGCCCAAAAGGCCTAAAGTCTGCGTTCGTATTAATATCTTTCTATGTCTCCTTGGCACTTTTTTCTCTTTTTTCTTGATGTGGTCTAGAACTTCAGTTAATCCCTTAATCTTTTACTAATGACTATTCTTTTTTTCATTTTCATTTTGTGCTCCTTTTTGGCATTTTTCTCTTTTCCTCCTCTGTTACGACCTGGTTCCGGAATCCCTACAAGACACAAGACCGGACCGACTCAACTGATCCCAAGATCCAGTCGTCCAACGAGAAAGTATCCAAAAAGTAGGAAAGTAAACCACATTCACTATGCTAAGCAACTAACAGTAACAAAAGTACAACAGTAAAGAAGTAAAACTACTACAGTACACACCACCACTACAGTAGAAAAGTAACCAGGTACAAGAATATAAAGTATAGAATGTACGAGTACAAACGAAAAGGTGCAAGAGTCTACTCACTGTAATAGAAAGAAGTACAAGAAGCTACAACTATTGGGCTCTACTGGGCCCAGCACCCTTTGCAGCCATAGGCTTTGGCTGCTCAAAACTTGGACATGAAAAGGGTTATGAGTACACAAAGTCAGCGAATGCTGAGTAGAGTGGCAACCAACTAACTAAAGTAGTAAAAGTGGACAGGTAGCTGTTGTTTTTCCATTTACTTTCTTTAACTAATTATTCTTTTCCACCACTTGGTTTATTTATCAGGTCTCTTTCTTGACTCGAATGTTCCTCATGGAAACGATTTTGATTGCAGTCTTTTTAGCAGAGTAGAAGGCACACGTGGTGCTCTCCTGGCCGTGAGAGTCCCCCATGGTGATCCTACACCTAGTCAACCACCCCAAGGTCACGAACAGACGAAACGGTGACTACGGCATGCATGATAAGCGCACGGGTAGCTACCCCGCACTGGCACACAGTTAGTCGTTTAAGTTAGCGAGTGCGTCCAAAGTACAGCACGGAACCAGTATAGGGCCTAGCCCTCTCAGTAACAGGGGTCTAGTCCCTAAGAACTAAATAGGGGTCTCGCCCCTCCACAATTCGCGCACCCTCGCCTGACTACCCTAGTTTTCCCAGTGGGCCTAACAAGTCGGTGTAGGGCGGCTAGCTGAACCCCGGGCCCCATGGGGTGGCTAGCTCTCTCCCTACACTAGTAGCTCTCCCCGGTACTGTGTATGCAAGGGCCAAGAAGTCGGTACAGAGTGGCCAATCCTAACCCCAGGTCCCAACCTAAGGGAGTTTAGCTCCGCTCTACAGTAAACAGGGGGACAGTCGCTCTCCTTGGTACTACGTACACAAGGGCCGGCTCACTTCCCCACTCACATTTCCAGATCTATTCCATTTATTTCCAGGAGCTCTACTCCTAATTCCCCGTAAGGTTCATGCTCATATTCCTCGGGCCAAGCCATACCATGTTTCATTATTTCTATTCCCATTCTCATGTTATACACATGCAACTTGTATTTCTACCATTCACATTCCCGTACACAGGTTATACACAGGTAGCTAGTATTTCCATCATTCACGTTACTACTCTCAATTTATATATATACATGCAACTCGTATTATGCCTTTTAACGTATACAACAGGAATTTACAAACAACAGTTTGCTAGCACAAGTACTTTACATTTCACAGGCAGCTGTTATTTATTTACAGGCAATTGTTATCATTCTATCTACTCATTCAAGGCTGCAATTCAATCATCCATTAAAGATATTTCAAGTGTTTCTCGTTCTAGGATTCATGCCATATCCTAGGTTCTACTCATTCATTCCACACATGCATTTAGGTTTTAATTAAATTAAGGGGAAGCTACTCTACCAGTAAACCCAGGAGTAGTGGGGGCTTGAACAGCAGGCTCACGTGCCTCAGTAAGCCCCGAACTTACAAAGGAACGAAGTCCTATCACAAGGATCAATCACAAGAGAATATTCAGAATAGTATAGAAAGTCTTCTAACAAGTAGAGGAATTCATACGGGAAACATCGGTATCTTATTTGCAGAAAAAGGACCTCAAACGGACCCTAAATGGGTCAAAAATAGCGTTTCAGACTCAAATCAGATGTCTGGAACAACATCCAAACGTCTTAAAAGTGTCCAGTGCCATACCTCAAGCCCTGCGCCAATCCTCAAACGTCCAGGAACTCTTCTGGACCGTCTGGACCCAGCTCCAAACGTCCGATCACCTCTCTGGACATCTGGAAGTGCCTACAGTCGTCTGGTAAGCTCCCAAGACGTCTGAAAAGCGTGAGAGGGCGTGTCCCGCACCTTCCCGAAGCGAATCCTGCACGCAGACATCCGATCTTCTCAAAACAACATGGAAAAAGGGTATCGGTGGAGCAGCCTGCATGGCTGTATCCGCAAAGAGACGTACCACTGCGAGACCTTCTCCTCAGACGCCTGGCTCCACCTCCAGACGTCCGCACCATCGTCTAGAGGTCACTCAAGACGTCTGATTCTGTGAAAAACCCAGAACCAGAACCAGAACCTGCCTCTGCCCTTTCACGCCGTGTGGCAGCGCCACGCCCTCTCGCCTGCAGCTTCGGCTGCAGCAGTGTTGGGGAGGACCTCCCCGATGCACTCCTTCGCCTCGCACACGCGCCGCTCTGGCCATGCGCTCATCGGTGAGCTCTCACGTGAGCTTGCAAGCTCAACTCCTCTCCTTCTCACGTTGCTCCTCCTCCACGCCGCTCTCGCGCTCTCGCTCGCTGGTGGGAAGAAGGAAGGTGGCTGGTGGCTGAAAAGTGGGGGTAAAGAGAGAGGAGGAGGGGGTTATATAAGGTTGGTGTTTAGGGTTTTGCTGGGAACGGAAGAGAGAGAGGAAGAAGGGGAGGAAAAATGAGAGTACTGTATACGCGCAGCACGTGCGCAGACTTGAGCTCGTACTGAAATTTTTTGATTTTCAGACGTTTGGGAATGCGTCCAGACGTCTGACCAGACGTCTGACCCATAGTCCAGGCGTTTGACCTAAAGTCCAGACGTCTTAAAAGGCTCAAATAGCACGGGTCTTAACATCATAGCAAACTTAAAGGAAGTTTCGTCCCCGTAACTTGAGCTAACTAAGATGCGGAAAAGAACAACATACGCATAACAAACTTAAAGAGGACCGAAGCCAGTCCAAAGAGACATACCCTCAAAAAGCTTCGGGTACCACTCTCGCATCACCGCCTCAGGCTCCCAGGTAGCCTCCTCGTGCCTCTGGCTCCTCCACAAGACCTTCACTAGGGGCACCTGCTTCCGTCTCAAACTCCAGATGGCTCTGTCTAGTATCTGTACAGGTCAATCGGGGTAGGTCAGGTCGTCACCCACCTCGACACTCTCGTGGCTCAGAACGTGACTGGGATCGGCAACGTACTTCCTGAGGTTGGACACGTGGAACACGTCGTGCACACCAGAAGCTGGGGAGGAAGGGCAAGCCTGTAAGCAACGGGCCCAACCCGCTCTAGGACCTCAAAGGGCCCCACAAACCTCGACGCGAGCTTCCCTTTCACCCCAAAATGCTGCAGGCTCTTCATGGGTGAAACACGAAGGAAGACGTGATCCTCAACCTCAAACTGCACCTCTCTGTGTTTCTGATCGGCATAACTCTTCTGTCTGCTCTTGACAGTGCGAAGTCATCTGTGAATCTGCTTAATCACCTCCTGACTCTGCCGGATCATCCTGGGGCCAACCTCTCACTTGGTCCTCACCTCAACTCAACTCAAGGGTGCTGCACACCTTCATCCGTATAGAGCCTCGTAGGGTGCCATGCCGATACTCGAGTGGTAGCTGTTATTATATGCAAACTCTGCCAGGGGCAAGTGCTCCTCCCAAGAGCCCCTTTAGTCCAGTACACAGGCACGCAAAAGGTCCTCCAGTGTCTGTATCGTGCGCTCTGATTGTCCATCCGTCTGTGGGTGGTACGACGTGCTGAACCTCAACCGTGTCCCCAAAGCCTACTGAAACTCAGTCCAAAACTGGGATGTAAAATGGGTATCTCGATCGGATACAATCTCACGCGGAACCGACGTACCATGTCGTGAATATACCTCTCTGCCAACTGTGCTGGTCCCAAGGTGACTCAGATCGGCAAGAAGCATGCCATCTTCGTCAATCCGTCTACAATCACCCAGACTGCGTCGCGTCCTCGCTTGGTAACGGGAAAACCCACCACCAAGTCCATGGTGATGCTCTCCTACTTCCACTCTAGCACTGGAAGTGGCTGCAATGGCCCTGCAGGCCCCTGATGCTCGGCCTTCACCTGTTGGCACACTAAACACTTCTGCATGAATTCACCTATATCCCGCTTCATCCCCCTCCAACAAAAGTCGCGTCTCATATCATGATACATCTTTGTGTTCCCGGGATGTATGGTGAACCTGGAACCGTGTGCCTCAGTCAGGAGCTCTCTCAGCAACTCCTCGTCCCTGGGAACGCACAAACGTCCCCTTATGCACAATACCTCGTCAGTAAAGGAGAAGTCTCCAGGGTCCCCTGACAGTACTCTATCACGCAACGACTGCAGGTACGGGTCTGTCATCTGTTCTGTGATGATGCGGTCTATCAGCTCTGGCCTCGTCTGTCATGTCACAGTCACTGCCCCACAGTGCCCCAGTAACTCTAGGGGTCGCCAACTGCCCATCTCCTCCATGAGTCTCCAACTCTGTGCCTATAAACTGGCCAAGTGGGTGGGCGCCTTCCAGCTCAGGGCGTCAGCCACCACGTTGGCCTTCCTCGGATGGTAGGAGATGCTGCAGTCATAGACCTTCAGGAGCTCTAACCAACATCTCTGTCTCATGTTAAGCTCATTCTGATCAAACAAATACTTGAGGCTCTTATGGTCCGTGAATATCTCAAAAGTCTCATCGTACAGGTAGTGCCCCAATGTCTTCAACGCGAAGACGACAACTGCCAGCTCTAGGTCGTGGGTAGGGTAGCTATGCTCATGGGGCTTCAGTTGTCGTGAAGCGTAAGCGACAACATGACCCTACTGCATGAGCACATCCCCTAATCCCTGCAAAGAGGCATCCGTGTACACAACGAAACCGCCACTGCTGTCTGGGATGGTAAGTATAGGAGTCGAAGTCAGCCTCTCCTTCAACTCCTGAAAACACACCTCACAAGCATTTGTCCAAGAAAAGGGCACGTCCTTCCGGGTCAACTGTGTCATAGGACGTGCAATCTGCGAGAAACCCCTGATAAACCGCTGGTAGTAGCCTGCCAGTCCTAAGAAACTGTGGATTTCTGTCACTGTATGTGGTCTCTCCTACCTGAGCACTGCCTCTACCTTAGCTGGGTCCACAGCCAAGCCATCCCCTGAAATCACATGACCTAAGAAGGCCACCTGCCTCAACCAGAACTCGCAATTGTTGTATTTGGCATACAGCCTACGTCGCCTTAATGTGTCCAAAACCATCCACAAGTGCTGTCCGTGTGTGCCTGATCCTGCGAGTAGATGAGCACATCGTCGATAAATACCACCACAAACTGATCCAAATATGGTCTGAACACCCGATTCATCAAATCCATGAAAGCAGCGGGGGGCGTTGGTCAGCCCAAATGGCATGACAAAAAGTTGTAGTGTCCGTACCGGGTGCGGAAAGCCGTCTTGGAGACGTCGGTCTCCTTGATCCTCAATTGGTGGTAGCCAGACCTCAAGTCTATCTTGGAGAAAACCGTGGCACCTCGCAACTGGTCAAACAAATCATCAATCCTCGGCAGCGGATACCTGTTCTTGATGGTGACCATATTCAGCTGTATGTAGTCCACACAAAGGCGTAGGGTACCATCCTTCTTCTTCACAAATAATACCGGGGCTCCCCACGGAGATGCACTGGGCCTCACAAAGCCCTCCTCCAAAAGGTTCTGCAGCTGGGACATGAGCTCTCACAGCTCAAGCGGTGCCATTCTGTAAGGTGTTGTAGAAATAGGGTTGGTCCCCGGTACCAGTGAGATCTCGAACTCGATCTCACGCTAAGGCAATAGTCCTGGCAGCTCCTCTAGAAACACGTCAGGGTACTCTCTGACCACCGGAATACTTTGAAAGTCTGCCACGGGGCTGGGCTCTGCCACTACACAACCCAGAAAGCCCTCACACCCCTGACCCAAAAGTCGCGCCGCCCGAAGTGCAGAAATGCACCTGAAGCCTCCATCCACCGACTGTCCATGAAACTCAAAGGAAGGTATCTCCAGTACGGAGAAGACAATCTTCCTCTCAAAATAGTCCACCAAAGCGTGGTAAGCGGACAGCCAGTCCATCCCCAGAATCATGCCAAAGTCCTCCATCGATAACATAATCAAATCAGTGGGGAGGCTGTGTCCCCCAACACTGACCTCACAACCTGTGTAAACTCCTCAGCTACAAACAACTGATCACCCGGGCCTCTGATCACAAAAGGATCCTCTAACAACACACAGTCTTATCCTAAACTGACAACAAAACTAGTAGCAACAAACGAGTGCGTGGCGCCGGAATCAAAAAGTGTGTAAACTAGTCTGCCGGAAATTGTAACCATACCTGCCACCACTGAACCTGAAGCTCTGGCGTCTTTGTGTGTCAGAGCGTTGATACGCCCCTCAACTCTCAGTGCAGAAGAAGTAGCCACACTCTGTGTCGGATGGGTAGCCGCTGGCCAGTACCCTCCCCTCGACTGCTGTCCTCCCCTACGCGCCTGGGAACTACAGCCTCTTGCTTGTCCTCCAGTGCTCGGTGCGAGGACCATCTGCTGACCTCCAACCCTAGACAGGCAATCCCTCCTGATGTGGCCCAACTGGCCACACTAGTAGCAAAGGGGAACTTGACTCCCGTCCTCGGTAGGTCCCTGCTGACGGCTGGGTGGGGGTCCAGTGCTGGCAGCTGGCCCCTGTCGAGGGCCCCTAAAGGCCACTGATGGCCCCGCAAAGCGTGACGACTCTCCTGCGGGCGCCGCGTGCCACCTCTCTCGCCGGCCCTGTGAGTAGTCTGGTTGGTAGGGCCTCTTCCGTCCGCTGTCAGTGTCACGTGCAGCCGGGTTGGTCTCCTCAAATGTCATAGCTGCTTCCACCACTCGAGAGAACGTAGGCAGCTTCAGGGGTTTGACATACCCCTGAATGGCAGGTCGGAGCCCCTCGGTGAACCTCCACATGCGCTATCCCTTAGTAGCCATAGTTGTCGTGGTGAAATGAGACAGCTCCAGAAAAATCGTACGATACGCGCTCACAGTCATCGTCCCCTGGTGGAGAGTGTGGAACTCCTACCTCCTCTGATCCTGCCACATCTGCAGGAAGTATTGATCGCAGAAGAGGGCCACAAACTGGTTCCACGTCGGCTCTGCCCTCTCCTGACCTCTAATTGCCTTCCACTACCTGTGTACCGCGCTTTCTAGCTGGTACGTGGCAAAGGCCATGAGGCACTCCATAGAGGGCGAAGGGTGTCAAACACCTTCTCGATCTGCTCAAGCCAGTCCTCCACCTCGGTCGGGTCCTCACCCCCTTGAAGGAGGGGGGCTTCAGCTTCCGGAACTGTCCGAAAAGCTCGTAGTGTCGCTGTAGTGGGGAAACGGGCATGCCTCCAAGCAGGGTGGGCTCGTCCTTGGAAGTGTCAGAGTGCTCCACCACCCCTCCCCCACGTCCAGCGCCGTGTCTGTCTCATGGTCCCACAGAGGACTCCCCCTCCACGTCCCCAGGGAGAGGCGTCCGTGGAGGCGGGTGGAGCTCCTCTCGTACTATCTCGCGTATCAGCTGGGCAAGGTCCTAGGCCTGATTGCCCGAAAGGAGTGGCTGGTCCACTAAAACGTTAAGCTCAACATGTCCGCCCCTCCGACCTTGTCCACGGCCGCGTCCGTGGCCCACCTCAATGACTCCACGTCGAGGAATCTCCTCCAAGGAGACGCGAACAACAGAATAGAAAGACGACAATTTCAACAAACATTCAGCAAAAGAACCTCAGAACAGATGTCAAAAGGTACGTTGTGGTCGTCACTCTAGTTACAAGCACGTGAATTGGTTATTCTTAAGCTAGTTAGTTCACTTCTCGAGATGACCTTGCTCTAATACCATCTTGTTACGATCCGGTTCTCGAATCCCTACAGGACACAAGACTGGACCAACTCGACTGATCTTAAGACCCAGTCGTCCAACGAGAAAGTAATCAAAAAGCAAAAAAGTAAACCACATTCACTATGCTAAGCAACTAACAGTAACAAAAGTACAGCATTAAAGAAGTAAAACTACTACAATACACACCGCCATAACAGTAGAAAAGTAACTAGGTACAAGAATATAAAGTACAGAATGTACGAGTACAAACGTAAAGGTGCAAGAGTCTAGTCACTACAACAGAAAGAAGTACAAGAAGCTACTGGGCTCTACTGAGCCCAGAACCCTCTGCAGCTGTAGGCTCTGGCTACTCAACACCTGGACCTGAAAAGGGTTATGAGTACACAAAGTCAGCGAACGCTGAGTAGAGTGGCAACCAACTAACTAAAGTAGTAAAAGTCGACAGATAGCTATTGTTTTTCCATTTACTTTCTTTAACTAATTATTCTTTTCCACCACTTGGTTTATTTATCAGGTCTCTTTTTTTATCTCGAATGTTCCACCAGGGAACAATCTTGATTGCAGTCTTTTCCGCATAGTAGAAGGCACACGTGGTGCTCTCCTGGATGGGAGAGTCCCCCGTGGTGATCCTACACCCAATCAACCACCCCAAGGTCACGAACAAACGTAACTGTCACTACAGCACGCTCGATAAGCGCACGGGTAGCTACCCCGCACTGGCACGCGGTCAGTCATTTCCGTTAGCGGGCGTGCCCAAAGTACAGCACAGAACCAGTATAGGGCCTAACCCTCTCAATAACAGGGGTCTAGCCCCTAAGAACCAAATAGGGGTCTCACCCCTCCACAGTCCGCGCACACTCGCCTGGCTACCCTGGTTTGCCCAGTGGGCCTAACAAGTCAATGTAGGGCGGCTAGCTAAGCCCCGAGCCCCATGGAGTGGCTAGCTCTCTCCCTACACTAGTAGATCTCCCCAGTACTATATATGCGAGGGCGAAGAAGTTGGTACAGAGTGGCCAATCGTAACCCCGAGTCCCAACCCAAGGGCAGCTAGCTCTGCTTTGCACTAAACAGGGGGACAGTCGCCCTCCTTGGTACTACGTACTCAAAGGCCAGCTCACTTCCCCACTCACATTTCCAGATCTATTCCATTTATTTCCAGAAGCTCTACTCCTAATTCCCCATAGGGTTCATGCTCATATTCCTCGGGCCAAGCCATACCATGTTTCATTATTTCTATTCCCATTCTCATGTTAGACGATTGTAACTTGTATTTCTACCATTCACATTCCCATACATAGGTTATACACAAATAGCTCGTATTTCCATCATTCACGTTACTATTCTCAATTTATATATATACATGCAACTCGTATTATGCCATTTAACGTATACAACAGGAATTTACGTGCAACATTTTGCTAGCACAAGTACTTTACATTTCACAGGCAACTATTATTTATTTACAGGCAATTGTTATCATTCTATCTACTCATTGAAGAATGCAATTTAATCATCCATTACAGATATTTCAAGTGTTTCTAGTCCTAGGATTCATGCCATATCCTAGGTTCTAATCATTCATTCCACACATGCATTTAGGTTTTAATTAAATTAAGGGGAAACTACACTACCAGTAAACCCAGGAGTAGTGGGGGCTTGAACAGTAGGCTCACATGCCTCAGCAAGCATCGAACCCGCAACGGAAAAAAGTCTTATCACAAGGATCTATCACAAGAGAATATTCAAAATAGTATAGAAAGTCTTCTAACGAGTAGAGGAATTCGTATGGGAAACATCGATATCTTATTTTTGGAAAATGGACCTCAAACGGACCCTAAACGAGTCAAAAATAGCATTTCTGACTCAAATCAGACGTCTGGAAAAACTTCCAGACGTCTCAAAAGTGTTCAGTGTCATACCTCAACCCCTGCGCCAATCCTTAGACGTCCAGGAACTCTTCTGGACCATTTGGACCTAGCTCCAGACATCCGACCACCTCTCCGGACGTCTGGAAGTGCCTACAGTCATCTGGTAAGCTCCCCAGATGTCTGAAAAGTGTGGGAGGGCGTGTCCCACGCCCTCCCGAAGTGAATCCTGCACACAGACATCCGATCTCAAAATGGCATGGAAAAATGGTATCAGCGGAGCGGCCTGCATGGCCATATCCGTAAAGAGACGTTCCTTCGCGAGACCTTCTCCTTAGACGTCTGGCACCCCCTCCAGACGTCCGCACCGTCGTTTGGAGGTCACTCCAGACGTCTGATTCGGGGAAAAACCCAGAACCAAAACCTGCCTCCGCCCTCTCGCGCAGCGCGTGGCCACGCTGCTCCCTCTCGCCTGCAGCTTCGGCTGCAGTAGTGTCGGGGAGGACCTCCCCAACGCATTCCTCTGCCTCACGCGCGCGCCGCTCCGGCCGTGCGCTCACCAATGAGATCTCACGTGAGCTTGCAAGCTCAACTCCTATCCTCACGCTGCTCCTCCTCCACGCCGCTCTCGCTCGCGCTGCCTCTCTCGCTGGAGGGAAGAAGGAAGGTGGATGGTGGCTCAAAAGTAGGGGAAACGAGAGAGGAGGGGGTTAGATAAGGTTGGTGTTTAGGGTTTTGTTGGGAACGGAAGAGAGAAAAGAAGAAGGCGAGGAAAAACAAGAGTACTGTCTGCACGCAGCACGCTCGCAGACGCGAGCTCGTACTCAAATTTTTTGATTTTCAAACGTTTGGGAATGCGTCCAGACATCTGACCAGACGTCTGACCTAAAGTCCAAACATCTTAAAAGTCTCAAACAGCAAGGGTCTTAACATCCTCATATTTTGTATGGCCCAAAAAATTTTCCTCTACCCCCTCAGTTTTTTTGTTCTTTTTCTAGATTTTTCAATTTTTTGTATTTTTTGTGATATGTGAATTTTTTTGTTGAAACCTTTTCTTGATATGAGTTTTCCTGACATTTTGCACTTTCATTACCCCCAATGCCTACGATTTGCAATGTCCCCATTAGAAATTAGGTGGGTTCGAATTCAGCTTAGTTCATTCATTAGGACAAGTGTTGGGTGAGCTAACGGGTCGAGGTGACTATTGCGAACGAATTCTAGACTCGGGTACGGGTACCTGAGGTGGAGTCAGTTGTGCTAATGGATGAACCCTAAAGTACAAGATGAATTCAGCATGGAAATGTTAGGAAAGGTTTCGGGTTTTTCAAAGAACGACGGGTTGCCTCCCGTTGAGCACTGAGTTTTATGCCATCGGCTGGGTGCAATGAGCTCTGGGAGAATGGAGGATAAAGGATGACTCAGCCAAATCTGTATTGGTCATGTCAATGAACGGTTTGACTCTCTGACCGTTCACGACGAAGGGTTTGGAATCATGGCTGAGTGGACTGATCTCAACGGCTTCATTTCCAAAGATTCGTCGGACTAGGTAGGGTCTAATCCACTTTGATCGTAGCTTTCCAGGGAATAATTTGAGTTGGGCATCAAAGAGTAGAACCTTTTTACCAGGATGAAAGATCTTTCTAGAAATGTGTTTGTTGTGAAAGGCTTTAACCCGCTCTTTGTAAATTCACGAGTTCTCATACGTGTTGTGGAGTAATTCATCGATCTCGCTTATTTGAAGCCTTCTATGGGTTCCAGCCTTAGAAAGATCTAAGTTGCAATTCCGTACTACCCAATAGGCTTTATGCTCCAATTCGACGGGGAGGTGACATGCCTTCTCGTACACCAGTCTGAAGGAGACATCCCTAATTGGGTCTTGTGGGCGATCCTATAAGCCCACAATGCTTCCGGAAGCTGGGATGACCAATCCTTCCTGTTAGGTCGAATAATAACCTGGAGGATTTTTTTGATCTCTGTTTTGATAGCTCAACTAGACCATTGGTTTGGGGGTGGTAAGGAGTAGAGATTCGATGCAACACCCCGTATTTGGTCATCAATGACCTGAACTGAGCGTTTGTGAAATGGGTCCCTCCATCGGAAATTATTGCTTGTGGAATCCCGAACCTTGAGAAGATGTTTTGATGAATGAATCTGATAACAACCTTGTGATCATTACTTCGAGTCGGAATGGCTTAGATCCACTTGGACACGTAGTCAACGGCGAGTAAGATGTACTCGAAGCCATCCGAGATAGGGAAGGGTCCCATAAAATCAATCCTCCAAATGTCAAAAATCTCTCATACCAAGATCGGCTGTAAAGGCATCATGTCTCGATGGCTCATGTTGCCCAAGGTTTGGCAATGGGTACATGCATTACAGTGGTCTTCCCCAAGGTAATACTTGGCATCAGAACACAATTTGTCCTTCTTGGCCTTCGGCCAATCGGATGGGATCTGATGTGATGCCAAGTAGTTCACTATGTCTGCGAACCATGGAAGCCCTATATCGATAATCAGGAGGTGCTCATCAGGAAAGTGTTCTGTGATGGGTCCGGAAGGGTCAATGATCTCAGAAGGAAGGCGAGACAAGTGATCAGCTACCACGTTCTGTTTTTCCGCTTTGTCACGAATCTTGAGGTCAAATTCTTGCAACAGCAAGATCCATCAGATTAATTGAGGCTCCGCGTCCTTCTTTGCAAGGAGATGCCTCACAACCGTGTGATCTGAGTAGATGATAACACAGGAACCCAGTAATATGATGTGATGGTAGTATAGATGATGAAAATGTCATAGTTGTCGTTGTAGTGAATTGTAAGAAATACAAACCATCATTACGACCATTTTTATTTATTTAACCAATTTTTACTGGTTTATTCCAAGTCGTTTACTGGGAGGTAGTTATTGATTTACATCACTCTCTAGGTCCAAAATTATTCTTTAATTCCAAAAATAATCAATTTTATATACAATCACTAATGAATGAATGAATGAATCTATAAAGAATGAATTACAATTTCCATGATGTACCAAAAAGTCAATAAAAGTGCTCGTAAAAATCTACTTACAAACAAGCATCAAATGATACATATGTATGTTCTATGCTATCTATTTATAAGTTATATTACTAATACTTACATAAACATACATTACTAACTCATATTACATATCATACTAACTTAACTTACAATACTGACATATACAGTAACACATATAATAGCTATAGCGACAGATATAAGCGTCGCTGGACCCCGGAAAAACTATATACAAACTAAAAGAGGGAAACCAAGGTCTATAGCAACAGTTATTTCACCTACAGTGACACTTTATTTTGTTAGTAAAGGTATGCAGTTATATATAAATATAAACTACTATACTACGTGTATATATATATTATCGTTATCTTGTACAGCTTTATTTATACAGGTTTCCAATCGGTATATAGTTTATATTTATAAGTATCTCTACTCTCTCTCTCTTCACTTTTACTCTGCCTTTCTTCTTCTTCTTAATTTTATTCATCTTAAGTTCTTAGCGGCACTTAAGCGTTAAATACTTAGGTGATTAGTCAATGTTATTACAGCTCTTAATTAATCAAAAATTTGTTGAATTTGCGGGTACCCTTTTCGAGGGATACACAGCATCCAGAGGGTGGGACCATACCTCTACTAAGCGCGCCCTAATTTCTCATTAGGCTGCTTAGTTACGTGTTTGTGCTCATATCAGTGAGCTTCACAACCCGCACACACCCGGGCCCCCACACATCTCATGCTCAGTATGCTCAAAGGTAAGATAGGCATTCATTTGTTCGGGCGCCCAGCGCTTGTGACGACTGAATGGCCTAACTAACAAATTCCATATAAAGAGCTACGCGCGCTCGCCCATCCACAATGTGGGACTATCTGGGTGCAAGCGCAGCGCTGAAATCTCAGGCAACAGTGCGGCAATTGCGATTTTGGCCCTTGATTCGAGGGCCATAATTTATTAGTTATTAAAAATAAATTATGTGAAAATAAAATATTTATATAGTACTATACGATAATACAATTGCTTTGGAATTTTAATTATATTTACTATATAAATAAATTATCTAAAGTATACAGTTTATACATATTTATTTTTAGGTTTTGTTTCTTAATTACGGATAAATTAGTTATTATGTGGTCTAATTGACCTTATACAGAGTTAGTATACATGTATAAGTATTTTATAAATATTTTTATTATATTTTACATATTTACATTTAAACAGCCAAATTTGGGATTGCTTTATTTGCAAATTAAATTTAAATAGTGTAGGTTAAATTATAAATATACGTAAATTAGGTTAAATTACTTAAAATATCGTAGTATACATATATAGTATAAATTACTTAATTTTAACTTAATTTACTAATTTATTTTAATTTAATCTAATAGCTTAACTATTAACATAATAAATTAATTATTTATTCTATATAGGTGATTAAATTAAAATACCAGGTTTAGTATGTTTATTATATTCGTATAGGTATATGTATATAGTCTTATAACTTAATAAGGTTCTTTATAATACTTATTACCTATACAGCTTTATTATACATATACATTAATTTAGTTAATAATTAGTTGTACACTTAAGATATATATATAGTATAATCTAACTTAAATATCTACTTTACATAATACAATACACACATAAGTTATTTAATTTATAGATCTGTATGCTTTACATTATAAATAATGAAGCTTACTATATAACTTAAATAAATACTTATATACATATTATACAAGGGATTTTTACTATTTTTATAGTTTTTTTTCAGGTTTTCTAGTTTTTATTTATATTATGGAGGTAGGAGATGCGAATGGAAGAAATGGATGAGAAGGAGGACATATTTTTGGTGTTTTGAGAGGTACATTCTTTTATTGAAGCCCATGGTATACAAAACCGTCGACTAGCAAATTATGACAAGTCGGGGGTTAGGCATACCATAAAACTTGGTATGCAGTTAGAAAACTATCTAATCTTCAATCAGATAGTTTTGTTTTAATTTTTTTAGAATTTTCTATGATTTTTATTTAAATCCCAAGTTCACTCATCGTAAGCCTTTAAAGAGGTGTTCTAACATGTCCTAATGGCTTAGGATGAGACCAACTATCTAAAAGGTAGGAAACTGCCTTGAACATGCTCAATGTAAGTTATGAAACATATAAAGGCAATTAAGCATGCAATTCAAGACCAATTTTCAGTAAATTCAGATGGTGGACAGTAAAAATTCTTTGTTTAGTTGACAAAAGATTAAAAAGAGTTAATTACAAGCCTTCAACAGATATTACAAGCCAATTACAGTAAAGGAAAGCTTATATACAATTTATATGATAATTCACAACAGTCAGCTTCTAATATAACTAGATCTAAACTATTGTCCACATGGTAAAAGAAACTTGGGATCCTGCTAGAACAGCAGGAAGAGGCTGGTTACTGTAACAGATCATAAGTCATGGAAGCTGCTAAACAGGACCCGGTCATCCTAACAAATATCTCTTTAGATGTTTCAACTGCTGCTGCAGTTGACTCATCTAAAGAGGAATTTATTTGCAGCAGGATAAAGGGGTTAGTTCCAACATATATTTCCTGATCTAACCCTTAATACCCCAGATCAGATTATAGACAATCTGATGGGGGATCAAAAAGGGTTAATCCAAGGAGTACATGTGGGAACTGAAGAGAGGAATGTAGCTACATTCTGCAGCAGTTATTATAAGTCTGGGATTGAAACACACAAGACATACATCAGGAATTCATTCAACAAAATCTGACAAGGGTCTCAATTTAGAGAAAAACCATTCGGAATTACAAATTAAAACCAAATTCCCTTGTCATTATCTTCTGATCAAACTAAAGTGAAGTGAATAATTGATCTGATTCTTTCTAATGCTATAGACAGCATGTAGGAAGAATCATCTCAGTCCAATGAAAACAAACACTTCAATCCCAGAGTTTTGGAACCTTAAGGAATATGGAAAATTCCTTAGGTTAGGAAAACCGAATTGATCCTTAAATCAACTAAAGGACGCAAGATAGAGTCTCAAATCAATTAAGTGATTTTTCATTTACTCATCCATGCATTCAATACAGTGCAAAACTCATAAAACATTAAGTTCAGCTCATGGCTCTTCTGAGGTGAATTTTGACTTCAAAATCACCTCAGAATCCTTGCCAAACAATGAATCAACATAAAAGACACTCAGTCTGCTAGATCAAACATTAAAAACTCAAGTGATTCAAATTCATTGTAAAATAATTCTCGATATCAATCCAGCAAACCAACTTTCTTTAAAGCTCAGATCAGGGGCTTTTGTGATCAAAATGGAGCAAGTGGGAAGCCCCTAACATGATCTCTGACGCCAATTTTAGATCTGATATCAGAAGATAATCAGATCTAAAATTAGGTCAGATGAATGGGTGAAAAAGTGAGAAATCAATCGAGGAAATCAGAAGTCGAATGGAAACGCGAAGAAGGAGAAAACTTATGAAAAATTGCTATGTGAACCATCCCCTCTGATCTGAAATGATCAAAGGAGGTGAGGGGAGTGAATCTAATCTAATTCTACTGCTACAGTTAAACTAACAGAACAATGAAATTAAACACTACAAATTACTCTAATTCTACTTCTAACCTACTTAACTACGGCTACAACTAAATTGCAGAATATTAAAACTACTCTAACAGGAAAAATGGGACCTGTGGAAATATTAAAACTACTCTAACAGGAAAAATGGGACCTGTGGGTCCTTAGTCGATGGCTAAGGAGGAAGAAAGGAGGGAGATGACTCCAGCGAAAGGAAAAGCCTTCTAGTGAGGCTTCAAAGTCGTCCTCAGGTGCTATGAGGTCCTTAGCGACGAGGTGGTCGAATAGAAGTCAGGGATTTCACAGCAAGAGGCTGTGAAATCAGGGATTTGGTGGGGAGGGCAGTTGGAGTGGACAAATGACCGCTAAGAAATGTCGGAGAGAGTGATCCTCTGCGCGCGCGACCACTGAGGTGCTTAAGTAGCAATCTCAGTGGCTCGGATCACCGTGCGGGTGAAAATAGTCGACGATGCAACCGTCGGCAAGGATGAGAGGAGAGGGGCGCGCAGTTTGCCAACTCAAAAACTGACCGTCGGATGGGATCTGAGGAGAAGGGTGAGCACACGTGTTGCTTCGTGCAAAGCTTCGGTTTAGATCGAGCCACAGATCAAGATCACGAGAGAACGAACAACCAAGATCTGCCATGTTCTTCGCGCGCTACAATGCGTGTGAAGAACATGTAGGTGGCAGCAGTCTGTTGGGAAATTTGCAGGGAGAACCCCTTCACGAAGGGGTAGAAAAATTGTACGTAGGTCCATAAGTGGAGGAAATCGTAACAGGATGGATCCTAAGGGCTTTCAAAGGGGTCCCTGCGGGTTACAAATAAGTCCAAAAGGTTTTCTAAAGAAGAGAATGGGATGCATGAAGGACCTAGGTGTAAACTCTATGTTTCAAGGCCTTAATGATGTCCAAATGCCTTCAAATTTTTATATGTGCTCAATTGAACATTAAGAAATTAATTGTACTTTTGATTTGAACTTTTAAACTTGTTTATGTGTTCAATTAACACTTGGATCACCATTTGACCTTTATCTTAAGAATATCTCATTTTATGACCTAATTATGCAATTTTAACACAGAATCAAGGTTGTAGGCCTTTTCCTTTGATTCCCACATTTAACCCTTTTTATCTGTTTATTTGATATTGTTTAACCCAGTGTCTAGCTTAACTTCAGCTTTTTAGCTATGATGAGAAGCCACTCATCACCCAGGAGATATGATCTAAATCTTTCTAGGGAAAATACTACAGCTAGCAGCTCTTTCTCAATAACCGTGTAGTTACGCTGAGCCTCGTCTAGTGTTTTGCTAGCATAGTAAATGACCATGGGTTTTCCATCAATTTTCTACCCCAAAACCGCTCCTACAGCGAAGTCAGATGCATCGCACATGATCTCAAAGGGTTGAGACCAATCAGGGGACTGTAGGATAACTCGGTCACAAAGGATCTCAAATGCTTGAGTGCATTCCTTAGAGATTTCGAAAGGTACATCCTTGGCGAGAAGAGTAGTCAGGGGGCACGCGATTTTAGAAAAATCAGGGATAAATCGATGGTAAAAATAGACGTGCCCCAGAAAAGATGGGATGTCCTTAATCAAGCTTGGCATAGGGAGTTTGGAAATCAAGTTAACCTTGACTCGATCGACTTGGATGCCTTTCTCCGAAATCAGATGTCCCAAGACGATTCCCTCAGCCACCATGAAATGGCTCTTTTCCCAGGAAAGAACCAAATTCACATCGATGCACCGCCTGAGTATTTGAACCAAGTGCTGGAGGCAATAGTCAAATGATACTCCAAAAACTGAAAAGTCATCCATGAAGACTTCCAGATAATCACCTACCATATCTAATAATATGGCAAGCATGCACAGCTGAAAGGTCACGGGTACATTGCAGAGACCGAATGGGATCCTTCGGAATGCATACGTCGCGAAGGGGCAGGTGAACGTGGTTTTTCTTGGTTTTCTGGATGGATTGCCACTTGGTTATAACTGGAATACCCATCAAGAAAGCAGAACCTACTTCCCGCTAGTTTCTCGAGGATCTGATCAATAAACGGTAGTGGGAAATGGCTCTTCTTTGTGAAGGAATTGAGTCTTCTGTAATCAATGTAGACTCTCCACGAGTTAGCTATTCGAGTCGGTATGACCTCTCCGATTTCAATTGTAATGATGGTGAGTTCGGCCTTTTTAGTCACAACCTAGATTGGACTCACCCAGCGACTATCGGAGATTGGGTAGATGATCCCTGCATCTAACCTCTTGATAATCTCCTTTTTCACGACCTCCTGCAGGTTAGGGTTTAAACGTCTCTGCATCTCTCATGAAGGTCGTGCACCTTCTTCCGTGTAGATTCGACGTGTGCAATACGAGGGGCTTATGCCAGTCAAGTCATCGAGAGTCCATCCAATGGCTCTACGATGTTGCTAGAGAACAGTAATCAAACTAGATTCCTGGTCAGGTGTGAGTCGGGAGTTGATAATCACATAAAATGTCTGATTGGAACCCAAAAAGACGTACTTCAAATGCTCGGGAAGGGCCTTGAGTTCCAGGACGGGATTATCAGCAGCAGCGGGCGGTTCAGGGTCTGTATCAGGGACAAGGGTCGGAGTTATGGGTGTGTCTAGATCAAATTCAGACTCCTCTGTTTGCAGGTTTTGATCTTCTGGTGGTTGATCAGGGATGATCAGGTCGTCCTCAACATGCGATTCATCAACCACGGCTTTCATATCATATATTTGCTCTATAACCCCGCAATTAATCCCTTTTTGGGCCTTAAAGATGTCAATCTTCAGAGTTTGATTCCCAAATTTTAATTCTATTTTGCCCTCCTCACAGTTTATGTTGGCCCTAGCAATGGCCAAAAACAGTCTCCCTAATAAAATCGGTGTATCCCTTAGGTTCTCAAGTACATCCATATCCAAAACTATGAAATCCACCGGGAAGTAGAAATCCTGCACCCTAACAATGACATCCTCGAGTATTCCTTTAGGTGACTTGATGGATCAATCAGCTAACTGCAATGTCACCTCAGTTGGTTTAAGTTCGGACTCTTCAAGGTGGTCAAGGAGGGATGTAGGTATTAGGTTTATGGAGGCACCTAGGTCTAGCAAGGCTCTATCAAATTTGGTTTCACCAATTTTACATGCAATCAGGGGAGTTCCTGGGTCTTTAGCCTTAGGTGGGAGTTTACACAAGATTACAGAGCTGGCTTGCTCTGACAGTACGATCGGATTCCCAGTTTTGGTTCGTGGCTTACGCTTGGGTGTACATACGTCTTTCAGGAATCGTGCATAAGCTGGTACGTGGCAGATTGCATCCATCAAGGGGATGTTTATCTGGACCTGTTCAAAGAGCTTGACCAGATCCTCCTCAGGAGCCACGGGTTTGGTTATCCTTTTTCCCTTAGTCAAGGCCTCGGGAAATGGAACCCTAGTCGGTTCCTCTAGAATAGGTCCAGGTTCTTGATCTGGGGTAGGGGTATCCTGGATAACTATCCTAGGGCTTGGGCTACTACTAGGCTTAGAGTGGTTTGGATAATGTGGGTCTTGGGTTGCTTTACCACTACGAGTCGTTACGGAGTTCAATCCTGCATGGTTTTGGTTTGGGTTTGGTAGAATGGGTGGCTGCAGCTGAAATCCCGCATAAGATGTCGAAGCTTCCGTGCTGTCTGGTGATGGAATAGAAGGGGCTTGATAAATCATATGTGAGTGGCCTGGATTTGGGTTCATAACGCGCCTCTGGGTCGGCACGTTATTTGGGTTTGGCAGAGGTTGCGAAGGGAGGGTGCCAGGTTGGCGGGAATTTGCCATCTGGGCTAATTGATTGCGAACCTCTGTGATCTCATCCTTATGCTATTTTTGCATTGCCGCATTCATCTTCTGAATGTCAGCCAGTGCTTAAAGGATAAGAGTCATTTGATCCTAGTTTGGCCCAGATTGATAGGTGGATTTAGCCGAGGCTGAGGCGGCTGATATGGATGAGGAGCTTGTGGACGGGGTTGATATGGTGGTCTTTGAGTCTGAGAATTTTCCGTCCATTGGAAGTTGGGATGATTTCGCCATCCAGGGTTGTAGGTATTGAAGAATGGGTCATTCTGGATGGCATTGAGGTCCTCGCAGGTCTGAGGAGCCTCAGGAAAGTCAGAATACGAGGGTTTAGAGTTCCCCCAACTAGAATAGAGTGGATCAGAGGTCCCTCCGGTTCGAGAGTCAGATAGGGGTGGATACGGGTCCATCCCCTGAGAAGGTTAGTGATAGATGTTCTGCATAGTTTCCCTTGCAAGAGGTGGCCGTGCAAAAGAGTTCTGCGCAGAGGTGGCTCGCTGCAGATGCCAAGTCAGCTCGTCCACCTTCTTCTCAATGATAGAGACCTTGTCCAACCGACTGGCCATCAGTTCCAAGTCGACGGATGTGGACAAGTCCTACGTCTCATGTGCTTCCCTAAGATTCGTCGATACGCAGGCATTCGTTCGGTCGAATAAGCCCATGGAGTCATTATTGATGGAGTTCTCGTACATATTTTTGAGAATCTCCCACACCGTGTCCTCATGTTGACCCATGATGTTTCCTCCGCAGGTTGCATAGACGAATAATCGAATGTCTTCACGGAGTCCCTGGTAAAAAGACTGGACTTGTTCCCATTTAGGAACTCCGTGATAGGGGCACTTTCGCATGAGATCTAAGAATCGATCCCATGCATCACGAAGAGGTTCTCCCATTTGTTGGGTGAAATAAGTGATCTGGTGGCGCAAGGCATTTGTCCGACCAACAGGAAAGAACTTCTTCAAAAATTCAGACTGAAGTTCATCCCATGTGTTGATCGGACGAGTCTGAGTTTGATACCAATGAGCAGCCTTGTCCATGAGGGAGAAAGAAAACATCTTCATGAGCAGAATATCCCGATTTTGTGCACCTAACCCGAAGGTCTGGGCCAGATGCTTGAGCTGTTTAATGTGCTGGAATGGATCCTCGGAGTTAAGCCCATGGAATTTTGGTATGGCATGAATCGTATTGGGCTTGAGTTTAGAATCAAGACCTCCAGCTAGGATTCAGACTCGAGACTCGATTGCCACAACAGCGGGATTATAGTGATCTCGCATCATAGGACGCTACGGTGGGTTTACAAAGTTTTGGAAGAGACCATTTAGGCGCTGAAGCTGCTGCTCAAGGTTGCTCTCTTCTTCAATGGGTTGTACCATGATGGAAGTAGAAGGAGAACTTGGTTCTGAATCAGAGGAAAGATTTATGTGGTGGGGTTGCTGCATAAACAAGGGCGTCAAGGCTTGGCCTCGACGAGAGTGAATTTCTAAAGGAGGTCTTAAGGATGGTCTTAAGAACCTCCTACCAAACATGCACCGAAGGATTTGATGAGATTAGAAGGTGCTGGACCCAATCGAGACACCCAAAAATTGTTGGGTGACTATAGAAGTTCGGGGCGGATGATACCCCTTAGTCAAAAAGGTTGTCCACTTGAGAAGTACCTGGGCAGCCAGAGAGGGAGAGTCCTGCAAAGACCCCTACACGGTAGAGCGTCCCCACAAGTTACAGGGTTTCCCCCACCCAACCTCTCTTATCACTGAGATTCTAGGTAGACCAGAATAGGGACCTTGACCTCTTAAGTCTACCTTTTTTAGTTAAGATCAAGGTGCTTAGGGTTCCACTTGAATTTTAGGTCTCTTGAGTGCAAATAGTGACCTAATTTTAAGGCTAGTTGGCCCAAAGGACCAACTTCACCTCTTTGTTCCTTTGAGAGCTTTTGGGTCTTTGCTTTTAGGGTTTAAATGGATTAAGAGCCTGATTTGCTTAGGGTTTCTCTTGGATAGATCTTTTCAAACAAGGCTTAGGCACACCTCTTTTTGAAATTTTTGCTTCTTTGCTTAAGAGAAGATGTGTCTCTAAAAACCTTAGCTTTGCAATCCTTAGGTTAACTCTAGTTGGTCCAATTTAGTTGCCTCAAAAATTGGTATCTAGGTCTCAATCAAGAAGGTTTTAGCCCTAGTTATCTTAATTGGATGTACAATTCAAAATGTGTTGAAATGAAAATCAGGCAACTTTGGTGAATTTCTAAATATGGAAGCAGGTAGCCCTAGATTAATTTTTCTTTGTTTTTTTTCCTTTTAAGATTTTGAGGGGATTAAGAAAGAGGGTTAATGAAAGTTTATCTGTTCCTTGGTGTGGTTGTTGTGCAGCTGCTTTTCTTTCCTCGACTTTCCCTGAGACAAGCACAACAAAAGAGAGAGATTAAGTCAGTATTGAATCAGAAGTTGTGATCAAAGCTCCTAAAATGCCCGTTGCTCCCCGGCAACGGCGCCAAAATGTTGACGAGGCGAAATCATGGTTTTAAAAGATGTTTGTTGCAGTATAAATGAAATTGCCGCGAAAACAAATAAGAATTTATAACTCGAAAACCAAGGTATCTGAGGTCCAACACAGGGAGCAATTGGGTATTTAAAAACTTAAGGGCACAACTCTCAATTTAATAAAAAGCAATAACCAATCCAATCAAAATTGAGAAACAATGTCAATGTAGAAATAAGCTTAAAAATTGGACGGCTGATGAAAAATTAGACGTCTTAAAAGTTTCTGCTACAGTGCTTGATTTGTCCTTTTCTTTCTAATTTTTGCCTCCTCTTTCTCTCTTCTTTCTCTTTCTCTGCTGCTATGCTTCTTCTGCCTTCAGTCTTCTTTCTTCTTTTCTTCTTTGTCTTTCCTTGTCTTCTTCTTCCTCTTTCTTCTTCCTCTTCTTTCTTCTTCTATGGCTAAGTCCCTCCTTAGCTTTAGCTTCCTTTACTTCTTTCTTCTTTAACCGCACCTCTGCTTTCCTTGGCTTCTGCCTTTCTTCTTCTTCTTTTTCCTTCCTTGCTGCGGCTAAGTCCTTCCTTCTTCAGCCTTTGCCTTCAGTCGCACCTTCTTCTTCCTTTGCAGTCTTCTTCCTTCACTTCTTTGCTGCACCTCTTCCTTCCTTACCCCCTTCTTCTTTCCTGCACAGCACAATGAAGCAAAACCTACCCCTACCCTCCCCTACGTCTCTCTCTCTCTATTTCTCTCTTAGGAACGCTCTCCCAGAGCTAGGTAATTGGGTCGAGTTTCGCGCGCCCGGGTCCAGGCGCACCGGCGTGGTGTAGTGCGCGAGGAGTGCTAGGTCTAGGTAATCGGGTCAAGTGCCAGGTCCATGGGAGCAGGGGTCGCGGACGAGGCGTGAGCGAGTGAGGGCGAGGGACCTCACCCCGTGTTACTTGAGGCAACCAACCGAAAGCACAAAATCAATATAAGTCACGCCGCTTACCCCTGAGTTTACGAGGTGGGACTAAATGTCCCACCTGCTTCTGTTGGCACTCGCAGGAGGGAACTTCACTCAATTGGAGCAACTGGGAGTCTCACGAAGTCTGCCCTTAGGCTGGATATGCTCGCACACTCAACGCGCGTCGCTTGGAGCCCTTATGCCTGGAGTATGCGGCCTGGAGCTCTTAGCAAGCAAGCTTGCTTTAGCGTTAATGGCGAATAGGGAGCTCAGACCTGCATGACACAAAGATGGCCTTGCGGTCCCGTCGAACGACAAGGAAAGCTTTGTCGTGTCACAAAAAAGGTGAGGCGGGGGTCGACATGGTGTGGAACGGCCTAAGTGTGCGTGCCTAGGTCAGACTGTGACTGTGCGTGTGGGTTTGTTCGGTGGAAGTGTGGGGCGTGTGTGGCGGTCAGTGGATGGGTGGAAAGTGATCAGTGGTTGATGGCAGAGGTGATGATGTTGGTGGCGAGGCGTGTGTAGGTGAGGAGTGGTGGATGCGTCTCGCCGGAGGTCAGCCGAAGATGGAGGTGGACAGTGGCAGTTGAGGGGCGGTTTATGAAATTAAATGAGGGAAAATGAAGAGTGGGAGGAGAGAAACTTATCTGCGGGTATTGGGACGAAGGGGAGGTAGAGGAGAAGAGAGGCGTGTATGTGCCGTCGTCGGGGAAGAAGGCCCTGAGGTGAGGATGACGACGACGAGGAGGAGGTCGGAGAGGCGTGCGCTGGTGCGGCGCAACGCGGAGGAACGAGACGAAGCTAACTCTGCCACTAGTATGGTGGAAGAGCGACGAGAGGAGGGTGGAGAGATTGCTGGAGCCTGCGGGTGTTTGATCGGAGATGAGGAGGGAGGAAATTGAGAGGATATCTACGGCCAAATCAAGCTTGGAAGATGCGTAAAGGGCCGGGGGTCCTTTTATAGCCGCTGACCGAGCCCTTTGTGCTTGGAAGGCAAGCCTTCCAGCACAAAGGCCTCACTGGAGAAGGAAGGTGCGTATGACACCCAAATCTCTCGAGCGTTCGTATAAGAGATTGGGTGTAAATCTGATATGGAGATCTTGTTCAGACGATAGAGAAATCCTCAAAGAATCTCCCTTCCAAATCTGAGAGGAGATCTTTGAGGATTCAAGGAGATATCATCCTCAAATCCTCACCGGAGTGGGATTCCCCCGCTGTAATGGCGGAGGGACCTGAATGTAAGGGTGGAGAGGAAGTTAGGGGGCTCTATATAAGGGTTTTCAAAAGTTAGGGGTTAGAATGTAATTGGGTGGACTATTTTGCAAAGTAGGTCAAGATGACCTTCCCTTAGGCCTAAATTTTGCTACAGACATAATTTGGACCTTAGAAATCCAATGGTGAAGTTGGATTTTAGGTTTGACCACGTTTGACTGGATATTTTGCATAAAAAGCCAAATTAGGTTAAATATTGAGCTAGGACCCCAATCTAAGTCAAAATAGGTTCCAAAGGCCAAATTGAAGGTTCTAAACCCTGGATGATATTTTTCCATGAATTTTAGGAGGTTTAGTTGATTCTTACCCTGACCAAAACTTTGTTGAATTAAGCGGGTCTGTTTTAGGGTTACAGAATGTCATTTAATTCTTGGATTGCACAATAACCCATTTCTGACTGAACCAACCCACTTTTTATCTTATTCAGACCAGTTGACCTATGTTTTGCCTCTGAGAGATCCCATTTATGTACTGTAATGGTAAAATTTCAGTTTTACCCTTTAATTATGGTTCCTTCCCAGAATAGTAATCCCTTGAATTAGGTCTTCCTTTTGGTTATGTAGGAGCTTTTGTTTACTTTCTTAGGTCAAAATGAGCTAGTTAGGGCTCATGATGAGGCTCTCATCATTGAGAATTTTAGCATAAATCCCTAATAGGTATAGGAAATCGAGATAGGTATCGCTAAGCAAAATTGTCTCAACTTCAATCAGATATCAATTTCTTTTTCGTAAATCCGAAAACTTTGCCTTTAAATGACAATTATTAGAAAACTAAGGCATGTGGATCCTAATTCATTTATTTCCTTTTTCTTTTTCCTAAGATTAGGAGATGATTAGTGAAGAAGAAAAATTTTACTTGCCCTTGGAGTGGTTGATTGCGTGGAAGATCTTCTCATGATGTACCTCGCAAAAACATGGCGAAACAAATAGGGCAAGTTAGTAATAAGCTCAATCAAATATGGCTAGTGGTGAATTGCATGTTGCTCTCATGCAATGGCGCCAAAATATTTAAATGGACGAGAAATATCATTTAGAAATATATGTCATGTCGTAGTATAGTCGATGAAAATTGCTTTACAACATTTAAAATTTATATAGTGCTCGAAAATAGAAATTGAGTCCGAGATCGTTCGTAGGGAGAAAATATGAAATTCATGCCATAATCATAAGTAGTAATAATGAACACAATAATAAGATGTTCAATGAATTAAAAAAATGTACTTAGAAATATATTCAATCTACTCAAATATCCAATTGTATCACAAGTTATTGGGATAAAAAGAAATCAGGAATCTAAAAAGAATGAAAATTTAAATCACCACTTAATCCCTCAAATTAAGCACATATCAAAGCTTTCAATATCTCAACAATGGTTTCAAGCACTTCTCAAATAGCTATGTCAGATAAGGCTACAGTACCAAATAATCCCACAGAACCTTCAATTAGACGTTGGACCCTAAGGTTAGACGACTTAACCATTCAAAGTACAACCAAGGCAGAAGGCCTCAGCAACCTCAAGGATTAAGCCTCTCGAAATCTTGATAAGTATTCAACATATATGGGCATGAATTTCAAGGTTACAGTGAAAAACCTACCCCATTTAGAATTTCCTTTCTTTCCTTTTCTCTCAGAACTAGGTACATGGGTGCATAGTAACCAGGTTATTAGGTCTCGAGCATAGGGGACTAGGCTTACCGAGCATGCTGGTAAGCGAGGAGTAAGAGGCATGGGAGTGAGAGGGACCTCACCCCGTGTCTAAGGTGATAAGGCTACAGGACTTGTTCCTTTTTATACGCTGTGCACACTTTGTCCCACACAATATGGGACTAAAGAAACTGCCTTCCTTTGCATGCGCTAGTAGATGAAGCTACTTCGAATTGCTGCTAGAGGTGGTTGCGTTCACTCAATTGTCGCTGCAGTTGGCTACATGGTATGAGTCCGCACTCTAGGAAGCGATAGTATATCCTGAGGTGACCGGAAGCAGGTAGACATGATTGGAGAAGACGGTGGCGGGATGGGTGGCCGGCGAAGACCTGAAATCAAGAATACTGCCTTTTGACCCTATCAAACAAGTTCAAAAGCTTCGTTTGAGTGTGGCGAGTGTTGTGGTGGTCCTGGTGTGGTGCGAGGAGGCGTGTGGTGGTTGTGCGAAGTCGAGGAAGGTGTTCGGAGGATGGGTTGTTTGTTGGGAAATTTTGGGGGATGGAAGAGAAAATAAGGAGAGGGCTTTTGATTAGGGTGATGCGGTGAAGGTTTTGGTGGCAGTGTTGTGGCATTTGGTAGCGTGATGTGGCCAGGCGAGCTCACTGGAGCCTCGCCGGCCATGGAGATGATGAAGGAGGAGAAGGTGTTATGTCGGTTGAATTAAGGTTGGAAGGGGTTGGATCTAACCTACAAAAGAAGAGGGAGGAGAGTGACTACCTAATAGTGAAGAAAGGGGAGAAGTTGGCATGGGCTGTGATTGACCGGCGTCAGAGGAGACGAGGGCTCTAGTGGAAGAGATGGCGAGGAGGAAGGGGTCAGAGAGCCTATGTTTCAGAGAAGCGGAAGAGTTGAGGAAGAAGTTCCCTTTACCTATTGTACGTGGCAGAGGGCAACGAAGAAGAATCTGAGGAGCTTGCCAGAGCTTGGTCAGAGCAGGCTGGGGAAGGAGGAGAAGACGAGTTTTTGGCCTAAAACCTTACTAAAGTGGATGGTATGGAGTTGGGGGAGTTCTTATAGAGCTCAAACTGAACTCTAATTGAGGAAAGAAGCTCAATTGGGCTTCAATTTAGAATCAAGAAACCCACGGATTTCATGAGCGTCGCTGGGGCTTTCTACAATAAATCTAGGTCCAAGATGCTGATCAGATGATTCTCTACAATGTGAAACCAATCCCACCAAATTTGGTGGGATTTGGAGTTGATTTGATGAGGTTTTGATCAAGTGAAAGCTCATCTATAGGTTGGTTGACCTAACAATGGCAGCAGGGACTAAACATGAAGAAGATGAGAAATTTAGGGACCTGATCGCAATAAAATCAGAAGTTAGGGGTTTAAGTTAGAGAAATAGAGTTTTAAGGGACTAAATTGCAAACTAAGTCAACATGAACTCTGATTGGACCCAAATTGTGGCCTTAGCCTTATTTGGACCCAAGGAATCTGATGGTAAACTTGGATTTGAGTTTTTACCACGTTTGACTGGGTAATTTGCACAAAAGCCCAAATTAAGGTAAAATCCCATCCAAGACTCTTTCAGGTCAAAATAGGTTCAGATGGTCAAACCAAAGGTACCAAACCTCTTCGAATATTTTTATATGAATTTTAGGAGGTTTAGATAAATTTAATCCTGACCAGAAGCTCTTCAATTTAGGTGGGTCTAAAATTAGGATTTTGTGCTCTGATTTGGTTCTCGAAACGTATGAAACCCTATTTCTATCTGTGTTGACCCACTTTTTTGGATTTTAATGCTCATTTGACCTTCAATTAACCCCTGGGTGACCCCATAGTTACTCTGCATTCATGATATGATGTTAAAACTGTAGAATTAACCTTGTTTTAATGTTTTCTTCTTAGAATAGATTTGAGTGGAAGTATTGTCCTCAGGTGATTATTCAGGAGCATTTGCCTCTTGATTTCAACCTGGACATTGAGGTCCAGAATTGTATTCCCAATCAAAGTTATCTCGACTAGTGGATGGGTAGTCATAAGTTGGGTCGGAATAATAATCATCTTAGGGGTAAGTGGTGGTAGGATGGTAGGATTGGAAATGTGTATACGATGTGGAAGGATACATAGCAAAATAGGAGGGAAAAGAGAAAGAAAAGGAGCCATACCATACAAAAAATCAAACATGTCCTTAGGTGGGTTAGCCTAAAGATTTACAGACTCTCATAACCCATCTTAAGATTATAAATGATTTAATCTACTTTCATTCGCTCAATCCAACTAATTAGAGGGAGGGATTGGGGAGAAGGTACTTCCCTTAGCTTTCATCTCAAGTTTCTTTGGTAACCCCCAACTATGGTCGTTTGACACTACTCCCTTAGCTAAAAATCAGATGGACCGGTATAAGCAGATTAATTGAAAACAATCTCAATCTGGGCCCCGAAGAGTGAATCAATCCTTAAGGCCAACGGTTACTCAGTTTTAATTAGGCTTGGGATGATTGCATTCTAGGAATGTGATGGGCCATTTAGATGGGTTGCGCCTTTAAAGATCAGTTAATGTGTGTGCATGCATAACCAAGGTTTTCAAGCAAGATTATTAAAGATGAGGTTGATTTTAAAGTTCAAATCTTGCTTAGTAGCTTTTAGGATTTAATCCTTAGGTATATTCAATCAAGGTTTAGTGGGACACTCCTAGTTTTGCAAGCACCGGTAATGGTATATTCCTTTAAATTTAAAAATAATGTAGAGTGCATGGTTTAGCCCTAAAAATTGACCCTAGAGAGCAAGCTACTAAATGAATCAATTTTTTATCTTAAGTAGTGCGACCCAAACAAATCAATCAATTGGCCTATTGTACCACTTAGTACCACTTAATTAAGGCACACAAAAATGTTTAACCTATTCAGATATCTAATCACTTATCTGTGTGTTAACTTTGAGTGTACTGGGTCCACAGGTTAGAACCCCGGTTAAGTGATTAAATCAGAAAAGGTGCACCGTAAGTCTAGAAATTATGGGTGTTAAGTGTGTCACTTTTAATCCGGTCCCCACAAAAAGAGAAGAGTATTTTTTTTATTTTTTATTTTTTATTAGCAAGGCTGAGGTGTCATGAAGTGGCAATCAAGCAATCAGATCTATCCTAGGATTTATAAAAGCACCTAGGTTGATTTGAGTTTGAGTTATCAAGTGATGGAATGAAATCTATGGGGTGGGTGGTGGGGGAATTACTTACAAAATCCTCATTAGCACTTTTCTCCAGTCTAACCACTCTGGCCTGCCTTGGAAGAGTAGCTGCAATCACAGCAAGATCAGAGAAAAACTGAGGTAAAAGTTACGTAAGGCGAAAAATGCAGGAAAAATCAAAGAGCGTTGCCTCCCCGGCAACGATGCCAAAATGATGAACATAGGAAGTGGTGAAGAAGAATGGGAGGGCTGGTGATCCTTTCATAGTGGAGGAGAAGAGGCTAAAATGGGTAAAGGGCCGACAGCGACATTAAAATCGTCTCTAAAGCCTTGCTGCAATCGTTGCTGAAGCTAGCCCATGCGCCTACTAGCTCTCTGCATGCATTTGTTGGCGCTGAGGTTGGAGGAGTCACGACCGTTCGATGCCTAATGAAGGACCTTGATCGCGTGGCTGAAGATGTCACATCACATTTATTGGCGGAAGAAGACGTCAGCCATTCAATTCCCATTTCATGGCTGAGGCATGACAATCTAATCGCACCTCAACAATTCAAATCGCACGGTTCGCGCACTTACTGGCATGGGCGACTTCGCAGCCGTTACATTGCGGATTGAGTGCCTAGATTAGATCTTCTACAAGCCTCATCAAGGCTGCACGATCAAGATCGTGCGATCTCGATTCAAATTGGATGTGCAGCTCTGAAATAAGGGGGCATGTGGGGACTCGAACGCTGGTCGCTTGGTTGCACTCCAAGTTTGCAACCAATGAGCTACGAGGGCCTTTATGTCTAAAACTTGGAATTTCTCTCCCAGGCATGGAGCACGCCTATGGTCGTTGGATCAAGATCCAACAACCCAGATCTAATGACCAGCTGGAGAAGGAGAGTAGCGGTGATCCTTGGGTGGCTTTGGGCAGTCCAGATGATGCCATGTGGCATTATCTGAGCTGTCCATCTTCTATACTTTGTATATGATGCCACAGATGTCGGATTGGATTGATGTTCATATCATTGGGTTGCGATCGTCAATCCGGATCTATCTGTGCAGCTAGATTTGTCGTTTGAGGCTTCGATATATGTCACCTTGCCCCTAGCCATTAAAATAAGAGAATTAATATACAATTCACAGAATATAGTCTAAATGTGATATGATGTATGTTATGCAATGTTTATAATATGGAATGTATTTATAAGCTCAGATGCATGCATAAATAGGCATTTTATCTTAAATAAATATGTATTTATTTGCGGCAGCATCACGAAGTGTCAATTGCCAGGGTACTTGGGGTTGCCATGGGTGATGCTATCCTGAAGTATGGTATGCCAAGGACCCTTCAAGGATCGATGATGGGAACAACAAATCTGACATAGACTATGTTGAGAGCCAATTTGAGGTTAGATTTAGAGGATTCACAAAAAAATATATAAAAAGAGAAAAATATCAAAATTTTCTCCTTCATCTTTATTATGAAAAAAGGCGCTGACAAGCTGAATTTGGACCACATGCACCACTGCACGGGTGCTTTAATCTCTGAGGTCAACAAACCCTTGGGCAGGTGATTGCGCAACAATCATGGGTCTTAATTGACCAAAATTAAGCTAGGACTTAGCATAAGTTAAGGAAGTTCACGCATGCATAAGCATTATTTGCATCCTTACTGCTTTCTTTTAGCTATGCATAAAATAATGCTGTAATGAATTGATTAGGTGCATTATGTCAATTGCAGATAATAAGCTGATCATAAGCTAGATCTAAAGCTGGATCTAAAGAATAAAGAATAACTGATGTTGCAGCAGAGCTAGAGCGAAAGACCTAAATTAGATGTAATAGATAATAATGTAAGGGAGTTAAGGTATGCGACTTTATTAAGTAGGAATAAAGTAATAAATTGTGAAGAACTTAGGTCCATCCTAGCCCTAGGATAGCCTAGAAGCCTCTCCAAGCCTTAGCAACCCTTAGATTAGGTCATCGCACCCTAAGAAACCCTAAAACCCTAATTCTAGCCTCTATCTGGACGTCCAGATGAGTTAAAGGATGTCCAGAACCCTTAGCCAACTCCCGCACACCTTAAACCCACTTCTGCAGCGTTATTGGATATCCAGACACTTGGTCAGACGTCCAATTTCTGCAGAATACCCAAGATAGAACCTAGAAACCCTCTTGACTCCGATTGGACGTCCGAACAGCAAGTCTGGACTTCTGATTTTTCACCATAAGACGTCTGACACTTTTATTGGATGTCTGGAACTGCTCTCTAGTTCCTGTTTTGAGATTCAAGTCTTGATCTTGGATCTCTAGGTCCCTAAATCCAATTCCAACCCCATAGGAACCTAAATCAAGGTGCTCTAACCGTAGTACATCACCTATAAACCTCCCTAAGGACCTAATTAGGTCCTCACTAAACCTAATTGACTTGGATCTTAGTCAATTCCATCAACCTATTTAATTGGACTCATTGAGTCCAATTGAGCCCTAATCTCAGCACACACTATCCAATTAGACCCAGTGAGAGTCCAATTTACCTATACCTGACTTAATTGAGTTATTTTACTCTCAATTAAGTTTTCACACACCCAATTAAACTTGTATTAAGTTTAATTGCACTTTACCTTAGTGAATTAGGGTTTACAACCCTAATTTGAGACCTACCTTGACCTAAACCCACTAGAACCTAACGTAATCAACCTAGACACCTAAGTTTCGACCCACACACACCATCCACACGAAAATGCCTAGCCTAGAGTTCTCTAGAACTCTCTACCATGTGTTGTTGCCTTGGTTGCTAAAATTAGCAACCAAGAGCCATTCAATTTTTAGATCCACATTTGGTGGATCTAAAAACCATCATCCATCCTCTCTCTCTCACTCTCCCACGAGCTCCCACCATAGGCCTCTCTAGAGAATTCCATAATTCTCTAGAGAGCTTCCCTTAGGTCTATAAAAAGACCTAAGGGGTGGCCATTTGCACTCATCCATCTCTTGGCTTAATTCACTTCCATTTCGCTTAGCTACATTCCACCTCCACTCCACCTCCACGAGCTGTTCACCATGTCCACCACCATCTCCACGCCAGGATGCTGGATCACCTCTCCAACCTCTCTCCAAGGGCTGGCCTAAGCACCATTGGCTACCCCTCCTCTCAACCATTAAAAGGCCATCGGAGCCTACCTCCGAATGCCCTTATTTCTGCCAGATTAGCTTAGTTTTTCATATTTACATGCTTTTATTACTGCTTAGCAGTGTAGCTCTTTATTCTCCCCCAATGATGCATGCAAAATCCCCCCATAAATTCATGTATACGATCATTTTCTGTTAGTTAGATTTATGTTTTTAAGCTTTCCTCTATAAGCTTTCCTCTAGTTCCATGTTGCAAACACCCTTCTGAATGAATGAAAGAAATTTTTCTATATATATATATATATATATATATGTATTGAGAATCACCATGAGCTTATTGCAATATATTTTGTGCGATTAAAGTTACCTGCTTTTAATTTCTGATATTCTGGCAACTAAACATGTCGTGCATAAATACGTAATAACCATAAACCGGCATGTGATTTTTAAGCAAGTAGAGCAAAAAAGATAGATTTCAAATTTGCATAACCGCCTCCCAGAGACGAACAACTGGGACTAAAGTCACATTATCTTTACAAAATCATTTTTTTTTTACGAACGTTTTAGCGCAACTATACTACAATTTCCGACGATTTTAAAACACGCAAAAATGCCTTTCGTCAAATGGTGCCATTACAGGGGAGGCAACGTCATTTTTTTTTATTTTTATCTCTTGAATTATTACTGATAAATCTTCCTCTACTTGTCTTCTGATGTGTAGGAAAAATAGGAAAAAAACGGGATCTGCGCATACAACGAACGTGGAAAAAAAATTCCAGGTGCACACATACCTTCCTTAGTCTAGGTTTTTTAGAACCCTAGGTTAGATTTCCTTATAGCAAATTCATTAGAAAAAAGAAAAAAAGGCCTATTTATTTCGTAAAAAAAATAAAAAAATCAAACAAAAAAAATCTACGTAGTTAGATTAGGTTTCTTTTTGAATCTTAGTTTAGTTTTGAAAAAGCAAAAAAAAAAAGAAAATTCTTTGAAAAAAAATCCTTTTTGAAAAAAAAAATTGGTGGAAAGTTTGAATTTTAAACTCAAATACCTTTTATAAGCTTTTCCATCATTATCTGATTTTCAGCCAGATTTCAAAGTTTGTTTTAAAAATTCAATTTTTAAAAAATTATTGAGCGAAAAATTCTGAAATTCGGGTTAGACCTTCATTTTCAAATGGCACCATTCATTTAAAATAATTCCAAGTACAAAATTTTTAAAAATTCGTGAAGTGCAAGGGAGTCAGACTAACCCAGATTTGAGATTTTTCCAAATTGCAAAAGCAATTTCGAGCAATCCGCGAATCTGTTTTGACTAAAAATGGTGGGGTTTGAAATTTGATCTTATTGGCTTTAATTTCCAGATTTTTCCTGAATTTTTGAAAATCATTTGAGACTGTTTCAATTTGAAAAACTGACCAGGGGTCAAAATTTCAAATCTGACCCCTTGACATTTAAAAATCCCTACAAATTCGGTTAAACAGTAAAAATTACAAAAAAATATTCTTTCAAAGGATAATTGAAAAATGAATCTACTTGCCAAATTTCAATTTATCTAGATTCCATTTTTGTTCACAAAACTATTTTTATTCTTATGGTTTGCTGAAGAACAAAGCAAAAGAACAAAAAAGCCCTAGACTTGCATGAACCCTAGGTTACAACTTTAGGGTTACAATCTAGAAACCACATTTGGGCTAACCTAAACTTAATAAAGTCTAGTGTTTAGCCAGTGAGCTTGGTCATCTTGTGAGCCACTCACCACAAACCCCAACCGAAGAAAAATGGGCTAAAATCAATTTTAAAACACGTAAATAAACCCGAATTCATTGTCGTACTACTGGGTGGCTTCAACCTCTATTGCCGAACCTGGTGACTAAGTCTGTGGGGCAGTGTCAATCGACCGTGGCTAAGGGGTAACGGAACCGGAGGCGTAAGCCAAAGGAAGAACCTTCCCCTTAGTCCCCTCGTAACTAGATTGGCTGGGTTAGCTTGAGAGGCAGAAATCACTTTCAGTCGGTTGAACGACGAATTTTTTCTTCAAGAATTCGAACTTCTAACGAAAAATCTGGTCATCTAATTCATAAGGACCATCTGATTGACAGGGCCTTAGCCTTGTCTGGCTGGCTGCACCAACCCAAGGGTTAGGTGGTGCATGCGAGGAAGGAGGTCACTCAGACCTCGACTGGTTGGACCTTGGGAGCTGCTCCTAAGGAGGTGAGTCACCTTGCCTGGACTATCTTCTCCCCCACCTTTTTCTTCCACTCGCTTAGCCGCAATGGCTAACCCTGGATTTGGACCTAATCAGGATCCAGAAGAGCTGGACCCACGAGCTTATCTGAGAGCCCGGGTCATTGAATCAGCTCAACCTTGGGATCAGAACCCAAGGTGGCGAAGATGACTTTTCACTTCTTCTCCTCGCCTTACCGAAATGGTTAACCTATATCCTAACCCTGGATATTATGACCCATACCAGTCGATCCCTTAAAGGACCGCATCTTATAACTTAGGATATGGATTTCATACTCCTGCTTCTCACCCATGGAATATGGGTAGACCTGATTCACCCCCTGGAACCCCTGAAGAACTATCGGTGCATATGCGACCGCATTATAGAATACAGAGAACTATAGCTAGCACTAAGGAGAAGGTCGCATTCTACCTACACTAAATCCAAGCTATCACTGAGCCGAACCAAAGACAAAGCTGTATTCCGTATCAACAAGCTGTGATGGAGCTCCTTCAAGGAACAACAGGGATAACAAGGCTAATTGGACAAAATCGGGAAACTCAAGAACTATTTCTTTTGAGATATCAAGTGGAAAATAGCCTTGAAGACCTCGAAGAATCTGAAACGACTACGCCGGAAGGACACACAAAAGATTCTCGGGAGCAGATGCTGGAAGATCATTCAGGGGAAGAAGATTCTAGCTTGGATATGAGATAGGAGCAGGAGGTATGCCGAATGGGTTCGTCTGAGAACTCCATTCAGGAAATTGAGGAGGAAAGGACTGATATCTCCAGGACTAAGCCACAATCAGATTATCCTGAATCCTGGGAGATGCCTCTTGGGTTAGATAACCCAACCATAATAAGGGAAGTAGATCCATTTGAGGATATGGATCTTGAGGCAAACATTACATGCAACACTACTGATCAATCTAGGCCACTTCCCATTGTAGGTGAACCTATGCTAGAGCCAACATCTTCTGATCTGCACTCTTCTTCTTTCACCGACATCCCTAATTCGGATGTTAGAGATTTTGAGATGACTCTATCCTTGATCCTGGCATCCGAAGACCAGAAGTAGCTATGGATGATTTAACCGAAGAAATAAATATGCTACCTGAGGCAGGAATTACTGAGGAACCCAATGCATATGAGGGTGAAGCTTTGAGCAGAATGAGCTGGGGACGCACCTATCATCCTAGTTAGTCTAATGGATGGCTCGACTCAGAGCCTGAAGAGTTAGCTTCTGATGAATCAAATATGAGTACGGACGAGGACGAAGTAATTTCTGACGAGGATTTTAGTGACCTCCCCACAGATCTTCTACTTTCACGGATACCCCCATATGATCCAAAGCTTGGAGAGGGCATGATCTTTGATGTCAATTATTGTTATGAGGATCCCTACGACTCAGATTCTGGTTCTGAGATACATTTTGATCTACTCCCTCAACAACTTCCTGCTGAATTGTGGGACATGATAAATTAGCTGAATCAGCATCATGATCCCCCCTATGATTATCCTCTATTTTCCACCACTACTCCACACCTTCTTATAGCTAGAATTTTTGGAGTAGGGGTGCACAATCAGTTGGTTTGCATCTTCGGACCACTGATTCTAGGAGCATACGAGCATATCTTTCTCTTAATCTTGATCGACTCCTATGCTAGAACTGATACATCTAATTGAGTTTTCGCCCAGCTGGAGGCATTAAACTCAGCATCTACCCCACATTCATCCATCATCTTATACACACTCGCTTTATACATAGCATATTTTTCTTTTAAGCATATTTTCTTTCTGTATATTGCATACTGTCAGGTTGGCCGGTGCTGAATGTATAATTTCAAGAGCAATTACAGGTGATTTCTACCTATTTACACCCTGCTGTATTTATTTTCTTTTATATTCATGCATGAGGACATGCAAGAACTTAGGCATGGGGGGGTAGATATAGTAAAACTAAAAAATTTTTATGCCAACCCTTAGGAAAGCCTCGGAGCTACATGTTACATGTACTTTTGGATCCTAAATAAAAAAACAACCGACTTCACCTCCAATGCTCACATTGGAGTTAGAAATCATCCGCAACAACCATTTCTGACTCACCCGCTCACCCTTCCTGTTTTGAAATTTCGGATCAAGCTAAATGTAACCCGATAAGGGAAATTTTAAAAAGTACAAATTACACGAGGTTACTTGTTTATAGCATATATACATAGTGCATCAATGAATAAGATTATCTTATTAAGAGAATGCATTAGGGATTTTATCCTCTAGTTGATTCTTGTAATCTGAAATCCAGTACAATTTTTCACACACATGTAGAATTTGCAATGGATTCACAGTGAAGGCCGATAAACGTCTTTAGTCTGTCGAGAAGAAGCAGTGCTTCTTTTCCTAAACCCTTGGACAGTGTTTTGGGAGCTAGGCAGATTTTCTTCCAAAAATCCACCAAATAGTGTGAGATGAGAGTAGAGTGTACTAGTGCTCTAAGATTAGTACAAGGAATATGGAATCCTAGATAATTAGGTGATGATACTCAAAGATTAGGCATAGTTTTTGCTCTTCGTTCCTACGTATACATTTTGTGTGAATTTTGAGAGCCACCAAATAAGGCAAATACGCAGAGAGTGAGTTTTCATAAAACTAGGGCTAAGGTGGATGGTTATAACCATTCTTTATGGAATCCTCGGCTGAAGGAGGGTATTGATGTCAAGGTTAGAAATACACCATCCTATCTATCTCTTCCTGTGTTGTGTGTAGGTATTTCCACCAAATAAGCCACCCAATGTATCTCGAGTACCACCAATCCCTAATAATGCCTCCTCAATAAAGTTCATGGTTGTGTGCTAATTGTGTTATGTTGAAAAAAAAAATAAAAAATGTTGAAAAAAAAGAAAGAGAAAAAAAAAGAAAAAAATGAAAAAAATTAGAAAAGGAAGAAAAACCAAAGAAAAAAAGAGTGAATATTTAATATTTATTTCAGTTGCATTGAGGCAATATCACCAAATATGGCCTTAACCCACATTTCTTGTGTTTCTGACCGTCCGAATACTAGCTGAGGAATTTTAACTTAGTGTTAGAGTTATGGGAACTCAATTAAAGTGTTAATGCCAAGTGAGACCACCAAATACAAGTCATATATGTGAATCTGGTGAAATTGTGAGCTCTAAGAAAAGAAAAGAAAAGAAAAGAAAAATAAAGAGAGAGAATGAATATAAAGGAACCAGAAGGGAGCATAATTTTTCTCGTCTTTCTCTGAGTTGAGTTACTTGATAGTCCGGGAATCTAGATTCTGAAATACTAATCTCTATGTAGCACCAAGTGAGAGTGAGCCACCAAATAAACACCCATATCCCTCAGACATCCTCTACCCAAGCTTAAAGCTGGGGTGGAATTCATAGAATATTTTGAATACCCCGAGGAAAGAAAATTGGCCTATCCCGCTAGAATTTTTACTAGGGGTCAAGTATAGGCTTTAGAGGTGAATTAGTTTTTCACTTGAATCCGTTGCAAAAGCTACATAGCTACACTTTCACGATTGTCTGGGTTTCTAGAGCATAGGATGAAAACAAAAAGGAGAAAAATCTCTAGGCATACACTTGATAAATAATCAATCCCTTAGGGACCCTTCTGTGAATAATTTAGTCTCGCATTTGCTAGGGACTAGCAAGATTTAGGTATGGAGGTATGATTGCGCAGCAATCGTGGATCTTAATTGACCAAAATTAGGCTAGGACTTAGTATAAGTTAGGGAAGTTCATGCATGCATAAGCATTATTTGCATCCTTACTGTTTTCTTTTAGCTATACATAAAATAATGCTATAATGTATTGATTAGGTGCATTATGTCAATTGCAAATAATAAGCTGATCATAAGCAAGATCTGAAGCTGGATCTAAAGTTGGATCTAAAGTTGGATCTGAAGAATAAAGAATAACTAGTGTTGCAACAGAGCTAGAGCGAAAGACCTAAATTAAATGTAGTAGATAATAATGTAAGGGAGTTAAGGTACGCTATTCTATTAAGTAGGAATAAATTAATAAATTATGAAGAACTTAGATCCATCCTAGCCCTAGGACAGCCTAGAAGCCTCCCTAAGCCTTAGCCACCCTTAGATTAGGTCACCGCACCCTAGGAAACCCTAAAACCCTAATTCTAGCCTCTATTTGGACGTCCAGATGAGTTATAGGACATCCAGAACCCTTAGCCAACTTCCGCACACCTTAAACCCACTTCTGCAGTGTTATTGGACGTCCAGACACTTGGTCAGACGTCCAATTTCTGCAGAATACCCAAGACAGAACCTAGAAACCCTCCTGACTCTGATTGGACATCCGGACAACAAGTCTGGAATTTTGATTTTTCACTATAAGACGTCTGATACTTTTATTGCACGTTTGGAACTGCTCTCCAGTTCCTGTTTTGATATTTAAGCCTTGATCTTGGATCTCTTGGTCCCTAAACCCAATTCCAACCCAATAGGAACCTAAATCAAGGTACCCTAACCCTAGTACATCACCTCTAAACCTCCCTAAGGACCTAATTAGGTCCTCACTAAACCTAATTGACTTGGATCTTAGTCAATTCCATCAACCTATTCAATTGGACTCATTGAGTCCAATTGAGCTATGTTCTCAGCACACACTATCTAATTGGACTCAGTGAGAGTCCAATTTACCTATACCTGAATTAATTGAGTTATTTTACTCTCAATTAAGTTTTCACACACCCAATTAAACTTGTATTAAGTTTAATTGCACTTTACCTTAGTGAATTAGGGTTTACAACCCTAATTTGAGACCTACCTTGACCTAAACCCACTAAAACCTAACGTAATCAACCTAGCCACCTAAGTTTCGACCCACACACACCCACACACACCATCCACACGAAAATACCTATCCTAGAGTTCTCTAGAACTCTCTACCATGTGTTGTTGCCTTAGTTGCTAAAATTAGCAACCAAGAGCCATTCAATTTTTAGATCCACATTTGGTGGATCTAAAAACCACCATCCATCCTCTCTCTCTCACTCTCCCACGAGCTCCCACCATAGGCCTCTCTAAAGAATTACATAATTCTCTAGAGAGCTTCCCTTAGGTCTATAAAAAGACCTAAGGGGTGGCCATTTGCACCCATCCATCTCTTGGCTTAATTCACTTCCATTTAGCTTAGCTATATTCCACCTCCACTCTACCTCCACGAGTTGCTCACCATGTCCACCACCATCTCCATGCTAGGATGCTGGATCACCTCTCCAACCTCTCTCCAAGGGCCGTCCTAAGTACCATTGGCCGCCTCTCCTTCTCCTCTCAGCCATTCAAAGGCCATCAGAGCCCACCTCTGAATGCCTTTATTTCTGCTAGATTAGCTTAGTTCTTCATATTTACATGCTTTTATTACTGCTTAGTAGTGTAGCTCTTTATTCTCCCCCAGTGATGCATGCAAAATCCCCCCATAGATTCATGTATGCGATCATTTTCTATTAGTTAGATTTATGTTTTTAATCTTTCCTCTAGTTCTATGTTGCAAACACCCTCCTAAAGAAATTTTTTTGTATATATGTGTGTGTGTTGAGATTCACCATGAGCTTATTGCAATATATTTTGTGTGATTAAAGTTACCTGCTTTTAATTTCTAATATTCTGGCAACTAAGCATGTCGTGCATAAATACGTAATAACCATAAACCGACGTGCGATTTTTAAGCAAGTAGAGCGAAAAAGATCGATTTCAAATTTGCATAAACACCTCCCAGAGATAAACGACCGAGACTCAAGTCTCATTATCTTTACAAAATCATTTTTTTTTTACAAATGTTTTAGCACAACTATACTGCGATTTCTGACGACTTTAAAACACGTGAAAATGCCTTCTGGCAGCATGCTGTAGGGCCGAAGAAATCTTTGTCGAAGATCCAAAGCTAAAGTCAATCAAGTCTTTATCTTAATCAGTACTTGAATGCTTTAAGGCCTAGGGATAGTATTTCAAATTAGTCTATAGAGGTGAAGCACGATAAGGCATCCTGATAATAATTTCTAGTCTAGGGATTTGATTTTTTTTCTTTGTATAATTTTACTTGGGACTAGTAAAACTTAGGCATAGGGTCATTTGATAGATCCACTTTAGTGGATACTAATTACACATAAGAACATTCAATTTGGGGATTAAAGTAAATTTAGAACATTGCATTGCATTGCATTGAATGATTAGTTAAACTCGTAAATTATAATTCCTATATATGTCTATGATTAATATACTATATAATTCTTCATTTGATGCACATTTTGTATATTAATTACATGCACATGTCTTGCTGGATTTAATTGAAGGTTAATTATGAAAAAGATAACTTCTAAGATTTCATTCTTTATGTGTGCATGACCTTTGATTGAGAAACAAAAGGAAAAAAAATTATTTTAATATTTTTTGAGAAAAATAAAGATGATAATGGCCCTCATTCTCCTCTCTAATTATTCTCTTAGGCACCGCCACCTTCTTTTAACTCTCCCCTTGGAAAACAACCAAAAAGGCCACCCTGTGATTTTTGTCGTTGATCACGTATGTAACCACCACCATCTCAATTACTCTAATTTCCACCCCTCGATCATCGCGCTCTCCCTCTCCCTCTCCCTCTCCCTCTCCCTCTCTAAAAGAGGATCGAACCCCCTCCTCATATTTCTCCACGCACGCACAGCGCAGGAGAAGCCTTTCGGCCTTCACGCCCACTGCCTGCACGCACAACCACAAGGTCCACCATTCCACCACCCTCTAGATCTCTCCCCTCTCCCCCTTACATTATTCTTCCTTCCCTCTCCCACAGACCACGCACAGGATCCCCCCGTCGGCTTTCTCTCTCTCAACGTCACCCTCTGCTTCAACCGCGAGCCACCACCTTCACAGCACCCTGACAGAATCACCACCGCGAACCACCACGCCACCGCGACCTCCAACCTCACCATCGGCAGAAACAGAGAAGCCTCCCTTGCGACCGACCACATGATCACGGCCGCATTCTCTCTGCCTCACGACCGCGCCCCGTTCCCTCGACCACGACGTCGCCATCCTCCTTCTCGCGAGCACAGGAGCAGGACTTGACCACGACCTCGTCTTGCTCCCTCTTGCCCAAGAAACAGAGGCAACGCTCACCACCCTCCTCGCTTGACCGTGCTGGCTCTCCTCCTCTGATGACGATCACGACCTTAGGGCACCAACGTTCCAGCTGAGCCCTCACGAGTAACAGGGAGGATGCTCGCTGCTCACGCTCCGTGTTCCACCAGCGCCTCCTCCACATCTCATCAAGCTCTGCAGATCGCGCTCTCTCCTTGAGCGCAAAGGACAACACTCTCTCCTTGAGCGCAAAGGACAACACTCTCTCCCTTCCACGAGATCGGGCCACCACCGAGCCACCCTTGCATGACCCCGCTCCCTCTCACAAACCATGCGACCTCCACCACAACCATGCACATCCGCTCTTGCCCGTGCGACGTCGATGCCGTGCGTCGATGATCACTGTAGTCCCTCTTGACGGTGACCATCGCAACCATGTCAACTTCCTAGACGTCTCAACTGCGACCACCGCGACTCTTCCTCTACGTCTTCTCCGACAAGCGTGGAAGGGAGAAAGACCACGCCCGTGGGCTTCCACACGATTTATTTTGTCTGCTTGTAATGTCATATTTTATTTCTACGATTATTTGAATCATTATTGATCATCATCATATTTAAAAAAATCTATGGAGACGATACTTTTTCCGTGTAGTTTATTTAGTTGGGATTATATTTGAGATTGATTACATCTCTTACAGTAGTAGATTTGCTTATTATTTGATTGGAAATTAACCAATGTATGTTAAATCTATATTTATTTTAATTGGGAGTTTTCCACCACAATTGATACTATAATGCTTTATTATCATTATTCTGATTATTATTATCATTATTATCATTACTATTGTTACTATTTGCAAAAGCAAAAACCTTCCCATAACATGGATTGCCTCTCTTACTCCCTTTTCCTCTGCTCTGCCTTGCCGACGGTGGAGGAGCATCACCTACAACTCAACTGCCTTCAATCCCATATCGAAGACTCTTCCTTGAACCCTTTGATTTCGTTCCAACTCTGGTGAAAGATTACCAAAGCTTCTCTACCTCCTTCGTCCAGGTAATGGTAATTATAGCTTAGTCTAGTTCCTTAGTCTAATTTTAGGTAGTTAATTTGTTGGTGCAATTAGTATAAAACTCCTCTGACTCCGGCAAGGCCAATTCGGCCTTGTCTGGATTTCGATTCCTCAAGTCCACCCCTTTTCCACCTTCCTTGACCTTACACAATCCATTTCCACCTTCTCTGATCTCCTATTATCTATACATCACAGCTCGCCTAAATCACTCAACCTCCAGACGCCCACTCTCTAAGGTGGAGGTCAGAGGAGTTCATCTGCCTAATTAGATCATCACACAACCATCGCCACATCTTGTATAATATTTTGCCTCAGGTAATTATGAGCTTTATTATATCTTGAGTTCTGACGAACTCAAGATCTTTTAAAAGTGATTTGAGTTCATAGATCCATATCAAGCCTTCTCTCATCAAATTGATGTGTCCTTGAGGTTACTAAAGACCTCAGGAAACTTTTGAACTAGTTCTGTTGTACGGTGAGAGAAGAGTTTTTGGGACTGGTGGCATGTTGTTTGGTGGCTTATGGAGTTGAAGTGGTCTCGTCGGAGCTTGGCCAGAGCGAAGGAAGAAGGTGGGGCCAAGGGCGGTTTGTCGGTTGAAACAGAGAGATAAATATCTAAGAAAATTGAGGAGAAGAGGAAGATGTTAGACTTAATTAAAGGATGAAGGGGAAGAAGATTTCCACACTGATGTGATGGCCAGACATGGAGAAGATGAATTCTCCGGTGGAAGGGGAGCCGATGACGAGGGAGTCTGGGATGCTCTCGCTGGTATTGCGAGGAGTGGAGGAAGAAGTGGAGGAAGGAGGAGCCTTCAATTTGACTGTTGGAGGCCCTGATGAGAGGGATTGAGGAGGTTGCGGAGTCGGTAGAGCTCGAGGCTGGAGAGAAGGGAAGACGAAGATTTTCGACCTAGAAACGACTAAGGAGAAAGGTTTAAGATTCTCGAGCTTTTATAGAGCTCCTGATCGAGCTCTAGATCAAGAAATAAGCCCTCATTGGCTTGTCTTTGATGTAAGAAACACCAACTAATTTCATGGGCTCACTAGGGCAATCAGACAAGATTTGGAATCCCAAATTACCTTCAGATGATTCCTCGAACACCAATCCCACCAAATTTGCTTGGATTTGGTGTTGATTTGAGTAGGATTAGGAGTAGTCAAAAGATCCTTGGAGGTCGATTGACCTCCAATGGCGGCAGGGGCCATTCTGCAAAGAAGAAGACAACGTTAGGGACTGATATACAAGGATTTTTGAAAGTTAGGGCCTTGGATGTGAAGACCAAAGTTTTAAGAGACTATAATGCAAACTAGGTCAAGATGAACTCTGATTGGGTCCAAATTTTGGTACAAACCTAGTTTGGACAAAACAATTTGATGGTGAAGTTGGATTTAAGTTTTGACCAAGTTTGACAGGGTAATTTATGTAAAAACCCAAATTAGGATAGAATTCTATCTTTGACTTTGTTTAAGATCAAAATAGGTCCCAAAGGTCAAACCAAGGTTACCAAACCTCAAGGAATATTTTTATATGAATCTTAGGAGATTTATATGAATTTTATATTGACCAGAACCTCAGTAATTTAAGCATGTCTGAAATTAGGATTTTAGGTGCTGATTTAGTCCTCGAAACACGTGAAAACTCGTTTCTGTTTGTGTGGACCCACTTATTAGAGTTTAATGCTCATTAGACCTTAGATTAACCCTTGGAAAACCTCGTGATTACTTTGCATTCATAATATGCTGTTAAAACTACAGAATTAACCCTGATTTAATGTTCTTCTCTCAGAATGGATCTGAATGGAATTATGACTCTCAAGCGATTATGTAGGAGCATTTGTCACTTAATTCTGATTAATTAAAGCTAGTTATGGCTCATGATGATGTTATCATCAGGTTCCTATGTTGTTTCACTGAGGATTGCACCCTATCAATCAATGTCATCGGTCACCAGAGCTCCAACAACTCTAATCTTGAGCAAAAGTGTTTCAATCAACTTTCAGTGATCTTGAAGTGCCGAAGCAGATTCTTGTGATCATTTTCCAAGCATTTAACTATAGTTTTATTGCTTGAACAACCCTAAGAGACATCATCTTCCCAAACTCCAGCAGAGCTATGTACATCAACTCTCTTACTTTTTGAGCTTAACAATAGGTCTTGAGCTTCAGTAGTTCATCCTGAGTCTAGATCTACCTTAAATTAGGCTATTAGGTGTCTAATTTGTTCTAATGAAAAACCTCATTTTTTATTTTAAATGATAGATATGAGAAACACGTTAGACTTATCTATCTATTTGATGAGTCCATTGAGTTCCTTAAGTCATTCAGAGTTGATCAGGGCTCTTAGTTTGATCTAAATTATATATATGAAGAAAGTCAACCTTTGGTTTGAGTTTTGTCAAACTTGTGCCACCATGGAGCTCAGAGGCTCTTGAGTTTAATTCTAAGCTCTTGAGTTTAATTCTAAGGACTTAATGTGTTCTTTAGGTTGTCACAAAATTGTCAGAGTCAATTTTCGATAGTGTTGAGGTCAAGTCAAGTTTATTGTACTCTTTTGTACTAATGGGTTTTAATGTTCTACAGATGAGCTCCTTTGAGTTCTGGGTGCAATTCCAAGGAATCCTATAGTTGAATGATTGTGTTTTAACCTTCTAGAAGTGTTAGGAATAAGTTTTGTGGTTTAGAATTAGAATTTGATGTGATTTGAACTTGTGACTATTTCCTCTACTGGAAATAAATTTTCTAAGCATTCCTCCAGGTAGTTCTTAAGCTTTGAAGCATTCCTCTATGCTTCTAGGTCTTTGAAATGCTATTAGGCACTGAGTGATTTCAATAGGAACAAGAGAGAGAGAGAGATTAGACTTAGAGAATAGGGCATGAAGGTGCTTTGAAGTGTCTGCAACTATTGAGCACAACCATGTCCACTAACCAATTTCAAGAAGAATCATGGCATCTAATCAATCAATTGAAAGATTTAATCGAAGATTTGGATCATGTTTGTGCTGTTGAAGAGGATTGGAAGATCAATTACTAAAGATTGCAGTCAAATTGGGGAAGATTTGCGGGAAGAAATGGTTGTGGAGAAGAAGAGCTAGAGGTCTGCACACCTGTAGCCCTCCAGTGGGCCTTCAGGCTAACGGAGGCGTGCGCACCTAATGAACCTAATATGACCATTGACCATGATGTGATACTGTGGCCCATGTGGGGCGGCCTGTAGGCGTGATGTGTTGTGGGCTTGACATGTGGTGCTGATGCAACTATCGATTCAACTCCTCTGAGCTGTAGATTTAGTTCGAAGCTGCCCAAATTTTTAGAGTAAAAAGTAAAAAAAAAACATGTTGTGTGTGTATTTGCCTTTGTGCTGTAAAGAGCCTAATTGTTCTCTTAACACTTAGCATAAAATAAAGGCATGTGTGTTGAGATAAGCTTGTGCATAAATGAAAATAAAGAGCTCATATAATCGTTTCAAAATAACATTTTTTTATGCAATAAAGTTCAAGATTTTAATGTTCAATTATTGTGTGTGTTTTATTCATTTGGAATTAATTGCTGTGCTCATTGTTTATTTCTTGCAATAATTGATGTACTTAAAATATGCTAATTAAGTAATTAACCTAATTATATAACTTAGTATTCTAATTAAGCTAAGTATTTATATAATGTAATAAGTTAACTAAGTAAGTTAATCAAGTTAACTAATTACAACTTAGTTATTAGAGAATAAGTTTAGCAACTTAAATGTTTATACTTAATTAAGTTAAGTAGTACTTTATAAGTTAATTAAGTATCAGTTTAATTAATAATTTAAGTAGTTAATTTGTAGTAGTATTAACTAACTTATTAATAGGTAGTAGTAAGTATATATATATAGGTAGTAACTTAATTAAGTAGTTAAACTTAAGTTATGTATGCATTGTAAAGTATAACCTAAGTATATTAAGTATAAGATATTAATTAACAGATCTTATAGTATTAACTTAACTAAGAAGAATAAGTAATAATTAAAGAATAATTGGTGAAATTAATTTATAACAAGCCTTCCAGCGAACGACCTGGACTCAATCCAAATATAAATTTTTAAAATTTGTTACTTATACTACTCTCTATACTATGACACAAAATGACAATTCTTATAAATGAGAGGTAGCTTAACATCATCGGTTCTTGTCTCAACTCAACTCTTTCTCTTTCAGCTCTGGTGAGTGATCGTCAGAGCCATTCTCACCATTTCATCTAGGTAAGTAGCTTTTAAGCTTCGTTTAGTTTTTTAGATAAAAGTTATGTAGCTAATTGGTAGGATTAGGTTTAGAATAGCTCCAAGCCTATCATCCCTTTATTTAGTTTCATGGATCAATCTTAGGTAGTTAACTGGTAGGATTAGTCTTAGAATAGCTTCAAGCCTCTCACCCCTTTCTTCGAGACTAGTAACGCAATTTCGACGCTGTCCGACGATCTATCATCTAATTGACCACCCATTCACCCTTTCTACTCTTCCACAACCATGATCCACGTCTTCTCCTTCGTTATTAATTATTAACCATAAAATGCCCAATTTTTCACCTTCACCAGACTCTGTTGTCTGTGGCAAAGCTCCGTCGAGCTTCCCACAACCTACAAGCCCTCCACTCACCATCGCCTCGACTCAAGGGCCATTTTGCCTCAAGTAATTGAACCAAACCTTTCTTCTTCTGATCTATTGAGCTCCAGTTGCTTCTCATATTAAATCAAGTTCATCGGGCCCTCTCAAGCATTCATTAAGTAAATTGAGAAGTTCTTGAGCTTCTTGATGATCTCAAAAATCTTTTGAGCTTAGTTTCGTGTTGATTTATTGAGTTTGGTATTCTAATGACCAACACCTAAGAGCTACCCAAGCTCTGCCATCTCTGGTGACTTTGATCCAGAGTTTATCTGATTAACTCAACTCTTAATAACTCTGCATTAACTAAGTATTGTACAGGGAATAATTCCCAACTCTTACATTCAATTTTAATTGTGTATACCTCTTTGATCATCTCTATCTTCTCTAGCTCTGGCGGAGTTGCATAGGATCGTTCTTTTACCTTTAACCTTTGTAAATATGTTGATTAGCATCAATGGATCATATTGAGTCTATAACAACATTTAGTTAGGTTGTTAGCCTTCTAGTTAGCTTTGCCAACCAACTCCCATTTGGAACTCAGGCGATGATCTCTTAGACTCTATCACGGTAATGGATTTTGTTAGATTTTAGTCTCAATAGATTCCATAGATCATGGCGAGAATGTTAGTATATATTATTTGATTTGGAATTTGTGTGTGTTCAAAGTCAACTTTTTGCCTTAGTTGGTCAACCCCAGCCTGCCATTGGAGTTAAGAACTTCTGAACTCAATTCCAAGGGTTGTAGCATGTCCTTAAGGTTGTTAGGAATTCATTGGATCCATTTTTAGTTTGATTCTGAGCTATTTTAATTTGTTATTCTCATCTATGTTTGTTGGGTTTAGTCAAACTACAAAGGATCCTTCAGAGATTACTAATGTGTTTTTCAAGCTCTATGTAGTCTTAAGAGTGCACTTAAACCTTCTACGAGTACTAGAGTTAAGTTAGAAGCTTAAGATCGAGGTTCATTCTCAATTGAAGAGTCCTTGCCTTCCTCTATTTCTATGAGCCTATTGAGTTGTCCCTTAGGTCAATCTTTAAGCTTAGAATTTACTCTTTAGGTCTACAAGTGTTTTAAGGTCTTAAGGAGGCATTGTGAGAGTTCTTTAGGTTGCGAGAAAGAGAGTCTCTAGTCAATAGCATAGTTTGCAAGTCTCCTTGTTAAGTTGCTGCATAGGTGAAGATTGGAGACGAGCAGCTGAAGCTTTCAGCTAATCCAAGATGTTGAATCGAGTTGTTGATGGTTCCTGATGAAGAATTGAGATCTTAGTTAGTTGTTGAGGAGATGAATTGAAGATCAATTGATGAAGTTTATGTTTGTTGTGAAGAGGAATTGAAGAGCTGAGTGGCTGCTATATAGATTTGTTGTGTGTTGAAGAGAGGAGGACTTGATAGTCCCACCTCGGTAGTGAGAGAATTCTCAATTGCGGATATAAAGAAATGCACCCAGGGGCTTATCGCCTGATCGGGAGTGGGCTCCCTAATAGCATGCATAAATCCTTCTGAACATACCTATGACTAATCTAATCTTGGCTTAGAGAGAGGCTCCCTGTGGGCATGTAACTTATTGCTGTCATGTGACACTATCCTGGCTGTAGAGACATATTTTTTTGGGGTGAAAGGCATTTGAGGCTTAGCTATGGATTGAGCTTAATTGAGAGTAAATGATTGCTCAATTTGTAAAGAACAAACCTTTTAAGCATTCTTTCTTCATTTTTTTACGCAATAAAGTTCATAGTTTCAATGCTCATATCTTGTATGTTTAGTATTCAATTGAAGAATTGATTAACATGTTATATGTTCATTCTTTTGCAATCGATTCCTATGCTTAATATGTGTTAAAGTTATTAACTAACTTATTATGCTAACATAATTAACTTAACCTATTAATGTATTTAACTTATAAGAACATAATTAATCTCCCAGTCTGTTATCGTCATCGATAGCATTGCTCACTTTTTCAAAAAAAAAAAAGAACAGAATTAATCTAAAATAACTTAAGTAGATTAAATTAAGTAGGTAATTAAGTTAACATATTATGTTTATACTTTAAGTTTATCTAAATATGAGTAACGTAAGTGTTGTAATCTAATTAAGTTATATGTTTATAGCTACTTAAGTTAAGTGTAATCCTAAGTATAAGTTAATTAATTGTTATATATAAGTTATTAATTTAGGTAATTAGATTAAAGTTTAGGAGTAATTAAACTATTAAGTAAGTTATTAGTAAAATAAGTAGTTATGTATTAGTATAGTAAGCTATATATGTAGTAGTACTTATATTTCTAATTAAATTTTTAACTTAGGTAATTAAATCTAAGCTAAATTATATTGTCTATAATGTTAAGTAGATTATACTTAATTAAGTAAAGTACTTATAACTTAACTTATATATTTTGTACGTTATATATATTATATAATTTAACCTAAGCTACTTAAGCTAAAAATATAACCTATGTATATCTTATAAACCCTTAAGTTAACTTAGCTTATTTAATATTAAATTCTTAAGTAATATTAGGTGTAATTAACATAATTAATATAATTAAGATAATTAAAAATAATAAATGGTGAATTAAGTTATAATAAGTCTCCCAACGAACGACCTAAACTCATTCAATTTATAAATTTATAAATATGTCAATTATCTTGCATACTATACTCCGACATAATAAACGATAATTACAATGTGAGATTACTAGAACATTATTTTTTGGTGCCATTGCCGAGAAGTCAACTCCCATATTCACCATTATCATTTCTAATTAATTTTAGTATTTCTTGCATTATTTTTGTATTCTTATTACCAATTTTGAAACTTTTTTTCGATCGGGAGATTTGTTTGAGAGTCTCCTAGTTGGGAGAATATTCTAACTAATTTCCCACTTTCTTTTGCATTTGCCTTTTACTAGACTCTTTGTATTAGGTATCTGTGAGAGAGAGAGACTCTGTTTTGTAATAATTATAGTTATAATTCTCGCTTTGATTTTTTTGCATTTTGCTAGATAAAAAAATACCAAAAATACATCCTACTTGTCTAGCAATAGCATGCATTATTGGGCATCCATTTTAGGTTGCACTTATTTCCTACTAGATTTCTTTTCCTATTTTTGCATCTAGTAGATTATTGGAGGCTGGTATGCTTTTACTACTTTACTTCCTGTCATCCTTTGCATATATATGCATAAGCAAGACCAGCATTTGATTTTAGAAAAATTAAAAAGTGAGAACTCTTATTCTTTCTTTTCCTTAGAAGACATTTATAAGGAGGAAACACTTAAAAACTCGTGACTTAATTCCTATTTGCGAACTTGTGTGTGGTTTCTTTCATCACATTCTATTGCATTCTTATTGTATACACAACGCAATCACAAAGGATACACGAGTCTATTTTTCTATCTCTCCTCTTTACACTTCTTAGGGCCTTAGTTGAAGATCAACTAGTTCGTCTCACAACCTGAGCCCAAGGGAGCTAATAGCGAGCGTTCTCGATCATAAACTTTGGACCTTTGAGCATTTAGGGTCAAGCACTCCATAGTTTTCACTTAGGACATGCATTTTGTACTGATACAGTATCTGTTTGCATCTCTATGTTGTGCATACCCTTATACCTTCTTTTCATTAGAAAAGAAGAATCTACATATTTTTTCATTGTTTTCGGGTTTTGCTTGTTGCAATTTTCCATTGTGGTGTGAGTGTGCCTTTCCACATTTCTTCTATTTATGTATAGGAGACGATCTCAAAGATCGTCTCTTGTCCCTCCGTTGACAAGTAATCCTAAACTTGCTGCCTCCATTAATTCCTTACTCTGTTTCTACTCCTTTTGCGACTAATCCGATGGGAGATCACTTACCGCACAACCCTCCAGATCCTCCTTTGGGTTAGGAAGAGATGCATCATCTTGACATACATCAGGCTCTTCCGCCCCAGAATCTCTAGATGCTCAAGTAGAACTGTTAAATCAATCTGCGAATGGCTGCTCTCCAGAATCTGCAGGCTTGCCAACCTGAGGCAGGACATGTTCGACCACCACTTAGGCCACCACATACAAACTACTACAATTCAACTAACGGACAAGTGAATCCTAATGTTAGGATTTCCGTTGGGGAAAATGATTCTAAATTAAAATCGAATATCATTAGTTTGATTCTCCATTATCACGAAAATAGTTGAGGACCCATTTCAGCACATCGTGGATCTCAAGAATCTAAGCCAAACCCTAGGTCCTAGAAACCAAAATCAGGAAATCTTACTCATGAAGATGTTCTCCTTTAGCTTTAAGGACAAAGCTACTTACTGGCTTCGCATTATCGCATGACCTATCACTACTTGGATTGAACTTGATACTGCATTCCTGAGGAAATTCTTTCCTATGGGTCGCACCAATGCCCTTAGCCGAGCCATCAAGACTTTTACTCAAAATCAAGGAGAGTCAATTCATGAAGAGTGGGGGACACTTTCATGAATTACAACAAAAATGCCCACATCATGACATCCCTCATTGGCAACTAATGCATATCTTCTACCATGGATTACAAGAGAGCATGCAAAATCTTGTTGAGGCTTCTTGTGGAGGCAACTTTCTGAAAAAGGATGAAGAACCCTCCCTCGAACTGTTCCGGAAAACTTGATCAACAATGCCTTCATGTCTCAATTCAATCGAGGGAGTACAAACATGCATACGCATTCAAAGGGCATTCATGAAGTATAGGGACAATCCAGTTCACAAGATCTTGAGGTCATTGCTAAGAAACTGGACAAGCTCGACATCATAGCCAAGCATCTTGATGAGATCTGCAACACTCTTAAGAATCTTATGCTTCTCTTAGTTACGAATTCTACGTCGAGACTTATTTCGTAAATTCCTGCAGGGAGGAAATTTTTGAATAATCTGTATATTAAGATCCTTCTGCCTTAGGTTTTTACCAAACTCTCACTCATACCCATGGAGGGATCATTTTCCTATCTTTTCCTACTATTACCCCACCTCCTTTTTCGTCTCTTGTGGAAAACACATCGAATCTTACCAATTTGTATGCCATCTAGGAATACGATGTAAGATCAAACCCATATTCTAACACCTAATAAACAAATCACCCAAATTTCTCTTGGTCTAATTAGAGTCAAAAGCCACCCACCTATCAAAATCAGACCCATCCAACCAAGAACCCGTCGATTTTGCCTTTTTAGCAACCACATGAGAGAACCACCCAACTGAATACGCAGAATTATTTGGGTCCATCTAGAGATCCACAGCTAGACCATATTTTGAGAGCTGTGAATGAGAGCCAACGAAAAAATGCTGAGGATCTCGCTGAAATTCAAAGGCATTGCTCAACTAGGTTGGTTGAACATAAGGGCCAAATCACGCAGTTGGCTGAAGCTTGCTAGCAAGGGGCCCTACCATTGTAGCTAGCCCCAATCCCTAGTAACATCGAAAACCCTAGGTATATTCCAGTCAATCCAAATATGAATCATGGCCAAGCACATGTTATTAATCAGGCCAATCAAAGCCAAAACCCACCCGAAGCTAAGCTTTCATTTCTAAATCAATAGCCTCTTCTTCATAAAATGAATCAACCTATCTTACCTAACCCATCGATTCTACAAAACCCACAATCTTCTTCGCAGTCGTCGTCGTATATGGGAGTTAATTATGTTACTACCTGCAGAGGGCCTTCTGCTAGAGATCTGATTGATCCGAGACTTCAATCTTCTTCCAGTCTTACTAGTTCTCGAATTGCATCCGTTCCTACACCTCCTACTTCTTCCACACCCTAGCTCGTTAATATTCCCGTTACTCCTTATGGTCAGGGCTAACCTACCGTAGGACAAGATAACCAAGCCCTATTTCCTGAAGCCCTAAATAGGAAATCTAGGAAACAAAAGAAACCTATCACTATTGATGGAGATTGGATCAAGGTATTCGAACATGTTCACATTAATATCCCAGTCCTAGATGCCATTAGATACATCGGGGATTACGCAAAATTTCTAAAAGACTTGTGTACTCCTAAGCATAAGCAGAAGAAAGGAAGCACTGTTATACTATTTGAGCAAGTTAGCTTGATAATCTTGAGTGCTCTTCCTTTAAAGAAGAAAAACCCAGGATCTCGACTGATTTCATGTGTTATTGGGGATCAACTCTTTGATAGAGCCCTCCTAGATTTAGGAGCATCCATTAACCTAATTCCTACTTCCCTAGTTGAGGATTTTGATGTTAACACCTCAGCAAGGACCACCAGTTAGACCCCCCATATAATCCGAATAGGGCGGCCCCTCCCCCGCAAAACCAAATGGACACCCTGATAAAGATGATGGCTGAAATGAACCAGAAACATCAGGAGGAAATGGCCTTAGTAAAGGGATAGTTAAGCCAACTATTGGACTGTAAACAACAAGGATCCCTACCTTCCCAGCCACAACCGAACCTGTGAAACATGATTAACAGAGGCCCCAATTCGCAAGGGTTCCAGGGCAATCCCGGGCAAGCTCACATGGTCCAGCCCGCCCCACAAACACCCCCCGGGTTTGGTGCTTCTTCATCCTCGTCTTCTCAAGGATCAACCCATGGTCCCAATGCCTTTACGAATGCGGTAACCTTGAGAAGCGGCACCAAAACCCAGGATCCCAAATGGCAGACTCGTCCCGAGACTTCACCAGCTGAAACACCCGACTCAGAAGAGGCACTGGAAAAACCCAAGGACCCAAAAATAGATCCTATCCATGTTCAGACACCTTACCCCGAGGCCTTGGAAACAATCAAGAAGAAGAAAAGTGTTGTGGAAACTGAGGAGCTTTTGGAGATCTTTAAGCAGGTTCAGATTAATATTCCACTCCTCGAAGCCGTCAAGCACATCCTGGCTTATGCCAAGTTTTTAAAGGATGCCTGTACATCCAAACGTAAGCCAAGACCTCAAGCACCTAGGAAGGTTGTGCTCTCCGAGCAAGCAAGTTCCATGATATCAAGCAACCTTCCGCTCAAGCGAACTGACCCAGGAGCACCCCTGATATCCTGCAATATTGGGGAAATGACATTTGATAGAGCGCTCCTGGACTTAGGTGCTTCCATCAATCTGATTCCAACAACCCTGTACCACCAATTTGGTTTCGAAGAGCTGACGCCCACACCTGTCACCATTCAGTTGGCTGATCGATCTGTAAAGACCCCGAAGGGGATTATCGAGGACGTGATTGTGTGGGTCAAGGACTTCTATTTTCCGGTCGACTTCTTGGTGCTCGACATGGAAGTCCTTGAAAAACTCCAGAATGCATCCATAATCTTGGGCAGACCTTTCTTAGCTACGGCTAAGCCAAACATCGATTGTGACACGAGATGCATGGAAATCGCCTTCGGAGACAAGAAAATGCAGTTGGATATCTTCCGGGCAACCAAGTCTTTTGATTGCGATTGTGTTGAGGAACATGATCCCGTGGAACCTTTGGTTGAGGAATGCCTCACCCTTAGTTCTGTCTCAGACCACCAATCCTGCAACGACTATTCTGACTCGTCACCATCGCTACCCATGGACCTCTGTAGGGCTGATTACCATCAAACAACACCATTTGAGGAGATTGATGTTGATCAACTCCCACCTTTCCCTTTCCATTCGACTGTTGTCCCCCCCGCACCCGAACTTAAGCCACTACCTAAGAATCTCAAGTATGTCTCCCTGGGACCTGACCAGACCTTCCCTGTGATTATTAACTCTCATCTAACCAAGGATCAGGAACTCAGGTTGATCGCGACCCATTCGAAACATCGGGCCGCCATTGGATGGACCATTTCAGACTTAAGAGGAATTAGCCTCGCCTATTGCACTCATAAGATTTACCTGGAAGACGGGGCACGACCCTCCCGCCAGATGCAGAGATGGTTAAACCCAAATATGCGGGAGGTCGTTAAGAAAGAAATTATCAAGTGGCTTGATGCCGACATCATCTATCCCATCTCTAATAGCCCCTGGGTGGGCCCTACTCAAGTGGTTCCGAAGAAAGCTGGGCTCACTGTTGTTACCAATGAACATGGCGAATCCATCCCCACCCGCACCACCACAGCATGTTGGGTGTGTATTGATTATAGGAAACTCAATGAAGCAACCAATAAAGATAATTTCCCCTTGCCATTCATTAACCAGATCCTTGAAAGATTGGCAGGGCAAAAGTATTTTTGCTTCCTGGATAGATATTCAGGATATAACCAAGTCACAATTGCTCCTAAAGATCAAGAGAAGACCACATTCACTTGCCCGTACGACACGTTTACATTCCGTCGAATGCCGTTCGGGTTATGCAATGCACTTGCTACCTTTCAACGTTGCATGCTAGCCATTTTTTCAGAAATGGTGGGTGAATACCTGGAGGTCTTTATGGATGATTGATCTATATTTGAGAATTCATTCGACCACCGTTTGAGCAACTTGGAGAAAATCCTGAAGCGATGTATCCAAGTTAATTTGGTGTTAAGTCGGGGAAAGAGCCATTTCACGGTTCAAGAAGGAATCGTCCTCGGTCACATCGTATCGCATCGGGGCATTGAGGTGGATCGGGCCAAAGTTGATTTGATTTCCAAACTTCCTTCGCCTAGCTCGGTCTGGCAGATCCGTTCATTCTTGGGACATGTTGGCTTCTACCGAAGGTTCATCAAAGACTTCTCAAAGCTTTCCAAACCCTTAACTGACCTTCTGGCCAATGACACCATATTCCACATGACCTTTGATTGCATCCAGGCTTATCACACCCTCCGAGACTTAGTTTCCAAAGCACCTGTACTTCAACCCCCTGATTGGTCTCAGGACATTGAAATTATGTGTGATGCATTAGATTTTGCCATAGGCACTATCCTGGGACAAAGACAAGATAAGAAACCCGTGGTGATCTACTACGCGAGCAAGTCGTTGGACGAGGCCCAATGAAATTATACGGTCACAGAGAAAGAACTGCTCGCTGTAGTTTTCAAACTTGAGAAGTTTCGACCTTACCTGCTGGGATCCCACGTGACCATCTATACTGACCATTCGGCCATCCAGCACTTGTTGGCTAAAAAGGAAGCGAAGCCCAGGCTCATCAGATGGATTCTGCTCTTGCAGGAATTTGACCTAGAAATCCTCGACAAAGCCGGATTAAAGAATGTGGTGGCTGACCACTTATCCAAACTTCACCCAGACCACATTGGACCCTCCCTGCCCTTATCCGACACCTTCCCTGATGAATACATTTTGGCTATGCAAGACAAGAAACTGCCTTGGTATGCTGACTATGTCAACTACCTGGTTGTAGGACAGACCCCGCACAGCTGGTCTAGACAGCAATGGGACAAGTTCTTGGCTGAGGCCAAGCATTATTTCTGGGATGATCCCATGTTGTTTCGCCTCTGTGCTGACCAAATCATCAGGAGGTGTATCCCTGAGGATGAAGTTCAGAGTGTGCTATCTTTTTGTCAGGACCAAGCTTGTGGTGGCCACTTCTCAGGAAAGAAAACGACCGCGAAGGTTCTGCAGTCCGAATTTTACTGGCCTTCCCTATTTAAGGATCACACAACTTTGCCAAGACTTGCTCGCGTTGCCAAACATTGGGGACCATGACCAGGAAAGATATGATGCCCCTCCAACCCATTTTGATTGTCGAGATCTTCGACATTTGGGGTATTGATTTTATGGGCCCCTTTCCACCATCCAACAACTTTGAGTACATCCTAGTCTCGGTAGACTATGTCTCTAAATGGATTGAAGCTGTCGCCACCCGCCAATGCGATCATAAGACTGTCATGGACTTTGTTAAGCAAAACATCTTTTCTCGATTTGGAATACCAAAGGCCATGATCAGTGATGATGGAAGTCATTTTATTCACTCCCAATTCCGTGTCCTACTTAGAAAATACGGGGTTAACCATCGCATCGCTACCCCGTATCATCTGCAAACAAATGGGCAGACCGAGGTCTCAAATAGACAAATCAAGAACATGCTACAGAAAACTGTGAGACCTGACAGGAAATATTGGTCCACACGACTGGATGATGCCCTGTGGGCATACAGGACCGCTTTCAAGACCCCAATAGGCATGTCGCCTTATCGCCTGGTCTTTGGCAAAGCCTACCACCTTCCTGTTGAATTGGAACACCGGGCTTACTGGGTTGTCAAGCAGTGTAACATGGATTCCCAGTTAGCCGGTGCGTAGAGGACGCTCCAACTCTTTGAGCTCGAAGAAATTTGTCGGGACGCTTTTGAGAACAGTCGACTGTATAAGGAGAAAATGAAAGCCGTTCACGACCGACTCATCCATAGAAAGACCTTTGAGCCTAACCAGTAAATCTGGCTTTTTGATGCCTATTTGAAACTCTTTCCAGAGAAGCTCAGGTCCAAGTGGACAGGACCATTTAGGGTGATTAAGCCCCACTCTAATGGGGCGTTTGAAATCGCTAATCCGAACATTGGGCACACTTTTACAGTCAATGGCCAAAGATTGAAACACTTCCTAGCCCAGGTTCCCCCAAAGGAGAGTGCCACCCTCATTGAGGGATGACACGAAGCACTACCTAGCTGGAGGCGTTAAACTCAACGCTTCCTAGGAGGCAACCCAGAAGATTCAGACTGATCAGGTATTCTACTTCCCTTAGGTAATATCTTTTCGAATGCCTGTTGCATCCATGTATTTGTCAATGAGGATATTGTCCAACTTAAGCATGGGGGGGTGGTAAATTACATGATCCTGAGTTCATTTAATTAGTCTGAATAGAAAAAAAAAAAGAATTTTGGAAGAAAAACTTAGGCATTAGATATTTGTCAATAGTGGGAAATAATACGGAAAGAACTTGAACACTTAGACTTTTTAGGCCTTCAGGCTTAATCAGCCCTGGTGTTCGTTAAAATATGGATTTAGCTTCAAATCCTTGCAACCTTAAGCTACTCTAATCCACTAACTAAATAAGGTGATAAGTATACGACTTACCAACTCACCCTCTAACTCAGAAGGACTTTTAGTCTAAGCATCTGCACAGATTTTTGCACAGACTCACTCCTCGGAGATTCTGACAGAAATTGGGTAGCTAATGAACTCTCTAGGGTGATATGGATGGCAAGTTGTCGTGGGTAATAGCCCATTGGCAGGTTGTCCAGAGGCCAGCCACAGGATCACCTCATCTTTATTGCCTCTGGGTAAATTTGAGATCAGGGAAGCCAACTACCAAATAAAAAAGAAGAAGAAAAAAAGAAAATAAAATAAACCACACTTCACCGCACGAGTATGGCTGGCAAGTGATCATGGGTAATAGCCTATTGGTCGGTTGTCCAGAGCCCAGATCAGTAAATGCACAAAAAGAGCCAAAACACTTAAGGAAAAAGCATGGAAGTAGAGCAACCCGAGGAGATATACACTGGAAAAATCATTGTGTTGACCCCAAGTAAAACAAACGTAGGGAGACAGCTATCGATCGAACAAATACACCTTCAGGCAACACACTTCCTCTTCCGGTCACCTAGGAGCATAGAAACCCGAAGTCTGTCTAAATTACCGTTGAGTGAGTCTATCACAATCTCCATACCAAGATGCTTAGCACTTAGAGTTTTGTCCGAGTTTTGGGTAGGTTGGGTAGCCGTAAAAGGTTACCAACACACTCCTAACTCCAAAAAATCTAAAAATAAGCTATATATATACATACATTAAAGTAAGGATTTAGACGATTCATATTTTGGCAGACACCCGGGCGCTGCTTAGTCTTTGTAGATTAAGATTTTAGTATATTTCCTCCTATTGACAAGTGACGAAGTAGTTACTTCTTAAATTCTGATTGGAAATAAAGGCTAGAATAAACCTTGTTAGGGACTAGCAAAGAGTAAGCATGGGGGTATGATAACACTGCATCTTAGGGTGATAATTCTGTCAATTGCGGTTTATCTTTAGAACAAAATGCACAGATAACACATCATAAATAGGAATGGGAGCATTGCATGCATCACATATTAAGACTGCTTATAGAACAGTATAAATGGCCATTTGTTTGAGTACTTGTCAAAACAGGCCTCAGATGAGCGATCGGACCGCACAGATGGATTCAGAACAACGAACGGAGTCCAACAGACTCGAAATCAGCTAAATTCGACATTCGAAGCTCCCATTATTGGCCCAAGAAGTTCTGATGGGGCCGCCACGTGTCAGCCATGCCGCGCCTGCAATCTCCTTCATCATGCGGCATCATTTTAAGCCGTCTGATCGCACATCGGACGGCTGAGAACCACGCATCCACGCGCCTCTTAGCTGCAGCAGCAGTCGCCCCCGACTGTTGGATCTTCATCCAACGGCCATCCGCGCAGCGACTGTGCCTTGTCTTCACGACAAAGCAGTGGGCGTAGCGCAGTGGTTTGTGCCTCACCCCCGAACAGTGAGCCGCGGGTTCAAGTGCCGACCGCAGCACAAATTCGAGCGAGAACACGTGCTCGTGATTTTAGCCGCTGATGTGTGATCGAACGGTAGGCAGCGAACAACGCGGCGCAATTGCACACATCCATAGCAGACGCCCGCGATGACGCAAGGGCATGGGAGCGATCCAGGCACGCGCCCCACGAGCGACATCAACCATCCGATCCATGATCGGATGGCTCTCATGCCGCGCACACGGATTGAGCGCGGAGAAGAACACGTGCGTGCGAGCGATCGCCGGGCAGGGGGCTTCATCGACGTTTTGGGAAGGGTTTTAACGTTGTCCTGGACGTCTCTAAAACACCTTATTCATTTGGAAAGACCTTCTCCTTATTTAAACCCCTTCCAACCACCCATGAAAGGCATTCATTCCACTTGCAAGTGCTCTACCCCACTCCTAGCTATCATTATCCCTCTTTGTAATCGCCGGAGCCGACGAGCCGCCGATGGAGCCCCTCTCCACCGCCGTGGCTACCTCGCCGTCTTCTCTCTCTCTCTTTCCTTCTTTATCTTAAGCTTTACTTTACTTGTGTTTAAGCATTCAGCTAGTGTTGTAATTATAAACTAAAGTTGCATATCAAATGAAGTTGTTTTCTATCTAGTTACTTGCCCTCTTTTATGTTAAAGTTGCATGTGTGAATAAAGAAATTCTAACCCTACTCTCTCTCTCTCTCACTCGCTTTTCACCCGTGTCTTTTCGCAAGCAAAACCCCGTGATTTTCATGATATTAAGTGACAAGAAAAATAAGATTTTCACGCCTCCCTGAGATTGACACTCGGACTCACATCCGTTTCTTCATTTTAAAACCGACGTTGCGAGCGCAAGCTATAACGACTCTTTTAAACATACATGCCCCACTCCACGTCACAAGGTCACCGGCTTGGGTGGTGACCAAGGAGTGAGTAGGTCGAGTAAGTGAGTGAGTGGTTAGTGAAGGACCCATTCCCTCGTGTTACAGAGCAGGAAGCTAACTTCACAAAATGAATATATCTGTGTGCGGGCGTCTTTCACTCCACGTGGTAGGACTATCTTGGTCCCCCTCCTTTGCACAGCAACAGTAGGGAGAAGCTTCTCTAATTGCGAGTGAAGTTGAAGTCGTGGCCTCCAATTGATGGCTTGGAGAGATGCCTGGAGGGTGTCCGTGTGACCTGGAGGTGGAATTGACTTTCATGGTCGAAGCGTGAAGAACAAGGCGGAGATGATGGTGGCGATGGCGGAGCACCGGCGTATACCTGAAATACCAAAGAACGACCTCTTGGCCACGTTAAATCACTTCAAGAGCTTCGCCAGATGTTGGTGAATGTGATGGCGGTGCTTATGTGGACTTTGGCGGCATGTGGAGGGCGGACGTTGACGGAGATGAAAACGAGAAGGTGGGTTGTTCGGTGGCGGTCGTGAGAGGATGAAATGGAGAATAAGGAGAGGGGTTTGGTTTCAGTGAATGAGGCAAAGGTTATGGAGGTGTTGGAGAGGCATTTGGTGCGGTGGAGGTCAGGGAGACCTTGCCGGAGGGCGGCTGGAGATGGAGAAGATGACGGGTGAATGGCGGCGTCGGGAGTTGAATTGAATGATAAAGGAGAGGGAAAAGAATTGAAGGGAGGAAGGAACCTAACTAACCTAAACTAATGGTTGAAAATGGTAGAATGGTGCCGGTTATGGCATTGCCAGTGCTGGAGAAGAGAATACCTCCAATGGGAGAGAACAACGAGAATGAAGGTGGAAGTGATGCCTGCTGGTATTGCGAGATGCAAAGGAGCTTGAGGAAGAGGAATAGGTCGACTATAGTCTGTGGCGGGTGACGAAGAAGGTGGACGGAGAAGCTTGCCGGAGTTTGCGGAGGATTTAGTTGGAGAGAGGGGAAGAAGGAGAGAAACCGGCCAAAAACAAGCTAAGGAGCGAGGGAAGTTGGTCAGGGTCCTTTTATAGGGCTAGAATCGAGCTTCCAAGCTTGGAAACAAGCTTGAAAGCTCAAAAATTAGGGAGGAGGACTTGGAGATTTCCAAGAGTTCTCATGAACTCTAGGGCAAGATTCGAACGTCAAGATTTAGTTCAGATTGAAGGAAATATCTCTTTAGGAGTCTCCCTTCCAATTTTAGAGGGTTTAGGCATGAAATCAGGGAGAAATCCCAGATAAAAGGTCGATGCTTGATGGGTTCACACATAAATTGTGGAAGGGGCCTCTTGGTGAAGGTGATGACAAAGTTAGGGGGTCTTTGTAATTATTTCAAAATTTGAGGGGCTAATTGAAAGAGAAAGAGTCAGATTGGACTAAAATGCAAACTAGGTCAAGATGATCTTTGATTGGGCACAAATTTTGGTATAAACCTAATTTGGGCCCAAGGAATCTGATGGTGATGTCAGATTTTTATTCTGACCATGTTTTCCTTGGTAATTTATGCAAAAACCTAAATTAGGGCAACTTTCTGTCTAAGACTCTGTTTTAGGTCAAAATAGGTTCAGATGGTCAAATCAAGGATACCAACCCTTATAGAATATTTTTATATGATTTTTAAAAGATTTAGATAAATTTTATCTTGACTAGAACCTCTGTTATTCAAGTGAGTCTGAGGTTAGGGTTTTAGGTGCTGCTTTGACTCTTGAAATGCATGAAAACCCATTTCTGTCTACACGAACCCTCTTATTAGTCATTAATAAACATATGACGTTTAATTAACCCTTGGAAAATCCCATGATTATTTTGCACTTATGATCTTATGTTAAAACTGTAGATTTAACCGTATTTTAATGTACTCTTCTTATAATGGATGTTCAATGAATTATGACTCTCTAGTAGTTATGTAGGAGTAATTGTCAATTGATTCTAACTAATTAAAGCTAGTTATGATTGATGATAACATTATCATCATACCCACCATGCCAAACTTTTGCTAGTCCCTTAGCAAAATTGTATGAAAAGAACTAGAGTTCTAAACCGTGCATTGAAGCTTAGATTACTAATTCTTGTTATTTTTTAAGAAATTAGGTTAGAATGCTAATAGTATGCCTAGGGGTACTCAAGTATCAATTAAGATCCATACCTAACCAGCTTCAGCCTGAGTCTGCTGTGAAGGTTTCTAAAGTCCGCAAAAACTACCCAAAGGTTTGTTGAACCTATCGATTAAAGCACCCGTGCGTAGAATGTAGCATGTCTAGGTTCAATTTGTTATTGCATTTTTTGTAAGAAAGAGATATAAGGATTTTCATTTGTAGATTTTGCTCGTTTTTCTTTTTTACTTTTCCCTAGATTCAGCCTCGAATTAGCCCTAAACACGATCTGTATCGGATTCCTTGTCCCTACCATCAATCCTCGATGGGTCCCTAGCAATCAATGCTTTGGGATAGCATCGCCCATGGCAACCCCAGAACCCTGGCTTTCGACACTTCGGGATAGTGCCGCCCATGACATTCTGTAGCTTAATTCAGGCCCTGCCAATCAACATTTTGGGATAATCCTGCCCATAGCACCTGAACCAGTATAAGGTGTTTACGTGCCCCCGATAGGATATTTAGATATCCTAGGAGACAAGCGCCGAGGATACAATATGTTATTACGCATCTTCGAGGGGAATTTTCCACCTCTTCACGTTGGGAACTCATCCAATCAACTTGTGTTGTCAAGCCACTCTTAAGCTTAGATCTTCAAGATGACTTTTTAGAACAGAACACTTTTAGCATATTTTTCTTTGTTAAGTGCACTGAACCAAACTAAGTGTGTGATTTTGGGTGCTCAGGTTACCAAGTCTCGCAAACCAAAGGGCAGGCAATGGGGTCGAATAATCCTTAAACCTTAGACCTAATACATCAGCCTCACACTTTCCTCAACCTCCTGACGACTAATCTGAATCTTAATGGATACATGAATGTTTAAGGCCTAAGACAAGCCCAAGAGGCCTAAGATTAGCACTCATACTAATCTCTTTGTCTCTCTATTTTTCCAAGACTTAATTTTTTTCTTTTCTTTTTGATTAATTATAGAACTTAAGTAATTTCCATAATCAAGTGCTAATGAATATTAATTTTTGTTTTTAAATGTTGTTCCTTTTTGACATTTGAATTTTCCTCTCTTTCTACTCATCAATGATATGTAATCAATTCTCAAAATTTTCCTCCCCTTTCTCCATTTTTCTGTTCTTTTTCAATTTTTTATTTTTTATCAATTTCTTTTTTTTGAATATGTATTTTTTTGTGAGAACCCTTCAAAGAATTGAATTTCCATATGTCTGCACTTTAACACCCCCCCATGCTTAAGTTTTGAAATATTCTCATTTTAAACTGGAGGGTATGAAATCAGCTTGGTTCAAGGATTAGAACAGGGTCAAGGGTAGGTAAATGGGTTTAGATGACTGTTGTGGACGATTTCAAGCTTTGATACAAGTACCAAAGATTGAGTCGGCTGTTCTAAAGTTGAACTCAAAAGTGCAATAGGAGTGTAGCTCAAGAGATGATTAGAAGGGTCTTGGGTTTTTGGAATGACATGTTGCCCCCCGTTAAGTGCTAAATTCAATGACTTCAGCCAAGTAGAAGATGATCAAGGAATAGGGGTGGTCAAATCAGAGGAGTGTTATAGAATAAGCATCTTGATTAATAGCCTGGTTGGTCCAACCAGGTGCTTGTTCAGATCGACAAGCTGATGATGCAGCCCAAACCCAATCAATCTGGTGGGTTGATAGATGTGAATCAAAAGATGTGGAGCCCACCAGATACTTTGAAGCTCAAACGGATATGGAAGTGAAAATTCAAGGTTTGGCTGAGTCTGTTTAGCTTGGTCAGAGTAGGGATCCTCAAAAGAAAATAGATCTGAAAATGATGTAGGAACCCTAATGATCAGCTCAAAAAAGGAAAGGAAGTGATTATTGATATGATCCATGCCTGAAACCCGATCAAAAGATGGCATAGAATCATATGCAACTAGGTCAGAGAGAGCTGAATCAGAGTAGAAGTTGATTCCAATGGCGGGTCAGGGTTGGGAATAGGTCTTGGAAGGCTCTGTATGTGGATCAGAAAGTGTGGCTTCTTTAAGGTCCAAATCATTGACCTCAGCATCAGAATCAAAGAATGGATCATGGATGTTGAGGTTGTAAATTGGTTCGTAGTCGTCAGGAAACCAAGGTTCTCCAAAATCAGAGTATGATTCGAAATCATCACAGAATTTGTGAAGATTGTGTTCTAAACCTGATTCCAGATCGGGATTTCTGCCATTGAATGAATCAAGATGTGTAGAATCAACAACCTGACTTGGATCTAGCCTAATTTCAATTTCTAAGCTCAAAAAGGTGTCCTTATTAGGCATGAGCTCAGGTGCTTAGTTCTTAAGATAGACCCAATCAAATCCCAGCTCATCCAACCCCTTGGTTTCCATATCATAAATTGGTTTCACTTCTGAGAAATCAATCTGTGTCTCTGAGAAGGTTGGAGAGAGGTAATCATCAAATATAGACCCCCAATCATAATCTTGATTCAAAAGCTGATTCTCATCACATTGGGCCTCATGATTATCCCAAATAGGCTCGAATCCAGATTCTAGGTTAAAGGTGAGGATTGGATCACTAGAATCTAGGCTGAGCTCTATTGGGATGTCAGAGTCACTCTTTAGAGTTACCTTAATAGGATAAGGCTCAGATTTTATACTCTAGAGAGGTTCTATTTTAAGCTCATCATTAGAGGAGTCTGGGAATTCAAGGCTTGGTGAACTAGGTTCATGATTTTCTAGGGCTGGTTTGCAATTGGGAACAGCTGCAATCGGATTCACCTAAACCATTTCAAGATCAGGTGTGTCATTCTATATATAATTTGTGTCTAATTCCATCTTAGTTGGGGGTCCACAACAATTCTGAGTGTTTAACCCAGGCTTTGGAAAAGCTCTAGAATCATTCCAAGATGTCTCATTAATGGCTTGTCGCAATAGATTTAGAATATCTGTACGTAGCTCAAAGATATCTTGGTGTATCTCCCAGAGTGATGGATTTGCAGAGCAATATAAGCCCTCTGTGCTATGCAATTCGCAAACTTCATTGAATTCTGGTATGAGGGTCTCCTGGGTTGAACCATTTGTTAGTTGAGTAAGCAATAGACTATCACGGTTCAAAATGAATTTTGTTGTTTCTGGGACATTAACCTGAATCATGTTGGCTGGATATTCTTCAAAATATTTAAGGGCTGCCTCAATCACTTTGTCTTTTATGATCACTTGGGGTTCAGGTTTCCTAATTGGTCTTCCTAAATTGCCAGGTTGCATTTTCAAATTAGGTGGTGGATCAGGATGTAGAATCAAACTTAGGTTCAGATTGAAGTAATCAAATCATATCAGAAATCCTGGTAGAAGATCTAATGAGGTCTCTTAGGTTAAAAACCTAATGACCTTCTTGTGTATGTGCTTTATAGAAGGGATGAGGGACTGGATGTGAATTGAACCTAATCAAGGTACCCAAAGATTTTTGGATGACTAAGGCTTGTTTCGAGGCGAATGATAACTCTGAATCAAAAATCCGCACACCCAAGAATTACCTGGGCAGCCAGGAAGGGAATCCCCTACACACACGGGTTACAGGGTAGAGCATCCCCACGGGTTACAAGGTTTCCCCCACCCAACCTTCCTTGTCATTGCGGTTCCAAGTAGACTGATATGTGCAAATTGAGATATTAAGTCTACCAATTTTATTTCTAATTTGTGCCTTGAATTTAACTTGATTAGAAATTGATTCAGTTTGTGACCTAATCTAGAGGTTGGTTGGCCTACAAAGTAAGCCAACTTCCCTTGACCTATCTAACAAGATGAAGAATGAGCTCTGGGTCAAGACCCAAAGATCACCCTGAATTGACTCTTAGGTTATTAGGTCCACAATTTTAGGGTTCAAGTGAAATTTATAGCCTGATTTTAGGGTTCTTCTTGATTAGATCTTTTCAATTAAGGGCTTGGGTAGCACACAAATGCAGGAGGGTTAATTTCCTTTAATCCAAGCAAGTGTGAACTAACACTTCAAAATCCTAATGTAGAAACCCTAATTGGCTCTATTTCAAGTCCAATTAAATCTCAAGATGTACACCTTGGATTCAAACAAGAAGTGCGTAGTCCAAGAAGATTAGAAATTAAGCATAATCCTTAGTAAGTACAAGAAATCAGGATGGGGAATATCTAATCAGAATCGTCTCCGGCTTCAATCAAATATTGATTTTGAATTCGCAAATCAAGAAACTTACCTTTTGAATGAAAATTACTATGAAAATAAGGCAGGTGATTCCTAATTGATTTGTTTTCGTTTTTCTCTCTTCCAAAGATTAAGGGAATGATTATGGAAGAAGAGAGATTACCTGCCCTGGGAGTGGCTGATTTGCACGAAAGATCTTCTCGTAATGTACCTCACAAAATCACAAGCAAATCAAATAGGGCAAGTTAGTGCTCAGATAAATAATCAAGAAAGATGAGATCAATGTGTGAATTGCACGTCGCTCCTCGGTAACAGCGCCAAAATGTTTATGTGCTTTTTGTCAAATCTTAAGGAAATGCTTTGTAGTATAGTCGACAAATAGCTCAATCATGAGATAAAATTTATAACTCAGAATCTATAGTAGAGTCTGAAGTCGAACACAGGTAGCAAATGTGGAATTCACAACATTAATCGCATTCAGAATAAGTGAGCACAATTAATTGAGATTCAAATAGATATTCAATGAATAATAACTTGTCACATTAGTTATTCAATGAAATTTAATGTATTTAGAGACAAAAAGAATGGAGAGAATCTAAAAAGTGGTAATTTGAATGATCAATTAAATCCTCTAATTAAGCATGCATCTCATAATCAACTTAACCTTAACCATAGTACTTAAATAATGTAACAGTATCTCAAATAATGCTCAATTAGAGGATAGGTTTATCAATCGGATGACTTAAGTGTGTCATCAATAAGCACAAGCACAAGGCTTTTAAAGCCTTCTTTATTTCTCTCTTCTTCTTCTGCTTTCCTTCTTCTTTTCCTCTCTTCTTCTCTCTTCTCGAGCCTTTTCTTTCTTTTGTAAACCTTCTTTCCTTCTTTTTCTCCTTCATAAGCACAAGGGATCCAAGGCCTCAGCAGCTAAGTGTCAGCACAAAGCATAAGAGAGCAAAACCCTCCCCCGCTCTCTCACAATTTCCTTCTTTTCTCTCAAACCCCAACGTAATCAGATCCATACTTGGGTTATCGGATCACGCACATCGTCCAGGGTCACCGGCGTGGGTGGTGATAGAGGAGTGAGTAGGTCAGGTAAGCAGGTGAGTGGTTAGTAAGGGACCTGACCCGTCGTGTTACTGAGTAAGAAGCTAACTTCACAAAATCAATATATCCATGTACATGCGTCTTTCACTCCATGAGGTGGGACTATCTTAGTCTGCCTCCTTCACATAGCAGTAGCAGGGAGAAACTTCTCTAATTGTGGGTGAAGTCGAAGTCATGGCCTCCAATTGACGGCCTGGAGAGATTACTAGAGGGTGTCCACGTGACCTGGAGGTGGAATCAAGGGCTTTCATGGTCGGAGCGTGAAGAACAAGGCGGAGATGATGGTAGAGATAATGGAGCACCGACGTATACTTAAAATACCAAAGAACAGCCTCTCGGCCACGTTAAGTCACTTTTGGAGCTTCGCCTGGTGTTGGCGAATTTGATGGCGGTGTTTGCGTGGAGTATGGCGGCGTGTGGAGGGTGGATGGTGACAGAGATGAAAGTGAGATGGTGGGTTGTTCGGTGGCGATCGTGAGAGGATGAAGCGGTGAATAAGGAGAAGGGTTTGATTCAGGTGGATTAGGTGAAGGTTATGGAGGTGTTGGCAAGGCGTTTGGTGCCGTGAAGCATGGGGAAACCTCACCAGAGGGCGGCTGGAGATGGAGAAGATGACGGGTGATCGACGACGTCGGTGGTTGAATTGAATGATAAAGGAGAGGGAAAAGAATTAGAGGGAGGAAGGAACCTAACTAACCTAAACTAACGGTGGAAAGGGTTAGGATGGCACCGATTATGGTATGGCTAACGCCGGAGAGGGGAATACCTCCGGTGGGAGAGAACGACGAGGATGAAGGTGGAAGTCACGCCTACTGGTATTGCGAGACACGGAGGAGCTTATGGAAGAGGAATCAACCAACTATAGTCTATGGCGGCCGACGAAGAAGGTGGATGGAGAAGCTCGTGGGAGCTTGTAGAGGATTCGACCGGAGAGAAGGGAAGGAGGGAAACCGGCCAAAAACAATCTAAGGAGTGAGGGAAGTTGGTCAGGGTCCTTTTGTAGGGCTAGAGTCGAGCTTCCAAGCTTGGAAACAAGCTTGAAAGCTCGAAAGTCAAGGAGGAGGACTTGGTGATTTTCAAGAGTTCGCATGAACTCTAGGGCAATATTTGGACGTTAATATTTGGTTCAGATTGAAGGGAATCTCTTCACAAGTCTCCCTTCCAATTTTGGAAGGGTTTGGGTGTGAAATTAGGGAGAAATCCTAGATGGAAGGTCGGTGCTTGGTGGGTTCACATGGAAATGGAGATAGGGGCCTCTTGGTGAAGATGATGACAAAGTTAGAAGGGTCCTTGTAATTATTTCAAAAGTTGAGGGGTTGATTGAAAGAGAAAGAGAATTTAACTGGACTAAAATGCAAACTAGGTCAAGATGATCTCTAATTGTTCCCAAATTTTGGTACAAACCTAATTTGGATCCAATGAATCTGATGGTAAAGTCAGATTTTTGTTTTGGCCAAGTTTGACTAGAAAATTTACGTAAAAACCTAAATTAATGCAACTTTATATCTAAGACTGCTTTAGGTCAAAATAGGTTCAGATTGTCAAATCAAGAATACCACCCTTATAGAATATAATCTATGATTTTTATTAGATTTAGGTGAATTTTATCCTGACCAGAACCTCTGTTATTCAAGCAGGTCTGAAATTAGGGTTTCGGGTGCTACTCACTCTCGAAATGCATGAAAACCCATTTCTGTCTGCACAAACCCTCTTATTAGTCATTAATGAACATATGACCTTTAATTAACCCCTGGAAAATCCCATGATTATTCTGCATTTATGATCTCCTGTTAAAACTGCAAATTTAACCCCGTTTTAGTGTACTCTTCTCAGAATGGATGTTCAATGAATTATGACTCTTCGGCGGTTATCTAGGAGCAGTTGTCAATTGATTCTAGCTAATTAAAGCTAGTTATGGCTGATGATGACATTATCATCAGGCGTGTTTAGGGGGCTTGATGCATGGATACACTCTGTCTACCTAGCATGCGTTGACGCCATCTTATAGTTTGCTGATGACACAGTGTTTTTCATTGAAGGAGGGTACAAAAGGTGGAATGCCTTAAGTACTTGGTGGACATTTTTAGTGAGTTGTCAAGATTACGGATAAATGGTGCTAAATCCTCATTTGTTTTGGGGATGCATGTAGATTGAAGGAGCAGTTTTCCTAGATTTTGCAAACATTGGCTATAAGCCTTCTGATCCGTTATCTTGGCTTACACCTCCAAGCCAAGAAGATGAAGAAAAAAGATTGGTCACAGTTGTTTGAGTGGATCTCCCTAAAGATGGCAGGGTGGTGTGGACATTTTCTGTACAAAGATAGGAGATTGATCCTTTTGAATTTAGTGTTATCTGCTATTCCATTTTTTTCCTCTCTATGTTTAGACTGCCAAGTTCTATTTTGAAGAGAATTGATGTTATAGAAAAGATTCTTTTGGAAGAGGTCATCTCACAGTGGGCATTTCATGCATCCCGTCAAATGGCAAACCATTTGCAATCCAAAGAAGTGGGGTGGCTTGGGAGTTCGATCATTTAGAGAGTTTGGGGATTCACTCTTGCTCAAGTGGGGCGTGGTCATCTTGAGGGATGTTGTTGGACTGTGGCAGATAATGATTAGAGACTCCTATAGTGGCACAATGTTGATGCGCTTCTACTGTGTTTTAGAAAGAGATGTGTCATAGTATAGGGGATAAAAGTGTAACAACACTTAAATTTGTAAAGCTCAAAAAATGTGAGTTCTGAGGTCATTCGCAGGAAGCAAGTTATTGCAATTAAATCACTAATCAAATGATATGAAGATAAGCACAATAATCAATCAAAACTCAACATATATATATTCAAATGATTTGCAATATAAAGAGTTAGTGGACAAAATAATGTAGAGAGAGTGAAAAAAGAATGGTGGTTGAAACCACCAATTAATTACTTTATTCTCAATTCAAGACCAGACTAACTCTCAAATGCCTCAAATACTTCGCCAAATTCTCAACAATTCCTCATATTAGACTCAGCCAAATACTCAACAATTCAGGCATCTCTCAAGGGCTTTAGATGGTTTAACTGTCAGAACTCAATGCCTTCACAAGTTAAGCTAAGCCCAATTCAATTCAGAGAAAGACCCCCTCTTCTCTCATGGCAAACCCTTCTCTTTCTCCTTAATTCCAAACCTGGTCTAGATCAATTCGACTTAGAGCAGATGGATCAGGTGCGTATGGGCATGGGTACAGTGGGACCTGGCCCCGTGTTCGAAGGCAGCAAGGCAATGGGCATAAAACAATAAGTAGTATTTTTTTTTTAAAAGTACCTACGTGGGACTATCTAGTCTCAGTGTCCTCATGCGCTTGCAGCAAATGGAGCTCTTCGCCAATTGCTGTGGGTGATTTGTTCTCTTCAATTGGAGCTGCAGATGTCCTCATGGGTTGAATCTACATCAGCTGGAGGTCGAATTGAGGGCGGGGATGGGCTGATAGCGATGCATGATGATGGAGTGAAGCGAAGAGCTAGTGAGTACCTGTTGATAAGAACATGGGCTAAAAGCCCTAATTAAATGGCTCAGAGGACTCGCCATGAGGCGAGGAAGGTAATTGTGGTGGTGGCAGTGTGTTTTGAGAGGTGAAGGAGGTCGGACGAAGGTGGAGTTCCAGGTGGAGTATGGGTTTGTCTGGGGATGGTTTCAGTGACCAAAACCCCCAATAAACTTGGGGCTTTTGGTCTCTAGGATGTGGTTAATGTGTGGGTGGTGGTGGTGTCGTGTTTGGTGTACTGTGGAGCCGACGCGATCTCGCTAGAGCTCGTGCCAGAGTTGGGGAAGATGGAGACGGATGTGCGTGTATAGTGGATGTAGCTAGGAACTAAGGGCCTAGACGTACTCTAAAGACAAAGGGGAAGAAGAAAGGGAACTAATCGGGGAGAGTGGAGGTTGGGAGCACACCAACTTGGCTTTCCAGAGTTGAAGAAGATGAAGTCCTCAGTGATGGGAAGCGGCGACGACGAAGGAGGAAAGAGCTCCTCCTGTGGCTTGTGAGGAGCGAAAGAAAGAGAGGAAGATGGTGGACTATCTAATGTGGCTGTTGGAAGGCCAGAGAAGGGATGTCGAGTGGAGTCGCCAAAGCCAAGGTTGGAGGTGGCTGGAGAAGGAAGAGAAGGGGTATTTTTGGCCTAAACTTTGCTGGGAGGCACGATGAGTTCCAGGGGAGCTTATATACTGCTCAAATTGGAAGAATTAGCGTGTAGGATTCACAAATTTGGCAAATAGGAATTTGGAAATTTTCAAGCTCGCTAGAGCTCTGTGCAACAAATCAAGAGTCAAGATCATCTTCAAACAATGGGAAATTCTCTTGTGATTTCTCCTTCCAATTTTGGAAGTGTTTGGTTGCAGATTGAGAGAGAAATCTCTGATTGGAGTTCGGTCATGGGTTTGAGATTACTGTTGGGTTGCATTTTGGAAACCCATAGTTAAGACGTGGCGGGGACCTGCCTGTGAAGGAGATGAAAACTTAGGGGCATTTTGGTAAGAAAATCCTCAAAGTTAAGGGTTAAGTTGAAATATACAGAGATCTGGGGACTGAATTGCAAACTAGGTCAAGATAGACTCTACCTGGGCCTAAATTTTGGTGTTAACCCAATTTGAACCCAAGGAATATAATGATGATCTTGGATTTGGGTTTTGATCACATTTGATTGGATACATGTCATAGAAGCCCAAATTAGGGTAAATTCCCGTATGAAACTCTATTTTTTGTCAAAATGGGTTCAGATGTCAAAGTGAAGGTACCAAACCTCTTAGAATATTTTTTAATGAATTTTAAAAGGTTTAGATTGAATTTATCTCTACCAGAACCCTTTCAATTTGAGTATGGCGGAAAATTAGGGTTTTCAATACTATTTTACTCAAAATGCATGAAACACTGATTTAGTTAATATGAGCCCACTACTTAGTCTTTTAGGTTTATTTGACCTTAAATTAACCCCTGATCAACCCCTTAGGCAATATGCATTTGTGATTGAATGTTAAAATAGCAGAATTAACCATGTTTTCTTGTCTTCTCAAATTAATTCAACACGGATTTACGATCCTTAGGCGATCATTTAAGAGCATTTAGCACTTGAATCTAATTAATTTTAGTTAGTTATGACTAATGATGGTGTTACCATCACACGGGTATGGTGAAGGACTTGTTGCAACCAACCTCGGCATCTCCTTTTTAGGATTCTATGTTTAGAACGGTAGTGGATCATCTCCAGCTTTTTTCCCCGGTGCTTGGGAGTGGAGAGCATTTCAAGTTTTGGGAGTATGACTGGTGTGGTTTGAGATAGCTCAGAGATTCCTTTTCACATGTGTATGGGGCGTCTGATATGAAGGGTGCGTCAGTGGTAGATATGTGGTAGCCAGATGTGGAGGCATGGAAGGTCCTCCTGGCTAGTGATATGCATCTCACTAGAATGGGAGAGGAATCAAGTAAACTCATGATGGCTTTGGAGGCGTTCAAGCTAAGAGAAGGGCTGGATAGATTTGAATGGAAGAGAAGGGTGTATGCACCAAGCACGACCTATGAGATCTTATGTGATTGGCAGGGAGTTGATGATGTTCATAGGCGTATATGCTCCTAGGATTGGAAGCTGAAGATTCCTTTGAAAGTGAAGATTTTTCTATGGATAGCCAAGCTAGATGGACTGATTACAAGCGGTTATACGAGAACTCTGGGGGCTATTGTAGTCCAGTGTCCGCTATGTGGTTATGAGAAGGATGACACTCGACACCTATTCAGTGCATGCTTGGTGACCAATGAGGTTTGGAGCAAGTTTTACCACTTTTCTTTACCCACGTGGGAGGTCTTGTGGTCTAGCTTCTTGTCGATTGACAAGCCACATGTGTACTTGGCTGCTGTTCTTTAGGTTGTACAGAAGGCTAGAAATGATGCCATGTTTAATGATGGCAATGTATGGGTAGAGAATATTTGTGATGATGTAGTATCGAGTGCCAAGATGTAGCTAGATACTTTGTAATTATCCATTTATCAAATAAATTTGAACAACTTCTTTGAACGGTAGTGGTCCTTTCTCTTTGTAAAAGAAAAAAGATGCATAGAAGTTAATTTGGTCCTCAGTTGGGAGAACCATTTTCTAGTACCTAAGGTCATCGTACTTAGTCATCTCATTTCTGAGATAGGTATTGTAACAACCCGGTTCCCGAGTCCCTACGAGACACGAGAACCGGACCGACTCGACTAATCCCAAGACCTAGTCGTCCAACGAGGAAGTAACCAAAAGACAGTAAAATAAACCACATTCAGCATGAATATAACTAACAGTAAGAAGTACAGCAGTAAGGAAAGAAACTACTACAGTAGGTACCACCACAACAGTAAAACAGCATTTATCATATAACAAGAACTGCAGGTAAAGAAGGTACAGCGGAAACAAAAACTACTCACTAGAACAGAAACAAAAGGGGCACAAAAAGGCTGTGGTAACTCTACTGGACCCTACTCGGCCCAGCGTCCTCTGCAGCCGCCGACCCTGGCTGCTCAACACCTGGTCCTGAAAAAGGTAACGAGTGTAACACGTCAGCAAAATGCTGAGTAGAGTGGCAAACTAACTAAAGGCAACAGTAGAGTGTACAGTAGCTGTTACGTTCTATTACTTCCTTTATTCACATCTTTCAATTTTTCTCACTATTTCATTTATTTCTCAGATCCTTTACTTGATCTCGAATGTCCTCGTGGGAACGATCTTGATTGCAGTCTTTTCCAAAAGTAGAAGTAGCACGTGGTGCTCTCCTGGCCGGGAGAGTCCCCCGTGGTGATCCTACCCTCAGTCAACCACCCCAAGGTCACTGACAGACGTAACGGTGACTACGGCACGTGCGATAGACGCACAGGTAGCTAGCCCGCACTGGCACGCGGTCAGTCGTTTCCGTTAACGGGTGCGCCCAAAGCACAGCACGGAACCAGGGCAGAGCCCTCTCAGTAACAGGGGTCCAACCCCTCCACAGTAACCAAACCGGGGCCTTGCCCCTCCACAGTCCGCGCACCCTCGCCTGACTACCCTGGTTTGCCCTAATGGGCCTAACAAGTCGGTGAAGGAGGCTAGCAGAACCCCGGGGCCCGTGGGGTAGCTAGTACTCTCCTAACACTAGTAGCTCTCCTCGGTACTACGTACACGAGGGCCAACAAGTCGGTACAGAGCGGCCAATCCTAACCCCGGGTCCCTGGGGCGGCTGGCCCCACTCTGCACTAAACAGGTACAGGTACTTCCCTTGGTACTGCGTACCCAAGAGACAGTACAAACTACATTTCAGTTCCATTCCTTTTGCTTTCCAGGAGTTCCACTCCTAATTCCCCGTAGGGTTCCAGCTCTTTATCTCAGAACATCATATGTTTCACTTTCCAGATTCACGTTCTCAAAATCCATGATCTCAAACATGTTTCTTTATTCATAACAGGCAGCTGTTAATTAAATTTACAAGCAGTTTTGTATATTCCTTTCCATTTTCCCAAGACTGCAGTAATATACATTCCACCAGTTTTTCCACCCTAGGATTCATGCCATATCCTAGGATCTATCATACAATCTAGTTTTCCGGCCCTAGGATTCATGCAACACCTAGGAGCTATCATTCCATATATTTCTCATTCCTAGGATTCATGCAATGCCCTAGGTTCTAGTTATGGTTCCATACTTTAACAGATTTTATTAATACTTAAAGCCACTCTACCAGGTACAACGGGAGTAGTGGGGGCGTGATCGGGAATCCCGCGTGCCTCCGCGACTCTCAAGACTGCAACCGAACGAGGTCCTATCACAAGGATCAAACACAAGGAGTGTCTCAGAACAGTGTATAGCTACTGTAGATGAGTAGAGGAATTAATTCTGAAAAGAACGCAACTCGAATCGCGGAAAACGGAGCCCAAACGGGCCCTAAACGGGTCGAAAAAGACGATACTGTGCAAAATCAGACGTCTGGAACTCCTTCCAGACGTCTTAAACGGTGGATCAGAGAATTACCTGTTCAGCTTGGTTCCCCGGACGTCCAGAAGTCTGCGGGGACGTCTGTCCTATACCCCAGACGTCTGATGGTCCACACGGACGTCTGTAGGTCACTCCCGCCGTCTGGTACAACTTACAGACGTCTGATTCGCAAAGGATGGCGAATCAGCGAACCTGTGCACGGCCAACCCCCCTCCCTCAGTACGGTCAGTCGACAAGAAGGAAGAAGAAAGCGGAAACTCACCTTTCAGACGTCTGTATGATCTTACAGACGTCGACCTTGCCGTCTGGCTATCAACCCAGACGTCTGATTCTGGAAATTTTTCCAGAATCAGAACCCTGCTCGGCCTCCGCTCGCGACGCCGCCCGCGTCGCACCTCGCGCGTCTGCTGCTCAGCCCGTAGCAGGTCCCTCTCCGCGTCGCTCCGCGCCCCCTGCGCCCTCCGCCGGCAGGCCAAGCCGCTCCGGCGAGCTCGCCCTCGCACGCCGCACCTCCTCCGCGCTCACTGCGGCTGCCGCTGCCGCCCTCGCGTCCGCTCGCTCTCGCGCACAGGAAGGAGAAGAAGGAGGAGACGGTGGAGACGGGAGGGGAGGCGCGCCCTTTTAAGGCCGCGCGAGGAGGAGAGAGAAGGTGGTCGCAGCGCGCATGCAGCCGCAGAGAGAGAGAGAGAGGAATCGCAGGTCTGCGCGCACAGGCGCGCAGACGAATCTCCCGTGCGAACATAACAGTTTTCCAGACGTCTGTAAACGATCCCGGACGTCTGGTCAGACGTCTGGATGTGATCCAAGACGTCTGGTCCGACGTCTGGGCCACCTCCCAGACGTCTTAAAAGGCGTCTGGGGCACGCGTTCGTTACAATATAACAAACTCAAAGGAAGTTTCGTCCCCGAAACTTGCGCCAACTAGGGTGCGGGAAAAAGATGTCCAAATAACCATAACAAACTCAAAGAGGACCGAAGCCGGTCCGAAAAGACGTACCCGCGAAAAGCTCCGGGTACCGCTCCCGCATTGCCGCCTCAGGCTCCCAGGTAGCCTCCTCGTACCGCTGGCTCCTCCACAAAACCTTTACCAGGGGTACTTGCTTTCGTCTCAACCTGCGGACGGCTCGGTCTAGGATCTGCACTGGCCGCTCGGGGTAGGTCAGGTCGTCGCTCACCTCGACGCTCTCGTGACTCAGTACGTGGCTGGGATCGGCTACGTACTTCCTGAGGTTGGACACGTGGAACACGTCGTGCACACCAGAAAGCTGCGGGGGAAGGGCAAGTCTGTAGGCAACGGGTCCAACCCGCTCCAGGACCTCAAAGGGCCCCACGAACCTCGGCGCGAGCTTCCCTCTCACCCCAAACCGCTGTAAGCCCTTCATGGGCGAAACACGAAGGAAGACGTGGTCCCCAACCTCGAACTGCACCTCTCTGCGTCTGCGATCTGCGTAGCTCTTTTGTCTGCTCCTGACAGTGCGGAGTCGTCTGTGGATCTGCTCAACTACCTCCTGACTCTGCCGGATCAACCTGGGGCCAACCTCCCACTTGGTCCCCACCTCAACCCAACTCAAGGGTGCCGTGCATTTCCGTCCGTACAGAGCCTCGTAGGGAGCCATGCCGATGCTCGAGTGATAACTGTTGTTGTATGCAAACTCCGCCAGGGGCAGGTGCTCCTCCCAAGAGCCCCTCCAGTCTAGTACACAGGCACGCAAAAGGTCCTCAAGTGTCTGTATCGTGCGTTCCGACTGTCCGTCCGTCTGGGGGTGGTAAGCCGTGCTAAACCTCAACCTCGTCCCCAAAGCCTGCTGAAACTCAGCCCAAAACTGGGACGTAAAGCGGGTATCCCGGTCGGATACGATCTCCCGCGGAACTCCGTGTAGTCGCACCACATCACGGATATATCTCTCTGCCAACTGTGCTGGTCCCAAAGTGACTCGGATCGGCAAGAATCGTGCCGTCTTCGTCAATCTATCCACTATTACCCAGACTGCGTCGTGTCCTCGCTGGGTAACAGGTAAGCCCACCACCAAGTCCATGGTGATGCTCTCCCACTTCCATTCTGGTACTGGAAGCGGCTGAAGCGGCCCTGCAGGCCTCTGATGCTCGGCTTTCACCTGCTGGCACACTAAGCACTGCTGCACGAACTCACCCACATCCCGCTTCATCCCTCTCCACCAAAACTCGCGTCTCAAGTCATGGTACATTTTCGTGTTTCCGGGATGTATGGTGAATCTGGAACCGTGTGCCTCAGTCAGGAGCTCTCTCAACAGCTCCTCGTCTCTGGGGACGCACAACCGTCCCCTCAAGCGTAACACCTGGTCTGTGAAAGAGAAGTCCCCTGGGTCCCCTGATAGTACTCTGTCGCGCAAAGACTGCAAGTACGGATCGGCCATCTGTCCCGTGATGATGCGGTCTATCAACTCTGGCCTGGTCTGCCGTGTCACCGTCACTGCCCCACAGTACCCTCGTAACTCTAGAGGTCGCCAACTGCCCACCTCCTCCAAAAGGCTCCAACTCTGTAACTGTAGACTGGCCAAGCGTGCGGGCGCCTTACGGCTCAAGGCGTCAGCCACCACATTGGCCTTTCCCGGGTGGTAGGAGATGCTGCAGTCGTAGTCCTTCAGGAGCTCCAACCAACGTCTCTGTCTCATGTTGAGCTCCTTCTGGTCAAAAAGATATCTGAGGCTCTTGTGATCTGTAAAAATCTCGAAGGTCTCACCGTACAAGTAGTGCCTCCATGTCTTCAGCGCGAAGATAACAGCTGCCAACTCTAGATCGTGGGTAGGGTAGGTATGCTCATGGGGCTTCAGTTGCCGCGAAGCGTAAGCGACCACATGACCCCTCTGCATGAGCACACCTCCTAACCCCTGCAAGGAAGCGTCCGTGTACACAACGAACCCGCCACTACTGTCAGGGATGGTGAGCACGGGAGCCGAGGTCAACCTCTCCTTCAGCTCCAGAAAACACGCCTCACAGGCGTCTGTCCAAGCGAAAGGCACATCCTTCCGGGTCAACTGTGTCATAGGACGTGCAATCTGCGAAAACCCTCTGATGAACCGTCTGTAGTAACCTGCCAGTCCCAGGAAACTGCGAATCTCAGTGACTGAACGCGGTCTCTCCCACCTGAGCACTGCCTCGACCTTGGCGGGGTCCACCGCCAGGCCGTCTCCAGAGATCACATGACCCAAAAAGGTCACCTCCCTCAACCAGAACTCGCACTTGCTGTATTTGGCGTACAGCCTGCGTCGTCTCAGAGTGTCCAGAACCATCCGCAAGTGCTGTCCGTGCTGCGTCCGATCTCTAGAATAGATGAGTACATCATCTATGAAAACCACCACAAACTGGTCCAAGTACGGTCTAAACACCCGGTTCATCAGGTCCATGAAAGCAGCGGGGGCATTGGTCAGTCCAAACGGCATGACCAAAAACTCGTAGTGTCCGTACCGGGTGCGGAAAGCTGTCTTGGAGACGTCGGTCTCCCTGATTCTCAACTGGTGGTATCCAGACCTCAAGTCGATCTTGGAAAACATCGTGGCACCCCGCAACTGGTCAAACAAATCGTCGATCCTCGGCAGCGGATATCTGTTCTTGATGGTGACCCTATTCAGCTGTCGGTAGTCCACACAAAGGCGTAGGGTCCCATCCATCTTCTTCACAAACAGTACCGGGGCTCCCCAGGGAGACGCACTGGGCCTCACGAAACCTTTCTCCAAAAGGTCCTGCAACTGGGTCTTGAGCTCTCGCAACTCAAGCGGTGCCATTCTGTATGGCGCGGTGGAGATGGGGCTGGTCCCTGGTACTAGTGAGATCTCAAACTCGATCTCACGCTCGGGCGATAGTCCTGGTAACTCGTCTGGAAACACGTCGGGGTACTCTCTGACCACCGGGATGCTCTGGAAGTCTGCCACGGGGCTGTGCTCTGCCACCACACAAGCTAGGAAGCCCTCACACCCCTGGCTCAAAAGTCTCGCCGCCCGAAGTGCCGAAATGCACCTGAGACCTCCGTCCACTGGCTGCTCGTGAAACTCGAAAGAAGGCAACTCCGGAATGGAGAAGACAATCTTCCTCTCAAAACAGTCTACCAAGGCGTGGTAAGCGGACAGCCAATCCATCCCCAGAATCACTCCAAAGTCCTCCATCTGTATCATAATCAGGTCAGCTGGCAGGCTATGTCCCCCGATGCTGACCCCGCAACCCGTGTACACCTCCTCAGCTACAAACAGCTGACCACTCGGACCTCTGATTAAGAACAGATTCTCTAACAGTGTATAATCCTGGTCCAAACTAACTGCGAAACTGGCTGCGACAAACGAGTGCGTAGCGCCGGAATCGAAAAGCGTGTAAACGAGTCTGCCAGAAACTGAAACCATACCTGCTACCACGGATCCCGATGCTCTGGCGTCCCTGTGTGTTAGGGCGTTGATACGCCCCTCAGCTCTAGGTGCGGACGAAGCAGCCACACTCTGCGTCGGACGGGTAGGTGCTGGCCGGTACCCTCCTCGCGACTGCTGTCCTCCTCCTCGTGCCTGGGAACCGCGTCCTCCTGCACGCCCTCCAGTGCTCTGCACGGGAAGTATCTGCTGACCTCCTGCCCTAGATGGGCAGTCCCTCCTGACGTGGCCCGGCTGGCCACACTGGTAGCAGAGGGGAACCCGACTCCCGCCCTCAGTGAGTCCCTGCTGTCGGCTAGGCGGGGGTCCGGTGCTGGCGACTGGCCCCTGTCGAGGGCCCCCAAAGGCCACTGATGGCCCTGCACAGCGTGACAGCTCTCCTGCGGATGTCACGTGTCTCCGTTCTCGCCGGCCCTGTGAGAAGTCTGGCTGAAAGGGCCTCTTCCGCCCGCCGTCGGTCTCTCGCGCGGACGGGTTGGTCTCCTCGTAAGTCATAGCTGCCTCTACCACCCTCGAAAACGTCGGCAGCTTCAGGGGTTTGACATACCCCCGGATCGCAGGCCGGAGCCCCTCGGTGAACCTCCAAAGGCGCTCCTCCTCAGTGGCTACCGCTGTCGCTGCAAAGCGGGACAGCTCTAAGAAACGCGTGCGGTACGCGCTCACGGTCATCGTCCCTTGGCGGAGAGTGTGGAACTCCCGCCTCCTCTGGTCCTGCCACGTCTGGGGAAAGTACTGCTCGCAGAAGAGGGTGACGAACTGGTCCCACGTCGGCTCGTCCCTCTCCTGTCCCCGAACCGCCCTCCACCACCGGTGTGCCGCACTCTCCAGCTGGTACGTGGCAAAGGCCACGCGGCACTCCACCGGGGGGCGAAGGGTGTCGAAGATCTTCTCCAGCTGCTCAAGCCAGTCCTCTGCCTCGGTCGGGTCCTCATCCCCCTTGAAGGAGGGGGGCTTCAGCTTCCGGAACTGTCCGAAAAGCTCGAAGTGGCGCTGTAGGGGAGGTGCTGGTGCACCTCCAGGCGAAGGTGCCTCGTGTACAGAAGTGTCGGAGGAAGGTGGGGGCGGCAGGGGCCCATCCCCTCCCTCGTGTCCAGCGCCGCGTCTGTCGCGTGATCCCACAGAGGACTCCCCCTCTGCAACCCCAGGAGGAGGTGCTCGGGGCGGTGGGTGGAGCTCCTCTCGTATAATATCCCGTATCAGTCTGGCGAGGTCCTGGGCTTGGACGCCAGGGAGTGGTGGCTGGTCCACCGAGACGTCAACGACAGCACGTCCACCTCGCCGACCTCGCCCTCGGCCGCGCCCGCGGCCAGTCTCGCCAGTCCCGCGACGAGGCATCTCCTGCAAGGAGACGCGAAACGAAACGGAAACGTCAAAACAGACGGTACCTAACAAAACTTCTAAGAGCTCATGTCAAGAGATATGTTGTGGTGGCTACTCTAGCTATAAACATGTGAATTGGTTATTTTACAGTCAGTTGATTCACTTCTCGGGACGACCTTGCTCTGATACCATCTTGTAACGACCCGGTTCCCGAGTCCCTACGAGACACGAGAACCGGACCGACTCGACTAATCCCAAGACCTAGTCGTCCAACGAGGAAGTAACCAAAAGACAGTAAAATAAACCACATTCAGCATGAATATAACTAACAGTAAGAAGTACAGCAGTAAGGAAAGAAACTACTACAGTAGGTACCACCAAAACAGTAAAACAGCATTTATCATATAACAAGAACTGCAGGTAAAGAAGGTACAGCGGAAACAAAAACTACTCACTAGAACAGAAACAAAAGGGGTACAAAAAGGCTGTGGTAACTCTACTGGACCCTACTCGGCCCAGCGTCCTCTGCAGCCGCCGACCCTGGCTGCTCAACACCTGGTCCTGAAAAAGGTAACGAGTGTAACACGTCAGCAAAACGCTGAGTAGAGTGGCAAACTAACTAAAGGCAACAGTAGAGTGTACAGTAGCTGTTACGTTCTATTACTTCCTTTATTCACATCTTTCAATTTTTCTCACTATTTCATTTATTTCTCAGATCCTTTACTTGATCTCGAATGTCCTCGTGGGAACGATCTTGATTGCAGTCTTTTCCAAAAGTAGAAGTAGCACGTGGTGCTCTCCTGGCCGGGAGAGTCCCCCGTGGTGATCCTACCCTCAGTCAACCACCCCAAGGTCACTGACAGACGTAACGGTGACTACGGCACGTGCGATAGACGCACAGGTAGCTAGCCCGCACTGGCACGCGGTCAGTCGTTTCCGTTAACGGGTGCGCCCAAAGCACAGCACGGAACCAGGGCAGAGCCCTCTCAGTAACAGGGGTCCAACCCCTCCACAGTAACCAAACCGGGGCCTTGCCCCTCCACAGTCCGCGCACCCTCGCCTGACTACCCTGGTTTGCCCTAATGGGCCTAACAAGTCGGTGAAGGAGGCTAGCAGAACCCCGGGGCCCGTGGGGTAGCTAGTACTCTCCTAACACTAGTAGCTCTCCTCGGTACTACGTACACGAGGGCCAACAAGTCGGTACAGAGCGGCCAATCCTAACCCCGGGTCCCTGGGGCGGCTGGCCCCACTCTGCACTAAACAGGTACAGGTACTTCCCTTGGTACTGCGTACCCAAGAGACAGTACAAACTACATTTCAGTTCCATTCCTTTTGCTTTCCAGGAGTTCCACTCCTAATTCCCCGTAGGGTTCCAGCTCTTTATCTCAGAACATCATATGTTTCACTTTCCAGATTCACGTTCTCAAAATCCATGATCTCAAACATGTTTCTTTATTCATAACAGGCAGCTGTTAATTAAATTTACAAGCAGTTTTGTATATTCCTTTCCATTTTCCCAAGACTGCAGTAATATACATTCCACCAGTTTTTCCACCCTAGGATTCATGCCATATCCTAGGATCTATCATACAATCTAGTTTTCCGGCCCTAGGATTCATGCAACACCTAGGAGCTATCATTCCATATATTTCTCATTCCTAGGATTCATGCAATGCCCTAGGTTCTAGTTATGGTTCCATACTTTAACAGATTTTATTAATACTTAAAGCCACTCTACCAGGTACAACGGGAGTAGTGGGGGCGTGATCGGGAATCCCGCGTGCCTCCGCGACTCTCAAGACTGCAACCGAACGAGGTCCTATCACAAGGATCAAACACAAGGAGTGTCTCAGAACAGTGTATAGCTACTGTAGATGAGTAGAGGAATTAATTCTGAAAAGAACGCAACTCGAATCGCGGAAAACGGAGCCCAAACGGGCCCTAAACGGGTCGAAAAAGACGATACTGTGCAAAATCAGACGTCTGGAACTCCTTCCAGACGTCTTAAACGGTGGATCAGAGAATTACCTGTTCAGCTTGGTTCCCCGGACGTCCAGAAGTCTGCGGGGACGTCTGTCCTATACCCCAGACGTCTGATGGTCCACACGGACGTCTGTAGGTCACTCCCGCCGTCTGGTACAACTTACAGACGTCTGATTCGCAAAGGATGGCGAATCAGCGAACCTGTGCACGGCCAACCCCCCTCCCTCAGTACGGTCAGTCGACAAGAAGGAAGAAGAAAGCGGAAACTCACCTTTCAGACGTCTGTATGATCTTACAGACGTCGACCTTGCCGTCTGGCTATCAACCCAGACGTCTGATTCTGGAAATTTTTCCAGAATCAGAACCCTGCTCGGCCTCCGCTCGAGACGCCGCCCGCGTCGCACCTCGCGCGTCTGCTGCTCAGCCCGCAGCAGGTCCCTCTCCGCGTCGCTCCGCGCCCCCTGCGCCCTCCGCTGGCAGGCCAAGCCGCTCCGGCGAGCTCGCCCTCGCACGCCGCACCTCCTCCGCGCTCACTGCGGCTGCCGCTGCCGCCCTCGCGTCCGCTCGCTCTCGCGCACAGGAAGGAGAAGAAGGAGGAGACGGGAGGGGAGGCGCGCCCTTTTAAGGCCGCGCGAGGAGGAGAGAGAAGGTGGTCGCAGCGCGCATGCAGCCGCAGAGAGAGAGAGAGGAATCGCAGGTCTGCGCGCACAGGCGCGCAGACGAATCTCCCGTGCGAACATAACTATTTTCCAGACGTCTGTAAATGATCCCGGACGTCTGGTCAGACGTCTGGGTGTGATCCAAGACGTCTGGTCCGACGTCTGGGCCACCTCCCAGACGTCTTAAAAGGCGTCTGGGGCACGCGTTCGTTACAGGTATCCAAGTAAACTAAGTTAGGATCAATCAAATCTCATATCTTCTAGTACCAAACTTGGTCAAGGGCATCTGATCATTTCTCGGGCATGTTGGATGTAATCGTAGATTCATTCTCGACTTTTAGAAGATTGCCTGACCTCTGACGAATCTCCTCACAAAAGGCACGACTTTTGAATTGAATGAATATGTTTGCATTCTACACTTTGAGAGACTGAGTTACCGAAGCTCCAAGTTTGCATCCTCCTGATTGGAATTTACCTTTAGAAATCATGTGCGATGCATCAAATTTCGTAGTTGGAGTTGTATTAGGACAAAAAGTAGATAAGAAACTCATTGTTATATACTATGCTAGCAAAACATTGAATGAAGCACAACAAAACTATACTATTACAGAAAAAGAGCTACTAGCCATAGTATTTGGACTCGAAAAGTTCAAATCTTACATCTTGGGTTCACATATTATCATGTACTCAGATCACTCATTCATTAAACATCTTCTTTCGAAGATGGACATGAAACTTAGGCTAATTAGGTGGATCTTGCTTCTGCTAGAGTTTAACCTAAAGATTTGTGTCAAAGTGGGATGATAGAATGTCATTGCAGATCACCTTTCCTGCCTTCCTTCTAAGAGTGTTGAGACATCTCCACCCATAACAGAACACTTCCTTGATGAGCAATTATTGAGCATATCTTCCGAACTTCCCTGGTATGCTGATATCATTCATAATTTGGTCACACATCAATTTCCATCCGATTGGGATAGGAATCACAGATCCAAACTCGCATCGGAGGCCAAATACTACTTATGGGAAGATACGTGTCTTTTCTGACTCTATAACAATCAGATCCTTAGGCATTGTGTAAATTCTTCAAAGATAAAGTCAATACTTTCTTTCTGTCATCACTAGGCTTGTGGCATCATTTCCTTGATCATAAAACTGCCACAATGCGGGTTTTATTGGCCCATGTTTTTCGCGAATTCATAAACTTATTGCAAGGCATGCAATCACTACCAGACTCTAGGTAGCATGACACGAAAAGACATGATGCCTCTAAACCTGATTGTAGTTTGTGAAATCTTTGGTAGTTGGAGCATTGACTTTATGGGTCTGTTCCCTTCCTCTTTTGGCTTTGAGTACATTTTACTCATTGTTGATTATTTTTTTCGTTGGATAGAAGTCATACCAATGTGCACCAATGATCATAGTGTTGTCATACCTTTTGTTTAGAAGCAATCTATTGTTTTGGGGTACCACGCATGATCATTTCTGATGGTGGATCCCATTTCAATAACGCTCAGTTTCAAAACTTACTTAGAAAATAGGGGGTTACACATCATATCACTACGCCCTATCATCCCGAAACCAATGGGAAAACCAAGGTCTCTAATTGAGAGGTCAAGAAAATCCATCAAATAACAATCTGACTTAATAGGAAGGATTGATCTCTCAGGTAAGATGAGGCTTTGTTGGGGTATAGGACAACCCATAAGACGCCATAGGCATGTCTCCATATAGACTAGTCTACGGAAAACCCTGTCATCTAATCGACGACAAACCATGTTGCATAAAAGCAGTGATTTAATGGTGTTATTGTAGTATGGTGTCATAATGTAAACAGATGTGTCATTTTATTTATTTACATAATTTTTACTAGTTTATTTTAGGTCATTCACTGGGAAGCAGTTATTGATAATCACCTCTATGTTCCAAAAATGTTCTTTTATTCCAAAAATGTCAATTTTATTTACAAAATGAATCAATGAATCAAAGAAAGAAAGAATTGAATTAGCTATGTACAAAAGAATCAATTGATGTTAATTGACATGCCTCAGACATATTTACAACAAAACAAGCATCAAAAATTAAGACCACTCTATGTTAGCTATGTACAACTATCCAAAATAAAACCTAAGTATAGGTACAGAAATAACTATTAATATATACTAGACTAAATATATTAACATATACTAATAACTTTAGTAATATATACCATATATACAGTAACATATATATGTGTCGCTATAACCTTATGAAACATATGTGCAAAACACAAGGTAAAAGAACTATATTTACTAATATATATATACAGCTACAGTGACAAATATATGTCGCTAAAGCCTTAAGAATTATATATATACATAAGGCTCAAACATACATATACTACTCTACTTTCACTTACATCTATATATATATAATACATATATTCTAGTATACATTATATGTATATGTATAATAAATAAAAAATATATATAATGTATAAAAGAATATATGTATTATACACACACACACACACACACTTAGTATACATACATTACACATGCACAACTCCCACACTCGACTCAACACTTAGCCTCTCCGACCTCACGGCTCCATCATTTAGAATTTTTAGGCTCCTCTTTAACACTTCACTATTCACTTTACAAAAATTATGGTTCTTAGTTGACTAATTGACTTTTCGTAGGATACACAGCACCCACATGAGTTGGACCAAACCACTACTACGTCGGTCCTAGTTCTTATTTAGGTGTTTTATAGTGCATACTCTCGAGCCATATCCGGCTCAACCAAACTGAACCAAACTGGGCCCACACAGGCCCACCGAGCTCCCAGCCCACAAATATCAGATCAATGCAAATGCCCAGAGGGGAGAGGTAATGGGTATTAGGTGTGTCGAGCGCTAACGACTAAGCAGCCATGGCGCACCAAACGACTTATACGGCTGAAGGCAGTCAAAGCTTCACAATGTGGCACTAAGTATGTGCCTGAAATGAGCGCTGTACAATGTGAATTGCGTTCTGGAGTCCAAGAAGGAGGCCTCAATTTGAGAGCCTAATTGACATCGAAATTTAAATTAAAATATATCATTATAAAGCCCTTACATAGGGCTACATAATTATATAATTAATTTACAAAGTAAGTTATTTAATTATATATAAAAATTAGTTAAATTTAGGGATTTATACACATTAATTTAGGGTTTAAATCCTTAATTAATGTGTAAATTGATAAGTTAATCATTCATTAGACTTTATAAATAGTTAATTAACGTATTAAGGTATTTATTATACTTTTTAAATTTATTTTATAACATTTATTTTAATTTATATACATTTAAATACGCATTTTTATTAGATATGTACATATTTAAGTTATAAAAACTATTATATAGTATAAATATAATATAAATAGCATGAAAATATTTAAAATTGTTATATATAAGTGCAAAGTATAGGTTACTTCAGTAATAACTTAACTTACTAATTTATTTCATTTTAACTTAATAATTTACCTATTTAACTTAATAACTTAATTACCTACAATAAATACATAAATAAATGAATATACAGGTATAGTTAGGTATAGAATAAATGCGTAAATACATATGTACACTGTCAGGTACTATCATACAAGTATAGTTATTTATTTATAATTACCCTAGTATAAATACATTTACTCTAATATAAATTAATATATAATTATATAATAAAATTATATGTACATTAACACATTGTAAATACTTATTTAAATATATATATAATATAATTATAAGTTATTTATGTACATTAGTTACATATACCACATTATTTACATATAGCTTAGTGTTTAATTATATTTACAAGTATAAATATAATATACATGGTATTTTTAGGTCTTTTGAGTATTTTTGGATTTTTATGATGTTTTTGTGTTTTATAGGAATAAGGGAAGAGAGAAAGAAGGTGAGAAAAGAGAGAAGAATTCTTTTTGCATTTTTCAATTTGATTCTTTTATTAAGTTTCAAAGTAGACCAAACCATCGGCTGATAAGTTTTACCAAGTTAAGGGTTCAGAATACTTTGTAACTTCATATACACCTAAAAATATATCTAATCCTACTCAAGACACCTTTATTTTATTATTTTTGTGACTTATTTTTATTTTTATTTATTTACAAAGGTCATCCAAATTAGGCCTACAATGAATATGGAGCTAAGAACCTAAGGCCTTAAAATGTATTCTAAGTGCTGGAAATGCATCTTAAACAATCAGAAAGGGTCAGCACACAATATGAAAGGTGTTAGAGAAATTAAGTATGATTTTCATCTCAAATTCATTTCAAAACAAATTTGGACAGTTAATGATATTGAAATGTAGCTGACAAAGTAATCAAACATGGATTACAAGCAATTCTAAATAGATTTAAAGTTAAGACATTGTACATGAATGCTTATAAATAATATTCTAACATTATACAACAATGTCAGTTTCTTTAAATCCTTAATTCCAACCAATATCCACTTGAATCTTCATGTTCCAAACCCTACTGCTACTGTGAAAACAACAACTATTGTCATGCTGTTGTCTAATTAAGCAGCATATTGCTGCTTCTTTTCTGCAGTCATTTACAGTAGCAACTTCTGAAATCAAGCAGCTCATTAGTTGCTGCTTCTTCCAACAATTACTAACTGCTAATGCCACCGAAATAAGCCTAGATCAAACCTGAGAAGATCTGATCTGAGGCACATGAATACAAATTCAAACCTTCAAATTCACGACAAATTCATAAACCACTTGAAAATCAAAGATCAAATGCCATTCCAGACTTCCAAATCAAAAGAAATAAGAATAATTGCTGTCACTGATCAAATCCAAATCAAATAGGATCTAATCGTTAACAATTTACTTCTCGGCCTGTGAAAATCTCTCAAATAACATTTGAAAGTCTTTTAAAAACTTTTTTGTCACCAGATATCCATAAATCATCAGCTTGAATCTTGTTTTAGGTTTAGAACATTGTTTCCCTATTTTGGGCTTTTGATCTTGAATTACTAAGGTGATATAATCACCTATACTTTCTGTACACCATTAATCGGTGTTCAGAAAGATTAAGGAATTCTCATAAAGCAATTAATCATTGCTAGAGCCTCAAATCAGTGCAACTGATTTTCCTTGACTCTAGCTATCATTGAAGAACAAAATTCAAAGTCTTGAATGGAAATTTAGGCATAAACACTATTCTCAATACAAATCCAATAAACATAGTTCATGCCCAACACCAGTAAAACGATATCCGCTCAATTCAATCATTTACATCTGAATAATACATGATTTCATCAGAAAATCCTCATTCAACTCCAAAACTCAAACCAGATCCAAACGATCAAATAAGCACAAATCAATGTGCAGTGAGGGTGATTGTGATCTAATGAGATGAATGCGATCACCCTCAAGTGATTTCCAGCGTGATTTGGATCTAATAGCTAGAGAGCTTGAGATCCAAATCAGCTCAAATGGAAAAGTGATCAAGCAAATGAATCGATGGGTAAATCAATGAATGTGGATTGTGAAGTGAAGAGGGAGATTTATGGATTGGAATGGAGGTGGAAAAGCACCTCTCTGATTTGAATTGATCAGAGAGGGCAAGATCGAATCTACACTAAACTACTCCTAACTAATCTAATTCAAATTAGATCAACTAGTAATTGCTGCTCTAACTAATCTAAACTAAGAATCAATAATTCTAGCTAGCAAAGCAGTAAAACCTAATCTATGAAAGTAGGAAAACTAAGGGAAGAAGATGACTCTTTGGGATCTATAGCCGATGGTTGAAGAGGACGAAATAGGAGGAACCTCCAGCGAAAGGAGACTCTCAAAGGTTAGCAGCTGGTAGTTGAAGGCGACGAACGGAGGAAGAGCAATGGCCTCTGTCACCGACCGCCGAGGAAGGAAGTGTGCTGGAGGGGTAGATGATGATTGAGCTCAAGGGGAGAGAGTTGATGTCTCGCGTGGGTGTCTGAGGAGCTTCTTAAGTAGGTGCATGAGTGAATCAAGGTACCGCAAGGTGCGATTAGGTAGGTAGGTCACCGATGGTGGATGAGAGATTGAGAAGGGGAGGGAAGGTTTAAACCAAAAGTCCACCGTAGGATGGGATCTGGGTGAAACTACGAAGCTTTGCGCAAAGGCGTGGGATATATGGCGATGGATACACCATTGGATGAGAGATGCAATGAATCAACGGTGGTTATAGCTTTTGTTCCTCATGCGTAAACAGTGTGCGAGGAGAGATATACAGGTGTATTGGTGCTTTTGTACCCATGCCCACGTGGGCTGGAAAGGTAGAACAATTGCGGACTAAATCCTTTAGTGGTGAAAATAATTACCAACCAACCCATAAAGGCTTGCAAACTGGCCCTTGGTTGGTTTAGATGTGAATAAAATGTGAATGACTGAGGACCTAAGTGTAGAATCATTAATGTAAGGTCCTAATGATGTCCAAATGCAATCAAGTTTTTATGAAAAGTTTAATTGAACATTTTAGAATTTAATTCAACCCTTGATTTGTACTTTTGAGCTAAAAAATGTGCTTAATTGATAATTGGATCATCATTTTGCATTTGTGAATAGAATATCTCATGAATTGACCTAATTATGCATTTTGAACACCAATTTGATGTTTTAGGTCTTTTTCCTTAATTTCCACACTTAAAACTTTTATCATGTTAATAATATAGTGTTTAACCTAGTTTCTAGCTTAACTTAGGCATTTTAGCTATAATAAGCCACACCCCATCATACCCCCATGCTTAGGTTTTGCTAGTCCCTTAGCAAATAACTCATTACGTGCAAAGCATTTAAGTATCAGTCAGGTAAGTGTGATAAGATATCTATTTTTCTTTTCAATTTGTTAAGTGTTTAAACATGATCATTAAGCTGAAAATTTCCTGATAAACTTACCAAACTGTGTTTATGTTTGGACACTTGAGAACCAACTGGCTAGGAAGACTTACCATAACTCAAGATTGATATGACATATACCATCTCTCAACCAACTATGACTCTTGATATTTAAACCTCAAGTGTGATTTCCAGGACTTGAGGGTTTTACAAAGCTCAGAAGCTAAGAGGTTATGGTTGTGCTCAGTGAAATGTCAGGACTAACCAGATGAACCTTAAAACTCAATCCTAGGGTTTGTCTTTTTAAGTCCAGGTTAGTCCTAGCTTCAGCTCATGTCTTTAAATCAACTCTCAAAAATGAAGACTCAAACCCAACTCTTATTGCGTTGTGGCTCAAAGAATATTTGGTGGAAATAGGGTATTTATAATGCACCTTGAAAAATATTTTTTGTGGCAAAATATACAAGACTTTGGAGAACATACTTGACTTATTCAAAAGAATATCTTTTTTTAAATTCTTTTTTATTTTTCTATTATTTTTCTTTTTTCTTTCTCATTTTTCTGAATTTTTTCCTTTCTTTTTCTGAAAATAAATGTCAGTATGTTTCCTATAGTTTTATTTGGTAGAGCACACATTTTTAGTGGATGAGTACTTTGGTGGAAAGAGCTTCTCATAAACACAAGATTAAAGAATAGGACAAAGAGTCTACCTGCACGCATAGTTAATGACTCCACCTTCTCAAATGAACACTAGGGTTGAATTTTAAGTTCACACGGTCTTTCCTGACACTATGTAGTGTAAACCAAAGTTACTTAGACTCTTAAGCTAGAACAAACTAGTGAATCCCGTACTAGTGACTCAGGTACAAGAATATGTCCTAAGTTAGGAGAATCCTGGTCTATCTTGTCAATGATTAAAGTGTATTAAGCCAAAGCCTAAGCGAATCGAGCTACTATGCCTCGGAAAGTTTAATCAGCAAAAGTTGAATGTCCATAAACACTAATTCTTTTTTTATTTTCAACTATAAGATCATAATTAAACACTCACTACTACGAAAAGGAGAATTGGTGACGGCTATTTGATGAAGGTTTTGGAAACTGTGACCAAAAGTAACTTATAGTGATGGTTCCACTCAAAATCGTGACCAATGTGGGAGAGTGAGATTTGTTGTCTATTATAACCTTTCGTCATGGGTTTAAGAACCGTGACAAAAGGCTTTGGTGACGGTTTCAAGTATGATCGTGACCATAACCTTCCTTTGGTGATAATTCCAAGTGCGACCATGACTATAACTTCTCTTTGGTAATGATTTCGAGTAAAATTGTGACTATAACCTTTCCTTTGATTACGATTTCAAGTGGAACTACGACCATAACGTTCCCTCCTGCCCTCTCCCGAATTTCTTCCACGACGCCGCCAACTTTTACCTTTCCTCTCCCCAATCCCCGATGACATCACCTTCTCTCCACTCCCGACTCCCCCAATCCCAAACGGCATCACCTCCCCCCTTCCCTTTCCTGACGCACCAACGGCTCCTCGACGGCGGCGGTGACAACACCGGCACCTCCCCTTCCCCCTCAACGGTGGCGGCGGTAACAGCAGCGCCTCCCCTTCCCCCTCGACTCCACCTCCTCCCTCCCATCGACCGCTTCCCTCTGGCGAGTACCTACTCTCTGACGACCGCCACAATGACATCACCTCGTTCCCAAAGCAATCTGACCACAACTAAACTTCGATCTGCTCCTCCTCTTTGGATCATCTACCCCGCTCTAGTGTTTCAGAACCGATCCATCCCCTGCCCTACGTAGCTCTCTCTGTAAGCGAAATGGACACGTTGAGTCCTGTGGTGTTTGTGAACGGGGAGCTACTCTGGATGTACGTGGAGCGGAGGGTGTGGGTGGTGGTCCAGGTCATTAGGGTCGATGGTGCGGTCATCGCGGGGCAGTTCACCAACGGACAACAGCTGGTGGTGAGGGGTGCCCCTTCTTCCTTCCCACTCTCCCACTTCATCGAGGTCATCGGCGTCGCCGAGGGAAACCAGTCCATCTACGTCGAGATCTGCATCAACTTCGGGGAGCAGTTCGGTATAGGTCATTTTTCCATTTCATCCCCCGACTCTCTCTCACTCTCTGCTTGTTTTGATTGTTGTAATTCTAGTCCAATTTGATTCCAAATGGATTGTCAAAAAAAGAAAGCCTTCTCGCCGACAACTCCGACCCATCTAAAAGAAAGCAGCATTGTGGTCTTTATTGCGATGTTTGCTTATTTCTTTGGTTATTTATTTATTGATTCACATATGGGTAACATTTATTTTTGTTCAGTTCAGCCTCCAACAGTGGGACTCAACCAGTTTTGAGTAGTAGTAGTGAGTGGGCAAGACGAGAAGAGAGTATAATTTCTTGCTGCAGTACAGTTCAGTTCGAGCTTTCATGGCCTCTACAGCAATGCAGCACTAATTGGAAGTAGAACACAAGAGCAATGAATGAGGGAGGGAGGAGTGATCCCAACTCCTAAGGAAGGGTCTTTTTTTTAATTCTTTGAGAGGAAGAGGAGAAGGGGAAAGAACGAAGTGTCATTAATCATCATCTTTGTTGAGAATGAAGCCTTGAGGGAAGGCGGGTTGAGCTTCGATTTCTTTATTTCAGCCATGAGCAATTGCAGACATCTTTATTGCAATTTTTTGAGGAAAACGTACCTGATGAAAAATGGCAAATACCAACTCTATGGACTAGAATGGAAATGAGGAGATGGAGTTTACTTTTCTGTGAACACTATTACTTTACCAAACACTTGTGGCCTTGATTTTTCAGCTAGATCTGGTAAGGATCATGTGATCATTATTCTAATTCCTTTCCTATATCCTTTTTCCATTGGAATTAATTTGATCTTGCATTGTCTATTGTTGATGTATGGTAAAGAAGAATCTATAGAATGTCTCAAGCTTGCAAATCCTAAATTTTGTATGCTTATAGCTAAATCATGTGGTGTTGGTGGTTAAATTTCAAGAACTTTGTGTCTTTATTCTCTATGTTATATGCACTGCCATCGATCCCACTGACCAAAGAATTTTAGTTAGTGTGGATGAGGCGGAAGCCTTTAGGTCTTAGAACAAGTTCTGATTGCCCAATATGTGATTCTTTAGTTGTAGAAGCATGCTAATGCCATTTAGCTTGGTTTTCACTTATATTTAATGGAATTGTTTGGTGCTGAAGGGGAAGATGGTTCTCTGTAGGAAGCCAGCAATCCTGGAGACAGGCCTAACAATCCATATGGAGAGCACAGCTCATCGAGTTGCTTGTTGTTTTGTGGGCTTTGCTATGTATGCTTTGTCAAGTAAGATTACCATGGGTGTGAGGATTACATCCAGCAACAGCCAGTAGTGAAGATGCTTCAATTGAGGTTTCTTTGTGGAAATAATGATTCCAATTCTCATTTTTTAAATGTAGATCATTCCAGTAATAGAGGGTAGCCTTTACCTCATATTTCTTTCCCTTTTTCTGATGCTTCAGTTGTAAGAAACCCATGGATTTTCCTTTTCATATTTGCCTGTCCTAACTATTAGGTTTTCTTTTTCCTTGGTGATTCTATTGATTTCAGGAAGTCCATGGTCAATCAAGTTGGATTCTGACCTATGAATGTATATATAAGTTCTTTGTATATAAATTCTCCTTATTTCCTAAAGTCTACATATTTCCCTTTAAGGTTTGGAAATTCTAGATATTGACAAAGCTTATATTTTAGATATAAATTTTTGGTCTGATGTAACCCACATTTTATGTCAGCTGATGATGATGAAAGGGCTTTGTCAGTTGCTGCAAACTTATAGCAGTTGAGCTTGAAAAAGGAAGCCTTGTTGAATGACCTAGAGATAATAACCCAGGTGTAATATTTCCTGAAAATCTGCAAGTTAACATGGACTGCTCACATTTGATTTTTTGTAGCTTTGGATCTAGTATAAGTGCAAATTTTTCTAGCTCCCTCTTGTCAAAAACACAGAAGAGTAACTTGGATGTAGCTTCTACTGCTGCTGAGGTTACGACTGAGCCACCAGATGCTTGGTATTAGCCATGTGATCTGTATTGGCACGTATTACTTTGTCTTCATTTGGGTGCCTCCCCTAATGGATTGTTACTGTTGCACTTTCCAATTCAAAGGCCAACAATCTTATGCAATGATATCCTGACATTTCTTATATTATCTATTTGATTAATTATATTTTTTGGAAAGGTATTTGATCAAGTACCTTTAAGTAGAGGTGCTTCTTTTTCTCTTGTACCACAAGAAAATTTTCTTGTACACAAGCATTTATTTGACAGTTGAGCAAATAAATGGATAATATAACGAGTGCATCCAGTTAACTAGATCAGAATGTTTATTTGCAAATACCCTTTTATTTGCAGATAATATAGTGGATCTTATCTTAAGTGGAATAACCATGGTTATTATATTCCTAACGAGGAATCAAGGTTGTCTTACCGTGTAAGTTGTTTGCCCTTCCATTGGATACCATGTTAGTGTAGATGACTTACTCTTTTGTGTACGATGGTTTACATCAGTCACCCAAACTTCAGTAGGAAGGTATTAGTACTTTTTTTTGTATGTGCTCAACCCGTTTGTGCTTCTTTTGCCCTTGACTCCCTGTATTTTTTTTGTAGTATTTACTTGATTGCTCCACCTATTGATATTTTCAAAAATTACTATTATAAAATGCTATGTAATGGCTTGAATTTTCATTTTTTTTCATGGTTAGTGAGGTTTTTTTTTAACAAGTGTGAAACATATAGGCTTAGGTAATGCCTTTTATTGAACTCCCAAAAAAATGAAGTACAAAAGTCCTCTCTCAAGGGTAATACAAGTGAAAAAGAAAAGAAAAATGCAGAAGAAACGGAAAATACACTCAGTCGGGGGGGGGGGGGGGGGGGGGGGACACCAAGAAGTAAATGCAACATCAAAAAGTTCAACCCCTTTTTAAGGAAGAAATGGAATTGGATTAAATGCACATATGTGCTTACTGTAGGGTCGAAAGGGAATGGTCTTGAAAAATTACAAAATGTACTTAGCTTTATGTTTGAAACTTGTTGTAGTTTAAACAAGGTGGTTTTTTTTCTCTTCTGAATGCAAGTAATGTTATTTAGTTTCTCACTGTGTCAAGAAATCAAAATATTCTTACTTGTTTCTTGCTTATCATGATATTTATAAGGGATATAGCTGCACCTATTTAAAACATGGGAAAGTAATTATTAATCATCCCGTCTTGCAGGTAATGGTTGCTGGTTGCTTATGAAATTTTAAGACATTTTTGTTTGAAATAGCTTCTTACCTTTTATGTGACAGGAATACCTGGCATCCAAGACTCACTGCTGAAGGAATTTGGTGTTTGACTGATTGCTTATGATCTTCTTGGCTTTGGTGAAAGTGATCCTCATCCAAGCAGGGATCTTAATTCATCGGCACTAGATATCGTGCACTTGGCAAATACTTTAGGAGTTGTGGAGAAATTCTGGGTACTTGGTTACTCTAGTGGGGCCAAGCATGCATGGGCTGCCCTTCGATATATTCCAGATAAAATTGCGGGTAATTTGCTTTTACAGTCCCTAGAGGTCTAACTGTTATTAATTGGTCTGCATGTTTAAACTTAGCTACTCTCTTTATCTCTTTGGGTTAATAGTTTGAGCTGATATTCTTTTCTTTTGTAAAAAAAAGGTTTGAGCTGGATATTAACATTTGGGATTTGTAGGAGCTAATGTGGAATTTTAATTTGACTCACTTACAATTTATGTTGTGGGTCTATTTATATTTCTTACAATCACATTGTTGCAATTAATTTAAACCTAGAAATGACTCAAGATAGATCCGAGTCAAGGTAAAAGATCCATGCAGTGAGCTTCAGTTAGTACGGAAGAAGACCTTTTCGTTGTACAATTCCATTGTTGGCAATTTCTTGCAGCTCCTTGAGATGTTGAATTGCTTGTCCCTTGGTGGATCTATTTGTTATCCTCTTTTTCACGTCAACTGCTTCCTTAGCATCCTAAACTAGTCCTTAAGACTGTCAATATTGATTCAGGATGCAGGGATCTGATATCCAGAGAACATATGGCAAAAGAACATTGTTTCCCTATAATTTTGGGGAGGGGGATGGGTTGATGCTCGTTGTATGAATCTGGATTAAAACATCTCATTGTATCCATTTTATAACAGTATTTGAATACTTCCACGAATATCCTCTCAAAAAAAAAAACAAGCCAAACACTTCAATGAAAAAAATGAAATTGAATCGAACCAGTAGCTGTTTGGGTATAAGATTTTCTCTCTCCACACAGTCATTATGAAGAATTTATGTTCAGTGTTGATGACTTAGATACCAGTTATGTATGAACTAGCGGTCATCATCTTCTTGGCACATCACAAGTAGTTTTCTGATGATCCCAACATCTTTGCTTTCATGAAAAAGATCCTAATCATGGACAATGGTTATTTCTGCACCCTCCCTGTATCCTCCTCTCCTTGCCCCACCATCCAGTCAACACTAGCGGACAGAAGTGTCTCTTTTTTCTGTGAAGGGGTTGGTGTGTTTGGTATTGCATATGTGGTGCTGTCCCAAGAGTTTATAATGCAGTCATTCAAATTTTATTGATCATCTAAACCTTATTTGCGGGGAATTTGTTCTTTTATGTTCAGCAAGAGAGTTACTTCGGAATCCTAATAATATTGTTGGACACAAATATTTTCTTATGCCAATTTTGATTGTGCAGCAACTACTTTAGCGAGCTAACACCTAGTGGTTACCTTCTGTTCTCTTCATATTGCATTGCGGATGAAGTTATTTGAGCATAAACCTTTTGATAGAAGAACTGTGATGGGCTTTGGCATTCTAAATGTAATATCCATTGTCTTCCTAAATTTATGTTTAAGGTTCAATTCCGTTGGTTTCTATCAAGTACCAACTTTTCCTTGTCCTTGTGATCCATTTGTAAAATGTTTTTAAGGTCACTATTGCAGTTAATGAGAGAGATATCATAGTTGGAAGTATGTGAATCTAAAATGTAGCTGTATTTGATCTGTGGTGTCATAAGCTTTTTGTAGTCAAATGGCTGATTGTCCATCCCTTGCGGACTTGTAATAGATAACTTGATGTAGTTAGAAAAATCGTGATCAAAGAAAAAAAATGGTTGATTGACAATAAGATGGATAGGAATCTAATGGGATTAATATTTTTGTTTTAAGAGACTTTTGATTAGGGTTTATAAACCGTGATCAAAGAGAACCTTGGGTGATGGTTAGTTAGCTGTGACCAAAGGTAGCCTTCGGTGATGGTTAAGGAATCGTGACCAAAGGAATCCTTTCTCTTCCCTGCCAAACTTTGGTCATGGTTATTAATCGTGACCAAAGCTTTTGTTTGGTCACGGTTTATAATCATGACCAAAATGGTTAAACTTAGCTAACGGTGGGGGCTTTGGTCATGGTTTTAGGTGGAACCTTGACAAAAGCTCTCTGGCTTTGGTGACGGTTTTGGTTGGAACCGTCACAATAGCCTTTAGTCACGATTTTGGCTGGAACCGTCGCCAAAGATCCTTCCGCAACGCAACTTTTGCTGACGCTAATTGGTGACGGTTATAAACCCTTTGATGACGGTTTTTAACCGTGACCAAAACCCTTCTTTGTTGTAGTGACTTATAGAACTTTTCAATACTTTTCTCTTCAGAATTTTGTTTTGTAGAGTTCTTCCTCAACAATATGGATGTAGGTCCCTTATTGTATTTTTGGAATTTTTATTTTGACATTTGTTTGTATTTTTGACTTAAATTTTTTTTTTTCAAAATTTTCAAAATCTTTCAAAATTTTTCAATCTTTTTGGTATTTTCAATAATATTATACTATATACACTACAGGTGTGCCTATAATTGCATTCCAAAAAATGATTTCACCATTTACACCCCTTATGTTTAAATGATGTAATGTCCTCATTATATGAATAGGGTGGATGCAAATGCATGTTTTGCTTTTCACTAACTTAGACTGAGTGATGGAAGGAAGTTGGAATGAGGAGATAAAAATCTCTGTGAGGATGATTTCAAGTATGATGCAAGATCAGAGTGGAGAATAGGGCTATGTAGTGAAATGCATGACAAATGTGACTATATATGAATGCATGCTAAAAATGCAAAGATAGACACCTAAGGAAGAAATGGAAAGTAAGAAAGATGAAAACAGCTATCTACAAAAGATAGGTTTCCTAAGTTGAACGCCTTCATCTAGGTGTAAACCCAGTAAAGGTGTCAAAAAGTAGGAGCCAAAAGGATGGTAGAGAATTGAAAACTAAATGAAGCTTAATGAAAGATAAAGATCATAGTGTATAGCATGGAAGTTGTCAATCTCAGAGGTGAAGAAAAGCTTGATAGTTAATGTGAATTAGAATCAGACACTTGGTATAAGGTCCAAGTGTGTAGTGTGCATCAAATCAAGAAATACATGGCTCAAGGTCCAAGTTGAGAAATAGAATGTCCAGAAAGATCTACAGCTTCCACCTCTTCAATCAATGAATGCATATCAGGATGAAGAAGATGAATTAGGGTTTGGAAGGAGAGGTGGTTGTTGATCTAAGTAAGGTGCGGATGGATCAAAATTGTGCAAGGCTTGTGATATGACATGTGCTTAGCCTTGGGGAGGATTAGGTTGAATATACCTCTGGGTGGGTATGTTCCTAGGATTGGGTTCTACTTGAGATGGTAGTGAATGTGCTTGTCGAGGTGCAGCTAAATGTTCTAGCTGGGCTCTCATCTCAGCTAATGCTGCATCCTATCTATGCTGCATAGCAATGTACTGTTGCTACATGTCAGCAAGAGGTTTCATGATTGACCTCAACTGATTATCTTATGTAGGCCTAGATTGAGAGTATTGGGTGGGCTTGGGTTAGGGCTGCTGGTAGGCACACGATGAATACCCATGTTGTGGTGGTGGTGGTGCTTAGATCGGGTTCTGTAGTGGTGGTGCTGAAGGTTGATGGAAATTGGGTCTTTGTGTATTTTCTGACCATGAGAAATTTGGATGATTACGCCATCCAGGGTTGTAGGTTTAGGAATATGAGTCATTGTGAATGGCGTGGAGCTCCTTTGAAGCTCCGGGAGGTGCAGGGAATTCAGTGTATGGATGAACAAAGGTACCTCTAGCCAGTGAAGGATATGTAAATGAATAGTCAGGAAGTGGTGATTGTGTCACAGATAGATTATTCACAGCTTTTCTCCCTGTGGGAAACTGAGAAGAAGTGCATGTAGTGTAATTCACTGGTTGGAGGGGGTGAGATATGCGTGACGTAATATAAAGTGTGGAATTAAAATAGACAATCTCACAAAAATAAACAATCACACAATAGACACAAGTATTTTTAGGTGGAAACCCAAACTGGGTGAAAATCACCACGTAACCTTCTCGAGTTAGGATTTTTCGATCGACCTAGTCGATCGAATCCACTAAACCCAGTCACTTGAACGAGGGTGACTGAACCTCAATTACAACCATACTACTTAGATCGATGGTAGTGTTCCTCAAAACACCTTCTCTTCACAAGAAAGATTTTGCCTTGCGAAGAAGATGGGAATTTACAAAGCGAATACCCAACCAAAGACAATAAAATGTCCAACAATCCTATAGAGGCACAGATATGTAAACTTAGCTTCTATAGGAGTTAGGAAACTTCTCTTTGGTGAAAGTGCATTAGATTAACGCGGGTGCGTGAATCACGCTTTGGCACAACAACGCTCTCATAACGTTTGCGGGAGAGCGGGTACACAGCAGGACGGAGCTCTTAGGTGTGAAGTGAGTGCTTGTAGAGCTAGAGCTTTTTCTATTTGATCTTCTACTTCTTTTTGACACAAGAGAGTGGAAATATTCTTGCAAGGTGTGTCTTGGGTGTGTGTTATATGTATATGCAGGCCAAGAGGTCCTCTATTTATAGAGGCCCTAGGAAGGCTTTGGAAGGCCTTGGAAGGCTTCTATAGCCGTTGGGTGCAAATCCAAAGAAAATTAGGTTATAGTCAGAGTTAATCGTGATTCTGACAGGGTCATCAGACATCTGGTCCTAGCATTAGACGTTTGGAAAATCTATTTAAGATGTCTGGGAACTAAGTCAGACGTCTGATTCGAGGCGAGTTTCCTTCCTGACTTGAATCAGATCTAAATAGGGTTCTAGTGTATGGTCATCAGATGACATACAGAACGTTTGGCACAAGGTCTGAATGTCTGGAAACTTATTGTCCTGCGGAAATGGATTCCCAAGGAAGTACAACTGTCAGAAAATCTCTGAAAGAAGATTTTGGGTCATCCGAGGTAAAATGGTCATGTATCAGACGTCTGGGGTCCTCTACGGATGTCTGATACAAGGCTAACGGTCATTTTCTCAATGTTTACAAAGGCAGCCAACGTTCTACTAATTGGATATCTGGCAAAGGCATCAGACGTCTACTAAGATGTCTGGACCAAGGCCTGGACGACTGATTCTAACAGACAGAACTTACTAAGTCCAGCCTAGATGATTTGGATGTCTGATCAAACAATTAGACGTCTTAAAAGTCAATATCAGACGTCTGATTTCCAGATTGGACATCTGATAAGGCTATTTGAACCCTATTTTGATTTTCTAAGTTCTTTACAGAAAACCTAAGTATTCTAGGGTAGTGCAGGTGTTCCTAGGATTACTTTAAGGGTTCTTTGAGGCTCTTTAACATAAAATCTAAGATAAAAATAAAGAGCAAAACAAAAAAATAAAATTACATAGAACAAGATAAACTGAAATCTATCCTATTCTTTATATCCTTCTTCAAGCTTTTGCTCCTCCTGAAGCTCCTCCGCCTCTGTCCAGCTCCTCCAGTCCGCCATGGATGCGAGTTCAAACTCCGTCTAAACACTTATCTCTATTTGCAATTTTGACCTGAAAATTAGAACTTAAAAGCAAATGTTAAAAGACATGTGTTTGTTATCATCAAAATAAACGATCATGGTGCTCTAGCACCAATATGTAGGTGACTAAGAAGAAGTAGATGAAGGTTTAGATAGGGACTTCCATACTTCATCAACTTTCTTTTTGATTAAGCCCTCCTTATCCAGCTGACTAGCCACTATCTCTATGTCTCGTGTGCTGGAATGGGTTTCGCGTACCCTTGAATGTACGTAGGAATGCGAGGACTTTCTATTAAACACGCTCATCGAAACATTGTTTATTGAGTTCTTAGCCATGCCTTCGAAGAGCTCGAAGATTGAGTCCTTGTCCTGACATAAGAAGTTGTCTCCACATGTGGCTTCTACAAAATTTCTTATGTCATCATGGAGCCCATGGTAGAAGATCTAAACCTATTGCTAGTGTGGGACACCATGGTTGGGACATTTTCGCAGAAGCTCGTGACATCACTCCCAAGTCTCATGCATCTATTCTTCTAAATTTTGTGTAAAGATGGTGATAGTATGCCTTAGAGTGTTAGTGCAGTGATGATAACGTCATCATCAGCCATATCTAGTTTTATTTAGTCATATTCTATCATTAAATGATCTTACATAACCGTCAAAAGATAGTACTTCATTGCACATCCTTTCTAAGAGAATAATAAGAAATCAAGGTTAAAATTGTAATTTTACTATTTTATCATAAATGCAGAACAACCATGGGTTTCTCAGGGGTTAATTAAAGGTCAAAAGTTCACAAATGTCTAATAAGGGGTTTATGCAGATAGAAACGGATTTTCATGCATTTCAAGAATTAAATGACATTTGAAACCTTAAAAATAGACCTGCTTAATTAACAAAGGTTATAGTCAGGATAAAATTCATCTAAATCCCCTAAAAATTATAGAAAAATGTTTTATAGGGTTTGGCATCCTTGATTTGACCATTTACACCTATTTTGACGTAAAACAGAGTCTTAAACAAATAGTTGCTTGTGCAATTTAACTAGTCAAATTTAGTTAAAACCTAAATCTGACTTTACCATCAGATTCCTTGGGTTCAAATTAGGTTTGTACAAAAATTTAGGCCTAATCAAAGATCATATTGACCTAGTTTGCATTTTAGTCCAGTCTGACTCTTTTTATCACTTACGCACCCCTACCTTTTTGAATTCCTTACAAATGAGTTCCTAAGTTTGTCTTCTTCTTTGGAATCAGGTCCCTATGCCATTATTGAGGAGGAAATCTTACTCCGACGAGCTTTGTTTAGCAATAACTTGTTGATTGTTTGACGAATCCCTTTAAAAATTGAAAGGGAGATTCGCTAAGCAATTCTCTTCCTTTTTAGCCTTGTTTGAGTCTCCAGGTCTCACCCAATCTCTCATGCGAACCTTTGAAAGGATTTAGTCTCCATAGACTTCGGAACTTGGAAGCTTCTAAGCTTGGTTTCCAAGCTTGGAAGGCCTCTTTGAGTCCTATATAAGGACCCCTAAGGACAAACCATCCTCCTTAGTTAGATTTTGGTCAAAATACCCTCTTCAAACTCCTTCCCTGGCCATCTCCGACTTAGCTTCGGCGAGCTCCTCCCTCCATCGTTCTACGGCCTCCCAACAGCCAAATTGGAAGTGTTACGTTCCTCCCCTCCTTCGTCTGCTCCTCGATGACCAACTCATGTGCTCCTAGATCTTCCTCTTCCTCGCTGTCACCCTCACGGAGCTCTTTCCTTCTCTGGCATCGACAATCACACCAACGCCAAATCCTCCCTCTTTCATCTTTAATCTAGGTCCTAAACTCTTCCTCTCCTTCCCCAAAATCTTCCCCGACTCTTCTCTCTTAGTTCCAACCCTCGACACCACCACCATCCACCTTCGTCTCCACCTCCGGTGAGGTCCTCCGCACGCTACACACTACCAAACACCTCACCACCACTTCCTACACTTCCGCCACACCACCATGAACAAAGGCCTTAATCTATTTCACCCTATTGTCCACCCAAACACTCCGTCGACCAGCCCATCACATGCACGCCTTTCCCGACTCCATCCGACCACCACCCACCTCTACAACCCATGAAACCACCGCCACCACACTCTCCACACCACGACGAAGCTTTCGAGGTATTTTAATTGGGTCATGAGGCCGTTTGTGTGAGTTTCATGTTCCGCCATTGTTCCACCGTTGCCGCCATTACCGCCACCACGTTCTTCGTGCTTAAGGACAAGCAACCCCTAGGTACTACGCCCAGGTGTTGCGGATGACTTCCAGGCATCTCCCTAGGCGGTCTAGCGAAGGAATCACCACCCGCTGTTGCTCCAATTGAGGAGGCCTCCAGCTACAGGTGTACGCGAAGGATGTGGGACATTTAGTCCCACATTGTAAGTGGGTGAAGCACCGAGGCAAAATAAATTATTTTTGTGTTCTGGGCTTACTGCCTTAGAACACGAGGGTGAGGTCCACCTTACTTGCCTTCATTGATCCAACCCGTATACCTGCCTTCACTCCTTGGCTGTGACCATGCTCGCAGTCCTGGACCCAGGTACATGTTTGACCTGAGTACCCGATTACCTAGTTTCAGAGAAAGAGAAGAGAAAAAGAGAGAGAGAGAGCGGGGAAAAGGGGGTTTTTCTCTTGAAACCTACCGACACTTAGCCAAAATCCGAGAGCTCCTCCCTTGTGCGTGAAGAGGCAAGAAATAAGAAGAGAAATGGCTAAGAAGAAGAAGGAAGAAAGGTAAAAGAAGGAAAAAGAAAGAAGAGGAACAAAAGGCGAAGGGCTCGTACAGAGAAGAAGGAAGAAGTGATGAAGATGATGAACAGTGCCCTTGCACTAGAGCATCTGGACACTGTGGCATTATTTGAATTACTATTTAATAATTTAAGTACTATGGTTAAGATGCATGCTTAAATGTGGACCTAAAAGTTGATTTAAATCATCACATTTTGGGATGTTTTTATTCATTTTGCCATGACAAACTCTTCATATACTCATTCTATATTAATGATTAGTCTTGAGTAATTAGTATTCATTGCAAATCATTATTGGTTTAATTATTGTACTCATTTATATTTTGATTGAGATTAGTGCGTGAATGTAACACTTGCTTCTTGTGTTCGACATCGGATTTCTTTTGAGTTATAAATTGTATCTGTTGACGAACGATTTTGATCTGTACTACAATATATCAATCTTAAACACCGATTTCACGCGTTAAACATTTTGACGCTGTTGCTGGGGAGCAACATGCAATTCACTGCAATTATTTGCTTTATCTTATTATATTTGAGCACTAACTTGTCCTATTTGTTTCTTGTGATTTTGCGAGGTACTTCACGAGATCTTCCACACAATCAGCCACTCCCAAGGCAGGTAATCTCTGTTCTTCTTGAATCAAACTCCTAATCTTGAGAAGATAAAAAGGAAACAATAAATTAGGATTCATTTGCCTTATTTTTAGAGTAAATCATCATTTAAAAAGGCAATTTCCTTATTTATGAAAAATTTTCATATCAGAGTGAAGCTTGAAGCGATTCTATTTAGAATTCCCTACCCAAATTGCCTGTATCTATTAGGTACTACGCTTAATTTCTAAAATCACCTTGGATTAATCACCTCTTGTTTGAAGTCCAAGGTGTATGTGTTGATCAAATTGGACTTGAAATAGAGCCAATTAAGATTTTTAACATTAGGGTTTTGCAGTGTTAGAACACATTTGCCTGCATAAAGGAAATTAACCCTCCCGCATCTGTGTTACCCATACCTTTGTTTGAAGAGATCTAATAAAAAAGAACCTTAAAAATCAGGCTGTAAAATTACTTGAACCCTAAAATCTTGGACCTAATAAACTGAGTCATTTAGGGTGATTTCTGGGCCTTGACTTAGATTTCATTTTATCATCTTTAGGATAGGTCAGGTAAAGTTGGTCTACATTGTGGGTCAACCAACCTCTAAATTAGATCACAAGTCAAATTAACTTCTAATCAAGTGAAATCCAAGGCACAAATTAGGCTAAAATTGGTAGACTTAAGGTCTTAAGTTTGTACATTCCAGTCTACTTGGAACCGCAGTGACAAGGTTGGGAGGGGGAAACCCTGTAACCTGTGGGGACGTTCTACCGTATAAGAGTCTTTGCGGGGATCTCCCTTCCTGGCTACCTAGGTATTTCTTAGGTGTGCGAATTTTTGATTTAGAAGTATCATCCGCCTCTAAATTACCTTAGTCATCCAAAAATCTTTGGGTGCCTCGATTGGGTCTAAACAACATCCAGTCCCTCATCTTTTCACTAGAGCACACATAGGAAGGTCAGTAGGTTTCTAACCTAAGAGACCTCATTAGATCGTCTCAGGGAGTTTTAATATGATCTGATCAACTTTAAATCTGAACCTGAGTGTGATTCTAAAATCCTGATTTCACCACTTGATTTTGAAAATGCAACTTGGCAATCTAATAGGACCATTTAAGAAACCTAAATCTCAAATGTCTACAAGAGATAGAATGATTGAGGATGCCCTTAGATTTTGAGATTGATGACAAAACCTCAAATCCAATTGATGACATTCAGGTTAATGTGCTGGTAACAGAAACCTTCATCATAAACTGTGCCCAATTAATATTGACACAAGCAACAAATGGATCAACCTGGGATATTCTCATGATAGGATACATTGAGTTAGAGAAATTGCATAACTTTGAATATCTCCAATGCATGACAAATCCTATACTTTATGAAAGACATCAAGATGACCTTGAGAAACAGGAAGAGATGATAAAATTGTTGAAACACATTATCAATCAAAAATACCCATAGATTCCCCAAGAGAGGAAAGAAACATCTTAGAACAATACTGAGGATCAATCTGATTTCCCAAATCCCGGGTTCGAGCATCAAGGTTGTTGTGGATCCCCAAACCAGATGGAATACGATCCAACTTACGTGTAGATTGAGACACCTGATCTTGAGTTGGGTTGGGAAGATTCAATTGTAGGTGTTCCCAATTTCAAGCCATCCCTGGAGATACGAGAACCTGGTTCGCTTAGCTTTGAATTCCTAGACACTTGTAGTGATGAGCTTAAAATAGAACTCCTCGAGAATGTAAATTTCGAGCCTTATCTTATTAAGGTAATTCTCGAGGATGATTTTGACATCCCAATAGAGCCCAGCTTAGATTTTAGTAATTCAAGCCCTACCCTTAACCTAGAATCTGGATTCGAGCCTATTTGGGATAATTATGAGGCTCTATATAATGAGAATCAGATTTTCGATCTGAACAATGATTCAGGGTCTATGTTTGACAACTACACCTCTCAGACTCCTCCGAAATACAGATCAATTTTTCGTAAATCATGCCAATTTATGATGCAGATACCTAGTTGGAAGAGTTGGGATTCAATTGGGTCTACCCTAGGAGCCCATAACCTAAGCCCATGCTTAATAGGGACACCTTTTTGAGTTCGGATTCTAAGTTTAGGTTAGATCCAAGTTAGGTTGCTGCAACTCCATATCTCAATCTATTCTATGGTGGAACGTCCAATCTAGAATCAGGTTCAGAACACGATCTTCGCAAATTCTCCGACGATTTCGAATCCTACTTTGATTTCGGAGAATCTTTGTTTCCTGACGACTATGAGTCAATTTATGACCTCGGCATCCACAACCCATTCTTCGACTCTGACTTTGAGGTCCCTGATCCCGAAATCATCAATTCAAAATTGAGTACCATTGACTTGGAATCATTCCTTTATGATCTACAGGATTCAGAAACTACAAGTGCCGAAAGTGTATGCAATCCAAAGTTTGAATCTTTTCTTGACTCTGATTTTCAAGATCCTATAAACACTCTTCAAGCCTTTACATTTGATTTTGATGGACTTTATGATGACTCTCTAGATACACTAATCTTTGAACCATTCTTAGAGGAGCCCTCACATACAGTTATTCTTGAAGCCACTTCTTCTACAGTACATACAAAACTCGCTTAGATCCAAACCCAACTACGACCCGCAACCAGACTCAATTTCTACTCTGATTCTCCTCTCAATGATCCAGTAGCACATGATTCTCCTCTACATTTCTATCGGGTTTCGAATATTGATTAGACTACAAATCATGTCTCATCTTTGTCTGATCACCCTGGTAGGGATCTCACATCCTTCATAAATCCATTCTCTTTTGAAGATCCCTACTCTGACCAGGCTGATTGGACTCAGCCAAACCCTGGATTTTCATTCCCAAATCCTTCTGAGTCACAAAGCATCTGATGGGCACCACACCTACTGATTCACATCCATCAACCCACCAAACTAATTGTGTTTGGGCTGCATCATCAGCCTGTCGATCTGAACAAGCACCTGGTTGGACTAACCAGACTATTGATCAAGGTATTTGTTCTACAAAATTCATCTGATTTTATCACTCCTTCATGATCATTTTCTGCTTGGCTGAAGGCATTGAATTTAGTGCTTAACGGGAGACAACCTGTCAATCTAAAAACCCAAGATCCTTTTGATTATCTTTTTGAGCTTCACGTCTACTACACTCTAAGTTTAGCTATAGAATAGTCGACTCCACCTAGAGTACTCGTACCAGAGCTTGAAATTGTCCGCAACAGTCATCCTGACCCATTGGCTTACCTTTTTATCCTATTCTAATCCCTGAACCAAATTGATTTCATACCCTCCGGTTTATAATGAGGATATTGCAAAACTTAGGCATGGGGGGTGTTGAGTGCAAACACATAAAAATTCAAATTTCTGAAGGGTTCTCAGAAAAAATTACATATTCCCAAAAAAATAAAAAAATTGAAAAAAAAAGAAAAATGGAGAAAGGGGAGAAAATTTTGTGAGATTAATTGCTTATCATTTGGAGGAAAAGAGGAGTGATTTTAAATGTTAAAATGAAGTTACAATTTAAAATAAAAAGATTAATCATTAGTAAAAAATTATGGAATATACTTAAGTTCTAGACTAAATTAGAAGAAAAGTAAGTCCTAGGATAATAGAGAGATAAAGAGATTAGTATGAGTATTGACCTTAGGCCTCTTAGGCTTTTTTTATGCTTAAAAATTCACGTATACATTAAGATTTGGATAGTCCTCAAGAGGTTGAGGAAAATGCGAAGCTTAAATATTAGGTCTAAGGCTTAGGGATTATTCGGGCTCGTTAATTGACCTCTGGTTTGCGGGATTCGGTAACCTAAGCACCCTAATCCACACACAGTTTGGGTCAGTGCGCTTAATATCAAAATCACGCAAATATGTTAATTCTGTTCTGAAAAAGCTACCTAGATTAGGAGTGGCTTATCAACACAAATTGATTTGGATGAGTTCCTAGTGTGGAGAGAAGGGAAATTCCCCTCAAAGATGCGTAATAACATATGGTCTCCTCGGTGCTCGTCTCGTAGGATATCTAAATGTCATACTGGAGGCACGTAAGCACCTTGTGTTGATTTAGGTTCCATGGGAGGGATTATCCTGAAATCTTGATCGCCAGGTTCTGAATTTAACTACAGAATGTCATGGGTGGCACTATCGTGAAGCGTCAGAAGCTAGGGTTTTGGGGTCGCCATGGGCGATGCTATCTTGAAGCATCGATAGTCAGGAACCCTGTAGGGATTGATGGTGGGAAGAAGGAATCCGATACATAACATGTTTTTAGGCCAATCCAAAGCTAGAAATAAAGAAAAAGAGAGAAAACTCTCCAAAAATACAAGAAATTTTCTATCCCTCTCTTACAAAAATGCACTGCAAACTAAACCTGGACTAACCACGTTTTAAGCACGGGTGCTTTAACCGCTGGATCCAACAAACCTTAGGTTAGTTTCTATGGGCCTTAGAAACCTTTGCGGCAGACTGAGGCTAAAGCTGGTCAGGTCTGAATCTTGATTGGTACTTGAGTACCTCTAGGCCTACTAGTAGCATTCTGATCTAGTTTCTAAAAAGAAGAAAGAATTATGACTTTGAACATCAGGGCATGGTATAGAATTTGAGTTAATTCTGTGAGATTTTGCTAAGGGTCTAGCAAAAGTTAGGCATGAGGGTATGATGAAAATGTCATTATTAGCCATATCTAGCTTTATTTAGTCATACTCCATCATTAAATGATCTTATATAATCGCAAGAAGACAGTAATTCATTGCACATCCTTTCTAAGAAAATAACAAGAAATCAGGGTTAAAACTGTAATTTTGCCATCCTATCATGAATGCAGAACAATCATGGGTTACTCAGGGTTAATTGAAGATTAAAAGTTTATAAATGTCTAATAAGGGGGTCCATGCAGACAAAAATGGATTTTCACGCATTTTAACAATTAAATGACATCTGAAACCTTAAAAACAAATCCACTTAATTAACTAAGGTTCTAGTCAGGATAAAATTCATCTAAATCCTCTAAAAATCATAGAGAAATATTTTCTAGGGTTTGGTATTCTTAATTTGACCATCTGCACCCATTTTGACCTAAAACAGAGTTTCAAACAGACAGTTGCCCTAATTTGGGTTTATATGCAATTTAACTAGTCAAACTTAGTCAAAACCTAAATTTGACTTCACCATCAGATTCCTTGGGTTCAAATTAGATTTGTACCAAAATTTAGGCCTAATCAGAGGTCATATTGACCTAGTTTGCATTTCAGTCCAGTCTGACTCTTTTTATCACTTACGCACCACTAGCTTTTTGAATTCCTTACAAATGAGTCCCTAAGTTTGTCCTCTTCTTTGCAATCAGGTCCTTCTACCATTATTGCGGAGGAAATCCTACTCCAGCAAGCTTCATTTGGCAAGAATTTGTTGATTATTTGATGAATCCCTCTAAAAATTGAAAGGGAGATTCTTCAAGCAATTCTCTTCCTTTTCAGCCTTGTTTGAGTCTCCAGGTCTCACCCAATCTCTCATGCGAACCTTTGAAAGGATTCGGTCTCCATGGACTTCGGAACTTGGAAGCTTTCAAGCTTGGTTTCCAAGCTTGAAAGGCCTCTTTGAGCCCTATATAAGGACCCCTGAGGACAAATCATCCTCCTTAGTTAGGTTTTGGCCAAAATACCCTCTTCAAACTCCTTCCTCGGCCATCTCCAACTAAGCTTCGGCGAGCTCCTCCCTCTGTCGATCTACGGTCTCCCAATGGCCAAATTAGGAGTGCTACGTTCCTCCCCTCCTTCGTCTGCTCCTCGACAACTAACTCAGGGGCTCCTAAATCTTCCTCTTCCTTGCCGTCACCCTCACAGAGCTCTTTCCTTCTTTGGCTTCGGCAATCACACCGATGCCAAATCCTCCTTCATTTTTAATCTAGATCCTAAACTCTTCCTCTCCTTCCCCAAAATCTTCCCCGACTCTTCTCTCTTAGTTCCAACCCTCGACACCACCACCATCCACCTTCGTCTCCACCTCCTGTGAGGTCCTCCGCACGCTACACACTACCAAACACCTCACCACCACTTCCTACTCCTCCGCCACACCACCATGAAAAAAGGCCCTAATCTATTTCACCCTATTGTCCACCCAAACACTCCGTCGACCAGCCCATCACACGCACGCCTTTCCCGACTCCATCCGACCACCACCCACCTCTACAACCCATGAAACCACCGCCACCACACTCTCCACACCACGACGAAGCTTTCGAGGTATTTTAATTGGGTCATGAGGCCGTTTGTGTGAATTTCAGGTTCCGCCGTCGTTCCATCGTTGCCGCCATTACCGCCACCACGTTCTTCGTGCTTAAGGACAAGCAACCCCTAGGTACTATGCCCAGGTGTTGCGGATGACTTCTAGGCATCTCCCTAGGCGGTCCAGCGAAGGAATCACCACCTGCTGCTGCTCCAATTGAGGAGGCCTCCACTTGCAGGTGTACACGAAGGATGTGGGACATTTAGTCCCACATCGTAAGTGGGTGAAGCACCGAGGCAGAATAAATTATTTTTGTGTTCTGGGCTTACTGCCTTAGAACATGAGGGTGAGGTCCACCTTACCTGCCTTCACTCCTTGGCTGTGACCATGCCTGCAGCCCTGGACCCAGGTACATGTTTGACTCGAGTACCCGATTACCTAGTTTTAGAGAGAGAAGAGAAAAAGAGAGAGAGAGAGCGGGGAAAAGGGGGGTTTTTCTTCTGAAACCTTCCAACACTTAGCCAAAATCTAAGAGCTCCTCCCTTGTGCGTGAAGAGGCAAGAAAGAAGAAGAGAAAGGGCTATGAAGAAGAAGGAAGAAAGGCAGAAGAAGGAAAAAGAAAGAAGAGGAACAAAAGGAGAAGGGCTCGTACAGAGAAGAAGGAAGAAGAAGAAAAGATGAAGAAGATGAACAGTGCCCTTGAACTGTGGCATCTAGACACTGTAGCATTATTTGAATTATTATTTAATAATTTAAGTACTATGGTTAAGATGCATGCTTAAATGTGGATCTAAATGGTGATTTAAATCACCACTTTTTGGGATGTTTTTATTCATTTTGCCATGACAAACTATTCATATACTCATATTCTATATTAATGATCTATCTTGAGTAATTAGTATTCATTGCAAATCATTATTGGCTTAATTATTGTACTCATTTATATTTTGATTGAGATTAGTGTATGAATGCAACACTTGCTTCCGTTCGACCTCGGATTTCTTTTGAGCTATAAATTGTATCTGTTGACGAGCAATTTTGGTTTGTACTACAATGTATCAATCTTAAACATCGATTTTGAGCATTAAACATGCGGCCTACAAGAAAGTACTTCTTTAGGAACTCATGTTCCAAAGAAGCCTATGTCTCTATCGATGTAGTTCGTGAAAGAGTTCTATACAAGAAGGCGGCCTTGTCCTTAAGTGAAAAGGAGAACATTTTCATTAGCAACATGTCTGATCAAGGCCCTGCGGACTCAAAGTCTGGGCAAGATTTTTCAGCTCTTTTAAATGTTGAAAATGGCCCTCAAAAGTAAGACCATGGAAGTGAGGGATTAAGGCTATGATGTTCAGCTTTGGTTCAGTAGCTCGACCCCCAGCGAGATAGCATACCGCAGGCATAGGTAGTGCAACCGTGGGATTATGGTAATCCCGTTGTTGAGGTCTACGAGCTTGGGGATGGGGGTTTGCTAGGAGATTAATAACTTGAGTAAGCTATTGCACCTGTTGGGTTAAGGTATTCATTTGCAGTTGTGTGTTGTACAAGTGTTGAAGGTTAAGTTGTGGACCTCTTTCTGGTTGTGATTGGTTGGGAAAGCTTGGGTAGGGAGGAGGTTGGAACCTATGAAGTCGAGGTGGTGGTGGTGGAGGATGTATAAAAAGATGTGGAGGAAGTTCTACGAAATCCTCGAATTGTGCAAAATCATAGTCATCCTCTGGATGAGTGGAATGGTGAATGGGAGTTCGAGGCTAAGGAGGTATATGATTGGATGTGGAAGGCATAGAAGTGGAAGTAAATGCTTGCGCATCAACACCAAGGGGAAGTACAAATGATGGGTTCTGGGATCTCCTACCGTCCATGAGTTGGTTTTTGAAAAACGATTTTTGAAATCAATCATAAACTTAAGGAAAGGCAATCACACTCTCAATCTCGAACAAAACCAAAAATCCCAATATCTCAATCAATCTCAACAATCTAAAGACCAATCAATCAATTCAAATAAGGTGAAAATATGTGTTTTGCCTAGGTTTGTTACGCATCTCCTATCCCTCTTAAGCTTGTGGGCGATCTTGGGTGGCTAGGATGGTGTCACGTGGTACCATCTGAGCCGTCCATCTTTTACTTGTAAGTGGTGCCACGGATGTCGGATTGGATCGATTATTGCGTTACTAGGCTGCGATCATCGATTCGATCCCATCTATGCAGTTGGATTTGTCGTTTGAAGTTTGGATTTTCCACTACCTTGGCCCTTGACTTCTGATCTTTTTTGGACTGTATCTGATGTTACGGAAATTCATCGGGGCGATCTCAAAGTCGTTGAACTCCGATCGTCACCATGATCAAATCCATACTATTGGATCTTCAATCCGAGGCCCCGATAAATATTTCCCTGCTCCTGGCCACAAAAGGAGGCGAATTACTATACAACTTATACAAATTAACCTAGATGCACAATGATGCATGTTATGTAATATTTATAATACATGATACTTCTATGATACTAAGAAAATGCATAAATAGACATTTTAGGCTACTTAGATATATACACATCACACCCTCACGCCTATCTTTTGATAGTCCCTAGCAAAATTATATACTATTTATGAACAGAATTGGGATTAAATTACTCGGGCTATAGTTATTTTTTTCAACTTTAGGAAATTTCTACGAAGGACCTGAACTACAAAGACACAACAGCGTCCGGGTGTCTGCCAAAATGCAGGCCGCCCAAGCCCGCACCTTATTGAAGAGCAAAAGTATTTTTTTTCTTTTTCTTCTTTTGTATTTTTTTTGGATTTTTGAGTTTAGAGTTTCGGAGCTGCTTTCTATGGCTACCCAACCCACCCAAGACTTGAAAAGAACTCTAAGTACTAAGCATCTTTTTGTGTGAAATGTGATAGACTCACTGATCGGCAATCAGAACGGACTTCGGTTCTCTACACCCATAGGTGACCTTGAAAAAGAATTCTGCTTAAAGGTGTATTTATAAGACTGGTAGATTTTTCCATACTTTTTATTTCTATGGGATCAACACAAGGGCGAACCCAGTGTATATCTCCTCGACTTATTGTACTTCCCTGCTTCTTTCTAAGTGGTTGGAATTATATGTGCATTTCATGAGCTGGGTTCTAGACAATCAGCTGATGAGCTATTACCACTGGCAACTTTCCAGCCATACTCGTGCAATGAAGTGTGGCTTATTTCTTTCTTCTTTTCTTTTCTATTTCTTTTTTTTCTTTTTGTATATTTTCTTTTTTTCTTTTCTATGTAGGTGGCTTCCCTGATCTAAGATTTACCTAAAGGCAGTAAGAAGAGAATGATCATGTAGCTGAGCTCTGGACAACTGGCTGATGAGTTGTTACCACCGACAACTTGGTAGCCATACCACCCTACAAGGTTCACTAGCTACCCAATTTTCGTTAAAATTGACAAATAGTGAGTCAGTGTGAGGTGTGTGTAGATGTTTAGACTATATGTTCCCTCAAATCAAAGGGTAGGTTGATAAGTCATGTACTTATCATCCCAACTTATTAACTAATTAAAAATGAATTTTCAAATGATGATGACTCGAGAAATAAGTCCACATTTTAGTGGACACCTGACAAATTAAGTCCAAAGATCTGAAGGGTCTAAGTGTTCAGGTCCTACTGTATTATTTCCTAAGGTAGAAAATTTCAAAAGCCCAAGTTTTCTTTTCCTAATTCAAGTTTTTTTTAAATAAGAAGGAAAAATAAGGAAAATTTATAAGGAATCCACAGAGTTGACAGTATGATTAAAAAATGAATCCACTCCCTCATGCCTAGCTTATGCAATGTCCTTATTGAAAATAAAAGGCATGAAAAAAGGGCAGAATGGAAAAATATCACCTGTATTCCATGATGCTCTAGTTAGCTTTGAGTCAGATTGTACAAGTATTGAGTTTAGTGCCATTAGCTAGGCGGGGTCCAGCCAAGTAGTTAGATTAAGGTTAAAGCAATGTTTTCTGAGACGGGTTCTGAAATAACACTGTCAACATAAGGTTTCAAACGTTGTCTGTTGACCTTGAAAGAATTACCTGACTTTGGGTTAGAAATCTCAACGGCACTGTTTGCAAATATCCGATCGATGATGAACGGGCCATTCCACTTCGACGTAAGTTTGTCGGGAAAGAGTTTAAGTCGAGAATCAAAGAGCCATAGTTTCTGGTTCGGCTCAAAGCTCTTACGAGAAATCAGCTGGTCATTAAGAGCTTGGTCCTAGCCTTATAGATCTTGTCATTCTCGTATACATCATTTCTACGCTTCAACTCAGATAGTTGGAGTTTCCTAGTCTTTTCGACTAAACTTAAATCAAAGTTGCATTTTTTTGTTGCCTAGAATGCCTGATGTTTAATCTCTGAGTAAATGGCATGCATTTCTATACACCAGACGAAATAGTGACATGCTGATAGGCATTTTGTACGCCGTATAGTAGGCCCAAAGAGCGTCATTAAGCTTTTGAGTTTGATCTTTTCTATCAGGCCTAACCGTTTTCTGCAGGATGTTCTTGATCTCCTAATTGGAGATCTCGGCCTGTCCATTCATCTGGGGGTGGTAAGGTGTGGAAATTCCGTGGTTCACCTCGTATGTTGCTAGTAAATTGCGGAACTGGCCATTGGTGAAGTGAGTACCACCATCGTTGAGGATAACCCTTGGAATCCTTAGCCGACTGAAGATATTCTTCTTGACAAAATCGATGACCACCTTGTAGTCATTGGTTCGGGTGGGAATAGCTTCAATCCACTTGAACACGTAGTCAACAACAACGAGAATGTACTAGTGTCCAAATAAAGGAACGGTCCCATGAAATCGATGCCCCAAACGTCGAAGATTTCGATGGGAAGAATCGAGTTTAGAGGCATCATGTCTCTCTTGGCTATGCTCTTGAGTGCCTGTCATCGGAAACACAACCTTGAGAATTTCTGGGCATCCTTGAATAATGAGAGCCAATAAAATCTAGATCGCAAAATTTTTACAGCTGTCTTTTTCTTGGAGAAATGTCCACTCACGCAGATGCATGACAGAACTCAAGTATACTTTGCAACTCATTTTCCAGAACAAATCGGTGAATAATCTGATCTGAGTTGATGCGGTATAGTTCAGGGTCATCCCAAAAGTAATATTTGGCCTCAGATATAAGTTTATCCCATTAGTGCTTGGTCCAATCCTAGGGGATTTGACCAACGGCCAAATAATTTACCATGTCTGCAAACCAAGGGGTTTGGACACCTGAAACCGTAAGAATAGTCTCGTTTAGAAAAGTATCAGTGATCGGAATATCCAGACGAGAAGAATCAATTAGTAGTCTCGAAAGATGATCCACCATCACATTTTGTGCCCCGGATTTGTCTTTAATTTCAAGATTAAATTCTTGAACTAAAAGAATCCAACAAATGGGCCAAGGTTTGGCATTTTTTTTGGCCGAGAGATGTTTCAAGGCCGAGTGGTCGGTGTAGATTATAACATGATATCCTAAAAGATAAGCCCTAAATTTTTCCAATGCAAATATTATAGCTAGCAATTCCTTTTCGGTAATAGTGTAGTTTCTCTAGGCCTCGTCTAGAGTTTTGTTAGTGTAGTAGATGACAGAGGGCTTCTTATCTATTTTCTGATCCAAAACAACCCCGATCGTGTAATCAGAAGTATCGGTCATGATCTCAAATCAGGCTATCCAGATCGGTGGTTGTAGCACTAGAGCACAAGTGACTGTCATTTTAAGAAAATCAAATGCCTTGTGGCATGATTCATCAAAATCGAACGACGTATCTTTGGCTAGATGGTTGCTCAAAGGTCGAGCAATCCTAGAAAAGTCCTTGATAAACCTCCTGTAAAATCCCACATGACCAAGAAATGATCGGATTTGTTTAATAGATGTGGGAGGAGGAAGTTTGGAGATAGCATCCACCTTAGCTTTGTCAACTTCAATTCCCTACTCAGAGACTACATGACCTAAGACGATGCCTTCATCTGTCATGAAGTGACTCTTTTCCCATCTAAGGACCAACTGTATTTTAATGCATCTCTTAAGGATCAATTGTAGGTTAGCTAGGCAAGAATCAAACAAATCTCTGAATACAAAGAAATCGTCCATGAATACTTCTATAAACTCTCCCACCATGTCTGAGAAAATGGCTAGCATACACTTTTGAAAGGTCACAGGTGCATTGCAAAGCCCAAATGGCAGTCTACGGAATGCAAAGGTTCCATAGGGAAAGGTGAAAGTCATCTTTTCTTGATCCTCGGGATGGATAGGAACTCGATTGTATCCCGAGTAACCGTCAAGGAAACAAAAATACTTTTGCTTGGCTAACCTTTCAAGGATTTGGTCGATGAAAGGCAGAGGGAAATGATGCTTTTTCGTGGTTGTGTTCAGCTTCCTATAATCGATACAGACTCTCCAAGAGGAAGCTGAACGAGGTGTGACAGATTCTCCTTTCTCGTTAGTCACAATGGTAATCCCAGCTTTCTTAGGAACAATTTGTACGGGGCTAACCCAGGGACTATCTGAGATTGGATAAATGATTCTTGCGTTGACCTACTTAATGATTTCTTTCTTGACCACTTTTCGCATGTTAGGGTTCAGTCTCCTCTGCATCTTGCGAGAAGGGAGGGATCCATCTTTCATAAAAATTCGATGATTGCAATAAGATGGTTCAATCCCTTTAAGGTCATGGATTGTCCAACCAATTGCCTCGTTATGTGCTTTGAGGACCTTAATCAGTTTCATCTCCTACTTAGTCAATTTTGCACTTATAATCACAGGGAGTGCTTTCTTAGGTCATAAAAATTCATATTTCAGACTCTCAGGCAATGGTTTCAGTTTGAGCTGGGGCGAGTTTAGGATGGAGGGTAAGGAGGATGCTGATGAAGATTCATCAGGACAATCTAAAAGAAGTGGTTGGAAGTGAACAAAATTAGGAACCTCTCGAAAATGTGGCAGGTCTGCCACAGAGGGTTGTGGGTTGGGTTCATTGGTGTAGGCGGAATTCTCAAGGACAATAAAAGTCATAGAAGTCTCAAGATTCAAATTATCATCATCGAGTTCCTCAATATATCCACAATCCTCAAAATTGTTAATCACCTTGAAAATATCGAGTTTCATTTTTCTATCCCCATAGGTGATCTCCATACTACTACTTTCACGGTTGATATTGGCCTTAGCGGTAGCTAGGAATAGATGCCTTAGAATGATGGACGTGTTTCTTAAATCCCCAGGTACATCCATGTTAAGCACAAGGAAATCTACAAGAAAGTAGAACTCCTTAACCTTGACGATAACATCCTCAATAACGCCTTTTGGGTTTGTGACTGAACGTTTCGCTAATTGTAGCGTTACTGAGGTTGACCTAAGTTCACCTAATTTGAACTTTTAGTAAAGGGAGTAGGAATTAAGTTAATGGATACACCTAGATCCAAAAGTGCCTTATCGAAAGTGTAATCCCTGATAACACATGAAATCAATGGGGCACAAGGATCTCTCTTTTCCTGAGGAAGGTGATGCAGGATAACAGAACTAGCTTGCTCGAAGAGTATCACATTCCTTAGGGTAGATTCCCCCAGCTTACGCTTTTGAGTGCATAAATCCTTTAAGAATTTAGCATAAGTTGGAATGTGCTTAATAGCATCAAGGAGTGTGATATTGATTTCAACATTCTTGAATATATTCAAGAGCTCCTCGTCACTATCAACAGACTTCTTCCTGGGTTTAAGCAAGGATTTAGGGAATGGAACATGAGTCAGATCTTTGGAATCAGGTTTCTGAGCCTTGATTTCTTCTTCAGAGTTCTTCTTTCCTTCCTCAGGCTCACCAAGGTTTGATTGACTGGTAGATGGTAATTTTGGGTCCTGGGTTTGCCTTCCACTCCTCAAAGTAATAGAGTTTGCAGAAGCGTATTGGTTTGGGTCTTAGGGAGGGTTAGGAAAGATCGGAGGGACTTGATTAGCTAAATATCTCGGATTAGATGAAGCAGAAGAGGAAGGGCCCTACTTAGCCACTTGAGCATGTGCGTGTGGGTCCCTCTAATTCACGTACCCCTGGGTTCGATTGCCCTGATTCTATATGTTGCGAGGGTTGGGTATGGGTTGAGATGGTAGAGATACAGGCTGACAAGTATTAGCAATGAGCTCAGATTGCAAGTTGTCCAGCGAGCTTTTCATTTGTTGCGTAAGTTAGAGCATGGATCCTTGCATCTCCACCATCTGACGGTTCAAATCAGCTTGCCTTACGGGTTGACGAGTGATGTATCAAAAATTCATCGCAAAAAGATTTGAGTTTTGAAAACCTATCGTCGTAGTGTAATTTGCGAGAAAATCCGAACAATCAAATAATTTTTACCGAAACTCAAAAGGAGTCACGGATCGAGCACAAGCCGGCTACGTCGATTCGAAATCCGTAATTATATTTTTTTGTTTAAAGACGAGATAATCACAATGATTCTATTCTACTTGCAATATAAACACTATAACTAAAGAAAGAGAGAGAAGAAAGAACTTTTATAATCAAAATAATGTTATTACAACTACAACTAGAAAGCAGGAAATCTAATCTAGAAAGTAACAAAGAGAAGGGGGAGAGAAGTTAGCCTCCTCGACGACTACTTGGAGGACGAGCTGAATGGACGTCGCCTAGAAGGAGAGTGAAGATGGATGACGAAGGATGGATCAGGAAAAATCGGGGGTGAGGTAGGGTATCGTCGTCGTGAGATCCACTTTTGTAACGAGGATGAGAAGACGACCATAAGTGCTCCACGAATGGGGTGAGAAGTAGACAAAATTTTGATTTTTAGTCTAGAGGAGCATCCCGGGTTTAGGACAAGCTTTTTTAGAGCTTAGGAGAGGGAGAGAGATGAAGGAAGCGACGAGAAGAATGTGGGGGTTGTAGGGCCTTTATATAGGTGTAGAGGTTGGGGGTAAAAATGTCTTTTAAGGTTTAGAATATTAAATGCATCATCCTTTAGTGATGGATATAAACGTCACTAAAGGCTGAACGTAAGTGTAGCACACGTGCTTGCCCACCTCCTCTTCCTTTGCTTTAACGCACATCCACCTTCAGACAACCTTAGCGATCGGATGGCTTAGGATACATCTGCGCTCGTGCCTTCATCGCATGCCTAATGCATGCGTGCGCGATCGTGCGTTTGACTTTGCGTCTAATTACGCATGCGTGAATCGTGCGCTTCCATCACTCCACATCGCACTTGCATCTACCGCCCACTCGCCATCCAACGACACGATTTGAGCCGCGCCTGCCCGCGCCTTCGATTTGAGGCGAGCGAAGAGTCGAACTCGCACCTCTGACTTCGCGAGCGGGTGCGTTGCCAATGCACCAAGCCCTCCTTTGAGGCGCATTCTCAACTAATGCACGTGCGCTCGTGGCCGTTGGATCAAGATTCAACAACCCAGATCTGATGGCCGGTTGAGGAAGGAAAGTGCAGTGGTGATTCTTGGGCAGTTTGAGATGGTGCCACGTGGCGTCATCTTGGTCATCCATTTTCTCTGACTTGTAGGTGGTGCCACGGATGTTGGATTGGACTAATTTTCATGTTGTTGGACTACGATCGTCGATCCAAACCCATCTGTGTGGTCAGATTTGTCATCTGAAGTACGGATTTACACCATTTGACCCCTTGGTCTTAGATCTTTCTTGGACTGCATCTGATGCTACGGAGATCCGATCGAGGCGATCTTGAAGTCGTTGAACTCTAATCGTTGCCCTGATCAGATCCGTACAATTGAATCTTCAATCTAAGGCCTCGATTAAATATCACCCTGACCCTAGCCACCAAAAAGAGCAAATTACTATACAATTTGTATAATTTGACCTAAATGCATGATGATGCATGCAATATTTACAATGCATGATGCTTCTACGACACTAAGAACATGCATAAATAGACATTTTAGGCTACTTAGATGCATATACATCACACCCCCATGCATATCTTTTGCTAGTCGATAGCAAAAACTATATGCTATTCATAAACATAATTAGGATCAAATTTCTTGGGCAAAGTTATTTTTCAACACTAGGATCAAATTCCTGAAGACCTGAACTACAGAGATACAACACCCAGGTGTCTACCAAAATATAGACCACCCAAGCCCTCACCTTATTCAAAAGTAGAAGCATCTCTTTTTTTTTCTTTTTCTTTTATAATTATTTTGGATTTTTAAGTTTAAGGTTTCGAGGTAGCTTTCTATGGCTACCCTACCCACCCAAGACTCAAAGAGAACTCTAAGTACTAAGCATCTTTATGTGTGAAATGTGATATACTCACTGATTGATGATTAGAACATACTTCGGGTTTCTACACTCCTAGGTGATCTTGAAAAGGAATTCTGCCTAAAGGTGTATCTATACGACCGGTAGCTTTCTCCGTACTTTTTATTTTTATGGGGTGAACATAAGAGTAAACAAAGTATATATCTCCCCAACTTATTCTATTTTTCTGCTTCTTCCTAAGTGTTTGGAATTAAATGTGCATTTTTATAGGTTGGGTTCTGGACAACCGACTAATGGGCTATTACCCATGATAACTTACCAGCCATACTTGTGCAGTAAACTATGGCTTATTTCTTTCTTCTTTTCTTCTTTTCTATTTCTTTTTCTTTTTCTCTTTTTGGATACTTTTCTTTTTCTTTTCTTTCTTTTTTTTAAAGTAGGTGGCTTCCCTGATATAAGATTTACCTAAATGTAGCAAGAAGAGAATGGTCGTCTGACTGGGCTATGGACAACCTACTAACGGGCTGTTACCCACGATAACTTACCAACCATACTACCCTAGAAGGTTCTTTAGCTATCCAATTTTCATAAAAATTGCTAAAAAGCGAGTCAGTGCAAATAGTGTGTGGATGCTTAGACTTAAAGACTCCTCAAATCAGAGGGTAGGTTAATAAGTTGTGTACTTATCACCCCAACTTATTTAACCAATTTGAAATGAATTTTCAAATGGGAGGATTCGAGAAATAAGTCCATATTTTAGTGGACACCTGGGTTGATTAAGCTTGAAAATCTGAAGGGTCTAGGTGTTTAGGTTCTACTGTATTATTTCCTAAGATTGAAAATTTCTAAAGCCTACGTTTTCTTTTCCTAATTCATTTTTTTTAAATAAAAAGGAAAAATAAGGAAAATTTACAAGAAATCCACAAAGTTGACAATATGATTCAGAAAATGAATCCAGCCCCCTATGTCCATGCAAGGTCCTTATTGAAAATAAAAAGCATGAGAAAAGGGCATAATAGAAAAATATCACCTGTATTCCATGATGCTTTGGTCAACTTTGAGTCAGACTGTACAAGTGCTAAGTTTAGTGCCATCATCTATTCTGGGTCCAACCAAAGAAAGTCAGATTAAGGTTAAAGCAACCTTGTCTGAGATAGGTTTTGGAATAATGCGGTCGACATAAAGTTTCAGACGCTATTTGTTGACCTTAAAAGAATTACCTGTCTTTGGGTCATAGATCTCAACAGCCCCATTTGGGAATATCCGATCAATGATGAATAGGCCGCTCTACTTTGACCTAAGCTTGGCGAGAAAGAGCTTAAGTCGAGAATCAAAGAGCCAGACCTTCTAGTTCAGCTCAAAGGTCTTGCGGGAAATCAGCTGGTCATGAAGAGCTTTGGTCCTGGCCTTATTGATCTTGGCATTCTCGTGTCATTTTTAAACTCCTCTAGCTCAGGTAGTTGGAGTTTTTTGGTCTTTTTAGCTAAACTTAAATCAAAGTTGCATTTCTTGATTGCCTAGAATGCCCTATGTTCAATCTCAATGGGTAAATGACATGCCTTAACATACACCAGATGAAATGATGACATGCCGATAGGTGTCTTGTACGCCGTATAGTAGGCCCAAAGAACACCATCAAGCTTTTGAATTCAGTCTTTTCTATCAAGCCTAACCATCTTTTGCAGAATGTTCTTGATCTCCCAATTGGAGATCTTGGCCTGTCCATTCGTTTGGGGGTGGTAAGGTGTGGAAATTTTGTGATTCACCCTATATTTTGCAAGCAAATTGCAGAATAGGGCATTGGTGAGGTAAGTACCACCATCGCTGATGATGGCCCGCGAAATCCCGAACTGACTGAAGATATTATTCTTGATAAAGTGGATGACCAGCTTGTGGTCATTGGTTCGGGTAGGGATAGCCTCAATCCACTTGGACACGTAGTTGATAGCTACAAGAGTGTGCTGGTGTCCAAATGAAGGAAGGAAGAGTTCCATGAAATCGATGTCCTAAACGTCAAAAATTTCAATGGGAAGAATAGGGTTTAGAGGCATCATGTCTCTCTTGGCTATGCTCTCGAGTGCCTGGCATCGGAAACACGACCTTGAGAATTCCTAGGCATCCTTGAATAAAGACAGCCAATAAAATTTAGATTGCAAAATTTTTGCAGCCGTTTGTTTCCTGGAGAAATGTCCACCACATGTAGATGCATGGCAGAACTCAAGTATGCTTTGAAACTAATTCTCCAGAATACACCAGCGAATAATCCGATCAGAACCAATGTGGTACAATTCAGGGTCATCCCAAAAGTAATATTTCGCCTCAGATATAGGTCTATCCTATTGTTGCTTGGTCCAATCCTGGGGGATTTGACCAACGACCAAATAATTAACCATGTCTGCAAACCAAGGGGTTTGGATTACCTGAAATTGTAAGAATACTCTAGTGTAGAAAAGTATCAGCAATTGGAATATCTGGACGAGAAGAATTACTTAGGAATCTTGAAAGATAATCTGCCACCACATTTTGTACCCCGGATTTGCCTTTAATTTCAAGATCAAAATCTTGAAATAAAAGAATCCATCAAATGGGTCAGGGTTTGGCATCTTTTTTAGCCAAGAAATGTCTCAAGGCCAGTTAGTCAATATAGATTACAACATGAGATCTTAAGAGATAAGTTCTGAACTTTTCCAACGCAAATACTATAGCTAGCAATTCCTTTTCAATAACAGTATAGTTTCTCTGGACCTCGTCCAAAGTTTTGCGAGCATAGTAGATGATAGAGGGCTTCTTGTCTATCTTCTGACCCAAAACAGCCCCGACCGTGTAATCAAAAGCGTCAGTCATGATATCCAATGGGGCTATCCAGACCAGTGGTTGTAGTACCGTGTAAGCACCTCTGTTTTGATGCACCAAATTTATGCTTATTGCTAGACTAACATTTCAGGACTATCTTTCTATTAAAGCGTCTTTCAGTCTAAGAGCAGATAGTTGCTAATGTGTGTCTTTGTATTTTTATTTGAGTCTAGGACATTATTGTAAGGAACCTCAAATAAAACTCGAAAATGGATTTTCGCGTATCTTTTCAAAATCAAGTTTTTAGGGATATTAGTCGACCAAATTAGTTATTTGATCGGCCAAAATACTTTGATCGATCAACCAACTTCATTAACCGATCAAATCATCCCATTTTAGGAAGCTCATAAATATCCTTTTGATCGACCAACCAAGTAAATTGATCGATCAATTAGTGATCGACCAACCACCTTAATTGATCGACCATATTGCTTTTTAATCGACCAGTTAACCTTAATTGATCGACCAATTGAATCTCTTGTGATTTATTTTTGGTCTGTGTATATATTTTTTAAGGCGATACTATTCACCCCTCCCCTCTAGTATACGTTGCGATCCACAGGATATCTTCCTACCCTCACACTGGAGCACAAGTGACTGTTTTAAGAAAATAAAATACCTTGCGGCATGATTCATCAAAATCAAACAACGTATCTTTAGCCAGAAGGTTGCTCAAAGGTCAAGCAACCTTAGAGAAGTCCTTAATGAGCCTCCTATAAAATCCCACATGACCAAGAAATGATATAATCTATTTAACAGATGTGGGAGGAGGAAGTTTTGAGATAGCATCCACCTTAGCTTTATCAACCTCAGTTCTCCACTCAGAGACGACATGACCCAAGACAATGACTTCTTGTCTTGAAGTGACTCTTTTCTCAGCTAAGGGCTAGCCGTGTTTTGATGTATCTCTTAAGGATCAATTCTATGTTAGCTAGGCAAGAATCAAACGAATCTCCGAAAATGGAGAAATCGTCCATGAATACTTCCATAAACTCTCCCACCATATCTGAAAAAATGGCTAGCATACACCTTTGAAATGTTGTAGGTGCATTGCGAAGTCCAAATGGTATTCTACGGAATGCAAATGTTCCGTAAGGACAGGTGAAAGTAGTCTTGTCGTAGTCCTTGGGATGGATAGGGACTTGGTTGTATCTCGAGTAACCGTCTACGTAACAGAAATACTTTTGCCTAGCTAACCTTTCAAGGATTTGGTCGATGAAAGGCATAGGGAAATGATCTTTTTTCGTGGCTGTGTTCAGCTTCCTGTAATCGATACAAACTTTCTAAGAGGAAGCTGATCAAGTTGTGATAGATTTTCCTTTCTCGTTAGTCACAACGGTAATCCCGGCTTTCTTGGGAATAATTTGCACGGGACTAATCCAGGGACTATTTGAGATTGGATAAATGATTCCTACATCGAGCAACTTAATGATTTCCTTTTTGACCACTTCTAGCATATTAGGGTTCAATCTCCTCTGCATCTGACGAGAAAGGTGGAATCCATCTTCCATAAAAATTCTATGATTGCAATAAGATGGCTTAATCCCTTGAAGGTCATGGATGGTCCAACCAATTGCCTTTTTATGTTCTTTTAGGACCTTGATCCATTTCATCTCTTGCTTCTTAGTCAGTTTTGCACTTATAATCATAGGGAGCATTTTCTTAGGTCCTAAAAATTAATATTGCAGACTCTCAGGCAATGGTTTCAGTTCGATCTGTGGTGGGTTTAAGGTGGAGGGTAAGGAGGATGCTGATGAAGATTCATCAAGACGGTCCAGTGGAAGAGGTTGGGAGTGAAGAAAATCAACAACCTCTTCAGGGTGTGATGAGTCTGCCATGAAGGGTTGTGGGTTAGGTTTGCTAGTGCTGGTCGAGTCCTCGAGTACATTGATCGACATACACATCTCAACATTGAAATCATGATCCTCGAGCCTCTCAATAAATCCACAATCCTCAAATCCTTTTATCGCCTTGAAAATATCAAGTGTCAATTTCCTATCTCCAAAGGCGATTCCCATACTAACCACTCTCACAATTGATGTTGGCCTTGGCGGTAGCTCGGAACGGGCGTCCCAGAATGATGGGTGTGTTCTTCAAATCTTCAGGTACATCCATCTCAAGGACCAGGAAATCTACAAGAAAATAGAAGTCCTTGACCTTGATAATAATATCCTCAATAACACCTTTTGGTGTGGTGACCGAACAGTTTGCTAACTGTAGTGTTACTGAGGTTAGCCTGAGTTCACTTAACCAAAACCTTTCATAAAGAGAGGTCGAGATTAGGTTGATGGATGCACCTAGATCCAATAGTGTCCTATCAAAGGTGTAATCCCCAATGACACATGAAATCAATGGCGCACCTAGATCTCTCTTCTTCTGAGGAAGGTGATGCAGGATAACAGAACTCCCCTGCTCAGAGAGAATCACCTTCCTTTGGGTGGGTTCTTTTGGCTTACGCTTTTGGGTACATAGATCTTTCGGGAATTTAGTGTAAGCTGGAATGTGCTTAATAGCATTGAGGAGTAGGATATTGATCTCTACACTCTTGAATAAATTCAGGAGCTCCTCATTGCTATCTAGGGTTTTCTTCTTCCTGGTTTTCAATATGGTCTTAGGGAATGGGATGTGGGTGGTGTCCTCAATTTCAGGTCCTTAGGCCTTGTTTTCTTCAACCTCCTTTTCTCCCTTGGGCTCCCTAGTGTTTTGGTTGCTAGAAGGTAGTAATTTTGGGTCTTGGGTTTGCCGTCCACTCCTTAAAGTAATAGAATTTGCAGAAGCGTATGGGTTTGGGTGTTGGGGAGGGTTAGGAAAGATCAGAGGGGCTTGATTTGCCAAATAACCCAGATTGGATGAAGAAGTAGGACCCTGCTCAACCACTTGAGCATGTGCATGTGGGTCCCTTTGATTCCCATACCCTTGGGCTCGATTGCTCTGATTATGTATATTGCGACGGTTGGGTACAGGTTGAGATGACAGAGATTCGGGCTGATGAGAGTTAGCAATGAACTCGGATTGCAAGTTATCCAACGATGTCTTCATTTGTTGCATGAGCTTGAGCATGGATCCTTGCATCTCTACTATCTGTCGGTTCAAATCAGCGTACCTAACAGGTTGACAAGCATTCCAGGTTAGTTGATTGACCTGATTAGGGGGCAGCTGAGTGTATACATAACCCTGACCCGTTGGTCTTTTGGTGCATAATTGCTGGGTCGGATTGGGGTCTGCTGCCCCAAATTTTTCCAGGAGAAGTTAGGGTGGTTCCTCCAACCATGATTATAAGAGTTAGAGTATGGGTTGGACCTAACATTCTCCTGTACAGCATACACATCCTCATAGGGCAAGGATGGTGGGAAAGGAGAGAGATCAGAGAAACTGGGATCAAAGGCCCTAGTTTGGAACCCATGGAGTTCTGAGTAATGCTAGCTCATAGGTTGAGCCACTTCTAGTTGATCCACGAACTCCCGTCTAGTAGGAGCTCGTGAAAAATGGAATCCCGAGTTTTGGGATTGAGTGGATTGAGAAGTATTTGCTGAGTTTCCAGCCATCAATTCTTCCATTCTTTTGGTAACTGGGTTCACCTTATCTAGTTTATTACAAATTGTTTTCATATTGAATGAATGGGAGTCATGGACCTCATTAACATTCAATTTGGGTTGTTGGGACAAGTTAAAAGTATCCATGGAGTCATGATTGATGGAATTTTCACTAATTTCCTTAAACAATTCATGCGTACTATCTGCATCCTTGTTGAGGAAATTGCCTCTGCAAGAAGCGTCCACGTGATTACGGAGTTGCTCAGTCAACCCGTGATAAAAGATCTGCACAAGTTGTCACTTTGACACCTCGTGGTGTGGACACTTCCGCAAAAGATCCTAAAATCGCTCCCAGGCACCATGAAGTGGATCCCCCGGCCGCTGGACGAAAGTAGTAATTGCCTGTCTCAATGCATTGGTATGCCTGACTGGAAAGAATTTTTTTAGGAAAGCCGATTTAAGATCATTCCAAGTTGCGATCGGCCTTCCAATTGTCTGGTACCAATGTGCGGCCTTATCCCAAAGAGAGTAGGGAAAGAGCCTCATGATCATTTGCTCCTCATCCTCATTTCGAGCTTTGATGGTCTAGACCAAAGTGGCCAAGTCCTCCAAATGTTGAAATGGGTCTTCAGAGCCAAGCTCGTGGAAATGTTTGATCTAGCTTAACACCTGGAGATTGATTTCTACGTCTTTGGCTAGAATTTGGACACCGAGACATTCCATGTAATTAGAAGGATCATAAAAATCCTTCAAGGGCTAAGCGTCCTGACCATGCATTCGTTGGAACCATTCTTGTATTTGCTGCATTTGTTCCAACTGCCTTTACAACATCTCTTGTGGATTCTAAGGCAAAGGAGGTAGTTGATCAGCCATGGGATTAATTGGATTAAAATTCAACGTACGCCTCCTTGAATGGTCTAATAGTCCTTCCAAGCAGGGATTCAATAACCTTCTTCCAAGCATAAACTAGGAAGAGGTTGGAAGGATTGGGGATAAGAACCCTGCAGCACAATAATACACGCCTATCCTTAGGTTGGGTAGCCTAAGGACCTATGCTCCAAAATAAACTCAAGCTACAACTCGAATTTTGTGTTGTCTTTAATCCAAAGGCTAGTTAAGTTGGGATGGCGAGATAGGGGGAGCGTATCCCAAAGGTCGCTAATTATGCCAAACCCTTGCCTGCTTAAGTCGTTTGACAATCGGGCCACCCAACTTAACACCTTTTGGAGAAGCAGGCATCACAAATTCACACCACAGTATAAGAAATATCCTGAAACGAACTGATGAGTCTTAGGGCCAACGTCTACTTGATTTTAGATTAGGTCGGGGATGGTAATGCTTTTGGAATGTGGTGGGCTCTTAAAAGGGTTGTGCCCTTAATGATTGATTGAGTAAGTGTGAGTGCGTGCACAATTAGGGTTTTCAAACAAGATTATTTGGATGTGTTTTAGAGTTTAAATCTTGCTTAAGTAGCTTTTAAGGTTTGAATTAGGGTGATTTCAATCAAATTCCAGAGGCACACCACGATTTGCAAACACGAGTGCAGATATTTTCCTTTGAAATAAAAAAAAAGTGGAGTGTCTAGTATTGACCATAATTATTAACTCTAATGAGCAAGCTACTTGATGAGTTATTTTTTTATATAAAGTGGTGCAGCCCAAATAATTCTTGCAATTAGCCTTACTGCACCACTGAGTTTGGCACACGAATGATTACCTAATATGATTTATACTCAATTATGTGTTTGGATGTGTGTACCGGTTTCAAAGATCGGGTTACCAGTAAAGTATGATGAATCAGAAGAGGTTGTGTGCCACTGTGGTTTTTTTAGATTTTTTTAAAATGGGCGTGAGGTGGGTGGAGGTGGAAATCAAAACCAAACTAATCCTAGGGTTTATGAGAGCACCTAGGATAATTAGGGTTTGAATTAGGGTGATGGAATGAAATCCTTGGAGGGGGAAAGATTGGGGGAGCACTTCCAATTGTCTTTAATGCACTTGACTCCTTTCTACTACTTGATGATTAATGAATGGGTACCTGCAAGATAAGAGAGAAGAAATAAAAGAGAGAAAGTAATTAAGTGCGTGAAATGCAGAAAAGAAATTGAGATCCGTTGCCTCTTTAGCGACGGCGCCAAAATGATGTATTGAAAATTCATCAAAAAAAGATTTGAGTTTTGAAAACCTGTAGTCCTAGTGTAATTTGTGAGAAAATTCAAACAATCAAATAATTTTTACTGAAAATCAAAAGGAGTCCTAAGTCAAACACAGGGAGGCTACATCGATTCGAAATCCGCAATTATATTTTTTTGTAATTTTTGTCTAAAGACGAGATAATCATAATGATTCTATTCTACTTGCAATATAAACACTATAACTAAAGAAAAAGAGAGAGGGATACAGAGAAAGAGAGAAGAAAGAATAACTTTTATAATCAAAATAATGTTATTACTACTACAACTAGAAAGCAGAAAATCTAATCTAGAAAGCGATAAAGAGAAGGGGGAGAGAAGTTTTCCTCGTCGACGGTTACTTGGAGGACGAGTAGGATGGACGTCGCTTGGAAGGAGAGCGAAGATGGTTGATGAGGACAGATCGGGAAGAGCTGGGGGTGAGGTATGGTGTCGTCGTTGCGGGATCCGCTTCCGGTATGAGGGTGAGAAGATGACCATGGGTGCTCCACGAACGGGGTGAGAAGTGGATTGAATTTTGATTTTAACTCAAGAGGAGCATCTGAGGTTTGGGACAAGCTTCTTTAGAGCTTAGTGACGGGCGTGGAACACGGTTGTTTAATTATGTCATTGTAGTATGCGTTCGCGACGTCGGTTTTAATTTAGAATGCGAAGTTGGTGAGTTCAAATATTGAACACAAAGAGGCGTGAAACCAGATTAGTTTATCGCTTTAAGTTGTCACAGGAATGGTTGATTTGCTTGCTTGAGAAAACGTGAGAGAGAGAGTAGGGTTAGAGGTCGTGTTTAAAGCATGACAATCATTTAAAAGGATATGAACTATGATATTTGAAATATCAACATATAACATGCAGTGAAAGTTTATTTACAACTATAACAATGGATGAAAGCTTCAACAATTGCAACATAAACTAAAGAAAGAGAGTGCAAGGAAGAGTCAAGGCGGCCACGGTGGTGGAGGGAGGCTCCGTTGGTGGCTTGACAACTACAGGGCAGGTACAAAGTATTTGGTGGAGCTAGGAGAAGGCTAGAGTAGCTTGGAGGGTGTGTATGTATTCAATGCCTTCCAATGGGATAGTTGAAGGGGTTTATATAGGGAAAAGAGGTTTCCAAACTAAGGGTTTTAGTGATGTCTGGGACGTCGCTAAACCCATGCCAGAAACCAGCTGTGCAGAGTCTATCCTACCACCAAATAGTTGACGAAGTCTGCATACCAGGGTAGCTTTCTTCCTTGCACGGCTAGAAGTTGTTCATCAGGAAAGGTGTCAGTTAAGGATGGGCACATGTGTTCGCGTGTTAGAAATCGGGGTTAGAAGTAACCCGTCGTGGTAGTTGCAAAACACATCGATCAGATAAAATTTATACCGAAACTCCAAGGGAGTCCCGGGTTGAACACATGGAGGTGACGTTTGCTTTAACTAAAAACCGCGCTTCGATTTGTTTCTTTTTGGTATTTTAGGGTTTTGTTTTTTTTTTTGTATTTTTGTAAGAAGAAAACAAGCAAACGAATCACAAGATAGAGATGGAATGAAAATGGTATAGATATCACTTCAATGTCTATTACAATCTACTATGAAAGCATAAAAAGAGGGGGATGAGAGGAAATCTCCTGAATCAGCTATTCGGCGAGGCAACGACGCCTAGTGGAAGCTCGGATGAAGGAGGTGAGGAGCGGGACGACGGAAGTGAGATGCAGGAGGACGTCGGGTTGAGGAAAGCTTCGGCATGGCTTTGGAATGGAGGTGAGAAGGCGGAGATGATCTGCTACTGGAATGGAGGTGGGAGGACGGCTCTAAGGAGACCTATGAAGGTGGATGGGAAGTTGGAGGAGTATTTATTAGGGCAACAGTTTGCTATACTAATAGGTGCCTTGGGAGCTTGAGAACAAGCTCTAATGGAGCATTGGTAGGCTTGCTGGATCTTGGGTGTAGGTGGGAGTAGAGTAGGTAGAGATGGCTTGGAAGGGAGGGGGTGTAGGTCCTTTTATAATGGAGGAGAAGAGGCAAAAATAGGCATGGGACCTTTAGTGACCTCCAGACCGTCGTTGTAGACAGCTCACATCTGCTTACGCCCTTAGCTGGCTTTTCTGGCTTGCAATGAAGTAGCGACGGCTGTAAGCGTCGCTGTAGGTCAGCCTAGCGGTCACTGAAAGTTGACACCAATCGCTCACGCACCCACGCTGCGCTGCAACCCATCACGCGCGCTGATTGCGTGGTGTCCTGCTGGTGCGCGCCCTAGCGAGCGTTGGCGTGTGCGCGTGCTACGCTGTTGCTGTTGCTTGAGTGTGGTTCTGCCCGACTGATTTGAGAATTGGGGGGCGCTGCGGGGATTCGAACCCGCGCCGCTCCCTTGAGAACCGCCGCTCCCACCATTGCGCCAAGTCCGCCACGGTGTCGTGAGGAGCTGCAGCTGTGTGTTGAGGGCAAGCTTTCAACCGTTGGATTCTCATCCAATGGCTGAGATCACCTGATGATCGGCCATTGGAGAAGTGGCAGGTGGCGTTGGGTGCTACGTGACACCATCTGGACCGTCCACACTTCATTACTTGTAGAGGATGCCATGGTGCTTGGATCGAGGTGATTTTTGCGCTGTCGGATTGCGATCGATGCTTTGGATCCATCCGCATGTAGGATTTTCCATTCGAAAGCCGTATGGATGATGCATTGCCCCCTGGCTGTTGATCTTCCTCAGATTTCGTATGATGCTATGGTTTTCCGATCTAGACGATTTTAGAGGCGTTGGACTCTGATCGTCGTCTTAATCAGATCTGTACGGACCGATCATCCATCCGAAGCCCTGAAATAGGTCTTCTCCCCTGACCATAGTAAGGACCTAGTTAACCTAAAATATATACTACTCTAAATGCAAAATGATGGATGTTATGCGACATTTATAACATGAAATGCAAATTTAAGCCTAAGAACATGCTTGAATAAGCATTTTAATCTAAATAGATGTGTCTATATCAAAATGGTAATGATGGTCCGATGTGGCCTGGGTGGAGTTCGGACAGGTGATCGGGTACGGCGTTCTTGGACCCGGCTTTGTCACGTATTTCCAGGTCAAATCCCTGCAAGAGCAGCATCCATCTGATGAGCCTAGGTTTAGCGTCCTTTTTGGCCAACAAATGCCGGATAGTCAAGTGGTCAGTGTAAATCGTCACGTGGGATCCCAGAAGATATGATCGGACCTTTTCTAATCCAAAGACTATGGTGAGCAGTTCTTTTTCTGTGATAGTATAATTCCGTTGAGCCTCATCCAACATCTTGCTCGTGTAGTAGATCACCACGGGTTTCTTTTCTCTTCTTTGTCCTAAGACTGCGTCGATGGAAAAATCTGATGCATCACACATAATCTGGCGCAATGGAGACTATTTCCCTGAGAGTGTTGTAAGTCTTGATGCAATCAGGTGTCATGTGAAAAAGGGCGTCATTGGCTAGAAGGTCAGTCAAGGGTTTAGAGAGTTTGGAAAAATCTTTAATGAACCTTCTATAGAAGCCAACATGTCCTAGGAAAGATCGAATTTTCTTGACTGAGCGAGGAGGTAGAAGTTTGGAATTTATATCAACCTTAGCTTGATCTACTTCGATGCCATTATGCGAGACGATGTGACTGAGGATAATCCCATCCTGAACCATAAAATGGCTCTTTTCCCAGCTTAAAATCAGGTTGACCTCGATATAGCGCTTCAGGATCTTCTCCAAATTGCTAACACAATGGTCGAATAAATTCCTGAACATGACCTCCAGGTATTCATCCACCATCTTTGAAAAGATGGCTAGCATGCAACGTTGAAAGGTAGCGGGTGCGTTGCATAATCTGAATGGCAGACAACGGAATGCGAACGTGGCATATGAACAAGTGAATGTGGTCTTCTCTTGATCTTTCGGTGCAATAGCAACTTGGTTGTATCCTGAATATCCATCCAAGAAGCAAAAATATTTCTACCCTGCCAATCGCTCAAGGATTTGGTCAATGAATGGCAGAGGGAAATGATCTTTCTGGGTGGCCTCATTAAGCTTCCTATAGTCGATGCACACCTGCCATGTAGTAGTAGTGCAGGTAAGGATGAATTGGCCCTGATCATTGGTGACCACGGTGAGCCCAGCTTTCTTGGGTACCACTTGCGTGGGGCTCACCCAGGGGCTATCAAAAATCGAGTAAATGATATTTGCGTCAAGCCACTTGATTATGTCTTTTTTAATGACCTCTCGTATATTCGAGTTCAATCGCTTTTGCATCTGGAGAGAAGGTCGAGCCCCATATTCCAAATAGATCTTGTGAATGCAATAGGTAGGGTTAATTCCCCTTAGGTTAGAAATTGTCCACCCAATGGCTGCCCGATGTTGAGAGAGGGTTGCAGTCAACTTAAGTTCTTGATCCTTTGTTAAAGTGGGCATTGATAATCATAGGGAAGGTCTGGTTAGGTCTTAAGAAGACATATTTGAGATTATCGGGCAAATGTTTTAGTTCGGGTATAGGTGGGACAACATTTGATGGGTAGGGGAAAGGGGGAAGTTGATCAATATCAATCTCCTTGAATGGGGGTTGTTGAAGGTAATCAGCTCTACACAGACCAACCTCCACAGGTTGGGGTGGTTCAGGGTAGTCATCAACTGGTTGAGTCAGATGGTCTACTGAAGAGCTAAGAGTGAGGCATTCTTCAACCAAAGGTTCCACGGGATCATTCTCCTCAACCTAGCCACAATCAAAAGACTTAGCCGCCTTGAAGATATCCAATTGCATTTTCTTGTCCCCTAAGGCGATTTCCATGCATCCCGTGTCGCAATCAATGTTCGCCTTAGCCGTAGCTAAGAAAGGTCTGCCCAGGATGATAGGGGTGTTTTGCACCTGTTCAGGGACTTCCATGTCGAGGACCAAAAAGTCCACCGGGGAGTATAAGTCCTTGACTCGAACAATCACGTCCTAGATTACCCCCTTTGGGGTTTTCACAGATCTATCAGCTAATTAGATAGTCACAGGTGTGGGCTTCAATTCTCTAAATCCAAACTGGTGATACAGGATCGTCGGGATGAGGTTGATCGAAGCATCTAAGTCCAAGAACACTCTATCAAATGTCATGTCCCCGATATTACAAGAAATCAGGGGCGCTCCTGGGTCAATTCGTTTGGGAGGTAGGCTGCTCAATAGGTTTTCGGCTACCTTGTTCTGAGAGCACTACCTTCCTAGGTGCTTAGGTTTTCGGCTTACGCTTTAGTGTACTGACATCCTTCAAGAACCTAGCATAAGCCATGATATGTTTAATTATTTCGAGGAGTGGAATATTAATCTGGACTTGTTTGAAAATTTCCAACAGCTCCTCATTCTCAACTATAGCTTTCTTTTTCTTCCTTTTCTCCAAGGCCTTAGGGTATGGTGTTTGGGTTTGAATTGGGTCAATCTCCATGTCCTTGGGTTCCTCCTACTCACCCTCAAACTCGAGTATCTCAGGAAGTGAGGTCACAGGAGGGGTTGGCCATTTGGGGTCCTGGATTTTAGTGCTGCTTCTCAAGGTTACTGAGTTGGCAGAGGTGTTAGGACCATGGGTAGATCCTTGAGAAGAAGAGGACGAAGGAGCACCAAACCTAGGGGGTGTTTGTGGGTCTTGCTAGATCATGTGGGCATGTCCAAGATTGGCTTGGAACCCTTGCAAATTGGGGCCTTTGTTAATCATATTTTGCGGGATCGATTGTGGTTGAGAAGGAAGGGATCCCTATTGTTTACAATCCAACAGCTGGCTCAACTGTCCCTTCACTAAGGCCATTCTTCCTGGTGTTTTTGATTCATGTTAACCATTTGGTTTTGAGGGGGAGGGGCTGCCATATTCTAATTATAGGGTGGTCTAACCGGTGGACCTTGCTGATAGGAGGGGGGATTTGGCCTGGGTTGGTTCTGGAATTGGTTTGGTTTTTGGTTCGTACAGGCAAAATTCGGGTGATTATGCCACCCGGCATTGTAGGTGTTGGAGAAGGGGTCAGGTTTGGAGTAACCTTGGATAGCTTGGATATCTTCAAAGATAGAAGGTGTCGAGGGGGAGGGAAGTGAGTAATTAGGGGTTGAGGGAGCAAAGGTCCCTCCCTGGAACATGGTCAGGAGTTGTTCTTGGTGCATTTGGCTTATTGGTTGCACCAAGTCTACATTGTGAGCTCCCTTTGCTAGGGAGAGGGTCTGTAGCAAGTTCCTGATCTGGTTTAGCAGCACATCGATCTTTTTGTCCACCAATTCAACTCGATCCAACTTTTTGGCTACAATGTCCATGTCAACCATTCCAGAATTTGCTTACACCTCATAGATCCCACCACGAGGTTGACTGGATCGATTAAACTGGGTCATGGAGGCATTGTTGAGTGAATTCTCACTTATGGACTTAAAGAGTTCGAATGCGCTCTCCTCATCTTTGTTCAAAAAGCTACCTCCACGTGAGGCCTCAACAAAGTTCCTAAGGTTGTTGTCCAGACCATGGTAGAAGATCTAGGTCAATTTCCACCTTGGAACCTCATGGTGTGGGCATTTCCTCAATAAATCATTAAATCTTTCCCATGCCTCATGAAATTGTTCCTCACCTTGGAATGTAAATGTGGTAGTGGCTCTCTTGAGGGCATTTGTTTTACCTATGGGGAAGAATTTCTTCAAAAATGCATGCCTCAATTCCTCCCAGGTGGAGATGGGTCTCCCTAAGGTTCTAAGCCAGTGAGATGCCTTGTCTTTTAGGGAGAAAGGGAACATCTTAATCAAAACAATGTCCAAACTGATGTTCCTGGGTTTCATAGTTCGAGTGATCCGGTCAAGGTCTTCTAGGTGTTGGAAGGCGTTCTCATTTGAGCTCCCATGAAAGTGGCTCTGAATTAGGCTCAGTACATTAGGTTTCAGCTCAAAATCATCTCCCCCTTCAGGGACCCTAAGATGGGGTTCAATCTGAATAGCAGACGGATCGTACAAGTCGCGGAGGGGCCTAGGTTGGCCCTCCGGAGGTTGTGGTAGGTTAGGTGGTGGTTGCCCCTGCGGGTTCTGCATCTGGTGTATGGCTTGCATGATGGTTTGGATCTGTTGTTGTTGGAGCTGGTGGTTGGTAGAGATCTGGGCCTGAATGATGGCCATAGCATCGGGTTGAGGTTGGTCCTCAACCTCATCTACTCTAAGTTCCTGGTTGGAGGAGGTGAGATATAAAGTGCAGAAATAAAATAGATAATCTCACAAAATTAAGCAATGACACAATGGGCACAAGTATTTTTAGGTGGAAACCTAAACCGGGTGAAAACCACCACTTAACCCTCTCGAGTTAGGATTTCTCGATCGACCTAGTCGATCAAATCCACTAAACCCAGTCACTTGAACGAGGGTGACTGAACCTCAATTACAACCACACTATTTAGACCGAGGGTAGCGTACCTTAAAACTCCTTTTTTTCACAAGAAGGTTTTTGTCTCGCGAAGGAGACGGGAATTCGCAAAGTAAATGCCCAACCAAAGATAATAAAATGTACAACAATCCTATATAGCCATAGATATTTAAACCTAGCTTATATGGAAGTTAGGAAACTTCCCTTTGGTGGAAGTGCGTTGATGTGACGTCGCGGGTGCGTGAACCATGCAACTGCGCTTCGTCGCTCTTGTAATCACAGAAGGAGAGCGGGTGCGCAAGTTGGATGAGGCATTTGGATGCGGAACGAGCCTTTGAGAGCAAGTGCTTCTTCTACTTCAATTTGACACAAGAGAGTGGCAATATTCTTGCAAGGTGTGTCTTGGGTGTCTTTCAAGCCAAGGGGTCCTTTATTTATAGAGGGTCAAGGAAGGCTTCCATGGCCGTTGGGTGCAAATCCAAGGCAAATCAAGCCGTAGTCAGAATTAATCATGATTCTGACAGGGTCATCAGACGTCTTGTCTTGGCATCAGACATCTGGGAAACCTATTTAGGACTTCTGGGAACTAAGTCAGATATCTGATTTTAGGTGAGTTTCCTTCCTAACTTGAGTCAGGTCGAAATAGGGTTGTAGTGTATGTCCATCAGACGACACATAGGACGTCTGGCACTAGTTCTGGACGTTTGGAAACTTATTGTTCTGCGGAAATGAATTCCCAAGGGAGTACAACGGCTAGAAAATATTTGAGAAGAGATTTTGGGTCAGCCGAGGCAAAACGATCACATATCAGACGTCTGGGGTCCTCTACAGATGTCTGATACAAGGCTAACGGTCATTTACTAAGGCAGCCAATGTTTCACTAATTGGTCGTCTGGCAAAGGCATCAGACGCCTGCTAAGACGTCTGAATTAAGGTCTGGACGACTGATTCTAACAGACAGAACCTACTAAGTCCAGTGTAGGTGGTTTGGACATCTGATCAAACAATTAGACGACTTAAAAGTCAATATCAGACGTTTGATTTTCAGATTGGATGTCTGATAAGGCTGTCTGAACCCTATTTTGGTTTTCTAAGTTCTTTACATAAAACCTAAGTATTCTAGGGTAGTGTAGGTGTTCCTAGGATTACTTTAAGGGTTCTTTGAGGCTCTTTAACATAAGATCTAAGACAAAAATAAGGAGCAAAACAACGAAACAAAATTACATAGAACAAGATAAATTAAAATCTATCATATTCTTCATCTCCTTTTTTCAAGCTTTCGCTCCTCGCAAAGCTCCTCTGCCTCAGTCCAGCTCCTCCAATTTGCCATTGATGCGAGCTCGAACTCCATCTAATCACTTATCTCTATTTGCAATTTGTCTTGAAAACTAGAACTCAAATGCAAATTTTAAATGAAACGTGTTTTGTTATCATCAAAATAAACGATCGTGGTGCTCTAGCGCCAACAGTTGCCCTTTGGGTTCTGCAACCGGTGTATGGCTTGCATGATGGTTTGGATCTGTTGTTGTTGGAGTTGGTGGTTGGCAGAGATCTAGGCTTGAGTGATGGCCATCGCATCTTGCTGAGGTTGGTCCTCAACCTCATCTTTTCTAGGTTCAACCATGTCTCTTGCACGATCAAGTCTTCTTCTGATTTCCCTTTCCAAAACAAACAGCTTAAGATGAAGTGATTGTCTCCCATGCATACACTAGAGAAGAGTGGGGAGGGATGCAGAGAGAAACAGATGCAAGAAGTGTGTGCACAAACAAGCAGATAAGTCTAGTTCTTACAGTGTGTACCTTAGGTGACCTAGAAGCCTCAAAGGGAATGATCAAGCCTGTAAGCACTTAACCACTCTTCCCAATGTTAATCTGGCCAGGCTGATTACGAGGGGATTGAGGGGAAGGTTCTTCCTTTGGCTTTCAACGCCGATTCCGTAGACCCCACAACCGCGGTCGTTTGACACTTCCCTGCAGCCTAGACATCAAATTCTACAAAGGGAATGAAGGGCAAGTGTCCAGCAAACCAAATCACACCTCCAAGACTTAAACCATTCCTGCCTAGGGCATGTTGATAAGCTCATATTTGTGAGCTAATTAAATGTCTAAATGCCTAAACATTAAGATAACACAACCATTTATTTAGCATGTATTAGAATGTAAATAGATTAATTTATATTTTTGACTTAATTACATAATTCATGCATTGCATTCGTAATTAAAGGCATTTGGAATTGACTTAGAATAGCATGTAATTAGGCATTACAAGCATTGCTTTAATTAACATAAAAATTAAGGATTTGTGCATAAATAATCCTAATATTTTATTTTATTAATCTTCTCCTTCCGCAGGTAACCACCCCACTTCCTCCTTCGCCCATTCAATCTTCGCAGCTGCAAGCATTCACTCGATGGAAAGAGTGGATCTCCTCCCACATATTTGGATTTCAAATCCTTGTAGCCACAGCTACAAAGGAGGAGGAACGACTGCCATTCATCGCAGGCCACCACCCCGTACCATCACCGTGTTGAGTGTCAAGCTCCTACCCACTTCTCCAGCGTGGGCCTCCACCGTGGCGAGAACTTTGCTATTGTGGGCGTGCAGGGTGACAGCTTACATTGCCTTCCACTGAGTCTCGCAATCCATCACCGTGCTTCTTCTTTACCTGCTTCATCACAGTGCCTTACACACTCAACCAACCCATCACCACCACCTGCAGTATACCACGCATAGCCATTCGCGTGCACAAGCTCCTGTAACGAGCATCACCTTCTCCTCGCCATGCCTCTGCCCGCGTGCGGCAGAGGCCACGTGCAATCCGGCGCTCATGCTTCCAGTGTGCGTCCCTGCGCTCCCACTGGCCTCCCGCGTGCGTGCAGCCCCACAGCAGCGCTGCACCATAGCCTGCAGACGCAGCAACGTGTGTCCTCCAGCTGCACCTTCGCAGCGCGCTCCACAAGCCTTGTACGCCCTCCCCTCGTGCTTCTGCCAGCGTGTAGCAGCGCGCTCGCTCGCACACAAGCCGCACATGCCCTTTCCTTTCCGTGCGCACCTCCAGCAGCCACCTCCAGTGCGCACCTCCAGCAGCACCCACTCCGACCTCCTCTATGACCGGCCACCTCCGACCACGCCTTGCCCCATCGCCACCACCAAAAGAAGCGGCTCTACAGCAGCTACCTTCGACGAGAAGTTCCACTCCGACCTCCTCATCCGTGTGTTGAGGAGCTCAAAGTAAACTCCCCTGTTTTTGCACGGTAACTCCTCTATTAGTTTTTACGACTCATGCCATTATGAACTTTCATTTTTCCGATGTCATTATCATGGTGAATTTATGAGAACCTCCTTCATTATTTAGCTTATTAAGCGAATCAATTTCTTAACCCCAATCTAAGTGGATTTCCATTCAAATCTTGGAAGACTCTTACTATAGGAGAAGCTTAATTTGTATTTACATTTAAGTACTATTGTGAGGATTTTATTCTTATTACATTATGGTACACATTACATTAAACCCCCTCCTATTTGTCTTAAATGCAATTCCAACTTGCGCTTTTATTTAAACTCATATCTACGTAATTTTTTGACACAATTTCTTGAGGAAATCATTTGTGAACAATAATTTTTAATCATTGCGAGTTTGTAATAGTCATTGCTTCCCTGTGGACACGACTCGCTTCTTTCGAGTGGTTAACTTTTATTATTTTGATTTGTGATTTTCCACCACTTGCATACTACAACACGACATTCTATATGTGAAACAACGAAAGAGAAAATCGACTTTTCACACGTCTACTCCATTTTAATGAGGGGCTAGGCTAGTGCTTGTGCTCAAGATAGGTGATGAGGCGTTGATTTGGGTTGTGCCTCTTAGCTAACCGATTTGAGTGTTAGTGCACTTAACAAGTCATGGTTCTCAAGCAAGGATTTTAAGATGTGTCTTTTAATAACTTGTCCTTTAGTGCTTTTTAGGGTTGAAGTGCCTTAATGTTTACAAATAAGGTTCGAGTGGGCACACCGCACACAACGGGTGAAAGTCGATTTCCTTTGGAGTAATGTGGCCTTAGAAAAGCAACCCTAATGAGTTCACCCTATTGTTCATGCAGTTCTATCAGGTGAGTTGATTTTAGTTATGGTGAGTGGTGCGGCCCAAGTCAAATCACGGTAGCTTCGCAAACACCACTCAAAAGAAAGAACACTAAAAAAGATTATCTCCTTAAGAATGGTATGGTGTATTTTTTTTGTTGGGTGATGAGTTTGGAATGTGGGTCAAGTAGTCATTCACCACGTCAATTTTTTATTTATATTTTATTTATATTTTTCTTTTTTAAGTACGCAAGCAACCAAAGGGTGGAGTGATAGTCACAACTGGTCTTTGCCGCACTTTACTCCATCTCTACCGTCGCGAATCGCGCTCCGCCGCCCACACGTCGAGTTCCTGCAATCAATCAAGTAGAGGGGGAAAAATGAGTTAGACAATGTGAATACGAATGCAGGATGAAAGCAACAAGAGAAATTCGTTGCCTCCTCGGCAACGATGCCAAAAATTGATGGGCACGGAACGCGGTTGTTTGGTTATGCCGTTGTAGTATGCGTTCGCGACATTAGCTTTAATTTAGAATGTGGAGTTGGTGAGTTCAAGTGTTGAGCACAAGGAGGCGTGAAACCCGATTAGTTTGTCGCTTTAAGTTGTCACAGGAATGGTTGATTTGCTTGCTTGAGAGAAAACATGAGAGAGAGAGAGAGAGTAGGGTTAGAGGTTGTGTTTAAAGCATGACAATCATTTAAAAGGATATGAGCTATCATATATGAAATATCATCAACATATAACATGCGGTGAAAGTTTATTTACAACTACAATAATGGATGAAAGCTTCAATATGTGCAACATAAACTAAAGTAAAGAAAGAGAGTGCAAGGAAGAGTCAAGGTGGCCACGGCGGTGGAGGGAGGCTCTGTCGATGGCTTGATAACTCTGGGGCAGGTACAGAGTATTTGGTGGAGTTAGGAGAAGGCTAGAGTAGCTTGGAGGGTGTGTATGTATTTAATGACTCCTAATGGGGTAGTTGAAGGGGTTTATATAGGGAAAAGAGGTTTCCAAACCAAGTAAGGGTTTTAGCGACGTCCGAGACGTCGCTAAACCCATGCCACAAATGTCGGTGAAGCCCCTCCTCTCTCCGGTCCATCGTAGGTGCGCGTGCTACTTCTCCCACGATTCGCGTGATCGCTCTGTGAGTCGTTAGATCTAAAGATCGGACGGTCAAGAGTTTGCGTGGGCGTGCACTGAGGATCGCGCATTATCTCACCTAGGCGCATCCGCGCACGTCCGCTGCGTCGCGTGGCGCGATCCCTGCCGTCTGCTGCTGCATCAGCGGCTCAATTTTGTCTACTCGTGATTCTGCTGCCAAATGGAGTCCCGTCGCGGCTCGAACCCGTGCCTGGCATGTGCGGATAGGGCTCTTGACCGCTGCGCTGCATCTGGTCACGGAGGCAAAATCGTGTGCGGCTACTGTCGACTGTTGGATAGAGATCCAACGATCTGGATTTGAAGCGTTGGAGACGTGTTTTAAGCCATCCGATCTGCGGATCCAACGATCTGCGGCTATTGCCGACTGTTGAAACGTGTTTTCAGTCGTCCGATCCGCAGATCAGATGGCTTGAAATGCTTTGCGTGATGAAGTCAGGGGAGTGCTATGGGTGAGGGCGTGATGGATGTTGCCATGTGGTCGCCTGTGGGCCGTTGATCATCAGATCAACAGCCAGAACTTCTTGGGTTGGTCGAGGGAGCTTTGGATGTTGGATTTGAGTGATTTCGAGTCCATTGGACTCGATTCGTCGATCTAAATCCATCCATGCGGTTCGATTACTCATCTGAGGCCTGTTTCAATACACCATTGTACATACGGCCATTAAACATTGATTATAAGAAATTTTAATTTGTCATGCATGCAATGCTCCCAAGCCTATTATGGTATATCATTAATGCACACATATCCTCGAAATTAACCCCAGTTGATGGAATTATCATCATTAGATGTAGAGTTATCACTTAGGAGAGGGAGAGAGATGAAGGAAGGAATGAGAAGAATGTGGGGGTTGTAGGGCCTTTGTATGGTATAAAGGTTTGGGGCAAAAATTTCTTCTATGGTTTTAAATATTAAATGCATCAACCTTTAGTGACGGATATAAATGTCTCTAAAGGATGAACATGGGTGTAGCACGTGCACCTACCTGCCTCCTCTTCCTTTGCTTTAAAGCACGTCCATGTTCAGACAACCTCAACTGCTCGATCGTGAGATCGAACGGCTTAGGATGCATCCATGCCTGCGCCTTCATCACGTGCCTAATGCATGCGTGTGCAATTGCGCGTTCGATCGTGGATCCATCACACCACGTTGCGCTCACATCTGCTGCCCACTTGCAATCTAACAGTGCAATTTGAGCTGCACCCGCTCGCGCCTACGATTTGAGGCGAGCGAAGAGTAGAACCCTCGCCTCTGACTTCGCAAGTGGGTGCACTGCTAATGCCTTTTGAGGCGCATTCTCAACTAAGGCGCGTGCTCTCATGGCTGTTGGATCAAGATCCAACGACCCATATCTGATGGCCGATTGAGGAGAGAAAAAGCAACGGCAATCCTTGGGCGGTTTGGGTGGCTGAGATGGCGCCACATGGCACCATCTTGGTCGTCCATCTTCTATGACTTGTAGATATAGTGTCATGGATGTCAAATTGGACCAATTTTTTCACTATTGAGCTGCGATCGTCGATCCAAACCCATCCGTGCAGTTGGATTTTTCATCTGAAGTACGAATTTACACCACCTGACCCCTTGGTCTTAGATCTTTCTTGGACTGCATCTGATGTTACAGAGATCCGATTGAGGCATCTTGGAGTCGTTGAACTCCAATCGTTGCCCTGATCAAATCCGTATGGTTGGATCTTCAATCCGAGGCCTCGATTAAATATCACCCTGACCCTGGCTACCAAAAAGAGCAAATTACTATATAATTTGTACAATTTGACCTAAATCCATGATGATGCACGTTATGCAATATTTACAATGCATGATACTTCTACGACACTAAGAATATGCATAAATAGAAAGTTTAGGCTACTTAGATGCTTATACATCAACAGGCATTCCAAGTTGGTTGATTGACCTGATTAGGGGGTAGCTGAGTGTATCGTGACCCTGGCCCATTGGTCTTTGTGGTGCATGGTTGTTGGGTTGGATTTAGGTCTGCTGCCCCGGATTTTTCCAAGAGAAGTTAGGGTGGTTCCTCTAACTTGGATTATAAGAATTAGAATATGGGTTGGACCTAACATTCTCCTGTACAGCATACACATCTTCATAGGGCGAGGATGATGGGAAAGAAGATGGATTAGAGAAACTGGGATTAAAGGCCCCAGTTTGGAGCCTGTGGGGTTTCTGGTAATGCTGGCTCACAGGTTGAGCAACTTCCAGTTGATTTACAAACTCCCGTCCAGTAGGAGCTGATTCCACAGCAATCATTGGTCTTAAATGACCTAAATTAAGTTAGAAATTAGCATAACTTAGTGTAATTTATGCATTCATGAGCATACTTTGCATCTTTAGTGCTTTATTTTAGTTATGCATAGAATAATGTTATAATGTGTTGATTAAGTGCATTATATGGATTGTAAGTAATAAGAAGATTTGAAGCTGCATCTGAAGCTGAATTTGAAGAATAAAGAGAAGCTGGTGCTACAGCAGAGCTGGAGTAGAAGACTTAGGAATAAAGTAGAAAAATACTCTACTTAGTAGAATTTAATGGAGAGTTTAAATTATGAAGAACTTAGGACCTATCCTAGCCCTAGGATAGCCTTAGAAACCATCCTATGCCTTGTCCACGTTTAGATTAGGTCACCTTAGCCTAGGATACCTCAAAACCCTAATTCTAACCCTTATCTGGATGTCCAGATAAGTTATTGGATGTATAGAACCCTTAGCACAACCCGCAGACCTAAAACCCAAGTTTGCAGTGTTATTGGACGTCCAGACAAGTTGTCAGACGTCCAATTTCTCCATAATTCCAAGACAGAACCTTGAGTCCACCTTGACCTCTAATTAGATGTTCATACAAAAGTTCTGGACTTTTGATTTTTGAGTATAAGTCGTTTGACACTTAAATTACATGTCTGGTACCCCTCTCCAAACCTTATTTGGAAATCAAGCTTGGATCTTGATTTCCTAGGTCCCTAAACCCAATTCCAAACCCTAGGGGACCTAAATTATGGTACCTTAAGCCTAATACACCACCCTAACACCCTCCTAAGAACCTAATTAGGTTCTTACTAAGCCCAATTGACTTGGATCATAGTCAATTGCAATTGCCTAGTCAATTGGACTCATAGAGTCCAATTGAGCTTAGAACTCAACCCACACAAGTCCAATTGGACTCAACAAGAGTCTAATTGACCTAAGCCCAACCTAATTGAGTAATCTCACTCTCAATTAGGTTCACACTATTTCAATTAAACTTATTACAAGTTTAATTGCACATCTACCGTAGTAATTAGGGTTTCTAACCCTAATTCTGAGACCTAACCTAACTCAAACCCTTAGGACCTAACTTGAACCACTGGACCACTTAGCCATCTAGGTCACGCACACACACACACACCCTCACCTAACCGTGTGCACTCTGGAGTTTTCTAGAACTCTCTTCAAGTGGTTCCACCATGAAAAACTATTTTTAGTCTTTCAAGGAGTTTACCAACCAACCCATGTAAAGTGGATCTATGAAGACCCATTTCATATGGGTTGGATTGCCACAAGAGAGGACTCTCTAGAGAATTCCACACTTCTCTAGAGGGTCTCTCCCTCATTCTATTTATGGCCACCATTGGACGACCATGTACCCTAATTGAGCCATTAGCATAGCTCTCCACCTCCATCCACGAGCTCTATCAACATCACCACCCCTACCTCCACGCCCAAGGCTAGAGAAAGCTTTCCACCACCTCTTTAAGGGTCGACCTACCCACCATTTGTCGCCCCTCCTTCTCCCTACCACCTCAAGACCAAAATGCCATTGGAGACCACCTCTGATGCCCTCCTTTCTGCTATCTAGATAAGTAGATAGGTAGTTCTTCATAGTCTAATCTCTGCATTAAATTACTGCTTAGTAGTGTAGTCATCTTCCTCCTACCTGATACATGTGCAATCTCCTATAGATCCACGCATGCACTCAGTTTCTATTAGCTAGTTTTGACTTTAATCATTCCTGTACAAGTTTTCATCTAGAACCACTTTGTAATAATTCCTTTGATGAAATGAAAATCACCTGAGCTATATATATATATATGTCTATTGTGGAATCACCATGAACTTTCTTGCAAAATCTGTCTTGTGATAATAAGTTGCTTGCTATAACTTCTTATTTTTTTGCAACAAGCATGTCAGTGCATGAAGATATTAATGACCTAATAATCGATGCTTTTTCGGTAAATAACCATCGCATAACTAGGATCGTGCGCATTGATACTCACACGTTCGCTTTCTTTATTTATCTAACACACGCACACGTCATTAGGGTTAATAACGCGACTGGCAACACATTTATTCGTAGGTTGGAAACCGATGTGCACTTCTAAGCAAGTAGCGAAAAGATCAAAAATCAATTTTGCATTTCCATAACGCCACCTTGAGATCAACCGTCTCGTTAATTTACAAGTATTTTTTATAAATGGTTTTGAGCGACTATACTATGAATTACAACACATTTCAAAACATGTGGGAGAACAACCTTGTCAGGAGCTCGTGAAGAATGGAATCCTGAGTTCTTGGATTGTGTGGATCGAGAAGTATTTGCAGAGTTTCTAGCCATCCATTCTTCCATTCTTTTGGTAACTAGGTCCACTTTATCAAGTTTATTGCAAATCAGTTTCATATCAAATGAATGAGTCATTGACCTCATTGACATTTGATCTAGGTTGTTGGGACCGGTTAAAAGTATCCATGGAGGCATGATTGATGGAATTTTCACTCATTTCCTCAAATAATTCATGCGCACTATCTACATCCTTGTTGAGGAAATTGACTCCGCAAGAAGCGTCTACGTGGTTACGGAGTTGCTCAGTCAACCTGTGATAAAAGATCTGCATGAGTTGCCATTTCGGCATGTCGTAGTGTGGACACTTTCACAATAGATCCTCGAATCACTCCCAGTCACCACGAAGCGGTTCCCCTGATTGCTGGACGAAAGTAGTAATCGCTCGTCGCAAAGCATTGGTACACTCGACTGGGAAGAATTTCTTTAGGAAAGCCAATTTAAGGTCATTCCAAGTTGCTATTGGCCTTTCGATTGTCTGGTACCAATGTGTGGCATTATGCCTAAGAGAATGGTGGAAGGGTCTCATGGTCATCTACTCTTCCACATTTTGAGCTTTGGTGGCCTGGACCAACATGTTCAAGTCTTCCAAATGCTGAAATGGGTCTTCAGAGCCAAGCCTATGGAAATGTTTGATCAGGTTTAATACCTAGGGCTTGATTTCTACATCATCAATTAGAATCTGGACACTAGGATGTTCCACGTAATTTGAAGGATCATAAAAATCCTTCAAGGGTTGAGTACCCTGACCATGCATTCGCTGGAACCATTCTTGCATTTGTTGTATTTGTTCCAGCTACCTTTGCAGCATCTCTTACGGATTTTGAGGCAAAGGAGGTGGTTGATCAGCCATGGGATCAATTTGATTAAAATTCAACCTACGCCTTCTTAAATGGTCTAATGGACCTTCCAAGCGGGGGTTCAATGACCTCCATCCAAGCATAAACTAGGAAGGGGTTGGAAGGACTAGGGATAAGAACCTTACAGCATAGCAATACAAGCATGTCCTTATGTTGGGTAGCCTATGAAATTTCCTACTTGGAGGGTGTGAGATCAGCGTGACATAAAAAAATGCGAAATTGAAATATAAACAATCTCACAAGATGCAATCACACACAGTACACAAAGATTTTTAGGTGGAAACCCAAACCGGGTGAAAACCACTACCTAACTCTCTCGAGTTAGGATTTTCCGATCAACCAAGTTGATCAAAATCCACTAAACGAATCACTTTAAACGAGGGTGATTCAACCTCAATTACAACCACGCTACTTAGACGAGGGTAACGTACCTCAACCCTTTCTCTTCACGAGAAGGATTTTGTCTCGCGAAGGAGACGGGAATTCGCAAAGCGAATACCCAACCAAATAACAAAGATAAAACAAGTAATCCTATAGAGCCAATAAAGTAATATTTAACCTAAGTTTCTATAGGAAATAGGATGCTTCCCTTTGAAAGGAGTGCGTCGACGACGCGAATGCGTGAGCCACGCGACGGCGCAACGTCGCTCTCGTGAACAACGAGGGGAGAGCGGGTGTGCAACAGCTTGACGCTCTCAAGACGAAGAACTTGAGCTTAGAGAGCAAGAGAGACACAAAATGGTTTGAAAGTGTATTACAAAGTGTTTCTTGTGTATCTTGGTGTGTTTCTGTGTTGCAAAGGTTCCCCTCTATTTATAGAGGCCTTAGGAAGGCTTTAGAAGGCTCAGGAAAGGTTTCATAGTCGTTGGGTGCAAAGCCCAAGTGAATCAGCCCGAAATCAGGAACAATCATTGTTCTGACAGGCTTATCAGACGTCTAATTCTGGCATCAGACGTCTGGAAGTTCACTTTAAGACGTCTGATTTCAAGGTCAGACGTCTGATTTTGGGCGGGTTCCTTCCTGACTTGAATCAGATCTAAACAGGATTCTTGTGCAAGTCCATCAGACGACATATAGGACGTATGGCACTATGTCTGGACGTCTGGAAACCTACTTTTTCTGTGGGAATGGATTTCCAAACGTTGCAACGGCTAGAAAATCTCTAAGAAGAGATTTTGGGTCAGCCGAGGCAAAACGGTTAATTATCAGACGTCTGGAAAGTCCTATGGATGTCTGATAAGGCTCTAACGGTCACATTCTTGACTGTTCGCTAAGCCAGCCAACGGTCCACTAATTGGACGTCTGGCAAAGTCATCAGACGTCTCCTAAGACGTCTGGTCTAAGGTCTGGACGTCTGATTTCATCAGATAGAACTAACTATGTCCAGCCTAATAGTTATCAGACGTCTGAATCAACAGTCAGACGTCTTAAAACACTTTATCAGACGTCTGATTTGGGAATTAGACGCCTGGATACTCTATTTGAACCCTATATTGGTTTTCTAAGTATTCTACAGAAAACCTAAGTATCTTAGGGTTGTGCAGGTGTTCCTAAGACTACTGTTAGGGTACTTTGAGGCTCTATAACATAATGTTCTAAGGAAATAAAAAGAGCAAGCAAAATAAAGATAAAAGTATATGAAAGGATTAAACAAAATTCTATCATATTCTTCTTGTCCTTCCATCTTCAATCTAGCGTTCCTCGCGAATCTCCTCTGCTCTCCATCAAGCTCCTCCAATCCGTCCTGGATGCGAGCTCGAATTCTGTCTAAACACGTCTACATTTGCAATTGACCTGAAATCTAAGACTACAAGTGCAAATGTTAAATAACACGTGTTTTGTTATCATCAAAACAAATGATCGTGGTGCTCTAGCACCAACAGCCTAAGGACCTACTCTCCAAAATAGACTCAAACTACAACATGAATTTTGTGTTTTCTTTAATCCAGAAGCTGGTTAAGTTGGGATGGTGAGACATGGGGAACATGTCCTGAAGACTGCTAATTATGCCAAACCCCTGCCTGCTTAAGTCGTTTGACAATCAGGCCACCCAACTTAGCACCTTTTGGAGAAAGCAAACATGACAAATTCGCACCACAGTATGAGAAATATCCTGAAACGGATTGATGAGTCCTAGGGCCAACGTTTACTTGATTTTAGATTAGTCCTGGGATAGTAGTGCTTTTGGAATGTGGCAGGCTCTTAAAATGGGTTGTGCCCTTAATGATTAATTAAATAAGTGTGAGTGAGTGCACAATCAGGATTTTCAAACAAGATTATTTGGATGTCTGGATTTTAGAGTTCAAATCTTGCTTAAGTAGCTTTTATGGTTTGAATTAAGCTGAATTCGATCAAATTCAGGTGGCACACCAAGATTTGCAAACACGGGTGAAGATATTTTCCTTTGAAATCTAGATAAAGTGGAGTGCCTGATATTGACCTTAATTGTTAACCCTAATGAGCAAGCCACCTCACGAGTTATTTTGATATGAAGTGGTGCGGTCCAAACAACTCAAGCAATTGGCCTTAATGTACCACTGAGTTAGGCACACAAGTGGTTACCTAGTTTGATTTCTACTCAATTATTTGTTTGGTTGTGTATACTGATTCCAAAGATCGGATTATCGATTGAGTATGAAGAATCAGTAGCGGTTATGTACCTCTGTTGTGAGATTTTTTTTAGATTTTTTTTTTTTAGAATGGAAGTGAGGTGAGTGGAGGTGGCAATCAAAACAACCAAACTAATCCTAAGGTTTATGAGAGCACCTAGGTTAATTAGGGCTTCAATTAGGATGATGGAATGAAGTCTATTGAGGGGAAAAGAATGGGGGAGCATTTACTGTTGTCTTCAACTGCACTTTTCTCCTTTCTACCACTTGAAGATTCCTAGCCGAAGGACCTGCAAGACAATAGAAAAGGAATACAAGAGAATTAAAAAGCAAATAAGTGCGAGGAATGCGGAAAAGAAATTTAGATCCGTTGCCTTCCTTGGCAACGATGCTAAAATGATATAGCAGAAATTTGTAGTGAAAAGATTTGGGTTTAGAAAACCCTGTCATTGTAGTGTAATTCGCGAGAAAATCCGTCAATCAAATAATTTTTAAAGAAGCTCAAAATGAGTTCTAGGTCGAATACGGGGAGTTTCCGTTGATATGAAATCCACAGTTATAATTTTTTGTAATTTTTGCTTATAAACGAGACATTCACAATGATCGCTATTCTACTTGCAATATAAACACTAAAACTAGAAAGAGTGAGGGAAACAACTTTTATATTAAAAATAATGTCATTACAATTACAATTAGAAAGTGGGGAATTTAATTTACAAAGCAATAAAGAGAAGGGGGTGAGGAGTTATTGTAACGACCCGGTTCCCGAGTCCCTACGAGATACGAGAACCGGACCGACTCGACTAATCCCAAGACCTAGTCGTCCAACGAGGAAGTAACCAAAAGACAGTAAAATAAATCACATTCAGCATGAATATAACTAACAGTAAGAAAGTACAGTAGTAAGGAAAGAAACTACTACAGTAGGTACCACCACAACACTAAAACAACATTTATCATATAACAAGAACTGCAGGTAAAGAAGGTACAGCGGAAACAAAAACTACTCACTAGAACAGAAACAAAAGAGGTACAAAAGACTGTGGTAACTCTACTGGACCCTACTCGGCCCCGCGTCCTCTGCAGCCGCCGACCCTGGCTGCTCAACACCTGGTCCCGAAAAAGGTAACGAGTGTAACACGTCAGCAAAACGCTGAGTAGAGTGGCAAACTAACTAAAGGCAACAATAGAGTGTACAGTAGCTGTTATGGTCTATTACTTCCTTTATTCACATCTTTCAATTTTTCTCACTATTTCATTTATTTCTCAGATCCTTTACTTGATCTCGAATGTCCTCGTGGGACGATCTTGATTGCAGTCTTTTCCAAAAGTAGAAGTAGCACGTGGTGCTCTCCTGGCCGGGAGAGTCCCCCGTGGTGATCCTACCCTCAGTCAACCACCCCAAGGTCACTGACAGACGTAACGGTGACTACGGCACGCGCGATAAACGCACAGGTAGCTAGCCCACACTGGCACGCGGTCAGTCGTTTCCGTTAACGGGTGCGCCCAAAGCACAGCACGGAACCAGGGCAGAGCCCTCTCAGTAACAGGGGTCCAACCCCTCCACAGTAACCAAACCGGGGCCTTGCCCCTCCACAGTTCGCGCACCCTCGCCTGACTACCCTGGTTTGCCCTAGTGGGCCTAACAAGTCGGTGAAGGAGGCTAGCAGAACCCCGGGGCCCGTGGGGTAGCTAGTACTCTCCTAACACTAGTAGCTCTCCTCGGTACTACGTACACGAGGGCCAACAAGTCGGTACAGAGCGGCCAATCCTAACCCCGGGTCCCTGGGGCGGCTGGCCCCACTCTGCACTAAACAGGTACAGGTACTTCCCTTGGTACTGCGTACCCAAGAGACAGTACAAACTACATCTCAGTTCCATTCCTTTTTCTTTCCAGGAGTTCCACTTCTAATTCCCCGTAGGGTTCCAGCTCCTTATCTCAGAACATTATATGTTTCACTTTCCAGTTTTACGTTCTCACAATCCATGATCTCAATCATGTTCCTTTATTCATAACAGGCAGCTGTTAATTCAATTTACAGGCAGCTTTATATTCCTTTCCATTTTTTCCAAGACTGCAGTATTATACATTCCACTAGTTTTTCCATCCTAGGGTTCATGCCACATCCTAAGATCTAGCACACAACTAGTTTCCAGCCCTAGGATTCATGTATCACCTAGGAGTTATTATTCCATACATTTCTCATTCCTAGGATTCATGCAATGTCCTAGATTCTAGTTATGGTTCCATACTTTAACAGATTTTAATAATAAACTTAAGCCACTCTACCAGGTACAACGGGAGTAATGGGGGCGTGATCGGGAATCCCGCGTGCCTCCGCGACTCACAAGACTGCAACTGAACGAGGTCCTATCACAAGGATCAAACACAAGGAGTGTCTCAAAACAGTGTATAGCTACTGTAGACGGGTAGAGGAATTAATTCTGAAAAGAACGCAACTCGAATCGCGGAAAACGGAACCCGAACGGACCCTAAACGGGTCGAAAAAGACGATACTGTGCAAAATCAGACGTCTGGAACTTCTTCCAGACGTCTTAAACAGTGGATCAGAGAATTACCTGTTCAGTGTGGTTTCCCAGACGTCCAGAAGTCTGCGGGGACGTCTGTCCTAGCTCCCAGACGTCCGATGGTCACCCCGGACGTCTGGAGGTCACTCCCGCCGTCTGGTACAACTTCCAGACGTCTGATTCGCAAAGGATGGCGAATCAGCGAACCTGCGCACAGCCAACTCCCTCCCTTAGTACGGTCGGTCGACAGGAAGGAAGAAGAAAGCGGAAAACACACCTTTCAGAGGTCGGTATGAGCTACCAGACGTCGTCCTCGCTTTCTGCCTATCAACCCAGACGTCTGATTCTGGAAATTTTTTCAGAATCAGGGCGCGACCCGGACTCTGCTCGCGACGCCGCCCGCGTCGCACCTCGCGCTCCTACTGGTCAGACTGCAGCAGGTCCCTCTCCGCATCGTTCCGCGCCCCCTGTGCCCTCAGCCGGCCGGCCAAGCCGCTCCGACGAGCTCGCCCTCACGGCAGAGCTCCGCCCTCGAACGCCGCGCCTCCTCCGCGCTGACTGCGGCCGCCGCTACAGCCCTCGCGCTCGCTCGCTGTCGTGCACAGGAAGGAGAAGAAGAAGGAGACGGTGGAGACGGGAGGGGAGGCGCGGCCCTTTTAAGGCCGCGCGGAGAGGAGAGAGAGAAGGCGCGGCAGGCGTCTGCCGCCGCAGAAGAAAAAGAGGGAATAACGAATATGCGGTCTGCACCCGCAGGCGTGCAAACGACTCGCGGGTGTGGACGATAACGATTTTTCAGACGTCTGGCAAGACGTCTGGATGTGATCCCAGACGTTTGGTCAGACGTCTGGGCCACCTCCCAGACGTCTTAAAATACGTCCGGGGCACGCGTTCGTAACAGTTATCCTCATGTGGTAAGCTTGAATCAGAACCTCTCGAGGATGTAATGGCCGAACCTTATCTCGTTAAATTAATCCTCGAGAGTAATTCTGACATTCTAATAGAATCTAGTCTAAATTCTAGTAACCCAATTCTTACCTTTGACCTAGAATCTAGATTCGAGCCTATTTGGGGTGATCAAGAGACCTAATTTGAGGAGAATCGGATTTTGGATCTAGATTATGATTATGGGTCTGTATTTCATAAATACACCTCTCCAAACTCCTCAAAGGCACAAATTACTCTATCAGAATTTACACCGATTTATGATACAGAAACAGAGGAGTTGAAAGAGCTAGGATTTGATTGGATCTATCCTAGGAGCCAAGAACCTGAGCCCAAGCCTAATAAGGGTACCTCTTGGAGCTTGAAATTTGAGATTAGGTTAGATCCAAGTCAGGTTATTGATTCTACGCATCTTGTTTAATTCTATGGTGGAAATTTCGATCTGGAATCAATTTCAGAAATCAATCTTTGCAAATTCTCCGATAATTTCGAATCCTACTCTAATTTCGGAGATCCGTTGTTTCTTGACGATTACGAACCAGTTTACAACTTCAACATCCATGATCCATTCTTTGATTCTAATGCTGAGGGCAATGATTTGGGCCTCAAAGAAGCCACACCTTATGATCCACATACAAAGCCTTCCAAATTTTGATCCCAACCTCGACCTGCCACCGGAATCAACATCTAGTCTGATTCACCTCTCTTTGATCCGGTTGCATATGATTCTTCTCCATCTTTTGACCAGGTATAAAAAATTAATCAAACTGTTAACCACTCATCCTTTTCTGATCTCACCAGAAGGGTACCTACATCCTCCACAGAGCCATTTTCTTTTGAGGATCCCTACTCTAACCTGGTTGGGCCAACACAACCAAACCCTAGATTCGTATTTCCATATTTCTTTAAGCCTCAAAGTATCTGTTGGGTTCCACATCTGCTGATTCAAATCCATCAACCCAGTTGATTGATTGGGTTTGGTCTGCATCATCTACCTGTTGATCTGAACAAGCACCTGGTTGGACCAACCAGGGTTTTTATCAAGGTGCTTGTTCTACAAAACTTGTCTGATTTGACAACCCCTTCTCCTTGATCACTTTTTGCTTGGCTGAAGGCATTGAATTTAGCGCTTAACGAAAGGCAACCCGTCATTCCAAAAACCTGAGACCCTTCTGATTACCTTTTTGAGCTACACTCCTGCACTTTTGAGTTTAAAATTAGAACAGCCGACTCTACCTTTGGTACTTGTATCAAAGCTTGACATTATCTGCAATAGTCATCCCGACCTGTTCACCCACCCTTTGATCCTGTTCTAAAGCTTAAACCAAACTGAATTTATACCCCTTGGTTTACAATGAGGACGTTGCAAAACTTAGGCGTTGGGGGTGTTAAAGTGCAAACATATGGGAATTCAATTCTCTAAGGGGATCTCACAAAAAAAATACATATTCAAAATTGATAAAAATTTTAAAAAAATGAAAATGAAAAAATGGTGGAAGGGGAGGAATTTTGTGAACTAATTGCAAATCTTTTTTGAGGAAAAAGAGGGGGAAATTCAAATGTCAAAAAGGAGCAAAAATTAAGAAAAAAATGATAGTCATAACAATTGATTATGGAATGTACTTAAGTTCTAAACCTAATCAAAAGAAAAATTAAGTCCTGAAATGAAAAGACAAGGATATTAATACTAGTGCAGATCTTAGGCCTCCTGGGCTTGTCTTTAAGGCTTAGACATTTACGTATCCGTTAAGATCTGGATTAGTCCTCAAGAGGTTGATGAAAGTGCAAGGCTGATGTAGTATGTTTATGGCTTTAGGATTATTTGGCCCCGTTACCAGCCCTTTGGTTTGCGGGACTTGGTAACCTAAGCACCCAAAAGTGCATACTAAGTCTGGTTTAGTGCGCTTAATAAAGAAAAACTCGCCAAAAGTGTTTTACTCTGAAAAGCCATCTTGAAGATCTGGCTTAGGAGTTGTACGAGTTCTCGGTTTGGAGAGGTGGGAAATTCTTCTCAAAGATGCGTAATAACATATCATCTCCTCGCTGCTTGTCCCCTAGGATATCTAAATATCCTATCGGGGGCATATAAGCACCTTATGATGGTTCAGGTGTCGTGGGTAGGATTTTCCTAAAATGTCGATTGCCAGGACCTGAATTTAGCTACAGAACATCATGGGCGGCACCATCCTGAAGTATCGAAAGCCAAGGTTCTGGGGGTTGCCATAGGCGGTGATATCCCGAAGCATCGAAAGAAAAGGACCCTTTGAGGATTGATGGTGGGGACAAGGAATTCAATACAGACCATGTTTAGGGCCAATTCGAGGTTGGATCTAGGGAAAAATAAAAAGAAAACGAAAAAGAGAGAAAACTCTCCAAATGAAAAAAATTCCTTCTATCTCTCTCTTACAAAAATGCATTGGCAAACTAAACCTGGACATGTTACGTCTATGAACAGGTGTTTTAACCGCTGGGTTTAACAAACCTTTGGTCTGTTTTTGCGGGCCTTAAAAACCTTCGCGACAGACTTAGGCTGAAGTTGGTCAGGTCTAGATCTTGATTGATACTTGAGTACCTCTAAGGCTATTGTTGGCATTCTGACCTAATTTCTAAAGAGTAAACACAAATCAGGCATCTGAACATCAAAGCATGATCTACAAATCTAATTCTTTCTATAAGATTTTGTTAAAGGACTACAAAATGTTAGGCATGGGGTATGATGATAACATCATCATGAGCCATAACTAGCGTTAATTAGTCGGGATCAAGTGACAAATGCTCTAACATAATCGCCTGAGAGTTATAATTCCTTACATATCCATTTTGAGAGTACTACATTAAAATAAGGTTAAGTTTGCAGTTTTAACATCACATTATGAAAGTAAAGTAACCATGGTGTTTGCTAGGGGTTAATCTAATTTTTAATGAACGTTAAAGTCTAATAAGAGGGTCCATACAGGTAGAAATGGGTTTTCGCGCATTTGGAGAACCAATACACCACCCAACACCTTAATTTCAGACCCGCTTAAATTACAGAGGTTCTATTCAGGGTAAAATTCATATAAATCTCCTAAAATTCATATAAAAATATTCCTTGAGGTTTGATATCCTTGATTTGACCATTGAATTCTATTTTGACCTAAAATTGAGTCATACATAGAATTATGCCCTAATTTGGTTTTCTACGCAAATTACGTAGTCAAACTTAGTCAAAATGCAAATCCAACTTCACCATCAGATTCCTTGGGTCCAAAATAGGTTTGTACCAAAATTTAGTCCCAATCAGAGTTCATGTTGACCTAGTTTGCATTCTAGTCGTATAAAATTATGTTCCTTACATCTAGGCCCCTAACTTTCAAATTAATTACAAATAACTCTTTATCTTTTGTCATCTTCTTCAAAAAATAGTTCTTGCCACAATTGGAGGTCAACTGACCTCCAAGATGTTTTTGACCACTCCTAATCCCACTTAAATCGCCACGAAATCTCATCAAAATTGGTGAGATTGGTGTTCACATGGTAAGGAATCATTTCAGCATGTTTTAGGAATAAGAGCTTGCGCGAGAAGTTCATGCGAATCCACAAAAATACATGGGTTTCTTTGACCTATTCCCTAAGAAATCATGGTTTATTGATCTAGAGCTCGGTCACAGGCTCTATAAAAGCTCCAGAATCTCAAACCATGCTCCTTAGTCGTTCTAGATCGGAATTCCTCTTCTTCCCTTCTCTTCAGCCTCGAGCTCCACCGACTTCGGCGACCTCCTGATGAGACACTTATCATGATCTCTAATTACCCCTAATTAACTAGTCTTTCTAGTTAATTAGCTAAGATTATGAACATATAAGGGTTAATTATAGAATAAGGGATATTTAGTGATGGACCTTAAAATAAGTTAAAAATGACATTTTATCATTCAATTAACATTATTAATAATTTAATTAATAATTCGACTCGAAATCTTATTAATCATTCCCTTAATTAATAAGGTAAGTAATTTAAATATAATGTATACCTAAGTATATAATAACTTAAGTGATTTTACTTAATTTAATAAATTAACCTAAAAAGGTCAAAAATGTAAATTCAAGGTGTAAACATAATATTTACCTTATTTACTAACATATATAAAAAGTTGAAAAAGATCTAAGTTGAAATAAACCCTTAAAACCTGGGTTTACATTTTAGTCCTTAAAATTCATTACAGTGGGGTCCTTATTTCTCACATAGGTCCTGAAGTTTTATTACTTTTATGTCCCTCTTTGTCTTCTTCTCGAGTCGAATGAACGGCTGGCGGCAGAGAGTCACCCCATTGCACGATCACTGCCCTGCCGACATCATCCTTCTTTGTCCAAGCTCTTGCAGCTTGCGCTCACCACCTCTATTTCATCCACCGGTCTGGATTAACCGGGAATCTTATTTTTCAGTGGGAGATAACCTCATCGTCGTCAGAGACGACGACGAAGGTTAAGCTCCTCAAGCTCCTTCGGCGAGACCCCGCCACTCTCTTCGCCGCAAACTGCTATAAATACCCCCTCACACCTCTGATTTTATTCAAGTTGGCTCCCTTCCCTCTTCTAACACTGCAGCCGACCCAATAGGCTATTCGTCCAAAACTCCGGCTACTTCTCATTCCAATTTCCGACTTCGTCCATCTTAATCAGTTGAGGAGATCTGTCGTGGTCTTCCGCACCTCTGACACAGGTGTCGACCTTAGGAATCCTTCGCTGCACCTCAAATCCGCTCGCCGGAGATCTTTCTTCCACCCTCTGATTTCGTCGTCCGCCATGAGACTTCGATGGAACCCTATTGACTCCTTCGTCCAGGTAACAGTAGATTAGGAGTAGGAGTAGGCTAGTTTAGTTCAGTTGAGGAGATCTGCTGTGGTCTTCCGCACCTCTGACACAGGTGTCGACCTTAGGAATCCTTCGCTCCACCTCAAATCCGCTCGCCGGAGATCTTTCTTCTACCCTCTGATTTCGTCGTCCGCCATGAGACTTCGATGGAACCCTATTGACTCCTTCGTCCAGGTAACAGTAGATTAGGAGTAGGAGTAGGCTAGTTTAGTTACTTTAGGTAGTTAGATGAGAGTAATGTCAGAATTTAGTTTCATCTCCTCTGACTCCGGCGAGTTCCTTGAGCTTGCCAGAGTTTTAATCTTGTCTTTTTAATCATTGTACAACTTCCCCTTCCATGATCATATCTAAATCACTTAATCGCTAATTGAATCACATAATCGCCTAATTCACATATCACCTTCACTGACTACTATCACTGTCTATGGTGACAGTAATCGACTTAATTTCACCTCCATTGGGTTCTTTCATCATTTATCACCACTTATGAATCCTAATCGACACTATAATATATACTATTATCATCTATAAATTAAACACCTAAAATTTAATTAAGTTCCTAAGCTCGCTGTCCATGGCGACTCAGGAACAGTTCAAACTATTAATTAACTATATAATTATAACTGTTAACACTTGTTGACTTATTTTAACCTCTCAATCAAGTGGTTAAACATGTCCTGAGCTTTAACCACCCAGATCTTTAAGAAAACGATCTCACTGTCAAATCTTACATTTTAATGAAATAATGAAAAATTAAAAGTGATACTAAGGTTCCTTGTAACCTCAGGATATGTTCTAAATAAAAAATGGTTAGTTTTATCAATCTGTACATACTTTTTACATTTTCTGGACTCACCGGAGCTCTGGCGAGCTTAAATTGTGTTTCAGCCTCTAAAACTTATTGAGAAGCTCTAGAATGTTATTACATGGAACATCGATTAATTTTAGGATATTTATTTGAGGATTTAGACACTGGAGTTGTCGATTGAACTTCATCTTCCCCAACTCCGGTGGAGTTGGAGAAGTCTGTTAGGAAAGATCTGAAGAGCATTTAATGAACTTAGAAGCTTCAGTGTAGTTTACTGAAGCTATTTAAACCCTCAGAACACTGTAACAACCTTCCATCGATTCTGTCTAACAAACATATTTTCAAGTTTAGGCGGTGATCCTGAAACCCTAGGGATCAAGGTTAGAACAACTTTCTGAAGATCTGAATGAGTTCTTGAGGATGAGAAGACTCTATTTGAGGCTTTGATTTCTTGGGAGGAAGCTTTGAACAGATAGTCAATTTTTGTGCTTCCACAATCAAACATAAGTCCGTTAACGAAGATCTGAGCTTGAATTGAGATATTGAGGAGTGAAAACTGTTTCTGGGATCCTGTTTGATGTTTTCAGAAAGAATAAAGTAAGCTCAGATGAATGATTGTTTGAGAATTTAGTTCCTGGCAATTTGGGTTACTTTCGAACCCAAATCAACAGGAGAACTATTTTGATCAAATTTGAACTTAAATCTTGCCAAGATGAGTTGATTATAATCCTTAGAATTAGTTTAAATCAATTAGAAACACTTCTAAGTGTCTGTTGCACATTTTGAAGTTTGAAATATGAACTCTGAAGCTTTCAGAGAAGTGAAGAGCTTCTCTGCTGGTCCTGAAAGTCTTAAGAACTTAAAACCTATTCTAATAGATGCGCAATCACTTATATAACATGTACAAACCTTTTAATAAAAGAGAGAAGTCCATCTGAGGACTCTGCTTATTTAATTCCATTTCTAGGTTAAAAATAACTCGTAGGAACCCCTGATTTCATCTTTCAAATTAAAGAGGAAAACATCATTAAAACATTAAATTAACCATGCAATTGTGTAGATTACTCTTAGAGCTTTCTAACAAACTTGAAATCATTTGATTATGAGCTCCGGGTAGAAAATTATGATCATTTGAATTTGGGTCTGCAAGGGGTAGGTTAGTCCCACGTCATTTGTTCACAAGCGTGCGCCTGGGGATAAAAGCAATTTGTTTCCTTGGCTATGCAGTCGTTAGCGCTCGGCGCACCGGTTACCGATTCCATCTGATCTGAGCATTGCATGTGTGTGTGTGTGCGGGCTTATGCCTGCGGGTGTGCACCCTTGGGGGCGTGAGAGAGAATGTGACTTGGGAGGGCGAGAGTGGCCTGGGAGGCCGGGTTGAGCCGAAATGGCTCGAGGCTGTGAACCGATAAGAAATAAACCGAAACAAACCTAATTGAGATTAGGCGAGGACCGAGTAGGGTCAGGTCCTACCCTGGTCTCAGGGTGCTGTGTATCCTTGAAAGAACCTCGCCGCAAATAAAATAAATTTTGATTGAAAAAGTAAAAAAAATCTGGTTCAGCTGAAGAACTTAAGCAAAAGAGAAGCCGATAGTTGTTAAGCTAAGGAAGAAAGGAGCACATGCGCTAAGGAGTGTTAAGGAAAAGAGGCTAGGAACAAAAAAGAAAACTAAGGGAAGAAGAGAAGGCAGGAGAAGACTAAGGGAAAGAGGATAAGAGCCAGGAAGAGAAGAAGGCGGGAACAACAGAAGAAAGGTAAGAAAGAGAGTTCGAGAAGAAAATAAAAGAAAGAGAGAAGATAAGAGGCTGAAGAAAATGAATTTTTCTTGCATCAATATCTTTTTTTTCTTAATTGTAAAAATGCATGTTTTAATAGGATAACTTTTAATTGCCTTAATTTCTTGAAATGAAATTGAATTGAAAAACTAACATGCTTACTTGTTAATAAAGTACATCATTTTGAGTAAATATGTTTTATATGGAATTTTGTATATTCTTTATAGTTTAAATATTTTGACAAAATTCATGTTTTAAAAATCAAACTGGTTATACCTCCTAAACTTACAGAGATAAAAGAAAATTGGTGAATTTGGAGAAAATTATTATACCTCCCAGTGAACAACCTGGACTCAACCAGTAAAAATTTCTAAAATGTTAGGTTAATTCGACCCTATACTACACAACCGACACAACTTCGAGTTAACCTAAGTGATTTCTTCTATTCTTAATTAAGTGGAATTAACTTATTTACTGAATTGAGTGGAATCGCACAATCATTTTAATGGCGCCGTTGTCGGGGATCAAACCATGCTCCTTAGTCGTTCTAGGTTGGAATTCCTCTTCTTCCCTTCTCTTCAACCTTGAGCTCCACCGACTTCGGCGACCTCCTCAATCCCTCTCATCAGGGCCTCCAGTGGTTAAATTGAAGGCTCCTTCCTCCTCTCCTTCCTTCGCTCCTTGCAATACCAACGAGAGCATCCCAAACTTCTTCATCGTCGCTGCAGCCAAGCTCCGGCGAGGTCTCCCTGACGCCACACCACACCAAATATCCTCGCGACACTCCCAAAAGCTCTACCATCCTATGCCAATCTGTAACGAACGCGTACCCCAGACGCCTCTTAAGACGTCTGGGAGGTGGCCCAGACGTCTGTCAAGACATCTGGGATCACATCCAGACGTCTGACCAGATGTCCGGGATAGTTTACAGACGTCTGGCGAACAGTTATGCTCGCACGGGATATTCGTCTGCGCGCCTGTGCGCGCAGACCTGCGTTTCTGCCCTCTTTCTCTGCGGCTGCAGGCGGCTGCGACCGCCTTCTCTCTCCTCTCCGCGCGGCGTGAAAAGGGGGGGGCGCGCCTCCCCTCCGGTCTCCACCATCTTCTTCCTTCTTCTCCTGCCTGTGCGTGAGAGCGAGCGGACGCGAGGGCGCAGCGGCAGCGGCAGCCGCAGTGAGCGCGGAGGAGCTGCGGCGTGCGAGGGCGGGGCTCTGCCGTGAGGGCGAGCTCGCCAGGAGCGGCTTGGCCGGCCGGCGGAGGGCGCAGGGGGCGCAAAGCGTCGTGGAGAGGGACCTGCTGCGGGAGGAGCAGCGGACGCACGAGGTGCGACGCGGGCGGCGTCGCGAGCGGAGGCCGAGCAGGGTTCTGATTCTGGAAAAATTTCCAGAATCAGACGTCTGGGTTGATATCCAGACGGCAAGGTCGACGTCTGTAAGATCATACAGACGTCTGAAAGGTGAGTTCCGCTTTCTTCTTCCTTCTTGTCGACTGACCGTACTGAGGGAGGGGGGGTTGGCTGTGCGCAGGTTCGCTGATTCGCCATCCCTTGCGAATCAGACGTCTGGAAGTTGTATCAGACGGCGGGAGTGACCCCCAGACGTCCGGAGGGACCATCGGACGTCTGGGATCTAGGCAGACGTCCCCACAGACTTCTGGACGTCCGGGGAACCAAGCCGAACAGGTAATTCTCTGATCCACCGTTTAAGACGTCTGGAAGGAGTTCCAGACGTCTGATTTTGCACAGTATTGTCTTTCTCGACCCGTTTAGGGCCCGTTTGGGCTCCGTTTTCCGCGATTCGAGTTGCGTTCGTTTCAGAATTTATTCCTCTACCCGCCTACAGTAGCTATACACTGTTTTGAGACACTCCTTGTGTTTGATCCTTGTGATAGGACCTCGTTCGGTTGCAGTCTTGAGAGTCGCGGAGGCGCGCGGGATTCCCGATCACGCCCCCATTACTCCCGTTGTACCTGGTAGAGTGGCTTTAAGTATTAATAAAATCTGTTAAAGTATGGAACCATAACTAGAACCTAGGGCATTGCATGAATCCTAGGAATGAGAAATATATGGAATGATAGCTCCTAGGTGTTGCATGAATCCTAGGGCCGGAAACTAGATTGTATGATAGATCCTAGGATATGGCATGAATCCTAGGATGGAAAAACTAGTGGAATGTATATCACTGCAGTCTTGGAAAAATGGAAAGGAATATATAAAGCTGCCTGTAAATTTAATTAACAGCTGCCTGTTATGAACAAAGAAACATGTTTGAGATCATGGAATTTGAGAACGTGAATCTGGAAAGTGAAACATATGATGTTCTGAAATAAAGAGCTGGAACCCTACGGGAAATTAGGAGTGGAACTCCTGGAAAGAAAAAGGAATGGAACTAAGATGTAGTTTGTACTGTCTCTTGGGTACGGAGTACCAAGGGAAGTACCTGTACCTGTTTAGTGCAGAGTGGGGCCAGCCGCCCCAGGGACCCGGGGTTAGGATTGGCCGCTCTGTACCGACTTGTTGGCCCTCGTGTACGTAGTACCGAGGAGAGCTAGTAGTGTTAGGAGAGTACTAGCTACCCCACGGGCCCCGGGGTTCTGCTAGCCTCCTTCACCGACTTGTTAGGCCCACTAGGGCAAACCAGGGTAGTCAGGCGAGGGTGCGCGGACTGTGGAGGGGCAAGGCCCCGGTTTGGTTACTGTGGAGGGGTTGGACCCCTGTTACTGAGAGGGCTCTGCCCTGGTTCCGTGCTGTGCTTTGGGCGCACCCGTTAACGGAAACGACTGACCGTGTGCCAGTGCGGGCTAGCTACCTGTGCGTTTATCGCGCGTGCCGTAGTCACCGTTACGTCTGTCAGTGACCTTGGGGTGGTTGACTGAGGGTAGGATCACCACGGGGGACTCTCCCGGCCAGGAGAGCACCACGTGCTACTTCTACTTTTGGAAAAGACTGCAATCAAGATCGTCCCACGAGGACATTCGAGATCAAGTAAAGGATCTGAGAAATAAATGAAATAGTGAGAAAAATTGAAAGATGTAAATAAAGGAAGTAATAGAACATAACGGCAACTGTACACTCTACTGTTGCCTTTAGTTAGTTTGCCACTCTACTCAGCGTTTTGCTGACGTGTTACACTCGTTACCTTTTTCAGGATCAGGTGTTGAGCAGCCAGGGTCGGCGGCTGCAGAGGACGCTGGGCCGAGTAGGGTCCAGTAGAGTTACCACAGCTTTGTACCCCTTTTTGTTTCTGTTCTAGTGAGTAGTTTTTGTTTCCGCTGTACCTTCTTTACCTGCAGTTTTTGTTATATGATAAATGCTGTTTTACTGTTGTGGTGGTGCCTACTGTAGTAGTTTCTTTCCTTACTGCTGTACTTTTTTACTGTTAGTTATATTCATGCTGAATGTGGTTTATTTTACTGTCTTTTGGTTACTTCGTCGTTGGACGACTGGGTCTTGGGATTAGTCGAGTCGGTCCGGTTCTCGTGTCTCATAGGGACTCGGGAATCGGGTCGTTACAAGATGGTATCAGAGCAAGGTCGTCCCGAGAAGTGAATCAACTGACTGGAAAATAACCAATTCACATGTTTATAGCTAGAGTAGCCACCACAACATATCTCTTGACATGAGCTCTTAGAAGTGTTGTTAGGTACCGTCTGTTTTGACGTTTCCGTTTTGTTTCGCGTCTCCTTGCAGGAGATGCCTCGTCGTGGGACTGGCGAGACTGGCCGCGGGCGCGGCCGAGGGCGAGGTCGGCGAGGCGGACGTGCTGTCGTTGACGTCTCGGTGGACCAGTCACCACTCCCTGGCATCCAGGCCCAGGACCTCGCCAGACTGATACGGGATATTGTACGAGAGGAGCTCCACCCACCGCCCCGAGCACCTCCTCCTGGGGTTGCAGAGGGGGAGTCCTCTGTGGGACCACGCGACGGACGCGGCGCTGGACACGAGGGAGGGGATGGGCCCCTGCCGCCACCACCTTCCTCCGACACTTCTGTACACGAGGCACCTTCGCCTGGAGGTGCACCAGCACCTCCCCTACAGCACCACTTCGAGCTTTTCAGACAGTTCCGGAAGCTGAAGCCCCCCTCCTTCAAGGGGGATGAGGGCCCGACCGAGGCAGAGGACTGGCTTGAGCAGCTGGAGAAGATCTTCGACACCCTTCGCCCCCCGGTGGAGTGCCGCGTGGCCTTTGCCACGTACCAGCTGGAGAGTGCGGCACACCGGTGGTGAAGGGCGGTCCGGGGACAGGAGAGGGACGAGCCGACGTGGGACCAGTTCGTCACCCTCTTCTGCGAGCAGTACTTTCCCCAGACGTGGCAGGACCAGAGGAGGCGGGAGTTCCACACTCTCCGCCAAGGGACGATGACCGTGAGCGCGTACCGCACGCGTTTCTTGGAGCTGTCCCGCTTTGCAGCGACAGCGGTAGCCACTGAGGAGGAGCGCCTTTGGAGGTTCACCGAGGGGCTCCGGCCTGCGATCCGGGGGTATGTCAAACCCCTGAAGCTGCCGACGTTTTCGAGGGTGGTAGAGGCAGCTATGACTTACGAGGAGACCAACACGTCCGCGCGAGAGATCGACGGCGGGCGGAAGAGGCCCTTTCAGCCAGACTTCTCACAGGGCCGGCGAGAACGGAGACACGTGGCGTCCGCAGGAGAGCCGTCACGTTGTGCAGGGCCATCAGTGGCCTTTGGGGGCCCTCGACAGGGGCCAGTCGCCAGCACCGGACCCCCGCCTAGCCGACAGCAGGGACTCACTGAGGGCGGGAGTCGGGTTCCCCTCTGCTACCAGTGTGGCCAGCCGGGCCACGTCAGGAGGGACTGCCCATCTAGGGCAGGAGGTCAGCAGATACTTCCCGCGCAGAGCACTGGAGGGCGCGCAGGAGGCCGCGGTTTCCAGGCGCGAGGAGTACCGCAGTCGCGAGGAGGGTACCGGCCAGCACCTACCCGTCCGACGCAGAGTGTGGCTGCTTCGTCCGCACCTAGAGCTGAGGGGCGTATCAACGTCCTAACACACAGGGACGCCAGAGCTTCGGGATCCGTGGTAGCAGGTATGGTTTCAGTTTCTGGCAGACTCGTTTACACCCTTTTCGATTCCGGCGCTACGCACTCGTTTGTCGCAGCCAGTTTCGCAGTTAGTTTGGACCAGGATTATACATTGTTAGAGAATCCGTTCGTAATCAGAGGTCCGAGTGGTCAGCTGTTTGTAGCTGAGGAGGTGTACACGGGTTGCGGGGTCAGCATCGGGGGACACAGCCTGCCAGCTGACCTGATTATGATACAGATGGGGGACTTTGGAGTGATTCTGGGGATGGATTGGCTGTCCGCTTACCACGCCTTGGTAGACTGCTTTGAGAGGAAGATTGTCTTCTCCATTCCGGAGTTGCCTTCCTTCGAGTTTCACGGGCAGCCAGTGGACGGAGGTTTCAGGTGCATTTCGGCACTTCGGGCGGCGAGACTTTTGAGCCAGGGGTGTGAGGGCTTCTTAGCTTGTGTGGGGGCAGAGCACAGCCCCGTGGCAGACTTCCAGAGCATCCCGGTGGTCAGAGAGTACCCCGACGTGTTTCCAGACGAGTTACCAGGACTACCGCCCGAGCGTGAGATCGAGTTTGAGATCTCACTAGTACCAGGGACCAGCCCCATCTCCACCGCGCCATACAGAATGGCACCGCTTGAGCTGCGAGAGCTCAAGTCTCAGTTGCAGGACCTTTTGGAGAAGGGTTTCGTGAGGCCCAGTGCGTCTCCCTGGGGAGCCCCGGTACTGTTTGTGAAGAAGAAGGATGGGACCCTACGCCTTTGTGTGGACTACCGACAGCTGAATAGGGTCACCATCAAGAACAGATATCCGCTGCCGAGGATCGACGATTTGTTTGACCAGTTGCGGGGTGCCACGGTGTTTTCCAAGATCGACTTGAGGTCTGGATACCACCAGTTGAGGATCAGGGAGACCGACGTCTCCAAGACAGCTTTCCGCACCCGGTACGGACACTACGAGTTTTTGGTCATGCCGTTTGGGCTGACCAATGCCCCCGCTGCTTTCATGGACCTGATGAACCGGGTGTTCAGACCGTACTTGGACCAGTTTGTGGTGGTTTTCATAGATGATGTACTCATCTATTCTAGAGATCGGACGCAGCACGGACAGCACTTGCGGATGGTTCTGGACACTCTGAGACGACGCAGGCTGTACGCCAAATACAGCAAGTGCGAGTTCTGGTTGAGGGAGGTGACCTTTTTGGGTCATGTGATCTCTAGAGACGGCCTGGCGGTGGATCCTGCCAAGGTCGAGGCAGTGCTCAGGTGGGAGAGACCGCGTTCAGTCACTGAGATTCGCAGTTTCCTGGGACTGGCAGGTTACTACAGACGGTTCATCAGAGGGTTTTCGCAGATTGCACGTCCTATGACACAGTTAACTCGGAAGGATGTGCCTTTCGCTTGGACAGACGCCTGTGAGGCGTGTTTTCTGGAGCTGAAGGAGAGGTTGACCTCGGCTCCCGTGCTCACCATCCCTGACAGTAGTGGCGGGTTCGTTGTGTACACGGACGCTTCCTTGCAGGGGTTAGGAGGTGTGCTCATGCAGAGGGGTCACGTGGTCGCTTACGCTTCGCGGCAACTGAAGCCCCATGAGCATACCTACCCTACCCACGATCTAGAGTTGGCAGCTGTTGTCTTCGCGCTGAAGACATGGAGGCACTACTTGTACGGTGAGACCTTCGTGATTTGTACAGATCACAAGAGCCTCAGATATCTTTTTGACCAGAAGGAGCTCAACATGAGACAGAGACGTTGGTTGGAGCTCCTGAAGGACTACGACTGCAGCATCTCCTACCACCCGAGAAAGGCCAATGTGGTGGCTGACGCCTTGAGCCGTAAGGCGCCCGCACGCTTGGCCAGTCTACAGTTACAGAGTTGGAGCCTTTTGGAGGAGGTGGGCAGTTGGTGACCTCGAGAGTTACGAGGGTACTGTGGGGCAGTGACGGTGACACGGCAGACCAGGCCAGAGTTGATAGACCACATCATCACGGGACAGATGGCCGATCCGTACTTGCAGTCTTTGCGCGACAGAGTACTATCAGGGGACCCAGGGGACTTCTCTTTCACAGACCAGGTGTTACGCTTGGGGGGACGGTTGTGCGTCCCCAGAGACGAGGAGCTGTTAAGAGAGCTCCTGACTGAGGCACACGGTTCCAGATTCACCATACATCCCGGAAACACGAAAATGTACCATGACTTGAGACGCGAGTTCTGGTGGAGAGGGATGAAGCGGGATGTGGGTGAGTTCGTGCAGCAGTGCTTAGTGTGCCAGCAGGTGAAAGCCGAGCATCAGAGGCCTGCAGGGCTGCTTCAGCCGCTTCCAGTGCCAGAGTGGAAGTGGGAGAGCATCACCATGGACTTGGTGGTGGGCTTACCTGTTACCCAGCGAGGACACGACGCAGTCTGGGTAATAGTGGATAGATTGACGAAGACGGCACGATTCTTGCCGATCCGAGTCACTTTGGGACCAGCACAGTTGGCAGAGAGGTATATCCGTCATGTGGTGCGACTACACGGAGTTCCGCGGGAGATCGTATCCGACCGGGATACCCGCTTTACGTCCCAGTTTTGGGCTGAGTTTCAGCAGGCTTTGGGGACGAGGTTGAGGTTTAGCGCGGCTTACCACCCCCAGACGGACGGACAGTCGGAACGCACGATACAGACACTTGAGGACCTTTTGCGTGCCTGTATACTAGACTGGAGGGGCTCTTGGGAGGAGCACCTGCCCCTGGCGGAGTTTGCATACAACAACAGTTATCACTCGAGCATCGGCATGGCTCCCTACGAGGCTCTGTACGGACGGAAATGCACGGCACCCTTGAGTTGGGTTGAGGTGGGGACCAAGTGGGAGGTTGGCCCCAGGTTGATCCGGCAGAGTCAGGAGGTAGTTGAGCAGATCCATAGACGACTCCGCACTGTCAGGAGCAGACAGAAGAGCTACGCAGATCGCAGACGCAGAGAGGTGCAGTTCGAGGTTGGGGACCACGTCTTTCTTCGTGTTTCGCTCATGAAGGGCTTACAGCGGTTTGGGGTGAGAGGGAAGCTCGCGCCGAGGTTCGTGGGGCCCTTTGAGATCCTGGAGCGGGTTGGACCCGTTGCTTACAGACTTGCCCTTCCCCCGCAGCTTTCTGGTGTGCACGACGTGTTCCACGTGTCCAACCTTAGGAAGTACGTAGCCGATCCCAGCCACGTACTGAGTCACGAGAGCGTCGAGGTGAGCGACGACCTGACCTACCCCGAGAGGCCAGTGCAGATCCTAGACCGAGTCGTCCGCAGGTTGAGACGAAAGCAAGTACCCCTGGTAAGGGTTTTGTGGAGGAGCCAGCGGTACGAGGAGGCTACCTGGGAGCCTGAGGCGGCAATGCGGGAGCGGTACCCAGAGCTTTTCGCGGGTACGTCTTTTCGGACCGGCTTCGGTCCTCTTTGAGTTATGGTTATTTGGACATCCTTTTCCCGCACCCTAGTTGGCGCAAGTTTCGGGGACGAAACTTCCTTTGAGTTTGTTATATTATAACGAGCGCGTGCCCCAGACGCCTCTTAAGACGTCTGGGAGGTGGCCCAGACGTCTGTCAAGACGTCTGGGATCACATCCAGACGTCTGACCAGACGTCCGGGATAGTTTACAGACGTCTGGCGAACAGTTATGCTCGCACGGGATATTCGTCTGCGCGCCTGTGCGCGCAGACCTGCGTTTCTGCCCTCTTTCTCTGCTGCTGCAGGCGGCTGCGACCGCCTTCTCTCTCCTCTCCGCGCGGCGTGAAAAGGGGGGGGCGCGCCTCCCCTCCGGTCTCCACCATCTTCTTCCTTCTTCTCCTGCCTGTGCGTGAGAGCGAGAGGACGCGAGGGCGCAGCGGCAGCCGCAGTGAGCGCGGAGGAGCTGCGGCGTGCGAGGGCGGGGCTCTGCCGTGAGGGCGAGCTCGCCAGGAGCGGCTTGGCCGGCCGGCGGAGGGCGCAGGGGGCGCAAAGCGTCGTGGAGAGGGACCTGCTGCGGGAGGAGCAGCGGACGCGCGAGGTGCGACGCGGGCGGCGTCGCGAGCGGAGGCCGAGCAGGGTTCTGATTCTGGAAAAATTTCCAGAATCAGACGTCTGGGTTGATATCCAGACGGCAAGGTCGACGTCTGTAAGATCATACAGACGTCTGAAAGGTGAGTTCCGCTTTCTTCTTCCTTCTTGTCGACTGACCGTACTGAGGGAGGGGGGGTTGGCTGTGCGCAGGTTCGCTGATTCGCCATCCCTTGCGAATCAGACGTCTGGAAGTTGTATCAGACGGCGGGAGTGACCCCCAGACGTCCGGAGGGACCATCGGACGTCTGGGATCTAGGCAGACGTCCCCACAGACTTCTGGACGTCCGGGGAACCAAGCCGAACAGGTAATTCTCTGATCCACCGTTTAAGACGTCTGGAAGGAGTTCCAGACGTCTGATTTTGCACAGTATTGTCTTTCTCGACCCGTTTAGGGCCCGTTTGGGCTCCGTTTTCCGCGATTCGAGTTGCGTTCGTTTCAGAATTTATTCCTCTACCCGCCTACAGTAGCTATACACTGTTTTGAGACACTCCTTGTGTTTGATCCTTGTGATAGGACCTCGTTCGGTTGCAGTCTTGAGAGTCGCGGAGGCGCGCGGGATTCCCGATCACGCCCCCATTACTCCCGTTGTACCTGGTAGAGTGGCTTTAAGTATTAATAAAATCTGTTAAAGTATGGAACCATAACTAGAACCTAGGGCATTGCATGAATCCTAGGAATGAGAAATATATGGAATGATAGCTCCTAGGTGTTGCATGAATCCTAGGGCCGGAAACTAGATTGTATGATAGATCCTAGGATATGGCATGAATCCTAGGATGGAAAAACTAGTGGAATGTATATCACTGCAGTCTTGGAAAAATGGAAAGGAATATATAAAGCTGCCTGTAAATTTAATTAACAGCTGCCTGTTATGAACAAAGAAACATGTTTGAGATCATGGAATTTGAGAACGTGAATCTGGAAAGTGAAACATATGATGTTCTGAAATAAAGAGCTGGAACCCTACGGGAAATTAGGAGTGGAACTCCTGGAAAGAAAAAGGAATGGAACTAAGATGTAGTTTGTACTGTCTCTTGGGTACGGAGTACCAAGGGAAGTACCTGTACCTGTTTAGTGCAGAGTGGGGCCAGCCGCCCCAGGGACCCGGGGTTAGGATTGGCCGCTCTGTACCGACTTGTTGGCCCTCGTGTACGTAGTACCGAGGAGAGCTAGTAGTGTTAGGAGAGTACTAGCTACCCCACGGGCCCCGGGGTTCTGCTAGCCTCATTCACCGACTTGTTAGGCCCACTAGGGCAAACCAGGGTAGTCAGGCGAGGGTGCGCGGACTGTGGAGGGGCAAGGCCCCGGTTTGGTTACTGTGGAGGGGTTGGACCCCTGTTACTGAGAGGGCTCTGCCCTGGTTCCGTGCTGTGCTTTGGGCGCACCCGTTAACGGAAACGACTGACCGTGTGCCAGTGCGGGCTAGCTACCTGTGCGTTTATCGCGCGTGCCGTAGTCACCGTTACGTCTGTCAGTGACCTTGGGGTGGTTGACTGAGGGTAGGATCACCACGGGGGACTCTCCCGGCCAGGAGAGCACCACGTGCTACTTCTACTTTTGGAAAAGACTGCAATCAAGATCGTCCCACGAGGACATTCGAGATCAAGTAAAGGATCTGAGAAATAAATGAAATAGTGAGAAAAATTGAAAGATGTAAATAAAGGAAGTAATAGAACATAACGGCAACTGTACACTCTACTGTTGCCTTTAGTTAGTTTGCCACTCTACTCAGCGTTTTGCTGACGTGTTACACTCGTTACCTTTTTCAGGATCAGGTGTTGAGCAGCCAGGGTCGGCGGCTGCAGAGGACGCTGGGCCGAGTAGGGTCCAGTAGAGTTACCACAGCTTTGTACCCCTTTTTGTTTCTGTTCTAGTGAGTAGTTTTTGTTTCCGCTGTACCTTCTTTACCTGCAGTTTTTGTTATATGATAAATGCTGTTTTACTGTTGTGGTGGTGCCTACTGTAGTAGTTTCTTTCCTTACTGCTGTACTTTTTTACTGTTAGTTATATTCATGCTGAATGTGGTTTATTTTACTGTCTTTTGGTTACTTCGTCGTTGGACGACTGGGTCTTGGGATTAGTCGAGTCGGTCCGGTTCTCGTGTCTCATAGGGACTCGGGAATCGGGTCGTTACAAGATGGTATCAGAGCAAGGTCGTCCCGAGAAGTGAATCAACTGACTGGAAAATAACCAATTCACATGTTTATAGCTAGAGTAGCCACCACAACATATCTCTTGACATGAGCTCTTAGAAGTGTTGTTAGGTACCGTCTGTTTTGACGTTTCCGTTTTGTTTCGCGTCTCCTTGCAGGAGATGCCTCGTCGTGGGACTGGCGAGACTGGCCGCGGGCGCGGCCGAGGGCGAGGTCGGCGAGGCGGACGTGCTGTCGTTGACGTCTCGGTGGACCAGTCACCACTCCCTGGCATCCAGGCCCAGGACCTCGCCAGACTGATACGGGATATTGTACGAGAGGAGCTCCACCCACCGCCCCGAGCACCTCCTCCTGGGGTTGCAGAGGGGGAGTCCTCTGTGGGACCACGCGACGGACGCGGCGCTGGACACGAGGGAGGGGATGGGCCCCTGCCGCCACCACCTTCCTCCGACACTTCTGTACACGAGGCACCTTCGCCTGGAGGTGCACCAGCACCTCCCCTACAGCACCACTTCGAGCTTTTCAGACAGTTCCGGAAGCTGAAGCCCCCCTCCTTCAAGGGGGATGAGGGCCCGACCGAGGCAGAGGACTGGCTTGAGCAGCTGGAGAAGATCTTCGACACCCTTCGCCCCCCGGTGGAGTGCCGCGTGGCCTTTGCCACGTACCAGCTGGAGAGTGCGGCACACCGGTGGTGAAGGGCGGTCCGGGGACAGGAGAGGGACGAGCCGACGTGGGACCAGTTCGTCACCCTCTTCTGCGAGCAGTACTTTCCCCAGACGTGGCAGGACCAGAGGAGGCGGGAGTTCCACACTCTCCGCCAAGGGACGATGACCGTGAGCGCGTACCGCACGCGTTTCTTGGAGCTGTCCCGCTTTGCAGCGACAGCGGTAGCCACTGAGGAGGAGCGCCTTTGGAGGTTCACCGAGGGGCTCCGGCCTGCGATCCGGGGGTATGTCAAACCCCTGAAGCTGCCGACGTTTTCGAGGGTGGTAGAGGCAGCTATGACTTACGAGGAGACCAACACGTCCGCGCGAGAGATCGACGGCGGGCGGAAGAGGCCCTTTCAGCCAGACTTCTCACAGGGCCGGCGAGAACGGAGACACGTGGCGTCCGCAGGAGAGCCGTCACGTTGTGCAGGGCCATCAGTGGCCTTTGGGGGCCCTCGACAGGGGCCAGTCGCCAGCACCGGACCCCCGCCTAGCCGACAGCAGGGACTCACTGAGGGCGGGAGTCGGGTTCCCCTCTGCTACCAGTGTGGCCAGCCGGGCCACGTCAGGAGGGACTGCCCATCTAGGGCAGGAGGTCAGCAGATACTTCCCGCGCAGAGCACTGGAGGGCGCGCAGGAGGCCGCGGTTTCCAGGCGCGAGGAGTACCGCAGTCGCGAGGAGGGTACCGGCCAGCACCTACCCGTCCGACGCAGAGTGTGGCTGCTTCGTCCGCACCTAGAGCTGAGGGGCGTATCAACGTCCTAACACACAGGGACGCCAGAGCTTCGGGATCCGTGGTAGCAGGTATGGTTTCAGTTTCTGGCAGACTCGTTTACACCCTTTTCGATTCCGGCGCTACGCACTCGTTTGTCGCAGCCAGTTTCGCAGTTAGTTTGGACCAGGATTATACATTGTTAGAGAATCCGTTCGTAATCAGAGGTCCGAGTGGTCAGCTGTTTGTAGCTGAGGAGGTGTACACGGGTTGCGGGGTCAGCATCGGGGGACACAGCCTGCCAGCTGACCTGATTATGATACAGATGGGGGACTTTGGAGTGATTCTGGGGATGGATTGGCTGTCCGCTTACCACGCCTTGGTAGACTGCTTTGAGAGGAAGATTGTCTTCTCCATTCCGGAGTTGCCTTCCTTCGAGTTTCACGGGCAGCCAGTGGACGGAGGTTTCAGGTGCATTTCGGCACTTCGGGCGGCGAGACTTTTGAGCCAGGGGTGTGAGGGCTTCTTAGCTTGTGTGGGGGCAGAGCACAGCCCCGTGGCAGACTTCCAGAGCATCCCGGTGGTCAGAGAGTACCCCGACGTGTTTCCAGACGAGTTACCAGGACTACCGCCCGAGCGTGAGATCGAGTTTGAGATCTCACTAGTACCAGGGACCAGCCCCATCTCCACCGCGCCATACAGAATGGCACCGCTTGAGCTGCGAGAGCTCAAGTCTCAGTTGCAGGACCTTTTGGAGAAGGGTTTCGTGAGGCCCAGTGCGTCTCCCTGGGGAGCCCCGGTACTGTTTGTGAAGAAGAAGGATGGGACCCTACGCCTTTGTGTGGACTACCGACAGCTGAATAGGGTCACCATCAAGAACAGATATCCGCTGCCGAGGATCGACGATTTGTTTGACCAGTTGCGGGGTGCCACGGTGTTTTCCAAGATCGACTTGAGGTCTGGATACCACCAGTTGAGGATCAGGGAGACCGACGTCTCCAAGACAGCTTTCCGCACCCGGTACGGACACTACGAGTTTTTGGTCATGCCGTTTGGGCTGACCAATGCCCCCGCTGCTTTCATGGACCTGATGAACCGGGTGTTCAGACCGTACTTGGACCAGTTTGTGGTGGTTTTCATAGATGATGTACTCATCTATTCTAGAGATCGGACGCAGCACGGACAGCACTTGCGGATGGTTCTGGACACTCTGAGACGACGCAGGCTGTACGCCAAATACAGCAAGTGCGAGTTCTGGTTGAGGGAGGTGACCTTTTTGGGTCATGTGATCTCTAGAGACGGCCTGGCGGTGGATCCTGCCAAGGTCGAGGCAGTGCTCAGGTGGGAGAGACCGCGTTCAGTCACTGAGATTCGCAGTTTCCTGGGACTGGCAGGTTACTACAGACGGTTCATCAGAGGGTTTTCGCAGATTGCACGTCCTATGACACAGTTAACTCGGAAGGATGTGCCTTTCGCTTGGACAGACGCCTGTGAGGCGTGTTTTCTGGAGCTGAAGGAGAGGTTGACCTCGGCTCCCGTGCTCACCATCCCTGACAGTAGTGGCGGGTTCGTTGTGTACACGGACGCTTCCTTGCAGGGGTTAGGAGGTGTGCTCATGCAGAGGGGTCACGTGGTCGCTTACGCTTCGCGGCAACTGAAGCCCCATGAGCATACCTACCCTACCCACGATCTAGAGTTGGCAGCTGTTGTCTTCGCGCTGAAGACATGGAGGCACTACTTGTACGGTGAGACCTTCGTGATTTGTACAGATCACAAGAGCCTCAGATATCTTTTTGACCAGAAGGAGCTCAACATGAGACAGAGACGTTGGTTGGAGCTCCTGAAGGACTACGACTGCAGCATCTCCTACCACCCGAGAAAGGCCAATGTGGTGGCTGACGCCTTGAGCCGTAAGGCGCCCGCACGCTTGGCCAGTCTACAGTTACAGAGTTGGAGCCTTTTGGAGGAGGTGGGCAGTTGGTGACCTCGAGAGTTACGAGGGTACTGTGGGGCAGTGACGGTGACACGGCAGACCAGGCCAGAGTTGATAGACCACATCATCACGGGACAGATGGCCGATCCGTACTTGCAGTCTTTGCGCGACAGAGTACTATCAGGGGACCCAGGGGACTTCTCTTTCACAGACCAGGTGTTACGCTTGGGGGGACGGTTGTGCGTCCCCAGAGACGAGGAGCTGTTAAGAGAGCTCCTGACTGAGGCACACGGTTCCAGATTCACCATACATCCCGGAAACACGAAAATGTACCATGACTTGAGACGCGAGTTCTGGTGGAGAGGGATGAAGCGGGATGTGGGTGAGTTCGTGCAGCAGTGCTTAGTGTGCCAGCAGGTGAAAGCCGAGCATCAGAGGCCTGCAGGGCTGCTTCAGCCGCTTCCAGTGCCAGAGTGGAAGTGGGAGAGCATCACCATGGACTTGGTGGTGGGCTTACCTGTTACCCAGCGAGGACACGACGCAGTCTGGGTAATAGTGGATAGATTGACGAAGACGGCACGATTCTTGCCGATCCGAGTCACTTTGGGACCAGCACAGTTGGCAGAGAGGTATATCCGTCATGTGGTGCGACTACACGGAGTTCCGCGGGAGATCGTATCCGACCGGGATACCCGCTTTACGTCCCAGTTTTGGGCTGAGTTTCAGCAGGCTTTGGGGACGAGGTTGAGGTTTAGCGCGGCTTACCACCCCCAGACGGACGGACAGTCGGAACGCACGATACAGACACTTGAGGACCTTTTGCGTGCCTGTATACTAGACTGGAGGGGCTCTTGGGAGGAGCACCTGCCCCTGGCGGAGTTTGCATACAACAACAGTTATCACTCGAGCATCGGCATGGCTCCCTACGAGGCTCTGTACGGACGGAAATGCACGGCACCCTTGAGTTGGGTTGAGGTGGGGACCAAGTGGGAGGTTGGCCCCAGGTTGATCCGGCAGAGTCAGGAGGTAGTTGAGCAGATCCATAGACGACTCCGCACTGTCAGGAGCAGACAGAAGAGCTACGCAGATCGCAGACGCAGAGAGGTGCAGTTCGAGGTTGGGGACCACGTCTTTCTTCGTGTTTCGCTCATGAAGGGCTTACAGCGGTTTGGGGTGAGAGGGAAGCTCGCGCCGAGGTTCGTGGGGCCCTTTGAGATCCTGGAGCGGGTTGGACCCGTTGCTTACAGACTTGCCCTTCCCCCGCAGCTTTCTGGTGTGCACGACGTGTTCCACGTGTCCAACCTTAGGAAGTACGTAGCCGATCCCAGCCACGTACTGAGTCACGAGAGCGTCGAGGTGAGCGACGACCTGACCTACCCCGAGAGGCCAGTGCAGATCCTAGACCGAGTCGTCCGCAGGTTGAGACGAAAGCAAGTACCCCTGGTAAGGGTTTTGTGGAGGAGCCAGCGGTACGAGGAGGCTACCTGGGAGCCTGAGGCGGCAATGCGGGAGCGGTACCCAGAGCTTTTCGCGGGTACGTCTTTTCGGACCGGCTTCGGTCCTCTTTGAGTTTGTTATGGTTATTTGGACATCCTTTTCCCGCACCCTAGTTGGCGCAAGTTTCGGGGACGAAACTTCCTTTGAGTTTGTTATATTATAACGAGCGCGTGCCCCAGACGCCTCTTAAGACGTCTGGGAGGTGGCCCAGACGTCTGTCAAGACGTCTGGGATCACATCCAGACGTCTGACCAGACGTCCGGGATAGTTTACAGACGTCTGGCGAACAGTTATGCTCGCACGGGATATTCGTCTGCGCGCCTGTGCGCGCAGACCTGCGTTTCTGCCCTCTTTCTCTGCTGCTGCAGGCGGCTGCGACCGCCTTCTCTCTCCTCTCCGCGCGGCGTGAAAAGGGGGGGGCGCGCCTCCCCTCCGGTCTCCACCATCTTCTTCCTTCTTCTCCTGCCTGTGCGTGAGAGCGAGAGGACGCGAGGGCGCAGCGGCAGCCGCAGTGAGCGCGGAGGAGCTGCGGCGTGCGAGGGCGGGGCTCTGCCGTGAGGGCGAGCTCGCCAGGAGCGGCTTGGCCGGCCGGCGGAGGGCGCAGGGGGCGCAAAGCGTCGTGGAGAGGGACCTGCTGCGGGAGGAGCAGCGGACGCGCGAGGTGCGACGCGGGCGGCGTCGCGAGCGGAGGCCGAGCAGGGTTCTGATTCTGGAAAAATTTCCAGAATCAGACGTCTGGGTTGATATCCAGACGGCAAGGTCGACGTCTGTAAGATCATACAGACGTCTGAAAGGTGAGTTCCGCTTTCTTCTTCCTTCTTGTCGACTGACCGTACTGAGGGAGGGGGGTTGGCTGTGCGCAGGTTCGCTGATTCGCCATCCCTTGCGAATCAGACGTCTGGAAGTTGTATCAGACGGCGGGAGTGACCCCCAGACGTCCGGAGGGACCATCGGACGTCTGGGATCTAGGCAGACGTCCCCACAGACTTCTGGACGTCCGGGGAACCAAGCCGAACAGGTAATTCTCTGATCCACCGTTTAAGACGTCTGGAAGGAGTTCCAGACGTCTGATTTTGCACAGTATTGTCTTTCTCGACCCGTTTAGGGCCCGTTTGGGCTCCGTTTTCCGCGATTCGAGTTGCGTTCGTTTCAGAATTTATTCCTCTACCCGCCTACAGTAGCTATACACTGTTTTGAGACACTCCTTGTGTTTGATCCTTGTGATAGGACCTCGTTCGGTTGCAGTCTTGAGAGTCGCGGAGGCGCGCGGGATTCCCGATCACGCCCCCATTACTCCCGTTGTACCTGGTAGAGTGGCTTTAAGTATTAATAAAATCTGTTAAAGTATGGAACCATAACTAGAACCTAGGGCATTGCATGAATCCTAGGAATGAGAAATATATGGAATGATAGCTCCTAGGTGTTGCATGAATCCTAGGGCCGGAAACTAGATTGTATGATAGATCCTAGGATATGGCATGAATCCTAGGATGGAAAAACTAGTGGAATGTATATCACTGCAGTCTTGGAAAAATGGAAAGGAATATATAAAGCTGCCTGTAAATTTAATTAACAGCTGCCTGTTATGAACAAAGAAACATGTTTGAGATCATGGAATTTGAGAACGTGAATCTGGAAAGTGAAACATATGATGTTCTGAAATAAAGAGCTGGAACCCTACGGGAAATTAGGAGTGGAACTCCTGGAAAGAAAAAGGAATGGAACTAAGATGTAGTTTGTACTGTCTCTTGGGTACGGAGTACCAAGGGAAGTACCTGTACCTGTTTAGTGCAGAGTGGGGCCAGCCGCCCCAGGGACCCGGGGTTAGGATTGGCCGCTCTGTACCGACTTGTTGGCCCTCGTGTACGTAGTACCGAGGAGAGCTAGTAGTGTTAGGAGAGTACTAGCTACCCCACGGGCCCCGGGGTTCTGCTAGCCTCCTTCACCGACTTGTTAGGCCCACTAGGGCAAACCAGGGTAGTCAGGCGAGGGTGCGCGGACTGTGGAGGGGCAAGGCCCCGGTTTGGTTACTGTGGAGGGGTTGGACCCCTGTTACTGAGAGGGCTCTGCCCTGGTTCCGTGCTGTGCTTTGGGCGCACCCGTTAACGGAAACGACTGACCGTGTGCCAGTGCGGGCTAGCTACCTGTGCGTTTATCGCGCGTGCCGTAGTCACCGTTACGTCTGTCAGTGACCTTGGGGTGGTTGACTGAGGGTAGGATCACCACGGGGGACTCTCCCGGCCAGGAGAGCACCACGTGCTACTTCTACTTTTGGAAAAGACTGCAATCAAGATCGTCCCACGAGGACATTCGAGATCAAGTAAAGGATCTGAGAAATAAATGAAATAGTGAGAAAAATTGAAAGATGTAAATAAAGGAAGTAATAGAACATAACGGCAACTGTACACTCTACTGTTGCCTTTAGTTAGTTTGCCACTCTACTCAGCGTTTTGCTGACGTGTTACACTCGTTACCTTTTTCAGGATCAGGTGTTGAGCAGCCAGGGTCGGCGGCTGCAGAGGACGCTGGGCCGAGTAGGGTCCAGTAGAGTTACCACAGCTTTGTACCCCTTTTTGTTTCTGTTCTAGTGAGTAGTTTTTGTTTCCGCTGTACCTTCTTTACCTGCAGTTTTTGTTATATGATAAATGCTGTTTTACTGTTGTGGTGGTGCCTACTGTAGTAGTTTCTTTCCTTACTGCTGTACTTTTTTACTGTTAGTTATATTCATGCTGAATGTGGTTTATTTTACTGTCTTTTGGTTACTTCGTCGTTGGACGACTGGGTCTTGGGATTAGTCGAGTCGGTCCGGTTCTCGTGTCTCATAGGGACTCGGGAATCGGGTCGTTACAAGATGGTATCAGAGCAAGGTCGTCCCGAGAAGTGAATCAACTGACTGGAAAATAACCAATTCACATGTTTATAGCTAGAGTAGCCACCACAACATATCTCTTGACATGAGCTCTTAGAAGTGTTGTTAGGTACCGTCTGTTTTGACGTTTCCGTTTTGTTTCGCGTCTCCTTGCAGGAGATGCCTCGTCGTGGGACTGGCGAGACTGGCCGCGGGCGCGGCCGAGGGCGAGGTCGGCGAGGCGGACGTGCTGTCGTTGACGTCTCGGTGGACCAGTCACCACTCCCTGGCATCCAGGCCCAGGACCTCGCCAGACTGATACGGGATATTGTACGAGAGGAGCTCCACCCACCGCCCCGAGCACCTCCTCCTGGGGTTGCAGAGGGGGAGTCCTCTGTGGGACCACGCGATGGACGCGGCGCTGGACACGAGGGAGGGGATGGGCCCCTGCCGCCACCACCTTCCTCCGACACTTCTGTACACGAGGCACCTTCGCCTGGAGGTGCACCAGCACCTCCCCTACAGCACCACTTCGAGCTTTTCAGACAGTTCCGGAAGCTGAAGCCCCCCTCCTTCAAGGGGGATGAGGGCCCGACCGAGGCAGAGGACTGGCTTGAGCAGCTGGAGAAGATCTTCGACACCCTTCGCCCCCCGGTGGAGTGCCGCGTGGCCTTTGCCACGTACCAGCTGGAGAGTGCGGCACACCGGTGGTGAAGGGCGGTCCGGGGACAGGAGAGGGACGAGCCGACGTGGGACCAGTTCGTCACCCTCTTCTGCGAGCAGTACTTTCCCCAGACGTGGCAGGACCAGAGGAGGCGGGAGTTCCACACTCTCCGCCAAGGGACGATGACCGTGAGCGCGTACCGCACGCGTTTCTTGGAGCTGTCCCGCTTTGCAGCGACAGCGGTAGCCACTGAGGAGGAGCGCCTTTGGAGGTTCACCGAGGGGCTCCGGCCTGCGATCCGGGGGTATGTCAAACCCCTGAAGCTGCCGACGTTTTCGAGGGTGGTAGAGGCAGCTATGACTTACGAGGAGACCAACACGTCCGCGCGAGAGATCGACGGCGGGCGGAAGAGGCCCTTTCAGCCAGACTTCTCACAGGGCCGGCGAGAACGGAGACACGTGGCGTCCGCAGGAGAGCCGTCACGTTGTGCAGGGCCATCAGTGGCCTTTGGGGGCCCTCGACAGGGGCCAGTCGCCAGCACCGGACCCCCGCCTAGCCGACAGCAGGGACTCACTGAGGGCGGGAGTCGGGTTCCCCTCTGCTACCAGTGTGGCCAGCCGGGCCACGTCAGGAGGGACTGCCCATCTAGGGCAGGAGGTCAGCAGATACTTCCCGCGCAGAGCACTGGAGGGCGCGCAGGAGGCCGCGGTTTCCAGGCGCGAGGAGTACCGCAGTCGCGAGGAGGGTACCGGCCAGCACCTACCCGTCCGACGCAGAGTGTGGCTGCTTCGTCCGCACCTAGAGCTGAGGGGCGTATCAACGTCCTAACACACAGGGACGCCAGAGCTTCGGGATCCGTGGTAGCAGGTATGGTTTCAGTTTCTGGCAGACTCGTTTACACCCTTTTCGATTCCGGCGCTACGCACTCGTTTGTCGCAGCCAGTTTCGCAGTTAGTTTGGACCAGGATTATACATTGTTAGAGAATCCGTTCGTAATCAGAGGTCCGAGTGGTCAGCTGTTTGTAGCTGAGGAGGTGTACACGGGTTGCGGGGTCAGCATCGGGGGACACAGCCTGCCAGCTGACCTGATTATGATACAGATGGGGGACTTTGGAGTGATTCTGGGGATGGATTGGCTGTCCGCTTACCACGCCTTGGTAGACTGCTTTGAGAGGAAGATTGTCTTCTCCATTCCGGAGTTGCCTTCCTTCGAGTTTCACGGGCAGCCAGTGGATGGAGGTTTCAGGTGCATTTCGGCACTTCGGGCGGCGAGACTTTTGAGCCAGGGGTGTGAGGGCTTCTTAGCTTGTGTGGGGGCAGAGCACAGCCCCGTGGCAGACTTCCAGAGCATCCCGGTGGTCAGAGAGTACCCCGACGTGTTTCCAGACGAGTTACCAGGACTACCGCCCGAGCGTGAGATCGAGTTTGAGATCTCACTAGTACCAGGGACCAGCCCCATCTCCACCGCGCCATACAGAATGGCACCGCTTGAGCTGCGAGAGCTCAAGTCTCAGTTGCAGGACCTTTTGGAGAAGGGTTTCGTGAGGCCCAGTGCGTCTCCCTGGGGAGCCCCGGTACTGTTTGTGAAGAAGAAGGATGGGACCCTACGCCTTTGTGTGGACTACCGACAGCTGAATAGGGTCACCATCAAGAACAGATATCCGCTGCCGAGGATCGACGATTTGTTTGACCAGTTGCGGGGTGCCACGGTGTTTTCCAAGATCGACTTGAGGTCTGGATACCACCAGTTGAGGATCAGGGAGACCGACGTCTCCAAGACAGCTTTCCGCACCCGGTACGGACACTACGAGTTTTTGGTCATGCCGTTTGGGCTGACCAATGCCCCCGCTGCTTTCATGGACCTGATGAACCGGGTGTTCAGACCGTACTTGGACCAGTTTGTGGTGGTTTTCATAGATGATGTACTCATCTATTCTAGAGATCGGACGCAGCACGGACAGCACTTGCGGATGGTTCTGGACACTCTGAGACGACGCAGGCTGTACGCCAAATACAGCAAGTGCGAGTTCTGGTTGAGGGAGGTGACCTTTTTGGGTCATGTGATCTCTAGAGACGGCCTGGCGGTGGATCCTGCCAAGGTCGAGGCAGTGCTCAGGTGGGAGAGACCGCGTTCAGTCACTGAGATTCGCAGTTTCCTGGGACTGGCAGGTTACTACAGACGGTTCATCAGAGGGTTTTCGCAGATTGCACGTCCTATGACACAGTTAACTCGGAAGGATGTGCCTTTCGCTTGGACAGACGCCTGTGAGGCGTGTTTTCTGGAGCTGAAGGAGAGGTTGACCTCGGCTCCCGTGCTCACCATCCCTGACAGTAGTGGCGGGTTCGTTGTGTACACGGACGCTTCCTTGCAGGGGTTAGGAGGTGTGCTCATGCAGAGGGGTCACGTGGTCGCTTACGCTTCGCGGCAACTGAAGCCCCATGAGCATACCTACCCTACCCACGATCTAGAGTTGGCAGCTGTTGTCTTCGCGCTGAAGACATGGAGGCACTACTTGTACGGTGAGACCTTCGTGATTTGTACAGATCACAAGAGCCTCAGATATCTTTTTGACCAGAAGGAGCTCAACATGAGACAGAGACGTTGGTTGGAGCTCCTGAAGGACTACGACTGCAGCATCTCCTACCACCCGAGAAAGGCCAATGTGGTGGCTGACGCCTTGAGCCGTAAGGCGCCCGCACGCTTGGCCAGTCTACAGTTACAGAGTTGGAGCCTTTTGGAGGAGGTGGGCAGTTGGTGACCTCGAGAGTTACGAGGGTACTGTGGGGCAGTGACGGTGACACGGCAGACCAGGCCAGAGTTGATAGACCACATCATCACGGGACAGATGGCCGATCCGTACTTGCAGTCTTTGCGCGACAGAGTACTATCAGGGGACCCAGGGGACTTCTCTTTCACAGACCAGGTGTTACGCTTGGGGGGACGGTTGTGCGTCCCCAGAGACGAGGAGCTGTTAAGAGAGCTCCTGACTGAGGCACACGGTTCCAGATTCACCATACATCCCGGAAACACGAAAATGTACCATGACTTGAGACGCGAGTTCTGGTGGAGAGGGATGAAGCGGGATGTGGGTGAGTTCGTGCAGCAGTGCTTAGTGTGCCAGCAGGTGAAAGCCGAGCATCAGAGGCCTGCAGGGCTGCTTCAGCCGCTTCCAGTGCCAGAGTGGAAGTGGGAGAGCATCACCATGGACTTGGTGGTGGGCTTACCTGTTACCCAGCGAGGACACGACGCAGTCTGGGTAATAGTGGATAGATTGACGAAGACGGCACGATTCTTGCCGATCCGAGTCACTTTGGGACCAGCACAGTTGGCAGAGAGGTATATCCGTCATGTGGTGCGACTACACGGAGTTCCGCGGGAGATCGTATCCGACCGGGATACCCGCTTTACGTCCCAGTTTTGGGCTGAGTTTCAGCAGGCTTTGGGGACGAGGTTGAGGTTTAGCGCGGCTTACCACCCCCAGACGGACGGACAGTCGGAACGCACGATACAGACACTTGAGGACCTTTTGCGTGCCTGTATACTAGACTGGAGGGGCTCTTGGGAGGAGCACCTGCCCCTGGCGGAGTTTGCATACAACAACAGTTATCACTCGAGCATCGGCATGGCTCCCTACGAGGCTCTGTACGGACGGAAATGCACGGCACCCTTGAGTTGGGTTGAGGTGGGGACCAAGTGGGAGGTTGGCCCCAGGTTGATCCGGCAGAGTCAGGAGGTAGTTGAGCAGATCCATAGACGACTCCGCACTGTCAGGAGCAGACAGAAGAGCTACGCAGATCGCAGACGCAGAGAGGTGCAGTTCGAGGTTGGGGACCACGTCTTTCTTCGTGTTTCGCTCATGAAGGGCTTACAGCGGTTTGGGGTGAGAGGGAAGCTCGCGCCGAGGTTCGTGGGGCCCTTTGAGATCCTGGAGCGGGTTGGACCCGTTGCTTACAGACTTGCCCTTCCCCCGCAGCTTTCTGGTGTGCACGACGTGTTCCACGTGTCCAACCTTAGGAAGTACGTAGCCGATCCCAGCCACGTACTGAGTCACGAGAGCGTCGAGGTGAGCGACGACCTGACCTACCCCGAGAGGCCAGTGCAGATCCTAGACCGAGTCGTCCGCAGGTTGAGACGAAAGCAAGTACCCCTGGTAAGGGTTTTGTGGAGGAGCCAGCGGTACGAGGAGGCTACCTGGGAGCCTGAGGCGGCAATGCGGGAGCGGTACCCAGAGCTTTTCGCGGGTACGTCTTTTCGGACCGGCTTCGGTCCTCTTTGAGTTTGTTATGGTTATTTGGACATCCTTTTCCCGCACCCTAGTTGGCGCAAGTTTCGGGGACGAAACTTCCTTTGAGTTTGTTATATTATAACGAGCGCGTGCCCCAGACGCCTCTTAAGACGTCTGGGAGGTGGCCCAGACGTCTGTCAAGACGTCTGGGATCACATCCAGACGTCTGACCAGACGTCCGGGATAGTTTACAGACGTCTGGCGAACAGTTATGCTCGCACGGGATATTCGTCTGCGCGCCTGTGCGCGCAGACCTGCGTTTCTGCCCTCTTTCTCTGCTGCTGCAGGCGGCTGCGACCGCCTTCTCTCTCCTCTCCGCGCGGCGTGAAAAGGGGGGGGCGCGCCTCCCCTCCGGTCTCCACCATCTTCTTCCTTCTTCTCCTGCCTGTGCGTGAGAGCGAGAGGACGCGAGGGCGCAGCGGCAGCCGCAGTGAGCGCGGAGGAGCTGCGGCGTGCGAGGGCGGGGCTCTGCCGTGAGGGCGAGCTCGCCAGGAGCGGCTTGGCCGGCCGGCGGAGGGCGCAGGGGGCGCAAAGCGTCGTGGAGAGGGACCTGCTGCGGGAGGAGCAGCGGACGCGCGAGGTGCGACGCGGGCGGCGTCGCGAGCGGAGGCCGAGCAGGGTTCTGATTCTGGAAAAATTTCCAGAATCAGACGTCTGGGTTGATATCCAGACGGCAAGGTCGACGTCTGTAAGATCATACAGACGTCTGAAAGGTGAGTTCCGCTTTCTTCTTCCTTCTTGTCGACTGACCGTACTGAGGGAGGGGGGGTTGGCTGTGCGCAGGTTCGCTGATTCGCCATCCCTTGCGAATCAGACGTCTGGAAGTTGTATCAGACGGCGGGAGTGACCCCCAGACGTCCGGAGGGACCATCGGACGTCTGGGATCTAGGCAGACGTCCCCACAGACTTCTGGACGTCCGGGGAACCAAGCCGAACAGGTAATTCTCTGATCCACCGTTTAAGACGTCTGGAAGGAGTTCCAGACGTCTGATTTTGCACAGTATTGTCTTTCTCGACCCGTTTAGGGCCCGTTTGGGCTCCGTTTTCCGCGATTCGAGTTGCGTTCGTTTCAGAATTTATTCCTCTACCCGCCTACAGTAGCTATACACTGTTTTGAGACACTCCTTGTGTTTGATCCTTGTGATAGGACCTCGTTCGGTTGCAGTCTTGAGAGTCGCGGAGGCGCGCGGGATTCCCGATCACGCCCCCATTACTCCCGTTGTACCTGGTAGAGTGGCTTTAAGTATTAATAAAATCTGTTAAAGTATGGAACCATAACTAGAACCTAGGGCATTGCATGAATCCTAGGAATGAGAAATATATGGAATGATAGCTCCTAGGTGTTGCATGAATCCTAGGGCCGGAAACTAGATTGTATGATAGATCCTAGGATATGGCATGAATCCTAGGATGGAAAAACTAGTGGAATGTATATCACTGCAGTCTTGGAAAAATGGAAAGGAATATATAAAGCTGCCTGTAAATTTAATTAACAGCTGCCTGTTATGAACAAAGAAACATGTTTGAGATCATGGAATTTGAGAACGTGAATCTGGAAAGTGAAACATATGATGTTCTGAAATAAAGAGCTGGAACCCTACGGGAAATTAGGAGTGGAACTCCTGGAAAGAAAAAGGAATGGAACTGAGATGTAGTTTGTACTGTCTCTTGGGTACGTAGTACCAAGGGAAGTACCTGTACCTGTTTAGTGCAGAGTGGGGCCAGCCGCCCCAGGGACCCGGGGTTAGGATTGGCCGCTCTGTACCGACTTGTTGGCCCTCGTGTACGTAGTACCGAGGAGAGCTAGTAGTGTTAGGAGAGTACTAGCTACCCCACGGGCCCCGGGGTTCTGCTAGCCTCCTTCACCGACTTGTTAGGCCCACTAGGGCAAACCAGGGTAGTCAGGCGAGGGTGCGCGGACTGTGGAGGGGCAAGGCCCCGGTTTGGTTACTGTGGAGGGGTTGGACCCCTGTTACTGAGAGGGCTCTGCCCTGGTTCCGTGCTGTGCTTTGGGCGCACCCGTTAACGGAAACGACTGACCGCGTGCCAGTGTGGGCTAGCTACCTGTGCGTTTATCGCGCGTGCCGTAGTCACCGTTACGTCTGTCAGTGACCTTGGGGTGGTTGACTGAGGGTAGGATCACCACGGGGGACTCTCCCGGCCAGGAGAGCACCACGTGCTACTTCTACTTTTGGAAAAGACTGCAATCAAGATCGTCCCACGAGGACATTCGAGATCAAGTAAAGGATCTGAGAAATAAATGAAATAGTGAGAAAAATTGAAAGATGTAAATAAAGGAAGTAATAGAACATAACAGCTACTGTACACTCTACTGTTTCCTTTAGTTAGTTTGCCACTCTACTCAGCGTTTTGCTGACGTGTTACACTCGTTACCTTTTTCAGGACCAGGTGTTGAGCAGCCAGGGTCGGCGGCTGCAGAGGACGCTGGGCCGAGTAGGGTCCAGTAGAGTTACCACAGCTTTGTACCCCTTTTTGTTTCTGTTCTAGTGAGTAGTTTTTGTTTCCGCTGTACCTTCTTTACCTGCAGTTTTTGTTATATGATAAATGTTGTTTTACTGTTGTGGTGGTGCCTACTGTAGTAGTTTCTTTCCTTACTGCTGTACTTTCTTACTGTTAGTTATATTCATGCTGAATGTGGTTTATTTTACTGTCTTTTAGTTACTTCCTCGTTGGACGACTGGGTCTTGGGATTAGTCGAGTCGGTCCGGTTCTCGTGTCTCGTAGGGACTCGGGAATCGGGTCGTTACACAATCAAAACCCCTCAAGAAATTGGGGGAAATTACCATCCGAATTACGCACCGAACACACCCACCTCTAAACGACTTCGACTTTGCATGGCCACCACACACCTCCCCACGCTTCGCAAACACCGCCGTCGTTCTCCTTAACTCACGGTGACTCTCCTGAGCAATTCTAGTTGGGCCAAGAGGCCGTCTTCATGTTTCAAGGTATCAACTGGAGTTCGTCGCCGCCATCATCTCCGACCACGTCTGCTTGTCTCTGCTTGCTAAATGACCAATTGAAGCACGCAATCAACGCGACTTTAGGTCTTGGAGGTTCCCAAGACTCCAATTGCAATCCCCAGTGCTAGCGGCTGTACCAATTGGACAAGCACCCTCTACTGCACTTGCATGAAGGAAGGGTGACACTTTAGTGCAACATCGTGAAGCTACAAGCTCTTAAAAGTGCATACGTTGAATTCGTGTTCTCACCTCTTCGCCTAAGAACACCGAAGGTCAGGTCCCTGTGCATTTGCCCGAGCACGCCTCGCCCACGATACGCCCGTGGATCTAGCCATTATACAGGATCCGATTACCCGCCTAACCCACCTATATGACCGATTACCCCCAGGTTTGAGAGATAAGGAAGAAAGGAGAAATTTGTGAGAGGAGGGTGGATTTTTCTCTCTGAGGAAATTAGCCTTGTGCTGAAGGACAGCTAACGCTTAGTCGTGTGCTGTGCTTGAAGGCTTGATAAAAGAAGGGTTGTGAGAGAAGCCTTAGTCTTTGAAGGCTTGAGAAGGCCTTGATGGAAAAGCTTGTGCTTGTATGTGCCTTCTGTGAGGCACTATTTTGTTGATATATTAAGTCGTTTGGTATAACTTGGGTGACGTCTAATTGTGGTTTATGCTGGAACTGTTGAATTATTTAAGAACCTAAGTTGAGTTGATTGAGATATTGTTGAATTATTTGAATAACTTGAGTATGAGATATATGCTTAGTTAAGATGAATAATTGGTGATTAAAATTACCATTATTTTATCTTTCTATTCTTTTTGTCTCATAATATTTTGAATATAAATATGACAAGTTGTAATCATTGAATATCTATTTGATGCTCAATTCATTGTGCTAATTGATTCTGAATGAAGATTAATGCATGAATTTCATATTTGTTCCATACGAACGACCTCGGACTCCCTTTAGATTCTGAGTTTATAAATTTAAATGTTTTGTTGTAAAATTTAGGTGTGTTCTACAACAAATGTACATTTAAAACTCCTCTTTCTCCTAACAATATTTTGACACCGTTCCCGAGGAGCAACACGCAATTCACTATTAATCTTATCTTGATTTATATAAGCACTAACTTGCCCTATCTGCTTGAGATTTTGCGAGGTACCTCACGAAGAGATCTTCCGCACAATCAACCACTCCAGGGAACTCTCTCCTTCCGTAATCAACCTCCTAATCTTGGGAAGAGAGAAAAAGAAACAAATCAATTAGGACTTACCTACCTTATTTTCTTAGTAATTATCATTTAAAGGCAAGTTTCCTGATTTGCGAATTCAAATCGATATCTAATTGAAGTTGAGATGATTCTATTTAGAGATCCCTACCTTGATTTCTTGTACCTACTAAGGATTTATGCTTAATTTCTAATCATCTCGGACTACGCACTTCTTGTTTAAAGTCTAAGGTGTACATTTTGAGATCAAATTGGACTTGGAATAGAGCCAATTAGGGTTTCTACTCTATGGTTTTGAAGTGTTAGTTCACAATTATCTGAATTAAAGGAAATTGATCCTCTCGCATTTGTGTGCTACCCGAACCCTTGGTTGAAAAGATCTAATTAAAATAACCCTAAAATCAGGCTCTAAATTCACTTGAATCCTAAAATTATGGACCTAATAACCTGAGAGTCAATTCAGGGTGATCTTTGGGTCTTGGCTCAGATTTCATCCTCAATCCTTTAAGGCAGGTCAGAAGAAATTGGTCTTCTTTGTAGGCCAATCAACCTTCAAATTAGGTCATAAATTGAATTAACTTTTAATCAACTGAAATCGAAGGCACAAACTAGGCTAAAATTGGTAGGCTTAAGGTCTCAATTCATACATTCCGGTTTACTTGGAACTGCAGTGTCAAGGAAGGTCTGGTGGGGGAAACCCTGTAAGCCGTGGGGATACTCTACCGTGTAGGGGTCTTTGCGGGGCTCTCCCTTCCTAGCTGCCCAAGTACTTCTCAGGTGTGTGGATTTATTGATTCAAAGGTATCATGCATCTCGAAACAAGCCTTAGTCATCCAAAAATCTTTGGATGCCTTGATTGGGTCCAATTCACATCCAGTTCCTCATCTATTCTTTAGAGCACATACATAGAAAAGGTCCCTAGGTTGTTGACCTAGAGGCCTTCAGTAGAATTGATCTTCTATGGGATTTCTGATCTGATCCAATCACTTCAGTCTGAACGTAGATTTGATTCTACATCTTGATCCACCACCTAATTTGAAAATGCAACTTGAGAATTTAGAAAGAATGTTTACGAAACTTGAATCCCAAATGATCATGAAAGAGAAAATGATTGAGGCTGCCCTTAAACATCATGAGGATTATGACACAACCTCAAATCCAATTAGCAAGATTCAGGTTAATGTATCAGCAACAACAACCTTCATTACAAATCATGTTCAACTGATATTGACACAAATGACAAATGATTCAACCCAGGATATTCTCATGACAGGATACATTAAAATAGAAAGATTTCATAATTTCAAGTATTTTCAATGTCTAACAAATCCACGACTTTGGGAAAAGCACCAAGATGACCTTGAGAAATGGGAGAACCTGATAACTATGTTGAAATAGGCCATCATTGAAATTTACCCATATCAACGTCAGAAATTGATGAGAATAATGTTGAAAATCAAAATGATCTCCCACATCTCGGGTTTGAAAATTAAGGTTATTGTGAACCCCCAATGCAAATGGAATCTAATCCAAATTATTTGCAGAATGACATACCTAATCTTGACATGGGTTGTGAGGATCCGATTGTAGGTGTTCCTAGTTCTGAACCAACCGTAGAGTGCCTTAAAGCTGGTTCATCATGCCTTAATTGCCGAAACACTTGTAAGCTTGAAGCAGAACCTCTCGAGGGTCTACTTCCCGAACCTTATCTTGTTAAGGTAATCATCGAGAGTGATTTTGACATCCCAATAGAACCTAGTCTAGATTTTAGTGACCCAATTCCTACCTTTGACCTAGAATCTAGATTCGAGCCTATTTGGGATGATCAAGAGGCCCAATTTGAGAAGAATCATATTTTGGATTTGGACTATGATTATGGGCCTGCATTTGATGAGTACACCTCTCCAAACTCCAAAGAGGTACAAATTGATCTATCAAAATTTACACCGATTTATGATACAGAAACAAAGATGGAAGAGCTGGGATTTGATTGGGTCTATCCTCGGAGTTAAGAACCTGAGCTCATGCCTAATAAGGACACCTCTTTGAGCTTGAAATTTGATATTAAGTTAGATCCGAGTCAGGTTATTGATTTTACGCATCTTGATTCATTCTATGGTGGAAATTCTGATATGGAATCAAGTTCAGAAATCATCCTTCGCAAATTCTCTGATAATTTGGAATCCTACTCTAATTTCGGAGATCCATTGTTTCCTAACGATTATGAACCAGTTTACGACCTCAGCATCCAGGATTCGTTCTTTGATTCTGATGCTGAAGCCATTGATTTGGACCTCATAGAAGCCAAACCTTCTGATCCACATATAGAGCCTTCCAAATTTTGATCCCAACCTCGACTCACCATCGAAATCAACTTCTACTCTGATTCACCTCTCTTTAATCCAATTGCATATGATTCTTCTCCATCTTTTGACCAGGTATCGGACAATGATCAGACCGTTAACCACTTATCCTTTTCTAATCTCACCAGTAGGGTTCCTACATCCTCCACAGAGCTATTTTCTTTTGAAGATCCCTACTCTAACCAGGTTGAGTCAGCTCAGCCAAACCCTAGATTCACATTTCCATATCTCCTTGAGCCTCAAAGTATCTGGTGGGTTCCACATATACTGATTCAAATCCATCAACCCACCAAACTGATTGGGTTTGGTCTGCATCATTAGCCTATTAATTTGAATAAGCACCTAGTTAAACTAACCAAGGTTTTGATCAAGGTGCTTGTTCTACAAAACTTATCTGATTTCACCACCCCTTCTCCTTGACCACTTTCTGCTCGACTGAAAGCATTGAATTTAACGCTTAACGGGAGGCAACCTGTCATTCTAAAAAATCTGAGACCCTTATTACCTTTTTGAGCTACACTCCTGCTGCACTTTTGAGTTCAAATTTAAAACAACTGACTCTACCTTTGGTACTTGTATCAAAGCTTGAAATCATCCACAACAGTTATCCTGACCCATTCACCCATCCTTTGATACTATTCTAAACCTTGAACCAAACTGAATTTGTACTCTCCTGATTTATAATGACAACATTGCAAAACTTAGGCATGGGTGGGTGTTAAAGTGCAAACATATGGAAATTCAATTCTCTAAGGGGTTCTCACAAAAAAAAAATATATTAAACCTTGAACCAAACTGAATTTGTACTCTCCTGGTTTACAATGACGACATTGCAAAACTTAAGCATGGGGGGTGTTAAAGTGCAAACATATGGAAATTCAATTCTCTAAGGGGTTCTCACAAAAAAAATACATATTCAAAACTGATAAAAAAATAACAAAAAATGAAAAAGAAAAAATAAAGGGGAGGAAATTTTGTGAACTAATTGCAAATCTGTCTTGAGGAAAAAAGGAGGAAATTCAAACGTCATAAAGGAGCAAAAATCAAGAAAAAAATGATAGTTATAGCAATTGATTATGGAATGTACTTAAGTTCTAGACCTAATCAAAAGAAAAATTAAGTCATGAAATGAAAAAGATAAGGAGATTAGTATAAGTGCTGATCTTAGGCCTCTTGGGCTTATTTTTAGGGCTTGAACATTCACATATCTGTTAAAATCTGGATAAATCCTCAAGAGGTTGAAGAAAGTGCTAAGATAATGTAGTAGGTCTAAGGCCTAGGGATTATTCGACCCCATTGCCTGACCTTTGTTTTGCTGGATTTGGTAACCTAAGCACCCAAAATTGCACACTAAGTCTAGTTTAGTGCTCTTAATAAAGGAAAACCTACCAAAAGTGCTTTATTCTGAAAGGCCATCTCGAACATCTAGCTTTGGAGTAGCTTAACAACACAAGTTGATTGGACAAGTTCTTGATGCGGAGAGGTGGGAAATTCTCTTGAAGATGCTAATAACATATCATCTCCTAGGTACTTGTCTCCTAGGATATATAAATATCCTATTGGGGGCATGCAAGCACCTTGTGTTGGTTTAGGTGTCATGTGCGAGATTATCCCGAAATGTCGATAATCAAGGCCTGAATTTAGCTGTAGAATGCCATGGCGGCACCATCCTGAAGTGTCGAAAGCAAAGGTTCTTGGGGTTTCCATAGGCAGTGCTATCTCGAAGCATCGAAAGTCAGGGACCCTTCAAGGATTGATGGTAGGGACAAGGAATCTGATACGGATCGTGTTTAAGGCCAATTCGAGGTTGGATCTAGGGAAAAATAAAAAGAAAAAGAGAGAAAACTCTCCAAATGAAAAAGAATCCTTCTATCTCTCTCTTATAAAAATGCATTGGCAAACTGAACCTGGATATGTTACGTCTATGCACGAGTGCTTTAACCGCTAGGTTCAACGAACCTCTCGACAGTTTTTGGGGGTCTTAGAAACCTTCGCGGTAGACTCAGGCTGAAGTTGGTTAGGTTTGGTCTTGATTGATACTTGAGTACCTCTAGGCCTATTGTTGGCATTCTAACCTAATTTCTAAGGAGTAAACACAAATCAGGCATCTGAACATCAAAGCATGGTCTAGAAATCTAATTCTTTCCGTAAGATTTTGCTAAGGGAATAGCAAAAGTTAGGCAGGGGGTATGATGATAACATTATCATGAGCCATAACTAGCTTTAATTAGTTAGGATTAAGTACAAATGCTCCTACATAATCACTTGAGAGTCGTAATTCCTTGCATATCCATTCTGAGGGTAATACGTTAAAACATGGTTAATTCTATGATTTCAACATCACATTATGAAAGCACAGTAACCACGGGATTTTCCAGGGGTTAATTTAAGATCTAATGAACATTAAAGTCTAATAAGAGGGTCTATACAGATAGAAATGGGTTTTCACGCATTTTGAGAACTAATACAGCACCCAAAACCCTAATTTCAGACCTGCTTAAATTACAAAGGTTCTAGTTAGGATAAAATTCATTTAAATCTCCTAAAATTCATAGAAAAAATATTCATTGAGGTTTGGTATCCGTGATTTGACCATTAGAATCTATCTTGACCTTAAACAAGTTATAAATAGAAATATACCTTAATTTGGGTTTCTGTGTAAATTGCTCAGACAAACTTAGTCAAAACTGAAATCAGACTTTACTATCATATTCCTTGGATCCAAATTAAGTTTCTATCAAAATTTGGGTCCAATCGGAGTTCATCTTGACTTAGTTTGCATTCTAATCCTATAAAACTCTGTTCCTCACATCCAGGACCCTAACTTTCCAATTAATTACAAATAGGCCCCTATCTTTTGTCATCTTCTTCATCAAACAGTCCCTACCACCATTGGACGTCAACCGACCTCTAGGCTGGCTTTGACCACTCTTAATCCCACTCAAATCACCACCAAATCTCACCAAAATTGGTGAGATTCATGTTCACACAGTAAGGAATCATTTCAACATGTTTTAGGAATCAGAGCTTGCGCGAGAAGCTTACGCGAATCCATAAAAATCTGTGGGTTTCTTTGACCTATTCCCCAAGCAATCATGGTTGTTTCTTGATCTAGAGCTCGGCTAGTTGCTCTATAAAAGCTCCAGAATCTTAAACCATGCTCCTTTGTCATTTCTAGGTCGAAATTCTTCTTCCCTTCTCTTTGGCCTCGAGCTCCACCGACTCCAACGACCTCCTCAATGTTAGCCATCCCTCTTGTCAGGGCCTTCAATGGTCAAATTAAATGCCCTACTTCCTCCTCTCCTTCGCTCCTCGTAATACCAGCGAGAGCATCATAGACTCCATCGTCACCGCTTCTTCCACCGGAGAGTTTGTCTCCTCCGACGTCCGCCAATCAAAGCTGGTGTGGACCACCTTCCCCATTGTCCATTAGTTAGCTCTCTTTCTTCCTCTTCCTCTCTTGAATCTCCCCAACCTCTTCTTCTATTTCAACCACTATTCGCTGATCTCCCCCTCCGTCTTCCTATGCTTCAGCCGAGCTCCGGCGAGGTCTCCTCAATGCCACACCGCACCAAAGATCCTCGCGACTCTCCTAAAAGCTTTGCCATCCCACGCTGATCAAAACCCCTCAAGAAATTGAGGGGATTGACCACCCGAACTACCCAACTCCAAACACCTTCTCCGACTTCGCATGGTCACCACACACCTCCCCACACTTCACAAACACCACTGTCATTCTCCTTAACTCACAACTCTCTTGAGCAATTCTAATTGGGCCGAGAGGCCGTCTTCATGTTTTCAGGTATTGACTGGAGTTCTCCGTCGCCACCATCATCTCTGACCACGTCCGCTCATCTTCGCCTGCTAGATTACCAATAAAACCGCGCAATCAACATGGCTTTAGGTCTCAAAGGTTTCCAGGACTCCAATTGCAAGCCCCAGTGCCAGCAGCTGTACTAATTGGAGAAGCGCCCTCTATTGCACTTGCGCGAAGGAAGGATGGCACTTTAGTGCCACATCATGAAGCTACAAGCTCTTGAAAGTGCATAAGTTGAATTCGTGTTCTCACCTCTTCGCCCAAGAACACTGGGGGTCGAGTCCCCGTGCACTTGCCCGAGCATGCCTCACCCATGAAACACGCTCGCGGGTCTAGCCACTATACAGGATCCGATTTCCCGCCTAACTTGCCTATATGACCGATTACCCGCGGGTTTGAGAGATAAGGAAGAAAGGAGAAATTTGTGAGAGGAGGGGGGTGGGTTTTGCTCTCTGAGGAAATTAGCCTTTTGCTGAAGGATGGCTAACACTTAGCCGTGTGCTGTGCTTGAAGGCTTAAGAAAAGAAGGCTTGTGAGAGAAGCCTTAGTCTTTGAAGGCTTGTGAAGAAGGCCTTGAAGGAAAAGCTTGTGCTTGTGTGTGACTTTTGTGAGGCACTATTCTGTTGATCTGTTAAGTCGCCTGATATAACTTGAGCAACGTCTAATTGAGGTTTATGTTGGCATTGTTGAATTATTTAAGAACCTAAGTTGAGTTGATTGAGATACTGTTGAATTATTTGAATAATTTGAGTATGAGATATATGCTTAATTAAGATGAATAATTAGTGATTCAAATCACCATTATTTTATCTTTCTATTTTGTCTCATAATATTTTGAATATAAATTGACAAGTTGTATTCATTAAATACCTATCTAATGCTCAATTCATTGTGCTAATTGATTCTGAATAAAGATTAATGCATGAATTCCATATTTGCATTTAAAACTCCTCTTTTGCCTAACAATAGGAGCTGTCGAAATTTCTGACCCCAACAAGAATCTACCATTCAAAGTAAATGGTTAGTGCTTGAGACCTTTTTTTGAGCCTCATTCCTTAGGTCTTGTTGGAGGCTGTTATATGCTCTATTAACTACTCTGAGTTTATGTTTGGCTAAAGGCATAAAATTTAGCGTTTCTCGGGAGGCAACCTGAGATTGTACATAGTTGTTCTCTATTTCTCGTTTACTATTTTTCACGTTTTTGTCTACCACTACACTTTGAGGATGTTCTACACATTTATTCACTTTATCATTTATTGTTCACTGGCATATGAAACTACGGAAACACAAATATCGTTGGGATCAAACTTGTATCCTTTTTACCCGAAGGATTTTCGTGGTGCAGTTCTTGAAAGGATGAAGGATGTGCCACTCACCTAGAAAAAAGATTTGGAGTTTTTATATAGTAAGAAAAATGAGGAGAAAAAAGAAATATATATGTACACATCCTTACCAACAATATTACACCTCGGTACAAATGAGTGCTATTATCTACCAAATAAAAGCATCTCGCTACAAATGGTCACTACCCTTATCCATACAATAAACAACAGCTCAATACATATGGGTGTTTTGACATGTAGAAAATGGATTAGAAAAAATATGGACATTAAAACTAGGACTAAGAGACTCAGTGGTCCAGTGGAGGAAATATATGCCTTGAGTGTTGACCTTGAGATAAAAACTAGTGAGGAGAAAGCAACCAATTCTGAGTAAGGCCAAACCAAAAGTTTGAATTGGGATGACCTGGATTAAGATTTTGATGCCTTGAGGTTGGATTTTTGCAACATTGGATGCTAATAGGTTGAATCTACTAACCTATAGTTACTAAACCTTGAGTAGGCAGTGAAGCCTAAAAAATCTAACTCTAAAAACTAACGGTTGATGCTTAAAGGAAGCAGATTGACAAAGCCACTGAGTCTAGATGTTTGTCCTTGACGTTGTGAGTTGGTTGGAATAAGAGTCCTATTTTATGAAGTTTGATTGATAACAAGTGTCTAGTTAATTTACAAAAACTTGAGTTGATTAAAATCAGATTTCATATGCTTTGGGACTGATCTATGTCCAATTGAATTTTTGAGTTAGAATTTGATTTCATGCTTCTGAGACTTGTTACATACACTACATCTTGACCTCTCTGATTCCAAAGTTTTTGAGTGGTATATGAGATACATAAAGGGTATCAGATGGTCTGACCCACTAGAGTTTGTCATCAAGGATCTCATTTTTCACAAATATATATTTTGAGTACTCTTGAGTCTCCGTGGTCCTTTGTTGGCGAATTCCTGCAAAATTCTCTAAATAGAAATCCATTCATAAGGATCTCTATTATTTATGGTTCTATCTATAAAAACATAAAAAGAGAAAAATGTCTAAAAACCTTCTAACCTAATTTTTTAAATTTTAAATTAAGCCCTGGTGTGTTTACTCATTATATTCACTAATTAGTTTGTTAGGTACTACCAGAACTTGGCATGGGAGTATGATGAGAGACTCATCATAGCTCCTAATTCACTAAAATTAGCTAGTTTACCTAGTTAATTGATTACTAACATCATATAAATAGGGTTAATTAGTAAATAAGTTAATAATAAGTTAGGACCTTAATTATACCTTAAATAAGCCTAATTATTATAAAATAAGCATTCCTTTATTTTTATTTAAAAATAAGGACCTAATACTATGAATTAAGCTATTATAATTAAGTTAACTAAGGTTATACTTAATTTAGACTTAAATTATTAATCAAGCCATAATATTACGCATTAAATTATATATAGCAAATTATTTCTTAACATATGTATAATCTACCATAAAAAGTTTAAAAAAAGAAATGAAAAAATTTACATGTTAAATGAAAGATTTACATTTAGTGCCTAGAAATCTTTTCATTTCGATCACGTCCTTTCCATATTACAGACAAGTCCCTATGTACACCGTCTCTTCTTCTTCCTCATCGATGATTGACAATAGTTGGTATTTCTCCTCTTTGATGGAGACTCATCGGATGACTATTCATCGATTCCGTGGCTGTTAAGTTCAAACTCAACAAACTCCGTCAATCCATCGGTCTAGATTCATGGACCTAGAGCTTCGCTGTGGCTATAAATAGCCCCCTACCACCTCCGATGAACGAGATCAAGCACCCGACCTTCTTCCCCATACCATGCTTGATCAGTAGACTTCTTCTAAACTCCAGCGTGTTTTCTCACCACCTTCTTGGATGTTCACCAACAGCGGACGTCATCTCTCCTATCCCTTCTTCCTTTGCTCTACACTACCAATGGCAAAGTTGCGATCACAACCTCTCTCCACTTTCGATCAATGCTAATTCTTCTCTAAACTCAACTCTTTCTCGGTCAACTCCTACGATCCATTCTTACCATTTCGTCTGGGTAAGTAGCTTTTAAGCTTTGTTTATTTTCGTAGATCAATCATAGGTAGTTAATTGGTAGCATTAGGATTAGAATAGCTCCAAGCTTTTCACCCCCTTGTCCGACTCTAGCAACGCAATTCCGACATTGTCTCACAATCTATCATCTAATTAACCACCCATTCACTCTCTCGGCCCTTCTATGACCATGATCCACATCTTCTCCTTCACTATTAATTATTAACCATAAAAGACCCAATTTTTCACCTTCACGAGACTCCACTGTCTATGCCAGAGTTCCGTCGAGCTTCCCACGACCGACAAGCCCTCCACTCACCATGGCCTCAACTCAATGGTCATTTTGCCTCAAGTAATTGAACTAATCTTCTTCTGATCTGTTGAACTCAAGTTGCTTCTTAGATTAAATCAAGTTCATCGAGCCCTTTCAAGCATTCATTGAGTAAATTAAGAAGTTCTTGGGCTTCTTGATGATCTCAGAAAGCTTTTGAGCGTAGTTTTGTGTTGTTTTATTGAGTTTGGTATTCTCATTACCAGCACTTGAGAGCTGCTGAAGGTTTGATGTCTCTGGTGACTTCAATCCAAAGTTTATTTGATCAAATCAACTCCTAATAACTTTGCAATAACAGAGTATCCTTCAGAGAATAATTCCCCACTCTTACATTCACTTTTAATTATGTATACCTCTCTGATCATCTCCGTCTTCTCCAGCTCCGACGGAGTTACATAGGATCGTTCCTTCATCTTTAGCCTTTGTAAATAGGTCGATTAGCATCAGTGGATCATACTGAATTTGTAACCTTTAGTTAGGTTGTTAGCCTTCTAGTTAGATTTATCAACCAACTCCCATTTGGAACTCAGGCGACGATCTCTTAGACTCTATCACAGCATTGGATTTTGTTAGATTTCAATCTCAATAGATTCCATAGATCATGGTGAGAATGTTAGTCTATTTTATTTGATCTCGAACCTGTGTGTGTGTTTAAAGTCAACTTTTCACCTTAGTTGGTCAACCCTACTCCGCCATTGGAGCTAAGAGCTTCTAAACTCAATTCCAATGGATGTAGCATGCCCTTAGGGTTGTTAGGAATTCATTAGATCCATTTTTAGTTTAATTTTGAGCTATTTGAATTTGTTATTCTGATCTGAGTTTGTTGGGTTCAGTCATACTATAAAGGAGTCTTTAGAGATTACTGGTGTGTTTTTCAAGCTTTGTAGCTTAAGAGTTCACTTAAACCTTCTGAGAGTACTAGAGTTAAGTTAGAAGCTTAAGGTTGAGGTTCATTCTTAATTGAAGAGTTCTTGCCTTTGATAAGTCTACTTTTGTGGATCATTGTTTGGCCTAAGTAATATTTAATTATCCGTCCTTAATTATTAATTGAGTAGGAGTTAAATAGCAATTTACCTTAGCTTGCATTTAAGTTTATACTCTAATTTTACGTTTAATAACATATGTTATGATAATATAATTTATTTTATAAATGCAAGCTAGGTACAAGAGTTCACACGACATTTCTGCATTTATAAGACTTCTGGAGCTAAGGATGGACGTCTGGGAATTGCCAAGACAAGTTCCTTGACTTTACATTTTTTAAGACGTCTGATGATGAAGTCAAACGTCTGATAAAGATCGGCCAATACTTATCCATCGATTTCAACTACTCGCGATGTTCGCAAGTGATTGGAGAAGTTGGCAGCCGAAGGAACAAACTGGGGGACTTTTAAAAAGAGAGAGGGCCAATAGAGAAAGAGATCCTTCCCCCCTGCCGGGGACCTTCTCCCTCTCCACCATCAACACCGTGGCCTGGACTTGCACCGTGAACCCCAAGCGTGCACTGTGGATTGAGGCAAACATCATCATTGCCGTGTATGCCACGGTGGTGCTCGGTAACAGAGAGCACCACCATCACCACCGACCGCCTCCACCATCAACCGCTTCTCAATCGAAAACCTCCTTCACCAACATAACCCAAAGCCAACGCCATCCTCCTTGCGACTCCCCCTTCCACGCCCCAACAGTCGCCTATCCTTTTTCCCTTCATCTCCTTCAACCTTCTTCCAACTGCCCCCTGCAACTTTCCAAAAGGAACCCAACATCTCCTTTACACCCACGCGCAGTCGAGCACACCACCAACACCGCGCTCACCATGTAGCGACTGTCTGAACTCCGCGTGCACATCCTTGTGAGCGCCACTAGCAAGCCACCCTTGCCTAAGTCCCCTCGCCATCCCCACCCCGCGCACGCCTTCGTATTTCTAGTAGTCTGCACGTGCCCCTTCAGCACGCACTTCAGCAACAGCGTCGCCCCTTTACCCACTCCTCTGGTTGAACACCACGCTCACCTCGCCACGACCGCACGTCCCCACACACATGCACCAGCACTCTTCTCCACGCCCACGTGCATCTCCGCATACACAGCAGTAGCAGTAGCAGCCAGTAGGAAGAGCTTCACCACCGCCAGCCATCATCTCCTCATCGCCAGTGACGCCTCCGGCCACCTCTCGTCGAGAGACCAACATCAATGCGAAGCCCTTGTCGAGAAGCACCTCCACCTACGTCCACTCCTCCGATGACCCTCTCTCCTATGCGCGAGGAGAGAGGAGAAATCCTCTATTTTGCTTCGCATTAGTATTTACGACCTCGACCATTTTGGGTAAACTATTCCCTTATTTTTTAGGCATTAATTATCGAGGTGAATTTGCGTAGGCGTCCTACTTAATCAAAATTGCTTGCAGATGAATGTCTCATGAATGATATAATGCATGGATTATGGTGAACAAGCTATATTTTAGAAATTAGTATTTAAAGTGTTTACCAGTATCATGATTACTATTTTACATGATATTATATTATGGTGATTTTGCATTTAAACACCTACATTCTTGATTAATTGGTTAAAATGAGCATTTATGTGAGAAAAAGAATTGCATGAATTAGGATGCACACCCATTGAGTTTCTCGAATAAACGAGACACCATTCACTAGTTTAATAGGCTAATTCTTCCCTATGGAGACGACCTAACTATTCTCGTGGTTAGATTTTGAGTAATAAATATTTTTGATAGTTGATTTTCTACAACAAAAGCTTTACAACAATACGTTATTTTATGTTTAAAATTTCAACGAAAGTGAAAATCAACTTGTCAAATGGCGTTGCTGAGGAGGAAACACGCCTATTAACTTTTTTAGGGAATTTCTGTCATTTTTATGCTATTTCTAAAACTTTTCTGAATTACTGACTGTTGATCATTTTTTGTGCAAAAACAAAATACGAATGAGGCGGGTGCGCACGACGGAGATGATATTTTTGGTGGACCTTGATGCTACCTGGAGGCATCAATAGGTGCTTGTAGGCCTTGATCCCATGCACGTGAAGGCATACAGAGGAGCATTTCCTGATTTAGTCAATAGATCTTAGTTTAGATTTAGGCTAGATAAACATTAGACTTAAAATTTTTGTCTTTAGGACCCTTGTTGGGCATTTTTGGGAACATGTTCCCAATACTTTTATTGCTTATCACTCTTGTATGCAGGAGTGTATTTTTGGGAGCGTGTTCCCATTTTATTTAGATTATAGGATTATTCGAATTGTTTGAACATAATGTTGGTTAGTTAGTTAGATTAGGATTGTTTGCTTATTATTACAAATATATATATATATATATATATATATATATATATATATATATATATATATATATATATATATATATATATATATATATATATATATTCAAATTTTCAGCTAGAAGCTGCATATCTATAGGGTGACCATCTAGGATTGAATGAGCAGCACCTAGCTTTTCTTTTTGCATTGAAGAGAGTTGAAGTAAGGTACGTCTTTTCTTGTGCATCAGTTATCTACACACGCATTGCATTTGGACATAAAAAAATGACCATTTAAGCTGATTTGAAAATATTAATCAAGTGGTTGCATTACTTCTTGAAAAGAAAGAAAAATATACAGCAATTGTTTGAATAAGTGTGCGATTTTCAAAAGAAAAATCACTTTTTGCGGTGTGATGCACACTTCCTGCACTGAGCACGCACTATAGGCACTGCACTAGGACTTAGACCCTTAAGGTTATCGGCATCGATCTCTTTATCGGTGTAAACCGTCCTATCTCGCTTTGTGACAATAGTATTAACTTTTGCCTGAGTGACTTGATACTCTGAGGAGGGGGACACTCCTTAAAGAAATTCAAGGGTAGTTAAGAGGCACCATTAACGCAATGCCTCAAAGGAAGGGGTCGCCCTACTTGCATCCCTTAGTTCCATCCTTGGAGTACCTTTTTACTTGAGCATTAGAGAATATCATTGCAACAAAGTATACGTCTTTAGGGCACTCAAAGGTCAATTTAGGGTGCGTAATTGCTTGACAACTTGATTAATCACCCAAAAAGGTCTAAAAATAACCTCAACCTTCTTAATAGTCATTGACCAGAAATTTCAAGTGCCTCATTTCTCTTATACCACTTACGTGGGAACGGAGAAACACTACTTTGACTATATTTGGCCAAGCTGAAGAGTTGGAAGAGGACTTAAAGAACTTTAAATCAATAAATGACCTCTTGCCTTGTGTTTGCTTGGTGTGTGCGTGATAGAGCTCTCTAGGAAGTTTTTGTTTTTAATCTATCTAAGTCCTAAGAGAGTTTAACCTATTTAATTAAAAGAAATGAACTATCCTTACTCCTATCATTTTAACTAGGATCTCATGCCCTGAACGTATCCATCTTTTAATGAGTACATTGACAATTCATGGGATCAATCATATTCTTATCCTGGGAGTACTGGCCCGATAGCAACCACTTTTGAGCAGAGCCTAGTAGTGGGATTTTCCACCCATGGAATCCCCACTACTATGCAAACACCCAACCCTCCCACCCTTCATGATTTTCCTTATGGAGGTTGGACCGATACCCCTAGGCAACCAGAGCTTGAAATTGACTATCCTCCCCACTCTGATAATAGTAGCCTCTCCTCTTTTATGATAGAAATGCAAAAACAACAAAAAGAAATGATAGAGTCTATGGGAGAGATGTTGAGGAATAGGCAACAATTGAACAAAGAAGTGAGACAACTTAGCTACTCTCTTACTAGTGATTCTGATCCCTACCCGTACAACCGTGATCATGAAAATAATTTTGAGGAAACCAATGACAATAAGGATTCCGTTTTGAGTAGCTATCACTTAGACTCTCCCCATAAGACACGGCCACTAGAGGAGAACGATCATAGTGATTATCCACCCGAGCTATATTGGAGTCAAAAGAAAAGGAAGATGGTACCTCTTGAGGACCTTGACCTTGATGACAATATTTTCCTTACCCTTGATAACCAGGGTCAAGGTTGTATTGTTCATATCACTTCCCCTATTAATCATCTGGTGGAACCCCATTCTACCCTTAGTGAGCCTAATCCTAACCCTACACTTAGGGAATCAATACCTACCATCCAACATTCTGAGGATTTAAATGCACCCAATGAAGGTGACCCTAAGGAAATGGAGGATGAATTGGATCAATTTTGGTCTTAGGGGTACAAAGTGTCTATTTTAGAGGAGGGTGATACCCCAATGGAGGAACCTGACCTTAGAATCTGGAGTGAATCACAGGGGGATTATGTGTTATTCGAGGACTTACCCCCTAAGGATATAAATAATCTGGTGAAATCCAGATTCTTCCCTTCTTTTGATTTTGAGAGTCATCCTCCGCAAAATTAGGAGTTGATATTGGAGGACAAATACAATAATGAGAAGCCTAGGGGAGACTCTCGAGGTCAATACACATCAATTGAGGATTTATGTTCTGAGAAGAACAAAGAATTCAGTGATATAGGCTTTCTCCATAACATTAAAGATGATAATCCTCCTAAAGATATTAAGGATAATGAAGTAGCACACAGTCCCCGTAAAGGATGTAACTGACAAGAAAGAACTCAGGGATGGATTTGATGATAATTTTGATCTCGCTACTTCCTAGGAAACCTAACTGTCGTCAAAGCATGTTGATCATGAGTCTACTAATGAGATATTGAATTCTATTCATGACTCATCTATTGTAGAGGAGCAATTGGAGGTTCATAAAACAATGAAGTTAGGTAAGGGTGTGGAAGACGAATTCTTATTGGGAATGGAACCTAAACAGACTAAGCCCTCTTTGGACTTAATAATTACCACCCAATCACTCAAGCAACCTGTAGATTCCTTACCTAATCCTCGGCTCAAGTCTCTGTTATATACATTATTTTTGGGGAGAATATCAGGCCAGTACATCTTCAGGTAGAATGGCGAGTGTGGATTGATGCTTATACTTTTAGTCTTGCCATTCAAGGGTTTGAAATTATTATGTTTATATCTTTTAAAACCTTTCATACTTTGGAGGACGCTTGTTATCCTCCACTTATTCCATTTTGGGAGGCCCATTTTCATGTTTCTTTTATTATTCCTAGACCTCCCCAGGTGGCCTATGAGGTTCTCTGTTTTCATATCTTCTGGCGAGCATTTGGAATCACGTTGTATTATCAGCTCGCCAACATCTGTGGCTACTTGTTTTCTAGGCCCACGCTGTTACCCATATTTTTCGGGCCTAACTTTTTCTGTTTGGAACCAGACTTACAGGTTCCCTATAAGTCTGGCTGCCGACAGAAAATGCAGCGCTTGTTGCGAGACAACCCAGAATTCAGAATAACACCTTCATCAGGTGATTTCCTTCCTTTCTCCCTCTGTTTTAATTTTACAATGAGAACATTGTAGGATTTAGGCATGGGGGGTGCATTTTGCATTTTAGTAAGTATTCATGCATTTAGGTTAGATGCATTAGCATAAAAAAATCTCTCTTCTTGAGCTGAATTGGTTGGCCCTAGCAAAACATCTTTGTCAAGGAGGTGTCATTAAAGATTTTCTTCTTAAATTGTTTCTTAAGTTTAGAATCCAGTATAGTTACTTCACTTGTACATAGACGGTAATGGATCTTTGAAGAAAATCAATAAACATTTTTAGTCTATTGAACCCTTGGACAGTTAATAGGGAGTCAGGCATACTATCTTCTATTAGATCCACCTATTATTTATGAGAAGGAAGTAGAGAGACTACTGGTGCACTAAGTCTAGTTCAAGGACTCTTAAGTTCTGGACAATTAGATGAGTATACCTCCGAGTAAGGCATAGTTTTTGTTCGCTGTTCCTGTGTGCGTATATTGTCTGAATCCCTGAGAGACATCAAATAAGGCAGATACACAGAGATGGAGTCCTAATAAAACTGACTATGGTGGATGGTTACAACCATCCTTCATAGAGTCCTCAGCTGAAGGAAGGTAGTAATGTCAAAGGTTAGAAATACGATTGTCTTATCCATCCTTTCTCGATGTCGAGAGTAGGCACTTCCACCAAATAAGCCACACAATATTCTCTTAACCATCATCATTCCTAATAGTACCTCATAAATAAAAGTATACGTCATTTTGTGTTATTAGTTGGAAAAAAAATTAAAAAAAGAAAGAAGAAACATTTATATTTAGAAAAATATGAAAAAAAAAGGAGAGAAGAAAAAGAATAGAGTTCAAGTTTATAGTTTCATCTTCGTATCATTTCTCATTATGTGACGATGTTTTTAAGGCAACAAAAACACCCATTGCGATCCACCAAATATGGCCCATACTTTTCAGTATTTTTGATCGCTCAAATACTGGCTGAGGACCTCTAACTTAGTTGTAGGGTTATTAGAACTTTAATTGAAGTGTGAATGCCATGTGAGGCCACCAAACAGTGAGTACATTTACAAAATCTGGTGAGATTTGTGATCTTAGAAAGAAAAAAAGGAAAATAGTGAGCACAAAGGAACATCAAGAGCGCACAATTGTTTGGCCTCTCTCTGAGTTGACTTGTTTGGTAGTATGGAGAGTTAGAGTCTACAGTACTAGACTACAAGTAGCACCAGATGAGTGTGAGCCATCAAATATAAATCCATTCAACTCAGTATCTCCTACTTAAGCCAAAGAGCTGAGGTCAAATTACAGATTATTTTCTACTTTATCCTGGAGGGAAATAGTTTCCTATCCCGATAGAATTTGATTAAGGGTGCAGTGCGAACTGTAAATGTAAGTTAGCTTTCCACTTGGATCCGTTACCTAGGCTTCTATCACTTCACATTAGTCTGGATATCTAAAGTTTTGGAATAAGGGAAGAAGAAATCTTTTGGTTACTTTCATTATTTTTCACTTTTTGCTAGAGACTAGCAAAACTTAGGAATGGAGGCATTTGATAAGTCCACTTTTGTGGACCATTATTTGGCCTAAGTAATATTTAATTATCTATCCTTAATTATTAATTGAGTAGGAGTTAAATGACAATTTACCTTAGCCTACATTTAATTTTATGTTTTAATTTTACGTTTAATAACATATGTTATGATAATATAATTTATTTTATGAATGCAAGCTAGGTACAAGAGTTCACACGACATTTCTACGTTTATAAGACGTCTAGAGCTAAGGATGGACGTCTGGGAATTGCCAGGATAAGTTCCTTGACTTTACATTTTTTAAGACATCTGATAATGAAGTCAGACGTCTGATAAAGATCGGTCAATACTTATCCATCAGTTTCAACCACTCGCGATGCTCGCAAGTGGTTGGAGAAGTCGGCAGTTGAATGAACAAATTGGGGGACTTTTAAAAAGAGAGAGGGCCAACAAAGAGAGAGAGATCCTTCCCTCCTATCGGGGACCTTCTCCCTCTCCACCATTGGCACCGTGGCCTAGACTTGCACCGTAAACCCCAAGCGTGCACTGTGGATTGAGGCAACTATCGTCGTTGCCGCCTACACCATGGTGATGCTCGATGATAGAGAGCACCGCCATCACCATCGACCACCTCCACCATCAGTCGCTTCTTAATTGAAAACCTCCCTCACCAACATAACCCAAAGCCAACGCCATCCTCCCTGCTACTTCCCCTTCCACGCCCCAACAACCACCTATCCTTTTTCCCTTCGTCTCCTTCAACCTTCCTTCTTCCAACTACCCCCTGCAACTTTCCAAAAGGAACCCAACATCTCCTTTGCACCCACGCGCAGCCGAGCATGCCACCAACACCACGCTCACCACGCAGCTACCGCCCACATTCCGCGCGCATGTCCTTGTGCGCGCCACCAGCAAGCCACCCCTGCTTGAGTCCCCTCGTCGTCCCCACTTCACACGTGCCTTCGTATTTCCAACAGCCTGCACGTGCCCCTTCACACGCACTTTAGCAGCAGCGTCGTCCCTTCACCCGCTCCTTTGGCTGAACACCACACTCACCTCGCCACGATCGTGCGTCCCCGCGCACATGCACCAGCGCTCTTCTCCACACCCGCGCGCATCTCCACATACATAGCAGCAACAATAGTAGCAACCAGCGGGAAGAGGTTCAACACCGCTGGCCATCATCTCATTGCCGGCAACGCCTCCGGCCACCTCCCGCCATGAGACCAACATCAACGCAAAGCCCTCGTCGAGAAGCAGCTCCACTTGCGTCCACTCCTCCGACCACCCTCTCTCCCGTGTGCGAGGAGAGAGGAGAAATCCTCTATTTTGCTTTGCATTAGTATTTACGATCTTTGCCATTGTGGGTACACTTCCCTTATTTTTTAGGCATTAATTATTGAGGTGAATTTGCATAGGCATCCTTCTACTTAATCAAAATTGCTTGCAGATGAATTTCTTATGAATGATATAATGCATGGATTATTGTGAACAAGCTATATTTTAAAAATTAGTATTTACAATGTTTACCAGTATCAAGATCACTATTTTACATGATATTATATTATGGTGATTTTGCATCTAAACACCTACATTCTTGATTAATTGGTTAAAACAAGCATTTATGTGAAAAAGAATTGCACGGATTAGCATGCACATCTATTGAGTTTCCCGAATAAATGAGACACCATTCACTAGTTTAATAGGTTGATTCCTTCTTGTGGAGACGACTTAACTATTTTCGTGGTTAGATTTTGAGTAATAAATATTTTTGATAGTAGATTTTCCACTACAAAAACTTTAAAACGACACGTCATTTTATGTTTAAAATTTCAATGAAAGTGAAAATCGACTCATTAGCCTTCCTCTGTTGCTATGAGCCTTTTGAGTTGTCCCTTAGGTAAGTCTTTTTAGGTCTACAAGTGTGTTTTAAGGTCTTAAGGAGTCACTGTGAGAGTTCCTGAGGTTGCGAGAAAAAGAGTCTCCAGTCAATAGCATAGTCTGAAGGTCTCCTTGTTAAGTTGCTGCATAGGTGAAGACTGAAGATGAGCAGCTGAGGCTTTCAGCTAATCCAAGATGTTGAATCGAGTTGCTGATGGTTCCTGATGAAGAATTGAGATCTTATTTAGTTGTTGAGGTTGTTGAGGAGCTAAATTGAAGATCAATTGATGAAGTTTGTGTTTGCTATGAAGAGGAATTGAAGAGATGAGTAGCTGCTGTAGAGATTTGTTCTGCGTTGAAGAGAGACTTGATAGTCCCACCTCGGTAGCAAGAATTCTCAATTGTGAATATAACGAAATGTGCCTAGGGGCTTATCGCTTGATCAGGGGTAGGCTCTCTAGTAGCATGCATAAATCCTTCTGAGCATACCTATGACTAATTTGATCTTGGCCTAGTGAGAGGTGGCCTATAGGCATGTAACCTGATGCCGCCACATGGCACTATCCTAGCTATCGAGCCATATTTTTTTGGGGTGAAAGGCATTTGAGACTTAGCTATGGGATGAGCTTAATTGAGAGTAAATGATTGCTCAGTTTGTAAAGAACAAACCTTTTAAGCATTCTTTCTTCATTTTTTATGCTATAAAGATCATATTTTTAATGCTCATATCTTGTATTTTTAGTATTCAATTGAAGAATTGATTGTCATGTTATATGTTCATTCTTTTGTAATTGATTCCTATGCTTAATATGTGTTAAAGTTATTAATTAACTTATTGTGCTAATATAATTAACATAACCTATTAACCTGTTGAACTTATAAGAACCTAGTTAATCTAACATAACTTAAGTAGATTAAGTTAAGTATGTAATTAAGTTAGTATATTATGTTTATGCTTTAAGTTAATCTAAATATAAGTAATATAAGTATTGTAATCTAATTAAGTTATATGTTTATAGTTACTTAACTTAAGTGTAATCTTAAGTATAACTTAATTAAAAGTTATCTATAAGTTATTAATTTAGGTAATTAGATTAAAGCTTTAGTAGTAATTAAGCTATTAAGTTATTAGTAAAATAAGTAGTTATGTATTAGTATAGTAAGCTATATATGTAGTTGTACTTATATTTGTAATTAAATTATTAACTTAGGTAAATAAATCTAATCTAAATTATATAGTCTATAATGTTAAGTAGGTTATACTTAATTAAGTAAAGTACTTATAACTTAACTTATATATATTGTACATTATATATATTATATAATTTAACCTAAGCACCTTAAGCTAAGAATATAACCTATGTATATCTTATAAACCCTTAAGTTAACCTAACTTATTTAATATTATGGTTTTAAGTAATAGTAGGTGTAATTAGCATAATTAATATAATCAAGTTAATTAAAATTAATAAATTGTGAATCAAATTATAATAAGCATCCCTATGAATGACCTGAACTCATCCAGTTTATAAATTTATAAAATATGTTGGTTGTCTTGTACACTGTACTACAACATAATAAACCCTAATTACAACGCGAGATAACTAGAACATCAGTTGTTGGCTTCTAGCTTCAGCCCTCATCTACATGGTTAGATGACTTTGGCGCATCTCATCATATAGCAGACAACCTTGCCAACCTCACTCTTATTGAGCCATATGACAGGTCCGACACAATCCTTGTCGGCAATGGTGAAGGTATGCCCATCTCATGTATCGGTAAAAACACACTTTGTTATTCCTCCAAAAACCTAGACCTTAATAACTTTCTTTATTCACTTGTTGCTAATAAATCTCTCCTTTATATTTGTCAACTATGTTGTGACAACAATTGCACTATCGAGTTCCCATCTAATGACTTTATTATAAAGGATTGAAAGAGCAAGATGCCCCTCATTCACGACAAACTTGAGCAAGGCCTGTATCACCTTCCCCGATGTTTTTCAGCAGTCACTACTCCTTCCACTCATCTCTCCTTGTGGTAATATGCTGAAATTTAGCATCAATGTCTCGGCCATCCCCAGTTCGAAACTACACGTCGAGTTCTCCAGTCCCTTGGCATTAGCTTTTCTCATTCCAAACATAAATGATAACCTTGTTTTTATGGCAAAAATAAGATGCCTCTATGTGAAACTCATTCTTGCTCAAGTAAACCATTGGATTCAATTTTCAATGATGTCTAGGGACCCTGCCACATTTCTTCTACTGGCCATAAATTTTTTATTATCCTTATTTATGATTACTCAAAATACACATTGTTATATCCTCTTCAAAAGAAATATGATGTATTCACAAAATTTTTATAGTTTCAAAAGATTTCGAATGATAGTTCTTCCTAAATATTAGCTACTTCCAATCTGATGCAGGGGGTGAATATTGAGCCTTGACCAGGAATTTTGTCAATGAAGGCATAATACACCATCTTAGTTACCCACATATCCATGAACAAAATGGGGTTGCTGAAAGAAGAAATCAACACAGTCAATACAGGCCTCATGCTTCTCTCTCACTCTTCTACTCCCCACAATTACTAGGACTTTTCCTTTTCCACAATTGTCTTCCTTATAATCGGTTACCCACTATGGTCCTCCTTAGCCATTCACCCTATCAAGCTTTGTTTCAAAGTACAGCTAACATCAACATCCTTGGTGTCGTTAATTGTGCCGCATATCCCCTCCATCCCTACAATTCTCACAAATTCTCCTTTCAAACCAGGAAGTGTGTTTTTCTTGGATATCTTAAGAACCATATAAGCTATTATTGTCTTGATCTCATGGCAAACAAATTGTATGTGGCCAGATAGATTCAATTTGCCGATCAACAATTCCCATTCCACGGTATCTCTATTCTTAGACCACCTCCACAGCCTCCTGCAGCACCTTGGGGAGTCATTGCAACTCAACCCTCCTCACAACATGGCATCCATTGCTCCAACACTTGCTCTGTAGAATATCACTCTCCTTAAGCAAGTGATGGTCATTTGCTACGACCACGAAAATCAATTAACTATCGACAGTTTGCGGGCATTCAACATGCTAAACATGCTTTTATAGTTCAGTCCTCCTTATCAAAGGAACTGATCTATTTTTCTCAGGAAGTTAACGATGTTCATTGCTGACAAGGCTGGTGAATACAATGCTCTTCTCTCAACTGGCACATGGAAACTAGTGCCATGAAGTCCTAATCTGAATGTCATTGGTTGTGAAGGGGTGTTTCAAATTAAATGTAATGACGATGGAAGCATCGAAAGATACAAAGCGAGGCTTATTGCCAAGGGCTTCAATTAGCAAGAAGGCATCGGCTATAATGAAACATTCACTCTAGTAACAAAACCCACTACCATTCGCACAATATTGTTTATCACAAGCCATTGATCCATCTGTCAACTCGACGTCAGCAACTCCTTCATGGAAACCTAAGTAAGGAATTATATATGGCTCAACCACTACACTTCACAAACTCAGATTGCCTAGATTATGCCTGTCATCTCCAAAAGTCACTGTACGACCTTAAATAGGCACCACGAGCATGGTTCAACTGACTCAATTCCTTTCTACAAGTCCTTGGGTACCATGCATCAAAAATAGATCCTTCACTCTTCATTCATGATAATGGTGACTCTCTCATCTATACCCTAGTGTATCTTGGTGATATCATACTCACTGGAGTTAATGAAAGTACCTTGCAGAGCCTTCTTCACTAACTTCAAGTAGAATTTGAAATTCATACAATTAGTAATCTCCATTACTTCCTTGCCATAGAAGTCCTTTGACTACATGATGGTATACTTCTCTCTCAAAAAAAGTATATTCAAGACTTACTCTCAAGGGTGGGAATGTACAACTACAAGCCTGTCAAAACTCTAATTGCCACCTTTTCTCTAGTCTTTGACAACTCCACCTCCCAAAATCCAACATTTTATAGGAAAATTGTCAGTGCTCTTCAGCACCTACTATTAACTAGACAAGATATTGCATTTTCTATGAATAACGGTTGCCAATATATAAGCAACCCCACTAATCAACAGTGGGACCATGTCAAGTGCATTCTTCGATACCTCCATGGTACCACAATGCTTGGTTTAAAAATTCAGACCACTGCCAGCAACACTCTACACACCTACTCCAATGTTGATTGGGTAGGCTCTATGGAAGATCGCAAATTATCAAGTGGCTACCTAATCTTCCTTCGAAACAATCCATCTCCTGGTCTACCAGAAAATAGAAAGCAGAAAACAATCTCAAGGTCTTACCTCTCCGCAAATACCATCTTTTATGCTCGTATAAAACATATTGAGGTCAATTTTCACTTTGTCTGTGATTAAGTCAAGAAAGGACTTCTCTCAATTAATTTTATCTCCAATAAAGATTAGCTTGCAGACATTCTCACCAAGCCATTGTTGCAAAGCAACTTCAGCCAGCTTTTACCAAGATTGGGTCTCTTTCAATTAGGCGTCACCTAGAGTTCCTTCAATTATTGGGGGATGTCAACTGAGAGTCTTGCCTTCCTAAAAGCCAGGGATGACCTAGTTTCTCTCTAACAACCGATATCCCTTATATCTCTCAACCTCCTCTTTTCAAATTCATTTGAATGTAATCAAATGTATTATAAATAGCTGTATGTGGAGTTGGCTGTGAATTGAAGAACATAAGAAAGACATATTCTCTTCCACTATTTCTTCTCTACTTAGCAGGGATGACCTTGTTCAGTTTGCCTTTATGGACAACCTTATTATGAGTAGATCGATTCTTTAAAAAATTATTTTTAGCAGTTCATGTTCTTTTCTGACTCTGGAGTTTTGTCATCTAGTTGGGTACTTATCAGTCCATTTCCAATGTAACATGTTTCTTGTTATGGTACAAACAAAAAGGATGGAGTTCTCACTTATGTGTTAGCCTTTCTTGCTTCGTTAGAAAGCCTAGTTGCAGGATTCCTACAAGATGTACAAATACCTGAGGTACATTCTCTCCCTCCCTCTCCCTTTCCATCTCCCTCTCCCTCTCACCCTCTCTCTCTCTCTCTCTCTCTCTCTCTCTCTCTATATATATATATATATATATTTGTTTCTTTCTATTTCCTTATCTTGCTTGCTATGGCTAAGATTTCATTTTGTAGCCTTATCTTGGAATCTTGGGAATCGGTACCTCATGAAGGGGAAGTGATAGAAATCTTTGGATTATATTGTAACTGAAAGTTACCAATATGAATTAATGGGGTGTTTCCTCGATCCTTAATCCCTTTACATTTCAGTAACCTTAACCCCTACCCTGCCATACCCCATTACTAACCCTCGTTCCCACCGCCACTGCTACCCTACCCTCACTCTCACTAATATAGGGGATGTTTTTTTTTCTTAAATGATGAAAAAGAGGATAACCTTGTATTCATTTCATTTGCCTGGATCATTTTACTCTTCCTATAAGTCATAATAAGGTTCTCCAATCTTGCTTTGTCTATGTTTTTCGTTTGCAGGTGATGTGAATTTCTTGGGAAAGGCTCTATTGTTGGAGAAGCTAAAAAACTTCCTCTTTGACCTTATGTCTTGGATACTATGCAGGTAAGATCCACCATCTTGTAAAATTAGCTTCATCTTGTTTTGCTAATTTAAAATTAATTTATAGGCTATTTTTTTTTGTTATCAACATATGTATGCCGTCTCTATTGGATTTTTTCTTGTCTATGGTGTGATTTTGACCTATTTTGAAGTTTTGTTATGTTAGTATAATTAGGTCCATGGATGTCATCTTACATGGTTTAAGCATATAAGCTACCATTTGTTGTTCGTGTTTGTTATTTTATCTAGTTAGATGTTCTCATGTTATCTACTTTCGAGTTGTTCCTTTTCTCATCTTATTTGATCTACGACAGTAGAATTAGGTACATACATTAGTAAATGATTTCTTTTGTCATCTTAGGTATAGTATTTTGATTTTTGAAAGGAAATATTATCTAGTGTTGAGATGTTGCTATCCATGTATTTTGATTAAATGTGATTGAAAAGAGAACTTTTATGTATACAAGGGTTTAATGAAAAAAATCGATTAGTGTAGCATGTTTTAATCTACTTAGTGTGGTGTGCACATGGTTTATGAGAATTTATCCAATTGATTACACATGATAGAATTTACATGAAGTAGACAAATATGCAGGTCCACCAAATTCTTTTCTCATCTTAGCTATTATGGTTTCTTTTCCAAAGAAATATAATCTACTATTGAATTGTTGGTTTCCATGTTTTTCTATTAAATCTGATTGATCAAAAGAGAGCGTTATATATGTAAGGTTTTAATGAAATGAGATCGATTTGTGTAGGTGGTGTTAGTCTGATTCATGTGGTGTACAGCTTCCACATGAAAAGTTAGATGTTTTCCTTCCTTTTATTGGCATTTAATCTCCATTGTCATTCTTGTTAATCTATATCTACTTTATCTCTTAGATTTTTAGTTTTGCAATTATTCTCCAACATGTTAATCCATTTTTACATATACTTGCATTAGTGTTGAAAGTTCTATCATTATTAATATAGCTCGGTGCTTAATGGAAATGATTATAGTGAGCATTTTTCTCTCTTCTTTTTATAGGGCAATGTCTTTTTCTCATGCAGTCTCCTTCTAAGGAGGTGGTGATGGGATTTTCTTCTCTTACTAAACAAGAAACCTAGCTTTACAAAATATGTTATACATGTGCTTTCATTTGTCTTTTATTCATAAAGCAAAACATTGATGTAGTAGATTATTTCATGTATTTTTGTCTACTATAGTACATATATTTTAGAGTAATTTGGTAGTTATTCTAAAATTTTGACAGATGGTTGGATTGTTTTTAGTTCTTTTATCATGAAAATAAAGTAAACTTTTAGTCTCATCAAATTTATTTTGCAATGAAATTTGTCCATAATTTTTTAGGTGTATTTTCTATAAGGTGTCCATTATAAAATTTCAATTTGTGAGGAATATTTTTTGTGGATATTGTAAAATAATTACACATTTTATAGGTAATCAAAACAAATTATAAGTATGATGTATTATGAGCTTTTTTTTTTTGAAGAAGAAGAAAGAATGACTATCGATAACAATGGTCATCCAAAATTTATTACTAAGCTGATAATGAAAATTGTACAGTTATGTTAAGAAAGGTGTCCACAGGTTGAACAAAAAAGGTGCTTTCCCCATCACATTTTCAACCTAGGCCTGACCCCTCCTAAACAAGACATCATTTCGAGCCCTCCGAATCATCCAAAGAATTGCAGATAGGAGCTCCTGATCTTGGAGAGTGCTCCCTAAAGTGGCCCATAACCCATCCTAGTTCGGCAAAGGCAGCTGAAGGCCTTCTCCTAAACATCTCTAGTAAACGAGCAATCCAAAAATATGCATTACGAGCATTTTATAAGATTAATAAACTTTTATATTGTGAAGAATTAATTCTTAGTATATTATTTATAAGGCAACAAATAAAAAAGCCTTGTTAAAAAAAAGTAAGAGAATGAAAGCATTTAATGGTAAATTTAAAGTATGTGATGATTTTATTTGTTGTTTGAATTTGTCAATGAATTATTATTTGTTATAGATTTAACAATAATTTGTATAATAATGCATATGGTGATGGATAAATTATTCTTTGGTAGGTCATATAACAATGATTTATTTGTTATTTTCATAAAATATTCATCACCTGTGACCTTTTTTTGTTGTAGTGAATTTTTACTATTTGGATACCCTTTAGTGGCACGACTTAGTACAATGCTAGAGATGACAAGTGTCAAAACCTACATTAATGATGCTTTGGACCTATACTTGTAGTCTTCATCTTTTATCCATGTATTGTGTTAGTTCTATCAATGAAGTGAAGTCTTCTCAAGGAAAAAGGGAAAAAGGAAAAAATGAAATGAAGAGAGAGAGGTAGTAGATTTTTTTCGCAAAATGTACCTTAACTCAAAAGTTCACAAATCTATCTTGAACTAAATTGCACCATTGACATTTGAATATCACATGTTCAATATGATCAAATATCATCGATGATATTTATTTTTTTTGAAGGATTCATGAACTTTTGTGTGTACTTACAAATAAACCATAATCTAAATTTCAAAGATCAAACCTTGAATGCATCTAGAATGTGGGATGTTTAGAATGTTAAGTGCAAAAGTCTTCGACATCCCAAGTTCAAGTTGCTTGAATTCTTGAGTGGGTGTAGTTAGTTGCATGTAGGGTGGAGCATTGGGTCGGACCAGCCAAGTTTGAATCCGACATGAAGAAACCTGAGCCGAACTGACCTTGAATGTTATATGGGTTGGACCCAAGCCTTAATTTTTTTTTTAGAAAATTATGTTAAGGCCTAGCCTGACCTGACCTGAATCGAACCCAAAAAAACATGTATAGCAGACCTATTTGTATATAACCTCCACCCAACCAACCCCCACCACCTAGGTTTATTCACAAGAATCATAGTCGTCTTTACCTTTCTTAATACAGCATGCTTAGTTGAGTTATATTTTTTTCGTAGTAGTGTCTATGAAGTTGTAAGATTATCATAAAAGTATTACTATATTTTGTTCAACCAGAAGAATTATTATGATTATAACCATCCAATTTCAACTTTAAATTGGGTCTTAAAGGGGTTTGATTGGGCCTACTTAGATAACAATAAAAAATTAGCATTAGTAGACTTAGGTAGGTCTTATTTAAAAATCCTTGAAAGTGGATCCTAATAGATTTTATGAGCCTTAATGAGCTTTTCTAGTCCTGACTTGGAAACCTATCCCAAACATCGAAATTGAGCCTAGCCCGAACAAACCTTAGGCCCATAAACATGGCTTTTGGGTTAGGCTCTAACCTTGATTTAGTAAAAATTTTGAACCTTAAGCCCGACTCAAGGCCCAAACAATAAAATGGACCTTCTCAGATTTGGGCCAAGTCGGGTCGGGCAGGTCCAATGTTACACTCTAGTTGTGAGGGTGTCAATTAGGGAGCAACGAGTGAGTTAAAGAACAGATGCATGAATCTTAATAGATTTCTTGGAGAGTTGCATTGATTTCACTAGAGTTTCGTACTTTTTAAATCCAGTAATGTATAATCGGCTAACTATATAGTATCTATATGGATCTTGTTTTGGCTTGCTCCAAAAATAGAACTGTATATGTGGATATATCATGCATCTCTGCTATTTGCATCCGGGGGGTGGGGGGGGGTGTGACGATGTTGAGTATTTGTCGCGCAAAAAACTCTTGCCTCATGGAGTCTGAACAAAAGTTCCTTGCTCACATTGAGTTTATTTAGTGAAATGGCATGGAACTGACATTTGAATAAGTCAAACACTCCCTCAAGCCTAGTTTACGATAAGGGATAGCTAATATGGATTGGCTTCTTCACAGCGGGGGATAACCTCTATTTATGTTTACTGAATGGTTTTAAGAATTGGGGTTAACCTGTAATGTAATGAGATGCATGGGTTAATTTGAGGGGATAAGTCGAAGGTTAACTTATCCCTTCAACCAACATGAGTTACCTTATCCCGAGATAACATTGTCATGGAAGGTTAAATTATCCTATATAGTAAATAAGGGTTATCCTCAAAAAGAGGGGATAACCTCCACCGTAAACTAGGTCTTTGCACTTAACCTAAGTGCAAATTTCAAAGAGATAAGTTGAATGATTCACAGTAGTTGCAGAATTTTTTTGTACAAAAAGGGTAAATTCAAGTGATTTAACAGTTACAGGACTCTCAACCCTTTACAACATATCCCACACTCCCTTCATTGGGTACAAGATAACATACATAAAACAAATATAGCAACACCTCCCCTATCCCATTTTTGGGCATTATAACATACCCCACACACCCTTTATCTGGTGCAACACAACATATATAAAATAGAAATAGTAGCGTCACCCCTCTCCCATTTCTAGGCATTATGACATTATGTACCTCAATAAATTCCCTGTTAAGTCAGACTCAATTCCCTTCTACCACTGTGGTTTCTTGTGTTGCGCTCCCCTTCCAAGTTCCCCAAACCATGGTGCACAAGGCCTGGTGGGCTATACTTATGTCCCCCTTGCGAGCTAAAGTCATCTTCACTATGGTTGGGATGGACGTGGCTAGCATGGGAGTATCCCAAGCTTGTGCAAATCATATTCCAAACTTGCACTATAGGAAAATATGTGCACTAGACTCCTTAAAGCATAAGCAACATTAAGATGGACCTTGAACTCCCCAATGATGAACACATATATATATCCAAATAATGCCTAAATAATGTTAGTTTCAAAGTAGTAATATATGGTTTTAATGTAGGCTAGGTGATAGTCAGAAGAAAATAAGTCAGGTGTTTCGAGAAACAAAAACCTACGTCATCGTATTCACAAAATCTCACTTCAAATAAGAATAACCGGGATGTGAGTACCGGGTCGAACATAGAGAGGTGATGTTTGATTCAAAATCATGTTTATTTATTTGTTTTTGGTATTTTCACCTTTTGAAATTTTTATTGGTTTTTGGTATAACCAGAATATTAGGTTAACATTAATCTAGCTAAACAAAATAAATAGAGAGAGAGAGTGAGAGAACAAATATGCACATTAAAAGAGAAATAATGTTTATTACATAACAAATACTAATTGCATATGCAAAAAAATAAACAACACTAGAAAGTGAGTAAAAGAGATAGAGAGAGAGAATCCCCCTCGATGGCTGCTTGGAGGACTATAGCTTAGACGACACTCGGACAAAGGACGGAGATGGAAGAAAGAGGACGAAGTTGGAGGAAGAAGATGGGAGGCAGGTCGATGTAGAGATGCTTGAAGGCGGAGTTAAATATGCGGATTTATGCATTTTCGAAAACACATCATTGTAGCTCATTTTGCCTTTAGCACTAATACGCTTCAAAAATTTTTTACGGAACTCAAAATGGATTAACTTGATGGAGTCACGGTCGATCCCACAAGGAGGCTTGGATAGAACTTGGACCTTGTATTGCCTTAAGCAAGTTCCATTATTCTATTTTTGTGCTTTTTATCTTTTCCATTTTTTTCTTCTTTTCTTGTGAAAATGAAATGAAATCTAGGACTAACTAACCTAATTTTTTGTGATTTTTGGCTTGATGAAAAACCTGAAAGAAAACTAACAAAGCTTGCGAAACGCTATTGGGGAAGGTGATTATGGTGACTGAATAATACATACGGGTGACGTTTTGCGTTAAGTGCGGGAAATGACTATAAGGGGTATTAGTAGGGGTAAGGAGGGTGACCATGGCTATGCAATAAGTCATGGTGTTTTTTTTGCTCTTTCTGTTTTATGAAAGTAAAGACAATAATGATATATTTATAATCACCAACTAAATAATGACAAGAGAACTTTAACAACTATGCTCAATTTTTTTATTTTCTTCTCTTTGATAAAGGAATAAAAAGACACGCAAGTGAAAAAACAACTTGAACTTGTATTTCACAAAAACATACTACAACATATTACAACATGATACACACATATAAAAGAAAACAACTCCATTATACCAAGGTGGAGAGATCCACTTATACAAAGCTCTTAAAAGATAGATAATTACAAAGCACTCTTCACTCTAACACTTGGAAAATGGAAATGACAAGATCAACTTGGTGGGTGATTTCTTGAGGTCTCTCTTGGAGGAATGGAATTGACAATGGTGATGGGACAAATCTTGAGGTAATGGTGATGATAGGGGTGATAAGGATTAGGAACAGGGCCATCTAATAGAGGATGAAGTGCTCAAGCTCCCTAAGGTGGTGGATGTGTAGTGGCTTGGTAATGTCGGTGATTATGTGGTCATTGGTCCTAATGTTAGTGGTGATGACTATGCCAGGGAGATGGAGATGAAGATCCTATGTTTGGAGGTGATAAAGGTTTGTTCTATGGTGGTGTTCTCGATGGATTCTACGTCATGGGCTCCATGGAAAGGAGATGGGACAACCATGGTCCTAAGGATCTAATGGTTGTGTTGGTGGTAGTAGGAGTAGGATTTGGTCATGTAAGTGGTGGTAATGGGAGTGTTGATAAACGCAAGTTTATCATCATTCTTATGCCTTAAAACAAACCAAGCTCTTAGGATTTTAACTCCATAAATAAGTTTTTGGGCTACATTTAGGCATCAATTAAGTTAGGTATGCATTGCATGATTTGTTATGTTTTTGACACATTTATTTAAGTCTTAGGGATGAACAGATAGTTAGAAACCTAAAACCCTAGCACTCAAGAAGGCAATTGGTGAAAAGGAAGCTCAATCTAGCTGGGACTCAGCTAAATCCAGCTCATCATAGCTGGATACCAGCTCACTTGGGTTAGGGTTAGCTCCATTAAGCTCCATTTAGCTCATCTTAGTTGAATGATGGCCCAGGGCAACTCATCCAACACAACCTAGCTCAAGTCAGCTCAGATCTATACAACTTAGTTGAGTCTAGCTCATCGCAGCTCCAATCAATTCATTGGGATCTCTAGCTAGCTCAACTAACTTGACAAGAGTCCACCTCAGCTCAGGTCCAGCTCTCCCCAACTCCACTCAGCTCATGGTAGCTGAACTCCCTCCAGCTTAGCTACTACTTGTCAACTAGTAGCTAAGCTAGCTCAGGAGTTCCCATCAGAAGCAGGTCCAGCTCAACTAAGCTTCCAACAAGTTAAGACCAGAGAGCCATAAGTCACTGCATAATCATTCTGAGGGAAAAATAAGAAACTAGGGTAAAATTGTAATTTTACCATCATATCATGAATGCAGTACAACCACAGGTTTTCCTAGGGGTTAATTAAGGGTCAAATGGTCCTAAAAAGCTAATAGGTGGGTTAGAACAATCAGAAAAGGATTTGCACGTGTTCTGAGAATTAAATAATTTTTGAAACCCTAAAAACAGACCCGCTTAATTAACTAAGGTTCTGGTCAAGATAAAATTCACCTAAACCTTCTAAAATTCATAGAAAAATATTCTCTAGGGTTTGGAACCTTCAAGTTGGCCATCAGAACCCGTTTCGACCTAGAATAGAGTCTCAGACAGGCATTTGCCCTAATTTAGGTTTTTGCATAAATTACCTAATTAAATGTGGTCAAAACCAAAATCCAACTTTACCATTGGATTCCTTAGGTCCAAATTAGGTTTGTACCAAAATTTGAACCCAAGATGAGTTTGTCTTAGCCTAGTTTGCAACTTGGTCCTATCTGATTACATTTACACCCTTAACTTTCAAAATCTTTTCAAATAGACCCCTAACTTTGTCGTCATTCACATGAAAAGGTCCCTGCCACCATTAAACCTATTCCTACTTGCTCTGGCAACTTTGATTTGGAAAGAACCCCTTGATTTCTTGATGAATCCCTTTCAAATTTGAAAGGGAAGTTTGTCAAGAAATTCCCTTTCTTTTGAGCCAAATCCCACGCTCCAAAATCTTCCCAATCTCTCATGCGAATGCATGAGAAATTTGGGTATCAAGGAATTTCCCAACTTCGGCAAGCTTTCTAAGCTTGCGAAGCTTGCTTCCCAAGCTCAAAACTTCTTCCTAAGGCCTATAAAAGAACCTCCTGATTAGACCATTCTCCCTATGCTCGAAATCGGACAAGATCCCCCCCAATTCCTCTTTCTCTCTCTCGGCCGAAAGCTCCTCTACATACGGCAAGCTCCTCCTTCGTCCTCTGTTCGCAATACCAGCAGCGAAGTCATCTTCCTCGTTTCTTCCGGCATCGAGCCGTACCAGCCGGTGCTCTAATCTCCTTCCTCGTCGTTTCCCTCTCTTCGAAGTTCTCTTCTCCGGCGCTAGCAACACCACAACCGGCGCCTTCTCCTTCCCCCTTCGTCCATTACTACATTCAACTTCTCCCTAAACTCTTCCTCATCACACCAACACTTTCGACATGTCGTTTCGACCTCGACCACTCCTCCGCGACTCCATCATCTTCCACTGTCCCGGCCACACCTCCATTGAGGTACATCTCGCTGCACACACCACCAAACCCCTCGCCGACTACCTTAAAACCTCTGCCACACCTCTTCACTCATTTCCCCTCTCTCATCTCGATCCATCATCCACCTGAACACCACCCCGAACAGACCCATCATCTTCGACCTAACCTGTGACCGTCCGACCACCATCCACACCTATCTGCCACGCCGACCTCAACAAACTCGCAGTGCTATGGCGATACTCTTTGAACCATCTGACAGGGTCGAGAGGCCATTTGCTTGATTTCAGGTGTCATGCCCCTAGCCGCCACCGACGAAGAGCTTCAAAGAAGCTTCGAGCTTGCTCTAGGTCTCGTCTGCCCTAGGAGGTCAATTAGACGTTGGGACCTTAGCATCTACACCAATCAGAGGAATCTCCTTGCTGCAGATGCACGCGAAGAAGGGACGTGGTTTAGTCCCACATCGTCAGCTAAAGAGAGCTCCACGGCGCATAAATTGCAAAAGTGCTATAGCCTTTCTGCCTCAAAACATGGGGTGAGGTCCCTCTCACCTGTGCACCTGTACCTCATCCGTGACCTTTGCTCGCAGACCTGGCCTGACCCGTTAACCTGCCTAAGCCTCACTCCTCGCTCATCACTCACTACCGGTGAGCCTGGACCTGGGTGCACTAGGTCTGATAACCCGATTACCCTTGTGGCTCTGGGAGAGTGGATCCTAAAGAGAGAAAGAGAGAAGAGCCTGTGCGGGTAGGGGGAGGGTTTTGCTTTTGGTGAGAACCATCTAACACTTAGCCGAATTCAGAAGCTTTTACCCTGTTGTGTGAAGAAAGCCAGAGAAAGAAGAAGGGCTGAAGGAAGAAGAAGAGTTGCAGAGACAGAGAAAGAGAAGAACACAAAGAAGAGGAAGGGCCGAAGCTAAAAGAAGAAAGGTAGAGAAGAGAAAGAGAAAAGAATAAGAGGAATAGAGAAAGGCTTAAGCAGTTTAAGTCGTCTGATTAATAAATCAGACGATTGATTCGATTTCATTTCATACATATATACATTGAGTTCATTAGCTATCATTGTAAGGAGTACTTCGTGATCTAAATCACCATTTTACTCCATTATTTTTGTAGTCTGACACTTGATCCTAGTGCTACTTTATTTTGAAACAGTTTTTGTTTACAATTTCATAGCTTTCTTATCTTAAATTGCAATTCTGAGAATTGAATTCCATATTACTCCCTGTGTTCGACTTTGGAACTTTTTCGAGTAACAAATTTATTTGTTTGAGTGCCATTTTGGCTATACTGCAACGCGACAATTTTAAAACACTGATTTAGCACGCGAATATTTTGGCACCGTTGCCGGGGAGCAACGCGCAATTCACCACTATTCTTTGCATTATTTGATTATATTTGAACACTAACTTGCCCTGTTTGCTTTCTTGTGATTTTGCGAGGTACTTCACGAGGAGATCTTCCACGTAAAACAACCACACTAGGGCAGGTAATTTCTCCATTCTTCCCTAATCAACCTCCTAATCTTGGGAAGATAAATGAAAAAAAGGAAGCAATTGATTAGGAATCACTTGCCTTATTTCATAGTAATAATCATTTAAAGGGCAAAATTCTTGATTTGCGAAATTCTTTTCAAATCTCATTGAGTTGAAGCAATTCTGTTTAGAGATCATACCTTAAATTTCCTGTGCCTATTAGGGACTACGTTTAATTTCTAATCACTTTTGGGCTAACACACTTCTTACTTGAAGCCTAGGGTGAACATATCAAGATCAATTAGACTTAGAATTAGAGCTAATTAGGGTTTCTACATTAGGGTTTTGAAGTGCTAGTACACATGTTTGCTTGAATTAAAGGAAAGTTCCCCCCCCTCCTGCATTTGTGTGCTACCCAAGCCCTTGATTGAAAACATCTAATCAAGAAAAATCCTGGAAATAGGCTCTAAATTTACTTGAACCCTAAAATCCTTGGACCTAATAACCTGGGAATCAAATCAAGATGATTTCTAGGTCTTGACCTAGATCATATTTTGCCATCTTTAGGGCAGGTCAAGTGAAGTTGGTCTACATTGTAGGCCAACCAACCTCTAAATTAGGTCACAAGTTAAATTAAATTCTAATCAAGTGAAACTCAAGGCACAAATTAGGACATAAAAGTGAAACTTAAGGACTTAAGTTCATACGTTCCAGTCTACCTGGACACTCAGTGACAAGGAAGGTCGGGTGGGGGAAATCCTGTAACTTGTGGGGACGCTCTACCGTGTAGGGGTCTTTGCGGGGCTCTCCCTTCCTGGCTGCCCAAGTACTCGGGTGTGCGAATTTCTGATTCAGAGGTATCATCCATCTCGAAATTGCCTTAGTCATCCAAAAATCTTTGGGTGCTTTGATTGGGTAAATCTCACATCCAGTCCCTCATCCCTTCTATTTAGAGCACACACGCTGATTTCCTTCGGAATCTCTTTTTAGATCTAATCAATTTCGATCTAATCTTGAATTTTGGTTCTACATCTTGATTCCACCATCTAATTCAAAAATGCAGCCTGGCTATTTAGGAAAGCCATTGAAAAACCCTGAATCTCAAATATCCAAAAAAGATAGAATAGTTGAGGATGCCCTTAGATTTTATGAGATTGATGACAAAACTTCAAAACCAATTGAAGACATTCAGGTTAATGTATCGATAACAACAACCTTCATCATAAATTGTGCTCAAATAATTATAACACGAGTAAAAAATGGATCTACCCGAGATGTTCTCATGACAGGATACATTGAGTTAAAGAAATTACATAACTTTGAATATCTCCAATGCATGAAAAATCCTGTACTTTAGGAGAGACACCAAGATGATATTGAAAAACGGGAAGAGATGATAAAATTATTAAAGTAGATTATCGATCAAAAATGCCCACACATTCCCTGAACATCTAGCAATACTGAGTATCTGTCTGATTTTCTAAATCCTAGGTTCGATAATCAAGGTTGTTGTGGACCTCCAACCCAAATGGAATATGATCAACCTAATATACATATTGATACGCCTGACCTTGAGACGGATTGGGAGGATCCAATTGCAGGAGGATACGATTTTGAGCCAGCCCTAGAAAATCGAAACCCTGGTTCGCCAAGCTTAGATTTCCTAGACTCCTGTGATAATGAGATTGAATCAGAACCTCTTGAGGGTGTAAATTCCGTCCCTTATTCTGATAAGGTGACCCTCGAGAGCAATTCTGACATCCCTGTAGAGCCCAACCTAGATTCTAGTAATCTAAACCACACCCCTAACCTAGAATCTATATCTAAGCCTTCTTGGGATAATTACAAGGCCCCATGTAATGAAAATCAGAGTTTGAATTTGAATTATGATTCTGGGCCTTTATTTGATGAATGCACCTCTCCAACATTCTCAGAAATACATATTGATTTTTCAAAAGTCACGTCAATCTACGATACAGAATCGAGGAGTTGGAAGGGTTGGGTTTTGATTGGGTCTTCCCTACAAGCCAAGAAACTGAGCCCATGCCTCATAAGAACACCTTTTTAAGCTCAGAATCTGAGAATAGGCTAGATCCAAGTCAAGTTGTTAAGTTTACATCTTGTGATCTTTTCTGTGGTGGAACCTCTGATCTCAAATTAAATTCAAAACTTGATTCTCATAAGTTCTCCGACGATTTCGAATCTTACGATGATTTCGGAGAACCATTGTTTCTTGACGACTATGAGCCAATCTACAGCATACATGATCCATTCTTTGACTCTGACTCTGAGGTCCCTGATCTTGAGATCACCGATTCAAAATCGGGTTCCATTGAGATGGAATCATTTCTTTTTGATACTCAGGAATCAAAAATAGAAATTGCCGAGAGTGTCTTGATTGCACCGCAAAAATACACATGCAATTGTGCCGTCTTGTGCTATTTCCTAGCATTATCAGTGCATATTAGGTTTCCATAGTCGTATTTGTAAAAATACATGCATGCATGCATTTAATTGAGAGGGGAGGAGAGTGAATAAATTGGCTGTGAAATTACATTTTTCCTCAAATGCTGCTTTGCAAAATTCACCATCTTTTTATTTTAATTTTATTTGGCTTTGAAACTCTTCCCACGACTGCATGGAACAACCTCTTCTTCTTCGCGCCATGTCTTGCTCCCCCTCTCCCTGCCATCCCTGCAGCCGCATGCACATGATCTCCCTACCGGCCATGTTGAGCCATGCACAGCCAGGGCATGTCTGTGCATGCCTCTTTCTTCTTTATAAGGGCACAGCTACCTTCTTTGCAATAGAGCCTGGTCCTCCACCAAAAAAACCACACACAGCAGCTTCTTTTCTTCTCCAGGCCGCCTCCTCCCCTCTCCCTCCATACGTAGGACCTCCTCCTCTGAGGAGCCACTCTGTGGGCAGGAGTCCATCACTGTGGTGCACACCCACCACAGTGAGACCACCATCGCCCAGCTCATCAAGGAGCCGGTGGGCGTGGTGGTCTTCTTTTCCCTGTCTCACGTCCAAGCCACTTCAGCCATTGGAGCAGGAGCTTCAAGCTTTGAAGCTAAAAGCTCCGCACGTAGCAGCCACAAAGCATCTCCAGCGCACGCCTGCAGGCCGCCCTCGCCTCCAGCGCGCGCCTGCAGGCGGCCTCACCTCCTGCTTCTTCGCGCTGCACTCATCTTTCCACTCGCAACCGGCCACCGCGCACCTCTGCAGCGACCGGCCAAGCTTCACCGCGCACCCCAGCCAACACCCGCAAGCCACTGCGCAAGCAATAGGTCGCCCTCGCCCTCCACTGCACACACCAGCAGCCCTCTCCGCACGCCCTTCGCGAGTTCCGCCCGCAACCCATCCGGCGCATACCTCTTCCGCGCACGCGCCGAGCCAGCCGCAAGCCACCCGCACTCACCACCGGGCGCAACCGGTTGCACGGCTCGCCCGGCCACTGTAGCCACTGTTCACGTGTTTCTGTGGAACACTGTGGCTACAGTGGGGTGACTGGTAAGTTTCTCACTTATCCGGTCACCCGGCGTGCCGTAACCGGCCTTCGCCCGCGCGCGTGTCTTGCCCCGCGTCCTGCTCCAGTGCCCACCCATGCATCTGCATGCGGTCCTCTGCCAGCACTCGCTCCCGCCCGCATCTTCGCCCGCGTGCACCTGCGAGTGCCCGCTCCAGCCCTTCCGCGCAGCACTGTGCGCTGCGGTCCTCTTCGCGCCCACTCCCTCCAGCGCGCTCCTCTCTGAGCGCATATGCGCCTGCGCGTGCGCACGTGGACTTCGGACGACGCTTGGAAGACTCAGACGCCTTAACCATGCCAACTCCAGCTCTCTCTCTCTCTCTCTCACAACACTCTCTCCCTATCTCTCTGCCGACACTTACACGCACACCCTCACACTCTCATACACACACACACCTATACACTATTATATACTTATATATATTTATATATACATATATATATTTATATACATATATATATATCTTCTTATATCTATACATATAGTAGTACCTATATACCTAAGTATTAATATACATATATACATATATATATATCTATATACTTATATATATATATATACATATATATTTACATATATACATATACTTATATATATATATCTATATATATATTATTACCTATATAACTAAGTATAAGTATAGATATACATATATAGATATATATAGATATATATACATATATTTAGACATATATATATACATACATATATACATACATATGTACATATCTATCTATATAACCATATATATATATATATATATATATAGACACACATATCTATCTACATATATCTATATACATATATTACTATATATATATATATTTACATCTATATAGTTACATATACATACTTATACATATATATCTATACATATATTTATCTATACATATACTTATATATATATATACATATATATATACACAGATATATATACACATATAACTACATAAATACCTATATATTTATAACCATATATATATATATATTTTCACATTACTTACCATACATTGTATCGTGGGAATATCTGCACCAGTTGCTGATATTCCTCGATACACGCGTATAAAAAGCGTGTTCGCATTCATCTTCTACCAATCCACCTTACACGCGGCACTTCGTCTTGTTGGTTGCGTCTTTCTAGACGACGACCGACTCAACACCGTGCTACACTCCATCTCTGCCTCCACCCCCACCCCTTTATACATATATATATACATATATATATATATATATATACTATATTTACTTTATTTCTACTTCTCTTTCCTACCAATAAAAAGATAAAAATAAAATATATAAAAGAGAAAAGATAATCCTTGACTTGCAGGTACTCCGTCTTGCGAATAGCAAGACTCATTTTGGAACCCTGATTTGGCTCAAAGCCAAGAACTTAATTTTGAGGGTGTACCTCAAGGATAAAGATTATCAGAAAAAAAAACCTTAAATAGAAAAGTACCAAAAACACAATAAACGAACGGAAGAGATTCGTTGTAGGAAAGGCGTAGAAACTTGACTTGTAACCCTACTTCCCTGAGTTCGACCTTGGGCCTAAAAGTGACCAAGATAAAATCAAGTAGGCCAGGTAAAAAAATTTTGTAAAGAGATGGTTAGGCTCGATTTAGGTTAACCACTATACACACTTTAATGATAAAATCACCATATTAACACACCTATCTGGGTTCGACCAACATGTCTACAACCCAAAATTCGAATCTTTTCTTGACTCAGATTTCCTTCATCCTGTAAACACTCTGCAGGCATTAACCTTTGAGTTTGATGGCTACCATGAGGACTCTCTAAATGAATCTACCTTTGAATCCTTACTAGAAGAACCCTCATACACAATTCTTATTGATATCACCTCTTCTACACATGCAGAACCTTCCTAAACCTATTTTCAACCCTGACTCGCAATCGAACTCAATTTCTACTCTGATTCTCCTCTCGATGATCCAATTACAGATGATTCTCCTTCACATTTAAATCGGGTTTCGGACCTCGATCAGACTACAAATCACACCCCATCCTTCTCTGATCACTCTCATAGGGTTCTCACATCCTCCACTGATTCTTTCTCATTTGAGGATCCTTACTCTGACCTGGTTGATCCGACTCAGCCAAACCATAGCTTTTCACTTCCATATCCTTTTGAGCTCCCCAGCATCTAGTGGGTTTCGCATCTTGACCTACATCTATCAACCCACCAAATTGATTGGGTTTGGGCTGCATCATCAGCCTGTTGATCTAAACAAGCATCTTGTTGGACCAACCAGGCTATTGATCAAGGTGCTTATTCTATAAAGCTTGTCTAATTTGACCACTCCTTCTCCATACCCTTTTTCGCTCGGCTGAAGGTATTGAATTTAGCACTTAACGGGAGGCAACCTGTCATTCCAAAAACCCGAGACCCTTCTTATTATCCTTCTGTACTTCATGTCTATTGTACCCTGAGTTCAATTTTAGAATAGTTGATCCCACCTTTGGTACTCGTACTAAGGCTTGAAATCATCCGCAACAGTCATTCTCGACCTGCTCGCCCACCCGATAATCCTGTTCTAATTCCTGAAATCAAAACTATTTCACACCCTCCATTTATAATGAGGACATTGTAAAACTTAAGCATGGGGGGGTGATAAAGTACAAACATACAAAAATTTATAGTTTAAAAGGGTTCTCACAAAAAAAAAGCACATATTCCAAAAAAACCAAAAAAACAAATAGTAATAATAAATTTTCTTAAAAAAGAAAAGAACAAAAATAGGAGAAGGGAGAAAATTTTGAGTGAATTAATTGCATATCATTTTCGAGGAGAAAAGGAGAGGAGATAAAAATGTCAAAAAGGAGCATAATTTGAAAAGAGAAAAAGAGATAGTCATTAGTAAAAGATTAAGGAATTGACTTAGTTCTAGACCAAATCAAAAGAAAGAAAATGAAAGACAAAAAGTGCAAATAGATTAGTAGAAATGATGATCTTAGGCCTCTTGGGCTACGATCCTAGGTTTAAAAATTTAAGTATCCACTAAGATTTGGATGGTCCTCAAGAGGTTGGGGAAAATGCTCTAGTTTGCACGGACTTGGGTTTAAGGCTTAGGGATTCTTCGGCCTCGTTAACTAACCTCAAGTTTGCACGGACTTGGTAACCTAAGCACCCCAATCCACACACAGTCTGATTCAGTGTGCCTAAGTATCAAAATCATGCAAATGCGTTAAATCTATTCTGAAAAAGTTACTTAGATTAGGAGCAGCTGATCAACACAAGTTGATTTAGACGAGTTCCCTGCTCGGAGAGATGGGAAATTCCCCTCGAAGATGCGTAATAACATATCGTCTCCTCGGTGCTTGTCTCGTAGTATATCTAAATATCCTACCGGGGGCATGTAAGCACCTTGTGCTGGTTCATATACCATGGGCGGCATTATCACGAAATGTCGATTACCAGGGTCTGAATTTAACTACAGAAAGCCATAGGTAGGATTATCTCGAAATCTTGAAAGCCAGAGTTCTAGGGGTTGCCATAGGCGGTGCTATCTCAAAGCATCGATTGCCTGGGACCCTGCGAGGATTGATGGTGGGAACTAGGAATCCGATACAGATCATGTTGTAAAGCTAATCCAAGGCTAGAAATAAAAATAAAAGAGAGAGAAAACTCTCCAAAAATAAAGAAAAGTTCTTCTGTCTCTCTCTTACAAAAACACATTGTAAACTGAACCTAGCCTAAAACATGTTACAAGCACGGGTGCTTTAACCGCGGAATTCAACGAACCTTCGAAACCTTCGTGGTGGACTTAGGCTAGAGTTCGTCAAGTCCGGATCTTAGTTGGTACTTGAATACCTCTAGGCCTACTATCGGCATTCTGACCTAATCTACAAAAAAAAGCACACATCAAAGTTTTAAGCATAGAAGGGCATGTGGTCTAAAATCAAAGTTACTACCTTCAAATTTTGCTAAGGGACTAGCAAAAATTAGGTATGGGGGTATGATGGGAACACCATCATGAGCCATAACTAGCTCCATTTGATCTAATTAAGTCAGTAAATGCTCTTACATAACTGCTAGAGAGCCATAAGTCACTGCATAATCATTCTGAGGGAAAAATAAGAAACTAGAGGTAGAACTACATATACCATCATATCATGAATGCAGTACAACCATGGGTTTTCCTAGGGTTTAATTAAGGGTCAAATGGTCCTAAAAGGCTAACAAGTGGGTTAGAACAATCAGAAAAGGGTTTGCACGTGTTCTGAGAATTAAATGACTTTTGAAACCCTAAAAACAGACTTGCTTAATTAACTAAGGTTCTGGTCAAGATAAAATTCACCTAAACCTTCAAAAATTCATATAAAAATATTTTCTAGGGTTTGGAACCTTCAATTTGACCATCAGAACCCGTTTTGACTCAGAACAGAGTCTCAGATAGACATTTGCCCTAATTTAGGTTTTTGCATAAATTACCCAGTCAAACATGGTCAAAACCAAAATCCAACTTCACCATTGGATTTCTTAGGTCCAAATTAGGTTTGTACCAAAATTTGGACCCAATATGAGTTTGTCTTGACCTAGTTTATAACTTTGTCTTGTCTGATTACATTTATGCCCTTAACTTTCAAAATCTTTTCAAACAGACCCCTAACTTTGTTGTCATTCTCACAAAAGGTCCTTGCTGCCATTAAACCTATTCCTACTTGCTCCGGCAACCTTGCTTTGGAAAGAACCCCTTGATTTCTTGATGAATCCCTTTTAAATTTGAAAGGGAAGTTCGTCAAGAAATTCCCTTCTGAGCCAAATCCCACGCCCCAAAACCTTCCCAATCTCTCATGCGAATGCATGAGAAATTTGGGTATCAAGAAATTTCCCAACTTCGACAAGCTTTCCGATCTTGGGAAGCTTGCTTCCTAAGCTCAAAACTTCTTCCTGAGGTTTATAAAAGAACCTCCTGATCAGACCATTCTCCCTACGCTCGAAATCGGCCAAGATCCCCCCCCCCCAAATTCCTCTCTCTCTCTCTCTCTCTCGACCGAAAGCTCCTCAATGTCCGGCAAGCTCCTTCGTCCTTCGTCCTCCGTTCGCAATACCAGTAGCGGAGTTATCTTCCTTGTTTATTCCCACGCCGAGCTGTACCAGCTGGCGCCCTAATCTCCTTCCTCGCCGTTTCCCTCTCTCCGGAGCTGTTCTCTTCTCCGGCGTCGTCAACACCACAACCAATGCCTTCTCCTTCCCCCCTCGTCCATTACTACATTCAACTACTCCCTAAACTCTTCCTCATCACACCAACACTTTCAACACGCCGTTTCGACCTCGACCACGCCTCCGCGACTCCATCGTCTTCCACCGTTCTAGCCACACTCTAGCAAGGTACATCTCGCTCCACACACCACCAAACCCCTCGCCGACTCCTCAAAACCTACGCCACACCTCTCCACTCATTTCCCCTCTTACATCTCGATCCATCATCCACTCGAACACCGCCCGAACAGGCCCATCATCTTTCACCTAACCCGTGATCGTCCGGCAACCATCCACACCCATCCGCCACGCCGACCTCCTCAACGAACTCGCCATGCTACGGCGATACTCTTTGAACCTTCTGACAGGGTTGAGAGGCCGTTTGCTTGATTTCAGGTGTCAAGCCTCTAGCCGCCATTGACGAAGAGCTTCAAAGAAGCTTCGAGCTTGCTCTAGGTCTCGTCTGCCCCAGGTGGAAGTCCCAGGTTGTGTGGACTTGCTTCAGGTATTGCCCCAAGCAGTCAATTAGATGCTGGGACCTTAGCAGCTACGCCAATCAGAGGAATCTCCTTGCTGCAAATGCATGCGAAGAAGGGACGTGGTTTAGTCCCACATCGTCAGCTGAAGAGCACCTTGCGGCGCATAAACTACAAAAGTGCTATAGCCTTTCCGCCTCAGAACACGGGGTGAGGTCCCTCTCACCCGTGCACCTACGCCTCATCCGTGACCTTTGCCCGCGAACCTGGCTTGACCCGTTAGCCTGCCTAAGCCTCACTCCTCGCTCATCACTCACTGCCGGTGAGCCTGGACCCGGGTACGCTAGGTCCAATAACCCGATTACCCCTGTGGCTCTGAGAGAGTGGATCCTAAAGAGAGAAAGGGAGAAGAAGAGCCTGCGCGAGTAGGGGGAGGGTTTTGCTCGTGGTGAGAATCGGCTAACACTTAGCCAAATTCAGAAGCTTTTCTCCTACTGTGTGAAGAAAGCCAGAGAAAGAAGAAGGGCTAAAGAAAGAAGAAGAGCTACAAAGATAGAGAAAGTGAAGAACACAAAGAAGAGGAAGGGCCGTAGCTGAAAGAAGAAGAAAGGTAGAGAAGAGAAAGAGAAAAGAAGAAGAACAGAGAAAGGCTTGAGTGGTTTAAGCCATCTAATTAGTAAATCAAACGATTGGTTCGATTGCATTTCATACATATATACATTGAGTTCATTATCTATCATTGTAAGGAGTACTTTGTGATCTAAATCACCATTTTACTCCATTATTTTTGCAGTCTAACACTTCATCCTAGTGCTACTTTATTCTAAAATAGTTTTTGTTTACAATTTCATAGCTTTCTTGTCTTAAATTGCAATTTTGAGAACTGAATTCCATATTTCTCCCTGTGTTCGACCTCAGTCGAGTAGTAAATTTATTTGCTTGACTGCTATTTTGGCTATACTGCAATGTGACAATTTTAAAACACTGATTTAGCTTGCAAACATAAGCTGAGTAGCTGAGTCCTCATGAAGGCCTCTTCAACAAGATCAGCTCCAGTGCAGCTTCAATTCAGCTCCAGATAACTCTTCCTCAGCTCCTTTTCCCTAAACCCTAATTCCTCCTACCTCTTCTTCTACTCACCCACTAGTTAAGCTAGCTTAGCTAGCTTATCTAAGCTCAAAACCAGCTCCACCTACATGTCCACCACCTACCTAAGCCCTAACCTAGCTCCACCCTAAACTCTACCACCTAAGCTAGATACCTACTCCACCCAAAGTTGGCGCCACCAACCTCCACATCCCTTCACACCACCACCACCAAAAGCCACCAAAAAGTTGGCACCAATAAGCCCATAACCACCCATAGTTGGTGCCAACACTTTCCCTCGAAAAGTCCCCCTTATCTCTACCTTACACCTAAGCCACCTAGCCATCCTAACCCTACACCTAACCCCCTTCTAGAAGCCTAGACTTGTCGCCAATCAACGCCACCCTAACCACCCTATAACCACCACATAAGTGGCGCCAAAACACCAGCCACACCCCTTCAACTTGGCGCCATTTAAATCCACCCTCCATCCCTTAACCACCACCACATGGAGCCATCCCAACCTTTCCTAATTCCCACGCCAATTAACCCACCTAAGTTGGCACCAAATCCCCTTAACAAAACCTCCACACATCCCTTTAAATGGCATCAACCTACCCTAACCACTCATCTCCTAACCACCACCATATAACCTAATCCTAGCCATACAACACACCTAACCAATCCTTAACCATAGCCCCCATCTAGAGTTGGTGCCAACCACCAACACCCCTCCATTTTGGCGCCAATTCACCTCAACCCTAGGATCTTCTAACCACCCTCATAAGCCCATCTTAGCCCTCCATCCATTAACTACACCGACCCCCATACCACTCCTATAAAAAGACCTAACCTACCACCAAAAAATGGGGACCTTTGGCTTCACTAATTCCACCATATTCCACCTACCATAGCCAGCCAAGAGAAGAAGGAGAAGAAAAAGATTAAGGGGACGCTCTGTCCCCTTGGTGCCGTCCCCTCTTCCCTTCTCTCTTGTGCTCCCACCAGCTAGAGGACCAGCTAGGCAAGGAGGATGTCCAAGAGGAGGTTCTTGAGGGTGGTGCACGCCCACTGTTAAGACCCGAGACATCAAACACACTTTAAGATGTCTGGGAGTTGGCCCAGATGTCTGGACGCCATCCCAGACGTCTGGAAATAACTTTTGGCATGCGTACGATTGCGAGTCTGCACGCGTGCCGCGCTCAGACTGAAACCTGCCTCCCTCTTCTTTTTCTCTCTTCCCTCGCTGACCTATAGATGCCTCCCCCACGCCAACAAATACCCCTTTCCCCTCTCCCTCGTTCACCACCCCATCGTCTTCTCCTTTCTCCAACGTGAGCGCGAGAGTGAGAGCGAGGGCAGCAGCTGCTGCCGGGTGCAGTGTGGAGAGGAGAGGTGCAGCGAGAGGGAAGAAGAGGGAGAGCATGCGAGAAAGAGAGAGAGAGCTCGCCGAAGCAGCTCGAGGCCGGCCGACGTGCGCGCGGAGGAGCGTCGTGCTGGGGAGATCACCCTTGGTGCTGCTGCAGCTCAGCAGCGGACGAGTGGCTACGTGGCGAGTCGTGCGCAGCGGGAAGAAGACGAGGAGGTTCTGATTCTGGGAATTTTTCCTAGAATCAGACATCTGGACCAACATCCAGACGATATGGGCGACGTCTGGAGGGAGCTCCAGACGACTGAGAGGTACGTAATTTCTCCTGTACCTCCTTTTGCGGATACGGCCATGCAGGCCATTTTGCCGAGGTTCTAAGACGTGTCGTATTGAGGAGGTTTTCGTCGCGCGTGCAGGTTTCATTTCGGGAAGGCGCGGGGAGACACCCTCCCACGCAGTTCAGACGTCTGGGCAAGGCATCAGACGGCGGAGAGCATCTCCAGACGTTCGGAGAGGTGGTTGGACGTCTGGAACTGGGTGCAGACGATTCAACAGGATCTCTGGACGTTTGAGAAGCAACACAGAGTGAGGTATGACTTGGACCACTTTGTAAGACGTCTGGAAGGTGTTCCAAACGTCTGATTTGAGTCAGAATTGTCATTTTTGACCTGTTTAGGGTTTGTTCGAGGTCCGATTTCCACGTTTAAGATTCCATTCTTCTCAGAATTAGTTCCTCTACTCGTTTAAAATACTTGTATCCTGTTCTGAGTGGTTCCTTGTGATTTATCCTTGTATTAGGACCTCGTTCTGTTGCGGCTTTGGGGGTTACGGAGGCACGTGGACCTGCTGATTACGCCCCCATTACTCCCGATTTTACGGGTAGAGTGGCTCCCCTTAGTTATTTACAAACATTAATGCATCTCTGAAATAAATGATAGATCCTAGGTTATGGCATGAATCCTAGGACCTGAAAATTAGATTGAATGATAGATCCTAGGGTATGGCATGAATCCTAGGACCTGAAAACTAGATTGAATGATAGATCATAGGGTGTGGCATGAATCCTAGGAACAGAAACACTGAAACGAATGTCTTGAATACCTGAATTGCAGTCTTGGATGAGTAGATAGAATAATGATAATTGCCTGTAATTGGATAGCAACTGCCTGTGAAATGTAGAGTACTGTTGCTAGTAACTGCTACATGTAATTCCTGTTGTTGGGAAACTAAATTCGAGCTGCTTGTATATAAATTGAGATTAAATGTTAGAAACACGGGCTATATGAGAATAAAATTGAAATGATGAAACCTAGTAGGGCTTGGCGTGAGAAATATGAGCATGAACCCTACGGGGAATTAGGAGTAGAACTCCTGGAAAATAAATAGAATGGAACTGGGAAAGTGGATGGGGAAGTGAGCTAGCCCTTGAGTACGGAGTACCAAGGAGAGCGACTGTCCCCCTGTTTAGTGCAGAGCGAAGCTAGTCGCCCCAGGGACCCGGGGTTAGGTCTGGCCACTTTGTACTGACTTTTGGCCCTCGTGTACACAGTACCGAGGAGAGCTAATAGTGTAGTGAGATAGCTAGCCACCCTACGGGCCCCGGGGTTCTGCTAGCCGTCCTACACCGACTTGTTAGACCCATTGGGCAAACCAGGGTAGTCAGGCGAGGGTGCGCGGATTGTGGAGGGGCTGGACCCCTGTTACTAAGAGGGCTCTGCCCTATACTGGTTCCGTGCTGTGCTTTGGGCACACCCGTTAACGGAAACGACTGACCACGTGCCAGTGCGGGGTAGCTACCCGTGCGTTTATCGCACGTGCCGTAGTCATCGTTACGTCTTTCAGCGACCTTGGGGTGGTTGACTGAGGGTAGGACTCTCTCGACCAAGGGAGCACCACTGCTACTTCTACTTTTTGGAAAAGACTGCAAATCAAGGTCGTTCCCACGAGGAACATTCGAGATCAAGAGAAAGACCTGAGAAATAAATCAAGAAAGAGTAAATAGAGAAATAAAGAAGGAAATTAAAACAGCAGCTACTTGTCCACCTTTACTGTTTTCTTAGCTAGCTGGTTGCCACTCTACTCAGCGTTTCGCTGACGTGTCATAGTTGTCACCTTCTTCATGACCAGGTGTTGATAGCCTGAGCCTATGGCTGCGGAGGGTGCTGGGCCTAGTAGAGCCCAGTAGTTGTACTTTTGTTGTACCCATTTTCTGTATTAGTGAGTATTTCTGTTACACCTTGTACTCTTTTATTGTAAACTTCATATTTCTGTACCTATTTTTAATTATCTACTGTTGTGGTGGTATGTACTGTAGTAGTTCTTTTCTTTACTGCTGTACTTTTGTTACTGTTAGTTACTTGCATGGTGAATGTGATTTATTTTTTTGCGTTTTGGTTATTTTCTCGTTGGACGACTGGGTCTTGGGATCAATTGAGTTGGTTCGATTCTCATGTCCTGTAGGGATTCGGGAACTGGGTCGTAACAAGATGGTATCAGAGCAAGGTCGTCCCGAGAAGTGAACCATCTGGCTGGAAAATAACCAATTCACGTGCTTGTAACTAGAGTAGCCACCACAACGTACCTTTTGACATCTGTTTTAAGGTTTCTTCGTTGAATATCGATTAGTATTGACGTCTTTTCTATTCCGTGTTTGCGTCTCCTTGCAGGAGATGCCTTGACGAGGAGGTAGCGAGGTGGGTCGTGGACGCGGCCGAGGATAAGGTCAGAGGGGCGGGCGCGTTGAGCTCGACGCCTCAGTGGACCGGCCACTGCTCCTGAGCATTCAGGCCCAAGACCTCGCCCAGCTGATACGGGACATCGTGCGAGAGGAGCTTCACCCGCCGCCACGAGCGCCTCTCCCTGGGGCTGCGGAGGGGGAGTCCTCTGTGGGACCACGAGACAGACACGGCGCTGGACACGGGGGAGAGGGTGGGCCTTCACCACCCGCACCTTCCTCTGGCACTTCCGAGCACGAGGCTTCTTTACCTGGAGGCGTACCAGCTTCACTGCAGCGCCACTATGAGCTTTTCGGACAGTTTCGAAAGCTGAAGCCCCCCTCCTTCAAGGGGGATTAGGACCCGACCGAGGAGGAGGACTGGCTCGAGCAGATCGAGAAGGTATTTGACATCCTTCGCCCCCCTGTGGAGTGCCGTGTGGCCTTTGCCACGTACCAGCTGGAGAGCGCGACACACAGGTGGTGGAGGGTGGTCAGAGGTCAGGAGAGGGACGAGCCGACTTGGGACCAGTTCGTCACCCTCTTCTGCGAGTAGTACTTCCGTCAGACATGGCAGGACTAGAGGATGCAGGAGTTCCACACTCTCCACTAGGGGATGATAACCATGAGCGCGTACCGCACGTGTTTCCTGGAGCTGTCTCGTTTCGCAGTGACAGCCGTGGCTACTGAGGAGGAGCGCCTTTAGAGGTTCACCGAGGGGCTCCGGCCTGTCATTCGGGGGTTGATAAATGCCAGTTTATTATCATTCTTATGCATTAAAATAAACCTAGCTCTTAGGATTTTACTCCGCAAACGGATTTTTGGGCTGCATTTAGGCATAAATTAGGTTAGGCATGCATTGCATTTTTTATTGTATTTTTGATATGTTTTTGTGAGTGTTAGGGATGAACAGATATACAGATCCCTAAAGCCCTAGCACTCAAGAAGGCAAATGGTGAAGGAGAAGCTCAGACTAGCTGGAACTCTGCTTGATCCAGCTCACCACCGCTGGAACCTAGCTCACTTGAACTAGGGTTAGCTCATCCTAACTCCATTCAGCTAATCTCAATTGAATGACAGCTTAAGAGAGTTCATCTTAGCTCACCCTAGCTCAAGTCAGCTCAGATCCAGCTTAACTTAGCTGAGTTTAGCTCATCTCAGCTCCCACTAGTCCACAGGGAGCTCTAGCTAGCTCAGCTGAGTTGACTGGAGTTCACCCCAGCTCAGAACCAGCTACATTTAGCTCCACTCAAATCCAGCCAGATGAAGAAGAACTCATCTCAGAACAGGAAGCTCAAGTCCAGCTCTTGGGGATTCATCTTAGCTCAACTCAGTTGAGCTAAGCTACCTTAACTGCCTCAACCTGCTTGATCTTCCCCGGGAGCACCAGACCTAGCTCGCCTCAGCTCATTATGGTAGAAGTCAGTTCACTTTAGCTTGGCTTAGCAGCTAGCAAAGAACTAGCAAGCTAAGCCAGCTAGAGTAGCTCCATGCCAGCCTCTCCAGCAGCTGTCAGCTCCAGTTCCAGCTCCAGACTTCTCCTCCTCAGCTCCTCTCTTCAAACCCTAGCTCCAATACCTCCTCCTCTACTCCATAGCTAGCTAAGCTAGCTTAGCTTAGCTAGCAAGCAGCTCCTTGGCCATCCACCACCTTCAAATTCAACCCTCACTAGCTCCAACAACTTAAGCCCTACCTAAGCTAGCTATCCTACTCAAGTTGGTGCCACCTCCTAGCCACCTCTTCACCCCATTATCACCACCAAAAGGCACCAATTTTGGCGCCAAAACCTAACCCTAAATACCCCTCTTTTGGCGCCAACATCCACCCCCACATCCACCATACACCTAACCCTATAACCCATCCTAGCCACCCACCTACCCCTCCTTCTAGAACCCTTCTTGGCGCCAACTAAGACCCCCTTCTAGAAGCCATTTTGGTGCCAACATCAAGGGGTGTCACCACCCATAACCACCCCCTAGGTGTCCCTTGGGTTGGCGCCAATTGACCTTAGCCATTGGATCCCCAACCACCTCCATCTCTCCATCTTAGCCCTCCATTCCAAGAGTCACCTTTGCCCCCTTCCTATTCTATAAAAACCCACCACCTACCACCATTTGAGAGCATCCTCCATTAGTGTATTTTGCTACCTATACCACCTACACCTACGGCCAAGAAGAAGGAGTAGAGAAGGAGATTAAAGGGGCACATCACCAACCCTTTTGGAGCCTTTTTCTCCCCACTCTCTTCAACTTGGTCCACACCAAGGAGGAGGACTTTTCTACTTTAAGGAGGACGGCCAAGCAAAGGAGAAGGACCTAAGGTGGATGTCCACCCTTGGAGAGAAGCTTAGGGCACGCCCCTTTAGGGCTTGCCTTGGAGGACATCACCTTGGCGGAGCACAGCAAGGAAGGAGTTGGAGGACTCTTTTGAAGCTTGGGAGCTACTAAGCTTGGAGCAAGAAGCCCTCTTCTTCATCATCTATCTAGAGGATTTGTGTTTGCTTTTATTTATTGCAATTTTTATAGTAGTAGAAGCATTCATCTACTAGGATTTTTGTAAAACACATTTTCCATTAATCTAGTTGCCTTCTTTGTAATTTCTTTAGTTGCATTTTTAATTGCTTTATTTTTAGCATTCTTCACTCCCTCTTCCTGATTATTCTAGGCCTTCACTTGCCTAAAGTGAGCTTAGGGAGAGGCTCTACTTGCCATTTTAGAAGTAGTCTATTGAATTGAAGTGTAAGTCACTTTCTCGCCACAATTTCACATGTTGCCTTAATTTCAAAAATAAAAAAATGATATATTGAAAAATACCAAAAAGAAAGTTGAGATCTATATTCCAAGCAAGAGAATCAATTTTGCAAACATTTGGCCTCCTTGGACGACCCTAGATACTCCCCTATCTAGGAATATAAATTTAAAAGCTAAAGTGTATTTACACGTTGCAACGATACTAAATTACCTAATTAACAAACTATGTATTTTCGCTATAAGGGGTATGTCAAACCCCTGAAGCTGCCTACGTTCTCGAGGGTGGTGGAGGCAGCTATGACGTATGATGAGACCAACCCGTCCGCACGCGACATTGACAGCGGGCGGAAGAGGCCCTATCAGCCAGACTTCTCACAGGGCCGACGAGAGAGGAGGCATGTGGCGCTCGTGGGAGAGCCATCACGCTTTGCGGGGCCATCAGTGTCATTTGGAGGCCCCCGATAGGGGCCAGCTGCCAGCACCGGACCCCCGCCCAGCCGTCAGCAGGGACCCACTGAGGGCGGGAGTCGAGTTCCCCTTTGCTACCAGTGTAGCCAGCCGGGCCACATCAGGGGGGACTGCCCGACTAGGGTTGGAGGTCAGCAGATGCTTCCCACGCCGAGCATTGGAGGGCGAGTAGGAGGCTGCGGTTTCCAGGCGCGAGGAGGAGGACAGCAGTCGCGGGGAGGGTACCGGCCGGCGGCTACCCATCTGACTCAGAGTGTGGCTGCTTCTTCTGCACCTTGGGCGGAGGGGCGTATCAACGCCCTGACACACAGGGATGCCAGAGCTTCTGGATCAGTGGTGGTAGGTATGGTTTCAGTTTCTGGTAGACTTGTTTACACGCTTTTCGATTCTGGCGCCTCGCACTCGTTTGTTGCTGCCAGTTTTGCTGTTAGTTTGGGCCAGGATTGTATGTTGTTAGAGGATCCGTTCGTGATCAGAGGTTCGAGTGGTCAGTTGTTTGTAGTTGAGGTGGTGTACACAGGTTGTGAGGTTAGTGTTGGGGGATACAGCCTTCCCGCTGACCTGATTATGATACAGATGGAGGACTTTGGCGTAATTCTAGGGATGGACTGGCTGTCCGCTTACCACGTCTTGGTGGATTGCTTTGAGAGGAAGATCGTCTTCTCCATACCGGAGTTGCCTTCTTTTGAGTTCCACGGGCATCTAGTGGACGGAGGTTTCCGGTGCATTTTTGCACTTCGGGCGGCGAGACTTTTGAGCCCGGGGTGTGAGGGCTTTCTGGCTTGTGTGGTGGCAGAGCCCAGCCCTGTGGTAGACTTCCAAAGTATCCCGATGGTCAGAGAGTACCCCGACGTGTTCCCAGATGAGTTACCAGGACTACTGCCCGATCGTGAGGTCGAGTTTGAGATCTCACTGATACCAGGGACCAGCCCCATCTCTACAGCACCGTACAGGATGGCACCACTTGAGCTGCGAGAGCTGAAGTCTCAGTTGCAGGACCTTCTGGAGAAGGGTTTTGTGAGGCCCAGTTCGTCTTCGTGGGGAGCCCTGGTATTGTTCGTAAAGAAGAAGGTACCCTACGCCTTTGTGTGGACTACCGACAGCTGAATAGGGTTGCCATCAAGAACAAGTATCCGCTGCCGAGGATTGATGACTTGTTTGACCAGCTGCGAGGTGCCACGGTATTCTCCAAGATAGACTTGAGATCTGGATACCACCAGTTGAGGATCAAGGAGGCAGACGTCTCCAAGACAGCTTTTTGTACCCGGTACGGACACTACGAGTTTTTGGTCATGCCGTTTGGGCTGACCAATGCCCCCGCTGCCTTCATGGACTTGATGAACCAGGTGTTCAGACCGTACTTTGACCAGTTCGTGGTGGTATTCATTGATGATGTGCTTATCTATTCTCGAGATCAAGTGCAGCACGGACAACACTTGCGGATGATTTTGGACACACTGAGACGACGTAGGCTATACGCCAAATATAGCAAATGCGAGTTCTGGTTGAGGGAGGTGACCTTCTTGGGTCATGTGATCTCCGGGGATGGCTTGGCTGTGGACCCAGCCAAGGTTGAGGCAGTGCTCAGGTCGGTGAGATCACGTACGGTTACTGAGATCCGCAGTTTTATGGGACTGGCAGGCTACTACAGGCGGTTTATCAGGGGCTTCTCGCAGATTGCACGTCCTATGACACAGCTAACCCGGAAGGACGTGCCCTTTACTTGGATAGACGCTTGTAAGGCGTGTTTTCAGGAGTTGAAGGAGAGGCTGACTTCGGCTCCCGTGCTCACCATCCCAGACAGTAGTGGCGAGTTCGTTGTGTACATGGACACCTCTTTGCAGGGGTTAGGGGGTGTGCTCATGCAGAGGGGTCACGTTGTCGCTTACGCTTCGCGGCAACTGAAGCCCCATGAGCATAGCTACCCTACCCATGACCTAGAGTTGGCAGTTGTCGTCTTCGCGCTGAAGACTTGGAGGCACTACTTGTACGGTGAGACCTTTGAGATTTTCACAGATCATAAGAGCCTCAGATACTTGTTTGATCAGAAGGAGCTCAACATGAGATAGAGACGTTGGTTGGAGCTCCTGAAGGACTGACTGCAGTATTTCCTACCACCCGGGAAAGGCCAACGTGGTGGTTGACGCCTTGAGCCGGAAGATGCCTGCCCACTTAGCCAGTTTACAGGCGCAGAGTTGGAGCCTCATGGAGGAGATGAGCAGTTGGTGGCCCCTAGAGTTACTGGGGCACTGTGGGGCAGTGACTGTGACACGACAGACGAGGCCGGAGCTGATAGACCGCATCATCATTGGACAGATGGCCGTCCCTTACTTACAGTCATTGCGTGACAGAGTGCTGTCAGGAGACCCTGGGGACTTCGCTTTTTTAGACCAGGTACTGCGCATGAGGGGACGTTTGTGCTTTCCCATGGACGAGAAGCTGTTGAGAGAGCTCCTGACTAAGGCACACAGTTCCAGGTTCACCATACATCCCAGAAACACAAAGATGTACCATGATTTGAGATGCGACTTTTGGTGGAGGGGGATGAAGCGGAATGTAGGTGAATTCGTACAGCAGTGTTTAGTGTGCCAGTAGGTGAAGGCCGAGCATCAGAGACTTGCAGGGCCGTTGCAGCCACTTCCAGTGTCCGAGTGGAAGTGGGAGAGCATCACCATAGACTTGGTGGTGGGCTTGCTCGTTACCCAGCGAGGACACGACGTAGTCTGGGTGATCATTGATAGATTGATGAAGGCGACACGTTTCTTGCCGATCCGAGTCACCTTGGGACCAGCACAGTTGGCAGAGAGGTATATTCGTGATGTGGTATGTCTACACGAAGTTCCACGGGAGATCGTATCCGACCGAGATACCCGTTTTACGTCCCAGTTTTGGGCTGAGTTTCAGCGGACCTTAGGGACGTGGTTGAGGTTCAGTACAACATACCACCCCCAGATGGACGGACAGCCTGAGCACACGATACAGACACTTGTGGACCTTATGTGTGCTTGTGTACTGGATTGGAGGGGCTCTTGGGAGGAGCACTTGCCCCTGACGGAGTTTGCATATAATAACAGTTATCACTCGAGCATCGGCATGGCACCCTACGAGGCTCTGTACGGACGGAGGTGTACGGCACCCTTGAGTTGGGTTGAGGTGGGGACCAAGTGAGAGGTTGGCCCCAAGCTGATCCGGTAGAGTCAGGAGGTGATCGAGTAGATTCACAGGTGACTCCGCACTGTCAGGAGAAGATAGAAGAGCTATGCAGATCGGAAATGCAAAGAGGTGCAGTTTGAGGTTGGGGACCACGTCTTCCTTCGTGTTTCGCCCATGAAGGGCCTGCAGCGGTTTGGGGTGAGAGGGAAGCTCGCGCCGAGATTCGTGGGACCCTTTGAGGTCCTGGAACGGGTTGGACCTGTTGCTTACAGGCTTGCCCTTCCTCCCGAGCTTTCTGGTGTGCATGACGTGTTCCACGTGTTTAACCTCAGGAAGTACGTCGCCGACCCCAGTCACGTCTTGTGCACAAGAGTGTCGAGGTGGGTGACGACGTGACCTACCCCGAGTGGCCAGTGCAGATTCTCGACAGAGCCGTCCGCAGTCTGAGACGAAAGCAAGTGCCCTTGGTGAAGGTTTTGTGGAGGAGCCAGCGGTACGAGGAGGCTACCTGGGAGCCTGAGGCAGCGATGCGGGAGCGGTACCCGGAGCTCTTTGACGGTACGTCTTTTCGGACCGGCTTTGGTTCTCTTTGAGTTTGTTATGCGTATATTATTTTTTTTCCATACCTTAGTTAGCGCAAGTTTAGGGGACGAAACTTCCTTTGAGTTTATTATGTTGTTAAGACCCGAGACATCAAACACACTTTAAGACGTCTGGGAGTTGGTCCGGACGTCTGGTCAGACGTTTGGACGCCTTCCCAGATGCCTGGAAATAAATTTTGGCGTGCGTACGATTGCGAGTCTACGCGCGTGCCGCGCGCAGACTGAAACCCACCGCCCTCTTCTTTTTTTCTCTCCCCTCGTCGACCTGCAGACGCCTCCCCCACGCCTACAAATACCCCTCTCCTCTCTCCCTCGTTCACCACCCCACCGTCTTCTCCTTCCTCCAGTGTGAGTGCGAGAGCGAGGGCAGTGGCTACTGCCGGGTGCAGTGTGGAGAGGAGAGGTGCAGCGAGAGGGAAGAAGAGGGAGAGCACGCGAGAAAGAGAGAGAGCCCGCCGGAGCAGCTCGAGGCTGGCTGGCGTGCGCGCGGAGGAGAGTCGTGCTGGGGAGATCTCCCCTGGTGCTGCTGCAGCTCGAGTAGTGGACGAGCGGCTGTGTGGCGAGCTCGTGCGTAGTGGGAAGAAGATAAGGAGGTTCTGATTCTGGGAATTTTTCCCGGAATCAAACGTCTGGACCTACATCCAAACGATGCAGGCGACGTCTAGAGGGAGCTCTAGACGACTGAGAGGTGCGTAATTTCTCCTGTACCTCCTTTTGCAGATACGGCCATGCATGCCGTTCCATCGAGGTTCTGAGACGTGTCGTGTTGAGGAGGTTTTCGTTGCGCGTGCAGGTTTCATTTTGGGAAGACGCGGGGAGACTCCCTCCCACGCAGTTCAGACGTCTGGGCACGGCACCAAACGGCGGTGAGCATCTCCAGACGTTCGGAGAGGTGGTCGGACGTCTGGAACTGGGTCCATACGATTCTACAGGATCCCTGGATGTCTGAGGAGCAGCGTAGAGTGAGGTATGACTTGGACCACTTTTTAAGACATCTGGAAGGTGTTCCAGACGTCTGATTTGAGTCAGAATTGTCATTTTTGACCCGTTTAGTGTCCGTTCGAGGTCCGATTTCCACGTTTAAGATTCCGTTCTTCTCAGAATTAGTTCCTCTACTCGTTTAAAATACTTGTATCCTGTTCTGAGTGGTTCTTTGTGATTGATCCTTGTATTAGGACCTCGTTCTGTTGTGACTTTGGGGGTTACGGAGGCACGTGGACCTGCTGATCACGCCCCCATTACTTCCGATTTTACGGGTAGAGTGGCTCTCCTTAGTTATTTACAAACATTAATGCATCTCTGAAATAAATGATAGATCCTAGGTTATGGCATGAATCCTAGGACCTGAAAATTAGATTGAATGATAGATCCTAGGGTATGGCATGAATCCTAGGACCTGAAAAATAGATTGAATGATAGATCCTAGGGTATGGCATGAATCCTACGATCTGAAAACTAGATTGTATGATAGATCCTAGGGTGTGGCATGAATCCTAGGAACAGAAACACTGAAACGAATGTCTTGAATACCTGAATTACAGTCTTGGATGAGTAGATAGAATAATGATAATTTCCTGTAATTGGATAGCAACTGCCTGTGAAATGTAGAGTACTGTTGCTAGTAACTGCTACATGTAATTCCTGTTGTTGGGAAACTAAATTCGAGCTGCTTGTATATAAATTGAGATTAAATGTTAGAAACACGGGCTATATGCGAATAAAATTGAAATGATGAAACCTAGTAGGGCTTGGCGTGAGAAATATGATCATGAACCCTACGGGGAATTAGGAGTAGAACTCCTGGAAAATAAATAGAATGAAACTGGGAAAGTAGATGGGGAAGTGAGCTAGCCCTTGAGTACGGAGTACCAAGGAGAGCGACTGTCCCCCTGTTTAGTGCAGAGCGGAGCTAGTCGCCATAGGGACCCGGGGTTAGGTCTGGCCACTTTGTACCGACTTTTGGCCCTCGCGTACACAGTACCGGGGAGAGATAATAGTGTAGTAAGAGAGTTAGCCACCCTACGGGCCCTGGGGTTCTGCTAGCCATCCTACACCGACTTGTTAGACCCACTGGGCAAACCAGGGTAGTCAGGCGAGGGTGCGCGGACTGTGGAGGGGCTGGACCCCTGTTACTGAGAGGGCTCTGCCCTATACTGGTTCCGTACTGTGCTTTGGGCACACCCGTTAATGGAAACGACTGACCACGTGCCAGTGTGGGGTAGCTACCGGTGCGTTTATCGCACGTGCCGTAGTCACCGTTACGTCTGTCAGCGACCTTGGGGTGGTTGACTGAGGGTAGGACTCTCTCGGCCAGGAGAGCACCACGTGCTACTTCTACTTTTCGGAAAAGACTGCAAATCAAGGTCGTTCCCACGAGGAACATTCGAGATCAAGAGAAAGACCTGAGAAATATATCAAGAAAGAGTAAATAGAGAAATAAAGAAGGAAATTAAAAACAACAGCTACTTGTCTACCTTTACTGTTTTCTTAGCTAGCTGGTTGCCACTCTACTCAGCGTTTCGTAACATGTCATAGTTGTCACCTTTTTCAGGATCAGGTGTTGAGCAGCCAGAGCCTACGGCTGCGGAGGGTGCTGGGCCTAGTAGAGCCCAGTAGTTATACTTTTATTGTTCCCATTTTCTGTAATAGTGAGTATTTCTGTTACACCTTGTACTCTTTTATTGTAAACTTCATATTTTTGTACCTGTTTTTAATTCTCTGCTGTTGTGGTGGTATGTACTGTAGTAGTTCTTTTCTTTACTACTGTACTTTTGTTACTGTTAGTTACTTGCATGATGAATGTGGTTTATTTTTCTGCTTTTTGGTTACTTTCTCGTTGGACGACTAGGTCTTGGGATCAGTCGAGTTGGTTCGATTCTCGTGTCCTGTAGGGATTTGAGAACCGGGTCGTAACACCCACCTTGGGAGGAATTCTTGTGGGTGGAAATCTTCTACCCTTGGAGGAGCAAGGGCACACCCATCTAGGGCTTGCTAGGAGGAGGATCTCACCAAATTGAAGGAGCTTTTCAAGGAAGGAGGAGGAGAACTTTTCAAGCCCAAGAGCAGCTGAGCTTGGAGCAAGAAGCTTCTCTTCTTCACCAACATCATCAAGAGGATTTGTGTTTTACGTTTTGTATTTTCATTTTTTTTTATGTAAAAGCATTCCTCTACTTGTCTTTTTGTAAAACAAATTTTTCCTTAATCAAAGTTATTTTCTTTTCAATTCTGGTTACTTTTTCTTGCATCTCATTACTTTTACCATAGTGTACTCGCACTATCTCTCTAATTACCCTAGGTCTTCACGTACCTAAGGTGAGCTTAAAGAGAAGAATTGCTTGTCACTTAGGTTTTAGTTTTAGAAAGTTACATGTAGTCTTTTTCTCGCTTTCAAGTTTGTAAATGCTCGTTACTTGAAAATAAAAAAAAAATCTTATATTCAAAAGGTTCGAAAAGAAAGTTAATTTCCCTATTGTCAAGTGAGAGTATTTAAAGTGCATTCTTGCCTCCTTGGACGACCCTAGATACCACCGCTACCTAGGTTTATAAATTGTAAAAGCAATAGCAAATTGGAATGTTACAATGACTTAAAAGCCCTAATTTCAAATCACGATTTTCCTCGCATCAAGTGTGTGAGAGAGAGAGTGAACTAGATTGGTGGTGGTGTGTGTGATGGAGGTGAGGGGAGTTCTTGGGCATGTAGAGTGATGATGATGGTGGCGGCATGTGAGTGGTGTAAATGGGGGTGTGAGTGGGTGCGTGTGAGATCAAATGAGTGTGAGTGCATGTGCATGCTTGAAAGCAAGTAAAGCAAAGCAAAATGCAAGTAGTAAAGTGCTTGAAAGTAAAATTTACTCTACTAGCAAGGAATTTATAAATCAAGAAAAATAAAGATCAACTTACTTAGATGCAAGTAAGGCAAATAGCAAGTAAGAAAAATACTAAGCTAACAAAGAAAACAAAGAAGAGAATGAGGAAGAAGATAGGTGCTCCTCCCAATGGGGGCCCAAGGCCTATTGGAGGAGGAAGATGATCCTTATCATGAAGCCTACCTCTTCTTCACCTAGAAAACCAAGTCCAAGTGGGTGCAAGCTAGCCTTTGGCCAAGGTTTGAGAGCTTGACCATGGAGCTCATAAGGAAAGGAGTAGCTTACATGAGAGTGGAGTGGAGAGGAGAGTGGAAGGGGGGGGAGTGGGTGGGGGGCATGCACTCTCCATGGAGTGGTCTTTGATATTATGTTGGGTTGTGTGTGGTGTTCCTATGGTATAGGTTTGGGAGGGCTACTTTAGGGTGCAACTTAAGAATAAAAGGTTCTATACTAAGGTACAAAAGAAGGTGAGGGTGTAGTCAAATGGTGGTCAAGCTAATGGATAAGGCTATAGGTGGTGTTAGAAGTGGGGGTGGTTGGGTAGAGGTTATGTGGGGTCTAATTGGTGTAAGGCTAAGTAAGTGGGGTTAGGTAGGTTTAGATCAGTAGGTGTTTGAGCTCTCTAATTGTGTGGGCTATAGTGTGTAGTAGAATGGGCCTAGAGAAAATAAATTAAATACCATTATATAATAGCTACTTCCCGGTCCACATAAGTGTAAATAAAAATAAGCAAATATAAATAGCTATAGTAAAAATGTGCACAAGTATTATGCATGTGTAAAATTATATCTGAGAGTATGAATGACATGCAATTCACAATTTATGTGTGTGCACGTGTGTGTATGTGCATGGGTTTGTGAGGTTGGGTTTGTTGGACGTGAATAGGTTGGCATAGGTTTGCATGGGTTTGTTGCTTTGCTCCTCTTACTAGCCACTTCTTTGTTCCCAACCTATAAATAGATGGTTCTCCCATATCCTTAAGCTCCAATTTCACTCCCTAATTATGGCCCTACAAAGATGAATTGATAATATTACTCAATGGACCATAATATGGCAGAATTACACTAAGGGTGTACAGATGCAAGTATGAAAGCAATGCAAGCAATGTATGCTCTATTTACAAGATGTGAACGAGCTTATTAGCTTAATTTAGCCAAATTAGGACCCATGATTACTACGCAATCAGCCAGCATCGCGGTGATCCACTTCCTTGAATGGGGGTAAGAGGACGGCTGGCAGGAGCTCCATGAATGGGGATGATAAGTGGGACAAGAATTATTTATTTTTCTCTAGTGGAGCTTCCCACATGCTTGGGACACTAGAAATGAGCTCAAAAAGGTTTCTTGAGCTATAAAATTGGAGAGGAGAGCATAGGAAGGAATGAGGAGCAAGGGGGAATGTTGTAGGTTATTTATACTGGTGGAAAGGAGGTGTGGTAAATGATTTGCCGTGCAAGGCCTTTAGTGCACACGCATGAGACATAGCATGCGCGCAGCACACACGCACAGCGTAATGTATCTTGCACAACACATGCAGGCAGTGCACATTGTAGTGTTGGCGTTGCGTGGAGCTGTGACAGTCTGATGTGGATCAAAGGGCCCACGATCGTATGTGCAGTGCGCTTCAAATCATGCCTCGAACACATAAGATCGCATGTCATCAGGCACTTTGCATCTATGGTGCCATGTAGTATCTTCCCTACCGCCTGATCATGATCCGGCGACCTTGATTTCGCACCTCATGTGCGTAGAGAATGAGTAGGACGTGCCAAGCTAACGTGGCTCAATCATGTCCATTCACTCTCGATCGCATGGTTCAATTTTAACTCGCACTCGCTAGAGAATTAGGATTCAAACCCACGTTGTTTATATGGGATGGCACAGGCGCAACCGTTTCGTTATTGAGAGTGAGATGCGCTCGCGACTGTCGATCTAAGATTGGATGGTGGAGGATACGTACATCTTCGCCCCTCTAGAGGTGTGAAGGCGAGATAAGCAGCATCTAAGATTGAATCTCAACCATTGGTTTTGAATCTAACAACTGAGGATAATGGTGCAGACGAGAGGAAGGCATTGGGTTGATCCAACTATGTGGTGGCACTGTGGTTGTTGGATGAGGATCCATTAGCCCATAATGTGCATTAGGCGTGCTTTAGAGTAGGGCAGGCGACCTCCAACAGCTATGATGGTGCCATCAAAGTCATTCATTTTCTCTTGTAACGAATTCTACAAGGGTCCGATTGAGGTGATTTCTACAGCGTTGGACTGTGATCATCGTCCTGAATCCATCTGTATGATTGGATCTTTCATTTGGTACCTGGATGTGCATCGCCCTATGCCATGGCCATTAAAATGGATGAATTACTATACAAATATAGAATCTGCTCTAAATGCATGATGACTAATGTTATGCAATATTTATAATTCTAGATGCATCTAACCTAGCTAGGAATATGCATAAATAGGCATTTTATCATGAAATAATGTATATCTATCACTGCCCCATGCATATCTTTTGCTAGTCCCTAGCAAAACTAAACTAAATGCTATTTATAAGAACAGAATTTGGACCTGATGACTAATGCACAAGTCGTCTACCAATAGTAGGAAGCTTATACTAAGGATCTAAATTGCTAAGACTCAATAGTACCTTGGGTGTCTTTCAAAATGCAGACCACCCAAGTTCTTGCCTTTTTATTACTTAACAGAGTTTTTTTTTCTTTTTCTTCTTTTCTATTTTTTTTTTAATTTTTGTTTAAGATTTCTGGGCATCTTTCTACGGTCACCCAACCTACCCAGGACTGGAGAAGACTCTAAGTGCCAAGCATCTTATTGTGAAAAAGTGATTGACTCACTTAGCATCAACAAAAGAAGACCTTAGGTATCTACAAACCTTAGGTTAATCCTACATGAAAGATTTTTTCCTAAAGGTCTATCTTTTAGACTGGTAGCTTTCTCCTTGGTCTTATTTTTGGATGGGGTCAACACAATGGTGAATCTAGTGTATATCTCCCTGGGTTTATTTTACTTCCCCACTTCTCCCTAAGTTTTGGGATTATTCATACATCTTTTAAGGCTGGGCTCTAGACAAATGGCAATGAGGGGTTACCTATAGCAATTTGCCACTCATGCTCATGTGGTGAAATGTGGCTTATTATTTTTTTTCTTTTTCTATTTTTCATTTCTATCTTTTCTTTTTGGGTGTTTTTCTATTTCTTTCTTTTTTTCTAAGTAGGTTGCATCCTTGGTCTAAGATTTACCAAAAGATAATAGCCAAAGAGATTAAATCGTGTGGTTGGGCTCTGGGCACATGGCTATGAGTGGTTACTCATAGCAATGTTGTAGGCATACCATCCTAGTAGGTTTATTAGCTACCTAATTTCTGTTAAGATCGTCTGTAAAGTGAGTCAGTGCAAATGATGTGTAGATACTTGGACTTTAAGTCCCCTTATTCAGAGGGCGGGTTGATAAGTCGTATACGTATCACCCCAACTTATTTAACCACTTAGAATGTATTCTAAATTAACATGGACTTGAGAAACACCCTAATCTTAACGACAGATGCCTCATATTTTGCTATGGGGGCCATCCTAGGGAAAAGAATTGACAAGAAGCCCGTTGTGATCTATTATGCTAGCAAAACTCTTGATGATGTACAATGGAATTACACGGTTACTGAAAAAAAACTTCTTGCCATTGTATTTACCTTAGAAAGATTTAGATCTTATCTTTTGAGGTCACATGTCACTATATATACCGACCACTCAGCACTTAAATATTTGCTGACAAAAAAAAGATGCGAAACCCCACCTTATCTGTTGGATCCTGTTGCTCCAGGAATTTGACCTGGAAATCAAGGATAAGGTGGGATCGCAAAATGTAGTGGCCGACCATCTCTCTCGTCTTATGACGAATGACATAATGACCCCCCTGATCAATTCCCTGATGAAAGCATTTTAGCTGCCACCACCCTCCCTTGGTTTGCACCCATCGCAAACCATTTAGCAACAGAACGAATCCCCGCTGATTGGCCAAAAACAAAAAGGGATAAGTTCTTTGCTGACATTAAATACTATTTTTTGGAGGAGCTTGACCTTTTCAGCATTTGTGTCGATTAGGTCATTCGACGATGTTCCCTAATTCTGAAATCCACGATATTCTGACACATTGTCATTCAATGACCTGTGGCGGACATTTTTTGGGTGAGAAAATTGCAGCTAAAATCCTTCATGAAGGATTCTTTTGGCCCAGCTTGCACAAAGATGCTCATAATTTTGTTCGGTCCTATGTGCATTTCCAGAGCATCGGCAACATGGCTTAAAAGGATATAATGCCCCTTACTCCTATTTTAGAGGTTGAAATTTTTGATGTATGGGACATCGACTTCATGGGACCATTCATCAACTCTGGTGGGTATTTATATATACTAGTCGCAATCGACTATGTTTCTAAGTGGATAGAAGCAATACCCACCCGCACTAATGATCACCGTGTGTTGTCGAATTTCTTAAGAAGAATATTTTCTCAAGATTCGGCATTCCTAAGGCCATAATCAGTGATAGAGGCTCACATTTCACTCCCTCACAATTCTGTCACCTTCTTTCTAAATATAGGGTTAATCACAAAATTTCCACACCTTATCACCCCCAAACAAATGGCAGACAGAAGTTTCTAATCGGGAAATCAAAAATATTTTATAGAAGACGATTAGGCCGACTATAAAGACTGGTCCACCAAATTGGACGATGTTTTATGGGCCTACCATACCACATTCAAAACCCCACTTGGCATGTCTCCCTTCCGTCTGATTTTTGGGAAGGCATGCCATCTTCCGGTAGAACTAGAACATAGGGCTTTCTGGGCAATAAAACAAGTAAACATGGATTTATCTGACGTCGGTATCCACAGAAAACTACAATTAACTGAATTGGAAGAATTACGTAATTTTTCATATAAAAATGCGCGGATTTTTAAAGACCGAACAAAGAAATTACATGATAAATACATTGTTTGGAAACACTTTGACGTTAATCAACGCGTTTGGCTTTTTGATGCAAGATTACTTATTTTTCTTGGAAAATTAAAATCCAAATGGACCGGCCCCTTTATTGTCCTGAAAACATATCTGTACGGCACTGTTGATCTTTTCGACCCTAAAACTAATACGACATTTGAAGTCAATGGCCAATGTTTAGAGCCCTATTTTGATCATACCCCCAATCTTCCTTCTGAATCTTTCGATTTCCTCGAACCAACCACAGCGGATCACTGATGCACACTACGCCTGGCTAAATGGCGTAAAAGATAGCATTGGATGTGAGGTAACCCATCATTTTCTTTCTGCTTTCTTTTACCCAAGTTTTGACTATCCTAAATTCGACCACCTTTTACTAAGGTAATCCCTCTTTCCCTCCTAATGCATGATGACATTGCATATCTAAAGCTTGGGGGGGGTGTTTTGAAAATCTTGATGATCGATTTAGGATTTTCAAAACCTAAAAACATGCATTTTTCTTTAGTCATTTTTATTTTCTAGCATGCATACCCAAAAAAATAAGAATATAGAAAAGATTTCGAGGAAAATTTTGAAATTGAGACTAAGGTTGAAAAACTCACTTTTGGTACAATGGGATTTAATCTTTAACAAACTAGAGATGAGGATACGAATCTGATTATTAGAATCTCAGGGTCTACTTTTATACTAGATCAGATATCCTTCTCCAGAATTCCACCTGAACTCGTGATAGTTCAGGTGACTTGATCCTCTTTTGTAATATGGAAAGTATCTGGTTTAGTTTCTGATACAAAAACTTGCATTTCTTGCGAAACTTCTTGTGTCAAATTTCACACACAAGACAACACTTAAAAACAACTAAAAATTAGAAAAACCCCCTTGTTTGGCCTTAGTAAAAGTCTGAAGCAGATCATTGGTTTGAGTTCCCACCGCCGAGAAGGAGGAAAATACCTCCTTTGAGGATGCAAAGTCAACATGTTACCACCTCGGCACTACTCCATATCTATATTTCATATCTTTAGATGGAGCATTAAAGCACATTTTAGCAGCTCAAGTGTCTTGAACGGTGCTCTACCTATAGTGTCGGAGCAAGAGCTTGAGTTTTCGTGGAGCACCCCTTTACACCGCATTGTGTTTTGGGGTTGTGAGCTCCTGGGTGGAGTCATGGACAGTGCTATCTTGAAGTATTGGCTCCAGAGCCCCCTCGAGGATTGGTAACGAGAATGATGATCCCGACACATCTATTGTAAGACTAAGCTAAAAATAAGCATGGGGGAGAGAAAAAAAATGTTTTAAACCAAAAACATGCCCTTATAAATGTTGGCTTCTCACAAGCATGACACAAGATTTTAAAGGTTTTTGCAAGTTACAAATTAGATTCAAGAGCCAGAAAAATCCTAAAAACAAAAATTTCAAGTCATCTGAATTAACAAGGGGTTAATATGTGAATTTTTTAGAGGATATATTGGTCCCATTTTTGTTTAATTTTTTGGATTTGAAAACAAATCCCGATGTTTATCTTTAACAAATCCCATGCATCATGTGTTTAGATCAACCAAGGTCCCTTAATCTCTTTCTCCTCTAAAGTCCAAAAAATTAGATTTCCTAAAAATTTCATTTTGTAAAAATTAAAGTTTTGCTAAGAGACTAGCAAAAGAGAAGTATGGGGGTGTGATAAACACTAGTTTATCATCATTTTTATGCATTAAAACAAACCTAGCTCTTAGGATTTTGTTTCGCAGATGGGTTTTCTGGGCTGCATTTAGGCATTAATTAGGTTAGGCATGCATTGCACTTTTGTTGTCTTTTTAATGTATTTTTGTGAGTGTTAGGGATATACATATTGCCAGATCCCTAGAACCCTAGACTCAGGAAGGCAACTGGTGGAGAAGTTCTCACCAGCTAGAACTTAGCTTGATCCAGCTCACTATAGTTGGAATTCAACTCACCTGAACTAGGGTTAGCTCATCCTATCTCTATGCAGCTCATCTCAGCTGAATGGTAGCTCAAGAGAGCTCATCTTAGCTTTTCCTAGCTCAAGTCAGCTCAGATCCAGCTCAACTTAGCTGAGTCTAGCTCATCTTAGCTCCCATTAGTCCACAGGGAGCTCTAGCTAGCTCAAGTGAGTTGACTGAAGTTTACCCCAGCTCAGGTCCAGCTACATCTAGCTCCACTTAACTCCAGCCAGTTGAAGATGACTTCATTTCAGCTTAGGAAGCTCAAGTCCAGCTCCCGGGGATTCAACTTAGCTTAACTTAGTTGAGCTAAGCTACCTTAGCTACCCCAACCAGCTTGATCCTCCCTGGGAGCACTAGACCTAGCTCACCTCAGCTCATTATGGTAGAAGCCAGCTCACTTTAGCTTGGCTTAGCAACTAACAAAGAACTAGCAAGCTAAGCTAGCTAGAGTAGCTCCATGCCACCCTCTTCAGCTGCTGCCAGCTCCAATTCAAGCTCCAGACTTCTCCTCCTCAGCTCCTCTCTTCAAACCCTAGCTCACATTGCCTACTCCTCTACTCTATTACTAGCTAAGCTAGCTTAGCTTAGCCAAACTCCAGCTCCCTTGGCCATCCACCACCTACAACTTAACCCCAACTAGCTCCACCAAGTAAGCCCACCTAAGCTTCCACCTAAGCTACCCTACTCCACCTCAACTTGGCGCCAACAAGACACACCTCTTCAACCCACACCATCACCAAAAGACACCATGAAATGGTGCCAAAAACCACCTCCAACCACCTTAGTTTTTGGCGCCAACTCTCCCTTCATCCCAACCATCCATCTAACACCTAAACCCATCCTAACCCTTCCTAACTTGGCACCAAAAATAACCTTCTAGAAGACACCCAAGTTGGTGCCAATTTGTGGTGTCTCTCCACCACCAAAAGCCACCAACATCACCATAACTACCCCCCTCCCAACCCTTCATTTGGAGCCAACTAACCTTAACCCTAGGATCAACCTAACTAACCATAACCACCACCTAAACACATCCTACCCATCCACCTAACCCACGCCTACTACCCCCCTCTCCACCTCTATAAATACCCACATATTCCACCAAAAAAATTCAACCTTGGCTACAATTTTTCTACCTATATTTCCACCAAGAGAAGAAGAAGATTATGGGGATACTCTGTTCCCTTGGTGCCTTCCCCTCTTCTCTTCTCTCTTGTGCCCATGTCAGCAAGGAAGGAAGCCAGGAATTGGAGGACAACCTAGGGTACATGCCTACCCTAGGAAGTGGAGGATTTGAGGGTGGTACACTACCACCCTTGGAGGAGGAATCAAAGGTGGTCCACGCCACCTTAGGAGAAGCCTTTGAAGGTGAAATTCCATCCACCTTGGAGGAGTCAAGCACGCCCCCCTTGGGCTTACTAGGAGGAGTTCATCAACTTGGAGAAGCTTTACAAGAAGGAGCTCTTTTTGATTGCGGGAGCAACTGCAATTGGAGCAAGAGCCTTGCCATCTTCACCATCATTTTAGAGGATAACTATTTTTATTTTTTTTTTGCAGTTTTAATTCTAGTAGTTGAAACATTCCTTTACTAGGTTTTTGTGTAAAACAATTCCTCATTTTTATTAAAGTTGCCTTCTTTGCAATTTTGTTGCATTTGATTGCTTTTGTTCTAGCACTTTTCACTCCCTCTCCCTAATTACTCTAGGCCTCTACGTGCCTAGAGTGACCTTAGGGAGAGGCTCTACTTGTCACCTTAGTAGTAGTATAGTTTATTAGGTGTTAGTTGTTTCCAAATCTCTCCAAAATTCGTATTGTCACTATTTCAAAAATCCATAAAAATTCTATATTTAAAAAGAGCAAAAAGAAAGTTAAGTTTCATTTCCGAGCAAGAGACTTGAATTTCGCAAAATATTGCCTCCTTGGACGACCCTAGATACTCCCCTATCTAGGTTACAAATTTTAAAAGTGAACGGATTTACGCATTGCAGCGACTTAAAACCCTAATCTTAAAAATCGCGTAATTTTTCGTATAAAAAATAGGTCCACATTTTAGTGGACACCCAGGTCAACTAAGCCTGTAGACTGGAGTCTAAGTGTTCAGATCCTTTTGTATTATTTGCTAAGGTTGAAAACTTCTAATGCCTAGGTTCTCATTTCCTAATTCTCTATTTTTTGGTATTTTTGTAATAAATTTTTTTAATAAAAAAATAGAAAAATTCTATGGAGCTGACAATATAATTTAGAACTTAGTAGTAAAAAATTCGGCAAAGAAAATAAGTTAGGATTTTGGGAAATAGAAACCCACGTCGTATTCGATGAATTTTGCTATTAAATAAAAGTAATCAAGATATGAGTCCCAAGTCAAACAAAGGGAGGCAACATTTGATTCAAAATCGCATTTGTTTATTTATTTTTGGTATTTTTCACCTTTTGTAATTTTTATGGGTTTTTGGTATAAGTAGAATATCAAGTTCACACTAATCTAGCAAAAATAAAATATTCAGAGAGAGAGAACAAATATGTATATTAAAAGTGAAAAAATGTTTATTATAGAACAAATACTAATTGTGAATATGAAAAAATAAGCTAAACTAAAAAGCGAGTAAAAGAGATAGAGAGAGAATCCCTCTCGACGGGTGCTTGGAGGAAGATAGCTTGGATGGTGCCCGGACGAAGGACGATGGAGATAGGAGGACAAAGCTGGAGGAAGAGGATGGGAGGCAGGGCAGTGTCGCAGTGGTCTACTTCCTTGAATGGGGTGAGAGGACGGGTGGCGGGAGCTCCACGAATGAGGATGAGAAGTGGGACAAAAATTATTTATTTTTCTCTAGTGGAGCTTCCCACAAGCTTGGGACACTAGAAATGAGCTCAAAAGGGTTTCTTGATCTCTAGAGGGGGAGAGGAGAGCATAGGAAGGGATGAGGAGTAAGGGGGAAGGGTGTAGGGTATTTATAGTGGAGGAAAGGAGGTTGGGCAAATTATTTGTTGTGCAAGGCCTTTAGTGCATGCGCGTAAGACACAACTCATGCACACTGTGTGCGCGCATTGTGCATCGTAGTGCTAGGGTCATGACGAGGAGCTATTACCATCTGATCGATATCGAAGGGCCTACGATCTCGCGAGCAGTGCGCTTCTGATTATGCGTCGAGCACATAAGATCGCTCGTCATTGCATGCTTTTCATCTATGGCACCATGTGACGTCTTCCTTGTCACTTGATCGTGATTTGATGGTGTTAATTTCGCACCTTACACATGTAGAGAATGACCGAGGTGCTCCCGGGCTGACGTTCGATCAGGTTTGTTCAATCTCAATCACACGATGCAATTTTAACTCATTCTCGCTGGCAAGTTAGGATTCGAACTCGTGTCATTTCTATGGGATGGCGCGGGCCCAACCGTTGCACTATCGAGAGTGAGACGTGCTCTCAACCATCAATCTAAGATTAAACTGTGGTGGATGTGTATGTCTTCTCCCCTTTAGATGTGTAAAGGCGAGATGAGCAACGTCTAAGATTGAATCTCAGTTGTTGGTTTTGAATCCAACGGCTGAGGATAATGGCACGGAGGAAAGGAAGGCGTTGGGTTGATCCAGCTACGTGGCAGCTCTGTGGCCATTGGATGAGGACCAATGGCCGTTGGGCATGATTTAGAGTATGGCGAGCAGCCTCGAGTGGCTACGATGGTGCAACCTTTCACCATTAGAGCCATTCATTTTCTCTTCCTTGTAACAAATGTTACAAGGGTCCAATTGAGGTGATTTCTAGGACGTTGGACTACGATTGTTGCTTTGAATCCATCCGTACAGTTGGATTTTTCATTCAAGGCCCGGATGTGCATTGTCTTGTGCCCTGACCAATAAAATGGATGAATTACTATACAAATTACAGAATCTACTATAAATTCATCATGATAATGTTATGCAATATTTATAATGCTAGATGCATCTAACTATCCTAGGAACATACATAAATAGACATATTTATCATGAAATAATGTATATGTATCACTAAGTCAAGACAATACTGAGAGAAATAGATGCTAGCAATGCTTTGGAGCTCAAAAATGGATGACAAATGATTTTTGGAGGTCAAAAATGGTTAGAAATGGGAAATGGAAGAGAACCATTGGAATCCTAATCCTAAGGGCAAAATGTTCCATGTCCCATATTATTTTTCCACCAAAAATTCATGCTTATTGATGTGATAATTTTTCTTGGAAGAAAATCAATCAAGAACCTTTAATTTCAATCAATTAGATTGATTGATTTCCTTTCCATATTTCTCTCAAGTATGAACACACCTATAGAAGATTCCCTTTGGATTCACATTGAAGGCACCTCAATCAATTAGATTGATTGATTTCCTTTCCATATTTCTCTCAAGTATGAACACACCTATAGAAGATTCCCTTTGGATTCACATTGAAGGCACCTTTAGAAACCCTAAGAGGCCTTTTTCCATACTAATTAACATTCCTAAAAGGACCTTGGACATAATCATGACACATCGTTAGTATTTTCATCATAACGTTTTCATTTCAAATCCAAATTGAGTGATTTAAGTTTTATTGAAAAGCTGATTTTAAGGGCTACAACTTTTCTTTTATGTGAAAATTGAAATTTGACACATACAGTGGTTGAAAATTCCAAATAATTCAGGGAAACCCTAAAAGGCCGTTGCAACACTATCAATAAATATCCTCTCCCTTGGCTCCATAGCCACCACTTCCACCTTCTTCCAAAACCCTAACCACCACCTTCATACACCATATTGAGTGTCCATAAGCCTTCGTCTAAGGTTGGGCACCCTCTCTTTGTTGGTATCATCTTCGTCTTTACACCTACATCCCACATGTTTCATGTTTTCACGCAAAAACACATTCTTGGAGGAGGAGCTTTGTGAGAGATTAGTGAGACTAGGACAATTCAAGAGTTACCAAGAGGAGTCTCACACAAGAAGTCTCGCATGTGGAGCCATGCGTATCTCAACAGGTTCAAGGGTTTCTCTTACTCTTATTCTCTTTATATTTTTGTAGAACCTTTGAAGCATTTAATGATGATTACGATTTCCCTTGAGATGTCTTACTTTCTTGCTTTATCTTTTGATAGATACATGATTAATAATAATAACTTGCCTTTTATGCTAAGAAGCTAGATAGCATAGTGCATATAGGTTGCACATATTGCTTTATAATCATGCATGCATAATTAGGTCATATAAGTGTTTTATGTTTAATTCATATCTAATTAAGGTGCTTTGAATAATGAAGGAATAAGTGGTGTAGCTAAAGTAGCTTGGAATAAGCTTATGGAGTTAATAAAGCATGGAGTGAAATGAAGCTCAAGGAAACAAAAATAAGGAAGAAAAAAGAGAATACAAGAAGACACATGGCTAACCTAAAACCCTTCTGTTCATTCGCTTGAAGTCGGGTTTAAAATCATTGCGTTGCAATATAGTCAAAATCTCACGAAAAATAGATAAAATTTATACTCGAAAAGCCCGAGGTTGTTCGCTGCGAGTAAGTAGGAATTCAATTCTCAAGATTGTACTTTTAAACAATAGAGATAAGAAATTATAATCAGGAATTGACTCAGAATAATGTAGCAATGATATCAAGTGTCAAATTGCAAATAGAATAGAGTAAAATGGTGATTTGAATCACCAATTACTCCCTACAATAATATCAAATGGAACTCAATAGCTATGTAGAAATCAACTCAAATCATACGTCTAATTTAATGATCATACGTTTTAAATGTTTGGATGAACAGTGATCTCTCTTCTGATTTGCTTCTTCTTCACTTTCTCTGTGCTTGTCTCTCTTCTTCTTCTACACAGATTCTGCTTTCTTCTTCAACTGCTTCCTTCTTCTTCACAGACCCTTCTGCTTCTCTTCTTCATGCAGAGGGGGAAAGGGTCTTCAGATTTGGCTATGTGTTAGCCACTTCTCTAGAGAGCAAAACCCCCTTAACCCCCGTGCACTCTCTCTCTTTCTCTCTCTCGGTCAAGCTCTCCCAGAGCCTTCCACAATACTAGGTATACGGGTAATCGGATCTAGAGTGCTCCCGGGTCCAGGCTCACCGGCAGTGTGTGGTGAGAGAGGAGTGTATAGCTTTGGCGAGTAATCGGACCAGGCCCGTGTGAGCAGTGTCATGGGCGAGGCAAAGTAAGGGGTGTGAGGGACCTCACCCCTTGTTTCTGAGGCAACAAGGCCTAGACACAAATTCAATTTATGCTGCTCGAGAAGGTCAACGCTTTCTGATGTAGGACTATCCCACTGAGAGTTCAGCGTGAGCATCTGCAGGTGGTTCCTCATCTGATTGCAACAACTGTCGATGGTGTTTCACGCAATTGGAGACCTGGGTGTATTCCTGGATGACTTCTGCGTCGACCTGGAGCTGCAGCCTGGAGTTAAGACCTCAAGAACACGGTCGGGAGCTTCACGGAGAAGCTGCGTTAATGGCGAAGACGCTTGGCACTTGAAAACAACAATAAGGCTTTTCGGCCGTGTCAGAAAGCTCAGGAACAATCGCCGGAGCACAGCGAGTTCAACGGTGGCGGTGGCATGGTGTGAGCGTGTTTGAAGAGGCCTGTCGACCTCGTGGAGGGTGGCCGAAGAAGCGTGAGTTCGACAAAGGGTTTGGAGGAGCAATCGGCCTAACGAAGTTAGGGCCTTTGCTCCTAAGGTCGAGGCGGAGGTGTGGAGAGTGGAAGCGGTGGCGTAGGTGATCTGTGGTGGCTGCTAGTGCTCGCCAGAGGTATGCTGGCAAGATAGAAGACGGAGTCGTGGAGGGCGTCGGTGGGGTCGAAACAATATGTTGGAGATGCTGACGTGATGAGGAGAAGATGAGGAGTTGATTGAGAAGGCTAGCGGACGACGAGGAGTAGAGATGGCACTGGTTGCAGTATGGCCAGCGCTGGAGAAGGAAGGAGCTCTGGTAGGGGTTGGACGACGAGGACGAGGAAGATAGAGGTGCCGACTGGTACTGCGCGACGCGAAGGAGAGAAGGAAGGATATATCCGTCGTCGGTATTACGAACGGACGAGGAATGGAGACGGAGGAGGTCGTCGGACGTTGAGGAGCACTTTGATCAGATGAGGAGAGAAGAATTGGTGGTTATTCTGGTCAAATTCGAGCGTGGGAAGTCCGTTGTGCCCCAAGGGTTCTTTTATAGGTCATCAGAAGGCGAATGGAGCTTGAGAATCAAGCTCTCAAGCTTGGAAAGCCACGTCGGAGATAGAAACCCAAATTTTAATCGATTTGCATGGAACTTTGGGCAAGACTTGGAGCCCAAGATTTGGCTCAAATGGAAGGCAACTTCGTCAAGAATCTAAGTATCTATTTTGGGACTCATTGATTGAGCATCGAGCAAGAAATTCTCGCTCTATCTCAATGATGAAACTCAAGGTCGCCATTAATGACACCAGGGACCTTTTTGTGAAGATGATGAAGAAGTTGGGGGCTTTTTGTAAGAAGTTCAAAAGTTGAGGGGCTATTGGAGATAAAAAAGTCAGACTTGGACCAAAGTGCAAAATAGGTCGAAACAATCTCAGATTGGGCCCAAGTTTTAATACAAATCAAATTTGAACCTAAGGAATCCAATGGTGAGTTGGATTTTGGTTTTGATCACGTTTTACTGGGTAATTTATGTAAAAATCCAAATTAGGGCAAATGTTAGTCTGAGACTCTATTTTAGGTCAAGATGGGTTCTGATGGTCAAATTGAAGGTACCAAACCCTAGAGAATATTTTTATATGAATTTTAGAGGGTTTAGGTGAATTTTATCCTGACCGTAACCTCAGTTAATTAAGCAGGTCTTTTTTAGGATTTCAGAAGTCATTTAATTCTAAAAACATGCGAAAACCCTTTTCTGTCTGTCTTAACCCACTTGTTAGCCTTTTAAGATCATTTAACCCTTAATTAACCCTTTAGAAAACTCATGGTTATACTGCATTCAATATATAATGGTAAATTTACAGTTTTAACCCTATTTACTTATCTTTCTCTCAGAATGATTATGCAATGAATTGCAGTCCTTTAGTGGTTATGTAGGAGCATTTAATGACTTAATCAGATCAAATTGAGCTAGTTATAGCTCATGATGGTGTTCTCATCATACCCTCATGCCTAGCTTTTGCTAATCCCTTAGTAAAATTTCATGGAATTAACTCAAATTCTAGACCATATGCCTTTTTATGCTCAGATTTTTGCTGTGTGCTTTCTTTTGTAGATTAGATTAGAATGCCGATAGTAGGCCTAGAGGTAATCAAGCACCAACTAAGATCCGGACCTAACCAGGTGTAGCCTCAGTCTGTCGAAAAGGTTTCTATAACCCACAGGAACTAACCTAAGGTTCATTGAACTCCGCGATTAAAGCACCCATGCTTAAGACATATTTTAACCCTTGTTCAGTTTGTAGTGCATTTTTATAAGAGAGAGAGACAGAAGATTTTTTTTTTGGAGAGTTCTCTCTCTCTTTTCTTCCTTTATTTCTAACTTCGGATTGGCTTTACAACACGTCTGTATCGGATTCCTGGCTCCCACCATCAATCCTTGCAGGGTCCCTGGCAATTAATGCTTCGAGATAGCACCGCCCATGGCAAACCCTAGAACCCTGGCTTTCGAGATAATCTTGCCCATGACGTTCTGTAGCTAAATCCAGACCCTGGCAATCGACATTTCGTGATAATGCCGCCCATGGCATCTGAACCAGCACAAGGTGCTTACATGCCCCTAGTGGGATATTTAGATATCCTAGGAGACAAGCACCGAGGAGACAGTATGTTATTTTGCATCTTTGAGGGGAATTTCCCGCCTCTCCACGTTGAGAACTCGTCCAAATCAACTTGTGTGGATAAGTCGCTTCTAATCTAGGTAGCATTTTCAGAATAGACTTAACGCATTTGCATGATTTTGATAATTAAGCACATTGAACCAGACTGTGTGTGGATTAGGGTGCTTAGGTTACCGAGTCCTGCAAATCGGAGGTCAGTTAACGAGGCCAAATAATCCCTGAGCCCTAGACCTAATACTTAAGCTTCGCATTTTCCCCATCCTCTTGAGGATTATCTTGATCTTAGCGGATACTTGAATTTTTAAACCTAAAATCACAACCCAAGAGGCTTAAGATCAGCGTTCATACTAATCTCTTTTTGTCTCTTAGCACTTTTTGTCTTTCATTTTCTTTCTTTTTGATTTGATCTAGAACTAAGTCAATTCCTTAATCTTTTATTATTGACTATCTCTTTTTTCCTTTTCAAATTGTGCTCCTTTCTGACATTTATATCACCTCCCTTTTTCCTCCTCAAAATGATATGCAATTAATTCACTCAAAATTTCCTCCTTCATTTTTTATTCTTTTTCATTTTTTATTTTTTTGGTTTTTGAAATATGTAATTTTTTTGATGAAACTCTTTCTTGTGAAGTCATTCTCACAACGTTTTGCACTTTAATATCCCCCATGCCAATGATTTGCAATGTCCTCATTGTAAATTAGGTGGGTTCAAGTTCAGCTTTGATCGTACATTAGAACAAATTTTGGGTGGGTGAATGGGTCGTGGTGACTATTGCGGATGATTTCAAGGTTGGGTACGGGTACCAGAGGTGGAGTAAGCTATTCTAATAGGCGAACCCTAAAGTGCAATATGAGTTCGGCATAAGACTTGTCAAGAAGGGTTTCAGGTTTTTCAAAAAGATGACAAGTTGCCTCCCGCTGAGTGCTGAGTTTAACGCCATCAGCTGGGCGCAATGAGCTCAGGGAGAATGGAGATCAAAAGATACCTCAGTCAAGTTCGTATCGGTGAGTTCAATGAACGGCTTAAGTTGCTAGCCATTCACGATAAAGGGTTCAGAATAGAGGCTGGGTGGCTGATTTCAACGGCTCCATTTCCAGAAATTCGCCTGATAAGATATGATCCAATCCATTTCTATCTGAGTTTTCCTGGGAATAGTTTGAGTTTGACGTCAAAGAGTAGGTCTTTCTGACCAGGGTGAAAGATCTTTCCGGATATGTGCTTGCTGTGAAAGGCCTTAACCTTCTCTTTGTAATGTTGCAAGTTCTCATACGCATCATTGCGTAATTCATCGATCTCGCTCATTTGAAGTTTTCTGTGGATTCCTGCCTTAGAAAGATCTAGATTACACTTCCGTACAACCCAATAGGCTTTGTGCTCCAACTTGACGGAGAGGTGACATGCCTTCCCGTACACCAATCTGAAAGGAGACATGCTCAATTGGGCCTTGTGGGCGGTCCTATAGGTCCACAAGGCTTCCGAAAGTTGGGATGACCAATCTTTCCTGTCAGGTCGGACAGTGACTTGAAGGATTTTTTTGATCTCCTGATTCGATAGCTCAGCTAGACCATTGGTTTGGGGGTGATAAGGAGTAGAGATTTGGTGTGACACCCCGTATTTGGTCATCGGTGATCTGAACTGAGAATTTGTGAAATGGGTCCCTCCATCAGAGATAATGGCACGTGGAATCTTGAACCGAGAAAAGATGTTCTAGTGATTGAATTTGATTACCTCCTTATGATCGTTGGTATGGGTGGGAGTGGCTTCGATCCATTTGGACACGTAGTCAACAGCGAGAAGAATGCATTCGAAGCCATCCGAAATAGGGAAGGGTCCCATGAAATCAATCCCCCAGATGTCGAAGATTTCGCATAGGAGAATCGGTTGTAAAGGCATCATATCGCAGTGGCTCATGTTGCCCAAGCTCTGGCAATGACTGCATGCCTTACAGTAATCATATGCATCATTGAAAATCGTGGGCCAAAAAAAGCTGCACTGGAGGACTTTTGCTACGATTTTATTTCTGGAAAAGTGTCTACCGCATGCCTGGTCATGGCAGAAGGACAAAATGTCCTGAATCTCTGCTTCCGGGATGCACCGTCTGATGATTTGATCAGCACCAATGCGGAAGAGGTATGGGTCTTCCCAGATGTAGTACTTGGCATCAGAAAGTAATTTGTCTTTCTTGGCCTTCAGCCAATCAGACAGAATCTTATGTGATGCCAAGTAGTTCACTAAATTAGCAAACCAAGGAAGTCCCGTACTAATAGTCAGGAGGTGTTCATCGGGAAAGTGTTCTGTGATGGGTTTGAAAGGGTTGATACTATCAAAAGGAAGGTGGGATAAGTGGTCAACTACCACGTTCTGTTTTCCCGCTTTATCGTGAACCTCGAGATCGAATTCTTGCAACGGCAAGATCCAGTGGATTAGTCGTGGTTTCACGTCCTTCTTCACGAGGAGGTGTCTCACAGTAGTGTGATCCGAGTATTTGATAACACGGGAACCCAACAAATGTGATCTGAATTTCTCTAGGGCAAATACTATGGCTAGTAACTCTTTCTCAATAATTGTGTAGTTACGTTGAGCCTCATCAAGTGTCTTGTTAGCGTAGTAGATGTCCGTGCATTTCCCTTCTATTTTCTATCCCAGTACCGCACCTATAGCATAATTAGATGCATTGCACATGATCTCAAAGGGTTGAGGTCAATCAGGGGACTGTAGGATAGGTGCTTGGGTAACTCAATCATGTAGGACCTCAAATGCCTAAGTGCATTCTTCAAAAATTTCAAAGGGGACATCCATAGATAGAAGATTAGTCAAGGGGCGCACGATTTTCGAGAAATCGGGAATGAATTGACGGTAAAAATCGACGTGCCCCAGAAAGGACCGGATGTCTTTGACCAAGCTAGGCATAGGGAGTTTGGAAATCAGATTCACTTTGGCTCGATCAGCCTGGATGCCTTTTTCAGAGATGAGATTTCCCAGGACAATTCCCTCAGGTACCATGAAGTGGCTCTTTTCCCAGGAAAGAACCAAGTTCACGTCGATGCACCGCTTGAGGATTTGGACCAAGTGTAGGAGGCAATCATCAAATGATTTTCCAAATATCGAGAAGTCATCCATGAAGAATTCAAGGTATTCACCTATCATATCTGAGAATATGGCAAGCAAGCACCACTCAAAAGTAGCTGGTGCATTGCAGAGACCGAACGGCATCCTTTGAAATGCGTATGTCTTGAAGGGGTAGGTGAAGGTGGTCTTCTCTTGGTCCTCGAGATGGATTGCAACCTAGTTATAACCAGAGTACCCTTCCAAAAAGTAGAAAAATTGATTTCCTGCTAGCTTCTCAAGAATCTGATCAATGAATGGTAGTAGGAAATGATCCTTCTTCATAAAGGAATTGAGTCTTTGGTAATTAATGCAGACTCTCCATGAGTTCGCTATACAGGTCGGTATGGTTTCTCCGGTTTCAGTCGTGATGACGGTGAGCCCTACCTTCTTAGGCACAACTTGGATTGGACTCACCCAATGACTGTTGGAGATCGGGTAGATGATCCCTGCATCTAACCACTTAATGATCTCCTTTTTCACGACATCTTGCAAATTTGGATTTAGGCGTCACTGCATTTCACGGGATGGTCGTGAGCCCTCTTCTATATAGATGTGATGTGTGCAGTATGAAGGGTTGATACCGGTCAGATCATCGAGAGTCCATCCAATGGCTCTCCGATGCTGTTGGAGAACAAAAATAAGGCGTGTTTCCTAATTAGGTGTGAGTTGGGAGTTGATAATCACAGGAAACATTTGATTGGAACCCAAAAAGACGTATTTGAGATGATCGGGAAGAGGCTTTAATTCCATAACTGGGTTGTCAGCAGCAGCAGGTGGTTCAAGGTAGGTGTCGGGAACAAAGGAAGGAGTTATGGGAGTATCTATGTTAGGTTCAAACTCCTCTAATTGCGGGTTTTGATCTTCTTATGGTTGATCAGAAATAGTCGGGTTTTCCTCGATACATAGGTCGTCAACCACAGCCTTGATATTGCAAATTTATTCTGTAACTCCACAATTGCTTCCTTGTTGGGCCTTAAAGATGTCGATTTTCAGCATCTTGCTCCTAAAATTTAATTCAATTTGGCCCTCCTCACAATTAATATTAGCCCTAGAAGTGGCTAGAAAGGGTCTCCTTAGTATGATTGGTGTATTTTCACATTCTTAGGAGCATCCATGTCTAAGACAATAAAATCCATGGGAAAATAGAAATCATGTACCCTAACTATGACATCTTCGAGAATTTCTTTTGGTGACTTAATAGATCGGTTGGCTAGCTGCAAAGTCATTCCTGTCAGTTTAAGTGCAGATTTCTCAAAGTAGTCTAGTAGGGATGTGGGTATCAAATTTTTGGAGGCTCCTAGGTCCAATAAAGTTTGGTCAAATTGTATATCATCGATTGCACGGGAGATCAGAGGGGTGCCTGGGTCTTTTGCCTTAGGCAGGGGTTTGCTCAAAATGATGGAGTTGGCTTGCTCCGATAGTACGATTGGGTTCCCGCCTTTGGTTCGCGGCTTACGCTTAGGTGTACACACGTCTTTCAGAATTCGTGCGTAAGCTAGTACGTGGTGTATCACATCCATCAAGGGGATGTTTATATGGACCTGCTCAAAGAGCTTAACCAGGTCCTTCTCAGGTGCCATGGGTTTGGTTGTCCTTTTTCCCTTGGTCAAGGCCTCGGGAAATGGAACCTTAGATGGTTCCTCTAGAATTGGCTCAGGTTCTTTGTCGGGGATAGGTGTCCTGGATGACCAATCTAGGGTTAGGGTTTCTGGTCTCAGGCATGTTGTGGCTAGGAAAGGGTGGGTCTTGTGTTGCTTTGCCACTATGGGTCGTGACGGAATTTAATCTTGCTTGATTTTGGTTTGGGTTGGGCAAAATAGGTGTTTGCTATTGAAATCCCGAGTATGAAGTTGAAGCATCCATCCCGTCAGGTGATGGAGCAGAGGGGGCCTGATAAACAAAGTGAGCTTAGCCCTGATTTGGGTTCATAACATGCCTCTGGTTCGGCATGTTATTCGGGTTTGGAAGAGGCTGAGAAGGAAGTGCACCAGGCTGGCGAGCACTTGCTAGCTAGGCTAGTTGATTTCATAACTCAGAGATCTCCTCTTTGTGTTGTTTTTTCATGTCAACCAAGGTCTAGAGAATCAGAGATGTATGATCTTCTTTAGGTGGTCCAGATTGGAAGTTTTGAGTGGGCCTTGGTTGGGTGGGCTGATAAGGTCGCGGAGCCTGTGGTCGAGGTTGGAATTGAGGTCTTAGATTTGGATTATTTCCCGACCAAGAAAAGTTAGGATGATTACACCATCCAGAGTAGTAAGTGTTGGAGAAAGGATTATTCTAGATGGCGTGAAGATCCTCACAGGTCTGAAGAGCTCCGAGATAATCAGGGTACGGGGGTTCAGAGTTCCCCCAACTAAGGTGGGCTGACCCAGAGTTGCCTCCGAAGCCATAATCAGACAGAGGTGGATATGCATCCATCCCTGGGGAGTGGTAGATGTTGTGCGCAGCCTCCCTTTCTGTGGGCGGGTGCGTGTATGTGCATTTGAGGTGCAGAGGTGGATTTGTGTAGATGACGAGTGATGTCGTCCACCTTTTTCTTGATAATGGAGACCTTGTCCAATTCACTGGCTACCAACTCCAGATCAACGGATGTGGAAAGGCCTCGGGATTCATGTACCCCCTGATTATTTGCCAATGCACGAGTGGATGTCCGGTCGTACGCACCCAATGACTCATTGTTTAAGGAGTTCTCGCACATGTTTTCGAGAATTTTCCAGATCGTGTCTTCATGTTGACCCATGATGCTACCACCATAGGTTGCATTGACAAAGAGCTTGATATCTTCATGGAGTCCATGGTAAAAGGATTGGATTTGTTCCTACTTTGGAACTCCTTGGTGGGGACACTTACGCATGAGATCCAAAAAGCGATCCCATGCTTCATGTAGAGATTCTCCCATTCCTTGGGAGAAGTGCGTGATTTGGTGCCACATCATGTTGGTACGACCAATGGGGTAGAATTTTTGCAGGAAGGTGGTTTGAAGTTCTCCCCATGTGTTGATTGTGTGTGGTTGAGTATGAAACTAGTGAGCGGCTTTGTCAGCCAGGGAGAATGAGAAGAGCTTTAAGAGTAATCCGTCTCGATTCTGTACATCCACCCCAAAGGTGTGAGCCAGATGTCTTAGGTTTTTGATGTGCTGGAAAGGATCCTTGGAGTTCAAGCTATGAAATTTTGGGGTCATATGAAGAATGCTAGGCTTGAGATCTACCTCAAGTCCTCCCACGGGAATGTTGATTCGAGGTTTGATCTCCACCGCTGCGGGACTATAGTGATCTTGCATTTGAGGACGCGACGGTGGGTTGATGATGGCATTGATTCAATTTTGGAAATCATGGAATTGCTGCTCAAGATTAGGTTCTTCTTGGTGATCCATAGCTAATGAAGGGGAAATAGGTTCTAAATCAGAGGATATGTCAATGTGATCAGGTTGCTACACAAACACGGAAGTCAAGGCTTGACCTCGACGAGAGTGAATATCTAATGGAGGCCTCAAGGATGGTCTTAAGGACCTCATCCTAAACATGCACTGATGGATTAGATGAGAGATAGAATGTGATGGACCCAATCAAGACACCCAAAAATTTTGGATGACTATAGAGGTTCGGAGTGGATGATACCCTTTAGTTAGAAAGCCGTCCACCTGAGAATTACCTAGGCAGCCAAAGAGGGAGAGTCCCGCAAAGACCCCTACATGGTAGAGCGCCCCCACGAGTTACAGGGTTTCCCCCACCCGACCTCTCTTGTCACTAATGATCCAAGTAGACTAGAATGGGGATTTGACCTCTTAAGTCTATCAGTTTTCAATTAAGAGCAAGGGTGCTTATGATTTCACTTGAACTTTTAAGATGTTTTTGTGCGAAGTGACCTAATTTGAAGATTGGTTGACCCAACAAGGTGGGTCAACTTCACCTGTTTTGTCCTTTGAAATATTTAGGTCCCTCTTTTAGTGTTCAAATGAAATTAAGAGCCTGATTTTAGGTTTGCTTGAATAGATCAATTCAATCAAGGCTTAGGCACACATTGTTTAGAAAGATCAATTCTTGATTAAGCAAGTGTATCTTTAAAACCCTAAATTGGAATCCTTAATTGGCTTTGATAGGTCCAATTTAATTTATCCAAATGTGGTACCTAGGGCTTCAAGCAAGAATGTGATAGCCCTAGATACCTTAAGCTTCAAGTAGGTGTACAAATCAGGGTTTGAATGTTGTCTAAATAGAATGTATCAAATCAAGCAACTTGATGATTAAAGTAAGAATATAATACAAGTAGCCTTAATTGATTTTTTTCCTTTTTTTTTAGTTTTTCATAATCAGGGGCTCAGAAGAGGGTAGATGGAGTTTACCTAGCCCTGGAGTGGTTGATGTGTGATTGATCTTCTTTCATTAAGTCCCTGAAATAGATCATAATCAAAAGAGATAGAGCAAGTTAGTACCAAATCTGATATTGCAATCAAGAGATCTAAATTGCATGTTGCTCCCCGGCAACGGCGCCAAAATGTTCGTTCACTTGAAATTGGGTTTAAAATCGTTGCATTGCAGTATAGTCAAAATCTCGCGAAAAACAGATAAAATTTATACTTGAAAAGTCCGAGGTGGTTCGCTGGGAGCAAGTAAGAATTCAATTATTAAGATTGCAATTTTAAATAATAGAGATAAGAAATTATAATCAAGAATTGACTCAGAATAATGTAGTAATGATATCAAGTGTCAAATTGCAAAAGAATGGAGTAAAATGGTGATTTGAATCACCAATTACTCCCTATAATAATATCAAATGGAACTCAATAGCTGTGTAGAAATCAACTCAAATCAGACATCTAATTTAATGATCAGACGTCTTAAATGTCTGCATGAACAATGATCTCTGTTCTGGTTTGCTTCTTCTTCTCTTTCTCTGTGCTTGTCTCTCTTCTTCTTCTTCTTCTACACAGACTCTGCTTTCTTCTTCAACTACTTCCTTCTTGTTCTTCATAGACCCTTATGCTTCTCTTCTTCACGCAGAGGGGGAAAGGGTCTTCAAATTTGGCTAAGTGTCAGCCACTTCTCCAGAGAGCAAAACCCCCTTAACCCTTGCGTGCTCTCTCTCTTTCTCTCTCTGGGTCAAGCTCTCCCAGAGCCTTCCAAAGTACTGGGTATACGGGTAATCGGATCTAGAGCACACTAGGGTCTAGGCTCACTAGCAGTGTGTGGTGAGTGAGGAGTGTATAGCTTAGGTGGGTAATCGGACCAGGCCCATATGAGCAGTGTCACAGGCAAGGTAGAGTGAGGGGTGTGAGGGACCTCACCCCTTGTGTCTGATGCAACAAGGCCCAGACATAAATTCAATTTATGCCGCTTGAGAAGGTCGATGCTTTCCGATGTGAGACTATCCCACTGAGAGTTTAGCGCGAGCATCTGCAGGTGGTTCCTCATCTGATTGCAACTGTTGTCGATGGTGTTTCACCCAATTGGAAACCTGGGTATAATCCTGGATGACTTCTATGTCGACGTGGAGCTACAGCCTGGAGCGGAGACCTCAAGAACACGGCTGAGAGCTTCATGGAGAAGCTGCATTAATGCCAAAGATGCTTGGCACCTGAAAACAACAAGAAGGCCTTTCGGCCGTGTCAGAAAGCTCAGGAACAATCGCCGGAGCACGGTGAGTTCAACGGTGGCGGTGGCGTGGCGTGAGCGTGTCTAAAGAGGCCTGTCTACCTCACGGAGGGTGGCCGAAGAAGCGTGAGTTTGGCAGAGGGTTTGGAGGAGCAATCGGCTTAACGAAGTTAGGGCTTTTGCTCCTGAGGTTGAGGAGGAGGTGTGGAGCATGGAAGCGGTGGCGTAGGTGATCTGTGGTGGCCGCTAGCACCCGTCGGAGTTATGTCGACGAGATGAAAGATAGAGTCGCGGAGGGCGTCAGCGGGTTCGAAACGATATGTTGGAGATACTGACGTGATGAGGAGAAGATGAGGAGTTGATTAAGAAGGGTAGCGGATGACGAGGAGTAGAGATGGCACCGGTTGTGGTATAGTCGGCGTTGGAGAAGGAAGGAGCTCTGGTAAGGGTTGGACGGCAAGGACGAGGAAAATAGAGGGGCCGGCTGGTACTGCGCGACACGGCGGAGAGAGGGAAGGATAAATCCTTCGCCGGTATTGCAAATGGACGAGGAATGGAGACGAAGGAGGTTGCCGGACGTCGTGGAGCACTTCGGCCGGAGGAGGAGAGAAGAATTGGGGATTATTCCGGTCAAATTCGAGCATGGGAAGTTCGTTGTGCCCTGGGGGTTCTTTTATAGGTCATCAGAAGGTGAACAGAGCTTGAGAATCAAGCTCTCAAGCTTGGAAAGCTTCACCAGAGATAGAAACACAAATTTCAATTGATTCACATGGCACTTTGGGCAAGACTTGGAGCCCAATATGTGGCTCAAATGGAAGGCAACTTCGTCAAGAATCTGAGTATCTATTTTAGGACTGATTGATTGAGAATCGAGTGAGAAATTCTCGCTCAATCTCAAAGGTGAAGCTTAGAGTTTCCTTTAATGGCACCAGGGAAATTTTTGCAAATATGATGAAGAAGTTGGGGGGATTTTTGTGAGAAGTTCAAAAGCTGAGGGTCTATTGGAGATAAAGAAAGTCAGACTTGGACCAAAGTGTAAAATAGGTCGAAACAATCTCAAATTGGGCCCAAATTTTGATACAAATATAATTTTGACCTAAGGAATCCAATGGTGAAGTTGGATTTTGGTTTTGACCTCTTTTAACTGGGTAATTTATGTAAAAACCCAAATTAGGGCAAATATCAGTCTGAGACTCTATTTTGGGTCAAGATGGGTTCTAATGATCAAATTGAAGGTACTAAACCCTAGAGAATATTTTTATATAAATTTTAATGGATTTAGGTGACTTTTATCCTGACCAGAACCTCATTTAATTAAGCAGGTCTATTTTTTGGGTTTCAGAAGTCATTTAATTCTCAAAACACGTGAAAATTCTTTTCTGTTTGTCTTAACCCACTTGTTAGCCCTTTAAAACCATTTGACCCTTAATTAACCCCTGAGAAAACCTGTGGCTATATTGCATTCAAGATATGATGGTAAATTTGCAGTTTTAATCCTATTTAGTTATCTTTCTCTCAGAATGATTATGTAATGAATTGCAGTCCTTTGGCGGTTATGTAGGAGCATTTAATGACTTAATTAGATCAAATTGAGCTAGTTATGGCTCATGATGGTGTTCCCACCACCTTCCTATTCTTAGAACTCTAAGAAAACCTATACCAAAAACCAAGCCTTATCTTAAGCCTACATATTTTTAGAATTTGAAACCTAATGATCTAAACCCTGCACTTCTAATCCAAGGGCCAACACCACCACCTATTTTTAGAAAACCCACCTAAGATTCCTAAACACCTCAACTCAAGATCATATCCTCTCCTAAAAACCACCAACTAATATGACCTAATCCCTACCATCCAAACTAAGATCAAGGTCTCCCATTCCATCTCCATAACCCACCCACCTTTTAAGCCTAATCTCCCCCCTTAGATGCCTATCTAGTGGCCTAGTTTAATCTAAGTGTCAACCTAATTTTAGCCCTTAGATCTAATCCTATGGCCTACAATTATCCACCAAATCTATAAAAACACTAACCCTCCACCATCACCAAGAATTAATTAATTCCTTTACCATCTCTACACATACCTTCTCCTCCACTTCATCCAAGCCTTCCCAATTAGAAGTAGAAATAGCCTGAGTTGTCCCCTCCCTTAGGTTTTCTCTATTAAAGTAGAACTTCATCCCCACCAAATGTTCTTCTACCTCTAGTCTTCTTCCAGATCTCCACATCCACTTTGCTCTAGTGCCATCAATAGAATTGTCCACCGTCGTGACTCTGCTCCAGATTATCTTCTTCTCTTTCTTTATCTTTCTTTTTAATTTTAGTTGTAGTTTCTTCCATGTTAAATGGCATTTCACTTTTGAACAATTCCTTGTACTCATTTCTTTAGATCAATAAAAATATAGTTGTCTTTATCGTTTGCTCTCTCTCCCTCTATTTCTATTTTTATTGCAAGAGCTTAGTTTATATTTCCATTTGCCCATCTAAAAAGAATCTGCATATTCGAAAAGGAAAAAATGCAAGCAAATTCCCATCGATTTGTCTTCGCATGTTTGACCTGGACTCCCAATCTGGTTACTTTAAATTTTTAGCAATTTTGCGCACTACAACGAACAACTTTCAAAACTCGTGTAGATCTGACTATCAATTTGGCATCATTGTTGGTTAGGAAATGGGTTTCGCTTTTATCTTTGCTTTCACTTTTGCATTCATTTCTCTAATCCACTTTTTGCTATTTTTCTAATTGTGTGCAAGATCACATGACAACTCACGGTCCCAAAGATAAGCAGAATATCCACAGTAAAGTGCGAAAGATTTATGAGAAATAGGTAATTGTCTATTTCCTTATAAAAAATAAAAGAAAACTTGTCCATCTAATTTTTATTTTTGAACTTAAGTTAGAAATATTTTCTTGCTTACTTTGTTTGCATTAAAAAAAATCTCTTTTCGAAAATTCAAAAACCACCATTATGAATTTCAAGTTGCTTGCAAACTCGATTTTTAAAAATTACTTGCTTAAAATCTATGGGCTAAAAAATCACCAAACTTCTCCTGGACGTGTGTTTTAAAGTTCGACTACTAATTTCGCACAAGGTTTGAATTTTAATAAGTTTTCTACAAATTCAAATTGAGAAATAATTGCAATTGATTCCTTATTAAATCATCCTTACAAAAAATTTGAAAATTTTGGGGTCATGGCAACCACTGATTCACGCAAAATACCAACTGGGGGTCTTCTTTGACCTTGAGACCCTAGTACAATAGACATTGTGGGGAAAATATCAAAAACATAAAATTTCTCAAAAAAATAGTTTTGTGTTCCCCATTCAGTGGTGTTTAAGAAGCCGTAGTTGCGTTGTTTGGGCTGCACCATTTAACTAAATAAAAATTGATTCATCATTTAGAAGCTGTCTGATTTAGAGTTCAACTTTAGGAATTTGAATAGGCACACAACTTTTTGAAATCAAAGGAAATATACCTTCAAAATTGATTACAAAACATTGTGTGCCCGCAAAACTTATTTGAATTTACTAGTATTCAAACCCTCAAAGAAGTCCCAACAAGACATCAACCCTAAAATCCATTCATCTTAAAAGTCTCGTTTGCAAACTCTCTTGGTTGTGCACTACACTCCATGAAATCAGATAATTAAGAGCAAATACCCTGCTTACGCCCATCATCTCCAAGAGCACCATTGTCCTAAGCCTAAAAAAGATTAGACATGCCATAGGGAGGATTATTTTGTATTTAGGTTCATTAAGGTTAATTCAAGTTAAGCCAAGGTTGTGTCTATTTGGACCAACTGATGACAAGAAAGGTAGGTGCGGTAATCACATTAACCCTTAGTGGTGTCCCACCATGCAGGAGGTCCCACCCTTTTGGCCAGCCATGTAATTCATGGGTTTGTTTGATTCAAATTGGCATTAGGGTACCTAGATTTGGTCAAATAAGGCTAACCAAAAGGACAAAATTGGTTGCTTGATTTGTGTCCACACCTTTCTATCTCATGTTCTCTTCGCATCCGTCCACTTCTTCTACATTATGGATTTTAAAGCCTATCCCTCCTATCCTACCTACCTCGAACATGATTTATTTTCTAATCCAAGTAGACATTATCCACAGTCTACTGGGATGACTCTCATCCAAGTTGGGGATACACCTTAGATCCTAGGTTCTTAGGATATCCATCATATTTTTGAGACCTACCTAATTCCTATCCCAATTTCACCCAGCCCACACCATCCTTCTATTAGGATAGCCCTGCCCCGTCCACCTAGGGATATAATTCAAACCCTAAGTTCACTAGTAATAACTTTAATCCTCCTTGCAATGGTTTGAATACAAGGTCGTTATCCCTTGATGACCAATCGCATAGGAGCTATGATTTAGGAGGATACCAAGACCCCTACTGCTATGAACGCGTGCCCGAGACGTATTTTAAGACGTCTGGGAGGTGGGCCAGACGTCGGACCAGACGTCTGGAATCACTTCCAGACGTCGTATAAGACGTCTGGGATCGTTGCCAGACGTCTGGAAATCTGTTATCTTTGACACGTGCGGGTCGTCTGCGCGCCTGAGTGCGCAGACCTGCATATTCGCTTATTCCTTCTGCGGCTGCAGATTCCCCTGCTGCGCTCCTTCTCTCTCCTCCTCGCGCGGCCTTAAAAGGCCACGCGCTCTTCCGTCACCACCGCCTCCTTCCTCTTCTCCTTCAGCCAGTGAGCGCGAGAGCGAGCGCGAGGTTGCAGCGGCAGCGGCGGCCGCAGTGAGCGCGGAGGAGGTGCTGCGTGCGAGAGCGGCGCTCAGCCGGGAGGGCGAGCTCGCCGGGGCTGCCAGGGCCGGCCGACGGGGAGCGCAGCGGGCGCGGGGCGACGCGGGGGGGACTGCTGCGGTCCGAGCAGCAGGCACACGAGCTGCGACGAGGCGCGGTGTCGCGAGCGGAGGGCGAGTCGCGGCCTGATTCTGGAAACATTTCCAGAATCAGACGTCTGGGCTGATAGCCAGACGGCGGGGGCGACGTCTGGAAGACCATCCAGACGTCTGAAAGGTGAGTTCTTCCATCTTCTTCCTTCCTGTCGACTGACCGTACTGAGAGAGAGAGTCGGGTGCGAGCAGGCTCGGTGATTCGCCATCAAACGCGAATCAGACGTCTGGCTGTAGTACCAGACGGCGGGAGAGACCTCCAGACGTCCGGGGTGACCATCGGACGTCTGGGAACTGGGCCAGACGTCCCCGCAGGCTTATAGACGTCTGAGAAACCACGCAAAACAAGGTAATTCTCTGATCCACTTTTTAAGACATCTGGAAGAAGTTCCAGACTTCTGATTTTGCACAGTGTCGTCGTTTTCGACCCGTTGAGGGCCCGTTCGGGTTCCGTTTTCCGCGTTTCGAGTTGCGTTCTTTCCGAAATTAAATCCTCTACCCGTCTACAGTAGCTATACACTGTTTTGAGACACTCCTTGTGTTTGATCCTTGTGATAGGACCTCGTTCTGTTGCAGTCTTGGGGGTCGCGGAGGCACGTGGGATTCCCGATCACGCCCCCATTACTCTCGTCGTACCTGGTAGAGTGGCTTTTAAGTATAACCTGTTAAATTATGGAATCATAAATAGAACCTAGGACATTGCATGAATCCTAGGAATGAAAAACAGATTGAATGATAGATCCTAGGGCTGGAAAACTAGATTGTATGATAGATCCTAGTATACGGCATGAGTCCTAGGACGGGAAAACTAGTGGAACAGATGTATACTGCAGTCTTGGAAAAATGGAAAGGAACAAATAGCTGCCTGTAATTGAATTAACAGCTGCCTGTTAAATAAATAAACGTGTTTGAGAACATGGATTGTGATAACGTGAAACTGAAAGGTGAAACTTAGACGTTCTGAGCTGGAACCCTACGGGGAAGTAGGAGTAGAACTCCTGGAAAGTGAATGGAATAGAATTGGGGAAGTGAGCTAGCCCTTGAGTACGGAGTACCAAGGAGAGCGACTGTCCCCCTGTTTAGTGCAGAGCTGAGCTAGCCACCCCAGGGACCCGGGGTTAGGACTGGCCACTCTGTACCGACTTGCTGGCCCTCGTGTACGTAGTACCGAGGAGAGCTACTAGTGTAGGGAGGTACTAGCTACCCCACGGGCCCCAGGGTTCTGCTAGCCTTCCACACCGACTTGTTAGGCCCACTGGGGCAAACCAGGGTAGTCAGGCGATGGTGCGCGGACTGTGGAGGGGCAAGGCCCCTGTTTGGTTACTGTGGAGGGGTTGGACCCCTGTTACTGAGAGGGCTCTGCCCTGTACTGGTTCCGTGCTGTGCTTTGGGTGCACCCGTTAACGGAAACGACTGACCGCGTGCCAGTGCGGGTTAGCTACCCGTGCGTTTACCGCGCGTGCCGTAGTCACCGTTACGTCTGTCAGTGACCTTGGGGTGGTTGACTGAGAGTAGGATCACCACGGGGGACTCTCCCGGCCAGGAGAGCACCACGTGCTACTTCTACTGTTCGGAAAAGACTGCAATCAAGATCGTTCCCACGAGGAACATTCGAGATCAAGTGAAAGATCTGAGAAATAAATAAATCGTGAGATAATTGAAAGACTTAAATAAAGTAACAGAACTTAACAGCTACTGTACACTCTACTGTTTCTTTAGTTTTAGTTGCCACTCTACTCAGCGTTTTGCTGATGTGTTACACTCGTTACCTTTCAGGACCAGGTGTTGAGCAGCCAGGGTCAGCGGCTGCAGAGGACGCTGGACCGAGTAGGGTCCAGTAGAGTTACCACTATTTCTTGTACCTCTTTTTGTTCCATTATAGTGAGTAGTTCTTGTTTCCGCTGTACTTTTCTTTACTTGCAGTTCATATTTAGTTATGAATGTTGTTCTACTGTTGTGGTGGTATATACTGTAGTAGTTTCTTTCCTTGCTGCTGTATTTTCTTACTGCTAGTTATATTCATGTTGAATGTGGTTTATTTTACTGCTCTTTTGGTTACTTCCTCATTGGACGACTAGGTCTTGAGATTAGTTGAGTCGGTCCGGTTCTTGTGTCTCGTAGGGGCTCGGGAACCGGGTCGTTACACCTACCCTTCCCAGGACCATAACCAAGATAGGTCATCTGACCTGAGGATCTCTCCTACTTGACCTATGGATTAGAAGGGATGCTAGCTAAATGGAAATCAAATGAATTTAATTCATGTGATGAAGAGCTTGATTTTGTGGAAGAATATATAAATCCAAAATTCTCAAGGAATGGAACTAAGTTAAATCCGATTAACCATAGTTCTACCTTACCCCCAAGTACCAATCCTACAACAAGTTCACCCACCAAAACCCAACCTCTTAAACAAACCCAAGGAGAACTCAATGATACCCAATGTCGCTTTCAATTAGAGATTGATAAACAGAATCAACAAATAATTGAACAATGGCTACAATGGTCGAGATGTTCCAGCAGATGGATGAGGAAGGCCAACGGGAAATGACTTCAAATACTATTTTTGTGGAATTTATGAGACAAGGTCTTACGAGTATTGATTGGACTACACCTGATGCTCCTAAACTAGTTTAGTCTACCATTGATATTCCCTTTGCGCAAGTGTTGCAACATAATTATGAAAATGTCATTAAGGATTTCGTGGATCTTGATTTCAAGGATGATGAAGAAAACTAGAATTCCCAAGGGTATACGTATCAATTTGAAATAGTTAATGACAAAATTGGGGTCAATATCTCTAAACCCCACTATGATCCTGTAGAGATATCCATGATAGAGGATGGGGATTTGGATCTTGATTCTAAAATTCTTGATTTTGAATCATTTGAAAACCCCATCATAACTTTAGAGGAGAGCCAAGGGAAAGAATCCAAATCTAATTTGGATGATGAGATCAAAGTTAGCCCTACCTTGACTTCAAAAGGTAGGGACTAGCAAAAGATAGGCATGAGGGTATGATAGATACGTGATTAAATAATAACTTCCTTATTTTATGCTAAGAACTTAGCTAGCTTAGTGCATATAGGTTGAACATATTGCATCATAATCATGCATGCATAATTAGGTCATATAAGTATTTTATGTTTAATTCATATCTAATTGAAGGAATAAGAGGTGTAGCTGAAGTAGCTTGGAATAAGCTTATGGAGTTAATAAAGCATGGAGTGAAGTGCAGCTCAAGGAAATAAAGACAAGGATGAAAGAAGAGAAGACAAGAGGAAACATTGCTAACCCACAACCCTTCCTATTCTTAGAAATCTAAGACAACCTAGACCAAAACCAAGCCTTGTCCTAGGCCTACCTATTTTTAGAATTCAAAACCTAGTGATCTAAACCCTACACTTCTAGTCCAAGGGCCAACACCACCACCTATTTTTAGAAAACCTACCTAAGCTTCCTCAACACTCAACTCAAAGTCATATCTTTTTCTAAAAGCCACCAATTAATATGACGCAATCCCTACCATCCAAACTTAGATCAAGGGCACCCATTCAATCTCCATAACCGACCCACCTTTCAAGCCTAATCTCGACCCTTAGATGCCTATCTAGTGGCCTAGTTTAATCTAAGTGTCAACCTAATCCTATCCCTTAGATATAATCCTGTGGCTTACAATTATCCACCAACTCTATAGAAACACTAGCCCTCCATCATCACCAAGAATTAATTAATTCCTCTACCATCTCTGCACACACCTTTACCACCACATCCAAGCCTTCCCAGTTAGAGTAGAACTTCACCTCCACCAAGCTTTCTTCTACCCCTAGTCTTCTTCCGAATCTCCGCATCCACTTTGCGCCGATGCCATCAACAAAATCCTCCACCATGGTGACTCTACTCCATATCATCTTCTTTTCTTACTCTATCTTTCTCTTTATTTTTAGTTGTAGTTTCTTCCATGTCAAATTTGATTTCACTTTTGAACGATTCCTTGTACACATTTTTTTAATCAATAAAATATTTTTTTATCTCTATCGCTTGCTCTCTATCTTTATTTTTATTTTTATTGCAAGTAGCTTAGTTCATATTGCCATTTTCCAATCTAAGAAAAAATAAAATAAAATAATCTGAGCATTTGAAAAGAAAAAAAGTGAAAGTGAATTCCTATTGATTTATCTCCTTGTGTTTGACTCGGACTCGTAATCCAATTATTTTTAATTGTTAGTGGTTTTGCGTACTACAATGAATGACTTTAAAACCTGCGTAGATCCGACTATCATCTATGAGTGGCTAAATTTTCTTTCACGTGTGGGTGAGGGATTAGAATCAACATATTTTTATCATAGACAAGTTTTTATTCACTCTTGTATGGTTGTTAGAAAATTAAGTTGTTTCATATGCACAAAGAGATGCATAGGATAGTTCAAGCCTAGGATTGTGTATCCGAGTTGGGTTATAGCCTTAATAGGTTTATGTGGGTGAGATGAGCCTAGGGGAAAGCAATCATTAGCTATTTGAACTTGTTTAATTATCTTTTAGTTGTCAATTCTAATTTATGAAACCTACCACGAAGTCTCACGCTGATTGAGTTCCATTTTGCCTACCTACGTTTTTCTGCATTTGTAATAATTCTGACTTTATTTTTGTAAAATTTCTATAGTAAATTCTATGAGCTAAAAAATTGTCAAATATTGTTTGTAGTTAGGTATTCAAGTAGGGAAGATCCATGCCAAATTTCAAAGTATATTTGTTTATAAAGGAGAGATAAAATTCACGTACTGACTTGGGGTCGCACTGAAAATCGAACACAAAATTTCTGATTTGCCGAATTTTTAGCGAATTACATATAACTCCAATTTGTGCGAAATCTATGCCTATCTCTTCCTTACTGAGTCTAGTATTAGGGATAAAGTTGGCACATTTTTCTGAGGTTCATAGTTTTAGTGTTTGAGCTAATCAGTAAGAGGGGATCAGAATAGTTTTTTTGACCCTCTTAACTTAGAAAAATCCATAAAAATTAAAAAATATTCCCAAAAATCTCAAAAACAATTATGAACTTGTGTAACTTATCATAGAACACATTTGTATATATCCCTGAGGATTCAACCTGCACACTTTACACAATACAATTAAGTCGATTTAAGTTTCAGTGTGCAATTTTTACTACTTGAGAATGATACGCACCACCTAAGCTTTGACTCTCTCCTACGACAGTAGCCTGCTCAACGTTGCTAGGAGAGTGCAGGCTGACCACTTTGGTGGACAGTCATTCACCCAAATGAATTTGTATTACATCTCCTTCATTCTAGAATACCGAATAATATCCTATATTTTGCTGCGATACGACAACCCACTCCATTTCCTTTCCCCATCCTCATCAATAGAGGTAAACTTATCATGGATGAAATCACCATATTTACAGATGTTCCTTCAACATCGCGAGTAGCTGGTGGCAGGTGCGGGGTGGGAGAAATCATAAGTACCGCCATACCTTCTTCTCATCTGGTGGCCCACAATCCCCTCTCTGATGGATCTAGGATCTTTTTCAACCTCAAGCATGCCGTCAACTTTTCTAAATCCAGCAGGTTCCTTAGGCCGAATCCCCCTTCCTTAGCAGGTAGGCAAGCCTCCCTGCATTTTAGTAGGTGAGTTTTACCTCCCCAGAAGAATTGCGCCTCCATTCTTATGATCTTGTTTACAATTGATGTTGGGATAACAATAGAGAAAATCCATAATTGTAAAATCCCCTCAACCCATATAAGAAGTTGGGCCCTTCCCATCGTCAAAAGAGTTTTAGACATCCATCCTTCCATCCTCTCCCTGATCCTGTCCACCAATACAATAAACGGATCCAGCATCACCACCCCCGCATGTAGTGGGGTCCCAAGATATATCGATGGTATCCGGCCTTCAAGCATATCTAGACAAAGGCATATTTCCATTCTTCTTGAGGTATTTTTTGAGCGGAACACGCTACTCTTGTTCGCATGTAACATTAGCCCCGATAATCTGCCAAATAGGTCTAGTGCCGACTCCTTGCTTGCTTTCCCGAAAATTAGTACATCCGTTGCGCAGAGTAGGTGGGAGACAAATTCCACCCCTGTGATCTTGGGTATGGAAGGTGGCCACATTGTACCTGTATCTAGATCAACAAGGAGAACATGTTAATCCCAATAGTGAATAAGAGTGGAGACAATGGATCCCCTTGACGTAGTCCTCGTTTCATTTGAATCATCCCGCACGGAATCCCATTAACAAGTGATGAGATTGATGGTCTACTAGTACAGTCCATTATCCACTGCTCATTGTCCATGACCTTGTAGATAAATTTTCCAACAATAATGTCATGTGCTTTAGATATATCAGCTTTAACACATAAGTGTTTAGAATGTTGTGAATTGAACTCCCTCACGTATTCCACAGTAAGTGTTACCCAACATCATTAAACTGTTCCAAGGAGCTTTTATAAAAGGGGGCGTTCCTTAGTAGTTGCAAAGTTTAAACATTGCTACTCCATTTTGGATCTTAAGGGTCTGAAACTCATCGGTTCCAACTTAAAGTAACATTTGGTTACGCAGTAATTATGCACGCACAAAGCCACGCAAAAGTACTTGAAGAATTTGGATTACAAGATGCATGGGACCACACCTACACCAAAGTAATATTTAATTAATTTATTTTATTTTGATCAATGTATTTTAAAAAAATGATAACCTTTTTCTTAAGGGAGAAAAGTGAAATGCCTACTTTTCCTTATCTTTTAAGGTAATGATTGAAGACTCGAACCTATCTCTCATTAAAATAATTTTGATATCTTACCAATATATTTGTTTCGATAGAAATTGGAAAATTTGCATAATAAAAATCATTCATAAAAATTACATAAATTTACAATTTAAATATTTAAAAAATAGGGAGTTCACAAAGTGAAATTTACAACTTTGGTAATGACACCAATTTTTAGACTTGGAGTGTGAGAATCAACGAGTGGAAGCGAAAGAAATGGACATACGTAAAATTTTGAAGCTTCACAGAGTTTCTATCTCCATTGCTTCTGATCGAGACTCAAGATTCACAGGAAGATTTTGGGAGAAATTACATATAGGTATAAAATTAAAATTTAGTACTATTTTTCATCTCCAAACGAATGGGTAATCTAAAAGGACAATAGATTCTTGAAGACATGCTCAAAGCTATCACATTGGACCTTTCTAGTTGCTGGGATGAGCATCTTTCCTTGCTTGAATTTACTTATAATAATAGCATTCAAGCGAATATTTGAATGACACCTCATGATACTCTTTATGGGAGGCCTTGTAAATCACCACTTTATTGAATCGAGGTTTGGGAGAAAAGATTTCTTGGACTATAGTTGGTGTGAAAATATATAGATAAAATTGATACGATAAAAATAAGGTTAATTATAGCCTAGAGATGCGAAAAAAGCTATGGAGACAGGAGATGGTGAGAGTTGACATTTGCAATTGGTGACTATGTCTTCTTAAAAATCTCACCTTCAAGGCATGCTGAGTAAGGTTGTAAAAGCCATGATATTTCTCCAGAAGGATAATAATAATAATAATAATAATAATAATAATAATAATAATAATAATAGTTGATTTGCTCAACACGTTGATACAATAAAGTATTCTACGTTAAGTGCTATTCTGGAATCATTTCATGCGAGAGAGAGGAAAAAAAAAAGAAAAGTTATTACAATTAAGGGAATCCTGTGCGTGGTGATAAAAATGGAATTAAGAATTCACTATTAGAGTACCAATATGGAAGATAGATCTCATCGATTTAGATGTCCCCATGGTCATGCGTTCTCTTTGGCGAAATAAAAAGAGGAGGGAATAATTGGTCATTCTTACCTTTTAATTGAACCAATGAGATGATTAAAATTTAGGCCATGAACGTGACTCTTTAGAAAGTAGGAGGTTGTAACAACTTCAATAATAATCTCATATAGTAAATTTATGAAATTAAGTGTTGGAATATAAGAGAATTGAAAATTATTATTAGACAAGTTGAATTTAAGTATTTTGTGTGACTATTTAGGTTTATCAAGCTCATACTTAACAAATTATCAATGCTAATTTTTCTTAATTAGATTTGAGTTATTACAAATGATATCAGATTCAACTTCCTTCTAGCAGGATAAAAGAACTACCTTTGAGACAACAAAAGAGTGTGCTATGAATTGGAGCCTTCACTAGTATTAAGAGTATCATTGATTGAACCTGACGAATATGTCGATATTTCAAGTGAGGGATATTATAACATTCCTAAGAATAACCATACGTAGTAAACTTAATAAAGTGAGTACTAAGATATAAAAAGATTAAGAATAAATATTTGATAATTTGAATTTCATCATTTTAGATGATTATTTGAATTTATAGAATCCATATTCAATAATTTGTCAAAATTATTTTTTCTCGGTTAAACTCTAGACCCTACACTTTTTCATATTCGGCGATATCCGTGTCCATTTCGTGAACCCTTCTTTAGACGTTCTGCGTTATGTTGGGGAGACAAATTTGAACCAAACAGCTTATCTGTCACATAGGTTTAAGAGTCAGGTGACAAAATCGCACCAACAAACCACCCATGCGTTATGTATCTTGGCGGTGTCCGTGACATTTATTTCTGACTTCTCCTCCGAAGTTTAAAAGACGAAAGGTATTCGAAAGCCATCGGTAACTAAGGGCTTAATTAATTTACAAACCATTCTGGCCCACATGAGAGGGTAAACAAATTTTTCTATTTTCTTTTATTTCGATTCATCCGTTCACTTTGAACAGAAACCTTTGGTTATATTGTTGTCAAATACAACATACACACACACACACATATATATACGTACTCATTTACCTCTAAAAAAAAAAATGTGAACGAACGTACGTACTCTATATAATATATTAGCTAAGTCGCTTAATTTTACTTGTTTTTGCGACTACTCTTATTCCCCTCGTCATCGAGCATGTCCTCGAGAACTTTATCATCTAAGCACTCGATCTCGATAACCTCCTTCCCACTTCGACGATCACCGGTGGACGACGATCCCGCACCGGAGGAGGGCTTGGACGCGAAGGACGCGCGATGCTTGTATTCGTCCGGGAAGTTGAGGACGGCGAGGGAGCCACGCATCTTGTAGGCGGCATGGTCGTACGCCCGTGCCGCCTCTTCGGCAGTGTCGAAGGTGCCAAGCCACAGCCGAGTACCTGGTCGGGTGGAGTCCCGGATCTCTGCGGCATACTTTCCCCATGGCCTCCTGCGCACGCCGCGATACTTAGTGGGCTCTCCCTCTCCTTCTCCTTCCATTAATATAATATAATTGTGATGATCGACCAGTCGATGCAACTAATTAACTTTACGATAGAGAAGCAGCTGATCGATCGCTATGGTACTATAAATAATGTGTAACTGAAGAGAACAAAGTCTATCTGGTATTTAAATTTGGTGGGGAAGCAGCGGGAGATTGAGATGGATATATATAGACCGGTGAGAATATTCTTCATGCGCACGTTCATGCGCACGTGCGGCGGTCAAAAGGTGGCTACAGAAGGGAAAAAGCATTCGGCTTTGAACCCTTTTTGATTGGGCCGGGTTCAAAGATTGGCTCCATTTTCCCATTCAACTTTGTTTTTATAACAAATTTTCTTCGTCTTTTTCTTTTCTTGGTTCCCCCATTGCTCTTCGAAGATACGTACCAATGGTCGTGGAAAACCCGGCCAGTTATGTTTGCAAACCAAAATGGAAAAGTTCGTGTTTCCGTTCACCGTACGTGGAGCTTTTATCCCTTTTCTTTGCTCAACAACAGCCATAAACTTTATCAACAAGAAAACTCCCAAGAGCATTCCTAATTTTTGCGGGTATGTCGTCCGACGACGAGTAACTACAAATTAAAGTCATTTGCAACGCATAGATCTCCCAGCAGGTTGTGGGCTTCAAGGTTATAGCGCCTAGGAATATGCAACATATACACAGCATCATCCATGTTGATTACCCTTTGTCCCTATTCTGAGTTAAACTTTTATTTTAAAGCTAGCTAGAATTCCTATTATTGATTAGATATTAATATTGAAAATAAATGCTTCCAGCGTTTATAGTGGTAAGTTCTATTTGTTGAAATACTTTATTCAATGCATCTTTTTGTTATCAGAAGGACATGCACTGTCTGTTGCCTTAACGAAGAATACGTGACCCATTGGCATCTAATTTGTAATGACTTTGATGATTTGACATAGTTATTTTCTACAAAGGATCAATATTGACCCTAGTTGATTTTTACCTTACCTTTTCATTTTCCACTTGTCGCGAGTGACGTCCTAAGCAAGAAACAGAGAAGGCTGTTCATTGCCATTTGTTTCATCATAACAAGTTTGTGAAAGGCTTTGTGCAATAGTTGAGATTGAGCAACCTACATGAACGCATGATCCTTCTCGTCAGGGGATCTCATCTTTGGCTTAAAAGAGATGACTTCTTAGATGATACAGAAGTGAAAAACAATTCCTTACTGACATGCATACGCCAAATCTTAAGTTTCACATTTCCCGGTCGGCGCGAAAGATTGTTTAGTGCTTCCCCTAGTCCTCGGCATTTTTCGATTTATAAGGTCATCTCCTTAGGGGTTTAATGGTTACAGTAAAAGTTTTTGTCACCTGAGTACTGTTGTTCGTGCTATCCATAATCTTCTCCTGACCACTCAAGTATTTACCCACTTATTTATAATCTTCCCTTCTGACTGATGTAGCCCTCCAGGACAGTTCCAATTTAGATTGATCCAGCAATGGGGTTGGAACTTTTCAAATAACCCAACGATTAATAAGACAGGACCAATAATATCTGTTAATAGATAATGGTGTAGATCCATGTCTACTTTTTGTATACTAGCATGAAGGTTCTAGAAAACATCCCGGTGCGACTATTACCCCATTGGCATTTTAGGACGGGATTGATCTCCTTTGGACTTACAGCAGCATGGATCCTAATTCGTTGAATAATGCTGACCTTCATTTATCGTTGTGTTGGAGTGAAGATGGAAGGCCTGGGGATAAGTTAATTGTTGAATTCTAATTACTGAAATCATTTCTGATGTGAACTTTTATTTTTGTTACTCTCTTAGTTAATTCTGTTGCACCTCTCGTGGATAAGAAGAGAAGAAGTTGCAGAATGTTCTAAAATCAAGAAGAAATTTTCAGATGTGTAAAAGGACATCTAGTGGAGAAGGCGTCTTTGAAACTTATGACAACAATTTAGATAGTCAGACAAAATCTGAATGACCTTGTTTATTTAGGAAAAGAAAGAAGATGATTCCCAAGTTTGTTGAGATCATTTGATCCATCAATAGAGGAGGAGAATCATGTAACAACCCGTGATCTAGATTTTTGAGCCACTTCGGAGTCAAATGCACTAAAATGAACCAGTTGGTATCTATTGAGTATAGATTAGGCTAGGAAACCTCGTAAAATGAGAGAACTCATGTTTAACCTTGATCAACCCTTAGTTAAACTTGACTGAAGTTTGTTATCTGTTGTACTGTTACATTTCTCTCATCGCAAATTTCATTAATGATCTTATTTCGAGAACATCCAAGTACATAGTGCAAAAAATGCGAAAACACGTAAAATGAGGATGTAAAGCTGATCCAAGGGATATTTTAATCCAAACTTTGATTTTTTCTAAACCTAATCCAACTTGAGGAAGGTATAAAAGGATACTTAGTAGGATTTTAGACCCTCATTTCTACTCTTCAAGTAGAATCAGAGAGAAAATAAGAAATAGAGAAGATGAAGTGGAGGGAGGAGAGAATGAGAATCTCCCTATGTTTTTCTCTTGTGCATGAATGTGGGAAAGGCCAATGTGGTAGGACTCTAAAGCTGCATGAGTTTTTTGGTAGATGATTGCACAGCAATCATGTAACCTAAATCACCTGAATTAAGTTAGATTTTAGCATAACTTAGAAACAATGCATACATAAACATCATAATTTATATAATAGTTAGTTTGTTAGTCATAGAGATAATATCGTCATTTTATATACTAATGGGAGATGAAATAAATTGTAGATGGTTCAAAGCTGTGGATGGCAGATCAGACCATATAGATTTGATCTGGATGACAACGGGAGTCCAACGCTTCCAAAATCGTCTCGATCAGACAACAAGGGTATCTTGTGCAACCCATAGAAGAATAGAATCCACAGAGCCAGATGACAAAGATCAAAGCCTCAGATGAAAGATCCGATCACATGGATGGATCCGGATCAACGATCGCGATCCAACGGTACAAAAATCATCTCAATCGGAGGTCTACATCACCAAATACAAGGAAAAGAAGATGGATGGCTATGATGGCGTCACGTGGCACCATCACAGCCACCCCCTCATCACCGCTCCATCTTTGAAGGCCATTCCTTGCGCATTGTGGGCCATTGGATGGCCATCCAACGGCCACGATGCATCCACATCGTCCATCCAACTGCGCCTCATCAAAGAAGGAGAAGATCTCGATCGTTGGATCTTCATCCAACGACGGAGAATAAGTTGCCTTAAAACATAAATACAACAAAGCAAAGGCCTCAGCGCAACGACAAGCGCGTCAGTCCGCAAATGAAGGACGTGTGTTCGTTCCGCGAAACGCTCAAATCAGGAAAGTGGGAGGTGCGGGCACTATTGACCGTCGGATCATGAGCGGAGGGCAAAGATGTGACTGCGTGGAGCGATCAGATCGCTCCACAGCTACGTGTGCAAACAAACGCACGACTAACGCGTGAACTCACGCATTTTGTTTAAACACAAAGGCAGCGTGGGTGAGTTTAAGTTGTCCGATCTTATGTTGAGGCACTAAAATGAGGCGAGCGGTGAGTGAAGAATCAAAGCGTGTGCCCGAGGAGAGATCAGGAGCATCTGATGGCCATCCAACGCACTAGCGATTGCCACGTGTCGCCACGAGATTAAATCTGAGCGTAGAAGGAGTTTTTGAAGTTGTTTTGAGGTCTAATCAGGTATGTTGGTCTCCCGATCAATGGATCTGATTAACTAAGAGGTTGTTGCACGAATTTAAAGGTTAAAATACCCTTTTTGCCCTCCATAAAAACTATAAGAGAAGGCCAAAGCCACCCCTTGGATGGATCATCTCTTCCAAACATCTCCCTTCCACCTTCCCAACCTCTTTCCTTCTACAACTCCGCTCTGACCTTTGTCTCGGCACTCTGGATCTGAGGTGTTGCTGCATCTCACACAAGCATCCTACAAGCAGCATCATCTCTCTGCCTCCTATCTCTCTCTCTCTCTCTCTCTCTCTCTCTCTTTCTATCTATCTGCTATTTATCTATCTCTACTTTTAGCTTAGCAATCTCTATTTTGAAAAACTATTTATGAATGCAATAAAATTCTAATTTTCTGAATGCCTAATATCTGCTCTTCATATATACACATATATAAATACCTGTTAGAACTAGTTTTCTAAAGAGCTTCTGTATAAATTAAGATTGCCTCCCTACAAACAACCCGATACTCACCAATTTTATAAATGTTATTTGTTTCGATATACTTTGTGCTATACTACGACTAATTTACTTTAAAATGCGATTTACGTGCTGGATAGTAGGGTACCAAGCGGTGAGAAGAGGAGCATGTTGGTAGAATGATTGCAGCAACACTATACATTATGTGTAGAACAGAGGCAATAAGGGTAAGAAATGTGCATCAGGTTGTAGGTCCGCTTCTCCGTCTCCCATCTCCTCCCCCTTGTGGTTGATTGGCTCGCCACCCGCATTGGGTTGTAGGTCTGCATCTCCACCTACCATGAATAAGAAAAAAAGAAAAAAGGGTAAGAAATGTGCAAGAGGTGTCCACGCACCATTAGGAATTGGCACTAGGAGGCTAAAGTGTGCACATTGAGGATGACTAGGATTATGCACATTTGTAATTGTTAAGTAGGAATAGTAGTGGTAAGGAAAGGCATATCTGGTCATGCATGAGGAGCAAGTGGGATGGATTGTAATCCATGGGCATGGGTGTTGTCTAACTAGGCAGCAACATGTAGTAGGCGTGAGTCAGAGGGTGTGCTCAAGTGCTAGCTCAAGTGAATTTAGGTTGGGTTTGACTTGCTCTTTCAATTTTTTTTTTATCGATTGAGGCCTTCTAGAACCCCAATTTCAACGTTCTACATATTGTTGGAATGGTCTTTGATCGACACGAATCGCTAAGGAAAAATCGAAATAATGTCATTGTGCGATCATGAATTGTGTGAATAGAGAAGGAGAAAATACAAGAACCACGTATAGATTCAAGATCATCCACAGGGAAGATAACAACTCAATAATCAATCTTTTATTCGATCCCTAGAATAGCGAGTTCATTGGCACACGTTCACAAAACAATGAAAATGAAAATATAGAGGCAGGAACATATCATGGTGGTAGCAAACGATGGTGGTGAGCATGGTCAAAGTGTGGTGGAATCGCATGGTGTTGTCACCATCGTGCAGTGCGGTGCTCGTCCTCCTCCTCCTCTCTAGCATAGCAGTGATGGCGATGGCTTCTCTTCTCCTCCAAGTTGTATGACGTGGCATGCACAACTGTTTTGTGGCGAGGGAGCAGTGGGGTGGTGCCTCACCCACACAACTCCTTGGCGTAGAGAGGGGTTGGTGGTGGTGGTGCCTCTCCACCCAAGGTCGAGAAGAAGAAGATGGTGTAGTGGTGGTGGTGTGTGGAGGGAGAGGAGGAGGAGGGTGAACGAGTGGAGATGGAGGAAGATTGGAAGAATGGGTGGAGATCGTGAATGAGAATGGAAGGGAGGAGAGAGGTGTCACCTTGAAATTGGGGGTCTCCCAATTAGGTAGTTGCACCCGCTATCAAAGGTGGCCGTGAAGGCCTTCCAAAAAAAAGTGGTCGACCACTTAATGGGAGAGAAGAACTTTGAAATATGATGGCCCCATTTGAATTCCTTCCATTCTTCTTCTTTGATTCACGTGGAAGAGCCCTCAATTTCACAACAAATGTGGCACCAACCATAGTTGGAACCACATTATTGTGAATATTACAAAGATGCCTCTTGGTTTTTGTTTCGACTCCATCATTTTGCACCTGTAACCTCATAGTAAAATGTGTAGATCCAATCTTGGAATAGGGAAATTGCAGGGAAGGCCACTTTTGGGAATTTCTTTCATGTTAGGCTTCCATATATGGCCTCACACCAATTCCTGCAATTAAGATGAACACATATAATTATTTATAATACATAAGAAGGTGCTTAATGCTAGAAATGTAAACAAATAATTATTTATACCACCTAAGATGATGCCTAATTATTTAATAGACATAAAGAGATGCATAATGCAAAATAATGTGAATAAGATTAATTCACGTGCCTGCATTTATTCCGTTGCTAATTCCTTAAACTAATGCAACCTCAATTGTAGGAATTAGCTAACTTAGGCTTAATTATAGTCCACTAAAGTGGACTCATCAATCTTCTCATGAACTATACTTTTGTAAGCTCTAAGTCCTCTTTAACCCCTATCTTGCAATGTTAACTCTAGAATACTTAATGCATATTTGGCTTGGGTTATTATGCATTGACCTAGTAATGCATTCCTTAAACTAGGCATGAAGAATAAGGATGCCTAGCCAGTCACTTGATGTTGCTATGGACTTCCATTGGCGTTATGTATGATAGTCTTAATTTTCTTCTATTGTGATGTTCAAATTGTGATGGTTGACTTGTCCATTGCCTATATCATCATATAAGTGAATTTTTTCTATCCTTCTATTGGGTTATGGGATTCATGCTAATGATATTATTCCCCTTGAATTATTAATGACGTAAGTCCAAGATCCAAATCCTTAATCTGATTGTATACCTCGAAACGAATTCGACGACACCAATCGTGTGCAAATTGGAGCCTATTTCAATAATAGAGCACAAATTGAAGTAGAAAGAAGCATAATCCTTGTTTTGGTGATCTGGAGGTGGATTTGGAGTTGTAGCATCATGTAGATTCCACCAATGTGCTTTGCATAAAGATTAGGCCTTGGATGGGTGAAATGCATGCAAACCTATATGCAATTTGTTTAGGGAGCCATGTTGCACAAACAACCTTGGTTTTGAGATATGAATGTTGCAATGGATTTCTCCTTGCAATGATTCCAACGGTACCTATTTTGTGGAACTCAAAGTTTATTATATTAAATTACGAGAAACATTGATCGATGAAAATCGCATAGGATAAAATCATCTCAAAGTAGCGCAAAATCCATGATCATTTTAAATTTATAAAAAATTGAACTCACAAAAAAATAAGACTCGGGAGTCCAGGTCATTTGCAGGGAGGCAACTTCAAGTTGATCATCTTTCAAAATGCTCTTTTATTATATTTTTGGTATTTTATATTCTCTATTTTTTTTTGTATTTTTTTAAATAAGGAACAAAATGTGAGGAGACCCTATGATCTAAGTCTAACTCTGAAAGCAAAAATCTAGATATGAAAATAAATAAAGCTAATAATAAGATGGAAGCATGAATGAAGATAGAAGATATGGAATAAGACTTTTCATTAATAAAAAATAAGAGTTGATTACAATCAATAAAAATGAAATTACAAATATGAAGAAGAAGAAGAACATAAAAAGATAAACAAGCAAGAAACAAAAAATAGCCAGAAATCTAGAATGAGTGCAGAAGCCACTAGGTGGTGGTGGTAAAGGCTCCACCCAATCTTCTTGCCCTTGAGATGGTGGGAAGAAAGTTAGAGAGGGAACCTAAGTGAACATCTAAAGTGCTAACCTAAGCTAAAATGGCATGGAGGTAGAGTAAGGCTTAGGGTTAGGGTTATGGTGGTAGGGAGGTGACCATGGAGAGACCTAGTGGACAACCATTAAGGTAAAGAAGGGACCTAATTATTCTACTTTGGACAACCTTTGAAAGTGGTGGAGAAAAGAGATGAAAGAAGATAATCTTAAGTGTTGGGAGGGTAGATCTTTTTATAGAGTATAATGTATAATGTGAATGGTGTATTACTTAGGATCATGGATGTAGGCCATAGGATTATCGGTAAAGAGTTAGGATTGGGTTTGGTTGATCAACTAATGTTGGTTTTCTAAGGTTTAAACCTAGCCTTAGGATTGAATTTAGATGGTAGGGATTGTGATCCTAAGGGGGTAGCTAGGTGATGGTGGATTAAAGGCCCTTAGATGTGTGATGGATGGTGAAGATGGGATCCTATATTTGGTTGGCCATGGAGGGTATTAGAAGGGCATATGTGATGGAAGGTTAGGATTTCTTGATTCAAAATGGAGGGCTTGGATAGGGTATAAAGGTGGTGCCACTTGATTGTTAGGCTAGGTTTAAGATGGGCCATTAGATGAAGCATAGAGGGTGAAGATTAGGTCTTCACTTGGCCAGCCATGGAGGGTATTTAGCAGAGACTTGGGGGTTGGCCACTAAGTGGATTAGGTTGGTTTTTGGATCAAGTGTCAAGGGTCCTGGGATGGCAAATGAATGGTGAGGATGCTTCCTTAGGTGCCCAGCCATGATGGACTAAAAATAGGATGTTAGTTTAGGCCATTAGATGAAGGATGAAGGGTGATGTGGAGTGGTATAAATGGGGTCTAGGACAAGGCTATATATAAAATAGGTTGTCTTAGGTCTAAGGTGGAGGAAAAATGGAGAGGTACCACATGTCCCTTTGTATTGTCTTACTTCCTTAGCTTGTCTTGGTCATTAGCTCCCATTTATCCCTACAATTAAAATACACCAATTAGTGTTATAAAAACACTTATTAATATAAATATGTATACATGACCTAAATGCATGAAATGCAACAATATAAACACATGAATATGTAAGCTAAATTAGGCATGTATACCCATTAATTATACATTAACTCATAGTCTAACAAAAAGGTAAAATACTAAATCCTAAGCCTAATGTACTTAGATCGAATAAACCTTATGTGTGTTAACTTAGAGATCCAAACAATTTATAGGATCCCATAGCACATTAAGAATCCATCATATCCAACTTGATCATTTATTTTCGATTTGATTTGGGATGGCAACCTTCTTTAGAGATTATCGCATAATTGATTTTCTTAAATGGGAATTCAGAACTGTCACACAGGTTAGGTCAAGGAGTTGACCTGTTGAAATAAGAGATCAATGGAAGTGCATCTCAAATGTTCTCATGGATAGAATGTATCCTTAGACCTAAGATAGATATGTGTCTCTATTCACAAACACATGTATTTAATGGAATAATAGTAGCTGCACTCACCATGGTGTTGATACTCGAAAGCCAATACATGTGTGAGGGAACAGGAGACATGTGATCTCTTGAATGAACCATGCAAATCTGCTTCATAGATGTACGTAGTCAATTAGAGGAAAAAGCTTACTAAGTATATTAGGATACGACAATTTTGCATGTGGTTGCGGAGTATTGATCAGAATCAAGCATGAAAGAGAAAAAGATAGTCATTTCAGAAAGAATTTGGTCTTTATTCTTGTCCAAATAAAACAAAGAGATATTACACATAATATAACTTAAGGAAGAATGACAGCTATTTGATGGGATTAAACCTTAGGGTTAATATTATTATCTAGTGTAAAGAATTAATGGGTATTTGGAATAACTAATGGAGGCATAGTGTAATAATTCATGAATTCTAAATGCTTCATTATTGGTGTGATAAAACCAATAATAATTTTAGTGGGTTGGTACTAGTGGAGAAATCAATTATTATTTAAAGTGTTAGATGGTATTTGATTTAACATTTATTGGACCTAAAGTGTTAGGTCATGATCTAAAAGGATTTTAATAGAAATTAAATGTATTTTTGGTGCTAAAACCCAGTTGGATAAAATTAAAAAGGGCCATCAAGCAATTATTCAAGTAGAAATTAATCCCAACTATTGAATTTGATCCATGCCCTTTCCCTAGCCCTTAAGTCCATGCCACCCAAACCTTAGCTCCCCATCCTAAATCACACAGCACCTAACCCAAAACCCTAACCTAATTCCATGCCACCTTTTGGTCCACCAAATGCAACACATACACACCAATCCACACCACCTGATGGGAACACCATCATGAGCCATAACTAGCTCAATTTGATCTGATTAAGTCATTAAATGCTCCTACATGATCACCGAAAGGCCATAATTCATTGCAAATCCTTTCAGAGAGAAATACAAGAAACTAGGGTTAAAACTGTAATTTTACCATCATATCTTGAATGCATAACAACCATGAATTTTCTCAGGGGTTAATTAAAGGTCAAATGATCTTAAGAGTCTAGCAAGTGGGTTAATATAGACAGAAATGAGTTTTCGCGCATTTCAGGAATTAAATGACTTCTAAAATCCTAAAAACAAACCCGTTTAATTAACTGAGATTCTGGTTAGGATAAAATTCACCTAAACCCTCTAAAATTCATAGAAAAATATTCTCTATGATTTGGTATGCTTGATTTGACCATTAGAACCCGTCTTGACCTAAAATAGAGCCACATAAAGAATTTTACCATAATTTGGATTTTTGAATAAATTACCCAGTCAAACTAGGTTAAAATCAAAATCTGACTTCACCATTAAATTTCTTAGGTTTAAATTATATTTTTACCAAAATGTGGCCCTAATTTGAGATCATCTTAACCTAGTTTGTAATTTGGTCTTGTCTAACTCTTTTATCTCACACATATGCCCCTAACTTTTGATTCTTTTGCATTTAGGTCCTTAACTTTATCAACGTATTCACAAAAAGGTCCCTACCACAATTAAATCCTAATCCTACAAGCTCTGATGACCTTAAGATGACAAGATCTTTGTTATTTCTTGATGAATCCCTCTTAAAATTGAAAGGAAAACTCGTCAAGTAATTACCTTTCAATTGAGCACATGCAAGGATTCTAAATCTCCCTAAAATCCTAATGCGAATGTTTTTATTGATTGGGTATCCATCTCCAGCGAAGAGCTTGGAGTTTTAAAGCTTGTTTACAAAGCTTAGAACTCCATCTACAGCCCTATGAAAGGACCCCTGTGGCCTTGCGCATCCCTTAAGCAAGTTTTGGTGAGTAAACCACCTCTGATTCTCCTCCTCTGGCCACCAAATCCCTTGCTCCGGTGACCCTCTTCCATCCTCCTCCAGCCGTCCAACGACTAAATTGGTCGGCTCCCTTGACTCCTCTCTTCGTCGCGACCCTCCCCAGCCAAAGGGAGGGCGTATCTTCGTCTACTTTGTCGTCACCGTCTTGCCATCTTCTCCTCCTTCTCCGGTGCCGATCTTCCATAACCGGCTGCCTTTGCCTCTCTACCTCATCGCTAAGTATCTCTATCTCTTTCTCTATCTATCTACATCCTTTTCCCGCACTTACATCACTCCACCGACCATCGCTACGCCTTTGACCCCACCTTCGTCTCCACCTTCGGCGACATCACCGGTGAGGGCTTCTGCTCACTTCACACACTCAAACCCGTCGCCAACCGATCCAAAACCTTCACCGTACTCCCCTCATCCAAAGCCCTAACTTATCGCACTCCACCAACCACCCAAAACACCCACCAAGTAACCCACCTTCACGCGACCTACTTCGTCATCAACCGACCACCTCCATGCACCAAATTCCACGAAACCACCACCGTTGCACTCGCCGTTGTCCGACGAACCTTCTGAGCTGTTTTGACGTTGCCATCAGGTCGTATTCCTTGTTTCAGGTATCACTCGTGCCACCGCCATTACCGGAGCTCCACACACACCTTGACGAAGGTGTTCTTGCATCTTCCGCCCCAGGCATCACCTCCAGGTGGTGTAGAACTACATGCTCCAGGCTCCAGGACTTCAATTGACATCAACGTACGTGGCTGCTGCTCCAATTCGATGAAGCAAGTTGACCTGCCTGCTGCGCGAACAAGCCTTGTGGGCTTAGTCCCACCTCGTTTGCTGATGGGCGCGCGAAGGCACATGAGAGGATTTTGTGCTTACAGCTTATTGCCTCAGCACACACAGGGGGTGAGGTCCCCACACACACGTGCATATGCACGCCCTCTCCCGCTCTCATGCCTCGTGGGTCTAGGCTCGGTCCGTTTACCTGGATACTTGGGTCTGCTTTGGTTTGCCTGGTTTTGAGAGAGGAAGAAGAGAAAAAGAGAGGAGAGTGGGGGGGGCTTGCTCTGCCGCCCTCCTCTCAACACTTGTGATTTCTGAGGGAGGCCTTTGCCTGTTTTGGTGTTGCTGAGCCCTGTGCTGTGCCTTCTTTGAAGCTTAAGGAGGCAGAAGAAGAGAGAAACATAAAGAAGAAGAAGAAGAGAAGAGTAGCCAGAGAAGAGAAAGGGAAGGAAGAGGAAGAGTGCCTTGGCACTTAGAGTTCAATTGGCTGATCTCTGGAGGGAGTGCACTGTGCACTCATCCTACGTGGAATTTAGATTGATTAGTACTATTGAAATATTTGATATAATTGTGAGCGGTAATTGGTGATTTAAATCACCATTTTACCCCATTCTTTTTGCATTATCTGACATTCACTTTCATTTATATCATTATTATTCGGAGTTCTATTATCAACTGCTTATATTGTGTTGAATTGCAATCTTGAGAATCATTTTTTGCCACTTGCTCCCTATATTCGACCTTGGACTTTATTTGTGATATTTGGGTATAAATATTATTTGTTTTTCACACTGATTCGAATTGTACTACAATGCGATGATTTTAAAATCTGATTCAAAGAGACTAACATTTTGGCGCCATTGCCGGGGAGCAACGTGCAACTTAGAACTCTTGATTGCAATATCAGATTTGGTACTAACTTGCTCTATCTTTTTTGATTGTGATCTATTTCAGGGATTCATTAAAAGGAAGATCAGCCACACATTAGCCACTCTAGGGGTAGGTAAAACACAAATCCAATCTCTCCTAACCGCCTGATTCTGAAAAGCTTAAAAAAGAAATCAATTAGGTCCAACTTGCATTCTATTTTTAGATTCAATCACAAACAAGTTGCCTGATTTGGTTCATTTCTAGAAAACACCCAACCTTGATTTGTGCACCTACTTAGGGTTTAAGGTATCTAGGGCAATCACCTTCTTGCTTGAGCCCTAGGTACCATATTTTGGTAAATTAAATTGGACCAATCAAGAGCCAATTAGGATTTCCAATTTAGGGTTTTAGAGACACACTTGCTTAATCAAGAATTAACCTTCCTAAATAGTGTGTGCCTAAGCCTTGGTTGAATTGGATTATTCAAGCAAACCCTAAAAGCAGGCTCTTAATCTCATTCGAATACTAAAAGAGGGACCTAAATTTCTCAAAGGACAAAACAAGTGAAGTTGACCCACCTTATTGGGTTAACGGAATCTTCAAATTAGGTCATCTTGTACAAAAACATCTTAAAGTTCAAGTGAAATTATAAGCACCCTTGCTCTTAACTTAAAACTGGTAGACTTAAGAGGTCAAGTCCCCATTCTGGTCTACCTGGATCCTCAGTGACAAGAGAGGTCGGGTGGGGGAAACCTTGTAACTCGTGGGGGCGCTCTACCATGTAGGGGTCTTTGCGGGACTCTCCCTCTCTGGCTGCCCAGGTAATTCTCAAGTGGACGGCTTTCTGACTTGGGGGTATCATCTGCCCCGAACCTCTATAGTCATCCAAAATTTTTGGGTGTCTTGATTGGGTCCATCACATTCTATCTCTCATCCTATCCATCGGTGCATGTTTGGGAGGAGGTCTCTAAGACCATCCTTGGGGCCTACATTAGCTATTCATTCCCGTTGAGGCCAAGCCTCGACGTCCCTGTTTATTCAACAACCCAACCAGATCGATATCTCTTCTGATTCATCTGAACCTACCTCCCCTTCATCCATCATCATGGAGCAACCAGCAGAAGAAAACAATCTTGAGAATCAGCTTCAGCGCCTCAATGATCTATTCCAAGACTTTGTAAACCTACCGCAGTGTTGTATGATGCGAGATCATTACAATCTCGCTACGGTGGCAATCGAACCTCTAGTCCAAATCCCAGCTAGAGGTCCTGATACTGAACTCAAGCCCAACATGATTCATGCTATTCCCAAATTTCATGGGCGTAATTCCGAGGATCCTTTTCGGCATATCAAGCAACTTAAGCATCTGGCCCAAACCTTTGGGTTAGAAACTGAAAATCAGGATGTCTTACTCATGAAAATGTTCTCCTTCTCTCTCATGGACAAGGCTACTCACTAGTACCAAACCCTAACGCGTCCAATCAACACTTGGGCGGAACTACAATCTGAGTTTCTGAAAAGGTTCTTCCTTGTTGGTCAACAAATGCTCTACGGTACTAGATCACGCATTTCACGCAACAAGCAGGAGAACACTTCACAAGGCATGGGATCATTTTCTGGATCTCATGCGAAAGTGCCCCCACCACGGAGTTCCTAAATGAGAACAAGTCTAGTCTTTTTACCAGGGACTCCGTGAGGATATTTGATTATTCGTCAATGCGACCTATGGAGGAAACATCATGGGTCAACATGAAGACATCGTGTGGGAGATTCTCGAGAACATGTGTGAGAACTCCATCAATAATGAATCCATGGGCATGTTTGACTGGGCGAATGCTCGTGCATTGACGAATCCAAGGGGAGCACATGAGATGCAAGGCCTATCCTCTTCCATCGACTTGGAATTGATGGTCAGTCACCTGGACAAGGTCTCTATTATTGAGAAGAAGGTGGATGAGCTAACTCGACACCTGCAGCGAGCCACCTCTGTGCAAAACCCGTTCACGCAACTGCCCTTTAGCAAGGAGGCTGTGCATAACATCTACCATCGATCTTCTCAGGGGATGGACCCATATCCGCCCCCATCTGATTCTGGGTTTGGAGGAAACTCTGGACCTGCCTATTGCAGTTGGGGGAACTCTGAACCCTCGTATGCTGATTTTTCCAAGGCTTCTCAGACCTGCGAGGACCTCAACGCCATCCAGAATGATCCATTCTCAAACACCTACAACCCTGGATGGTGTAATCATCCTAATTTCACATGGTCAGGAAACAATCAAAATCAAAGACCTTAATATCAGCCCTGACCACAAGCTTCTCATCCATATCAGTTGCCTCAGCCTCGGCCTAACCCAACTTATCAATCCGAGCCAACTCACGAAGATCAAATGACTCTTATCCTTCAGACTCTGGTTGACATTCAGAAAATGAATGTAGCTATGCAAAAACAGCACAAAGATGAGATCACAGAGGTTCGCAATCAACTTGCCCAGATGGAAAATCCGAGCCAACTTGGTGCACTTCCTTCACAACCTTTGCCTAACCCAAATAACATGTCGAATCAGAGGCGCGCTATGAACCTGACTCAGGGCCAAGCTCACTATGCCTATCAGGCCCCTTTTACTACATCACCCAACAGGATGGAGGATTTGACATCATACACGGGTTATCAGCAGTAACCCCCCCAACCACCTCTTTTGCCCACACCAACCCAGAACCAAGCAGGACTAAATTATGTTACTACCTGTAGTGGCAAAACAACACAGGACCAACCTTATCCAAGCCACTCCCAGGTTGGTAATGCAAACCCAAACCCTAGGATAGTCATCTAGGATACCCCTATCCCAGATCAAGAACCTATACCGATTCTAGAGGAACCTGCAAAGGTTCTGATGTGCATACATCTATTAACCTAAAATGTCTATTAATGCATGTTCTTAGTGTCACATTAGCATCATACATTGTAAATAGTGCATAACATGTATAATCATGTATTTAGATCAAGTTGTATAAATTGTACAGTAATTGTCTCCTTTTTATGGTCAGGGACAGGACGACTTTTTATCGGAGCCTCGGATCGAAGATCCAACCGTACGGATTTGATTAGGGCGACGATTGGAGTTCAACGACTCCAAGATCGCCCTAATTGGACATCCGTAGCACCAGATAGAGACTGAGGAACCCTAAAGATCAAGGGCTAAGATGGTGTTAATCCTCACCTCAGACGACAAATCTGACTGCATGGATGGATTCGGATCGACATTGTAGCCTAACGACGTGAAAATCGGTACAATCTGACACCCGTGGCACCGTCTACAATACTCAGAAGATGGATGGCCAAGATGGTGCCACGTGGTGCCATCTTAGTTGCCCAACTGACCCCCAAGGAGTCGCCTCTACCTTCCCTCTTCATCTGATCGACGATTCTCCACCGTTGATGCTCATCCAACGGCTGTAGACCCGCGCACTCGAAACCACCGCACGACACAAAGCCACGCATAGTGCAGTGGTCGAGCGCGCTATGTGAGAGATCAGATGCGAGTTCGAGCCCGCTGCACCTTTAATTGAAGAGCGGGTGAGGGCCCACGAGCGATGAGGATCGTACGGTGCTGAGAGAGCGATAGCGCCCACGCGCGATCAAACGCGCGGTGCTTACGTGTGATCGCACGTGGGTGTGCGGTGCAAGCGTAGGCGTACTTAAGCCGTCCGATCTCTTGATCGGATGGCTGTGAGCACGCGGACGTGCGCGTGCGTTGAAGGACGCAGAGGCGAGGAGGCACGCGAGCGGTAGGCACGAAGGCCACATTCAGGTCTTTAGTGTCGGATTTATCCGTCACTAAAAGTCCTGAATTAATGCTTTTTCAAATTGTAATATCCAAATGCCCCCACTCCTTGCAACTATAAAAGGAGACCCTCTCCATATGAATTTCTTATCTCTTCCTTCTCTTCTCTCCCTCTCCAAAGCTCAAGAGAAGCTTGTCCCACACCTAGGATGCTCCTCAAGAGATAAAATCAATTTTTCGCTCCCATTCTGGAAGCGAATCTCGCGATGACGACGACGTGCTACCTCGTTCCCATTCCTCCTTCCTCCCGCTCCATTCTCCGTCTTCCAGGCATTGTCTCGTCTGGCTCATCCTCCAAGTGATCGTCGAGGAGGATAACTTCTCTTTCCCATTCCTTTTTCCTGTTTTCTAGAGTAGAATTTTTCTTGCTTTCTAGTGTAATAATTTCTCACTTTCTAGTATAATCTTTTCTTGCTTTCTTAGTTGTACAAACATTTTGCAACTTCAAGTGGATGTTTTTTTTCTCTCTCTCTTATTGGCTATAGTTATTTCATTGTGATTATTTTGCTCTTTAAATAAAAGCACAAAAAAATATAATTACGAATTTTGATTGACGTAGCCTCCCTGAGTTCAACCGAGGATTTCTTTTCTAGTATAAATTTTATTTTTTGAACCCGAGTTCTTCGCTACTCAAACTACAACGACAGGTTTTCAAAACCAACTCTGATAGCGTAGTCCTCCGACGTTCAACATTTTGGCGCCGTTGCCGGGGAGGCAACGATTTTCCGATCTTCTTTTCGCATTTCACGCACTTTACTGTCTTCTAACTTGCTTTCTCTCGTGTCTTTTGTTTTGTAGATACCTCTATCAGGGAATCGTTAAGTGGTAGATCGGAGTAAAGTGCAGTTGAAGACGACTGTAAGTGCTCCCCATTCTTACCCCTCCATAGATTTCATTTCATCACATTAAATTCAAATTCCAATTAACCTCAGTGTTTGCATAAATCCTAGGATTAGTTTGGTTGTTTGGATTTCCACTCACACTCACATTTCACCCTAGCATATAAAAAAAATAAAAAGATAATTTTGTGGGGTAATTCAACATACACACAACATACACCCACATTCAAGGCACTTAACCTACTTGATTTTCTTTTACTCAACCAGATTCTGATCTGTGGAACCGGTACACACAATTCAACACATAAAAGAGTAGAAATCATTCTAGGTTAATCATTTTCTGTGTGCCTAACCCAGTGGTGCAATTGTGGCCAATTGTTTGAGTTGTTTGGGCCGCACCACTCAATCTAAAACCAACTCATCAAGTAGCTTCCTCTTAGGGTTTTCAATCTAGGTTCATACCAGGCACTCCACTTGATTTCTGATTTTAAAAGGAAAGCAATCTTCACCCGTGCTTGAAAACCTGGTTTGCCTCAAACATGATTTAAATCAACCTAATTCTAAACCCTAAAAGCTATTTAAGTAAGATTTGAATCCTAAAATTCACTGCATCAAAAATAATCTTGCTTGAAAACCACTGGTTGTGTACGCACACACACATCAATCAATCATTAAGGGCACAACCCAGATAAAGGGCCCATCACATTCCAAAGCACATTCAAACCTAGCCTTGAATAAAACAGAGTAGACGTTGGCCTTAAGGATTCGACTCGCTCTTCAGAGCCCAGAACGAGATTATTTTCGATTAGTCTGTTTCTATTGTTCAATCTGATGTCTAGCTAAGGGAGCAGAATCAAACGATCGCGGCTGGGGGGTATACTAGGAACCGGAGGCGCAAGCCGAAGGAAGAACCTTCTCCCCAGTCCCTTCCTCTAATTGGTTGGATTGAAAGGATAGAAGTAGATCAAATTGTTTCTTTATCTCAAGACGGGTTCTGGGAGTTTGTAGGTCTTTAGGCTAGCCTAATTTAGGACAGGTTTGATTGTTTGTATTGTAGGGCACCTTTCTTTCTCCCATCTATCAAGAATCCTTCCACATTTCATATGCAGTCCCGCTCCTTCCCTCCTATTATGACTTATTCTCAACATGATGATAATCCTGACTTGTACTGTAATCAACCATCTCTTAGTTGGGACAATGCAGATTGAGGATATAGTTCCGGACCTCTGTGTTTAGGGTCTAACCCTGGACACCATAATTGTGATTTCTATCCTTCTCAGAGCCACATCGATTATAAATCGCCACCCTTTCATGGACAACCTAATACGATCTACAATCAAGGAAGATACACTGATCCTTACCCATCCCTTGAATACACTGCCTTTAGGTCATCACCACCTTTTGAACAATCCAAAATGACCTATTATCAGGAAGAGTATCACGAATCTCAATTCGTTAACTCCTCTGCATTGATCCCAAACCCGCCCAACCTTGAACCAAGTCATTTGGTTCAGGTTAACCAAGTTCAAGATAAGGTTTTGGCTAACTTGAGGAATACTATACAATCTTTAGAAGCTTAGCCAATACCTTGCAATGAAGAATTGGAGCCCCTAATTGAAATGATTGATGATCTAAACAAGTATTTGTTGGATTGGCTCCAGGATGTTAAGGATAAGAACTTGGGTGAGTTTTTACTTGGGAAGTTAGCAAAATTGAGAATGAGATTTGTGGTTGCTTTAGTTCAATCATGGGATGATTCCCATGATGAACCCCACTCAGGAGAACCAATGTTAGAACCCGCTCAGACACTTATTTGGAGGGACACGTGTTATGAGGCTGACCAGATTGAATTAGAGCAACCAATTCAGGATGATCCGATTTCTTCACCAAAGATTCTTGAGCCAAGGTACGAGGAAACGTATGTCTCCATGGATCAGAAAGTGATGGATGATTTTGGGATGTACATTAATACGGATTTTGATTTCTTTGATTCTGAGGGTGAAGATTCAATTTGCGAAGTCCCACGTGAGTTTACAGAACATGATTTCTGTGAGACGATTGGGCCTGCAGAATCGGTTAAATCATTTGATAGCCAATAACTGAGGAAACTGATCTTATTGGGACTCACATGACTGATCCAGAATCGCATTTTCTGAAGGATTTAATCCAATGCCCCGATTTTCAGTTATACCCCATTGAACTTACTGACGATTCTGTTTTTGAGATAATTAGACCTAAGTCAATTCTGATTCAGCCACACTTTTAGACTTGGAAATTTCAGACGAGGTGATTAATATGCAGGAGGTTCTGGAATTTGACATTCTGAATGAGGAGGATAGAAGCTGGGAAATTTCGATTTGGGAAGAAAACTCCAGAGGAAGTAGAAGACCGAGTCTAAGGGTTCCAATTAAGCTGAAACCATCAAATCAGGACCCTTACGATATTTGTTTTGAGGATGACCAACCCAAGCACACATTCATTGATTATCCTTTTGAGCTTGATTTCTTTGTAACTCGACTTTTTGGTCTTGGGTTGCATCCTCATAATTCACAGGCCTGACCCAGCTTGTATACTGATTTTAGGTTTTGGGTAATTTTTATCTAGAACCTTAAATATTTTTGACCATGGGGTATGGGTTTGCACCACAATCTGGTCTACATTGTGGACATCTGCTGGCAGGTCCTAAAGTGAATCTTTTTATTCTGATTCTGACCTGCACTTCTGAATTCTTTACTTCTCTTCTTTGTATAATGTGCCTAGCTGAAGGCACTAAATTCATCACGTATACAGTTTTTGTTTATCTCGAAGTGGACCCATCATTCACGCAATTCAGGTGCTTTCTTCCACTCTGTTTTATGTCATTTTAATACAATGAGGACATTGCTTAGATAGGCATGGGGGGGTGGATATTCATCTCTGAATTATTTCGTCAGCTCCGTAGATTTATTTATTTTCTTTATTTATATATATATAAAATAATAATAATAAATTGAATTAGGAAGGAATACTTGGACATTAAGACTTTTCAATCTTAGGAAATATTACATTAGGATCTGAACACAAAGACCCTTCAGGTCTTTGGGCTTAATCAGCCTGGGTATCCACTAAAATGTGGATTTGTTTTTCGAGTTCTCGCCATCTTGAATTCTATTGTAATGTGATTAAATAAGTTTGGGTGATAAGTACACGACTTGTCAACCCGCCCTCTGATTTGAGGGAACTTTAAGTCTAAAGCATCTACACATTATCTTTTCACTGACTTGTTGATCAGCGATTTTAACGAAAATTTGGTAACTAATAAACCTTCTAGGGAGATATGGCTGGCAAGTTATCGTGGGTAATAGCCCATAGGTAGGTTGTCTAGAGCCCAGTCACTAGACCATTCTCTTCTTACTGCCTTTAGGTAAATCTTAGACTAGGGAGGCCACCTACTTAAAAAAAGAAAAAAAGAAAGTCAAAAAGAAAAGAAAAAGAAAAGGAGAAAAGAAAAAAAATAAAAGAAATAAGCCACACTTCGCCGCACGAGTATAGTTGGCAAGTTGTCGGTGGTAACAGCTCATCGACCGGTTGTCTAGAACCCAACTCAAGAAATGCACTAAAAATTCCCAAAACACTTAGGAAGAAGCGGAGAAGTAGAATAAGCCGGGGAGATATACACTGGATTCACCCTTGTGTTGACACCATAAAAATAAAAGTAGGGTGAAAGCTACCGGTCGTGAAGATACACCTTTAGGCAGAACTCTCTTTTTAAGGTCACTTAGAGGCGTAGAAACCCGAAGTCCATTCTAATTGCAGATCAATGAGTCTATCACATTCACAATAAGATGCTTAGAACTTAGGTTTCTCATCAAATCTTGGGTGGGTTAAATGGCCTTAGAAAGCCACTCTTTAACCCTAAACTCAAAAATCCAAAAAAATTAGAAAAGAAGAAAAAGAGAAAAAGAAATTTTTCTTTGAATAAGGCGAGGGCTTGAGGCGGTCTGCATTTTGGTAGAGACCTAGGCGCTATTGTGTCTTTGAAAGTTTAGATCCTGAGTAAAAAAATTTCTTAATGTTGAAAATAACTTATGCCCAAGTAATCCAACCTAATTCTTTTATAAATAACATGTAGTTTTTGCTAGGTACTAGCAAAAGATAGGCATGGGGGTGTGATGTGTATACATCTGATTAACCTAAAATGTCTATTAATGAATGTTCTTAGTGTCACATTAGCATCATACATTGTAAATAGTGCATAACATGCATAATCATGCATTTAGATCAAGTTGTATAAATTGTACAATAATTGTCTCCTTTTTATGGTCAAAGACAGGGCGACTTTTTACCGGGACCTTGGATCGAAGGTCCAACTGTACGGATCTTATCAGGGCAACAATTGGAGTTCAATGACTCCAAGATCGTCCTGATCGGACATCCGTAGCACAAGATAGAGACCGAAGAACACTAAAGATCAAGGGCCAAGATAGTGTTAATTCGCACCTCAGACGACAAATCCAATTGCATGGATGGATTCAGATCGACAATTGTAGCCTAATGGTGCAAAAATCCATCCAATTTGACACCCGTGGCACCGTCTACAGTACTCAGAAGATGAACAGCCAAGATGGCACCACGTGGCGCCATCTCAGCCGCCCAACCGACCCCTAAGGACCCGCCTCTACCTCCCCTCTTCATCCAATCGATGATTCTCCATCGTTGGATGCTCATCCAATGGCTGCAGACCCGTGTGCTCGAAACCATCGCGCGACACAAAGCCACCCATAGTGCAGCAATCGAGCGTGCTATGTAAGCGATCAGATGCGAGTTTGAGCCCGTTGCGCCTCAAATTGAAGAGTGGGCGAGGGGGCGTGCGAGCGAGCGGGGCCGTGCGATGAGGATCGGACGGCGCTGAGAGAGTGATAGCGCCCACGTGCGATCAGACGTGCAGTGCTTACACGTGATCGCAAATGGGCACGCAGCGCAAGCGTAGGCGGTCTTAAGCCATTCGATCTCTTGATCGGACGACTGTGAGAGTGCGGATGTGTGCATGCGTTGGAGGATGCAGAGGCAAGAAGGCGTGCGAGCGGCAGGCATGAAGGCCACATTCAGGCCTTTAGTGACGGATTTATCTGTCACTAAAGGTCTTGAATTAATGGTTTTCAAATTGTAATGTCCAAAATGCCCCCACTCCTTGGAACTATAAAAGGAGACCTCTTCCATACGAATTTCTCATCCCTTCCTTCCCTTCTCTCCCTCTCCAAAGCTCAGGAGAAGCTTGTCCCACACCCGGGATGCTCCTCAAGGGATAAAATCAATTTTTCACCCCCATTTTGGAAGCAGATCCCGCGACGACGATGACGTGCGGCCTCGTTCCCGTTCCTCCTGCTTCGACCTCCTTCTTCCCGCTCCGTTCCTCGTCTTTCAGGCGTTATCTCGTCCGGCTCGTCCTCCAAGCGATTGTCGAGGAGGATAACTTCTCTCTCTCATTCCTTTTTCCTTCTTTCTAGAGTAGAATTTTTCCTACTTTCTAGTGTAATAATTTCTCACTTTCTAGTATAATCTTTTCTCACTTTCTTAGCTGTACAAACATTTTGCATCTTCAAGTGGATGTTTTCTCTCTCTCTCTCTCTTATTGTTTATAGTTATTTCATTGTGATTATTCTGCTCTTTAAACAAAAACATAAAAAAATATAATTGCGAATTTTGATCGACGTAGCCTCCCTGAGTTCGACCTGAGATTTCTTTTCCAGTATAAATTTTATTTGTTGAACTCAAGTTCTTCGCTACTCAAACTACAACGATAGGTTTTCAAAATCAACTCCAATAGCGTAGTCTTCTGATGTTCAACAGGTTCCGTTTCCGGAGGCCTTGACTAAACGAAAAAGGAAACCACAACCTGTTGCACTTGAGGAGGACCTGGTCAAGCTCTTTGAGCAGGTCGAAATAAACATCCCCTTGATGGATGCCATATGCCATGTATCGGCTTACGCATGAATCCTGAAAGACGTGTGTGCACCCAAGCGTAAGCTGCGAACCAAAGGCGAGAACCCGATCGTACTGTCGGAGCAAGCCAGCTCCATCATCTTGAGCAAGCTCCTGCCTAAGGCAAAGGACCGTGGTACCCCTCTAATTTCATGTAAGATCGGTGATTTAGAATTTGACAAAGCCCTTTTAGAGCTAGGAGCTTCCTTCAATTTGATACCCACATCCCTACTAGACCACTTTGAGGAATCTGAACTTAAACAGACAGAGATGACTTTGCAGTTAGCTGATCAGTCTATTAAGTCACCAAAAGGAGTACTCGAGGATGTCATAGTTAGGGTACACGATTTCTACTTCCCCATGGATTTCATAGTCTTAGACATGGACGCTCCTGAGAACTTGAAGAATACACCAATCATATTAGGAAGACCTTTTTTGGCCACAACTAAGGCCAATATTAATTGTGAGGAGGGCCAAATTGAATTAAAATTTGGGAGCAAGACACTGAAGATCGACATCTTTATGACCCAACAAGGAATTAATTACTGGGTTATTGAGCAAATTTGCGATATCGAGGCTGTGGTTAACAACCCATTTATCGATGAACACCTGATTATTTTTTATCAACCACAAGAAGATCAAAACCCATAATTTGAGGAGCCTGAATCTAACCTAGACACACCCATAGCTCCTTCCTTTGCTCCCAACACTCAACTTGAACCACTTGCCGCTGCTGATAACCTAGTTATGGAATTAAAGCCTCTTCCTGATCATCTGAAGTATGTCTTTTTGGGTTCCAATCAGACGTTTCCTGTGATTATTAACTCACAACTCACCTCTAATAAGGAAACATGCCTAATACTGTCCTCTAGCAGCATTGGAGAGCCATTGGATGGACTCTCAATGATCTGACTGGCATCAGCCCCTCATACTGCACACATTACATCTATACCAAAGAGGGCTCACGACTGTCCTGTGAAATGCAGAGACGCTTGAATCCAAATCTGTAGGATGTCATGAAAAAGGAGATCATCAAGTGGTTAGATGCAATGATCATCTACCTGATCTCTGACAGTCAGTGGGTGAGTCCAATCCAAGTTGTGCCTAAGATGGCAGGACTCACTGTAATCACGACTGAAATCGGAGAAACCATACCAACCCATATAGCAAACTTGTGGAGAGTCTGCATTGATTACAGAAGACTTAATTCCTCCACGAAGAAAGATCATTTCCCACTGCCGTTCATTGATTAGATCCTCGAGAAACTAGCTGAAAATTGATTCTTTTGCTTTTTGGACAGGTATTCTCGTTATAACCAGGTTGCAATCCATCTTGAAGACCAAGAGAAGACTACCTTCACCTGCCCCTTCGGGACGTATGCATTCCGAACGATGCCATTTGGTCTCTGCAATGCACCCGCTACTTTTCAGCAGTACATGCTTGCCATATTCTTAGATATGGTAGGTGAATACCTTGAGGTCTTCATGGATGACTTCTCAGTATTTGGGGAATCTTTTGATGATTGCCTCCTGCACTAGGTCCAAATCCTCAGGCGGTGTATTGACGAGAATTTGGTTCTTTCCTACGAAAAGAGTCACTTCATGGTACCTAAGGGAATTGTCCTAGGACATCTCATCTCTAAAAAAGGCATCCAGGTTGATTGAGCCAAGGTGAATCTGATTTCCAAACTCCCTATGCCTAGCACGGTCAAGGACATCCATTCATTTTTGGGGTACGTCTGTTTTTACCTTCGATTCATTCTTGATTTCTCGAAAATCGTGTGCCCCTGACTAATCTTCTCTCTAAGGATGCCCCTTTCGAGATTACCGAGGAATGCACTCAAGCGTTTGAGATCCTACGTGATCAAGTTACCCAAGCACCTATCCTGCAGTCCCCTGATTGGTCTCAACCTTTTGAGATCATGTGCGATGCATCTGATTATGCTATGGGTGCGGTACTTGGGCAAAAAATAGATGGGAAACCCGTGGTCATCTACTACGCTAGCAAGACCTTGACGAGGCTTAGCGTAACTACACAGTTACTGAGAAAGAGCTGATAGTTGTCTTATTTGGCCTGGAAAAAAAATTAGATCTTATCTTCTGGGTTCCCGCGTCATTATATACTCGGATCACATTGCAGTGAGGCACCTTCTCGTGAAGGACATGAAACCTCGACTAATTCGATGGATCTTGCTGTTGCAAGAATTCGATCTTGAGATTCGTGATAAGGCGAGAAAACAGAATGAGGTAGCTGACCATTTGTCCTGTCTTCCTTCTTCAGTCATCGACCCGTCTGGTCCGATCACTGAGCATTTTTCGGACGAGCACTTGCTAGCCATTAACAGTCTCCCATGGTTTGCTGATATTGTAAACTCTTGGTTACGGGGAAAGTTCCGCCAGATTGGGCGACTTCCAGGTGGGACAAATTGATTGCCGAGGTCAAGTACTATATTTGGGAGGAACCATACCTCTTCCACATTGGCGATGATTAGGTGATCCAGAGATGCATTCCTGATGACAAGGACAATGACGTTATCTCATTTTGTCATGACCAGGCCTGCAGTGGCCATTTCTCTGGGTGTAAAATCGAAACAAAAATTCTCCAGTGTGGGTTCTTTTGGCCTACTTTGTTCAAAGATGCACAGAGGTATTGTAGGGCATGCACTCGTTGTTAGACCCTCGGCAACATGGGCTCATGGGATATGATGCCCTTAAACCCGATTATTGTGCGTGAAATCTTTGACATATAGGGAATTGATTTCATGGGACCCTTTCCTGGATCTACTGACTTCGAGTACATTCTACTCGCTGTTGATTATGTCTCTAAATGGATCAAAGCCATCCCCACGAGAACTAGTGATCATAAAGTTGTCCTCCGATTTATCTAAGAGAACATCTTTACCAGATTTGGGGTTCCTAAGGCCATCATTAGTGATGGTAGGTCTCATTTCAACAATGTACACTTCCAATCCCTGATGAAAAGTACGGGGTGTTGCATTGTATCTTGACTCCTTACCAACCCCAGACTAATGGACTAGCAGAACTGTTGAATCGAGAGATCAAGAAGATCCTTCAGGTCACTATTCGGTCTGATAGGAAGTATTGGTCTACTCGCCATCCGGAAGCTTTGTGGGCCTATAGGATTGCCCACAAGACCCAATTAGGCATGTCTCCCTTCATATTAGTGTACGGAAAGGCATGTCACCTTCCCGTCGAGATGGAGCACAAGGCTTATTGGGTAGTACAGAAGTGCAATCTAGACCTGATGAAGGCTGGAATACACCACCGGTTGTAATTGAGCGAGATCGAGAAACTATGACATGATGCGTATGAGAACTCGCGTATCTACAAAGAGTGGGTCAAAGCCTTCCATGACAGGTACATTGTGCGAAAATCTTTCCACCATGGTCAAAAAGTTTTACTCTTTGATGACAAACTTAAATAGTTCCCAGGAAAACTCAGATCAAAATGGATTGGACCATTCTTGGTGAGACAAATCGTTAAAAATGGAGCCATTAAAATTAGTGAACTCAACCTTGATTTTGAACCTTTTGTCATGAATGGTCAAAGACTTAAACCGTTCATCGAACTCACTGACTCAAACTTGGCTGAGGTATCTTTTGCCCTCCATTCTCCCTGAGCTCATTGCGTTCGGCTGATGGTGTTAAACTCAGTGCTTAACGGGAGGCAACCCGTCATCTTTTTGAGAAACCCAAAACCCTTCTTGACACATCCCATGCTGAACTCATATTGTACTTTAGGGTTTGTCCATTAGAACTGCCGACCCCACCTCTAGTACCCGTACTAGAGCTTGAAATCGTCCGCAACAGTCACCCTGACACGTCCACCCACCTAAAATCTGTTCTAATGTACGATCTAAGTTGAATTCGAACCCACCTAATTTACAATGAGGACATTGCAAATCGTAGGCATGGGAGGGTATTAAAGTGTAAAACGTTGTGAGAATCACTTCACAAGAAAGGGCTTCATCAAAAAAATTACATATTCCAAAAAGCCAAAAAAATAAAAAATTGCAAAAGAACTAAAAGAAATGTAGAAGGAAGAAAATTTTGAAAAGAACAATTTGCATATCATTTTTGAGGAGGAAAAGGGGAGTTGATATAAATGCCAAAAAGGAGCAACAATTTGAAATAAAAGAGATAGCCATTAGTAAAAGATTAAGGAATCTACTTAGTTCTAGACCAAATCAAAAGAAAGAAATAAAAGGCAAAAAGTGCTAAGAGACAAAAGAAATTAGTATGAACGCTGATCTTAGGCCTCTTGGGCTGTGTTTTAGGCTTAAAAATTCATGTATTCGTTAAGAACTGAATAGTCCTCAAGAGGTTAGGGAAAATGCGAAGCTTAAGTATTAGGTCTAAGGCTTAGGGATTATTCGGCCTCATTAACTGACCTCTGGTTTGCGGGACTCGGTAACCTAAGCACCCAATCCACACACAGTCTGGTTCAGTGCACTTAATTATCAAAATCATGCAAATGCATTAATTCTATTTTGAAAAGCTACCTATATTAGGAGTGGCTTATCGACACAAGTTGATTTGGATGAGTTCCCGACATGGAGAGGTGGGAAATTCCCCTCGAAGATGCACAACAACATATCGTCTCCTCGGTGCATGTCTCCTAGGATATCTAAATATCCTACCGGGGCATGTAAGCACCTTGTGTTGGGTCAGATGCCATGGGCGGCATTATCACGAAATGTCGATTGCCAGGGTTTGGATTTAGCTACAGAATGCCATGGGGGGGATTATCCTAAAATCTCGAAAGCCAGGGTTCTGGGGGTTGCCATGGGCGGCGCTATCTTGAAGCATCGATTGCTAGAGACCCTGCGAGGATTGATGGTGGGAGCTAGGAATCTGATACAGACCGTATTGAAAAGCCAATCCGAAGCTAGAAATAAAGAAAGAAAGAGAGAGAAAACTCTCCAAAAATAAAAAAATCTTCGATCACTCTCTTACAAAAATGCACTGCAAACTGAACCAGGACTAAACACGTTTTAAGCACGAGTGCTTTAATCACTGAGTTCAACGAACCTTAGGTTAGTTCCTATGGGCCTTAGAAACCTTCGTGGTGGACTGAGGGTAGAGCTGGTCAGGTTGAATCTTGGTTGGTACTTGAGTACCTCTAGGCCTACTATTGGCATTCAGACCTAATCGACAAAAGAAAGCATACAGCAGAAATCTGAGCATAAAAAGGCGTGGTCTAGAATTTGAGTTAATTCCATAAGATTTTGCTAAGGGACTAGCAAAAGTTAGGCATGGGAGTATGATGGGAACACCATCATGAGTCATAACTAGTTCAATTTGATCTGATTAAGTCATTAAATGCTTTTACATGATCATTGGAAGGCCATAATTCATTGCAAATCCTTTCAGAGAAAAATACAAGAAACCAGGGATAAAACTGTAATTTTACCATCATATCTTGAATGCAAAACAACCATGGATTTTCTTAGGGGTTAATTAAGGGTTAAATGGTCTTAAAAGTCCAGTAAGTGGGTTAATACAGATAGAAATGGGTTTTCGTGCATTTCAGGAATTAAATGACTTCTAAAACCTTAAAAACAGACCCGCTTAATTAACTGAGGTTCTGGTCAGGATAAAATTCACCTAAATCCTATAAAATTCATATAAAAATATTCTCTAGGGTTTGGTATGCTTGATTTGACCATTAGAACCCGTTTTGACCTAAAATAAAGCCACAGGAAGACTTTTGCCAAATTTGGATTTTGCATAAATTACCCAATCAAACTAGGTCAAAACCAAAATCCAACTTTACCATTGAATTTCTTAGGTCCAAATTAGGTTTGTACCAAAATTTGGCCCTAATTTGAGATCATCTTAACCTAGTTTGCAATTTGGTCCTGTCTAACTCTTTTATCTCACACATATGCCCCTAACTTTTGAATCCTTTGCATTTAGGTCCTTAACTTTATCATAATCTTCACAAAAAGGTCCCTACCACCATGAAATCCTAATCCTACAAACTTCGACGGCCTTAAGAGGACAAGATCTTTGTTCTTTCTTAACGAATCCCTCTCAAAATTGAAAGGGAAACTCGTTAAGTAATTGCCTTCCAATTGAGCCCATCCAAGGATCCTAAATCTCCCTCTAATCCTAATGCAAACATTTTGATTGATTGGGTATCCATCTTCGGTGAAGAGCTCAGAGTTTCTAAGCTTGTTTTCCAAGATTGGAACTCCATCTAGAGCCCTATAAAATGACCCCCTTGGCCTTGCGCATCCCCTGAGCAAGTTTTGGTGAGTCAACCACCTATGATTCTCCTCCTTCGGCCACCAAAACCCTTGCTCCGGAGACCCTCTTCGATCCTCCTCCTCCAGCTGTCCAATGACCAAATTGGTCGGCTCCCTCGACTCCTCTCTTCGTCCCACCCTCCCCAGCCAAAGGGAGGGCATATCTCCATCTGCTTCGTCGTCGCCGTCTTGCCGTTTTCTCCTCCTCCGACACCGGTCTTCCACAACAGGCCGCCTTCGCCTCTCTACCTCGTCGCTAAGTATCTCTATCTCTTTCTCTATCTCTCTACATCCTTTTCCCACACTTACATCACTCCACCGACCACTGCTACGCCTCTGAACCCGCCTTCGTCTCCTCCGACAACATCACCGACGAGGGTTTCTGCTTACTTCACACACTCAAACCCCTCGCCAACCGGTCCAAAACCTTCGCCGTACTCCCCTCATCCGAAGCCCTAACCTATCGCATTACACCGACCACCCAAAACACCCACCGAGTAACCCACCTTCACGTGACCTACTCCATCACCGACTGACCACCTCTGTGCACCAAACTCCACGAAACCACCACCGTTGCACTCACCGTGGTCCGATGAACCTTCTGAGCTATTCTGACGTGGCCATTAGGCCGTATTCCTTGTTTCAGGTATTATCCGTGCCACTGCCATTACTGGAGCTCCACGCACACCTTGACAAAGGTGTTCTTGCGTCTTCCGCCCCAGGCATCACCTCCAGATGGTGAGGAACTATGTGCTCCAGGTCTCTAGGCCTTCAATCAACATCAACGTATGCGGATGCTGCTCCAATTCAATGAAGGAAGTTGACCTGCCTGCTGCATGAACAAGCCATGTGGGTTTAGTCCCACCTCGTTTGCTGACGAGTGCGCGAAGGCGCATAAGAGTATTTTGTGCTCACGGTTTATCGCCACAAAACACACAGGGGGTGAGGTCCCCACATGCACACGCATATGCATGCCCTCGCCTGCTCTCATGCCTCATCGGTCTGGGCTTGATCCATTTACTCAGATACCCGGGTCTATTCTTGTTTGCCTAGTTTTGAGAGAGGAAGAAGAGAAAAAGAGAGGAGAGTGGGGGGGGTTGCTCTACTGTCCTCCTCTCAACACTTATGATTTCTGAGGGAGTTCTTTGCCTCTACTGGTGTTGCTAAGTCCTATGCTGTGCCTTCTCTGAAGCTTAAGGAGGTAGAAGAAGAGAGAAAGAGAAGGAAGAAGAAGAAGAGAAGAGTAGCCAGAGAAGAGAAAGGGAAGGAAGAGGAAGAGTGCCATTGGCTGATCTCTGAAGGGAGTGCACTATGCACTCATCCTATGTGGAATTTAGATTGATTAGTACTATTGAAATATTTGATATAATTGTGAGGGGTAATTGGTGATTCAAATCACCATTTTACCCCATTCTTTTTGCATTATCTGACATTCACTTTCATTTATATCATTATCATTTGGAGTTCTATTATCAACTGCTTAAATTGTGTTGAATTGCAATCTTGGGAATCATTTTTTGCCACTTGCTCCCTGTATTCGACCTCGGACTTCATTTTTGATATTCGAGTATAAATATTATTTATTTTTCACACTGATTTGAACTGTACTACAATGCTACAATTTAGAAACCCGATTCAGAGAGACTAACACCACCATAACCTAAGATCCTAGCTGGTGTGTATTGCACTCAAGTTGTAAAGAATAGCACACCGAAATTAGAAATCGACTTAATTATTTGTAAATAGTGCAAGTTGGGTTGAATCCACATGGAAATTATGTAGTTATGTAATCTTATCAAGTAGACAAATTCAAGAATTTTTCTATGATTTTTGGAAGTTGTTGGCAACGCTTTTGGGATTTTGTTTGGCAAGTAGGGAAGAAGGAATGTTCTAACCCCCACTTGCTTGTCATGACTCTAACCTAATCCGATAGAGATTTTATCTCAAAAATAACTTAGTAAGGAAACTAATGCCACTAATTTCACACAATTTAGAGTTGTAATCAATTTGCTAAAAATATGACAAGGCAGAATTTTCAGGTTTTGTTTTCAGTATGACTCCAAGGTAGTGCATGAATTTTATATTTTTTTATAGGATGATTTAGGTTTTGAAAATTGGAAATTTATTTCCTTACATAACTACCATCCTACAGAAAAATTTTCAAGAGTTTTTGATCATAATAGACTACTGTACAAATTTTGGAAAATGAATTTCAGAATTAACACGAAATCAAAAATGCAAATGGGATTCAAAAGAAGTTGTTATCGGTGTAATAATATTTGTGGGGTCTCGGGAAAAGAATCAATGATTAAAGATAACTTGACAAATTAAATACAAATGATTGCTTCTTGTAGGCTTGTCCCATCCCACACGTATTCGTTAAGGGTATAATCCAACTCAAACTCAATGGTCCTAGGCTTGGACTATCCTATATGAACACATGTGCATATGAGACAACTCAATTTCTTGACAAACCATACAACTGTACCAAACTCGTCTAAAGTGCATATCAATCCTACCCCTTAACCCCGAACGTGAAGAATTTAGCCAATCAAAGAAGTAATAATCAAGCACGCAATGGAAAGAAATATCATCATTATATTGCAAAAATCAAGAGTTGTACAAGAAATATAATAACAATAGGAGTAGATAGAACCTGTGAACCCTTTGAGATATGCTTTGTGGCTATCCTCCTCTAGGATGGTGGTGGCGAGATTTGACATAGATTTCCTTATGAGGCTCTGTGTTTCCTCACGAGTCCTCCTGCAAGATGATGCTTGTTTATCGAGGTGAAATCGATGTTTTAAAGGATGTAATCATCGTAGCAAGACGAAATCACTCGAAAATAGATAAAATTTATAAACTCGAAATCTAAAGGAGTCCGAGGTCAAACACAGGGAACAAATATGGAATTTACAATATTAATCGCATTCAAAATTAATGAGCACAATTAATTAAGCATTCAAATAGATATTCAATGAATAATAACCTGTCACATTAGTTATTCAATGAAATTCAATGTATCTGGAGATAAAAAGAATGGAGAGAATCTAAAAAGTGGTGATTTGAATCACTAATTAAATCCTTTAATTAAGCATGCATCTCATAATCAATTTAATCAAATATTAACTTAGTACTTAAATAATGCTCAATCAGACGACTTAAGTGTGTCAGGCACAAGGCTTCTTAAAGCCTTTCTCTTCTTTTTCACTTCAGCTTCTCTTCTTTCTTCTTCTTGTTTCCTTCTGGACGAGCTTCTCTTTCACAACACAGGGGACCCAATCCTTCAATTACTAAGTGTTGCACAGGGCATAACTATAGAGAGCAAAACCCTCCCTCGCTCTCTCATAATTCCTCTTCCTTCTCTCTGAAACTTAGACCTAATCGGATCCAGATACTCGGGTATTCAGGTCATGCATAGTGTCCAGGGCCACCGGCATGTGTGGTGACTGAGGAGTGAGTAGGCGGGTATTCGAGTGTGTGGGTAGTGAGGGACTTGACCCCTCATGTTACTGAGTAAGAGCTCAGGGCACAAAAACAAGATATGCGTTAGCGGTCGCCCTTCACTCCACGAGGTGGGACTATCTTAGTCCCCCTCCTTCGCACGAAGCAATTGCTAAAGGAGCTCCTGATTGCAGACGAAGCGAAGGTGGTTTCCTCTAATTGAAGGCCTAGGTACACTCTTGGAGGAAGACCGTGCGACTTGGGAGTCGAATGGCTGAAGAACTCGACAAGAACACGACTCCTGATGTCAAGGAAGAAGCTCCATTAATGGTGGCGGACCACGAACACCTACAGAGATGAAAATGGCCTTGTGGCCACATCAGAAGCGCTCAGAAGCTTCGCTGTGGCATGGTGAGGGCGGTGGTGGCGAGCTGCGAAGGTGGTCGTAGGGGGCTGGCAAAGGCAGAATGTGAGTGTGGAGGTGGAGGTGTTCGGTGGAGTGGTTGGCGCAACAATCACCTCAATTTATTGAGGGGTTTTGCTTCCATGGACACGGTGGAGGTTATGGACTTGATGGCGAGTTGTTTGGTCGATTGTGGAGGTGTGGAGGACTTGCCGGAGGTGTGGTTGGTTGTGGAGACGATGATGGGTGAACGGTGTATTGGCAGTCGAATTGGGTGATAAAGGAGAGGGAAAAGTAGTAGAGGGAAAGAGAAACCTAACTAACCTAAGCTAACAAATGAAAGGGGAGGAAGAGCACTGGGTATGGTGTGGCTGGAGTCGTGGAAGGTGAACTCTCCGGTGGGAGAAGCGACAGCGATAAAGGCGTATGGGTGATGCTCGCTAGTATTGCGACGTGTGGAGGAACTTGAGGAAGATGCTCTCGCCAACTATTATCTATGGTAGTGGGTGAAGAAGTCAAACGGAGGTTGCCAAAGCTCGTGGAGCATTCAGCCAGAGAGAGGGGAAGAAGGGGTGATTCTGACCAAAATGAAGCTAAGGAGGTGAGGTTTGCAATAATGGTCCTTTTATAAGGTTTGGGTCGAGCTTCCAAGCTTGAAAACAAGCTTAAAAGCTCGAAAAATCAAGGATTAGGACTCTTGATTTCCAAGAGTTCGTTTGAACTCTAGGACAAGATTTAGATGTCAAGAATGGGCTTAGATTGAAGGGAATCTCTTCTGGAGTCTCCCATCCAATTTTGGAATGGTTTGGGTGTGAAATCAGGGAGAAATCCCAAATGGAAACTAGGCTGTAGGTGTGTTCACATGGCAATGGCAGTAGGGGCCTCTTGGTGAAGGTTATGATAATTTTGGGGGCCTCTTTGCGAATATTTAAAAAGTTGAGGGGTTATTTGAGAGAAAAAGAATCAGACTGGACTAAAATGCAAACTAGGTCAAGATGATCTTTGATTGGGCCTAAATTTTGGTACAAACCTAATTTGGACCCAAGGAATCTGATGGTGAAGTCAGATTTGGTTTTGACCAAGTTTGATTGGATAATTTTTGCAACAACTCAAATTAGGGCAACTTCCTGTCTAAGACTATTTTAGGTAAAAATGGGTTCAGATGGTCAAATCAAGGATACTAAATCTTAGAGAATATTTTTATATGAATTTTAGAAGATTTAGGTGTATTTTATCCTGACCAAAACGTCTATTAATTAAGTGGGTCTGAAATTAGGTTTTGGATGCTGTTTTGACTCTCGAAGTGCACGAAAACCCATTTCTATCTGTACAGACCCTCTTATTAGTCATTAATGAACATTTGACCTTCATTTAACCCTTAGGAAACCCCATGATTATTTTACATTTATGATATGCTATTAAAACAGTAGATTTAACCCTGATTTAATGCACTCTTCTCAGAAAGGATATTCAGTGAATTACAACTCTCTGGCGATTATGTAGGAGTAGTTGTCAATTGATTCTGACTAATTAAAGTTGGTTATGTTTGATGATGACGTTATCATCAATGCTTCTCCTTGCATGTAGATCAAGTTGTTGATGCTGGCGTGGAGGAGATGGTAGTGGTTATGGAGAGGAGGCGATGGCCTTGATGTTTTTGGTGGGATGATGGACGCCCAAGGTAGATGATGGTGAGGGTGGTAGGCGGCCAAAGGTGGTGAAGAAGTTAATGGGCATTGGAGAGGGTTTAGATTAGGGTTTATCATGGTGGTTTGGAATATGGAATGTAGGATTAGGATTCATGGATATGAAAAGTGGGAATTAGGAGTTGGGAATGTGGACTTCTTTGGACCAAAGATGGTGAGTAAAAAAGTGGATGGGGACTTGGTTGCGTGGGGTTTTAGGCCTTTTGAAGGTGGAGGATGGGTGTGATCACACAAGGTGGAAATGGAGGCTTGTTCATAGGCTAGAATTTGGTTAGAAAAAATCAATCAAGTAATTTATTGTTTAGGTTCCACATAAGATTAGAGATTATTGCAAGTAATATGTTTTTGGTGGAGGCTAGGGTTAGGATTTTGCATGGAGATACATGAAAATTAGGGTTTCTGCGGGTTCTAACTTCATTTTGACTCTAAGCTGCTCTAAACTGACTCCAATTTTGATTAAGTCTTGTCTCAACCCTGATAGCGAAATACGCATGATTTGTAAAAGCGGGTTTTTAACGTCGTTGTAACACGCGAATCCGCTTTCGCTTTTAAATTTATATCCTAGATAGGGGAGTATCTAGGGTCGTCCAAGGAGGCAAAAATTGCAAAATTAATCCTCTTGCTTACAGATAGATCTCAACTTTCTTTTTGATATTTTTCAATATGTAATTTTTTTTTGTATTTTGAAAAGACGAGGGCAAACTGCAGATTGTAGCTAAAAGAACTAACACCTACAAATGATTAACTAAAATATAAAAGATAGAAATATCTTCTTCCTAAGCTCACTCTAGGCAAGTGGAGGCCTAGAGTAATTAGGAAGAAGAGGTGAAACAAGTGCTAGAACCAAAACAAACAACTGCAATAAAAAGCTAAAAGAAGGCAATTTTGATTGAGTAGAATGAGTGTTCTATTTAAGGACAAGTAGAGGAATGCTTCTACTAGAATTAACAATCTAAAAGCAAGAAAAGAAACACAAATCTTCTTGTAACAATGGTGAAGAAGGTTGTCTTCTTGCTCCAAGCCTAGCTGCTCCTTGGCTTGAAAAGAGGGCTTCCTTCTCCTCCTTCCTTGAGAGCTCCTCCAAGGTGGAAGCTACCACCTTTAATGCTCTCTCCAAAGGGGTGGGCATGCACCACCCTCAAAAACTCCTCCAAGGTGGCGTGACCACCTTCAAGATCTCCTCCAAGATCTTCCTTGCCTGGCTTCTCCTTTGGCTGGCGTGACCCAAGAGAGAAGGGAAGAGGGGAAGGCACCAAGGGGACAGAATATCCCCTTAATCTTCTTCTTCTTCTTCTCTCTTGGACGTGGGCTTCTTGGTGGAATATGAGAGTGAAATTGCTAGCCAAGGATGACTTGAATGGTGGTGGGTAGTGGTCTTTTTATAGGGTAGGATGGGGGGTTAAGGTGCCCCTTGAAGTGGAGGGCTAGGATGGAAGGATGAGGGTGGTTGGTGATCCTATGGCTAGGGTGAGTTGGCGCCAACTCAAGGGGTGTTAAAGGGGGTAGTTATGGTGGTGTTGGTGTCTTTTGGTGGTGGAGAGACACCACCATGTTGGCGCCAACATGGGGTCTTCTAGAAGGGGGGTTAGGTGGATGGTGGAGATGGGTTCAAGGGGGATTGTGTGGTGGAGATGAGGGGAGATTTTGGAGGGAAAAGTGGCGCCATTAAGGGGTGGTTATGGGTAGTTTTTGGCGCCACTTTTAGGTGTCTTTTGGAGGTGGTGGGTAGGTTAGGTTGGTGCCAAGTAGGTTAGCTTATGTGGAGCTTAGGTGGAGCTAGTTGGGTGGAGTTGGTAGGTGGGTTTTTGGGGTGGTACAAGCCAAGGAAGTTGGAGCATAGCTAAGCTAAGCTAAGCTAAGCTAAGATAGCTTAGCTAACGGAGGAGTAGAGGAGAAGGTAATGGAGCTAGGGTTTGGAGGAAGGAGCTGAGGAGGAGAAATCTGGAGCTGGAGCTGGAGCTGGCTGCTGCTGAAGAGGCTGGTATGGGGCCACTCTAGCTGGCTTAGCTTGCTAGTTCTTTGCTAGTTGCTAAGCCAAGCTAAAGTGAGCTAGCTTCTACCAAAATGAGCTGAGGTGAGCTAGGTCTGGTGCTCCCGGGGAGAATCAAGCTGGTTGAGGCAGCTAAGGTAGCTTAGCTCAACTGAGTTGAGCTAAGTTGAGTCCCCGGGAGCTGGACTTGAGCTTCCTGAGCTGGGATGAGTTCTTCTTCAGCTGGCTGGAGCTGAGTGGAGCTGGATGTAGCTGGATCTGAGCTGGGATGAACTCCTGTCAACTTAGCTGAGCTAGCTAGAGCTCCCTGTGGACTAGTGGGAGCTGAGATGAGCTAGACTCAGCTAAGTTGAGCTAGATCTGAGCTGACTTGAGCTAGGGTGAGCTAAGGTGAACTCTCTTGAGCTGCCATCCAGCTGAGATTAGCTGAATGGAGCTGGGATGAGCTAACCCTATTTCAAGTAAGCTAGGTTCCAGCTGCGGTGAGCTGGATCAAGCTGAGGTGAGCTGGATCAAGCTGAGGTGAGCTGGATTAGGCTGAGTTCCAGCTAGTCTAGGCTTCTCCTTCACCATTTGCCTTCTTGAGTGCTAGGGTTTTAGGGATCTATATATCTGTACATCCCTAACACTCACAAAAACATATTAAAAAGATAATAAAAAAATGCAATGCATGCCTAACCTATTTTATGCCTAAATGCAACCCAAAAACCCGTTTGCGGAGTAAAATCCTAAGAGCTAGGTTTGTTTTAATGCATAAGAATGATGATAAAATGGCATTTATCAAACCCTATAAAATAGAATTAAACACTAATTACCACTCTTAACCACAAATAGGATCAACAATACATAAATAACCTAATATGCATGCAATCTAACTTAGATGCATATATATATAATATGAGCTAGCCTAATGCATTTATGCCCTTACTACCATGAGATTAATATTATTTAAGCATGATTTGTATAAATAAATATGTGCTTATCACACCTCCATGGCTAAGTTTTACTAGTCTCGAACAAAATGTAATAAGGAAAATAGCGAATTTTGAGTTCAGATTTGTAAGTTCAGAGGTACTAGTCATCAAAAACTCTAGAAACATGTATGAAATCTCACCACATAGATTCAATAGCACTAAAGTATCAAACAAGATAAAAACCACTTTGTCTCATCAAATTCTAACAAGCTTTGAACTTGGTCTCAAGCATAGGGTCCTAAGGCTTGAAAATCCACCCACCAGTTTGAAAGGTCTCAAAAAGAACTGAGTACTCGTGTGTGTAGAGCTAATTTGACAAGTGACATTTTCCTTAACATGTATCTATCACTCCATGTCTCCCACTTTAGATTTGCTTTATTTAGTACAAGAGTCATTATCTCTTTCAACTTTTTATTTTCATTTATACATATAAATATATTGAGGGCCCTATACTCTTACACCTTGAGATGACATCATAAGAGGCACCCTCCAAGCTAGGCCCTACACTCCGATGCCTTGTGATGACATCATATGAGGCATTTGACCCATCTACAGTGTCTATTTAGATATCCACATATTCAAAGAGTTATAATGGATATTTAGACATCCATGTATTTAGCATTGAAGTAAGAATTTTTTATTGAATATGGTACTCCTCTCTATTAATTTTTCAAGCTTTTTTTAATAGGTGAACATTGAGATTCATGACTTATATTCTTTTGAATGCTCACAAGCCATTTCAAAGTACAAGTGCAAAAGTGAGAAACTCAGACTAAAAAATTCCATCAATTCCTTAGGGTGGAAAGAAAGCCAACTACTTCCCATACTATTGACTTAATACCTTAGCCTAATCATCCGCTTTTAGGACTCAGAAACAAGTTCAAAATTTGGTAAATACTCAAGTTGATTAAGTCGATTTACTTGAAGAATCTATGTAGAAGATCTCAGATAAATCCCAAAGTTAACGACTCGTAATACCTTAAACTTATTACCGTTTCTCAAATTCTACAACTTTGTGTATGTGAGTGTGTTTTTTTAATATATATATAAACTATCTGTGCAATTAAGACTAGATCGAATTTCCTCGATTCTTGAAGCACTTGGCTCGCCAGATCGAAGGGACCCCTTGGGAAAATCCACATGGCAGTTCCCCCTAAAGAGTAACACAGTTACCACATCAATCTTTCTTGTCATTGGTGGTTCCAAATAGACAAGGTCTCAATTCTTTTTGACCTGACCTCATTGAACACAACATACAACCTAATGCAATTAATGATATGCAAAAATGATTCCTCGCCCCATGACTAAATGTTGCAATGCCCTCATTTTAAAAAGAAGCAAATGAGAGTAAGGAACAAAAGAACTTGGGTTACTTCTGTGTTATTGGCTTACGTTGGATTACCTCCTAGCAAGCTTTGCATTAATGTTGATAGCCAAACATGCAGTACCTTGACAATCATATTCCATGAGTATAGGTATAAGCCATATAAATGAGCATAAAAGATTAGGCTTACATAAAAGGTGGACAAGAATATTGGCGAGTTGATGATGCAGAGTTAAACCAAATGCTCGCCAATAAAGAGTAATGCAACGAACTTCATGGGCCAACATAAGAGGTTTAATAAGTAAAGAATTAAACTAAACCTCTTAAGACATAGGATGTCAAGGATAATAAGGATCCTCACGATTCTAGTTAGATCTGTCCTTTGAATGGTGCAACTACAATCATCAATCCACACATGCCATTCTACCTTTGTATGACCTTGTCTCCATACCCCCCAGCAATCAATGTCTTGACGTATCAAATCTAACCCTTCACTTAGTGTTTAGGATAATGATTTTGAGTCTTCCATAGATATCTTGATGACACTTATATTCTCATTATAGTCAATCAATATCCGATCTTTGTGATTGTCATGTGATATGTCAAATGTGGCTTCATTTAGTAAGGCATCCTCAGGTTCCTTGATTTCAAACCCGAGTAATTTAGGGCATGACTCAGGAAGTTGTTCATATGTGACACCCAACAAATGTTCTAACTCTTCAATATCCTTCCTTGTAGATTTTGCAAACTCTTCAAATTCGTGCTGCCTACCCATGGTGGTCAAGTCAAGCTTAGAATCTTCCAAGGTATTCAAATTTGTATCCACTTGACCTTTTTTTATCATCATTAGTTATATTTGATTTCTCAATTTCCAACTCAAATGATTTAGAATCCAACTCCTAATGAAAATATGGTGTAGTAGTAGGCAAATCTTCAACTTTGATGCTCAATAACTCCTCAAGCTCATGAATATCCTCTTCGCATTGTTGCAAATAATCAAAATAATCATTGGGAGTGTTGTCCTCTATATTTTTCTCTATCACATCTGGGAACATTCTCTATGATTAGTTTGTTTACAATCCTTGACAACATTGAGTGATATCTTATTTTTCCCAAATCCCATTTCTAGAGCTCTAGACTTATAGCTTATAGAGGCATTTGCAATAGCTAGGAAGGGTTGACCTAGGATTGTAGAGGTTTTGGAAGGTCTATTCGAGGGGTTCATATCCAAAATAAAAAAGTCTACTAGGAAGTAAAATTCTTCTACTTTGACTAGCAAATCTTCAAGTAGACCTCTTGGTCAGTTTAAAGATTTTTTAGCTACTTGGATGACCATAGGACCAAGCTTCAACCCACCTCCTTTGAGTAATTCATACACAAAACTTGACAAAATATTTACCCTCACACCCAAGTCAAGTAATGCCTCATCTATTCTTTGATCACCAATTACCACAGAGATGTATGAGGCTTATGGGTCCTTAAGCTTGGGTGGAGTCCCATGTTGTACTATCGAGTTCACAGGGTTGAGCAAGACAACTTTGGTTGGGGCTTATTTCTTGGATTTTCTCTTTTGTGTACACAAGTCCTTAAGAAACTTAGCATAGGATGGAATTTGCTTCAAGGCTTCTAGAATAGGTAGGTTGATGTGAACTTGTTTGAATGTCTCCAAAATTTCATCCATCCTAGCTTTTTTCTTATCACAGAAGGGCTCCGTATTGTTTGGATCTTTGAGTCTCTTAGGGAAAGGGGCCTTAGATTCATAGCACAAGGGGGAGGCTCTAGGAATCTCATGAAGTTCAGAATCTTCCTCTCCCTCCAATGTCTCAAATTTAGGTGGTTGTTCAGAAGCATCGGATTTTTGGATTTCCTTGCCACTTCAAAAAACAGTCATAGCATGAGCCTACTCCCTAAAGATCACATTTTCCCCTTTTGGATTCTCCTTAGGCTGACTAGGCAATTTGCCATCACTTTTTCTCACAGCATCCATTAAATGTCATATTTGGGATTTCATATCAACTATAATCTTAGAGTGAGATTAAAGGAGCATTTGATTGGATTCTTGCATAGTCTTAATCATTGCCTTGATCTCATCTAAATTAGAAGATTGGGATTTGGATTGAGGATGTTGGAAGTGTTGGTTCTGAAAGGAAGAACATTTGGGTTGTTTCTAAGAGATGTTTGGATGGTTCCTCCATCCCAGGTTATAAGTGTTGGAATATGGGTTGTTTCCAAGTCGATGATAGCCTTGAGCAGTATTGACTTGATCTTGGATCAAATTAGAGAATTGATGTGCCAAATGACAATCAAGAGTAGAATGGAAGGTGCTTTAGCATAGGGAGCATTCTACTAAGGATCGGACTTGGGGTATAGTGTGGTGCATAGGTTGAGAGCTCGATGAAAGAAGTTTATCAAACTTTTGATTAAGCATATCTAATTGATAAGTAAGATCTCGGTTCACACCCATCTAGTTGGCTTCCCTTTTCTTTTGTAAAAGAGATGGAGCTCTATCTCCATATGAAGGCGTCAAGTGGATAGAGTTCTCGCTAAGTGTCTTGAAGAGGTTCCAAGCCTCATCCTTGATTTTGGTGAAAAAGGTTCCTACGCATGCTGCATCGATGTTCTGCCAATGCTTATTAGACAATTTTGTGTAGAACATTTCTACGAGTTGCCATCTAGGAACTTGATGATGTGGGCACATCTTTAATAGGTCTTTGAATATCTCCCAAGTCTCATGGAATTATTCTCTCTAGTGTTGTGAGAATCCAATAATGGCCCTTCTATAATGATTAGTTTTGCTAATTGGAAAGTAATTCTTCAAGAATTCAACTCTAAGGGCTGGTCATGTAGAATAGTTCTCATCTAATGTGTGACGTCAGTGTTTAGCTTTATCCTTAAGGGGAATGAGAAGAGGCCCCTCATTAAGACTTTGTTAATAAAGCCTTGGATCTTAAAAGTAGAGCAAACCTCGGAACACTCTTCCAGGTGCCAATAAGGGTCTTGATGATTTGTCCCATAAAAGGATGGGAGCAACTAAATTGTGCTATGATAGGTCCACCTTAGTGGATAACATTTGTGCCTAAGGAGCTATGTTCCTTTTTTCATAATGCAATTAGAGAATGTATTTTAGTAGGAAAGCATCTTAGGCTCTTTCATTATCAATCCATACATTATTGATGCATTATGCATCTAGCTATGTTATCTATTCTCTTTCTTCTCTTGTAGGAAATTTGAAGAAGCCAAATTAGGCACGACATCTCCAAAGAAATCACATGGAGGCTTGTCCTTGCTTGCAAAAAGCCCATGCCACCTCATCACTACATCAATTGGTAGAGGACCACGCCACACTTTTTGTGCATCTCCAATTTTGAAAGGTTGTGAGATATAGATGGAAAGGGCTTTACAACTTTTGAACGATTTTTCAAATTTAGAGATTGAGATCTACAAAAAGTGGATTGAGATTTGAAAGAGAGGATCCCACTTCATCCCTCCACCAATGCAAGAAATAACAGAGAAGAAGAGAGGAGGTCATTCCTTCTTCCTCCTTCCAACACCCTCTCCATCTCCATGGGCGTGGAGTGCCCAACCTCCACATTGACGTACGGCAACCCCTCAAGGAGGAGGTCAAGCTCCTCTATTGCCTACGACAGCTAAGGACGGGCATCACCATCACCACCCTATGGAGAGGTCATCTCCACATGCTGGCCTTCTTCGACTCCCCAGGCGTGGCATAAGGCATGGAGATCCAAGGAGGTTGCGCCACGTCATCACCTCACCTGTCATCGCCGAGAGGAGCCACTAACTCCCTGCCCAAGAGCTCCACCCTATACACCCCTCCTTATGGTCACAGAACAAGGAACATCTAGGCACCACCTCCACGTCCCATGGTGACAGCACTGGGATTGTCCATCTCCACTACGCAAGGGAAGCACCTCTCTTCCACTTTGTTTTCTTTTTGTTTCATTCCATTGTGATACCTTGTAAACCTTGTGGACATGAATGTTTTTATTTTTTATCAAAGAAATCTTGATGTGTCGTGAGCCTCCCTGTGGACGATACTTTGCTCCACTATATGTGGTTTTGACTTGAGTTATTTTTGTTCTGATTCGCTAAAAACCACAATGCAACAACATAGATCTTTGTATTTATTTTTCTCGTGCGTAGTGGATTTATCATGCTACTTTTGATCTCTTAGGGTGGAAGGTTTCCTTAAGGTCTTCTAAGATTCACATTATGGTAATCATTAGGAAGGAACTAGCCCTTTAAGGATCTCGAGTTTTCCTCAACATGGGGTTCTTTGGGTTCCTTAACTCTATCACCCATAATTAGACTTAGGATGGATTGTCTCAAGATTCTTTTGGGCTTAGATGTGAAGGTCAACCTAGGTTCCAAAGAACGTCTACCAAGCATATAACAACAATCACCCTCACAAACAAATGCAAAACAGATTATTTGTTCTTACCTTCTTTTTCTTTTTGAACATTATATGATTTGAAAGTCATTAAACAAGTTCTCAATACAATTATGCACACTAAAGCTTACCTACGACATGCCTTAGGAGGACCTACAATCAAGATGAACAAGATCTCTAGTCGAGCCATCTCACCTCTAGACTCCCCAAGGTATGAGTGAGATGGAATTGTTGACCTTCGACCAACATCTTCTTGAGATGAAAAAAGATGAAGTAGAAAGACCTAAGATAACATAAGGAAACTAGTCTCAAGTCAAGCCCGCTCACCACTAGAATTCTCGAGGTATGGTGAGACAGACTTGTTGACCTTCGACTAACTTCCTCTTGGTGCCCTTATGTGCATGCTCAATGCCACAGAGATGTGTCAATCCACACAACAATAGAAAAACACAAGCAAAGTCTTTAACAAACCGTGAGTGTATTTGAGTTCCTCCTTTAGTTAATAGAATTTTTTAGGTTTCTCACTTAAAAGTTTTTTCTCAAGTAATCAAAGCGAGATTATGTTTCCTTTAGATATGAGTACAATAACTATGCAATGCATTAACAGGAAACTTGGTAAGTTTGAAGGCACGTACCTTTCTTTAGCTTTCTTTAATATGCAGACTTGACAGAAAGTAAATCTAGAGGAAACTTAAAAAAATCCTACAATGAATGCCTAGGATTTGTTGCTTCTAGCTAAGCATGAATCCTTTTTATGTGGAAGTTAGTTTTAAATCTGCATGCAATCAAGCAAGAAATCAACTAAGTAAAGATTTAGAGAGAGTTATTGCAAATCCAAAAATCATTTTCTCACCAAAATACATAATACAAATGTCTCTAAAAATAGATAATAAACCCTAAACTAATGGTGAGCCTCCTCGTGCATCACCTCTTTGAAGCTTCTTCTTCGTGATTTGCTCCTACGTACCACCTCCATGATGCTAAGTCCTTAGTACCTCACAAAAAGAGATAAAACTGAGGCCCATGAATGTAAGATGAATGCAAGGAGATATGCTATAAACAAAAAATACTCACTAACAATCATAAAACACGACGCAAGCCTCCCCGACAACGGCACCAAAATTTTGGTGTGTGTCATGCTCAAGTTGTAAAGAATAGCACACCAAAATTATAAACCAAATAGAGCAATTTGGGTCGCATCCATAGGGAGGTTATGTAGTTGTGTTTCTGATCAATTAGACAACTTTAAGAATTTTTCTATGATTTTTTTTTTGAAAGGAAGAATTTTTCTATGATTTTTGTAAGTATTTGGCAACTTTTTTGGGGATTTTAGTTAGTAAGTAGGGAAAAAGGATTATTCTTACCCCACTTACTTGTCATGACTCTAATCTAATCCTACTGACCCCAGAAAAATATGGCAATTTTGTCTCAAAAACTAAACTCTGTAAGGAATCTAATGCCAGTGATTTCATGCAATTTAAAGTTGTAATGAATTCTCTACAAATCCAACATGGAAGAATTTTCAAGTTCTATTTTTAGTATGTTCCCAAGAAGTGCAAGAATTTTATCTTTTTTTTCAGAACGAATTAGATTTTAAAATTTGGAATAGTATTTTCCAACTTAATTATCGACCTAGAGACAAAATGTCAAGATTTTTTTATCACTACAAACTATTGCATTAATTTTGGAAAAGGGATTTTAGAACTAACTCGATATTAGAAATGCGAATGGGATGTGAAGCGGGTTGTTACCAATTCAATAATACACGTGGAGTGTCAAGAAATAGAATTGATAAGTAAAAGATGACTTGAAAAATTAAATATGGATGGCCATTTCCCAAGGATTGTCCCATCCCACATGTATTTGTTAAGGCTAAAATCCAACTTAGACTCGATGGTCCTAGGCTTGGACTATCCTATATGAACATGTGTGCATATGGGAAACTTGGTTTTCTGACAAACCATACAACTATATCAAACTTGTCTTAAGTAAAGTACATATCAATCCTACCCCTTAACCCCACACATGAAGAATTTAGCCAATCATAGAAATAACAATGAAGCACGAAATCTCAATGGAAAGCAATATCATCATGATATTGCAAACATCAAGAGTTCTACAAGAAATATAAGAATAATAGGAATAGATAGAACCTATGAACACTTCAAGATATTTTTGTGGCTAGCCTCCTCGATGATGGTGGTGGTGAGATTTAATGTAGATTTCCTCGTGAAGCTCTGTGTCTCCTCACAAGTCCTCCTTGAAGATGATGCTCCTCCTCGCTTGTAGATCAAGTTGTTGATGTTGGTGTGGAGATGATGGCGGTTATGGAGAGGATGGGACAACCTTGATGTTGTTGGTGGGATGATGGACATCCAAGGTAGATGATGGTAAGGGTGGTGGGTGGCCAAAGGTGGTGAAGAAGTTGGTGGGCATTGGAGAGAGTTTGGATAAGGGTTTATGGCTGTGGTGGCTTATGGAGCAAGGTAAGGCAAGGCAAGGCAAGGCAGGGGAAAGCAAGGGTGGCTCAAGGGGGCCTAAGGGTTGTATTTGGATGTGCATGGGGAATTAAATAAGGAGAGTGGATGTCCATAGGGTGGCTTGATGGAGAAGTTGGGGTTTGGGATATGGAAATTAGGATTAAGACTTCAATTAAGACCATGATTCATGGTTATGGAAAGTAGGAATTAGGAGTTGGGAAGGTGGACTTCTTTGGACCAAAGGTGGTGTGGAGAAAGGTGGATGGGAGCTTGGTTGCGTGGGGTTTTAGGCCTTTTGAAGGTGGAGCATGGGTGTAAACACATAAGGGTGGAAATGGAGGCATGTTCACACGACAAGAATTTAAGTAGCAAAACTCAATCAAGTAATTGATTGAATTTTATTATGAACTTGATTGATTAGGTTCCACAAAAGATTAGAGATTATTGCAAGTGGTATTTTTTTGGTGGAGGCACATGTGGGATGTGGGCCATGTGGTGGTGGAGGCTAGGGTTAGGGTTTTCATGGAGATACATGAAAATTAGGGTTTCTATGGGTTCTGACTCCATTCTGACTCGAACCTACTCTAAAATGACTCCAATTCTGACTAAGTCTTGTCTCAACCCTATAATATAATTAAACACTAAATTACTACTCTTAACAACAAATAGGTTCAATAACACATAACTAACCCAATATGCATGCTATCTTACCTAGATGCATATATATATATATATATATATATATAAATAATATGAGCTAACCTAATACATTTATGCCCTTACTACCATGAAACTAACATTAATTAAGAGTGGTTTAGATAAATAAATATATGTTCATCACTATCCCTACATCCCATGGTCTACCACCCTTCTACTTCATCAATCCATGACCTCTCTTCCCCTCCAATAATCACATGCCACCTTAGCCAAGCTACACCAACTATACTCCATGTTACCCCCCCCCCCCCCCCCCCCAATAAACCTAAACTATAACTCTATCCTATATCCCATGCCACATATCCTTAGCTCTCTATATAAACCCCCCCTCTCCATGCCAAAGATTTCATTTTCTCCTCTCCATCCCCCTTTCGTCCACCAATCTTCTTCACCTCCATCTCCATCTCTCCATGGCTGTCCACGTCATCTCTCCCTCTCCATCTCCATCCCTCCATGGCTATCCTCATCATCTCACCCTCTCCCTCTCCCTCTCCCTCTCCTACTCCATAATCTCTCCCCCTTCCTCTCCCACTCCATAATCTCTCCCCCTCTTCACCTCTTCCTTCTCCAACCGAATGTTGTCTCTCTCCCCTCTCCTCCTCTTACATGCCCTCCACTATAGCAAGGCATCTCAGGCTTCTTCCTCATTTGGACATCTGATAGACACATAATTATTAGTTATAACTTGCCTATTTTATGATTAGTCGTAAGCTAACATAGTGCACATTCTAGGGATACATGCATAATTAGGATATATATATTATGCATAATTTGTATCTAACTGTGATATCTGTGAATAACACAAGAGTAGGAGATGAAGCTAAGATGAAAGGAATAAAGCTAAGGAGCTTTCAAAGCAATAATGTAGAGAGAAATAAAGTGAAGCAAAGAAGAATAAAGACAAGCAACTAAGAGTAAAAGATAAGGGGACACATGGCATGCTTGCAACCCTTCCTATCCCTTGAAACTCAAGACAAACCTCTCTAGAAATAGCCTTGTCCTAAACCTATTTTAGCCAACCTATCTCACCATTAATCTTTCATCCAATGGCCACCTAAACCAACCTATTTTTAGTAACCAAAACCTACTTTATCTAAACTCTACACACCTTATCCAAAGGCCTACAATAACTTGCCATTTTCAGCCAAGATAAGCTCCAATCCACACCATTCATATCCCATCCTAAGGTCCTCTTTCAACCTAAGAACTAAACACATCCTAGCCCTCCATCTAATTCTAAAGCCTGTATTAATCCACACTATCTATAAAAAGGCCTCACCTCCTACCATCTTCATCGTCTTTCTCTCTACTCTTCTTCCATTACCTCAACTTCCTAAGTAGAAAACCTAGGACTTCCACTATGGCCATCCCTCTTCCTCTCCGTTAGTCTACCATAGGTTCCTTCCTCTACCTTCATTTGATGCCTTCCTCTACCTTCCTAACCTTTCCTCTAGTAGCTAGTTCTTCCCTTATCTCCCTTCATCTCTAGCTCTCCTCCCTCAGGACCTCTGCATCCACCTCGCCTCGACATCGTTGACGGAAGTCTTTACCCCTATGATGTCACTCCAGAGCAGCTTATCCTCTCTCTCTATTTCTCTCTTCCTCTCCCTTATTTCTAGTTTTTGTTTTCATATTAGCTAGTTTTTGTTTCATTCTTACGTGTAGCAAACATTTCCTTGAAATAGTTTTAATGAAATAAAGCATCGTTTCTATCTATCTCTCTCTATTAATTAATTTTTTCCTTTCCGTGCTCACTTATAAATATGTAAATATATATAGATATTTTGTAGGATTATTAGTGTTTGTGTCTTGTAAATAGCACTTGCATATTTTAATTATTGCATTAGGTAGGAAGCGAAATTAGACTACTTGCCTCCCTACGAACGACTTGAACTCTCCATTTTAACTTTAAAACATTTAGAGTTTGATTTATAAATTTAAAATGATTGTGGATTTCCAACTATAATGACATGTTTTTATAACTTCGTATTTCTGTGTATCAACGTCCCCTGTGATCCTATCCGATGACACTCTCCTCTACTCTTTACTCTATGACTCTTTACTACTGGCCCCTCCTCTTTATTCTTCTTCTTTTATGCTTGGTTTCTTCCTTCTAATGTCGTTTGTAGTTGATGAACTAGTTCATGTTTGCTATCAGGAAAGATACATATTTTGTGCCTACCTTCTTCCTAGTTAATAGGTCAATACATGTTAGTATAATTAATGTGATTCACATTTATCTTAGTTATTATATTTACATTTTTGAATTTTTGCATTTATTTATGTGCATTATAAAATTACAAAAAAGTTATATTTCGTTCATGCATATTAGGTTATACTCGCAAAATTTCATCTAAAAATTCGTTACAGAAAAAAATTAAAAATCAATTTTCATTCTTCCTACCATTGCTTAATTTAGTCCCTACATTTTATTTCTGAATTTAATGTGCTTGCTTTAGGTTTTAGTTTTGCGTGAAATTTGATAGGAATCTTATTTAGGCATTAAAGTAGCTTTAGTAATTTTATTTGAATTTTTATATTTTTGAAAAATTATTTACACGTGAATTATGTTTAGGTTATGATTCTACGATTTGGTCCCTATCTTGAGTTTCCTTAGACTTCTCCACTATTTAAAACACCACAAAAAAAATTTGAAAAACTTAAAAACACCAAAAATATATTAGTTAGGAAGCAATTTAATCATGTGCCTCCCTTTGAGACAACTCAGACTCCCATCTTTATCCTTAATCTTTTAAGAGTTTGAAAAAATAATTAAATGATCATGGTTTTCATGCTTTAACAATGACATTATCCCTTATAGAATTTTGTGCAATAGTTTTGGCGTTGTTTCTAGGGAGGCAAGGCATTTTAATTGCTTTCTAACGCATGCATTTAGTTGCATGTTCTTACATTCTCTTTGCATCTTAGATTAGTAACTTATTTACATCTGCTTGTTTATGCATTTTGCAGGAGAAAGCTTAATCCTTGGGCCAATCCAGACATGCCTAGGCAAGTAAAGCTCTCAAACACCTAGGTCACACCATCTAATTTTTTTTTTTAAATTACATATTTGTTTAGCGATGAATTTAAAAAAGTTTAAAAACACAAAAAAAATTACATATCTAGTTAGTTAGTTATAGTTTGTTCTGTCTTTGCATTTTCCAAAAAAAAAAAACTAAGAATTTTCTCCCGCCCTAAAACTTGAACTTGATTAGAAACTACCTTGATTATAAGGCATCCATTATAGGGTTAAAACTACCACTAGAGGACTCATGATCTTTTGTGAGTAATTTTCTTGAAATCATCACGCATATCTTTACCCTAGACTTTAATTGTTTAAAAGACGATACATCACTGACAATAACCTTGTTCGAAACACTAAAAGAGACCAGTATAACCCTTAAAATCCATTAAAGCAAGGCAGAACATTAAAAGCTTACATATCTCAAAAATTGAAGGCCCTATTTGCTTGTGTGTTGCGCCACACTTCACATTTAATTGATCTTTAAGGGCAACCACCCCCTAACACCCATCATTTCCCAAGCACAAAAATCCTGAGCCTAAAATTGAGTAGACATGCCCCTAGGTTGGATAATTTCAAGTCTTGTAGGTTTGATTTGGGTTATTAAGTGGTTTTCCTTGATTCCTAGTATTAAATCCAATGCCTAGGTTGTGAGTCCCAAGTCAAATGACTTAAGCGAGCTAGAGGTTTTCAATTAGCACCTTAGCAAAATCTTTGAAAACTCTCCCTCTACCTTACTCGCATTCAACTTGACTGGATTGATTTTAGGAAAAGAGGTGGAATTTGCTTGCAATCCTTGTCGTGCTTTTGAGGCTTTTAGGTCCAATAGGGTCAAACGCTTTAAGGCTAGATATGTGTGCTTGATTGTGTAGTTAGGGAACCACTTCTCTCATTTGTTCCCTTCTCATCTCTACCTTCTTCCTTAGTGCATGTAAGGTAGGAGATCACTACAAAATACTTTAAAAGGCCCTTTGGATAAAATCCCTAAGAAAAAGTCTAGTATAATTATGCCTACTAAAATGGATGAACACCAAGGCAATCAATTTGAAATATTCCAACAAGAAATGCTCCAATTCCAATTAGGCCAACAACAAACGCAAGAATTTTTGGTGGCACACAATGAGAATCGAAATCATGGGCAACCCATGCCCTTAAAGGATTTTTATAATCCCTTAAACTATTCTGTTGAACCTTTTGTGCAAGTCCCACAAGTGGATGTCAATTTTGAAAGTAAATCCGCCACCACAACTTCATTACCCCACTTCTATGGGCGCAACTCCAAGGATCCCTTTCAACACCTTGAGAAATTCATGGCTATTAGTGAAATCGTAAGGATCCAAAACATGACTGATGACATCCAAAGAATTAAACTGTTCCCCTTTTCCTTAAAGGAAAGAGCTAGCCACTAGTGCAAAACCATAGGTAAACCAATCACCACTTGGAGAGAGATAAGTACTTTCCTTAAAAATTCTTCCCTATAGGTAGAACCAATGCCTTAAAAAGAGTCATAACCACTTGTACCCAACAACTCGGTGAACAACTACATGGGACTTGGGAAAGATTCATGGATTTGACTAGGAAATGTCCACACCATGAGGTACCCAAATAGCACCTTGTGTAAATATTTTATGTTGGATTAAATGAGCAATTAAGGAATTTTTTGGATGCTTCTTGTGGAGGTAATTTCCTAAATAAAGATGAAAATAGTGCATTTGAATTATTTTAGAACATGAGTGAAAAATTCCTGAACCTTGACTCCATGAACACCTTTGGTAGGTATAGGATCTTAAGAACACAAGCACACTAGAATGGGAGATGAATAGTATGGTAAAAAAAAATTGCAAATAATACAAGCCACAAAAATAGAACACCAAATATATAGTAGTTCCCCTCACCTGGGTACTCTACTACCTAAGTCTCCTGACTTAGGATTTTTAACTCAATTCTCTTAACCCAGAGTGAATCAATTTACTAAATATGAGGCAATTAACGGGTTACCTCAACCCAATTACAAGAACAAATAAGAACAAGATATTATAGGTATAAGAAAGAAATATAAAAGCTTACAACTAGAATCCTAAGTCTCCAACAATAATATCTTTAGCAATATTTTATAGTGAGATCTAGCATGAAAAATAGTGCGCAAAAATGATTTGTAGAGAACTAAAAAAATGCACCAAAAGAACTTGCTGCAATTCAGAAATCCTCTTGGAAGCTTAAGGCAACAAGAACTATCACCCTTGTTGTTAAAATGGAGAGAATATGAATTCTGGAAGCAAGGAAGGTTTTTTTATTCTTTGATGTTGTAAAGATGTCTCTCAAGGGTCTTTTTATAGACCACTAGGCAACCCTCGTATGCTCCCTATCTGTTGGGGGCATAATTAGAATGTTAGAGTTAAGATTAATCACAAAATAGTCATTCAGATTTGGCACAACGGTTAGTTGGTACTGGTACTAAAGTTGTGGTACCGGTACTAGCTGTTCACAGTTACTCAGCAGCCAGCACAATAGAGCCTGGGTACCAGTACTAATTATAGGTACCAGTACTCAGTGCTTCCAGTTGAGTACCAACTAAGTCACCAGGTATTAGTATTCATCATGGGTACTGGTACTTGTGACTCACAGGTTTGAGGTCAAACAAGCACTGTGACCTACATGTACCAGTACTAATGATGAATACCGGTACTTGTAAGGTCCAAGCACCACCAGTGTCCACAAACTGTGAGCACCTGATACCGGTACTCATGATATGTACCGGTACTTGTTGTTCACAGTTTGAGGCTATGGCTCAAACTTGTGCCTTGTAAGTACCGGTACTTATAAATAGTACCGATACTTGCTACAAGTACCTAATATTAACACTTTTAATCAATTTTGGTTCTTTTCAAACTCAATCAAACTATTAGTATAACTAAGAAATGATTTTAATTTATCAAACGAACGATTATACATGAGTTTGATACCTAATTATCTTTATTTTGATTTTACTTCCTAAGTCAATTTTTTTCTTGTTTAGAAGACATACAAACTTCTAAAATACAACAAATAAATACCAACAAAATCTTCATCCACTTTAATCTTCTTTCTTGTCATCATCCACACTTCCTATAAGCTAGTGATTTTCCCTATAAATATCACTTCGCAAACTCATTAGATTTAAAACAATTTTGTTAACATCAAAACATAAAAGAGAGGTGGAACTAGGTTCCAATGATAGGCCCATTCAACCTACGAGAGAAATTTACGAAGTTCAACCTAACTCAAGTAAGGTTGATGTGGACCTAGTCTATCAAAAGTTGGATAAAGTTGACTTGGTCTCTAAGAAGTTGGGCAAGTTCATGATCCAGTCCAAAACTACCTTAGGGTTAAACCTACATGCACATGCACTCAACCAGGGAACACATCTCTTTCCCTCTTCTTCTATTCAAACTCCCTCAATGAGGGAGTTTCACAATTTGGTCTTGGCTCAACCTGTAAGTCCAATTTCTTTGGAACCACTTCACATGTTCCAATCAAGGACCTTTGACCCCTCTTTCTTTGATTCTTCTTTCTTGTTTTTCCCATCCTCGAGCTGTGAGGATGTCTAGGCTATCCAAGGAAGCACAAGAAATAACCCCCATTCCAACATGTATAATCTGGGTTTGAGAAATCATCCCAACTTCTCTTGGAAAAGCCAAGAGCAGGAAAATCACCAAATGACTCAACCTAGATCCTACCCTGTGAACCAAGTCACAAGGAATCCTTAACCAGAGCTAGCCCCACCCATCCCTACTTACAAACCAGAATAACCAGGTTAATTTGGTTATGCAAAATTAGAACAAGTTATTGGTTATGCAACATTAGAAGTTAATGATGTAAATGCAATCTTCTATGTTGTAGATGAAGCAACAAATGAGCACACAAATGCAACAATATTTTAATGACCTGAAAAATCACTTAGAGCCGTGAAATGACAATAGACAAATAGGAGCCCTACCATTTCGGCCTATCCCAAACCCTATAAATGTGCAAAATTGAGGAAATATCCCTCTAGGGTTTAACAAAAATAGAGAGCCAGAATAGAACCAAGCACATATGTTGAACCAGGCACCTTTAGGCTTTAATCTAAACCCAAATCCACATTAGGCCCCACCAATTCTACCAAACCCACCTTAGGTCGTGAACTTGCACTTGAATGGTAATGCTAGCTCAATCACCTTGAGAAGTGGTACAACTACCCAAGACCTTGTTTAGCCTACAAACCTGATCCATAAGGATTCTAGTGAGCCTAACCAATTTAACGATCTTGAAGAAGAAAAAGATGAGGATGGGGCTTAGGAATATGAAATTCAAGACACCACCCACATCCCTTTTTCTGAAGCTTTAGAAAAACCTAATGGAAAGAAAAACCTGACCAACAATGAGGAGTAACTTGATTTATTTAAACAAGTGTAGGCTAACATCCCAGTCGATGCTATTAAACACATCCTAGCCTACACTAAGTTCCTTAAAGATCTTCGTACCTAGAAACATAAGGCTAAAACTAAGATTCCTAGGATGGTAGTGTTATCTAAGTAAGCTAATTCTATGAATCTAAAAAGCCTACCTCCTAAAAAGAAAGATTTGGGAGTTCCTCTGATTTCTTGTGTTATAGGTGACATTACTCTTGATAGGGACCTTCTTGAAGTAAGTTCATCCAAAAAGCTGATTCCAACTGTTCTATATAAAAGATTCTTTCTCGAAGATTTAAAATCCACCTCTATTACCCTTTAGTTAGCTAACTAATCAACAACCCCTAGGGAATGTTTGAAGATGTGATTATCAAGGTCAAGGATTTTTACTTTCTTGTTGACTTTTTAGTCCTTGACATGGACGTGCCTAAAAGATTAAGTAACACGCCTATCATCTTTGGATGACATTTTCTTGCCATTGCCAAGGCCCACATTGATTATGAAACTGGCAGCATGGAAATTGCCTTTAGAGTTCAAAGATGCAATTTAACATTTTTAAGGCAACTAAGAATTTTGATGATGATTGTGGGTTGATTGAGGAATTGGAAAAGATTGAAGATTTAATTGAGGAAAGTATGGCCATAAATTTAATGGAAGACCCCATGGTAGCCTGCTTGACTCAACCTAAAAAAGAATTAGATGAACACCCACAAATTTAGGAGGTTAATGATCTACTAAATATATCTTCTAACACCAGACCTCCTTGGACTTATCAAGTAGAGAGATTGCTTGAACCTTCCACTGCACCCTTTCCACCTTTTATCCAAGTTGTACCAAAGTTAGAGTTGAAACCATTGCCCAACAATCTGAAGTATGTGTTCCTAAGGCCCAACCACAATCTCCCTGTGATTGTTAGTACTCAATTGACTAAGGAGCAAGAAGATCAATTGATCAAGGTCCTAGGAGAAAATAAAAATGCAATTGGTTGGAATATAGCTGACCTTAAGAGAATTAGCCTCCTACTACACCCAAAGAATTTATCTTGAAGAGGGTGCAAGACCTTCTTGTGAGCTTCAAAGAAAACTAAACTTGAATATACGAGAGGTTGTCAAGGAGGAAATTATTAAGTGGCTTGATGCAGGCATAATTTACCTCATATTTGACAGCTTGTAGGTTAGCCCTGTTTAGATAGTGCCTAAGAAAGCCAGGTTAACTGTGATCACTAATGAACATGGGGAAACTATACCAACAAGGACATCTTTCACTTGGAGAGTCTATATCGATTATAAGAAGTTGAATTCAGCCACTAAGAAGGACCACTTTCCCCTACCCTTCATTGACCAAATCCTAGAAAGGTTAGTTGGACAAAATACTTTTGTTTCTTGGATGATTATTCAGGATATAATCGGGTTGCCATAAGTTCTAAAGACCAAGGAAAGACCACCTTCACCTATCCTTGCAGAACCTTTTCATTTCGTAGAACGCTCTTTGGATTCTGCAATACACCTGCGACTTTTCAAAGGTGCTTGCTAGCAATTTTCTCGGACATGGTAGGTGATGAGTTCACTTTAGTGGACTATATATTAAGCCTAAGTTAGTTAGTCCTTACATTTTAGGTACATTAATATTCGTGTTTGGTTGTAAACTAAATGCATGAATTAGGACTTAGGTTTGCATGATTTTCTCACATTTTATATCTTTTGATGTACATAAATAAGCTCGTGCATTTATTTTATTCATAGGGCAATTAGGTGGAGGAATATTAGTCAATGCAAACTTAGTTGGAGGCAAATTTGATGGGAAGGATTATGTCTATCTCCAAGGTAGTTACTACTTTACCCACCTACATCATATATTAATTCCTAAAGGCCTTGGATTTCATTACAATTTCACCTTGGGGGGAAACCACCACTTAGCACTCTCTCTCTCTCACTAATGGTACACACACACTCTCTCTACATGTGCACAACCATTGCTAACGCACCCTAATTAACAATTAATTCCCAGCTCATGCGACAACCCATCCCAATTAATTGCTAGCCATCATTTAATCCCTCAACTTCCAATGCATCAAGCCCCTCTCCCCAATTGTTCTCTTCTCATGTGTGCATAGCCCAATGTTAGGATGTTTCCAAGCGTAGGTACATCCTTTCAAGGGAGAGGTGTGGGCACAACACACCATGGAACGACGTACGCAAAGGCCTTAAGCCATTTTCTCTCTCGTGAGACAAGGAGAAGGCCCTTAGGGGTGCACCACCTCTCCTTACTCCCCATCTCCATCCTCATTGTCTCCTCATTCCCCACTGGTCATCTAGTTATCGTGGAGAACCTCCCATGCATCGGCCACCAACACTGCTGCATGCTGCTCCTCACCCTCTAAGTGTAGAGCTTGGGCTGCTCATATGTCACCTTACCAATTGTCTCTTTGCACTCCAACCAAGGTACTTAGAGCTCGTGTGCCTCCTCTCATCATGTCGTTACCACACAACCTACCCCCTCGCAATGACAGCATGAGGGGTGAGTGAGCGGCCACACCCACGCGAACTAACCACAACAGCAACTCGTCATGCCCAAGCGATCTCATGCTCAAGTGTAGCACATCATGTCACCAACCAGCAGCCTCCACCTTCGTGCACAACCAAGCACTCACACACATGAGCGGTAGCATCTCCAGCCACCTCCATTTCGCCTTTCACACGTGGCCACAAGCACTTGTGCATCCGACACCTCCCACTTTTGTGTGAAATCAAGCCCTTTCCTTTTGACTTCTTGCCTTTCTTCTTTTCTTATTATTTTGTTTGGTTTCTATTTTTTTATGAACATGTGAATACTATTATTATTTTTTATGTGTTTGAATGAGATTGAGATATGTTTTTAGCCTCTCTGTGGATAGACCTAGCCGCTATATTTGTGGTTTCATTTCTCAATATTTTCTGTTCGTGTGATTTGCCACCACATGGAACAATGTCGATTTATTTTTCTTCATTGACGAATAGGCTAATCAATAGGGGACTTCGTGGAAGTTTTTAAGGACGATTTTTTGATCTTCAGAGATTTCTTTGACTCTTGAAGAAGTGTATTTATGTGAATTTGGTTCTTAACTGGTAAAAGTGACACTGTATGGTCCAAGAAGGAATTGTATTAGGACATGTATTCTCTGATCGAGGAATTGAGGTAGTGGTGCGCAAGATCTGTGAAATGGTAATGTCATCCTTGTTGTGCAAAAATCACAATCAATTTAAATTTATATTTTTCAAACTCATAAAGATTTAAGTAAGGGATGGGAGTTCAAGTCATCTCATAGGGAGGGATAGGACCTAATTTCCTCCTAACTTGACCTAACTAGTGTATTTTTCCTATTTTAGGTTTTTTTTGGTATTTTTAAATACGGAAGAAGACAAAGGCATATCAAACTAGGGACTAAACTGCGTAATCAAGACATAATTGTAATTTACATAAAAATAATTCTTTTGAAAATGTAAAAATTCTAAGAAAATTCCTGAACCTACTTTATAGCCTAACTAAGGTTCCTAACAATTTTTAATAAAAAATAATGTCTATTCCATGCATAGGTGGAGAGTGAATCCATAGAGCGAAGAACACAAAGGACTCATAGCTTAGGTGGAGAGTGCCCCCAACATCAACCAGAAGTAGATTGCTTGGAGAAGAATCGGAGTAGGAGAAGCGCAGGGCATGGAGGCTAGGGTTAAGGAGAAGGGAAGCAATGACTACCTAGGGTTGCTAAGGGTAGGGAGATGGAGGTGGAGAAGATGGGATTAGGGTTTTTAGGGAAAGTGGATAACTCATAGAGGTGGAGGTAGAAAGGAGAGATGGTGGAAGATGGTGAAGAAGAAGATGATCTTGGCATGGAGGTTTTTGGGGTGTTAATATAGAGGGTGTAGGGTTGAGGTGGCATGAGATTGTGATGTGGCATGATGTTATTGGTTGATGAGGTGGAGAAGATGAGGTGGCGGGATGTGATTGGAAGGAGAGGGTTGGTGTGAAGTGATTGGAGGAGAAGAGAGGCCATGGATCAAGGCTAGCATGGATGGTAGTGATGAGGGAAGGGTTGGCATGGAGATTGATGGAGGGCTAAGATTAGGGTATGTGAGTGGCATGGACTCAGTGTATATGGGGGTATAGAGGTGGCACCACTTATGGGATTAGGATTTATTGAGGGGCTGGCATGTACCTTTGGGTGATGTGGCATTGCTTAGGTGGTTTTATGTGAGTGGATGGAATTAGTGGAAAAGGATTGGTGAAGTGAAAAGGTGGCGTGGCCTTTAGTGGAAGGACTAGGTGGTGTGGGAATTAAGGTTTGGTGGTATGGAAGTTAGGGCCAGAGGAATCAAGGTTAGGTGGCGCCACTTAAGGGCTAGGTTTTAGGTTAGGTGGGCTCATTTGGTGGAGAGGAGGCTACTAGCTCTTGTCTTCTACTTGCTTGTCTTGGCTTAGCTTAGCTCAGGCACTCCTAAAAAACAAAATAAACACTTATTAATAGTTAACCCTAAAATACATGAACAACTCTAAAATGTACTAATGTCCAAAATGTCATAATTCTAATGCAATTATGTAGTAATTTCTACTCGACTAACATAAATTAAGCATGCAATAGTCAATTATTCCTATATTCATTAGGTAGACAAATCTAAGGTGAATTTAATCACAAAACTCCCACCACATACTTCTGTGAAACAAGAACCTTCCTTGGACATGTAGGTTTCTATAGAAAGTTCATTAAAGATTTTTCTAAGATTGTTGGGCCATTAAGTAACCTGCTATCCAAAGATCACACATTTGACTTTGATTATTCTTGTCAAAGGCCTTTGATTCATTAAAGGAATCTGTGACCCAAGCCCCCATCCTGCAAGCTTTGAATTGGATTGCATCATTTGAAATTATGTGTAACGCCACTTATTTTGCCATTGGTGTTGTCCTGGGTTAGAAAATTGAAAGAAAACTTATTGTAATTTATTACACTAGCAAGACTCTGTATGACACACAAAAGAATTACACAATCACTGAGAAGGAACAACTAGTTGTAGTTTTTGCTTTAGAAAATTTTTGAGCTTATCTTCTAGGATCCCAAGTGATAGTCTACATTGACCACTATGCTCTGAGGCATCTCCTAGCTAAGAAAGATGCTAAAACAAGACTAATTAGGTGGATCCTCTTATTTCAAGAGTTTAACCTAGAAATCAGGGATAAAGTCAGAAATCAAAATGTAATGGCTGACCATCTTCTCGGATCCTAGTCGAAGACCCTCATCTGACCTTACCTATTGTCAATTCCTTCTTGGATGAAAGTACATTAGCTGTTTCAAGAGTTAGAACCCTCTAGTTTGCTAATATAGTAAACTACTTTACCAAAACATTAGTTGTTTCAGGATGGATCCCTGCAGATTGGTCCAAGCAAAGAAAAGATAAATTCTATTCTGAGGTTAAGTATTATTTTTAGGAAGACCCCAAACTTTTTAGAATGTGTGCCGATCAGATTATCCGTAGATGTGTCCTTGAGAAAGAAATCCACAACATTCTGACTTTTTGCCACACTTCAACTTATGGGGGACATTTCTCAGGGAATAAAACGACCACCAAAGTACTACAGAGTGGATTTTATTGGCCATCCATCTTTGAAGATGCTCAACTGTTCTCTAAGTCATGCATTTGTTGGAAACATGACTAAGCGGGATATGATGCCCTTAAAGCCCATCCTAATTATTGAAAATTTTGATGTATGAGGTATTGATTTTATGAGACCCTTCATCCTTTCCTTTAGACACCAGTCTATTCTTGTAGTTGTTGATTATGTGTTCAAATGGATTGAAGCCATTCTGACTCGAACCAATGAACAAAAAGTGGTTATAAAATTTGTTGAGAAAAATATTTTCAATAGATTTGGAATTCTAAGAGCATTGATTAAGGACGGAGGTACTAATTTCATAAATATTCAGTTTAGAAACCTTTTAGCAAAATATAGGGTTATGTAATGACTCAAGTTGTTGAGTGCTAATATTAAGCACTAAACAAAATACAAGATCACAATTACTGAAAACATGGTCATAAAACATCAATGGCTAAACATTCATTCATAATATATTAAATAAATAAAATGCTGACAATCATAATAAAATCCACCATGGAAGACTACAATCATGAAAAAGATGGGAAAATAGAAAGAATCTAGCAAATGAAAATAAAACTAAATGAGCCACAATGCTCAGCACAAATTGTCTCCTACAGTAGAGCTCAGTCCTGCAACAGAAGGACCAACAGTAGCCACTATGCCTGGCTGCTCAGCAACACCTGAGTACAGAACCCAAAAACACATTAGTAAAAACTGATAGAGTAGAGACAATAGCTGAGTACAAAAATAGTAACAAATAGAGAAAGCGAAAAGGGAACTATATTATCAGCTAATCCATTTATTAATCTTCACATTATTCTATGCATTTTATGTGTTAAGCCCAACTTGTTACAGTCAAAATCCCACTAAATAACTCCTTAGGGCACGAGGCAATCTCATGTGACTTCCTAAAACCCAAGACTAGTATAAGCCATCTTCTTGGTGAAGATGACAGCTTATACCCATCAAGTCACCTTGATCCATTCCCTTAGGGTCATTATGAAAAGGGGTGGCAGCTATATCATATGACGTGGACATGTGCAAGCGCTATGCACAGTGAGCCATAAACAACCAATGACCCACCCACCAGTCAAGAAAAAAATCAACTCCAACTCTTGACCCTGCATCCCACTTTCCCAATTGGCTACTAAGCCTAAGCAAAGTGTTGTAGAAAGGCCAGTAACTCCCTAAACCAGTCCAACACCAGCCCAAAGGACCATAGCTACAACCAAAATCCAGTGAGTAGTGGGTGTAAAACTAGTTATCCAATTTTGAATCCCGACAAATCCGTTGTTATTAATTTTGCATTCTAATCCTAGATAATCAACCTGAATTCCTACCTCGATTCAAGTGCAAATAATTAGGAAATAAATTCAATTAATTTACTTTGATTTCAATATCACTTTCCTCCATAATTGCAGCACCAAAAACAAGTTTTAATCTGGTATTAAATGCCACCCAAAATCTTGAGTTAAATCTTCATTCAATTCGATTAATTCCAATCAATAATTGCTAAGCATCAATCACAAAATTCATATTAAAGTACTCAAAATTAGTAGCAAAAATTCCACAATGATTCTAAACTCAACAAGAGGGGAAGAACACACATTAACAAAATATATGCCTAGAAACATTCGAAAACGAGTCCACAATATGCAAAACAGATCGAAAATCGTAAAAAAGGTAGACTACTCTATTTAACGTCACCAAAGTGTCACGGTGACTCTGAAAAATGTGCAAGGAGTCTAGGGTGTGATAAATGCATGAGATTAATACTACTATGCCTAAATTTTGTTAGTCTCATAGCTAGTTGCGTTGTAGATAATTGCATGTTAGGCTTAATGCATGCATTTAGAATAAAATTTGCTTCAAGCTAATTATTGTGTTTTGTATATATGCAGGGTGATAGGTCCACTTGAGTGGACCATAATTAAGCTAATTATATTAGTTTCTAATTATGAATTAGAGATTTGGTCATGCGTTGCATTGATATGTAATTAAGCCCATTAATTGATTTCTGCATAATAATTTATTCAAGATACCATGTTGTACATGATTTAATTAGGTATAATTTGATTTGCAGGATGTAGAGCAAATACTAATTCAACACCACTCCAAGGAAATTCGTTGGTAGCGTTAGGCATCACTGAAAATTAGTGACATCTTTTCTTCCTTTCAAATCTATTTGTGTAGGCATCGAACACAGCAGAGGTCATCTTAATTTGTGGGAAGAGGTGACTGAGTTTTTTAGGGAAACAAATACCACAAGCATGGGATATGGGAGGAAATAGGTGCCTCTCTTTCAGGATCGGTGCAAGGGCATCACCCCACCATAAGCCTTTCACCTCCACCATACGCTTATGTCCCCATCATCAAGTGTCGAGATGGTAGCTCGTAGAAAGGTTCTACATCGGGTTACATGATAAGTCGTGGATGGGGCCTACGCAGGAACCTTTCTCACAAAAATCAAGGATGAGGGTTGGAATTTATTTGAGACATTAAGTGAAAATTCTATCCATTTATCATCGACATATTCGGATAGGAAACCCTCGATCCTCCAAAAGAAGGCAGAGGCTAGTGAGGTTGGGGCCACTAAGAATTTAGCCTATCAGATCCAACTATTGAATCAAAATTTCGATAGGCTTATGTCGAACCTCGGCCAATTCTTGCAAATGGCCTCCCAAATTCATCCTTCTTTAGAATGCTCCATTTGCTAGTGCAATACACATGCCACTGTGGATTGCCACATGGAAAATCAATTCCTTGAGCTAGTTCAGGAAGATTTAAATGCCGCTCAGGGACTCCGACCCAACCCTCGAAATAAGCTTTTCTTGAATACCTATAATGAGGATTGGAGGAATCACCTCAACTTTTCATGGAGGCAAGGAAATACCTCCAATCCAGGGAACTCTAGACCTGAACCCTTTCAGACTTAATAGTATAATCAACCTCCTAACCCCTCTCGACCACGTAAGACCTTTGAGAAGGATGAAGTCAAGTCCTTGCAGGAGAGTCAAAACATGATCATCCAATCTCATGATAAGGCAATCAATGAGATGAAATCCCAAATAGGGCACCTTGTAGAGGCTGTGAGCAAAAGGGAAACTAGGAAACTTCCTAATTCTTCTGAAGAGAACCCTAAAGGGAAAGGGATCCTTATAAGAGAGCATGCTCAGGGCATGACTATCTTGAGGAGTGGCAAAGAATTGCAAAAACCTGAAACCACTCCTATAGGCACATCCTTTCAAACACATCCACCCCAACCTCCATGTCTAATGAGGAAGAGTCACCAAACTCTCCCTCATGTCCTCAGTTGGAAGAGGTTGTCTTCGTTCCACCCATTACCCAACATGATAACCCTTCCACATAGAGACCGAGTGTACCCTATCAAGAGCACCTTTTTGTCCTTATGGATATCTGGAGCCAAAGATAGGATAGATGAGATCATGGAAACCTTCAAACAGGTGCAAAACAACCTATCCCTGTTGGAAGCTATTAAGTAGATACTATCTTATGCTCAATTTCTGAAGGACCTGTGCACAAAGAAAAGACGATCTAAGAAACAAGTCTAGGCTAAGGTCATACTTCTCGACCTTGTTAGCTCTATTGTACAATATGGCACACCCCCTGATAATAATCTAATCTATTACCCTAATTGGCTTAATCTAGGGCTAATTCCTCGGTAGAATCATACATTAGGTTTATAAATAATGCATATTTGAGCTTTGCATTTATCTTATAAATAATTATCTCGTAATTTTAGTCTCTTATGAATAATGTTGGTGATAGGTCTCAAAGTGATTTAAAGAACTGAGAGATAAAGCTGGATAGGAGCAGAAGCTATAATTGAGATAAGAGCTGAATTGGTTTGCAAACAAGTTATTACGTCCCAAATTTTAATGATCAAAGTGATTATTAGAACCTTGATTTTAGGGTCCACTTGATTAGATCAATTCAACCAAGGTTTTGTGTAACACACGATGTGGGAAATATATTTTCTCTTAAATCAGGCAAGTGTGTACTCTTGGAAACCCTAATGTGGAAACCCTAGATTGGCTCTTCTTCCAAGTCCAATTCTTCCAAAAGATGGTACCTTAGGCTCAATCAAGAAGGTGAATAGCCCAAGGAACCTTATGTCCCTACTAGGTGCAAGTATCAGGGTGGGGTCTCTAATCAAATTGAATCAAATCAAGAAACTTGAATGATGATTACTAGGTAAATAAAGCAAGTTGATCCTAATTGATTTCCTTTTCAATCTTTCCAAGAAATGAGGGGCTTAAAGAAGGAAATGTGATTACCTTACCCTGGTGTGGTTGCTTGTGCAGTCGTTCTTCAAATTCACCTGCAATAACACAACAAATCAAATATAGCAAGTTAGAATCAGATCAAAAAGTGTGATTAGTGAATGAAATGCGCATTTCTCCTTGACAATGGTGCCAAAATGTTGTGTCGAAAATCATCGTAGTTTAGGAAAATATCGCGTCGTAGTATAGCGATGAAAATTGAAACGACATTTAAATTTATAAAGCTCAAGAAACCATGAGTTCTGAGGTCATTCGTAGGTGATAAGTATAGCAATTCAATTCATTAATCACAACAATCAGGAATAATACTGCAATGAAGATTCAATCACAAATAGAATAATCAATTAATGCTTCAAATATTGTATCTCAGGGTAAAAATAAAAGGAATAAAAATTGGTGGTTAAAAGCACCAAATATCCCCAACAATTAAAAGCATAATATCTCAAATTTCTCAACAGTACTAAATATCAAGTCAGAACCAATTTTCCTCTCAAATCAGATGGCTGAGAGAATCCTCGGATGCCTTAAGTATCAAACCCAAACAACTTTGAATTTGCCCAAGTGTTGGGGGTGAAACTTGAGGTTGAATAGTGCAAAACCCCCCAATTCTCTCAGAAATTCCCTCTCTTTCTCTCTTAGAACTAGGGTAGGGTAAGCAGGTAAATGGGTCTAGGTAATCGGATCTAGGTGTAGGCCTGCCAATGTGTGGGATGGGCGAGGGTGCGTAGGGGAGTGAGGGCACATCACCTCATGGTTATGAGGTGATAAGGCTATGGAGCAAAAACCATATAAATCAAAATTATTTTCGAGCATGCCCGATGTGGGACTAAAGTTCCAAGCTCTCTTTGCGCAGCTGTAGGCGAGATTTGGAGTTGCAATTGCTGCTACCATTGCTGTTGTTCGCTTGATTGGAAGTATAGTTCTACTCCTAAAGGCAACCTGCGTCGAGTGAGATTGGCAACAAGGTGTGTGGTAGTCGGAGAGAGGTGGACGACATCGAAGAAGACAGTGGCGATGGCAGAGGCCGGTGGAATACCTAAAATAAGAAAATGGGTGAGGAGTCCCAATTAAATAGCTCGTAGGTATCTTCGAAGCACGGCAAGTGTTATGGTGGTGATTTCGTGGTGTTTGATGGTCGGTGGAGTGTGTATGTCGACGGTGAGGGTGTCCGATGATGGGTTTGGTCGACAAGGAGGATGAGTGACCAATAAGCCCAATTAGGTTAGGGCTTTTCATTAGTGAGGTGTGAAGGAGGTGTGGGTTGTCATGGTGTGGTGTTTGCGTGCGTGTGGCGCTGATGCAAGCTCTCTGGAGCTCGTGCCAGACGTGGGGAAGACAGTGGTGGAATGACGTATGCAATGGCTAGACTTAAAGACTAAGGGCATAGAAATAGTTTAGAGAGGGAGAGAGAGAGAGTTTGAGGGGACTTAGGAGAAGAGAGAGGAAGGAAGCATCTGGTGTTGGCCGACCGGACGTGAGGGAGACGACGAAGTTCGCCGAGAGAGCGACGACGACCAGAGCGAAGAGCACTCCTGCTATGGCTGGCTAGCAGAAGAGAGAAAGGAGGAGTCTAGGCCATCCAATTTGATGGTTGGACGGCCGAAGGAGGGAGGCAAAGGTGGTCGCCGTATCTTAAGAAGACGATGGCCGGAGAAGGAAGGAGAGGGTAGTTTCCGGTCAATTCTCGGCTAATCTAGATCGTGGAAGCTCGTGGAGCTTTTATAGATCTTAATTGCGAGTTCAATTTAGAGAAATTCGTGTAATTGGTTGCGGATTTGGAAACTTGGATTCTCTGATTTTCACGGGCTCACTAGGGTTCTAGGATCAATGATAGGATTTATGGGCTTGCTTAAAAGATTCCTTATGATCTAAACACCGGTCCTTCCAAATTTGGAGGGATTTGGTGCTAATTTGAGAGAGATATTCTCTCTTGAAGCTCGACCTGATGGGTGTTCACACGACAATGGTGGCAGGGACATAAATGTGAAGCCAACACAAAATTAGGGGCTTGTAAGCAATAAACTTGAAACCTAGGGGTCTGAATGTGAAGGGTAGAGATTTTAAGGGCTAAAATGCAAACTAGGTTAAGATGGACTCTAATTGGGACCAAATTTTGGTGTTAACTTGTTAACCTAATTTGGACCCAAGGAATCTAATGGTGAACTTGGATTTGAGTTTTAACCATGTTTGACTGGGAAAATTGCATAGGAACCCAAATCAAGGCAAATTCCCATTTGAAATAATATTTTTGGTCAAAATGGATTCAGATGGTCAAAGTGAAGGCACTAAACCTCTTAGAATATTTTTCAATGATTTTTAGGAGGCTTAGATTGATAATTAGGATTTTCAGTACTATTTTTACCTTCGAAATACGTGAAACCCTGATTCAGTCAATGTAAACCCACTTTTTAATCTTTTATGTTCATTTAGCCTTCAATTAACCTTGGGTAATCTCGTGGTTAATCTACATTTGTGATGTGTTGTTAAAATAGCAGAATTAACCTTATTTTCTTGTCTTCTTCTCAAATCAAATCAGTGTGGAATTGTAACCCTCAGATGATTATTTAAGAGCATTTATCATTTGAATTTGACTAATTGTGGCTAGTTAGGACCCATGATGGTGTTACCATCATAGTGCATGTATGGGAGGAGGTCTTTAAGACCCATCTTGGAACCTCCACTAGTGGCTCATTCTCGTTGAGGTCAAACCTCGACCAACTTGTTTGTGTTCTTTTCTGATCCACTTGATATCTCTTTTGATCCATCTATATCTGAACCAAGTTCTCCATCTTCTAATTCCATGGAGAACCAAGATCAAGAAGGGGGTGAGATTCAACGCTTGCAGGACCAATTGCAGACTCTTACTGATTTGATCCATGCACTAGCCAACCCCCAAGCATGTCCACAGATGCAAGACCATTATAATCCCATAGTTGTTGTAGTAGAACCCAGGGTGTAGATTCTAACTGGGGGACCTAAAAAAGAATTGAAGTCGAATATCATCAATATGATCCCCCACTTTCATGGATTGAGCTCTGAAGATGCTTTCCAACACATTTAAGAATTAAAACATCTGGCCTAGACTCTTGGGCCAACTATTCAAAACCAGAACACCTTGCTCATGAAGATGTTCCCCTTCTCTTTAAAGGATAAGGCTACCCATTGTTATCAGTCTCTGACTTGATCGATCGACACTTGGGAGGGTTTACAAGCTGAATTCCTTAAGAAATTCTTCCTAATTGGACACACTAATGCCCTGAGGCACCAAATCACACATTTCACATAGAATGTGGGGGAGCCACTTCATGAGGCATGGGATTGCTTCTTGGATCTCATGCGGAAATGCCCTCATCATGGAGTCCTTAAATGGGAACAAGTCTAGTCTTTTTACCAGGGACTCAGTGAAGATATCCTATTATTTGTCGATGCAGCCTATGAAGGCAACTACATGGGTAAAGATGAAGATACCGTTTGGGAGATTCTCAAGAACATGTGCAAGAACTCTATAAGCAATGAGTCTATGGGTATATTCAACCAGAAGACTACCCACACATCAACAAACATTAGAGGGACACACGAGACATGAGAACTATACACATCCATTGATCTAGAGTTAGTGGCCAACCAATTGGATAAGTTCTCCATTATCGAGAAAAAATTGGATGATTTGACTGGCCAACTCTAAAGGGCCACTTCTTCTCAGCAGAACACGTATGCGTGTCCACCCATAGGGAGGGAGGCCGTGCATAACATTCACCACCATGCATATCTGTTGATGGAACCTATCCACCTCCATCTGATCCAAGCTTCAGAGGAAACTTCGAACCATCCTACACTAGTTGGGGGATCTCTCAACCCCTGTACCCTGATTACTCGGGAGCTACTCAACCTTGTGAAGAGCTCCACGTCGTCCAGAATGATCCTTTCTCCAACTCTTATAACCCTGGATGGCGTAATCATCTGAATTTTGTGTGGTCAGGAAATAATCAGATCTCTAGACCTCCATTCAAGCCTCGACCTCAGAATTCGTGACCATATTAGCCTGCTCATCCTAGGCCTAACCCGAGCTTTCAGTCAGGGGCCTAGCAAGGACAACTAGATGAGCCTGATTGTATAGACTTTGGCTGATATGTGAAAGACCAATGCTTCCATGCAGAGGCAGCATAATGTAGAGATTACAAAGGTTCTTAATCAACTTGCACAGATGGTTGGGACTCGCTAGCCTGGTGCACTTCCTTCTCAACCTCTGCCTAATCCGAGCAATGCGTTGAACCAAAGATGCATTGTGAACCCAAATTAGGGCCAAGCACATTATGTTTATTAGGCCCCTCCTGCACCTCCACCTGATGAGTTAGAGGCTTTGACTTTGTGCTTGGGATATCAGCAACAACCACCTCTCCTGCCAACTCCTACTACCAATCCAAACCAGGCAGGCCCACACTCTGTTACCACTCATAGTGGCAAGGCTACTCAGGACCCACCTTATCCTAGTCAATCTGAGCCAAGTAGTTGACAGCCAAAGTCCAAGATGGATTTGAAGGACACGCCTACCCAAAACCTAGAGCTTGAGCCAATCTTAGAGAAGCCTAGAGATGTACCTTTTCCTAAGGCCTTGGCCAAAGGAACTAGGAAATCCAAACCCATGCCACCTGAGGAGGACTTTGTCAAGCTCTTTGAGCAAGTCCAAATAAGCATTCCCTTGATGGATGAGATTTGCCATGTACCATCTTACACACGATTTCTAAAGGATTTGTGTACACCAAAGCATAAATCACGAAACAACAACAGGAGTTTAATTGTACTGTCAGAGCAAGTAAGCTCCATAATTTTGAGTAAACTCCCACGAAAGGCAAAGGATCCTGGCACCCCTTTGATCTCCTACAAGATAGGAAACCTAGAGTTTGATCATGCTTAATTGGACTTAGGAGCATCCATAAACCTAATTCCTACCTCCCTACTAGATTACTTTGAGGAAACTGAGCTTAAATCAATCGAGGTGACATTGCAGTTGTTGACAGATCAATTAAGTCACCTAAAGGAATTCTCGAGGATGTGTTACTTAGGGTGAAAGATTTCTATTTTCCAGTGGATTTCATTATGCTAGACATGGATACTCCTGAGAATTTGAGAGACACATCGATCATATTGGGGACACCATTCCTAGCAACAGCTAGGACGAATATCAATTGTGAAGAAATCCAGATCGAGTTGAAATTCAGGGATAAGACATTAAGGATTGATATTTTTAAGGCCCAGAAAGGAATAAACTGTGGGACAATTTAGGAAATATGTGACATACGTTCATTGGTTGAGGATCCAATTCCTAAGGTGAACCCGATTCTTCAGGGTCCTCAACATCAAGAAGATCTTGACCCACAGATTAGAGTGCCTAAATTGAATTTAGACCTATCCTTAGCTTCCACCATATCTTCTGAGGCTAACCCTGAACTCCTACCCGTTGCTGATAACCTAGTTCTGGAGTTGAAACCCATCCCAGACCACCTGAAGTATGTGTTTTTGGGTTCAAATCAGATGTTTCCTGTGATTATCAATTTTTAACTCACCCATGATTAGGAATGAAGTTGATTTCTATCCTCCAGCAGCATCGTAGAGCCATTGGTTAGACTCTAGATGACTTGACTAGAATTAGCCCCTCATACTGTACTCATCATATTTATACCGAAGAGTGCTCATGACCTTCTCGTGAGATGCAAAGAAGACTTAACTCAAATCTCCAGCAGGTTGTGAAAAAGGTGATTATCAAGTGGCTTGATGTGGGAATCATCTACCCCATCTCTAATAGCTGTTGGGTGAGTCCCATCCATGTTGTGCCTAGAAAGGTAGGACTCACCGTGATTGCGACTAAATCCGGAGAAACCATCCCAACACGAATTGCAAACTCGTGGAGAGTCTGTATTGACTATCGAAAATTGAATTCCTCCACGAAGAAAGACCATTTCCCTCTCCCATTCATTGACCAAATCCTTAAAAAGCTGGTGGGAAATTGATTTTTCTATTTTCTAGATGGCTACTCTAGATATAACCAAGTGAAAATTCATCCTGAAGATCAGGAGAAGACCACCTTTACCTACTACGATACGTACGCATTTGGTAGGATGCCATTTAGGCTATGTAATGTGCCTAGCCATTTTTTCCAACATGGTAGGTAAATATCTTGAAGTCTTCATGGATGACTTCTCGATTTTTGGTCAAACCTTTGATGATTTCCTTCTACACTTGGTTCAGATCCTTAAACGATGTATCAACATGAATCTAGTTCTCTCCTGGGAAAAAAGAGCCATTTTATGGTTCTTCAGGGCATCGTACTTGGGCACCTCGTATCTGAGAAAGGTATCCAAGTTGATCGAGCCAGGGTGAATTTTATTTCCAAATTACCTATGCCTTTCTCTGTCAAAGATATTCGATCGTTCTTGGGGTACATCAGTTTCTACCGATAGTTCATACCAGATTTCTCAAAAATCGTGCGCTCCCTGATGAATCTTCTCTCAAAGGACACACTTTTTCGAATGACACATGAGTGTGTTCGCGCTTTCTAGATCTTGCATGACTAAGGAACCTAGGCTCCGATCCTACAATCTCTTGACTGGTCTCAATCATTTGAGATCATGTGAGATGTGTTTGACTATGCAGTAGGAGTGGTCTTGGGACACAAAATCGATAGGAAACCGTGGTAATATATTACGCCAGCAAGACACTGGACAAGGCTCAGCATAATTATATGATTATGAAGAAAGAGCTACTGGCGGTAGTATTCGGTCTGGAGAAATTTAGATCATACCTCCTAGGTTCCCATGTCATCATTTACTCGAATCGCATTGTGGTGAGGCACTTACGAAGAAAGATGCGAAACCGAGACAAATCCGATGGATCTTACTGTTGGAAGAATTTGATATTGAAATTCGTGATAAGGTTGGAAAGCATAATGTGGTAGCTGATCATCTATTTTGCCTTCCTTCTTAGATCATTGACCCATCTGAACCTATTACTGAGCATTTTCCGAATGAGATCTCTTGGTCATTAATGGACTTCCCTAGTTCGCTAAGAGCATGAACTACTTGGTAATTGGGAAAGTCTCATCTGATTAGGCAAACACCTGATGGGACAAGCTGACTTTCGACACCAAATACTATGTCTGGGAGGATCCTTATCTATTCCACATCAGTAATGACCAAGTAATTCGAAGATGCATTTCCAACGATGAGGTCAATGATGCCATATCTTTCTGTCATGACCAGGCCTACGGTGGCATTTCATAGGGTGTAAAACCACAGCGAAGATCCTCCAGTGTGGGTTCTTTTGGCCCACTTTGTTCAAAGACGCACAATCCTACTATAGGGCATGCGCACGTTGCCAGACCCTCGGCAACATGGGCCCGCGCGATATGATGCCCTTACATCTAATCATCGTGTACGGAATCTTTGACATTTGGGGGATTGATTTCATGTGACCTTTTCCTGAATCTAATGGCTTCGAGTACATCTTACTTTTTTGAGAAAGAAAGGAATGCTATCTCATAAGATAGCAATCCAAAAATTCATTTATATTCAAATAAAAAATTTAGATTTGCAACTTCTCCCAATTTTGTATGAGAGACCTACACTCGTGTACGATTTGCCTCGCACAGACATGTCTCCCCTAAAAAAGACACATATTTCGCATATGCCATACGCTCCATAAAATAGCCGTCATAGAAATATGTGGCTTACCACCCACCAAAAAATCACCCCACAGTTCCTCCCATACAAGCATAACTCTCCCACACACCTCTCTCCATACATAATCTATAATCACACAAGAACTAAAAATGTGCTTCGTATTATCCGTATCGAAGTTGCAAAGTTGGCATGGTTGAGTAGAAATCCCCATTCTCCTGTGCCTCAAATCCCCCGTGATTAAGCCATCTCTCCTACGTAGCCAAAGAAAAATTTGAGCCTTAAGTGGAATTTTCAATTTCCACAGACCCACACAAATCGCATCCACCTCCTCGCTATGTGCCTACTTCAAGACTTCATCATAGGCTTTAGATGGGGTAAAGTTTTCCATCCAGTAGTACCTGTCTTCATCTCCCACCGGTTTGAAAGCTTGAAGGTCCTGTACCATCCTCGCTCTCTCCATATCAGTACGTAGCCCCCCCTGTAGCCACTGTTAGGAATGCACCAATCATCTTCAGCTGCACACCAGTAAGCATCAACTAGCACCTCCTTGTCAACCGCCTACCCATATATTCTTGGAAATTTCTCTTGGAGCACCCCAATCGATGACCACTTATCCTCCTAGAAACTAAAGTTTCTACCATCCCCATATATTGGCTTGAAGAAGTTCCAATTCTCCTTCAACATAGAAGTAATAGATTTCCAAAAAGGAGAAGCTTTGACTGGATGGAGCCTATTCCTTGCTGCATTAGATTCCCCATAAGTCTCACGAATCATATCTGCCCATAGTTTTTTCTCCCCTTCAAAAATTCTGATTGCCCATTTCAGCAATAAGGCATCATTGAATTCTTTTAGGGACCTTATCCCAAGACCCCCACACTCCTTACGTACACATATACGACTCCATTTCACAGGTTGTAGGAACCTCCCCTCATATTTAGCACCCTTCCAAAAGAATCTTTTCCTCATAATATCCAATCTCTTCCACACTGATTTGGGAACCTTAAAAATAGAAAAATACAACACTGGCATAAACGTAATTACCGTGTTCAACAAAATCAATCTTCCCACTTTGGATAAGTACCTGCTGCTCCAACATTCCAGTTTGGCTGCAATCTTCTCAAAAAGGATAGTCCAATCCCCTTTCTTCATCTTCCCAGTTGTCAAGGGTAGACCAAGGTACGCGATGGGTAATGAAACCAAAGGTGTTAGCAATGTCTCCGAAAGAATCCCCTGCTCCTCTGCATTCATCCTAAAACACACAAGAGAGGACTTATCCCCATTTAACTTCAAACTCGAGACCTCTCCAAAAATTTTAACCATGGAAAAGAGGGCCTTTGCTTCTCGAAGACCACCTTCCACAAAAAACACCGTGTCATCCGCATATTGGAGCACCGGGGCCATGGCACATGTACTTGATAATGAGTACCCCTTAATTATACCTGCCTCTGATAACTTGAAATAAAAATGTGTCCAAGTGTCTATTGCCAAGTTAAAAATTAGTGGCGCTAGCGGACATCCCTGTCTCTCTCCACACTAGGGTTGAATCCATGTACCGCACAATTTTCCATTGATCAAAGGCAAAAAAGCCGAAGTAGTAATGCACCTTTTCATCCATTGTAACAATATAGGGGAAAACCTCTCCTTTTGAATATCTCCCACAAATACGTCTAAGACACAGAATCATACACTTTTCTAAAGTAACCTTCCACATGAAAGCTTTACATTTTCTCCTACTCCAACCCATCACCATCTCCTGTGCCACAATAAATGATTCTTGCAATGACCTATTAGGGAGAAAAGCAGACTGAACTGGTGATATCAAATCCTTCAACACCGCTTTTAGCCTATTAGCAAGCACCTTGCTAACGATAAGATATATTGAGTTAGATAGTGCAATCGGTCGAAAATCATGGAACCTCTCCGCCCCTTGTTTCTTTGGAAGCAAAAAAAGATATGATCCATTCACTCTATCAAACCCAGAAGTCCCTTGCTAAAATTCATGAATGACTTCTATCACCTCCATCCTAACAATGCCCTAGAACTCTTTAAAAAATAAACTTGGAATCCATCCGCTCCCAGAGATCCTTCTATGTTGAGCCCATTCATAGCATCCACCACCTCCTGCTCAGTAATAGGAGATTCCAACCTACCAGCTTGCTCTACAGACACCTTCGGGTAATCTGCCACAGTTAATGTCCAGCCTCCTCTGCCAACTGATCTTGTAGCATCCTTGAAATACATCACAACCTCAGAACTTATTGCTGCCATAGAAGTCAGCCTCTGTTCGCTTGTTTGGATGGAAGATATCATATTTAAATGCCTCCTAGAATTGGTAGCCAAGTGGAAGAATTTCGTGTTAGCATCACCTGTAAGTAACCACAGTTGCCTCGACTTTTCACGCCAATCCATCTCCCTTTTCAAACCCTCTTCTTCCACTACCAGCTGCATTTGTTTTCTTTACTGCAAATCCTGATCTGTCAATAGCATGCTCACCTCTTTCTCATCTAATTTTTGCAACAAGCACAGTGCCTCCAACCTCCTTTGGCCTCGAAGTACCCCAACAGTCACACCATATTCCTTCATGAGATTTCTAAGTGCCATCAGTTTTGCAGAGAGTCTTGCTGTAGCCGAGCCTTGAACAAGTTTGGCTTTCCACCAACCAACAATCATCTCTTCACATCCCAGTTCCTTCAGCCAAGATCTTCTAAACTTGAAGTATGACCTAATCGATGAACCTTCACCACATTCCCATAGTAGTGGTGTATGGTCAGAGAATGGTCTCTCCATTCCAACCACAGATGACAAATGGAATCTCTCCAATAAGGTTGCATTCCCAAAGAAACAATCCAATTTAGATTTCTGTCCGCTCCCGTTGCGCCATGTGAACTCAGCACCAGATGAAGGAAACTCATTTAACCCCATACCATGCACAGCCAACTGAAAACCAATCGTAGATGAATCAATCCTCCCACTCCCTCTATCTTGAAATGAGAGAGTACAGTTAAAATCCCCTCCTACAAGCCATGGTAGATCTCCCACCACATTTGCAGCCTCAGCCAATTCATTCCATAACTCTTGCCTACGATCTGCCACACATGGGCCATAAACACAGGCAACAAACCACTGACTTCCCCCTTGGATCATTTTGAATTTCACAGTGATTATATGTTGACCTTTCAGAGTATCTAGTAGTTGTAGTTTAGCTACTTTCCACCATACAGCCAGACCCCCAGCATGACCGTGATTGTGCAGCAATCATAGGTCTTAATTGACCTAAATTAGGCTAGAACTTAGCGTAAGCTAGTGTAATTCATGCATGCATAATCACTATTTGCATCCTTACTGCTTTCCTTTAGCTATGCATGAAATAATGATATAATGTACTAATTAAGTGCATTATATAAATTGCAGGAAATAAGAAGCTTAGAAGCTGGATCTAAAGCTGGATTAGAAGCTAGAGTCCAATTGGACTCATAGAGTCCAATTGAGCGCAAACCTCAACCCACACAAGTCCAATTGGACTCAGTGAGAGTCCAATTGACCTAAGCCCAACCTAAGTAAGTTATTTCACTCTCAATTAGGTTCACACTCATTCAATTAAACTTGTATTAAGTTTAATTGCATTTTCTCCTTAGCAAATTAGGGTTTACGACCCTAATTTGAGACCTACCCTAACTTAAACCTATTAGGACCTAACCTAGACCACTTAGCCACATAGGGCATGCCCACACACACACACACACACCCATTCACACACTCCCACACCACCTAGAGTATTCTAGGTCCTTCCAAAGGTGCCACCACTCTTAGTTGCTAAAATTAGCAACCAAGAGACATTTAAATTGTAGATCCACTTTTGGTGGATCTAAGAACTACCCTCTCTCTCCCTTGGACGGCCACACTTGGAGCTCTCTCTAGAGAGTTCCACACTTCTCTAGAGAGGCTCCCTTGGGTCTACTTAAAGAACCCTTGGGTAGCTATTTGCACCCATCTAGACTTCCATCTAGTTTTAGCTTATCTCGACTCTCATTCCACCTCCACTCCACGAGCTCCCACCATGGTTCCACCACCTCCACGCCAAGGCTAGAGCACTCTTCCTCCACCTCTCCAAGGGCTGGCCTAACCCCCATTGGCCACCCCTCCTCCTCTCAACCAACTCAAAGGCCATCGGAGCCCACCTCCGAATGCCCTTATTTCTGCTAGCTAAGTAGATATAGTTCTTCGTAGATTTACTACTTTATTACTGCTTAGTAGTGTAGCTCCATATTTCTCCCCCAATGATGCATGGATAATCCCCCATAGATTCATTTATGCAGTCGTTTTCTGCTAGCTAGTTTCATGTTTTTAAGCATTCCTCTACAAGCCTTCCTCTAGCTGTGCTCTGAACCCTGATGCAATCAATGAAAATCTTTTTATATATATAAATACCTATGTGTGAAAATCACCATGAGCTTTGTTGTAATATCTTCGTGTGATTAAAGTTGCATGCTTTTAATTGCTATCTGTTGCAACTAGCATGTCGATACCTGAGGATGTTGAGGATCTAACTATTAACGTATTTTTCGTAACCAGCCACCACATAACTAGAATCGTGCATACTGAAGCTCACACATTCACGTTTGTCATCTACTTAACACATGCGCACGTAATTAGGGTTAATAATGAAAGTGGTAGAACATTGATCCGACGATTAGAAACCAGCATGCGATTTTAAGTAGAGAGTAAAAGAGATCGAATTCATTTTGCATTTCCATAACGCCTCCCAGAGACGAATGACTAGGACTCTAAGTCTCGTTATTTTAGAAATATTTTTGTCAAGAGGATTTCGCAACTATACTACGACGTTGTTTTCCTTAAACTTGTGAAATTCCACACTTGTCAAATGGCACCATTGCCAGGGAGGCAACACAATTGATTTTCTATCTAAAGCTTTTAGTGACAAATCTTCCTCTACATGTTTGTTGGATGTGTAGGAAATCAGGAAAAATGGGATCTGTGCACACATTGAGTGTGGAAAACAAATGCAAATGCACATCTCTCCCTTAGCTTAGGATTTTTGCTTGAACTCTAAGCTAGATTATTTTCTTAGCTAAAAATTTCTTTTTGAGAAAAAAAGAGAGAGAAAAAATCTACATATTTTGAAAAAAAAACAACAAAAATATCTCTTTTTAGGTTGTTAGATTAAGTTTCCATTTGAATCTTAGGTTAGTTTGCTTGAAAAGAAAAAAAGAGACAAACTTTGAAAAAGTTTTTCCCTCCAAAAAAAATAAAAGATTTTTGAAAAAAAAAACATTTGAAAAGAAAAAAAATCTCATATGGTGTAAAGTGGAATTTCAATTTCAAACACCTTTTAAAAGCTTTTCCATCTCTTGCTGAAATTCGGCCAGACTTTAATTTCTGAATTAAAAATTCATTTGCCAAAAAGTTAATGAGAAAAAAATTCTAAAATTTGGGCAAGTGCTTCATTTGCAAACCATATTTCAAACGACATCATTTATTTGAAAAAATTCCAAGTATAAAATTTTTAAAAATTCGTGAAGTGCAAGGGGGTCAAACTGACCCGGATTTTGAAAATTTTCAAAATTTAAAAATCAATTTCGAGCAATATGTGAATTTGTTTTGATTAAAAAATGTGGGGTTTGAAAGATGATCGCATTAGCTTTAATTTTCATATTTTTTTTCAAATTTTTGAAAATCATTTGATATTGTTTCAAAGCAAATAACCAACCAGGGTCAAAATTTCATATCTGACCCCTGACAATTAAAAATCTCTATAAATTCGGTTGAAATAATAAAAATTATAGAAAAATATTATTTGAAAAGATAATCGAAGAAGAAATCCACTTGCCAAATGTCAATTTATTTGTATTCCAATTTTGCTCAGAGAATTATTTTTATTCTTGTGGTCTGCTGAAAAGGAAGAATAAAAAAACCTAGAATTAGATGAACCCTAGGATACATCTTTAGGGTTACACTCTAGAGACCACACTTGAGCTAACCTAGACATAGTTAAGTCTAGTGTTTAGCTAGTGAGCCTGATCACCTTGTGGGCTACTCACCCCAAACCCCAGTGAAGAAAAAAGGGTTAAAATAAACTCTAAAACACAAAATCAACCCGAATTCGTTGTCGTACCACTGGGTGTTTTCAACCTCTCTTGCCAAACCTGGTGAGTAAGTTTGTGGGGTAGTGTCAAACGACCGTGGCTCGGGGGTCAACAAAACCAGAGGCGCGAACCGAAGGAAGAACCTTCCCCTTGTCCCTACGTAACTTGACTAGTTGGGTTAGCTTGAGAGACGGGAATCAATTACAGTCGGTTCTCAACGAATTTTTCATCAGGAATTTGAACCCAAAATGAAAAATTTGGTTATCTGATTGATAGGGCCTTAGCCTTGTCTAGCTGGCAGCACCAACCTTGGGGTTGGCTGGTGTATGCAAGGAAGGTCACTGAGACCTCACCTGGTTGGACCTTGGGAGCCAATCCCAAGGTGGCGGAGGTGATTCATCGCATCACCCAGACCATCTTCTCACCATTCTTTTATCCTCTTAGCCGAAATGGCTAATCCTGGATCTAGACCTGGTCAGAATCCAAGTAATCTAGACCCAAGGGCTTATCTGGGAGCCTGGGTCACTGAAGTAGAACAGCTTTAGGAACCAAACCCAAGGCGGAAAAGATAACTTTTCACTTCATCTGATCCTTCTTCTCGGGTTGCCAAAATGGACAACCCATATCCTAACCCTGGGTATTATGACCCGTACTAGTCGGCCCCTCAAGGGACCTCATCTTACAACCCAAGCTACGAATTTCATACTCCTGCATCTCACCCATGGAATATGGGTAGATATTCACCCTGTGGAACCCCTGAGGAACTACCAGTGTATATGCGACCAAATTATAGATTACAGCGAGCTATAATTGGGATGAGAGACAGAGTCACATCCTATCTGCATGGAATCCAGGCTATTACGAATCCGGAACAAAGACGAGCCTAGATTTCCTATCAAGAAACTTTAATGGAAGCCCTTTAGGAAGTGGCATCAATAACAAGGGCACTTAAACAGAATCGCACACTTCAGGAGATGCTGCTTTTGCATTATCAAGTGGAAAATAGCCTGAGTGATCCCGAAGAACCTGAATTGATCACACCTGAAGACAATTCACAGGAGCAGATACTCGGAAGAAATTCAGGGGAAGAAGAACAGGAGCAGGAAACATCCCAAATGGATTCAGCTGGAAACTCCATTCGAGAAAATGATGAGGAAAGGACTGATTACTCTGGACCTTGGGAGACACATATGGGTAAGACAACCTACCTGAAACAAAGGATGAAGATCCATCCGAGGATATGGATCTGGAGGCGAGGATTCCATGTAACACCACCGATCAATTTATACCTATCCTTGATCCAGCATCAACCGATTTGCACCCTTCTTCTTTCACCTATCAAGGCAATGTTGGAATCTCTTAGACTACACCTTTCGATTTTGATACCCAAAGAACAGAGATAGCCAGGGATGTCTTGCCTAAATAAATGGACATGATATCTGAAGCAGGAAGTAATGGGGAGCCTACTGCATATGAGGGCAAAGCACTGAGTAAAATGAACTGGGGACTTACCTACCATCCTAGTCAGACTAATGGATGGCTCGACTTGGAGCTTGAAGAGTCACCCTCTGATGAGTTAGAGATGAGTGCTGATGAGGATGAAGTGATTTCTGATGAGGATTTCAGTGACCTTCCCACTGATCTTTTACTTTCACGAATACCCCTATATGACATAGAGCCTGGAGAGGGCATGATCTTTGATGTCAATTATCATTATGAAGATCCCTATGACTCAGATTCTGGTCCTGAGATACATTTTGATCCACTCCCTCAGCAACTTCCTGCTGAATTTTGGGACATGATAAATCAGCTGAATCAACATCATGATCCCCCCTCTGATTATCCTCTATCCTCCACCACTACTCCACACTCTATTATAGCTAGACTTTTTGGAGTAGGGGTGCATAATCAACTGGTTCGCATTCGTGGACCACTAATTTTGGGAATGCACGAACATATCTTTCTATTGATCCTGACCTGCTCTTATGCAATTAATGATCCATTTGATTGAGTTTTCGCCCAGTTGGAGGCATTAAACTCAACATCTACCCACATTCTTCATCGCCCTATACATATTCCCTTTATACATAACATACTTTTTTTTTAGCATATTTCTTTTTCGCATATTGCATACTGTCAGGTTGGCTGGTGCTGAACGTTGAAATTCAGGAGCAATTCTAGGTTATCTCTATCCACTTACTCCTTGCTGTATTTATTTTCTTTTATATTCATGCTTGAGGACACGCAAGAACTTAGGCATGAGGGGGTAGATATATAGCAAAATTGAAAAAATTTTATGCCAACACTTAGAAAACCTCGGAGTAGCATGTCAAATGCACTTTAGTATCCTAAATATAAGAACAACTGATTCCACCTCTAATGCTTGCATTGGAGCTAGAAATCATCCGCAATAGCCATTTTCGACTCACCCGCTTACCCCTTTGTTCAAAATTTAGGACCAAGCTAAATGTAACCCGATAAGGGAATCTATGAAGTACAAATGAAAGAGATTACTTGTTTATAGCATATATACATAGTGCATTCATGAATAAGATTATTTTTTTAAGAGAATGCATTAGGGATTTTATCCTCTAGTTGATTCCTATAATCTAGAATCCAGTACAATTTTCACACCCACACATAGAATTTACAATGTATTCACGGTAAAGACTGATATATGTCTTTAGTCGGTTCTTGAACCCCTGGACAATGTTTTGGGAGTCAGGCAGATTTTCTTCTAAAAATCTACCAAATAGTGAGAGATGAGGATAGAGAGTACTGATGCTCTAAGATTAGTGCAAGGAATATGAAATTCTAGATAATTAGATAATGATACTCAGAGAATAGGCACAGTTTCTGCTCTAAGTTCCTGTGTATACATTTTGTGTGAAATATTGAGAGCCACCAATCAAGGCAAATACGCAGAGAGCGAGTTCTGATAAAACTAGGACTAAGGTAGACGGTTGTGACCATTCCTTATGAAATCCTTGGTTGAAGGAGGATATTGATGTCAAGGTCAGAAATACACCGTCCTATCTGTCTTTCATGGTACCGTGAGTAGGCACTTCCACCAAATAAGCCACACAATGTCACTTGAGTACCACCAATCCCTAATAATGCCTCCTCAATAAAATTCATGAATGTGTTGCTAGATTGTGTTGCATTAGAAAAATTATATACGAAAAAAAAATGAATGAATAAAATGAGAAAATGAGAAAAAGAAAAAGAAAAAGAAAAAAACAGAGACGAAAAGAGCAGAAAAAAAAGAGTTTGTGAGTGTTTAGTGTTTATTTCATTTGCATTGAGGCAATACCACCAAATAAAATTGAAATCCACCAAATATGGCCTTAACCCACTTATTCTATGTTTCTAACCACCCAAATACTGGCTGAGGAATTCTGACTTAATGTTAGGGTTATTGAAACTTTATTTAAGTGTTAATGTCATGTGAGACCACCAAATATGGAATATATGTGTGAAACTGGTGAGATTGCGAGCTTAAGAAAAGAAAAAGAAAAGAAAAGAAAAGAGGAAGAGAAAATGAATACAAAGGAACCAAGAGAGAGCATGGTTTTTCTCATCTTTCTTTGAGTTGAGTTACCTAATAATTTAGGAATCTAGATTCTGTAGTACTAATCTCTATGTAGCACCAAATGAGAATAAGCCACCAAATAAACAATCATTTTCCCTCAGACATTCTCTACCCAAGCATAAAGCCGGGGTGGAATTCATAGAATATCTTGAATACCCCGAGGGAAGAAGTTTGCCTATCCGGCTAGAATTTTACTAGGGGTCAAGTACAAGCTTTAGAGATAAATCAGGTTTTTCACTCGAATCCATTGCAAAAGTTACATAGCTGCACTTTCACAATTGTCTGGATTTCTAGATTTTAGGATGAACACAAAAAGGAAAAGAATCTCTAGGGATATACTTGATAAAAATAATCAATCCCTTAGGGATCCTTCTGTAAATAACTTAGTCTTGTATTTGCTAGGGATTAGCAAAATTTAGGCATGGGGGTATGATTGCGCAGCAATCATAGGTTTTAATTGACCTAAATTAGGCTAGAACTTAGCATAGCTAGTGTAATTCATGCATGCATAAGCATTATTTGTATCCTTACTACTTTCCTTTAGCTATGCATAAAATAATGACATAATGTACTAAGTGTACTATATATATTACAGGAAATAAGAAGCTTAGAAGTTGGATCTAAAGCTGGATTAGAAGCTGGACTTTAAGCCAGTGCTTCATCAGAGCTGGAGTAGAAGATTAGAATAAAATGTAGTATAGAAATAATGTAAAGGGTTGAGGTATGCTATTCTATTAAGTAGAAGTAAAGTAATTAAATTATGAAGAACTTAGGTTAAATCCTAGCCCTAGGATAGCCTTAGAAGCCTTCCCAAGCCTTAGCCACCCTTAGATTAGGTCACCATAACCTAGAAAGCCTCAAAATTCTAGTCCAGCCCTTATCTGCATGTCCAGATAACTCATTGGATGTCCAGGACCCTTAGCCATAACCTGCACACCTTAAACCCATGTCTGCAGTGCTATTGGACATCTAGACATTTGGTCAGACATCTAATTTCTACAGAATACCTAAGACAGAATCTTGAATCCCTCCTGACTTTGATTGGACATCCAAACAACAAGTCTGGACTTCTGATTTTTGAGTATAAGTCATTTGATACTATTATTGGACGTCTGGAACTGCTCTCCAGTTCCTGTTTTGGAATTTAAGCCTTGATCTTGAGTTCCTAGGTCCCTAAACCCAATTCTAATCCCTTAGGAACCTAAATTAAGGTACCTTAACCCTAGTACACCACATCTCTACCTTCCTAACAATCTAATTAGGTCCTCATTAAGACCAATTCACTTAAATTATAGTCAATTACCATTGCTTAGTCAATTGGACTCATAGAGTCCAATTGAGCTCATACCTCAACCCACACAAGTCCAATTGGACTCAGTGAGAGTCCAATTGACCTAAGCCCAACCTAAGTAAGTTATTTCACTCTCAATTAGGTTCACACTCATTCAATTAAACTTGTATTAAGTTTAATTGCATTTTCTCCTTAGCAAATTAGGGTTTACGACCCTAATTTGAGACCTACCCTAACTTAAACCTATTAGGACCTAACCTAGACCACTTAGCCACATAGGGCATGCCCACACACACACACACACACCCATTCACACACTCCCACACCACCTAGAGTATTCTAGGTCCTTCCAAAGGTGCCACCACTCTTAGTTGCTAAAATTAGCAACCAAGAGACATTTAAATTGTAGATCCACTTTTGGTGGATCTAAGAACTACCCTCTCTCTCCCTTGGACGGCCACACTTGGAGCTCTCTCTAGAGAGTTCCACACTTCTCTAGAGAGGCTCCCTTGGGTCTACTTAAAGAACCCTTGGGTAGCTATTTGCACCCATCTGGCCTTCCATCTAGTTTTAGGATATCTCCACCCTCATTCCACCTCTACTCCATGAGCTCCCACTATTGTTCCACCACCTCCATGCTAAGGCTAGAGCACTCTTCCTCCACCTCCCCAAGGGCCCGCCCCCATTGGCCGCCCCTCCTCCTCTCAACCAACTTAAAGGCCATCGGAGCCCACCTCCGAATGCCCTTATTTATGCTAGCTAAGTTGATATAGTTCTTCGTAGATTTACTACTTTATTACTGCTTAGTAGTGTAACTCCATATTTCTCCCCCAATGATGCATGGATAATCCCCCATAGATTCATGTATGTAGTTGTTTTCTGCTAGCTAGTTTCATGTTTTCAAGCATTCCTCTACAAACCTTCCTCTAGCTGTGCTCTGAACCCTGATGCAATCAATGAAAATCTTTTTATATATATAAATACCTATGTGTGAAAATCACCATGAGCTTTGTTGCAATATCTTTGTGTGATTAAAGTTGCATGCTTTTAATTGCTCTCTGTTGCAACTAGCATGTCGGTACCTAAGGATGTTGAGGATCTAACTATTAATGTATTTTTTGTAAACAACCACCACATAACTAAAATTGTACGTACTGAAACTCACACATTCACATTTTTCATCTACTTAACACATGCACACGTAATTAGGGTTAATAATGCAAGTGGCAGAACATTAATCTGACAATTAGAAATCGTCATGCGATTTTAAGCAAGTAGAGAGTCAAAGAGATCGAGTTCATTTTGCATTTCCATAACGCCTCCCAGAGACGAACGACCGGGACTCCAAGAGTCATTATTTCAAAAATATTTCTTTCAAGAGGATTTCGCGACTATACTATGAGGTTATTTTCCTTAAACTTGCGAAATTCCACACTTGTCAGACCATTTTCCCCCAAACACACCACATTAGCATATCCTCCTTGTCCCAACGACTTCCACTGAACCTGCCCATCCTCCCAAATATGTGTTTCCTGTATAAGCCCACAATCCACCTCCCATTCCCTCAAATACCACCCAAGAGAGGCCCTCTGAACACTATCGTGAATACCACGCACATTCCATGTCAAGACCTTCATCTTCCTTCCAATGATTCCCCAACAGTCCCCTCTTTCGGCCTTGCAACTCCAAGCATAGATGCCAATGATCCTTCATCCAACATTTTCTTGCCCTCGTCCTTCCTTTTTCGAAGTTTATATGGAGATCAAATCATAATTCCCTTACCCTTCGCGCCAATTCCATATTTCAACCCTTCCAGATAATGAAAAGACTGAGCTTTCCCCCCCATCACCTCCCTTACACTACAACTGTCTTTATCCTCCGTAGTCAGTTGCATGTCAGTAGCTTTAGCACCTCCCCCCTCCTCTGGACTTGCTCTCACCACAAGTGCATGCCCTGCATCCACCTCCATCAATTCTTCCTTCTGTTCACATTGATACAAATTTTTCTCTTTTTTATCCTGGGCATCCCTTCTGATGATATCCTTCCATTCCCCTCAAGCCTCGAGTCCTCTAAAACAACCTCCAGACTGGTTCTTTCCTTAAGTGGTTCAGGCACCTTTACATTTGCAAGCTTGAACCTCAATCTAATAAGCCAAGAGCTCCCACCACTGAGAACAATCTTCTCAGGCACTAGCCCACTCCAATTATGCACACATTTACCCAAACTGAACGTCCCTTACCTTCACACAGCCCTACTTCTGACCCATCATCTAGCAGAGCAAATCCCCCAGTCATGTTCAGCACCACCTTCTTAGTTCGCAAATGAAGTGGTAACCCTATGATCTCCAACTGACCCTGTCTATATGCAGCCCTCTGAGGGGGTCTCTCTGGTAATTCCCCATCAAAAGGCGACACCAACCTCCATAACACCGATATGTTCTCAAAAACAATTGATCTAAATCGAAGGTTTTCAATGTCAATTAACCCTAGACCAAACAGCACAAAACGTGATGGACCCAGCCTCGCAATCTTCCAATTCGGTGAGGATAAAGATAAGGATCTCACCAACAGACGATGACGATCGATCGTGGGGCTTCCCATCATAATCGTCCCTATCGGGGCACCCCTTAATACAATCTCTGCCACCCAGATGTCTTCTGTAAAGGGGATCTCAACGTCCAAGACAAGACCTTCCTCCTTTAGCTGTGGAGGAGGGGTCCACGCTCTTGCCTCTTCCTCCAAAACTGAGCGGCACCATCAGCACCTTCCTTCTTCCTAGAATTCACACAAGAAGCCTTTTTGTGAGCCTCATAGCCACAAGTGATGCAAATAAGAGGCCCATGACATGAAGCCACCATATGCTCATGCCTTCTACACCAGAAGCAGAGGATCTCCCCATTGTTCCTCCATCTAGGGTTTCCTACATAACCTCCTACCCTTCCATGAGACCAGCCTCTTTGATTTTTGGCCCAGGTATCCCTCTGACGCCACCTCTTTGATCTCCATACCTCCCAATCATCCTTCTCCCTTCTGCTTTGGGCCCATCGACCATTGACATCCTCTCCACCAGACCCGCCGCCGCCACCTACCCCATCGCCACTTTGGTCACCAAATCTCCCGCCAGATGGCATTTCAAAGTCTCTCCTTCTAATCCCGAGTACATCTTACTTACTGTTGATTACGTCACAAAATGGATCGAAGTCGTCCCCACAAGAATGAATGATCATAAAGTTGTCCTTCACTTCATTCAAGAGAACATCTTTTCCAAATTTGGGGTTCCTAAAGCCATTATCAATGATGGCGGGTCCCATTTCGTGAATGTGCACTTCCAATCCCTAATGAAAAAGTATGGGGTGTCACATCATATCTCAACTCCTTATCACCCTCAGACTAATGGACAGGCTGAGCTCTTTAATCGGGAGATCAAGAAAATTCTTCAAGTCACTGTTAGACCCGATAGAAAAGACTGGCCTACCCAGCTTCCAAAAGCATTATGGGCCTATAAGACCACCCATAAAACCCAGCTAGGAATGTCTCCACTCAAACTCGTGTATGGGAAGGCATGTCACTTTCTTGTAGAGATGGAGCATAAAGCCTACAGTATGAAAGTGCAAGCTGGATCTCAGGGAGGCTGGAATCCACTGCCGGTTGTAAATGAGAGAGATCGATAAATTATGCAATATGCATATGAGAACTTGTGTATCTACAAGGAGCAGATCAAGGCCTTTCATGACAGGAACATTTCGCGAAAATCTTTCCTTCCTAGTCAGAAAGTGCTTCTGTTCGATGCCTGACTGAAACTCTACCCAGGGAAACTAAAATCGAAATGGACCGAACCCTTTCTAGTCTAAAGGATCTTTGGAAATGGAGCCATAGAAATCAGTGAACACAACCAAGATCCAGACCCTTTTGTAGTGAATGGTCAAAGACTGAAACCATTCCTTAAACTTACTAATTCGAATCTAGCTGCTGAATCTTTTAATCCCCATTCACCATGAGCCACATTGTGCCCAGCTGATGGCATTAAACTTAGTGTATAACGGGAGGCAACCCGTCATTTGAAAACCCGAGACCCTTCTTACCCATTTCTAAGATGAATTCATATTACACTTTAGGGTTCGTTCCTTAGAACAGTTGACTCCACCTTTGATATTCTTAGTGGAGCTTGAAATCGTTCGCAGCAATCATCCTGACCCGATCACCCATCAATCCGAACCTATTCTAAAGTAAGAACTAAGCTGAACTCGAACCCACCTAATTTACAATGAAGACATTGCAAATCTTAGGCATGGGGTGGTATTAAAATGCAAAATAATGTAAAATTCGATTCCGTTAAGGGGGTTTTGGATGAAAAAAAAGGAGGAAACATTTTGAGCTAATTTGAGGAGGAAAAAGAGGAGAAAAATAGAGAAAAAGGAGCACAAAAGAAAATGGTGTTAGTCCTAGTAGTTAAATATGGAACCTACCTAAGTTCTAGGTTGGATTGAATGATGAATTAAGTCCTAAAGTGCTAAAGAAAAAAGGATTAGTGAGGAATATTGACTTTAGGCTTCTTAAGCCTATTTTGGGCTTAAACACTCACGTATCTGTTAAGATCTGGACTATTCCTCGAGAGGTAAAGAGAGTTGCGAGACTGATGTATTAAGTCTAAGGCTTAGGAATTATTCAACCCCATTATCTGCCCTTTAGTTTGTGGGACTTGGTAACCTAGTTACCCAAAATTCACACATTGGCCTAATTCATGATTCAGTGTGCTTAATGAAAATAAGGCCATAAAGTGAAAAAAAGAATGTCTTCTTGAAAATTTGACTTAGGAGTAGCTCGAAGACACAAGTTTGGGTGAGTTCTCGCTGTGAAGAGGAGTAAATACTTCCCTCGAACATGCATTATAACATATTATCTCCTCGATGCTTGTCTCCTAGGATATTTAAATATCCTACTGAGGGCACGTAAGTGCCTTGTGCTGATTCAAGTGCTATGGGCAACAATATCCTGAAATGTCGATTGCTAAGGCCTAGATTTAGCTATAGAATGCCATGGGCAGCACTATCACAAAGTTTCGAAATCCAGGGTTTTGGGAGTTTCCATAGGTGGTGCTATCATGAAGCATCGAAAGCCAGGGACCCTTCGAGGATTGATGATGGGGATAAGGAATCTAATACAGACCGTGTCTAGGGCCAATTCGATGTTGGGTTTAAAGGAATCTAAAAACAAAAGAGAGAAAACTCTCAAAAATACATCTCTCTCTCTTCTAAAAAAATGCACTGGCAAATTAAACTTGGACCTTGCTGCACATATGCACAGATGCTTTAGCCGTTGGGGTTAACGAACCTCTAGGTAGATTTTGGGGCCTTAAAAACCTTCATTGCAGACCTAAGGCTGAGGCTAGTTAGGTTTGGTTCTTGGCTCGTACTTGAGTATCTTTAAGCTTACAGTTGGTATTTTGATCTAATTTCTAAAGAACTTGTATAAGCAGGCTACTTGACTGTTAAAATCTGGCCTGGAGATCTAGTTTGGTCCATAGGGTTTTCATAGGGACTAGCAAAAATTGGGCATGGAAGTATGATGGTAGCACCATCATTGGTGTTAATAAAGCTAATTTGTCCTATCTACAGTAATAAATACTCTTAAATATTCATCAGAAGATCGTAATTCTATTCTAAATTGAATCTAAGAAAAGAAAATATGTTAATTTTGTTGTTTTAACACCTAATCACAAATGCAGATTAACTAAGAGGTTAATCGAGGCTTAATCTAAAGTCAAATGAGCTTAATTTCCCAAGAAGTGGGCCTGAGCTGACTGAATCAAGGTTTTATGAGATTTAGAAATTAATTTATTGAGAAAAACCCTAATTACAGCCTCACTTTAAATTGAAAGGGTTATGGTGGAAACAAATTCAATTTAAACCTTTTAAAAATCATTAAAAAATATTCTATGAGGTTTGGAACCTTCACTTTGACCAAAGGAACCCATTTTGACCAAAAAATAGACTCAAGCAGGAATTTGCCTTCTTTTGGGCTTCTATGTAAATTACCAAGTCAAACGTTGTCAAAACATAAATTTAAGGTCACCATTGGATTCCTTAGGACCAAATTAGGTTTACCTCAAAATTTGAGCCCAATCAGAGTCCATCTTAACTCAATTTGCATTTTAGCCCAATCATCTCTATTTATAACCTAAATGCCCCTAAGTTTTGAGTTTTTCTTGCATTCAGGTCCCTCCACCACCTTCTTCATTGGCTCCTAAAACCAAGTAGTGGGAATGGAACCCACCCAACCGACCTTTGACCGAGGATTTCTCCCTCGAATCTTGTCCAAATCCCTCTAAACTTGAAGCGATTGATCACAAGATGATTCCCTACCGATTGAACAAGGTCTTGGATCCCAATTTGGACTGTCACACCGCTTCCTTAGCTTGCGAAATCCATAGGTTTCCTTGCCCAAATCAGTGAGGAATCTATCTAAATCTTGGCAATTGAATGTCAAATCCTCCTCTATATAAGCTTTCCAATCTTCCAAAGCATTTCTTAGTCGTGAATTAGTTAGAAAATCCATTTCTTCCTCAACTCTGGCCACCTCTTGATGTACTTCAGCGAGCCCTCTATGACCTCCTCCATGTGTGTTCATGGCCAACTGACACCACCATCATCTCCCCCTTTTCCTTGCGATCCTTACCGGCCCAAGTAAGGGTGCCTCCGACCTCTTCTTCCTTGTCGTTCAACTCGTCGCCTTTGTCATCTTCTCCACGTCCGACCGGTCAATGCCAGGTGTGGTCCATCCTCCTCTCACCCCAATAAGTCCCTCACTCCCTTCCTCGTCCCTCCTAGATTCTTTTTAGGTCTTTAAACAAAGGTTTCATGCTCTATCCTCACCGTTCTCTTCTTCTCCACGGCTGGCAAAGCTCTGGCGAGCTCACACGACCACCACACTCCACCAAACACACATTCCCCTACACCACAATCTCTGCCTCACCTCCACGAACAAAAGCCCCCAAGAAAGTTAGGGTTTTGATCACCCTAAACTCTGACCGAACAACCTATCACATCGCCAACTCCGTCGACCTTGATTAGCTCCGCTACCTCATTTTAATTGGGGTCAAAACCCTATATTTTGCTTTTCAAGTCTTCGCTAGTGATCTCTTCTTCTCCAGTGTCGTCCGTCCACCTCCGGCCGTTAAACAACACGCCACCACCTCGAGCAGCTGCGAACTCATTTGAAGAACCTTCCCAGACCCTCAATTTAAAGAACCGCCTCCAGCAGCTCCTCCAATCAAACCAGCCATCTCCATGCAGCAAGAATAAGGGAGGAGCTATTCTTAGTCCAACAATGTGGGATTTTGAAAATTTGTACCCTTCATAACATTTTGCGTGCACCATCTACTGCTCAGTAATCGGGGGTCTGGTCCCCACACACATAACAAAGGCCATTACACGCGCCCTTGCTCGTACACGCACACCCATTGTTAACACGCTTTCGTTGAGTTTGAAATATGCATCATAGTATAGTCAACAAAAGTGAATTGACAACATTTAAATTTCCAAGTGGTCGAAAAACAATCAGGTTCCAAAGTCGTTTGTAGGGAGCAAATATGGAATTCACACACTAGTCGCAATAATAAACAATGATGAGCACAATAATTCACAAAAGTTATGCAATGAATATCAATCAAAAATATATTCAATAATGAATCAAATTGTATCTAAAAAATCACTAGGATAAAAAGAATAATAAAACCTAAAAATGATGATTTGAATCACCAATTTAATCCCACAATTAAGCACATCCCAAAGTCTTAAATCAAATCAATTTCCCAATAGTGGTTTTGAACCACTTATCCTCAAATATCCACACCAGCTAACGAATTCACAATACTCAGAACCAACATTAAGCACAAGGCCAGATGTCTTAAGTAGCCAAGCAGCACAAGGTACAAGCACAAGGCACCACCCCTGAGATTAGAATTTCACTAAGTGATGGGTTTGTGTGCTTGCTTCCCGAGGCACGTGTGCACGTGCCTCGAGGCAAAACCATTCCTACCCTCCTCAGAATTGCTCTTTTCTCTTTCTTTTAGACCCGGGTATACGGATGAATAGTAGCAGGTAATTGGGTCAGGTATACGGGTCATGAACAGTGACTAGGCTTACTAGCAGTGGTGATGAGCGAGGAGTGAGAGGGCTGAGTGAGTGAGGAACCTCATCCCCCCGTGTCGAGGTAGTAAGCCCTCATCACAAAAGCATTTTATACGCTATTCAATGTCTGCCGCAAACGAGGTGGGACTAAATGCCACCCTCCTTCCTTGCATGCACAGCTAAAGAAGCTCCTTCGATTGCATGTTGTAGCTACTGAAGTAGGCTCAATTGAGAGCCTCGAACTCTTCGTGGAAGTAAATCACAGCTTTGGAGAGTTGAAGCAAGGTCGAAGGATGTTTATTTAATTTTCCAACATAGTTAATTAAGTTATTTAGACTTAATTAAGTGCAAGAGAAAGTAACTTAAGTTAACTTGAATTAATGTTGATTGTGTAATATATGGTCAAGCTAACCTAACATTTTAGATTTTTAATTCTCCTTTAACTGGTTGAGTCCAGGTCGTTCATTGGGAGGTATAACTTAATTTAATTCACCATTTAATTCCAAACATAAATTACTAATTACTTAATCAATTAGAATTATAATTATATTACTTTAAGAACATGAATCTTCCACAAAAGATATTCAATTAAAAGATATGCAACATTCCATAAGAAAAACATATTTAGACATGTGATCAATTATTAAAAGCAAGTAAAGATGTTTATTTCTACTAATTTCTTCTTATTTACAAAAGATTAAGGTAAGAAAAAGAAATGAAATTGAATACAAGTGCCTTATTCATCAATTAAGCTCAAAAGAAATTATATTGAAGTAAAATACAAAAATTAGACGTCTTAAAAATGAGCATTAAATTTATCAGGGGTGTAAAATTCTTAATTTTCCCTTTATTTATCTTCATTCTTCAACCTTCTTATCTTCTCTTTTCTTCTTCTGCCATCTCTTTCTCTCTCTTTGTCTTTACCTTTCTTTACTTCGTTTACCTCTTTGTCGAGCTCTTCTTCACCTCTCTATTTTCTCTCTTAACCCTCCTTTCTTTCTTTTCCTTTCAACACCTTAACTGTGCGCTTGAACCACAGTTTGAACAAAAAATTGGTTTTATTATGGGTGACTCGGACCAGTCGGGGATACGTAGCACCCCTCTCAGGGTGGGACTAGACCCTACTAGGTCCAAGCCTAGTTCACATTAGGTGGTTTATTTCCGATTTAAATCATCACATGCACAGTCTCCAGCCTCCCAAGCCCATGCACACACCCACTCATGGGCCCACGCTCGCACGCCCACAAGCGCACACACACCCGGCCCGTGCACCGCATGCACCTACACACACACACATGCTCTTTATGTGCCCAGCGTTGATGACCAAACAGGCTCTATCACTTTTTCCTTTTATACTAAGGCACACGCTCATGTTTTTCCGATGTGGGACTAACTTTGTCCCCTCCAGGCCAAACTTTGGCTAGAGACACAAGCTCGCTCAAACCTCCACATCAAGCAAGAATAGCTCGTTGGAAAGCTCTAGAGATGTACTTCAGGTTTACAGCATCAATTTGATGCTAAGAACAGAATTAACCCTTCTATTTGAAGGGTGAAAGTTGGAGGTTGTCATGGCCATTCTGGCCTGCAGTGAAGCTACATAGGTTTAAGGACCTGCAAATGTGCTCTTTGACCTCAGATGAGGTTCTGAAAAGATTCAAGAGTTGATTCCATGTCTAATGGTGAAGGGAAAAGGTACAAGAAGCTACTGGAAGACGAAGATGTTCAAGAGCTTCAAGCAGAAGCTTCAGAGCTTCAAATCGAGCTCTGAAAAGCTTATCAGATAGCTAAAGGGTAGCTAAATCAAAATAAACAACCTCTAAAGGTTGTAAGGAATCCATCTGGGCAGCATTTGCATTGGAATTACGTCAGAAAAACACTGAAGTCAGTGTTGGGTTCAAATGAACCCAAACTGAACAAAAATTGGATTCATCTGAAACACTAAATAAAACTCATTCAACTCAATCTTAAATCATTTATTATCATCCTAGAAATCATTTAAACTCATCAATTCCTCTAATTGAAGCCTAAATCATCCAATCTGACATGGGTTTGACCACTAACCACAAAAATTGACTTTCTTCATTGAGCTTTTTCAAATGAAATTAACATCTCAATTTAACTCTATTTATCCTCAGGAATAGATCCAGGGTCTCACAAAGAAGTTTCAACCAAGAAACCTAGGGTTTTAGGTTTGTCGCCTGAGATCTAGAGTGAATTTGTTCGACAGAACAAACTAAGGCTTTTCTAAGTGTTTGATCTTCAAATCTGACCTCAGGACATCCTCCTGATGCTTTTAGGCCTCTAAAATCAAGCTTAACCCTAGTGAACAATCCTCTCCAACTCTGCTGGAGTTGCAGAAGATAGAGGTCTAGATCTAGCTCCAGATTTTAAAACTTCAAATTAAACACTGCAGAATGATCATTAAACCTCAATTAAGCGATCTAGAGCTTCTCAGGAAGTTTTATAGGCTGAAGAATGCATTTTGACTCGCCGGAGCTTGCTAGAGCTCCGATGAGTCCAGACAATGGCTAAAAATTTGTAAAAGTCATCAAAATAGGCCATTAAAGATCTGAAAGGTTTCCTGAGGTCACAAGGAACCTCAGGAACTCATTACTTCTCTTAATTAATGATTAAACTGAAAGTTATGCATTGAATTCATAAAGACTATGACCTGAGTTCGCTGGAACTCAGGACAAGTTCTCTTACTCAATTGAGTAGAGAGAACATGTCAGTGGAGTGTGGCGAAGGCATACAGATGAATAATTTGATGGAGGAACTCCTCCTTTCCGCCATTGACAGCAAGCTCCGGAGGTTGGATGAATTTTAGGCATTTTAGTTATAGGTGATTTTAAGTCAAATTAAAGTGAAGATTGGGGCCCTTAGATGATGACTAAGTGATGGAGGGCCCCAATGGAGGTGAATTGCCCTCGGTTACTTTCGCCATGGACAGCAGAAGCAGTCGGTGAAGGTAGAGACGGATTAGGCGATTAGATGATAAAATCAGGTAATTAAGATGTCAGAGATGATCTTGGAGGATTAAGAAAGGTGATCAGTGAAATAAAAAGACAAAAGAATGCTCTAGTCAAGCTCAAAGAGCTCGCCGGAGCTGAGGAAGACGATGGAAAATCTAACATTAATTCTAACTAAACTACCTAATTAACTACTCTAATTACACTAACTTACCTAACCTACTGTTACCTAGACGAAGGGGGCAGAGAATCTCCGTCGAAGGTCCTTAACGGAGGAGGAAATTAGAGGGGCGGAGGAGGAAGTTCGGCGGGTGTAGGTGAGGCATAGAGATGAAGTCCGACGTCGGCACTGCGTCAGAAGACTCAGCGGGCGACGGCGAAGATCAGGAACGAGTGGAGATGATCGGAGGAAGACAGTGGAAGCAGGAGGTCGCCGGATTTGGAGCAAATAGCCTATCTGCTAGCTCAGTGGGGGGAAGAGGGAAGGGAGCTAACCTCTTGAAATCGGAGAGGTGGAGGGGTATTTATAGGTTGCGGCAGCTGAGGAGGAGGGTGAATCTAGATGGAAAGGAGTTTAGGTGTGAAGTAACCACCGGCGTCTTCTCTGACGTCGGTGAGGTTAACTTCAAACCCTAAATAGGATTTTAGCTTCATTCAGACTGATGGATGAAAAGAGGGCGGTGAGCGCAAGCTCGAGGAGCTTGGCAAGGATGGGCGGACGTCAAATGGACAGTGATCGGCTATTGAAAACACCTCCGCTCGTCAGTCGTCGAAGAGCTGAAGGAGAAATGAAGAGGAAGAAGATGTTTACAGGGACTTGGTTGCAAGGAAAACTAAGGACCTAAGTGAAGGAAAAGGACTCGATTGAAATAAAACCTAAGGACCAAAACGTAAACTATGATTTTCAAGGCTTATTTTAATTTAAATTTTTTCAACTTTTTATGTATGATTATAAATTAGACAAATATTATATTTAAATCTTGGATTTACGTTTTTGACCTTTTTGGCTTATTTTATTTATTTAATTAAGTAAAGTTAAGTTATTACATACTTAGTATAAGTTATGCTTAAGTTAATTAACACATTAATTAGGTAAATAATTAATGATATTTCAAGTCCATTTATTAATTAAATTATTAATAATATTAATTTTCTAATAATTTAGCATTTTAAACTTATTTTAAGGTCCTTTAACGCTTTATCCCTTATTCTATAATTAACCCATATATATACATATTCATAGCTAATGAACTAGGAAGACTAATTAATTAGGGGTAATTAGAAGCCATGATGAGCCTCTCATCATACCCCCAAGCCAAAGTTTTGCTAGTCCCTAGCAAAATTAACTAGAAATATGATGATTTAAACACTTGGGTTTAAATTAATATAAATAAAAACTAAGTAGAGGAATGCTTAGGTCAGAATTTTGAATATTCAATTTTTTTAAAATTTTTTATGTATATATAAATAAGTATCCATAAAGATATAGAGCATTCTATGGGAATTTCCTTACTTAGACTTATAACTCAAACATACTACTCAAAACACACTCTATTAAAAATAGAGTTTTTGATGGGAATTTTATCAAAAATCAGAATCCTAAAAACCCACTTATTCTCTATAATCATTCTAAACCCTAGAAACTCAGAATTCAAAGTGATTTAAGAAAACAAAACTTAAGAGTTGGAAATTAAATTTTAATTCAAAAACTCAATAGACTTAAGTTAATCATTAAGTTTATGAAATCTAATTTTTATCAATCTAAGTTTTAGCAAATTGGCCAGATACTCATCATTAACAAAGCTTAGAGTAGCAAAACCCTAATCTGCCAGCCTACAACACCAAGAACAGACTTCTAGACCTAGGATTTTGCCAATCTTTCTCCTTCAGGCCTCAACTGCAAGTCTTCAAAACCTGATTTCTTAGGCTTCACTGCCCAATACAAAGGTTCAGTAGCTATGATTTTAAGGCATCCATGCTTGTGAAGAGAATTGTCCTAAAAGCATCCAAATTTGCAAAAATCCAGATCTTAAGACATCAATTTCCAATCCAAGTCATTCCAATTCAAGCCTTTGGCTTGGCCTTACTCAGGTTTGGTTACTTTCTCCTCACCAGTTTTCTATCCCGAGGTCAACACATTTTGTGTATATCTCCCTGGCGAACCACTGGGTCTCTTATTCCTAATTTTTATCTCCATATTTTTTTTTCAACTTTTTCTATAAGATAGAACACCCATATATAGCGAGGTGTTCTTTTATTTGATGGAAGGAAGGGTAGCATCCATTTGTACTGAGATGCTTTATTTGGTGGATAAACTGCATAAGTACCCATTTGTAACGAGGTACTTAACTATAGGGTGTTTTATTTTCTTTTTCTCCCCCTTTTCATTTTTCTTACTAACATATACTCCATATTCCTTTTCTAGGTGAGTGGCACATCCTTCACTCTTTCAAGAGCTGCCCCGCGGAAATCCTTGGACTAAAGAGGATGTAGAATCAATCTCTTAACCTTTATGTTTTCACGGTCTTAGATGCCAACAAGACAACTCTATGTGTGTGAATTTTGGATGCTTAGGTTACTTAGCTCTCAAACCAGAGCTGGGACAGAAAGCCATTCACTCTCAGGTCCTTTAAAGTTTTAGTATCCTCCTACAGGATTTGTCAAGACATAACTCACCAAGTTTAGCCGAATGTCCTTAGTTGATTAAGCTAACTATACCCTGATAGACATTAAGACTAAGATTCTACCAACTCTTTACTTAATTAATTTTGAATATCTGGTCTTTTTACTTAACTTGATGATAAAAATAAATATTTAAAGAGCAAAAGGATTACTTAGTCTAATTGATTAAAAAGTTACAATTTAATTCCAAAACTCAAGTTTTGAACTTAATACACCTTAGTTACTTAATTTTAGGGTAAAGAATAGAAAAACAAATCCTTCGACCTTTAGATTCTAACTTAAATAAAATCCTATTTAAAATTTTACAAACAGAAGTGTGTTATGAAAAATGTTATAAGTAAAAATCTAAATAAGGATTTAATGCTCTTATAAAATACTTTTTACAATATATATTTATTTTTGGTTTCTGACCTAAAAGAAAAATTAAGCTCTTAATTACTAATATAAATAAGTATAAATATTTTTTATATCTTCTTTTTCTTCTTTTCTTTATTGTAAATGTAAAACCCCTTTATTATTTTTATGATTTTGTAATTTTAAAATTGTTATATTTGAATATTTTTATTTTTATGTTTTATAAAATTTTCCAATTTTTTAATGAATTTTTCAAAATTTTTAAATTTTTATGGTATTTATTTTTTTTCTAATTTTTTTAATTTTTGGTATTTCTATTTTTTTTAATTTCGTGGATGTATAATTTTTATGTGTTATTTTTTATATTTTCTCTACAAATACACTTGAAGTGAAAATTTCACTTCACACCCCCTCAGCCAAGATTTTACAATGTCCTTATTGTAAAAAGGGTGAAAAAGATATTACACTTCACTTAGTGTAGGGTGACGGAAGGAGTCGGATAGAGGAGATCAAAGATCTCTGAGCGAACGATTTCTATTCTAACCAACGTTCAGAGTGGTCAGTCGGACTAAGTGAAGGTAATCAATGTAAAATAGGTGATAATTTAGATACAAATTCGAGTGTATGTGTAGAGAAAAGTGTAGAAAACAGGAAACAGCTATATACAAAGTGCTAAGTTTTACGCCTTCAGCTAGGCGTAAACCCTAGTAAAGAACTCCTAAAAAAGTATGCATGATAAAAAAGAAAGGACTTATGGAAGAATTGGTTCAAGAAAATAGAAAACTAGATAAAACCACCTGAGTAAAACTCGTCCTGAGATTTCCTAAAATAGATCTTGCATAACCAAAATCAGATTCCCGTGAAAAATCTTAGAAAGATTAAAGTGAATCTCATGAAGATTATATCTGATTTAAGTTGAAATATTAAAGGTTAAGGCAATCAAAGAAATCATTCCAACCAAGTTCAGGAGATCAGCAGAGTCAATTTTGATTCTCAATAATAGGTGGGTCATTTTGATACAATAAAGGCTGCTGATGCGGGTTTGGTGGATTATTTTCAGAAAGTACAGAGGATGATTTTTGATTAGAATCAAAGGCCTGATTAATGAAATGTACTTGGCCCTGATGTTTCTTATGGTTTTGCAGATTCCTAGGATTCGGAATTGGTTGAGATGGAAGAGTACCTGGCTGACGAGACAGCCAAAAGCATAATCTGATTTCCTAAATCAGCCAATTCTACCTTACATTGCCTTTGAATCTTAGTGAGAGCTTCAGCATTTTGTCGCTGACTCTCTATAACAACTCACAAAATCTGATCGAGCCGTGTATCTCTATTCGGCCCTGTGAGGTTCTACAAACCCGCTTAAAATGGCCTCGCGATTGGTTGCTGAAACGGCAACGTAGGCGAGTTTTGCCTGGTCTGAGTCGAATATGAAGGTCTTTGTGAATGGTCAGACCAAGAGAAATTAGGGTGATTACGCCATCCAGGATTATATGAATTAGAATATGGGTTCGATCTTGGTGCATATCCCTGAATGGCATTTAAATCTGAAGGTAAGGCGTATTTTCCACAAAAACATGAAGTGGGGAAAGATTGTGGGACAAAGGTCCCTCATTAGGTTGGTGCAAGAGTAGATAGAAAATCCAAGGAAGATGGATCTCTAGAATCCAGATTATTCACAAATTCCCTCCCCATGGGAATTTGCGAAACAAGTAAATGCGCAGGATTTTGCGCAGCAAGTAGAGGCGTAAGAGATTTCATTGTGTTTTGGACCTCATCGAGATACTTCGCTACGATGTTGACTTTGTTCAGTGTTTCTGCTATAATCTCTAAATCCTTAGAACTGGACGGATTACCGATCTCGTGAATGCCCTTATGCGGATTTTGATGCGCTGTATTGGTACCCTGCGTGAATTGCGACATTGATGCGTTATTGATCGAGTTTTCCCCCACCTTCAAATAGTTCTGAGGTGGATTCTGCGTCGCGATTCAAAAAATTCCCTCCACAAGAGGCATCGACTAGATTGCGAATGCCCTCTTGCAATCCATAATAAAAGATGTGCATTAGTTGCCAACGAGGGATGTCATGATGTGGGCATTTCCTTTGTAATTCATGAAAGCATTCCCACGCTTCATGAATTGGTTCTCCTTGGTTTTGAGTAAAAGTCGTGATATCTCGCCGTAAAGCATTGGTGCTACCAATAGGGAAGAATTTCTTCAAAAATGTAGATTCGAGTTCAACCCAAGTTGAGATTGGTCTTGCAATTGTTCTATACCAATATGCAACTTTATACTTAAGGCTAAAGGAGAACATCTTCATGAGTAGGATTTCCCTGTTTTGATTTCGAGGTCCAAGAGTTTGAGATAGATTTTTAAGATCTTCGATATGTTGAAATGGATCCTCGGATGCAAACCCATGAAAGTGTGGGATTAGACCTATAATATTTGGCTTGAACTCTAAGTCATTTTCCCCAATGGGAATCCTAATATTAGGCTCTACTTGTGCATTAGATGGATTATAATAGTCTCGGAGTAGAGGCCTAGGATGGGGGATCAGCAAATCAGGGATATCAAAACCCCCCTCAGGTCGAGGTGGAGGACGGGCTTGCAGATTTTGCAAATTGTGGAGAGCAGTCATCAACATATTAATTTGGTGGTTCTGCTTGAGCATTTGGAGATTCTGGTTCAGGAGTGCCTCATGAGCATCAAAAGGTGGCATCTCCCCCTTACCAGAAGAAGAAGGGATCTCAGGATTTTTGTTCTGCAACTGGTCCATAGGATCAAATGCAGAAAAAGCAGGTGTATCAGACGGGAAATTTATTGGTTGCTTAGGTGCAACCGGTCTAGGTATACCTATCAACGGAGATACGAGAGGCGATTTCAGGGATCGCCTCTTGTGCATAAACCAAAAAAATTATGCAAAGGCACACTCACGCCACTAAAACAGCGGCAAACAAGACCCGCAAAACAGTGCGAAAAAGTGGGTTTTTCTCTTCTTTCAAAGGAAAGAAGAGAGTTCTAGAATACGCAAAATAATTTGGACACAAATAAGTATAATATCAATATCAAAATACACGTCCTAAACTCGTGTCTACGCAAGTGCATATCCTTAAAGCTCATAGGTCTAGGGTCTTGGATCGAGACCGCTCACTACAAGCTCCCCGGGGCTTTAGTAGTGAGATAGACTTGTTGATCTTCGACCAAAGCCCTAAGAGGTGCAAAGAGGAGAGGTAGAAAATTCAAATTCGTGTGACTCCAGTGATCGCGTTGTGTGCGCGATAGCATGCAACAGACGATAGCTTAAAAACCCGCATGCATTCTACAAACAGATTAAGTCACAAATTTTATTATCCTCTTTGTACTTAATCTTTTACAAAAATATGATAGAAAGAAATAAAATGACTGCTTTTTAAGTATTTTCAACAAAAATGTGGTCTTGTTTATTATCTCCAGGACAAGGATCTACGCGGGTTTTGCGTGTTTTCCCGCTGATGCAAGAAAAATAGTAGAAAAATTTTTTCTGAGTCATATCGCAATAGAACTAGTAGGTATGTGCACTCCTAAGAGTGTATGCCTAAAACATGTTGCTGCTAGTCAAAAAGTATGCGCATTTTTGTATTTTTTAAATTTTAACTAACTAAATGCAGAAATACAAACTACACTTAAGATTAATGAAGAAATACTCACAATGGTATTTATAATGGCCCGAAAAATAGAGAATAGAAAAAGAAAACCTGCCTCCTTTCCTGAGAATACCCACAGAGGTAACCCTGAAAAGAAGATAGAAAATAGAATAAAGCAAACTGATTAGTACAAAAAGCAAATAAAACAAAAATAGTAATGGCGAATATAATTACAGTTATCTCCCCGGCAATGACGCCATTAAAATGTTCGTTTAATTTCCCAACACAATTAATTAAGTTATATAGGCTTAATTAAGTGCAGGAGAAAGTAATTTAGGTTAACTTGAATTAATGTCGATTGTGTAGTATAGGGTCAAGCTAACCTAACATTTTAGATTTTTAATTCTGTTTTAAATGGTTGAGTCCAGGTCGTTCATTGGGAGGCATAACTTAATTTAATTCACCATTTAATTCTAAACATAAATTACTAATTACTTAATCAATTATAATTATAATTATATTACTTTAAGAACATGAACCTTTTACAAAAGATATTCAATTATATGACATGCAACATTCCATAAGAAAAACATATTTACACATGTGATCAATTATTAAAAGCAAGTAAACATGTTTATTTCAACTAATTTCTTCTTATTTACAAAAGATTAAGGAAAGAAAAAGAAATGCAATTGAATACAAGTGCCTTATTTATCAATTAAGCTCAAAAGAAATTGTATTGAAGTAAAATACAAAAATTAGACGTCTTAAAAATGAGCATTAAATTTATCCGACGTCTAAAATTCTTAATTTTCCCTTTATTTATCTTCTTCATTCTTCAGCCTTCTTATCTTCTCTTTTCTTCTACCATCTCTTTCTCTCTCTCTGTCTTTACCTTTCTTTACTTCTCCGTTTGCCTCTCTGTCGAGCTCTTCATCTCTCTATTTTCTCTCTCAACCCTCCTTTCTTTTTTTTTCCTTTCAACACCTTAACTGTGTGCTTGAACCACACTTTGAACCAAGAATTGGTTTTATTATGGGCAGCTCGGACCGGTCGGGGATACGCAGCACCCCTCTCAAGGTTGGACTAGACACTACTGGGTCCAAGCCTAGTTCACATTAGGTGGTTTATTTTCGGTTTAAATCATCACATGCACAGTCTTCGACCTCCCAGGCCCATGCACACACCCGCTCACAGGCCTACGTTCGCACGCCCACTGGCGCACACACACCCGGCACGTGCACCGCATGCACCCACACACACACACATGCTCTTTATGCACCCAGCGCTGACGACTGAACAGACTCTATCACTTTTTCCTTTTATACTAAGACGTGTGCTCACGTTTTTCCGATGTGGGACTAACTTTGTGCCCTCCATGCCAAACTTTGGCTGGAGACATAGGCCAGCTCAGAGCTCCAAATTGAGCAAGCAATAGCTCATTGGAAAGCTCTAGAGATGTACTTCAGGTTTGCAACATCAATTTGATGCTAAGAATAGAATTAACCCTTCGATTTGAAGGGTGAAAGTTGGAGGTTGTCACGGCCATTCTGGCCTGCAGTGAAGCTACATAGGTCTAAGGACCTGCAAATGTGCTCTTTGACCTCAGATGAGGTTTTGAAAAGATTTAGTTGATTCCGCATCAAATGGTGAAAGGAAAAGGTACAAGATGCTACTGGAAGGCGAAGATGTTCAAGAGCTTCAAGCAGAAGCTTTAGAGCTTTAAATCGAGCTCTGAAAAGCTTATCAGATAGCTAAAGGGCAGCTAAATCAAAATAAACAACCTCTAAAGGTTGTAAGAAATCCATCTGGGCAGCATTTGCATTGGAATTATGTTAGAAAAACATTGAAGTCAGTGTTGGGTTCAAATGAACCCAAACTGAACAGAAATTAGATTCATCTGAAACTCTAAATAAAACTCATTCAAATCAATCTTAATCATTTATTATCATCCCAGAAATCATTTAAACTCATCAATTCCCCTAATTGAAGCCTAAATCATCCAATCTGACCTGGGTTTGACCACTAAACCTCAAAAATTGACTTTCTTCATTGAGCTTTTCAAATGAAATTAACATCTCAATTTAACTCTATTTATCCTTAGGAATAGATCCAGGGTCTCACAAAGAAGTTTCAACCAAGAAACCTAGGATTTCAGGTCTGTCGCCTGAGATCTAGAGTGAGTTTGTTCGACAAAACAAACTAAGGCTTTTCTAAGTGTTTGTTCTTCAAATCTGACCTTAGGACATCCTCCTGATGCTTCTAGGCTTCTAAAATCAAGCTTAACCCTAATGAACAGTCTTCTCCAACTCTGCTGGAGTTGGAGAAGACAGAGGTCTAGATCTAGCTCCAGACTTTAAAACTTCAAATTAAACACTGCATAATGATCATTAAACCTCAATTAAGCGATCTGGAGCTTCTCAGATAGTTTTATAGGCTGAAGAATGCATTTTGACTCGTCGGAGCTTGCCGGAGCTTCGGTGAGTCCAGACATGGCTAAAAATGTGTAATAGTCATCAAAAATAGGCCATTGAAGACCTGAAAGGTTTCCTGAGGTCACAAGAAACCTCAAAAACTCATTAATTCTCTTAATTAACGATTAAACTGAAAGTTATGCATTGAATTCATCAAGACTATGACCGGAGTTTGCTGGAACTCAGGACAAGTTCTCTCACTCAATTGAGTAGAGAGAACATGTCAGTGGAGTGTGGCGAAGGCATACAGATGAATAATTTGATGGAGGAACTCCTTTCCACCATTGACAGTGAGCTCAGGAGGTTGGATGAATTTTAGGCATTTTAGTTATAGGTGATTTTAAGTCAAATTAAAGTGAAGATTGGGGCCCTTAGGTGATGACTAAGTGATGGAGGGTCCCAGTGGAGGTGAATTGCCCTTGGTTACTTCCGCCATGGACAATAGAAGTAGCCAGTGAAGGTGGAAATGGATTAGGCGATTAGATGTTAAAATCAAGTAATTAAGATGTTAGAGATGATCATGGAGGACTAAGAAAGGTGATCACTGAAACAAAAAGAAAAAAGAATGCTCTAGTCAAGCTTAAAGAGCTCGCCGAAGCTAAGGAAGATGATGGAAAATCTAACATTAATTCTAACTAAACTACCTAATTAACTACTCTAATTACACTAACTTACCTAACCTATTATTACCTGGACGAAGGAGGTAGAGAATCTTCGTCGAAGGTCCTTAACGGAGGAGGAAATCAGAGGGGTGGAGGAAGAAGTTCGACGAGTGTAGGTGAGGCGTAGAGATGAAGTCCGACGTCAGCACTGCATTAGAAGACTCAGCGGGCGACGGCGGAGATCAGGAATGAGTAGAGATGATCGGAGGAAGACGAAGGAAGCGGGAGGAGGTCACCGGATTTGGATCGAATAGCCTATCTACTAGTTCAGTGTGGGGAAGAGGGAGCTAACCTCTTGAAATCGAAGAGGTGGAGGGGTATTTATAGGTTGCGATGGTTGAGGAGAAGGATGAATCTGGACAGAAAGGAGTTTAGGTGTGAAGTAACCATTGACGTCTTCTCCGACGTCGGTGAGGTTAACTTCAAACCCTAAATAGGATTTTAGCTTCATCCAGACAGATGGATGAAAAGAGAGCAGTGAGCGCAAGCTCCAGGAGCTTGGCAAGGATGGGTGAACGTCAGATGGACGGTGATCAGCGGTTGAAAACACCTCCTGTCGTCAGCCGTCGAAGAGGCTAAAGAAGAAATGAAGAGGAAAAAGATGTTTACAGGGACTTGGTTGTAGGGAAAACTAAGGACCTAAGTGAAGGAAAAGGACTCGATTGAAATAAAACCTAAGGACCAAAACGTAAACTAAGGTTTTCAAGGCTTATTTTAATTTAAATCTTTTTCAACTTTTTATATATGATTATAAATTAGACAAATATTATATTTAAATCTTGGATTTACGTTTTGACCTTTTTAGCTTAATTTATTTAATTAAGTAAAGTTACTTAAGTTATTACATACTTAGGTATAAGTTATGTTTAAGTTAATTAACACATTAATTAGGTAAATAGTTAATGATATTTCGAGTCCATTTATTAATTAAATTATTAATAATATAATTTGCTAATAATTTCTCATTTTAAACTTATTTTGAGGTCCTTTAATGTTTTATCCCTTATTCTATAATTAACCCATATATATACATATTCCTAGCTAATTAACTAGGAAGACTTGTTAATTAGGGGTAATTAGAAGCCATGATGAGCCTCTCATCAAAGGACCTCACTGAATCGGCAGCGGCGATGAAGCATCTGGCGAACCTTGAAGGTACCTTGCTAGAGGAGATATTTATTTGCATGCCAAGTGAGATAACAAAAATGATCTCAAGCTGCCTCTAGAAGCTGCATGCCATTAAGTCGAGCATATAGGTGTGAATAAGCGGCCTCTTAAATTTTTATTCCTTGCATTGCATACAAAATTGCATAATAGATTGCTAAAGGAAAGGTACGTCCTTTTATTCTTACATCCATATTTGGCCACGCATTACATGTTGGACTTAACTCAACCCTACCTAAGTGTATTGAAACGATTAACAAGTGGTCATCTTAACTTTTAATTGAGACTTTTAAGAGAAGGAATCTTAAAATTGAGAGGAAGTGCTTGTAATTAAAGGCCTTGTGTGCAATTTTCTCAAAATTAAAAATCTTTTTAGGGTATGATGCACACAAATTCACGAGCACTCATATAAGGATTGTAGAGACTTATTCTATCTCTCCTCTTTTGCATTGCAAGGGGTATTTGAGATCAGGTCATACAGTCACTCTGTGGGAGTGATCTCGATTGCTCTCAAGTTACACCTTGTTAGGAGGTCCTAAGCATATCGTAGGTCAACCCTAGGCATGTAATTGTTTGTGGAAATTGTTTAGTCACCTAAAGAGGAACAAAAGTTAAGCCTATAACTTATTAAAATGAAAAGTCCCATTTGAATTTGTTTGAGGGTAAATTTACTTTGGTGTGAGTTAGAAAATGAATAACCTCAACCTTCATCCTTATACTTCTTACCCACACCCGTACCCCCAATTTGCCATCTTTGATCCCATACGTCGAAATGGTCCATCCTTTGAGGGTCATAATGACTCTAATTGGGATCCTCTTTACTCCTATTAAAAGAGTATTGGTCTTGTTAAGCCCCACCACTGTGAGCAAAACCTAGGAGTGGGATACACCATGTCTAATATCCCACATACTCTAGATATACCCAACCCACCCTCCCTTTTATGATTTCAATTCCAATGGTTGGACTAAGACTCCTAGATATGATGACCTTAAGCCTGACCTTCCTCATGGAAATAATGATGACCTCTCCACACTTTGAGCTGAGATACAGAAATTGTATACAGGAGTGATAAATTTCTTAGGAGGGTCTTCGAGGATAGGCCAATATGACGAGCAGAGCCACCTAAACCATCCCATAGACGTTAACTTACACACCTCCACACTAGATGCATCTCCCTTGAGAGAGCCACACCCAAAGTGAGGAAAATTTTGGGGATTCTTTAGGAGAGAATAACTACTTCTATGGGACTGATTTTGAACCCTCCTCGCTAGATGATCCTTCCTTGAGAGGTCCATGCATTAAGTAGGAGGGCAATAATATGGATCAAAGTAGCTACCATTTGGATTTAGAAAGGTGGCAACTTGAGGAGGATGATGATCAAATTGAGTATCCACCCAACCTATTTTGGAGACAAAAGAAGGGGAAGAGGGTACCCTCGACGAACTCGACCCTGATGATAGCCTTTTTTTCACTTTAGATGAGCAGGGTTAGAGTCAATTGCTTGAACCAACTTATTCCCAAATGGATCTTCAACCTACCCTTAGGGAGACTGGACTTGAATTACACCTATCTAAGGAGTCACACACCACACTTGATACTCCTCCACCCCAGATAGAGTGCCCTAGGGGATCTGATGTAATTGATCAAATTTTTGAAGATTTAGTCCCTTGGGTGATTGAGGAAGTGATATCAGAGAGATATGAGGAATTAGATGAGGAACCTGGACTTAGGATCTGGGGTAATTCAAAGGGTCAATATGTGTTGTTTGAGGATTTATCCCCTGAGGATTATGACAGTTTAGCTAAGAGTGGATTTCTCTTTAATTCAATTGTTAATCTTCCTCAACAAGTAATTGAAGATGAGGAATCAACTTCTGCTTATAATGAGGAATCATACCAAGACTCCAGATTGTATTCAAGTAGGGAAAAAGAACTCGGGGATGAAACTAATAAAGGAATTCCTAAATCTGTTGCTTCCAACTTGCCTTCACATGATTGGGAGCTATCTCTGATTCACCTAAGCTTGAAGGTGAAAATTTGACTCCAGTTGCCGAAATCGCTACTGGTGATTGGCTGGATAACTTTGACTATTTCGCTAAGGCTTCTATGGAAGATATTAATGAACTGGAAAGGTTGTTAGGATTGGATGAGGACGACATCAACTCATCCCTTGATCTTTGCACAATTCCACAACCTAGAGATTTCCACTTCCTCCCTAGTTCTTGGACTAAGACTCTGCTCACGTTTATTCTATCTAAGGGGCTTAGTGGACCAATATACCCTATATTGGAGGGGAACATATGGATTGATACTTTTATTTTAACCCTGGGGGTAGGTCCTTTACAAAATCCTCAATCTCTTCTATTAGAGGATTCTTATTATCCTCCCCATACACTGCCGGAGGTCATTTGTCATGCACATCATTTTAGACCTCCATGGGTGGCCCATGAAAAGTTGATGACCACCCTTGTTTAGCAAGCATATGGAATAACGCTGCATCATCAGCTCATCAACATCCTGGGTTGCTTATTTTCTAGGCCCATTTTGTTATGCTCATTTTTAGGGCCTATTTCTTTGATTTGGAGCTTGACTTGCAGGTTCTTAGACTACTCGGCTGCCAACAAAATAACAGCAGCCCAACTTTGACTCAGGTACTATCGTTTTTATGTAATGCAGACATTGCAGATCTTAAGCATAGGGGTAAAACCTAAGTTTTTTTAAATAGAATTTATACATATCTGCATTCATATAGGTGCATTAGTAGTTTTCTCTCTCTCTCTTAAAAAAAAAAGGTTTCAATTTGTTGAACTTAATTGGTTAGTCCCAACCATCTCTGTAGATGAGTTTACCTAAGTTGTGGGCTAGAACGAATGATGAGATAAAACCTTAAGTGTCTTGCATCAGAAGATAAGTAAGAGATATTATCCTTAGACCCCTAGGGCTTATTGGCTTAAAAATCTGAGTATTTGTTAAGATATGGATTTTGCCTTAAGCAATTGAGGAAGTTGAGAGGCTGATGTATTTAGTCATGGGCTTAGGAATTATAGAACTTCTCTGTTTATCCCTTGGTTTGAGGATCCTTGAAACCAAAGTGTCCTTTTCACTTACACGGATTTAAAATCTAGGCAACCATGTGAGAGCTTATCATGAGTTCTGCCAGAACTAGGGTTGGGGACTCTAAATTAATTCACCTTAACTCATATTCAAACCTAATAGAGATCCCTGTGGGGTATGGTTGGCATGTCAGACATAGTAACCCCTGGGTGTGGGATGTCCAGAGCCCAACCTTGTGCCCGAAGTCCTCCTAGATTTTACTTAGGTGAAACATTTAGAAAGGACGAAGGAGAGCCACTCACCAGAAAAATGAGATGGAGAAAAGAGAAAAAAATGAGGGAAATGGCACATTGCTACACATGGGTGCTATGAAGAATAAAAGGTACCTTGTTACACATGGGTACGAGAAAAATTCAAAAAGAAAAAAAAAACATCTCGCTACAAATGGGTGTTATTATTATTTGTGAGTTAAAAAAAAAGATTTGGAGACAGGTGAAAACAGCCGAGGGAATAAAATGAGCCACATACCCAGCCCGGGAGATATACACTGGGTTTGCCTTTACGTTGATCTTGAGATAAAAATAAGGTGAGGGGAAAGCTGTCAAGTCTGAGTATGGTTCAACCTAGGTAGGTCTAGGTAGGTGAAGGGAAAGTTCGACCCTGGGAATGTATGGGAAGAACAAGTGTGGATGCTCATTAAACAAATTATGCATTGAGCACGGACACTTCAACCTCTGCGATTTACAAACACTAGGATAAACTTAGAAGTTTAAGAAGCCTATGTCTGAGACCCAAAGTTAAAGCAGATCAGGTCTATATCATGATTGATACTTGGATACCTTAAGATCTAAGGTTAATATTTCAACAAGTCTCTAGAGGTGAGGTATAATAAAGCACCCTGATGGTTAAGTCTAGCTTGTAACTTAGGAGTTCTTCATAGATGTTGCTAGGGACTAACAAATTCTAGGTATAGGAATATTTGATAGGTCCACTTTGATGGACTAATTAAATAATTAAGCCTAGAATATTTTGGGATCTATATGTTATACATAGTTTATACTAGAAATCAAGTAGAGTTTAGAATTTTAATAAGAGGCTTTACATTTTTTTGCATAATTAGGTATATATATGTTTTTGATTTCTCTTATTTTAATTTTATCCTGAATTATTTCTCTCTCTCTCCATTATCGCAAGCATCAACTCCTTTCCTCTTCATTACACGATGGCTGCAACGCACGACAGAGGGAGTAACGCCTGGGTGCACACCTCCTCCGCGAACGCTTGCTCTTCATAAGATGTATAAGTGGGCAGGGGCGAGACGACACACACATTCCACCTACCGCGAGATCCACCGTGCTCACTACTGCGTTACTGCGATCGTGCCTACACCGCGCACCACCTTCTCCCTCACTAGGACTACCTGACCGCAACCCCACAGTCGCGAGCCTTCGTCTTCCTCTTCATCACCGTGCTCCGCCCTTACCACTACTACGACCATCTCTTCGTCCTCGGCGGCAGCGAGCGTAGTGACAGCCGCTCGCCATCGCCTTCACCACGCCCTCCTAGTGCGAATCACCAACACGCAGACAACGCTCCACACTGCGCAACTGCCGACGCCACACTCGCTCACAGCTTCACTCGCCAGCGACCGTACGCGACGCCGACCCCACCTCGACCACCATCGACCTCCGATCCCTCACGCCAACAGCAGTACCACCCACAACACCACCAACTGGACGCCTCTTCATCTTTTCGGTTTTCTTCTTCTTCCTCGTCCTCTGTTTCACAGAGAAACCCATTACCACCACCCACCGACGAGCCCCACAGCCGCCATCTCGGACCACCTCCCTCACAGCCAACACCACCGGCATCCTCCATGACTTCCGCCGCGCCTACGCCAACATCCACGACGCCCCTCAAGCTCTCCTCATCGCCGTCGACGAACCGTCGCCGCCGCCCTCCTACTCGTCGTCCGGCCACGTCCGATCACCACCTAGCTCGCCGTCACTGCCATCGGTCTCCTCCTCTTCCGACAGACCGGTCACCTAGCAGCCGGTCACTGGCACCCCCCTCCACGCGCTCAGCGAGGGTTTCCCAACAGTGAAATGCTCTATTAATTTTTACCTGTGATGCCATTGTCGATAAAACATTTGAGTTTAATTTAAACATTATTGAGGTGAATTTTGGTTGCATGCCCTCATTCTCTCTCAATTTCTCTCAACTATCAGTGTCTCTCATGTCCCTTTGAACTCTATTTGTTTTGATTCAATATTTCTGGAGAAACTACTCCATCACATTTGTGAGCATGAATGCTATATATAAATGTAAGTTTATTGGGCTCATGTGCATCCTCCTGGAGACGATCTAAATTACTATAGTTAATTTCTTAATATTTTGATAATCAATTTTTCACCGTAAAGAAAAGTACGACTCATCATTATTTTTCTAATGTCATTTTTAAGTGAAAATTCATTCATAAGTCTGCATGGGAGAAACCCTTGCACTCGAAGCCGACGATGGAGAAGTCATACAACCAAGGGAACAAAGTTGCACATTGACATGGGTGTGAAGGCCATGCATGGGGCCATCCTCCTAACCCTCCATCTCTTGACGTGGAGGTACTGTTGTCCTCGAAGGTCCTCGCAGCCAAGTCGGTTTTACGTGGTGCACGCATTGGTTAGTGAAGTCATGGCGGGGGCTCCAACGATGAAGGATCTCCAAGAGGTTGTAAGCTCCCTATCTTTGTCATCTTCGATGTGGAAGATTGCATGGTTTAATGCATCTACGTTTATTGTTTTTGGCCTATGTCAGGCCAATGTGGATGCCTTGAAATTTTGATCTTCATGTTTTGAGAATATCTCGATTATTTGGTGATTGGTCTCTCCATTTGATGGTGCTTTGCATGAGAGACCTCCTCAACATGTGTTTGTCAGGGATGGATGGATACAAATCCGTGGTCTTCCTCTTCATCTTAGGTCGATGGCAATGGTCAGTTAAATTGTGGCAGGGTTTGCTTGCTTGAAAGATAACACTGTTGTAGGGCTGTGTGAAGGCAATGGTAGTATGGTTGAGGTAGATGTCTCTTTGAGGCACGGTGGCCCCTTCCACGAACGTGTTGTATTGCCGTGCGGAGATTCCTCTTGGCTCTTGAATGTGAAGGTGCAGGTCATGAATGCTCGCGACATCAGGGATGAGGATGGGAAGGCAGATGATGTGGCGGTGGGAAGTGATGCTATGCAATGGGTGAGGGTGGAGGATGCACCTCGTGACGAGGGGGTGTATGTTCCAAGAAGAGGATGGTCCCGGGGAAGGATAACATGGATATGGGGGAAGGCTCTATTAACGTGGAGGAGGGTATGGGTGAAGAAGTGGTTGTAGTTCATCCAGAAGTGTTACCAATGTAGACACATGATTAACCAGATTAGGGATCTCTAAAGCCTTTCATGCTTAGCACACCTGAGGGTGGTCTCTACAGTGCCGATGCAGCATCGGATCCTAGTGGCAACAGAAGGCTGTAGCAGAGGGGTAGGAAATAAAGCTAAAGTTGATGCGTCTCAGGTTGTGAGAATTTTGAATGTGCAACATGCTAATGAAGTGCAAAAGGGCAACCAACCTTCCTCATGTTGAAAGTGTTGACGTGGAACGTGCATGGGTTATGCGATCGCAACCGACGTGGGAAGTTGGCTAGATCTTTAAGAGAATGGGGAATTCAGTGTGCATTGCTCTAAGAGACACACACTGAGGAGGATGGGGATGGTATGTGGCATCCATTACTTGCAAATGGGGAGGCTGAAATAAGGGTCATCAAATCTAATGGAAGGGTAGGTGGGATGTGTGTATGGTGGAAGAGCCACGTGTTGCATTTGGAAGAGCTAAAGGAAGGTTCCTACTCCATTACGTGTAGATTCAAGAGCAGGTGTGATGACCTTTCCTTTCTTATTACCTGTGTTTATGGGCCATGCATGCAGAGTGATAGACCAAAACTATGGGACAAATTGAAAGAGGCTACATTGATGACGCATGGAGATGGTAGGCTGGTTGGTGCCGATTTTAGTGCAACACTTTTGTCAAATGACAGGCCAGATGGTGCGGTGGACCCTTCTACTTTTCGGTTTCAGTTCACTATTGAAGAACTACAATTGATTGACCTTCCAGTATTTGGTGCTATGTATACATGGAGGAATGGGAATGAGTTGATGTCTAGAATTGACAGATTCTTATGCAACGTGGAGCTTGTGGGCACATTCTAGTTGGCCTGTGTGACAGCTCTGGGGAATCCTTTTTCTGACCACACACCAATTGTATGGGAGAGTGGAGAAGGTATGAAACTTAATACATATTTTAAGTTTTAGAGATCCTGGCTTATGAAGGAGGTATTCAGGGAGATGGTAGCGTCATGGTGGATGTCTCAAGTGGGTGAAGGGTTGGCTACGCAGTGCTTGGTGTCAAAACTTAGGGGACTGTAGCTTATGCTTTTTTAATATAAAAGGTCAATGCATACTGTGAAAGCCTAGAAGAGGAAGGAGGTGGTGGATGGCATGATGAGGTTGGACACCAAAGAAGAGTCTGCACCACTTGATGACAATGAACTTCATCAGAGGAAGACATGTCAAATTGTTTTTGCTTAGGAGGATTTGCAATAGGAGGTTGATTGGCATCAGAAATCACGTCAGTTGTGGCTGAAAGAGGGTGATTCTAACACTAAGTTTTTTCATGCTGCTACAAGCACGAGAAGGTATAATTTAATATCTTCCTTGAGTTATGGTGATCATGTGGCGAAGTCCCATTCAGATATTTGTAGTGTGGCTAATAGTTATTTCCTGGATGTGACACATGCTGGGCTACGAGGGAGACGGTGACGTTAGGCATCTGATATGCTGATTTTGGGGGAGGAGGAAGGCCATACCATATGCAGAGAGATCTCGGAGGAGGTGATGATTTCCTTGAAGGGTCTAAAGGTCAAGGAATCGCCTAGCCCAGATGGTTTTCCTGTATTATTTTATAAGGAGTTTTGGCTTATGGTCTGTTTGGATGTTATGGCTATGATAAGAGAGTTCCTAAGTTGTAACTATGGCATAGAAAAGATTAATAGAGCTTTGCTTTTTTTATTCCCAAAAATGTAGGGAGTAGAAGCGATGTTTGACTTTAGTCCTATTGCTCTTTCAAACTCTATATACTTAATTATTGGGAAGGTGCTTGCGAATCACCTTGGTGTCGTCTTGCAAAATATGGTCAGCCTGTTGCAGTTTGCTATTTTGAAGGGAAGGTTCGTATAGGAATCATTCATACTTGCTCAGGAGTGGTCTTTGGATGGGTAAGGAGGAAAACCAAGGCATTCATGTGGAAGGTGGACTTCTCGAAGGCATACGACTCGATCTCATGGTCATATTTGTGGGAGATTTGCTGACGGAGGGGGTTCATAGAATAATGGGTTTAGCGGATGAAATGTTGTATCACCACCTTTTCATTTTTGCCACTTATAAATGGGAAGTCAACTTGTCAGTGGATCTAGCCACAAAGGGTGGTTAAATAGGGGTGTCCCATTGCGCCTCTAATTTTTATTCTTGCTGTGGACACTCTGGTGAGATTGGCATTCAAGGCTTGTGATGGTGGCCTTATGCATGGATACACACTTTCATCTCAGAGAGCATTGACACCAATCTTGCAATTTGCTGATGACATGGTGTTCTTTATTGAGGGTGGTTGTAGGGAAGCGGAGTATTTGAAGCATGTGGTGGAGATTTTTAGTAAAATATCAGGGCTCACCATCAACAACTCCAAATCCTCACTCATCTACTTTGGGTCAGTGTGCCGAGACAAGGACACTATCTCCAAGACGCTCCACACACCAGTTACTAGTCCCAATTCGGTATCTAGGTCTTCGTCTGCAGGCAAAGAGACTAAAAAGGTGGACTGGGTGCAACTTTTTGAGAAGATGTCTGTGCAGTTGGCTACTTGGTGTGGTCGTTTCTTGTCTAAAGGGGGTAGGCTCATCCTATTGAATTATGTTCTGTCGGTCATACCTGTTTTTTTCCTATCTATGTTTAGACCACCAGGATCTATGCTCAAAAAGATGGATGTGCTGAGGAAGCGATTCTTTTGGAAGGGGCCAAAACATGAAGGTCGATTTATGCAACCAGTCAAGTAGTGCCATGTTTGCACCCCCAAGAAGAGAGGTGGGATGGGAGTTGGATCTTTACGAGAATTTGCATATTCATTGTTGCTCAAGTGGGGAGTGATTATTATGAGAGGGAATAGTGGCATGTGACAAGACATGATTAGAGATTCCTATGGAGCATTGAACAGTCTGACAGGGTGAATCTGAATAAGCCATCTCCGTTCTGGTGGTCGATATCAACGACACTAGAGTCCCATTGGGAGAGGTTCTCCCCAGTTTTGGGTAAAGGTGAATGCTTCCGCTTTTGGAAAGACAACTGAAGCGGCTTGGGCAATTTTGATACACTCTACCCTTGTGCATATAATGGAGCTACGGAGAAGTCTGCCACGGTTGTGGATTATTGGGAGGATGGAAGAGATAGATGGTGTCCGCTAATGGCAAACAACACTTAGGATCCATTCTTCTAAGGAGTATAACAGGCTCATGGAAGCCTTGGAGGCTTTCAAACCTATGGACGGAGTGGATAGATTTGAATGGAAGGAGGGGGTCTATGTGCCAAGCCTATCGGAAAATCCTACCTGTGGAAGATGATGATACTCACAAAACTAATTGTGCATCACTTTGGAAGATCAAAGTTCCATTGAAGATCCAGATATTCTTGTGGTTGGCGAGAAGGGATGGCTTGGTTACTAGTACATTGAGGGAATGTATTATGGACACCCCTTCTCATGTGTGTCCCTTATGTGGTTTTGACCAAAATGACACCAAGCATTTATTCACCACGTGGTTGGTCACTAATGAAGTTTGGCACAAATTCTGCTTTGGATCTCTTCCAATGTGGGTTCAACTATGGAGAGATCTCGCCACAGCTAGCAAGCTGAGGGTGCACATGCTTTTGTCGGTTTGGAGACAACGCAATGATGTTATTTTCAATAGGGGCAGGTGTTGGGTGGAAAATATTTCTAATGAAGTGTCAGGTAATGTGAGTATGTGGATGGCCGCTATGTAACCCTCTGTTCTTTTTATTAATAAAAATGGATGCCAACCGTAACCGGTAGGGATTCTTTCTCTATTTCAAAAAAAAAAAAAACTACAAAAGGTATTAAATAGTGATTGCCTCCTTGTGTTCGACCCAGACTCCTTATAGTTTGGTGTAAATATTAATTAATCACTTTATTTACGCACTACAATGATTTGATATTTTTAATGGCACAGATTTAGCGACTATCACCCCCTAAGTTGAAGGACCTAGGAACCCTGCATATTTCTGTGGTCATTGGTGACTGATGGGAACACCATCATGAGCCCTAACTAGCTCATTTTGAGCTAGAAAAGAGAACAAAAGCTCCTACATAACCAAGTGAAGGGCCTAATTCAAGGGACAACAGTTCTGAGAAGAAAATAAGAAACAAAGGGTAAAACTGTAATTTTACCATTGCAGTACATCAATGGGATTTCCCAGGGGCTAAACATAGGTCAATTGGACTCAACAAGAGGAAAAGTGGGATGGTTCAATCAGAAATGGGTTTATGTGCAATCTAAGAATTAAATGACATTCTGTAACCCTGAAACAAACCCACTTAATACAACAAGGTTTTGGTCAGGATAAAAATCAAATAAATCCTCTAAAATTCATGAAAAAATATCCTCTAGGGTTTAGACCTTCAAGTTGGCCTTTGAAACTTATTTTGACCTAAATAGGGGTCCTATCTAATTATTTGCCCTAAATTAGGTTTTTATGCAAAATGTCTATTCAAACGTGATCAAACCTAAAATCCAACTTCACTATTAGATTTCTTAGGTCCAAATTAGGTTTGTACCAAAATGTGGGCCTAAGGGAAGGTCACCTTGACCTACTTTACAAAATAGTCCACCCAATTACATTTTGACCCCTAGCTTTTGAAAATCATTGCGCAAGCCCCCCTATCTTCCTCGCCACTCTTTGCAATTAGATCCCTTCTCCATTACAGTGGAGGAGTTCTACTCCAACGAGGATTCAAGGAGGATTTCTCCCTGATTCCTCAGAGATCCCCTCTCAGATTTGGAAGGGAGATTCTTTGAGGAATTCCTTATCATCTGAACGTAATCCCAAAATCTAATTCGCACCTAATCTCTTGTGCAAACGCTTGAGAGACATGGGTATCCTTCGCACCTTCCTACTCCGGCGAGGATTCTTGCGCTTGGAAGCTTGCCTTCCAAGCACAAGGATCTCTGCCAGTAGCTATAAAAAGACCCCCTGTCCTTGCTGCTACTCTAAAGCTTGAATTGGCCGCAGAAACCCCCTAAATTTCTTCCTCCCTCATCTCCGACCAATAGCCTACAAGCTTTGGCGATCTCTCCTCCCTCTTCTCGTCGCTCTGCCACCATACCAGTGGCAGAGTCTTCTCCACCTTTTTCCTCCGTGTTGTGCCATACCTGCGTGTGCTTCTCCAACCCCCTCATCGTCGCCATCTTCCTCATCTTAGGGCTTTCTTCTCTGACGACGACACACATGCGCCGCTCACCCTCCACCTTCCCCCTTCGTCCAAATACCCTCAGTAAGTTCCTCTCTCCCTACCTTTCACTTTCCCCCTCTTTATTTCACAAAATCACCCTCGACAGCCACAAACCACCTCCGTCTTCCTCATCTCTAGCAGACCACCGGCAAAGGCGCAACCGTCGCTCCACTCATCCACACGCCTCCCCACCTACCTCAGCACCTCCGCCATCACTCACTGATCATCATCCGTCCCTTCACTGACTACCACACACACCCTACACTCCCACTGAACATACGCACTTTCACGGTCATAGTCCGACCTAGGCATGCATGCCTAGGACATTCTGCGCCATGCCACCCACCGCATCACCTTCGCCGTGACACGGTGAAGCTACCCAAGTGTTTTTATAGGGCCGCGAGGCCGTATTTGTGAACTGCAGGTCCGACCCCCCTATGAAGGAGCTCGCAAGCTCGCTCCAAGTCCCATCGCTCCAGGCAAAAGAGTCCCAGGTGCACGGAAGCATTCCACGACCCTTTTGCACCTAGCAATCGAAGGCTTCATCGACCGCAGCTGCAGCAATTGGATAGGCGTTCCTCCTGCACGCGCGCAAAGTGGGTGGGACTTTAGTCCCACCTCGGTAGTTTTCAGCGCAGGTGAGTACTTTATATTGTTTTTGTGTTTTCACCTTATTGCCTCAGATCACAAGGTGAGGTCCCCTCACCCGCTCACCCTCCTCGTCCGCGACCCATGCTACGCAGACCTGGCTACCTGACCCGTTTACCCTGCACTCCTCGCACACCACCCATGCCGGTGTGCCTGGACTCGGGTGTGCGTAACCCGACCCAACTACTCGATTGGCTGGCTCTGGGAGAGCAAACCTACGAGAGAAGAAGAGAGAGAGCGTATGTAGGGGAGGGTAGTGGTAGGTTTTGCACTCGTGTGTGCAGGGAAAGAAGGAAGGAAGGGAAGCTAAAGGAAGGAGCTGCGGGAAGGAAAGAAGGCCAAGGGCAAGAAAGGGTAAGGAAGGAAGCTGAAGACTTGAAGGCAGAGGCTGAAAAAGAAGAGAAGGAAGGAGCCGCAGAGAGAATCAAACGCAGAGAAAGAGAAAGGAACCAAGAGAAGAAAAGAAAGAAGAAGAAGACAGAAGAGAAAAGTAGCCACAAAGAAAGAAGGAAGAAATCAGAGAAGGAAGAGGAAGACATCAGAGAGGAGAGAAGAAAGAAAAGAGAACATACATTCTATTTACATCTCTATTCTTCTTTTTAGCATTTGTACACATTGAATTTCATTCTATTGCTTCATACTATTGTTGAACATCACATTTTATTAATTTGAGATTGTGCTCTTAGTTTTTAAATACCAATTTACTCCCTGTGTTCGACCTCGGACTCAACATTTGAGTAATAAAAATTCTTATTTGTTTATAAGGCGATTTCACTTATACTACAACGCAACATCATTTATCTTTTAAACACCGATTTCGCTACGTGAATATTTTGGCGCCGTTGCCGGGGAGCAATGGGTATTTTAGAAAGTTTGATCACAACCTCTAATTCAGTACTAACTTACTCTCTTTCTTTTGTTGTGATTGTTTCAGGGGAAGAAAATAAAAAAAAAATAGCTGTACAACAACCACACCAGGAACAGGTAAATTCTCATTAGCCCTTTCTCTTAATCCTCTCAAAATCTGAGAAGGAAAACAAAGAAAAATCAATCTAGGACTACCTACTTCCATATTTAGTAATTCACCAAAGTTGCCTGATTTTTATTTCAACATACTTTTGAATTGCACATCCATTTGAGGTAACTAGGACTAACACCTTCTTGATTTAACCTTAGATACCATCTTTGAGGCAACTAAATTAGACCAAATAGAGCCAACTTAAGGATTTCAATCTAGGGTTTTAGAGACACATCTTCTCTTAAGCAAAGAATCAAAATTTCCAAAAGGAGGTGTGCCTAAGCCTTGTTTGAAGAGATTTATCCAAGAGAAACCCTAAGAAAATCAAGCTCTTAATTCACTTGAACCCTAAAAGAGAGGACCTAAAAGCTCTCAGAGGAACAAAGAGGTGAAGTTGATCATTTGGGTCAACCAACCTTAAAATTTGGTCACTTTTTGCACTCAAAAGATCTAAAGTTCAAGTGGAACCCTAAGCACCTTCTTAATTAAAAGAGGTAGACTTAAGAGGTCAAGGTCCCCATTCTGGTCTACCTGGAATCTCAGTGAATAGAGAGGTCGGGTGGGGGAAACCCTGTAACTTGTGGGGACGCTCTACCATGTAGGGTCTTTGCGGGACTCTCCCTCTCTAGCTGCCCAGGTATTTCTCAGGTGGACGGCCTTTCTGACTAAGGGGTATCATCCACCCCGAACCTCTATAGTCACCCAACATTTTTTGGGTGTCTCGATTAGGTCCAGCACATTCTAATCTCATCAAATCCTTCAGTGCATGTTTGGTAGGAGGTCCTTAAGACCATCCTTAAGACCTCCTTTAGAAATCCACTCCCGCCAAGGCCAAGCCTCGACGCCTGTGTTTGTGCAGCAACCCCACCACATAGATCTATCCTCTGATTCATCAGAACCGAGTTCTCCTTCCATCATGGCACAACCCATTGAAGAAGAGAACCTTGAGCACCAACTTCAGCGCTTAAATGATCTATTCCAAAACTTTGTAAACCCGCCGCAGCGTCCTATGATGCGAGATCACTATAATCCCGCTGCGGTGGCAATCGAGCCTCGAGTCCAAATCCTGGCTGGAGGTCCTGATTCTAAACTCAAGCCCAATATGATTCATGCCATACCAAAATTCCATGGGCTTAACTCCGAGGATCCATTCCAGCACATTAAGAAACTCAAACATCTAGCCCAGACCTTCGGGTCAGATGTACAAAATCGGGATATTCTACTCATGAAGATGTTTTCTTTCTCCCCCATGGACAAGGCTGCTCATTGGTATCAGACTCAAACTCGTTCGATCAACACATGGGTTGAACTCCAGTCTGAATTTTTGAAAAAGTTCTTCCCTATTGGCCGGACAAATGCCTTACGCCACCAGATTACTCATTTCACTCAACAATCGGGAGAACCTCTTCATGAGGCATGGGATTGATTCTTGGATCTCATGCGAAAGTGCCTCCATCACGGAGTTCCTAAATGGGAACAAGTCTAGTCTTTTTACCAAGGACTTCGTGAAGATATTTAATTATTCGTCAATGCAACCTGCGGAGGAAACATCATGGGTCAACATGAGGACACGGTGTGGGAGATTTTCGAAAATATGTGCGAGAACTTCATCAATAATAACTGCATGGGCTTATTTGACAGGATGAATGCCCGCGCATAGATGAATCTTAGGGGAGTACATAAGACGCAGGGCCTGTCCAGATCCGTCGACTTGGAGCTGATGGCCAGTCGGTTGGACAAGGTCTCTATCATAGAGAAGGTGGACGAACTGACTCGGCATTTACAGCGAGCCACCTCTGCACAGAACTCATTTGCACAGCCACCTCTTGGGAGGGAAACTGTGCAAAACATCTATCACCGATCTTCTTGGGGGATGGACCCGTATCCACCCCTATCTGACTCCAGGACTGGAGGGACCTCCGATCCACTCTATTCTAATTGGGGGAACTTTGAACCCTCATACTCTGATTTTCCTAAGGCTTCTCAGACCTACGAGGACCTCAACGCCATCCAGAATGACCCATTCTCCAATACCTTCAACCCTGGATGGCGGAATCATCCCAACTTCCTATGGGTGGGAAATTCTCAGAATCAAAGACCACCTTATCAACCCCGTCTACAAGCTCCTCGTCCATATCAGCCACCTCAACCTTAGCCCAACCCCACCTATCAATCTGGGCCAAACCAAGATCAAATGACTCTTATCCTTCAAACACTGGCTGACATTCAGAAGGCGAATGCGGCAATACAAAAATAGCATAAGGACGAGATCACAGAGGTTCGCAATCAACTCGCCCAGATGATAAATTCCCACCAACCTGGCACCCTTCCTTCGCAACCTCTGCCGAACTTAAATAATGTGCCGACCCAGAGGCGTGTTATGAACCCAAATCCAGGCCACACACATATGATTTATTAGGCCCCTTTTGTTCCATCACTCGACAGGATGGAAGCTTCGACATCTTACGTGGGATTTACATCCACCCATTTTACCAACCCTAAACCAAAATCAGGCAGGATTAAACTCCGTAATAACCCGTGGTAGTAAACCAACTCAAGACCAACCTTATCCAAACCACTCCAAGCCTAGTAGTAACCCAAGCCCTAGGATAGTTATCAAGGATACCCCTATCCCAGATCAAGAACCTGGACCTATTCTAGAGGAACCAACCAAAGTTCCATTTCCTGAGGCCTTGACCAAGGGAAATAGGATAACCAAACCCGTGGCTCCTGAGGAGGATCTGGTCAAGCTCTTTGAACAGATCCAGATAAACATCCCATTGATGGATGTAATCCGTCACGTACCGGCTTATGCACGATTTCTGAAAGACATGTGTACACCCAAGCGTAAGCCGCCAACCAAAAGTGGGAGTCCGATCATACTATCAGAGCAAGCCAGCTCTGTAATTTTGAGTAAACTCCCACCCAAGGCTAAAGACCTAGGTACTCCCCTGATTTCATGTAAAATTAGTGATACCCAATTCGACAGAGCCTTGTTAGACCTAGGTGCCTCCATAAGCTTAATACCTACATCCCTCCTTGACCACCTTGAAGAGTTCAAGCTTAAACCAATAGAGGTGACATTGCAGTTAGCCGATCGATTCATCAAGTCACCTAAAGGAATACTTGAGGATGTCATTGTTAGGGTACGAGATTTCTACTTCCCGATGGATTTTATAGTTTTAGATATGGATGCACCTGAGAACCTAAGGGATACACCGATTATACTAGGGAGACCTTTTCTGGCCACTGCTAGGGCCAACATAAACTGTGAGGAGGGCTAAATGGAATTAATTTGGGAACCAAACTCTAAAGATTGACATCTTTAAGGCCTAACAAGGGATTAATTGCTGTGTTATAGAACAAATATATGATATCAAAGCCATGGTTGATGAACCGCATATCGAGGACAATCTGATTATCCCCAATCAACCACCAGAAGATCAAAACCTGCAAATAGAGGAGTCTAAACCTGATCTAGATACACCCACAGCTCCTACCCTTGTTCCTGACACACGCCCTGAACTGCCCACTTCTGTTGATAATCCCATCCTGGAACTCAAGCCCCTTCCTGATCATCTGAAATGCGTCTTTTTAGGTTCCAATCAGATGTTTCCTATGATTATCAACTCCAGACTCACACCTGACCAGGAATCCCATTTGATTACTATTCTCCAGCAATATCGTAGAGCCATTTGATAGACTCTCGATGACTTGACTGGCATAAGCCCCTCTTATTGCACACACCGAATCTACACAGAAGAGGGCGCACGACCTTTGCGAGAAATGTAGAGACGTTTAAACCCTAATTTGCAGGAGGTCGTGAAAAAGGAGATCATTAAGTGGTTAGATGCAGGGATCATCTACCCGATCTCCGACAGTCGATGGGTGAGTCCAATCCAGGTTGTGCCTAAGAAGGCAGGACTCACCATCATCACGACTGAAATCGGAGAGGTCATACCGACCCGTATAGCTAACTCATGGAAAGTCTGCATTGATTACAGAAGACTCAATTCCTCCATGAAGAAGGATCATTTCCCACTACAGTTTATTGATCAGATCCTCAAGAAACTAGTGGGAAATAGGTTCTTCTACTTTTTTGATGGGTACTTCGGTTATAACCAAGTGGCAATCCATCCTGAGGACCAAGAAAAGACCACTTTCACCTACCCCTTCAGGACATACACGTTCCGAAGGATGCCTTTCGGTCTCTACAATGCACCCGCAACTTTTCAGCAGTGTATGCTTGCAATATTCTCAGATATGGTAGGTGATTATCTGGAAGTCTTCATGGATGACTTTGCAGTAGTTGGAGCATCATTTGACGATTGCCTCCAGCACTTGGTCTAAATACTTAGGCGGTGCATTGATGTGAATCTGGTTCTTTCCTAGGAAAAGAGCCATTTCATGGTGCCTGAGGGAATTGTTCTGGGACATCTGATTTCAGAGAAAGGCATCCAGGTCGATCGAGCCAAGGTTAACTTGATTTCCAAACTCCCTATGCCTAGCTCGATCAAGGACATCCGATCTTTTCTGGGGCACGTCGATTTTTACCATCGATTTATCCCTGATTTTTCAAAAATCGCGCGCTCCCTGACTACTCTTCTCTCCAAGGATGTACCTTTTGAAATCTCCAAGGAATGCACTCAAGCATTTGAGATCCTCCGTGACCAAGTTACCCAAGCCCCGATCCTACAGTCCCCTGATTGGTCTCAACCCTTTGAGATTATGTGCGATGCATTTGACTTCACTGTAGGAGCGGTTTTGGGCAGAAAATTGACAAGAAACCCGTGGTCATTTACTACGCTAGCAAAACACTTGACGAGGCTTAGCGTAATTACACGGTTACTGAGAAAGAGCTGCTAGCCGTAGTATTTGCCCTAGAAAAATTCAAATCTTACCTCCTAGGTTCCCATGTTATCACCTACTTGGATCACACAGCTGTGAGGCATCTCCTTGCAAAGAAGGATGTGAAACCTCAATTAATCCTCTGGATCATGCTGTTGCAAGAATTTGACCTCGAGATTTGCGACAAAACGGGAAAACAGAACGTGGTAGCTGATCACTTGTCCCACCTTCCTTCTGAGATTATTGACCCTTCCGGACTCATCACGGAACATTTTCCCGATGAGCACCTTCTGACTATCAATACAGGGCTTCCATGGTTTGCTGACATAGTAAACTACTTGGCATCACATCAGATCCCGTCCAATTGGCTGAAGGCCAAGAAGGACAAATTGCTTTCCGATGCCAAGTATTACCTTTGGGAAGACCCGTATCTGTTCTGCATTGGTGTTGATCAAATAATTCGATGATGTGTCGCGGAAGCGAAAATCAAAGACATACTCTATTTTTGTCATGATCAGGCATGCGGTGGACATCTTTCAGGACATAAAACTGCAACAAAAGTCCTCCAGTGTGGCTTTTACTGGCCTACAATTTTCAAGGATGCATACAATAACTGTAAGGCATGTACCCGTTGCTAGACCTTGGGCAACATGAGCCATCGAGACATTATGCCTTTACAGCCAATTCTGGTATGTGAAATTTTCAACATTTGGGGGATTGATTTTATGGGACCCTTCCCTTTCTCAGATGGCTTCGAATACATTTTACTCGCTGTTGACTATGTGTCCAAGTGGATCGAAGCCATTCCAAGCCGAACCAATGACCACAAAGTTGTTATCAAGTTCATTCACCAAAACATCTTCTCACGATTCAGGATTCCACGTGCAATAATTTCCAATAGAGGGACTGATGAACACACATAAATTCATGATAAATTACTTATTTTTGATAGTTCCTTGGCTTAGCATTGCATATCATGTTATAAATACTGCATAACATCCATTGCATGGCATTTAGGATAGTTTTATATTTTATATATTAATTACTCCATTTTATATGGCCAGGGGGCAATCGACATCCATACGAGTTTCGGATGGAAAATCCGACCATACGGATGGATCCGGAGCGATGATCGCAGTTCGGCATCGTGGGAATCATCTTGATCTGAGCACCGTAGCACCCTCTACAAGAAGAAGAAGATGGATGGCCTAGATGGCGCCACGTGGTGCCATCCAGGCCACCCAACACCGGTCAGCAACACCGCTCAACTCCTTCATCCGAGCCCTTCAATCCTAGCTGTTGGATTAAGATCCCCGGCTGGGAAGCGGATGCACCAAGCCACTCCACATGACACAAGGGAAGGTTTACCGCAATGGTGGGAGTGTTGGTTTGCAAAAGGAGGGCGCAGGTTTGAATCCCTGCAGCACCTCCAATTCGCAATTGGGTGGGCGCAAGGGGCGGCAGCGCCAGCACAAGGCAGCATGCGTGCACGTGCACGCCAGTGCATGGCAAGCACGCACACTAGCACAGGGCAAGCGCACACGCAGCCGGGCACGTGCGGTCAGCGTGTGTGATGAGCGGGGTAGCGCGGCGCATGCGCAAGGGCGGTTGCCGCCAGCTTTCAGCGACAGCTGGGCTGACCTACAGTGACGCTTACAGCCGTCGCTATTTCATTGCAACCCAGCAGAGCTAGTTATTGGCGTGGGTGGAGGTGAGCTATCTACAACAACGTTTCCAGCGACGATCTAGAGGTTGCTAAAGGTCCTTTATCCATTTTTAGCCTCTTCTCCACTATGAAAGGACCTACACCCCCTCCCTTCCAAGCCATCTCAACCTACTCTACTCCCACCTACTCCCAAGCTCTAGCAATCCTACCAACGCTCCATTAGAGCTTGTTCTCAAGCTCCCAAGGTGCCTATTAGTGTAGCGAACTTCTGCCCCACCAAATACTTCTCCAACTTCCCATCTCCCTTCATAGGTCACCTTGGAGCCGTCCTCCTACCTCCATTCCGGTAGCAGATCAACTCCATCTTCTCACCTCCATTCCGGAGCTACGCCGAAGCTTTCCTCAACCCGACGTCCTCCAGCATCTCACCTCCGTCGTCCCGCTCCTCACCTCCTTCGTCTGAGCTTCCACCAAGCGCCGTCGTCTCGCCGAACAGCCGATTCAAGAGATTTCCTCTCACCTCCCTCTCTTTATATGCTTTCATAGTTTCTTGTAATTGACATTGGAAGTAATATATATCATATTTGTTCCACATCTCTATCTTGTGATACGATTGCATGTTTTCTTTTATTTCAAAAATACAAAAAAATAACAAAATCCCAAAATACCAAAAAAGAAACGAATCGAAGCGCGGTTTTCAAGTAAAGTAAACGTTGCCTCCCTGTGTTCGACTCGAGACTCCCTTGGAGTTTCGGTATAAATTTTATCTGATCGATGTGTTTTGCAACTACGACGACAGGATTTACTTGTAACCTCGATTTCTAACACGCGAAACATGACCCGACCATTTTAGCGTTGTTGCCGGGGAGGCAACAGAATTTACTTTATTATTTATTGCGCTTCTTTGTATTTACATAGCACTAACCCTACTTGTCTTTGATCTACTATCTTGCAGGTACCCTAGCATGGAGATCCAAGTGCGGTAGATCGGAGTAAAGTGCGGGTAGAGTACTCTGTAAGTGTCCCCCACTTTCCCCCCCACTAGTTCATTTCGCCACAATCATAACCAAGACTTAATCTACTTAGGTGTTTGCATAAACACTAGGATAGACTTTGTTTGTCTTGTTTGCCACCTTCACCCATCTCACCCACATCTTATATAAAAAAAAAACAAAAAGATGTTTTCTGTGGGACGAATCATTCTACACACTCTATACACCCACATTTGAGGCACATAATCAGACTTGATTTTCATCTACTCAACCGGGCTTCCAACCTGTGGACTAGGTACACGAATTCAATACATAAAAGAGTAGAAATCATATTAGGTTAACCAACTTTTTGCTTGCCTTAATTGGTGGTGCATTTGAGCCAATTGAGTGAATTGTTTAGGCCACACCACCTAATCTAAAAGAGGTTCATTTTCTAGATGTCCCATAGGATTCAATAATTAGGTCAAGCCAGGCACTCCATATTTTTCTTGATTTCTAAAGGAAAATACTTGAAGACATGCTTTCAACAACAAACTTGGTTTGCCTCACAAAACTTGGTTGAAAACACCTAATATTTGAATCCTAAAAGCTATTAAGCAAGATTTGAATCCTAAAACTCACCTTATCATTAATAATCTTGCTTGAAAACCTCTTGGTTGTGCACATTCACACGTTCTCAAACAAATCATTAAGGGCACAACCCATTAAGGGCCCATCACATTCTAGAGCACCAATTTCCCAAGCCTAACTAAAATCAATTAGACGTTGGCCCTAAGGATTCATTCACTCATCAGGATCCAAATTGAGATTATTCACGATTAACCTGCTTATACTAGTTAATCTGATGTCTAGCTAAGGGAGTAGCGTCAAACGACTGCGGCTGGGGGGTACACTAGGAACCGGAGGAGCAAGCCAAAGGAAGAACCTTCTTCCCAGTCCCTCCTTCTAACTAGTTGGATTGCCTGGACATAAGTAGAGTAAATCGTCCATAATCTTAGGACAGATTTTGAGAGTCAGTAGACCTTAGGTTACCCCATCTAAGGACAGGCTTGTATTCTTGTGCTGCAGGGTTCCCTCTTTTCCCCATCCTTCCGACTTCCTTCTAGTGTATGCTTGGGAGGAGGTCATTGAACCCTAGATTGGAAGGACCTTTAGACCATTCTAGGAGGTAGAGGTTGAGCTACAGCCAAGTAAATCCCATGGCTGATCAACAACTACCTCCCCCGCCTCCGAACTGGCAGGAGCTGATTCAAAGGTGGTCGGAAGAATTGCAACAGATGCAGCAATGGTTCCAACGCATGCATGGTCAGGGTGCTCGGCCCTTGAAGGATTGTTACAATCCTTCAAACTATGGGGAACATCCCGGCATCATGATTCCCGCCAGAGACATTGAAATCAAGCCTCAAGTCTTAAGTTTGATTAAGCATTTCCATGGGCTTGGCTCGGAGGACCCATTCCAGCATCTAGAAGATCTGACCACTTTGGTTCAGACCACCAGAGCAAGGAATGTGAACGAAGAGCAAATGATCATGAGGCTTTTCCCCCACTCTCTCAGGGATAAGGTTGCACATTAGTACCAGACTATAGGAAGGCTGACTGAAACTTGGGCTGCTCTTAAGTCGGCTTTCTTGAAGAAATTCTTCCTTATCGGAAGGACCAATGCCTTGCGACGGGTGATTACCACTTTCGCCCAGCGGCCGGAGGAACCGTTTCATGTGCCTAGGAGCGATTCCAGGAACTTTTGAGGAAGTGTCCACACCACAAGGTGTTGAAATGGCAACTCGTGTAGATTTTCTATCACAGGTTGGTTGACCAACTCCGTAATCATGTGGACGCCTCCTGTGGAGGCAATTTTCTCAACAGGGATGCAGATAGTGCATATGACCCGCTTGAGGAAATGAGCGAGAACTCAATTAATCATGCCTCCATGGATGCATTCAACCGGTCCCAACAACCTAGGTCAAGTGCTAATGAGATCCAAGATTCTCATTCATTTGACATGGAATTAATTTGTAATAAACTAGATAAGATGGACTTGGTTGCCAAGAAAATGGAAGAATGGATGTCTGGGAATTCAGGAAACACTTCTTTACCCGCTCAATCCCAGAATTCGGGATTCCATTCCTCACGAGCTCCCATGGGGTGGGAATTCGTGAACCAACTTGATTTGGCTCAACCTATGAGCCAGGATTTCTCGGAACCATATGGGTTCCAAACTAGGGCCTTTGATCCTAGTTTCTCTGATCCTTCCTTCTCTTCATCCTCGTTTTATGAGGATGCATATGCAATGCAGGAGAATGTTAGGTCCAACCCATATTCCAACACTTTCAACTCGGGATGGAGGAACCACCCTAACTTCTCTTGGAAAAATCAGGGGCAACAGACCCAATCTCGACCCAGCAACTATGCATCTCAAAAACCCATGGGTCAGGATCAAGTGTACACCCAATTGCCCCTGAGACCGGTTAATCAGCCATCTTGGAATGCCCAACAATCCGCGGGGCAAGATGATTTGAATCAGCAGATGGTGGAAATGCAAGGGTCCATGCTTCAGCTTATGCAACAAATGAAGACATCCTTGGATAACTTGCAATCTGGGTTAATTGCAAACACCCGACAACCTGGATCCCTACCATCTCAACCCGTACCAAACCTGCGTAATGTGCAAAATCAGGGCAATAGAGCTCAAGGGTACAGGAATGAAAGGGACTCACGCACGCATGCTCAGGTGGTTGAGCAGGGTCCTCCTTCTTCCTCTTTTGGTTACATGACCAACCAAGGCCCTCCACAAGACCCAAACCCTTATGCCTTTGCAAACTCTATCACCTTGAGAAGTGGGAAGCAGACCCAGAACCCAGAATTACCTTCTATAAGTCAAAATCCTGGGGAGCTTGAGAAAGAGGAGGAGGCTGAAGAAGACAATAAGGCCCAGGGACTGGAAATTGAAAATTCCACCCATATCCCGTTCCCTGAAGCCCTATTGAAAACCAAGAAGAAAACCCTAGACAGCAACGAGGAGCTTTTGAATTTATTCAAGAGCGTAGAGATCAATATTCCGCTCCTCGATGCTATTAAGCACATCCCGGCTTACGCTAAATTCTTGAAAGAACTGTGTACCTAAAAGCGTAAGCCGAGAGAACCCACTTCGAGGAAGGTGATTCTCTCTGAGCAGGCAAGTTCTGTAATCCTGCATTACCTTCCTCGAAAGAAGAAAGATCCAGGTGCCCCCTTGATCTTATGCATTATTGGGGAATACACTTTTGATAGGGCACTATTGGACCTAGGTGCATCCATCAACCTAATCCCAACTTCTTTTTATGAGAAGTTTGGGTTAGGTGAACTCAGGACAACCTCAGTAACACTACAATTAGCGGACCGATCGATCACCACACCGAGAGGCATTATTGAGGATGTAATTATCAAGGTCAAGGATTTCTATTTTCCTGTAGATTTCCTCATCCTCGACATGGATGTACCTAATGATTTGAGGAACACGCCCATCATTCTGGGGCATCCGTTCTTAGCTACCGCCAAGGCCAACATAAAGTGTGAAAGCGGTAGTATGGAGATTGCCTTTGGGGATAAGAAATTAACTCTAGATATTTTTAAGGCGATAAGAGGATTTGAGGATTGTGGATTCATTAAGGAACTCGAGGATCAAGATCTTGAGATGTGTATGACAATCAATGCACTCGAGGACTCCATTAGCTTTAACGAACCCAACCCACAACCCTCCTCCATGGTAGACCTACCACATCCTGAAAAGGCTGTTGATTTTGTTCATTCCCAGCCTCTTCCACTGGATCGTCCTGATGAATTTTCATCAGCATCCTCCCTTCCGTCTATTCTAAACCCACCCCAGTTGGAATTAAAACCATTGCCCAAAAATTTGAAATATGAGTTCTTAGGACCTGAAAACATGCTCCCTGTGATTATTAGTGCTGATTTGACTAAGGAGCAAGAATTGAGGTTAATTAAGGTCCTTAAGAACAAGGAAGCAATTGGTTGGACCATCCACGACCTTAGGGGGATCGAGCCATCTTATTGTAATCATCGTATTTTATGGAAGATGGATCCTGCCCTTCTCATGAAATGCAAAGGAGACTAAGCCCGAATATGCGAGAAGTGGTCAAGAAGGAGATAATTAAGTGGCTCGATGCTGGGATTATTTACCCAATCTCAGATAGTTCGTGGGTTAGCCCCGTTCAGATTGTACCCAAGAAGGCGGGAATAACCGTTACAACTAATGAGAAAGGGGAAACCTTCACCACTTGTTCAGCTTCTACTTGGAGAGTCTGTATTGACTATAAGAAGTTGAACATTGCCACTAAAAAGGATCACTTTCCCTTGCCATTCATCGATCAAATCCTCGAAAGGTTAGCTGGGCAAAAATATTTTTGCTTCCTGGATGGTTATTCGAGATATAACCAAGTCCCTATCCATCCTAAAGACCAGGAAAAGACAACTTTCACATGTCCCTATGGAACCTTTGCATTCTGTAGAATGTCGTTCGGGCTTTGCAATGCGCCTACGACTTTTCAAAGGTTCATATGGTCATCTTTTCTGACATGGTGGGAGATTGTCTTGAGGTGTTCATGGATGATTTCTCCATTTTCGTAGATTCTTTTGAGTCTTTCCTGGCTAACCTAGAATTGATTATTCAGAGATGCATCAAAACACGGCTGGTCCTTAGCTAGGAAAAGAGCCACTTTATGACTCAGGAGGGCATCGTCCTGGGTCACGTGGTTTCTAATCGGGGAATTGAAGTTGATAGAGCTAAGGTGGATGCTATCTCTAGACTTCCTCCACCCACATCCATAAAACAGATTCACTCTTTCCTTGGGCATGTGGGCTTTTATAGAAGATTCATTAAGGATTTCTCAAAGGTTGCTCGGCCCTTGAGTAACCTTTTGGCCAAAGATGCATCGTTTGAGTTTGATGAATCATGTCGTAAGGCATTTGATTTATTGAAAACAGCTGTCACCTGTGCCCCGGTATTGCAACCACCAGTCTAGACAGCCCCATTTGAAATTATGGCTGATGCATCTGATTATGCCGTCGGGGCTATCTTGGGTCAAAAGATTGAGAAAAAGCCCTCTGTGATTTACTACGCTAGCAAAACTTTGGACAAGGCCCAGAGGAATTACACCATTACAGAAAAAGAATTGCTAGCCGTAGTTTTCGCTTTAGAAAAATTCAGGGCTTATCTGTTAGGTTCTCGCGTCATCATCTATACCGACCACTCGACCTTGAAACATCTCTTGGCCAAAAAGGATGCCAAACCCCAGCTTATTTCCTGGATTCTGCTGCTTCAAGAGTTCGATCTTGAAATCAGGGATAAAGCCGAGGCACAAAATGTAGTGGCGGATAACCTTTCGAGAATCCTAATTGATTCTCCTCATCCAGATGTTCCGATCTCTGATACCTTTCCAGATGAAACTATCTTCACAGTCTCGGGAATCCGAACCCCCTGGTTTGCGGATATTGTCAATTATTTGGCCATTGGTCAAATCCCCCAGGATTGGACCAAACAACAATAGGATAGACTTGTATCAGAGGCAAAATATTATTTTTGGGATGATCCCGAGCTGTACCGCATTGGCGCAGATCAGATCATTCGCCGATGCATCCCGGAAGTTGAGTTCCATAGCATACTTGAGTTTTGCCACACATCCGCGTGTGGTGGACACTTTTTCGGGAAAAAGACCGCCGCAAAAATTTTGCAATCCGGATTCTATTGGCCATCATTATTTAAGGATGCCCAGGAATTCTCTAAGTGATGCACCTGATGTCAGACACTCGGGAACATGGCTAAGAGAGATATGATGCCCCTGAACCCAATTCTTTCCATCGAAATTTTTGACACTTGGGGCATCGACTTTATGGGACCCTTCCCTCCTTCATTTGGACACCAATATATTCTGGTCGCTGTTGATTACGTGTGCAAGTGGATTGAGGTAATTCCCACCTAGACCAATGACCACAAGGTGGTCATCAATTTTGTGAAGAGAAATATCTTCTGTCGGTTCGGGGTTCTTAGGGCAATTATCAGTGATGGTGGCACACATTTCACTCATGCCAAGTTTCAAAATTTACTGGGGAAATACGGGGTGAGCCATCGGATTTCCACACCTTACCACCCTCAGACGAACGGACAGGCCGAGGTCTCTAATCGGGAGGTCAAGAACATTTTGCAGAAAATCGCTAGGCTTGATAGGAAGGATTGGACCCAAAAGCTAGATTATGCTCTTTGGGCTTATCGTATGGCATACAAAATGCCTATCGGTATGTCTCCGTTCTGTCTGGTGTTTGGGAAGGCGTGTCACTTACCTGTAGAACTTGAACACCAGGCATTTTGGGCCATCAAGAAATGTAATGTGGACCTTGAGTAGGCCGGGAAAACCAGGAAACTTCAACTATCTGAGTTGGAGGAGCTTCGAAATGATGCTTATGAAAATGCCAGAATCTATAAGGCAAGGACCAAAGCTCTCCATGACCAGATGAGTTCACGTAAGAGCTTTGAGCCGAACCAGAAGGTCTGGCTTTTCGATTCTCGATTGAAGCTTTTCCCCTGTAAACTCAGGTCTAAGTGGGGTGGCCCGTTCGTTATTGAGCGGATTTTCCCTAATGGGGCCGTCGAAATCTCTGACCCAAAGACAGGTAATATTTTCAAGGTCAATGGATAGCGTCTCAAATCCTTTGTTGACCATGTGCTCCCTGAACCCATCTCGGACAAGGTTGCTCTTACCTTGCCATAACCACCGCGGGCTGATCATTGCCCAGCTGAAGGCACTAAACTCAGCACATGTAAAGACTGTTCCAAGCTAACCTGAGTCTCATGGAAACTAGGTGCTATTCTTCCACTTCTACTCTCCTGCATGCTTTCATTTTTTTTCACAATGAGGACATTGCAATAGCTAAGCATGGGGTGGGTGGACATATTTTATAACCATTTTGTCAGCTGTAACAGTGATTTCCTGTTATTCAATTCTTGTTTAAAAAAAAGAAAAAATAATAAATAAATAATAAATAAAAAAATGAAAAAAAAAAAATAGAATTAGGAGACGAGAACTTAGGCATTAGGAGTTGTAAACTTTAGGAATTGATTCTTTGAGACCTGAATACTTAGACTTTTCAGGTCTTCAGGCTTAATTAGCTAGAGTGTCCACTCGAATGTGGATTTAGTCTCGAGTCCTCGCCAATTAAAATTTATTTTAAATCGGTAAATAATTTGGGATGATAAGTATGCGACTTATCAACCCGCCCTCTGAATTGGGGGGACTTTAAGCCTAAGCATCTACACACATTTTTTTTGCACTGACTCACTTTTCGACAATTTTTACGGAAATTGGGTGGCTAATGGACCGACTTGGGTGGTATGGCTGGCAAGTTGTCGGTGGTAACAGCTCATCGGCCAGCTGTTCAGAGCCTAGCCACAAGACCATTTTCATTGTACTGCCTTTAGGTAAATCTTAGATCAGGGAAGCCACTTACTTAAAGAAAAAAAAAAGAAACACTCAAAAAGAAAAGAAAAAGAAAAAGAAAAAGAAAAAGGAGAAAATAAAAAATAAATAAAACCACATTTCACTGCACGAGTATTGCTGGCAAGTTGTCGGTGGTAACAGCTCATTGGCCGGTTGTCCAGAACCCAGCTCATAAAAAAAAATGCACAATAATTCCCAAAACACTTAGGGAAGAAGTGTGGAAGTAGAATAAACCAAGGAGATATACACTGGGTTCGCCCTTGTGTTGACCCCATATAAAAGAAAGTAGGGAGAAAGCTACCGATCGTAAAGATAAACCTTTAGGTAAGGTCACCTAGGGTCGTAGAAATCCGAAGTCCGTTTTAACAGCCGTCTAGTGAGTCTTTCACTATCTTTCACAAGATGCTTAGCACTTAGAGTCCTTTTTGAGTTTTGGGCAGGTCGGGTAGCCGTAAAAAGTTATCCCGTAACTCTCAAACTCCAAAAGTACAAAAAAATTAGAAAAGAAAAAAAAAATTTTCTTCTCAAATAAGGCGAGGGCTCAAACGGTCTACATTCTGGTAGGCACCCGAGCACTGTTGAGTTTTTGCAATTAGGTCTTAGGGATGAGATTTTCTAAACCAATCAATGAATTTTGCCTAATTACTCAAACCTTGATTCTACTTTTATACATAGCATTTTGGTTAATTTTGCTAGGGACTAGCAAAAAGTAAGCATGGGTGTATGATGAACACTCATAAATTCATGATAAATTGCTTATTTTTTATAGTTCCTAGGCTTAGCATTGCATATCATGTTATAAATATTGCATAACATCCATTGCATGGCATTTAGGATAGTTGTATATTTTATATATTAATTCCTCCATTTTATATGGCCAGGGGGCAATGCGACATCCATACGGGTTTTGGATGGAAAATCCGACCATACGGATGGATCCAGAGCGATGATCGCAGTTCGGCATTGCGAGAATCATCTTGATTTGAGCACCGTAGCACCCTCTACAACAAGAAGATGGAAGACCCAGATGGCGCCACGTGGCGCCATCCAGGCCGCCCAACATTGGCCAGCAGCACCGCTCAACTCCTTCATCCGCGCCTTCAATCCTAGCTGTTGGATTAAGATCCAACGGCTGGGAAGCGGATGCACTAAGCCACTCCACACGACACAAGGGAAGGTTTGCCGCAATGGTGGGAGCGTTGGTTTGCAAAAGGAGGGAGCGGGTTCGAATCCCCGCAACCCCTCCAATTCGCAATTGGGCGGGCGCATGGAGCAGCAGCGCCAGCGCAAGACAGCGCGCGCGCGCACGCGCACGCTAGTGCATGAAAAGCAAGCACGCCAGCACAGAGCAAGCGCACACACTGCCGGGCGTGCGCATGATGAGCCGGGCAACGCGGTGCGAGCGCAAGGGCGGTTGGCGCTAGCTTTCAGCGACAGCTGGGCTGACCTACAGCGACACTTATAACCGTCGCTATTTCATTGCAAGGCAACAGAGCCAGCTATGGGTGTGGGTGGAGGTGAGCTGTCTACAGCAACGTTTCCAGCGATGGTCTGGAGGCCACTAAAGGTCCTTTAATCCATTTTTAGCCTCTTCTCCACTATAAAAGGACCTACACCCCCTCCCTTCCAAGCCATCTCCATCTACTCTACTCCCACCTACTCCCAAGCTCTAGCAAGCCTACCAACGCTCCATCAGAGCTTGTTCTCAAGCTCCCAACGTGCCTATTAGTGTAGCGAACTTCTTCCCCACCAAATACTCCTCCAACTTCCCATCTCCCTTCATAGGTCACCTTGGAGTTGTCCTCCTACCTCCATTTTGATAGCAGATTAACTCCGTCTTCTCACCTCCATTCCGGAGCTACGCCGAAGCTTTCCTCAACCCGACATCCTCCAGCATCTCACCTTCGTCGTCCCGCTCCTCACCTCCTTCGTCCGAGCTTTCGCTAAGCGTCGTCGTCTCGCCGAACAGCCGATTCAGGAGATTTCCTCTCACCTCCCTCTCTTTATATGCTTTCATAGTTTCTTGTAATTGACATTGGAAGTAATATATATCATATTTGTTCCACATCTCTATCTTGTGATACGTTTGCTTGTTTTCTTTTATTTCAAAAATACAAAAAAAAATAACAAAACCCCAAAATACCAAAAAGAAACAAAATGAAGCGTGGTTTTTAAGTAGAGTAAATGTCGCCTCCCTGTGTTCGACCTGGGACTCCCTTGGAGTTTCGATATAAATTTTATTTCATCGATGTGTTTTGCAACTACAATGACAGGTTACTTTTAACCTAGATTTCTAACGTGCAAAACACGACCTGGCTAGGGACCCATTTCACAAACGCTTAGTTTAGGTCACTGATGACCAAATACGGGGTGTCGCACCGAATCTCTACTCCTTACCACCCCCAAACTAATGGCCTAGTTGAGCTATCAAACCAGGAGATCAAGAAAATTCTCCAGGTTACTGTTCAACCTGACAAGAAGGATTGGTCATCCCAGCTTTCGGAAGCTTTGTGGGCTTATAGGACTGCCCACAAGACCCAATTAGGTATGTCTCTCTTTAGACCGGTGTACAGGAAGGCATGTCACCTCCTCGTCAAATTGGAGCATAAAGCCTATTGGGTAATACGGAACTGCAACTTAGATTTTTCTAAGGCTGGAACCCATAGAAAGCTTCAAATGAGCGAGATCGATGAATTACACCACGACGCGTTTGAGAACTCGCGAATTTACAAAAAGCGAGTTAAAGCCTTTCACGACAAGCACATATCTAGAAAGATCTTTCATCCTGGTCAAAAGGTCCTACTCTTTGATGCCAGACTCAAATTATTCCCAAGAAAATTATGATCTAAATGGATCAGACCCTACTTAGTCCTACGAATCTTTGGAAATGGAGCCATTGAGATCAGTCCACTCAGCCACGATTTCGAACCCTTCGTTGTGAATGGTCAGAGACTCAAACCGTTCATTGACATGACCGATAGAAATTTGGCTGAGATATCCTTTACCCTCCATTCTCCCTGAGCTCATTGTGCCCAGCTGATGGTGTAAAACTCAGCGCTTAACAGGAGGCAACCCGTCATTTTTTGAAAATCCTGAAACCTTTCTTAGCACTTCGATGCTGAATTCATATTGCACTTTAGGGTTCATCTATTAGAACAGCCGACTCAACCTCAAGTACCCGTACCCGAGTCTAGAAATCGTTTGCAACAGTCACCTCGACCCATTCGCACACCCAACACCTATCCTAATGAATGAACTAAGCTAAATTCAAACCTACCTAATTTACAATGGGGACATTACAAATCGTAGGCATGGGGGGTATGAAAGTGCAAAATGTTATGAAAAATCATATCACAAGAAAATGTTTCAACAAAAAATTCACATATCACAAAAAACACAAAAAATTGAAAGGATCTTGAAAAAGAACAAAAAAACTGAGGGGGGAGAGAAAATTTTTGAGGCTATACAAAACATGAGGAAAAAGTGCAAAATGACAAAAAAGGAGCACAAGATGAAAAAGAAAAAAAGAAGAGTCATTAGTAAGAAATTAAAGGATTAACTGAAGTTCTAGACCATATCAAGAAAAAGAGAAAAATGAGAAAAAGTGCTATGAGACACAAAAAGAGATTAGTAGGAATGCTGACCTTAAGCCTTTTAGGCTCGACGCTTAGGCTTAAAAATTCAAGTACCCGCTAAGATCTGGATAATCCTCAAGAGGTTGGGGAAAATACGAAGCTTAAGTATTAGCTATAAGGCTTAGGGAGTATTCGGCCTCGTTAATTGGCCTTCGATTTGCAGGATTCAATAACCTAAGCACCCTAATCCACACACAGTCTGGTTCAGTGCGTATAACTATCAAAATCACACAAAAGCGTTTAAGTATTCTGAGAAAAGTTGCTTGGATTAGGAGCGGCCGATCAACACAAGTTGATTTGGACGAGTTCCCGGCACGGAGAGGTAAGAAATTCCCCTCGAAGATGCGTAACAATATAGCATCTCCTCAGTGCTTGTCTCCTAGGATATTTACATATCCTACAGGGGGCATGTAAGCACTCTGCTGGTTCAGATACCATGGGCAGCATTATCGCGAAATGTCGATTGCCAGGGTCTTGATTTGGCCATGGAAGGCCATGGGCGGGATTATATCGAAATCTCGAAAGCCAGGGTTCTGGGGGTTGCCATGAGCGATGCTATCACGAAGCATCGATTGCTAGGGACCTTTGAGGATTGATGATGGGGATGAGGAATCCGATATAGACTGTGTTGAGAAGCCAATCTGAAGTTAGAAATAAATAGAAAAGAGAGAGAAAACTCTCCAAACAAATAAATCCTCTGTCTCTCTCTTACAAAAATGCACTGCAAACTGAACCAAGGTTAAAATATGTCTCAAGCACAGGTGCTTTAACCGCAGAGTCCAACGAACCTTAGGATAGTTCCTGCGGGCCTTAAAAACCTTTGCGGAGGACCGAGGTTAAGGCTGGTCAGGTCCGGATCTTGGTTGGTACTTGAGTACCTCTAGGCCTATTGTCGACATTCTGACCTAAAAAAAAAGAAAAAGAAAAAGCACTTATCATGACTGGTGAAAGAAACTCATGGTCTAGAACAGATGTTAAAACCTTGAAATTTTACTAAGGGACTAGAAAAAGCTAGGCATGGGGGTATGATGAGAACACCATCATGAGCCCTAACTAGTACATTTTGACCTAGAAAAAATTACAAAAGCTCCTACAAAACCAAGTGAAGGGCCTAATTCAAGGGATAACAGTTCTGAGAAGAAAATAAGAAACAAAGGGTAAAACTGTAATTTTACCATTGCAATACATCAATGGGATTTCTCAGGGTCTAAACATAGGTCAATTGGACTCAACAAGAGAAAAAGTGGGATGGTTCAATCAGAAATGGGTTCATGTGCAATCTAAGAATTAAATGACATTCTGTAATCCTGAAATAAATCCACTTAATATAACAAGGTTTTGGCCAGTATAAAAAATAACTAAACCCTCTAAAATTTATGGAAAAATATCCTCTAAGGTTGAGAACCTTCAAATTGGCCTCTGAAACCTATTTTGACCTAAATAGGGGTCCTAGCTAATTATTTGCCCTATATTGGATTTTTGTGCAAAATGTCCAATCAAACTTGGTCAAACCTAAAATATAACTTCACCATTGGATTCCTTAGGTCCAAATTAGGTTTATACCCAAATTTGGGACTAAGGAAAGGTCACCTTGACCTACTTTGCAAAATAGTCCACCCAATTACATTTTGACCCCTAACTTTTGAAAATCTTTACGTAGACCCTCCTATCTTCCTCGCCACTCTTTGAAATTAGGTCCCTCCACCATTACAACGGAGGAGTCCTACTCCAACAAGGATTCAAGGAGGATTTCTCCCTGATTCCTCAGCGATCCCCTCTCAGATTTGGAAGGGAGATTCTCTGAGGAATTCCCTATCATCTGAACGCAATCCCAAGATCTGATCGCACCCAATCTCTCATGCAAATGCTCGAGAGACATAGGTATCCTTCGCACCTTCCTACTCCGACGAGGATTCCTACGCTTGGAAGCTTGCCTTCCAAGCACAAGGATCTTTGCCAGTAGCTATAAAAGGACCCCCTATCCTTGCCGCTGCTCTAAAGCTTGAATTAGCCGTAGAAACCCCCTAAATTTCTTCTTCCCTCATCTCCGGCCAATAGCCTGCAAGTTCCGATGATCACTCCTCCCTCTTCTCATCGCTCTGCCACCATACCAGTGGCAGAGTCTTCCCCACCTTACTCCTCCGCGTCGCGCCATACCTGCGCGCACTTCTCCAACCCCCTAATCATCGCCATCTTCCTCATCTTAGGGCTTTCTTCTTTGACGACGGCACACACGTGCCACTCGCCCTCCGCCTTCCCCCCTTCATCCAAATACCCTCAGGAAGTTCCTCTCTCCCTACCTTTCACTTTCCCCCTCTTTATTTCACAAAATCACCCTCGACAGCCATAAACCACCTCCGTCTTCCTCATCTCCGGCAAACCACCGATGAAGGCGCAATCGTCGCTCCACTCATCCACACACCTCGCCACCTACCTCAGAACCTCCGCCATTACTCAGTGATCATCATCCGCCCCTTCACTGACCGCCACACACACCCTACACTCCCACCGAACACATGCACTTTCACGGTCACAGTCCGACCTAGGCACGCACGCCTAGGCCATTCTGCGCCACGCCACCCACCGCATCACCTTCTCCATGACACGGTGAAGCTACCCAAGTGTTTTGATAGGGCCGCGAGGCCGTATTTGTGAACTGTAGGTTCGACCCTCTGCTGCCATTGGAGCAGGCATGAAGGAGCTCGCACGCTCACTCCAGGTAGCATCACTCTAGGCAGAAGAGTCCCAGGTGCGCGGAAGCTTTCCACGACCCTTTCGCACCTAGCAATTGAAGGCTTCATCGACCACAACTGCAGCAATTGGGCAGGCGTTCCTCCTACGCGCACACGAAGAAGCGGGTGGGACTTTAGTCCTACCTCGGTAGTTTTCAGTGCAGGTGAGTACTTTATATTGTTTTTGTGTTTTCACCCTATCACCTCAGATCACGGGGTGAGGTCCCCTCGCCTGCTCACCCACCTTGTTCGCAACCCATGCTACGTGGACCTAGCTGCTTGACCCGTTTACCTTACACTCCTCACGCACCACCCACGTCGGTGCGCCTGGACCCAAGTGCGCGTAACCCGATCCGAATACCCAATTGGCTGGCTCTAGGAGAGCGAACCTAAGAGAGAAGAAGAGAGAGCGTACGCGGGGGAGGGTAGGAGTAGGTTTTACACTCATGTGTGCAGGGAAAGAAGGAAGGGAAGCTGAAGGAAGGAGCTACGGGAAGGAAAGAAGGCCAAGGGCAGGAAAGGCTAAGGAAGGAAGCTGAAGACTTGAAGGCAGAGGCTGAAAAAAAAGAAGGGAAGGAAGGAGCTGCAGAGAGAATCAAAGGCAAAGAAAGAGAAAGGAACCAAAAGAAGAAAAAGAAGGAAGAAGAAGACAGAAGAGAAAAGTAGCTGCAGAGAAAGAAAGAAGAAATCAGAGAAGGAAGAAAAGAGAAGAAGAAAGAAGAAGACATCAGAGAGGAGAGAAGAAAGAAGAGAGAACAGACATTCTATTTACATCTCTATTCTTCTTTTTAGCATTTATACACATTGAATTTCATTCTATTGCTTCATACTATTGTTGAACATCACATTTTATTAATTTGAGATTATGCTCTTAGTTTTTAAATACCAATTTGTTCCCCGTGTTCGACCTCCGACTCAACATTCGAGTAATAAAAATTCTTATTTGTTTACAAGGCGATTTCACTTATACTGCAATGCAACATCATTTATCTTTTAAACACTGATTTCGTTGCGTGAACAATGACCTCCACATTGATGAGGCTCTTCTCGATCTAGGGGTAGGGGTGTATATCCTTCCTAGCTATGTGTACAAGCAACTTAGAGGAGGCAATTTGTAGCGGAGTCCTGTCACCCTCCAAGTTGCAGATAGATCTTTAAAGGCACCACAGGGGTTGCTTGACTCTGTCCTAGTAAAAGTGGAGGACTTCTTCCTTGTTGATTTGTTTTGGATACCGACCCTTCAAACAAACCCACCAAACCGTTGAAAATTTTGGGCCGCCTTTTCCTTGCTACTGCAAATACTTCAATCAATTACAACTAAAAATGGGTGTTGAGGATAGAAAGATTCACCTTAATGTGTTTGATGCTTATAAACGCCCCACACTTGAGAATTGTTCCTAGATTGAGGTGATTGATGAACTTATGGAAGAGACGACACCAGCACTTCTTTGTGATGATCCCCTCAAGATGGTTCTATCCAAGGATTAATCCTCGACTCTTGAAAATGAGGGGGATGTGTAGGAAATTGAGTTGCTAGGTGTCAAATTGGAGTCTCTTTCCTGCCATGGACCGTTAAGGTAGATTTGCTACCTGAGGCGAGGACATCAAACCCGATGTCTTCGATCCAAAAGACCCTGAATTAGAGCTTAAACCACTTTCGGACTCCCTCAAATATGCTTTCCTTGGGTCAAACAAAATGCTCCCTATCATTATCTCCACTGCGTTGTCTAAAATGCAGGAGGTAGCATTGCTTGATTGCCTTAGAAGGCATAAGAAAGCTATTGCTTGGACCATAGACGACATTAATGGGGTTGACCCTACCATTTGCATGCATCACATCTATACAGAAGGACCATTTCCCTTTGCCATGTATTGATCAAATCTAGAGAAATTGGCAAAGAATAAGTACTTTTGTTTTCTTGACGAGTACTCTGGCTATAATCAACTCGCTGTCTTGCCAGATGATTAGGAGTGTACTACGTTCACAAGTCCTTATGGTACATTTGCATTCTGTAGGATACCATTTGGACTATGTAACGCTTCAGCAACATTCAAATGGTATATGATGTCCATTTTCTTGAACATGATTGATGAGTTCGCCAAAGTGTTTATGGACAATTTCTCTATATATGGTTCGACCATTGTCGCTAGCATCTTGATCAAGTCCTTACCTACTGTGAGGAGCAAGGGTTAGTCCTGAACTAAGAGAAAAGCCATTTTATGGTCCAATAGGGCATTATGTTAGGGCACGTAGTGTCTAAGCAGGGATTGGAAGTAGACAAAGCTAAGATGGAGTCTATTTTCAAGGTTCCACAGCTCACCAATGTCAAACAAGTGCGATCTTTTTTGGACCATGCTAGTTTTTATAGGCGCTTCATTGAAAATTTCAATAAGATTTCCTGGCCACTTTGTGACCTATTGATGAAGGATGTTCCCTTCGCATTCAATGATAAGTGTGCTGAGGCCTTCTAGGTCTTGAAGAAGCCCTTACTACTATGCCTATCCTTTGTGCTCTCAATTGGACCCTTCCATTTGAGCTGATGTGCAATGCTTCTGACTATGCAGTGGGAATGATCCTTGGACAATGGGTCGATAAGAAACCTCATATGCTATACGATGTAAGCAAGACCTTAACTGGCCTGCAGTAAAACTAGACTATGACTGAAAAGGAACTCGAAGTAGTAGTTTTGCTCTAGAAATGTTTAGGTCATACCTGTTGGGATCCAAGGTTGTGGTGTATACGGATCATTCCATCGCCAAAAAGGAGACCAAACCAAGGCTAATCAGTTGGATTTTACTCCTCGAGGAATTCAACCTCGAGATCTGAGAAGAAGGGGGTCGAAAATGTGATAGTAGACCATCTGTCTAGAATTCCACAAGAGGTTGAGACCTCATCAAGAGAGATCTGGGAATCCTTTCCTGATGAAATATGAATGGCAGTTCAAATAGTGTCTTCTTAGTTTGCAGACATTGTGAACTACCTGGTCACTGGAGAGACTCCCAGTACTTGGGATAAGCAATAGTGAGATCAATTTTTGGCCCAAGTCAATTACTATCACTAGGAGAAACCAGAGTTTGTTTAGGATTAGGAGTGACCAGGTTCTGCCAAAGTGTATTCCAAAGGAGGAACAACTAAGTGTCCTAAATTTTCATCATACTCTTCATTGTGGAAGACAATTTGGTGCTAAGAAGATTGCTTTCAAAGTCCTCCAGTTTGGCTTTTAGTGGCCCTCACTATTCAAATATGCACTATGTGAAGGCCTACACTCGATGCCAACAGACTGGAACCATTGGGAGAAGGGATGAAATACCCCAACAGCCAATACAGCCTATTGAAATTTTTGATGTTTAGGGCATCGATTTCATGGGCTCCTTCCCAATGTCCTAGGGCTATGAATTCATCTTAGTGGCAGTCGACTACATGTCAAAATGGATAAAAGCCATCCTGACTAGGACAAACGGTCATTCTATGGTCCTAAAGTTTATTACGGCAAATATCATCTCTAGCTTCAGTTGTAATTACACATCAATCATAAGTTTTAATTAACCTAAATAATGTTAGAAACCTAGCTATTCTGTACATATTGCATCCATAAGCAGCATATCATCCATCATATCATTTTATACATATGTACATCAAATAATGAGAGTTTATCCTGTTATTTAATGCCTTTGTTGCTATTTGTAGGTAATAAGCAGATTTGAGTAGACTCAGGATGCGAAATAAAGAGAAATAAAGCAAACTAAAGTGAGAAAGAATAGAAGAAGAAGAGAGAAGAAGTTAGCTCCAGATGGGAAGAAAGGAGGAGGATAACTCTATCCCTACTCCTAAACCCTAGGATAGCCTGGCTAAACCTAGAACCACACCTACACTTAGGTTAACCTAAACCTAGAACCTAAAACCTGGATAACACTATCCACTATCCTATCCCGCTATCTGTGACCTTATCCCTATTATCCATTATCCCAATTAGCCTACCCATATCCCAATTCTACCAGTCCTATCCTAGTTTCCCTCCAAGGTTCCTAAGTATGCTCTCCACAATCCAATTGGGATCATTTGGATTCAATTGGGTTCACCTAAATCCAATTGGGCTCACCTTGGATCAATTAGGTGCACCTAAATTTAATTAGGTCCACTTAACCCTGATTAGATCAACCTGATTCTAATTTGGTTCACCTAGAACCCAATTGGATCAATTTAAAACCCAATTGGACCTACCTGATCCACTACCACCTAATCTAGACTCGACCCAACCTAAATCCACCACACCACAAAACTTAACTCTATGAAAGTTGAAGCCGCACACATACCTACAAAACTTGTGACTACCTTTCTAAACCTATCCCAAAACACATGCATGCCCAAAATAGAAAAGCCACCAAAGGTGGCAACTTCCAAATCTAGCCCCACCAAAATAGGTGACACCCACCTTCCAAATGAACACCCTTCCCATATAAGCCTATTCTAAACTTGCTTACAAATTATTTCAATTCCTCTCACACTCTCAACTTGTGATCTCCTTCCTCCCTCTCCTCAAGGCCATTGCAACCTTCCCTTCTCTTCCCTATAACCACCATACCTCTCCTCCAAGGGTGCCCCTCCTCCTCCAAGCACCACCATGGATAGCTAGAAGAAGAAGACAAGGATGGCCTACTTTCTCCTCTTCTTCTTCTCTCTTGGGTGTGTCTTCTTCCTCCTTGGGAGAAGGCACAGTCCCCCTTTTTCTTTCTTCTTCTTGGACGGCCATGGAGGCTCTCCTATAACCTCTCTTAGTCGGCCACTCTTTTTGGTAGGCATGTAGATGGGTTTGCATACCCATGGTCTAGCCTCGACCCTCACACAGAGCCGATGGCCTTCAATGGCACTCCTGACGTGATGGATCTCTTTCTTTTTATGTGTTTTTGCTTTTCGACAATTTTCGAGATGCTTTTTAATAGATGTGTGATGCTTTGATATTTGTGATGTGCATATTTTTCTTGGTGGAATGTTGAATGTTTATATCTGAATTTTTCTCATGTGAATAGCTTGTATTTTCTTCTCCATTGCATACGCATGCCCTTCTTCCCCTTAGTCCTTAGGGTCATCCACCCTTGGTAGCCACACCACATGCATGGCCATCATGCACATAGGTTTTTTGTTGTTCTTGGTTTCATGTTCAAGCGAGAAAAAACCAAATAAACACAAAAGATAAAAAAAAAGATCAAAAATATTAGGATAGTTTAGATTATGTTAGCAGACAGATCTTGATCTAATTACTCTCATAATTTCAAATTTGCCTCCCAAAGATGAACAACTGGGACTCAAGAATTAAAAAGATAAAAATCAAGCAATATCGCGAGCTTCGTAAAAACAAAATTTTTTTGATGGGGTTTAGTGCGAACTATACTACGACATGTATTTTGAAATTATTTCACGCTGAACTGTTGATCAAATGGCATAGTTAAGGGAGACACGACAAGGGTTTTTAGATTAGGGCTTGTATTCGTTTAACCTTCTTTTACTTTGATTTGTTGATTAGGTCAAGGAAAAGGAGTCACGCACACATCAACCCATAGTGAAGACTACATGTATTATTTTTACTCCTCTATTTTTATTGCTTTCTTAGGTTTAGATATATAAAATAAAATTCAGATCAAAAGTGGTGTGGAAATATTACATGTTCATATAGCATTGAAAAAACCTCAAAACCCTGATTTTGGTGTTCAGACAGATCGGAGTCGTGATTTTCAAAAACTCGCGTGGAACTCTTCAGACGTCTTAAAATCATGAAATTTTTACTCTAGATATCATTTTCAATTAGCTTTCATCTAGTACCTATCTCGTCACCTAATTCGCAATATGTTGTCCTAATTAATTCATTTCGTAAGGGTGGGTCAGGACTATCCAAAGTAACTAATCAGTAAACTTTGGAGAATTCTTCCCACCTCTACAGAACACTGATCCATTAACAAGTACAACTCCTAAAAATAGGTTGATTTAAGAACTTAAACTCTAAAATCTGATCATCTATTTAAAGGTCCACACCTTTTTTCTAGAGGACCAAGCCTTGCTTTGTTTCACCAGCCCCTTGTATCTAGAACCAACCTATAAGTCCCAGCACCACGATTGAATTAGATGACTTAGTCAAATTTAGGAAGGAACCCCAGGAATTCAAGAGGAGATGGGACGATCAATTTGCCAAACTTGCCAAGGTCATAGTGCAACAAAGATAAACAATGGTATTATATTAACAAAGTCGCTTCCCTTAAGTACAAGAGACCTAGACTACCAAGCTTAGTGGATCCAATGATTCAGCTTTAGGACCCATTAACTAGTTAGTACCCACTGGCAACTCTATAGACTCTTGCTACCCTAGAGAGGTACCTTGGACTCAGCTAGCCCAGAAGGCACCATTGGACCTATATTCTAACTTGGATAAATAATATGGGGGATGTGCCACTTCTGATACTCCTATACTTGATGATATTTCAGTTAAGAATTGGACCAATGGATAATAGGTACAGGATCAAACATCGGCTTCTCAATCAACTCCCTATATAGTCAACCCCAATCAGGGCAGAACATAATTTGATTCATATCCAAATTCATACGATCGTGAGTGGAGAAACAACCTTGACCTTTCTTGGCCACCACAGAGACAAAATCAAACTAAAGATCAACCTAGGCCTACCCATAATTCCACTCAATCCATTTTAGGGCAACCATCTAGTCCAACCCAACCAACAATCACATTGGAGACTATCATGAACTTATTGTTGGACTGGGCAGGAAATATGAAGAAAGGGTAACTTATTTGACTAAAGAAATTCAATCTCAAGGGGACCAAATCAAGAGACTACAATGATATCTTTACCCCTTTATATAGACTCCTCACTCATATCCTCCACCCCTTCTTCCAACCCCTCCTCCAATCTATCACATTTCCCACTATGTAGGTGCCAATTCCATGACCACTGGAACCAAGCGAAAAGCAAGGAGCCCATCCAAATGATTTGATCCAGGCCCATCTAAAACTCCTAAGGTCAAACCTGCATCAGACTCTAACTCAGACTCTAGGGAGAAAAAGAAGAAAAAGGCCCCTGAATCTGACTTCACCTTCTTACTTTTTTCTGGAGCCTTAAAGCAAGAATCAAAACAGAAGAAAAAGACTTGCAACCTGAAAGAGGTAGTGTTGTCTGCAAAGATTAGCATAATTGTTTTGGGCACTCTACCTCCTAAAAAGGCTAACCCTATAAAACCTCTCATATCTTGTGCCATCAAGGGATTCACCTTCAATAGAGCCCTTGTGGACCTAGGGTCTTCAATCAATTTGATTACAATTGCCCTTTTTGAGCGCATTAGGATTGGAGATATTCACCATACACGAGTGACTATTAAATTAGCAGATGGCTCAACCAACATACCTAGTGGAGTAGTTTATGATGTAATTATTAAAATATAAGATCTTAGCTTCTCGATCGATTTTATTGTATTAGACATGGATATACCAGAGAAGCTCAGTGATTCAGCCATTATTCTGGGTATCCCTTTCTTTGCTACGGCCAATGCCTGAATAGATTACTACTCACGATACATGGAAATGGGTAGTGGCAAGGAGAAAATTCACATAGATATTTTTGCAGCCGCTAAGAAATTGAAGTCAGAGGATGATTCTAAAAGGGATTCGGAGGATGACTCGGAAGAGACCATGGCAATCGACACATGGGTAGGACCACACAACCATTACTAAGAATCCACTAAGTCACAGAAGTCACCCGCCATAAAGGATTGAATCTTTGACAACATGATTGACTACCTTGACCAGCCTAGCCTAATTCAAACCCCTACCCCTTGTAATGACTCCTAGATCACGCAATTGATTTGAATGATCTAGGAAGCAAAGGAATCCAATGCTAGAGAATTTGATGAGATGAGAAAGAAGTTTCATAGAATATGGGACAAGCAACAGAAATCGCAAACCCATGAATCTAGTTCGGGTGTGCCACAACAGATTCTAGATTCTAAGGTTGTTATTGAGGATTCTTTGGGTCAGCCATCCGACGTGGATGATATTGATGTCTTCAAGATTGATTCTGAATTGAAAGATAATTCTATGGAAGACATATGATGGGGTCATGGTAGCTGATTGTAACACATTTGGAATTGAATCATTTGCGAACCCCATCTTGGAAAATAACAAATAAAGGGTTGACATCCCCAAGATTGAATTGAAATCAAAATCTGAAGACTTTGACTCTTGGGAGATGCCTTATATTCATGGAGTTAAATTTGCTTTGCTAGACAACCCTATTGAAGTTGAGGAAGAAAATCTAATGGAGGATCTAGATTTTCATTTTGGCCTTGAATATCAATCATTTTATTTTGAGGAACCAAGCATTGTTCGGCCTGAATATGATTTTATTGTATTTGAGGATACCCACATAGACATCGATGACATTATTCAAATGATCTCATACACTGAACAACAATTGCAAAAAGACCTTGATGGCTCCTTAATCAATGATTCAACCCAATCTGCTCTCATGCAGGGAGCCACTTCTTAATCTGATGCCTAATCTCATCTAAGTGAGCAAGAGGAAGTATCCCTTTATGAAAAAGGCATTCAAGAGATTCCAGAACTATTGTGGAAGATATATAATGAGTTGTCTGAGGAATCTAAGAATGCACGTGAATTCGAGGACACTTGGGAACAATAGTTTAATGATTACAGAGAGAAGGATGAAGAAAAGAATGATACCCATGAAGCAACATCTTTGGGAGAGATAGAAATACACCACTGGACTTTGCCTTCCGTATTTGATCACACTACTTGGGTCATACCTTCCATTCCTCATCAATTTCAGGGACCGTACAATTTTACCCCCCAATCTCACTCCACTTACACCCCAACCACCCGTATTTTCCATCACCTTTTCGGGTTGCCTCCATCTTCATTTCTTCTAGGAACTCGCATTTATCTATCTTACTTTTATAGCACTTGGCTATAAATAATCACAAGCCCCATTTTTATATATATTTTTCCAACTCTTTGGGCTTGGCAGTCATGGGTAGCTGGTTTGGATTTCCAACCCACTGTTGGCAACTAAAATTAAACTTCTTATCAATTTAATTACCATGTTCAATACTATTTTTACAAATCCATTTTGAGTTTACGCCCAACTGTAAGCATTAAACTCAACACTTATATATTTCAAAAAAAAAAATTATACATAGCATGTTTCCTTTATGTTCTGCATTTATAGGTATTGGATACGCTAAATGTTGAAAACTCGAATGTTATTCTAGGTGATCTGTACCCCATTTCTTTATGTTTATTTTCAAACATGAGGATGTGCAAGAACTTAGGCATAGGGGAATAGTGTATTTGTTGAGTTAATTTTTATCAATACCTAGAAATTATTGCAATTTCGATCTATATATTTTTGAAAAAAATAATGTGAAAAATGACAAAAATAAAGTCTTTATCCCTGTAAATAGCATGTTTTGCATTCCCCCAACTGAGTTGAGTAGAGAGACTAGGTTCTTAGAGTTAATCAAACCAAGAGTTTACTAAGAAACCTTAGATTATAAGGCCTTGCAAATAGTTAACTTAATCAATCAAGGATGGTCTGCTAGATTTGGGTTGGTCTGATTCTTGATGAATGTGGCTAGCCAAAACAAATGGTCTAAGAGTAAGAAAGTATAGGGCTTTGCTGTCCACTATATGGTTTGAGAGCTAAGTAACCTAAGTAGTCCTAATGTCACACACATCAGAATTGGCTTTAAGGCATCTGAAACCCTGACAACACAGATACCATTGGGATCGAATTCATGTCCTTTTTACCCCAAGGATCTCCATAGGGCAGTTCTTGAAAGGATGAAGGGTGAACTATTGACCTAAAAAAAGGATTTGGAGAAATATATATATATATATAATAAGCCTTCAAAAAATTGAGGAGAAGAAAAAAGTAAAAAAACCACCAAATAAATAAGCACCTCGTTACAAATGGGTGCCACTCCACCAAATAAAAGCATCTCGTTACCTATGGATGCTTCCCTTTCCCTACCAAATAAACAACTTGATACATATGGGTGTTTATCCTATAGAAAAAGAGAAAAAAAAATACGGAGAAAAAAATTAGGAAAAAGAGAACTAGGGTCCAGTTGGGGAGATATACACTTAGAGCGTTGACATCGAGATAGAAAAAGGTGTGGAGAAAGCTACCAATTCTAAGTAAGGCCAAACCAAAGGTCCAAATTAGGTCGACTAGGATTGAATTTCGATACCTTGAGATCTGGATGTTTACAACATTGGATTCTTGTAGGTCAAATCTATTGCACATACATGAATGCTTTAAACTCATAGCTACCAAACCTTGTGTGGGTAGTGAAGCCTAAGAAATCTAACTTCGAAAACTTAGTGGTTGAAGCTTAAAAGAGATAGAAAGACTTAGCCATCCGAGACTAGATGTCTGTTCTTAACGCTGTAGAACTGTTGGAATGAGAGTTTTCACTTGCTCTCTGAAATTCCATTGATAATAAGTGTCTAGTTAATCTGCAAAACTGTAGTTGGAGACAAAGCATCCAAGTAATTTTTGCTAGGGACTAGCAAAGTTTAGGCATGGGGCTATGATTGTGCAGCAATCATATGTCTTAATTAACCTAAATAATGTTAGAAACCTAGCTATTTTGTATATATGGCATCCATAAGCAGCATATCATCCATCATATCATTTTATATAGTTGTACATAAAATAATGAGAGTTTATCCCATTATTTAATGCCTTTGTTGCTATTTACAGGTAATAAGTAGATTCGAGTAGACTTAGGATGCGACATAAAGAGAAATAAAGCAGAATAAAGAGAGAAAGAATAGAAGAAGAAGAAGAGAGAAGAAGTTGGATCCAGACAAAAAGAAAGGAAGTGGATAACCCTATCCCTACTCCCAAACCCTAGGATAGCCTGCTAAACCAAAAACCACACCTACACCTATGTTAACCTAAACCTAGAACCCAGAACCTAGATAACCCTATCCACTATCCTATCCCATTGTTCGTGACCTTATCCCTATTACCCATTATCCCGATTAGCCTACCCATATCCCAATTCTACCAATCCTAGCATAATTTCCCTCCTAGGTTCCCAAGTAGGCCCACCACAATCCAATTAGGATCATTTGGATTCAATTGGGTTCACCTAAATCCAATTAGGCTCACCTAGGATCAATTAGGTACACCTAAATCTAATTAGGTCCTCTTAACGCTAATTAAATCAACCTCGTTCTAATTTGGTTTGCCTAAAACCCAATTGGATCAACCTAAAACCCAATTGGACCCACTTGACCCACTACCACCTAATCTAGACTCAACCCAACCTAAATCCACCGCACCACAAAACTTGACTTTATGAAAGTTGAACCCACACATAACCCATGCACACACACACCTACAAAACTTGCGACTACCTTTTTAAACCCATCCCAAAACACACGCACGCCCAAAATAGAAAAGAAACCAAAGGTGGCAACTTCCAAACCTAGCCCTACAAAAATAGGTGCACCCACCTTCCAAATGAACACTCTTCCCATATAAGCCTATTCTAAACTTGCGCACAAATCATTCCAATTCCTTTCACCCTCTCAACTTGCAATCTCCTTCCTTACTCTCTCTCCATAAGGCCATCGCAACCTTCCCTTCTCCTCTCCCCTACAACCACCATACCTCTCCTCTAAGGGTGCTCCTCCTCCAAGCACCACCATGGACAGCTAGAAGAAGAAGATAATGACAGACTCACTTTCTCCTCATCTTCTTCTCTCTTGGGTGTTTCTCTTCCTCCTTGGGAGAAGGCAGAATGTTGAACATTTAGATCTGAATTTCTCTCATGTGAAAAGCCCATGTTTTCTTCTTCATTGTATATGTATGCCCTTCTTCCCCTTAGTCCTTAAGGTCATCCATGTTAGGTAGCCACACCACATGCACGGCCATCATGGCCATCACTTAGATGCATGTAGGTTTTTAGTTGTTCTTGGTTTCGTGTTCAAAAGAGAAAACACCAAAAAAATTACAAAAGATAAAAAAGAAAGACCAAAAATATTAGGATAGCTTAGATTAGGTTAGCAAACGAATCTCGATCTAATTACTCATGATTTCAAAGTTGCCTCTCAGAGATGAATGACCAGGACTCGAGAATTAAAACCATAAAAATCAATTGATATCGTGAGTTTGATAAAAATAATTTTTTTTTGACGAGGTCTAGTGCAAACTATAGTACGACGCGTATTTTGAAATTATTTCTCACTGAACTGTTGATCAGGCTACCCTAGGACTATCATCAGTGATGGAGGACCACATTTCTGGAATGTACACATCACCTGCCTTCTCAAGAGTCTAGGGGTTACTCATAAAGTGTCAACTCCCTATCACCCCCAAACGAGTGGGCAAGTCAAAGTGTCTAATAGGGAGATAAAGAATATTCTTGAGAAGACTGTCAAGCCTGACAAAAAGGACTGGTCACAAAAGTTGAATGATGCTTTGTGGGCCTATAGGACAACATATAAGACCCCTTTGGCAATGTATCCCTTCCAGATCGTGTACGGAAAGGCATGCCACTTGCCTCTAGAGTTGGAACACAAAGCTTTTTAGGCTATTGAAAAGATGAACTTGGACCTAGACAATGCAGGCAAGACATGCATGCTGGAGTTGAGTGAGTTTGAGGAACTTCGAAATGAAGTATATGAGATGGCTCAAGCTTATAAGGAGCAGACCAAGGCCTTCCATGGCAAACATATCCTTAGGAAGGCCTTTAAGCCTAACCAACAACTATGGTTATTCAATTCTAGACTTAAGCACTCGGCTCCGATTTAAAAAGAATTGATGTGTTAAGGAAAAGATTCATTTGGAAGGGGCTAGCACACAGTGGATGTTTCATGCAACCCGTCAAGTGGAGCACCATTTGTATGCCAAAGAAGAGGGGTGGCTTGGGTGTTTGGTCACTTAAAGAATTTGGGGATTTGCTCTTACTCAAGTGGGGTGTGGTCATCTTGAGAGGTGATGAAGGACTATGCCAAACAGTGGTTGGAGATTCATATGGTGGCATGAGTATGGTGAAGGACATGCTGCATTCGGGCTCGACATACCCCTTTTACACAACATACTTGACCTTTGCCGTCGATTGGAAGCCAACGACAAAGGTGTTTAAACTGACGCTAAAAAGCTACGGCATTATTAGCGACGTCATTTCATTTTGTCGTTGATTGTAAAGAAAATCTGACATCAAATTATTGTTGCCCTAGCAGATAGATTGGAGCTTTTGCTGTCGATTTATAACTAACTATTTACGAGCCCCTACCGTGTTTTAAAAATCGTTTCACATTGTAGTATAGATGATAGAAGCACGTTTACATTTAAATTTATAACTCGACAAACAGTGAATTCTGAGGTTGTCGCTGGGAGCAATTAATGTGCAATATTACTATTCAGACTATGAAACGTGAAAACTAGATATGATAAGTCAAATTCTGTCAACCTGAATCTATTTTGAAATGTAAAGATTTCCCACCCAATCTTACTAATTCAGTAGAGAAAATTGCATTTTGTTACTCAATTAAGGATCCTCGAATGTGAATATGAATCAAATAATTGATCAATAAAGTTTGCACAAGATTAGGGAATATCAATTCACTTAAAATCAAAACTTAAACCACATTCATCAATACTGCAAATGAGTCCCTAAAGAGATTGACCTTCTTGACTTTAGGTCCTTGGATCCTTTCCCTTTGGTCCCTGCAACTTTCTTTCCTTTTGCAAAGGAGTCCCTACCCTTCTTATTCCTCCTTTCCCTCTTCTTCCTCCTTGTGTGAGACCCACCTACAGGAGACTGTCAATGGAGGTCAATGGCCGGCCGTAGGTGCAAGGAAGGTTGCAGCGTGTCTTGTGAAAGTCTACGGAGCTTCATGCCAGGTTGGCGAGCTCGAAGTGGCCGAAGGAGGTGTGTCGGACGTGGAGAGGGAGGTGTCGATGGCAAAAGTTGGTGGTGGTCGAGGGAGATCCTCGAGGCACAGAAACTTTCATCGTTTGTCACAAAACATTCCTGGTGCCGTAGGGAAGCTTCCTGTGAAGCTTGGAGGCTTGCTGCTGTCAGAATGCTGTGGTTGGGAATGACGAAGAGGTGGCAACGGCGAATGTTGTCTGTGTGTGGGAGAGGGCTTCTAGCTCGAGCAACGGGTCGACGAGAATCGGCCAGCCCTGCTGAAGGTGACAGTGGTGGTGGATTGGCACAAGGATGCACGGAGGTGGTCGGCAGACGTGGAGAAGCCAGCAAAAGTGGAGGGTGTTCGGTGGAGGTCTCGGAGCGTCAACACCCTCGATTGGAAGAGGTTTTTTGTTCGACGCTGTAAGATGAAGCTCGTGGGATGGTCGACGGAGAGCGAGGGGGGGTGTACGTCGAGATGTACAGTTGTCGGAGAATGGCCGGCTGTGGTGCCGCCCACGAAGAAGGAGATGGAGAGGAGGGAGTTGTGTTGGTGGTTGTGAGGTCTGAGGGGTCCTATCCCATGCTGAGCAAGAGGAAGAAGGGAGAGTACCTAAAAGGAAGAGAGGAGGACGGGAAGGTGGCCGGCGTGACCGCCAGTCATGAGGAAGAAGAAGAGGACGGCGAGGTGAGTTGGAGCCGAGGAAGAGAGTAGGAGAGCTGGTTTTTTTATGGGAAGCACGGCGGTGACGAGGGAAGAAGAAGCCCTCTACCAATTGCATAGTAGAGTGGCTAACGAAGGAAGTTGAGAAGCTCCAAGGTCAATGTTAATGGCGACGCTCGAGGAGGAAGGAGGGGAGTTACGCTCGCCAAAATGAGACGACCTGCAACGACGTGAGACGAGGAAGGTTTATAACTTGTTGGCGCACGAGAAGAGGGTCAAAGATTGCGTGAACAACCTCGAGGGAGTTGCGTGGCTGGAGGTCGCGAAGATGGAAGGTGAGTTTGTTGCTGGTGGAGGCATTTTTGCAAAGAAATTGAAAGTTGAGGGGGCATTTGTAAGGAAACTAGGAATTAAGGAGAAAAATACAAAGTTGACCAAGATGAAGTCCAAATGAACCCAAATTTTTCTGATAGCCTAATTTGGACATAAGGAAGTTGATGGTAACTTCGATTTTGGGTTTGATGTCATTTTCATGGTCAATTTACATTTAAATCCAAAATGTACCAAATACCTGTCTGTGATTTGTTTTAGGTCAAAATGAGTTTCGATTGTCAGATTGACTATGCCAAACCTTATAAAATATTTTTAATTGATTTTTAGAAGGTTGAGATTACGCTTACTTTCATTAAAACTATTTTAATTGAAGAAGGGTTGAAATTATGGTTTTTAATTAGAATTAAACATTCAATTTGAATGTAAATCCTAAATTACTCAATACCAACCCATTTTTGGGACATTTAAGCTCAACTAACCTTTAACTAATCATAAGTTCACTCTTTAGCTATTCTGCAGTCAATTGTTTGTGAAAATTGAGTAATTAACCCCTTTTTCTATCAATTCCTCTCTCTTCAACCCTGATTAAGTTATACCCTTCAATGTATTAATTAGGTGAAGTTAACCTTAAAACTTAGCTAAATGAGGTTAGTTATAGAGAATGATGGCGATGCCATCACTGATGGCATTTGTATTTCCCGTCATTTAGAAAATAAGCGACGGGGATTGTATATCACATTTTCCTACTTTAACGTGCCACTTTTCGATTTTTGTCGTCGTTTAAATATAAACATCATCGCTTTTTAAAGTGACGGCGTAAATATTTATGCCGTCATTTTCTACAAAGTGATGGCAAATAGCACATTTTCTAAAAAGTAAAAACTTAAATGCCATCGTTGACAAGGCATTTTCATGCGTATTTTGAAATATGTTGGAATTCGTAGTATAGTTGCATTAAACCCTCGATAAAAAATGTTTATTTATTTAACAAAACTCGCATTGATTTTTTTCTTTTAGAACTTAAGAACCGATCGTTCGTCTCTGGGAGGCGTGAGAAATGATTTTTAGATTTGGATCCGCTTTTCTAACCTAAATCTAACCTAATCTTTCTGGTCTTTTGTATTTTACGATTTCTTTGTGTTTTTTATTTTCGTTTTGAAAAGTGAAATGAAACCTAGATCCAAATATGCTAGCGAAGACCTAATCTTAACCTAACTAATGGGTGTCTATTCACAATGATAGATAGAAGCATGTGACTAATTATTCAGAGGAAACTAACCATGCATTGACTAATCATGTGAAGTGCAAAAGAATACATAAAAAGAACTAAACTAAGAGAATGACAGGATCAACCAGGAGAGGCTATGAAGAAGCCTTCTTGGTCATCCAAGAAGAGAAAAATAGGGAGGGCGTGAGCCCATCTTCCAAGGAGAGAGAAGAGGGCACGCCCATGAAGAAGTAAAGGAGAAGAGGGTGGTGGACCCCTTCTTTTCTAGCCGTCCTTGAAGCCTTGGAGGACAACACCTTGGAGCTTCACTTGGTCGTCTGTGGAGGAGCACCTTGGAGCTTCACCTAGCCATCCATGGAGGAGAGTGGATGGCCTTGGGAGGGTGGAAGGGAAGATGTTGGTTTTCGCAAGAGTGGAGTGGAGGATAATTGAATTGAATCTAAGGTGGCCGTCCAATGGGTCTTAGTAGTAGGTGCTCAGGTTGGGTTTACTAAGATTAGGATGGCTAAGAATAAGTGTTTCTAGAATAGGCTATATTTAGGTGTTTTCTAGACTAAGGTAGAAGAAGAGTGTGTGTGTGTGTGTGTGTGTGTAGTTTGAATTTTGTAGAGCTAGGTTGTGGGTTTTGGTAGAATTAGGTACTAAATAGGTTGGGTCAATCTAGATTAGGTGGGTGTGGACCTAACTAGGCTTAGCTGAGTCTAATTGGAGAGGAGTGAACCTAATTAGGTCTAGGTCAAGTCTAATTTTGTGTGGTTTGACTAAGGTAATCCTAATAGGTATGAATCAATTAGATCCTGAGTGGATCTAATTGGGTTCAGGTGCACCCAATCAACTGTAGATGCATCCAATTAAAGCATAGGCTAGTTTAATTGGGTTAGGAATAGGATAAGTGAGGGTATGGATAGTGGGATAGGCTTAGGAGGTTTCTAATTAGGTTTCCTAAGATGTTTGGTGGGGTTTCTAGGTCATAAAAGGCAAGCTCAGACTTCTAGCACTAAAAACAGGAACTAGAGAACAGTATCAGATGTCCAGGGAACATATCAGATGTCTTAAAGTCCAAAGTTGGATGTCTGGATAGTAAATTGGATGTCCAATTATGTGTCAGCGCGAGTTTTGGCTTCCTGGATTGATTTTCTACGGAAATTAGACGTCCAGCCTAAAATCTGGACATCCAGAAAGGTACTGGAGAATGGGTTTTGGGTTTTCTAAGGTAGGTTTTGGTTCCTAAGTGTTTGGAAGAGGGATAAGGTGGATAAGAACATGGATAGTGCTATCCATGTTTTAGGTTCTAAGGCCAAGATGTCCTAATGAAAGTGGTTTTAGGTTTAGGAAGTTTATCCTAGGGTTTTTAAGGGTAGGGATAAGGCTATCCTCCTTACTCCTTTCTGGATCAAACTTCTTCTCTCATTATTGCCTTATTTTACTCTATCTCGCATCCTGGGTCACTTTATCACCTGCAAATAGCAACAAAAATACTAAATAGCAAGATATCTCATCTTATTCTATATAAAATGATGCAATGCATGATATGAATGCAATATTTACAAATTAAGCTAGGTTCTAACATTATTTAGGTTGATTAGGACCTATGATTACTGCGTAATCATACCCCCATACCTAAACTTTGCTAGTCCCTAGAAAATGTAGGACTAAGTGCATGACTATGTTATTTACAAGTTGAGGCCCTCAAGGACTGCTTATTCTTTTTATCAAAGAGTTTGACTAAATATTTTTTTCTTTTTGTTTCATCCAGAAATCTAAAAATCCAGTTCTGAAACTGCAGCTATGTAACTTATGCAACGAATTCGAGTGAAAAGTCGATTCACCTCTAAAGCCTGTACTTGACCCCTAGTAAAATTCTAGCAAGATAGGCAAACTTCTCCCCTCGGGATATCCAAGATATTATATGATTTCTACCTCGACTTCTAGCTTAGGTAGAGAATGTCTAAGGCAAATAGGTGTGTATTTGGTGGCTCACTCTCATTTGGTGCTAAATAGAGGTTAGTACTACAAAATCTAGATTTCCAAATTATTAAGTGAATCAACCTAGAGAAAAGCGAGAAAAACTATGCTCTCTTTAATTCCTTTGTATTCACTCTCTTTTTCTTTTCTTTTCTCATCTTTTTTCTTCATTTTTTTTTCCTTTTTCTTTTGAGCTCACAATCTCACCGGATTTATACATATAATCTATATTTGGTGATCTCGCATGGCATTAACACTTTAATAGAGTTCCAAAAATCCTAACACTAAGTCGGAATTTCTCAGCCAGTATTCGAGCGATCAGGAATACAAAAAAAAATGTTAAAACCATATTTGGTGGATCGCAATTGTAGCAGGTAATGTTGCCTTAATGTAATTTAAAATAAATACTAAAGCACTCATAAACTCATCACTTTTTTTCTTTTTTGCTTTTTCTAATTTTTTTCTTCTCTCATTTTTTCTAGATATATTTTTTCTTTCTTCCTTTTTTCGTTCACTTTTTTTTCTCCTTTTTTTTCTTTTTTCTACTAAATTTGTTTGTCTATATATTTTTTCAACACAACTCAATACAGCACATGACATATGTGAATTTTATTTAGGAGATATTATTTGGGATTGGTGGTGTTTAAGAGATATTGTATGACTTATTTGGTGGAAGTGCCCACTCTCGGCACTAGGAAAGAGATGGATAGGACGTTGTATTCCTAACTTTGACATCAATATCCTCCTTCAATCGAGGATTCCGTAAAGGACAGTCGTAATTATCCACCTTAGTCCTAATTTTATCAAAACTCGATCTCCGTGTATTTGCCTTGGTTGGTGGCTCTCAAAAATTCACACAAAATTTAGATGCAGGAACAGAGAGCGAAACTATGCCTAACTCCCAGTATCATCACTCAATTATCCAAAATTCCAGATTCCTTATACTAATCTTAGAGCACTAGTAACCCTCTACCCTCGTCTCATACTATTTGGTGGATTTTAGAAGAAGATTTGCCAGACTCCCTAAGCGTTGTCCAAGGGTTCAGAAAAAGAAGCACTGCTTCTTCTCGACAGATTAAAGATGTTTATCAGTCTTCACAGTGAATCCATTGCAAAATCAACATGCAAGTGTAAGCATTGCACTGGATTCTAGATTCAGAATCAACTTAAGAATAAAATCTCTAATAAAACTTCCTTGATAAAAATTAATGCATGAATATATATATATGCTATGTATAATCTTTCAAAGTTGCACTTCAAAGATTTTCCTAATTCGGGTTACATTAAACTTGGTCCTTAATTTAGAACAAATAGGTGAGCGAACGAGTCAGAAGTGGCTGTTGCAAATGATTTCTAGCTCCAATACGAACATTGTAGGTGGAGTTGGTTGTTCTTAATTTAAGGATCCTAAAGTGCAATTAGCATGATGTACGAAAGGTTTCTCCTAGGTGTTGGCGGAAAAATTTTCAGTTTACATGTACTACCCACCGCCCCCCCCATTCCTACTTTCTTGCATGTCCTCATGCATGAATATGATGAAAAATAAATTAAGACAGAGTAAATGAGTATAAATCACCTGGAATAGCTCCTGAATTTTTTGTTGTGCTTATTCCAATACCTAAGAAGTAAAATAAATATGCAGAAAAATATGCCAAATAAAATATGTTATATATAAGTGCTAAGATTAACGCTTCCAGCTAGGCGTAAACTCAGAAAGGATATGTCAATACAGTATTGAGAATAGCGAGTAAAATAATAAGAATTTTAATCTCGTTTGCCAATAGCAGGCCGCAAATGTAGACTAGCTGTCCATGAATTCCGAGCACTCATATGTAGATGGGGCTTGGAATTATCTGCAACCAGGTGCTACAGCAGAAAGACAGATAAATGCGAGTGCATGGAAGAAATGAAGATGAAGGCATCCCGAAGAGGTGATGGAGAAGACGGGTGGTTGGGGTATGAGCAGAGTCGTGTGGGGAAAAATCATATGAGTCCTGATAATGGTGTTGAATGGATGGCATGACCCAAGTGGTGTGGTCAGATATAGAAGTCAAGGTCTAGTGATAAGTCTCTAAGTTTCCCAAAGATGTTTCTTCCTGAGTATCATCCTCTTCTTTTTCCAAATAATTCAATTCCAATTCCCAATTATCACATGATTCAGCAAAATTTCAAATAATTCAATTTCAATTCCCAATTATCACATGATTCAGCAAAATTTTTAGCTTCCTCAGATAACTCATCATAGGTAATCCCTAATAATTTTTCAATCTCTTGAATATCTTTTTCATAAGGGGATATTTCCTCTTGTAGGATCTGTAAATCACAAGCACACTAGAAGGGGGGATGAATAGTGTGGAAAAAAAAATTTGCAAGGCAAATCAAACCACAAAATGCACAAGATATATAGTGGTTCCCCTCACTTGAGTACTCCACTACTTAAGTCTCCCGACCTATGATTTTTAACCCGATTCCCTCAATCCAAAGGAAATCAATTTACTAAAACCTGAGGTAATTAACAAGCTACCTCAACCCAATTACAAGATATTGAAAAGAAATAAAGATACAGGTGTAAGAAAAATATAAATAAAAGCTTACAACTAATCCCTAAGTCTCCAACAATTATATTGCTTAATGAGTATGTAAATTAATCTAACGAGAAAATTAAGGCGTAAAGCAAACGAATTTTTTAGAGAAGAACACGATCGCCTTGATGGCTTGTTGCAAATGGAAAATGGCCTCGAGAGAATTACAACAAGACAAGCTCTTTTGCAGCTAGTAATTTGAGAAATGAAGGTGTAGGCAAAGATAGAATTTTGGCTTCTTGGTTATGTGCAAAGGACACTCAAGGAGTACTTATATAACCCACTAAGCACCTTCCCTACGATTACTAGCCGTTAGGGGTAATTTGGGAAGATTAAGAATATGTTTAATTGCAAAATAGCCGTTCAGATTGGTCACAACGGTTAGTTGGTACTGGTACTAAACTTTTGATACCGGTACTAACTACTTACAGTCAGCCCAACTAAGTCACTAAGTACTGGTACTCATCATGAGTATCGGTACTTTGACTCACAGATTTAGGTCCAGTGACCTACATGTATCGGTACTAGTGATTAGTACCAGTACTTGTAAGGTCCAGGCAAAACCAAGTGCACAAACTATGACCGCTTGGTACCAATACTCACAATGAGTACCGGTACTTGTTGTTCACAATTTGGGACTTAGGCCCAAACCTATGCCTAGCATGTACTGGTACTTATGACCAGTACCGGTACTTGCTACAAGTACCAAATTTTGTAAGTGTAAATCAATTTTTAGAGAAATTCAACCTACTTTAAACGACTTGATTTTGAAAAAATCGATTTTGAGTTTTGAAACAAGTGAATGAATGATTTGCTGAACCCTAATTATCTTTACTTTGATTTTAACTCCTAGATTATGTTTTACTTGTTAGGAGACATACAAAGATTCTAAAAAATAATTAATACAATAAAAACTAGTCTTCTAATCTTCTTCCTTCATATGCAATCTTGTTGCTAGCATCTATATATTCTTTTGACCTGTAATACTTCATAAACACATTAGATTTAAAAATGGTTTTGTTAACACCAAAACACAGAAGAGAGATGGAACTAGGTTCCAATAATCTCCCCCTTTTTGGTGTTGACAAAACAAACATGATAATACTCATATTTAAAAATAAACAGAGACTTAATAAGAGAAGAATAAAAAAAACTCCACAAGAAGTGAAAAACCTGCCCCTCAAACTAAGCTCTCCCTATTTTAAATATGAAGTACAACATTTCTCGCCCTTTTTGTCAAGCAAGCAAAAAGATGAGCAAATAGTAGAAATGAAACATAACATGATAATGAATAAGCAACAATTTCACATAAAGCATCATAACATGATAAAGTTCAAAAGGCTTGAAAAAATTTTAACACATAATTATCTGAAAAGTCATACAAATTTAACAAGCATCAAAATGGAAACTAAACTAATTTCCAGGACATTTTCTAATTAGCTTTTGCACATGTCCACCATCATCATCATTGTCGTCGTCATCATCGTCGTCGTCGTCATCGTTGTCGTCATCATCTTCATCTTCATTATCACTTTCTTCATATGTAACTTCGTCATCTTCTGTGTCTTCTTCTTCATCATCATCATGAAGAACAGGTTCTTCCGCCATTGAAACAACAGATGGATCTTGAAAATGTTTCTGCCTTCTTTCACTGTATTCTTGAGGTACTTTCGATTGAGTCTGCTTCCTTTGTTTAGGTTGTTGAGTGGAAGAAGTGACATGGGAGGACTCAATAGAAAGAGAAAGGTCATGGAATTTGCGTTCCATGTGACAGAAGGTAAAAATAAGATTGGTTAAATTTTGACCAATGTAGTTAAAGGTATTTATCAAATTGGGATCAATTCCAGACACATTAGATAGATTTACCCAAGGAGTTTTAGCTTCTGGATATGGGTGGGTTATAGGAACGAAAGTGGAGGATGATTCAGGAGGTGGATAAGAAGATTGAGCATTTGGATCAACTTCTTCGTCATCACTGGAGGATTCCTCTCTAGAAGGTTTCACTCCCATTTTTTGGAGAGTGGACCATTTAAAATAGACTACCTTTCTAAGAGGAGTAAAATTAGAGAGGTCAATTTTATTTTTATGAAGAATGTGTGACACTAGAATATCCAATGGTAAAGCTAATGCACGGTAATGGGGTCTAAGAAAGTGAATGAAAACTGTGTTCCAATTGACCAAAAAGCTCGTAATGATAGCATAAATCAAGGGTAAAATATCAATAGGTATTTTGTGAAATCCTGAATTTTTAGCCTTTAAATTTTATGCTAAGATACGAAAAAGATGCGAGCAAAAAGGGTCATATTTGGGGCAACCAATACTTTGCCCTGACAGTTAGGGAGCAAAAGAGTTTCATGGATTTTATGAGTAGGAAATTACTCCTTAAGTGTGTTAAATGCATGACCTTCATTAGGACATTCGGTAATGGTTGACAAGAATTTAGGTGTGATGGTGATTTTCGGATCAAAAACATTTGTTGTTAAGAAAGGTGACCTCGATTTTCTTATTCTTGGAGATTAGCAAAGAATAGACAATTAACATCAGGGTATACTCCAAGAAATCAGCAAAGAACAATTCATCAAAGAAATGCATGAGTTTTTATTCTTAAAGGCGAGTGGTAAAACTAAAGAGTTGAGAGAAATCTTTCCACTCAACTGGCCTACAATGATGGAGTTTTAATCCTTTATACCAATCAAATTTTGACTTAGCATCCTCATTAATGCAGAACTTGTGAAAAGCATCTTGATGTGCTTTTCCCTTATTGATTTAGGTGCCATCTGTAAACATGCAATAACAAGGAATAGGAAAATAATTAGAAATATAAACATTTTCTTTCATGTGTTTGTACTAAAAAAAATATTTTTAAGCCTGCATGTACCGGTACTGGTGATCGGTACCAGTATTGGTTGTTTCTGTTCCAACCAGAAATTTGAGCTAGTACCGGTATTCATCTTTAGTATCGGTACCTGCTTACTCAAGCAGGCACTGTTGCGCCAAGTAGTACCGGTACCACCTGGTACTCGACGAAAACAAATGCAGCAGCGAGAAAGGATTTGAGAGAAAGAAGAAGGCAAGATGTAGAACAATTTAAAATAGTAAGATCTACTTAGGAGATAAAAATATACCTAGAGTAGAAGCTTGGAGGTGATCCTTCTTCTTGACAGGAGCTTGGAGAGACACTTGTGGAGAGAGAGCTAGGGTTTTCTTGAGACAAAATGAGGCAAGTGTTTGCAATTAGCCTCTTTTATAAGGGATGGGTCATGTGCTTGTCACATGACCACTTAAGTGGTTGAGAGATGAAAAATTTATAACTTAGATGTTGAATAAATAATGTAGTCAACAACAGAAGTTAAGCAACCATATTGCAAACAACACCCAAATATTTACAGACATATGGAAATATTACAGTTTACCCCTTTTTTAAAAAAAATGGGTAAATTGCAGTGAGACCCTCGGAGATTTTTATAAATACAAACAAATTTCATAAAAATCAACTTATTAATTTTGAATCTCTTTTATTGTACAAAGCCCTAATTTTCTTCTTATAAAGCAGAATCTTTCTGCTGCAAGAGGTTTTGTAAAGATGTCTGCCAACTGGTTTTGTGTGTTAATGAATTCTAATTGAATTGATCTTTGAAGCACATTATCTCTAAGGAAATGATGTCTCACATCTATGTGCTTGGTACTTGAACGATGGACTGAATTTTTGGATAAATTTATTACGCTTATATTATTACATAAAATTTTAGATTGTGCAAAAATCAATCCAAAGTCGGACAAAGTCTGTCTCATCCAAATGACCTAAGAGCAAGCAAGTGAAGCAGCAATATATTCTACTTCAGTCGTAGAAAGTGAAACACAAGTCTGTTTCTTAGAGAACCATGAGACTAGAGATTCTCCAATAATATGACATGTGCCGCTAGTACTCTTTTGGTCTATCCAACTCCCTACATAGTCAGCATCACTATAGGATAATAGATCTAAAGATTGTGCTTTAGGATAGAAAAGACCAAGGTCTTTTGAGCTATTTAGATATCTAAATATTCTTTTTACTGCATTAAAATGAGATTTCTTGGGTTTGGATTAGAATCTTGCACACAAACATGTAGCAAAAAGAATATCAGGTCTAGAAGTTGTAAGATATGGTAGTGAACCAATCATGCTTGGGTATTTCTTTTCATCTACTCTCTTGCCAGATAAATCTTCACTAAGAGAAGTTGATAGAGCAATCAGAGTCTCTTTGCCATTTACATTTTCAAAGTTAAATTTCTTGAGAATTTCAAGAACATATTTTGTTTGACTAATGTAAATTCCTATGTCTAATTGTTTAATTTGGAGTCCTAAGAAGAATTCGAGTTCACCCATCATACTCATTTCAAACTCAGTCTTTATAGTCTCACAGAAATGTTGACATAGGGACTCCTTAATTGATCCAAATATAATATCGTCAACATATATTTGAACCAGTAGGATGTCATTTCCTTCTTTTACAAAAAAAGTCTAATCAACAACTCCAATCCTATATCTGTGCTGAAGAAGAAAGGTCCTAAGCCTATCATACCAGGCCCTGGGATCTTGTTTAAGTCCATATAAAGCCTTATTGAGCTTGTATACATGCTCTGGGTGTGCTGGGTCTTCGAACCTGGGAGGCTGATGAACATAAACTTCTTCCTTAATATAACTATTAAGAAAGACGCTCTTGACATCCATTTGATATAGCTTGAAGTCCTTTGCACTTGCAAAGGCAAGTAGCATCCGTATGGACTCCAAGCGAGCAACAGGAGCATATGTCTCATCAAAGTCAATACCCTCCTATTGGTTATAGCCTTGAGCTACAAGTCTGACTTTATTCGTGATCACTGAAGCAGATTCATCCAATTTATTTCGAAATACCTACTTGGTCCCAATGATGAAATTACCCTTAAGGGTGGGTACCAAGTTAAATACATTATTCTTAGTAAATTGGAGTAGCTCCTCCTGCATAGCTACAACTCACGATTCATCTTTTAATGCCTCATCAACTTTCTTGGGTTCAAGTTGTGAAACAAAGGCATTAAGGACAAAATCAACTCTAAAGTGAGATCGGGTTTTTACACCTTGTTCAATATCACCTATGATTTGTTCTTGAGGGTGATCTTTATGGTGTACCCATTCTTTTGGAAGATCATGTACATTTCGTTTATCTTTCATTTTTGATACATCGATGAAGAGGGTATCTTCATCATTAGAATCTAAATGATTTGGTTCAGGTTCACTTAAGTTTGTTTCATCAAATGAAACATGCAGGGATTCTTCTATAAAAAAAGTTCTTTTATTAAAGACTCGATAAGCTTTGCTTCGTGTTGAATAACCAATAAAAATGCCTTCATCACCTTTAGCATCAAACTTATCAAGTCAATCATGGGTGTTTAATAAATAACACCGACTTCCAAACACCCTAAAATATGAAATCCTAGGAGACTTCTCATAATAAATCTCGTACAAAGTTTTCTTAATAATAGGCCTTAAGAGAGTTTTATTAAGAACATAACATGACGTATTAATTTCTTCTACACAGAAATATTTTTGAAACCCAGACTCCAAGAGCAAAGTTCAGGCGGATTCTTGTAGAGTGCGATTCTTGCGCTCTACAACACCATTTTGAGATGGTCCCAAGGAAATGAAAATTCATGGGTTATGCCAGAATTGACACAAAAACTTGAAAATTTTTCATTTTCAAATTCACACCCATGATCAGTCCTAAGTCTAAGAATAAAGGATGATTTTTCCTTTTGAAGTCTTCGAGTAAGACTTAGGAAGGAATCAAATGAGTCATCCATATGTTTCAAGAAGATGACCCAAATGAACCTAAAAAAGTCATCAACAATAACTAGGCAAAATTTTGATCCATTTAAACTCTCAAATCATGTTGATCCAAATAAATCAAGATGTAACAATTCTAAAGCTCGTGTTGTTGAAACTAAGTCTTTAGGTTTAAAAGAAGCTTTGTGCAATTTTTTGAGTTCATAAGATTTGTACAAAACATCCTTTTTATAAGTTAGTTTAGGTAGGTCCATTACTAACTCATTTTTGGCTAACCTATTAAGATATTTGTGATTAATGTGACCTAACCTATGGTGTCAAAGATCTACTTCAACATGGGATGCAAGCAAACATTTTACAAATTTCTCTTGTGAAAAATGAAGAGCATAGATATTTTCATATCTAAAGCTTTCAATTAAAACTGTATTTATCCCTCCTTTTAATATTCTAAATCCAACTTTAGTAAACAAAACATCACATCCATTATCACATATTTAACTAACACTAAGCAGGTTATGTTTTAAGTTTTCTACTAAAAGAACATTATGTACCTACTTAGAAGAATTACCTATTGTACCTTCACCAATAATGTGACAATGTTTGTTGTTGCCCAACTTGGCATGTCCTCCATCTTCGATTCTGGTCCACTTGATAAAGAGGTCGGAGTGTCCCGTCATGTGCTTGGAACACCCACTATCTAGGATCCATTTGTCCTTCATGACCTGCAAAATAGTTTATTAAATCTATTTTAGGTACCCATTTTCTTTTGGGTCCTTGATGGTTAGCGGTCTTCAAATCCTTAGGTTTATAGATCACTTTAGTGTTAGATCTATAATTCTTAGGATTCTTGACATTTTGATAAATCTATGCATGTCTAAGTGCATGTGATTTATTTTGAGTGTTTTTTTATTATTAAACTTGGTTTTTAAATTATTATAAAATTCTGTATTCAGCCTAGTTATTTTTAGATTATTCAAAGTGTCCTCAAATGTTCATAAATATCTTCTAATTCTACTATTTTAGCATGCAATTGATTATTAGTTTCTTTTGACATTTCTAGCTCTATTTCTAAATAAGATTTCTCTATTTCTAAGGTTTTATAACTATCATGCAAGACCTTATTTTCCTTTTTAATCAATTTAGCTTTATGATACAAATATTCATATGCTTGTAATAACTCATTAAAAGTGATTTCAGAGTCTACCTCATTTTTTGAACTGTTGTTGTTCGCTATTAAATAGAGACGTGCAACTTCTGTTTCTCCAGATTCCTCAAAAGATGATTCCGTGTCGGAATCACTATCATCCCAAGTCGCCTTATATGCCTTTCTTGAAATCTTCTTCTTCCGATGGAGTTCTTTTTCTTTCTTCTTTTCTTCCTTCTTCTTTTTGATCATTGGACAATCTTTTCGTATGTGCCCCTTTTTCTTGCACTCAAAACAAATAATGTCATTTGTAAATTTATTTACTTTCTTACCTTATTTTCGGATGAATCTTCTGAATCTTCTCGTTAGAAGAGCAAACTCCTCTTATTCATCAGAGTTGGAATCATTGAGATCCGACTCCTCCTTTATAGCTTTAAATGCAAGCTCCTTTTTGCTTATGGATTTTTCTTCAATCTTCTTCATATTTTACAATTTGACTTCATATGCCATGAGGCTTCCAATCAAGTCATCCAAGGAAAGAGTAGAAAGTTCTTTCACCTCTTGGATGGGTGTGGTCTTTAGAGACCAATCGCTTGTAAGGGATCTCAAGATCTTCCTTACAAGCTGCTCCTCCTTCAGCTTGACTCCAAGGTTCTTCATTGGATTTATGATCTCTCCAAATCTTGTGTACATTCCTTTGATTATTTTACCTTTCTGCATCCTGAAACACTCATAGCTTTCTGTTAGAATAGAAATGTGTTTCTTTTATCTTACTTATACCTTCATAGGTGACTTGCAACGTGTTTCATATCTCGTATGTAGACTCACATGTGGAGATACGGTTAAACTCTTCCCTTAATAACGCACAATAGAGTGCGTTCATCGCTTTCACATTTCCCGTGATCCTTTTCTTTTGTTATGTACTCCAAACAACACCTTCCTGCGGCTCCGGATCCATGTACTTCTCTTGGATAAGAGTCCATGAGTCCTCATCCATGGCCTTGAGGAAGATTTGCATCCTCCTCTTCCAATATCTATAGTCCGTCCCATCAAAGTAGAGAGAACGTGTGGATGACTGTCCTTCGATGCGGTTGACTGAAGATGCCATTGCGAAAGAGAATGGTTACTTCTTCTATTCGCAACCTGCTCTGATACCACCTATAGGATCTATAAATTACAAGCACACTAGAAAGGGGGATGAATAGTGTGGAAAAAAAATTGCAAGACAAATCAAACCACAAAATGCATAAGATATATAGGGTTCCCCTCACTTGGGTACTCCACTACAAAAGTCTCCTGACTTTGGATTTTTAACCTGATTCCATCAATCCGGAGAAAATCAATTTACTAAAACCTAAAGTAATTAACGGGTTACCTCAACCCAATTACAAGATATTGAAAAGAAATAAAGATACAGGTATAAGCAAAATATAAATAAAAGCTTACAATTAATCCCTAAGTCTCCAACAATTACATTGCTTAATATGAGTATGTAAATTAATCTAACGAGAAAAGTAAGGTGTAAAACAAATGAATTTTTCAGAGAAGAACACGATCGTTTTGACGACTTGTTGCAAATGGAGAATGGCCTTGAGAGAATTGCAACAAGACAAGCTCTTTTGCAGCTAGTAATTTGAGAAATGAAGGTGTAGGCAAAGATAGAATTTTAGCTTCTTGGTTGTGTGCAAAGGACACTCAAGGAGTGCTTATATAACCCACTAAGCACCTTCCCTATGATTACTAGCCGTTATGGGTGATTTGGGAAGATTAAGGATAGGTTTAATTGCAAAATAGCCATTCAGATTTGTCACAATGATTAGTTGGTATCGGTATTAAACTTTTGGTGCTGATACTAACTACTTACACTCAGCCCAACTAAGTCACTAGGTACCTGTACTCATGATGAGTACCGGTACTTATGACTCACAAATTTGGGTCCAGTGACCTACATGTATCGGTACTAGTGATTAGTACCGGTATTTGTAAGGTCCAGGCAAAACCAAGTGCACAAGCTGTGACCACTTGGAACCAATACTCACGATAAGTACTGGTACTTGTTGTTCACAATTTGGGACTTAGGCCCAAACCTGTGCCTAGCATGTATCGGTACATATGACCAGTATCGATACTTGCTACAAGTACCAAATTTTGTAAGTGTAAATCAATTTTTAGAGAAATCCAACCTACTCTAAACGACTTGACTTTGAAAAAATCAATTTTGAGTTTTGAAACGAGTGAATGAACGATTTTATGAACCCTAATTATCTTTACTTTGATTTTAACTCCTAGATTCTGTTTTACTTGTTAGGAGACATACAAAGATTCTAAAAAATAATTAATACAACAAAAACTAGTCTTCTAATCTTCTTCCTTCATATGCAATCTTGTTGCTTTCATCTATAGATTCTTTTGACTTGTAATACTTCATAAACATATTAGATTTAAAATTGGTTTTGTTAACACCAAAACATAGAAGAGAGATGGAACTAGGTTCCAACACCTCCCTCTCACTTAGATGGAATTGGGCATTAGATTTGGTAGTGAGTCCCTCCATGAAAGTGGACTAGGCTAAATCATTGATTGAGCAGTCGTTAAAGTCTTTTTGATTTTGTTACTCCGTGTATGTGATCATTTGAGCCAATTCATCAATGTCTGCATGGATACTCTCAAATACAACAAAATCATATTCAAACTCATTAATACTTGGTTCCTCAAAATGAAATGATTGATATTCAGGCCCTAAATCAAGATTAAGATCGTCAAATGAATCTCCTTCCTCAACTTCAATAGGAATATCAATATCATCCACCTTGAGTGCTTGATCTACAAAATCCTTAATGACCACCTCAGAATCACAAATCTGTTGTGGCACACCTAGCCCGAACTCAAATATTTCTGATTTTTGTTGCTCATCCTGGATTTTATAAAGCTCTTTTCTTATATCATCATATTCTCTAGCACTAGCTTCCTTTATTTCATGAACCATGTTGATCAATTGAGTAATCTGGGATTCATTGCAAGGGGCAGGGGCTTGAATTGGGCTAGGTCGATCAAGATAGTCAACCATGCTATCAAAGATTTGATCCTGTATTGAGGGTGACTCTTGTGATTTAGTAGATTCTTGATTCAGGTCATATGGTCCTACCCAGGTGTCGATTGCCATGGTTTCTTCCGAATTACCCTCCAAATCACTTTCCGTATCATCCAAAAAATACACTGACTTTGTTTTCTTAGCGGCTGCATAAATATCATAGTGAATCTTCTCATTGCCACTACTCATTTCCATACATCTTAAGTAATAGTCAATCTGTGCATTGGCCGTAGCCAAGAAAGGGCAACCCAGAATGATGGGTGAATCACTTAGCTTCTCCGTATATCCATGTCCAAAACAATAAAATCAACCGGAAAGCTAAGACCTTGCACCTTAATAATCACATCACGAACTATCCCCTTAAGTGTGTTGATGGAGCCATCTGCCATTTTAATGGTGACAGGTGTGTGGTGTAGATCTCCAAGTCTGGTGAGATCAAAAAGAGCGGTAGGAATCAAGCTGATGGAAGTCCGTAGATCCACAAGGGCTCTATTAAAGGTGAAACTCTTGATGGCACAAGATATGAACGGTTTTCCAGGGTTGGTCTTTTTGGGTGGTAGAGTGCCAGAAACAAATGCACTTATGTTAGCAGATAAAACCACCTCTTTAGGTGTACAAGTCTTTTCTTGTGACTCTTTAAAGTCCCAGGAAAGGGTAAATAAGTCAAATCAACTTCAGGAGCCTTTTTTTTCTTTTTGTCCCTAGAGTCTGAGTCAAAGCTGGATGCAGGTTTGGTCTTAAGATTTTTGGTTGAGCCCGAATCAGATCGTTTGGGTGGGCTCCTAGCTTTTCTCTTTCTTTTAGAAGCCAAAGAATTTGCGCCTGCACAATGGCACATGTGATAGATTGGAGAACGGGTCGAAAGAATAGGTGGAGAATAGGAGTGAAGAGGAGTGTGCATTCAGGGATAGAATGATTCTTGAAGCCTCTTGATTTGATCCCCTTGAGATTTCACTTGATTTTCCAAATTAGTCAGCCTTCATTTTTCTTGTCAAAGTCCAACAAAATGTTCATGATATCCTCAAGGGTTGCTGTGGGTTGGGTTGGACTAGATGGTTGCCCCAAAGTGGATTGAGTGGAATACTGGGCTAGCCTAGATTTATATTTAGTCTGAGTCGGCCTCTGTGGTGGCCATAAAAGATCAGGATTGTCTCTCCACTCAGGGTTATATGAATCAGGGTGTGAATCAAAGTGTGTATCACCCTAGGTGGGGCTAACTATAGAGGGAGTTGATTGAGAACCTGATGTGTAGTCCTGTACTTGTGATCCATTGTTCCAATTCTTTAGTGATATATCATCAAGTACAGGTGTATCAGAAATGGTGCATTCCCTAAATGATCTACCCAAATCATGAAATAGTTCCAAAGGCACCTTCTGGGTTGGTTGAGTCCAGGATGCCTACCCAGGGTAGCAAGAGTTAGTAGAGTAGCTAGTGGATCCAAAATATGAGTCACCTAATCCACTAGGTTGGATATTCCAAGTCTCTTGTTCTTGGGAGGAGTGATAAGATTGAGATTGTGACTGGCATTATCTAATTTGCTCTAGGAGCTTGGCACGTTGATCCTCTAAGCTCTTGTTAAACTCCTGGAATTCAGCAACTATGGCCTTCAATTTGTTCTGATCTAGATAAAGGTCGGATCCATGAAGTTCAGGTTCTAAATAGCTGGGGGATAAGGAGTATGAGAATAATCATATCCTAGCTGCTGAGGATGAGTCTCCCAACCAGGAGGAGTCGAAATCATGATTGGGTTGGGTGATGGAAGACCCTGAGGGTCAAAAGGATGATATGGGTTCATGGATATTCGAGAAAAGAAGAGAATGGAGATAAGAGAGAGTCTTCCTTAGGAAGACAACCAGCTATAAGGGGCTAGTGAAAGTAAGGCAAAGGCCTAAAATGAGAGAAAGCCCCAAATCAAGCAAACAAGCTAGCCCTAAATTGTATACCCTAAATGGACCTAAACCTGGCACCCTGAAATGGATTTGGGTTAAACCAACCCTTGAATTACTTGGCTGGCTAGAAGGGTGGAACCCCTTAGGACATCCCACATGGCGGGACACCACTAGAGGCTAACGCAGTTACCTTACCGACCTTTCTTGTCACCAGTTGGTCCAAATAGACAAAGCCTTGATTTTTGCATAATTAAACTTCGGTTACCAAGTAAGTTAATCCTGCCTAGGGCAAGTCTACCTAGTTTTAAGCTTGGGCTTGAAGTGCTCTTGGAATGTGATTGGGCATTATGGGGGTGTTGCTCTTAAAATTAGATTTAGCAATGTGAAGTGCACAGACAAAGGGTTTGCAATACAAGCTATAATTAGTGTAGTGGCTTTTATGGTTCAAGTGCTTATATTAATTTATTTTAGGGTTTCCTTGTTTAAGTCAATTCACACAAGGTTGTAGTGAAGCACACAACAGGTTTTGCAAGTTCCAATTTGTTTTATGAATTTCCTTTAAGTATGGAATGCAAATGTGCTCTACCTTAATGTGGAAACCCTACTATCAGATAGGTTGAGATGACAATTTTAAGTCCAACAAAGTAGAAGTGGTGCGACCCAATCAGAGGAAACAATGGTCCTAACGCACCACTACCAAGTGAAATAGGCCTAAATGGTTGCCTTAGTTAAAATGTAGATCAATTTAATTTGGGTAGGTGAGGGGGCCAATCAAGAAATCAACCTCACCTACTATGCAACTAAGTTGAGTCAAGTCAATTTAGGTCTCTAGAAAAAAATTTAAACCCTAAAGTTTTATGTCCTAGGGCTTATGCTTTTCTAAAAGCCTGCAGTCAGACCTTGTTCTGACTTGAAATCACTCCCCAGATCAGTAAAAGAAGCCAAATAAAATGAAATTTGGCAGAGATCTTCCTTTTCAATAAGGCTTTTAGGGAATATTTTTGGAGATTTTTACTGTTTCACGAATTTTTTAGTGTTAAGGGGTTAAATAGGCCAGATGGATCCCCTGTGAGTAATTCAGTTTGAACAGTATCAAAAGGAATCCAAAAATTCTTGAAAACTTATATAAAAAACTAAGTTTCAGTGGCTTTCGAACGCCACAAATTTCATATCAATATGATTTATATAGAGGTTAGAATTAATGTTTAAAATTAAATAAAATTAATGTACGGAATGTTCTGATCGCGTTCACTATATGAATTTTTAAAATTCTTACGGTGCAAATTTTTCCAAATAAAATACAGTGTTGGAAAGCTGATTTGAAACCCTATTATTGTTATAACCCTGGCATCAAACGTCGTTTAAGACGTCTTGGAATTGGTTCAGACGTCTGGAAGCCTTCCCAGACATTTGGAATTTAATTTTTTCGGCATACGGGTTCGCGTCTGCGCGCATGCGCGCGCAGACTGAACCGCCTTCCTCCTTCTCTTTCCTTCCTCCCTGCGGGCGCAGCCACCTTTTTATCTCTCTCCCCATGGTAGCCTTCAAATCCCCCCCTCTCCTCTCCCTCACCCTCACTCCACCGTCTTCTTCTTCTTCTTCCTATCAGTGAGAGAGTGAGCGGGCGAGGGTAGTAGCAGCTACTGCTGTGAGTGCGTGGGGAGGAGGGGCTGCTGCGAGAAGGAGAGAGCTAGACCGCGAGGGTGCGAGCTCACTGGAGCAGCCAGGGCCGACCGACGGGTGCGCAGCGGAAGCATGGTGTTGGGGAGGAGCTGCTGCTGCTCAGGCAGCAGGCGAGCGCAGCGCGGCACAGCCATGCGCTGCAGGCGGAGGGCGAGGAGGTCCTGATTCTAGGAAAATTTCCCAGAATCAGACGTCTGGACATATGTCTAGACGACGCAGGAGACGTCTGGAGGAAGGTCCAGATGTCTGAAAGGTATGATATTTTCCTTCCCTTCTTTCGCGTGTACGGCCATGCAGCCGTCCCGCTAAGGAGTCCTACCTCATTTCATGTTGAGGACGATCGCGTGTGCGTGCAGGTCTCATTCGGGAAGGTGCACGGGCATGCCCTCCCACACAGATCGGACGTCTGGGCACAGCACCAAATGACGGAGAGGGTCTCCAGACATCTGGAGTGACAGTCGGACGTCTGGAAACTAAGCCCAGACGGTTTAGCGGGATTTTGGACGTCTGAAGGACCGCGCAGGGTCAAGGTATGACCTGAGCCACCGTTTAAGACGTCTGGAAGATGTTCCAGACGTCTGATTTTGGGAAGACTTGTCATTTTTGACTCGTTTAGGGTCCGTTCGAAGTCCGTTTTCCGCGTTTCAAGTTTCATTCTTCTCAGATTTAGTTCCTCTACCTGTTTACAGTATTTGTATCCTGTACTGAGTAGCCCCTTGTAATTGATCCTTGTGTTAGGATCCCGTTCCATTGCAGCTCTGGGGGTTGCGGAGGCGCTCGGGCTTGCCGATCACGTCCCCAGTACTCTCGATTTTGTGGGTAGAGTGGCCCCTTTAATTATTTATCAAAAATTATGTACTTGTGAAATAATTAATAGAATCTTGGGTATTGCATGAATCCTAGAACTGAAAAACTAGTTTGAATGATAGATCCTAGGATATGGCATGAATGCTAGGACTGGAAAACTAGATTGAATCTATATATTGCAGTCTTGGAAAAGTAGAAAGGAAAACGATAACTGCTTGTAATTGGTTAACAGTTGCCTATTTATGAATGGATAATTACTGTTGAGAACATGGGCTATATGAAAATTAAAGCTGAAATGATGAAACGTAAATTGGCTGGGTTAAAGAAAAATGAGCTTGAACCCTACGGGGAATTAGGAGTAGAGCTCCTGAGAAGTGAATGGAATAGAATTGGGGAAGTGAGCTGGCCCTTGAGTACGGAGTATCAAGGAGAGCGACTGTCCCTCGGTTTAGTGTAGAGCAGAGCTAGCCGCCCCAGGGACCCGAGGTTAGGTTTGGCCACTTTGTACCGACTTTTGGTCCTCGTGTACACAGTATCGAGGAGAGCTACCAGTGTAGGGAGAGCACTAGCCACACCACGGGCCCCGGGGTTCTACTAGTCCTACACCGACTTGTTAGGTCCACTGGGCAAACCAAGGTAGTCAGGTGAGGGTGCGCGGACTGTGGAGGGCCAAGACCCCTATTTGGTTACTTTGGAGGGGCTGGACCCCTGTTACTGAGAGGGCTCTGCCCTATACTGGTTCCGTGCTGTGCTTTGGGTGCACCCATTAACGGAAATGACTGACCGCATGCCAGTGCGGGGTAGCTACCCGTGTGTTTGTCGCGCGTGCCGTGGTCACCGTTACGTCTGTCAGTGACCTTGGGGTGGTTGACTGAGGGTAGGACTACCACGGGGGACTCTCCCGGCCAGGAGAGCACCAAGTGTTACTTCTACTTTTTGGAAAAGACTGCAATCAAGATCATTCCCACGAGGAACATTCAAGATCAAGAGAAAGATCGGAGGAATAATTTAATAATGACTAAATGGAAAAACAAAGAAAGAGATTAAAAATATAACAGTTACTGCCCACCTTACTGTTTTCTTAGCTTTTGGTTGCCACTCTACTCAGCATTTCGCTGAAATGTCACCTTTGTCACCTTTTTTGGACCAGGTGTTGAGCAGCCAGAGTCGGCGGCTGCAAAGGGTGCTGGGCCTAGTGGAGCCCAGTAGTCTTACTTGTGTAGTACCCACTGTACCTTTCCTTCTGTTGTAGTGAGTAGTTTCTGTTACCACTGTACTCTTTTATTGTAAGCATTATGTTTATGTACCTGTTTATTTCTTTACTGTTGTGGTAGTGTATACTGTAGTAGTTTCTTTTCGTTATTGCTGTATTTTGTTACTGCTAGTTATATACATGGTGAATGTGGTTTATTTTACTGCTCTTTTGGTTACTTTCTCGTTGGACAACTGGGTCTTGGGATCAGTCGAGTCGGTCCGATTCTCGTGTCTCGTAGGGATTTGGGAATTGGGTCGTAACAATTATCGAACTGAATCTCAAGCTTTTTGAATTTCTAATTTGGCGGTAATTAATATTTGAAAATCGAAATCAATTTCAAGTCGAGTTTCTAAATATAGAGTTGGTGTATTTTAAGTAGTTTCCAAGTCAAATATACACTAAACAAAGATTTTTTTTTTAAATTCAGATTCGAAAATTTGAATTTAAATTTGTTTTTATTTATTTTTTTATTTTTTTCTTTTCAAACCTAAGAAAGCAATAAAATAGAGGATGAAGAATGATACCTGTGATCTTCACCACGAGTTGATGTGTGCGCGGATCCTTGTCTTGGCCTACAATCCAAACACAAAGATGTTAAGCAAATCCAAATATAAAATCTCGCCCATTGCCTCCCCGGCAACAACACCATTTGATAAGGTATTTTCACGCGTGTTTTGAAATACGTCGGAATTTGTAGTATAATTGCGCTAAACCCTCGATTAAAAGTGTTTATTTATTTAAAGAAGCTCGCGTTGATTTTTTTTCTTTTAGAACTTGAGTCCTGGTCGTTCATCTCTAGGTGGCGTGAGAAATTATTTTTAGATTTGGATCCACTTTTCTAACCTAAATCTAACCTAATCTTTTTGGTCTTTTTGTATTTTGTGATTTCTTTGTGTTTTTATTTTTATTTTGAAACGCGAAATGAAACCTAGATCTAAATATGCTAGCAAAAACATAATCTTAACCTAACTAATGGGCGTGTATTCACAATGATAGATAGAAGCATGTCACTAATTATTCAGAGAAAACTAACCATGCATTGACTAATCATGTGAAGTGTAAAAGAATACATAAAAAGAACTAAACTAAGAGAATGACAGGATCAACCAGGAGAGGCTATGAAGAAGCCTTCTTGGCCATCCAAGAAGAGAAAAAAAGGGAGGGCATGGGTTCATCTACCAAGGAGAGAGAAGAGGGCACGCCCATGAAGAAGTAGAGGAGAAGAGGGTGGTGGACCCTTTCTTTTCTAGCCGTACTTGAAGCCTTGGAGGAGAACACCTTGGAGTTTCACTTGGTCATCCATGGAGGAGCACCTTGGAGCTTCACCTAGCCATCCATGGAGGAGAGTGGACGGCTTTGGGAGGGTGGAAGGGAAGGTGTTGGTGGTTGCAAGAGTGGAGTGGAGGATAATTGAATTGGATCTAAGGTGGCCGTCCAAGGGGTCTTAGTAGTACGTGCTCAGGTTGGGTTTACTAAGATTAGGATAGCTAAGAATAGGTGTTTCTAGAATAGGCTATATTTAGGTGTTTTCTAGACTAAGGTAGAAGAAGTGTGTGTGTGTGTGTGTAGTTTGAATTTCGTAGGGCTAGGTTGTGGGTTTTGGTAGAATTAGGTGCTAAATAGGTTGGGTCAATCTAGATTAGGTGGGTGTGGACCTAACTAGGCTTAGGTGAGTCTAATTGGAGAGGAGTGAACCTAATTGGGTCTAGGTCAAGTCTAATTGTGTGTGGTTTGACAAAGGTAATCCTAATAGGTATGAGTCAATTAGATCCTGGGTGGATCCAATTGCGTTTAGGTGCATCCAATCAACTGTAGATGCATCCAATTAGGTATGGGCTAGTTTAATTGGGTTAGGGATAAGATAAGTGAGAGTATGGATAATGGGATAGGCTTAGGTCACTAATTAGGTTTCCTAAGATGTTTGGTGGGGTTTCTAGGTCATAAGAGGCAAGTTCGGGCTTCTAGCATCAAAAATAGGAACTAGAGAATAGTATCTGACATCCAGGGAACATATCAGATGTCTTAAAGTCCAATGTTGGACATCTGGATAGTAAATTAGATGTCAAATTCTGTGTCAGTGCGAGTTTTGGCTTCCTAGATCGATTTTCTATGTCTAGATAGTAAATTGGATGTAAAAATATCGAGGCCATAATGTCAAACTATATATAGCATATTCTTCTACATAAGTTCTTAGTTGATGCACGTTGCAATCCAAAGCAAGACTACATACAGAGAAGCAATAAATTCTTTTTTCTGAAGCAGTGGCCTGAAATATTAAAAAGAGGAAGAAAAATAGAATGGGGAAGACATCGTACCTCATTGTATATTTCCAGATAAGAGACATGCAGAAGAAATTCTCTGCTTTGTGTCCATCATGAAAATTTATCTAATAAGTAACACATCTTTCAAGTAGATAAGCATTCATTGTATGCGGTGGGTACCTCTTAAATGATGCTAAATGCATCCTTCATAGCTAGTGGAATTATCCCAAGTGATCTTTGATTCCCCTGTACACATTACACCATCATGATAAAAGAAAGATTCTAGAACCAAAGATATGTTAAAGGGATGTATCAACTAAAGTAACAAATGCATAATTCCATCTAGCTGCCAGCTAGTAACTCTTTACATATTCATTTTCACTATCATAAGAATATTTCAAAAGCATAAGAGACAGATGGAAGAACTGAAGGCCAAGAGACTAACATACATGGTATGTGTCTTCCCACTTCTAGTGACTCCATAAGCAAAGGTTGTCCTTATGGGATTACAGAAGGCAAGTCATGATAATTCACAAGCACAGTCAATAGATCAATAGTTGCTTGCCATGAATGAATTCATCCTTAAAACACGAGAACATGACAAAACATTGTCAAGCAGAATAAAAGAAAATTGTCAACTAAGAATGCAACAATGTCTACATACTTATTCTGAGCATAGGAAAATTAGCTAAATAAAAAATTAGAACCCATAGCTTACCATTGATTCCCTCCATAGCACCACTAACAACATGCTGAGTAGCCACATCATACACATGTCTTGTGGTTGTTGTAGGCCCAAAAACATGATCTACATGATAAACTAGAACTATATCAAGAGATATATAAAATGCTTTATAGGAGGGAACAGAGTCGAAAAAGTTGAAAACTATCTCTAGATGTATGTTTAACACTCCATGTATTTGTGCCAAACCAAGGTATGCATTGAGACATGGCCCATTGCACCCTTTAATAGCCCTAATACTTCCCCCTCCCCCCCCCCCCCCCCCCCCACCCCAATCTCCTTTAAAGATAAAGACACCTAGTAGTGATAGCCATCCAAAAACCCATTAACATAATTTTTTAAACTTCATACCAAGTCCTGAGCTCATAAACCACAGCATAAAAATGACATGGCACAAGTTAATTTAAAACATAAAATTAGCACAATAACAATAATTGTAAAGTAATTCACAATCTCCATGTCGTCCAAGATGAGATGAGGAGGGGGAAGGCAGTAGGAGGAGAGGAGGAAGGGGGCAGGCAGCAGCAGTAGTAGAGCGGGGAGGAGGAGGAAGGCAAGAGGAGATAAGGAGGGTGAAGGCAATAGGAGGAAGGGGGGATGAGGAGGAGGTGGCGGACGGGGAGGAGGATGCTGCAGTAGGACAAGGAGGAGGAGGCGGGGGACAGGGTTGGAAATATACAACATCTCCAAATCCCTAGAATGTTACGATGCATCTGGTTATGCTAACCATTATGAAATTCAAACAACTTGGCAAGAAAGCATATGACCCAAGTGATAACTCAACATTCAATGATGATGATTCCAACAACTGGGGTTAGTTTTGGGGATACATGCACACTAATAACATACCATGATGGGCATGGGAGCACTACATGCATTGCAAATTAAGATTGCTTATAAATCAATGTTTAATAACCATATGTACAAGTGCATGTTGAAACAGGCCTCAGATGAGCAATTGGACCACACAGATGGATTCAGATCGACGAATGGAGTCCAACGAACTTGAAATCACTTAAATCCGACATCTAGAGCTCCCTCGACCAGCCCAAGAAGTTCTTGTCGTTGATCTGATGATCAACGGCCCATTATCAGATCAACGGCCCATGACGGGCCATGTGGCGCCCACCTGCCCGCATCCGCCACCCTCTCTCTTCATCGCGCAATCTCAGCCGCATGTTCCTCATTGGACGGCTGAGGATCCACGAGCTTAGCACCACATCCCCAGCGCATCCAAGGAGCTTCAAGATTTGACTGTTGGATCTCCATCCAACGGTCGACATCACGCGCGCCTAACTTCGCCGCTGCACCAACTCGAGGAGGCAGTGCAGCGGTCGAATGCTCACACTCGCAAGCAGCAGCGAGCGTTCGACTCCCGTTGCGCCTCAAATCGCGCCCAGCGCGCACCATGGGGAATTCAGACATCCGATCGACGCCGAGCGATGCGGATGGAGACTACACGGCACACCCTCAAGCACCTGATGGGCATGTGCGCGATAACGCGCGAGGTGCGCACTCCCCGCATGCAAGCGCGATTTGACTAGCGCTCAGGGCACAATCTCAATCGTCCGTTCTTCGATCGGACGACTCACATGGCGCGTACACGGATCACGTGGGCAAAGGAAGCACGCGCGCACGCTTGGACTGGCAGGCGAGGGACTTCACCAACGTTTCTGGAATGGGTTTAGCGACGTCCTGGACGTCGCTAAAGCCCTTAGTTTAGAAACCCCTCTTCTCTATATAAACCCTCCCAACCACCCCATTCAAGGGCATTTAATACACACACACCTTCCATACTACTCTAGGCTTCTCCTAGCTCCACCAAATACTCCATACCTGCCTCGGAGTTGTTAAGCCACCGATGGAGCCTCCCTACACCACCGTGGTCGCCTTAACTCCTCATACTCTTTCTTTACTTTAGTTTACATTGTACTTGTTTAAGCTTTCATCTATTGTTGTAGTTGTAAACGCACTTTAATTGTATGCTATATATTGATGAAAGTTTCATATATTGTAGCTCACATCCTCTTAATGCTTGGCATGTTTTAAACACGATCTCTAATCCTACTCTCTCTCTCTCTTGCATTTTCTCGGAAGCTAGCAAACCACCCATTCCTGTGACAACTAAAGCAACAAAATAATCCGATTTTACGCCTCCTTGTGTTCAACACTTGGACTCACCAACTCCACTTCTTAAATTAAAATCGACATCGCGTACGCATACTACAATGGCATAATTAAACAAACGTGTTCCACGTGCATCAATTTTTGGTGCCGTTGCCGGGGAGGCAACGAATTTCTTTTTCACTTTTATCCTGCATATGTATTCACATCTTCTAACTGATTTTGCTCTCTCTACTTGATTGGTTGGAGGAACTCGATGCTTGTGCGACGGAGGAGCGCGATCCAAGACAGTGGACCAAGAGTGAAGTGTTGTGAAGACACTTATGAGTACCACTTCACCCATTGATTGTTTGCTTGCCTAAAAAAATATATACAAAAAAATATAAAAATCTAAAATTGGCATGGTGAATGGCTACTTGACCCACATTCTAGATTCATTACCCAACAAAAAATACACTCTGACGTTCTTGAAGAGATAATTTTTTTGGAGTGTTCTTTCTTTTGAGTGGTGTTTGCGAAGCCATCATGATTTGACTTGGGTTGCACCACTCACCATAATTAAAATCAACTCCCCTGCTAGAATTGCATAAACACTAGGGTGAATACACAAGGGTTGTTTTTCTAGGGCCACAATATTCTAAAGGGAATTGATTTCGCCCATTGTGTGCAAAACCTTGTGTGCCCACTTGAACTTTGTTTGAAAACGTTAAGGAACTTCAACCCTAAAAAGCATTAAAGCAATGACAAATCATTAAAAGACACATCTTAAAATCCTTGCTTGAAAATCATGTTTTGTTAAGTGCACACACATGCTCAAATCAGTTAACTAAGAGGCACAACCCCAAATAATGCCTCATCACATATCCTGAGCACAAGCACTAACCTAGCCCTCATTAAAATGGAGTAGACGTGCCCTAGGCAGAACTAGTCTAAGTCCTGAAGGTGTAATTAGGTTTGCTAGGCACTTGGCCTTCATTCCCTTTGTAGAATCTAGTATCTAAGCTGTGGGGAAGTGTCAAATGACCGCAGTTGTAGGGTCTACGGAACCGGTGGCGAAAGCCAAAGGAAGAATCTTCCCTTCAATCCCCTCGTAATCAACCTGGCCAGATTAACATCGGGAAGGGTGGTTAAGTGCTTACAGATCTAATCATTCCTCCGAGGCTTCTAGGTCACCTAAGGTATACATTATAAGGACTAGATTTGTTTGCTTGTTTGTGCACACACTTCTCGCACCTGTCTCTCTCTGCATCCCTCTCCGTTCTTCCCTAGTGTATGCACTGGAGACAATCACTACATCCCAAGCTGTTTGTTTTAGATAGGGAAATCAGGAGGAGACTTGATTTTACAGGAGAAATGGCTAAATCAAGAATTGATGAGGTTGAGGATCAACCCCCACCCAATGCTATGGCCATCATTCAAGTCTAGATCTCTGCCAACCACCAACTTCAACAACAATAAATCCAAACCATCATACAAGCCATACACAGATTGTAAAACCCTCAAGAGCAACCCCCACTGAACCCACCTAACACACCACAACCTCCTGAGGGCAAACCTGGGCTTCTCCATGATTTTTACGATCCGTTTGCTATCCAGATCGAGTCACATCTTAGGGTCCTCGAAGGGGGAGATGATTTTGAACTGAAACCTAATTTAATTCAGAGCCACTTTCATGGGAGCTCAAATGAGGACCCCTTCCAACACCTAGAGGATCTAGATCGGATCGTCCGGACAGTGAAACCCAGGAACATCAGCTTAGACATTGTTTTGATTAAGGTGTTCCCTTTATCCCTAAGAGATAAAGCATCTCACTAGCTTAGAACCTTAGGCAGACCCACCTCCACCTAGGAGGAATTGAGGTATGCATTCCTGAAGAAATTTTTCCCCATAGATAAAACCAATGCCCTCAGAAAAGCCATTACCACATTCACACTACAAGGTGGGGAACAATTCCATGAGACGTGGGAAAGATTTTCTGAATTATTGAGGAAATGCCCACACCATGAGGTTCCAAGGTGGCAAATGGCCCAGATCTTCTACCATGGTCTAGACAGCAACCTTAGGAACTTTGTTGATGCCTCATGTGGAGGCAACTTTTTGAACAAAGATAAGGAGAGCACGTTCGAACTCTTTAAGTCCATGAGTGAAAATTCATTCAACAATACCTCCATGACCCAGTTTAATTGATCTAGTCAACCCCATGGTGGGATCTATGAAGTGCAAGCCAATTCTGGAATGGTTGACATGGACATTATAGCCAATAAGTTGGATCGGGTTGAGTTGGTGGACAAAAAGATTGATGAACTGCTAAACCAGACCAGAAACTCGCTATAGACCCTCTCCCTAGCAAATAGGGTGCACAATATAGATTTGGTGCAGCCAATGAACCAGATACACCTGGAATAACCCTTGACCATGTTCCAGGGAGGGACCTTTGTTCCCTCAAATCCTGATTACTCCCACCCCTCCCCCTTGGCACCTATCCTTGAAGATGTTAAAGCCATCCAAGGTTACTCCAAACCTGACCCCTTCTCCAACACCTACAACGCCGGATGGCGTAATCACCCGAATTTTGTCTGGATGAACCAAAAATCGAACCAATTCCAGGACCAACCCAGGCCAAACCCCCCCTCCTATCAGCAAGGTCAATTGGCATGACCACCTATAATAAGAATAGGGTGGCTCCTCCCCCATAAAACCAAATGGACACACTGATAAAAATGATGGCTGATATGAATCTAAACATCAGGAGGAAATGGCGTTAGTGAAGGGACAGTTGAGTCGGCTGTTGGATTACAAACAACAGGGATTCCTTCCTTCTCAGCCCCAACCGAACCCAAGAAATGTGATCAACAGAGGCTCCAATTCTCAAGAGTTCCAAGCTAATCCTAGGCATGCCCACATGGTCCAACAGGCCCCACAAACACCCCCTGGGTTTGGTGCTTCTTCTTCCTCCTCTTCTCAAGGATCTACCCCTGGTCCCAATGCCTCAACTAACGTGGTTACCTTGAGAAGCGACACTAAAACCCATGACCCCAAATGGCCAACCCCTCCCATGACCTCACTTCCTGAGACACCCGAGTTTAAGGATGAGAGGAAGGAACCCAAGGACGTGGAGATTGACTCGATTCAAACCCAAACAGCATACCCTGAGGCCTTGGAGAAAAGGAAGAAAAAGAGAGCTGTAGTTGAAAACGAGGAGCTATTGGAGATTTTCAAACAAGTCCAGATTAATATTCCACTCCTCGAAGCAATCAAACATATCCTGACTTACATTAAGTTCTTGAAAGATGTCGATACGCCGAAGCATAAGCCAAAAACCCAAGCACCAAGGAAGGTAGTGCTCTCAGAATAAGCTAGTTCACTGATATTAAGCAGTCTGCCTCCTAAACGAACTAACCTAGTAGCACCCTTGATTTTTTGTAATATTTGGGACATGACATTTGATAGAGCACTCTTAGACTTAGGTGCCTCAATCAACCTAATCTTGACTACCCTTTATCACCAGTTTGGATTTGGAGAATTGAAACCCACACCTATGGCTATCCAATTGGCTGATAGATCTGTGAAAACCCTAAAGGGAGTAGTCGAGGACGTAATTGTTCGAGTCAAGGACTTCTACTTCTCAGTCGACTTTTTGGTTCTCAACATGGAAGTCCCCGAACAGCTACAAAACACACCCATCATCCTGGGCAGACCCTTCTTAGCTACGGCTAAGGCAAACATTGATTGCGACACGAGATGCATGGAAATCGCCTTTGAAGATAAGAAGATGCAATTGGATATCTTCAGGGCAGCTAAGTCTTTTGATTGTGGTTGGGTTGAGGAGCACAATCCCATGGAACCTTTGGTTGAAGAATGCTTCACTCTTAGTTCTTCAGCAGACCATCTGACTCAACCAGTTGATGACTACCCTAAACCACCCCAACCTGTGGAGGTTGACCTGTGTAGAGTTGATTACCTTCAACAACCTCCATTTGAGGAGATTGATGTTGGTCAACTCCCACCTTTCCCCTACCCATCAGATGTTGTCCCACCTACACCCGAACTAAAGCCTTTGCCCGATAATCTCAAGTATGTCTTCCTAGGACCTGACCAGACCTTCCCTGTGATTATCAATGCCCACTTAACTAAGGATCAAGAACTTAGGTTGACTGCAACCCTCCCTAAAATCGAGCAGCCATTGGGTGGACAATTTCTGACCTAAGGGGAATTAGCCCTACCTATTGCACCCACAAGATCTATTTGGAAGAAGGGGTTCGACCTTCTCGACAGATGCAAAGGCGATTGAACCCAAATATGCGAGAGGTCGTTAAAAAAGAGATAATCAAGTGGCTTGACGTAGATATCATTTACCTGATTTCCGATAGCCCCTGGGTGAGCCCCACTCAAGTGGTACCCAAGAAAGCTGGGCTCACCGTGGTCACCAATGACCAGGGCGAATCCATCCCCACCCGCACCACTACCACATGGTGGGTGCGCATCGACTATAGGAAGCTTAACGAGGCCACCAAGAAATATCATTTTCCTCTGCCATTCATTGACCAGATTCTCGAGCGATTAGCAAGGCAGAAATATTTTTGCTTCCTGGATAGATATTCAGGATACAACCAAGTTGCTATTGCACCAGAGGATTAAGAGAAGACCACATTCACTTGCCCGTATGGCACGTTCGCATTCCGTTGTATGCCATTCAGGTTATGCAACACACCCGCGACCTTTCAGCATTACATGCTAGCCATCTTTTCAAAAATGGTGGGTGAATACCTAAAGTCTTTATTGATGATTTCTCCATGTTCGAAAACTCATTCGACCATTGTCTTAGCAACTTGGAAAAGATCCTTAAGCAATGTATCGAGGTCAACTTGGTTTTAAGCTGGGAAAAGAGCCATTTCATGGTTCAGGAAGGGATTGTCCCCGGTCACATCATCTCGCATAGGGGCATCGAAGTAGATAGAGCTAAAGTTGATTTAATTTCCAAACTTCCACCCCCTAGCTCGGTCAAGCAAATCCTATCTTTCCTAGGACATGTTAGCTTCTATAGAAGGTTCATTAAAGATTTTTCCAAACTTTCTAAGCCCTTGACTGACCTTCTAGCCAACAACGCTCTTTTCCACATGACACCTAATTGCATCAAGGCTTACAAAACTCTTAGGGAAACAATCTCCATTGCACCTGTTTTGCAACCCCCAGACTAGTCCTAAGACTTTGAGATTATGTGAGATGCATCAGATTTTTCCATCGGCACAGTCCTAGGACAAAGAAGAGAGAAGAAGCCCGTGATGATCTACTTCGCAAGCAAAACGTTGGATGAGGCTCAATGGAATTACACTATCACAGAAAAAAAATTGCTCGTCGTAGTCTTTGGATTAGAAAAGTTTCGATCATATCATCTGGGATCCCACGTGACTGTTCACACCAACCACTCGACTATTCGGCTTTTGTTGGCCAAAAAGGACGCTAAACCCAGGCTCATCCGATGGATCCTACTCTTGAAGGAATTTGACCTGGAAATATGTGACAAAGCCGGATCCAAAAACGTCATAGCTGATCACCTGTCCAGACTTCACTCGGACCACATCGAATCCTCATTACCTTTGACTGACACCTTCCCTGATGAACAACTTCTAGCCATGCAAGGAAAAAAGCTACCATGGTATGCAGACTTAGTCAACTATCTGGTAGTAGGACGAACTCCGCACGGATGGTCCAGACAGCAACGGAACAAGCTCTTGGCTGAAGCCAAGCACTATTTCTGGGATGATCCTATGTTGTTTAGACTCTGTGCTTACTAGATCATTAGGAGGTGTATTCCTAAAGAAGTACAAAGTGTGTTGTCCTTTTGTCACGACCAAGACTGTGGTAGCCACTTCTCTGGGAAGCAAATAGCTGCAAAAGTTTTGCAATCTGGATTTTACTGGCCATCCTTATTCAAGGACACACACAGTTTCGCCAAGACTTGCTCTCAATACCAAACATTAGGGACTATGACTAGAAAGGATATGATGCCACTCCAGCCCATTCTGCTTGTCGAAATTTTCGACGTTTGAGGTATCGATTATATGGGTCCCTTACTGCCATCCAACAACTACGAGTACATATTAGTCTTAATAAACTGTCTCAAAGTGGATCAAAGCCGTAGCCACCCGAAGATGTGACCATAAGGTTGTCATGGACTTTGTTAAGCATAACATCTCTTGATTTGGGATACCAAAGGCCATGATCAGTGATGGTGGGAGTCACTTTATTCATGCCCAATTCTGTGCCCTACTTATAAAATATGGGGTTACTCACCGCATTGCCACCCCGTATCACCTACAAACAAATGGGCAAACTGAGGTCTCTAATAGACAGATCAAGAATATTTTGCAAAAGACCATGAGACCTGATCAAAAGGATTGGTCCACACGATTGGATGATGCCCTTTGAGCATACAGGATCGCTTTTAAGACCCCAATAGGCATGTTGCCTTATCGATTGGTCTTTGGCAAAGCTTGCCACCTTCTGGTCAAGTTGGAACACCGGGCATACTGGGCTGTGAAGCAGTGCACTATGGATTCTCAGTTGGCTAGAGCTCAAAGGATGCTCTAACTCTCTGAGCTCGAGGAAATCCGTCGAGACACCTATAAGAACAATTGACTTTACAGAGAGAAGATGAAAGCCATCCACAATAGACACATTCATAGGAAAATCTTCGAGCCCAATCAGCAAGTCTGGCTTTTTGATGCAAGACTTAAACTTTTCCCTAGGAAGCTGAGATCAAAATGGACAAGACCATATTAAGTGGTCAAACCTTATCCCAACGGGGCAGTTGAAATTGCAGATCCTAACACTGAGCAAACCTTCACAGTAAATGGCTAGCAATTAAAACATTATCTTGCCCAGATTCCCTCAAAGAAAGTCACCCTCATTGAGGGTTGACGTGGAGCTTCACCCAACTGGAGGCAATAAACTCAACACTTCCTGGGAAGCAACCCAGAAGATTCAGACCGATCAGGTAAACTGTGACACTCAGGTGATTTCTTTCTGTACCCCCATGCATACATTTATTTGCCAATGAGGACATTGTCCAACTTAAGCATGGGGGGGTGATAATTCGCATTCTTTGAGTTTATATTATCAGCCTGAATTATATATATAATTAAAAAAAGGAAGGAAAACTTAGGCATTAGAAGCTTGTCAACTGTGGGAAATAATACGAGAAGAACCTAAAACACATAGACTTTTTAAGCCTTCAGGCTTAATTAGCCTTGGTGTCCACTAAAATGTAGGTTTAGCCTCGAATCCTCACAACCTTGATTTACATTAATCTGATCAATAAAGAAAGGTGATAGTATACGACTTATCAAGCCGCCCTTTGACTCGAAGGGACTTTTAGTCTAAGCATCTGCACACATTTTTACGCTGACTCACTCCTCGAAGATTCTAATAGAAATTAGATAGCTAATGAACCTTCTATGGCGGTATGGTTGGCAAGTTGTCGTGGGTAACAACCCATTGGCTGGTTGTCCAGAGCCCAACCACAAGACTATTCTCTTTTATTGCCTCTAGGTAAATCTTAGATCAGGGAAGGACCTACTGAAACAGCAAAAGAAAAATTAAGAAAAAAAGAGAAAAAGGGAGAAATAGAAAAAAATATATATAGAAAAAGAAGAAAAAGAAAAAAAAAATAAGCCACACTTCACCGCACGAGTATGGCTGGCAAGTGGTCATGGGTAACAGCCTATTGGCCGGTTGTCTAGAACCCAACTCACTAAATGCACGAAAAAGCCCAAAACACTTAAGGAAGAAGTAGGGAAGTAGAGCAATCTGGGGAGATATACACTAGAAACACCCTTATGTTAACCCCACTCAAAATAAAAATAGGGTGAAAGCTACCGATCGGACAGATACACCTTTAGGCAAGCATTCTCTTTTCCAGTCACCTAGGGGCATAAAAACCTGAAGTCTATTTTAATTACCATTAAGTGAGTCTATTACAATCTTCACACCAAGATGCCTAGCACTTAGAGTCTTTTTCGAGTTATGGAAGGGTTGGGTAGCTGTAAAAAGTTACCTACACACTCTCAACTCTAAAAATTAAAAAAAAATGAGAAAAGATGAAAAAGAAAAAAATATGTCTATATGTATGCTTTAAAGAGAGGACTTGAGCGATTTGCATTTTGGCAGACACACGGGCGCTGTTTAGTCTCTATGGATTAGGCTCTTAGTATATTTCCTCCCATTGATAAGCAACATATGTCCAAATAATCAATTCCTAATTCCAACTGAAAATAATGACTAGGATAAACCTTGCTAAGGACTAGCAAGGGATGAGCATGGGGATATGATAACTCTGAATTCAATGATAATAATTCCATCAACTGGGTTAGTTTTGGGGATATATGCGCACTAATAACATACCATGATGGGCATGGGAGCACTGCATGCATTGCAAATTAAGATTGCTTATAAATCAATGTTTAATGGCCATATGTACAAGTGCATGTTGAAATAGACCTCAAATGAGAAATCGGACTGCACGGATGGATTCAGATCGACGAATGGAGTCCAACGGACTTGAAATTACTTAAATCCGACATCCAGAGCTCCCTTGACCAACCCAAGAAGCTCTAGTCATTGATCTGATGATCAACGGCCCATGACGCACCGCGTGGTGCCCGCCTGCCCGCATTCTCCACCCTCTCCCTTCATCGCGCGATCTTAGCCGCACATTCCTCATCAGACGACTGAGGATCCACGAGCTCAACACCGCATCCCCAGCGCATCCAAGGAGCTTCAAGATCTGACCGTTAGATCTCCATCCAACGGTCGACATCGCGTGTGCCTAACTTCGCCACTGCACCAACTTAAGGAGGCAGTGTAGCGGTCGAACGCTCGCACTCACAAGCAGCGGCGAGTGTTTGACTCCCGCTACGCCTCAAATCGCACCTAACGCGCACCATGGGGAATTCAGAGTGTCCGATCGATGCCGAGCGATGTGGATGGAGACTACGCGGTGCACCCTCAAGCACACGATGGGCACGCGCGTGATAACGCGCGAGGTGCATGCTCCCCGCATGCAAACGTGATCTGACCAGTGCTTAGGGCACAATCTCAGTCGTCCGTTCTTTAATCGGATGGCTCACATGGCACGCACACAGATCGAGTGGGTGAAGAAGGCACGCGCGGGCACTTGGACCGGCAGGCGACGGGCTTCATCGACGTTTCTGAAATGGGTTTAGCGACGTCCCGAACGTCACTAAGGCCCTTAGTTTGAAAACCCCTCTTCTCTATATAAACCCTCCCAACCACCCCATTCAAGGACATTCAATACACACACACCTTCTATACTACTTTAGCCTTCTCCTAACTCCACCAAATACTCCATACCCACCTCAGAGTTGTCAAGCCACCGACGGAGCCTCCCTCCATCACCGTGGCTGCCTTGACTCCTCACACTCTCTTTACTTTAGTTTACCTTGTACTTGTTTAAGCTTTCATCTATTGTTGTAGTTGTAAACACACTTTAATTGCATGCTATATATTGATGAAAGTTTCATATATTGTAGCTCAAATCCTTGTAATGTTTGGCATGCTTTAAACACGATCTCTAACCCTACACACACACACACTCTCTCTCACGTTTTCTCACAAGCAAGCAACCCACCCATTCCTGTGACAACTAAAGCGACAAAATAATCTGATTTTACGCCTCCTTGTATTCGACACTTGGACACACCAACTCCACTTCTTAAATTAAAATCGACATCGCGAATGTATACTACAATGGTATTATTAAACAAACGTGTTTCGCACACGTCACCAAGCCAAGCTACATTCAGGATGGTGGACAACTACATTTGAGTGTCTTCCAAAAAACTTGGAACTGAAGAAAAATCATGAGATGAAGGTTAGGAAGAAAATTAAGGATACAAATTGGAAGTCAAATAGAAGGGAGCATCGATCTAAAATCAATAATTATCTAGCTGCATCTTATCCTTTAAAATTGGAAAAGAGAGTTTGGTTGATTATTATTAGTAAACATTTTTTAGGCATTTTCTGCAACAAAGAGACGTTGCTATTTCACAAGCCATCCAGGCCAACCATCCTCCACCTACATTATTATGCCCACAATCAAAATTTGGGATGAAATTCATAGCATAGCATATAACGCAACACTTTAACTGTTACGCTCAACATTAATTAAGGGAAGATTTTTCTAGTATACTTCAGGCAATTAACAAAGTTATTCGTTGGCTTGTAATGCATGGATAGACATTAAGACATTGTGTTGCACTTTAGAATTAAGATGATGTGTCCTTTTAGTGAAGTATACGGCAAAAGGCCCAAAACTAACTTAAATAACATGATTATTAGATATAACAAGGACCTAAGCTCTCCACCACCTGCGATCCATTTTCTGGTGATGCAGAAGTAAGCTTCCATCTATCTCAGTTGTGGGTTACATTTGATTCCATGGAGTCCCTAAGTGCCTACATTTAGAAAATAGGCCAAATGATAGAAGCGAAGATGCTTTACAAAAGCTCCACAACCAATAGAGGATTTGTCTAGGATTCCAACTTGATACAATTCCAAATAATCGCCTTCACTTTTCACAATTGCAAACATAAGAAACAATCTTCTTAAATAATAATTTACTTGCCAATTATATGAAATATGAATTTTTGATAATTAAAGAAAATGAAGATTTGGTGGTTTCGTGATCATTTATCTATATAATGGGCAATGGTATATATAGATCTTTCTAGTTTAATTTTGGATTTTTTTCTTCTTTACATACACATTCGAAACCATCTAAGTTTCTACAAGTTGATTTGCCCAATTAGTTGATGCTTGGTGTATCCTTCATAATAGGATATCGAATTGCCTATCGAATTGCTCATTCATTTTTGTTGCAGATTCACAATCTTCCAGAAGAGGAGCCACCGATACGTTCGATCTCTTCAATCCCACACTCTTAACGTACTCGTCAGCTTTCTCCACTAGCTCATCTAGAATAGCACTCCAAGCAGAGTACAGCATGTTGACCCTCTCATCCTTGCTCACTTCTTCTGAAGTCCCATACCTTGTGATCTTTGCTGATACTACCAATGAACCGTAATTTTCCTTTTTATTAGCATTGACAGAGGCAATTGAAAGGATGGAAATTGCTTCACACAATTAGAAATTAAGTCGAAGAGAGAAACAATATGTAGGCAATTTGGCATTATAACAACTATTTATCGTAGGACCTATGTAGAGGCCTTTCAGACTAATTAATTAAAGATTCTACTTCAAAATTCAAGTGAATTTGATCTCGCCATCGAATTATATATTTATCTTTTTTCCATCTTAAAAATTTGCCTCACCAGAGGAACTTTTTTTTTTTTACACCACTGGCAAGCAATTTGGTTCGAAACAAAAGAAAAGGGAAGAGGAGGATGGTAAAAATGTAACTTAATCCAAACAAGTAGCTAAAATCAAAATAACAAATCCATATAAGCAATCTTCATGGTAGAAACCATGTATACTGATGTAAACACATTTACACTACTTAAAATGTCTATTTATGCATGTTCTTAAGCATAGGATTGCATTTCATAATATAAATATTGCATAACATGCATCATCTTGCATTTAGAGTAGTTTGAATAAAATGGAGGTTAATTGTCTCCTTTTATGTGCTTGGACAGGGCAAACATTTAATCGGGGCCTCGGATCAAAGATCCAACCGTATGGATGTGATCAGGGCGACGATTGGAGTTCAACGACTCCAAGATCGCCCTAATCAGGCATCCGTAGCATCAGATAGAGACCGGGGAACCCTAGAAGATCAAGGGCCAGGATGGTGTAAATCCGCACTTCAGATGGTAAATCCGACCACACGGATGAATTCGGATCGACGATCGCAGCCCAACGACACAAAAATCGAGTCAATCCGACATCCGTGGCACCATCTACAACTTCCAGAAGATGGACGGCCAAGATGGCGCCACGTGGCGCCATCTCAGCCGCCCAATCGGCTGCATGCGTCTTGTGAAGACCGCGCACCGTCTCCTCTCCGCCGTTGGATCTCGATCCAACGGCTGCGGTCGCTCGCGCTTAAAAGTGTCCGCGCGACCATTTCGTCCGCGTAGCGCAGCGGCGACGCAGCTGCGGGCGAAGCGGAGGTCGCGGGGTCGAGCCGCGGTGAGGGGGTGGAAGGCGCGGGCGAGCGGGCGCGGACGAGCGTCAGATGAAGATCCAACAGCTGCGCGCGCTCAATCAGGACGACGCGCGATTGGACGCCGGGCGTAACGCGCGATCGCACGCGGGCGGGCGCGCTACGCAGTGGGCGCGGACGCGATCTAAGCCGTCCGATCTCGCGATCGGATGGCTGAAAATCAAGCGACGTGCGTAGGCGTTACGCGCGGGCAGCCGAGCGGGCTCGCGTGGGCGCGGAGGCTACGCCCACGTTGAGGGCTTTAGCGACGGTTTTATCCGTCACTAAAGACCCCTTATTTATTATTTTGAAGATGTAATGTCCATTTTGCCCCCACTCCTTGCAACTATAAAAGGAGACCCCCTCCATACGAAATTTTCATCCCTTCCTTCTCCTCTCTACCTCTCCAAAGCTCAAGAGAAGCTTGTCCCACACCCGGGATGCTTCTCGCGAGATAAAGTCCAAATTTTCGTCCCCCTTCGGAAGTGGATCCCGCGACGACGACGGCGTGCTGCTTCGTTCCCGTTCTTCTGCTTCGTCCTCCTTCATCCAGGCGTCGTCCCGTCCGGCTCGTCCTCCAAGCGACCGTCGAGGAGGATTCTCTCTCCCTGTTCTTTTTATTGCTTTCTAGTATAGATTTACTGCTTTCTAGAGTAGTCTATTCGTCCTCCGAGCGATCGTCGAGGAGGACATTTCTCCCTCCATTCTTTTAATGCTTTCTAGAGTAATTGTTTTATGTTTTCTAGTTATAACGAACGAACTCTTTTATGATAAATTCCTTGTCTATTCTACATCTCATTTTGATTTCCATGTCTAGTATTCTTTCTCTCTCTCTTACTCCCTCTCTCTCTTTTATTTGTTGTAGATACTTAGATAGTTTAAATTGAATTTCTTCGTGACAAAATAAAAAGAAACGCGAAGTTTTTAAATCAAACGTTCGCCTCCCTGTGTTCGACCCGAAATTTTAATTTCGGTATAAATTTTATTTGTTGAACACGAATCCTTCGCTTTCGAACTACAACGACAGGTTTTCCAAAATCGAACACGTTAGCGTAGGTTCGTAATCGTTCAACATTTTGGCGCCGTTGCCGGGGAGGCAACGATCTTTGATTTCTCTTCGCATTTTGTAACTTACAAATCATTTACCTCACTTTTCTCCTTTCTTATTGTAATTGCAGGTACTCTTTTGAGGCTGGCAAAAGCGGTAGATCGGAGTAAAGTGCTGTGGAAGGTTTTGTAAGTTGTCCCCCACCTCCCACCCATTAGATTTTATTTCATCACATAATAATTCAAACATCAATCAACCTAGGTGTTCTTATAAACTCTAAGGTTAGATTGTTTGTTGTTTGACATCCATACTCACTCCAACCCCCACATTAAAAAAAGAAAAAAATAAAAAAAAAATCTCACAGAGGTACACAACCTCATCTGATTTTCTAACTCAACCGGTAAACCGATCTTAGGAGCCGGTACACACATCCAAACACATAATTGAGTAGAAATCAGATTAGGTAATCATTTGTGTGCCTAATTAAGTGGTGCATCAGGTCAGTTGTTTGAATTGTTTGGGCTGCACCACTTCAAATAAAATCAACTCATCAAGTAGCTGCCAATTAGGTTCAACTCTTGGGGATTTACCAGGCACTCCACATTCTTTTTAAACTTTAAAGGAAAATATCTTCACCTGTGCTTGCAAAACCTGGTGTGCCAATGAAACTTGATTGAAAACACCTAAAGTTGAATCCTAAAAGCTACTAAGCAAGATTTGAACCTTAAAATTCACCACATCAAAAAAAAATAATCTTGCTTGAAAACAATTGGTTGTGCACGTACACACAAAGCAATCAATCATTAAGGGCACAACCCATTTAAAGGGCCCATCACATTCCAAAGCACATTCAAACTTAGCCCTAAATAAAATAGAGTAGACGTTGGCCTTGAGGATTGGACTCGCTCTTCAGAACCCAGAACGAGATTATTTTCGATTAGTCTGTTTCTACTGTTCAATCTGATGTCTAGCTAGGGGAGCAGAGTCAAACGATCGCGGCTGGGGGGTACACTAGGAACCGGAGGCGCAAGCCGAAGGAAGAACCTTCTCCCCAGTCCCTCCTTCTAACTGGTTGGATTGAACATACGGAAGTAGATCAAATCGTTCCTTTATCTCAAGACGGGTTTTGAGAGTCTGTAGGTCTTTAGGCTAACATATTTAAGGACAGGTTTGATTGTTTGTATTACAGGGCACCTTTCTTCCTCCTGTGTATCATGAATCCTTCCACATATTTCACGCATTCCCGCTCTTTCCCTCCTGTTGTAAATTATCCTCAACATGACGATTATCCCAACTCGTATTGTAATCGACCATCAGTTAGTTGGGATAATTCGGATTGGGGATACAATTCCGGACCCCTGTGTTTAGGGTCTAACCCTGAACACTTTGATTCTCAATTCTATTCTTCTCAGAGTTGCATCGATTATAGATCGTCCTCCTTTCATGAACAACCTAATGCGATCTACAATCAAGAAGGATACACTGATCCTTACCCATCCTCTGATTTCACTGCCTTTAGGTCATCACCATCCTTTGAACATTCTGAAATGACCTATTTTCAGGAAGGGTATAACGAATCTCAATTCGTTAATTCCTCTGCTTTGATGTCAAACCCGCCCAATCCTGAACCAACTCATTTGGTTCAGGTTAATCAGGTTCAAGATAAGGTTCTGGCTAACTTGAGAAATATCATACAATCTTTAGAAGTTCAGCAAATACCTTGCATTGAGAGATTGGAGCCCTTGATTGAAATGATTGATGATTTAAACAAGTCTTTGTTGGATTGGCTCCAGGACGTTAATGATAAGAACCCGGGTGAGTTTCTACTTGGGAAATTAGCGAAATTGAGGATGAGGTTCGTGGTTGCTTTGGTTCAATCTTGGGATGATTCCCAGGATGAACCCTCTTCAGGAAAGCCAAAGACAGAACCCGCTCAGGCACCTGTTGGGGGGAACACGTATTACGAGGCTGACCAGATTGAATTAAAGCAACCAATTAAGGATGATCTGATTTCTTCACCTGAGATCCCTGAGCCAGGTTACGAGAAAACGTATGTCTCCTGGGAACACAAAGTGACAACTAATTTTGGGACATACATTGATACGGATCCTGATTTCTTTGATGGTGAAGATTCAAGTTGCGAAGTCTCACACGAGTTTTCAGAACACGATTTTTGTGAGACGATTGGGCCTGAGGAATCTGATAGATCATTTGGTAGCCCAATAACTGAGGAAACTGATCTTATTAGGGCACACATTACGGATCCAGAATCGCATTTTCTGGAAGAATCAGTTCAATGCCCTGATTATCAGTTACACCCTGTTGAGCTTATTGATGATTCTAATTTTGAGATAATTAGACCCAAGTCAATTTTGATTTTGCCACATCATCTAGACTTGGAGATTTCAGACGGGGTGATGAATATACAAGAGGTCATGGAATTTGATATGCCGAATGAGGAGGATAGGAGTTGGGAAATTCTGATTTGGGAAGTCAATTTTGGAGGAAATGGAAGATTGAGTCGAAGGGTTCCTTTTAAGCTGAAACCATCAAATCAGAACCCTTACGACATTTGTTTCGAGGATGTCAAACTCAAGCACACATTTAACGATTATCCTTTTAAGCTTCAATTCTCTGTAACCCGACATTTTGGCCTTGGGTTGCATCCTCACAAATCGCAGGCCCGACCCCGCTTGCATTCTGATTTTAGGTTTTGGGTAATTTTTATCCAGAACCTAAGATATTCTCGATTATGGGGGATGGGTCTGCACCACAATCTGGTCCACATCTGTGGACCTCTGTCAATAGGTCGGAGGATTCTTCTGTTTATTCTAATTTTGACCTGCACTTCTGAATTCTTCATTTCTTTTCTTTGTATAGTGTGCCTAGCTAAAGGCACTAAACTCAGCACATATACAGTTCTTTTTCATTTTCATCTCGGAGCGGACCCGATATCCACGCAATTCAGGTGCTTTCTACGCTTTTCCACTCTGTTTTATGTCTTTTTAATACAATGAGGACATTGCATTAGATAGGCATGGGGGGGTGGATATTTATCTTTGAATTCATTCGTCAGCTCCGTAGATTTGTTTTATTTTATAAAAAAAAAAAAAAAATCAAAATTAGGAAAGGGAATTTGGGTTTAAGAAAATTTTCGATCTTAAGAAATACTATATTATGTTCTGAACACAAAGACCCTTCAGGTCTTTGGACTTAATCAGCCCGTGTATCCACTAAAATGTGGATTTGTTTTTCAAGTTCTCGCCAACTTGAATTTTATTTTAATTGGAGTAAATAAGTTTGGGTGATAAGTACACGACTTATCAACCCGCCCTCTGATGTGAGAGAATTTTGAGTCTTAAGCATCTACACACTTTCTTTGCACTGACTCGTTATTTGGCGATTTTAATGGAAATTGGGTAGCTAATGAACCTTCTAGGGTGATATGGCTGGCAAGTTATCGTGGGTAACAGCCCATAGGTAGGTTGTCCAGAGCCCAGTCACTGGACCTTTCTCTTTGCTGCCTTTAGGTAAATCTTAGACCAGGGAAGCCACCTACTTAAAAAAAAAAAAGAACAAAAAAAAAAAAAAAATCAAAAAGGAGAAAAGAACAAAAAGAAATAAGCCACACTTCACCGCACGAGTATGGCTGGCAAGTTGTTGGTGGTAACAGCTCATCGACCGGTTGTCCAGAACCCAGCTCAGAAAATGCACTAAAAATTCCCAAAACACTCAGGAAGAAGCGGAGAAGTAGAATAAACCGGGGATATATACACTGGATTCACCCTTGTGTTGACCCCGTTAAAAAATAAAAGTAGGGAGAAAGCTACCTGTTGTAAAGATACACCTTTAGGCATAATTCTTTTTGAGGTTACCTAGAGGCGTAGAAATCCGAAGTCCGTTCTAATTGCCGGTCAACGAGTCTATCACAATCACAATAAGATGCTTAAAACTTAGGGTTCTCATCAAATCTTGGGTGAGTTGAATGGCCGTAGAAAGCCACTCTTAAACCCTAAAATTTGAAAATCCAAAAAAAAAAAAAAAAAAAAAAAAATAGAAAAAGAAATTTTTCTTTGAATAAGGCGAGGCTTGAGGCGGTCTGCATTTTGGCTGATACCCGGGCACTGTTGTGCCTTTGAAAGTGCAGTTCTTAAGTAGACAATTTCTTAATGATTGAAAATAACTCAGGTCCAAATAATCTAACCTAATTCTTTTATAAATAGCATATAGTTTTTGCTAGGGACTAGCAAAAGATAGGCATGGGGGTATGATGTAAACACATTTACACTACTTAAAATGTCTATTTATGCATGTTCTTAAGCATAGGATTGCATTTCATAATATAAATATTGCATAACATGCATCATCTTGCATTTAGAGTAGTTTGAATAAAATGGAGGTTAATTGTCTCCTTTTATGTGCTTGGACAGGGCAAACATTTAATCGGGGCCTCGGATCAAAGATCCAACCGTATGGATGTGATCAGGGCGACGATTGGAGTTCAACGACTCCAAGATCGCCCTAATCAGGCATCCGTAGCATCAGATAGAGACCGGGGAACCCTAGAAGATCAAGGGCCAGGATGGTGTAAATCCGCACTTCAGATGGTAAATCCGACCACACGGATGAATTCGGATCGACGATCGCAGCCCAACGACACAAAAATCGAGTCAATCCGACATTCGTGGCACCATCTACAACTTCCAGAAGATGGATGGCCAAGATGGCGCCACGTGGCGCCATCTCAGCCGCCCAATCGGCCGCATGCGTCTTGTGAAGACCGCGCACCGTCTCCTCTCCGCCGTTGGATCTCGATCCAACGGCTGCGGTCGCTCGCGCTTAAAAGTGTCCGCGCGACCATTTCGTCCGCGTAGCGCAGCGGCGACGCAGCTGCGGGCGAAGCGGAGGTCGCGGGTTCGAGCCGCGGTGAGGGGGTGGAAGGCGCGGGCGAGCGGGCGCGGACGAGAGTCAGATGAAGATCCAACGGCTGCGCGCGCTCAATCAGGACGACGCGCGATTGGACGCCGGGCGTAACGCGCGATCGCACGCGGGCGGGCGCGCTACGCAGCGGGCGCGGACGCGATCTAAGCCGTCCGATCTCGCGATCGGACGGCTGAAAATCAAGCGACGTGCGTAGGCGTTACGCGCGGGCAGCCGAGCGGGCTCGCGTGGGCGCGGAGGCTACGCCCACGTTGAGGGCTTTAGCGACGGTTTTATCCGTCACTAAAGACCCCTTATTTATTATTTTGAAGATGTAATGTCCATTTTGCCCCCACTCCTTGCAACTATAAAAGGAGACCCCCTCCATACGAAATTTTCATCCCTTCCTTCTCCTCTCTACCTCTCCAAAGCTCAAGAGAAGCTTGTCCCACACCCGGGATGCTTCTCGCGAGATAAAGTCCAAATTTTCGTCCCCCTTCGGAAGTGGATCCCGCGACGACGACGGCGTGCTGCTTCGTTCCCGTTCTTCTGCTTCGTCTTCCTTCGTCCCGCTTCTTCCTCCTTCATCCAGGCGTCGTCCCGTCCGGCTCGTCCTCCAAGCGACCGTCGAGGAGGATTCTCTCTCCCTGTTCTTTTTACTGCTTTCTAGTATAGATTTACTGCTTTCTAGAGTAGTCTATTCGTCCTCCGAGCGATCGTCGAGGAGGACATTTCTCCCTCCATTCTTTTAATGCTTTCTAGAGTAATTGTTTTATGTTTTCTAGTTATAACGAACGAACTCTTTTATGATAAATTCCTTGTCTATTCTACATCTCATTTTGATTTCCATGTGTAGTATTCTTTCTCTCTCTCTTCTCCCTCTCTCTCTTTTATTTGTTGTAGATACTTAGATAGTTTAAATTGAATTTCTTTGTGACAAAATAAAAAGAAACGCGAAGTTTTTAAATCAAACGTTCGCCTCCCTGTGTTCGACCCGGAATTTTAATTTCGGTATAAATTTTATTTGTTGAACACGAATCCTTCGCTTTCGAACTACAACGACAGGTTTTCCAAAACCGAACACGTTAGCGTAGGTTCGTAAATCGTTCAACATATACATACATATATAAGCAAAAGAACGCAAAATCTGATGTGACTTCATTGCTTTTAAGGATTGTCTAATACGCAGAGAAAGCAAATCTCTTGCACCATCTCTTACTCAATAAGTAGAGAGAACTTACAGAACATAACCACTAAAAACTTAAATACAAACAACATAGGTAGAATGAATTGATAAAAACGCACAAATTAATAATACTAATAGTAATAATAATAATAATAATAAAGGGATCAAACAATGCAATTCTTACAAAGATTTGCCAAGCTAGAGCTGTTAGGGGCATCTGATGGGGGAGGGAGATACATGATCTGGGAGCCAAAATCCTTGAAGGAGATGATTGCAGCCCCTTGAAGGAGGGGGAAGGAAGTAGGAGGAGGAGAGTAGGAGACGGGATGAGGAGGAGGCGAGGGATAGGGAGGAGGATGCAGTAGTAGGAGGACGAGGAGGAGGGCGGGGAGGACGAGGAGGAGGGTGGGGAGGAGGAAGAGGAGAGGGGTGAGAAGGAGGAGAAGGAAGATGAGGAAGAGGAGGGTGGTGAGGAGGATGTGTTGGCAAGAGGGCGGCAGGGAGGAGGACATAATAGCAAGAGGGCGACGGGTAGGAGGAAGAGGAAGGGGGCATGGAAGACGAGGGTGGCGAGGAGGAGAGCGTGCTAGCAGGAAGGAGGCGGGGAGGAGGAAGAGGAGGGAGTGTGGAGGAGGAAGATAATAGGAGGAGGGCGACAAGGAGTTACCTGAGGAGGGGGAAGACGAGCGATGATTGATGATGACGGCCGACAATCGAGGAGGGGCGACAACGAGGAGGGGTGGCGCTCGACACTATTGGAGGGCTCTGTAGGATGAGGAGGTTTTGTGCGAAATGTGGGGGAGGAGAGGGCTCCGTGTGGGTCTAGATGGATCGACATTTGCCATCGGTTATGTTAGCAAGTGACGTCAAATGTCTAAATTAATTTCAAACTCGCACCCAAATTTTGGTGCCTTCCGCGGGTAAATTTTATCCGCATTTTTGCCATCACTTTTTACAATAAACGATGGCAAATATTTATTACATATTATTTTTTGCAAGGGATGGAGGTGGTTAGTTTTAATAATGTATTCACCGTTGTTTATATAAATAAGCGACGACAAAAATATTTGTGCCGTCACTTGGAAAACTGATGGCAAATAATCGACAGTAAAACACCTTTTTCTAGTAGTGTTAGGACTCTATGTCTAGAGCAATGGCAAATCATCTCTAGCTTTTTTCTCCAATGCTTGGGAGTGGGGAACATTTTAGAATCTGCGAAAATGACTACTGTGGGTTGGGACAACTTAGAGAGTCCTTCCCACGTGTGTACGAGGCATTTGACGTGAAGGAAGCGTCAGTGGCAGACATGTGGCAACCAGATGTGGAGGCGTCGAAGACTTTTCCATCTGTTGTTGTGCATCACACTAGAATGGGAGAGGAGACAAGTAAACTTGTGACGGCTTTGGAAGCATTCAAACCAAGAGAAGAGCTGGATAGGTTTGAATGGAGGAGAGGTGTCTATGCACCAAGCAAAACCTATGAGATTCTATGTGATTTGTAGGTGGACAAGGATGTTCATAGGCATATTTGCTCCCAGTTGTGGAAGCTAAAGATTCCTTTAAAGGTGCAAATTTTTCTATGGATAGCTAGGAGGGATAGATTGGTTACGAGCACTTATAGGAGGAGAACTCTGGGGTCTGAAGCAGTCTAGTATCCACTATGTGATTATGAGGAGGATGATGATGCTCAACACCTATTCAGTACGTGATTGGTGACTAATGAAGTTTGAAGCAGGTTCTACCACTTTTCTTTACCCACGTAGCTGTTGTGGTCTAGCTTTTTGTTTGCTGACAAGCCACGTGTGTACATGGCTATTGTGCTTTGGTTTGTGTGGAAACCTAGAAATGACACCATGTTTAATGGTGTTAATGTCTGGGTAGAAAATATTTGTGGTGATGTAGCGTCGAGTTCTAAGATGTGGCAGGATAATTTGTAATCTATCCTTATATTGAATAAAACTAGGAAACTACTATGAATGGTAGTGGTCCTTTCTCTTTATCAAAAAAAAAATTCTAGACTTAAGTTGTTTCCAAGGAAAGTCAAGTCTCGTTGGGATGGGCCCTATACAGTCACCAAGGTGTTTCTACATGGAGCTATGGAAATATACCATCCCTCTTCTGGCTAGTCATTCAAAGTTAATGGCCAACGCTTAAAATCGTATGTCAATTTATTTGATGGCTACAAGTTTGATACCTTCACCATTGAGGAGCCATAGCTCCTTCCACTCTCCACCTCAAGTATTCTCTTTTCTTGCTTTATTTTCAATGTGAACATTATCAAGCTAAGGCATGGAGGGGTATATCTTGAGGTTGTTTATAGCATTTATAAATATCTACCTACATATAGGTGCATTAAAAAAAAAAGAAGAGGAAGAGAGAGAAGAAAAGAGTGAGCTGAATTGGATAGTCCCAGCATTTGATTGTGGAAGAGTTCACCTAAGTTTTGGGTTACAACGAACGATAAACTAAAACCTGAAGTGCCAAACCTTAAAAGATAAGTGAGGAATATTGACTTTAGACCTCTAGGACCCAAGTGGCTTAAAAATCCAAGTATTTGTTAAGATATGGACTATTTTTCAAGTAATTGAGGAAGCAGACAAGCTGATGTATTAAGTTAAGAGATTATGGAGTATCTAACCCCTATGTCTGGGCTTGGTTTTCTTACTAACTTAAGCATCCACATCCCACACACTTTTGTCTTGTTCAGTGTGCTTAATAAAGATAAAACTACCTAAAAATAGTTCTCTTGAGGATTTGACTTAGGAAAGGCTCGAAAACACAAACACAAGTTGATTGGAAGAGTTCTCGCCGCATGAGAGATGAGTACATGCTCCCCTTGAAGATGCGATGTAAACATGTCACTATTTCAACACTTGTCTCCTAGGATATTTAAATATCTTATCGAGGACCTACAAGCACATCAACGATTCAAGTGCCATGGGCGGCATTGTCCTAAAATGTCGATTGCTAAGGCCTGGATTCATTTAAGAATGCTATGTGCGACATTATCATAAAGTGTTGATTGCTAGGGTTCTTAGGGTTGCTATGGGCAGTGCTATCCCGAAGCATCGAATGCCAAGGGCCCTTCGAGGACAGGTGATGGAAACAATGAATTCGACATAGATCATGTTGAGATCCAATCCGAGCTTAGGCTTAAAGGAATCACAAAGATAAATTATAAAAAGGAAAATCTCAAAAATATCTTTTCCTCTCTTATCTAAAAAGAACAATGAATTCGACATAGATCGTGTTGAGAGCCAATCCGAGGTTAGACATAGAGGAATCACAAAGAAAACTTACAAAAATGAAAGTCTCAAAAATATCTTTTCCTCTCTTATCTAAAAATTCACTGGCAAGTTGAATCAGGACCACTTGCACGAGCTCACAGATGCGTTAACCCATGGGATCAACAAACCCTTGGGCAAGCTTGGGAGCCTAAGAAACCTTTGCCAGAGACCCAAAGCTTAAGTCGATAAAGTCTGTATCTTGATCGGTACTTGAATACCTTAAGTTCTAGCGCTAGTATTTCGCACAAATCTCTAGAGGCAAGGCACAATAAGGCATCCTGGCAATAAAATTCTGGTTTAGAGTTTTGGTACTTCTTCACATGATCTTTTTCAAGACTAGCAAAACTTAGAAATGGGGGCACAGGGCATGCTCTAGTAAATAAAGAGAAGAACTCAAGATAAGGAGACACTTGGCATCATCACACTCCTCTACACCTCCACCTTAGGACAACCTACCTAATCCAAAACACCATGTCCTAAACCTATTTTAGAAAAGCCTACCCATACATTCTCTACCATAGATACTCTATCCTAGGGCTTGAACTTCATTTGCTAAATATAGCTAATCCACTTGATCAGCCACATGAGGCTTCTTGAAGAGCCCATATTTGTGGGCTAATTTAATATGTAAATACTTAGACATTAGATCAATAGGAACATATACATAGCATACATTAGTATGTAAATAGGTTAGTTTAATTATGCTTGCATACATGTTTTATTCATGTGTAAATAGGATTTAGAACTTAATTAGGATAGCATGCATTACGTAGGATAGTTATAATTTAATTTGCATGCATAAACACGTTACATTCATTGAAATGCGATTAAGAGTGTTGTGTGAGGAGTGCTGCATAAATAACCCTTATTTCTTTATTCACTCTTTTCTTCTTTAAATGGCTACAGGACTACCATTCATTGCTGATCTCATGGCCGTGAATGCAAGATCTAGCATTGATGGCCGACAATCCATCTCCCTCTCCATCTCCCCTGCAGTATAAGAAGCCTCCTACGACCATGCTTGGGGAGACTTCACCTCGCTCCATCACTGTGCATCTGTCACCATCGTGGTCTCCACAGCCGAGTCTTGCTACACCGTGGGCCGGTGAGGTGACAGGCCACTACGCCAAGCCGGCAAACTCGGCCACTGATAAATGCCAGTATATCATTATTCTTATGTCATAAAACATCTAGCTCTTAGGATTTTAACTCCGCAAATGGGTTTCTAGACTGCATTTAGGCATCACTTAGGTTAGGCATGCATTGCATGATTTTTTGTATTTTTGACACGTTTATTTGAGTGTTAAGGATGAATAGATAGCCAGATCCCTAAAACCCTAACATTCAGGAAGGCAACATGTGAAGAGGAAGCTCAATTCAGCTAGAACACAACTAAATCTAGCTCATCACAGCTGGATACCAGCTCACCTAGGTTAGGTTTAGCTCTCTCAAGCTCCATTCAGCTCATCTTAGCTGGATGGTAGCTCAGGATAGTTCAACTTAGCTCAAGTCAGCTCAGATCCAGCTCAACTTAGTTGAGTTTAACTCATCTTAGCTCCAATCAGTTCATTGGGAGCTTAAGCTAGCTCAACTTAGTTGACAAGAGTTCACTTTAGCTCAGGTCCAGCTTTTCCCATCTCCACTCAGCTCTTGACAGCTGAATTCCCTCCAGCTTAGCTACTAGTTGTCAACTAAGTAGCTAAGTTAACTCAGGAGTTCCCACCAGAAGCAGGTCCAGCTCAACACAGCTCCAGATAGGTTGAGTCCAAATCAACTTAGCTCTAATAGTCAAGCTTAGCTACTAGCAGAAGAATTAGCTAGCCAAGTTGAGTAGCTGAGCCCTTATGAAGACCTCTTTAGCAAATTCAGCTTCAGAAATTTAACTTCAGCTCCAGATAAACTTCAAACTGCTCCTCCTCTCAAACCCTAACTTCCTTCTACCTCATCTTCTACTCACCTACTAGCTAAGCTAGCTTAGCTAAGCTTCACCTATATGGCCGTCCACCCTCCTCACTTGACCCCACCATAACCCTACCTAAACCCAACCCTAAACCACTATGGTTGGCACCAAAACACACCATTAGCAACCTTTCAATTTGGCACCAAGCATGACACCCTTTCCTCCCATAACCACCACCCTTAACCTCCCTTAAGTTGGTACCAAATATCCCTTACACCTCTCCAAAAGTGGCGCCAACTTGAACCCTTATCACAACCCTACACCTATCCCCATAAAGCCATCTACACCCTACACCTAACCCCCTTCTAGAAGACCCTTTTTGGTGCCAAGATTAAACACCCCTCCACCACCATGACTACCTCTTAACCTACCCTAAGTTGGCACCAACACATCCTACCACACACCCCTCAAGTTGGCACCAACTCTCCCTTATACATCCACCTTCCATCCACCTACTAGACCCATCCTAACCATCCATCCTAGGTGCCAAAATGAACCCCTTCTAGAACCTAGAGTTGGCGCCACCCACATCCTTAGCTTCACCTCCACACACCCCTTAAGTTGGCACCAACCCACCTTAGCCCTCCATCTCCTAACCACCACCATGCAACTCAATCCTAGCCTTACAACACATCATGCCAACCCTTAACCCTTGTTCCTACCAAAAGACGGTGCCAACCATCAAGTATTCCTTCACTTTGGCGCTACCAATCCTAACCCTAGGATCCCTTAACCACCCTCCATGAGCCATCCTAGTTGTCCCTCCCTTAACCATAGCTACCCCCCTACCCATTCTATAAAAATGTCATTAACCACCACTTCCAACCTACCTTCGGCTTCATCATTCACACATACTCCCACCTACACTCCACCATACCCCACAGCCAAGAGAAGCATGAGAAGAAGAAGATTAAGGGAACACTCTATCCCCTTGGTGCCTTCCCCTCTTCCCTTCTCTCTTGTGCCCACGCTAGCTAGAGGTCAAGTCAGGTAAGACGACGTCCAGAGGAGTTCTTGAGGGTGGTTCACGCCTACCTTTGGAGAAGTCTTTGGAGTGGAAATTCTCCACTCTTGGAGGAGATAGGGCATGCCCACTAAGGGCTTGTTGAGGAGGATAGCATCATCTCCGAAGAGCACTTCAAGAAAAGGATTAGGAGAAATCCTTTTCAAGTCCAGGAGCAGCTGAGCTTGGAGTAAGGATCTTCTCCTTTTCATTAGCATCACGAGGAGGATTTTTTCGTTTCATTTTTTTTTTTTTGTAGTTCCTCTACTAGCGATTTTGTAAAACAATTTACTCCATCTATAAAAGTTGCCTTTCTATATTTTTGTCGTTGTTAAATGGGGCGAAATTGATGTTTTAAAATCATTGCATTGCAATATAGCCGAAATCGCTTGTCAACAAATAAAATTTTTAACTCAAATATCTAAATGAAGTCCGAGATCGAACACAGGGACCAAATAGGAATTCACACTCTAATCTTCAATTAAAATACAAATGAGCACAGAAATAAGCCAAGAATAATGATATTCAATGAATGTTAATTTGTCACATTAGATGTTCAATGAATAACATAAGTATTTCAAGAGTTTAATGAGGCAAAAAGATGTCTAAGACAAAATAACGGTGATTTGAATCACCAATTATTACTCTAGGCACATATATATCAATTACTCAAATGTTTGAAATAAATGAACAGTAATCAGATGTCTGGCAGGTGGCTCGGATGACTTAAATGTTGCCTGCTATAGTACTTTCAAGCTTTTGTTCTTCTTCTCTCTTCTTCTTCCTTCTTTCTTCTTCTTCCTTCTTTCTGTGGCCTCTTCTTCTTCTTCTGCCTTCTCTGTAGCCTTTCCACTTCTCTTCCTTTCTTCCCTTCTTCTTAGGGCCTTCTCCCTTATCAGCTAAGTGTTGGATAGTACCTTCAAGAGCAAAACCCTCCCCTCCCCCACTCTCTTTATTTCCTTCCTCCTCTCCTCATCTCTCAGATAGCCGGGTAATCTGGTATTTGGGTTTACGTAACCAGGTCCAGGGCTGCAGGTGTGGGGTCGCAGCCGAGTGAAGGCTTAGGCGAGTCGAGTCGTGTGAAGGGTGAGCGGGGACCTCACCCCCAAGTGTCTGAGGTAAACAGCCGATATCACAAAATCACTTTATGTCATAGCTGCGCCTCCAAATCCCACGATGTGGGACTAGATCCCACCGCTTCTCTTCGCGTGCGAATGCTAATGGAACCTTCTCCAATTGGCGCTACGCTTGTCTTCCCTTGCTCAATCAAGTGCCTGGGCTACTTTATGATCTCCCTCTGCAGCACCTTGGAGTGTTATTAGAACCTGAAGTGGTCTGAGGCAGGTGGATAATGTTGGATATGATGGTGGCAATGGCAATGGACCGTGTATACCTGAAACGCAAAAGAACGGCCTCGCGGCCACATTAAATCACCTCAGGAGGATCGCATGGATGCGGCGAAGGCGTTGGTGGCGGTGGTGTGCTGCGGAGGTGGATGTAGGTGGCTGGTGAAGGCGGAATAGGTCGGAGAAGGTGGTTGTGCCCGGTGGAGCATTTGGATGGGTGGAATGCTTAATAAAGATGGGGGTTCTGTGCGGGTGGATGAGGCGAAGGTGTAGGGAGTTTCGGCGAGGTGTGTGGTGCGGTGGAATGACAGGAAGGCCTCACCGGAGATGTGGCCTGAGCGAAGAACGATGAAGGGCAAACGGTGACGTCGGGGGTTATTTTTGGGTTTTGAGTATGGGGAATTAACCTAAGGATCTAAATAAACCTAACTAACCTACTCTAATGGTTGAAGGGGGTAGAATTGACACTGGCTTTGGCTGGTCAGCACCGTGGAAGATGAATTCTCCTGAGAGGGACGGCAGCGAGGAACAAGGAGGATGACCCTCGCTTTAACTAGTGAGGTGCGGAGGAAGGCAAGGAATAGGATGGGCAGGCCAATTTAGCCGTTGGCTGCCTGTAGGATGAAGGGGATGGAGGACCGCCGAAGCTTGGTCGAAGAGGGGCCGAAGGTAGGGTTTGGAAGAGGTTTTTGGCCCCAAACCTTTCTAAGGAGCACGGCCTTGCGACCTAGGTCCTTAAATAGGCCTCAAGAGAGCTTTCCAAGCTTGGAGACCAAGTTTGGAAGCTTCGAAGCTTCGCGAAATAGGAGACCCACTCCTTCAAATGATTCGCATTAGGTTTTGAATAAGAATTAGAATCCACGATGCGGCTCAGATTGTAGGGAAATCTCTCGAGAGTCTCCCTTCCAAATTTGGAAGAGATTGGGTAAGAAATCAGGGAGAACTCCTTGATTGAAGGTCGCCAGAGTTGGGTTTAGGAGTTTGAAGGCAGTGGGGACCTATTGTGAAGAAGATGATGAAGTTAGGGGGATTTTTGTAAAGATTTCAAAAGTTGAGGGGCTCTTTGTAAGAAAAAGAGTTTGAACAGGATTAAAATGCAAACTATGTCAAGATGATCTCTGATTAAGCCCAAATTTTGGTGCAAACCTAATTTAAACCCAAGAAATCTGATGGCTAAGTCAGATTTAGGTTTTGATCTAGTTTGACTAAGTAAATTGCATAGAAACCTAAATTAGGGCAACTGTCAATCTGAGACTCTATTTTAGGTCAAATTGGGTTCCAATAGTCAAATCAAAGGTATCAAACCTTAGAAAATATTTTTCTATGGTTTTTAGAAGGTTTAGGTGAATTTTATCCTAACCAGAACCTCAGTTAATTAAGCGGGTCTGTTTTTAGGATTTTAAATGTCCATTAATTCTAAAAAATGCATAAAATTCATTTCTGTATACATGAACCCACTTATTAGACATTAATGACCATTTGACCTGTAATTAACCCCTGAGAAAACCCGTGATTGTTCTGCAATTAGGATATTATGTTAAAACTGTAGATTTACCCCTATTTTAATATTAACCTCTCAGAAAGGATTTGTAGTGAATTACGACTCTTTGGCGGTTATTTAAGAGCATTTGTCAATTGATTGTGGCTAATTAAAGTTAGATATGGCTAATGATGATGTTATCATCAGTTGCATCCAACTAATTGTTTCTTTTACTTTAGTGCACTCACACCCTCCCTCTAATTACTCTAGGTCTTCACGTACCTAGGGTGAGTTTAAAGAGAGGCTTTTCCTGTCACTTAGGTTTTAGCAATTAGGTGTAGTTCCTCTTTGCAATTCCTTACTCATTTACCCCATTATTTCAAAAAAAAAAAATCTCATATACAAAAATTACAAAAAGAAAGTTGAGTTCCAGATTTCAAGCGAGTGTTCAAAAATTGCAAACTTGCCTCCTTAGACAACCCTAGATACCACCACTATCTAGGATTAAAATTTAGAAGTGATTGCAAACTTGCATTTACAATGACTTGAAACCCTAATTTTAACAAACCATGCATTTTCGCTATCAGCCACTCACCGTAAGAATGGCATCCCAGCCACATGATTACCCCTCCTTTTTCCTTTATTTTATTTTGTTTTCATTTTTCTCTTGCACGTTACTGTGCATATTCTACATTCTTTTTGCTGTTGGAACCAAACAACGAGAAACCCAACACCACCATCACCACCGAGCTACCCATCGGCACCGTCGCCCCTCACCTCCTCACGTCCAACAACATCCCTCTCACCGCCTAGCATCCCATGTCCGCCTCACTGCCCCTCTCAGGTGCAACACCTCACCCACTCGCCGGCTCACCGTACAGTCATGTGCACGCACCACATGCCTGCTGCACACATAGCAACAGCAACCCACAGCTACGTGGTCAATCTCCGCCCACTACTTCATGCATCAAGCTCCTCCCAGTAGTAGCAGCACACTACCACCCAACACCCTCCTTCGCCCCATCCAACCACCTCGAGCCGCCTTCTGCTACATTGCCACCGCCATTGTGTGTGCCTACCTCTAGAGCATCTTCATCGAGCTCCTCGTCACCGACCTTGGTCTCCTCACACATGGCCAAGGAGAAGATCCTCCCTTGTTTTGCTGTAGTAGATGGGTATTAAATATTATATTCACATGCCATTGTAGGAATTTATTGATATCTTCTTATTGCGAACATTACATGGAACCCCCTTCACTTTTGGATAAATGCCCAATTCAATATATCTTATCATTTTAGCTTAATTTAGAAGGGGTTTTGGTCTCATTTCTTGGGGATTGCTTTGATGAACATTCTATTCCACCCACATGTGAGTTTTGATAGACCTGTACCTCCCTGTGAATACAACCCGCTCTTCTCGAGTGATTATTTTTAATTATTTTGATTAGAGATTTTCTACCACGTAACTAAAAACGACACGTCATTTTATGTGCAAAACAACATCGAAAACGAAAATCATCTTTTCACTTCTCTTGGAAGCTTCATGGCTAACCACCACAGCCTTTTTATCCACCTTCGATCTCGTAGATAGTGGCCTTGATTTCTCTCCCAAAACCATCCCTAACCCCCTCCTAAAATTCCTCCATAGACGGATAAGTTGGACCTAATCTACACCCTTAACTGATCATCCTATGGCTACCAACACCTAACCCAAAACAACCTTACAATTTACACTAAATGGCCGACCACATCACTAAATCCAATCACCACCTTGCATCCCTCGTCCAATGGCCTAAAAATCCCTTGCACTTGGTCAGCCACCTTAGTCAAATTCCAATATCATGTGGCCGACCATGATGAAGCCTACATCCACCATTCATCTAATGCCACTTCACATCTCCACCCTTCATTTAATTCCCATTAAATTATGTTTATCCATGAAAATTCTATTTGTATCCTATCCCTTCATCCAAATCTACCTAATCCTAGCCATCCACTACCATCGATCCATGGCCAACACCTTTAGCCAATCACATTCATTCATCACCTCCATAAAAACACCTAGCCACCCTCCACTTCACATAATTCTCTAACTTAGTCAAGCCTCCTCTACCTTAGTAGAACATAGCCATCCTGATGAGAACCTCATCATGAGCAATAACTAGCTCATTTTGACCCAATACAAAGGATAAAAGCTCCTACATAACTCAAGGAAAGGCTTAACTCAGAGAATTCTGAGTTTAAGGAGAAAACAAGTCATAAGGGGTAAAAATGCAATTTTACCAGTATAATCTGCATACAGGGTAATTCAGGGTCCAAACATAGGTCAAAGCAACTTAATAAGAATAAAAGTGGGATGAGATGATCTAGCAAGGGCTACAGAAATTCCAAGGAACTAAATGATAATCTGTAACCCTAAAACAAACCCACTTCAATTCACGAGGTTCAAGGCAAAGCAAAAATGGAATAAACCCTCTAAAATTCATAGAAAAATAATCTCTAGGGTTTAGAACCTTCAATTTGACCTTAGGAACCCATCTTGACCTACATTGAGAACCATACCCAATTAATAACTTAATTTGGGTTTTTGCGTAAATTGACCAGTCAAACAAGGTTTAATCTGGAAATAAAATTCACCATCATATTCCTTAGGTCCTAATTAGTCATGTATAAAAACTTGAGCCTAAGAAGAAACCTTCTTGACCAACTTTACACTTTGGTCCTCATATATTTACTTTTTGGCCCTCAACTTTTGAACCCTCGCATTTTGGCCCCTAACTCTCCTTCGTTCCTTTGCGTTCAGGTCCCCCCTGCAAAACCTGCCAGCACCATGCTCCGGTGACCTTGCGCGGAGCATGGCGCCGCGCAGGGTGAGGGGGAGAGCCTGGCAAGTAAACCGGGGGTGCCCTGCGTCGTCAGCCGTCGCAGGGACACCCCCCTGGTCGCTGTAACCCACCATACCGGCCGTGCGAACGCACGGACGGTATGGGTTTCCATCTCCGGCGTCCTCCGGCGAGGGAGACACGTCGTCTCCCTCCGCCTTCCTCCCTGATTCGGTCCCTATAAATACCTCCGTCGCTCCACCGTTCTTCCCAGCTCGGATCTGACGGAGAAAACCCCCAACTTTCCTATATTCTCACTCCGGCAGACGCCCACCAGCTCCGGCGGTTCTTCCTCCTCCTCCTCTTCGCTCTGCCGCAATACCAGCAGCAGAGACTTCTTCCCCTGCTCTTCCCGCGCCACGCCGCACCCAGCTGGCGCCTCTCCGGCCCTCTGCTCGCCGCCGCCCCTTCCCCCGAGCATCTTCTTCTCCGGCGATAGTCGATACGACTGTCGCCCGCTCCGGCCCCTCCTCCTCCTGCTAAATAGGTAGAGCTCCTCCTCTTCCTCCCCTCTTCCTTTTCCTCACTTTAAACATCTACTGTCGCCCTCGATTCCGACCCCTCACCCTCACCTTCTCCGCCTCCGGCCATCCTCCGGCGAGCCGCTCCCATCACCCCAGCAACCCACACGGCTCGCCGACCACCGCAGAACCTCCGCCTCCTCACCCTGATCAACCCCCGCCCTTCCACTTCCCCCACATCACCCTCTGCAACCCCACCGAACAAACCCATCTTCCGACCCACAGTCCGACCTAGGGCAGCCCTTGCACCGCCCCACGCCTCGCCACCACCCACACGAGCTTCGCCGCACTCTGGCGAAGCTCCCGGCACCTTCTGATTAGGCCGAGAGGCCGTTTTGCTGTGAACAGGTCACCCGACCTCTGCCGCCATTGCCGTGCAGAAGGAGCTGCTTCCGCCTGCAGCTGCAGGCGTGCCACGCCCAGATTCGACTCCCAGGCCTTGCGAGGCACTTCGACAAAGCGTCAGGCTGCAGCTGAAGCGAAGCCCTCGCGCGAAGGCCTCGCGTAACGCCGCGATTACCAGCTGTCTCCTCCGCGTGGGCACCAACTCGGGGTGGGACATTTAGTCCCACCTCGGAAAACTCTGAAGAGGCACAGCGGTATAAAGTGAAAAAGTGCTGGAGGCTTATTGCCTCAGCACACGGGGTGAGGTCCCCTTCACCCGCCCGGTTACCCGGTCTCGTCCGCGCTCACGCCCCGCGGACCTGGCCCGACCCGACTTAGACTGACCTGCACTCCTCGCCCACCATGCACGCCGGTGGGCCTGGACCCGGGCGCGACCCGTACCCGGCTACCCGGCAGCTCTGGGAGAGCTATCCCATGAGCGGAATCTGTGAGAGAGAGACGCGGGGGAGGGTAGAGATAGGTTTTGCCCCTCTCTTTGATCAAGTTGTGTAAGTGTGCAGGCACAGGTGAAGAAGAACCGTGGAAGAAGACGAAAGCTGAAGGAAGGAGGATCACCGAGCGGCACTGTAGCAGCTGTAGTTTAAGTCGTCTGATTGGAAAATCAGACGACGTCCTGAAGGCAAAGAAGGAGAAGGAAGGCGAGGCAGAGGAGAACGCAGAGAGGCCAAGACAAGAACTGAAAGAATAAGAAGAACACGAGAAGAAGAAGAAAGAAAGGAGAAGAAAAAGAAAGAGACGAGCAGAAACAAGAACTGAAAGAAGAAGAAAAGCATCACTACTGCTGCAGATAAAGCAGAAGAGTCAAGTAGAAGAAGATAGGCAAAGAGAAAAGAAGAAGAAAGAAGCCAACAAATTCTCTCTCTCTCTCTTTCTTTATTTTTGTAAAAGAAACTTGTACCCCTAGAATACAACTTGCTCCCTGAGTTCGACCTCGGGAACTCTCTTTTATTTTTCGAGTAAAAAATTTATATATTTGAAATGATGGCAATAACTGGCTATACTACAACGCTATAATAATAAAACCCGGTTATCTCTCGAAGCCAACGTTTCATTTGGCGCCGTTGCCGGGGAGCAACGGCTATTCTAGAGGTAAACATTCCTGTTTCTCTTTTTAATTTCTGATAATCTCCCCTCTTTTGTGCAGCTACAGGAAATCAAGAAGACAAGTAACCGCACGACAACCACTCCGAGGACAAGTAAATTTTTCCTCTCGCTATTAACCCCTAAACTCTAAAGAGGAAGAAAAGAAAAGAACAAGCAATATAGGGCTAACCTGTCTTCCATACTTAGTAACCATAAAGAGTTGCATGTTTTCAACTCATTAGTCCTGCACACTATTAAGGGTATTTAAGGGCTAACACATTCTTGCTTGAGCCCTAATTACCCAACAAAGAACTAACTGGACCAAGTAGAGCCAACATAAGATTCAACATTAGGGTTTTAGAGACACACTACTTAAATCAAGAATGGAGAAAATCCAAAAGAAGTGTGCCTAAACCATTGATTGAAAATACCTATTCAAAAGAAAACCTAAAACAATTGGCTCTCTAAACACTTGAACCCTAAAAGACAAGACCTAAAAGCTCTCAAAGAAAACAAGAGGTAAAGTTGACCCCTTGGGTAAACCAACCTTAAATTAGGTCACTCTTTGCACTTAAAAGACTAAAGTTCAAGTGAAACCTTAAGCACCCTGATCTTAAAATTGGTAGACTTAAGAGGTCAAGATCCCCATTCTGGTCTACCTGGAACCGCAGTGACAAGAGAGGTCGGGTGGGGGAAACCCTGTAACCCGTGGGGACGCTCTACCGTGTAGGGGTCTTCGCGGGACTCTCCCTCTCTGGCTGCCCAGGTAATTCTCAGGTGGACGATCTTTCTGATCAAGGGGTCCATCTGCCCCGCACCTCTATAGTCACCCAACACATTTTTGGGTGTCTTGATTGGGTCCAGCACCTTCTAAACTTACCTCTTCCAACAGTGCATGTACGGAAGGAGGTCCTTAAGACCACCCTTAAGACCTCCTTTAGAAATTCGCTCTCGTCAAGGCCAAGCCTCGACGCCCGTGTTTGTGCAGCAACACCCTCACATTATTCTCTCTTCTGATTCAGAACCAAGTTCTTCTTCTTCCCCCATCATGGCTCAGCCAGTTGAGGAAGAAAATAATCTGGAACACCAGCTCCAGCGACTCAATGACCTCTTCCAAAACTTCGTGCACCCACCACAGCGTCCTATGATGCGGGACCACTACAATCCTGCTGCGGTGGCCATTGAGCCTCGAGTCAGAATCCCGACTGGAGGACCTGATTCCGAATTAAAGCCCAACATGATTCATGCTATACCTAAATTCCATGGGCTTAATTCTGAAGATCCCTTCCAGCACATCAAACAGCTAAAGCATCTGGCCCACACTTTTGGATCAGATGCGCAAAATCGGGATATTCTTCTCATGAAGATGTTCTCCTTTTCTCTTATGGACAAGGCCGCCCATTGGTATCAAACTCAGACCCGGCCGATCAACACTTGGGAAGAACTTCAATCCGAGTTTTTGAAAAAGTTTTTTCCCGTTGGTCGGACCAACGCCTTGCGCCATCAGATTACACACTTCACTCAACAATCAGGAGAACCTCTCCATGAGGCATGGGATCGTTTTCAGGATCTCATGAGAAAGTGCCCCCATCACGGAGTTCCTAAATGGGAACAAGTCCAATCTTTTTACCAGGGACTCCGTGAGGACATCCGCCTTTTCGTCAATGCAACTTGCGGAGGAAACATCATGGGTCAACATGAAGACACTGTATGGGAGATTCTCGAAAACATGTGCGAGAACTCCATCAACAATGACTCCATGGGATTATTCGACAGGACGAATACCCGCGCAGCGACGAATCTTAAGGGAGCACATGAGACGCAGGGCCTGTCCGCATCAGTCGACCTGGAATTAATGGCTAGTCGATTGGACAAGGTCTCAATCATTGAAAAGAAGGTGGATGAGCTAACTCAGCACTTGCAGCGAGCCACCTCCGCGCGTAACTCCTTTGCACAACCTCCTTCCACACAAGAGACTGTGCAAAACATCCTCCACCGATCTTCCCCTAGGATGGATCCATATCCATCCCCATCTGATTCTTGGATCGGAGGATCATCCGATCCTTTCTACACCAGCCGGGGGAACTCCATTCCCCCTTTCCCTGATTCTCAGGAGGTTCCTCAGATCTGCGAGGACCTCAACGCCATCCAGAACGACCCATTCTCCAACACTTACAACCCTAGATGGCGAAACCATCCCAATTTTCAGTGGACGGGAAATTCCCAAACCCAAAGACCACCTTTTCAGTCCCGCCCACAGCCCTCTCGTCATTACCAGCCGCCTCAGCCTCAGCCTCGGCCCAACCCTACTTATCCATCAGGGCCAAATCAGGATCAAATGTCCCTAATCCTTCAGACTCTGGCTGACATTCAAAAAACGAATGCGGCTATTCAAAAACAGCACAAGGACGAACTTACAGAAGTTAAAACTCAACTGGCCCAGTTGGCAAATTCTCGCCAGCCAGGCACACTCCCTTCCCAACCTCTTCCTAACCCAAATAACGTGCCAACCCAGAAGCGCGTTATAAATCCAAATTTAGGCCACGCATAATGGATTTATCAGGCCCCTACTGCTCCATCTCCAGACGAGATGGAAGCTTCAACTTCTTATGCGGGATTTCAGCAGCAGCCACCCCTCTTACCAAACCCAAACCAAAATCAGGCCGGATTAGATTCTGTAACAACACGTAGTGGTAAAACAACTCAAGACCCGCATTATCCAAACCACTCCAAGCCTGATAACCATGACCCTAGGATAGTTATCCAAGATACCATTGTCCCAGATCCACAACCTGGACCTATCCTAGAAGAACCAACCAAGATCCCGTTTCCCGAGGCCTTGACCAAGGGAAAGAAAACCACCAAACCTGTGGCCCCTGAGGAGGACCTGGTCAAGCTCTTTGAGCAGGTCCACATAAACATCCCCTTGATGGATGCAATCCGCCACGTACTAGCTTACGCACGATTTCTAAAGAATATATGTACACCCCAGCGTAAGCCGCGAACCAAGGGAGGGAGCCCAATTGTTCTGTCAGAGCAAGCCAGCTCTGTAATCCTCAGTAGACTCCCACCCAAGGCAAAAGATCCTGGTACTCCCCTGATTTCCTGCAAGATAGGTGGTACCCAATTTGATAGAGCATTGTTAGACTTGGGTGCATCCATAAACCTGATACCCACATCCTTACTTGACCATCTAGAAGAATCTGAGCTAAAACCAACCGAGGTGACATTACAATTAGCAGATCGATCTATAAAGTCACCAAAAGGGATTCTCGAGGTTGTTATCGTAAGAGTGCGGGATTTCTATTTCCCAGTGGACTTTATAGTCTTAGATATGGATGCACCTGAGAACCCTAGGGATACACCAATCATTCTAGGGAGACCTTTCTTGGCTACTGCTAGAGCCAACATCAGCTGTGAGGAGGGCCAAATAGAGCTTAAGTTTGGAGATCAAACACTGAAAATTGATATATTTAAGGCCCAACAAGGAATTAATTGCGGCGTCATCGAACAAATTTGTGACATCAGGACCTTGGTTGATGAATCACACTTCCAGGATGACGCGATTATGCCTCATCAACCACAGAAGGATCTTGACCCGCAAACAGAGGAGTCGAATCCAGATATGAATAACCCAGTAACTCCCACCCTCGAACCTCACATCTATACTGAACCACCCGCTACTGCTGATAACCCCATCCTCGAACTGAAACCCCTTCCTGCTCACTTGAAATACATCTTTTTGGGTTCTAATCAGACCCTTCCTGTGATTATCAATTCCAACCTCAGTCCTAAACAGGAATCCCGTCTGATTGTTGTCCTCCAGCAACATCGCAGAGCCATCGGGTGGACTCTCGACGATTTGACTGGAATAAGTCCCTCTTATTGTACTCATCATATCTATTCGGAAGAGGGCACACGACCTTCTCGTGAAATGCAGAGACGCTTAAACCCCAATCTGCAGGAGGTCGTGAAAAAGGAGATCATCAAGTGGTTAGATGCCGGAATCATCTACCCGATCTCCGATAGTCGTTGGGTGAGCCCAATCCAGGTCGTACCCAAGAAGGCAGGACTCACCACTATAACAACTGAGACCGGAGAAATCATTCCTACCCGATTAGCCAACTCGTGGAGAGTCTGTATAGATTACCGCCGACTCAATTCCTCCACGAAGAAGGACCATTTCCCACTACCCTTCATTGATCAAATTCTCGAAAAACTTGCGGGAAATAGGTTCTTCTGCTTTCTTGACGGGTACTCCGGTTATAACCAGGTGGCAATCCATCCTAAGGACCAAGAAAAGACCACGTTCACCTGCCCCTTCGGAACATACGCTTTCCGAAGGATGCCTTTCGGTCTTTGCAATGCACCCGCTACTTTTCAGCGATGCATGCTTGCCATATTCTCAGATATGGTAGGTGATTATCTGGAAGTCTTCATGGATGACTTTTCAGTTTTCGGAGCATCATTCGACGATTGCCTCCAACACTTGGTCCAGATACTCAGGCGGTGCATTGATGTGAATTTGGTTCTTTCCTGGGACACTCAATTTCGGAGAAAGGTATCCAAGTGGATCGACCTAAGGTTAATCTGATTTCTCACCTTCCTATGCCTAGCTCGATCAGGGACATCCGTTCCTTTTTAGGGCATGTCGGTTTTTATCGACGATTTATCCTTGATTTTTCAAAAATCGCACGCCCCCTGACCACTCTTCTCTCCAAGGATGTTCCTTTCGAAATTTCCAAGGAATGCACTCAAGCATTTGAAATCCTGCGTGATCGAGTCACCCAAGCCCCGATCCTACAGTCCCCTGATTGGTCTCAACCCTTTGAGATCATGTGCGATGCATCCGACTTCGCTGTAGGAGCGGTTTTGGGGCAGAAAATTGACAGGAAACCTGTGGTCATTTACTACGCCAGCAAAACACTCGATGAGGCTCAGCGTAACTATACGGTTACTGAGAAAGAGCTGCTAGCTGTAGTATTTGCCCTAGAAAAGTTCAGATCGTACCTTCTGGGTTCCCGTGTCATCATATACTCGGATCACACAGCTGTGAGGCATCTCCTTGCAAAGAAGGACGCGAAGCCTCGATTAATCCGATGGATCTTGCTGTTGCAAGAATTTGACCTTGAGATTCGCGACAAAGCGGGAAAGCAAAATGTGGTAGCTGATCACTTGTCCCGTCTTCCTTCTGAAATAGTTGACCCTCCCGGACCCATCACTGAGCATTTTCCCGATGAGCACCTGCTGACTATTGGTACTAGCCTTCCATGGTTTGCTAATATAGTAAATTACTTGGCATCTCATCAGATCCCGTCTGATTGGCCGAAGGCCAAGAAAGACAAATTACGCTCCGATGCCAAGTATTACATTTGGGAAGACCCGTACCTCTTCCGCATAGGTGCCGATCAGATCATCCGGAGATGTGTCCTGGAAGGGGAATTCAACAATATCCTCTCTTTCTGCCATGACCAGGCATGCGGTGGCCATTTCGCCGGGCATAAAACCGCATCAAAAGTCCTCCAGTGCGGCTTTTACTGGCCCACACTGTTCAAAGACGCATACAATCACTGCAAGGCATGCAGTCGTTGCCAGACTTTGGGCAACATGAGCCATCGCGACATGATGCCTATGCAACCGATTCTAGTATGCGAAATCTTTGATGTTTGGGGGATTGATTTTATGGGCCCCTTTCCTGTTTCGGATGGTTTCGAATACATTCTATTGGCTGTGGACTACGTGTCCAAATGGATCGAAGCCATACCGACCCGAACCTGTGATCACAAAATCGTTCTCAAATTCATTCATCAACACATTTTCTCAAGGTTCGGGATTCCTCGTGCAATAATCTCTGATGGGGGGACCCATTTCACAAATGCTCAGTTTAGGTCACTGATGACCAAATACGGGGTGTCTCACCGAATCTCTACTCCTTACCACCCCCAAACTAATGGTCTAGCTGAGCTGTCTAATCGGGAGATCAAGAAAATCCTGCAAGTCACTGTTCGACCTGACAGGAAGGACTGGTCGTCCCGACTTCCGGAAGCATTGTGGGCCTATAGGACCGCCCACAAGACCCAATTGGGCATGTCTCCCTTTAGGCTGGTGTACGGAAAGGCATGCCACCTTCCCGTAGAACTGGAGCATAAAGCCTATTGGGCAGTACGAAACTGTAATCTAGATCTTTCCAAGGCTGGGACCCACAGAAAACTCCAAATCAGCGAGATCGATGAATTACGCCTAGACGCGTACGAGAACTCGCAAATCTACAAGGAGCGGGTTAAAGCCTTCCACGACAAACACATCTCGAGAAAGATCTTTCATCCTGGTCAAAAGGTCCTACTCTTTGATGCCCAACTAAAACTCTTCCCAGGAAAACTGAGATCCAAGTGGGTCGGACCATATTTGGTCCGACAGGTTTTTGGAAATGGAGCAATCGAAATCAGTCCACTCAGCCACGATTCTGAACCTTTCATCGTGAACGGTCAGAGACTCAAGCCGTTCATTGATGTAACTTCTACTGATTTGGCTGAAGCATCTTATATCCTCCTTTCCCCTTGAGCTTATTGCGCCCAGCCGATGGCGTAAAACTCAGCGCTTAACGGGAGGCAGCCCGTCATTCTCTTTGAAAACCTGAAACTTGTTCTGACACCTTTTTGCACTTGAGGTTCACCCTTGTAGACAGCCGACCTCACCTCAGATGCTTGCATCTGGGATTAGAAATCGTCCGCAAAAATTCAACCCGACCCATCCACTCATCCAAATTTATGTCTTAAGGAATGAACTAAGTTAAATAAAAACCCCCTAGGTTACAATGAGGACATTGCAAATCTTAGGCATGGGGGGGTATGAAAGTGCAAAACTTGTAAGAAAAGGTTTCAAACAAAAAATTCACATATGCCAAAAACACCATAAAAATTAAAATTTTTTTCGAAAAAGAATAAAAGGAGAAGGAAATTTTGTGAAGGAGAAGGAGAAGAGAAACAAAATGAAAAAGGAGCACAAAATTATAAGAAAAGGTGATAGTCATTAGTAAGGAACTAAGGAATTAACCTAAGTTCTAGACCTCATTCAAGAAAATAACTGAAAAGTGCATAATGAGATTAGTAAGAACGCAAACCTTAGGCATTCTTGAATAGACTCTTAGTACCCATTAAGATCTAGACACTCCTCAAGAGGTTGAGGAAAATGAAAAGCTGAAGTATTAGGTCTAAGGCTTAGGGAGTATTTGGCCTCGTTAACTAATTTTTGGTTTACGGGACTCAGTAACCTAAGCACCCTAACCTCACACACAGCCTGGTTCAGTAAGCGTAAAAATCAAAATCACGCAGAAGCGTCGCAAAATTCTGAAAAGAACACCTAGAATAGGAGCGGCCGATCGACACAAGTTGATTTGGACGAGTTCCCAGCGCGGAGAGGCGGGAAATCCCCTCGAAGATGCGTAACAAAATATCATCTCCTCGGTGCCTGTCTCTTAGGATATTTACATATCCTACTGGGGGCATGTAAGCACTCTGCTGATTCAGATTCCATGGATGGCATTATCTCGAAGTGTCAATTGCCAGGGTCTGGATTCGGCCACGGAACACCATGGATGGGATATCTCGAAATCTCAATAGCCAGGGTTCCGGGGGTTGCCATGGGCGGTGCTATCTCAAAGCATCGATTGCCAGGAACCCTTGAGGATTGACGATGGGAGCAAGGAATCTGATACAGACCTGTTGAAAAGCCAATCCTAGGCTAGAACTAAAAAGAAAAAGAGAGAGAAAACTGTCCAAACAGAATAACTTTCTATCTCTCTCTTACAAAACGCACTGCGAACTGAGCCAGGGCTAAAATCATTTCAAGCACGGGTGCTTTAACCACAAAGTCCAATAAACCTTAGGTTAATTCTTGTGGGCCTTAAAAACCTTTGCTAAAGACTGAGGCTAAAGCTAGACAGATTTGGATCTTGATTGGTACTAGAGTACCTTTTAGGCCTATGGTCAGCATTCTAACCTAATCTAAGCTCAAATGAAAAAGCACTTATCTGAAGCTATTAAGAACTTAATGGTCTAGAACAAGGATTGAAACCTTAAGTTTTTTTGCTAAGGGACTAGCAAAAGCAAGGCATGGGGGTATGATGAGAACCTCATCATGAGCCATAACTAGCTCATTTTGACCCAATACAAAGGATAAAAGCTCCTACATAACTCAAGGAAAGGCTTAACTCAGAGAATTCTGAGTTTAAGGAGAAAACAAGTCATAAGGGGTAAAAATGCAATTTTACCAGTATAATCTGCATACAGGGTAATTCAGGGTCCAAACATAGGTCAAAGCAACTTAATAAGAATAAAAGTGGGATGAGATGATCTAGCAAGGGCTACAGAAATTCCAAGGAACTAAATGATAATCTGTAACCCTAAAACAAACCCACTTCAATTCACGAGGTTCAAGGCAAAGCAAAAATGGAATAAACCCTCTAAAATTCATAGAAAAATAATCTCTAGGGTTTAGAACCTTCAATTTGACCTTAGGAACCCATCTTGACCTACATTGAGAACCATACCCAATTAATAACTTAATTTGGGTTTTTGCGTAAATTGACCAGTCAAACAAGGTTTAATCTGGAAATAAAATTCACCATCAGATTCCTTAGGTCCTAATTAGTCATGTATAAAAACTTGAGCCTAAGAAGAAACCTTCTTGATCAACTTTACACTTTGGTCCTCATATATTTACTTTTTGGCCCTCAACTTTTGAACCCTCGCATTTTGGCCCCTAACTCTCCTTCGTTCCTTTGCGTTCAGGTCCCCCCTGCAAAACCTGCCAGCACCATGCTCCGGCGACCTTGCGCGGAGCATGGCGTCGCGCAGGGTGAGGGGGAGAGCCTGGCAAGTAAACCGGGGGTGCCCTGCGTCGTCAGCCGTCGCAGGGACACCCCCCTGGTCGCTGTAACCCACCATACCGGCCGTGTGAACGCACGGACGGTATGGGTTTCCATCTCCGGCGTCCTCCGGCGAGGGAGACACGTCGTCTCCCTCCGCCTTCCTCCCTGATTCGGTCCCTATAAATACCCCCGTCGCTCCACCGTTCTTCCCAGCTCGGATCCGACGGAGAAAACCCCCAACTTTCCTCTCTTCTCACTCCGGCAGACGCCCACCAGCTCCGGCGGTTCTTCCTCCTCCTCTTCGCTCTGCCGCAATACCAGCAGCAGAGACTTCTTCCCCTGCTCTTCCCGCGCCACGCCGCACCCAGCTGGCGCCTCTCCGGCCCTCTGCTCGCCGCCGCCCCTTCCCCCGAGCATCTTCTTCTCCGGCGACAGTCGATACGACTGTCGCCCGCTCCGGCCCCTCCTCCTCCTGCTAAATAGGTAGAGCTCCTCCTCTTCCTCCCCTCTTCCTTTTCCTCACTTTAAACATCTACTGTCGCCCTCGATTCCGACCCCTCACCCTCACCTTCTCCGCCTCCGGCCATCCTCCGGCGAGCCGCTCCCATCACCCCAGCAACCCACACGGCTCGCCGACCACCGCAGAACCTCCGCCTCCTCACCCTGATCAACCCCCGCCCTTCCACTTCCCCCACATCACCCTCTGCAACCCCACCGAACAAACCCATCTTCCGACCCACAGTCCGACCTAGGGCAGCCCTTGCACGCCGCCCCACGCCTCGCCACCACCCACACGAGCTTCGCCGCACTCTGGCGAAGCTCCCGGCACCTTCTGATTAGGCCGAGAGGCCGTTTTGCTGTGAACAGGTCACCCGACCTCCGCCGCCATTGCCGTGCAGAAGGAGCTGCTTCCGCCTGCAGCTGCAGGCGCGCCACGCCCAGATTCGACTCCCAGGCCTTGCGAGGCACTTCGACAAAGCATCAGGCTGCAGCTGAAGCGAAGCCCTCGCGCGAAGGCCTCACATAACGCCGCGATTACCAGCTGTCTCCTCCGCGTGGGCGCCAACTCGGGGTGGGACATTTAGTCCCACCTCGGAAAACTCTGAAGAGGCGCAGCGGTATAAAGTGAAAAAGTGCTGGAGGCTTATTGCCTCAGCACACGGGGTGAGGTCCCCTTCACCCGCCCGGTTACCCGGTCTCATCCGCGCTCACACCCCGCGGACCTGGCCCGACCCGACTTAGACTGACCTGCACTCCTCGCCCACCACTCACGCCGGTGGGCCTGGACCCGGGCGCGACCCGTACCCGGCTACCCGGCAGCTCTGGGAGAGCTATCCCATGAGCGGATTCTGTGAGAGAGAGACGCGGGGGAGGGTAGAGATAGGTTTTGCCCCTCTCTCTGATCAAGCTGTGTAAGTGTGCAGGCACAGGTGAAGAAGAACCGTGGAAGAAGACGAAAGCTGAAGGAAGGAGGATCACCGAGCGGCACTGTAGCAGCTGTAGTTTAAGTCGTCTGATTGGAAAATCAGACGACGTCCTGAAGGCAAAGAAGGAGAAGGAAGGCGAGGCAGAGGAGAACGCAGAGAGGCCAAGACAAGAACTGAAAGAATAAGAAGAACACGAGAAGAAGAAGAAAGAAAGGAGAAGAAAAAGAAAGAGACGAGCAGAAACAAGAACTGAAAGAAGAAGAAAAGCATCACTACTGCTGAAGATAAAGCAGAAGAGTCAAGTAGAAGAAGATAGGCAAAGAGAAAAGAAGAAGAAAGAAGCCAACAAATTCTCTCTCTCTCTCTTTCTTTATTTTTGTAAAAGAAACTTGTACCCCTAGAATACAACTTGCTCCCTGAGTTCGACCTCGGGAACTCTCTTTTATTTTCCGAGTAAAAAATTTATATATTTGAAATGATGGCAATAACTGGCTATACTACAACGCTATAACAATAAAACCCGGTTATCTCTCGAAGCCAATGTTTCACATCCCCTCTACCTATTCCTTCCCTTCACCTTGGTCTTGAAGCCCTCTTCTTGATCAAGGTGACTCCACGCCACCTTTGGTGTGGAAACTCTATCGGATGCACCTCCACCTCCGCTTCTTCAACTCTCCTCTCCTCCGGGCTATGCCTTCATGGCCATTCTTTTGCAACTTTTTTCTATTTTCTTTTAAGCTTTCCTTTACTTTCCTAGTTGTAATCTTGATCATCTTTATTTTGGACAAGAAGAACTTCAATAGATTCATTTCTGTTATCAATAAACTTAAGTTATTCCATCTTGCATCTTGTTTTTAATTGCTTTCATTGTTAAATAGTTATTAATCTTTGACTCTACTTGTGCTTTATGAAAAATACAAAAAAATATAAAATAGAAAAGGTAAAAAAACAAAGACTTTAGGAAGCAAAAGTATCCAGTTACATTCATGAGTGACAACCCAGACTTTGATTTCAAATCTAATTTCTTTGAGTTTGGCATAAAATATTTTTAAAGTATTGATGATAACGTCATCATCAACCATAACTAGCTTTAATTAGTCAAAATCAATTGATAAATGCTCCTACATTATCGTTGGAGAGTTGTAATTCACTGAATATCCTTTCTGAGAAGAGTGCATTAAATCAAGGTTAAAACTGTAATTTTAATAGATCATGAATGCAGAGTAATCAAGGGGTTTCCCAGGGGTTAATCAAAGGTCATATGTTCATTAACGACTAATAAGAGGATCCATGCAGATATAAATGGGTTTTCGTACATTTCGAGAATAAAAACAGCACCCAAAATCCAAATTTCATACCCGCTTAAATAACAAAAGTTCTAGTCAAAATAAAATTCACCTAAACCTTCTAAAATTCATAAAAAAATATTCCATGAGGTTTGGTATCCTTGATTTGACCATTGAAACCCATTTTAACCTAAAATAGAATCTCAGATAGAAATCCCTAATTTAGATTTTTGCATAAATTGTCCAGTCAAACTTGGTCAAAACCAAAATCCAACTTTACCATCAAATTCCTTGGGTCCAAATTAGGTTTGTATCAAAATTTGGGCTCATTCAGAGATCATCTTGACATAGTTTACATTTTTGTCCCATCTGACTCTTTTTCTTTCAATCAACCCCTCAACTTTCGAAAATCCTTGCGAACAGACCCCCAACTTTGTCATCTTCTTCACCAACAATTCCCCTCCACCTTTGCGTATGTAGAATCCTAAAACCCACCATGCGCCGACCTTCAACTAGGGATCTCTCCCTAATTTCATGGTGAAACCCCTCCAAAATTGGAAGGGGAACTCCTGAAGAAATCCCCGTCAATCTGAACCTCATCTTACCTTCCAATTTGCACTCTAAACCTCATGAGAACTCTTGGAAGTTCCAAATCCCAATCCCTGATTTCTCGACCTTTCAAGCTTGTTTCCAAGCTTGGAAGCTCGTCTGTGCGCTACCTTCTTCCCTAGTCGTCACAGACTATAGTCGGCCAATTTCTCCTTAAACTCTTTCGCACCTCGTAATACCAACAAGGCAGGGCACCCTATCCCCCTTCGTCCTCGCCACTGTCCCACTCACGGAGACTTTATCTTCCCTACGTCTGGCCATCACATCGACGTAGGAATCCTCCCCTTTCATCCGTTAGCTTAGGTTAGTTAGATTCCCCTCTCCCTCACTTCCTTTTCCATCTCTTTAACCCTCAATTCGACCACCATATCACCGCCACCCCCGCCGTCTTCTCCACAACCAACTGCACCTCCGGTGAGGCCTCCACACCTCCACAATTCACCAAACAACTCAACACCAAGTCCATAGCTCCGCCTCACCTCTGCAAACCAAACCCCCATCCTTATTACGCCTTTCACTCACTCACGCGACCCCCCGAACACACCCATCGTCGACCACCTTCTTTGTGTTCGCCCAACCTCCACAAGCCTCCTTACCCCCATGCTACCACCACCGTCACCTTCGCCGAGTCCAAGCGAACCTCCTGAGGTGATTTAAGGTGGTTGTAAGGTCGTCCTTTGTGTTTTACGTCTTCGCTGTGCTCCTCTGTCGCCGCCATCATCTCCAACGACGACCACAGTTCTCCAGCTGCAATAGCCCTTGATTTCATTTCCAGGTTGCACGTCTTGATTCCAAGTGCATTCCCAAGTACACAACTGACCTCGCCAACACCTCCTTCGTCAGCAATTGAAGGCTCCACCTGCTGAAGCTAGCACGCGAAGAAATTAGTGGGATTATTCCCACATCAACAGATAAGAGGCGCACAACCACGCATATATTGTTTTTGTGCTGTGGCTTTATTGCCGAAGCACAGTGGGGTCGAGTGCCTCACTACCCACTTCACCTGTTAACCTGCCTATCTCCATTCCTCGATCACCACATACGCCGGTGACCCTAGACACTGTTCGAGACCAGTTTACCCGTATACTTGGATCCAAATATGCGTTGGGTCTGGGTCTGAGAGAGAAGAAAGAAGAGGAATTTGTGTGAGAGAAGGAAAGAAGAGAAGCTAAAGAAAAGAAGAAGAAGCCCTGTCCTTGTGTTGTTAAGTCGTCTAGTCATCAGACTTGACGTCTGACTTGGTTGAGAACAATGTGGCATTATTTGAATTACTGATGAATGATTTAAGTATTATAGTTAATATTAAATATGAGATGCATGCTTAATTAGAGGATTTAATTGGTGATTCCAATCACCACTTTTAGATTCTCTCTATTCTTTTTGTCTCTAGATACATTCGATTTCATTGAATAACTAATTTGAGTAGGTTATTACTCATTGAATGTCTATTTGAATGCTTAATTAATTATGCTCATTGATTCTGAATGCGATTAATATTGTAAATTTCATATTTGCTCCCTATGTTCGACCTCGGATTCCATTGTAGATTATGAGTTATAAATTTTATCTGTTAATTGAGATATTTAAGAGTGTGCTACGACGACGAAATATTAAACTCCTAGCATGTTAACAAGTATTTACATGATTTCAACTATAACAAATGCATTTTTATAAAATACAATTCATGTAGATCAAGATGCTTGCCACACCTTCCTCAAAATCCGCACACTCCAAGCAAGTTTCCTAGACCAAACGCACCAAGAACCAGATTGAAAAACCTATTAGACATGTTTCTAATTTTCACCTAAAGAAACAAACAAAAAAGGTAAATAAAGTTTACAATGCGTAGTACACATCAATATGATTCTAACAGTACTTTATTTGTCAAAATCCAAGATTGGGAAGGCCTCAAATTACTTAGAAAACTATGAGGAGGTCTTTGACCAGGCGAAATCAGATTGATCCGATTCAATCAAACTGGTCGACCCAACTGTGCAAACATGCCTTAGTGCATGATTCGTCCACTCCACGTCATCCGGATCGCACCCTAGCACACTGCACTGTCGATCTTGCCATGTGCTGACAATCAGTTATATTGGGGCTGCTTTTCTTTGTGTAAATGCACACACTTGCAATTTCTCTTACTATGTGTCACTTAACTGACACCTTGTGCCGCTGTGCTGCAACATGTGTTACGCTCACATTCCACCTCACCGATAGTGATGCAAAAATTGCTTTTGGAAGCCTAAGGATTTTGCTATTATGAATCGACCCCCTAGAATCCTAAACCTAGTTTCCTAGTTGATTTCTCCTTTTCTCTCCTCGTTCGCTTCAATTTTTGGTGGCTATTGAAGGGAATAATGGCTTCAACTCCCAGTAGACCATTTCATAAACCCAACACAAGGATCAGGGTTGGGATTTGAGGGAAAATTACCAATATTACATGAGGTTTTGGTTCTCCTTACATTTAGGCCTTTATTGATGTGTTTTGGACTAAACTTGAGCTACACACGCTAGATTTGCGCAAAACAAGCATTGTTGGAAAGCTCATGACGATAGGAATCCAATGATACCCCCCATGATACATTTTGATGAGTTTTGACTAAGGGTTGATTGGAAACATGCACTTCTTCACATTTTACAAGGTGTTCACACTTACACTAAACCCAATGCATGTCTACGGGTTCAAATTGACCCAAACCCCTCCGAAACAACTTAGGACTAGGAGTTGGAGTTTAGGGCATTATAAGTCACATATAGAATTTCTGCACTATCACCCACAATTGAATGGTCAAGCTAAATTTTTTTTTTTTTAACAGAAAGGAAAGCTATCGTGCAACGATAGCAATCCAGGAGAGCATTTTATTGATCAATATAAAACATGATTACAACGTAGACCCCCACATATGTATGAGAGACCCACAAACATTTACAATTTACTCCACACATATTGGTCTCTCCTAAAATAAAAAATCATTTCTTGCTCTCCACACACACCACATGACTGCTGCCATGTGATTAGGTAGCTTTTCATGCAACAAAAAGTTTTTCCATAAGTCATCCCAAATGGGGAGAGGTTCCTTGCAAACTTTTCTCCATACCGCATCAGTAATTATGCAGGAAGAAAAAATATGGGTGGAGCTATCAATCGACAAACCACAAAGCAGGTTGGACTGCAATACAGCACCCATTCTTCTGTGTCTGAGATCACTTGTCACCAGTCCATCCCTCCTGCATAGCCATAGAAAAATCTGTATTTTAATTGGGATCTTTAGCAGCCGCAATTTTTTTCCTATCACATCCATTTCCAATGAGTGGGAATGCCTCATGAGTTTTTCATATGCTCTTGCAGGAGTGAAGGTTCCATCCCAGCAATATATGTCTACACAACCAGAAGAAAGTCTAAAAGCCCTCAGGTCTTGCTCCAGGTGTGTTCTTTCCTCCCGTGTTCCTTGTGCCTTCTCTACTAGAGTCACCCCCTTTGATTCGCCAATCATTACTCCCATCAGACCAGAACCTGCAAACCGGAGCCCCTTTATTCATGTCAGCCGCATAAACTCTTGGATAGGCATTCTTTAGTTGACCCAAGGGTGGCCATTCCTCCTACCAAAATTTAAAGGACCATCCATCACCTAAGATAGGCTTAAAAATCTGCCAGTTGTTCTTCATAGCTTGTACCATAGACTTCCAGAAGGGAGATGGCTTAAATGGTTAGAGTTGGTCTAGAGAGCTATGAGAACTTCCATAATTTTCTTTAATAAGGTCCACCCAATTCTTATGTTCCCCATTAAACAATTTGATGTCCCACTTAAGAAATAAAGCATCATTGAACTCTTTAAGAGATTTAATTCCCATACCACCATGGTCTTTCGATTTACAGAGACCATCCCACTTCATTGGTTGGAAAAATTTACCTTCATGATTTACTCCCTTCCAGAAGAATCGCTTCCTCATCACATCAATACGCTCCCAAATGGACTTGGGTGCTTTAAACATGGAGAAGAAAAACACAAGGATGGAGGTTATTACTGAGTTCAAGAGAATAAGTCTGCCCCCTTTGGATAGATATCTGTTGCTCCACCCTTGTAGTTTGACAGAGATTTTATCAAATAAGGCGTGCCATTCACTCTTCTTTAGTTTAGTACATTTTAGAGGTAAGCCCAAATATTTGATTGGGAGAGTAACCAAGGGGGTACCTAGTGTTGAAGAGATGGTTGTTTGTTCTTCTCCCGTTAGCCCAAAATAGACCAAAGAAGATTTATCACCATTCAGTTTCAACCCTGATATTTCCCCAAATATCTGTACCTTGTGGAATAGTGCCTGAGCTTCTTGTTCATTCCCTTCCACAAAGAATACTGTATCATCAACATATTGCAACACTGGAGCCAATGCACTTTTATTGGAGATGGAATGCCCTCTAATGAGTCCAGACTCCGATAGTCTGCAAGCATACCTCGCTAGAGTGTCAACCACAAAGTTGAAAACAAGTGGAGCCAGTGGACATCCCTACCTGACACCACGTTGAGGTTGGATCCACGTCCCACACGGTCTACCATTAATCAAGGGTGAGAAGGAAGCAGTGGTGATACATCTTTTCATCCATTGTAGCCATTTAGTTGAAAATCCCCTTCTCTTAAATATTTCCCATAGATACTGCCAAGATACCGAATCATATGCCTTCTGGAAATCAACCTTCTAGAGGAAAGCTTAGCATTTTCTCCTGTGCCAGCCCATCACCATCTCCTATGCCATAATGAACGATTCTTGTAATGACCTATTGGGGAGGAAAGCAGACTGTACTTGGAGGATGATGTCTTGAAGAACCTTCCTTAATTTGTTCGCCAAAACCTTTCTCACCAATAAATTTATGGAGTTAGACAAAGATTGGTCTAAACTCCTAAAAACAGTTAGCACCTGGCTTTTTTGGAAGTAAAAAGAGGTAAGATCTGTTAATTTTATCGAAGCCATAATTGCCCCTTTGAAACTCCCTAATTACCTCCATCACCTCCCCCTTTAGCATAGTCTCAAATTCTTTGTAGAAGAAGACCTGCATACCATCTGGACCCGACGAACCTTCAGTATTCAGATCATTGACTGCTTCCAACACCTCATTTTCAGAAATGGATGTCACCAAGTTGTCAGCCTGCTGCGTAGAGATGCAAGGAAAGACAGACCTTGCCATCTTCCATGTTCCCCTTACTGTAGCTCGAGTACTGTCTTTAAAATATCTGGTAGCTGCTGCTCTGATTTCATGCACAGATGAGGTTTCCTGACCGTCCATAATGGAGGAGATGAGGTTATATCTTCTACGTGCACTGGCTACCAAGTGGAAGTATTTGGTGTTAGCATCCCCCTCTTTGAGCCAAAGTTGCCGGGAGCGCTCACGCCAATCCATTTCTCTTTTTAAGTCTTCCTCGGCCACAATGACCTGCCATTGCTTCCTATCTCGCTGCTCCTGTTCAGTTAGACTGGTTTCCTCCTCTTTCCCATCCAAATATTGAATTGTCGCCAGCGCTTCAGTGCATTTTTGGTTCCTCAATACTGCAACTGTTGCACCATACTCCTTTAGCATAGACTGGACAGACGCAAGTTTCGTAGCTAATTTGACAGTTGCAGTGCCTTCATCTTGGTTAGAACACCACCAACATTCCACCATCTCACGAAAGCCCTACTCTCTAAGCCAAGATTACCTGAGCTTGAAGTAGGAACCCACATGTATACTGTCCCCACTATCCCAAACCAGCGGCGTATGGTCTGAGAAGGGGTGCTCCAGCCCTGCCACCAAAGACAAATGAAACTTTTCCATCAGCTCCGCATTCCCAAAGAATCTATCCAATTTGGAGCATGAGCCACTTCCACTTCTCCAAGTGAATTCCACCCCAACGGTAGGGAATTCAATCAATCCCAGTTCTTGAACTGTTATCTGAAAGCCAAGGGAGGCATTGTCCATTAACCCAATTGATTTGTCTGATTCTGTCAAGGTACAGTTGAAGTCTCCCCCCACTAACCATGGTAGTCCTTGAGAATGTCTCGCAAGGTCTGTCAGGTCCTCCCATAGTTCAGACTGACTGCTCACCACACATGGGCCATACACACCAGTGAGAAGACACTCCATCTCCCCTTGGATCATCTTACATCTGCAGGAGATAGCAAGCCTAGATTTAATGACCTCAAGCACCTCCAAGCATGCCCCCTTCCACCAAAAGGCCAACCCTCCAGATCTGCCATTTGCTTCTACTGCCACACAGCCAGCATACCCATTCTTCTTCAAATCAATCCACATGGAGTTGTTCTCACTTTCTATATGTGTTTCTTGAATGAGAGCACATTCAATGTCCCATTCTCTGAGATATCTCATAAGTGTGGCTCTTCGAACTTTATCGCACAACCCACGCACATTCCAGGAAAGAACTCTCATCTCCCCTTTTGAGAGCCCCCCACATTTGCTTGAAGCTACGTTCAGCACCAAGTATCAAAGCAATAGAATTTTCATCCACCTTCTTGGTAGTCAAATTCATTTTTCTTTTCCGTAGTTTATATGGGGATCTCCCCAATGCTAATTTTGACAAGGTTCCAGCCCCATATTTCAGTTCCCCATCAATATTGAAAGGACAATTTTGTACCACCGAATTCACTGAAATTTCTTGCAGCAACCCCACACACTGTTCACCCTCTTGTACAATCTAGTGATCCCCCATCTCATCCATCTCCTCAGCCATCTCCTTATGATGATGATCCTTCCTCTTTTTTGGTTCGGGAGCTCCCTCAGATGTACCTCTCTCTGCGTGATCTAGATGAGGCTCCTCGCAAAAAATCTCTGCATAGGTTCATTGTTCCTTCTGCTCATAGACCTCCTTCACCATCCTTGTAAGTTGCAACCGCAGGAGCCATGAACTCCCACCGCATCTAAGAATGATCTTCTTCGGCAATCACCCCCCTTTGAGAATCTCCACATTAACATGTAATGTTCTACCATCCCCTTCTCGCAAACCAACCTCCGCCTCCTTAGCCACAGTCGCATATCCAGTCAGAGCAGTAGCTACCACACTACGCAACCTAAGATGCAAAGGCAGACCACTAATTTCTAGTTTCCCTGATCGAGCGGCAACCCTTTGAGGTGGCCTTTCGGGCAAGGCCCCATCGAAAGGCGAAACAAGTCTCCAGATCATAGTTAAATTTTCAAAATTAGACGATTTAAATTGAAGATGCTCCACGTCCATCATACCCAAACCAAACAGAACAAATCTCGTAGGTGATAGGGTAGAAATCTTCTAATCTTCAACAGAGAGTGAAAGGGATTTTACCAAATCTTTGATGCGGTCTGTCGACGGATTTCCGACCATCACCTCCCCTATCAAAGCACCTCTGAGCATAAGTTTGGAAATCTTAGTATCCTCAGACATAGGAACATCAACATCAATGGTAAAACCCTTATAGTTATCTGGCGGCGGCGGCTTGACATTATGCGTCGGCTTAGGGCGCTAGACCAACTACTTATCGAGTCCCCTTCTTCGCCTCGTGCAGGTGTCTCTCTTATGCCCGTGTCCACCGCAAGCTAGGCAAACAAGAGGGGATCTGCAGATCGCCACTATATGGCCTCTCCTTCGGCAGCGATAGCAGACAACTTCTCTGTTAACCCTTCTTCCCATCTCCCTCTCATTTCGGTCCCCATCCATCCGATTGCTACCCCTTAGGGTTTCCCCTCTCCAATCTCTCCTCTGCCCTACCCTCGACCGCCAAGTTGACCATCCCTCACCATGGTCGATCACTCCTCTCCACTTCCTTCTCTCTCCCTCACCATGGCTTCCATTCGCTCTCCTATTCCAGGTCCGATCAAGCTGAAATTTCAAAAAGGAAGATAAAGAACATATTGCAAAAAATGGTTAAGCTAAATAAAAAAGACTGGGAAAATAATCTTGACGATGCACTCTAGGCCTATCATATAGCCTACAAAACTCCCATAGCAATATCACCATACCTTCTAGTGTTTTGCAAGGCTTATCACCCCCCCGTAAAAATTGAAGGGCTTACTAGACCAATAAGGAATGCAATGTTAATTTAGATGAAGCGGGTGGGCATCAAAAGTTTCAACTGACTGAGCTGGAGGAAATTTGTAATGACACAAAGAAAATACTAGGATTTATAAAAAGAGGACCAAAGATTTCCATGACAAACACGTATCCCAAAAAAGCTTTGAGCCCAATCAGAGAGTTTAGCTTTTTGATGCACGATTATGTCTATTCCTTGGAAAGCTCAAATCTAGATGGAACAATGATAAGTACATAATTATTGATGGTAACTTGTATACTTTATGATAGCTTAGTGCATATAGGTTGTATATATGTTGCATTATAATCATAGGTGCATAATTAGGTCATGCACATGTTTTACAATTAACTTGCATCTAATTATGATTTCTTGTGAATAATGTAGGTATTGAAAAAGTTAAGAAGATGGAGAACCATTTGTTGGGGAAGAAGAATTCTTTTGAAAGCTAAATAATGAAGAGTTTAGAGGAAATAAAGACAAAGCTTAAGGAAATAAAGACAAGAGAAGAAATAAGTGCAAGGGATGACACATGGCACACCCAAAACCATTCCTAACCCACCTTAAGACAACCCAATTTCTCTAAACCTTTGTCCTAAACCAACCTATTTTTAGTAACATCCAATCTAGACCATACATCTTCCATCTAAGGCCCTTCGACCGCTTACTAGGCCATAAAGGCCATATCCACAACAAGTGTTGCTAGCTACTTAGTACCATCCTCCTCCCTTAATTATCTTTTGTATGGTCTTGATTCTTCTCTCCAAAACCTCCACTCAACCATTTAGTTTGAATGACCACATAATTATTTGCAATCCTAACCGTAGATATCCAATCTAAGGGCCACCATCTCCTCTCCAAGATAGCCAACCCCTCATAGCCCTTAGATGCCCATCCTAAGGCTCATTCCCTACTTGATGTGATGGCAAACCTTTAGCCTTAGGCCTAGAATCCTACGGCCTACATTTTTCCTACAGCTTTATAAAGCACCTAAGACCCCACCATTCCAAAATTAATTAGTCTTACTTTACCTTAGTGCACCACCTTAGTCTACCATAGCCATCCACCTTTCTAACCTCTCCACCTTGTTCATAGGTCTCCCTTGCCTAGGGCTACAACTGCAAGCCTTTGGTGGCCTGTTGGAACCGTCCTCGCTTCTGACCATTTGTTTCTCCAACACGACTTTGTCTCGAGGCTCCACTTCTTTAGCATCAATTGTTATTCTTCTATTTTACTTCATACTAGTTGTAAAACATTTAATGATATTTCAATAAAAAAAGCTTTCATCTATCTTATGTATCTATTTTATATGCTTTGCTAGTTGTAGCCTAGATTAATTTCTTGTCATCATCATTATTGAAAATACCAAAAGAAATCATAAAAGCGAAAACGAAAAAATTAGACCTAGGAAAGTGAGTTTGATTTAAAAATACGTATCTTTCAAGTATGAAAAAAAAAATCTTTGAAAGTGTCGTTCGATTTCACGTACTACAATGTATATTTTCATAATCGATCTTGTCAGTGAAGACCTTTGGCACCGTTGCTGGGAGGCTTGTTGCATATTGTAGGTTCTGACGGAGGGGTGAGATTGAGCATGATAAACAAATTATGCGAAATACAAATCAACAATCACAAATAAGTAATCTCACAAATGACACAATGGATTTTTTGGTGGAAACCCAAACCCGAGTAAAAACCACCACCTAAACCTCTCGATTTAGGATTTCCTGATCAACCTAGTTGATCAAATCCACTAACCGAACTACTTAAAAGAGGGTAGTTCAACCTCTTACAACCACACTACTTTACAACTAAGGGTAGTATACCTCAAACCCTCCTCTCCACGAGGGGTATTTTGTCTTACGAAGGAGAAGGGAACTCACAAAGCGAATACCCGACCAAAAACAAAAGGAAAAACAATATCTATAGAGCCACAAAGTAAATATAAGGCTATACTACTATAGACAAGAAATCTCCCCTTAATAGGAAGTGCGTAGGGGTGATTGCGCAGAGTAACGGTGCTCTTGATTGGAAGCTTTGAGAGCAAGGGCACTTCTTCTTCAATCTTTATCTTCTTGGATATAAAAGGTATGGAAGTGATTTCTCAAGGTGTGTGTGGCCAAGGAAGGGTGCTTCTCTATTTATAGAGATGCCTAGAAGGCTTTGGAAGACCTTGGGAGCCTCTTGTAGCCGTTGGGAACAAGGCTCAAGAGAGTGGTCCAAAATCCCACCGAAATCAAGGTCTTTAAAGAGTCTAACAAGGTTATCAGACGTCTATGATTATGGTCAGACGTCTAGATCATCTGATCTAAAGGTCGGATGTCTGATCTAGAAGGGTTGATGATCCTGGACTGGGTTGGATCTAGACGGATGTCTAAGAAGTCATTTTAAGACGCCTAGGAAGATTATCAAATGTCTAATTCTAGACAGGTTCAGTTCCTGGAATTGGACTAGATCGAAATAAGGTTCTAGTATTTATAGGTCAGATGACAGGTCAGACATCTGCCAAAGTGTCTGGTCATCTAGAAAGAGAATTCTCTGCGGGAATGGATTTCTCGAGAAGCTAACAGCTATAATCATCTGACAAAAGTAGATTGGGGTCAGATTTAGGCTAATGTCTCTTTATCAGACGTTTGAAGGGCTATATGGACATCTGCAAAGTAATATCAATGCGATAATCAAATAATCCTCAAAGATATTGTTTCACGAGCCAACAATCCTCTAATTGGATGTCTGACAAGGTCATCAGACATCTTGTAAGATGTCTAGACTATGGGCTGATCGTCTGATAGTGATGGTCAGAGAATAGTAAGTCCATCCTAAGTGTTTGGACATATGTAAAAACTATCAAACATCTTATGCCTTGATAATCAGGTTAGACGTCTGACAAGGCTGTCTAATTTCTATAATGATTTTTTATTCTATTCTAAGGTTTGCTTAAGTGTTCTAGTGATGTATAAGTGTCCTTAGGACTAAGGTATGTTACTTTAGGCTCTTTACATGAATCTAAGGAAATAAAAGAGCAAAGAACAAAAAAATAAATACAATTACATAATACATGAAAGAAGATATCTATCCTACTCTTCTTTACTCTTTTGCTCCACGCAAAACTCTATCTTCTCTTTTCCTCCATCAAGCTCCTCCAATCCGCCATGGACATGAACTTAAACTTTTTTACACTTGAATCCATTTGCATTTATCCTAAAAGCTTAACTCAAATGTAAATTTTAAATACCAAGTATTTTGTTATCATCAAAAATCAACGATCGTGGTGCTCTTACACCAACACATATTTTCTTACTTTTCATATTTGGTGCATGTAATCTAGTTACTAAGTTGATTTACTCTATTTGATCTTCTGTGCACAAGGAAAATAAAAAAGAATATGGAGGGGCTAATTGCAACTCCAGACCTTCCAAGAAGATCATCTGGTATCTTTTGATTACATGCCACTTGTTCATCTAAAAATAAAAATTGAAACAAAGTTTATCTCTTGAGTGGATAAGATTTCAAGTCTAGTTTTAAAACCACTCCTCTAAATTCGAGTAAACTAAAAGGGTAATTTTCAAAAATTTATTCCCGTTAGTACAAAACCCAAAAAATGATCAAATTTATGATGGACATTTCCTTTTAAGTAGAGAATCATCTCTAAAATTTTTACGGCTTAACTCTCTGTAGAAAAAATTAGAGCATTCACAGAAAATATCAAAAAATTGATCTGCTACTATTTTTGTGAGTTGCCTGAAATTTAATTATTTTTCTACAAATTAAAATTCACTGAAATCACTTGCATTGGATTACTACTAAAGTTTCTATGCTCTAAAAAAATATTGGGCATTTTTGGACACCTTGCACTCTCTAATTCACTGAGAAAATCAACTGGAGGTCTTTTCTGACTTTCAGGTCCTGATACATAAAAAAATTTGGGAAAAATATAAAAAGGCTTCAAAAATCAGAAAAAAATATTTGTTGTGTGCCTAACCCATTAGTGTTTGAGAAGCCATTGTTGCATTGTCTAGGTCGCACCATTGGGTCAATAATAAAATCGATTCATCAAGAAGCTACATATCGAAGGTTCCACTTTATGGTGCATTTGACCTACTTGAAAAGTTTAAAGGAAAGAGAGAAGCATCTCAATTGTTTGCAACATCATTACTTGTCCACAAAACTTGCTTAAAAAGATTTTATACGTGCAGTCCTAAAATTTACACTTAAATAGTTGGACCTTGAAAGACACTCCATCAATAAAAAAATTGCTTATGGAACCTTGATTGGCATGCACACACATTCTGAAATTGATTAAATTGGGCAACCACCCCCCTCACACCCATCATTTAAATCCCATCACTATTAAAGCCCAAGCCTAATTAATTTGATAGATGCGCCCTAGGAAGGAAGAGGCTATTCAAGTTAATTAGAGTAAGATTATTCTTGGCATGGCCTTGTCTATGTGGAATAGCTTGTAACAAGAGAATACAGTACGGTAACCACATTACCACTAGTGGGGGTTTGCAATATGAGTTTTCCTAGTGGGTCATTATTCTTTGGTGAGCCAACTAGTTTAAGGGGCATTAAGGGTGATTGAGTCCTAATTAGCTTGGCTTAAATCAATAAGTCCATGCAATAAGGCTAAAACTGTATGATTGAATTGGGCACTAATTTCTCTCATCTGTTCTCCTCCCATCTCCAAGACCTTCTTCCACTTGTATCTGAGCTACAAGATCTCAAAATCTTAGACTTGAAGGACCCTTGGATCATACTCTAACTAGATCAAGGATGAGAAAACTTGATTTTGAAAATTCCAAATATGAATCAGATTTGCAAATAAACTCTTATCAAATGGAATCCAAGCAACTAAGTTCCTCTGGGAGACAGAATCCTGATAACCTATGGACCCTTTGCTCAAATTACTTTCCTAAAAGAACAGTTTATCCAATTCGAAGCAAACCATAGGAGGCAAATGATAGAACTGATTCAATCAATTCAGAATCCACCTCAGGGAAAACAACCTAGAGCATTGAAGGATTTCTATAATCCTTCCCATGTTTCCTCTAAATCCTATGTACAGGTTCCATAGGTTGAGGTTCAATTTGAGATTAAACCTACTACTATAGCCCTAGTGCTACATCTTTGTGGCAATAGCTCAGAGGATCCATTTCAACACCTTGAGGAGCTGACACTCCGAATCTAGAATATGAGTGAGGGTGTCCTAAAGGTGAAGCTTTTTCATTTTTTCTTAAAGGATAAAGCCAGCCATTGGTATAGAACCATAGGGCAACCTATAGATTCCTGGGCAACTCTTAGAGATGCCATAGAAAATTTTTCCCAATTGGTAAAACCAATGCACTTAGGAAGGCCATTACAACCTTTTCTCAGCAACCCCAAGAATAATTACATGAAGCTTAGGAGAGGTTCATGGACTTATTGAGAAAATGCTCTCACTATGAGGTACCAAGATGGTAGTTAGTATATATTTTCTATCAAGGGCTAAATGAACCATTACGAAATTTGGTGGATGCATCTATTGGAGGTAACTTCTTGAGTAAGGACAAGAACAACGCATTTGAGCAGTTTCAAAATATGAGCGAAAATTCTCTTAATAATGCCTCCATGGATGCTTATGAAAGGTCCAATCAAAATAGAGATCAATTAATGAAATTCAAGATAACTCAGGTTGAGTTGATATGGAGCTGATTTGCCAAAAATTGGACAAAGTTGATTTGGTGTCCAAGCAATTGGCAGAATTGATGAACCAGAAAGGACTTAGTCACCCAACCACTGCTATCTAGACTTCCTCAAGGAGGGAGTCTGTGGATAATGTAAATCTGGCTCAATCTGTGAGTCATCTGACCCAAAACCCAACTGAGGGGTTCCAAAAAGGGACCTTTGATCCCTGCTATCCTAATTCCACACCAATCACTCCATCCTCGAGAAATGAGGATATCATGGCAATCCAAGCGAACCTTAGAACCAACTTGTATTCCAATAATTATAATCTGAGTTGAAAAAATCACCCGAATTTCTCTTGGAAAGGCCAGGGGCAAGGAACCCAACCTGTTGCACAACCTAAACCCTATCAACCAAACCCAAATTTTCAAACCTATAATCAAGGTCCAAGCACCCTCTATTTTGGCTGGGCAGAAGGCAAGGCTTGGTAAAGGGTGCTTGGACCTTAATTTGGAAGAATTCACGCTATTAGACTAGGAATCAGTGGGAAGAATGCTTGGAAACTTCAAGCTTCATTGGAGGTGATTGGGACTGCATTAGGACTTGGGATCAGGTGTAGACGATTAGTGTAGTGTGAACACCAATCTCACCAAATTTGGTGGGATTTGGTGGAGATTTGATGATGATTCCATCAAGTCAAAGTCGGCAGCTTTAGTTTGACTATTGTTCAGGTGGTAGGGGCATTTCTGAGAAGAAGATGAAGTTAGGGGCTTCGATGTAAGGAATAGAGCTTTTAGGAACTGAATTGTAAACTAGGTCAAGATGGACTCTCATTGGGCCCAAATTTTGGCCTTAACCTAACTTAGACCTAAGGAATCTAGTAGTAAAGTTGGATTTGAGTTTTGACCACGTTTGATAAGGCAATTTGCATAAAAACCTGAATTATATCAAAATCCTGTCTGAAACTCTGTTCTAAGTCAAAATAGATTTAGATCGTCAAACCAAGGATACCAAACCTTTTAGAATATTTTTCTGTAAATTTTAGAGGCTTAGATGAATTTTATCCTAGCCAGAATCTCTTTAATTTAAGTGGGTTGAGAATTAAGTTTTTATGTGCTGTTTTAGTTCTCGACATGCGTGAAGCCTTGTTTCTGTCAGTATTGACCCACCTTTCAGACTTTTGAGTTCATTTGACCTTCATTTAATCCCTGAGTGACCCCGTGATTAATTTGTATTTGTGATGTGCTATTGAAATTACAGAATTAACCCTGATTTCTAATTCTTATCTCAAATTAGAATAATATGGAGTTATGGCCCTCAGATGATTAAGGAAGAGCTTTTATCAAACAAACCTGACTAAATGTAGCTAGTTAGGGCTCATGATGATGTTACCATCATACCCCCATACCTAGCTTTTGCTAGTCCCTAGCAAAATCCTATGAATCAAACTAGATCTCTAAGTCGGATGTAACCGTCAGGATGCCCCACTAAGCCACATCTCTAAAAATCAAATCAAAGTACCAACAATAGGCCTAAAGGTACTCAAGTACTAGCCAAGATCCTGACCTGACCAGGTTCAGCCTAGGTCTGTCGCGAAGGTTTCTAAGGCCCATAAAAACTACCTAAAGGTTCGTTGACCCCAGCGGTTAAAGCACCCATGCGTAGACATATTGTGTCTAGGTTCAGTTTGACAGTGCATTTTGACAAGAGAGAGATGAAGGGTTTTTTTTTCATTCTGAGAGTTCTGTCTTTTATTTTATATTTTTCTAAATCTAACCTCGAATTAACCCTAAACACAGTCTGTATCGGATTCCGTGTCCCCACCATCAATCCTCGAAGGGTCCTTGTCTTACGATGCTTTGGGATAGCACTGCCCATGGCAACTCCCAGAACCCTAGCTTTTGACACTTCGGGATAGTGCCGCTCTTGGCATTCTATAGCAAAATTCAAGCCCTAGCAATCGACATTTCAGGATAATCCCGCCCATGGCACCTACACCAGCATAAGGTGCTTACATGCCCCCGGTAGGATATTAAGATATCCTAGGAGACAAGCACCAAAGAGACGATATGTTATTACACATCTTCGAAGTGAGTATTTTTCATTCCACCTCTCCACACCGAGAACTCATCCAATCAACTTGTGTCTTCGAGCCGCTCATAAGCTAGATCTTGTAGACAACTTTTTCAAAACAAAACACTTTTGGCACGATTTCTTCGTTAAGCACACTAAACCAAATTGGTGTGTGAATTTTGGGTGCTTAGGTTACTAAGTCCCATAATCCAAAGGGCAGGCAACAGAGACAAATAATCCCAAAGCCTTAGATTTAATACATCAGCCTCGCACTTTCCACAATCTATTGAGAAATAATCCAGATCTTAACGAATACGTGAGTGTTTAAGTCCTAAATAGGCCCAAGAGGCTTAAGGTCAGAACTCGTCACTAATCTCCTAAGTTTTAGCCTTCCAAGTCTTAATTCGTCATTTGATCTAGCTTAGAAGTGCAGTAAGTTCCGTACTTAATCACAATGGACTATCTCATTTCTTTCTTTTAGGTGCTCCTTTTTCCTTTTCTTTTCTCCTCCTTATATGTTTTCAATCAAGTTCAAAATTGGCCTCTCCTTTTCTCCTTCATTTTTTTTTAGATGAAACTCCTCAATGAATTGATTTTCACAGCGTTTTGCACTTTAATACCCCCCCATGCCTAAGATTTGCAAAGTCCCCATTATAAATTAGGTGGCTTTGAGTTCAGCTTAGATCGTACATTAGAATCAGTTTGGTGGGTGACAGACGGGTTGGGATGACTGTTGAGAACCATTTCAAGCTTTGATACAAGTATCAAAGGTGGAGTCGACTATTCTAATGGACGAATCCTGAAGTGCAATATGAGTTCAGTGAAAAGATAGGTCAGAAGGGTCTTGATTTTTTTCTTTGTTCTTTTTTTTTTTAATGACAGGTTGCCTCCCATTAAGTGCTAAGTTTAACGCCATCGGATGAGCGCAAGGAGCTCAAAAGGATATGTCATCTATCGGACTATAATGAGTGGTAGGAAAAAATATGTGATCATGGTGGATGAGAATTAAATGACCACAAATGAGTATTAAATCATGATGAAGTGTCAATCCAGAAGGTCTATGATATGGATCAAGTTGGTTCATTTCTAGGTGCCTCTTATTGAGTTTTTGCGGAGGAATCACCGGGAAGATGTAGTGATCACAGGGTTCTGAAGTAAGTTTGTGGTGAGTCTAGGACCTAACAGAGGTGAACATAACCAATGTAGCCCAAATGTTTGGTTCCTTTTATGCAATGTGGCCTAATAGATCTTTATCCAATGAGTCATCTTGATTCTTTCAAGTGGTTGCAAGATCAATTCCTCAAGAAATGACTCGAAGATTGGGTCTTCTAATGAATCTTCTCTATAATTCTCATCCCAATCAAAAGTGAATGTCTGGAGAGTGCCTTTTGGATCCTCTAACTACAATTCTGTAAAGGATTCATACTCTCGGTTGGGGTCACTCTCAGTATCTACCATGCCTAATTCCTGGAGATCCTTAAAACAATCCTCGTAATAACATGTCTCTAAATCCATGGAATAGAAATTTGATTCCTATTGAATGTTATCCTGTTCCCTGAAATCCATGTATATATTCTCAAGATCAAAGGTGAATGCTTCCAATACTCTCAATTTGCTGAAATCGTGCTTGGCTAACTCAAGATTCTCCATGATGTAGAAAACTTCCAGTTCTGGTTCTAGGTTTTCTACTACCAAAAAGGTCATGAGATCCTGAATCAAACCTAGCTATTCTGCTGAGCATTTTCCTTTTCCTTTAGATGATGCCTCGAAAATATTGATCTTAGTTCGCATCCCTCAAGAGGCAATTATCATGTGCCCTAATTCACAATTGATTATGGCTCCTGCAGTAGCCAAGAAAGGTCTCCCCGGAATCAAGGGCATATCTTGTATTTGTTGTGGCACATCCATGTCAAGAACTAGAAAGTCAGCTAGGTAGTTGAAATCCTTGACTCTAATTACCACATCCTTTACCAGCCCAATCAGGGTGATTACGATTCGGTCAGCTAATTGCAGAATAACAACAGCAGATTTTAGCTATCCTATCCGTAGTTTCTCAAATAGGGCAATCGTGATTAGGTTGACTGAAGCGTCGAGATCTAGTACAACCTACTTGAAATTTGTACCATCAATCTTGTAAGGGATCGAGGGGGTGCCTGATCAGATTTCTTAGGAGGTAGACAATTTTGGGTTATGGCACTCACATTTTCAGATAGTACTACCTTCCCTTGCGAGGGTTCCTCCACCTCTTTTTTGGATGAGTCAAGCGAGGTGGAGTTGAGAGTGAGGATATCAAGTAATGGGATAGTGACTTGTGCATTCCTCAATGGTCCCATTATGTCAAATTCAGATAGTCTTCTAGAGTGGAGGTGGGATAAGATTTGGGATAGGAGAATGGATTGGCTATCCTGGGGGATGGGTTTCTGTTTCTACCTCTTGGTTTTGTCCTCAACCTTGTTGTGTTAACCATGGGTTGGGTGAGATTTAGGAGATGGCTCTTGGGGCCTAGTCTCGTGGTCTTTTTTCATGCCCACAACAACGATCATCACGCAGTCATGGTGTGGAGGTGGAGGAGAAAGGATTGGACCTTATTGTCAAATGGAGGCTTGAGTTGGATCAGCTAAAGAGGTGGAAGCTCCAAACATGCAGGTATGAATTGATGGGCCTGGTTGACTGTAGCAAGATTGGCCCTAGCTTTGATTTACCACATGTTTCTGGGTTGACACATTGTTTGGATTTGGCAGAGGTTGGGAAGGAAGTGAATTGGACTGGCATTTCCATGCCATCTGTGCGAGTTGATTTCGAACCTATGTGATCTTATCCTTGTGTTGTTTATGCATAGTCATATTGGTCTTCTGGATGTTGGCCAAGGCTTGCAGAATCATGCTCATTTGATCTTCCTTGCTAGGCCCAGATTGGTAATTCGGATTGGGTCTAGGTTGAGCAGCCTAATATGGGTGCATAGCCTGTGGTCAGGGTTGGAATTGTGGTCTCGTGCTCTGATTATTACCAGACCATGCAAAGTCGGGGTGATTGCGCCATCCAAGGTTATAGGTGTTAAAAAATGGATCATTCTGGATGGCGTGGGGATCCTCGCAGGTTTGAGGAACTCCAAAAAGGTTAGAGTACGAGGGTTCAGAGTTCCCCCAACTAGAGTAGGCAGGTCCGAAGTCCAAAACTGGGATCAGATGAGGGCAGATATGGGTCCATCCCTTGGTGAGAGTGGTGGTAAATGTTATGCACAGGCTCCCTACCTGAGGGCGGTTGCGCATACGTGCTCTGTTGTGCGGCGGTGGTTCTCTATAGATGTCGAGTCAACTCATCCACCTTTTCAATAATAGAAACCTTATCCAAGCGACTGGCCACCAACTCCAAATCAACAGGTGCAGATAAGCGTTGAGTCTCGTGTGTCCCTCGTGTGTTTGTCAATGTGCGGGTGGTCGTCTGGTCGAACACACCCATAGATTCATTGTTTATGAAGTTTTAGCACATGTTCTCGCGAATCTCCCAAACTATATCTTCATGCTGACCCATGATGTTTCCACCATATGTTGCATTGACAAAGAGCCGGATATCCTCACAAAGTCCTCGGTAAAAGGATTGGATTTCTTCCCATTTAGGAACTCCGTGGTGGGAGCAATTTCGCATGAGATCCAAAAAATGGTCATATTCCTCATGAAGTGGTTCTCCCACATTTTGCGTGAAGTGGAAGCATTTGTCCAACCAACTAGGACGAATTTGTTCAAGAATTCATATTAGAGTTCCTCCCATGTGTTGATCAAATAGGTCAGAGTCTAATATAGTGGGTAGCCTTATCCATAAGGGAGAAGAACATCTTCATGAGTAGGATGTCCTGATTCTGAACATGAGGCCCGAAGGTCTGGGCCAGATGTTTCAGTTGCTTGATGTACAGGAAGGGATCTTCGAAGTTTAAGCCGTGAAATTTTGGGATAGCATGGATCATATTCGACTTAAGTTTAGTATCAGGTCCTCCGGTCGAGATCTATACCCTAGGTTCAATCGCCACCGCAATGGGATTGTAATGATCTCGTATCTGAGGACGCTGCAGTGGATTCATGAAAGCCTGGAATAAATCGTTGAGGCATTGTAACTGATTCTGAAGATTGGGTTCTTCTTGGTTTTCCAAGGATGCAGATGATGGAGATCTGGGCTCAAAAGCAAGTGAGTCGAAAGAGATGTTAATATGATCGAGCAGTAGCACAAACAAATGGGTCGAGACTTGGCCTCAACAAGAATGAACAGCTAGTGGAGGTGATGGTAACGCCATCATGAGCTGTAACTAGCTTTATTTAGTCGTAATCAAGTGACAACTGCTGCTACATAGTCGCCTAAGAGTCATAATTCCACTCAAATATATTTTGAGAGAACATTAAATCAGGGTTAATTCTGCAGTTTTGACAGCATATCATGAATGCAGAATAACCACGAGGTTTTCCAGGGGTTAATCTAAGGTCTAATGAGAGGGCCTACACAGACAGAAATAGGATTTTACGTGTTTCAAGAATCAAATCAGCACCAAAACCCTAATTTCAGACCTGCTTGAATTAAAGAGATTTCGGTCAAGATAAAATTCATCTAAACCTCCTAATATTCATATAAATATATTCCCTGAGGTTTGGTATCCTTGATTTGACCATTTGAACCTATTTGGACCTTAAACAGAGTTACAAACAGATTTCTACCCTAATTTGGGTTTCTACACAAATTTTCCAGTCAAATTTGTTCAAAACTAAAATCTAATTTCACCACTATATTCTTTGGATCCAAATTAGTTTGTACAAAATTTAGACCCAATCAGAGTCCATCTTGACCTAGTTTGCACTTTAGTCTATTTAAACTCTATTTCTTTCAGACAAGCCCCTAACTTTCAAAAATCGTTGCAATTGAGTCCCTAACTTCCTTATCTTCTTTGCAAACGGGTTCCTTCTGCCATTGGAGGTCAACTAACCTCCAGGCAGCTTTTGACCACCTCAAATCCCATTCAAATCGCCACCAAATCCCACCAAATTTGATGGGATTGGTGTTCACACTATAAGGAATTGATTGGGACCGATCTTGGTTCCCAAATCGCAAGGGTGCATTCTAGTGAACCCACGAGATTCATGGGTATCTTTTGCTTCAATCACAAGCCAATTTGGGCTTGTTTCCTTGTCTAGAGCTTGCTCAGAAGCTCTATATAAAGCTCTAGAACTCGAAGCCTTGCTCCTTAGCTCAGTTTAGCCGCACTTCTTCACAACATCTCCCTCTCCGACCACCTCCACCACAACTCCAGCGACATCTTCCCCAACTTCCTTGCCCGCTGCCACATACCATAAGCAGTGGGACCGTCTTCAGCTTCTTCCGCTTGTCACAATACTGGCAAAAACTCTTCAGACCCCCTTCTTCCTCGCCACTCCATCACCGGAGGTTTCCCCTTCCCCGGCGCCGGCCAATCATAGCTGGTGCCATCTTTTCATCCCCTTCATCCTTTGGCAAGGTAACCTTCCTCCTTTCCCTCTCTAGCTTAGGTTCAACTCCTCCCTCTCCTATTTCAACCACCGACACGCCCTCAATGCCACCGTCTCCCTCCGCTCCAACGAAGCTTTCTGCATGCCACAAACCATCAACCACCCTCGCATCACCTCCAAAAGCTCTTCCACCTCACGCCCACCAAAACCCCTCAAGAAATTGAGGGGATTACACCTCCAAAACTCCACTCGAACCTCGTCTCCTCCACGCCACCTCCTCGACTCTGCCAGACCACCACACACACCCACACGCCCTAAAATCACCACCATCACTTGGCGAAGCTTAGGAGCTATCTGATTGGGGCTTTTGAGCCCATATTTATGAATTGCAGGTCTCGTCGCCGCTCACCGTCACCATGTCGTTTTCACCTTCGACCGCCTTGCTCCCACCTGCTCTGGCCTTCCTACCACTCCCAGGTGCTGCAGATTCAACTCAGGAGCGTATCGACACCAACACTTCAAAGCACCAGCAGCAGTAGCATCTTCAATTCAAGCGACATCAGCTGCTGCTGTGCATGAAGAGAAGAGGGTGGGACATAGTCCCACCTCGGAAGAGAAAGAATTGCTTGTGCGGTATGAAAGGAAAAAGTGTATGTTGCTTATTGCCCAAGAACACGAGGGGTCAGGTCCCTTCACACGCATGCCCTCGAGCACGCCTCACCCACGATCACACCCACAGGTCTAGCCACTATTTAGGATCCAATTACCCACCTTCCTACCTAAATATATACCCGGCTATCAAAGAAGAAAAAGAGAAGAGGAGAGATCTATGAGGAGGGGGAGGGTTTTGCTACACGGTTAAGTACCTTGGGACATATGCTGAAGGAAGAGGCTTTACACTTAGCATCTGAGAGAGTTGGCTCTTGAGAAGGTCTTGAGAAAGGCTTGAAGAAGAAGAGAAGGCCTTGAGAAGCTTGGGCACCCTTGTTTGTCTTCTGTTAGTGCTGTGCCTCTTCTGATAAGGCGTCAGATGCCTTGTTCTGTCGTCTAAGGCTTGAGGTTGATTCCTCTGATACTGTGAAAGAACATTTAAGTACCTAAGTTGATGTTGATTAATTGATCAAGGAAAATAGTTAATTTATTTGAATGATTTAAATGCTTGGGATATATGCTTAATTAAGTAGAATAATTGGTGATTCAAATCACCATTGTTGTCTTTCTAATTCTTTTTATCCTTGATCTTTTGAGATACATTCATTGATTGTGCTTAATTTACTGTGCTCATTTATTCAAAGTAAAGATTAGTATGTAAATTCCACATTTGCTCCCTGCAAACGACCTCAGATTCCAATTAGATTCTTAGTTTATAAATTTAAGTGTTTGTTGTGTGATTTAGGAGTGTACTACGATGACCATATCCTTAAATCTCCTCTTTTCGCAAGCAATAGGAGGCCTCAAGGGTGGTCTTAAGAACCTCCTCACGAACATGCACTAAAGAGCCAGATGAGGGACAAAATATGTGTTGGGCCCAATCAAGGCACCCAAAAATCCTTAGATGACTAAGGAAGTTCGAGGCTGATGATACCTCTTGATCAAAAAGTCACTCACTCGAGAATTACTTGGACAACTAGGAAGGGAGAGTTCCGCAAAGACCCCTACATGGTAGAGCGTCCCCATGGATTACAGGATTTCCTCCACCCGACCTTCCTTATCATGAGAATCCAAGTAGACTAGAATGAGCAAGCTTGACTCCTAAGTCTACCAATTTTAATCCTAAGTGCGTGCCTTGAATTTCACTTGTACTTTAGAGTTGATTTTGATTTGTGACCTAATTTGGAGATTGGTTAACCCACAAGGTAGATCAGCTTCACCTAACCTGTCCTAAAGTTGATGATGAGTTGGGTAAAAAGGACAAAATCACCTTGAGTGGTTTGCAAAGAGGTTATTAGATCCCAAATTTTAGTAATTCAAGTGATTATTAGAGCTTGTTTTTAGGGTTCACTTGATTAAATTAATTCAACCAAGGCTTAAGTAACACACGATGTGGGAAATCTGTTCTCTTTAAATCAGGCAAGTGTGTTTTTTTCTAAAACCCTAAAATGGAAACCCTAATTTCACTCTACTTTCCAAGTCCAATCCTTTTCACAATTGGCACCTAGGGCTCAATCAAGAAGGTGAATAGCCCTAAGTACCTTAAGTCACTAATAAGTGCAAGTATTAGGATTGGGGATTTCTAATCAAATCAAACCAAATCAGGCAACTCAGATGATTAATATTATGAGATAATGCGAGTTGATCCTAATCGATTCTTGCTTTTAATCCTTTCCAGAAATGAGGGGCTTAAGAAGGGAATGAAATTACCTGTCCTAGGAGTGGTTGTTCGTGCGGCCGATCTTCAGATGCACCTCACAAAATCATAGTAGATCAGATAAAGCAAGTTAGTAGCAAATCAAAATAGTAATCAGTGAATGAAATGCGCGTTGCTCCTTGGCAATGGTACCAAAATATTGTGTCGCGAGAGTCATCGTTTAAAGTATAGCGTCGTAGTATAGTGAAAAACAGTCGCAACAACATCTAAATTTATAAACTCAAAAACACAAATGAGTCTGAGGTTGTTCACAAGGAGCAAATTGAAATTCACACACTAATCGCAATTAATAAAAATGAGCACAATAATACAGATAGGCAATGAGAATCAATAATCAGAATATATTCAATAATAGCCCAAATTGTATCTCAGAAATTATTAGGATAAAAAAAATAAAAAAATACTATAAAAATGGTGATTTGAATCGGCACTTAATCTCCATAATCATGCACATATCCCACTGTATCAATTTACTCAATTTCTCAATAGTGGTTAGAACCACTTATTCAAATTTCCATGTTAGATAAGCATCTGATTCAAGTCTCAAATATATCAACAGTACCTCCAGATCAACCACAATCAGACATCGGAGTTGAACCTCAGATAACTTAAAGTCGTCAAAGCCTCAACACCAACTCAGAAATCTCTAAGTGTGTGCATGCATCCCAAGGCACATGCACGAATCCTAATGCAAAATCTCCCCCTTCCCTCCGTAGAATTTCCTCGTTCTCAATTCTGGGTAGGGTATAGATATATGGGTTAACGGGTAATCGGATCCAGAATAGTGACTAGGCCCACACGCACGTGACCATGAGAAAGGAGTGGGTGGTTGAGTGAGGGGACCTCACCCCCAGTGTCTGAGGCAATAAGCCCTCAACACAAAATCCTCTTCTATGGTGTTGGCAGGATCTTCACAAACGATGTGGCACTAAATGTGCCCTCGTCTTCGCGCGAAGCTATGGAGGATTGGAGTGAAATCGTTGCTGCTGCTGGGCTTCTCTCTTTGATCCAAGGTCTGGAGAATGTCACGAGGTTGAGCTGCATCAATTGGAGGTAGTGGTGGTGGTAATGACGGCGGAGACACGACGGTCGACTACGATGGAAGGTGGAGCTCCGACAACACCTGAAAAATCAAAATACGTGCTTCAAGCCCAAATTAGAAGGCTCCTGAGCCACGCCGTGAGGCGAGGAGGGTGGTGATGGTGATGGCGAGGTGTTTGGTGGTCAAATGTGGTTGGACAAAGTCAGGGATGATCACGGGTTGTGGGTTTGGTCGACGGGGGTGTCCAAGGGTCAAAAGCTTCAATAAACTTGGGGCTTTTGATCCCTAGGATGAGGGAAAGGTCGTGGTGGTGTTGGTTGAGTGGATGGGCGAGGATAGCGATCGAACGAAGCTCGCTAGAGCTTCGTTGGCCGCAAAGAAGATGACAGGGGAGGCAGTGGTTCGTCGGTCAAAACAAGCAGGGAGAGGGCTAAGAAGATTCTGGAGAGGGATAGGAGTTTAAACCTATGCTAAGGGATGAACAAAGAGGATTTGGCACCAGCTTTGATTGGTCAACGCTAGGGATGAAGAGAATTCCATTGAGAGAGACGGCGAGGAAGAAAGGCATTGGTGGCCTCCGCGTTGACCGGCAAGAGGAGAAAGAAGCTGAGGAAGAAGAAGTCAAGACAATTTGGCTATTGGCTAGTCTGAAGATGGAGTTGAGGAGCATCACCGGAGTTGAGCTGGAGGGCAGTTAGAGAAGGGAAGAATTGGAGTAATTTGGCCTAAACTCGACTAAAATTCACGTTGGAAGTTCCCTGAGCTTAAGTAGAGGGTGCTTGGACCTTAATTTGGAAGAATTCAAGTTTTAGACTAGGAATCAGTGGGAAGAAAGCTTGGAAACTTCAAGCTTCGCTGGAAGTGATTGGGACTGCATTAGGACTTGGGATATGGTGCAGATGATTTGGCGTAGTGTGAACACCAATCCTAGCAAATTTAGTGGGATTTGGTGGAGATTTGATGACGATTTCAAGTCGAAGTCGGCGGCTTTGGGTTGACTACTATTCATGCAGTGGGGGCTTGTCTGAGAAGATGAAGAAGTTAGGGGCGTGTTTGTAATAAATCTGAAAGTTAGGGCTTGGATGTAAGGAATAGAGATTTTAGGGACAGAATTGCAAACTAGATCAAGATGGACTCCGATTGAGCCCAAATTTTGGCCTAAACCTAATTTGGACCCAAGAAATTTAATGGTGAAGTTGAATTTGAGTTTTGATCATGTTTGACTGACTAATTTGCACAGAAACCCAAATTAAGGCAAAATCCTGTCTGAAACTCTATTCTAGGTCAAAATAGGTTCAGATGGTCAAACCAAGGATACTAAACCTCTTAGAATATTTCTCTATAAATTTTATTAGGTTTAGATGAATTTTATCCTAACCAAAACCTCTTCAATTTAAACAGGTTGAGAATTATGATTTTATGTGCTGTTTTGGGTCTCGAAATGTGTGAAATTCTGTTTCTTTCAGTGTTGACCCACCTTTTGAACTTTTGAGCTCATTTGACCTTCATTTAACCCCTGAGTAACCCCATGGTTTATCTGTATTTATGATATGTTGTTAAAATTAAACGATTAACCCTGATTTTCAATTCTTCTCTCAAATCAGAATAATATAGAGTTATGGCCCTTAGATGATTTGGTAGGAGCTTTTATTAATCAAACTTGACTAAATGTGACTAGTTAAAGCCCATGATAGTGTGTTACCATTAGCTCCTAATCCTTTGGACCAAGATGTCTTGCTTCTTTTCCTGAGGCCTTGAATAGGTCTAGGACAAGGAAGGTCCAACCTAATGCTGAGAAGTGGATTGATTTATTCAAACATGTTTATGTTAGGAATACTACTCAAAAATGGAAATAATTAGTACAAATGCATAGTACTCATGGATACGATTCTAGTGGTACCTTTATTATTGAATTCTGAGGTTGGGAAGGCCTCGAATTGCTTGAAAAAGTGCAAAGGGGTCCTACACCAAACCAAATCGGCCGGTTCAAGGGAATCAGTTGTCGATACGCATTGCCAAGTGTTACGCAGTGATTCATCATGAACGCCTGATAACAAAAATACGTGATTTTGTAAATGATGCAAATTAAGTGTTGTTACTACACGTAAATCCGATCAACCTTCAAATTTACAATCCTATATAGTGGAGTATCTAGGGTCATCCAATGAGGCAATTCTAGTTAAAAAGATAAAGAAACTCTCTCTCACTCTCTCAAATCTTCTCTTCTTAGGGTTTTTATGGCTTTGGAAATTAAGGCAATGAAAGATAGAAATACACTAAGTAAAGACACAAAATAAAACAAAACCCTACCTTCCTAAGCTCATCCTAGGCAAGTGTAGCCTAGGGTAATTAGGAAGATAGTGTGTGCAACAAGAACTATGAAACTTAAAGAGGCATAATTTAACACAATTTTGAATGGAAAAACTTTGTGTAACAATTGGAGGGCTCACTTGGGTGGAGTGTTCCCATACAAGTAACCTCCAAATGTAAAGGAAAGCTTGCTACTACAACATAAAGATACAAAGAGAGTAAAGAGATAGAATGAAGTCCCAAAAATGGTGCTCAAAGTGGTTTTCGCTCCAAACTCGGAAGCTTCCGAGTCTTAAGAAGATGCTCTTCTTGCTCCTTAAATGATGATACTCTCCAACATGCTCCCAAGGGTGGTGGACGTCCACCATTCCTCCTTGCTTGGCCATCCTCCTAATGTGCTCCTTGGCATGGCTCCATGGAAGAGAGAGTTGGAGTGTAGAGACTAGAGGGTGGTGGTGATGATTCCCTCCTAGTGTACACATTATCCTCCTCTTCCTAAGCTTTAGTGGATGATTTAGGGAGAAATAAAATGTAGCTAATGATGATTTTGATGGTGGTTACATGGGATATAAATAGGGGAGGAGATGGTGGTTACATGGTATAGGGGTGCATCAAAAATGGCGCCAATTATGGATTCTAGAAGGTGGTGGTTGTGTGCTTTTTGACACCAAAGATAGAGGGCTAGGATGGTGGTTTAAGGTGGATGAATGGTGGAGGTGGAGGTGCCATAGTTGGCACAATATCAAGAGCTGCCAAGGTGGTTTTGGTGCTAATTGCGTAGCAATCATTGAACTTAATTAACCTAAATTATGTTAGAAACCTAGAGAAACTTATACATAATGCATTCATAAGCAGCATATCATGCATTGCATCTTCTTATACAGTTGTACATAAAATAATGTCATATTATCTTGCTATTTGATATTTAATCATTGTTTGCAGGCAATAAGGAAATTAAGAGATGACCCTAACCCAGATGAAGAATAACCATAAGCAAAAGGACTACAAATTGTTGGAGAAGAAAATAAAGAGAAGAGTAAGAATACAAAATAATGAAGAGAGAAAGGGAGAGAGAGGAACTTGCATGAAATAATGAAGAAGAAAGATAAGGATAACCCTATCCCTAACCCTAAAGCCCTAGGACAACCTATCCCAGGTAATCCTAGAACCTAAATCACCTTCTCATTAGGACAACGTAATCCTAGAACCAAAACCCCGGATGACACCATCCCTATCCCTATCCTCACTATCCACAAACCCTATCCACCTATCCTTAACCCAATTCCCCTACCAGATCCCTAATTAGGCTAAAGGCAAACTAAATTGACTCTCCCTGAGTCAATTGGGTTAGCCAAGAACCTATTAGGCTCACCTAAACATAATTAGGTCCACCTAGAACCAATTAGGCTAACCCATTTCTAATTAGGCTTACACAAACCTAGTTGGACTCATTCAAATTGTTACATCGCTCTAATCGTGTTTTAAAATATGTGTTGTAGTACAGCACCTAAAGCAACGAAAATACTTAAATTTTTATTCTCGAATGTGAGTCCGAGGTCATCTCAGGGAGCAAATAATACCCAATTAAACCACTAATCAAGTATATAAAATGAGGTGCAATAACTTGATGCAAAAAGAAATAGATTAGGCAAATAATAGCACTATCATGTTCTAAAAGAAATAAGTGTTTAAGGCAAAAAAAATTATTTTTCAACTAAGTAATGTTGGCCTCAACACTTAGCCAATTTCCAAGCTAATCAGATGTCTTAAAGTGAGAAATCAGGCGTCTGCAGCAAAATCGGCCCTTTCCTCTGGGTTGAACAATTCCTCCTCTTCCTCTTTTTCTTTTCTCTCTATAATCGGATCTAATTTAGGCCCAGACCCGCTCGATCTTGCGTGGGTGGGAGAGGGTGTGCGTATGGCGTGGGTGAAGTGGGGACCCGACCGTCTGTACTGAGCACGCTATAAGGAACGTAAAACCTTATGAAGGGATTTTAGATTTATGCCTTTCCGATGTGGGACTAAAGAAGTCCTTTGTTCTCTGTGTGAGGGAGTTCTTCTCAATTGGAGTTGCGGCTGGCTTCAATCCTCCCAATTGAAGGTCCAGGATGACTCCTGGACCTATTCTACGCTCAAGTAATGCAGCAACGAGGCAAGTGGACGTCGAACAATGACGAATGACGACAGAGATGATTGGTGACGGCGAAGGACCAGCAAGAGGGATACGAGCCTAGAGCCCCAATTAAATAGGCAGGAAGCTCCACCGAAGTGAGGTGAAGGTGATGGTGGTGGTAATTAAGTGAGGGAATGTGTGAGGCAGCCGACTGATGAAGCTTCTATGAAGCTTCAGCGACCGGAGTTGGGGAGGGTAATGGGGGTGATGTGCGAGCCAATTAGGTTAGGCAAAAGGTCTGTGAGGGTGAGGGGGACCTTTTGTTTAGCTTAATAGAGTCAAAGGAGGGTAGAGGAGGTCCGGCGAAGAGGGTGGTCGGCGCAGCGGTGGTCGAAATTGGAGAAGACGAAAGACCTAATGTTTGGAGCTATAAAGCTCCAGAACTCTAATTGGAGGGAAGGAGAGTAGAAACCCTAAGTTAATTTCAGGGAAAGAAGAGAGAGGAAGGTCACCGGTGGTGCACTGGAGATGAAGAAGAAGTGGCCGGAGCAAACAAGGGTGAATTGGGCTACGAAGCTTCACGTGAAGCTCCACAGGAAAGAGGAAGAACCCTCTGCCTATTATATGTGGCAAAGGGTGAGGAGGAAGAATGGAGAGCTCCGAGGTGTGTTGGGTATTGGCCAGAGGGGAGGAGGAAAAGGGGGTAGCCGGTCAATTCGAGCACGAATTTGATTCGTAGTAGCTAGGCTCTTTATATAGAGTCTAATCCTAGTTCAAATAAGCCAAGATGTGTGCAATTGGCAAGTCTTCATGCCAACTTTTGCACTTGACCTTCTCGAGGTCACTGACAATGATTCCGACCCTCTCAAATCTTGAGAAGGCACTCAAACAATCGGGGAGGACCTGATTGTCAATTCCACCAAGTTTGGTGGGATTTGGTGAGGCTTTAAGGACAATTCCTTGATTGAAACTCACCCGAGTGGGTTTCAAGCTTTGCAGGTTTCCAAGTCTGGAGAAGGACGCGATGGAGGAAGGATCGGAATGCAATGAAAAACAAAAAGACAAGGGCCTGGTTGTGATAAAAGTTAGAAATCTAGGGGGCCATGTGTAATAAATAGAAATCTAGGGGCTAAAATGCAAATTAGTTCAAGATGGACTCTGTTTGCACTTAAATTTTGAGGTTAACCTATTTTGGACCCAAGGAATCTAATGGTGACCTCATATTTGAGTTTTGACCAAGTTTGACTAAGAAATTTACACAAAAGCCCAAAATAGAATAAATTCCTGCCTAAGTCTGTTTTTGGTCAAAAAGGATTCCTTTGGTCAAAGTGAAGGTTCTAAACCTCTTAGAATATTTTAAAATAATTTTTAGGAGGCTTATATTGCATTTATTTCTACTAAAACTCATTTAATTAAAGTGAGGCTGTAATTAAGGCTTTTATTAATAAAATAATCCTTAAAATGCAAAAAACCGTGTTTCAGTCAGCCTAAGCCCACTTCTTGGAAATTTACGTTCATTTGAATATTAATTAACCCCTAATTAACCCCTTAGTTGTTCTGCATTTGTGTTTCTTCGATAAAATCGCAAAATTAATGGGTTTTTCCATTTTGTATTTGACTCAGAAAAGAGTTATGACCTAATGAATATTAAGGAGCATTTATTTCTGTAATTAGGCTAAATTAGGCTAATTAATACCAATGATGGTGCTACCATCACAAATCTAATTAGACTCATACCCACCTAGGTTAGGCTAACCCAACCCAATCCCACCTAAGACCGACAACCTTCCTCTACAAAATTCAAACACACAAACCCACCAAACCTCTTCAATGCCAACCCCCTCCCCTTGCAACCAAATGTGGCGACACCTAAACACCAAAAGTTTCAACAACACTATCCCCCTCCACTTCATAAAAACCCTAATCGAAGGCCACCACCTATTATATTCTCTCCTCTCTTCTTCCACCTCCAACGCATCACCTCCAAGCAACCTCCCTCCACCTTCATGGCCGACCACCACCACCTAGCTGACCGACCACCTCCCTTGCGCCACATCAAATCTAAGGCCGACAATGCCCTCCCAATTGAAGCACCACCACCGCCCTCCAACTCATCTTCCACATAGAGCCACCCCCTTTTATTCTTTATATTTGTGAGCAAGTTCTTTTTCCTCTCTAGATCACGTTGTTCCTCCTCCATAGCTTGGGCGTTCCCCCTCTTTGAGTGGCGTGTAGACAACCCTCATGGTTAGGTCTACCCACCATCATCCTCCACAAAGCTGACAGCTCTCACGAGCATTATTGACGGGACAGATTTCTGCTCGATAGCTTTTTGTTGTTGGTATTTTATTTGTCAATCATTTCTTTATTTTTTCTATGATACATTGATGTCTTCGCTTTATTTATAATGCAATCAAGTGGTTTATTTTGAATAATATGTTGTGCGTGAGTTGATCTAAACATCATTTTCGCTATTGCTCTCGTTATCACTATTTTTTTTACCACCCTCACCTTCACCACTAAACGACACCACCACAACTAAGGGTGGGTGGCCGTCGACCTTCATCACCACTACCACCTTCACATGCCCACCAAGATTAGGTTAGGGTTTCATTCTATTCATACTTTTCGAAATCAAAAATCAAAAAAAAAAAATTGTAAAAGGAAAAATACAAAAATATATTAATCATCCTCGTCATTATTACGGTAATAATCATGACCACCACACGCTTCATGATGGGAACACCATCATAGGGCCTAACTGGCCACTTTTCGCCAGGTTTAAAAGATAAATGCTCCTACATAACCATCTAAGGGTCATAACTCCACTTCAAGCTATTTTAACAAGAGAATAAGAAACTAGGGTTAATTCTGTAATTTTAGCAGCTTATCATGAACACAAAATAACCAAGGGGTTTGCTAAGGATAAAATAAAGGCCAAATGAGCATTAAAGTCTAATAAGTGGGTCCATGCAGACAAACATGGGTTATTTCACATTTCGAGAATTAACAGTAACCCAAAACCCTAATTTCAGACCCGCTTAAATAACAAAGGTTCTAGTCATAACAAAATTCATCTAAACCTTCTAAATTCATATAAAAATATTCCATGAAGTTTGGTACCCTTGATTTGACTTTGAGAACCTATTTTGACCTTAAGTAGAGTCACAGACACAATTTTACCTTGATTTGAATTTTTGCATAAATTGCCCAGTCAAACTTGATCAAAATTGACATTCAACTTCACCATCAAATTACTTGAGTCCAAATTAGATTCATACCATAATTTGGGCCTAATCACAGTTTATCTTGACCTGGTTTGAATTTTAGTCCATTTAAACTCTATTTTTCACATTAAGCCCCTAGCTTTCGAAATCTTTGCATTTAACCCCCTAACTTCTCACCATTTTCTTCAAAAAGGCCCCTGCCGCCATTGACAGTGTGAACCCATGAGATCCGAGCTTCAATCAAGGATTCCTTCGTGATTGATCGACAAATCCCTTCCAAAATTGAAAGAGATGATCCTAAGGAAATCCCTGATCGCCTAAACCAACTTTTGGACTCTAAATCTCCTGTTGAAGCTCGTACGAATCCATGGATTTCAGGGATCCTTTTCCCTAAAAATCCAAGCTTATTAAGCTTGTTTTCATGCCTAGAAGTTTGCCCAAAGCCCTATAAAAGAATCCCCATCGCCAAACCGAACTCCTTAGTGAATTTTGGGCCCAAAAATCCTTCTTCTGCTCTATCTTCAGCCAGCTCTAGACTCGTCTCCGGTGACCTCATCCCTCCGGTCTCCTCGCCTGCTACCACATAATACAGGAAGCAGATCCACCTTCCCCAGCTTCGTCCGCACCTCGCCATACCTGCGAGGGGCTTCCTCTCCCTTCAGACGTCGCCGTCCTCCCTCCCAAAGCCACCATCGTCTCTGGCACTGGCCAATCATAGCCAGTGCCATCTCCCCATCCCCTTCGTCAATAACCACTCCAGTTCGACTCCACATCTCCCCCAGGCTCGATTCACATACCCAACACTCGCTTCAATACGCCCTCATGCTCATGCCACCATCATCTCCCTCGTCTCCGGCATAACTCCGACAACTTCGCGAATCCGCCACACTGCACCAAACTCCTCCCCACTAGTCTCAAAAGTTCCTTTATGTCCTCACAACCAAAACCCCTTAAGTAATTGGGGGGATTGGCCTCTCACATGCTCCACCCAACATACAACCCTCCGCACCACCTTCTCGACCTCGCCAGACCACCACACGCCTTCTCACAGCACGCCACACCCACCAACATATTCGCCTCTATCAGGCGAAGCTTCTGAGCCTCTTTGACGTGGTTGCAAGGCCGTATTCATGATTTCAGGAACATAACAGACCTCCATTGCTGCCCTTGACTTCTCCGATGTCAGTTGGAGTCCTCCGACAACGATCCCTCCAAATTCCACCCCCAGGTGCTCCGGTTGACTCCCAAGTCCTCCAGGCATTCAATTGCCTCATCTTCAATAGCAATGAGAAGTGTCTTTAGCTGTTGCTGCACGAAGGAAGAAACCACTTGGGATAGTCCCACATTGTAGAAGAAAGAAGCCTCGACCGTGCGTAAAAGGAATTCCTGATCACGGTTCTTCGCCCAAGACACGGGGGTCAGGTCCCCATACCCGACGCACCTGCTTACCCGCCTCTACGCACTCCTTGCCTACGATAGACACCCACTGGGCCGATCCCTGTACACGCCCGATTATGCGGCCGATTACCCAATTACCTGGCCGATTACCCGATTAAGCCCAGGCCTTTGAGAGAAGAAGAGAGGGGGGGCTTTTGCCCTCCGCACCTCTACTCTCTACACTTAGCTGATTTTGAGGTCTTTTCCTCTGTGCTGTGCTGTGCTTACCTCTCTCTTGAGGCACGAAGGAGAGAGGAGGCCTTTGCCTCTTCTGTTGGAGTTGTGCCCTGAGCAACTTAAGGCATCTGATGCCTCATGCTTTCGTCTGATCTCTACTGGTACCTTAGTTCTATATACTGTTGGGGTATGAAACTTGGTTAATGTGGTACATTTGCTTGAGAGTTACTATTCAATTATTTGAGATATTTGTGAGCTAAATTTCAAGGGTTAATTTGGTGATTCAAATCACTATTTTAACCCGTTCTTTTTGCACTTTGGTATTGGATTTCATATCTACATCATTTTGAGTTGTTCTAAATGAAGCTTGGGTCATAATTGCTTATATTTCTGATTAAATTGTGATTAGTGAGATTGAATTGCCATTTGTTGCTCCCTATGATCGACCTCAGACTCTTCTTTGATTCAAAGTTATAAATTTAATTATTTTCGAGCAATTGAGGCTTTGCTACGACGATTACTCCTTAAAACTCCTCGATAGCTTGTCAAAATTTTGGCGCCATTGCCGGGGAACAACGTGTAGTTTGATTTCACTGATTACAATTTCTAATCTGATATTAACTTGTTCTATCTATTTTGTTATGGTTGTGCAAGGTACACGACAAAGATCAACCACACGGCAGCCACTCCAAGGGCAAGTAATCTCATTTCCTTCTTAAACCCTTATTTCTGGAAAGAATTAAAAGGAGAAATCAATTACGATCAACTCGCATTCCTTATTACACTTAATCACTTGAGTTGCCTAATTTGATTGATTTTAGACATCCCCATCCAGATTTCTACACCTACTAAGGACTTAAAGGTATCTAGAGCTATTCACCTTCTTGATTGAGCCCTAGGTACCCAATTTGGAAAAAACCAATTAGACCAAAAGAGCCAAATTAGGGTTTTCATCTTAGGGTTAAGAAAACACACCTACCTGACATAACAAGATTTGATTTTCCCGCATTGTGTCACCCAAACCCTTGCTTTAATTGACCTAATCAAGAGAACCCTAAAAATAAGCTCTAATCATCCACTTGAATCCTAAAACTTGGGACTTAATAACCTGTTTGCAAAACATTTAGGGTGATTTTGGGCTCCTTACCCAACTCATCCTCAACCTTAGGGCAGGTTATGTAAAGTTGATCCACTTTGTGGGTCAGCTAACCTTCAAATTAAGTCACCAAGCACAAATCAAATCTAAAGTTCAAGTGAAATTCTAAGCACCTCAATTTAGGTTTAAAATTTGGTAGACTTAAGAGGTCAAGTTATTCATTCCGATCTACTTGGATCCACGATGACAAGGAAGGTCGGGTGGGGGAAACCCTGTAACCTGTAGGGACACTCTACTGTGTAGCAGTCTTTACAGGACTCTCCCTTCCTAGCTACACAAGTATTTCTCGGGTGAGTAATTTTCTGATCAAGAGGTTGAAGATTTCTATAGGAGGGGGTGAGATTTGCAGAATATAAAATAAAGTGCAAAATTAAAATAAATCAATCTCACACAAATGACAATCACACAAGATATACAAAGATTTTTAAGTGGAAACCAAAATCGGGTGAAAACAACCACCTAACCCTCTCGAGCTAGGATTTCCTGATCGACCGAGTCGATCAAATCCACTAACGAACTACTTTAACGAGGGTAGTTCAACCTTTTACAACCGACACTACTTTAAACCTAAGGGTAGCATGCCTCAAACCCCTTCTCTTCACGAGAAGGTTTTTGTCTCACGAAGGAGACAAGAATTCACAAAAAGAATACCAACCAATTAACAAAGATAAAATACAATACAACATATAGAGCCCCAAATAAACCTAGCCACCATAGGTAAAGAAACTTTCCTTTACTAGAAGTGCGTCGACTTGATGATGCAGGTGCATGAACTGTGTAGCGGCACTTCGTCGCTCTCGTAATCGTAGAGAGAGAGCGGGTGCTCAGCTGGATAATGCTCTCTGGTGTGGAACTAAAGCTTGGAGATCTAGGGCTTCTTCTCAAGATCAAATTGACACTATATGATGTGAAAATATGTTCTTGGTGTTCCTTGGTGTATCTTTACAAGGCAAGGGTATTCTCCTATCTATAAAAGGCTTAGGAAGGCCTAGGAAGACTTTGAAAGCCTTAGGTAGCTACTGTAGATCATCCCAAGGCAAATCAAACCGCAATCAGAATCATTAATGATTCTGACAGGGTCATTAGACATCTTGGAAAATTATCAGACGTCGGGAAGATACTCATAAGACATCTGAAAACTAAATCAGACATGTAATCCTAGACGTGTTTCCTTACTAACTTGGTTCAGACCTAAACAGGGCTCTAGTGTAATTTAGTTAGACAACATATCGAACGCCTGGCACTAGGTCACGATGTCTGGAAACCTAATTTACTGCGAGAATGGATTTCCCAAGGCATAAACAGCTATAAGTTTTAATAGAAGTGATTTTGGCTCAATCGAGAGCTAACGATCACTTATTAGACGTCTAAGGTCCTCTACAGATGTTTGATAGAAGCCTAAATGTCATTTTTTAATGATCATATTGCGAAAGCCAATGTTCCACTAATTGGAACTCTAGCCAAGTCATCAGACATCTGGACTAAGGGTCGGTCGTCTGAAATCAGCAAACAGAAGGTTCTAAGACCACCCCTAAATTATTGGACATCTGATTCAACATTCATACATCTTAGAGTTCATTATTAGACATCAGATTTTAGTGTTAGACGTCTAAAAAGGCTGTCTGAAGCCTATTTAGGTTTTCTAAGTTCTCAACGAAAAATCTAAGTATCCTAGGGTTGTGCAAGTATTCCTAGGACTACTAAAAGGGTACTTTGAGGCTCTTTAACATGAATCTAAGAAAGAAAAAATAAAGAGCAACAAAAGAAAGATACATAGAATAAGATAAAATGAAATCTATCCTATTCTTGTCAGCAATAAAAGAAAGATACATAGAATAAGATAAAATGAAATCTATCATATTCTTGTCTTCACGCCTTCTTCAAGCTATCACTCCCTGCAAAGCTCCGTCTCCTCTATCAAGCTCCTCCAATCTACCATGGATGTGAGCTCAAACTTCGTCTTTACACTTGTATCCATTTGTAATTGTCCTGAAATCTTGGACTCAAAAGCAAATGTTAAATAACAAGTGTTTTGTTATCATCAAAATAAACGATCATGATATCCTTGCATCAACAATCTCCCCCTTTTTGATGATGACAAAACTATAAATAATAATACATAACAATCTCCCCCTTTTTAACATTATCAAAAAGGTTTATCCAATTTTAATGCTCCTAAAACTCCCCCTTAAAACATGCCCTTCTAAACTTGGGTTACTTTCATTTAACAAGAATAATATTCTCCCCCTTTTTAAAACAAGATAGCTATATGATTTTCTCCCCCTTTTTAAAGGAAATATAGTTATGTTAACAACTCTTCCTTAAAGATATACAATTATTTCATCAATTTTAACTCCCCCTATCTATATACTATTAATAAAGAGATAGGGAAAAAGGGATTACCTTACCTACGATGGCCAATAGAATGGCCCAAATGAAGGTGGATGCCAAACCAGATGGGGTTTCCATCCGTAGCTTGGAGGTCCAACCATCGGCGCCGGTCTCCAATCGGGTGGTCGTCGCTCGATAGCTCGGACATTTGTTCGTCGTCTCGCTGTTCTTTTCTTCTCCTTCCTCAATCTACACCTTGGTCCTCCCAATTCGAGTTGACCGTTCTTAAGCTTGTAAGTCCAATCTTTTATGTTGTAACTTCCTTGAAAACCTACAAAACAAGATTCTGCTTAATCTTTCAGTATCCAAGTTAGCTTGGATCCAGTTTTGTTAGTTGGTCTCCTTGAAGGAGATCCTTTCTCAACCTTAAGACTATAAAAATTATCTAATTTATTTACCAAGTTATTAGATTCTTCCCTAAGTCAAGCAAGTTCCTTTTCTATAACATACATCTTAATTTTTAAATCAGAAATTTCTAATTTTAAACTTGTATTCTCCTTAATCAACTTGCTATTTTCATTTGTTAGATTATTATTCTCTAACAACAAATTTTCATTATTAGAACTAGAACTTTCTAGGTCCTTAAGTTATTTTTTTAACCTTTTATTTTCTAATTTAAGAAAATTAAGATTTTTTTTAATATTTTTATTTTCTACCTTAAGTGATTTACTAATTTTAAATAACTCATCAAAAGCATCTTGAAGTTTAGAATTTACCTCATTGTCGCTGTCGTCGCTGTCACTTTCTACGATTGCCATGAAACCCATGCAAGTAGTTTCATTCTTCTTCTCAAGATCTTCCACTTCTTCCTCCGAGCTCGAGTCATCCCAAGTTGCTTGGAAGGCATTTTTCTTATACTTATCCTTCTCCTTCTTTTCCTTCTTAAGAAGAGGGCACTCGAGTTGAAGATACCCTTTCTCGTTGCAATGGTAGCAACATCTTGGGCTACCTTATTCCTTCTCTTTATTTTCTCTCTTAGAATCCCTACAAAACTTGAAAATTTACTTAAGTAAAACCTTAATGTCTTCGACGTTGGAACTTACTTCAGTGTCTGAAGTGACTCTGAATGCGAGAGACTTCCTCAGTCTTGATTCCGGTGCGTTCTTCTGCTTCAACTTCATCTCATAGGTCATTAGATTGCCTAGGAGATCTTCTATGTTGAGCTCCTCCACTTCGTTTGCCTCAATGGCAGTGACCTTCTGTTCCCACTTCGGTCCAAGGGAATGAAGAAGCTTCCCTTGAAGCTCCCCCTTGATGAAAGTCTTTCCTAATACCTTAAGATTGTTCACTATAAGAGTGAACCTAGTGTTCATCTTACTTAAAGACTCATTAGACTTCATAACAAAAGATTCAAATTCTTGAGAAAGAATGTTGATTTTAGAAGACTTTACCTTGGAGGTACCCTCGTGAGTTACCTTTAATATGTGCCAAATCTCATATGCAGTGGCATATTGTGAGATTCGGTTGAACTCCTCTAGGCTCAATGCGTAGTAGAAAGCGTTTATCGGCTTGGCATTGAGATAGAGCTCTCGGACCTGCTACTGCGAGTAGCCCCCACGGGTCTCTCCAGGATGTTGAATGGGATCTCGCATCTTGCCTAAATGGTGAAGTCATTGGCTTGAAGCCATGTCCTCATCCTCAGCTTCCAATAGGGGTAGTTTCTCCCATCGAAGAACAGTGGATGGGTCGTAAACTATCCCTCGGAAATCCTTATTGTGAAGTTGCTTCCCTCCATCAGATCTTCCACGAATGTAACTCCTAAAAAGCAGAAACCTGGTCTGATACCAAATGAAGATTCCTAGGGGAGGAGGTGTGATTTGTGGAATATAAAATAAAGTACGGAATTAAAATAAATTAATCTCACACAAGTGACAATCACACTAGATACACAGATTTTTAGGTGAAAATCCAAATCAGGTGAAAACTACCACCTAACCCTTTCGAGTTAGGATTTCCTGATTGATCGAGTCGATCAAATCCACTAATGAACTGCTTTAACGATGGTAGTTTAACCCTTTACAACTGACCTGAGGGTAGCATGTCTCAAACCCCTTCTCTTCACGAAAAGGTTTTTGTCTCAAGAAGGAGATGAGAATTCGTAAAACGAATACCCAACCAATTAACAAAGATAAAATACAATACAACCTATAGAGCCCCAAGTAAACCTAGCCACTATAGGTAAAGAAACTTCCCTTTGCTGGACGTGCGTCGACGTGACGATGCGGGTGCATGAACGATGTAGCGGCACTTCGTCGCTCTCGTAATCATAGGAGAGCAGGTGCTCAGCTGGATGATGCTCTCTAGTGTGGAACTAAAGCTTGGAGAGCTAGAGCTTCTTCTCAAGATCAAATTGACACTGTATGATCTGAAAATATGTTGCTTGGTGTTCCTTGGTGTATCTTTACAAGGCAAGGGCACTCTCCTATCTATAAAAGGCTTAGGAAGGCTTTGGAAGCCTTAGGTAGCCGTTGTGGATCATCCCAAGGCAAATCAAGCCACAATCAGAATCATTAATGATTTTGACAGGGTCATCAGATGTCTAGGAAAATTATCAGACATCTGGAAGATACTCTTAAGACGTCTGGAAACTAAATCAGACGCCTAATCCTAAACGAGTTTCCTTACTGACTTGGTTCAAACCTAAACAGGGTTCTAGTGTAATTCAATCAGACGACATATCAGACATCTGGCACTTGGTCTGGACATCTGGAGACCTAATTTACTATGAGAATGGATTTCCCAAAGCGCAAATGGCTATAGGTCTAAATAGAAGTGATTTTGGCTAAATCGAGGGCTAACAGTCACTTATCAAACGTCTAAGGTCCTCTACAGACGTTTGATAGAAGTTTAAAGGTCATTTCTCAACGATCATATTGCGAAAGCTAATGTTCCACTAATTGGATGTCTGGCCAAGTCATCAGACATCTGCTAAGATGTCTGGACTAAGGGTTGGTCGTCTGAAATCAACAAACAGAAGGTTCTAAGACCACCCCTAAATGATTGGACGTCTGATTCAACATTCAGACGTCTTAAAGTTCATTATCAGACGTCTGATTTTAGTGTTAGACGTCTAAAAAGGCTGTCTGAAGCCTATTTAGGTTTTCTAAGTTCTCTATGGAAAAACTAAGTATCCTAGAGTTGTGCAAGTGTTCTTAAGACTACTAAAAGGGTACTTTGAGACTCTTTAACATGAATCTAAGAAAGAAAAAATAAAGAACAACAAAAGAAAGATACATAGAATAAGATAAAATGAAATCTATCATATTCTTGCCTTCACGCCTTCTTCAAGTTATCGCTCCTCGCGAAGCTCCGACTCCTCCGTCATGCTCCTCCAATCTACCATGGATGTTAGATTGAATTTCGTCTTTACACTTGTATCCATTTGCAATTGTCCTAAAATCTTGAACTCAAAAGCAAATGTTAAATAACAAGTGTTTTGTTATCATCAAAATAAACGATCGTGGTGCCCTTGCAAAAACAGAGGTATCATCCGCCTCGAACCTCCTTAGTCATCCAAAAATCTTTGGGTTCCTCGATTGGGTCTATTACACCTTTTGTCCCTCATCTAGTTCACTAGTGCATGTTCAGGACGAGGTCCTGAAGACCACCCTTGAGACCTCCTTTAGCAGTTCACTCCCGTCGAGACCAAGCCTCGAATCACTTGTTTGTGCTACCTTCTGATCATATTGATATCTCTTCCAACTCTTTTGCTTCTGACCCAGATCTCCATCTCCATCCATGGACAATCAAGGAGAACCGAATGTCCAAGATCTGATACATCTCAATGATCTATTCCATGCACATTTCAATCCACCGCCGCATCCTCAAATGCGAGATCATTACAATCTCGTCGCAGTGGAGATCGAACCTAGAGTACAAATCCCTGTTGGGGGACCTGATGTTGAACTCAAGCCAAACATAATCCATGTTATTTCTAAATTCCATGGCTCAAACTCTGAAGATCCCTTCCAATACATCAAGCAGCTAAAACATCTGCCCCAGTCCTTCGGGCCTGCCATACAAAATTGAGATATCATGCTCATGAAGATGTTCTCCTCACTCAAGGGTAAAGCTGTCGGTTGGTTCCAGACTCTAAACTGTCCAATCAATACCTGGGGGGAACTACAAAATGAATTCTTACAAAAAAATTTCCCCGTTGGTCGGACGAATGCTTTAAGGCACCAGATCACACACTTCACACAAAATCCAGAAGAACCACTTCATAAGGCATGGGATCGCTTTTTGGATCTCATGCGGAGATGCCCCCATCACGGAGTTCCAAAGTGGGAACAAGTCTAGTCTTTTTACCATAGGCTCCATGTTGAGATCAAGCTCTTTGTCAATGCAACCTGTGGTGGAAGCATCATGGGTCAACATGAAGATACCGTTTGAAAGATTCTCGAGAATATGTGCGAGAACTCCATAAATAATGAATCTATGGGTATGTTCGACCGAACAACTACCCGTGCATTGACAAACATGCGGGGGCACACAAGACTCAGGGCATGTCTGTATCTGTCAATCTGGAGCTGATGGTCAATTGCCTGGATAAGGTCTCCATTATCGAGAAGGTGGATGAATTGGCTCGACATCTACAGAGAACCACCTCAGCACAACAAAGCACGTATGCGCAACCGCCCTCCGGTAGGGAGGTTGTGCATAACATATATCACCACTCTTCCCAAGGGATGGACCTATATCCACCCTCGTTTGATCTTGGGTTCAGAGGAAACTCCAGAACCACTTGCACTAGTTGGGGAAACTCTAAACTCTCGTATTCTGACTTCTCTGGAGTTCCTCAAACTTGCGAGGATCTCCACGCCATCCAAAATGATCCATTCTCAAACACTTATAACCTGGATGGTGTAATCATCCTAACTTTGCGTGGTCAGGGAATAATCAAAATCCAAAATCTCAATTCTAGCCCTGACCACAGCTCTGCGCCCTTACCAGCCTGCTCAGCCTAAGCCCAATCCAAATTATCAATTCGAGCCATCAAGGGAAGATCAAATGACTCTCATCCTACAAACCCTGGTTGACATTCAAAAATCTAATGCGACTATGCAGAAACAGAATAAAGACGAGATCACAGAGGTTCAAAATCAACTTGCACAAATGCCGAATTCTCGCCAGCCTAGTCCACTTCTATCTCAGCCTCTACCAAATCCGAATAACATGCCGAATCAGAGGCATGTTATGAACCCAAATCAGGGCTAAGTTCACTATGTTTACCAGGCCCCTTTTGCTCCATCACCCGACAGGAGGGAAGCTTCGACATCATACTCGGGATATCAGCAGCCATCACCACTTCTACCAATCAAAATCAGAAACAGGCAAAACTTAATTCTGTTACCACCCATAGTGGCAAGACAACACAAGATCCACCTTATCCAAGCCACTCTCAGCTTGGTAATTCAAAGCCTAACCCTAGGATGGTTATCCAAGACACCCCTTTCCCAGATCCAAAACCTAAACCAATCCTAGAGGAACCTACAGAGGTTCCATTTTCTGAGGCCTTGACCAAAGGAAAGAGGAAACCCAAACCCGTGGCACTTGAGAAAGATCTGGTCAAGCTCTTTCAACAAGTCTAGAAAAACATCCCCTTGATGGATGTGATCCATCATGTACCGGCATACACAAGATTTCTAAAGAATTTTTGTACACCTAAGCGAAAGCCGCGAACCAAAGATGGGAGTCCGTTTGTATTATTTGAGCAAGTCAATTCGATCATTTTAAGCAAGCTCCTGCAAAAAGCAAAAGATCCTGACACCCCTTTGATCTCCTATAAAATTGGTGATCTAGAATTTGATCAAGTATTGTTAGTTTTAGGAGCCTCCATAAATTTAATACCTACATCCCTATTAGACCAATTCGAGGAAACAGAGCTCAAATCGACTGAAGTGACTTTGCAGTTAGCAGATAAATCAATCAAGTCACCTAGAGAAATTCTCAAGGATGTTCTTGTACAGATTCGTGATTTCTATTTTCCAATGGACTTCATTGTGCTAGACATGGAGACTCCTGAAAATCTAAGGAACACACCAATCATCGTAGGGAGACCATTTCTAGCCACAGTTAGGGCAAATATCAATTGTGAAGAGGGCCAGATCGAGTTAAAATTCAGGAACCAGCTATTAAAGATTGATATCTTCAAGGCTCAGAAAGAAATAAACTGTGGGTAATTGAGGAAGTATGTGACATTAGTTTTATGGTTGAAGACCCATTTGCAGAGGAACACCCGATTATTCTTGATCCTCAACCATAAGAAAATTCTGACCCACAGTTAGAGGAGCCCAAAACTAATTTAGATTCACACCTAGCTCCCACTTCATCTTCTGAGACCCATCCCGAACCCCCACCTGTTGTAGATAACCCGGTTATGGAATTGAAACCCCTCCCAGATCATCTGAAATATGTCTTCTTGGGTTCTAATCAAATGTTTCCTGTGATTATCAATTCCCGACTCACATCTGATCAGGAAACAAAGCTGATTTCTGTTCTCCAGCAGCATCGGAGAGCCATTGGATGGACACTTGATGAACTGACTCGTATCAATCCCTCCTATTGCACACACCGTATCTACACAAAAGAGGGCTCAGCCATCACAAGAAACGCGGAGACAACTCAATCCAAACCTACAGAAGGTCGTGAAGAAAGAGATCAATAAGTAGTTAGATGCTGGTATTATCACCCGATCTCTAATAGCCACTGGGTGAGCTCAATCCAAGTTATGCCTAAGAAGGTAGGGCTCACCGTTATCATGACTGAATTTGGAGAGACCACCCCAACCCGCATTGCAAATTAGTGGAGAGTCTGCATAGATTATCAGAAAATAAATGCCTCCACGAAGAAAGATCATTTCCCACTTCCATTCATTGACCAGATTCTCAAGAAATTGGCAGGAAATCGATCTTTCTATTTCTTGGATGGTTACTCTGGATATAATCAGGTGGCAATTCATTTAGAGCATCAGGAAAAGACCACCTTTACCTAACCCTACGGTATGTACGCATTCCATAGGATGCCTTTTAGGCTATGCAATGCCCCTGCCACCTTTCAGTGGTGCATGCTACCCATATTCTCCGACATGGTAGGTAAATACCTTGAAGTCTTCATGGATGACTTCTCGGTATTCGGTGAATCTTTTGATGAGTGCATCCTGCATTTGGTCCAAATCCTCAAAAGATGCATTAAAGTGAACCTGGTTCTCTCATGAGAAAAGAGCCACTTCATGGTTCCTGAAGGCATCGTTATTGGACATCTCATCTCTGAAAGAGGTATCTAGGTTGACCGAGCTAAGGTGAATTTGATTTCCAAGCTACCTGTGCCTAACTTGGTCAAAGATATCAGATTATTCTTGGGGCACGTCAGATTTTATCGTCGATTCATACTTGATTTCTCTAAGATCGCGCGCCCCTTCACGAATCTCCTCTCAAAAGACACCCTTTGAGGTATCGAGTAAGTGCATTCACGCATTTGAGATCTTACGTGACCGAGTCACCCAAGCACCAATCCTGCAATCTCCTGATTAATCCCAACCCTTCGAGATCATGTGCAATGCATCTAACTACGCAATAAGAGCGGTGTTAGGTCAGAAAATCGATGGGAAACTAGTGGTCATATATTATGCCAGCAAGACATTAGACAAGGCTTAGCGTAATTACACTATTACAGAGAAAGCTACTGGTTGTAGTATTTGGCCTAGAGAAATTCAAGTCTTACCTCTTGGAATCCCACGTCATCATTACTTGGATCACACCCAGTGAGGCACTTACTCATGAAGAAGGACGTGACACCTAGATTAATCCGCTGGATCTTGCCCTTGAAAGAATTCGATCTTGAAATTCGCGACAATGTGGGAAAGCAGAATGTGGTAGCTGACCACTTATCCTGTCTTCCTTCTTCACTCATGACCCTTCTGGACCTATCACAGAGCACTTTCTGGATGAGCACCTGCTGACAATCAAAATGGAACTTCTGTGGTATGCTGATATGGTGAATTATTTGTCATCGCATCAGATTCCATCCAATTGGCCAAAAGCCAAGAAAGACATATATATTCCGCATTGGTGCTAATCAAATCATTAGAAGATGTGTTTCGGAATCTGAGTTCAATGGAATTTTATCCTTCTGCCATGATTAGGTCTGCAATGGTCACTTTTCTAGATATAAGATGACAACAAAAGTCCTTCAGTGTGGATTCTATTGGCCCACGATTTTCGAAGATGCACATGACTACTGTAAGGCATGCACTCGTTGCCAGACCTTAGGCAACAAGAGCTGACGTGACATTATGCCTTTACAGCCGATTCTCGTGTGTGAAATCTTCGACATCTAGGGGATTGACTTTATGAGCCCCTTCCCAAAATCCGATGGTTTCGAATACATTCTCCTAGCCGTGGACTACGTGTCCAAATGGATAAAAGCCATCCCAACCCGAACCAATGATCATAAAGTTGTGATTAAATTCATCCATCAACACATTTTCACTCGGTTCGGTATTCCACGGGCTATCATCTCTGATGGAGGGACCCACTTCACGAATGTGCACTTCCAGTCCCTGATAAAAAACTACGGGATGTCGCATCGTATCTCGACTCCTTATTACCCCTAGACTAATAGATTGGCTGAATTGTCAAATCGAGAGATCAAGAAGATTCTTCAAGTCACTGTGTGGCCTGACAGGAAGGATTGGTATACCCGCCTTTATGGGGCTATAGGACCGCCCATAAGACCCACTTAGGCATGTCTCCCTTCAGACTCGTGTACAGGAAGGCATGTCACCTCCCCGTAGAAATGGAGCATAAAGCATACTGGACAGTACAGAAGTTCAATCCAGATCTTTTGAAGGCTGGAATTCACTACCAATTGCAATTAAGAGAGATCGAGGAACTATGCAATGACACGTACGAGAACTCACGAATCTACAAAGAGTGGGTGAAAGCCTTCCATGACAAGCACATTTCATGAAAATCCTCCCATCCTGGTCAAAAAGTGTTACTCTTTGATGCCAAACTCAAGCTCTTCCCAGTAAAACTCATATCAAAATGGATTGGATCATTCCCTGTGAGACAAGTATTTGGAAATGGAGCAGTCGAAATCAGTGAACTCAGCCACGAATCTGAACCTTTTGTCATGAATGGTCAAAGACTCAAACCATTCTTTGAACTCACTGACACGAATTTAGTTGCAGTATCTTTTGATCTCCATTCTCCCTGAGCTTCATTGCGCTCGGCTGATGGCGTTAAACTTAGAGCTTAACGGGAGACAACCTGTCATCTTTGAAAAACCTCGAAACCTTCCTGACATATCTCTTTATTGAATTCATATTACACTTTAGGGTTCGTTCATTAGAATAGCCAACTCTACCTTTGATACTTATATCAAAGATAGAAATCATCCGCAACAGTCATTCCGACCCATTTACCACCAACCTATTCTAATGAACGATCTGAATTGAACTCGAACCCACCTAATTTACAATGAGGACATTACAAATCTTAGGCATGGAAGGGTATTAAAGTGCAAAATACTGTGAATTCAATGCATGGAAGGGTTTCAAACTAATAAAAAAAAAGAGAAAAGAGGAAAGGAGAGGTCATTTTGAACTAAATGAAAAGAGAAGAAAAAGAGAAAAAAGGAGCACACAAAAAGAGAAAATGAATTAGCCCCTTAAAGCTAAGTATGGAACTTACCTAACTTCTAAGTTGGATCAGATGATGAATTAAGACCTGAAAGGCTAAAAACTTAAGAAATTAGTGACGAGTACCGACCTTAGGCCTCTTGGATCTATTTTAAGGTTTAAACATTCAAGTATTTGTTAAGATCCGGATTAATCCTCAAGAGGTTGAGAAAAGTGCAAGGCTGATGTAGTAGGTCTAAGGCTTAGGGATTATTCGACCCCATTACCTGCCCTTTGGTTTGCAGAACTTGGTAACCAAAGCACCCAAAAATCACACACTAAGTCTGGTTCAGTGTGCTTAATAAAGAAAAATCATGCCAAAAGTGTTCTGTTCTGAAAAGCCATCTCAAAGATCTAACTTAGGAGCAGCTCGACAACACAAGTTGATTAGACGAGTTCCCGACGTGGAGAGGTGAGAAATACCCCTCGAAGATGCGTAATAACATATCGTCGCCTTGGTGCTTCTCTCCTAGGATATCTAAATATCCTACCGGGGGCATGTAAGCACCATGTGCTGGTTCAGGTGCCATGGATCATATTATCCCGAAATGTCAATTACCAGGGCCTGAATTTAGTTACAAAATGCCATGGGCGATGCTATCCTGAAGCATCGAAAGCCAGGGTTCTGGGGGTTGCCATTGAAGGTGCTATCTCGAAGCATCGAAAGCCAGGGACTCATCGAGGATTGATGGTGGAGATAAGAAATCCGATACAGATCGTGTTTAGGGCCAATTTGTGGCTGGATTTAGGGAAAAATAAAAAGAAAAGAGAGAAAACTCTCCAAATAAAAATCCTTCTCCATCTCTTTCTTACAAAATGCACTAACAAACTGAACCTGGACATGTTACATCTATGCACAGGTGCTTTAACCGCTGGGTCAATGAACCTCTCAGCAGTTTTTGCGGACCTTAGAAACCTTCGCAGTAGACTCAGGCTGAAGCTGGTTAGGTCTAGATCTTGGCTGGTACTTAAGTACCTCTAGGTCTATTTTTGGTATGCTAATCTGATTTCTAGAGATACAGCTTAGTGAGGCACCTTGACAGTTACATCCAACCTAGAGACTTGGTTTGATCCATAAGATGTTTTGCTAAGGGACTAGCAAAAACTAGGCATGGGATATGATGAGAACACCATCATAGGCTCTAACTGGCCAATTTTAGTCAGGTTTAAAATATAAATGCTCCTACATAACCATCTGAGGGTCATCACTTCACCTCAGGCTATTTTGAGAAGAGAACAAGAAACTAGGATTAATTCTGTAATTTTAACAACTTATCATGAACACAGAATAATCAAGGGGTTTTCTAGGGGTAAAATAAAGGTCAAATGATCATTAAAGTCTAATAAGTGAGTCCATGTAGACAGAAACGGATTTTCTCACATTTCGAGAATTAACAGCAACCCAAAATCCTAATTTCAGACCTACTTAAATAATAGAGGTGCTGGTCATGATAAAATTCATATAAACCTACTAAAATTAATATAAAAATATTCCATGAGGTTTGGTATCCTTGATTTTACCCTGAGAACCTATTTTGGCCTTAAATAGAGTCACAGACACAATTTTGCCCTAATTTGGATTTTTATGTAAATTACCCAGTCAAGCTTAGTTAAAATCGAAATCCAACTTCACCATCAGATTCCTTGGGTCCAAATTAAGTTTATACCAAAATTTGGGCCCAATCACAGTTCATCTTAACCTAGTTTGCATTTTAGTTCATTTAAACTCTACTTTTCACACCTAAGCCCCTAACTTTCGAAATCTTTGCATTTAGCCTCCTAACTTCTCATCATTTTCTTCATAAAGGTCCCTACCGACATTGACATTGTGAACCCATGAGATCCAAGCTTCAATCAAGGATTCCTCACTGATTGCTTGACCAATCCCTTCCAAAATTGGAAAGGATGATCTTGAGGAAATCCCCAATCGCCTAAACCTACTTTTGGACTCCAAATCTCCTCTTAAAGCTCATGCGAACATATGGATTTCAGGGATCTTTTTCCGTGAAAATCCGAGCTTCTTAAGTTTATTTCCAAGCTTAGAAGCTTGCCTAAAGCCCTATAAAAGAATCCTCATCGCCAAGCCGAACTCCGTAGCGAGTTTTAGGCCCAAAAATCCTTCTCCTCTACCTCTAGCCGGCTCCAAACTCATCTCCGGCGACCACCCTCCGATCTCCTCGCCTGCTGTCACATAATATAGGCAGCAGATATGGCTTCTCCAACTTCGTCTGCACCTCGCCATACCTGCAAGGGGCATCCTCTCCCTTTAAATGTCACCGTCCTCCCTCTCGAAGCCACCATCATCTTCAGCACCGGCCAATCATAGCCGATGCCATTTCCGCATCCCCTTCATCAACAACCACTCCAATTTGACTTCGCATCTCCCCCAGGCTCGATTCACACACCCAACGCCCGCTTCAGTACGCCCTCACGCCCATGCCACCGTCATCTCCTTCGTCTCTGACGTACCTCTGGCGACTTCACGAATCCACCACACTACAACAAACTCCTCCCCACCGATCTCAAAAGTTCTGCCGTGTCCTCGTGACCAGAACCCCTCAAGTAATTGAAGGGATTGGCCTCTTACATGCTCCACCCGACACACACCCCTCCGCACCACCTTCTTGACCTCGCCAGACCACCACATGTCTCCTCACAGCATGCCACACCCACCAACATATTTGCCTCTCTCAGGCAAAGCTTCTGAGCCTCTTTGACATGGCCGCAAGGCCGTATTCATGATTTTAGGAACATGCCGGACCTTTGCTGCTGCCGTCGACTTCTCTGACGTCAGCTGTAGTCCTCCGACCACGATCCCTCCAGATTCCACCCCCAGTTGCTACGATTGACTCCCAGGTCCTCCTCCAAGCATTCAATTGGATTCCACAACCTCGTTTTCGACCACAATTAGAAGCATCTTCAGCTACTGCTACGCGAAGGAAGAAACCACATGGGATAGTCCCACATTGTAGAAGAAAGAAGCCCCGATCACGCATAAAAGGAATTCCTAATCCCTGTTCTTCACTTAAGACACGGGGGTCGAGTCCCCATATCTCACACACCCGCTTACCCGCCTCTATGCACTCCTCACCTGTGATACGTGCCCGCAAGCCTGGTCCCTGTACACGCTCGATTACCCAATTAAGCCTGGGTCTCTGAGAGAAGAAGAGAGAGGGGGGGTTTTTTCCCTTCGTGCCTCTGCTCTCTACACTTAGCTGATGCTAAGTCCTTTGCCTCTGTACTGTGTTGTGCTATGCTTGCCTCTCTCTTAAGGCACGAAGGAGAGAGGCCTTTGCCTCTTATGTTGGAGCTGTGCCCTGAGCAACTTAAGGCGTCTGATGCCTTGTGCCTTCGTATGATCTCTACCTATGCCTTAGTTCTATATACTGTTGGGATATTAAACTTGGTTGACGTGGCATATTTGGTTGAGAGTTACTGTTCAAATATTTGAGATATTTATGAGCTTAATTTAAATGGTTAATTTAGTTATTCAAATCACCATTTTAACCCGTTCTTTTTACACTTTGCTATTGGATTTCATATATATATCATTTTGAGTTGTTCTAAGTGAAGTTTGGGTCATAATTGCTTATAATTCTGATTAAATTATGATTAGTGATATTGAATTGCCATTAGTTGCTTCCTGTGATCGACTTCAGACTCTTTTTTTATTCTGAGTTATAAATTTAATTGTTTTCGAGCGATTGAAGCTTTACTACGACAATTACTCCTTTAAACTCCTCGATAGCCCGTCAACACTTCACTCCTACATCCTTCCCACACCTTGACATCTTATGCACCAACGATCCCATCAAATCACCTACCACATCACTATCGTTGGTCTCCACATAAGTTAGGTTTTCATTACTTAGGATGGTCATACTTGTTTTCCAAAAGAGAAAACACACAAAATAAATCATAAAGCAAAAAAAATTGGTAGCCCCGATTCACATAAATGATGCGAATGTATTTCTTAATTTGCTTGGGAGCGTTCATATTACAAAGGTAGTGCATAATGAACAAGACACCTTTACATTCTACATTTTTCTTATGCACATTTTTGTTATACGTGAGAACAGTGCTACGGGTGAGGTCTTTATGAGGGAACTTGAGATCAGGGTTCAGGGTTGATTTAGGTTAGGTTTAGATCTCAGTTTAGTTCTTAGATTAGAATTAGGTTAGTTCAAGTTGATTAATCACAAACACACATATAACTCAAGTGAGTTCAACTAGGACTCCCTTTTGAGTTTCGTTAAAAATTATTTTTGATAGGGTTTTTCTTTATGCTATACTATGATGTAAACCTATTTTAAATCAATTTCTCATGTCGAAAAAGACTCGATCAAATGGCACCGTTGCAGGGAGGCACAGTTATTTCTGAATCAATTTTAATTTAATCTATTCTGTTTATGATTTGTAGTGTGTAGGACCTTCGGGTGCAGCAAATTGGCACACAAATTCGAGACGTGGTGAAGATAAATAGCTGCACACAACCAACTTTGCATTTTAATTTCTAGGTTTTAGGGTTTGCTTGAACTTTAGGGTTTAGATTTGTTTGGTATTATCTAGAAAAAGAAATGAAAAAAAGATCTCTCAAAAAAAAAACTTGGTTAGGATAGGACCTTACCCCTTTAGGTTAGTCAGTTTATTTTCAAATAAAAAATTAAAATTAAAATAAAATTAAAATATTCGAATTTGAATTTTAAAGAAATATTTTTGAAGAAATAAAAATTAGGCGCGGTGCTTTTTACTTGCAAACTCATTAAAACACATCTTCACTATTTTGTAAAATTTGACCAAACCATTTTAGCGAAATTAAAAATTCAATTATCGACCAACTAGAGCTTAGCAAAATTTGAAATTTAGGGTTTAGTTATGTTTTCAAGTTATCTTTCCAAATCCACCTTTCATTAGGAAAAAGGCACACTACGCGAATTTAGAAAAATCAAATAGTAGACAAGTGTTAGACCTACATTTTGCTCAACTTTAGGAATTTATTGTGACCTTTGTAGAAATCCAATTAACTAAAAAATATGTGAGGTTAGAAAGCCATTGAAACCTAATTTATATACATTTTTACAAGAACTTTTGGGCTTGATTCCTTACCGAGAATTTCCAAATCTTTGACATGGGGTCTATTTGGCCTATTTGACCCCATGAAGTTTTAACAATCAGATAAAATTCTCTAAAATCATAGAAATTCCAACAAAATACTCCCTAGAAACCTAATTGAAATAGGAATCTGTGTGTTAAATTTCAAGTCTTTGATTTTGATTGAGGTCTAAAGAGGCTTTTTAATTCTGGTCAGAGTCAGATTGGCTTAGTTTTGTAGAAAGCATAAACCATAGGTATTAACTTTAGGGTTTATTATTCTCTTAGAGATCCACATTAACTTGTTTAAGCACAGTTTCCTAGTAGGCGAGGTTTGAATTGATTGGATGATCCCCTAGCCTACAATAATTAAAAGCGATTCACATCTTTACTTAGGCAATAACTGCTCAATTCACTTAGTAGCTAAGGTTAAATCAAAGAACAAACCAAACCCATGCTTGATTGATACATTTACCCTAATTCATTAACGAACAGAACTCCTAAGAATACATTAAGTGCTCGAATTTCAAAAACTACTATGAAGGAACACACATCTCTGGAAGGTCTTTACCATGTTACTCTGCTTCACCAGCCCTTGTAGATGGTGCATGAAAGGTAAGAGTTCCTTATGACTTGAACTAGTCGGTCCTTGGGAACCTGCCCCAAGGCAGCCTCCTACCTCCTGCTCCCATGGTGACTTTTCTCTTTGCCTACCTCTTCCTCCCCTCCTCCTCCTTCTTAATATAGCCACTATGGCTAAACAGGGAGCTCCACTTCCTCCCCCTAAGGGGATCCTTATGGCTCTTTTCGAGGCCAGAATGGATACATCTGAGTAGGGAAACCAGTAGCGCCTTGACGCTATCATGAACACACTTAATAGGATGCAACATCCACCGTGTAGAGAACAACTATGGGACTTTTATGATCCGACATCACAAAACGTGCAACCCTAGGTCTAGATGCTCGCAAATGGAGATGCATTTGAGCTCAAGTCAAATGTAATAAGTCTAATACAGACTTATTTTTATAGGAACTTAAATGAAGACCCATTCCAGCATTTTGAGGACCTAGGTCAGATTGACGAGATAGTTTGACCTAGGAATGTTGATATTGAAGACCTAGGATTTTCTCATGAAGCTTTTCCCATTCTTGCTTAGGGATAAAACTTCATACTGGCTCAAAGCCATTGGGAGACTGGTGACTATGTGGGAGGAATTACACCCAGAATTCCTCTAAAAATTCTTTGTAATTGGTCGAACGAACGCGATGAGGCAAGCCATCATAACTTTTTCCCATCAATCATGGGAAAAGTTGCATAAGGCCTGGGAGAGATTTCAAACCTTCTCCAAAAGTGTCGCCACCATGGGGTGCCTCGTTGGCACCTTACTCAAATCTTCTATCACGGACCATACAACACTCATTGGTATTTGGCCGATGCGTCTAGTGGTGGGAACTTCCTGGCTAAGGATGAGGTTGACGCCTTCGAGCTGTTCAAGTCCTTAGCTGAGAACTCACTTAATGCTACCTCAACGAACCAGTTCTGTAGGATCTGTAGGGCACAGCACAATAGAAGGGGAGATTAATAGTGTGGTATATAAATACAAATTGCAAGAATAAGTAAAGCACAAAAAGCACACAAGCCTGGGGTACCGGTACTCAGTACATTCTGTTGAGTACCAATAAAGTCACTTGGTACCGGTACTTATCACTAGTACCGGTACTTGTGACTCACAAGCAATGGGTCTGTGACCTACATGTACCGGTACTAGGGATTAGTACTGGTACTTATAAGGTCTAGGCACATCAAAAGTCCACCAACTGTGAACACTTAATACCGGTACCCATGATGAGTACCGATACTTATTGTTCACAGTTTGGAACTTAGGTCCAAACATGTGCCTAGCATGTATCGGTACTTATGACTAGTACCGGTACTTGCTACAAATACCTTGTTTTACAAGTTTAAACCAAGTTTTATGGAAATCCTATCTTAGCTATACGATAATATTTTCAAAGTGTCGATTTTTAGTTTTAAAACTAATGAGAACGTGATTTTGATCCCTAATTATCTTTACTTTGAATTTAACTCCTAAGATATCTTTTCTTGTTAGGAGACATGCAAAAGTTCTAAGATACAACAAACTAAACTAAACTATGATCTTCAATCTTCATGTCTTCCATTCTTTCTTGCTTGCATACTTTCTAACTCCTGTATTTTCCTGTAATACTTCATAAACTCATCAGATTTTACAATAGTTTTTTAACACCAAAACACAAAAGAGAAGTGGAACTAGGTTCCAACAATCTCCCCATTTTTGGTATTGATAAAACAAACAAGATACCCATATTTAAAATAAACAAAAACTTAATAAGAGAAGAATAAAAAATTCCACAATGAGTGAAAGAAACTCCCCCTCAAACGAAGCTCCCCCTATTTTAAATATGAAGTATCCATACCATTTCTCCCCCTTTTCATCAAATAAGCAAAAAGATAAGCGAATAATACGTTCTAAGCAAGCAAATATCAAGAAAACATTTTAAGCAATCAAATATTAATTTTGAACTTCTTTAATTGTACAAAGTCCCAATTTTCTTCTTATAAAACAGAATCTCTCTGCTGCAAGAGGTTTTGTAAAAATATCTTCCAATTAATTTTGTATATCTATAAATTCTAATTGAATGACACCTTGTAGCACATTATCTCTAAGAAAATGATATCGAACATCTACATGTTTGGTACGTGAATGATGAACTGGATTTTTCGATAAATTTATTGCGCTTGTATTATCACATAGAATTTTAGATTGCGTAAAAGATAATCCAAAATCGGACAAAGTCTGTCTCATCCAAATAACCTGAGAGCAAGCAAGTGAAGCAGCAATATATTCTGCTTCGGTCGTGGAAAGTGAAACACATGTTTGTTTTTTAAGAGAACCATGAAACAAGAAATTCTCCAATAAAATGATAGGTGCCACTAGTGCTCTTTTGGTCTATCTGAATCCCTGCATAGTCTGCATCACTATAGGATAATAAATCTAAAGTATGTGCCTTAGAGTAAAAGAGACCAAGATCTCTTATGCTATTTAGGTAATCTAAATATTCTTTTTACTACATTTAAATGAGATTCCTTGGGTTCGGATTGGAATCTTACGCATAAACATGTAGCAAAAAAAATATCAAGTCTATAAGCTGTAAGGTATAGTAGTGATCCTATCATACCCCGATATTTCTTTTCATCTACCTTCTTGCCAGATAGATCTTCACCAAGAGAAGTAGATGGAGCAATTGGAGTCTCTTTTCCTTTTACTTTTTCAAAGTCAAAGTTCTTAAGGATTTCAAGAATGTATTTTGTTTGACTAAAGTAAATACCAATGTCTAATTGTTGGATTTGGAGACCTAAAAAGAATCTGAGTTTACCCATCATACTCATTTCAAACTCAGTCTTCATAGTCTTACAAAAATGCTGACACAGGGACTCCTTGATTGATCCAAATATAATATCGTCGACATATATTTGAACCAACAAGATGTCATCTCCTTCTTCCTTTACAAAAAGAGTTTAAATCAACAACCCCAATTCTATATCCATGCTGGAGAAGGAAGGACCTAAGCCTCTCATACCAGGCCTTGGGAGGTTATTTAAGTGCATATAATGCCTTATTGAGCTTGTATACATGCTCTGGGTGTGCTGGGTCCTCAAGCCCGGGAGGCTGACGAACATAAACTTCTTCTTTAATGTAACCATTAAAAAAAGCGCTCTTGACATCCATTTGATATAACTTGAAGCCCTTTGCACATGCAAAAGCAAGTAGCATCTATATGAACTCCAAGCGAGCAACAGGAGCAAATGTCTCATCAAAGTCAATTCCCTCCTGTTGGTTATAGCCTTAAGCTACAAGTCTAGCCTTATTCTTGATTGCTGAACCAGATTCATCCAATTTATTTCAGAACACCCACTTGGTTCCAATAATGGAATTACCCTCTAGAGCAGGTACCAAGTTCCATACATTGTTCCTTGTAAATTGGAGTAGCTTCCCTGCATAGCTACAACCCATGATTCATCCTTTAATGCGTCGTCAACTTTCTTGGGTTCAAGTTGAAAACAAAGGAATTAAGGACAAAATCGACTCTAAAATGAGATCGGGTTTTTACACCTTGTTCAATATCACCTATAATTTGACTTTGAGGGTGATCCTTGTGGTATACCTATTCTTTTGGAAGATCATGTACATTCCAAGAATCTTCCATTTTTGACACATCGATGAAGGGGGTATATTTATCATCAGAATCTAAATGATTTGGTTCAGGTTCTCCTAAGTTTGTTTCATCAAATGAAACATGCAGGGATTCTTCAATAACAAAGGTCCTTTTATTGAAGACTCAATAAGCTTTGCTTCTAGTTGAATAGCCAATAAAGATGCCTTCATCACCTTTAGCATCAAACTTATCAAGTCGATCTCGGGTATTTAATAAATAGCATTGACTTCCAAATACCCTAAAATATGAAATCCTAGGAGACTTCTCATAGTAAAGCTTATATGGATTTTCTTAATAATAGGCCTTAGGAGAGTTCTATTAAAAACATAACATGCTGTATTAACTGCTTCAGTCCAGAAATAGTTTTGAAGCCCAGACTCCAAGAGGAAAGTTTGGGCACATTCTTGTAGAGTATGATTCTTGCGCTCTACAACACCATTCTTAAATAGTGCCCGAGGAAATGAAAATTCATGGGTTATACCAAAATTGATACAAAAACTTGAAAATTTTTCATTTTCAAATTCACCCCCATGATCAGTCCTAAGTCTAACAATTGAAGATGATTTTTCCTTTTGAAGTCTTCGAGCAATACTTAGGAAAGAATCAAATAAGTCATCCTTATGTTTTAGGAAGATGACCCAAGTGAACCTTGAGAAGTCATCAACAATAACTTTGCAAACTTTTGATCCATTTAGGCTCTCAAATCATGTTCGCCAAAATAAATCAAGGTGTAACAACTCTAAAGGTCGTGTGGTTGAAACTAAGTCTTTTGATTTAAAAGAAGCCTTGTGCATTTTTCCGAGTTCACAAGATTTACACAATGCATCTTTTTTATAAGTTAGTTTAGGTAGGCCCCTTACTCATTTTTGGCTAACTTATTTAGATATTTGTGATTAATGCGACCTAGTTTACGGTGCCATAGATCTACTTCAACATAGGATGCAAGCAAACATTTTCCAAATTTCTCTTGTGAAAAATGAAGAACATAGATATTTTCATATCTAAGACCTTCAATTAAAATCGTATTTGTTCCCTCTTATAATATTTTAAAACCAACTTTAGTAAATAATACATCATATCCATTATCCAATATTTTACTAACACTAAATAAGTTATGTTTTAAATTTTCTACTAAAAGAACATTACGTACCTACTTAGAGGAATTACCTATTGTACCTTCATCAATAATGCGACAATGTTTATTGTCACCCAACTTGACATGTCCACCATCTTGGATTCTTGTCCACTTGATAAAGAGGTCGGAGTGTCCCATCATATGCTTGGAACACCCACTGTTTATGATCCATTTGTCCTTCTTGACCTGCAAAATAGTTTATCAAATTTGATTTAGGTACCCATTTTCTTTTGGGTCCTTGATTGTTGTACCCTTCAAATCCCTAGGTTTATAGATCACCTTTGTGTTAGATCTATAATTTTTAGCATTTTTGACATTTTGATAAATCCATGCATGTCTATGTACATGTGATTTACTTTGTATTTTTTTTATTATTAAATTTGGCTTTTAAATTATTACAAAATTCTGTATTCAACCTAGCTGTTTTTAAATTATTCAATGTTCCCTCAAAATGTTCATAAATGTCCTCTAGTTCTACTATTTTTGCATGTAATTATGAGTTAGTATCTTTTGCTATGTCTAACTCTATTTCTAAACAAGTTTTTTCAATTTCTAGAGTCTTATAATTATCATGCAAAACCTTATTTTCCTTTTTAATCATCCTAGCTTTACGATATAACTCTTCATAAGATTGTAATAATTCATCAAAGGTAATTTCAGAATCTACCTCATTTTCAAATCCGTCGTTGTTTGCCATCAATCAGAGATGTGCAACCTCCGTTTCTTCAGAATCTTCGGAAGATGATTTCGTGCCGAAATCACTATCATCCCAAGCCGCTTTGTATGCCTTTCTTGATATCTTCTTTTTCTTCCGATCAAGTTCTTTGTCCTTTTTTTCCTTCTTCTTGATCATTGGCCAATCTTTTCGTAAGTGCCCCTTCTTACACTCAAAACAAATAATGTCATTTGAAAATTTATTGACTCACCTTGTTTTCGAATGAATCTTCGAAATCTTCTTGTTAGAAGAGCAAGCTCCTCTTCTTCATCAAAGTCGGAATCGTCGAAGTTTAAATCCTCCTTCATGCTTTGAAAGCAAGCTCCTTCTTCTTGCTCACATATATCTCCTCATTCTTTTTCATATTCTCCAATTGGACCTCATACGCCATGAGACTTCCAATCAAGTCATCCAAGGGGAGAATGGATAAATCCTTAGCCTCTTGGATCACTGTGGACTTTGGAGACCAATCACTTATAAGGGATCTCAAGATCTTTCTTACAAGTTGTTCGTCCATAAACTTCACTCCCAAATTCTTCATGGCGTTGATGATATCCCCAAATCTCGTGTACATCACTTTGATTGTTTCTCCTATTTCCTTCTTGAAACACTCATAACTCTCGATTAGAATTGAGATTCGTGTTTCTTTTACCCTATCTGTACCTTCATATGTAACTTGAAGTGTATTCCATATCTCGTACGCGAACTCGCATGTGGAGATACGGTTGAACTCCTCCCTTGATAACGTGCAATAGAATGCGTTCATTGCCTTTGCATTTCCACCGATCTTCTTTTGATCTGTCATCCAAAGAACGCCTTCTTGCGGCTTCGGATCCATGTACTTCTCTTGAATGAGAGTCCATGAGTCTTCATCCATGGCCTTGATGAAGATTTGCATCCTCCCCTTCTAATATCCATAGTTCGTCCCATAAAAGTAGGGAGGATGTGTGGATGACTATCCTTTGGTGCGCTTGGCTAATGATGCCATTGCAAGAGAGAGCGTTTACTTATTTTCACGACCTGCTCTAATACCACCTGTACGATCTATAGGGCACAAGCACACTAGAAGGGGAGGATGAATAGTATGGTATATAAATAAAAATTGCAAGAATAGGCAAATCACAAAAAACATACAAAATGTATAGTGGTTCCCCTCATTCAGGTACTCCACTACCTAAGTCTCCCGACTTAGGATTTTTAACCCGATTCCCTCAACCTGAAGGGAATCAATTTACTAATAACCTGAGGTAATTAACGGGTTACCTCAACCCAATTACAAGATAAAGGAATGAACAAAAATACAGGTGTAAGCAAGATATAATAAAGCTTACAACTAAATTTCCTAAGTCTCCAACAAGTAAATTACTTAAAGAGTGTATGAATTAATCTAACGAGAATACTAAATTGAAAGCGAACGATTTAACAATAAAGTACACAATCGCCTTTAAAGATTTATTGCAAACAAAGAGTGGCTTTGAGAAGAATGCAACAAATCAAGCTCCTTTGCAGTTAGAAAATTGGGAAATTAAGGTGTAGGCAACAAGAGTATTTTTGGCTTGATGTTGTTTTACAGAAGACACTCAAGGAGTGTTTATATAAGCCACTGAACACCTACCCTACGAATACTAGTCGTTAGGGGCAAAATGGGAAGAGCAGAATTAACATTAATTGCAATATAACCATTCTGATTAGGCACAACGGCTAGTTGGTACCGATACTAAAGTTCTGATACCGGTACTGACTGCTTAAAGTCAGCCCAACAATGCCTGGGGTACCAGTACTGATCATTGGTATCGGTACTCAGTGCATTCTATTGAGTACCAACAAAGTCACTTGGTACCGGTACTTATCACTAGTACCGGTACTTGTGACTCACAGGCAATGGGGCTATGACCTACATGTACCGATACTGGGGATTAGTACCAGTACTTGTAAGATCCAGGCACATCAAAAGTCCACCAACTGTGAACACTTAATACCGGTACTCATGATGAGTACCGGTACTTGTTGTTCACAGTTTGGGACTTAGGCCCAAACCTATGCCTAGCATATATCGGTACTTATGACTGGTACCGATACTTGCTACAAGTATCTTGTTTTACAAGTTTAAACCAAGTTTTATAGAAATCCTATTTTAGCTATATGATAATATTTTCAAAAAGTCAATTTTTAGTTTTAAAATGAATGATTGAACGTGAGTGTGATCCCTAATTATCTCTACTTTGATTTTAACTCCTAAGATATCTTTTCTTGTTAGGAGACATACAAAAGTTCTAAGATACAACAAACTAAACTATGGTCTTCAATCTTTATGTCTTCCATTCTTTCTGGCTTGCATACTTTTTAACTCCTGTATTTTCCTGTAATACTTCATAAACTCATCTGATTTTAAAATAATTTTATTAACACCAAAACATAAAAGAGAAGTAGAACTAGGTTCCAACAAGTTCTAGAAGCCTAGCCAATAGAGACTGTCTATCCATGAGGCCCAGACAGAGTCAGCACAAGCTGATATGGACATCATTACCAAGAAGCTAGACAAGGTGGATTTGTTGGACAAGAAACTCGATGAGCTTATCCATTCTCATCCAATAGGATTAGGCATTGCTCCATCTAACTCCTCATCCTGAGCTCCTTCTACTTGAACATACATGCTCTCTTGAGGTGCTTCTGCTCCCCCTCCTTCCTCTATCTCTTCATGGGTTCCTACTTATCAAGAACCCGTGAACAACCTGGATCCGGTACCTGTTGCCCAGCATTACACATACTAGGATGATATGAGTACATATTCATTTGATGATTATGTGTCTCAGGCATCTTCTACCTACCAAGATGTTAATGTCGTTCAAGGTTATGGGCGTAATAATCCATATTATAAGACATATAACCCCGGTTCGTACCAGCATCCAAACTTTTCCTGGGTTGGGAACTCACAAAGACGCAATCCCGCTCCATAGTACCAGCTCAGATCTTATGGGAGTGTGGCCCCCACATATCCTAGGCAGCTAGCCTTCCCATCCCAGCAACAGTTACGATCCATCTACCAACCTTTACATGATGTCCCTAACCCTCCATCACAGGCCAACCTGAGGGCAGATTTGAAAAGAACTTGCAACAAATGGAAAGCCACTTCTTAGCCATTGCGAAGGCATTAGCGAGCTAGATGCAGAGCATACAGAACACGTAGAACCAGACGATACAGGAGACTAGGTCATAGGGAGCCTTGCCCTCCCAACCCATCCCGAACTCGAGAAATATGTAGAACCTAGGTGCACCACCTAGGTTCGAAGCACAGCAAGGACAAGCGCATTCAATACTTCAGCCACCTCCTGTACCTCCTGGTTTTGCCCAACCTTAGTCTAGCCTTTTATTGCCTACACCAACCCACACTGCTCTTTCTGCTCCTCCCCCACCTCATGGACAAAACGCTAATGCAAAAGCTGTCACATTGAGGAGCAAACTACTACCAAGGACCCACCATATAGGCAGGCGGGTCAAGACACATCGCGACCTCCCCCTCAAGCTAGCTCCTCTTCCCACCTCACCTAGATTAGGAGCCTGATGTAGACACAATTATTAAGGATAAAATGCTTATTTATGCATGTTCCTAGTCTTAGATTTGTATTTCATGTTATAAATATTGCATAGCATGCATCATCCTGCATCTAGAGTAGTTGTATATATTTTAGGTTAATTGCATCCTTTTTATGGCCAGGAGGGAGATAGATTTCTTTCAGGGCCTCGGATAGACGATCTGACCAAACGGATCTGATCAGGATGATGATCGGAGTCTAACGCCTCCAAAATTGTTGAGATTGAAATCCGGTAGCACCTTATGCGGTCTGAGGAAGATCAACAGCTAGGGGAAATGCAACATCCTTACAGGCTTCGGATGAAAAATCTGACCGTACAAATGGATCTGAAGCGACAATCGCAGTTCGGCAGCATGAAAATCACCTCGATCCAAGCACTGTGGCACCCTCTACAACAGAAAGATGGGCGGCCCGGATGGCACCACGTGGCACCATCTAGGTCGCCCAACATTGGCCATCAATGACTACTAGTGCACCCTCATCATCTTCACCTTCGAATCCTAACCATTGGATCATCATCCAACGGTTAGGAAGCCTCCATGCTTCGACCTCAAGAACTCCTACTTGTGGCAATCCCCGGTCGTAGCACATTGGTTGGGATGTTGGCCTCCAAGGGAGGGGCGCGGGTTTGAAACCCCACAGCCCCCCTAACTCACCAATTGGACATGGTCGAGCGAGCGCACAAGGGCACAGCGCACAGCCGCGCTCGTGCACAACACGCACGTGTGCGACACAGCGCTAGGAGCAAGAGCACGTGATGTGCACGCAAGTGGGGGCGAGGGTTGGTGCGGATCTTCAATGACAGTTGGGTGGATCTTCATCGACGATTGCAGCTGTCACTAATGCCCTATGCATGAATTCCTCCTCTTCCTTCCACTATAAAAGGACCTTACCCCTTTCCATTCTTCACCATCTCATCCTTTCTTCCTCTCACCACCTCCATGGCTCTAAAAAGAGCTTGTCCCAAGCCTTGAATGCTCCTCTAGAGTAGAAATCAAATATTTTTCCCCACCTCTCATCCCCCTTCGTAGAGTATCCCGTAGCCATCTTCTCACCTACTTCGGGAAGTAGATCCTCGTCGCAACGCCGTCCTGCCTGCCCTCCGTCCTCCAGCATCATCCTCGTTCATCCTGCTCCTCACCACCTTCCTCCAGGCGACGTCAAAGCGAGTCGTCCTCCGAACGACCGTCGAGGGGGATTTCTCTCACCTATCTCTATCTTTATTGTTTTTGTAGTATAGTTTTCTCGCTCTCCTAGTTGTAGAAAGCATTTGCTTCAGAAAAATACATGATTGTTTCTCTCTCTTTCTTTTATATTTTGTAAGTAGTTTAGTTAGAATTCATCGACCTGATCTCTTGTCCTATTAAAAATATAAAAAAATTATAAAAGATAAAAACGACAAAAAAGATATAAAGTGAAACGCAAATTTTCAAAACCAAACGTTCGTCTCCCCGTGTTCGACTCAGGACTCACTTTTCAAGTTTTAGTTATAAATATTATCTGATCGACAGATTTTCTCACAAATCGAACAATGACGATGGGTTTTCCAAACTCGAACCCTTTACACGTGCCAATCCGACACCATCATTTTGGTGTCATTGCCGGAGAGGCAATGCTCTTTGATTTTTTTCACGTTTTCCCACATTACTTACATATTTTTCTAACCTATCTTTCTTCTTCGATTTATTGTCTTACACGAACCCGATCGAAGAGCAAAAGGTGGTAGATTAGAGTAAAGTGCGGGTAGAGACATTTGTAAGTTTTCCCCCACCACCCCTACCCTAGATTTCATTTCACCACACTAATAATTCAAACCCAAATCAACTTAAGTGCTTTTCATAAACCCTAGGATAGATCTGGTTGTTTGTTTACCACCTCCACACATCTCATCCCCGCATATATAAAAAAAAAAAACTCTTATCTTGTGGGATTTACTGAAAGTGACACACATTAAACACCCACAACTTTCGACTTAAGGCGCATCATTCCACTTTGATTCTACCACTTAACCGGGATATGACCTGTGGACTCGGTACACTTCAACTCAATACACATAAGTGAGTATAAAATCTGAATAGGTTAAACATTTGTATGCCTTAACTAAGTGGTGTACAACATGCCAATTGATTGAGCTATTTGGGCCGCCCCATTGAAAATAAAAGTCATTCATCAGTAGCTTTCCACTTAGAGTTAATCTTTAGGACTAAACCAAGCACTCCACATTATTTTTTTGATTTCTAAAGGAATATATCAGTACTAGTGCTTTCAAAACTTGAAGTGTTCTTTTGAACTTGATTGAATATACCTAAGATTAAACCTTAAAAGCTACTAAACAAGATTAAACCCTAAAATACACATCATCAAATAACCTTGTATGCAAACCCTAGTTGTGCATGCACACACATTTGAATTGATCATTAAAGGCGCAACCCATCTAAAGGGCCCATCACATTCCAAGAACACAATCATCCCAAGCCTAATTAAAATTGAGTAAACGTTAGCCTTAAGGATTGATTCGCTCTTCGGGGTTCAGACTGAGATTTTTTTCCATTAATATGCTTTTGATGGTCCATCTAATGTCTAGCTAGGGGAGTAGCATCAAACAACCGCGGTTGGGGGGTACACTAGGAACCAAAGGCGTAAGCCAAAAGAAGAACCTTCTCCCCAACCCCTCCCTCTAACTGGTTGTATTGGCCAGATAGAAGTAGACCAGATCGTTTCTATCATCTTAAGACGAGTCCTTGGAGTCTGTAAGTCTTTAGGCTACCCACATAAGGACAGGTTTGGTTAATTGTACTGCAGGACACCTTTCTCTCTTCTATTTTCCCTCTTACTCCACAATGTATCCTTCCACATCTTTCACACATTTCCAATCCTATCCTCCTACCAACACGTATCTTCAAGATGATTACTATCCCGACTCGACTTATTATTACCCATCTCTTAGGTAGGATAACTTTGATTGGGGATATGAATCCGGACCTCAGTGTCCAAGGCCTAACCCTAGACGACAAGATTGATTATTATCCTTCTCACACCTACAATGATTATAGATCTCCACCCTTTGATGACCAAATCAACCCGATCTACAATCAAGAAGGATATGATGATTATAACACCTACCCTCCCCAATATTCCACTGAATATAGATCACCTCCATTCTTTGAACAACCCAAGATAACATGCTATCAGAGAGAACCCCAAGAACCTCAATATCTTGACTCCCCTAGACTAAACCCAAACCCACCCAACCCTGAACCGAACCATTCAGTTCAGGTGAACCAAGTCCAAGACAAGGTGCTAGCTAACTTGAGGAACACCATATAATCTTTAGAAGCTCAGCCAATATCATACACTGAAGAATTATAGCCTATGATAAAACTGATTGATGAGCTGAATAACTCTTTATTAGATTTGCTCCAACATGTTAAGGATAGGGTCCTGAGTGAGTTTGTACTTGGGAAATTATCGAGGTTGATGATGAAATTTGTGGTTGCCCTAATCCAATCTTGGGATGATTCTCAAGATGAACCCCCTTCAGGAGAGTCAACGTCTGAACCTACTCAGGCACCTGTCAGGGGGGATACATGTTCTGAGACCGAGGATGACCAAGTTGGGCTAGAGCAACCCATTGAGGTTGAACTGAGTTTCTCACCCGAAATCCCAGAGCCAGGGAATGACGAAAAATGTCTCCATGGACCATGAAATGACATATGATTTTGAGACATATATAAATGAGGATCATAAATTCTTTGATTCTGAGGATGAGGAATCTCTTAGTGAAGTCTCACTTGAGCTTAAGGGAAATGATTTTAGTGAGACTAATGGGCTCAAGAAGCAAGATGAACCATTTGATAGCCCAATTATTGAAGATTGTGATATAATTGGGGCTAACATGGAGGATACTAATCCTAATATAATAGATGATCCAATTGGTAGCCCTAATCTTTAACCACATCCCGAAGAGCTGAATTATCATACTTTTGAGATCACTGTGCCCAAGTCAATTCTGATTCAGCCACGATTTTTGGACTTAGGTAAATCACAAGGGGTGAATGATGTGTTAGAGGTCCCGGAGCCCAAACACTTGATGTTGGAGGATAGGACTTTGAAGTGAAGATCTAGGAAGTTAACTTCAAGGAAAGCAGGAGCTTGGATTTAAGAGTTCCTATTGACCTAAAACCACCTACTTTCTACCAAGACCCTTACAATATCTTTGATGTGCAACCCAAGCTCAGAATAATTGACTATCTTCCTGAGCTAACTTTAAGTAGACACCCGAGTTTAATGAATCAGATCTACCCATTGTCCGCCACTTTAGTCTTAGGTTGCACACCACCAAACCATAGGCCCGACCCTGCAAGCACAATAATCTTCGATTCTGGGTGATTTTCATTCATAACCTTAGAACCACTTGACCCTGAAGCATGGGTCTACACCACAACTTGGTCCACATCTGTGGCCATCTTCTGCTGGTAGGTCTGAGGATTAATCTTTCGATTTTAATTTTGACCTGCACTTCTGAATTCTCCATTTCTTCCTCATATGTATTTTATGCCTAGCTAAAGACATTAAACTTAGCGTGTGTGTATACTCTCCTTTTTGCGGAGCTGACCGGGTTGTCACGAAACTCAGGTGATATTCTGTTATTCCGCCCATTTCATGTCTTTATTTCTACAATGAGGATATTGCATCATTTAGGCATGGGGGTGGATACTTAATAATCCTGAAATTACTTCGTTAGCTCTGTAAAATTTCTTTTATTTTCTTTTAAAAAATAATTAAAAAAATGAAAATTCAAATAAAAGACAAAAAGAAAGAAATTAGGAAAAGAGAACTTAGGCAATTGGAAGTTATTAACTTTAGGAAATGATACGATAGGACATAAACACTTAGACTCTTCAGGTCTTCGGGCTTAATTAACCTGGGAGTCCACTCGAATGTGAACTTAGTCTCGAGTTTTCGCCAAGTAATTCTATTTTAATTTGGTCAATAAATTAAGGTGATAAGTACACGACTTATCAACCCACCCTCTAATTTAAGGGGACTTTAAGCCTAAACATCTGCATATTGTTTGCACTAACTCACTTTTCAGCGATTTTTACGGATATTGGGTAGGTAATGAATTATCTAGGGTAGTATAGCTGATAAGTTGTCGTGGGTAACAGTCCATTGGCCAGTTGTCCAGAGCCCAACTACATGACCATGCTCATTCTACTACTTTTAGGTAAATCTTAGATCAGAAAAGTGACCTACCTAAAAAAAAAGAAATACTTAGAATAAAAAGAAAAAAAATAGAAAAATGAGAATAAAAAAAAATAAAACCACACTTCACCGCACGAATATGGCTGGTAAGTTACCGTGGATAATAACTATTGGTCGGTTGTCCAGAGCCCAGCTCACAAAAATGCACAATAATTCCCCAAACACTTAGGGAAGAAGTAGGGAAGTAGAATAAATCGGGGAGATATACACTGGGTTTACCCTTATTTTGACCCCATAAAAAGATAAAGTAGGGAGAAAGCTACCGTTCGAAAAGATAAACCTTTAGGCAGAAACTCTTAAGGTCACTTAGGGTCGTAGAAACCTGAAATTCGTTTTAACAGTCGCCTAGTGAGTCTCACTCTTTTCACATGATACTTAGCACTTAGAGTCCTTTTCGAGTCTTGGACAGGTCGGGTAGCCGTAAAAAGTTATCCCGAAACTCTCAAACTCCAAAAGTAAAAAAAAGTTAGAAAAGAAGAAAAAGCAAAAAATGTATCTTCTCTTTTCAAATAAGGTGAGGACTTGGGCGGTCTGCATTTTGGCAGACACTTGGGTACTGTTGAGTTTTCGTAGTTAGGACCTTAGTTGAAATTTTCTATTGTTAATAATAAACAACTTAAGCCTAAGCAATCGAGTTCTAATTCTACTTTTATACATAGCATGTAGTTTAATTTTGTTATGGACTAGCAAAAGATAGGCATAGGGGTATAATGTAGACACAATTATTAAGGATAAAATGTCTATTCATGCATGTTCCTAATCTTAGATTTACATTTCATGTTATAAATATTGCATAGCATCCATCATCTTGCATTTAGAATAGTGTATATTTTAGGTTAATTACGTCCTTTTTATGACCAAGAGGGAAAAAGATTTATTTCATGGCCTCGAATGGATGATCTGACCGTACGGATCTCAAGTTGACGATCGGAGTTTAACGCCTCTGAAATCGTTGAGATCGGAATTCCGTAACACCTTATGCGGTCTGAGGAAAATCAACGGCCAAGGGGGAAATGCAACATCCTTACGGGCTTCGAATGAAAAATCTGACCGTACAGATGGATCCAAGGCGACGATCACAGTTCGGCAACGTGGAAATCACCACGATCCAAGCACCGTGGCACCCTCTGCAATATAAAGAAGATGGACATCCTAGATGGCACCACGTGGCGCCAACTAGGTCGCCCAACATCAGCCATCAACGACTACTGGTGCCCCCTCATCATCATCACCTTCAAATCCTAACCATTGGATCGCCATCCAACGGTTAGGAAGCCTCCACGCTGTGGCCTCAAGAACTTCTTGTGACAATCCCCGACCGCAGCACATTGGTTGGGATGTTGACCTCCAAGGGAGGGATGCGGGTTCAAATCCCTGCAGCCCCCCAAATCGCTAATTGGGCGTGGTCATGCATGCACACAAGGGCACAGCGCACAGCCGCGTGTGCGCACAGCACAGCTGCGCGCCGTGCATGCCAACGCATGCACACGACACAACGTGAGGGGCACGGGCGCATGATTCACGCACCAATGGAGGCGAGGGTTGGCGCGGATCTTCAGCGACGATTACAGCTGTCGCTAATGCCCTATGCACGAATTCCTCTTCCTTCCACTATAAAAAGACCTACCCCCTTCCATTCTTCACCATCTCTTCCTTTTCTCCTCTCACCACCTCCATGGCTCTAGAGAGAGCTTGTCCCAAGCCTTGGATGCTCCTCTAGAGTAGAAATCAAATATTTTTCCCCACCTCTCATCCCCCTTCGTAGAGTATCCCGTAGCCATCTTCTCACCTACTTCGGGAAGTAGATCCTCGCCGCGACGTCGTCCTGCCCACCCTCCGTCCTCCGACGTCATCCTCATTCATCCCGCTCCTCACCACCTTCCTCCAGGCGATGTCAAAGCAAGTCGTCCTTCGAGCGACCATCGAAGGGGATTTCTCTCACCTATCTCTATCTTTATTATTTTTGTAGTATAGTTTCCCCACTCTCCAAGTTGTAGAAAACATTTGCTTCAGAAAAATACATGATTGTTTCTCTCTTTTATATTTTGCAAGTAGTTTAGTTAGAATTCATCGACCTGATCTCTTGTCCTATTAAAAATAAAAAAAATTATAAAAGATAAAAATGACAAAAAAGATATAAAGTGAAATGCAAATTTTCAAAATCAAACGTTCACCTCTCCATGTTCTACCCGGGACTCACTTTTCAAGTTTCGGTTATAAATATTATCTGATCAACGGATTTTCTCGCAAATTGAACTACAACGACGGGTTTTCCAAACTTGAAAACTTTACACGTGCAAACCCGACGCCATCAGGGCCACTTAAGGACGGCAAAGGAAAGAAATCGATTACAATAGACCATGAGATTCCAATCCCTTTTCCAAGTTCTGTAATGAGAGATATCGCAAGGAAAATAAAGGGATTGAAGAACTATGAGGACCTTAAGGCAATGTTCAAGTAAGTACATATTCAATTCCCCCTCCTTGAGGCACATTCCTATTGTCGTCAGATTCTTCAAGGATTACTACACACTGAGGTGACAATAGAAGAAAGGAACGAAGGCGGTATTATCCAAGGAAGTTGGCACGGTCATCTTGAGTGACCTACCATCGAAGAAGAAAGACCCTGTGTAACGACCCGATTCCCAAATCCCTACGAGACACGAGAATCGGACCGACTCGACTGATCCCAAGACCCAGTCGTCCAACAAGAAAGTAACCAAAAGAGCAGTAAAATAAATCACATTCACCATGTATATAACTAGCAGTAACAAAATACAGCAGTAAAGAAAGGAAATACTACAGTATACACCACCACAATAGTAGAGAAATAAACATGTACATAACATAAGGCTTACAATAAAGAGAGTACAGGGAGTAACAGAAAACTACTCACTACAGCGGAAAGAAAAGTACAGAAGGTACTATAGGTAACCCTACTGGGCTCTACTAGGCCTAGCGCCCTCTGCAGCCGCTGACTCTGGCTGCTCAACACCTGGTCATGAAAAGGTAACAGGGGTGACATGTCAGCGAAACGCTGAGTAGAGTGACGACTAAAAGCTAAAAGAAGCAGTAGAGTGTACAGTACCTGTTGTATTTTTACTTTCTTTAATTATATCTTTCCATTTATTTACTGTTGATTTATTTCTTAGATCATTCTCTTGATCTTGAAATGTTCCTCATGGGAACGATCTTGATTGCAGTCTTTTCCGAAAAGTAGAAGTAACACATGGTGCTCTCCTGGTCGGGAGAGTCCCCCGTGGTGGTCTACCCTCAGTCAACCACCCCAAGGTCGCTGACAGACGTAACGGTGACTACGGCACGCGCGATAAACGCACGGGTAGCTACACCGCACTGGCACGCGGTCAGTCGTTTCCGTTAACTGGTGCGCCCAAAGCATAGCACGAAACCAGTATAGGGCAGAGCCCTCTCAGTAACAGGGGTCCAGCCCCTCCACAATAACCAAACAGGAGTCTTGCCCCTCCACAGTCCATGCACCCTCGCCTGACTACCCTGGTTTGTCCAGTGGGCCTAACAAGTCAGTGTAGGAGAGCTAACAGAATCCCGGGGCCCGTGGGGTAGCTAGTGCTCTTCCTACACTAGTAGCTCTCCTCGGTACTGTGTACACGAAGGCCAAAAGTCGATACAAAGTAGCCAGACCTAACCCCGAGTCCCTAGGGCGGCTAGCTCCGCTCTGCACTAAACAGGGGGACAGTCGCTCTCCTTGGTACTCCGTACTCAAAGGCCACCTCACTTCCCCAATTCTATTCCATTTCCTTTCCAGGAGTTCTACTCCTAATTCCCCATAGGGTTCAAGCTCTTTTAACTCAGCCAATTTAGGTTTCATCGTTCCAGCTTTACGTTCATACAACCCATGTTTTCAAGCATATTTATTCATTCATAACAGGCAACTGTTAACCAATTTACAGGCAGTTATCATTTCCTTCCTACTTTTCCAAGACTGCAATGTTTGTATATTCAACTAGTTTTCCAGTCCTAGGATTCATGCCGTACCTTAGGATCTATCATTCAATCTAGTTTTCCAGTCTTAGGATTCATGCAATGCCCTAGGATCTATCATTCAATCTAATTTCTCAGTCCTAGGGTTCATGCAATGTCCTAGACTCTATTAATTGTTTCATAATTGTACAAATTTTGTTCAATAAATTAAAGGGCCACTCTACCCGCGAAACCGGGAGTACTGGGGGCGTGGTCGGCAATCCCGCGCGCCTCCGCAACCCCCTGAGTCGCAACGGACAGGGACCTAACACAAGGATCAACACAAGTAGTTTCTCAGAACAATGCACAATTACTGTAAACAGGTAGAGAAAATAAATCTGGAAAGATCGCAACTCGAAACGCGGAAAACGGACTCCGAACAGGCCCTAAACGGGTCAAAAACGACGAATCTGTCCAAAATCAGACGTCTAAAACCTCTTCCAGACGTCTTAAAAGGTTGATCATGTTGTACCTCAGTCTGCGCAGTCCTTCAGACGTCCAGAAGCCCGCTGGATCGTCTGGCCTTAGTTTCCAGACGTCCGATTGTCACCCCGGACGTCTGGAGGTCCTATCCGTCGTCTGGTACCGTGGCCAGACGTCTAATTCGTGTGGAAAGGCTAGCCCTCGTGCCCTCTCGAACAACACCTACGCACACGCATCCGCTCTCATCACGAAAAGGCGCAGAGGAACGCGGCGTACGGCTGCATGGCCGTACCCGCGTAAAAAGAAAAAGGAAAATATTGTACCTGTCATACGTCTGGGTCTTCCTCCAGACGTCTTTTGCGTCATCTGGATAAAGGTCAAGATGTCCGATTCTGGGAAATTTTCCCAGAATTAGGACCCTATCGCTCTCCGCCCGCGACGCACGGCCGCGCCGCGCCTGCTGCCCGAGCTGCAGCAGCTCCTCCGTGACACCCCACGCCCGCTACTCCCCCGCCGGCCGGCTCTAGCTACCCCGACAAGCTCGCACCTCACGGTCGAGCCTTCTTCCTCCCACAACACTCCTCCCTCCCACACGCTCACTAGTGCCGCACCCGCTCGCTCGCTCGCGCTGGCAGAGAGAAGGAGAAGGCGGTGGAGTGAGGGTGAGGGAGAGGGCGATGCTATATAAAGGCAGCACGTGGAGAGAGAAAAGAGAAGCGGCGCGTCTACAGGGAGGAAGAGAGAGAGCAGAACGAAGGCGGCGGGTTCAGTCTGCGCGCGCATGCGCGCAGACGCGAACCCGTACGCCGAAAAAATTTAATACCAGACGTCTAGGAAGGGTTCCAGACGTCTTGCCAGACGTCTTAACTGCGTCAGATGCTGTGTTCGTAACAATATAACAAACTCAAAGGAAGTTTCGTTCCCGAAACTTGCGCTAACTAGGGTGCGGGAAAGAACAATATATATATACATAACAAACTCAAAGAGGATCGAAGCTGGTCCGAAAAGACGTACCCGCGAAAAGCTCCGAGTACCGCTCCCACATCGCCACCTCAGGCTCCCAGGTAGCCTCCTCGTACCGCTAGCTCCTCCATAAAACCTTCACCAGGGGCACTTGCTTTCATCTCAGACTGCGGACGGCTCTGTCAAGAATCTACACTGGCCGCTCGGGGTAGGTCAGGTCGTCGCTCACCTCGACGCTCTCGTGACTCAGGACGTGACTGGGATCGGCGACGTACTTCCTGAGGTTGGACACGTGGAACACGTCGTGCACACCAGAAAGCTGAGAAGGGAGGGCAACTCTGTAAGCAACAGGTCCAACCCGCTTCAGGACCTCAAAGGGCCCCACGAACCTCGGCACGAGCTTCCCTCTCAAACCAAACCGCTGCAGGCCCTTCATGAGCGAAACACGAAGGAAGACGTGGTCCCCAACCTCAAACTACACCTCTCTGCATCTCCGATCTGCGTAGCTCTTCTGCTTGCTCCTAACAATGCGGAGTCGCCAGTGAATCTGCTCGACTACCTCCTGACTCTGCCAGATCAGCTTGGGGCCAACCTCTCACTTGGTCCCCACCTCAACCCAACTCAAGGGTGCCGTACAACTCCGTCCGTACAGAACCTCGTAGGGAGCCGTGCCGATGCTCGAGTGATAGCTATTGTTGTATGCAAACTCCGTCAAGGGCAAGTGCTCCTCCCAAGAGCCCCTCCAGTCCAGTACACAGGCACGTAAAAGGTCCTCAAGTGTCTGTATCGTGCGCTCAGACTGCCGTCCGTCTGGGGGTAGTAAGCTGTACTGAATCTCAACCGCGTTCCCAGGGCATGCTGAAACTCAGCCCAAAACTAGGACGTAAAGCGGGTATCCCGATCGGATACAATCCCACGCGAAACTCTGTGTAGACGTACCACGTCGCGGATATACCTCTCTACCAACTGTGCTGGTCCCAAAGTGACTCGGATCGGCAAGAATCGCGCCGTCTTCGTCAATCTAACAACGATTACCCAAACTGCATCGTGTCCTCGCTGGGTAACAGGTAAACCCACCACCAGGTCCATGGTGATGCTCTCCCACTTCCACTCTGGCACTGGAAGTGGATGTAGCGGCCCTGCAGGCCTCTGATGCTCGGCTTTCACCTGCTGGCACACTAAACACTGCTGCACGAATTCACCCACATCCCGCTTCATCACCCTCCACTAGAACTCGCGTCTCAAGTCATGGTACATCTTCGTGTTTCCGGGATGTATGGTGAATCTGGAACCGTGTGCCTCAGTCAGGAGCTCTTTCAACAGTTCCTCATCTCTGGGAACGCACAAACGTCACCCCAGGAGCAGCACCTGGTCTGTGAAAGAGAAGTCTCCTGGGTCTTCTGACAGTACTCTATCGCGCAAGGACTGCAAGTACGGGTCTGCCATCTGTCCTACGATGATGCGATTTATCAGCTCTAGCCTCGTCTGTCGTGTCAGTCACTGCCCCATAGTGCCCCCATAACTCTAGGGGTCGCCAACTGCCCATCTCCTCCAAAAGGCTCTAACTCTGCACCTGTAAACTGGCCAAGTGTGCGGGCGCCTTCCAGCTCAAGGCATCAGCCAACACGTTGGCCTTTCCCGGGTGGTAGGAAATTCTACAGTCATAATCCTTCAGGAGCTCCAACCAACGTCTCTGTCTCATGTTGAGCTCCTTCTAATCAAATAGGTATCTGAGGCTCTTGTGATCTATAAAATCTCGAAGGTCTTACCGTACAAATAGTGCCTCCAAGTCTTCAGCACAAATACAACAGCTGCCAGCTCCAGGCCATGGGTAGAGTAGCTATGCTCATAGAGCTTCAGTTGCTGCGAAGCGTAAGAGACAACGTGACCCCTCTGCATGAGCACACCCCCTAACCACTGCAAGGAGGCGTCCGTGTACACAACGAACCTGCCACTACTGTCAGGTATGGTGAGCACGGGACCGAAGTCAGCCTCTCCTTCAGCTCCTGAAAACACACCTCATAGGCGTCTGTCCAAGTGAAGGGCACGTCCTTCCAGGTCAACTGTCATAGGACACGCAATCTGTGAAAAACCCTGATGAACCGTCTGTAGTAACCCGCCAGTCCAAGGAAACTGCGAATCTCAGTAACCGTGCGCGATCTCTCCCACCTGAGCACTGCCTCAACCTTAGCTAGGTCCACTGCCAAGCCATCTCTAGAGATCACATGACCCAAGAAGGTCACCTCCCTCAACCAGAACTCGCACTTGTTGTATTTGACGTACAGTCTACGTCGTCTCAGTGTGTCCAGAACCATCAGCAAGTGTTGTCCGTGCTGCGTCTGATCTCGAGAGTAGATGAGTACATCATCAATGAATACCACCACAAACTGGTCCAAGTACGGTCTAAACACCCGGTTCATCAAGTCCATGAAAGCAGTGGGGGCATTGGTCAGCCCAAACGGCATGACCAAAAACTCGTAATGTCCGTACTGGGTGCGGAAAGCTGTCTTGGAGACGTCTGCCTCCTTAATCCTCAATTGGTGATATCCAGACCTCAAGTCGATCTTGGAGAATACCGTGGCACCTCGCAACTGGTCAAACAAGTCGTCGATCCTCGGCAGCGAATATTTGTTCTTTATGGTGACCCTATTTAGCTGTCGTTAGTCCACACAAAGGCGTAGGGTACCATCCTTCTTCTTCACAAACAGTACCGGGACTCCCCAGGAAGACGCACTGGGCCTCACAAAGCCCTTCTCCAAAAGATCCTGCAACTGAGACTTGAGCTCTCGCAGTTCAAGTGGTGCCATCCTGTAGGGTGCGGTGGAGATGGGGCTAGTCCCTGGTACTAGTGAGATCTCAAACTCGATCTCACGCTCAGGCGGTAGTCCTGGCAACTCGTCTGGGAACACGTCGGGGTACTCTCTAACCACCGGGATGCTCTGGAAGTCTGCTACAGGGCTAGGCTCTGCCACCACACAAGCTAGGAAGCCCTCACACCCTTGGCTCAAAAGTCTCGCCGCCTGAAATGCAGAAATGCACCTGAAACCTCCATCCACTAGCTGACCGTGGAACTCGAAAGAAGGCAACTCTGGTACGAAGAAGACAATCTTCCTCTCAAAACAGTCCGCCAAAGCGTGGTAAGCGGATAGCCAGTCCATCCCCAGAATCACGCCAAAGTCCTCCATCTGTATCATAATCAGGTCAGCGGAAAAGCTATGTCCCCCAATACTAACCTCGCAACCCGTGTACACCTCCTCAGCTATAAACAACTGACCACTCAGACCTCTGATTACGAACGGATCCTTTAACAGCATGTAATCCTGGCCCAAACTAATAGCGAAACTGGCTGCGACAAACAAGTGCGTAGCGTCGGAATCGAGAAGTGTGTAAACGAGTCTGCCGGAAACTAAAACCATACCTGCTACCACCGATCCCAAAGCTCTGGCATCCCTGTGTGTCAGGGCGTTGATACGTCCCTCAGCCCTAGGTGTGGACGAAGCAACCACACTCTGCGTCGGACGGGTAGCTGCTGGCCGATACCCTCCTTGTGACTGCTATCCTCGCGCCTGGAAACCACAGCCTCCTGCTCCCCTCCAGTGCTTGGCGCGGGAAGTATCTGCTGACCTCCTACCCTAAATGGGCAGTCCCTCCTAATGTGGCCCGGATGGCCACACTGGTAGCAGAGGGGAACCCGACTCCCACCCTCAGTGGGTCCCTGCTGTCGGCTGGGCGGGGGTCCGGTGCTGGCAACTGACCCCTGTCGAGGGCCCCCAAAGGCCACTGATGGCCCTGCAAAATGTAGCGGCTCTCCTGCAGACGCCACATGTCTCCTCTCTCGCTGGCCCTGTGAAAAGTCTAGCTGGTAGGGCCTCTTTCGCCCGCTGTCAGTATCTCGCGTAGACGGGTTGGTCTCTTCGTAGGTCATAGCTGCCTCCACCACCATCGAGAACGTAGGCAGCTTCAAGGGTTTGACATACCCCCGAATCGTAAGCCGGAGCCCCTCGGTGAACCTCCAAAGGCGCTCCTCAGTGGCTACTGCAGCAGCTGCGAAGCGGGACAGCTCCAGAAAACACGTGCGATACACGCTCACGGTCATCGTCCCCTGGCGGAGAGTGTGGAACTCCCGCCTCCTCTGATCCTACCACGTCTGGGGAAAGTACTACTCGCAGAAGAGGGTAACGAACCGACCCAGGTCGGCTCGTCCCTCTCCTGTCCCCTGACCGCCCTCCACCACCGGTGTGCCGCACTCTCCAGCTGGTACGTGGCAAAGGCCACGCGGCACTCCACCGGGGGGCAAAGGGTGTCGAAAACCTTCTCGATGTACTCGAGCCAGTCCTCCACCTCGGTCGGGTCCTCATCCCCCTTGAATGAGGGGGACTTCAGCTTCCGGAACTGCCCAAAAAGCTCGAAGTGGCGCTACAGTGAAGTTGGTGCACCTCTGGGTAAAAGAGCCTCGTGCACAGAAGTGTCAGAGAAAGGTGGAGGCGGTGGCGGCCCATCCTCTTCCCCGCGTCCAGCGCCGCGTCCGTCACGTGGTCCCACAGAGGACCCCCCTCCGTAGCCCCAGGGAGAGGCGCTCGGGGTGGTGGGTGGAGCTCCTCTCGCATTATATCCCGTATCAGCTGAGCGAGGTCCTAAGCCTGAATGCCTGGGAGAAGTGGCTGGTCCACTGAGGCGTCGACTGCAACACGCCCACCTCACCGACCTCGTCCTCGGCCGCGCCGACGGCCCGCCTCGCTAATCCCTCGTCGAGGCATCTCCTGTAAAGAGACATGAAACAGAACAGAAACACGTCAATATGGAACGATATCTATCGAAGAAGTCTAAGAGCTAATGCCAAAAGAAACGTTGTGGTGGCTACTCTAGTTACAGACACGTGAATTGATTATTTTCCAGTCAGTTGTTTCACTTCTCGGGACGACCTTGCTCTGATACCATCTTGTAACGACCCGATTCCTGAACCCCTACGAGACACGAGAATCGGACCGACTCGACTGATCCCAAGACCTTGTCGTTCAACGAGAAAGTAACCAAAAGAACAGTAAAATAAACCACATTCACCATGTATATAACTAGCAGTAACAAAATACAGCAGTAAAGAAAGGAATACTATAGTATACACCACCACAACAGTAGAAAAAATAAACATGTACATAACATAAGGCTTACAATAGAGTACAGGGAGTAACAGAAAATTACTTACTACAGAGGAAAGAAAAGTACAGAAGGTACTACAGGTAACACTACTGGACTCTACTAGGCCCAGCGCCCTCTGCAGCTGCTAACTTTGGCTGCTCAACACCTGATCCTGAAAAGGTAACAAGGGTGACATGTCAGCGAAACGCTGAGTAGAGTGGCGACTAAAAGCTAAAAGCAGTAGAGTGTACAGTACCTGTTGTATTTTTACTTTCTTTAATTATATCTTTCCATTTATTTACTGTCGATTTATTTCTCAGATCATTCTCTTGATCTTGAAATGTTCCTCGTGGGAACGATCTTGATTGCAGTCTTTTCCGAAAAGTAGAAGTGACATGTGGTGCTCTCCTGGTCGGGAGAGTCCCCCGTGGTGGTCCTACCCTCAGTCAACCACCCCAAGGTCACTGACAGACGTAACGGTAACTACGGCACGCGCGATAAACGCACGGGTAGCTACACCGCACTGGCACGCGGTCAATCGTTTCCGTTAACGAGTGCGCCCAAAGCACAGCACGGAACCAGTATAGGGCAGAGCCCTCTCAGTAACAGGGGTCCAACCTTCCACAGTAACCAAACAGGGGTCTTGCCCCTCCACAGTCCACACCCTCGCCTGACTACCCTGGTTTGCCCAGTAGGCCTAACAAGTCGGTGTAGGAGAGCTAGCAGAACCCCGGAACCCGTGGGGTAGCTAGTGCTCTCCTTACACTAGTAGCACTCCTCGGTACTGTGTACACGAGGGCCAAAAGTCGGTACAAAGTGGCCAGACCTAACCCCGAGTTCCTGGGGCGGCTAACTCCTCTCTGCACTAAACAGAGGGACAATCGCTCTCCTTGGTACTCCGTACTCAAGGGCCAGCTCACTTCCCCAATTCTATTCCATTTCCTTTCCAGGAGTTCTACTCCTAATTCCTCTTAGGGTTCAAGCTCTTTTAACTCAGCCAATTTAGGTTTCACCGTTCCGACTTTATATTCATACAACCCATGTTTTCAAGCATATTTATTCATTCATAACAGGCAGTTAACCAATTTACAGGCAGTTATCATTTCCTTTCTAATTTTCCAAGACTGCAATGTTTGTATATTCAACTAGTTTTCCAATCCTAGGATTCATGCCGTACCCTAGGATCTATCATTCAATCTAGTTTTCCAGTCCTAAGATTCATGCAATGCCCTAGGATCTATCATTCAATCTAATTTCTCAGCCCTAGGGTTCATGCAATGCCTTAAACTCTATTAATTGTTTCATAATTAAACAAATTTTGTTAAATAAATTAAAGGGCCACTCTACCCGCGAAATCGGGAGTACAAGGGGCGTGGTCGGCAATCCCGCGTGCCTCCGCAACCCCCAGAGCCGCAACGGAACAGGGACCTAACACAAGGATCAACACAAGTAATTTCTCATAACAGTGCACAATTACTGTAAACAAGTAGAGAAAATAAATCTGGAAAGAACGCAACTTGAAACGCGGAAAACGGACTCCGAACGGGCCCTAAACGGGTAAAAAATGACGAATCTGTCCAAAATCAGACGTCTGGAACCTCTTCCAGACGTCTTAAAAGGTTGATCATGTCGTACCTCAGTCTGTGTAGTCCTTCAGACGTCCAAAAGCCCGCTGGATCGTCTGGCCTTAGTTTCCAGACGTCCGATTGTCACCCCGGACGTCTGGAGATCCTATCCGTCGTCTGGTACTGTGGCCAGGCGTGTGATTCGTGTGGAAAGGTGAGCCCTCGTGCCCTCCCGAATAACACCTGCGCACACACTCATCCGCTCTCATCACGAAAAGGCGCAGAGGAACGTGGCGTACGGCTGCATGGTCGTACCCACGTAAAAAGAAAAAGGAAGGAAAATATTGTACCTATCAGACGTCTGGATCTTCCTCCAGACGTCTTCTGCGTCGTCTGGACAAAGGTCCAGACGTCCGATTCTGGGAAATTTTCCCAGAATCAGGACCCTGTCGCCCTCCGCCCGCGACGCACTGCCGCGCCCGCCTGCTGCCCGAGCTACAGCAGCTCCTCCGCAACTCCCCACGCCCGCTACTCCCCCGCCGACCGGCTCTAGCTGCCCCGGCAAGCTCGCACCTCGCGGTCGAGCCTTCTACTTCCTCCCGCGACACTCCTCCCTCCCACACGCTCGCTGCAGCCGCTGCTGCCACACCTGCTCGCTCGCTCGCTCACGCTGGCAGAGAGAAGGAGAAGGAGAAGGCGATGGAGTGAGGGTGAGGGAGAGGGCGGCGCTATATAAAGGCAGCGCGGGGAGAGAGAAAAGAGAAGCGGCGCGTCTGCAGGGAGGGAGAGAGAGAGCAGAACGAAGACGCGAACCCGTACGTCGAAAAAATTTAATACCAGACATCTGGACCACTTCCCAAACGTCTTAACTGCGTCAGATGTGTTCGTAACACCCTAAGACACCACTCATCACTTTCTACTTGCAAGACTCTATATGATAAGCCCTTCTAGATCAACCTACTGTTGTTTATGACCATTTCCAAATTGGGGAGTTAAAGCCCACCTCAGTGACCATTCAATTAGCTAACTAATCGATGAAGACACCGAAGGGAGGGTTGAGAACATCATTGTAAAAGTCTGTGGGTTCTACTTTCTAGCGAACTTCTTTATCTTGGACATGGAGGTTCCTCCTAACCTCCGTGATGCATCAATTATTTTGGGTTGTCTATTTTTGGCGACCGTCTAGGCCAGCATCGACTATGCATCCGGGTGTATGGAGATTACCCTAGGCGATGAATGATGAGCCCATATTTGTGAACTAATTAGTTATATAAATGTCTAGACATAAGATTAATACTATTTTATACATAGCATGTATTAATATGTAAATTGATTAGTTTATAAATTTACTTTCATACATATTTCATACATTACATTCATGTGATAGCATGCATTAAAATCTTAGGCTAGTTATAAATTAGTTTGCATGCATGCATTACATACATAGTTTAAATAAGAATAGGATTTAGCATTTCTTATAGGTTTTGTACATAAATAACCCACATATATTTTCTTTATATTATTTAAATATTATTTTCTCAACGACTGTAGGAGCCTAAAGACCGTAGTGATGGTGAGCGAAGAACTTGGATCTCTATCACCAACACCACCGATGTTCCATCTCCATTGCCGTTCCTATCTAAACGACTCCCCTATAGCTATAAGAGCATATCACCTACTACAATACTGGGAAGGCCATCACCCACCTCACCACCGTGCAAACTTCAAGCTTCTCCACTCACCATCGTGGCCCTCGACGGTGACAATGAGCTTCCACCACCGTGGGCGTGTGACGTGACAGGTCACCGCCATCTGGACCTCAACCGCACCACTGTGCTTCCAGAGACCACCAGCCTCTCCTTCGTCCCCTTCACCTTTTTCTTCATCTCCTTCTATGTGGAACCCAACACCGATCACCTTCACGTCGACGCTCGCCCCAACTCCCCATCACTCCTCCCACACACGAACCCACCTTTCCACACTCATCCTCAACACCACCACCATCATCATATGTCCCTTCCCCATCTTCTTCCTCAACCATCAGCCGCCGATCGCATTATTCATCTTCTTCATCAGAAGAATTCATCATTGCCACCACCTAACGGCCACCTCAGGTCGCCGAACAGGCAACCAAACTCGCCGCCAACATTGCCATTCTCCTCGCCATGTCCCACCGCATCTTCCCCCACGTCCACAACTGACGACGTCACCCACACGACCACCAGTAGAACTCCACGTTGCCGGCATTGCACCTCCGTCCAATCGACTCCAGCCATGTTGCGACTTGCTGCCACCACCGCCACGGAGCTCTAGCTCCCCTCGTTCTCCTGTAAGCTCCTCGTAATCAGTCATCCTCTCCTTCGCAAATCCCTTATTTCCATCTCTATTAGTTATTACATGTGAATGCCATTGCCACCTTTTGATTTTTGATTTTATTAATTAAATATTATGGTTAGTTTGCAAAGGACCTCCCTCTTTCCCATAAATCATATTTCAACTCACTACAAAAGAAATTGTCTTTAGCGACATTTAATATTTGTCACTATAAGCCATCTATTTGACGCTATACATAATTAGCGACACTTATAACAATTGTCATTTAATTATCACCTTCGTTGGCATCACTAAAAGGTTAGCGACAATTGTATAATCGCCGCTAAATCATTGGTATTAGTGGTACTTTAATTGCCACAATTACCATCGCTAATGTTCTTTAATGACAATTTATTTACCACTATTTCGCTACTATTGAATTATATTAGTGACAATTTAATTGATGCTATTAATATCCATATAATTTATTTAGCATCATTTAAATTATTACAATTAACGTCGCTAATAATTTTCTTTAATAGCAATTTATGTCACTATTTCACCACTATTGAATTATAATAGTGGCATTTAATTGACGCTATTAATGTCAATATATACTTCATTGAACGACTTTTGTTTACACCACTAAATCGTCACTATTGATTTGCTTTAATTACGTATTATTTTATCATTTAATTGCCACTATTTATATTATTTAACAACAATTATTTGTCTCTGAATCACTAGCATTGATTTACTTTAATAACACTTTATTTTGTCATTTAATTACCATGATTGATTCATTTTAATGATACCTTGTTAGACCACTTAATTCCCATTATTGATATTCTTTAGTAAAAAATATCTTTATTTGAACAAGATCTAAATATAAAGTCAACCTCAATTTTATTTATCTCCCAATAATAAAGTATAATAAGTATCCTTTAAAGGCATACATCAAAAATAAGAATAATATAGAAAAAATAACAGCCTCAACACCAAAATATCCCCACTTAAGGGTAATACAATGAAAGAAATAAAAAAAAATTGGAAATTTCTGAAAATACAATGAATCATGAAGACTCGACCACCAAAAGCAACCTTCTCTTAAAATTGTTACTATCCCAAGCAGCTTCAATCTTCCAAACTTGAATTAAAAGCTAAAAAGCAGCATCATGATTAACGGAATTCCCAGCAACACCATCAATATGAAGTCCAAGATGAATAGATGCAGGTAAGATTAAATGCTTATTAGCCATTTTTCTGTAGACATCAGCTATGAAAGTAGGTAATGTACGAAAAAACATAACAATAACTAAACAAGATGCATCAAAGAACAAAAGATAAAATGACTAGATATACAACCTAACAATGGATATTGCATCTTGCCTTCATAGTGGTGACCATCACCATGAAAGCTGAACAGGCAAGTGCATCCACAAGGATCATAATCCTTTGATTAGCAAACAAAACAAAATAGAAATTAAATACTCAAGAAGATCAATTTCAATCTCTGGTTCTTCAGATTCACTTTATAACAAAAATAGAAATTAAATAGAACTTAAATCCACTTTTGTTGGATATATAAATCTCCATAATAGTAAAACATGGATCAAGACTTGTAAACTAGTTTATTTGCCGATTCCTTTGCATACAGGTTTCACTATTGGTCAAAAGTGAGATGATCATATTTCTCTGTAGATAATAAATCTCTAATGTACTATTCTACTTTTTCTCACATGAACAATGGACACATGCATGCACACATGCTCACATGCTCAAACACACACATAGAGAGGCCTCCAAATAGATGTCATATACCAGAGTTCATATTCAAATATGAATCCAGATTTTTACCTGTTTAAAGGTTTATTAATCTGAACTCAAGAAAGCTAATTCTTATTTAGCCAGTAAATGGATACAGGTTTAAATGATAAGGCATCTATTTTGATTATAATGTTGGTACAAGGGTACCACAATCGTTGATTTTGATGATAACAAAACACTTGTGATTTAACATTTTCATTTGAATTAGTAAGTTTCAAGATAAATGCAAATGGATACAAGTGTGAAGGAATTCAAGCTCGCGTCCATGGTGGATTGAAGGAGCTTGATGGAAGAGAATAAACTTCACTTGAAGTGAGATCTTGAAGAAGGAAAGAAGAGAAGAATAGGATAGAACTATTCTTTCTTGTATTTTGTATTCTTCCATTTATTTGTGTTGTACTTTGCTCTTTTATTCTTTAGATTCTTGTAAAGAACCCAAAGGACCCTACCTTTGTCTTAAGAAAACTTACACCTCACTAGCACTCTTAGATAAACACTTAGCAAAATCAAAAAATCAAAATAAGCTTCAGACATCTTGATCAGACGTCCAATCTGAACCTCGGACGTCTGATCTGTGACTTTAAGACATCTGATCTTTTATCTAGACGTCCAAACACTTAGGCTAGACTTACTGCATTCTATCCATTGATTTCAGACGACCAACCCATATTTCAGACATCTTAGAAGACATCTGATGCCATTGACAGACGTCCAACAATAGGACCGTTGGACTATCAGAAGACAATTCTCAGATATTACCCTATAATTAGTTCTATAACACTTTCAGACGTCCGTAGAGCCTCCCAAACGTCTGATAAATAGACGTTACACTAAGATCTGACCCAAATCACCTTTTGTCAACCTTATAGCCATTGAAACCTCGGGAAATCAATCTCTCATTCCAAACGTCCAGACATCTTACTAAACGTCCTATATGTCATTTGACCCGTATAACACTAGAATCTTATTTCGATCTGCTAAAAACAAGAAGCAACCCATCTAAAATTAGACATCTACTTATTGTCTCAAACGTCTTAAAAGTGAGTTTTAGACGTCTGCCTTAATCCAACCCTAATCAAATCATTCACCCTTCTAAATCAGACAACCGAACCTTAGATCAGACGATGACCCAGATATCTGACCATAAAATCAAATGTCTAATAACCCTGTCAGAATCATAAGTGACCCTGATTTCAATAGGATTTTGGACCACACTCTTAAGCCTTGTTCCCAACAGCTACAAGAGGCTTCCAAGACCTTCCAAAACCTTCTTTGGACCTCTATAAATAGAGCAGCACACTTCCTAAGCAAAACACACCTTTTAATACTATTTCCACATCATTTTGTGTCCAAATATCTTGAGAAGAGATCTTGCTCTCCAAACCTTTGTCTACATCTTAAGAGCATCATCCTAGTTGTGCACCCGCTCTCCCGCCTACGAATACAAGAGCATCGTCATGCCATTGCGTGGATTACGCACCCCGCATTGCTAGCCAACGCACTTCCATCAAAGGAAAATTTTCTTTACCTATAGTAGCTAAATTTCATACATACTTTATGACTCTATAGGATATATTGTAATTGTCTTTGTTTGGGTATTCACTTTGTGAATTCCCATATCCCTTACAAGACAAAATACTCTCGTTAAGAGAGATTTGAGGTATGCTACCCCCATATATAGTAATATGATTGTAAGAGATTAAATTACCCTCATTTAGGTAACTTGGATAGTGGATTTAATCGACTAGGTTGATCGGGAAATCCTAAACCGAGAGATTTAGGTTATAATATTTACCCAGGTTTAAATTTCTACCTAAAAATTCCTGTGTACTTGTAAGATTGCATGTTTATGTGATTGTCATCTTATTTTCGTATTATTATTTATCACGCTCGATATCACTCCCTCCCTCTAGAGAATTACATATAAATCCAATCAACTTGATTAAGTAATTTTTGTTACTTCCTATATGTCCTATCTTAAAAGACATGCACTTTCTCATGTCCCCCTTACCTAGAAGACCCCATGACCTTTCTTTATTATCCGAATCTCTACCTTCAATGCAACTATCTTTTGTAAATTATATCAAAATGTAATGCTGCTTTCTTCAATATCTTTGATTTATCAAGATTTGTATAGTAGCCCAGACTTTTCAAGAGCAGAGTTGACCTATATGAATACATTCCGTAAAAAGTAGCAAGAGTTTCGACCACATACGATAATAAAAGATCCTACAAATCCAAGAAACCATCATCCATATTTTTCAATACCTTAACAAGGAAACTGGTGTTCACAAATTGCTACCATTTTGACATGCCCAAGTGTTCCACTCTTAACAATGTCAATGAGTTTGGCAATAGGAGGCATGTACCTATACTCAGTCCAAATTGCACAAGGATCTTTGGTCTTTCTTTTGTTACATCTAAGACCTCCAAACAAGTGCAAAAGTAAGCAACCTGATGATTAGAACATAACAATATCAGATTTCGTGAAGCTCCAGGCATGCATTTTGCTTTGGGAAGAGTTGGACTAGTTTGAAGATGGCATTGGTGACTTTTTAACCTTGTGCCCAGACAATAATATAATTTGGAAAAGTAATGTCTTATGGAACCTCATAAGCATAATCAAATTACCATCACACAGAAAAGTCAATTTCAATTGAGATATCTATCCGTAAGCATGTCCAACCTTTTTACAATCTTGGATGGTAGCACATAGAGGTTTCTCAACCAGTATATGGTGGGGATTCGGATGCCTGATTATATCGATCAGGATATCAAAATGTGTCATGTTGGGAGATGAGATCACCACAACATCACATCCACTATTCAGAAGCTCAGTATAACTAGAAAAAACCTAGAGAAAAATAGAAGTTTAGGCACCAAATTGATTGCACTTAAATAAAAGTAAAAAGGTTCCTACTACATTTTATGGCAATAGTTGCTTTGGAAAGAAAACAATCCCGACAAGCATTACTACTTCTATATAAATTACATTGGTCATGGTAGAAAAAAACTACCTTCCACCTAGATAAAAAGCCATGAGATTTATTTTAATCATGTTCGTGAGGAAAGGTGAATTAACTTATAATCATGCTAGTATCAACTTACAAGTTTGCTATTGATACAAAGACAACAATCAGAATTAAAATTCAAATATAAAGGAAATTAATTCTGATAAAAATAAATAAATTCAAAAACTAAGATCTATTAATAATAGCAAAAATCTAGATGCCATAACTATTTAGGGAAAAAATCTTAAACAAAAATGAAATCACAACACTAATCAGAATTGGAAAAGTCAACATAAGGCTCTACCTATTGAATGAATGAAAATTTTCAGTGATTTGTATAACAATCAAAGACCTGACAATATCATTATATTTCTCCACAGGTGACAAAGTTGGACTTTTTGATTACTTGTTGATATCTAAGAAGCCATTTTACTCCCATCTTCATCGGTAACCTCATCATGCTCCACTACATTACCATCTTTAGTAACCAATTCAGGAAATGAACCATCCTTGAAGCTACAATCTGGACTATTTGATTCAATATCTTCACTTTCATCTTCCACCACAAACTGAACTGATTCATGTCTGTCTTCTAAAAACTCATCAACAACTTCCATTGATTTCTCACTCAATAAGGTCTCACCTTGATCCGAATTAGATACTTCTTTGTCATTGCACACATCAAAATTCTCTTATAAATCTTTTTCAAACAAAAAATTCTCTTCTAAATTGATGATATCTCCAAATCCACTATCAAGAAGATCTTTCTGTATTTAAAAAAATAAATAAATCACTACCATCTATTAAAAAAGGCAGGATGAAAAGCACTGTAGGATTCAAATGAAAAACAGAAAAGAGCGAGACAAACCAAAGGAAATTACAAAACCTTAGTCCAAACTTCAATCATATTTTGAATCTTTTCCTTAAAAACCCCAATCTGTTTTAGTACTTATAAGATGGCTAAACACTACTCATCAAGGTTCTTAGCACTGGAGTCTATGACATGCTGCAGATCCAAATGAACATATTCTCAACATGTATCATCCAATACAAAAATGCGTAAATGGTGTACTTTGACGAACTGAAAAATGTTTTAGTATCATCATAAACATTGGTGACTAGTAAGCATGTTTGGTATCATCCAACTTTATAGTTATTAAGTGGTAGAATATAGGAATGTTACACCTGATTACCTCTGTGGCTAAGAGCTTTTTTCTAAGATCAAAGGAATGTCGAAGGAAAATGAAATTCAAGGACCTCGGAAAGGGAACTCACCCATACAACATCTGATGAGTCCTCAATAATTGCAGTAACAACTAAACAACTTTTCAAGCATAGTTCTGAAAAAATAACCTCCAACCAAAAAAAATCCATGGCCAAAATAGGAAAATAAAATTAAAAATAGTCCATATGAAGGAAAATACTTAAGTGTTGTGCACATGGGTGTGTGAACTTCTAAGAATGGCTTGCCAAGGATAAAGGAGTCCATCACAATAGAATATCCAAACATATTGCCATGCACACACCACCAAATGGGTGTATCCACTCCCAAAATAATCCACCACATTGGTGAGTTGAGAATAAAAATGATTCTTTCTATTTCTGATCCCCCCACAATCCTTGCATCAATATAAGAAACTTCACATCCATATTATAAATAATAACCTATAATCATTCCACCAATAAAATAGAAGTCATTGCACATAAACAAACTTAAGTTCTTAGCCTTCGTTCAAGTTCTTACAAGGAAACGATATACATTTAAGCTTTTACAAGAAGTCATCTCTAATATATTGTTACTAATCTAAAAAATAATCTTAGCCTTCATCCTTGAAGTCATTCTCATGAACATCAACATACCCTGCTATCTCTACTTCCTGCAACTATTTAGAATATCTTCATTATACCATTAAAACAAATAATGGTACCCTAAAAAGGAAATCGACTAAATGAATCACTAGGTTCAAAAATTTGTACAAAAGTTGACAAGAAATAAAACAACCCTATTATGAGAGCCTTGTGTATCTTCAACTAACACGACATATTGTGATCATATAAAGTACAATAATATGAATGTACTTTGTGGAGAGAAAAAAGGTGGAGATGGCATTTGAAATTCATTTTATGGCCTTAACAACAAAATTGAGTTGTAGAGAGTATATATGGTTTCATGTGTGCACAATATGTAGATAATAAAGGAAAACAAGCTTAAAATCATGGGTGCAGTAATGTCCCATTGTTTAATGCATGTTAAATTGAATTAGGTGATCTCCTTAAAGAAAAATGACGTTATTTCTTTCTTTTTATGAGTCTCCATGCCCTACATTTAGAAAAAGGGAGAGAGATGCAATACAATTCCTAGAAGAGATGATGAATCAACCAGGAAAATTCAATTCAACAAGTGCACTCATCTTTATATACAAGATTGCCAACTGAGACTACTAAGAGTGGACCATTCAACAGGTGAATATTCGATCAAATAAAACAACTATACTTAGCCACCAAGGGATTAGAAAGGTGTTAAAACCTCTTCATTGGCATCTAAGGATTACGAGATCAAATTCCATGACTGCCATACCCTCCAAAAAAAAAAAAAAAAGGAACCATGCTTAGCACTTGGTGCCCATGTGAATATTATAGAACCATTACCATTATGAACTAGCAATTAAGTCTAGTAAAGAATGTGCTAACATCGTTTTGGTGTCACACATACATATATGTTTGAAAGAGTGCCGAACTGACATGTGGCCTATCCTAAAAGGGTGCTAAACTTATATGCTATGTGAGATAGAATAACAAGCTATATGAGATAAACAAAAAAAGTTAAACCATGGATGCAACAATCTTTCATAGTTTTGAAGACCTATTCTACCGAAGAAGGAACCCAGCAAACCCCCAATAAAGTGAAGAGACAGACACTACCAAATGAACACAATTTTTTGTGGTTCAAGACAATACCCTTGGCCATTGAGAATCATTAGATAATTCCCTTGGGTTCATTGTCACTGTAAAACTTTCATCAAAAAGCTCATTTCGATAACCTTTTGACTTAATCGACTTTAAGTGGTCCATATACACAACAATCCTAACAAATCATAGTGAAAAATGTGAGAAAAGGCCTTCTCATTAGATAGACAGGAAAAAGATATTGCCTATTAAATATCAACCCTATCTAGATGAACATTAAAATATAGCATTATCATTAACGGTACCCATGAAGAAATGTAATATGCATAGATGCAACGTTCTAGAGTTTACAGGACATGCTTAGGTATATCCATCTCAATGTTACAAGTGTACTTGGTAATTAGTGATCAACTTACGAAGATGCACTTCTCAAGAGCAACTATACACAAGTAACTTGAAATATACGGATGCCCATAATTTATGGTCACCAACCAATATTCAACTATAATGATTGTCCCTACAACAATCACTCACTTTCAAAATAGGCGCTTGCTCCTTTTTCTTTGAAAACAACTATATAGAAGAAATTGATAGACACCTGAAAACTTAGATGGCATAATAAAGTTGATTAGAAGGCTACATATCAAGTATGCTTTTCTTTTCCCATGCAACAAAATGGAGATCAAAAGGTTGAAATCAGGGAAAACAGACCATAATTAAATTAGAGATGCCCATAACACCATGTCAAAATATATCACTTAGATTAAATGCTTCTATCATAGGGGTGGATTGAGCAGCGGCAGCGGTCAACAACTTCTCATTGGGAATAATGATCAATCGATGTGTACAATTTTTCACAGGGTGCCACAATTCCTTTTTGTGCTTGGACTGCAGCCTTCCCCCCTTGAATGAAAATGCCATCCCTTAACAATTATATTGCATTAATAAAATTATCAAAGCAAAAGAGAAAAAAAAGAAAAGCATTGCGAACGTGGTGGATAAGCTCGCCGCTTCCCCCCTCACCCCAAAAAAAATCTCGTACGCTCGCCCTTCTCTCCTCTCACGAAAACACAAACCCTCACCCCCATGCTAATCCCTACCACCGTGGTCATCTTTCTACCGTTCCACCCGTGTCGGCGGCTACGTCCTCTATCGCTCTTGGCCACCTACTACTTCCGCGATTGCTCCTCGACGCCGAACTGGAGTCCAACCTCATCGTCGCCCACCAGCACCCTCATGCCAGCTTCCTCTCTGCCTCCTTGCCTGCAGCCCCTTCCTCGCCTAGTTGCGATGTCCTAATCACTCCAACCGCAACCGCTCTCCTCCAGTTGTGAGACCTCTTCTCCGACAAACGCCACGCTGTGCCTCCTTCGGCAAGGTCCACCTTCATCTCCTCCTCCCACCAGCCCTTTCCTCACCTCCTCCCTCACATTAGCCCCAACCTCCACATCAACACCAGTGGCTAACCACTTCTCTTCCTTTCATATGCAATGGTTAAGAATCAGATTATTAGGATACTTTTTCTATTTTGTTTTTCATTTTGGACATCCTCCGTACCTTCAATTTGAGATATGGATGGATACCATTGCTTAATCAAGAATATATTCTCCCAACTTGTGTGTGTTCCAAGCCTTGCTTGAATTGACGTAATCAAGCAAACCCTAAAATCAGTCTCTAAATATCCACTTGAATCTTAAAAAGCAGGACCTAATAATCTTAAAGGACAAAACAAGTGAAGTTGACTCACCTTGTGGGGTCAACCAATCTTCAAATTAGGTCACCTTGCACAAAAGTATCTTAAAAATTCAAGTGAAATCATAAGCACCCTTGCTCTTAACTTAAAATTGGTAGACTTAAGAGGTCAAGTCACCATTGTAGTCTACCTAGACCCTCAGTGACAAGGAAGGTCAGGTGGGGGAAACCTTGCTGTGGGGATGCTTTACCGTGTAGGGGTCTTTGCAGGTCTCTCCCTTCCTGGCTGCCCAGATAATTCTCAGGTGGATGACTTTGTGATTTAGGGGTATCATTCGCCCTGAACCTCTATAATCATCCAAAAATATTTGGGTGCCTCGATTGGGTCCATCTAATATTCTATCCCTCATCTTCTCCATCGGTGCATGTTTAGGAGTAGGTCCTTCAAACCACCCTTGAGGCCTCCATTAGTTATTCACTCTCGTCGAGGCCAAGCCTCGACATCCGTGTTTGTGCAACAACCTAATCATATTGACATTTCCCTTAATTCTAAGCCCGAACCTCCAATCACAACCATGGATCAGCTAGAACGACCTAACTTTGAACTACAACAATTCTTTGATTTTAGAGATCAAAGCAATGCCTTCATCAACCCACCACCACGTTCTCAAATGGGAGATCACTACAATCCCGCTGCAGTAGAGATCGAACCACGAGTCAATATCCCTACGGGAGGACCTGAGGTGGAGCTCAAGCCTAGTATGCTTCACATGGCTCCAAAATTCCATGGCTTGAACTCCGAGGATCCTTTCCAACACATCAAGAATCTGAAGCATCTGGCTTACACCTTTGGGGCAAACATGCAGAATCTAGATGGCTTGCTCTTAAAGATCTTCTCCTCTTTAGCCGACAAAGCTGCCTACTGGTTTCAAACTTATTCACATGCGATCAACACATGGGAAGAACTTCAAACTGCCTTCCCACAAAAATTCTATCCCATTGGTCGTACAAACGCTATGCGGCACCAAATCACACACTTCTCCTAAGGAGCAGGAGAATCTCTACACGAGGCATGGGATCATTTTCTGGATCTCATGCGCAAATGCCCCCATCATGGAGTCCCGAAGTGGGAACAGGTCCAATCCTTTTACCCCGGGCTCCGTGATGACATCAAGCTATTTGTTAATGCAACCTGTGGTGGCAACATCATGGGTCAGCATGATGACGAGATTTGGGGAATTCTCGAGAACATGTGTGAGAACTCCCTGACCAATGAGCCACTGGGTGCGTACAACCGGACATCCACCCGTGCATTGACAAAAAAATGGGGGGTACACGAATGTCGAGGCCTTTCCGCATCCGGTGACTTGTAGTTGGTAACCAGTCAATTGGATAAGGTCTCTATCATTGAGAAAAAGGTGGACGACATCACTCGACATCTACACAAAACCATCACTGCACCGCAAAGCACATACACACACCCGCCCTCAGGTAGGGAGGCTGCACACAACATCTACCACTCTTAGGGGATGGATGTCTATCCACCCCTGTCTGATTTCTATCTTGGAGGAAACTCTGGACCAACCTACCACAGTTGGGGAAACTCTGAACCCTCATATCCTGATTACTCTGGAGTTCCTCAGACCTGAGAGGACCTCCACGCCATCCAGAACAATCCCTTCTTTAATACTTACAACCCTGGATGGCGAAATCATCTAAACTTTGCATGGTCAGGAAATAACCCGAACCTGAGACCTTAATTCCAACCTCGACCACAAGCCCCACACCCACATCAGTTCAATCAGCCTAGACCCAACTCAAATTACCAATCAGGGCCTAACAAGGATGATCAAATGGCCCTAATCCTTCAAACTCTGGCTGATATTCAAAAATAGCACAAAGACAAGATCATAGAGGTCTGTAATCAGTTCGCACGGATGTCAAATTCCCGCCATTCTGGCACACTGTCCTCCCAACCTCTGCCTAATCCAAACAGCGTGTCAACCCAAAAACACATTGTAAACCAAATCTAGGGTCAAGCATGCTATACACAACCTAGCCCGACAACTCGTACCTGTGTATTTTCTCCATCCACCTCAGCTGAGCCAAAACACACCATGACTTACCCGACTCCACTTCCACATCAACAGTAAGGATCGACTTTCTCCCCTCCACCTCCACACCATGACTATGCCATGATCAATACTATAGGCAAAGAATAGAAGCCCATCCCCAAAGATAGCCAATCCATTCCCCTATCCCAGGTCGCACCCCACCTCCACACTAGAGGATTGTCAGAAATTGATATAATGGGACCTTTGAGGAACGCACAAGTCACTATTCCACTACTTGATATCCTCACTCTCAATCCTACCTCACCTGATTTATCCAAAAAAGATGTAGAAGAACCAACACAAGGGAAGGTAGTACTGTCTGAAAATGTAAGTGCCATAATCCAAAACAGTCTACCTCCTAAGAAATCTGATCCAGGCACCCCACTAATCCCTTGCAAGATTGGTGATACAAATTTCAAGTGGGCTATACTGGACCTTGGTGCTTCAGTCAACCTCATCCCTACCACCCTATTTTAAAAATTATAGATCGGATAACTAAAACCCACTCATGTCACTTTGCAATTAGCTGACTGAACCCTAATCACACCGATTGGGATGGTAGAGGATGTGGTAATTAGAGTTAAGGATTTCAGCTACCTAGCGGATTTCCTAATTCTCTACATGGATACGCCACAACAGATACAGGATATGCCCATGATTTTGGGAAGACCATTCTTGGCTACTGCAAGAGCCATAATTAATTATGAATCAGGGCATATGATGATTGCCTCAAGAGATCAACATGCTGAGATTAATATTTTGAGGCAACAAAAGGAAAATGCTTGGCAGAACAACTGGGTTTTATCCAAGACCTCATGACCATATCCCTAGTAGAAAACCTAGAGCTAAAATTAGAAACTTTTCACATCTTAGATGATCCTGACTTGACCGAGCACAATGATAGAAGAACAGTGGAGGCTTTCACCTTTGACCTTAAAGACAAACCCTAGGAATTCAGGAAACATGATGACATACCAGATTCAAATCCTATGGACATAGAGACATTTCATTTTGAGGACCTCCAGGAATCAAGATTGGCAGATACTGAGAGTGACCTACACCTAGAGTATGAATCCTTTACAGAATCGAAGTTAGACAATCCAAAAGGCACTCTCCAAACATTCATTTTCGATTGGGATGAGAATTATGGAGAAAAGTCATTGGAGGAACCAATCTTCGAGTCATTTCTTGAAGAAATGATCTCACATTCAAATGACACGAATCAAGATGACTCATTGAGTATCAATTTAATAGACCATAATGCATGAAAGGAACCACACATCTGGGATACTAGATCCTTCTCTATTGAGTCTTGGACCTATGACAAACCTATTCAAAATCCCATGACCACTACACCTTCTGAATGATTCCTACGCAAGATTTCAAGAAAGATCATCTAGAGACGAATCAACTTGACCCGTATTAGAGACATCCTGGAATGACTCTTCACCATGCTTTAATACTTATCTGTGGCCATCAGATTCTCAACCATCAGATCACTAATGCAGCCAATCACATCTTCCTAAGCTTATTGTGTCCAGCTGATGGTGTTAAACTCAGAGCTTAATGAGAGGCAACTTGTCATCTTTTGAAAAACTCAAAACCCTTTTGACACATCTCTTTGCTGAACTCATAGTGCACTTTAGGGTTTGTCCATTAGAACAGCCGACTCTACCTCTAGTACTCATACCAGAGCTTGAAATCATCCGCAACAACCATCCCAACCCATCCACTCACCCTTTGAACCTGTTTTAATGTACGATCTAAGCTGAACTCGAACCCCACCTAATTTACAATAAGGACATTGCAAATCGTAGGCATGGGGGGTATTAAAGTGCAAAATGCCATGAGAATCAATTCACAAAAAGGGTCATAAAAAAAATTATATATTCCAAAAAATTAGAAAAATGAAAAAAAAAATTGAAAAATAGAAAAAGGGAAAAAAAGAGGTTGAGGAAAAAGAAGAGCCATTTTAGAGAAAAATGAGAAAAAGAGGGAGAAAAAATTGAAAATAAAAGAAAAAAGAAAAAAGATAAAGAAAGAAATTGAGTCCCTTCAAAGTAATATAGAACTTACCTAACTTCTAGGTTGAATCGAATGATGAATTAAGACCTGGAAGGCTAAAACTTAAGGGATTAAGTGGCGAATAACGACCTTAGGCCTCTTGGATCTGATTGGATTTAAACACTTACGTACTTGTTACGATCTGGATTAATCCTCAAGAGGTTGAGGAAAATGCTAAGCTTATGTATTAGGTCTAAGGCTTAGGGAGCATTCTGCCCCATTAACTGACCTCTAGTTTGTGGGACTTGGTAACTTAAGCACCCTAAATCACACACAGTCCGGTTCAATGTGCTTTAAATAATAAAATCATGCCAAAGGGCATTTCTTCTATTTTGAAAATGGTCCTAAGATCTAGACTAGGAGCAGCTCGAAAACACAAGTTGATTTGGACGAGTTCCCGGCGTGGAGAGGTGGGAAATTTCCCTAAAAAATGAGCAATAACATATCATCTCCTCGGATCTTGTCTCCTAGGATATCTGAATATCCTACCGAGGGCACGTAAACACCCTATGCTGGTTCAAATGCCATGGGTGAGATTATCCTGAAATCTCGATTGCCAGGGTCTAGATTTAGCTATAGAACACCATGGGCAGCACTATCCCGAAGTGTCGAAAGTCAGGGTTCTGGGGGTTGCCATGGGCGGTGCTATCTCGAAGCATCGATTGCCAAGGATCCTACGAGGATTGATGGTGGAGATAAGGAATCCGATTCAGACTGTGTTTAAGGCCAATCCGAAGATGGATCTAAGGAAAAATATAATGAAAAGAAAAAGAGAGAGAAAGCTCTCCACAAATGAAAATCTCCTTCTATATCTCTCTTACAAAAAAATACACTGGCAAATAAAACCTGGGCTAACCATGTTACAAGCATGGGCACTTTAACCGCTGGGTCTAACGAACCTTAGGTTAGTTTCTGCAAGCCTTAGAAACCTTCATAGCAGACTAAGGCGAAAGCTAGTCAGGTTTGGATCTGAGTTGGTACTTGAGTACCTCTAGGCCTATTATTGGTATTAAGATTTGATTCCTAGAGATGCAGTTGATGAGGGTATCCTAACGGTTACATCCGACCTAGATAATTAGTTTGATTCATAGAGTTTTGCTAAGGGACTAGCAAAAGCTAGGCATGGGGGTATGATGGGAACACCATCATGAGCCATAACTATCTTAATGTGATCTAATAAAGTCAATAAAACTCCTACATATCAATCAGAAGGTCTCTTGGGTAGGTTGAGTTATTTTGAGAAGAGAAGAATAAAAGGTTATTTCTGTAGTTTACCAATAAACCACAAAAAAATAGAATAACCACAGGTTATTTCAGGGGTTTACTAAAGGTCAAATGTGCTTTAGAGTCTAACAAGAGAGTCCATCATGAACAAAATGGGTTTTTCATGCACTTCAAGAATTAAATGACATTTGAAACCCTAAAAATAGACCCGTTTAACTAACTGAGGTTCTAATCAAGATAAAATTCTAAACTCTTTAAAATTTAGAGAAAAATATTCTCTATAATTTAGCACCTTCAATTTGACCATCAGAACCCGTTTTGACCTAAAATAGAGTCATAGACGGAAAGTTGCCCTAGTTTGGGTAACTGTGTAATTTACCAAGTTAAACTTGGTCAAAACCTAAATCTGACTTCACCATCAGATTCCTTGAGTCCAAGTTAGGTTTGTACCAAAATTTGGGCCCAATCAGAGATCGTCTTGACCTAGTTTGCATTTCAGTGCTATCTGATTCTTTCCATTTCATAAGTACCCCTAGCTTTTGAAATTCATTACAAATAGGCCCCTATCTTTGTTTCCTTCTTTTCAAAAAGGTCCCTGCCACCTCCATGAATGCAGAAGTCCTATTCCTACAACTCCAGCGACCTTCAATCAGAGATCTCTCCCTGATTTCACACTTAATCTCTTCCAAATTTAGAAGGAAGATTCTTAAGAGATTTCTCTACAATTTGAACCTATGCGTGGCTCCAAGTCTTTCCCAATCTCTCATGCAAACACATGAGAGATGTGGGTTTCCTACTCCAACGAACTTACCAAGCTCGGAAGCTTGGTTTCCAAGCTTCAAGCACCCCCTGAGACCTATTTAAAGACCCCTGAGTACAAACCATCCTCTCTATGCTCGTTTTCGACCTGGAATACCCCTCCTTCCTCCCCCTTCTCCGGCTGAAAGGATCTACGACATCCGACGACTCCAACCGACTTCATTCTTCATCCATTTGTAATACTAGGGGCCGTATCTTCTTCCCCGTTGTCTTCTGCATCTCAACATACCAGTGAGACATCTCCTAACCCCGTCCTCATCGCCGTCCAACTCACCGAAGCAGCCTTTGTCTCCGGCACCGGCCATGCTAGACCCAGCGTCTCCTCTGTCTCACTTCATCCGTTAGTTAGTTCTAACGATTGCCTCTGTCCCTATTCTCTGTCCACGAACTTACACAATCACACAACCACCACACTGCCCATTCACCGTCATCTCTTCCACCTTCGGCGATCACTCCGGTGAGGACTTTCATGCGCTATACACCAACCAAAGCACTCTACATATTCGCCCTATTATGCACTCACACAACCCCTTGAACAAACCCACCTTTTCCGACCTCCTCCACCTTCGCCAGTCATCTCCGACCACTCTCACCATACACCACTACCACCAACACCTTTGCCACATTCGCACAAAGCTCCTGAGCGCTTCTGACGTGGCCTTTAGGCCGTTTTCACTGTTTCAGGTGTTCACTCCTTTGCCGCCATTGACAGAAGCTTCGAGCAAAGCTAGAAGCTTGCTCCATTACATGCTCGCTCCAGGTATCGACTCTAGCAACTGCAGAAATGACCTAGGAGTGTGAAGAGACCAGCAATTGAGCCATTGCCTGTCCGCATTGAATGAATTAGCTGGAAGAAGTTGCCTGCTGTTGCACGCAAGAAAGAAGGGGAACTTAGTCCCACATTGTGCGTGACCGAGCTCCCACAGGGGCATAAAAGGAAAAAGTGTCGGGGCCTTACTGCCTCGACATTGGGGGGTGAGGTCCCCCGCACACCCTACGCACCCTCATCCGTGACCACTGCCTACGGACCTAGACCCTGGCCCCATTATCTGGTTACCCAACCTGCTTTTACACTTGGGTCAAAGAAAGAGAGGGAACATGAGGTTGAGGGGGGTTTTGCTTTAGAGAGATCCTAACACTTAGCGAAAATCACGAAGTATTCCCCCTATGCATGAAGAGAAAAAGCCAAAGAAGAAAAGCCAAGGCAGAGAAAGAAGAGAAGAAGAAGAAGAAGAAGAAGAAGAAGAAGAAGAAGAGAAGGGCCAAGGCAGAGGAATAGGAACAGTGTCCCTTTGGCACTGTAGCAAGAGACGGCTAAGCTGTCTGATTGGAAATTTAGTCGTCTGACACTATTGCATTATTTGATTACATGGCTTTGGTTGATTGAAACTATTGCATTATTTGATATTATTGTAACTAGGGTAAATTGGTGATTCAAACACCATTTTACCCTAATATTTTTGCACTATTAACATTTGTTCTTACATGCATATCACTTGTGCTTGGAAATTTCATCATTTATTGATATCTTTTGATAGAATTGCAATCTTGAGATTTATTTTGCTACTTGCTTCCAGTGAACGACCTTGGATTTTATTCAAGTATAAATTTTATCTATTTTCTCGCTATTACGACCCATGCTACAACGCAACGACTTCTAAAACACCATTTTAGTGCTTAAACAATCATGAAGTCGTCCACCTGAGAATTACCTGGGTAGCCAGGAAGGGAGAGTCCTGCAAAGACCCCTACACGGTAGAGCATCCCCATAGGTTATAGGGTTTCCTCCACCCGACCTTCCTTGTCATTGCGGATCTAGGTAGACCAAGATGGATAACTTGACCCCTTAAGTCTACCAATTTTAAGTTTAGAGAGAGGGTGCTTATGATTTCACTTGAACTTTAGAATGAGTTTGTGACTGGTGACCTAATGTGAAGATTGGTTGACCCTGCAAGGTGGGTCAACTTCACCCGTATTTGTCCTTGATTATTAGGTCCCAATTTTAGGATTCAAGTGATGTTTTAAGCACTTTGATTTTAGGGTTTGCATGTTTAGGTACTTTCAATCAAGGCTTAGGACACACACTTTTTGGAGAGTAGATTCTTTTTTTAAGCAAATGTGTCTCTAAAATCCTAAAATGGAAACCCAATTTGTCTCTAATTGGTCCAATTAATTCCGTCGAAATTTGGTACTTAGGACTCAATCAAGAAGGTAAGTAGCCATAGATATCTTAAACCCTAAATAGGTGCAGAAATCATGATTAGGGTTTTTCTAGAAATGAATCAAACTAGACAACTTGTGACAATTGATTCTAAATATGAAAAAGCCATTTGATCCTAATTGACTTTTTTCTCCTTTTTTTATCTCTTCTTAGAATCAGGGGCTTTTCAAGAAAAAAGGGAATGAAATTTACCTACCGTTGGAGTGTTTGATGTGTGGTTGTTCTCCTTGAATGAATTTCTCCTGCACAGATTACAGCCAAACAAATAGAGCAAGTTAGTATCAAATTAGGAATTGTAATTAAGAGATTAAATTACGCGTTGCTCCCCGGCAACGGCGCCAAAATGTTAATGCGCGAAATCAATGTTTTAAAATACTTCGTCGTAGTATAGTCGAAATCACACAAAAACAAATACAATTTATACTCGAATTTTAAAGTCCGAGGTTGTTCACTGGGAGCAAGTATTGCAATTAATCTCAAGATCACATTATAACCACAAAGATGAGAAATTTATAATGAAAAATCCATGCAAGAATGATATATGTATGAGAATCAGTAGCAATGTGCAAAAATAATGGGGTAAAATGGTGATTTAAATCACCAATTACCTTTATACAATGATACCAAATATGTGCACAGTATCAACCAGATAATTCCATGCAAGGTAAGTAGTATAGCCTCAGAAGAACAAACTGGTGGAATCAGACGTCGGATGCTCAAATCAGACGACTTAAACGTCGCCTGCTACAGTGCTCTATAGAGAGCCATTCATCTTCTTCAGGTCTTCCTCTTCCTTCTCTCTTCTTCTCTTCAACTCTTCCTCTTCCTCAAGTCACACACAGAGGCAAAGGCCTCTTTCCTTCAAGTGTTGTAGAGCGAGGCAAAACCCCCTCCCCTCTCTCTCTTTTCTTCTCTTCTTTCTCTCAAAGACTAGGGGTTAGTCGGGTAATCGGGTAGGAACAGTAACCGGATCCGGGGACCAGGCTTGCGGGCGTGGGTCACAAGCGAGGAGTGAAAGGGGTCGTGAGCAGGGGACATCACCCCCCGTGTGTCTAGGTGATAAAGCCTCAGCATGAATTCAATTTATGTGTTGTTGAAGGCGCGACGCTTTACGATGTGGGACTGATCACACCTTCCTTCGCGTGAAATAGCTACTGCCTCCTTAGTCAAATTGGTGTGGGGGAAGTGGTCAATGGCGGAAATCTGCGTCGCCTGAGTGCCTAGGAAGCTTCCTGGGCTGAGTCCGCGTTGCCTGAGTCGCAAACTTGGAGCGGAAGTCTGAAGAACACGCCTCGAGCTCGCTCGAAGTAGTTGCAACAATGGTGTGTTGACCTGTTTCCTTGAAAACAAAAATATGGTCTTTCGACCTCATCAAACCATCTCAAAAAGTCCACCGAAGCACGGCGAACGTGGCGGTGGTGGTTTTGTGATGTGGGGCGGTGTGTGTGCGTAGGGTGAGGTTGGGGCAAAGCTGCGAAGGTGGAGGTGTTTAGGGAGGCGAACGAGAGATCAAAGCCCCAAATTTCTTTGGGGATTTTGATCAGTGGAGCGAGGCGACGTTCACTGACTTGGTGGCGGGTGGAGAGATGGTCTATGGCAGCTAGAATGTCTCGCCGGGTGTACGCCAGCGAGGTGGAAGGCGGAGGCATGGAGGGCACATGAGGGGTCAATTCGAAGCGGCGGTGATACGATGGTGATGAGAAAATGATAGGGAGTCATTGAGACTAAGTAGCGGACGAAAAGGGACGGAGGAGGTGCAGGGTCTAATGTGGTTGGCGCCTGAGACGAAGGTGCTCTGGAGGTAGATAACGACGACGACGGAGGGATAGAGAGCACCTCGCTACTATTGCAAGGTGTGGAAAGATGTGGGGAAGGAGAACCGACCGCCTATCGTACATGGCGACCAGTGAAGAGGCTGGAGGTGGAGAGTCACCAGAGCGAGGTAGAGCGAGCTGGAGGTTGGAGGAAGAAGAGGGGTTTTTGGCTCTATTTCTTGCTAAGGAGGTAAGGAATGTCATGGGCAATCTTTTATAGAGCTTAGGAGAGCTTGGAGAACAGGAAACAAGCTCCATAGCTTGCTTGGGATTCAAGAAGAACCCCACTGATTTCGTGGGTTTGCACACACAAACCAGAGGGAGTTAGGAGTTGAAATTGATCCTAATAGGTTTCCCTAGGTGTGAACATCAATCCCACCAAATTTGGTGGGATTTGATTGAAGTTTAAGTAGGATTTTGTTTGGTCAAAGCTCGGCTAGAGGTCAGTTGACCTCCGATGGTGGCAAGGACTACTTTGCAAAGAAGATGAAGTTTAGGGGTATTTTGCAAAGATTTCAAAAGCTGATGGGCTATTTGAGAGAACAAGGGTCAGACTTGGACCAAAATGCAAACTAGGTCAAAATGATCTTAGATTAAGGAATCTAATGGTGAAGTTGGATTTTGGTTTTAAATACATTTGATTGGGAAAATTACGTAGAAGCCCAAATTAGGGTAACTTTTTGTCTGTGACTCTGTTTCAGGTCAAAATGGGTTCTATTGGTCAAATCAAAGGTACAAAACCTTAGAGAATATTTTTCTATGATTTTTAGAAGTTTTATATGAATTTTATTCTGACTAGAACCTTAGTTAATTAAGCAGATCTATTTTTAAGGTTTCAGATATCCATTAATTCTTGAATTGCGTGAAAACTCGTTTTGTTCTGCATGGACCCACTTATTAGACATTGATGACCATATGACCTTTAATAAGCCCCTGAAATACCTCGTGGTTATTCTGTATTTGTGGAATGCTGTTAATTTTGTAGAAATAACCTTGTATTCTCTTCTTTTCAAAATAGGATAATATGCCCTTAGGACCTTCTGATGGATATGTACGAGCATTTATCAACCATTTTAGACCAAATTGAGCTATTTATGGCTCATGATGGTGTTTCCATCACTAGGGACCTCTACAGGCATTTGGAAGAGTTCACTGAGGTTTGTTCCACGGTGAGACTGCAAGGCATTTTTGATGATGCCCAAATGCAAACTCTCTTTCCCTTCTCCCTCAAGGATAAGGCAAAACATTGGTATCACACTCTAGATAGTAAAGTGGATACTTGGGATGCCGTCAAGGGAGAGTTCTTGAAAAAATACTTCCCCATGAGCAAAACTAATCATTATAGGCGAGAAATCACAGGTTTTGCTCAACAAAATGGAGAGCAATTTCATGATGCATGGGAGCACTTGAAAGATTTGTTACGCTTATATCCCCATCATCAGGTGCCAAGATGGCAACTTGTAGAAAGGTTCTACACTAGTTTAAATGATAAGCACAAGCAAACAGTAAATGGTGCCTATGCAGGAACCTTTCTCACAAAAACTGAAGATGAAGCTTGGGAGCTTTTTTAGATCTTGAGTGAGAATTCTATCCACTTGAATTCTACCTATTGGATAGGAAATCCACTCTTATGCAACGAAAGATTGAGGCAAATGAGGTTAGGGATACCCAAAATTTAGCCTTCCAAATGCAGTTGTTAAACCAAAATATTAAAAGGCTTGTGTTGAACCCTAGCCAACTCACTGCAAATGCCTCCCCATCCTAAGTTTCACAATTCTCCATTTGCCAATAAAATACATGCATCACTGTGGATTGCCCATTGACCTCCTAATTCCCTGAACTTGTACAGGCGGACCTAAATGCCACCCAAGGGTTTCGTCCCAGACCCCGTAATGATCATTTTTGCAGTACTCATAACGAGGGATGGAGGAACCACCCAAACTTTTCATGGAGACAAGGGAATCTCTCAAATTCAGGGAATTATAAACTATGACCCTTTCAAAACCAACAAATGAACCAACCTTAGATCTTTGCCTAACCAACCTTGAGAACTATGTAGGAAAGTCAAAGTGCCATCATCCAATCTCATGACAAGGCTATACATGAAATGAAATCACAAATAGGACACCTTGTAGAGGCCGTTAGACAAAGGGAGACTAGGAAGCTTCCCAGTGCTATTGAGGAGACCTAAAGGGAAAGGGATTGTCTTTAGGGAGCATGCCCAGGTGGTGACTATTCTGAGGAGTAGGAAAGAAATTTCCAAGCCTAATGCTCCTATAGTCTTGCCTTCTGAAAACCTATCCACCCTGACTATCATCTCCACTGGAGAATAGCTGCCCAACTCTCCTCTACTTGAAATCACCTCACCGGAAGAGGTTATCCCCGTTCCACCACTTACCCGACATGACAACCCTTCCACCTAAAGACTGAGAGTGCCCTTTCTAGAGCGCTTATCTACTTTTATACGGACTTCTACTAGCTCATTTGGAGCCAAAGATAGGATAGATGAAATCATGGGGACTTTCAAACAAGTGCAGATTAACTTGCCCTTTCTTGAAGCTATCAGGCAGATTCCATCCTATGCTTGCTTTCTGAAGGACCTTTGCATGAAAAAGCAGCAATCTAGGAAATAGGTCCAATCAAAAGTTATCCTGCCTGATTCTATTATCTCAAATATATAACACAAGACACCCATGAAACTTAAGGACCCAGGAACCCCGTACATCTCAGTGGTCATTAGTGACCTACATATAGATGAGGCTCTTCTTGATCTAGGTGCTGGCGTAAACATCCTTCCAAGCAATGTATATGAACAACTTTGAGGTAGCAATCTGAAGCCTTCCCCCATAATCCTCTAAGTTGCAGACCAATCCCTGAAGACACCATGAGGCCTGCTGGAAGATGTCCTCATGAGAGTGGAGGATTTCTTCCCTGTAGACTTTTGATTTTGTACATAGACCCTATAAATAAACCAACCAAGCCCTCCATTATTTTAGGTTGCCCCATCCTTGCGACCTCAAATGCTTCAATTAATTGCAATATTGGGGCGTTAAAAATGAGCTTTGGGAATAAGAAAATCTGGCTTAATGTGTTTGATGCTTATAAACAAGTCGAACTTGAGGATTGTTCCCAAATTGAGGTAGTAGATGACTTGATTGAAGAGACAACCCTTGCAATTTTATGTAATGACCCCCTTCAGCATGTCATGCTAAATGACCATTCCCATCTCTTAGAGGAATTTGAAGGGGATATACTAGAACTTGAGGAGTTTCTTGGTGTTTCTGCTGAGTCTCTTCCCCCATCATCTTTGCCTAGGGTAAATCTGCTACCTGAGATGGGGAATTCTACCATGAAACCCTTAATCATACAAGCCCCTGACCTTGAGCTGAAACCCTTCCTCGACATTCTCAAGTATGTCTTCCTTGGTGCAAATGATACACTCCCCATTATCATTTCTGTTGTGCTATCTAAAGCACAAGAGGGAGCCCTAATTGAATGTTTGTCTAGGCACAAGGAAGCCATTGCTTGGAGCATTGCTGATATTTGGGGTATAGACTCTACGCTCTGCATGCACCACATTTACACCGATGAGACTATCCAGCCTTTTAGGGACATGCAGAGATGTCATAACCCCAACATGAGGGAAGTGGTTAAAAAGGAAATTTTGAAGTGGTTGGACGCTGGGATCATATACCCCATCTTGGATAGCAAATGGGTTAGTCCAATCCACGTGGTGCCTAAGAAGGTAGGCTTTACAGTAGAAACCAATGACCAGGGAGAACAAGTGGTGACTAGACCCTCAATTGGTTGGAGGGTCTGCATTGACTACTGCAAAATGAACACCGCTACACAGAAGGATCATTTTCCCTTTCCTTTTATTGATCATATTCTCGAGAAATTGGCAGGGAACAAGTATTTTTACTTTATGGATGGATATTCTGGGTATAACTAGGTTGCAGTCTTCCTTGACGACCAGGATAAGACAACTTTTACTAATCCCTACGACACTTTTGCATTCAGGCGTATGCCGTTTGGATTATGCAATGCACTGGCAACCTCCCAATGATGTATGATGTCCATCTTCTTGGACATGATTGACGAGTGCGTTGAGGTATTCATGGATGATTTCTCTATATATGGCTTGTCTTTCAACCAGTGTCTCTTGCACCTAGAAATGTGCTAAAGAGATGTAAGGAGACTGGTTTAGTCATTAGTCTGGAGAAGAGTCATTTCATGGTACAGAAAAGGCATTGTACTTAGGCATGTTGTGTCTGAGAGGGGCTTGGAAGTAGATAAGGCTAAGGTTGATTCTATTTCCAAACTCCCATTGCCCACGAATGTCAAATAGATTAGATCCTTTCTGAGCCATGCTGGATTTTATAAGCTCTTTATAAGAATTTTAGTAAACTCTTGATGAGCATATTTTTCACAATGGAAACTAGGGTTTTGGAAAATCCGTCGTCGTAGTCGCAAAAATCGCTACCAAATAAATTTACCGAAACTCAGAAGGGAGCTTTGGGTCGAACACGGGGAGGCGACGTTTGTTTCTTTGAAAATCCATGTTTCTCTTTGTTTCTTTTTGGTATTTTGTATTTGCTACTTTTTTGGCATTTTACGATAGTGGGGAAATAAGCAGGAATATTATCTACAATAAGCTATTTTAGAAAGTAGTAAAGAACTATTCTACTTGCTAACTATAAAGGAAGAGAAAGAGAATCAAAAATTACTTCTAGATATATGCTTCAAAACTGTTTATTACAATAGATTCTACACTATGAAAGCAGTAAAATGGAATGGGGGTGAGAAAAATCCTCTTTGTCGACTACTCGAAGGACGAAGTTGCGTTGATGGGGCCTGGACGAAGATGTGGAGGAGTTGGAAGAAGAGGAACAATGTCGGAAGATGAGGGGAGGACGGGTGGCGACGCGATGTGATCCGCTTCCTGGAACGAAGTTGAGAAGATGGCCAATGAGAGCTCCACGAATGGTGGTGAGCTGGTGGAAAATAATTTTCTTTTCTCTAGTGGAGCATCCCAAAGACTTGGGACATAAGCTCAAGGTGTGTTTTGAGCTCTAGAGTAGGTGAGAAGAGCATAGGAAGGGAAGATGAGAAATGGGAGGGGTGTAGGGCTTTATATAGTGGTGGGTGGAGGGTGTATCTCGAGTACGAGTCAATAGCAACATTTAAAACATCATTGAAGACCTACCTTAGACATCACTGAAGGCCATCACTCTCCACCACTGTCATCCGTACATGCAGGTTGGATCAGGCAAGGACACATCTCAGCCACCAAATTGCCAATGGATGCTCTAGATTTTGCGTGCAACGCACACTTGAGATCGTGCCCACCCGCACGTACAATAGCCCATCCGTCTGCACGTCAGATGTCACGTGTGTGAATTGTGCGCATCGGGCAACACCACATGGTGAAGCCTCCACCGCTTGATGGCATCCAACGGAAGCAATCGAATCATGCCCATGCTCATGAAATTAGGCGCAGCGGGCGGGCTTCGAACGCATGTTTACACGTTGTGAGTAGGGGCCTTAACCGCTGTGCTGAGGGTAGGTTTGAGTCTTACTTAGGAATTAAGGCCCATGCGCCTAAGATCGTTGGAGTTTGATCCAACAGCCGAGATTGCATGAAGCTCTTCTTTGCTTGGCTTGAGGCGGGCGACGTGGCTCTTGATGACAGTTTGATTCAAATCCAATGGCCGAGATTTCACAAGTGTGGCTTGGGAGGAGTGGCTACGGTCAGGCTGGAGGGCTGCGATGGCGCCATGTGGCGCGATTGTGGCCGTCTAGTTCTTCTTGTAGATGGTGCTACAGTGCTTTGATTGAAGTGGTTTTTGCACTAATGAACTGCGATCATCGTTCCGAATCCATCCGTATGGTCGGATTTTTCATCCGGAGCCCACAAAGATGTCGCATGGCCCCCTAGCCATATAAAATGTGGATATTAATATACAAATTACACAAATTATCCTAAATGCAATGTAATGAATGTTATGCATTATTCACAATGCTATATGCAAGGTTAAGCTTAGGAGCTATCATAAGTAGGCATTTTATCATGAATAAATGTGTATTTGTCAACTCTCTAGGCCACTTTGCGACCTACTGATGAAGGAATCCTCCTTTGATTTTGATGCAAAGTGTGCTAAGGCCTTTCACACTCTGAAGGAGGCCTTGATCTCTACCCTTATTCTCTGAGCTCCTAATTGGACACTCCCATTTGAGCTGATGTGCGAAGCTTCGGATTACGCTGTGGGAGCAGTCCTTGGACAACAGGTTGAGGGGAGACCTCATGTGCTACATTATGCCAGCAAGACCTTAATTGACCCATAGCAAAACTACACTGTGACAGAAAAGAAATTACTCACTGTAGTATTTGCTTTGGAGAAGTTTAGGTCTTGTCTTCTTGGGTCTAAGGTGGTCATTTTTACTGATCATGCAGCAATGAAACATCTCATTGCCAAGAAGGACTCTAAGCCACATTTGATTAGGTGGATTCTACTCCTTCAAGAGTTTGACTTGGAGATTCGTGAGAAGAAAGGAGTGAAAAATGTAGTGGATGACCACCTGTCTCACCTCCCACTTGATGATTCTCCATCTGGAGACATCCGTAAGACATTTCCCGATGAAACCCTTAAGGCAGTAACATTGACTTCACCCTGGTATGCTGATACGATCAATTACTTGGCCATTGGAGAGACTCTCGGCTCTTGGGATGAGCAGAAAAGGAAGAAATTCATTTCCCAAGCTAGATACTTTCACTGGGAAGAGCTAAAATTATTTAGAATTGGACAAGACCAGGTTCTAAGGAGATGCATGCCTGAAGAGGAGCAACAAAGCATTTTGAGATTTGCCATGAGCTTCATTATGGAGGACACTTTGGTGCTAAGAAACATCTTTTAAGGTTCTCCAATTTGATTTTTGGTGGCCTACTTTATTTAAGGATTCTCATAACTTTCTTAAGACTTGTATTAGATGTCAATGGACTGGAACGTTTGGGAAGCGGAATGAGATGCCCCAACACCCGATTCAACCTATCAAAATTTTTGATGTATGGGGAATAGATTTTATGGGACCCTTCCCTTCATCCCATGGTTATGAGTATATATTGGTGGTAGTTGATTATGTCTCCAAATGGGTGGGCCATTCCTATGCGCACAAATGATTACTCCGTGGTATTGAAATTTGTGAAGGCCAATATCATATCTCACTTCGGTTAACCCAAGACAATTATAAGTGATGCGGGACCTCATTTCTAGAACCATCACTTCAATCGGCTACTCAAGAGTTTGGGAGTAACTCACAAGATTGCTACCCCTTATCATCCCCAGATGAGTCAGTAGGTTGAAATGTCGAATAGGGAGATTAAGAACATTTTGGAGAAAACTGTTAGGCCAAATAGGAAGGATTGGTCCCAAAAGTTGGATGACACTTTATGGGCATACAGGATGGCCTACAAGACCCCTTTGGGCATGTCTCCCTTCCAGATTGTGTATGGGAAAGCATGCCCCCTACCCATTGAGCTTGAACATAGGGTGCTTTAGGCTATCCAGAATGTCAACATGGACTTAGAGAAGGCAGGTAAGGCATGACTTCTAGAGTTACAGAGCTTAAGGAATTGAGGAATATGCATATGACACCTTCAAAGCTTATAAAGAGAGAACTAAGATCTTGCATGATAAGTATATCCTTAGGAAGACCTTTGAACCCAACCAACAAGTCTGGCTTTTCAATTCTAGACTAAAGTTATTCCTTGGAAAATTGAAATCTCATTAGGATGGGCCTTACATTATCACCAAAGTCTTTCCACATGGGGCTGTGGAAATTAAGAGCCCCTCCTCTTCGGCAAAGCCTTTCACCGTCAACGGCCAACGTTTAAAACTGTATTTTACTTTGGATGGCCACCTAGTTGACAAGGTTAGTCATGAGGAGCCTTAGCTCCTCTCACTCTCCGCCTAAGGTAACATCTTCCTTTGGCTATTTTACTTCCAATGAGGACATTGTTTGAACCAGGCATGGTGGGGTAGGACCTGAGGCATTATACATAGCATTTATACATATCTGCATGCATATAGGTGCATTAGTAGTTTTCTTTCTTGTTAAAAAAAAAATTGTTTTAATTTGTTGAGCTTAACTAGTTAGTCCCAGCAATCTCTGTAGATGAGTTTATCTAATATTCTAGGCTGGAACGAATGATGATTTATGACCTTTAGCGTCTTACCTACGGAGATAAGTGAGAGTTACTGCCTTTAGGTTCCTAGGGTTCTGAGAGCTTAAAAGTTTGAGTATCTGTTAAGATGAAAATTATTCCTCAATTTGGTTGAGGATGTTAAGTAGCAAAGGTATTAAGTCAAGGACTTTGGAAGTATTAGATACCCTTGTCTACTCTTTTGTTTACAGGTCTTGGTAACCTATGCATCCAACCTTACACACACTGTGGTCTTATTTAGAATGCATAATAAAGTAATCACCTTTCTTGAAGAAAAGTTGGTTCTCTCAGTTCCGACTTAGGAGAAGCTTGAAAACATAACTTGATTGGATGAGTTCCTGTTGCATGATAGGTGGAGTATATGCTCACCTTAATGACGCGATGATAATGATGAGGTATGGCTCATCACAGCTAAAATGCCAAAGTTAAGCTAGAAACTAGGTTAAACACTATCTAATTAACATAATATATGGGTTAAGTGTGAGATTTAGGGAAAATGGTGTTAAAAATGCTTAATTAGGTCAATTAATGAGATATTCTATTCATAAATGTAAAATTGATGATCCAATTGCTAATTGAACACATTTATAAGCTCAAAAGTACAAATCAAGGGTCAAATTATGTTCTAATATGTTCAATTGGCAATCCATTAAGATCTCATAGCATTTGGATATCATTCAGACCTTTCATTCATGACATTACATATAGTTCCTTCATCCTTCACATTTTACTTTCACAGATAACTTCTAAGGACCTATCTGCAAATCATAAGGCCTTTTTATAAACATTCAAGGACCACTATGTTTGGATTTTTCCACTTTTGGCCCTTTTCGCAAAATATCTACCACTTCACTTAATTGGGCTCTTTGTGCAAATTTCCCTTACACCTGAGTTCATTCGTGCATACTCTAGCTCGTGAAGAACACAAGTTACAGTTGCCCTCCATCCACGGTCCCATCGATCCAATAGCTGATCTTTGTCTAATCTCCGTGTGCCTTCGCGCGATGCAACTTCACCTCCCTCAGATCTTATCCAGCAGTGGAGATTCATCCATTTCCTTCCCGCTCTCTTCTCCTCTCTCATCCCTCTATTGAAACCCTTGGGGATTAATCTCACCTTAGCGGTGATTGCATTCACTCAACACATACTTAAGCACACCCTCTAAGCTTGTGCGACATTCATCAGCCCCTCCCCTACTTCCTTGAGCTGATTACACTTCTTCCCTCCAGTTTCCCCTCCTCATTAGACCCAAGTTCCATCACCATTGTCGTGCAGCTCCATCTCTCCAACTCTCCTCGTCTTTATGGATCACATAACACCTGAGGGCGACTTTGAGCTTCACTAGAGAGCTTTCCCTCCTATGGAGTCTCTTCCTCTTTTCTCACTATAGCCATCAGCTGTAGTTTCTCCCCAGGTTCCATTCTTCCAATTAGATAGGATTTTACTGCTTCTAGGATAGTTGTAATGCTTTCTAGTTTACTGTAAATCAATTATGAGTAGAATTGGCTAATGAATTCACTCTTGGATTAATTAGAGTAGATTAGATTAGTGTAATTTCACTCGAGCTGATCTCTCTGATCACTTCTGATTAGAGAGACATTTCCACCATCCATTGGACCATACAGCCCCCTCTCCATCCCACAATCACAATCATGTTCTTCCTTCGAAGTTTTAAACTGCACTTCACACCTCCATCAAGGCCTAATTCAGATATGAAATCTTCAGCTCTTAGATCTGAATTTTCTATCAAAATCCACTGGGGGAGTCTCCCAGTCACTTCAATTGTCCACAAGGCTTCCCCCCTTTTCTGTTTTAATTGCCATGATTCTCTTGATTAATATGATTTTGATTTTCATGCCTGATTTATGGATCAGAGGTTCAATTCTATTTAATGTGATTTTAATCGAGTGAATTGATGGTGTTAGAGTCTAATTGAGCCCATGGCAATGAAGTGGAACTCTTTAAGTTGGATTTTAATCGAGTGTGTGTTTCATGCCTAATTTCAACTCAATTTCCTGTTTGCATTCTTTGTCTGAGGTAGTAGGAGCCTAGGGTTTTCGATGCATGAATTTGAGGCTCCTGTGATGACCTAATTAGCTTTAAGGAATCGCTTAGGATCACTACACCTAGGATCACTACACACTAATCAATAGTGTACAGGTATCCTAGGTGATTAGTTCACTTGGGCGAGGCCACATTGATAGCCCACCTATGCGATAGCTTGATCCGATGCGAACATGTTTTAATTTGCATTCTAGAGATTGAATGATGTTTTTATGGTCTTTATGAAGGTCTGAGACATGATTTTGATTTGTTAGAAAGCCTGATTTGCTTTCTTCAATTCACGTTGTCTATAACGTGAAGTTGAGATCAAGTTAGGGTTTCTTAAGCTTTGTGATTTTTGATTGGCTTTCATTTGAGTCCAGATCTTTAGTAAAGTAGTTCCAACAGTTGAAAAGTGGATTTTCAATGGTTTCATCAAATCTAAGAAGTAGCTGATAATTGCTCTGCTTTATTCATTTGCACCAATTTTACTATGGGATCTAACCCCTGATTTTATGTGATTTGAAGACAAAATGGTTTGCTGGGATTTATTGATCCTTAGATTTGGTTTATCAGATTTGAGGATGATCTTCTTGATCATCAGATCGGGCTTCAAAGTTTGATTTAGGCCTTTGTCAGCTGGAAATTAAGCAGCAATATGAGTTGTTGAATGTTCTTGTAGCAGCATGAGAGGCTACTTGAGTTCACATAGCATCCGTGCAAATAGCTACTGGTTAGAGCTGCTAATTTGAAGTAGTAGCAGTAGATCTAAACTTCAAGAGCAGCTAAACTGGGATGGACAGCAACGGACCTTGTTAGGCTGGATTTGAGTAGGATTTGAGGGCTAAACAAGCCATTCATGCTTTGTATTATTAGAACAATGTTTATAAGCTTTCATGTATATGAGTTTGATCTTAAAATCCGAAGTGAAGTGCTTATAAATGTAGTCTGAAATTTAAGGTCAGCAACATGTTAATGGATCTAACTGTTTAAGATGAGATTTTAGTGAAATTACATGACAAAATCTTATTTATTTGCTCAAATACTTTTCATCTTATGTGCTAGCCTTATTTGAATGCATATGTCTCCATTCCAACCATTAGAATCCATTTTTAGGCCTTAGGTTCTTTATTTCAAACTCAATTAGGCATAATTTGGGTGAACTTGTAAATAAATAAAAATCATAAAAAAATAAAATAAAAATATCTTGAGTAAGATCAGGTATTTGTTAAAGTGTTTACAAAGTTGCAAAGTATTCCGAACCCTCAACTTGATATAACATATTAGTCAACTGTTCGGTCTACTTTGAAACTTAATAAAAGAAACCAAATCAAAAATACAAAAAGAATTCCTCTCTCTCTCATCTCACCTTATCTCTCTCTTCCCTTATCTCTATAGAATATACAAATACCTTAAAAACTCAAAAATACACGAAAATACATAAAACTACCATGTATACAGTATTTATACTTATAAATATAATTAAACACTAAGCTATATGTAAATATTATAATATATGTAAATAATGTACATAAATAACTTATAATTGTATTATATATATTTAAATAAATATTTATGATGAGTTATTGTATATCTATCTTTATTATATAATTATCTATTTATTCATAGTAAATCATATGTACATATACTAGGATAATTATAAATCAATAAGAAAACATGTACAATCATATTTATTATTGTACATACATATTTAAGTACTTACTATATACCTAATTATACCTATATATAGATTTAATTATCTATTTATTGTAGGTAATTAAGTTATTAAGTTAATTAAGTAAATTATTAAGTTAAAATAAAATAAATTAGTAAATTAACTTATTATTGAAGTAATTTATATTATACATCTATATATATTAATTTTGATTATTTTCATCCTATTTATAATATATTTATACTGTGTAATAATAATTATAACTAAATTATGTGTATATCTAACAAAAATATGTAAATAAATGTATATAAATTACAATAAATGTTCTTAAATAAATTAAAAATGTTTAATAAATACCTTATTATATAAATTAACTATTTATAAAGTCAATTACATCATTAATTTATTAATTTATACATTAATTAAGTTATTAAACCCTAAATTAACGTATGTAAATCACTAACTTTAACTAATTTATATATATAATTAATTACGTTATTTTTATAAATTGATTACATAATTAAGTAGCCCTATGTAAGGACTTTCCAATGGTATAATTTAATATGAAAATTAGATGTAAAATGGGCTCTCAAATTGAGGCCCACATCTTGGCAATTTGAATGCAGCCGTGCACCAAATCAAGCACGACGATGGTGCCACATTAGGTATTGACAAGTGCTGCAAGCGCTATTTAAGGAATTCAGTGCAGCGGCTCCTCAGTCGATAATGCACGGCGTAAGAAAACCATATACCTATACCCTCTTAAGCATATTGAGCATATATCTAAGCATATTTGGGGGTTGGAAGCCCAGTTCTGTATAGTACTCGACTTGGTTTATTTGAGTTAGGTCTAGGCTAGATTGAATGCACTATAATACAAGTAACTAAGAATTAGGGCCTAGTTCATAGTACTAGTCTAGTCCCACCTGGGAGGGTGTTGTGTATCCCACGAGTCGGACCGGCCTCATCCACTAAGAAAACCTAATTTTTACTGAGGGCTGAGTGTAAGAGAACTAATGGCTGAGAGTTTCTTAGTGTCGAACAGAGATAAACCCTTCAGTGTATGTATGAGACTTAGTCGCTTTAAGTTAAGTGTTGTGTACTGTGAGTGAGTGTGCTATGTTGTGTGTGTATACTGTATATGTGTATGATGTATGAGTATATGTATATGTATAGATATCTATAAATATGTATAGTACAAGTATATAGTATATATATAGTATACATATAATAAATAAGGTATACATACGTACAGTAGATGCATGTATGCTCAGTTGTAATATCGCATTTTAAAATAATTACGTCATAGTATAGCACGAAAATATGTTAAAATAAATAAAATATAACAAGATGGTGAGTCCTGGTCGAACTCAGGGAGGTAGAGAAATGTCTTGATTTTAACATTGATTTAGAACTAACTAGAATTAACTAAGCACTAATCATGGTAGTAATTGTAATTAGATAATAATCAAGCAATAGGATATTTATATAATGCAAATCTATTCAGATAATAATCAGGCTGTTCAGATAGAAGAATAACTAGAACTAGAAGAATCACTAGAAAAACTACTATAACTACTAGAACTAAAACAACAATCTATATACTAAAATAGGGGCACCAAGGGTGGGCCTTTGTGGTCTTTGGAGAGCTTGGGAAAGGCAGTAACGGTGCACCAAGGTGGTCTTGATGGATGCCTTAGGGGAAGAGGGCACTTGAAGATGTCTGGAGATGTCTGGAGGGAGAGATGTAGGAAGAGATGCCTTCAGATGGGAGCTTTGGGGTCCTTTTCATAGCCAAAATGAGGGGCAAAGTAGGTATTTGGCCCTCAAAACCATGCATCAGCCTTGGATCGATCAGATCTGTCGATTGGGAGATCAATGGATTAGATTGTGCCTTCAAAAATCCTCCCATGAGCCTTCAATGCATGCACTACCTCTGATTATGCCATGTGGCGCGCACTAAGCCTTTCGATCCTAATCGCACCGCTAAGAGGGCATGCACTCCACCGCCTTTGTTTTTGTTCACGCGCGTGCGCACATTTCATCTTGGTTGTTTGATCGCGGAGATCGACGGCTGAGAACATGCACTACACCACCTTTAGGTTCCCACGCGTGCGTCATCGCTCGTGTATGCCCACCACCTGATCCAATGCCTCTCTGTGTGCCATGTAGCTCACGCTTCACCACTCGATTGAGATAGCATGGTGCAATTTTGCCCGCGCTCGAGATCACCTTGTATTTGTACTGATTGCATCTTGAACACTCGTTGCCCGCTCCTCTTCATGTGCACCAACCCTACGGTTCGTCGTGTTTGATTTCATGCGACGCTGCTTATAGCCCTTGGATGATGATCCAAAGGCTGAGAGTGATTCCTCCTTGATGAAGGAGCGGAGAGGTGGGCGGTGTTGTGCTCTTGTAGCCATGCACGTAGAGCCTTCTTCAGTGGGTGGGGCCACGCGACCTTGTGTGGATGTGATGGCGCCACATGGTGCGATCATAGCCATCCATCTTCTTTGCTTTGTAGATGGTGCTGTAGAGCTCTGATCGGGGCGATTTTCACGTCATTGGACTGTGATCGTTGATCCGGATCCATCAATACGGTCGGATTTGTCATTTGAGGTTTGGATTTACACCACCTTGCTTCTTGGCCTTTACTTTTCCACGAACTTTATAAGATGCTATGGGAGTCCAATTAGGATGATCTCGCAAGTGTTGGACTCTTGTTGTCGTCCTCGATAGATCCGTACGGTCAAATTTATCATCCACGGCCTCAGATTACCTACAATTATTATTGCCTCTCAATTAGAACATAACATAGCATTATTATTTACAAAACTAACAAATCAACTATAATGCAAAAAATGCTACTCATGCATGCATTATTCCTAAGTTGAGCTAGGATCTAACTTAATTTAAGTAAATTATGACCTATGATTGTTGCGCAATCATACCTCTATACCTAAATCTTGCTAGTCCCCAGCAAATGCATGACTAAATGCATTTCATCAAGAGTTTGACAAGAGATCTATTTCTTTTGTTTTCATCCAAAAATTTAGAAATCCAAATAATCGTAAAAGTGTAGTGTTGTAGCCTATGTAACGGATCCAAGTGAAAAGTCAATCCACATTTAAAGTTCATACTTGACTCTCAGTGAAAACTCTATCGAGATAGACAAATTTCTTCCCTCGAGGATAAAATAATCTCCAATTTAGCCCCAACTTTTGGCTTAGGTAGAAGATGATTAAGTCAAGTGGATTTGTATTTGGTGGCTCACACTTTTCTAGTGCTACATATAGACCGGTACTACATAATCTAGATTTCCAGACTATCAAATAAATCAACTTAGAGAGGCAAAAAAACTGTGCTCTCTTTAGTTCCTTGTACTCATTCTCTCTCTCTCTTTTCTTCTCTTTTTTTTTCTTTTCTTTTCTTTTCTTCTTGAGATTACAATCTTACCAAATTTGTAAATATATTTCATCGTCTCTCATGGCATTAACACTTTAATTAAGTTCTGATAGCCCTATAACTAAGTTAGAAATCTTCAGCCAGGTGATAAAAAATATAGGAAAAGTAGGTTAAGGTTATTTTTGGTGGATCGTGAGAGTAGTAGGTATTGTTGCCTCAATGTGCTTGATATGAAATAAATTCAACTCAAGACTTTTATTTTTTTAGACTTTTTTTCTTTCATTTTTTTTCTTTTTTTTTTACATATATATATATCTACCAACACAACGCATCGTAACATGACATACGTACTTTTATTCACAAGGCATTATTCAGGATTGGTGATGTTCAAGAGGATATCGGGAGGCTTATTTGTTGGGAGTGCCTTTCTCAGCATTGGAAAAGGAATGGATGGGGCAATATATTTCTGACCTTGACATTAACGCTCTCTTTCAGCCGAGGATTTTGCAAAGGACAGTCGTAACCATCCACCTTAGTCCTAGTTTTATTAGAACTCGCTCTCTATGTATTTGTTTTATTTGGTGGCTCTTACAAAAAATTCACACAAAGAATTTATACGTAGGAACCGAGAGCGAAAATTATGCCTAACTCCAAGTATCATTATCCAATTATCCAGAAATTAAGATTCCTTATACTAGACTTAGAGCACCAATAGAGTCTCTATTCTTACCTAGCAATTGTTTGGTGGATCTACTATAAGATGGTTTGCCTGACTCACTAATTATTGTCCAAGGGTTCAGGAGAAGAAGCAATGCTTCTTCTTGACAAACTAAAGATGTCTATCAGTCTTCACAGTGGATCCATTGCAAATTTTATGTGCAAGTGTGAAATTGTTCTAGATTCTAAGTTCAGGAATCAACTAAAGAACAAATCCCTAATAAAAACTCTTGATAAAAATTTGTTTCCTAAGGTGTTGGCAGAAAAATTTTCAATTTGTGTACTACCCCCCCAATGCCTAAGTTCTTGCATGTCCTCATGCATGATAAGCGAATAAAGTAAGGCAAGGTGTAAGTGGATAGAAATCACCTGGAGTTGCTCCTGATTCGTCATTTAACATATGCCATCGCTATAATGATAATCACAATATGCAGAATAACATGCCAAAATTGAAATATGCTATGTATAGAGGATATCTATATATGTATAAGTGCTGAGTTTATCACCTTCAGCTGGGCGAAAAGTCATTTACATGTCCTCAATAAGATTAGTAATTTCATCAACAGGAGGAGGTTCCTGGGCCATAAATGGCTTGAGGTGCTGGCCATTTGCCATAGAAACATGCTCAAATTTTGGGTCCATAATTTGGACCACCCCATTAGAATATGGGTGGATCACTAGATACGGGCTAGTCTACTTGGACTTGAGTTTTCCCGCAAAAAATGAGTTGAGAGTCAAATAACCAGACCTGCTGGTTAGGCATGAATTCCTTCCTCTAGATGTGGCGATCGTGAAAAGCCTTAGTTTTATCTTTGTATATCTTTGCATTTTCATAGGCTTCCCGCCAAATTTCTTCTAATTCGCTGAGCTGAAGCTTCCTCTCATAACCTCTTACATCGAGGTTAAAATTACACTTCTACACTGCCTAAAAGGCACGGTGCTCCAACTCAACAGGAAGGTGATAGGCCTTTCCATACACCATGCAGTATGGTGACATTCCAAGCGGGGACTTGTACGTGATATGATATGCCCAAAGTGCATCGATCAATCGATCGACCAATCCTTCCTATTTAGTCTAACCGTCTTCAAAGAATAAGCTTGATTTGATAGTTAGAAACTTCAGCCTGCCCATTGGTCAGTGGATGATATGGGGTAGCAATACGGTAATGTACCCTGTATTTCTTCAATAGCGATCTAAAATGAGCATGGATGAAGTGAATTCTCCCATCACTAATCAGAGAGCAGGGAACTCCGAATCTCGCAAAAATAAATTCTCGAACAAAGGATATAACAGTCTTATGATCAGCCCACCTTGCCGGGATGGCTTCAACTCACTTTGAGACATAATCAACTGCAAGAAGTATGTACTCGAAGCCATGCGAGTTCATAAAAAGGCCCATAAAGTCGATGCCCCATACATCGAACACTTCTATAACCAGAATGGGTTGGAGAGGCATCATGTCTCTTCGGGTCATAGAACTGACCGACTAACATTGCTTACAACATTTGGAAAACTCATGTGTATCTTTGAAAATTGTTGGTCAGAAAAAACCCGACTGCAAAATCTTCGCAGCAGTTTTTCAGCCTGAAAAATGACCACCACAAGCATCGCTGTGGAAAAAAAAATAACATACTTGAAATTTTAAGTCAGGGATGCATCTTCTGATGATTTGATTAGCCATGATGTGAAAGAGCAAGGGGTCATCCTAGAAATAAAATTTGGCTTCTGAAATGAATTTGAGTTTTTGGTCCTTGGATTGCCCTGTGGGAATCTTACCTAGGACAAGATAGTTTGCAATATCAGCGTACGAAGGAAACTCAACATAATTTACAGCCAAAAGAGACTCATTCAGAAATTGATCTAAGATAGGCGAGGAATATGGGATGTGTTCAGGGTCTAGTCGAGATAGGTGATCCGCCACGACATTATGAGCTCCAGCTTTGTCGTGGATCTTGACATCAAATTCCTGCAAAAGAAGGATCCATCTGATAAGATGGGGTTTGACATCCTTCTTTGCCAATAAATGCCGAAGGGTGGAATGATCAATGAAGATAATCACTTTTGACCTGAGCAAGTAAGATCTAAACTTCTCCAACCTGAATACTATGGCTAGTTGTTCTTTTTCAGTAATCGTATAATTGCGCCAAGCCTCATTTAGCATCTTGCCAGAGTAGTAAATTACAAATGGATGGCGCTCCCAGTGTTGGCCTAGAACAGCTCCGACAGCGAAGTCGGAGGCGCCACACATCATCTCAAAGTTGAGAGACCGGTCGGGTGGTTGGAGGATAGGTGAGTTAGATACAACGCTTTGTAAGGTCTCGAAAGCACTGAGACACGAGGAATCAAAGTTAAAGGGGACATCAGCTACCAAAAGATTTGTCAAAGGACGGGCAATTTTTGAGAAATCTTGAATGAATCTTTGGTAAAATTTGATGTGTCCTAAGAATGATCTGTTCTACTTGACCGAGCTAGGCGGAGGTAATCAAGAAATGATTTCGGATTTAGCTTGGTCGACCTCAAGTCTATTAGAAGAGATCCTGTGACCTAGAACAATGCCATCCCTTACCATAAATGGCTTTTCTCCCATGAAAGTACTAGGTTAACTTCTATGCATCTCCTCAGGATCTTTGTGTGGTTATCAAGACAAGATGAGAAATCATCTCCGAAAATGGAGAAGTCATCCATAAATACTTCTACATAGTCCCCAATCATATCAGAGAAAATGGCCATCATACTACGCTGAAATGTTGCTGGTGCATTACAAAGGCCGAAGGGCATTCGCTTAAAAGCGAATGTTCTAGGACATGTAAAAGTTGTCTTGTCCTGATCTTCCTGGTTGATTGCAACTTGATTATACCTGGAGTATCCATCCAAAAAATAAAAGAAACTGCTCCCAGCTAACCTTTCTAAGATCTGATCAATAAAAGGTAAAGGAAAATGATCCTTTTTGGTAGTCGCGTTCAATTTCCTGTAATCGATGCAAACCTGCCATGAAGTCATGGTGCGGGTCGGGATGGATTCACCCTTTTCATTCTTGATTACAGTGAGTCCTGCTTTCTTGGGCACAATTTGAATGGGACTCAACCACTAGCTGTTGGAAACAGGATAAATAATGTCCTCATCCAGTCATTTAATAATCTCTTTCTTGACAACTTCCAGCATATTTGGGTTTAGTCTCCTTTGAGGTTTCCTAAAAAGTTTCACCCCCTCATCCATGTAAATATGATGAGTGCAATATAAGGGGCGAATCCCACGGAGATCAGTAATGCTCCACCCAATAGTACCCTTTTGTGCTTGTAATACAGAGATCAATTGATGCTCTTGTTCTGGGGTCAAGTGAGCACTAATAATCACTGGGTATGTCTCATTATCTCCCAAAAACACATACTTGAGTGAATCATGTAAGGGCTTCAATTCAATTACAAGTGGGTGGGAAGTAGATTCGTGCATGGGAGGAGAAGAATTAATAACGGAAATATGATGATCCTGGTTCTCATGAATTCTCACTGATTCCCTTCTGTGAAGAGGTTGGTTATGACTGCACTGACGGGAAATCCACCTGTCGTGGTCATGCCATCCTACCTCAGTAGTAGCAAATCAGTATTTGGCGGGATAGGATAATCAGAATCTGGGATGTTGTGATCAGATGAACACCCCAGACAATTGGATCTGCGGGATGAAATGTGCATGTCATTAACCTCAGTCCCGTGTAGATCAAGATCCAAAAAACTTGACAGTGAAGATGAATGTGACATTGGGTCATTGCAGAGGAGCCTAATGTTCCCACATAAAGCCAAGTCTTCATCTTCACCGTCCTCCTATATTAGATCACAGTCAAAGTTCTGTGATGCCTTGAATATGTCCAGCTTAAGTTTTTCGTTTCCTGGGGCTATCTCCATACACCCGGATGCACAGTTGATGCTCGCACGGGCTATCACAAAAAATGGGCAACCCAGAATAATTGGTGCATCACGGAGATTAGGAGGAACCTCCGTATCGAGAATGAAAAAAGTTTGCTGGAAAGCAGAATCCATGGACCTTTATGATCACGTTTTCAACCACCCCCCTCGGTGTTTTTACCGATCAGTTAGCCAACTGTTTGGTAATCGAGGTGTGTTTCAACTCCCCAAATCGGGATCGATCAAATACTGCAATGGGAGTTAGGTTGATGGACGAACCTAAATCAAGAAGGGCATGATCAAATGGAGAATTATGCAAGAAGCAGGAAATGAGTAGGGTGCCAGGGTCTTTCTTTTTAGGTCGTAAGTTGGCTAGAGTCACAGTGCTAGACTCTTTTGACAACATCGCCTGTCGTCTGATTTCTACTGTCGCTTCGAGGTACAGTAGTCCTTGAAGAACCTAGCGATGGTAAGGATGTGATCTATTGCATCAAGGAGAGGGACCTGAATGTGAACCTTTTTGAACATAGGTTTTAGGTCCTCGAAATTCCGTGTATCCTTTTTCCACGCTAAATCTTACGTCAGAGGCTCAGAAAAGGGGACGGGAATCTCAAGGTCAATTGGTCTTTTGCCCTGGTCTACAGTAGGTGGCTCTTGAGAGGGAGGTAAGCCATCCTATGGTAGAGGGCATGAAAAATCATGACCCGACTACCCAGGTGGCGAGTCCTGTGTAGTCTTTTGACTCCTCAAAGTGACAGCCTTTGCATCGGCATACTGTCCATGAGGTGATGGATGAGTGGAAGGGGTAGAGTAGGCGACTTTTTACAGTTAAGATGGCTGACTCTATCCATAACCAGGTGGTGCATGAGGTGCTTGTAAAAAAACATGTGCCTATCCTTGTGGTTCCTAGAAGCTAGGCAGGACGCCCTGGTTCTACACATATCTTGGGTTAGGGATAGGTTAGGAGGGCAAGGCTCCCTGTGACCTATGCTCCTACAGTAGCTAATTCTACATATTTTTTATGCTCTGTATCTGATCAACCATAGCCTTCATAATCTTCAAATTATCATTAGTCAATTTCCATATTGACTCTTGCAATTCCTCTTTTAATGACTACAAAGGGTCGACCCGCTTTGGAGGGTGATTGGCAACTTGGTGCGGTGGCTGATAAATAGAGCATGAATGCTACTATGACAAGAATGGTTCTACCTCGGGTATGTGTTTTGCGCATTCCTGTATTGTCAGGTTAGGTAGTGTGGATCTTGATTTGGTCTTTGTGAGTTACCAGACTAGGAAAAGTTAAGATGCTAGCGCCAACTAGGATTATACGTCTTTGAATACGAGTTATTATGCCCATAACCTTAGATAGCATTGACGTCTTCGTAAGCTGAAGATGTCTGAGATGCATATTCATCAAAGGAATATGCACTAGAATCGTCATGGGGTGCGTAACCCTGATTGTTTGGTGCCAGATCCAGATTATTCATGGGTTCCTAATATGCAGGATCCATGATAATGGAGAAGATACATCCCGAGTGAGTAGATGTACTTGAGCAAGAGGGGCTCGGGATGTGAAAGAAGAGTAGGATGCTACTAAATTGCCAGGAAATCCAAGTCTATCTCGAATTAATTTGTCAAGCTTCTTGTCAAGCAGATCCACCTTATCCAGCTTCTTGGTGATAATGTCTATATCAGCTTGGGTAGATTTGGCGTGAGCTTTATGTACACTAACTCGTTGCTGTCCAGGTCACTACAATTGGTTCATAGATGTAGCATTCATTGAGTTCTCTGCCAAGGACTTGAATAGTTTGAATGTGTTGTTCTTGTCCTCTGCGAGGAAATTCCCACCACTAGATGCATTGGCGAGGTACCGATGTGTGTCATTTAGTCACGGTAAAAGACTTATGCTAAGTGCCATCTGGGTATTGATGAGCTAAATTTTGTTCGCTAAAAGATTGAGTTTGAAACCCGTTGTTGTAGTTGCATAAAAATTCGCTATCAGATAAATTTTACCGAAACTCAAAGTGAGTCCTGGGTCGAACATGGGGAGGCGAACGTTTGATTAAAAATCACGTTTAGAATTACTTTCGGAAAGCAGATTGCTGGTTGAAATTAATCTATGCTAGCTATCTACTTAAAGAATAAATAATAGAAAAGAGAGAGAGAATAATATAGAGGAAAGAGAGAGAAAGAGAACCAATATTTTATAACCATTTGTTCATTACAACTAATTTCTATAACTAGAAAGCTGGAAATCTACACTACAAAGCGATAAAAAGAGAGAGATGAGAAAATACTCCTCAATGGTTGCTTGGAGGATGAGCCGCGTTGACTGAGCACTTGGACGATGGGGATGAGATGCTAGAGAAGGAGAACGGAGGACGAAGTGAGGCGGCATTGAAGCGGGATTCGCTTCGCGAATGTTGGCGACAAGACAACCACAGGATGCTCCACGAAGGGGGTGAGGAGATGGGAAAATTATTATACTCTAGCTTTAGTGGAGCATCCCAGGTATGGGACCAGCTCGTAGAGCTTTAGAGGGGGTGAGAGAAGAAGAGAAGGGATGAGAAAATGTGTAGGAGGAGTAGGTTATTTATAGGTATAGTCATGGGGGTAAAAGGGTCTTTTAAGGCCTTTAAAATAAATGTAGGGCTTTTAGTAATGATTGTAAGTGTTACTAAAGCCCCACGTTGCTGAAGCACGCATGAAACAAGGGCCCTTTGATCACAATCCAACGCCTCTCAAAGCGCCACGTCCGCGACTCTTCACCTTCAGCTGTTACAACGTGTAGATCATGCCGCATCATGATTAGCCGTCCAATCTATGGATTGGATGGCTTAAAAGCCATCAACCCACAACGCCTCTTCTTGTGGTGTGTCAGATCGAGCATGGATCAAGGCATCATCACGTGTGTTTGCGCGCTTGCCCATCCACGCTGCCACGTCGTCACCTTCGCAACCTCTCATCTTCGATTGGGAGTCCTAATTTTTCCCACGCTTCTTCTTCGCGGATTAAATCTTCTCAACGTGGATTGAACTCGTGCCCTACACTCTCGGTAGAGCACTCGCCCTCAACGCTATCATCGTGGATTGTCGCACTTTTGTTTTAAGGCTGGTGCGCCCTCAGCTATTAGATGAGAATCCAACGGCTGAGATTGAAGGGCACGAATTAAGAAGAAGAAGGCTGGTGCCTGTGGGCGACTTGGATGGTGCCACGTGGTGTCATCTAGGCCGTCCATTTTCCAATGCTTGTAGATGGTGCCATGGATGTTGGATTGGGTCGATTTTCGTGCTGTTGGGCTACGATCGTTGATCCAAACCCATTCGTGCAGTTGGATTATTCATCTGAGGTACTGGTTTTACACCACCTTGTCCATTAGCCTCTGATCTTCCTCAGACTTCATCTGATGCTACGGAAGTCTTATCAGGGCGATCTTGGAGTCGTTGAACTCCGATCGTCACCTTGATCAGATCCGTACGGTTGGATCTTCAATCCGAGGCCCTAAAATGATATTTCCCTGTCCCTAGCCACAAAAAGGGAAAATTAACCTATGTTTTGTATAAACTAATCTAAATGCAGAATGATGCATGTTATGCACAATTTATAATACTGAATGCAATTATACTCCTAAGAACATTCATAAATTGACAGTTTATGTGGAATAGATGTGTCTGCATCACACCCCCATCCTATCTTTTGCTAGTCCCTAGCAAAACTCTATGCTATCTATAAAAGAATTAGAATTAAATTACTTGGGCAATAGTTATCTTTCAACACTAAGAAATTTCTACTAAAGACCTGAACTACAAAGACTCAACCGTGCCCAGGTGTTTGCCAAAATGTAGGTCGCCCAAGCCCTCGCTTTATTCAAAAGCAAATGCATCTTTTTTTTTTCTTCTTTTCTAATTTTTTTTTTGATTTTTGAGTAACGAGTTTCAGGACAGCTTTCTACGGCTACCCAACCCACCCAAGACTAGAAAAGAACTCTAAGTTCTTAGTATCTCTTTGTGTGAATGTGATAGACTCATTTATCAGCAATTAGAATGGACTTCAGGTTTTTACGAACCCTAGGTGACCTAATGAAGAATTTCTGCCTAAAGGTGTATCTATTCGACCGGTAGCTTTCTCCCTACTTTTTTATTTTTATGGGGTCAACACAAGGGCGAACCCAGTGTATATCTCCCCAGTTTATTCTACTTCCTCACTTCTTCCTAAGTGATTAGGAATTATTTGTACATTTAGTGAGCTGGGTTCTGGACAACTAGCCAATGGGCTGTTACCCATGGCAACTTGCTAGCCATACTCATGCAGTGAAGTGTGGCTTTTTTTCTTTTATTATTTTTTTTGTTATTACTTTTTTCTTGTCTATTTTCTTTTTTTTTTTTAAGTAGGTGGCTTTCCTGATCTAAAATTTACCTAAAGGCAACAGAAAGAGAACGATCGTGTGGTTGGGCTCTAGACAACCGATCAATGGGTTGTTACCCATGACAACTTGCTAGTCATACCACCTTAGAAAGTTCATTAGCTAGTCAATTTCTGTTAAAACCATCGATAAGTGAGTCAATGCAACTAGTGTGTAGATGCTTAGACTATAAGTCCCCTCAAATAAGAGGGAGAGTTGATAAGTCGTGTACTTATCACCCCAACTTATTTAACCAATTTAAAAATAAACTTAAAATGGTGAGGACTCGAGAAATAAGTCCACATTTTAGTTGGCACCCAGGCTAATTAAGCCTAAAGACTTGAAGGGTCTAAGTGTTCAGGTCCTATCATATCATTCCCTAAAGTTGAAAAACTTTAATGCCCAAGTTCTCTTTTCCTAATTCAATTTTTTTATAAATAAAGAGAAAATAATAAAAAGAATCTACGGAGCTAACAAAATGATTTAGAGATGAATATATATCAATCCCCCTATGCCTATCTAATGCAATGTCCTCAATGTATTAAAAAGACATAAAAAAGAGTGGAATAGAGTAAAAACCACCTGAATTTCGTGATTAATGGGTTAGCTCCAAGACGAAAATAGACTGCATATGTGCTAAGTTTAGTGCCTTCAGCTAGGCACACTATACAAACAACGAAGAAATCAAGAATTCACAGGTATGAGTCAAGATCAAAATAAGGTCAATTTTAGGACCTGCCAGGAGAAGATGTTGTGGACGAGATTGTGGTGCAAACGAATGCCCCTGGGTCAAGTGGTTCTAATGTTTTAGATGAAAATTACCTAGAATCAGAAATCATTATGCAAGCAGGGCTGAGCCTACGCTTTAGTGGTATGTAACCCAAGTTTGAAATGTCGGATAATAGGTAAATCTAAAACAAAGGGCTCGTTTGTCCAGTTAACAGTTTGCTCAAAAAGATAATCCATTATTGTGCACTTGGGTTTCATATCCATAAGAATATCATAGAGGTCTTGGTAAAAAGTCGATAATTTCAGACAAATACGAACCCTTAGACTCAGACTTCTATTTCCTTTGGAATTAGCTTCCTAGATTTTTATTTCCAAATTCTTATCCTCCATAATCAAAGTTTCCAGGACCTCAAAAGTGTTATCAACCCCGTCTAAAATATCCAAGTCCAAAATTTGTGACTCAATCAGAATTGACTTGGGTTTGGTAATCTGAAGAAGATAATCATCATTATGCTCAATGGGGTGTGATTGAGGAATGGGGCTATGAATTGAATTTTTCATGAATCTGAATCTGAATCCTCCATGCTAGCCCAAGTGGGATCACAATCCTCAATTATTAGGCTATAAAATGATCCATCATACTCCTCAAGCATGTATGTCTCACTAAAATTATCTTCCTCAAACTCAGGTGAGTCTTCACATAAAGATTCTTCACCTTCAAAATCAAAGAATTCTGAATCTGCATTTATATGTGTCTCAAAATCATCTATAATTGCCTGGTCCACAGAGACATACTTTTCCTCCTAAAGGGGGTTCATCTTGGGAATCATCCCAAGATTGAATTAAAGCAACCACAAATTTCATCCTCAATTTTGACAATTTCCTAAGTAAGAACTCACCCGGCTCCTTATCCTTAACATCATGGAGCCAATCCAATAAATACTTGTTAAGATCATCAATCATTTGAATCAGAGGCTCCAATTCTTCAATGCAGGGTGTTGGCTAAGCTTCCAAAGATTGAATGGTGTTCCTTAAGTTAGCCAACACCTTATCTTAAACCTGGTTCACCTAAACGAAATGGTTTGATTCAAGGTTGGGTGGGTTTAGGTTCAATCCAGGGGAGTCAAGAAATTGAGATTCCTGGGGGCCTCCCTAGTAATAGGTCATTTTTTATTGTTCAAAGAGGGGTGGTGACCTATATGAAGTGTAATCTTGGGGAGGGTAAGAGTTATAATTAGCATATCCTTCATGATTGTAGATTGGGTGATGTTGATCATATAGAGGCTAAGATCTATAATCATTATAGCTTGGAGAAGGATAGAAATCACAATGATGTCCAGGGTTAGACCCTTAACACGAAGCTTCGGAATTGAATCCCCAATCCGAGCTATCCCAACTAGTAGATGATTGATTATAGCACAGGTCGAGATAATAATCATCATATTGGGGATAAGATGTGTCAAGAGGGTAGGAGTGAAAATGTGTGTAGGATGTGGAAGGATCCATGAAATGGGAGGAAGAAAAGGTGCCCTATAGTACAAACAATCAAACCTATCCTTAGGTGGGGTAGCTAAAAGACCTACAGATTCTCAGGACCCATCTCAAGATGAAAGAAATGATTTGATCTACTTCTTTCTAGTCAATCCAACCAATTAGAGGGAGGAATTGAGGAAGGGATTGGGGAGAAGTTCTTCCCTTGGCTTTCGCCTCAGGTTCCTTTGATACCCCCCAATCGCGATCTTTCGACACTGCTCCCCTAACTAGACATCAGACGGATTGGTAGAAGCAGATTAATCGTAAATAATCTTGATCTGGGCCTTGAATAGTGAGTCAAATCCTTAAGGCCAATGTCTACTTGATTTTAGTTAGGCTTATGTTTGAATGTGCTTGGGAATGTGATGGGTCCTTTATCTGGGTTGTGCCCTTAAAGATCATTTTCAATGTGTGTGCGTGCACAACTAATGGTTTCCAAGCAAGATTATTTTTGGATGCAGTGAATTTTAGGGTTTAAATCTTGCTTAGTAGCTTTTAGGATTCAACTTTCAGGTATATTCAAACAAGGTTTTGTGAGGCACACCAAGTTTTGAAAGCACAAGTGAAGATATATTCCTTTACGAATCAAAAATAATGTGGTGTGCCTAGTTCATCCTTAAGAATTGAATCCTATGGGGCAAGCTACTGATAGATCACTTTTATCTTAAGTGTTGTGGCCCAAGCAGCTCAATCAATTGGCCTCCTGCACCACTTGATTAAGTCACCCAAACAATTTAAGCCTAATCTACTTCTAATCACTTATTTGTATAAGTCATGCAGGTGTACCAGGTCCTTTGGTCAGATTCTCGATTAAGTGATTGAATTAGACAAAAGTGAGGAGCCCTAGGTGTGTGTGGGTGTATAAGGTGTGTAAGTTTAAATAAATCCCACAATTAGAGATTATTATTGTTGTGTGTGTGTGTGTGTGTGTGTGTGTGAGTGTGTGTGTGAGTGTGTGTGTGGGGGGGGGGTGGGGGTGAGGTCGGCGTGAGTGACAAACAAACAACCAAGACTAACCTTAGGGTTTATGCAAGCTCCTAGGCTAATTAGAGTTTGTGTTATTAGGTAGTAGAGTGAAATCTAAGGGGTGGGTGATGAAGATATACTTATAAACCCTTCAGCTGCACTTTGCATATATATACGTGTGTGTGTGTGGGGGTGGGGGGGGGGGGGTGAGGTCGGTGCGAGTGATAAACAAACAACCAAGACTAACCTTAGGGTTTATGCAAGATCCTAGGCTAATTAGAGTTTGTGTTATTAGGTAGTAGAATGAAATCTAAGGGGTAGGTGGTGGAGATATACTTATAAACCCTTCAGCTGCACTTTTCTCCAATCTACCGCTTTTGCCCTCCTCGAGAGAGTACCTGCAATCACAATAAGAATGGAGACAAGTGAGGTAAATGATAAGTAAGGCGAAAAACAGGGGAAATCAATGAGCGTTGCCTCCCTAGCAACAGTGCCAAAATGATGAGTTAGATTTTGTATGCTAAAAGATTGAGTTTGAAAGTCGTCGTTGTAGTTGCGTAAAAATTTGATATCAGATAAATTTTACAAAAACTCAATGTGAGTCCCGGGTTGAACATGGGGGGGTGATTGTTTTATTAAAAACTGCGTTTGGAATTATTTTTGAAAAGCTGATTAGCTGGTTGAAATTAATCTACGCTAGCAATTCTACTTAAATAATAAATAATATAAAATAGAGAGAGAAAGAGAACTAATATTTTATAACCATCTGTTCATTACAACTAATTTCTATAACTAGAAAGCTGGAAATCTACACTAGAAAGCGATAAAAAGAGAGATATGAGAAAACCTCCTCGACGACTGCTTGGAGGACGAGCTGTGATGATGGAGTGTTCGGACGATGGGGATGAGATGCTGGATAAAGGAGAATGGAGCTGGAGGACGGACGAAGCAAGGCGGTATCCCAGCGGGATCCGCTTCTAGAATGGTGGCAAGAAGACAACCATGAGATGCTCCATGAAGGGGGTAAGGATATGGGAAAATTATTTTACTCTAGCTCTAGTGGAGCACCCCGAGTATGAGACCAGCTCGTAAAGCTTTGGAGGGGGTGAGAGAAGAGAACGGATGAGAAAATGTGTAGGAGGGCTAGGCTATTTATAGGTATAGTCATGGGGGCAAAAGGGTCTTTCTAAGGCCATTAAAATGAATGTAGGGCTTTTAGTGACGCTTGTAAGCGTTACTAAAGCCCCACATCGCTGAAAGTACACATGAAACAAGGGCCCTTTGATCGCAATCCAGCATCTCTCAAAGAGCCATGTCCGTGGCTCTTCACCTTTAGTCATTCCCACGCGTAGATCATGCCACATCACGATTAGTTGTTCAATCGATGGATCAGACAACCTAAAAGCCATCAACCCACAGTGCCTCTTCTTGTGGTGTGTCAGATCACACGTGGATCAAGGCATCATCACGTGCGTGTGCGCACTTGCCCATCCACGTCGCCATGTAGTCACCTTTGCAGCCAGTCATCTTCGATTGGGCGACCCAATTTTGTCTACGCTTCTTCACGGATTAATCTTAGCGTGGATCGATCTTGTGCCTTACGCTCTCGATAGAGTGCTCTCCCGCTACACCATCATCATGGATTGTCGCGCTTTTGTTTTAAGGCTGGTGTGCCCTCAGTCATTGGATGAGAATCCAACGGCTGAGATTGAGGGGTGTGGATGAAGAAGAGGAAGGATGGCGGCTGTGGGCGGCTTGGATGGTGCCACATGGTTCCATCTAGGCTGTCCATTTTCAAATGCTTATAGATGGTGCCACGGATGTCAGATTGGGTCGATTTTCGTTCCATTAGGCTGCGACCGTTGATCCGAACTCATTCGTGCAGTTGGATTTATCATTTGAGGTACAAATTTTACACCACCTTGCCCATTAGCCTCTGATCTTCCTCAGATTGCATCTGATTCTATGGAAGTCTGATCGGGGCGATCTCGGAGTCGTTGAACTCCAATCGTCGCCCTTATCAGATCCATATGGTTGGATCTTCAATCCGAAGCCTCGAAATGATATCGCCTTATCCTTGGCCACAAAAAAGGTAAATTAACCTATATTTTTACAAACTAATCTAAATGTAGAATGATGCATGTTATGCACTATTTATAATGTTGAAAGCAATTATATGCCTAAGAACATGCATAAATAGACAGTTTATAAGAAATAGATTTGTCTATATTAGGTACACCATAGTGCGGGGATTTCCTGAGAAGGTCATGAAATCTATCCCAGGCATCATGCAATTTCTCCCCTGGTCCTTCGGAGAAAATTGTAATTGCATGACTGATTGCATTTATTCTATGAATCAGGAAGAACTTTTTGGAGGAATTCATGACGTAATTCCACCCAGGTTCCAATCGACCTCCCGATGGTCTTGAACCAATAAGAAGCTTTATCCTTAAGAGTGAATGGAAAAAGCTTCATGAGAACAATCCCTATATCAATATTTCTGGGTCGAACTGATTCTATGATTCGACTCAGATCCTCAATGTGCTGGAAGAGATCCTCATTAGAGTTTCCATGGAAATGAGTCTGAATTAGACTTATTATGTTCGGCTTTAGCTCGAATGCATCTTCACTTACGGGAATCCAAATTTGAGGTGCCACAATCGTAGCCACAGGATCATAAAAGTCTTGCAGTTGTTCTCCACGTGGTGGATGCTGCATCCTATCCAGTGTGGTGAGAATCCTGTCAGTACTCTGCTCATATCTATGTTCTAATTCCTTGACCCTGGCTTCCAGATGAGCCATTGGGTCTAGATTTTTGGGGCCTTGACTAGGTCCTCGACCAGGATTAGCCATCTTATCTAATCGAGAGGAAGATGCGGGTTGGGAAGAAGAGTCGAGTGAAAGTTGCCTTTGTAGCCTCAGATTTGGTTCCCAAGGTCCAACTAATTTAGGTCTTAAAGATTGTCTTTCTTGCATACACCAACAACAAGGGTTGGTGTAGCCAAGCCAAACAAGGCTAAGGCCTTGTTAATCAAAATAATCCTGTAGAATCAGGTGACCAGATATTTCATTTAGGTTTAAATTGTTGGAGAAAATTCATTGAGAAACCAACTGAAAATGATCCCCACCTCTTAAGCTAACCTGGTCAGTCCGTTTACAAGGGGACTAAGAGGAAGGTTCTTCTTTCGGCTTTCGCCTTTAGTTTGTTTGTACCTCTTAGACGCAGTTGTTTGACACTACCCCGCAGGCTTGGACACTAGGTTTGGCTAAAGAGGTTGAGACCATCCAGTAGTTAAAAGACAAATGCAGGTTATTAAGATATTCTTTGCGATTTTTCAACCTTTTCTTTAGTTTGGGTGTGTGGTGAGTGATCCACAAGTTGACTCAACTCACCAACTAATCACTGGATTCGATTGAGTCCAAGCTAGTCCAATGCGGTCTCTAAATGTGGCCCTAAAGATTAAACCTAGGGTTCATGCAATTTGACTAAGTAGATCACAATTAGATTCAAAATACTCTCTAGCATATAATTGGAATCTAAGTGATGTAAAAATTGGTAGGAAGATTCCTTTTTCAATAATCTTTCAAAGAATATATTTTAGAATTTTTACTATCTCAAATAAATATATATGAATTTTTAACTAATAGGGGGTCAGATATGAGATTTTGACCCTAAGTTGGTTTTTCTTTTTGAAATAGTGTCAAATGTGATCCAAAAATTTGGCAAAAATATGGTAATGAAAGCTAACTTGATTATCTTTCAAATCTCCCCATTTTTGAGTCAATCAAATTTAGTTCAGAATTGATTTTTGAAGTTTAGAGAAATCCATATTTCAATCTCTCTGACCCCGTGCACTCCACGAATTTTTCAAAAATCCACAAATTGAATTTTTTTCTTGAAAATGGTGGTGTTGGAAAGAAAATTTGAAAATATAGCACCTGCTAGAATTTCAAAATTTTTGGACAGCTAGAAACATGGCAAATGAATTTTCAAATTTGTATCCAATTTCTGGCTGAGTTTCTAAAAATAGTAGTAACCAATTTTTTTTATGCAAAGAAAATCCTAACTACTTAATAAATCAAATCCTAATAATTTTTTTTTAAATAACTCATATCCTAATATGAAATCAAATCCTAATATAAATTCCTACTGATGTGCACCTAATTTTCTTCGCCTACACTCGATGCCTGTGTGAATAACGTTTCATACCTGCACATCAAAGAAAAATACACTAAATCAGATATTAAATCAAGAATCGCCGTGCCTCCTCAGCAACAGTGCCAATTTGCTCAGTCGTAAAATCACATTTTTGAATAATTACATCGTAGTATAGTGCGAAAATACGTCGAAACAAATAAAATATAACAGGATGGTGAGTCCTGGTCGAACTCAGGGAGGCGGAGAAATGTCTTGATTTCAAAACTAATTTAGAATTAACTAGAATTAACTAAGCACTAATCATGGTAGCAACTATAATTAGATAATAATTAGGCAATAGGATATTTATATAATGCAAATCTATTCAAATAATAATCATGCTGTTTAGACAAAAGAATAACTAGAACTAGAAGAATCACTAGGAAAACTACTATAACTACTAGAACTAAAGCAATGATATATCTACTAAAACAAGGGCACCAACGGTGGTCCTTGGTGGCCTTTGGAGAGGTTGGGAAGAGTAGCAGTGGTGCACCAAGGTGGTCTTAATGGATGCCTTATAGGAAGAGGGTGGTTGGAGATGTCTAGTGATTTCTGGAGGGAGAGATGGAGGAAGAGATACATTTAGATGGGGGCTTTGGGGTCCTTTTTATAGCCAAAATGAGGGGCAAAGCAGGTATTTGGCCCTCAAAACCATGCATCAGCCTTGGATCAATCAGATCCATCGATCATGAGATCAACGGATTAGATTGCGCCTTCAAAAAGCCTCCCACGCACCTTCAATGCGCACACCGCCTTTGATTGTGCCATGTGGTGGGTGCTGAGCCTTTCGATCCTTATCGTGCAGCTGAGAGTACGTGCACCCCACCACCTTCGCTTTTCTTCACACGCGCACGTGTGCATTTGATCTCAGTTGTTCGATCGTGGAGATTGACAGCTGAGAACACTCGTTGCACTGCCTTTAGCTTCTCACTTGTAGCGGGGCATCCAACCGTGTGTCATCGCACGGGTATGCCCACCACCTAATCCAATGCCTCTCCGTGTGCCATGCAACTCGTGCTTCACCACTCGATTGAGATCGCATGGTGCGATTTCGCCTACTCTCATGACTGCCTTGAATTTGCACTGATTATGCCTCGAACATTCGTCACCCGCTCCTCTTTACGTGCGCCAACCAACGTGCTATGTGCGCGGATCGTCATGTTTCTGCTTTCATGAGACATTACTTTCAACTGTTGGATGATGATCCAATAGCTGAGAGTGATTCCTCCTTGATGAAGGCGCGGAGAGGTAGGCGACGTGGCACTCTTGTAGCCATTGGATGACGATCCAACAGCCCACAAGGCCCTTAGAACCTTCTTCAATTGATGGGGTTGGCGACCTTGGGCGGCTGTGATGGCACCATGTGGCACCATCGTAGCTGTCCATCTTCTATGCTTTGTAGATGGTGTTGTAGGGCTCCGATTGGGGCGATTCTCGCGTCGTTGGATTGAGATTGTTAATTTGGATCCATTCGTGTGGTCGGATTTATCATCCACGGCCTTGAATTACCTACAATTATTATTGCCTCTCAAATATAACATAACATAGCATTATTATTTGCAAAACTAATAAATCAACTATAATGCAAAATATGCTACTCATGCATGCATTATTCCTAAGTTGAGCTAGGATCTAACTTAATTCAGGTAAGTTATGACCTATGATTGATGTTAATCAGTGTACACTATATATATATAAAGAGTAGTGTGTATATATGTGTTTTTTTTATCCTTTTATGTACATAAGTCTTTAGTAATAGTTTTTGAGGCTTTAGTAATGTTGAAGTATCTCAGTATAGTATTGTAAATTTAATTTAGCTAAGTTAGAGTTATGTATTTTTGTCTATGGGGTACATTAGTGTATATAGACATGTGTAGTATATTATAAATTGGTTGTATATAATGTTTCTAAGGTTAGTAGGAGTTAGTATGTTTGGATATATGTTAGTATAGTGTATGCAAATATTTGTTCATTATTTTTGTACCTAGATTTAGGTATTGAATTGTATATTATACATAGAATAGATTAGTTAATTTTTCATTCCTGTTTGATTGTAAAAATGTTTGAGGCATTATAGTTAGTATTAATTGATTCATTGTGTACATAATTAACTCATTCATTCATTCTTTGATTCATTGATTCATTTTGTATATATAATTGACATTTTTGAGATAAAAGAGCATTTTTGGAATATAAAGAGTGATTTATATCAATAAATATCTCTTAGTGAATGACCTGGAATAAACTAATAAAAATTATGTAAATAAATAAAATGACACGACATTTGTTTGCATTGTGACACTATACTACATCAACGACATAATAAAATCACATTTTTAACATGTAGACGATTTTTGCTAGCATATCTTTGGAATTGTTGCTAGGTTTTAAAACTCGACAACAGCGTTCTTATTATGATTGATGATGTCAGCTATGTCAGATAACATGTCACCTCCTCGGCACTTGTCTCTTAGGATATTCATCCTACTAGGGGCATGTAAGTGCATTGTGATGCAGGTACCATGGGCGGCCCTGTCTCGAAGTGCCTATTGCCACAAGCCTGAATTAGCTTAAGAAAACCATGGGCAGCCCTATCTCGAAGTGTCGATTGCCTTGGGTTCTTGAGGTCACCATGGGTGGTGCTATCTCGAAGCATCAAAAGCCAGGCACCCTTCAAGGTTCGATGATGGGGACAATGAATCCGACACAGATCATGTTGATAGATGATCCAAGGTTAGACTTAGAAGAATTAAAAAAAATTACAAAAGAAAAAAAATTGCTTTCTTTCTTGTTGGCAATCATACCAACACAATTTATGTCATCTGCATACTGAATCAAGACCACTTGCACTTATGCACGGATGTTTAAACCTCTGGGACCAACAAATTTTAAGGTAGGCTCGGGTGTCTGAGAAACCTCTGTCGGTGACCCAAAACCCACGTTGACCAAGCTTGCATTTTAATGAATACTTGCTTACCTTAAGATATAGAGGTGTAACTCAAACTAGTCTTTAGAGGCGAGGTTTGATAAGGCATCTTGATGGTTAAATCTAGACTAGAACTTAGGAGTTCTTCATAGATGTTGCTAGTTACTAGCAAAAACTAGGCATGGAGCCATTTAATGAGACCATATTTGTGGGCTAATTAGTTATGTAAATGACTAGACATAAGATTAATAGTATTTGATGCATAGCATGCATTAATATGTAAACATATTAGTTTATAAATTTACTTTCATGCATATTTCATACATTACATTCATGTGATAGCATGTATTAAAATGTAAGTAGGCTAGTTATAAATTAGTTTGCATGCAAGCATTACATACATAGTTTAAATAGGAATAGGATTTAGCATTTCTTGTAGGTTTTGTACATAAATAACCTACATATGTTTTCTTTATATTATTTAAATATTATCTTCTCAACAGCTGCAGGAGCTTAAAGATTACAGTGATGGCGAGCGAAGAACTTGGATCTCTATTGCCAATACCACCGCCGTTCCATCTCCATTGTTGTTTTTGCCTCAACGACTCCCCTGTAGCTATAAGAGCAAATCACCTATGGCATTACTAGGGAGGCCACCACCCACCTCACCACTGTGCAAGCTTCAAGCTTTTCCACTCACCACCGTAGGCCTCGATGACAACAACGAGCCTCCACCACTGTGGGCATGTGACGTGATAGGTCATACTGCCATTTGGAGCTTGATCGCACCACCATGCTTCCAGAGACCACCGGCCTCTCCACCATCCCCTTCACCTTCTTCTTCTTCTTCATCTCCTTCTACATGGAACCCAACATTGATCGCCTTCACGTTGATGCTTGCCCCAACTCCCCGTCGCTCCTTCCACCCCCCTTTCCACGCTCATCCTCAACACCACCACCATCTTCATTGCCTGTTCCTTCTCCATGTTCTTCTTCCTCAACCATCAGTAGCCCATCACACTGTTCATCTTCTTCCTCAGGAGAACCCATCGCCGCCACGTAACGGCCACCTCAGGATGCTGAACACGCCACCAAAAACCCTGCCAACATCGCCATTCTCCTCGCCACGTCCCACCGCATCTTCCCCTACGTCCATGACTGCCGGCGTTGCCCACATGATCGCCAACAAAACTCCACGTCACCAGTGTCACACCTTCGTCGAGCCAGCTCCGGTCATGTCGGGACTTGCCGCCACCACCACCACGGAGCTCTAACTCCCCGTGTTCTCTTCGGAGGTCCTCGCAACCAGCCATCCCCTCCTTCGCCCTCAACAGCTTCACGAAGAAATCCATGCTTCCATCTCTATTAGTTATTACATGTGAATGCCATTTCCACCTTTTGTTTTTTGATTTTATTAATTAAATATTATGGTTAGTTTATGCAAAGGACCTCCCTCTTTCCCATAAATCCTATTTTAGTAGATTAATTTGTTATTATGCTAATTTAAAGTGGATTTTTGATGGTAACACCATAATTTGTCATAACTAGTTTACTTAGTCAGAATCAAGTGACAAATGCTCCTGAATAATTTCCTAAAGACAGTAATTCCACTCAAATCCATTTTGAGAAGAAAATAATAAAAAGGGCTAATTCTGTAGTTTAAACTTCACATCCTGAATGCAGAGTAACCATAGGGTCACCCAGGGATTAATTAAGGGTCAAATGAGCATTAAAGTCTAAGAAGTGGGTCAACACAGATAGAAATAGGGTTTCATGCATTTCAAGAATAGAATCAGAACACAAAACCCTAATTTCAGACCCGCTTAAATTGAAGAGGATCTGGTTAGGATAAAATTCATCTAAACCTCCTAAAATTCATATAAAAATATTCTAAGAGGTTTGATACCCTTGGTTTGACCATTTGACCCTATTTTGACCTAAAATAATGTTTTAGATGGGATTCTACCCTAATTTGAGCTTTTGTGCAAATTGTCAAGTCAAACATGATCAAAAGTCAAATGCAAGTTCACCATCAGATTACTTGGACCCAAATTAGGCTAAGACCAAAATTTGGGCCCAATCAGAGTTCATCTTGACCTAGTTTGCAACCTAGTCCCTTAAAACTTTGTTTCTCTCACTTAAATCCCTAACTTTCGATTTTATTGCGATTAGGTTCTGATATAAACACATTTATTGAGGGTAAAATGCCTATTCAAGCATGTTCCTAGGCTTAGATTTGCATTTCATGCTATAAATATTGTATAACATGCATCATTCTGCATTTAGGGTAGTTATATATAATTTAGGTTAATTGCGTCCTTTTTATGGTCAGAAGAGAAGGATATTTATTTTAGAGCCTCGGATTGACGATCCGATCGTACAGATCTGATCAAGGTGACGATCGAAGTCCAACGCCTCTGAAATCGCCTCGATCGGAGTAGCGTAGCATCATATGTAGTCCGAGGAAGATCGACAGCCAAGGGATTAGGTGACATAGTTCAGAGCTTCAAATGACAAATTCGACCTCACAGATGGATTCAGGTTGACAATCGCAGCCTAACGACGTGAAAATCGACGCAATCCAACCTCCGTAGTAGCCCCTACAATGAAAAGAAAATGGATGGCTCAGATTACGCCACGTGGCGGAGCCCAGGCCGCCCAGCGCACGCATGCGCCACCGCACGCACACAGCAGCGCAGGTGCACGTGCGCACACAAGCAGAAGCGCGCATGTGCACAGTGCAGTGCCAGAACGTGAGTGTGTGTGCGCGCTGCAAAGGCGAAGACAGCACGTGCCAACGACACATGAGCTGACCTATAGTGACGCTTACAGCTGTCGCTAATTCTTCACAAGCCAACAAATCCAACTATGGGCGTGAGCGGGCATGAGCAGGCGTGAGCGGGCATGAGCAGGCGTGAGATGCCTACAGCGATAGTTCCAACAACGGTCTGGATGTCACTAATGGTCCCATACCTATTTTTGCCTCTTCTCCTCCATTATAAAAGGACCTACACTCCCTCTCTTCCAAGCCATCTCTACCTCCTTTACTCCTACCTACTCCTAAGTTCTAGCAAGCCTACCAACGCTCCATTAGAGCTTGTTCTCAAGCTCCCAAGGCTCCTATTTGTGTAACAAACCTCTGCCTCACCAAATATTCGTCCATCTTCCCATTCCCATTCATAGGTCACCTTGGAGCTGTCCTCCCATCTCCATTCCGGTAGCAGATCATCTCCATCTTCTAACCTCCATTCCAGAGCCATGCCGAAGCTTTCCTCTACCCGATGTCCTCCTGCATCTCACCTTCGTCATCCTGCTCCTCACCTCCTTCGTCCAAGCTTCCGCCAAGCGCCATCGTCTCTTTCTTGTGATTCGGGAGATTTCCTCTCACCCCCCTCTCCTTTTATGCTTTCATAGTTGATTGTAATAGACATTGAAGTGATATCTATACCGTTTTTGTTCAATCTCTATCTTGTGATTCGTTTGCTTGTTTTCTTCTTACAAAAATACAAAAAAATAACAAAACCCTAAAATACCAAAATGAAACGAATCGAAGCGCGGTTTTCACTTAAAGTAAATGTCGCCTCCTTGTGTTTGACCCGGGACTCCCTTGGAGTTTCGGTATAAATTTTATTTGATCGACGTGTTTTGCAACTACGATGATGGGTTACTTGTAACCCCGATTTCAAACACGTGAAACACATGTGCGACCATTTTGGCATCGTTGTTGGGGAGGCAACGGAATTTACTTTATTGTTTTCAGCACTTCTTTGCATTTACATAACACTAACCCTGCTTATCTCTAATCTATTGTCTTGCAGGTTCCCTAGCATGGAGATCCAAGTGCGATAGACCAGAGTAAAGTGCGGGTAGAGTGTTTTGTAAGTGTCTCCCACACCACCCCCACCTTAGTTTTCATTACATAACCTAATAACTCAAACCCAAATCAACTTAGGTGCTTTACATAAACCCTAGGGTAGATTTTGGTTGTTTGATTGTCACTCCAGTCACCTTACCCAGCCGCATATATAAAAAAATAAAGATAAATATTCTTCTCTTGTGGGATTTAACTGAAAGCTATACACTTAACACCCACAATTTCTTATCATAAGGTGCACCACTCCACTTTGATTCTACCACGTAACCAGGATCTAACCTGTGGATCCGGTACACTTCAACTCAAAACACATAAGTGAGTAGAAATTTGATTAGGCTAAGACATTGTGTGCCTTAATCTGTGGTGCGAATAGACCAATTGATTGATTTGTTTGGGCTGCACCACTCAAATTAAAAGTGATCCATCAGCAGCTTGCCACTTAGGGTTGATTCTTAGGGCTGAACCAGACACTTCACATTATTTTTGATTTTTAAAGGAACATATCATCACTCGTGCTTTCAAAACTTGGAGTGTTCTACTAAACCTTGATTGAACCAACCTAAGAATTAAGCCCTAAAAGCTACTAAATAAGGTTAAATCCTGAAAGACACATCATCAAATAACCTTGTTTGAGAACCCTGGTTGTGCACGCACACACATTTTAACTGATCATTAAGGGCACAACCCATCTTAAGGGCCCATCACATTCCAAGAGCACGATCATCCCAAGCCTAACTAAAACTGAGTAGACGTTGGCCTTAAGGATTGATTCGCTCTTCGGGGCTCAGACTGAGATTTTTTTTCGATTAATCTACTTTTGCTGGTCCATTTGATGTCTACCTAGGGAAGTAGCGTCAAACGACTGCAGCTGGGGGGTACACTAGGAATCGGAGGCGTAAGCCAAAGGAAGAACCTTCTCCTTAGTCCCTCCTTCTAACTGGTTGGATTGACTGGATAAAAGTAGACCAAATTGTTTATAATCTCAAGATGGGTCATAAGAGTCTGTAGGTCTATAGGCTACCCACATAAGGACAGGTTTGGTTGATTGTATTGCAGGGCACCTTTTCTCTTGTCTATTTTCCCTCCTTGTCTACCATGTACCCTTCCACATCCTACACACATTTCACATCCTATCCTCCTACCACCACTTATCTCCAAGATGATTACTATCCCAACTTGACTTGTAATTACCCATCCACTAGCCGGGATGACTTTGATTGGGGATATGAATTTGGACCTCAGTGTCCAGGGCCTAACCCTGGACAATAAGACTATGATTACTATCCTTCCTAGAGCTACAATGATTATAGATCTCGATCCTTTGATGATCAAACCAACCTGATCAATAATTAGGAAGGATATGATGATTATAACACCTACCCTCCCCAGTATTCCACTGAATATAGGTCACCACCATTCTTTGAACAACTTGGGATGACCTACTATCAGGGAGGAACCCAAGAACCTCGGCATCTTGACTCCCATAGATTTAACCCAAACCTGCCCAAACTTGAATCGAACCAGTCAGTTAAGGTGGACCAGATCTAGGATAGGGTGTTGGCTAATTTGAGGAACACTATACAATCGTTAGAAGCTCAGCCAACACCATGCACTGAAGCATTGGAGCCTATGATAAAAATGATTGACGAGCTGAATAGCTCTTTATTGGATTTGCTCCAAAGTGTTAGGGATAGGGACCTGGGTGAGTTTCTTCTTGGGAAATTGTCGAGGCTGAGGATGGAATTTGTGGTTGCCCTAGTCAAATCTTGGGATGATTCTCATGATGAACCCCCTTCAGGAGAGCCAATGTCAGAACCCGCTCAGGCGCCTGTCAGGGGAGATACATTTTCTGAAATCGGGGATGACCAGGTTGGGCTAGAGCAACCCATTGATGATAAACCAATTGATTCACCCGAGATCCCCGAGCCAGGGAGCGAGAAAAAAATATGTCTCCATGGACCATGAAATGACATATGATTTTGAGATATATATAAATGAGGATCATGGATTCTTTGACTCTAAGGGTGAAGAATCTTTTGGTGAAGTCTCACTTGAACTTAAGGAAGAGGATTTTAGTGAGACAAATGGGCTTGAGGAATCTAACGAACCAGTTGATAGCCCAATTATTGAAGATTTGGATTCGGTTGGGGCTAACTTAGAGGATTTGAATCCTCATTTACTAGAAGATTCCATCAATAGCCCCATTCCTCAACCACACCCCAAAGGGATTGATTTTGATTTGGAAATCATTATACCCAAGTCAATCCTGAGTCAGCCACGATTTTTGGACTTGGGAGAATCTTATGGGGTGAATGATATGCTAGAGGTCCCGGAACCTGAGCACTTGATGTTGGAGGATAGGAATGTTAAAATGAAAATTTGGGAGGTTAATTTTGAGGGAAAAACAAGTTTGGATATACGGGTACCTATTGACCTGAAACCACCTATCTTCTATACGGACCCTTATGATATCTTTCATGTGCAACCCAAGCCTGGAATAACTGATTATGTTTTTGATCTAGATGTTAAGTGGGCAACCGTACCTATTGAACTATCTTTACCCATTGTCCAACACTTTGGTCTTAGGTTGCACACCACTAAATCACAGGCCTGGCCCTACAAACACAACAACCTTCGGTTCTAGGTGATTTTCATCCAGAACCTGAGAACCACTCGACCCTGGGGAATGGGTCTGCACCATAATCCGGTCCACATCTGTAGACATCTTTTGCAGATGGGTTTCAGGATCAACCTTTTGATTTTGATTCTGACCGCACTTGTGAATTCTCAATTTCTTCTTTATATGTATGTTATGCCTAGCTGAAGGCATTAAAGTTAGCGTGTGTGTATACACTCTTCTCTCTACGGAGCTGACCAGATTTTCACAACACTCAGGTGATATTCTGTTTACTTTGCCCTTTTCATGTCTTTATTTTTGCAATGAGGATATTACATCATTTAGGCACGGGGGGGTGGATAATCAATTCCTGAAATCATTATGCTAACTCCGTAGAATTTCTTTTAGTTTCTTTAAAAAAAATTAAAAATTTGAAAAAGATATAAAAAGAAAAAACTTAGGAAAAGAGAACTTAAGCATTTGGAAGTTATTAACTTTAAGAAATGATACGAGAGGACTTAAACACTTAGACTCTTCAGGTCTTTGGGCTTCACTAGCCCGGGTGTCCACTCGAATGTGAACTTAGTCTCGAGTCCTTGCCAATTCAAATTCATTTTTAATTTGGCTAATAAATTGGGATGATAAGTATGTGACTTACCAACCTGCCCTCTGATTTGGGGGGACTTTAAGCCTAAGCATCTGCACACATTTTTTTGCATTGACTCGCTTTTCGACAGTTTCTTTGGAAATTAGGTAGCTAATGAACTATCTAGGGTGGTATGGCTGGCAAGTTGTTGGTGGTAACGGCTCATCAGTCGGTTGTCCAGAGCCCAGTCACAAGACCATTTTCATTGTACTGCCTTTAGGTAAATCTTAGATCATGAAAGTCACCTACTTAAAATGAAAAAAGAAGAAAAGAAAATATAAAAAAAATAGAAAAAAGAGAAAATAAAAAAATAAATAAAACCACTCTTCACCGCACGAGTATGGCTGGCAAGTTGGCGGTGGTAACAGCTCATCGGCTGGTTGTCCAGAACCCAGCTCACAAAAAAAAAAGCACAATAATTCCCAAAACACTTAGGGAAGAAGCGGGGGAGTAGAATAAACTGGGGAGATATACAATGGGTTCGCCCTTGTGTTGACCCCATAAATAAAAGAAGTATGGAGAAAGCTACCATTCGAAAAGATAAACCTCCAGGCATGGTCACCTAGGGTTGTAGAAACCTGAAGTCCATTTTAACAGCCGTCTAGTGAGTCTTTCACTATTTTCACAAGATCTTAGCACTTAGTATCCTTTTAGAGTCTTGGGCGGGTCGGGTAGCTGTAAAAAGTTATCCCGGAACTCTCAAACTCCAAAAGTACAAAAAAATTAGAAAAGAAGAAAAATAATAAAAAAATGTATCTTCCCTTTCCAAATAAGGCGAGGACTTGGGCAGTCTGCATTTTGGCAGGCACCTGAGTACTGTTGAGTTTTCGTAGTTTAGGACCTTAATTGAAATTTTCTATTGTTAATAAACGACTTAGGCCTAAGCGATCTAATCCTAATTATGCTTTTATACATAGCATATAGTTTAATTTTGTTAGGACTAGCAAAAGATAGTCATGGAGGTATGATATAAACACATTTATTGAGGGTAAAATGTCTATTCATGCATGTTCCTAGGCTTAGATTTGCATTTCATGTTATAAATATTGCATAGCATGCATCATTCTGCATTTAGAGTAGTTGTATATAATTTAGGTTAATTGTATCCTTTTTATGGTCAGGAGAGAAGGATATTCATTTCGAAGCCTCGGATTGACGATCCGACCATATGAATCTGATCAAGATGACGATCGGAGTCCAACGCCTTCGAAATCACCTCGATCGAAGTCCCGTAGCATCATATGCAGTCCGAGAAAGATCAACGGCCAAGGGACTAGGTGACATAATTCGGAGCTTCAAATGAAAAATTCGACCACGCGGATGGATTCGGGTTGACGATCGTAGCATAATGGTGTGAAAATCGACTAAATCTGACCTCTGTAGCAGCCCCTACAATGAAAAGAAGATGGATGACCTAGATTGCTCCACGTGGCGCAGTCGAGGTCGCCCAACGCAGCACGTGCCACCACACGCATGCAGTAGTACGGGTGCACGCGTGCATGCGGAGGCGCGCAGGCACACAACGCAGGGCCAGCGCGTGAGCGTGCTCACGCGCGGCAAAGGCTTGGACAGCGTGCGCTAGCGACACATAAGCTGGCCTACAGCAATGCATGAGCTGACCTACAGTGACGCTTACAGTTGTCGTTAATTCTTCACGCACCAGCAAAGCCAGTTGTGGGCATGAGTAGGCATGAGCTGACTACAGCGATGCTTCCAGCGACGGCTTGGATGTCACTAATGGTCCCATACCTATTTTTGCCTCTTCTCCTCCACTATAAAAGGACCTACACTCCCTCTCTTCTAAGCCATCTCTATCTACTTTACTCCTACCTACTCCTAAGCTCTAGCAAGCCTACCAACGCTCCATTAGAGCTTATTCTCAAGCTCCCAAGGCTCCTATTTGTGTAGCAAACCTCTGCCTCACTAAATATTTGTCCATCTTCCCATCCCCATTCATAGGTCACCTTGGAGATGTCCTTCCACCTCCATTCCGGTAGCAGATCATCTCCGTCTTCTGACCTCCATTCTAGAGCCATGCCGAAGCTTTCCTCTACCCCATGTCCTCCTGCATCTCACCTTCGTCATCCTGCTCCTCACCTCCTTCGTCCAAGCTTCCGCCAAGCGCCGTCGTCTCTATCTTGTGATTCGGGAGATTTCCTCTCACCCCCCTCTCTTTTTGTGCTTTCATAGTTGATTGTAATAGACATTGAAGTGATATCTATACCGTTTTTGTTCAATCTCTATCTTGTGATTCATTTGCTTATTTTCTTCTTACAAAAATACAAAAAAATAACAAAACCCTAAAATACCAAAATGAAACGAATCGAAGCGCGGTTTTCACTTAAAGTAAATGTCACCTCCCTGTGTTTTACTCGGGACTCCCTTGGAGTTTCGGTATAAATTTTATTTGATCGACGTGTTTTGCAACTACGACGATGGGTTACTTGTAACCCTGATTTCAAACTCCCAAAACACACGTGCGACCAGGTTCCTAAGTTTCTCATATTCATCACAAAAACATCCCTAATGCCATTGGTGTGTGAATGGATCTGTAGCCGACCTTCAAGATAGGAGATCTCTCTCGAATCAACTCCAAATCCCTCCAAAATTGGAGGGATTGCTGATTAAACAATAAAGAATCCAACCAACCCCATTTGAGCGATTAGAATTGATCTTAGATCTCAGGCGAGCTCAAGGAATTTGAGAGATTTTTCCTTTGAGATCATGGCTAATTGAGCCCCTTTCTTCATTGAGAGCTCACATTTGAGCTCTTTAAAAGCTCATGAAACTCCCAGCATCCTCCGTAGCAAGGTTTTAGGCCAAAAACACGTCTTCTCCTCCTTCCTTGGCCTGTTTTGACCAATCTCCGGTGAGCTTCTCGATCTCCCTTCATCCCCCTTTGCCACGTATAATAGGCAAAGGGAACATCTTCCCCAAAGTCTTCTGCTCCTTGCCGTACCAAGCAGGAGCCACCTCAACCTTTCCTCCTCGCCATCCTCATCACCGGAGCACTCATCCCCTCTGGCGTCGGCCAATCAAAGTCGGTATAGAGCTCCTTTCTCTTTGTCCGTAGATAAGGCATTCTTCCTCCTCTCCTTCATTAGGTTGGAACTAGCCCTTTCCCACTTCAAATCGACTGCCGTTCATGTACCTTCCCCTTCGTTTTCCTCGCCTCCGGTGACTCCTCCAACAAAGCTACTACACCACTGCCGACCGCCATATGCCCAACTACCACTACCAGAAGCTTCCCCATCCTCCACAGACCAAAACCCCTCTTTTAATTTGAAGCTTCATCCACTCTACACCCTCGACGACCTAACCCATGTCCATCTCCGACTTCGCCCAACCATATCCGACCTTGAAACACAAAATCAAGCCCGCCGTCGCCTTCCTCGCCACACGGTGACTACTAAACGTGCTGATTGGGGCCTAGAAATCGTATTTTGACTTTCAGATGTTCGCCATCTCCGCCTTTCGCTGCCGTCATCAATTGATGCGGCGGAGATTCATTGTGAAAAGATTTGAGTTTCGAAACCCGTTGTCGTAGTTCGATACGTAAGAAAATCCATCAATCAGATAATATTTATAACCGAAACTCGAAAGGTGAGTTCTAGGCCAAACACGAGGAGGCGAACGTTTGGTTTTGAGAAAATCTGTGTTTTATTTTTATTTCTTTTTGTCATTTTTATCTTTTATAATTTTTTTGTATTTTTATCAAGCAAGAGATCAGGTTGATGAAAACTTTATCTACTTGCAAAAATAATGCAGAGAGAGAAAGAGAGAGAGAAACAATCATATGTTTCTGATCAAATGTTTCTACAACTATGAAAGCAGGAAAATTACACTACAAAAGTGAAAAGATAGAGATAGATGAGAAGAATCCCCCTCGACGGTCACTTGGAGGACGACTCTCTTTGGAGATGCCCCAATGAAGTTGGTGAGGAGCTGGACGATGGAGAATGGTGGTGGAGGAAGGAGGACAGGGCAAGACGTCGTCGCAGCGCGGATCTTCTTCCGGAAGGAGGTGAGAGGATGGCCACGGGATGCTCCACGAATTGGGATGAGAGGCGGGAAAATGTTTGATTTCTACTCTAGAGGAGCATCCCAGGCTTGGGACAAGCTCTCTTTACAGCCTTAGAGGTGGTAAGGAGAAGAAAGGAGGAGATGGTGAAGAATGGAGGGGTGTAGGACCTTTTATAGTGGAAGGGGAGAGGACAATTCATGTATAGGGCATTAGTGACAGCTGCAATCGTCATTAAAGATCCACCCAACTATCACTGAAGATCCGCACTAAGTCACACTCGTTGTTGCTATGCTTACGCTCCCACCAAGCGCTGTGTCACACGTGTGCACGCTGGCAATGTGCTGTGGACGCGCAGGCTGGTGTGCGCGCGTCTATGCACGTAGCTGGCTGGTGCGCTCTTGTCTACGTGTGTCTAATTACTGATTTGGGGGGGTTTGCAAGTCTCTAACCCGCACCCCTCCCTTAGCGACCAAGCACACTACTAATGTACCAAGTCTACCTTCATGTCGTGAGGATGGTATGGGAGCTGCGAATGTAGAGGAACCTTTGTCGTTGGATCTTGATCCAGCAGCTGTGGTGTGAGATCTTTAATGATGAGGGGGCGTCTGTGGTTGCTGATGACCGGTGTTGGGCGGCTGATGGGAACACCATCATAAGCCCTAACTAGCTCATTTTGACCCAGAAAAGAGAACAAAAGCTCCTACATAACCAACTGGAGGTCCTAATTCCATGAATATCCATTATGACATAAAAGCAAGAACAAGGGGTAAACTATAATTTTACCATTGCAGTACAACAATAGGTTTTCTCATGGGATAAACACAGGTCAAGTGGTCTTAACAAGATAATGAATGGGTTGAATTAGATAGAAAAGGGTTCATGTGAATTTTGGAAATTAAATGACTTCTTGTAACCCTAAAACAAATCTACTTGATTTAACAAGGTTCTGGTTAGAATAAAATTTACCTAAACCCTCTAAAAATCATGGAAAAATATTCTCTAGGGATTTGAACCTTCAATTTTACCATTGGAACCTATTTTGACCTAAATTGGGGTCTCAGACAAATATTTACCCTAAATTAGGTTTTTACGTAAATTACCCAGTCAAACGTGGTCAAACCCAAAATCCAACTTCACCATGGGATTTTTTAGATCCAAATTAGGTTTGTACCAAAATTTGGACCAAAGGGGAATTCATCTTGACCCACTTTGCAAATAGGTCTAGCTCAATTACATTTCTACCCCTACCTTTTGAAAACCTTTGCAGAGACCCCCCTAGCTTCTTCTTCATTCTTTGCAATTAGGTCCCTTCACCATTGTAGCGGTGGGAATCCTACTCCGACAAGATTGCAAAGGCAAGAACTTCCTGATCTCTTAGAGAATCTCCTTCAAAATTGAAAGGGAGATTCTCCGAGAAATCTCCTTCATGAAAGTTCCCTACTCGGAGGGGGTGACGTAATAATTGCGGAAATAAAATAAACAATCTCACAAAATAAACAAACACACCAGTACACAGGTATTTTTAGGTGGAAACCCAAACCGGGTGAAAACCACCACCTAACCCTCTCGAGTTAGGATTTTCCAATCAACCAAGTTGATCAAAATCCACTAAACTGAATCACTTTAAACGAGGGTGATTCAACCTCAATACAACTACGCTACTTAGACGAGGGTAGCGTACCTCAACCCCTTCTCTCCACGAGAAGGATTTTGTCTTGCGAAGGAGATGGGAATTCGCAAAGCGAATACCCAACCAAAATAGCAAAGATAAAATAAACAACAACTCCTATAGAGCCAACAAAGTAATTATGAACCTAGCTTCTATAGGAATAAGGAAACTCCCCTTTGCAAGGAGTGCGTCGAGTTGATGACGCGGTGCGTGAGCCACGCGACGGCGCAACTTCGCTCTCGTGAACTACGGCGGGAGAGCGGGTGCGCAAAGCTTGATGCTCTCAAGAGAATGGAGCTTGAGCTTGGAGAGCAAGAGCTAGCTAGGACACAAGAGAGTGGAACTATGTTGCTTAAGTGTGTCTTGTGTTTCTCTTAGTGTATCTAGGTATGTAAAGGCTCCCCTCTATTTATAGATGCCTTAGGAAGGCTTTGGAAGGCTTAGGAAATGTTCTATAGCCGTTGGGAACAAAGCCCAAGAGAATCAGCCCGAAATCAGGAACAATCATTGTTCTGACAGGCTTATTAGACGTCTAATTCTAGCATCAGACGTCTGGAAGTTCACTTTAAAACGTCTGATTCCAAGGTCAGACGTCTGATTTTGGGCGGGTCTCTTCCTAACTTGAATTAGATCTAAACAGGGTTCTAGCGCAAGTCCATCAGACGACATATAGGACGTCTGGCACTATATCTGGACGTCTGAAAACCTACTTTTTCTGTGGGAATGGATTTCCAAACGTTGCAACGGCTAGAAAATCTCTGAGAAGAGATTTTGGGTCAGCCGAGGCAAAAGGGTCAATTATCAGACGTCTGGAAAGTCCTATGGACGTCTGATAAAGCTCTAACGGTCATATCCTTGTGTGTTTGTTAAACCAGCCAACGGTCCACTAATTGGACGTCTGGCAAATCCATCAGACGTCTCCTAAGACGTCTGGTCTAAGGTCTGGACGTCTGATTTCATCAGACAAAACTAACTGTCCAGCCTAACAGTTATCAGACGTCTGAAACAACAGTCAGACGTCTTAAAATACTTTATCAGACGTCTAATTTGGGAATTAGACGTCTGGAAACTCTGTTTGAACCCTATATTAGTTTTCTAAGTGTTCTACAGAAAACCTAAGTATCCTAGGGTTGTGCCGGTGTTCCTAGGACTACTGTTAGGGTACTTTGAGGCTCTTTAACAAAATATTCTAAGGAAATAAAAAGAGCAAGAAAATAAAGACAAGAGATACAAGAAAGGATTAAAAAGAATCTATCCTATTCTTCTTGTCTTCTATCTTCAATCTGTCGCTCCACGCGAACCTCCTCTGTTCTTCATTAAGCTCCTCCAATCCATCCTGGATGCGAGCTCGAGTTCCGTCTAAACACGTCCACATTTGCAATTGACCTGAAATCTAGGACTCAAATTGCAAATGTTAAATAACACGTGTTTTGTTATCATCAAAACAAATGATCGTGGTACTCTAGCACCAACAATCTCCCCCTTTTTGATGATGACAAAACCGTAAATAATAATGCATAAAAATCCTCCCCCTTTTTGACATTATCAAAAAGGTTTGATTGGTTTTAAAATTCCTATAACTCCACCTTAAGACATGCTCTTCTATGAATTTATTTTAACAAAGGTGATATTCTCCCCCTTTTTGTAACAACAAGATAGCTATTATTTTTCTCCCCCTTACTAAAGGAAATTTAGCTAACTTGCATCTCCCCCTTTAAAAATTGACAATTAGCTCATCATTTTTTTAACTCCCCCTATCTAAATGCTTATAAAAAGATAGGGTTAAGAATTTTACCTCACCTACCATGGCCAATAAAATGGCCCGAATGGTGGTGGTGGATGCCACATCGGATGGGGCTCCCATCCGTAGCTTGGAGGCCCGGGCATCGGCGCCGGTCTCCAATCTAGTGGTCGACGTGCGGCGGGTCCGTCGTTTGTTCGCCGTCTCGTCGGTCTTCTTGTTCTCCTCCTTGGTCTACTCCTTGGTTCTCCCAACTTGAGTTGACCAGCTTTGAGTTTGTAGGTCCAGTCCTTTGTGTTGTAATTATCCCTGAACCCTACAAAACAAGATTCTAATTTTTTCTTCGGTATCCAAGTGAGCTTGGATCCGGATTTGTTAGCGGGTCTCCTTGATGGAGATCCTTTCTCAATCTTAAGGCTATAAAAATTATCTACTTTATTGATTAATTTGTTAGAATTTTCCCTAAGACATGCAATTTCTTTTTCTATAGTATTCATCTTAGTCTTTAAATCAGAAATTTCTATTTTTAGACTAACATTTTCCTCAATCAATTTATTATTTTCATTGATGAGGTTATGATTTTCTAATAATAGGTTATCATTTTTAGGACTAGCTTCTAGATCCTTAAGTTATTTTTCTAACCTATCATTTTCATTTTTAAGAAAGCTAAGATTCTTTTTCATGCTTTTGTTTTCTATTTTTAGTGATTTACTAATCTCAAATAGTTCATTAAAAGCTTCTTGTAAATCGAAATTTACCTCGTTGTCGGAGTCGCTTCCACTTTCACTGTCGCTATTGCTTCCTCTGGCCATGAAACCAAAGCAAGCGGTTTCTTCTTTTTCTTCTTCTTCCTCCGAGCTTGAATCGTCCCAAGTGGCTTGGAATGCCTTCTTCTTAGATCTCTTTTCCTTTTCCTTCTTCTTCTCCTTTTTGAGAAGAGGGCACTCTGGTCGTAGGCGCCCTTTCTCGTTGCAGTGGTAGCAACGTCTCGGGCTTTCCTTCTCCTTTTTCTCTTTCTTTAATTCCCTACAAAACTTGAAAAAATTTTTAAGTAAAATTCTAAAGTCTTCGTCGTCGGAACTTACCTCGCTATCCGACACGGCTCTGAAGGCGAGAGTCTTCTTCAGTTTGGGCTCCGGTGTATCCTTCTTCTTCTGCTTCAACTTTGTCTCGTAGGCCATTAGATTGCCTAGGAGATCTTCCATGTTGAGCTCCTCTACTTCATTCGCCTCCTCGATGGCGGTGACTTTCTGTTCCCACTCCGGTCCAAGGGAACGAAGAAGCTTCCCTTGAAGCTCCCCCTTGATGAAGGTCTTCCCTAAAGCTTTTAAATTGTTTACTATGAGAGTGAACCTAGTGTTCATCTTACTTAAAGTTTCGTTAGATTTCATAGAAAAAGCCTCAAATTCTTGTGAAAGTAAATTGAGTTTAGAAGTTTTTACCTTAGAGGTACCTTCGTGAGTTACCTCAAGTGTGTGCCAGATCTCGTATGCGATGGCGCATTGCGAGATTCTGCTGAACTCCTCCGAGCTGAGCGCGCAGTAAAGGGCGTTCATGGTCTTTGCGTTTAAAGAGAGCTCACGGATTTGTTGCTGCGAGTAGCCTCCCGCAGGTTTTTCTGGGATCTCAAATGGCGTCTCGCATCTGGCCCAGATCGTGAAGTCGGTGGCTTGAAGCCAGGTCTTCATCCGCAACTTCCAGTAGGGGTAGTTGCTCCCGTCGAAGAACGGCGGACGGGTTGTGGACTGCCCCTCGGAAATCCTGCTTGTGGAACAGCTTCCCTCCATGATCTTCTTGCCGGGTGTTACTCCGAACTCGCAAGAACCTGCTCTGATACCAATTGAAAGTTCCCTACTCGGAGGGGGTGACGTAATAATTGCGGAAATAAAATAAACAATCTCACAAAATAAACAAACACACCAGTACACAGGTATTTTTAGGTGGAAACCCAAACCGGGTGAAAACCACCACCTAACCCTCTCGAGTTAGGATTTTCCGATCAACCAAGTTGATCAAAATCCACTAAATCGAATCACTTTAAACGAGGGTGATTCAACCTCAATACAACCACGCTACTTAGACGAGGGTAGCGTACCTCAACCCCTTCTCTCCACGAGAAGGATTTTGTCTCGCGAAGGAGATGGGAATTCGCAAAGCGAATACCCAACCAAAATAGCAAAGATAAAATAAACAACAAGTCCTATAGAGCCAACAAAGTAATTATGAACCTAGCTTCTATAGGAATAAGGAAACTCCCCTTTGCAAGGAGTGCGTCGAGTTGATGACGCGGTGCGTGAGCCACGCGACGGCGCAACTTCGCTCTCGTGAACTACGGCGGGAGAGCGGGTGCACAAAGCTTGATGCTCTCAAGAGAATGGAGCTTGAGCTTGGAGAGCAAGAGCTAGCTAGGACACAAGAGAGTGGAACTATGTTGCTTAAGTGTGTCTTGTGTTTCTCTTAGTGTATCTAGGTATGTAAAGGCTCCCCTCTATTTATAGAGGCCTTAGGAAGGCTTTGGAAGGCTTAGGAAAGGTTCTATAGCCGTTGGGAACAAAGCCCAAGAGAATCAGCCCGAAATCAGGAACAATCATTGTTCTGACAGGCTTATCAGACGTCTAATTCTAGCATCAGACGTCTGGAAGTTCACTTTAAGACGTCTGATTCCAAGGTCAGACGTCTGATTTTGGGCGGGTCTCTTCCTGACTTGAATTAGATCTAAACAGGGTTCTAGCGCAAGTCCATCAGACGACATATAGGACGTCTGGCACTATATCTGGACGTCTGGAAACTTACTTTTTCTGTGGGAATGGATTTCCAAACGTTGCAACGGCTAGAAAATCTCTGAGAAGAGATTTTGGGTCAGCCGAGGCAAAAGGGTCAATTATCAGACGTCTGGAAAGTCCTATGGACGTCTGATAAAGCTCTAACGGTCATATCCTTGTGTGTTTGTTAAACCAGCCAACGGTCCACTAATTGGACGTCTGGCAAATCCATCAGACGTCTCCTAAGACGTCTGGTCTAAGGTCTGGACGTCTGATTTCATCAGACAAAACTAACTGTCCAGCCTAACAGTTATCAGACGTCTGAAACAACAGTCAGACGTCTTAAAATACTTTATCAGACGTCTAATTTGGGAATTAGACGTCTGGAAACTCTGTTTGAACCCTATATTAGTTTTCTAAGTGTTCTACAGAAAACCTAAGTATCCTAGGGTTGTGCCGGTGTTCCTAGGACTACTGTTAGGGTACTTTGAGGCTCTTTAACAAAATATTCTAAGGAAATAAAAAGAGCAAGAAAATAAAGACAAGAGATACAAGAAAGGATTAAAAAGAATCTATCCTATTCTTCTTGTCTTCTATCTTCAATCTGTCGCTCCACGCGAACCTCCTCTGTTCTTCATTAAGCTCCTCCAATCCATCCTGGATGCGAGCTCGAGTTTCGTCTAAACACGTCCACATTTGCAATTGACCTGAAATCTAGGACTCAAATTGCAAATGTTAAATAACACGTGTTTTGTTATCATCAAAACAAATGATCGTAGTGCTCTAGCACCAACACTTCAGTATGAACATAATTTGAGGCTCTGTTTGGTACCTAATCTCTCATGCGAACGCTTGAGAGATTCGGGTCTACTTCAAGTTGCCATCTCCGGCGAGCTTGCTGTGCTTGAAAGCTTGGCTTCCAAGCACAAACCCAACCTCCAGGACCTATTTAAGAAACCCCAACTCATTCCACATCTCAGCTTGAAATTGGCCGGAAAATCCCTCAAATTCGTCTCTTCCTCCTCTGGCCAGTGGCTCAGCAAGCTCCGATGACTTCCCTCTCTCTCCCTTGTCACCTAGCCACAATACCAGTGGCAGGTTCTTCTTCCTCCTGCTCGTTTGCATCGCGTCATACCTGCCGACACCTCTGTAGCCCCTTTGTCCTCCCCGTCCTTCCCCACTGAGCACCTTCGTCTCTGGCAACGGCAATACGAGCTGGACGCCATCCTTGCCTCCCCCTTCGTCTCTTTATGCCCAGATAAGTTCCCTCTCCCTTCTACTCCTTTTTCCCCTCTTTATCTCTCAAAAACACCCCCTCGACACCACTGATCACCCTCACCTTCTCCACCTCCAACCAGACCTCCGGTGAGGCATCCCTGTCGCTCTGCACCTCCATCCACCTTGCCAACCACCCCATAAGCTCCGCAACACCTCACTGAACGAAACCCCTCACTTCACTCACCGTGCCATGCACCTACACCACCCTCGAACACACCCATACACACAGCCACAGGTTGCCCTAGGCACGTGCACTTCGGTAACCTCACGTGCCTCGGCGAAGCCTCCTGAGCATTCTGACATGGTCGTGACGCCGTTTGTGTGATTACAAGTTTGGAGGGTCGCCGCCATTGATGATAGTAAGAAGCTTGCTTGTGAGCTCGCTTCAGGTTCCCCCGCCCCAGGCCAACAGTCCCAGGTGGTGCGGAATACTTCCGCACAACTCCAGGCAACTAATTGGCACTAAAGGCCGAAGCATCAGCTGCAATCAAGCGAAGTTCCCTGCTGCGAATGCACGCGAAGGGAGGTGGGAAGATAGTCCCACCTCAGAAACTCTTGACCGCCCGCACCTGCATAAAAGGAACAACTGTATAGGGCTTATCACCTCAGTACCACGGGGTGAGGTCCCACTCACCCTTCACTCGCCTCGTCCGTGACCTTGCCTCCACAGACCTGGCATGACACGTTTACCCGACCCTGCACTCCTCGCCCACCATCGCACGCCGGTGGGCCTGGTCTCGGGCACATACTCGACCCAATTACCTGAGACGGTGGCTCTGGGAGAGCAAACCTAAGAGAGAAAGAGGAGAAAGAGAGCGTGTGTGGGTAGGGGTAGGTTTTGCTCTTGAAGGGAAAGGCAGAAGAAGAAGAAGCCAAGGGTTGAAGCCAAGGAAGAAGGAGGAGGCCGAAGAGGAAGCTAAGGAAGAAGACAAGGCTGAAGAGAAAGAAAGAGAAGGAAGGACTGAAGGTAGAAGAAGGAGCCGCCAAAGAAAGAGAAAGAAGGAACTGAAGGAAGGAAAAGGCTGAAGAAGAAAGCAAAGGAAGAGAAAGGCTAAGGCAGAGGAGGTCAGAGAAAGAAGAAATAAGAAGAAAAAGCTAAGCTAGGAATCAGAAGAAGAGAAAGAAGACAGAGAAAGGAAGAAGAAGAAAGAGAAGAAGAGAGATTGCAAGAGAAATCAGAGAAAGAAGAAGAAAAATCAAAAGAAGAAACAGAAGGAAGAAGAAGAAGGAAAAATCAGAGACACTATAGCACATCACTTTTAAGACGTCAGATTACAAAATCAGACGTCCAATTCTTCATAAGTCCTCAACTATATTTTTGCTACATTTATTGTTATTATCCATATACTCATGCTCTCTATTTTTCATTAGATTTTTGAGTAATAAGATGTGTTCAAATTGCATTCATTGAGCATAATGCATGAATTCCATTTGCTCAATGTGTTCGATCTCAGACTTTAAATTTGAGTAATAAAATCTATTGTTTTCAAAGCGATTTCGATTATATTACAACGCTTTATTTTAAAACCCGATTTCGCCTTGACAACAACAGCCTCAATGGTGCCACGTGACGCCATATGGGCCGTCCATCTTTTTTTTATGGCAGAGGGTACCACAGTGCTCGGATCAAGATGATTTCCGTATTATCGTACTGCGATCATCGCTCCGGATCCATCCGTACAGTCGAATTTTTCATCTAAAGTTCGTAAGGATGTCGCATTGCCCCCTGGCCATTGATCTTCCTCAGGTCGCATAACCTGATACAGGATTCCGATTAGGACAATCTCAGAGGCGTTGGACTCTAATCGTCGTCTTGATCAGATCCGTAAGGTCGGATCGTCAATCTGAGGCCCCGAAATAAATCTCCTTCTCCCTGGCCATAAAAAGGGCACAATTAACCTAAAATATTCACAATTACTCTAAATGTAGAATGATGCATGCTATGCAATATTTATAATATGAAATGAATATCTAAGCCTAGGAACATGCATGAATAGACATTTTATCCTCAATAATTGTGTCTACATCATCAACCACCTCCGCCGGCCACCATCTGTTGACCAACTCCATCGCTACCACGACCTGGAGCTGCGGACTGATCTCGTGAAGCCTTCTGGGCTCCTAACTCGAAGGAAGAAGTAGAGTAGCTACTTCAATTGGAGAGAAGCACCACTCGTTGCAGCACAAAGCCCACATGTGGGATATAGTCCCACATCGTAGAGAGACGAATTGAAAAGAGCATATAAAAGGTTTTTGTGCCCAAGGCTTGTCGCCTCAGACACAGGATGAGGTCCCTCTCACTCACATGCCTCTCACTCCTTGCTCACCACCACGCCTGGTGAGCCTGGTCCCCTATTCACATAATCCAATAACCCGCTTATATACATGATTACCAGGTTCTGAGAGAAGAATGAGGAATTTTTGAGGAGGGTAGGGGTAGGTTTTGTATCGTTCATGCCTCAAGATGCGTGCATTCCTGCTTAATACTTAGCATCTCAGGAGGCTTTGTACTGTGCTGGTGCCTTGTGTTGTGATCACTTAAGTTGTCTGGGAGTTACTCCCAACGTCTGATTTGGCACTGTTGAAATATTTGAGCTATTATCTGATGTCGCTATTTGAAGATAAGTGGTTCAAGGACCACTGTTGGAAAATTTGATTGGTTGATATGGTTGGGATATATGCTTAATTTGAGGGATTAAGTGGTGATTCAAATCACCATTCTTTTTGGGCTTTTATCTTCTTTTTATCCCACCAACTTTTTGAGATACAAATTGGTTCATAATTGAATATCATTTTGAGTAGATTATTATTCATTGAATATCTCTCTTGTGTTTAATTGATTGTGCTCATTACTTCTAATTGCGATTAGTCTATGAATTTCACATTTGCTCCATGCGAACAACCTCGGACTCATTCTTATTTTCGAGCACATTACAAATTTTAAATGCTGTAGCATTTTTGTTGATCGTACTACAACGTGCATCTCCTAAAACTCGAATCAAGCGCTCGCAACAATTTTGGCTTGATTTCTTGGGGAAATCATTTGTGAACATCAATTTTTTTATTCTTGCAAGTTTGTAATAGGAAATTTTCTCCCTGTGCATATGACCTAATCAATTTCGTGGTTTGATTTTAAGTATTAAATGTTTTGAAAAGCGATTTTTAAAACCATGCAACCAAACACAACGACACGTCATTTTCTGTGCAAAACAACATCGAGAACGAAAATCATCTTTTTAATGAATGACTTAGATTAGACATTTTTAGGGCTATTTAGAACTTTGACTGTGATCTGACAAAGGAGGATCTTGAAGGTGAACCAGAGTATTGTGGAAACATTGGGCTTCTCTGCAGTGACCCCATGTCGCATTAATTTTCACTTTCAGGGTTTTTGGAACAATCTCCACACGGGACGACCACTGCTAATGCACTTCACACTACCCACTTCCCAACTCCTACTGTTCAGGGTGCTCTTCTAATTTGGACACCCTAGTTCAGGTATATCCTGATGCACCTATTGAACTTCATATTTCTAACCTACCTCTGATGGTGCAGGATGGTGTGGTTGCTATGGACAATTTCAATTTACCTGAGAGACACACGGATTGGATCTTTGAACCATGTCTTCCTTTAATGGTAATACCAGACCATAGCATCGATAGTAGGAGATTAGTTGTTGCCACCTGATGTAAACATGTTTACATTACATAAGATGTCTATTTATGCATGTTCTTAAGCGTAGAATTGCATTGCATACTATAAATATTGCATAACATGCATCATCTTGCATTTAGATTAGTTTGAATAAAATGGAGGTTAATTGTCTCCTTTTATGTTTAGAGACAGAGCAAACTTTTTATCAGGGCCTTGGATCGAAGATCCAACCATATAGATGTGATCAGGGCGACGATTGGAGTTCAACGACTCCAAGAGCACCCTAATCAGACATCTATAGTATCAGATAGAGATCGGGGAACCCTAGAAGATCAAGGGCCAAGATGGTGTGAATCCACACTTCAAATGACAAATCCAATGGATTCGGATTGATGATCGCAACCTAACGATGCAAAAATCGACTCAATCCGACAACCGTGGCACCATCTACATCAACCAGAAGATGGACGACCAAGATGGCACCATGTGGTGCCATCTCGGTTGCCCAACTAGTCGCCCTAAACCACTGAAGCTTCTAGCGCCCACGCACCTCCGCCGTTGGATCAAGATCCAACGGCTGAGAGAGGAGCTCAACCAGCGCTTGAAGACCCTAAAGAATCGCTGGAAGGAGCAATCTTGACCGTTGGATCTCAATCCAACGGTCCTGATTGTGTGCTCAGAAATCGGCCTGCCGCCCATCCACGCGTATAGTGCAGTGGATAGAGCACTCGCTCGCGGTTGGGCGCGGGTTCGAGCCGCAAGGAGGAGGTGAGGGTTGCACTGAGGAGCGAGCGTGAGGAGCGCTCGATCACGATCGAGCGGCTGCGCGCGCTCGATAGATCTCACGCGTAATTAGACGCGTGGTGAAGACGCTGGATCACACGCACGAACGGACGTTGAGGAGCAGGCATGAGGAGCGCTCTCAGCTGTTCGATCTCACGATCGAACGGCCGAGATTAGATGAACGTGGAAAGGTGTTTAGCACGCGGAAGATGGGCGGGCACCCCACTATGCCCACGATGGGGCTTTAGTGACGGTTTTATCCGTCACTAAAGACCCTTGATTTAATGTTTTGACATTAAAAAGACCAAATTGCCCTCATTCCTTGCAACTATAAAAGGAGACCTCCTCCATACGAAATCTTCATCCCTTTCTTCTCTCCTCTACCTCTCCAAAGCTCAAGAAAAACTTGTCCCACACCCGGGATGCTCCTCACGAGATAAAGTCAAATTTTTGCTTTCATTTCGGAAGCAGATCCTACGACGATGACGACGTGCTGCCCCATTCTCATTCCTCCTGCTTCGACCTCCTTCTTTCCGCTCTGTCCTCCTTCGTCCAGGAGACATCTCGTCTAGCTCATCCTCCAAGCAATCGTCGAGGAGGATAACTTCTCTCTCCCATTCTTCTTTACAGCTTTCTAGAGTAGAATTTTCCTGCTTTCTAGTGTAGCTGATTTCTCGCTTTCTAGTATAATTCTTCTCTGATTTTATTGTATAAACATTTTGAATTATTGAATGCATGTTTGTCTCTCTCTCTCTTGTTTATTCTGATTGTTAATATGGCTTCATTGTAATTACATCGCTTCACTTTTCAACAAAAATTCTAAAAAAAATATAATTGCGAATATAGATCGACGTAGCCTCCCTAAGTTCAACCTGAGATTTCTATTCCGATACAAATTTTATTTGTTGAACACAAGTTCTTCGCTTTCATACTATGACGACAGGTTTTCAAAACAAAATACGTTAGCATAGTAACCCGTCGCTTCAACATTTTGGCACCGTTGCCGAGGAGGCAACGATTTCCGATCTTCTTTTCGCATTTCACGCACTTTATTGTTTCTAACTTGCTTTCTTTTGTGTCTATTGTTTTGCAGAGACCTCTATCGGGGAATCATCAAGCGGTAGCCGGAGTAAAGTGCAGTTGAAGACAACTGTAAGTGCTCCCCATTCTTCCCCCCTCCATAGATTTTATTTGCCACATTAAATCCAAATTCTAATTAACCTAGGTGTTTGCATAAATCCTAGGAATAGTTTGGTTGTTTGGATTCTCACTCACATTCATTCCACCCTCATTTATAAAAAAAAAAACAACAAAAAGATAATCTTGTGGGGTAATTTTCAACAAACACACAACGTACACCCACATTCAAGGCACTTAACCTAATTGATTTGTTTCTACTCAATCGGGTTCTGATCTGTGGAACTGGTACACACAAAGGAACACATAAAAGAGTAGAAATCATTCTAGGTTAACCATCTTTGTGTGCCTAACTTAGTGGTGCATTTGTGGCCAGTTGTTTGAGTTGTTTGGGCCGCACCACTCTACTTAAAAGCAACTCATTAAGTAGCTCCTCATTAGGGTTTTCAATCTAGGTCTATTCCAGGCACTCCACTTTATTTCTAGTTTTAAAGGAAAGCAATCTTCACCTGTGTTTGACAACCTGGTTTGCCTCAAAACTTGATTGCAATCAACCTAACTTGAAACCTAAAAGCTACATAAGCAAGATTTGAACGTTAAAATCCATGCATCACGAATAATCTTGCTTGAAAACCCTGGTTGTGCACGCAGTTACACAATTCTCAATCAATCATTAAGGGCACAACCCATTTTAAGAGCCTATCACATTCCATAAGCACCACAATCCCAAGCCTTAATAAAATTGAGTAGACGTTGGCCTTAAAGTTTGATTCGCTCTTCAAGGCCTACTCTAAGATTGTCTTTGATTAACCTACTTGTACTAATTAATATGATGCCTAATTAGGGGAGTAGCTTCAAACGATCGCGGCTGGGGGGTACACTAGGAACCGGAGGTGAAAGCCGAAGGAAGAACCTTCTCCCCAGTCCCTCCTTCAATTGGTTGGATTGAGCAGACGCAAATAGAGTAAATCATTTACAATCTTAAGGCGGGTTTTGGGAGTCAGTAGATCCTTAGGCTACCCCACTTAAGGACAACCTTGTTTTGTTGTGCTGCAGGGTCCCTATCCCCAGTCCTTCCGACCTTCTCCTAGTTTATGCTGGGAAGACGGTCATTGAATCCTCGATTGGAAGGACCACTAGAGTATTCTAGGAGGCCCAAATTGGATTTTGGTCAAATTGATCCCATAGTCGAATAACAGCCTCCTCTGCCTGGAGATCCACAGGAAGAATTACGAAGGCAGTTGGAATAAATGCAGAGAATGCAGGAATGGTTCCAAAGAATGCAGGGTGCTCAGCCCTTGAAGGATTTTTATGATCCTTCAAATTACGGGGAACGTCTTGGCATCTAGATTCCAGCCGGTGACGTATAAATCAAGCCCCAGTGTTAAGCCTGATCAAACATTATCATGGGCTTGGCTCTGAGGATCCGTTTCAGCACTTGGAGGACTTGACCACTTTGGTCTAGACCACCAAGGCACGAAATGTAAATGAGGAGCAAATGATCATGAGGCTCTTCCCCCACTCTCTAAGTGATAAGGCTGCGCATTAGTACATTACAATAGGAAGACCAATTACAACTTGGAATGAGTTGAAATCGGCCTTTCTGAAGAAATTCGTCCCAGTCGGATGTACCAATGCCTTGAGACGGGCAATCACTACGTTTACCCAGCGGCCAGGGGAGTAGTTTCATGTGGCCTGGGAGTGATTCCAGGACTTATTGTGGAGGTGTCCACACCACGAGGTGCCAAAATGGCAACTTGTGCAGTTCTTCTATCATTGGTTGACAAGCAACTCAGAAATCATGTGGATGCTTCTTGCGGAGGCAATTTCCTCAATAAAGACGCAGATAGTGCACATGATTTATTTGAGGAAATGAGAGAGAATTCAATCAATCATGCCTCCATGGATACATTTAACCAGTCCCAGCAGCCCAGATCAAATGTCAATGAAGTCCATGACTCTCATTCATTTGATATGGAATTGATTTGTAACAAGCTAGAAAGGTGGACTTGGTTGCTAAGAGAATGGAAGAGTGGATGACTGGAAATTCTATGAACAACTCTCGATCCACTCAATCCCAAAATTCGGGATTCCATTCTTCACGAGCTCCTTCTAGACGGGAGTTCGTGAATCAACTCGATGCGGCTCAACCTGTGAGTCAGCATTTTTCGAAACACCACGGGTTCCAAACTGGGGCCTTTGATCCCAGTTTTTCTGATCCTTCCCTTTATTTCTCTCCATCCTCAACCTATGAGGATGTCTGTGCTGTACAAGAGAATGTTAGATCCAACCCCTACTCTAATGCTTATAATCCAGGTTTGAGAAACCACCCTAACTTCTCTTGGAAAAACTCGGGGCAACAGACCCAATTCCGACCTGGCAGCTATGCTCTGCAATGACCAATGGGTTAGGGTCATGTATATACTCAGTTGCCTCCAAATCAGGTCAACCAGCCAGCTTGGAATGCCCGTCAACCCGCATGGCAGGCTGATTTGAACGGATAAATGGTAGAGATGCAAGGATCCATGCTCCAGCTCATGCAGCAAATGAAAACCTCGCTGGACAACTTGCAGTCCGGGCTCATTGATAACTCTCGTCAACCTGGATCTCTACCATCCCAACCCGTACCCAACTCGCGAAATATTCTGAATCTGGGCAACCAAGCCCATCGGTATGAAAATCAGAGGGACCCACATGTACATGCTCAGGTGGTTGAGCCAGGTCCCTCCTCCTCCTCTTCTTCTTATGTAAATCAACAATTTCTGGCTAATCAAGCCCCTCTAATCTTTCCTAACCCTCTCCAACTCCCAAACTCTTATGCATATGCAAATTCTATCACCTTGAGGAGTGGTAAGCAGACTCAGAAACCACAACCACACTATTCTAATCTACTGAATCTTGAACAACCTGAGGAGAGAGAGGAGAATTCTGGATGAGAAATCAAGGCTTAGGAACCTGATTCCAAAGATTTGACTCATGTTCCTTTTCTTGAATCCTTGATCAAATCAAAGAAGAAGTCTGTTGATAGCAACGAGGAGCTTCTGAATCTATTTAAGAATGTTGAGATCAATATCCCACTCCTTGATGCTATCAAGCACATACCGGCTTACGCGAGATTTTTAAAGGATTTATGTACACAAAAGCGTAAGTTGAGAGAATCTGTTCCGAGGAAGGTGGTACTCTCTGAGCAGGCTAGCTCTGTTATCCTATACCACCTCCCTCAGAAAAAGAGAGATCCAGGTGCTCCGTTGATTTCTTGCATCATCGGAGATTACACATTTGATAAAGCACTTTTGGATCTGGGTGCATCCTTCAACCTAATTCCGACTTCTCTTTATGAGAAGTTTGGATTAGGTGAACTTCGGCCAACTTCAGTAACGCTACAGTTAGTAGACTGCTTAGTCACAAATCCGCGAGGCGTTATTGAAGATGTTATGGTTAAGGTCAAGGATTTCTATTTTCCCGTAGATTTCCTTGTCCTTGACATGGATGTACCTGAAAATCTGAGGAACACGCCCATCATTCTGGGGCGTCCGTTCCTGGCTACCGCTAAGGCCAACATTAATTGTGAAAGTGGTAGCATGGAAATCGCCTTTGGGGATCAATGAATGAAATTTGATATTTTTAAGGCGATTAATAAATTTGAGGATTGTGAATTTATTTAGGAACTTGAGGAGGATAATGAAAACATTGAAACTTGTTTGATGCTTTCTTCAATTGAAAGTTCCTCCTTTGATGATGAATTCGACTCGCAACCCTCTATGGCAGACCTGCCATCTTCTGAAGAGGTTATTGATTTTGTTCACTCACAACCTCTTCCTCTTGTTGAGTCTTCAGCTTCGTCCTTGATAACACCACGCAAGGGGGTAGTAATTAGGTTGAATATGGCCCATCTTTAGAATAAAAGGCACAACATAAAGTAGAATAGGAGCATTGCATGCATCAAGTACCAAGATTGCTTATAAACTGCATTAATGGCCATTTGTGTAAAGCATGTGTCAAAGCAGGCCCCAGATGAGCAATCAGACCACACGGATGGATTCAGAACCATTAACGGAGTCCAACGGACTCAAGACCGGCCAAATCCGACATCCGGAGCTCCCACAATGGGCCCAAGAAATTTTGACCGTTGATCTGGAGATCAACGACCCAGAAAGCACCACGTCGCCCCGCCCCCACCGCTCGCACGCCCTCAAGCCAGCCAAGGACGAATCTCGGCCATTGATCTTCGATCGAACGGCCGAGATCCACGCGCTCGCCTGCGGTCGCTGCGACAAAGCACGGGCGTGGCGCAACGGCTAGCGCACACGCCGTTCGAATCGCGCGGAGCAGAAATCAAGCGCGAGCGAAGGGCGCGGAAAAATTGGGCCACCCGATCAGCAGTGGGCGGCTAGGATCGTGCCACGCGGCGCGATGACAGCTCCAGAGCGCCCACGCACGCGCGCACGCCGGGCGGAAACGCGCGCGTGCACGCGCGCCCGAGGCACGATCTCAGCGCGGGCGCGGGAGGATCTCAGCCGTCAGATCTTCGATCGGACAGCTCTCGTTCAACGTCCACGGATCGCGCATGGAGAGAGAGCGGGGCAGGCAGCTGACCGGCGGCAGGAGGGCTTCACCGACGTATCTAGAAGCGATTTTAGCGACGTTCTGGATGTCGCTAAAGCACATTCTTCTTTTAGGAAGCCCTTAACTCTATTTAAACCCCCTTCTACCACCATTCAAGGCATACTCTCCCACTTGCAACTACTCTGCTCCTCTCCTAGCTAGCTTTAGGCACTCTTGTAATCGCCGGAGACGACGAGCCACCGACGGAGCCTCCTCCACCGCCGTGGCTGCCTCGTCGCTCTCCACTCTCTCTCTACCACTCTCTCTCTTTTAAGCTTTCATTTACTTTTGTTGAAGCATGTATTTAATGTTGTAAACCATGAACTATGAATGCATGTTTAATGAAATTATTTTTCGTTTAGTCGCCATTTTAATTTCTGTTTAAAGTGCATGATCAAAACCAAGAGCTTTCTAACCATAAACTCTCTCTCTATCTCTCGCTTTTTGAAACCGTCTCTTTTGCAAGCAAAACTCCACCTTTTTCGTGACAACAAGTGGTAAACAAAATTCGATTTCCATGCCTCCCTGAGACCGACACTCGGACTCACCTCCGTTTACTTCTTTCAAAATCGACGTATCAAGTGCAACTATAACGACACCTCTTAACACACACGCACGAGACCTCGTCAATCCTTACCATCAATCATCAACCAGCCCTAGCTTGAACTGAAATCATTGCCTGAGAATTTGAAACATCAATTTTTAGAACCTCAGAAGATGCTCCTTGTGATTATCAGTGCTAAATTAACAAAGGAGCAAGAGATTAAATTAATCAAGGTCCTGAAGGAACAGAAGGAGGTAATTGGTTGGACCATTCATGACCTCAAGGGGATCGAGCCATCTTACTGCAATCATAGAATATTCTTGGAAGATGGATCCCGCCCTTCTCGCCAGATGCAGAGGAGATTAAATCCAAATATGCAAGAAGTGGTCGAAAAGGAAATCAAGTGGCTCGATGCAAGAATTATTTATCCATTCTATGATAGTCCTTGGGTAAGTCTCGTGCAGATTGTTTCGAAGAAAGTCGAGATTGCCGTTGTGAGTAACGAGAGAGGAGAATCTGTCACAACTCGTTCAGCTTCCTCTTGGAGGGTTTGTATTGATTACAGGAAGCTGAACACAACCACTAAAAAAGATCATTTTCCCCTACCTTTCATCGATCAAATCTTGGAAAGACTAGCCAGGCAGAAGTACTTCTGTTTTCTTGATGGCTACTCGGGATATAACCAAGTTCCTATCCATCCCAAGGATCAGGTAAAAACTACTTTCACCTGTCCCTACGGAACCTTTGCTTTCTGAAGGATGCCTTTCGGTTTATGCAATGCACCTACGACTTTTCAAAGGTGTATGCTAGCCATATTTTCTGACATGGTGGGAGAGTTTATAGAAGTCTTCATGGACGATTTCTCTATTTTTGGAGAATCGTTTGACTCTTGTTTGGCTAATCTGGAAATGATTCTTAAGAGATGTATCAAAACACGATTGGTCCTTAGCTGGGAAAAGAGTCATTTCATGACCTAAGAAGGCATTGTCTTGGGTCATGTAATCTCTGAACGGGGAATCGAAGTGGATAAAGCTAAGGTTGATGCTATCGCTAAACTTCCTCCTCCCACATCTGTTAAACAAATCCAATCATTTCTTGGTCATGTGGGATTCTATCGAAGATTCATCAAGGATTTCTCGAAGGTTGCTCGTCCCTTGAGCAATATTCTTGCCAAAGAAACGCTGTTTGTTTTCAACGAATCATGTCGAAAGGCATTTGATTTCTTGAAAATGGCGGTCACCTGTGCTTCAGTGTTGCAACCACCAATTTGGACAACCCCTTTTGAGATCATGACCAACGCTTCTGATTACGCGGTCGGGGTTGTCTTGGGTCAGAAAATTGATAGAAAGCCCTCTGTCATCTACTATGCTAGTAAAACTCTGGATGAAGCCCAGAGGAATTACACTATTACTGAAAAGGAATTACTAGCTGTAGTGTTCGCTTTGGAAAAATTCAGGGCTTATCTCTTAGGGTCTCATGTTATCATCTATACTGACCACTCGGCCTTGAGATATCTCTTGGCCAAAAAGGATGCCAAACCTCGACTTATTCGTTGGATTCTTCTGCTTCAAGAATTTGATCTTGAAATCAAGGATAAAATCGAGGTACAAAATGTGGTGGCGAATCATTTGTCGAGACTCCTAGGTGATTCTTCTCGTCCGGACATTTCGATTGCTGACACTTTTTTAGATGAAGCTATTCTTATAGTTTCAGGTGTCCACACCCCATGGTTTGCTAACATTGTTAACTATTTGGCCATTAGTCAAATCCCCCAGGATTGGACCAAGCAACAACGGGATAAAATCAAATCTGAGGCCAAATACTACTTCTGGGAGGACCTTGAACTGTACCGCATCAGCTCTGATCAGATTATTCACCGATGTGTACCGGAGAATGAATTCAATAGTATACTCGAGTTCTGCCATGCATCTGGGTGTGGTGGACATTTCTCCGGGAAAAAGACGGCTGCAAAAATCTTGCAATCTGGCTTCTATTGGCCGTCTTTATTTAAGGATGCCCAGGATTTCTCAAGGTCATGTTCTCGATGTCAGGCACTTGGGAGCATAACTAAGAGAGATATGATGCCCCTAAACCCAATTCTTCCTGTCGAAATTTTTGATGTTTGGGGCATCGATTTCATGGGAACCTTTCTTCCTTCATTTGGACATCAGTACATTCTTGTTGCTGTTGATTATGTGTCCAAATGGATTGAGGCGATCCCCACCCGAACCAATGACCACAAGGTGGTCATCGATTTCGTCAAGAAAAATATCTTCAGTAGGTTCGAGATTCCGAGGGCCATCATCAGTGATGGTGGCACTCATTTTACTAATGCCTAATTTCGGAATTTGTTGGCCATCTAAGAGGATATGGGACTGGCTCTCAAGAGGCATCGCACATGGTCTCAAAATTAAGAGACCAGTTGGGTGGCTGAGGATAGGGGAATCAGATACAGCCTTTCGTAAAGTTGCGAGAGCGTTGAGACATGAAGAATCAAAATTGAATGGGACATCGGCTACAAGGAGATTTGCCAAAGGGCGAGAAATCTTGGAGAAATCTTTAATGAATCTCCTGTAGAACCCCACATGTCCCAGGAAGGACCTGACTTGCTTGATCGAGAATGTCGGACTTCGCCCAGTCAACTCCTAAACCATTTTCTAAAATCCTATGACCTAATACAATGCCATCCCTCATGTAGAAATGGCTTTTCTCCTAGGAGAGTACTAGGTTGACTTCTATAGACCTGTTCAGGATCTTGGTGAGGTTATCAGGACAAGAGTCAAAATCATCTACGAAGATAGAGAAGTCATCTATAAACACCTCTACAAAGTCCCTAATCATGTCGGAGAATATTGCCATCAAGCAACGTTGAAAAGTCGTTGGTGTATTGCATAGGCCAAATTCCACTTGCTTGAAAGTAACTGTAACAAAGGGACAAGTGAAGGCAGTTTTGTCTTGATCTTCTGAGTTGATAGCTACTTCGTTGTACTCGGAGTATCCATCCAAAAAATAGAAGAAGCTGTGTTTGGCTAGCCTTTTCAAATTTTGGTCAATGACTGGTAGGGGAAAGTGGTCATTCTTTGTAGCCAAGTTGAACTTTCGTTAGTTAATATAGACCCTCCGAGAAGTAGCAGTGAAGGTTGGGATGGATTCACCCTATTCGTTTTGAATTACGGTGAGTCTCGCCTTTTTAGGCATAATCTAGATGGGACTTACCCATTGGTTGTCGGGTATGGGGTAGATGATATCAACATCCAAGCATTTAATGATTTATTTCTTGACAATCTCAGGCATGTTCGAATTTAGCCTTCATTGAGGTTGTCGAGAGAGTTTTGCCCTATCATCTGTGTAGATGTGATGCATGCAATAAGAGGGGCAAATACGACATAAATTAGAAATGCTCCACCCAATAACAGCTCTATAATCTTGGAGTATAGGAATCAATCGACGCTCTTGTTCTTGGGTTAATTAGGAGCTGATGATAACAAGATAAGTCTCGTTATCACCCAGGAACACATATTTATGGGAGTCAGGTAAGGGCTTTAGTTCAATCATAGGTGGAGGGGATAAAGAAGCATCTATAGGAGAGGGTTCCTACATGGTCATCAAGTATACCTAATGACCATGAAGTCCATATATATTGCCTGAACCTGCCCTTATCAGGAGGTTGGTAGTGGTTGCATCGGCGAGATAGTAGAGTTCAGCCCCTGCACCATTATGACCAAGGGTTTCAAGTGAGGGTGGGAGGGACCAAAGGTCTATGCCCAAATGTCTCGTAAGGTAGCCCCAATCCTCCTCTTGCATGGAGGTGGTGTTGAAGCGACGGGTTACTATGCTAATGTATTTGGTTTTGAAAAACTGTCGTCGTAGTATGAAAGCGAAGAACTCGTGTTCAACAAATAAAATTTGTACCGAAATAGAAATCCCGGGTCGAACTCAGAGAGGCTACGTCGATCTATATTTGGAATTATATTTTTTTTAGAATTTTTTGTTGAAAAGTGAAGCGATGTAATTACAATGAAGCTATATTAACAATCAGAATAAACGATAGAGAGAGAGAGAAAACATGCATTCAATAATTCAAAATGTTTATACAATAAAACCCCTATCCTCAGCCACCCTATCCTCATCTCAAAATATCCTCTGACCAGTCGGGTCTCATCGCTGTATCTGATTTTATCCCACCCAACAGGGGTCTAATTTTTAGGCCAATGTCAAGAGTGACATCCATTCGTTATTTACTTTGCTAGCAAGACGAAGAATGGGGCTTGACGTAATTACACTATCATCGAAAAAGAACTACTGGATGCCGTTTTCAGGTTGGAGAAATTTTGTTCTTATCTTTTAGGGTCAAAAGTTATCATATACACTGATTACTTAGCCCTTCAGCATTTGTTAGCAATGAACGATGCAAAATCGCATTTGATTAGATGGAGCCTTTTGTTAAAAGAGTTCGATATTGAAATATGTGACAAAGCTAGAGCAAAGAACGTGGTGGCTAATCACCTATTCCATCTTGACCTAGCCCACATTCCTTATTCTTCCTCAATTTCAGAAAAAATTTCAGATGAACCCTTATTTTCTTTTTTTGAAATTGTGAGGAAAGCTATTGTGAAACGATAGCAATTCGAAGGGAAATTTATTTCAAATTAAACAATAATTACATATTGGATCCCCATCTATGTATGAGGGACTAGCACTCATTTACAATTATCTCACACTGAACTGGTCTCTCCTGAAATAACTATTCATTTCTCGCCCTCCACGGACACCACAAGGTGGCGGCCATACACCTGTATGGTCATCCAGGTGTAGTAAACCTCTGCCAAAGGGATTCCCAGGTAGGTAGGGGTTTCAAACATATTTTCCACCATAATTTGTCTATGACCAAGCATGAGGAAAAAATATGAGACACACTGTCAGTGTGTAATCCACAGAGATAGCAGGCATTTAACATTGTCCCCATTCTTTTATGTCTAAAGTCACCCGTGATCAAGCCTTCCCTCCTGCAAAGCCATAAGAAAATCTGCATTTTCAGTGGAATCTTCAATAGCCATATTTTCTTATCAATCGGGTCAATCTCCACATTTGTGTTTGACCTGATAACCCTTTCATAAGCCTACTGCACTGAAAACTTCCCATTCTAGTCATATGTATCAGCCACACCCTGTCTGGGATAGATTTGCTGCAATGCAGACTGCAGGTTCTACCTGTCCTTCCACTGTCGTGTACCTGTTCTGCATAATTCAGACCCTTCAAGCCTCCAGCAGTTCCTTACAACAGACCACAGGTTGCTAACAGGGGCTTCTTTATCTACAGCTGCAGCATGTGCTCTTGGATAAGCATCTCTTAACATCCCCATAGTTGACCACTGTTCATTCCACAAATTGAAATCACAACCGTCTCCAAGCTTGGGCTGCATCAAATGCCAATTGGTTTTAATTGCTAGGATGATCGATCTCCAAAAAGGGGATGGTTTGATTGGATGTAACCTCTTCAGTGCACTGTTGGAACCACCATAGCAATCTCTGATCAGGTCTGTCCAGATTTCTACCTTACCCTCAAAGATCTTGATTGCCCATTTGATCAGAAGAGCCTCATTGAATTCCTTAAGTGCCTTAATCCCCAGTCCACCCATTTCCTTTGGCCGACAAATCTGTTCCCATTTCACAGGCTACATGTATCTACCCTCATGACCTGCCCCTTTCCAAAAAAATTTCTTCCGCATTACGTCCAACCATTTCCAAATAGATTTTAGGGCTTTAAAGATGCTGAAGTAGAACACCGGGATAGAGGTTATCACTGAATTTAGGAGAATTAGTCTCCCACCCTTTGACAAAAATTTACTACTCCACCCTTCCAGTTTGATAGAGATCTTATCGAAAAGAACATTCCAATCATTCTTCTTCATTTTTGCAGATCGTAATGGCAGTCCCAGATATTTAATTAGCAGCTTAGACTGAGGTGTACCCAATGTAGCTGCTAGTGTGTTTTGTTCCTACTCATTCATGCCAAAGCATATCAAAGTAGACTTTCCCCTATTCAATTTCAAACCTGAGATATCTCCAAAAATCTTCACCATATGCCCTAAAGCGTGGGCAACAAAATTGGACCCTTCCACAAAGAAAACCGTGTCATTTGCATACTATAAATAGGAGCCAAAGACCTCCTGTTGGAAAGTGAATATCCTCTAATGACCCCCACCTCTATCATTTTACATGCATATCTTGAGAGCCCATCAACTGCAAGATTAAAAATCGAGGGGGCTAGAGGACATCCTTGTTTAACCCCACATTGAGGTTGAATCCAAGCACCACATGGTTTCTCAATGATCAGCAGGGAGAAGGAAGCAGTTGTGATACATCGCTTCATCCACTGGATCCATATGGGGGGGAAACCTCTCCTTTTGAATACCTCCCAAATGTATGGCCATGAAATCCAGTCTTAGGCCTTTTGGAAGTCAACTTTCCACATAAATGCCTTACATTTCCTTCTGTGCCATCCACTCACCATTTCTTGGGCCATAATGAAAGATTCTTGAAGGGATCTGTTGGGTAGAAAGGCAGATTGTACAGGGTGAATCAAGCTTTGTAGAACAGTTCTCAATTTGTTTGCCAATATCTTACTCACCACTAAGTAGATGGAGTTCGATAAAGAGATCGGTCTAAAATTTGAAAACTTCTCAGCTCCCATAGTCTTTGGCAATAAGAAGAGATAAGATTTATTGATCTTATTGAAACCTGCATTGCCCTTCTCAAACTCTCTTATGACTTCCATCACCTCCTTGCCAATCATGCTCCACATTTCTTTATAGAAGAACACTTGGATACCATTAGGTCCAGGGGAACCTTCCATATTTAGCTCTTTAATAGCATTCATAGTTTCCTGTTCAGTGATAGTAGCTGTTAGTTGAGAGGCCTGATCACTTGTAACTCTTGGTGCATCATTCACATCCATCCTCCATTCCCCTCTCTTTGTTGCCCGAGAAGCCCCCCTGTAGTACTTGATAGCCTCTGTCCTTATTTCCTGCATAGAGGATAGTCTATGCCCATTTTTGAGAATGGAAGAGATATAATATACTCGCCTCCGAGAGTTGGCCGCAAGGTGAAAGAATTTTGTGTTGGCATCTCCCTCCTTGAGCCACAACTATCTTGACCTCTCCCTCCAATCAATCTCCTGTTTGAAATCTTCCTCCACTTCCACCCCCTGCCACATTCTTCTATCTGCAAGCTCCTTATCAGATAGAGGGCCTACTTCTTCCTTAGAATCCAGCATCTGGATGTTGTTCAAAGCCTCTACATGCCTCTACTGCCTCAGTGTGACCACAGTATCTCCATATTCTTTCAGAACTGTATGTAGAGCTACCAGCTTGGAGGCAAACCTGATAGTAGCTGAGCCCTCCACCTGTTTGGTCTGCCACCATGAGCCAATCATCTGATGGAATCTAGGTTCTCTCAGCCAAGATTTTCTAAACTTGAAGTATGAGCCTACTTGGATCTCTTCACCACTATCCTAGACCAACGGAGTATGGTTAGAAAAAGGGCGGTCCAGACCAGCAACACTTGACAGTTGAAATCTATCAAGGATAGTCACATTCCCAAAGAATCTATCAATCTTAGATATTAAGCCATTACCATTACGCCAAGCGAACTCAACTCCTGATGATGGATATTCATTCAGACCAAGGGATTGAACTACCAACTGAAATCCAACAGCTAAACTATCTATAGCACCATATGGCCTATCTGTCCCTGTCAGCACACAATTGAAGTCTCCTCTTGTCAGCCAAGCTTCCCCTTGCACTAGTTTAACCACAGCAGCCTAATCCTCCCATAGTTCCTATCTCACAGATGCAGCACAAGGGCCATACACACCTGTAATCCAAATAATATCATGCCCTTGGTGAATTTGGAACTTGCAAGTCATCAGATGTCGAGCCTTGTGTATGTCCAAAATGTGTGCCCAAGCCCTTCTCCACCAAATAACAATGCCCCCCGACCTACCATGTGCATTAAGCATCACACATTCATTCACCCCCACAGCCATCATGTCATTCCATACTCTATCAGACTCATTCTCAATATGAGTCTCTTGAATGATCACATAATCGATCCCCCACTCTCTCAAGTATCTCATCAAAGAAGCCCTCCAGCTTTTGTCGCACAACTCGCGCACATTCCATGTGAGGATTCTCATCTTCCTTCATGAGATCCCTCCACCCTTTGGCTTTGACATTTTCTGACCTGCATAATCATAGCAACCGTGTTCTCATCCAAAAGCAGATCAGACTTTGGTTTCCTCTATCTAAGTTTATAGGGTGACCTGCCCTTACCAGATTTGGTATTAGATCCAGTACCAAATTTTAGACCCTCCACCTCTTGCAACCTTTGTTGGGTCTTCAAAGTGTCAGGTGAAATCTCTTTTAACACCTGCATCTCACTGTCATCAACATCTGGTTGTGCATTCCCTGCCTCTTCGATCACAGGCATCATTGTTTCCTTCCTGATTGACTCCACCTTCTCCTCAACCATAATCTCCCCCCTTTCCCCTAGATGATGGTCCTTGTGCTTTCTTGTTATCGGAGCCTCTTCAGGAGAAGGCCTGCACAAGACCTGCAAGTTCACCTCTTCAACAGCTTGCAAATCAGACAGCTTATTGTGCATCTTCTTCGTAGCAATGTCACCCACAGTGAAACTCAATAGCAACAACCAAGAGCTACCCCCACATCTCAAGATCAGTTTGTCAGGGATCGACCCTGATTTGAAGACATCAACCATCACATTCAGGACCCGTCCATCGCCCTCCATCAACCCTACTTCCGCATCTTCTGCCATTGGGGCAAATCCAGATATCATGGTCGCCACCACCTCCCTTGACCTTAGGTGTAGCAGCAGACCTTTGATCTCAAGTCTCCCTAACCTGGAGACTAATCTCTGAGGTGGCCTCTTTGGCAAAGCTCCATCAAAGGGGGAGACTAACCTCCAAATCACCGTTAGACCTTCAAAAGAGCTTGATTGAAAATGCAACCTTTCGACATCCATCATCCCCAAGCCAAAGAGCACAAATCGTGCAGGTGACAGAAAAGAGATTTGCCACGAGTTGGTCGATGGAGAGAGAGCTTACCAGATTGTGTAGGTTTTCTGAGGTTGGGCTACCTATCATTACCTCTCCGATCAGTGCCCCTCTCAGTATCAACTCTGCCGCTCTTATGTTCTCTGTCATAGGAACCTCGACGTCGACTGTGTGACCCCCATAGCTAAAAGGGGGCGGTGGTGGTGGCGGCTGTGCCCTAACATTCAAATCTCCAGTGCGCATATTTGAATGGCCTTTCATCTTCCCATCAGTTGTCTTACATGAATCCCGCTTGTTGCCGTAACCACCACATGCCAGGCACACAATGGGAGAATGACATATAGCCGCCATATGGCCCCACCGCTGGCACCGGAAGCACACGATCTTTCTGTTACCCCTTGAGCTCCCTCTATATGTCTTCCTCATATCTACCTCCCTTTTTCCAGTAGCGTCAGATCCTCTCCTCTCCTTCCGCCTCCACGCCCTAGATCTCCATGTAGTCTAGCCCTCGTCGACCGCCCCATGGTCGCCTCCCACCGTCGGCATGGTCCCTTCCCCTTCAAACAATAACCAGGTTTGATTACTCACCAACAATCAAAGATGAACCCTTATTGGCAATAAATTCATCGAAGCTTCAATGTCACGTGGATATCACAAACTATCTTACTGGTGGCAAGATGCCGTCGAAATTATCCAAGGACTAGAAGCTCAAATTCTTGTCTGAAGCCAAATACTATTTTCGGGACGACTCCTTGCTATTTCGAGTGGGTTCTAATCAGGTGTTCAGCAGGTGTGTCCCAGATTATGAGATCTATAGCGTGTTTTCTTTTTGCCACAATGAGACCTGTGGTTTGCATTTTTTGGGTAGGAAGATTGCTGCAAAGATTTTGCAATCGAGTTTCTTCTAGCCATCGACCTTATAGGCCTTTTCCTAATCACGCATGCCTTCGAGCACGTACTTCTCACAGTTGATTATGACTCAAAGTAGGTTGAGGCCATCCCAACGAGATGTGTTGATCATAAAATCATTATTTCATTCCTTAGGGAATACATCATTATGAGATTTGATGTTCCTTATGCACTGATTAACGATGGGGAAAGTCATTTTATTCACACTCAGTTTAGAGACGTATTAAAGAAACATGGCGTAAACCATCGTATTACTATTTGATGGTAACACCATCATTCTTAATAACTGGCTTGAATTTGTCAGAATCAAGAGATACATGCTCCTAAGTGATCGCTTGAGGACCATAATTCCACTCAGATCCATTTTGAGAAGAGAATAATAAAATAAGGTTAAATCTACAGTTTTAATATCACATAATGAATGCAGAATAACCATGGGGTTACCCAGGGGATAATTAGAGGTCAATTGATCATTAAAGACCAAGAAGTGGGTCCACACTGACAGAAGTAGGGTTTCACGCATTTTAAGAACCAAAACAGTACACAAAATCCTAATTCTCAACCTCGCTGAAATCAGAAAGATTATGGTCAGGATAAAATTCATCTAAACCTCCTAAAATTTATATAAAAATATTCTAAAAGGTTTGGTACCTTTTGTTTGACCATCTGAACCCATTTTGACCTAGAATAGAGTTTCAATCCGGAATTTGCCTTGATTTGGGCTTATGTGCAAATTGCCCAATCAAACATTGTTAAAACTCAAATCCAAGTGCACCATTAAATTCTTTGGGTCTAATAGCACCAAAATTTGGGCCCAATCAGAGTCCATCTTGACCTAGTTTGCATTTTAGTCCCTAAAGACTATATTTCAAACATCCAAGTCCCTAGGTTTCACGTTCATTACAAACAAGCCCCTAAATTCTTCATCTTCTTTGCAAAAAGGCCTCTGTTGCCTGAACAATGGTCAACCCAAAGTGGTCGACTTTGACTTGATGAAACCATCATCAAATCTCCACCAAATCCCACCAAATTTGGTGAGATTGGTGTTCACACTATGCCAAATCGTTTGCACAAGATCCCAAGTCCTAATGGAGCCCCAATCATCTCCAGTGAATCTTGAAGTTTCCAAGATTCCTTCCCACTAATTCCTAGTCTAACAGCTTGAATTCTTCCAAATTAAGTTCCAAGCACCCTCTATTTAAGCTCAGGGAACTTTCAATGTGAATTTTAGGCCGGTTATAGGCCAAAACAACTCTTCTTCCTCTTCTCTGGCCACTTCCGCCGCAGCTATGATGACCATTCTTCCCCATCCTACGACCTCCTAACAGCCAAATTGGGAGTGCTTCTTCCTTCCTCACCGTCGTCTGCCTCTCACCAGCCACAGTGGAGGCCTCCTCCCCCTCTCCTCGTCGTCATCTCTTCCACTGAAGGATTCACCTTCCCCAAAGTCAGCCAATCAATGCCGACATGATCCTCCCTCCTTTTGACCATAATATAGGTTATTCCTTCCCCTCTCCTACAGTTAGGTTTAAGACCCTTATCTCGCAAATTTAGCCACTGTATCACCTCCTTCCCCTCCATCTTCTCCGCCTTCAGCAAGGGCTCCGGTGAAGTCGTGCGCCTGCTACACTCGAACATCCACACAACCACCACTCCCAGAAGCTCCCCCATCTCCCATTGAGCAAAATCCCCCTACTTATTGGGAGTTTTAACCTATCCTTCGTCCCGACAACCTACCCACCAAACCACCTGCTACCCCGACCACGTCCGAACATCCTAGTGCCCCAATCACTTTGCCACTGACACCTCCATACTCGCCGTGGTCCAACGAAGGTCCTGAGCAATTTTAATTGGGCTGCAAGGCCGTATTTTGCCTTTCAAGGTTTGATCGGAGCACTACTGCCACCGCTATCATCTTCAGCTCCAGCCGCCGCCTTCCGACCATCTTCGACCTCAATCCAACCTTCGCTGCAAGTGGAACCCATCCACGCATGAGTCCAGGCCACCAATTCGATGAAGTCCCCAGCTACTCGAATCAGATGCTTTAATCTACTGTAGCTGCTCACGAAGAAGGGACTTCAAAGCCCCACATCATTGATTGCAAAAATCGCAACCACGTATAAGAGGAATTCAATGTGTGCACTTAGTGTCTCAGACACGGGGTGAGGTCCCTCTCACTCACATGTGCTTCACAACTTGCCCATGGTCACGTGCATGTGGGCCTAGTCCCTGTTCATGATCCGATAACCCGATTACCTACTTACCCATTTACCCGGTTCCGAGAAGGAGAAAAGGAGAAAATCTGAGGGGAGGTAGGGGTAGGTTTTGTACCTCGAAATGCATCCCTATGTGCTTAACACTTAGAAAAAATTTTAGAGGCTGACTCTGTGCTAGTGCTCTTGTGCCTTGTGCTTCTTGGAGGTATTTAAGGTGCCTGCCCCCTGTGGCCGACGTTTGATCTTGGTTACTGTGGACATATTTGATAGTGCTGACATGGAATTTAAGAATAAGTGGTTCTAACCCTTGTTGAGAAATTTAGTAAATTGATACATAGGGATATGTGCTTGATTATGGGGATTAATTGGTGATCTAAATCACCATTTTTATAGTTCTTTCTTATTATTTTTATCCCAGCAATTTCTGAGATTCAATTTGGTTTTCCTTTGAATATATTAGTGAATTATTCATTAAATATCTTTTTATGCTTAATGATTACACTCATTGCTATTAATTGTGATTAGTGTCGTGAATTCCAATTTGCTCCTTGCGAACGACCTCGCACTCACTTCTGTTTTCAGCACTTATAAATTTTAAATGCTGTTGCGATTTTTGTCTCTATACTACGATGCTATACTTTAAATGACAATTCTCGCGACACAACATTTTGGCGTCGTTGTCGAGGAGCAACGTGCAATTCACCACTAGTCTTATCTTTCTTGATTGATTTGATTTCTAACTTGCCCTATCTATTTTGTTGTGTTTTGCGAGGTACATCATGAGAAAATCTTCTGTGCAATCAACCATTCCAGGGGCAGGTAAAATTTCTCTTCTTCCTTAATCATCTCTTAATCTTGGGAAAGGGGAAAAGGAAACAAAATAAATTAGGATCCACTTGTCATATTTTCTTAGTAAGCTCATTTAAGGGTAAAGTATTTCCTGATTTACGAATTTAAATCTGATTGAAGTGAGATGATTTGATTAGAAAATTCCCATCTTGATTTCCTGTACCTATTAGGGTTTTATGCCAAATTTTCTTGACATCTTGGATTATTCACATTCTTGTTTGAATCCAAGGTGCCATATTTGGGTTCAAATTGGACTTGAAAATAGAGCCAATTAGGGTTTCCATATCATGGTTTTGAAGTGTTAGTACACATTTGCCTAAAATAATTGACCCTCCCACATTTATGTGCCACCTAAGCCCTTGTTTGAAATGATCTATCCAAGAGAACCCGAAAATCAAGGCTCTGAAGTCACTTGAGCCCTAAAATTTGGACTTAATACCTTGAGAATCAGTTCAAGATGACTTAGGTCTTGATCCAAATTTCATCCTCAACCTTGGGGTAGGTCAGGTGAAGTTGGTTCACCCTGTAGACCAGCCAACCTACAAATTAGGTCACAAATTGAATCAACTTCTAACTCAAGTGAAATTCAAGGCACAAATTAGGGCTAAAATTGGTAGACCTAGGTCTCAATTCATACATTCCAGTCTACTTGGAATCTCAGTGACAAGGAAGGTCATGTAGGGGAAACCTTGTAAATATTACTAGGTGAAAGAGGAGTTTTAAAATATGCATTCATTGTAGTACACTCTTAAATCACACAATAAAACACTTAAATTTATAAACTCAGAATCTAAAGGGAGTTCGAGGTCGTTCGTAGGGGCAAATGTGGAATTCACATATTAATCTTCATTTAAAATAGATAAACTCAGTAAATTGAGCACAATAATAGATAGATATTCAATGAATATAACTTGTTAGATTTATATTCAAAAGATTATGAGATAAAAAGAATAGAAAGATAAAATAATGGTGATTTGAATCACCAATTATTTATCTTAATTAAGTATATATCCCAAACTCAAATTATTCAAATAACCAAATAGTACCTTCAGTCAAATAATCAACTCTAACATAGGTACTTAAATAATGCAACAGTATCAACATCAAAGGCTCAATCAGTCGTCGCCCAAGTTATATCAGACGACTTAACAAACCAATAGAATAGTGCCTCACAGTAGGCACACACAGACACAAGGCTTTCTCAAGAGCCTTCTCTTTCTTCTTCTCAAGCCTTCAAGCACATGCCTTCTTCTTCAGACCTTCTCCTTCCTTAAGCCTTCAGAGGATAAGTGTATGCCTCTCCTTCAGCGCAAGGCGAACTTCCTTAGAGAGCAAAACCCACCCCCCTCCTCTCATAGAACTCTCTCCTCTCTTCTCTCCCAGAGTCAAGAGTAATCGGGCATATAGTACATGGGTTATCAGATCTGGGTAGGGGACTAGGCCCGTGTGCATGTGGGCACGGTGAGGTGTGCGTGAGCGGGTGAACGGGGACCCGACCCCTGGTGTTCTTGGGTGAAGAGGTAAGAAAATGAATTCAACTTATGTATTGCTGGGGCTCCTTTGTTTCACAATCTGGGACTAATCCCAGACGGCTTCTTCGCACAGCAGCAGTAGATAGTGAAGCCTCCAATTGGAGTAGCAAATGCAGCTGATGGCCTTGATTGGCTGTAACCCGGAGATGCTTCGCGTCGATTGCGATCTTCAGCTAGGTGAGTTAGGGGTTGGAGATGAGCTAACGGGGTCAGAGATGACGAGGGCGGCCGCGGAGGTCCAGCGAATACCTTAAACAGGAATAAGGCCTCACAGCCATGTCAGAAATGTTTAGGAGGTTCGCCTGAGGACAACAAAGGCAATGGTGGTGTCCGCGTAGCGTGGGAGTGCATGTGGAGGCCTGGCGACCTCAGAGAAGAAAATCATTGTGAAAAGTCTAAGTTTGGAAAACTCAAGTCGTTGCAAGTTCGCAAGAAAATCCACTACCAATTAATTTTTAACCGAAACTCTGGTGAGTCTCAAGTGAAACACAGGGAGGCTACGTCAATTAAATCTGCAATTATATTTTTTTTGTAATTTTTCTTATAAAGAAATCATTCACAATATCTAATCTACTTGAAATACAAACAAGAAAGAGAGAGAGAATAACAACTCTTATAGCTATGATAATGTCAATTACAACTACTTGCTACAACTATAAAGCTGTAAATCTACACTAGAAAGAGATAAAAAGATAGTGGATGAGATATTATTCTTCTCGACGAATGCTTGGAGGACGAGCCGGACAGACAACACCTAGAGGATGGAGAGTGAAGGTGGAGGCAAGAGAACGAATCTAGAAGAACTAGGGATGAGGCAAGGCATCGACATTGCGGGATCCGATTTCAAATGGTGGTGAGAAAACCACAGGTGCTCCATGAACGGGATGGGAAGTGGACAAAATTTTGATTTTTACTCTAGAGGAGCATCCCAGGTTTAGGACAAGCTTCTTTAGAGCTTTAAAGAAGGTGAGAGAAGAGAGGAATGGATGATGAGAATGTGGGGCATAGGGTTCTTTTCACAGTTGAGGAGATGGGGGCAAAAGGGTCCTTTTACAAGCTTAAAAATTAAATACAGCCCTTTACTAGCACACACACGTTGCTGAAGCTAAATGTCGCTGAAGGGGCATGGAGAGGTGAGGATCATTGGATCTTCATCGCATGATGTAGAGTGAGCATCACTGCGTGCGTGCATTACAAGCAACGAAGCATCAACACCTCTCAGCCATTGGATCTTGAATGAACGGCTCAGATCGCGTGCCATCTCACCTTCAGCGTGCTAATGCCTCTGCATGCGATCACATGTGCGATCGTTTGTTATCGCGCCTGTATGCACAGCACTTGAATCCAACGCACATGATTGCACCACATTGCCGCCTCATCAGCCGGTCTTTATGCTTCCGATGGCCGAATTTCACCGCGCCTCCTATTCAGCGGATTAAATCCACTCCACGTGATTTAAACGCATATCGTTCGCTCTCGATAAGGTGATCAACGGCTGTGCTATCTCCCACTCTTTGTCACATTTTTGAATTTTCACCATGCACTCTCAGCCGTTGGAGATCCAACGGCTGAGATCTCTGCTTGAGTTGATGAAAGCGCAGCATGGGCGACATGGCTGCTTGGTATCCATTGGATTAAGATCCAACGTGGAGAGCAAACACCGGGTGCACCTTTTGGAAAGTGGAGGGCATGCTAGGGTCACTTTGGGTGGTTCTAATGGTGCTATGTGGCACCATCTGAGGCATCCATCTTCTTTTGCATGTAGGAGGTGCCACGGATGTTGGATTGAACCGATTTTCATGCCGTTGGGCTGCGATCGTCAATCCAAATCCATCTGTTTGGTTGAATTTTTCATCTAAAGTCTATATTTTCACCACCTTGCCCCTGGGCCTCTAATCTTCCTCGAACTACATATGATGTTAAGAAGGTCTGATCGGGCGATCTCGGAGTCGTTGGACTTCGATCGTTGCCCTGATCAGATCCGTAGGATTGAATATTCAATCTGAGGCCCAGATGAATATTGCCCTATCCCTTGACCATAAAAGGAGCAAATTAACCTATAATTTGTACAATCTATTCTAATTGCAAGATGATGCATGCTACATAATATTTATAATACTGAATGCAATTATACGTCTAAGAATACACATAAATAGATAGTTTATGTGAAATAGATGTGTCTACATCACACCCCCATGCCTATCTTTTACTAGTCCCTAGAGATATTAAACTAAATGATATGTATAAACATAATTATGATTAAATTACTTAAGCAACAGTTATTTATCAACCATAAGAAATTTCTACTAAAGACCTAAGCTACAAAGACTCCACAACACCTAGGTATCTGCCAAAATACAAATCGCCCATGTCCTCGCCTTATTCCATACAAAAGCAAATACATTTTTTTCTTTTTCTTCTTTTCTAATTATTTTGGATTTTTGAGTTTAGAGTTTCGAGGCAGCTTTCTATGCCTACCCAACCCACCTAAGACTTGAAAAGAACTCTTAGTTTTAAATATCTTTTTGTGTAAACGTGATAGACTCACTGATCAGCAATTAAAATGGACTTCAGGTTTCTACACCCCTAGGTGACCTTAAGAAAAATTTCTGCCTAAAGGTGTATATGTCTGACCAGTGACTTTCTCCCTACTTTTATTTTTATGGAATCAACACAAGGGCAAACCCAGTGTATATCTCCTTGATTTATTCTACTTCCTACTTCTTCCTATGTGTTTAGGAATTAAACATGCATTTTATGAGCTAGGTTCTAGATAATTGGCCAATGGGGCATCAAACCCACAATAACCTACCAACCATACTCATGTGTGGTAAAGTGTGGTTTATATATATATATATATATATATATATATATATATATATATATATATATATATATATATATATATATATATTTCTCCTTTTCTATTTTCTTTACATATATATATCATTTTTTTTTTATTAGGTGGCTTTCCTGATCTAAGATTTACCTAAAGGCATCATAAAGAGAATGGTCATACAACTGGGCTCTAGACAATTGGCTAATGGGGTGTTAAACCCACAACAACTTGTCAGCTATACCACCCTAGAAGATTCATTAGTTACATAATTTCTGTTAAAATTTCCAAAAAGTGAGTCAGTGTAAATAGTGTGTAAATGCTTAGGCTATAAGTCCCCACAAATCAAAGGGCGGGTTGATAAGTTGCAAACTTATCACCCCAACTTATTTAACCAATTAGAAATGAATTTACGAATGGCAAGGACTCAAAAAATAAGTCCACATTTTAGTGGACACCCAGGCTGATTAAGCCCAAAGACCTGAAGAGTCTAAGTGTTTAAATCCTATTGTATTATGATATAGACACATCTATTTAGGTTAAAATGCCTATTCATGCATGTTCCTAGGCTTAGATTTGCATTTCATGTTATAAATATTGCATAGCATGCATCATTCTGGATTTAGAGTAGTTGTATATGTTTTAAGTTAATTAGGTCCTTATTATGTTAGGAGAGAAGAAGACTTGTTTCAGGGCCTCGGATGGATGATTGAACTGTACGGATCTGATTAAGACGATGATCGGAGTCTAACGCCTCTGAAATCGTCTAGATCGGAGAACCGTAGCATCATACAAAGTCTGAGGAAGATCAACGGTCAGGGGCAATGCAACATCCACACAGGTTTCGGATGGAAAATCTGACCATATGGATGGATCCGAAGCAACAATCGCACTCCAGCAGCGTGGGAATCATCTCGATCTGAGTACTGTGGCACCCTCTACAAAAGAAAGAAGAATAGACGACCCAGATGGTGCCACGTGGCTCCATCCAAGCTGCCCAATGTCGACCAGCAGTAGCACACCATGCACAGCCGCAGCCGCGCGCAGTAGCAGCGCATCGCATCCCAGCACGTGAGCGCGCGACACAGCGCGGGGAGCATGGGCGTACGATGTGAGCTCCAGCGGAGCGGGTGCCAGCAGAGGATAGGCGTGGATCTTCAGCAACGCAGGCCTTTAGTGACCCTTGCAGCTGTCACTAATGGTCTACCCGCGCCGGCAAGAGGAATTGAAGGGCGGATCTTCAGCGACAACTGCAGCGACTTTTACGGACGTCAATAATGACCCAGATGCAAATTTGTTCTTCAACCTCCACTATAAAAGGACTTACCCACCACCATTCCAAACCATCTCTTCCTTTCTTCCTCTCACCACCTCCAAGGCTCTAGAGAGAGCTTGTCCTAAGCCCGGGATGCTCCTCTAGAGTAGAAAATCAAATAGTTTTCCCTCCCCTCATCCCCATTTGTGGAGCATCCCGTGGCCATCCTCTCACCGCCATTCGGGAAGAAGATCCACGTTGCGATGTCGTCCTACCCCATCCTACATCCTCCGGCTCTGTCCTCCTTCGTCTCGCTCCTCACCACCTTCCTCCAAGCGACGTCAGAGCGAGTCATCCTCCGAGCGACCGTCGAGAGGGATTTCTCTCATCTCTTTCTATCTTTTTATGGTTTCGAAGTGTAGATTTTCCTGCCTTCATAGTTGTAACAAACAATTCTACATGAATAGATGATTGTTTCTCTGTCTCTCTTTCTCCTTCTCTCTCATATATTTTTGCAAGTAGATAAAGTTTTCATCGACCTAATCTCTTACTTGATAAAAATACAAAAAAAAAGAAAAGATAAAAATGACAAAAAATAAATAAAAGCGACACGCGGATTTATAAAGCCAAATGTTCACCTCCTTGTGTTCGACCTGAGACTCCCTTGGAGTTTCGGTATAAATTTTATTTGACCACGAATTTTGCAACTACGACGACAGGTTACTTGTAACCCTGATTTCAAACTCGCAAAACATGTGCTATCATTTTGGCGACGTTGCCGGGGATGCAACAAAATTTACTTTATTGTTTACTGTGCTTCTTTGCATTTACATAGCACTAACCCCACTTGTCTTTGATCTACTGTCTTGCAGGTACCCTAGCATGGAGATCCAAGTGCGGTAGACTAGAGTAAAGTACGGGTAGAGTACTCTGTAAGTGTCCCCCACATTCCCCCCCACTAGTTCATTTCACCATACTCATATCCAAGACCTAATCTACTTAATTGTTTGCATAAACCCTAGGATAGAATTGTTTGTCTTGTTCGCCACCTTCATCCACCTCAACCCTGCATATAAAAAAAAAAAAAAGATACTTTCTATGGGACGAATCAATATACACACTTCATACACTCACATTTGAGGCACATAATCGGACTTGATTTTCATCCACTCAATCGGGGTTTCGACCTGTGGACCCAGTACACAAATTCAAAACATAAAAGAGTAGAAATCATATTAGGTTAATCACCTTTTTGTGTGCCTTAATCGGTGGTGCATTTGAGCTGATTGATTGAATTGTTTGGGCTGCACCACCTAATCTAAAAGAGGTTCATTTTATAGCTGCCCCATAGGATTCAATAACTAGGTCAAGCCAGGCACTCCATATTTTTCTTGATTTCTAAAGGAAAATACTTGAACACATGCTTCCAAAAACAAACTTGGTTTGCCTCACAAAACTTGGTTGAAAACACCTAATATTGAATCCTAAAAGCTATTAATCAAGATTCGAACCCTAAAACTCACCTCATCATTAATAATCTTGCTTGAAAACCTCTTGGTTGTGCACATTCACACATTCTCAAACAAATCTTTAAGGACACAACCCATTAAGGGCCCATCACATTCTAGAGCACTAATTTCCCAAGCCTAACTAAAATCAATTAGACGTTGGCCCTAAGGATTCATTCACTCATCGAGATCCAGATTGAGATTATTCATGATTAACCTACTTATACTAGTCAATCTAATGTCTAGCTAGGGGAGTAGCGTCAAACGACCGTGGCTGGGGGGTACACTAGGAACCGAAGGCGTAAGCCAAAGGAAGAACCTTCTCTCGAGTCCCTCATTCTAACTGGTCGGATTGCCTGGACATAAGTAGAGTAAATCGTCCATAATCTTAGGATGGATTCTAAGAGTCAGTAGACCTTAGGCTACCCCATCTAAGGATAAGATTGTATTCTTGTGCTGCAGGGTTCCCCCTTTTCCCCGTCCTTCTGACTTCCTTCCAGTGCATGCTTGGAAGGAGGTCATTGAATCCTAGATTGGAAGGACCTTTATACCATTCTAAGAGGAGGAGGTTGAGCTATAGCCAAGCAGATCCCATGGCTGATCAACAACCACCTCCCCCACCCCCGAACCAGCAGGAGCTAATTCAGAGGCAGTTGGAAGAATTGCAGCAGATGCAGCAATGGCTCCAACGTATGCATGGTCAGGGCACTCAGCCCTTGAAGGATTTTTACAATCCTTCAAACTACGGGGAACGTCCCAGCGTTATGATTCCCGCTGGAGACATAGAAATCAAGCCTCAAGTCTTAAGTTTGACTAAGCATTTCCATGGGCTTAGCTCAGAGGACCCATTCCAGCACCTGGAGGATCTAACCACTTTGGTTCAAACCACCAGAGCAAGGAATGTGAATGAAGAACAAATGATCATGAGGCTTTTCCCCCACTCTCTTAGGGATAAGGCCGCACATTGGTACCGGACTATAGGAAGGCCGATTGAAACTTGGGCTGCTCTTAAGTCGGCTTTCTTGAAGAAATTATTCCCTATCAGAAAGACCAATGCCTTGCGACAAGCGATTACCACTTTTGCCTAGCGGTTGAAGGAATCGTTTCATGGTGCCTGGGAGCGATTCCAGGAACTTTTGAGGAAGTGTCCACACCACGAGATGCCGAAATGGCAACGTGCAGATTCTCTATCACGGGTTGGTTGAGCAACTCCGTAATCACATAAACGCCTCCTGCAGAGGCAATTTCCTCAACAGGGGTGCAAATAGTGCATACGACTTGTTTGAGGAAATGAGCAAGAACTCAATTAATTACGCCTCCATGGATGCATTCAACTGGTCCCAACAACCTAGGTCAAGTGCTAATGAGATCCAGGATTCTCATTCATTTGACATGGAAATAATTTGTAATAAACTGGATAAAATAGACTTGGTTGCTAAGAGAATGGAAGAATGGATGTTTGGGAATTCAGGAAACACTTCTATACCTACTCAATCCCAAAATTCAGGATTCCATTCCTCACGAGCTCCCATGGGGCGAGAATTCGTGAACCAACTTGATTAGGCTCAACTTGTGAGCCAGGATTTCTCGAAACCCTATGGGTTCCAAATTAGGGCCTTTGATCCCAGCTTTTCTGATCCTTCCTTCTCTCCATCCTCATCTTATGAGGATGCATATGCAATGCAGGAGAATGTTGGTCCAACCTGTATTTCAACACTTATAACTAGGGATGAAGGAACCACCCTAACTTCTCCTGGAAAAATTAGGGGCAACAAACCCATACTCAACCCAACAACTATGCATCTCAAAAACCTATCGGTCAAGGTCAAGTATGCACCCAGTTGCCCCCAAGATCAGTTACTCAGCCATCTTGGAATGCCCAACAATCCGTAGGGCATGCTGATTTAAACCTGCAGATGGTGGAAATGCAAGGGTCCATGCTTCAGCTTATGCAGCAAATGAAGACATCATTGCATAAATTGCAATCCGGGTTAATTGCTAACACCCGACAACCCTGATCTCTACCATCCCAACCCGTACCCAACCCGCGCAATGTGGAAAATCAGGGCAATAGAGCCCAAGGGTACAAGAATCAAAGGGACTTACACGCACATGCTCAAGTGGTTGAGCAGGGTCCCTCATCTTCTTCTTCTAGTTACATGACTAACCAAGGCCCTCCAATCTTCACTAACCCACCTCAAGACCCAAACCCGTATGCCTCTGCAAACTCTGTCACCTTGAGAAGTGGAAAGCAAACCTGGGAGACCCTAAATTACCTTCTAGATGCCAAAATCCTGGGGAGCTTCAGAGAGAAGAGGAGATTGAAGAAGACAATAAGGCCTAGGGACTAAAAATTGAAAATCCCACCCATACCCCATTCCCTAAAGACCTATTGAAAACCAAGAAGAAGAAAACCCTAGATAGCAACGAGGAGCTCCTAGATTTATTCAAGAGCTTAGAGATCAATATTCCGCTCCTCGATGCTATTAAGCACATCCCAGCTTATGCTAAATTTTTAAAAGAACTATATACCCAAAAGCGTAAACTGAGAGAACCTACTCCGAGGAAGGTGATTCTCTCTAAGCAGGCAAGTTTTGTGATCCTGCATCACCTTCCTCAAAAGAAGAAAGATCTAGGTGCCCCCTTGATCTCATGCATTATTGGGGAATATACTTTTAATAGGGCACTATTGGATCTAAGTGCATCCATCAACCTAATCCCGACTTCTCTTTATGAGAGGTTTGGGTTAGGTGAACTCAGGCCAACCTCAGTAACGTTACAATTAGCGGACCAATCGGTTGCCACACCGAGAGTCATTATTGAGGATGCAATTGTCAAGGTCAAGGATTTCTATTTTCCTGTAGATTTCCTCGTCCTTGACATGGATATACCTAATGATTTGAGGAACACGTCCATCATTCTAGGGCATCCATTCCTAGCTACTGTCAAGGCCAACATAAACTATGAAAGTGATAGTATGGAGATCGCCTTTGGGGATAAGAAATTAACTCTGGATATTTTTAAGGCGATAAAAGGATTTAAGGATTGTGGATTCATTGAGGAGCTCGAGGATCAGGATCTTGAGACTTGAATGACAATCAGTGCACTCAAGGACTCCATCAGCTTTAGCGAACCCAACCCACAACCCTCTGTGGTAGACCTACCACATCCTGAAGAGGCTGTTGATTTTGTTCATTCCCAGCCTCTTCCACTGGATCATCTTGATGAATCTTCATCAGCATCCTCCCTATCTTCTATTCTAAACCCACCCCAATTGGAATTAAAACCATTGCCCAAAAATTTGAAATATGAGTTCTTAAGACCAAAAAACACTCTCCCTGTGATTATTAGTGCTGATTCAACTAAGGAGCAAGAATCAAGGTTAATTAAGGTCCTTAAGAACAACAAGGAGGCAATTGGTTGGACCATCCATGACCTTAGGGGGATCGAGCCATCTTATTGTAATCATCTTATTTTCATGGAAGATGGATCCCGCCCTTCTCGCGAAATGCAAAGGAGACTAAACATGAATATGCGAGAAGTGGTCAAGAAGGAGATAATCAAGTGGCTCGATGCTAGGATTATTTACCCAATCTCGGATAGTCCGTGGGTTAGCTCCGTTCAGATTGTACCTAAGAAGGCAAGAATAACCGTTACAACTAATGAGAAAAGGGAAACCTTCACCACTCGTTCAGCTTCTACTTGGAGAGTCTGTATTGACTATAGGAAGCTGAACACAGCCACTAAAAAGGATCACTTTCCCTCGCCATTCATCGATCAAATCCTTGAAAGATTAGCTGGGTAAAAATATTTTTGCTTCCTGGACGGTTATTCGGGATATAACCAAGTCCCTATCCATCCCGAAGATCAGGAAAAGACAACTTTCACATGTCCCTACGGAACCTTTGCTTTCCATAGAATGTCGTTCGAGCTTTGCAATGTGCCTGTGACTTTTCAAAGGTGCATGTTGGCCATCTTTTCTGACATGGTAGGAGATTGTCTTGAGGTGTTCATGGATGATTTCTCCATTTTCGGAGATTCTTTTGAGTCCTGTCTGGCTAACCTGGAATTGATCCTCCAAAGATGTATCAAAACATAGCTGGTCCTTAGCTGGGAAAAGAGCCACTTTATGACTCAGGAAGGCATTGTCCTAGGTTATGTGGTCTCTAGTCGAGGTATTGAAGTTGATAAAGTTAAGGTGGATGCTATCTTTAGACTTCCTCTGCCCAAATCTGTAAAACAGATCTGCTCTTTCCTTAGTCATGTGGGTTTTAACAGAAGATTCATTAAAGATTTCTCGAAGGTTGCTCAGTCTTCAACCACACCCTAAAGAACTGAATGGCCATACTTTTGATATCATTATGCCCAAATCAATTCTGATTCAGCCACAATTTCTGGACTTAGGTAAATCATATGGGGTGAATGATATGCTAGAAGTCCCCAAGCCTGAACACTTGATTTTAGAGAATAGGAATTTGGTGGTTAAAATATAGGAAGCTACTTTTCAAGGAAAAACAATTTTGGATCTAAGGGCTCCTGTTGACCTGAAACAACCTACTTTCTATAAGGACCCTTATGATATCTTTGATGTGCAACCCAAGCATAGCATAATTGATTATATTTTTTAGCCAAATTCCACATGGACAAATAGGCATAGTGATTTAGACTTACCCATTGTCCGACACTTTAGTCTTGGGTTGCACACCACCAAATCGCAGACCTGGCCCCATAAATACAACAATCTTAGGTTCTAGGTGATTTTCATCTAGAACCTTAGAACCACTTGACCCTGGGGTATGGGTCTGCACCATAATCTGGTTCACGTCTGTGGACATCTTCTGTTAGCGGGTTTGAGGATCAATATTTTTATCTTGATTCTGACCCGCACTTATGAATTCTCAAATTCTTCTTTGTATGTATATTATGCCTAGCTGAAGACATTAAACTTATCATGTGTGCATACTCTCTTCTCTCTGTGGAGCTGACTAGATTGTCACGAAATTGAGGTGATATTCTATTTACTCCACCCTTTTCATGTCTCTATTTCTACAATAAGGACATTGCATCATTTAGGCATGGGGGGGTGGATTCTTAATCCTAAAATTATTTCGTTAGCTTTGTAGAATTTCTTTTATTTTCTTTAAAAAAAAAGAAAAAAATAGAATTAGGAGAAGAGAACTTAGGCATTAGGTGTTATTAACTTTAGGAAATGATACGAGAGGACCTAAACACTTAGACTCTTCAAGTCTTCGAGATTAGTTAGCCCGGGTGTCCACTCAAATGTGGACTTAGTATCGAGTTCTCGCCAAGTAATTCTATTTTAATTTGGTCAATAAATTAGGGTGATAAGTACATGACTTATCAACCTGCCCTCTAATTTGAGGGGACTTTAAGCCTAAGCATCTACACATTATTTGCACTGACTCACTTTTCGATGATTTTTGCGAAAATTGGTAACTAATGAACCATCTAGGGTGGTATGGCTGGCAAGTTGTCGATGGTAACAGCTCATCGATCGGTTTTCCAGAGCTCAGCCACATGAACATTCTCTTTATACTGCCTTTAAGTAAATCTTAGATCAGGGAAGCCACCTACATAGAAAAGAAAAAAAGAAGAAAAAATAAAAAAGAGAAAAAAGAGAAAATAAAAAGAATAAATAAAACCACACTTCACTACACGAGTATGGCTGGCAAGTGGTCGTGGGTAACAACCCATTGGCCGGTTGTCCAAAGCCCAGCTCACAAAAGTGCATAAATAATTCCCAAAACACTTAGGGAAGAAGCAAGGAAGTAGAATAAACTGAGGAGATATACACTAGGTTAGCCCTTGTGTTGACCCCATAAAAAAAAAAGTTGGGAGAAAGCTACCGATCAGAAAGATAAACCTTTAGGCAGAATTTTTTTTAGGTCACCTAGGGTCATAGAAACCTGAATTCCATTTTAATGGCTGCTTAGTGAGTCTATCACCCTTTCACATAATGCTTAGCACTTAGAGTCCTTTTCGAGTCTTGGGCGGGTCAGGTAGCCATAAAAAGTTATCCCGAAACTCTCAAACTCCAAAAGTCAAAAAGAAAAAGAAAAGAAAAAAAAATAAAAAAATGTATCTCCCCTTTTCAAATAAGGTGAGGACTTGGGCGATCTACATTCTGGCAAACACCCGGGCACTGTTGAGTTTTCGTAGCTTAGGACCTTAGTTGAAATATTCTATTGTTAATAAACAACTTAGGCCTAAGCGATTGAGTCCTAATTCTATTTTTATACATAGCATGTAGTTTAATTTTGCTAGGGACTAGCAAAAGATAGGCATGGGGGTATGATGTAGACACATTTAACTAGGATAAAATGCCTATTCATGCATATTCCTAGGCTTAGATTTGCATGTCATGTTATAAATATTGCATAGCATGTATCATCCTTCATTTAGAGTAGTTGTGTATATTTTAGGTTAATTACATCCTTTTTATGGACAAGAGGAAAGGAGATTTATTTCAGGACCTTGGATGGACGATCTGTCCATACGAATCTGTTCAATACGACGATCGAAGTCTAACACCTCTAAAATCGTCTAGTTTGGAATCCCATAGCACCTTATATGGTCCGAGGAAGATCAATGGCTAGGGGGCAATGCGACATCTTTATGGGCTTTTGATGAGAGCCTCATCATGAACCCTAACTAGCACAGTTTAATCTAAATAAGTGTGAAGAAACTCCTACAAAACCTAAAGAGAAGCTTAAATCAGAGAATTCTGAATTAAAGAATAAGACAAATCATAAGGGGTAAAACTGTAATTTTACCAATGCAGTGCGCAAAAAGGGTAATTAAGGGTCTAAACACAGGTTAAATAAGCTTAATAAGAAAGAAAGTGGGATGATCTAATCTGAAAAGGGTTATAGCAACTTTTGGGAATTAAATGACATCCTGTAACCCTAAAACAAACCTGCTTTAATTCACGAGGTTTGAGGTAAAATAAAATCAACTAAACCCTCTAAAAATCATAGAAAAATATTTCCTAGGGTCTAGAACCTTCAATTTGGCCTTTGCAACCTATTTTGTCCTAAATTGAGAACCATGCCCAATTTATCACTTAATTTGAATTTTTACACAAATTGATCGGTCAAACATGGTCAAGCCTAAAATTAAAATTCACCATTAAGTTCCTTAGGTACAAATGAGACTGGTACAAAAATTTGGGCCTTAGAGAAGACCATCTTGACCAACTTTACAAATTGGTCCTCCTGAATTACTTTTTGACCCTTATCTTTTGAAACCCTTTCAATTAGACCCCTATCTTTCTCATCGTTCTTTGCAGAATGGTCCTTCCTGCCATTTCTGCGCAGCACCATACCTCCGGCGACTTTGCATGGAGGATGGCACCGCGCAGGGCATGGCAGCCGTTCTTATAAATGAACGGGGGGTTCCCTGCGTCGTCCTCTGTCGTAGGGACCCGCCCCTACCACCTGCGGCTGCCCATGCCTCTCGTGCAAACGCACGAAAGGCATAGGTGTCCATTTCTGGCCATACTCCGGTGAGACCTCCACGTCAATTCCTCGCGCTTCTCCCCTCGCCAACACCTTTATAAGGAGAGGCAGGGTCTGCCGTCTCCTTCAAGCTAGTTCTGGCCGAGAATACCCTCCTCTTTCATCTCCTCTCTCTCCGGTCAGATTGCCCTAAGCTTCCGGTGAACGCTCCTCCTCCTCCTCGTCGCTCTGCTGCCATACCTGCAGTAGAGCCTACTCTGCCTCGTCGTCCCACGCCAGGCCACACCAGCTGGCGTCCTCAGATCTCTTCCTCGTCGCCATCACTCCTCCCCTGGGCACCTTCATCCTCAACTCCAGCAGGAACGTGCCGGGCAGTCTCCCTCTCCCCCTTCGTCGACTAAGTAGGTAGAAATCTTCTCCTTACTCCCCTCTCACTTTTCCCTTCTTGAATTAGTCTTTTAAACCCCTCGACTGCCACGACCACCTTCGTCTGCTCCGCCTCCGGCCACCATCTCCGGCGAGATCACCCCACTTCCACAGACCCTTCCACCCCTCGCCGACAAGCTCAGAAGCTCCACCATCACTCCCTGATCAATTTCCCCATCTCCATTGACCTCCAGCACCTCTCCAGACCACCTCCCGAACACACCCATTCGCAAGCACACAGAGTGCCCTAGGCGCACGGCCGCAGGCACTCTCGCGCCTTGCCGACCCCCACACCGCCTTCGCCGTCCTCTGGCGAAGCTCTCTGCGTTGTCTGATGTGGCCGTGAGGCTATCTTCGTGATTTCAGGTCTCTGCCTTCTCGTCGCCATTGACAGCAGGTTGGAGCTGCTTCGTGAACCAACTCCAGACTTCTTCGGCCCCAGGCGCAGGTTCCAGGTGACGTGGAAAGGCATCACGCTCACGCCCAGGTTCGCAATTGGGGACGAGGGCCTCTGCCGCTACCCCAATTAGTCGAGCCTTCCTCCTGCGGGTGCCTGAAATCGGAGGTGGGACTTTAGTCCCACCTCGTAAGTGTGTGGCCTCTCACCCACACTTAAATTGATTTTGTGCTTTCGGCTTATCGCCTCTGAAAGCAGACGGGGTGAGGTCCCTCACCTATTCACTCGCCTCGTCCGCGGCACTGCCCATGCGGATTTGGTGATCTGACCCAACACTCCTGTGCACTCCTCGCGCACCACCCACGCCGGTGTGCCTGGACCCAGGCGCGCAGCCCGACCCAATTACCCGGGTCAGGGAGAGCTTTCCAAAGAGAGATCCAGAGTGAGAGAGATGGGGGGAAGGGGTAGGGGTAGGTTTTGCGCTGACATTTGCGTGCGTGCGCAGGATAGAAGAAGCAAGCAAGGAAGAAGAAAGGCAGGAAAGGAGATGAAGGAAAAGAAGAGGAGCCGCACTGTAGCAGCCGTGCAGTTAAGCCGTCTGAGCACTGAATCAGACGTCGGAGGGTCAGCAGCCAGAGCAGAAAGAACCGCAGCTGCTGAAGAAGAAGAAGACAGGAAGAAGAGAAAGAAAGAAGAGGAAGGGCCAGAGCAGAAGAAAAGAAGGAAAAAGAAGAAGAAAGGAGAGAAGAAAATCAGAGAAAGACTTAGCAGCTGAAGAAGAAAAGAGAAGGCAGAAGCCTCTGCAGCCGCAAGGAAGAAGAAGACCCGAAAGACAAGAAAGAGAAAATCAGAGATAAGAAAAGAGAAAGAGGAACCATAGAAGCAGAGAAGAAGAAAGAAGAAAGAAGACAGTCAGCTGAAGAAAGAGAAGAAGCCAATCACCCTTTCTTTCTCTCTCTCTCTTAATTTTTGTAAAACCTTATATTGTGAATTTATAGGCTTCTAGAATTATAGTTTGCTCCCTGAGTTTGACCTCGGGAATCTTTCTATTCCGAGTAATAAATCATATTAGACTGGTAACCGTTCTTGTAATATACTACAACGCATATAATAACACATCAACGACAAGAAAGCCGCGCACTAGTTTTTGGCACCGTTGCCGGGGAGCAACGGCTATTCTAGAAGCTAGTAATTCACAATTTTTGACTTTTTATTGACTAATCTCTTCTCTTTTGTTGTGCAGGCACAGGAAATCAAGCAGCTGCACAACAACCACACCAAGGACAGGTAATTTTCTATCCTCTCATTTAAACCCCTAAATTCTCAAGAGAAAGAAAAAGCTATCTAGGAGTAACCTATCTTCTATACTTAGTAAACCACAAGAGTTGCCTGCTTTTCAAATTTCAACATACTTTATCTATACATCCATTAAAGATAGTTAGGGCTAAAACCTTCTTGCTTGAGCCCTAATTACCCAATCTAAAGGCAACTAACTAGACCAAGTAGAGACAATATAAGGTCCAAAGCTAGGGTTTTAGAGACACACTCTTCTAAGCAAGAAAGGAAAATCCCAAAGGAGGTGTGCCTAAGCCATTGTCTGAAAGCACCTATTCAGAGAAACCCTAAACAATTTGACTCTTTAAAAACACTTGAACCCTAAAAAACAAGACCTAATAAGCTCTCAAAGGAACTAGTAGGTGAAGTTGACCCCTTGGGTCAACCAACCTTCAACTTAGGTCACTCTTTGCACTCAAAAGAATAAAGTTCAAGTGAAAACCCTAAGCACCTTGATCCTAACTAAAAGTGGTAGACTTAAGAGGTCAAGGTCCCCATTCTGGTCTACCTGGAATCTCAGTGACAAGAGAGGTCAGGTGGGGGAAACCCTATAACCTGTGGGGGTGCTCTACCGTGTAGGGGTCTTCGCAGGACTCACCCTCTCTGGCTGCCCAGGTAATTCTCAGGTGGACGACTTTCTGATCAAGGGGTCCATCCACCCCGAACCTCTATAATCACCCGAAATTTTGGGTGTCTTGATTGGGTCCAACACCTGCTAAACTCATCCTCTCCGTCAATGTATGTTTGGTAGGAGGTCCTTGAAACCTCCTTTAGAAATTCACTCTCCTCGAGGCCGAGCCTCGGTACCCTTGCATGTGCAACCAACACTCCACATAGACCTCTCCTCTGATTCTGAACCCAACTCACCTTCTTCTTCCACAATGGCTCAGCCAATTGAGGAAGAGAACAATCTGGAGCACCAGCTCCAGCAACTCAATGACCTCTTCCAGAACTTCATGCACCCACCGTAGCATCCCATGATGCGGGATCACTACAATCCTGTTGCGGTGGCTATTGAACCTCGAGTCAAAATCCTGACTAGAGGACCTGATTCTGAACTGAAGCCCAACATGATTCATGCTATTCCTAAATTCCATGGGCTTAATTCTGAAGATCCTTTCCAGTACATCAAACAGTTAAAGCATCTCGCCTAGACTTTCGGGTCAGATGCACAAAATCGAGATATTCTCCTTATGAAGATGTTCTCTTTCTCCCTTATGGACAAGGCCGCTCATTGGTATCAAACTCAGACCCGGTCGATCAACAATTGGGAGGAACTTTAATCCGAGTTTCTGAAGAAGTTCTTCCCCGTTGGTCGGACCAATGCCTTGCGCCATTAGATTACCCATTTCACACAGCAAATGGGAGAACCTCTTCATGAGGCATGGGATCGTTTTCAGGATCTCATGAGGAATTGCCCCCATCACGGAGTTCCTAAATGGGAACAAGTCCAGCCTTTTTACCAGGGACTCCGTGAGGATATTAGGCTATTTGTCAATGCAACTTGCGGAGGTAATATCATGGGTTAACATGAGGACACCGTGTGGGAGATTCTCGAAAATATGTGTGAGAACTCCATCAATAATGACTCCATGGGACTATTCGACAGGACAAATACCTGCGCAGCGACGAACATTAGGGGAGCACACGAGACGCAGGACCTGTCCGCATTACTCTATCAAGAATTAATGGCCAGTCAATTGGACAAGGTCTCTATCATTGAAAAGAAGGTGGATGAGCTGACTCAGCACTTGCAGCGAGCCACCTCTGCGTAGAATTCCTTTGCACAACCTCCTTCTGCACGGGAGACTGTGAAAAACATTTTCCACCGACCTTCTCCTGGGGTGGACTCAAATCCATCCCCATCTGACTCTAGGACCGGAGGAACCTCTGATCCTTTCTATTCCTATCGAGGAAACCCTATTCCCCCATTCTCTGACTTTTCTGAGGTTCCTCAGACTTGCGAGGACCTCAACGCCATCCAGAATGACCCATTTTCCAACACCTACAATCCTGGATGGTGAAACCATCCCAACTTCCGGTGGGCGGGAAATTCTAAAACTCAAAGACCACCCTTTCAACCCCGTCCACAAGCTCCTCGTCCTTACCAACCGCCTCAGCCACGGCCCAACCCTACTTATTCATCCGGGCCAAACCAAGACCAAATGTCCCTCATCCTTCAGACTTTGGCTGACATTCAGAGAATGAATGCGGCTATTCAAAAGCAACACAAGGACGAAATCACAGAGGTTCGAAACCAACTGGCTCAGTTGGCTAATTCTCGCCAGCCAGGCACACTTCCCTCTCAGCCTCTTCCTAACCCTAATAACGTGCCGACCTAGCGGGGTGTTATGAACCCAAACCCGGGCCATGCACACATGGTTTATCAGGCCCCCTCTGTTCCTTCACCTGATGGGATGGAGGCCTCAACTTCCTATACGAGTTATCAACAGCAACCCATCCTATCAACCCCTAACCAGAACCAGGCAGGACTGAATTCTGTAACCATCCGTAGTGGTAAGGAGACCCAAGATCCACCTTACCCAGACCACTCCAAGCCTGGTAGTGACCCAAATCCTAAGACAGTAATCCAGGACGTTCCCCTCCCTGTCCCAAATGAAAGACCTGGACCTATCCTAGAGGAACCAACCAAGGTTCCATTTCCCGAGGCCTTGACCAAGGGAAGAAGGACAAAAAAACCCATGGCTCCTGAGGAGGACCTGGTCAAGCTCTTTGAGCAGGTCCAAATAAACATCCCCTTGATGGATGCGATTCGCCACGTACTGGCTTATGCACGATTCTTGAAGAATGTGTGTACACCTCAGCGTAAGCCGCGAACCAAGAGTGGGAGTCCAATTGTACTATCAGAGCAAGCCAGCTCTGTAATCCTGAGTAGACTCCCACACAAGGCAAAAGACCTAGGCACTCCCCTAATTTCAGGCAAGATCGGTGAAACCCAGTTCGACAGAGAATTACTAGACTTAGGTGCTTCCATAAACTTGATACCCACATCCTTACTTAACCACCTAGAAGAATCTAAGTTGAAACCAATTGAGGTGACACTACAGTTAGCAGATCGATCTATAAAGTCACCAAAAGGGATTCTTGAGGATGTTATTGTAAGGGTACGGGATTTCTATTTCCCTGTAGACTTTATAGTCTTAGATATGGACGCACCTGAAAATCCTAGGGATACACCGATCATTCTAGGGAGACCCTTTTTGGCCACTGCTAGGGCCAACATCAGTTGTGAGGAGGGCCAGATAGAACTGAAATTTGCGAACCAGACTCTCAAAATTGATATCTTTAAGGCCCAACAAGGAATCAATTGCGGTGTCATTGAGCAAATCTGTGATATTAGAGCTTTGTTTGATAAACCACAATTTGAGGATAACCTGATTTTACCTCATCAACCACAAGAGGATTTTGAACCATAATTAGAGGAGTCAGACCCTAATTCAAACAAACCCATAACTCCTACCATTGAACCTCACATTCACCCTGAACCACCCGCTGCTGCTGATAACCCCATCCTCGAACTTAAACCTCTTCCCGACCATTTGAAATACATCTTCTTGGGTTCTAATCAGACTTTTCCTGTGATTATAAATTCCAAGCTCACTCCTGATCAGGAATCCAGTCTGATTGCTATTCTCCAGCAACATCGCAGAGCCATTGGTTGGACTCTCGATGACTTGACTGGAATAAGTCCCTCTTATTGCACCCACCGTATCTATTCTGAAGAGGGCGCACGACCTTCCCATGAAATGCAGAGATGCTTGAATCCCAATATGCAGGAGGTCGTGAAAAAGGAGATCATTAAGTGGTTAGATGCAGGAATCATCTACCCGATCTCCGACAGTCGTTGGGTGAGCCCAATCCAGGTTGTGCCTAAAAAGGCAGGGCTCACCACCATTACGACTGAAACTGGAGAAGTCATTCCTACCCAAATAGCCAACTCGTGGAGAGTCTGCATAGATTATCGAAGACTCAATTCCTCCACGAAGAAGGATCATTTCCCACTGCCTTTCATTGATCAGTTTCTCGAGAAATTAATGGGAAATCGATTCTTCTGCTTTCTTGATGGGTACTCCGGTTATAACCAAGTAGCTATTCATCCAGAGGACCAAGAGAAGAACACATTCACCTGCCCCTTCGGGACATACGCATTCCGAAGGATGCCGTTCGATCTCTGTAATGCACCCACAACTTTTTAGCGGTGCATGCTTGCCATATTCTCAGATATGGTAGGTGATTATCTGGAAGTCTTCATGGATGACTTCTCAGTTTTCGGGGCATCATTTGATGATTGCCTCCAGCACTTGGTTCATATACTCAGGCGTTGCATCGATGTAAATCTGGTTCTTTCCTGGGAAAAGAGCCACTTTATGGTGCCTGAGGGGATCGTCCTAAGTCATCTAATTTCTGAAAAGGGCATCTAAGTGGATTGAGCTAAGGTTGATCTAATTTCTCGCCTTCCTATGCCTAGCTAAATCAGGGACATCCGTTCTTTTCTGGGGCACGTCGATTTTTACCGTCGTTTCATTCCTGATTTCTCAAAAATTGTGCACCCCCTCACTACTCTTCTCTCCAAGGATGTATCCTTTGAGATCTCCAAGGAATGCACTCAAGCCTTCGAGAATCTTCGTGACTGAGTCACCCAGGCTCCGATCCTACAGTCCCCTGATTGGTCTCAACCCTTTAAGATCATGTGCGATGCATCTGATTTCACTGTAGGAACGGTTCTGGGGCAGAAAGTTGACGGGAAACCCGTGGTCATCTACTACGCCAACAAGACACTTGACGAGGCTCAGCGTAACTATACAGTTACGGAGAAAGATCTGCTAGCCGTAGTATTTGCCCTCAAAAAATTCCGATCCTATCTCCTGGGTTCCCGCATCATCATTTACTCAGATCACACGGCTGTGAGGCATCTCCTTGCAAAGAAGGACGCAAAGCCTCGATTGATCCGATGGATCTTGCAGTTGCAAGAATTCAACCTCGAGATTTGCGACAAGGCGGGAAAACAAAATGTGGTAGCTGACCACTTGTCTCGCCTTCCTTCTGAAATCATCAACCCTTCTGGACCCATCACGGAGCATTTTCCTGATGAGCACCTACTGACTATTGGTACTAGGCTTCCATGGGTTGCTGATATAGTGAACTACTTGGCATCTCATCAGATCCCATCTGATTGGCCAAAGGCCATGAAAGACAAATTGCGCTCTGATGCCAAGTACTACATCTAGGAAGACCCGTACCTCTTCTACATAGGTGCTGACCAAATCATTCAGCGATGTGTCCCGGAGGGTGAAATTATTGATATTCTCTCCTTCTGCCATGACTAGGCATGCGGTGGCCACTTCTCTGGGCACAAAACCGCATCTAAAATCCTCCAGTGTGGCTTTTACTGGCCCACCATCTTTAAAGACGCATACAATCACTGCAAGGCATGCAGTCGTTGCCAAACTTTGGGCAATATGAGCCATCGCGACATGATGCCTTTGAAACCGATTCTCGTATGCGAAATCTTCAACATTTGGAGGATTGATTTTATGGGCCCTTCCCTGTTTCGGACGGCTTCGAGTACATTTTGCTAGCTGTGGACTACGTGTCCAAATGGATCGAAGCCATTCTAACCCGAACCTGTGATCACAAAATCGTTATCAAATTCATTCATCAAAATATCTTCTCACGGTTCGGGATTCCTCGTGCAATCATTTCTGATGGAGGGACCCATTTCACGAATGCTCAGTTCAGGTTACTGATGACCAAATACGAGGTGTCTCACCGAATCTCTACTCCTTACCACCCCCAAACTAATGGTCTAGCTGAGCTTTCTTATCGGGAAATCAAGAAAATCCTGCAGGCCACTGTTCCACCTGACAGGAAAGACTGGTCTTCCCGACTTCCAGAAGCTTTGTGGGCTTATAGGACCGCCCACAAGACCCAATTAGGCATGTCTCCTTTTAGACTGGTGTACGGGAAGGCGTGTCACCTTCCCGTCGAACTGGAGCACAAAGCCTATTGGACAGTACGAAGTTGCAATTTAGATCTTTCTAAGGCTAGAACCCACAGAAAGCTTCAGATAAGCGAGATCGATGAATTACACCTCGATGCGTATGAGAACTTGCGAATCTACAAAGAGCGGGTTAAAGCCTTCCATGACAAGCACATATCAAGAAAGATCTTTCATCCTGGTCAGAAGGTCCTACTCTTCGATGCCCGACTCAAACTCTTCCCTGGGAAACTGCGATCCAAGTGGGTCAGACCTTATCTTGTCCGACAAGTTTTTGAAAATGGAGCCATCGAAATCAATCCGCTCAGCCATGATTCCAAACCTTTCATCGTGAATGGCCAGAGACTCAAATCGTTCATTGATGTAACCTCTACAGATTCGGTTGAGTCAGCATTTATCCTCCATTTTCCCTGAGCATATTACGCCCAGCCGATGGAGTAAAACTCAGCGCTCAACGAGAGGCAGCCCATCATTCTCTTTTGAAAAACCCGAAACCTCTTCTAATACCTCTTTTGCACTTAAGGTTCATCCTTTAGGACAGCCGACTCCACCTCAGGTGCTTGCATCTGAGATTAGAAATCGCCCGTAACAGCCACCCTGACCCATCCACTCACCAAAACACCTATACTAATGCATGAACTAATCCAAATAAAAACCCTCCTAATTTACAATGAGGACATTGCAAATCTTAGGCATGGGGGGGTATGAAAGTGCAAAGAAAAGGTTTCAAACAAAGAAATTCACATATGCCAAAAACACCATAAAATTTTTTTGAAAAAGAAGAATAAAATTAGAGGGAAGAAATTCTACAAAAGGAGGAGAAAAAGAACAAAATGACAAAAAGGAGCACAAAATGAAAGAAAAGAGAGTCATTAGTAAGAAGTTAAGGAATTAACCTAAGTTCTGGACTACATTCAGAAAAATGGAAAGTGCACAGTAAGATTAGTAAGAACGCAAACCTTAGGCATTCTTGGATAGACTCTTAGTGCCCATTAAGATCTAGATATTCCTCAAGAGGTTGAGGAAAATGAAAAGCTTAAGTATTAGGTCCAAGGCTTAGGGAGTATTTGGCCTCGTTAACTAACTTTTGGTTTACGGGACTCAGCAACCTAAGCACCCAAATTTCACACACAGCCTGGTTCAGTAAGCATAGAAATCAAAATCATGCAGAAGCGTTGCAAAAATTTTGAAAATGACACCTAGAGTAGGAGCGGCCGATCAACACAAGTTGATTTGGACGAGTTCCCAGCGCGGAGAGGTGGGAAATTTCCCTCGAAGATGCGTAATAAAATATCATCTCCTCGGTGCTTGTCTCTTAGGATATTTACATATCATACTGGGGGCATGTAAGCACTCTGCTGGTTCAGATTCCATGGATGGCATTATCACGAAGTGTCAATTGCCAGGGTCTGAATTCGGCCACAGAACACCATGGACAGGATTATCTCGAAATCTCGAAAGCTAGGGTATGGGGGTTACCATGGGCGGTGCTATCTCGAAGCATCAACTGTCAGGGACCCTTGAGGATTGATGATGGGGACAAGGAATCTAATACAGATCGCGTTGAGAAGCCAATCCTAATCTAGAATTAAAAAGAAAAAAGAGAGAGAAAACTCTCCAAACAAATCTTCTACGTCTCTCTCTTACAAAACACACTGCGAGCTGAACCAAGGCTAAAATTATCTCAAGCACAGGTGCTTTAACCACAAAGTCCCATAAACCCTAGGATAGTTCCTGTAGGCCTTAAAAACCTTTGCTAAGGACTGAGGCTAAAAGCTAGACAGATCTGGATCTTGGTAGGTACTAGAGTACCTTTTAGGCCTATGGTTGGCATTCTGACCTAATCAAGGTTACAAAAGAAAAAGCACTTATCTAAACTCAATAAGAAATTCATGGTCTAGAACAAGGGTTGAAACCTTAAAATTTTGCTAAGGGACTAGCAAAAGCTAGGCATGGGGGTATGATGAGAGCCTCATCATGATCCCTAACTAGCACAATTTAATCAAAATAAGTGTGAAGAAGCTCCTACAAAACCTAAAGAGAAGCTTAAATCAGAAAATTCTGAATTAAAGAATAAGATAAATCATAAGGGGTAAAATTGTAATTTTACCAATGCAGTGAGCAAACAGGGTAATTAAGGGTCTAAACACAGGTTAAATAAGCTTAATAAGAAAGAAAGTGGGATGATCTAATCTGAAAAGGGTTATAGCAACTTTTGGGAATTAAATGACATCCTGTAACCCTAAAACAAACCTGCTTTAATTCACGAGGTTTGAGGTAAAATAAAAATCAACTAAACCCTCTAAAAATCATAGAAAAATATTTCCTAGGGTCTAGAACCTTCAATTTGGCCTTTGCAACCTATTCTGTCCTAAATTGAGAACCATGCCCAATTTATCACTTAATTTGGGATTTTACACAAATTGATTGGTCAAACATGGTCAAACCTAAAATTAAAATTCACCATTAAGTTCCTTAGGTTCAAATGAGGCTGGTACAAAAATTTGGACCTTAGAGAAGATCATCTTGACCGACTTTACAAATTGGTCCTCCTGAATTACTTTTTGACCCTTATCTTTTGAAACCCTTTCAATTAGACCCCTATCTTTCTCATAGTTCTTTTCAGAACGGTCCTCCCTGCCATTTCCACGCAGCGCCATACCTCCGACGACTTTGCGCGGAGGATGGCGCCGCGCAGGGCAAGGTAGCCGTTCTTAGGAACGAACGGGGGGTTCCCTACGTCGTCCTCTGTCGTAGAGACCCGCCCCTGCCACCTGCGGCTGCCCATGCCTCTCATGCGAACGCACGAAAGGCAAGGGTGTCCATTTCTGGCCATACTCCGGCGAGACCTCCACGCTGATTCCTCACGCTTCTCCCCTCGCCAGCTCCTTTATAAGGAGAGGAAGGGTCTGCCGTCTCCTTCAAGCTAGTTCTGGCCGAGAATACCCTCCTCTTTTGTCTCCTCTCTCTCCGGTTAGATTGCCCTAAGCTTCCGGCGAACGCTCCTCCTCCGCCTCATCGCTCTGCTGCCATAACTGCAGCAGAGCCTATTCTGCCTCGTCGTCTCACGCCAGGCCGCACCAGCTGGCATCCTCAGATCTCTTCCTCGTCACCGTCACTCCTCCCCTAGGCACCTTCGTCCTCAGCTCTGGCAGGCACACGCCGAGTAGTTTCCCTCTCCCCCTTTGTCGACTAAGTAGGTAGAAATCTTCTCCTTACTCCCCTCTTACTTTTCCCTTCTTGAATTAGTCTTTTAAACCCCTCGACTGCCACGACCACCTTTGTTTGCTCCGCCTTCGACCACCATCTCCGGTGAGATCACCCCCTTCCACAGACCCTTCCACCCCTCGCCGACAAGCTCAGAAGCTCCACCATCACTCCCTGATTAGTTTCCCCATCTCCATTGACCGCCAGCACCTCTCCAGACCACCTCCCAAACACACCCATTCGCAAGCACGCAGAGTGCCCTAGGCGCATGGCCGCAGGCACTCTCGCACCTCGCCAACCCCCACACCGCCTTCGCCGTCGTCTGGCGAAGCTCCCTACGTTGTCTGATGTGGCCATAAGGCAGTCTTCGTGATTTCAGGTCTCCTCCTTCTCGCCGCCACTGACAGCAGGTTGGAGCTGCTTTACGAACCAACTCCAAACTTCTTCGACCCCGGGCGCAGGTTCCAGGTGACGTGGAAAGGCATCACGCTCACGCCCAGGTTCGCAATTTGGGACGAAGTCCTCTGCCGCTGCCCCAATTAGTCGAGCCTTCCTCCTGCGAGCGCTTGAAATCGGAGGTGGGACTTTAGTCCCACCTCATAAGTGTGTGGCCTCTAGCCCACACTTAAATTGATTTTGTGCTTTCGGCTTATCACCTTCGAAAGCACACAAGGTGAGGTCCCTCACCTATTCACTCGCCTCATCCGCGGCACTGCCCATGCAGATCTGGTGATCCGACCCGACACTCCTGTGCACTCCTCACGCACCACCCACACCGGTGTGCCTGGACCCAAGCGCACAACCCGACCCGATTACTCGGCTCTGGGAGAGCTTTCCAAAGAGAGATCCAGAGAGAGAGAGATGGGGGGAAGGGGTAGGGGTAGGTTTTGCACTGACATTTGCGTGCGTGCGCAGGATAGAAGAAGCAAGCAAGGAAGAAGAAAGGCAGGAAAGGAGCTGAAGGAAAAGAAGAGGAGTTGCACTATAGCAGCCGTGCAGTTAAGCCGTCTGAGCACTAAATCAGACGTTGGAGGGTCAGCAGCCAGAGCAGAGAAGAACTGCAGCTGCTGAAGAAGAAGAAGAAGAAGACAAGAAGAAGAGAAAGAAAGAAGAGGAAGGGCCAGAGCAGAAGAAAAGAAGGAAAAAGAAGAAGAAAGGAGAGAAGAAAATCAGAGAAAGACTTAGCAGCTGAAGAAGAAAAGAGAAGGCAGAAGCCTCTGCAGCCGCAAGGAAGAAGAAGACCCAAAAGAAAAGAAAAAGAAAATCAGAGATAAGAAAAGAGAAAGTGGAACCATAGAAGCAGAGAAGAAAGAAGAAAGAAGACAATCGGCTGAAGAAAGAGAAGAAACCAATCACCCTTTCTCTCTCTCTCTTAATTTTTGTAAAACCTTATATTGTGAATTTATAGGCTTCTAGAATTATAGTTTGCTCCCTGAGTTCGACATCGGGAATCTTTCTATTCCAAGTAATAAATCATATTAGACTGGTAACCGTTCTTGTAATATACTATAACGCATATAATAACACATCAACGACAAGAAAGCCACGCACCAGCTTTGGATAAAATTTCGACCGTACGGATGGATTTGGAGCGACGATCACAGTCCGACATCGTGGAAATCATCTCGATCTGAGCACCATGGCCCTTTCTACAACAAAAAGAAGATGGACGACCCAGATGACGCCACGTGGCGCCATCTGGGCCACCCAACATCAGCCAGCAGCCACTGCCCAACCCTTCATCATCTACGCCCTCATTCCTAGTCATTGGATCTTCATCCAAGGGCTGAGAACCTTCCTCCACCGCTTGCCATAAGACGTCTTCTCGACAAACTCGTCGACTTGGCACAATGGTTGGGAAGTTGCCCTCCAAGGGAGGGGTGCAGGGTCAATCCCCGTGGCCCCCCCAATTGAGCGCATGAAGCCACTGCAGCGCATGCGTGCATGCCAGCACCCGCAGCGCCACGCCAGCGCACGAGTGCACAGCGCGACAAGGAGTGCGTGATGCACACGCCAGCAAGAGTGAGGGCGGATCTTCAGTGATAGTTGGGTGGGCCTTTAGTGACAATTGCAGCCATCACTAATGCCCTATACACCATTTCTTCCTCTTCCATCAACTATAAAAGGACCTACCCCCCCTCCATTCTTCACCATCTCTTTCTTTCTTTCTTCCTCTCACCACCTCCAAGGCTCTAGGGAGAGCTTGTCCCAAGCTTGAAATGCTCCTCTAGAGTAGAATCAAATATTTTCTCTCCTCTCATCCCCCTTCGTGGAGCATCCTGCAGCCATCCTCTTACCTCCCTTCTGGAAAAAGATCCTCGCCGCGACGCCGTCCTACCTCACCCTCCATCCTCATTCGTCCTACTCCTTACCATCTTCCTCCAAGTGACGTCAGAGCGGGTCATCCTCCGAGCAACCATCGAGGGGGATTCTCTCACCTATATGTTTCTTTTTACTTTTGTAGTGTAATCTTTCTCGCTTTTTTAGTTGTAGAAAACATTTACTTCAAAAATATATGTGATTGTTTCTCTCTCTCTCTCTTATATTTTGCAAGTAAATTAGTTAGATAAGAAGTCATCGACCTAATCTCTTGCTTGCTAAAAATACCAAAAAAATTAAAAAAGTAAAAAATGACAAACAAATAAAAGCGAAACGCATATTTTTCAAAACCAAACGTTCGCCTCACCGTGTTCGACCCAGGACTCAATTTTTGAGTTTCGATTATAAATTTTATCTTATTGATGAATTTTCGCACGAATCGAACTACGACAATAGGTTTTCCAAACTCAAACCTTTTCACGATGAATCTCCGATGCATCAATACACCACAGAATTAGGCACACAAGTGGTTACCTAATCTAATTTCTACTCAATTATGTGTTGATGAGTGTACCGCTTCTAAAGATCGGGTTACCAGTTGAGTGAGAAAAATTAGAAGAGGTCATGTACCTCAAGTTGTGGGTGTATTTAGTGTGTATATTAACTGAATCCAACAATCAGATTAGATTTTTTTTTTTAGATTTTTTTTAAGCGAAGGGTGAGGTGGGTGGAGGGGACAACCAAACAACCAAACTAACCTTAGTATTTATGAGAGCACCAAGGTTAATTAGAGTTTGAATTAAAGTGATGAAATGAAAGCTATGGAGGAGGAAAGAATGGGGAAGCACTTACAATGGTCTCAACTGCATTCCTTGTCGAGTACTTGCAAGACAATAAAAGAAAGAAAAAAGAGGTTAGAGATCAAATAAGTGCGAGGAATGCAGAAAATAATCGGGATCCATTGCCTCTCTAGCAACAGTGCCAAAATGATCAGTGAGAAAATCGTTGTGAAAAGTTTGAGTTTGGAAAACTCGAGTCGTTGCAAGTTCGCAAGAGAATCCGCGACCAAATAATTTTTAATTGAAACTTTGGTGAGTCCCAGGTTGAACACAGGGAGGGTACGTCAATTAAATATGCAATTATATTTTTTTGTAATTTTTCTTATAAAGAGATCATTCACAATATCTAATATACTTGAAATATAAACAAGAGAGAGAGAGAAAGAGAGAATAACAACTCTTATAACTATGATAATTCAATTACAACTACTTACTACAACTATAAAGCTGAAAATCTACACTAGAAAGTGATAAAAAGATAGGGGATGAGAGATTATTCTCCTCGATGAATGCTTAGAGGACGAGCCAAACGGACAATTCCTGGAGGAAGGAGAGCATAGATGGAGGCAGGAGGATGAATCTGGAAGAACTGAGGATGAGGCAAGGCATTGACATTGTGGGATCCAATTCTCGAATGATGGTGAGAAGACAACCACGGGAGCACCACGAACGGGGTGGGAAGTGAACAAAATTTTGATTTTTATACTAGAGGAGCATCCTAGGTTTGGGACAATCTTCTTTACAGCTTTGGAGAGGGTGAGAGAAGAGAGGAATGGATGATGAGAATGTGGGGTGTAGAGTCCTCTTTATAGTTGAGGAGATGGACGTAAAAGAGTCCTTTACAAGCTTAAGAATTAAAATATGCATCCCTTTAGTGACACACACACACACACATCGCTAAAGTTGAATGTCGCTGAAGGTGCTCGGAGAGGTAGGGATCGTTGGATCTTCACCACATGGTGTGGAGCAGGCATCGGTTCACACATGCATTACAGGCAGCGAAGCATCAACGCTTCTCAACTGTTGGATCGCGGGTGAATGTCTCAGATCGCGTGCCATCTCGCCTTCAGCATGCTAATGCCTCCACATGAGATCACGCGTGCGATCGCACATGATCGCTCATGATCACGCCACATTACCGCCTCATCAGCTGCTCATCGCGCATCCTACGGTCAAATTTCATCGCGCCTCCTCTTCAGCGGATTAAATCTGCTCCAGGTGATTCGAACGCATGCTGTTCGCTCTTGATAAGGCGCTCGACCGCTGTGCTGTCTCCCACACTTTGTCACATTTTTGAATTTTCACCATGCACTCTCAGCCCTTGGATCTCGATCATCAACTTAGATCCAACGGTTAAGTTGATGAAGGCACAGCTTAGGCGACATGGCTACTTGGTATCCGTCGGATTAAGATCCAACAATGGAGAGCAAATGTTGGGTGCACCTTTAGCAAAGTGAAAGGCATGCTGGGGTGACTTTGAGTAATTTTGATGGTGCCACATGGTACCATCTGAGTCATCCATCTTCTTTTGCTCGTAGGAGGTGCCACGGATGTCGGAGTAAATCAATTTTCATGCTGTTGGACTGTGACCATCGATCTGAATCCATCTGTGTGGATGTATTTGTCGTCTAAAGTGTAGATTTTCACCACCTTGCCCCTTGGCTTTTGATATTCCTTGGACTGCATATGATGTTACGAAGGTCCAATTGGGGTGATCTTAGAGGCGTTAGACTCCGATCGTCACCCTAATCAGATTTGTACGATTGGATTTTCAATCCGAGGTCCAGATAAATATCGCCCTGTCCCCTGACCATAAAAAGAGCAAATTAACCTATAATTTGTACAATCTATTCTAATTATAGGATGATGCATGCTATGTAATATTTATAATGTTGAATGCAATTATATGCCTAAGAAAACGCATAAATAGATAGTTTATGTGAAATAGATGTGTCTGCATCAATGACCACCTTGTGGTCATTAGTTCGAGTGGGAATAGCCTCGATCCATTAGGACACATAATCAACAACGGCAAGAATATACTGGTGTCCAAATGAAGGGAGGAAGGGTCCCATGAAGTCAATTCCCCAAATAGTGACGGGTTTTCTCCCAACCGCAGCTAGTCTTTGTTCGTTTTAGTGCTTGTTACAGTAATGTCGTTGTGGTATAAAATAAGACAGCTACAGTTGTCGTTACTATCAAAATTTACTCGGAAATAGTTTCCCAAGGTCGAACTCAGGGAGCTACTGTAATTCTAGAAGTACAAAGTTTCTTTATTACAAAAATAAGAGAGAGAGAGAGAGAGAGAGAGAGAGATATTTTGTCTTGGCTTCTTCTTCTTCTCTTCTTTCTCTTTGTGCTTTCCCTCTTCTTTCTTCTGCTGCTCTTCCTATCTTCTTCTTCTCTTCTTTCTCTTTTCTTCAGCTGCAGTATCTCTCTCTACGAGTCTTCTTCTTCCTTGGCTCTGTTTGCCTTCAATTCCTCTTCTTCTGCTTGTCTTCTATTTCTTTTCTTCTTCAGCTCTTCTTCTTTTTCTTGTCTTTATCTTCTGCAAAGTCTTCTTTTTCTTCCTTCTCTTTTCTTTCTTTTCTGCTACGGAGCCTTCTCTTTTCTTCTTCTTCCTTGGTCTTCTACTTTAGCTCCTCTGAAGGTTTATCCGTCGTCTGATATCGTAGTTAGACGACTTAAACGGCGGTCTGCTACAGTGCTTCCCCTCTTTTTCTTCCTTGGTCTTCTTCCTTGCTCAGCTGCAAGACTTCTTTAGAGTTTCTTCTTCTTTTGCTCCTCTTCTTCTTGCGGCTAAGTGTTGAGCCTTCCTCCTTCGCGCCCTATTCCTGCACAAGGCACAGCAAAACCTAGCCCTTCCCTCTACCCGCACGTCTCTCTCTCTCTCTGTAAACCGCTCATAGGAAGCTCTCCCAGAGCCGGGTTATAGAGTCGGGTAGTGTACCCATGACCAGGCGCACCGGCATGGGTGGTGCGCGACGAGTGTAGGGTAAATGGGTCAGCCAGGTCCGCGTGGCGTGGGTCGAGGACGAGGCGGGCGAGTGGGCGAGGGGACCTCACCCCGTGTTCTGAGGCATTAAGGTAAAAACACAAAATCAATTTAAATGGGTGCGGCGCTTCGAAATCTTACGATGTGGGACTAAACTTTGTTCCTTCTCGCGCACGCCTGCAGGAAGAACGCGACCTCGCCTCAGCAGCTGCGTCCTCGTTTCCCCTCGCGTGCCAGCTGCCTGCCTTCACCCGATTCTCCCCAATTCGCATCAGCTAGAGATCTGACCCTCTGAGGCCTGGAGCTCGCTTGGAAGCTCCTTGCGTCGTCGCCAATGGCGGCCGGGGCAGCAGGTCTATCTAACACAAATAGGGCCTCTCGGCCTAATCAGACCACAGGGGAACCTTCGCCGTGGCACGGCGAAGGTGGTGCAAGGTGAAGCAGGCCGCAGGACGGCCTAGGCATGCGTGCCTAGGTAGTTCTGTGGTCGAAAAAATGGGTTTGATCGAGGGAGTGTTGTGGAGGTGTGGAGTGGCAGTGGAGGGGCAAAGGGTGTTTGGTGAGGTGAGGCGGAGCTTTTGGTGTAGTTGGCGAGTCGTATGGGGTTGTGGGATGATGGGAACGACTCGCCGGAGAGTGGCCGGAGGTGGGGAAGATGAGGGTGGTGGTGGCGACCTTCCTCTATAGTTTTATTATTTCGTCGTAGTATAGTATAGAGAGGTGATTACCAGTTTAATACAATTTGTTACTCGGAAATAAAAGAGTTCCCGAGGTCGAACTCAGGGAGCAAGTTGTATTCTAGGGGTACAAGTTTCTTTTACAAAAATAAAGAAAGAGAGAGAGAGAATTTGTTGGCTTTTCTTCTTTTCTCTTTGCTTCTCCTCTTCTTCCTTCTCAGATCTTCTACTCTCTTCCTTTGTTCTTCTTCTTTATCTGCAGTGGTGATGTTCTTCTTCTTCTTTCAGCTGTTTCTGCTCGTCTCTTCCTTTTTCTTCTGCAGAGCAGTCCTGTTCTTCTTCTTCTTCTTTCTTTCTTCTTTTCCTTTCTTCAGATCTTCTTCTCGTGCTCTTCTTCTTCTGCAGAGTCTTCACTTGGCCTCTCTGTGTTCCTCCTCTGCCTCGCCTTCCTTCTCCTTCTTTGCCTTCAGGACGTCGTCTGATTTTCCAATCAGACGACTTAAATCGCCGCTGCTACAGTGTCGCTCGGTGCTCCTCCTTCCTTCAGCCTTCGTCTTCTTCCACGGTTCTTCTTCACCTGTGCCTGCACACTTACACAGCTTGATCAGAGGGGCAAAACCTAACTCTACCCTCCCCCGCGTCTCTCTCTCATAGAAGCCACTCTTAGGAAAGCTCTCCCAGAGCTGCCGGGTTGCCGGGTACGGGTCGCGCCCGGGTCCAGGCCCACCGGCGTGCGTGGTGGGCGAGGAGTGCAGGTCAGTCTAAGTCGGGTCGGGCCAGGTCCGCGGGGCGTGAGCGCGGACAAGACCGGGTAACCGGGCGGGTGAAGGGGACCTCACCCCGTGTGCTGAGGCAATAAGCCTCCAGCACTTTTTCGCTTTATACCGCTGCGCTCCTTCAGAGCCTTCCGAGGTGGGACTGAATGTCCCACCCCAATTTCGCGCCTGCGCGGAGGAAGCAGCTGGTAATCGCAGCTTTACGCGAGGCCTTCGCGCGAGGGATTCGCCTCAACTGCAGCCTAACGCTTTGCCGAAATGCCCCCGCACAGCCTGGGAGCGTGACCTGGGCGCGGCGCACCTGGGACAGCAGGTCGAAGCTGCTTCGCTTCAACAATGGCGGCGACGAGCGCAGGTACCTGCCCACAGAGAAACGGCCTCTCGGCCCAATCAGAAACGCGGAGGACCTTCGCCGTGGCACGGCGAAGGCGGTCGGGGGGTGTGCAGGCGGCGGGACGGAGCCTAAGAGCTGCCCTAGGTCAGACTGTGGGTCGGGAGATGGGTTTGTTCGGTGGAGTTGCAGAGGGTGATTTGGGGGAAGTGGAAGGGCGGAGGTTGATCAGGGTGAGGAGGCGGAGGTTCTGCGGTGGTCGGCGAGCCGTGTGGGTTGCTGGAGTGATGGGAGCGGCTCGCCGGAGGATGGCCGGAGGCGAAGAAGGTGAGGGTGATTAGGCGCGGTCGAGGGGTAATTAGATAAAAATAGAAGGGGGAAAAGAGAGAGAGAAAGAGGGAAGTAGTTCTAACCTAACTACAGTGACGAAGGGGGCGAGGAGGCGGACGACTGTACCTGCTGTCACCGGAGAAGAAGGTGCCCAGTGGGGGAGGACGGCGGTGACGACGGGGCAGAGGCAGCGTGCGTCGGTATTGCGCGACGCGGGAAGAGCAGGGGAAGAAGTCTCTGCTGCTGGTATTGCGGCAGAGCGAAGAGGAGGAGGAAGAACCGTCGGAGCTGGTGGGCGTCTGCCGGAGTGAGAAGAGAAGAAAGTTGGGGGTTTTCTCCGTCAGATCCGAGCTGCTCAGAACGGCGGAGCGACGAGGGTATTTATAGAGGCCGAATCAGAGAGGAAGGCGGAGGGAGACGACGTGTCTCCCTCGCCGGAGGACGCCGGAGATGGAAACCCATACCGTCCGTGCGTTCGCACGGCCGGTATGGTGGGTTGCAGTGACCAGGGGGGTGTTCCTGCGACGGCTGACGACGCAGGGCACCCCCGGTTGTCTTGCCAGACCCTCCCCCTTACCCTGCGCGGCGCCATGCTCCGCGCAAGGTCGCCGGAGCATGGTGCTGGTCAGGTTTTGGCAGGAGGGACCTGAATGCAAAGAACGAAGGAGAGTTAGGGGCAGAAATGCGAGGGTTCAAAAGTTGAGGGCCAAAAAGTAAATATATGAGGACCAAAGTGTAAAGTTGGTCAAGAAGGTTTCTTCTTAGGCTCAAGTTTTTATACATGACTAATTAGGACCTAAGGAATCTGATGGTGAATTTTATTTCTAGATTAAACCTTGTTTGACTGGTCAATTTACGTAAAAACCCAAATTAAGTTATTAATTGGGTATGGTTCTCAATGTAGGTCAAAATGGGTTCTGAAGGCCAAATTGAAGGTTCTAAACCCTAGAGATTATTTTTCTATGAATTTTAGAGGGTTTATTCTATTTTTACTTTGCCTCGAACCTCGTGAATTGAAGTGGGTTTGCTTTAGGGTTACAGATTATCATTTAGTTCCTTGGAATTGCTGTAGCCCTTATCAGATCATCCCACTTTCCTTCTTATTCGATTTATTTGACCTGTGTTTGGATCCTGAATTACCCTGTATGCAGATTATACTGGTAAAATTGCATTTTTACCCCTTATGACTTGTTTTCTCCTTAAACTCAGAATTCTCTGAGTTAAGCCTTTCCTTGAGTTATGTAGGAGCTTTTATCCTTTGTATTGGGTCAAAATGAGCTAGTTATGGCTCATGATGAGGTTCTCATCATACCCCCATGCCTAGCTTTTGCTAGTCCCTTAGCAAAAACTTAAGGTTTCAACCCTTGTTCTAGACCATGAAGTTCTTAATAGCTTCAGATAAGTGCTTTTTCATTTGAGCTTAGATTAGGTTAGAATGCTGACCATAGGCCTAAAAGGTACTCTAGTACCAATCAAGATCCAAATCTGTCTAGCCTTAGCCTCAGTCTTTAGCAAAGGTTTTTAAGGCCCACAAGAACTAACCTAAGGTTTATTGGACTTTGTGGTTAAAGCACCCGTGCTTGAAATGATTTTAGCCCTGTCTTAGTTCGCAGTGCGTTTTATAAGAGAGAGATAGAAAGTTTTTCTGTTTGGAGAGTTTTCTCTCTCTTTTTCTTTTTAGTTCTAGCCTAGGATTGGCTTTTCAACACGATCTGTATCAGATTCCTTGCTCCCATCATCAATCCTCAAGGGTTCCTGGCGATCGATGCTTCGAGATAGCACCGCCCATGGCAACCCCCGGAACCCTGGCTATTGAGATTTCGAGATAATCCCATCCATGGTGTTCCGTGGCCGAATCCAGACCCTGGCAATTGACACTTCGAGATAATGCCATCCATGGAATCTGAACCAGCAGAGTGCTTACATGCCCCCAGTAGGATATGTGAATATCCTAAGAGACAAGCACCGAGGAGATGATATTTTGTTACGCATCTTCGAGGGGATTTCCCGCCTCTCCGAACTGGGAACTCGTCTAAATCAACTTGTGTTGATCGGCCGCTCCTATTCTAGGTGTTCTTTTCAGAATTTTGCGACGCTTCTGCGTGATTTTGATTTTTACGCTTACTGAACCAGGCTGTGTGTGAGGTTAGGGTGCTTAGGTTACTGAGTCCCGTAAACCAAAAATTAGTTAATGAGGCCAAATACTCCCTAAGCCTTAGACCTAATACTTCAGCTTTTCATTTTCCTCAACCTCTTGAGGAATGTCTAGATCTTAATGGGTACTAAGAGTCTATTCAAGAATGCCTAAGGTTTGCGTTCTTACTAATCTCATTATGCACTTTTCAGTTATTTTCTTGAATGAGGTCTAGAACTTAGGTTAATTCCTTAGTTCCTTACTAATGACTATCACTTTTTTCTCATAGTTTTGCGCTCCTTTTTCATTTTGTTTCTCTTCTCCTTCTCCTTCACAAAATTTCCTTCTCCTCTTTTCCTCTTATTCTTTTTCAAAAATTTTTTTAATTTTTATGGTGTTTTTGGCATATGTGAATTTTTTGTTTGAAACCTTTTCTTACAAGTTTTGCACTTTCATACCCCCCCATGCCTAAGATTTGCAATGTCCTCATTGTAACCTAGGGGTTTTTATTCAACTTAGTTCATACATTAGGACAGATGTTTTGATGAGTAAATGGGTCGGGGTGACTGTTGCGGACGATTTCTAATCTCAGATGCAAGCACCTGAGGTGGAGTCGGCTGTCCTAAAGTGTGAACTTCAAGTGCAAAAAGGTGTCAGAACAAGTTTCAGGTTTTCAAAGAGAATGACGGGCTGCCTCCCGTTGAGCGCTAAATTTGATGCCTTCAGCCAAGCGGGAAATGCGATGGAGAGGGGATGGTCAAATCAACAGAGTTTTGTAAGACAAGCACCTTGATTAAGAGCCTGGTTGGTCCAACCAGGTGCTTGTTCAGATCAACAGGCTGATGATGCAGCCCAAACCCAATCAATCTGGTGGGTTGATAGATGTGGATAAAAAGGTGTGGAGCCCACCATAAACTATGAAGCTCAGATGGATGTGGAAGTGTAAACGCAGGGTTTGGCTGAGTCGAATCAGCCTGGTCAGAGTAGGGATCCGTAGAATAATCAATGAATGACGCGGAAACCCTATAGGGGTGATCAGAGAATGATGGGGCGTGGTATGTAGTCTGATCAGTGTTCAGAACCTGAGTTGGAAATGCAATCGGCTCGGTGAGAGGTGAATCTGAATAGAAATTGAGTCCAGTTGCGGGTCGGGGTTTGGAAGAGGTTTTGATCCGTTCTGTGTGTGCGGATGAGGTGGCCATTGTGTACGAGGGCTCTTCTAGAAACAGATGATAGGTGATTTTCTGTAGAGAGTCCTCTGGGTAACTATCAAATGCCGGAAGAGTGTTTGTAGGATGAAAGGAATCGGATTCGAGAAAAAATTTGGATTCTTGGTTGCAATCACTCTTGGCATTTTCTGTTTTTGGTTCCTGAGGATCAAAAAGGAATGATTCTGTGTTATCAGTGATCTCGGGAATCAGGACCTCAGAGTCGGAGTTAGAGTCATGAGAACTGAGGTCGTAGATAGGCCTGGCATGTTCAGGAAGGGGAATCTCTCCGCAATTATAGTCAGATTTGAAATTGTCGGAGAGTTGGCGAAATGAGATTCATGATCATGAATTCCACCACAGCAAAAATCATCAGATGTGGAATCAGCAGCCTGATTGGGGTCTAGCCTATATGTCAATTCTGGGCTCGAAAAGGTATTCTGTCTAGGCTCAAGCTCCAAGCTGGTAGGATAGACCCAATTAAAATCCAACTCGTCCAACTCCTCAGTCTCTGTATCATAAATTGGCATGTTCTCTGGAAAATCGATCAGATTTTCTGAACATGTTGGAGAGGGATATTCATCAAATAGAGGCCCGGAATCATATTCTGTAAAAATTTGATCTTTCTCATAAGGGGCCTCATAATCTTCCCAATAAGTTTCAGATCTAGGTTCTAGGCTTAGGATGTGGGTAGAATTATTAGAACCTAAGTCCGAATAACCTTCGAGGGCCACCTTATCAAAATAAGGGGCGGAATTTATACCCTCAGAAGGTTCAGTTCTGATCTCATTATTGCAGGAGTTTTGAAATTCTAGGCTTGGCAATTCATGGTCTAAGTTTGGCTCATCATTGTGTTCTCCTGCAATATCCCAACCTAATTCAACATTGTCTTCTATCTGGGTTGGGATTTCACAACCACTTTGTGCCCCAGTCCCAAGATCTGGGGAACTGGATTGTTCCTTAATATTGTTCCAAGATGGTTCATCCTCTATTTCTGGTATATACGGGTATTTCTGGTTGATAATTTGTTCTACTGATTTCATCATTTCTACCCGTTTCATAAGGGCATCTTGGTGTTGTTCCCAAAGTACAGGATTTGTCAAGCATTGAAGGTATTCAGATTGGTGTAATTTTTCCATCTCAATGTATCCTGTCATGAGCATATCTCGGGTTGATCCTTTTGTAACTTCTGTCAATAGAATCTGGGCATAGTTTATGATGAAAGCTGTGGTTGTTGGGACATCAACCTGAATGTTTTCTATTGGTGTTGAGGGTTTATATTTGATTTCATAGAATTCAAGGGCATCCTCAATCATCTTATCTTTCATGGATCTCAGATATTCAGGTTTTTTATATGGTAGTCTTGCTAGGTAATTAGGCTGCATCTTCGAATCAGGTGGTGGAATCAAGATAGAATCAGAAGTTTGAATTAATGGAAGAAGGGGACTTTGTTCAGAATCAGAGGAAAGAGGGGCTATGTGAATGATTTCTGCAAAAACAAGGGAGCCGAGGCTTAGCCTCGGAGAGAGTGAATTTCTATAGGAGGTTTCAAGGACCTCCTGCAAAATACTGAAGGACTGGATGAGATAAGCAGGTGCTGAACCCAATCAAGACACCCAAAAAATGTTGGGTGACTATAGAGGTTCGGGGCAGATGGACCCCTTGATCAGAAAGATCGTCCACCTGAGAATTACCTGGGCAGCCAGAGAGGGTGAGTCCCGCGAAGACCCCTACACGGTAGAGCGTCCCCACGGGTTACAGGGTTTCCCCCACCCGACCTCTCTTGTCACTGAGATTCCAGGTAGACCAGGATGGGGATCTTGACCTCTTAAGTCTACCAATTTTAGCTTAAGATCAGGGTGCTTAAAGTTACACTTGATCTCTTAGGTATTTTGAGTGAGAAAGTGACCTAATTTTAAGGTTGGTTGACCCAAGGAGTCAACTTTACCTCTTGTTCCTTTGAGAGCTTTTGGGTCCTTTCTTTTTAGGTTCAAGTGTTTAGAGAGCCAATTGTTTAGGGTTTCTCTGAATAAGTATGTTCAATCAATGGTTTAGGCACACTTCTTTTGGATTTTCTCCATTCTTGATTTAAGTAGTGTCTCTCTAAAACCCTAATGTTGAATCTTAGGTTGGCTCTACTTGGTCCAGTTAGTTCTTTGTTGGGTAATTAGGGCTCAAGCAAGAATGTGTTAGCCCTTAAATACCCTTAATAGTGTGCAGGAATAATGGGTTGAAAACATGCAACTTTTTATGGTTACTAAGTATGGAAGATAGGTTAGCCCTATATTGCTTGTTTTTTTTCTTTTCTTCCTCTTTAGAGTTTAGGGGTTAATAGCGAGAGGAAAAAGAAAAAAAAATTACCTATCCTCGGAGTGGTTGTCGTGCGGTTGCTTGTCTTCTTGATTTCCTGTAGCTGCACAAAAGAGAGGAGATTATCAGAAATTAAAAAGAAACAGGAATGTTTACCTCTAGAATAGCCGTTGCTCCCCGACAACGGCGCCAAAAACTGGTGGCGACCTTCCTCTATAGTTTTATTATTTCGTCGTAGTATAGTATAGAGAGGTGATTACCAGTTTAATACAATTTGTTACTCGGAAATAAAAGAGTTCCCGAGGTCGAACTCAGGGAGCAAGTTGTATTCTAGGGGTACAAGTTTCTTTTACAAAAATAAAGAAAGAGAGAGAGAGAATTTGTTGGCTTTTCTTCTTTTCTCTTTGCTTCTCCTCTTCTTCCTTCTCAGATCTTCTGCTCTCTTCTTTTGTTCTTCTTCTTTATCTGCAGTGGTGATGTTCTTCTTCTTCTTTCAGCTGTTTCTGCTCATCTCTTCCTTTTTCTTCTGCAGAGCGGTCCTGTTCTTCTTCTTCTTCTTTCTTTCTTCTTTTCCTTTCTTCAGATCTTCTTCTCGTGCTCTTCTTCTTCTGCAGAGTCTTCACTTGGCCTCTCTGTGTTCCTCCTCTGCCTCGCCTTCCTTCTCCTTCTTTGCCTTCAGGACGTCGTCTGATTTTCCAATCAGACGACTTAAACCGCCGCTGCTACAGTGCCGCTCGGTGCTCCTCCTTCCTTCAGCCTTCGTCTTCTTCCACGGTTCTTCTTCACCTGTGCCTGCACACTTACACAGCTTGATCAGAGGGGCAAAACCTAACTCTACCCTCCCCCGCGTCTCTCTCTCATAGAAGCCACTCTTAGGAAAGCTCTCCCAGAGCTGCCGGGTTGCCGGGTACGGGTCGCGCCCGGGTCCAGGCCCACCGGCGTGCGTGGTGGGCGAGGAGTGCAGGTCAGTCTAAGTCGGGTCGGGCCAGGTCCGCGGGGCGTGAGTGCGGACAAGACCGGGTAACCGGGCGGGTGAAGGGGACCTCACCCCGTGTGCTGAGGCAATAAGCCTCCAGCACTTTTTCGCTTTATACCGCTGCGCTCCTTCAGAGCCTTCCGAGGTGGGACTGAATGCCCACCCCAATTTCGCGCCTGCGCGGAGGAAGCAGCTGGTAATCGCAGCTTTACGCGAGGCCTTTGCGCGAGGGATTCGCCTCAACTGCAGCCTAACGCTTTGCCGAAATGCCCCCGCACAGCCTGGGAGCGTGACCTGGGCGCGGCGCACCTGGGACAGCAGGTCGAAGCTGCTTCGCTTCAACAATGGCGGCGACGAGCGCAGGTACCTGCCCACAGAGAAATGGCCTCTCGGCCCAATCAGAAACGCGGAGGACCTTCGCCGTGGCACGGCGAAGGTGGTCGGGGGGTGTGCAGGCGGCGGGACGGAGCCTAAGAGCTGCCCTAGGTCGGACTGTGGGTCGGGAGATGGGTTTGTTCGGTGGAGTTGCAGAGGGTGATTTGGGGGAAGTGGAAGGGCGGAGGTTGATCAGGGTGAGGAGGCGGAGGTTCTGCGGTGGTCGGCGAGCCGTGTGGGTTGCTGGAGTGATGGGAGCGGCTCGCCGGAGGATGGCCGGAGGCGGAGAAGGTGAGGGTGATTAGGCGCGGTCGAGGGGTAATTAGATAAAAATAGAAGGGGGAAAAGAGAGAGAGAATAGAGGGAAGTAGTTCTAACCTAACTACAGTGACGAAGGGGGAGAGGAGGCGGACGGCTGTACCTGCTGTCGCCGGAGAAGAAGGTGCCCAGTGGGGGAGGACGGCGGTGACGACGGGGCAGAGGCAGCGCGCGCCGGTATTGCGCGACGCGGGAAGAGCAGGGGAAGAAGTCTCTGCTGCTGGTATTGCGGCAGAGCGAAGAGGAGGAGGAGGAAGAACCGTCGGAGCTGGTGGGCGTCTGCCGGAGTGAGAAGAGAGGAAAGTTGGGGGTTTTCTCCGTCAGATCCGAGCTGCTCAGAACGGCGGAGCGACGAGGGTATTTATAGAGGCCGAATCAGAGAGGAAGGCGGAGGGAGACGACGTGTCTCCCTCGCCGGAGGACGCCGGAGATGGAAACCCATACCGTCCGTGCGTTCGCACGGCCGGTATGGTGGGTTGCAGTGACCAGGGGGGTGTTCCTGCGACGGCTGACGACGCAGGGCACCCCCGGTTGTCTTGCCAGACCCTCCCCCTTACCCTGCGCGGCGCCATGCTCCGCGCAAGGTCGCCGGAGCATGGTGCTGGTCAGGTTTTGGCAGGAGGGACCTGAATGCAAAGAACGAAGGAGAGTTAGGGGCAGAAATGCGAGGGTTCAAAAGTTGAGGGCCAAAAAGTAAATATATGAGGACCAAAGTTTAAAGTTGGTCAAGAAGGTTTCTTCTTAGGCTCAAGTTTTTATACATGACTAATTAGGACCTAAGGAATCTGATGGTGAATTTTATTTCTAGATTAAACCTTGTTTGACTGGTCAATTTACGCAAAAACCCAAATTAAGTTATTAATTCGGTATGGTTCTCAATGTAGGTCAAAATGGGTTCTGAAGGCCAAATTGAAGGTTCTAAACCCTAGAGATTATTTTTCTATGAATTTTAGAGGGTTTATTCTATTTTTACTTTGCCTCGAACCTCGTGAATTGAAGTGGGTTTGCTTTAGGGTTACAGATTATCATTTAGTTCCTTGGAATTGCTGTAGCCCTGATCAGATCATCCCACTTTCCTTCGTATTCGGTTTGTTTGACCTATGTTTGGACCCTGAATTACCCTGTATGCAGATTATACTGGTAAAATTGCATTTTTACCCCTTATGACTTGTTTTCTCCTTAAACTCAGAATTCTCTGAGTTAAGCCTTTCCTTGAGTTATGTAGGAGCTTTTATCCTTTGTATTGGGTCAAAATGAGCTAGTTATGGCTCATGATGAGGTTCTCATCAGGTTGTCAGGCGTGGTCGTAGGGCGATCAAGCAAAACAAGTTGGGGAAAAGAAAAAGAGGAGGAAGGGAAATAACTGTTACTTACCTACAGGGACGAAGGGGGGCCGGAGCGGCGGGCAGCCGTACCGACTGTTGCCGGAGAAGAAACACCCAGAGGGAGAGAGTGGCAGCGAGGAAGAGGGCAGGGAGGCGCGCGCTTGGTGCGGCGTGACGCGGGAAGATCAGGTGAAGGTGGCTCTGCTGCTGGTATTGCAGCAGAGCGACGAGAAGGAGGAGGAGGAGTCGCTGGAGCTGGTGGGTTCCTGTCGGAGTGGGGAGAGAGGAAGGGATGAGGGATTCTCCGTCAAGACCAAGCTGGGAGAACCGGCTGGCAATGCTGGTCTTTATAAAGGCGATGGCGGAGGGTCGGACGCAGGGAGGCGGCGTGCGTCCCTCGCTGGAGTATGGTCAGAGACGAGACCCATACCTTCCGCATGTTCGCACGGAAGGTGTGGGCTTTGTCAGGTGGCATGGCCGAGTCCCTGCGATAGCAGACGTCGCAGGGAACTTCGCGTTTACTTTGCAGGACGCCTCCCTCACCCTGAGCGGCGCCATGCTCCGCGTAAAGCCACCGGAGCATGGTGCTGCGCAGAGACTTGCAGGAGGGACCAAAATGCAAAGAACGGCGAGGAAATTGGGGGCCAAAATGCAAGGGTTTCGAAAGTTGAGAGTCAAAAAAGTAAATGATGAGGACCAAATTGCAAAGTTGATCAAGGAGGTCTCTTCTTAGGCTCAAGTTTTTATGCATGACTAAATTGGACCTAAGGATTTTAATGGTGAATTTTGTTTCTAGGTCAGACCATGTTTGACTGACCAATTTACGTAAAAACCCAAATTAAATCATTAATTGGGCATGGTTCTCAATGTAGGTCAAAATGGGTTTCTAAGGCCAAATTGAAGGTTCTAAACCCTAGAGATTATTTTTCTATGAATTTAGAGGGTTTAGTTGATTTTTTTTTCCTGGCTCGAACCACGTGAATTGAAGTGGGTTTGTTTTAGGGTTACAGAATGTCATTTAATTCCTTGGAGTTGCTGTAGCCCTTGTTGGATCGGATCATCCCACTTTCCTTCTTATTTGGTTTGTTTGACCTGTGTTTGGACCCTGAGTTACCCTGTTTGCAGATTGTGTTGGTGAAATTGCATTTTTACCCCTTATAACTTATTTTCTTTTTGAACTCAGAATTCTCTGAGTTAAGCCTTTCTTTGAGTTATGTAGGAGCTTTTTCTTGCATATCTGGGTTAGATTGTGCTAGTTAGGGTTCATGATGAGGTTCTCATCACCAAACGTCACAAATTTCAACAAGAAGGGTCAGGTTTAGGGGCATCATGTCTCTCTTGGCTATGATCCTGAGTGCCTAGCATCGAGAACATGACCTCGTAAAATCCTAGGCATCTTCGTGGTCATCTTATTTCAGGAAAAATGTCCACCACACACAGATGTGTGGCAGAACTCAAGTGTACTCTGAAATTCTTTTTCCGGTACACATTGGCAAATAATCTGATTGCTACTAATGCAATACAGCTTGGGATCATCCTAAAAGTAATATTTGGCCTCAGATATGAGTATATCTCGTTGTTGCTTGATCTAATCATGAGGGATTTGACCAAAGGCCAAATAATTGACTATGTTCGCAAACTAGGGGATTCACTCCGCAAACGGGTTTTTGGGCTGCATTTACGCATAAATTAAGTTAAGCAGGCATTACACATTTTGTTCTCTTTTTGATATGTTTATTTGAGTGTTAGTGATAAATAGATAGTCAGATCCCCAGAACCCTAGCACTCAGGAAGGCAACTGGTGAAGAACAAGCTCAAACCAGCTGGGACTCAGCCTAATTTAGCTCATTATAACTAGATACCAGCTCACTTAAACTAGGGTTAGCTCATCCTAGCTCCATTTAGCTCATCTCAGCTGAATGGTAGCTCAAGATAGCTAATCTTAGCTCACCCTAGCTTAAGTCAACTCAGATTCAACACAACTTAGTTGAGTCTAGCTCATCTCATCTCCCATTAGTTCATTGGGAGCTCTAGCTAGCTGAGCTAAGTTGATTGGAGTCTACCTTAGCTCATGTCCAGCTACCTCCAGCTCTAGTCAATTCAAGCCAGCTAAAGATGACTTCACCCTAGCTCAAGCTAGCTCAAGTCTAGCTCCCAGGGACTCCACTTAGCTCAACTTAGTTGAGCTAAGCTACCTTAGCTACTTCAACTAGCTAGGTTCTCCCCGGGAAGATCTAACCCAACTTACCTCAGCATCTTTTAGCAAAAGCCAGCTTACTTTAGCTTGGCTTAGCAGCTAGTAAAGAACTAGCAAGCTAAGCCAGCTAAAGTAGCTCCTTGCCATTTTCTTCAGCAGCTATTAGCTCCTATGCAGCTCTAAATAGCTCTCCTTCAGCTCTTCTTCAAACCCTAATTCCTCCTACTTCTCCTCTACTCTCCTACTAGCTAAGCTAGCTTAGCTAAGTTCTCCACTCCTTGGTCATCCACCTTAGCTAACCCTAACTCCACCTACATAAACCTTATCTTTAAGTCCACCTAAGCTCCAGATGAGCTACCCTACTTGGCACCAACTCAACCACAACCCTTCACACCACCACCACCTCCAAGAGACACCATCATGTTGACACCAAAAACCCCCTTAACTACCCTTAAAATTGGCGCCAACCTCCCCCTTCATCTCCACCTTACAACTAACCTCCTAAGCCATCTCCACCATCCACCTATTCCTTTCTAGAAGCCCCCATAGTTGGCACCAAAACCATGGCACCTCTCCATGGTTGGCACCAAACTATGGTGCCTCTCCACCACCATCACACCCCTTAAGGTGGCGCCACCCATCCTACACCTTAGGATCACCATAACCACCACTAACCACCTACAAAACCTAATCCTAGCCCTCCACATGTCCACACCAACTATCCCCCTCTCCGCCTCTATATACCCACCATATACCACCAAAAAAGGGCATCTTCCCATAGTTTTAATTCTACCTTAAGCTCACCTATAACCCACAGCCATGAAGAAGGAGGAAGGAAGAAGATTAAGTAGGCTATCCTTTGCCTCCTTGGTGCCTTCTTCCTCTTCATTCTTCTCCTTATGCCACGCAGAGAGGAGGTGCAAGCTCTTATCAAGGAGGATGGCCAGGCATTAGAGGAGAAACTAGGGTGGTGCACTCCTACCCTTGGAGGAGAAATTAAGGTGGAAGCTATCCACCTTTGGTGGAGGTAAGGCATGCCCCCCCCTTAGGCTTGCCAGGAGGAGGCTGATGTAAACATGTTTACATTGCTTAAGATTTCTATTTATGCATGTTCTTAAGCATAGAATTGCATTGCATACTATAAATATTGCATAACATGCATCATCTTGCATTTAGATTAGTTTGAATAAAGTGGAGGTTAATTGTCTCCTTTTATGTCTTTTTATCGGGGCCTCGGATCGAGGATCCAACTATACAAATGTGATCAGGGCGACGATTGGAGTTCAACGACTCCAAGATCGCCCTAATCAGACATCTGCAACATCAGATAGAGATCAGGGAACCCTAGAAGATCAAGGGCCAAGATGGTGTGAATCTACACTTCAAACGACAAATTTGACCGCACAGATGGATTCGAATCGACGATTGCAGCCTAACGGCGTGAAAATCGACTCAGTCCAACAACCGTGGCACCATCTACATCGTCCAGAAGATGGACGGCCAAGATGACGCCACGTGGCACCATTTCAGCCGCCCAACCAGCCGCTGCACTCACCGCACCCTCTCTTCTTCATCTCTTCTCCGCCGTTGGATGCACATCCAATGGCTGTGGATGCATGCACCTGAATTCATCTCCGCAACACAAGCGCCACTGTAGCGCAGCGAGTGAACGCGCTCGCGAGAAGGCGAGGCGCGCATTCAAATCGCGGCGAGCGGGCGAGCGAGCGTGGGCGAGCGGGCGTGAGGAGCGTCGGATCATGATTAAGCAGTCGTGAGCGCTCAATAGCGCCCACGCGCTATCGCACGCCCGCACCTCACGCAAGATCAGACGCGGAGCACTCGATGCAAAGGCACTGCGAGGCACAAGATAAGTCATCCGATATCACGATCAGACGACTAGGATCGACTGGACGTAAGCGGGCGTGCGAGCGGTCGCCCCACTACGCCCACGGTGGGGCTTTAGCGACGATTTTATCCGTCACTAAAGACCCCTTATTTAATGTTTTGAGATTTAAATGACCAAATTGCCCTCACTCCTTGCAACTATAAAAGGAGACCCCCTCCACACGAAATTCTCTTCCCTTCCTTCTCTTCTCTCCCTCTCCAAAGCTCAAGAGAAGCTTGTCCCACACCTGGGATGCTTCTCGCGAGATAAAGTCAAATTTTCGTCCCCTTTTGGAAGCGAATCCCACGACGACGACAACATGCTGCCCTGTTCCCATTCTTCTCGCTTCGTCCTCCTTCATCCTGCTCCCCTCCCAGTCTTCCAGGCATCGTCCCGTCCAGCTCATCGTCCAAGCGACCGTCAAGGAGGATATTTCTCTCCCCATTCTTTTTAATGCTTTCTAGAGTAGATTTATTGCTTTCTAGAGTAGATTTACTGCTCTCTAGTGTAATCGTTTTTTGCTTTCTAGTCATAATGTTTAGTGTAATAAATAATCTTTTTAATGATGAATTCCATGCTCATTCTACATCTCTTTTTTATTTTTGTTTGTAATATTCTCTCTCTCTCTTACTCTCTCTCTCTTCTATTTATTGTAAATAGTTAGATAGTTCTAATCAATTAATTTACTTCGTGACAAATAAAACAAACGCGTACTGTTAAATCAAATGTCCGCCTCCCTGTGTTCGACCCAGGATTTCTATTCCGGTATAAACTTTATTTGTTGAACACGAGTTCTTCGCTTTCAAACTACAACGGCAAGTTTTCAAAATCAAATATGTTAGCGTAGCAACTCATAGCTTCAACATTTTGGCGCTGTTGCTGGGGAGGCAACGCTATTTGATTTTTTTTCACGTTTTCCAACTTACGAATCATTTACCTCACTTCTCTCCTTTCTTATTGTGATTGCAGGTACTCTTTTGAAATGAGCAAAAGCGGTAGATTGGAGTAAAGTGTTGTTGAAGGTTCTATAAGTTATCCCCTGCCTCCCACCCATTAGTTTTCATTTCACCACGTAATAACACAAACATCAATCAACCTAGGTGTTCTTGTTCTTATAAACTGTAAGGTTAGTTTTGTTTGTTTGTTTGACACCCACACTCGCCTCAACCTCCACATTTAAAAAAAAAAAAAAAATCTCACAGAGGTACACAACCTTATCTGATTTTCAAACTTTACCAGTAAACCGATCTTAGGAGCCAGTACGCACATCCAAACACATAATTGAGTAGAAATCAGATTAGGTAATCACTTGTCTGCCTAATTAAGTGGTGCAACAGGCCAATTATTTGAGTTGATTGGGCTGCACCACTTTAATTAAAATCAACTCATCAAGTAGCTGCCGATTAGGTTCAACTCTTAGGGATTTACCAGACACTCCACATTCTTTTTAAGTTTTAAAGGAAAACATCATCACCTTACTTTCAAAACCTGGTGTGCCAACAAAACTTGTTTGAAAATACTTAAAGTTGAATCCTAAAAGCTACTAAGTAAGATTTGAACCCTAAAATTCACTGCATCAAAAATAATCTTGCTTGAAAATCACTAGTTATGCACGCACACACAAATCAATCAATTATTAAAGGCACAACCCAAATAAAGGGCCCATCACATTCCAAAGCACATTCAAACCTAGCCCTAAATAAAACAGAGTAGACGTTGGCCTTAAGGATTCAACTCGCTCTTCAGAGCCCAGAACGAGATTATTTTCGATTAGTCTATTTCTACTATTCTATCTGATGTCTAGCTAGGGGAAAAGAATCAAACGATCGCGACTGGGGGTACACTAGGAATCGAAGGCGCAAGCCGAAGAAAGAACCTTCTCCCCAATCCCTCCTTCTAACTAGTTGGATTGAACAAACAGAAGTAGATTAAATCGTTCCTTTATCTAAGACGGGTTGTAGGAGTCTGTAGGTCTTTAGGCTAGCCCACTTAAGGACAGGTTTGATTGCTTGTATTGCAAGGCACCTTTCTTCCTCCCGTCTCTCATGAATCCTTCCACATATTATACGCATTGCCACTCTTTCCCTTATGTTTTGATTTATCCTCAACATGACGATTATCCCAACTCATACTGTAATCAACCATCAGTTAGTTGGGATAACTCAAATTGGGGATACAATTCTGGACCTCCATGTTTAGGGTCTAACCCTGAACACTATGATTGTGATTTCTATCCTTCTCAGAGCCACATTGATTATAGATCGCCACCCTTTCATGAACAACCTAATACGATCTACAATCAAGAAGGATACACTGATTCTTACCCATCCTCTGACTACACTGCCTTTAGGTCATCACCACCTTTTGAACAATCTGAAATGACCTATTATCAGGAAGGGTATAACGAATCTCAATTCGTTAATTCCCCTACATTGATCCCAAACCTGCCCAACCCTGAACCAACTCATTTGGTTCAGGGTAGCCAGGATCAAGATAAAGTTTTGGCTAACTTGAGGAATGTCATACAATCTTTAGAAGTTCAGCCAATACCTTGCATTGAAAGATTGGAGCCCCTGATTGAAATGATTGATGATTTGAACAAGTATTTGTTGGATTGGCTCCAGGATGTTAAGGATAAGAACCCGGGTGAGTTTCTACTTGGGAAGTTAGCGAAATTGAGGATGAGATTTGTGGTTGCTTTAGTTCAATCGTGGGATGATTCCCCAGATGAACCCCCTTCAGGCGAGCCAACATCAGAACCTATTTAGGCACCTGTTGGGGGGGACATGCGTTACGAGGCTGACCAGATTGAATTAGAGCAACCAATTAAGGATGATCTAATTTCTTCACCTGAGATCCCTGAGCCAGGGTACGAGGAAACGTATGTCTCCATGGATCAGAAAGTAACAGATGATTTTGGGACATACATTAATACGAATCTTGATTTCTTTGATTCTGATGGTGAAGATTCAATTTGCGAAGTCTTACGTGAGTTTACAGAATATGATTTTTGTGAGATGATTAGGCCTGAGGAATCTGATAAATCATTTGATAGCCCAATAGCTGAGGAAACTGATCTTATTGGGTCTCACTCCCTCTTTCCAATTATCCTAGGCCTTCACGTGCCTAGGGTGAGCTTGGGAAGAGGTCATTTTTGCCACCTATTTGCTAAGTTAGGTTTATCCTTTTTCGCTCTCAAAATTGTTGTTGCCTTGTTATTTCAAAAACACTAAAAACTTTATATTTAAAAATTCAAAAAGAAAGGTGGTTTCCCATTTTCAAGCAAGAGATTTATATTTATAAAAGTTGCCTCCTTGGATGACCCTAGACACTCCACTATCTAGGTATTACAAATTTAAAAGCGAATCGATTTTGTGCGTTGTAACGACTTCTAAAACCCTAATTTTACAAACCACATAAGAATAAGACAAATATCCAAGACTGTAATAATAGTCTCATTCGAAAATGTGTCAGCAATCAAAATAGCCTGATAAGGAGAATCAGTCAAGATTCTTGACAGATGATCCGCCACTACATTCTGTACCCCGGCTTTTTCTTTGACTTTAAGATTGAATTCTTGAAGTAAAAGAATCCATCTAATGAGCTGGGGCTTGGTGTCCTTTTGGCCAAGAGATGTTTCAAAGTCGAGTGGTTAGTGTAGATGATGACACGAGAACCTAACAGATAAGCGCTAAACTTTTCAAGAGCAAAAACTATGCCCAGCAATTCCTTTTTAGTAACTGTATAGTTCCTCGAGGCCTCATCCAGAGGTTTGCTAGGGTAGTAGATAACAAAGGGCTTTCTATCAATTTTCTGACTCGAGACAACCCCAACCGCATAATCAGAAGCGTCGATTATGATCACAAATGGGGTTGTCTAGACCAGTGGTTACAACATCTAGGCACAGGTGACTACCGTTTTTTTTTTTAAAGAAAGAAAGGACCACTATTATGGATAGTAGCCATCTAGATTTATTAATGGAATGCAATAAGCATTACAACATGGAGAGCCAAAGACTTGCAAGGGAGTTCACATCAGTACATATATTTTCCACCCATCCCCTACCGCCATTAAACACTACATCATTCCTGGCTCTCCACATGGCCCACATAACAGCTGCCATGTGGATTCGAGGCTTGAAAGGATCAATGAATTACTTCCACAACTCATCCCATGTCGATAGTGAAGAGGAGAAGGTTTTGCGCCAAACCTCATTTGGTACTGGTAGGCACCCATCAAATGTCTAACATTGTCTTCCCCAAATCCACACAATGGACACGCACCAGGGGCGTCCCCATGAGGCTGTATCTAAAAGTCCCCATAACCAATCCTTCTCTTCTAGTGAGCCATAGGAAAATTTGAACCTTTAGTGGTACTTTGAGTTTCCACATAGACACACACACCTTTTTATGCTTGTCATTCTCCCTTCTTGTAATCTAGAGATGGTACGCCTTAGTTGGAGTATACATATCCTCCTTCCAAACGAACCCATATACTCCTTCGCGTGGGCAAAAAGCTTCTAGCATTCCCATCATCCTCCCAAACTCATTCGCAGATCTGCACACATAGTGGTCCTCTTGCATTGGGGCTCACTACCATCCAAGCTTACTCTCCCACCGATCCTCTACCTTTGCATCCTTCTCAATCGCCCGACCATAGGTTCAAGGGTACAACTCCTCTAGGCATCCTCGACTGCTCCAGTTGTCCAACTTTTATCTCCAAGCTTTGGTGAGAAGAACCACCATGGAGATAATAGAAGACCAGAAGGGGGACGACTTAGATGGTTGCACCACACTCGCCGGTGAGTCTGAGTCCCCATAGGAGTCTTTGACTACCTCCTGCCACAAACCACTGTCGCCCTTGAGAATAATGACTCCCCACTTAAGTAGTAGGGAATCACCAAACTCCCTGAGAGATCACACTCCCATCCACCCTCCTTCTTTGGCTTGCAAATGGTACTCCATTTAATTGGTTGCATAAAATGCCCCTCGTGGCCTGCCCCCTTCTAGAAGAAGAGCTTTCTCATCACCTCCATTTTTTTAATAACCATGCCTGGCAGCCTGAACATAGACAGTAGAAATACAGGCATAGTAGAGAGGATTGTGTCTAGCAACACCAAACATCCTCCATTAGAAAGTAATTTGCCACACAACCAGAAAGATGCAAGGATAGCTTCTTAAGAAGGTATTTCTAGTCCTTACTCTTCATCTTCTTATCTCTCAAAGAAAGGCCTAGATATCGAATCAACAACGCGACCACCGGCGTCTGAAGTAGCTGTGAGATGGCTTCCTGAGAGCTATTCACCTCTCCAAAATAGATTAACGAAGACTTTGCCCCATTGATCTTCAGCTCAGATAACTCGTCGAAAATGTCTACCAAGTACTTGATGCATTCAGCCTCCATGACTCCTCCTTCTATAAAGAACACCGTATCATCTGCATACTGTAGTGTGGGCGTCAGCGCTCGACTACTCTTTAGAGTGTACCGATGAATCAAGCCACCATCACACGCTTTGAAGGTGAGTTGTGCCAAAGTGTCCATTGCCAAGATCAACACGAGAGGTGCTAGAGGGCAACCCTGCTTCACCCCTTTCTATGGCTAAAACCACTGTCCTGTTGGCTGAGCAGTCACCAAGGGGGAGAAAGATGACCGGCAATACACCGCTTCATCCACTGCACCCATTCTTCTAGAAAGTCAATCCTTCGAAATATCTCCCAAAGATATGACCAAGAGATGGAGTCATATGTGATAAGTCCACTTTTGTGGACTATTATTTAGCCTAAGTACTATTTAATTATTTATTCTTGGTTGTTAATTAATTAGGAGTTATATGACAATTCACCTTGAACTGCATTTAATTTTATGCTTTAATTTTACATTTAATAACATATGTTATGATAATATAATTTATTTGATGAATGCAGGCTAGGTACAAGAATCAGACACTCATTTTACTTCTATAAGACATCTTGAACTTTGATTGGACGTCTAGAACTTCTATCACGAGTTTATGGCATTACATTTTTTAAGACGTTTAATGCTCTAATTAGACGTCTGATGAAGAACCACCTGTGCTTATCTGTCATTCCAACCACTCGCGATCGTCGCGAGCAGTTGGAGACACTTGCAGCCGAAGAAAATCGAGGTGGTTTTTGTTTAAAAAGGAAAGCCGCGTCCACGGAGGAAGGATCATCTTCGCTCCCCTTGGCGGGGACTTCCTCTCCACCTCCATCACCATGCAACAGGCGTACACCGTGGACTTCAGCGTGCACCGTGGTCTCTACGCACCTGCCTCTTGCCTTCGTCCTCTCAACAATCGCACGGTGATAGCTTGCAGCCACCACCGCAGTAATCGCATCTACATCCCATTTCTTTTTCATCTTCATCCTCTTCTTCCTCCCCGTCAGCCAACAGCAAGATGCCCTCACCGCATGCAACCGCACCTGCACACTAGCCTACACGCGTGCATAACCAACCACGTGCACGCTGCGCGCACCCGTCCACAACCGCACAGCCACCTGCGCACCTCATCTCCTTCTTCGTCTTCGTCATCTTCTTCCTTCTCTCCCTTACTTCCTACCACCAGCAACCACCCCCACAAAAATAACCCAAAGTCCCGCCAGCCACCTACGTTCACAGCAACCACCGCAGGCCATGTCCCTCACTGCCGACATCACCAAAGCGCTCGCCTTGACCTCCATCGATGACCCACGCCTGCGGCAGCACCTCCCGCAGCCCATGCACGTGCGTTGGAAACCTGCCGCCAGTGAGCTTCTCCTCCGGCCATCTCCGTTGATGCCACAACCTCCATCAGATTGGCCTCATCTTCGTCAACCTCCCTCGCTCGTCAGCAGCCCGTCAACACTCCACGCATGAGGAAGAGAGAGGAGAAATCCTCTATTTTTCTTGCAATTAATATTTATGGGTTATGCCATTGCAAAGTTCACTATTCTTTTATTTTTTTGAATTAATATATTGAAAGAATTTTGCACGATACCCCCTCTTCCAGGTAAATTGCTTAAAGTCAGATTCTTCTAATGAATGTTATGTTGATTACAATGAACAAGGTCTCGTTTATTGGAAATTAATATTGCCATTGATATTCATTGCCAAGATCACTATTTAATAGAATATTGGGTTGTGGTGATTTTGCATATAAACACCTACATTCTTGATTAATTATTTAGATTAAGAGTTTATGTGAGAAAGTGAGTTGCAATAATTAGTATGTACATCTAATGATATTCTTGAACAAATAAGACATTCAATAGGCTAATTCCTCCTTATGGAGACGACGTAACTATTTTCATGGTTAGATTCTGAGAATTAAAATGTTTTGAAAAGCGATTTTCTACCACACAATTAAATACAACGACATGTCATTTCATGCTAAAGTTTTTATCGAAAATGAAGATCGCTCTTTCAAATGGCACCGTTGCCGGGGAGGAAATATGTCTATTAATTTTTTCAGGAAATTTATATTATTTTTATCTTATTTCCGAGGCATTTCTGAATTATTAACCCTGTTTCTGTTTCTGTGCAAAAACGTACGCAACGAACACAACGGGTGCTTGTAGGCCTTGATCCCATGCATGTAGGCATACAGAGGAGCCTTTTTCTGATTTAGTCATTAGAACTTAATTTCTATCTTTTGGACCCTTGTCAGGCATTTTTGGGAACGTGTTCCCAGTGTTTCTTTATTTCTTATCGCTCTTGTATGCGGGAGCATATTTTCGGGAGCATGTTCCCATTTTATTTAGAGTATAGGATTATTTGAATTATTTGAACTGTATATAGGTTAGTTAGTTAGTTAGTCAGTTAGTTATATTAGGTTTGATAGCTTAATATTTATTTTAAAATATATATATATCAAACTACCTACTAGAAGCTGCATATCAATAGGGTGATCATCTAGGACTGAATGAGCAGCATCTAGTTTATCTTAATTGCATTGTAGGCATCCCTACATTGAAGAAAGCTGGAGTAAGGTACGTCTTTTTCTTAAGCATCAATTACCTGTCATGCATCTGCATTAAACCAAATCTAAGACCACTAAAGTTCTTGAATCGAATTAATTCAGTGGTCACTTTAAAAATTGGGACTGCTAAGAGGTTGGACCTTAAAATCTGTGACTTAAAGTTGTGTGCAAAAGGATCTTATTTGCAAGATTTCAAAACTCAAAACACAAACGTATGATTGCACACCTGAGACACTATGCACCTCACACATAAGGTCACTAGATAAATTTCTACATCTCCTCTTTGCACCACAAGGGAAGTTAGTCGAAAATCAACAAGCCTATCCACCAAGTTACTTCGGTTCCTCGTGAGTGGGCTCAATTCGAGACTTCTATCCCTTGCGAGTAGGTTGTAGGCACCAACGAAGGTCGGCCTAGGAAGCGTAATTCTTGCAAAACTTGTTTGGTCACCAACTGAACAGCTAAGACCTAGAATCTACTAAAAACAGATCCTACTGTATTTGCGTTTGTTTTGACAGTGGTAGAACTCTCTAGAAAGTTTCTGATTTATTTTAAATCCTAAGAGAGTTTAACCTGTTTAATTGAAAGAAATGGATTATCCTTACTCCTATCATTTTAACCAGGATCCCATGTCCCGAGCATATCCATCCTTTGATGGGTATATTGATAATCCATAGGATCATTCATATTCTTATCCTGCGAGTACTGGCCCGATAGCTCCCACTTTTGAGCAGAGCATAGGAGCGAGATTTTCCAACCCTGGAATCCCTACTACTATGCAAACACCCAACCCTCCCACCCTTCATGATTTTTTGTATCAAGGTTGGACCGATACCCCTAGGCAACCAAAGCCTGAGATTGACTATCCTCCCCAATCTGATAGAAGTAGCCTCTCCTCTTTTATGATAGAAATGCAAAAACAACAAAAGGAAATGATAGAATCAATGGGAGAGATGTTGAGGAATAGTCAACAATTGAACAAAGAAATTAGACAGCTTAGCTATACTCTTCCTAGTAATTCTGATCCCTACCCATACGACCGTGATCATGAAAATAATTCTGAGGAAACCAATGACAATAGGGATCCCGTTTTATGCATCTATCACTTAGACTCTCCCAATGAGACATCCACTAGAGGAGGAGGAGGACGATCCTAGTAATTATCCACCCGAGCTATATTGGAGTCAAAAGAACGGGAAGATGGTACCTCTTGAGGACCTTGACCCCAATGACAGTATTTTCCTTACCCCTGCTAACCCTGGTCAAGGTCTTATTGTTCATATCACTTCCCCTATTAATTATCTGGTGGAATCCCATTCTACCCTTAGTAAGCCTAATCCTAACCCTCCACTTAGGGAATCAACACCTACCATTCAGCATCCTGAGGATTTAAATTCACCCAATGAAGGTGACCCTAAGGGAATGGAGGATGAATTAGATCAATTTTGGTCTCAGGGATATAAAGAGTCTATTTCAGAGGATGAGGATGACCAAATGGAGGAACCTGGACTGAAAATCTGGAGTGAATCACAGGGGGGATTATGTGTTATTTGAGGACTTGCCCCCTGAGGATATAAATAATCTGGTGAAATCTGGATTCCTCCCTTCTTTCAATTTTGAGAGTCATCCTCTGCAAAACCACGAGTTGATATCGGAGGAAAAACACAATAGTGAGAAGCGTAGGGGAGACTCTCAGGGGCAATATACATCAATTGAGGATCCTTGTTATTCTCCACTTATTCCATTTCGGGAGGTCCCTTTTCATATTCCTTTTGTTATCCCTAGACCTCCACAGGTAACCTACAAGGTTCTCTATTTTCATATCTTCTGACAAGTATTTGGAATCACGCTGCATCATCAGCTCGCCAACAGCTGTGGCTACCTATGTTCTAAGCCCGCGCTGTTACGCATATTTTTAGGGCCTAGCTTTTTCTGTCTGGAACCAGACTTACAAGTTCCCTATAAGTCTGGCTGCTGACACAAAATGCAGCGCTTGTTAGGAGGAAACCTAGCATCCAGAATAACACCATCTTCAGGTGATTTCCTTCCTTGCTCCCCCTATTTTCATTTTATAATGAGGACATTGTAGGATTTAGGCATGGGGGGGTGCATTTTGCATTTTAGGCAGTATTCATGCATTTAGGTTAGGTGCATTAAAAAAAAATTGAGCTGAATTGGTTAGGCCCTAGCAAACATCTTTATCATGAAAGTGTCATTGAAGATTTTTCTTCTTGAATTATTTCTTAAGTTTAGAATCCAGTACATTTACTTCACTTGCACGTAGACTGGGTAATGGATCTTTGAAGAAAATTAATAAGCATTTTTAGTCTACTGAACTCTTGGACAGTTAATAGGGAGTCAAGCATACTATCTTCTAGTATATCCACCTCATATTTGTGAGAAGAAAGTAGAGAGATTACTGGTATGCTAAGTCTAGTGAAAGGACTCTTAAGTTTTGGACAATTAGATAATGATACTTCAGAGTTAGGTATAGTTTTCGCTCTCTGTTCATGTGTGCGTACATTGTGTGAATACCGGAGAGTCACCAAATAAGGCAGATATACGGAGATTAAGTCTTAATAAAGCTATGACTATGGTGGATGGTTACGACCGTCCTTCATAGAGTCCTCGGCTGAAGAAGGGTAATAGTGTCAAAGGTCAGAAATACGCTTGTCCTATCCATTCCTTCCCGGTGCCGAGAGTAGGCACTTCCACCAAATAAGCCACACAATATCCTCTTGACCATCATCATCCCTAATAATGCCTCATAAATAAAAGTCTACGTCGTGTTATGTTGATTTATAAAGAAAGAAAAAGAAGGAAAAAAAAGAAATAATTATATTTAAAAAATAAATAAAATAAAATAAAATAAAATAAGAGAAAAGAGAGAAAGAAAAGAAAAAGAAAAGAGTCCAAGTTTATGGTTTTATCTTTGTGACGATGTTTCTGAGGCAACAAAAACACCCATCGCGATCCACCAAATATGACCCATACCTACCTTTCAGTATTTTTGATCTCCCGAACACTGGTTGAGGACTCTAACTTAGTTGTAGAGTTATTAGGACTTTAGTTGAAGTGTGAATGCCGTGTGAGGCCACCAAATAGTGAGTACATTTACTAAATCTTGTGAGATTTGTAATCTCAGAAAGAAAAGAAGGAAAAGAGTGAGCACAAAAGAATATCAAGAGAGCACAGTTATTTAGCTTCTCTCCTAGTTGACTTGTTTAATAATCTAGAGATCTAGAGTCTGTAGTACTAGATTACATGTAGCACCAGATGAGTGTGTGTCACCAAATATAAATCCATTCAACTCAGCATCTCCTACCTAAGCTAAAAAGCCGAGGTCAATTTACAAATTATTTTCTGCTTTATCCCCAAGGGAAGTAGTTGCCTATCCTGGTAGAAATATTTACCAAGGGATAAGTACGAACTACGAATGTAAGTTGGTTATTTTCACATGGATCCATTACCAAGGCTACCATCCCTTCACATTCGTCTAGATTTCTAATTGTTTGAAATAAGAAAAGAAGAAACCTTCTGGTTACTTCTTTTGTTTTTCACTTTTTGTTAAGGACTAGCAAAATGTAGGCATGGGGGCATTTGATAAGTCCACTTTTGTGGACTATTATTTAGCCTAAGTACTATTTAATTATTTGTTCTTAGTTGTTAATTAATTAGAAGTTATATGGCAATTCACCTTGGCCTGCATTTAATTTTATGCTTTAATTTTACATTTAATAACATATGTTATGATAATATAATTTATTTGATGAATGCAGGCTACGTACAAGAATCAGACGCTCATTTTTTCTTCTATAAGACATCTTGAACTTTGATTGGATGTCTGAAACTGCTATCACAAGTTTACAGCATTTCATTTTTTTAAGACGTCTGATGCTCTAATTAGATGCTTGATGAAGAACCGCACGTGCTTATCTGCCGTTCCAACACTCGCGATCGTCGCAAGCAATTGGAGACACTTGCGATCGAAGAAAATCGAGGAGGTTTTGTTTAAAAAGGAAAGCTGCATCCACGGAGGGAGGATCATCTTCGCTCCCCTTGGCAGGGACTTCTTCTCCACCTCCATCACCGTGCAATAGGCGTACACCGTGGACTTCAGTGTGCACCATGATCTCTGCGCACCTGCCTCTTGCCTTCGTCCTCTCAATGGTCGCACGGTGACAGCTTGCAGCCACCACAGCAGCAACCCCATCTACATCCCATTTCCTTTTCATCTTCATCCTCTTCTTCCTCCCCATCAACCAACACTAAGCAGCCCTCACCAAGCGCAAATGCACCTGTGCACTAGCCTACGCACGTGCACAACCAGCCACACGTGCACTGCGTGCACCCATCCACAACCGCACAGCCACCCGTGCACCTCATCTCCTTCTTCGTCTTCGTCATCTTCTTCCTTCTCTCCTTTATCTTTTTGCCACCAACAACCAACCCCATGAAAAGAACCCAAAGTCCCGCCGGCCACCTACATTCACAGCAACCACTGCAGGCCATGTCCCTCACTGCCGGCATCACCAAAGTGCTCTCCTTGACCTTGTCGACGACCCACGCCCGCGGCAATGCCTCCCGCAGCCCATGCACGCGCGTTGGAAACCCACCGCTGGCGAGCTTCTCCTCTGCCGGCCGGCCACCTCTGACCTTTCCGTCGACGCCGCAACCTCCATCGGATCAGCCTCGTCTTCGTCAACCTCCCTCGCTCATCAGTAGCCTGTCGACTCTCCTTCACGCGTGAGGAAGAGAGAGGAGAAATCCTCTGTTTTTCTCGTAATTAATATTTACGGGTTATGCCATTGCAAAGTTCACTATTCTTTTATTTTTTTGAATTAATATATTGAAAGAATTTTGCACGAATACCCCCTATTCCAGGTAAATTGCTTAAAGTCAGATTCTTCTCATGAATGTTATGTTGATTACAATGAACAAGTTCTCATTTATTGGAAATTAATATTGCCATTGATATCCATTGCCAAGATCACTATTTAACATAATATTGGGTTGTGGTGATTTTGCATATAAACACCTACATTCTTGCTTAATTATAAGAGTTTATGTGAGAGTGAGTTGCAATAATTAGTATGTACATCTGATGATATTCCTAAACAAATAAGACATTCAATAGTCTAATTCCTCCTTGTGGAGACGACCTAACTATTTTCGTGGTTAGATTCTGAGAATTAAAATGTTTTGAAAAGTGATTTTTTACCACGCGATTAAATATAATGACACGTCATTTCATGCTAAAGTTTTTATTGAAAATGAAGATCGCTCTTTCAATATGCTTTAGAGAAGTCCACCTTCTACATAAAGGCAACTTTCTTCTTGTGCACCCAACCCGAAATCATTTCCTGTGCCAAGATAAATGATTCCTACAGTGAACAACCCTTCAGGAACACTGACTCAATGGGGCTTACCAAGCCAGGAAACACATATCTCATTTGATTCACAAGGACATTACCAATTACAAAGTAGATGGAATTTGATAAGTTGATTAGGCGGAAGTCAGAGCATTCCACTGCCCCCTACTTCTTGGGCAGGAGAAAAACTAGAGATATGTTGATCTCAAATCCAAAATTTCCTCTTTGGAAATTTTCAATTACCTTCATCACATCCCCACCCACCGTGGACCAGAACTCTTTGTAGAAGAGGATCGGAAACCCATTTGGACTAGGTGACCCTTCTGCTTTGAGACCCTTCAAGGTGCTGACCACGTCCACTTCCTCTATAGGCCTGCACAACAGCCGGCCCTCCTCTCCCAACAATAGCATATCCGACGAACGCAACCTCTATCTGCCCCTAGGTCCAACACATGACATATCAAGGAAGTACCTATTAGCCATCTCTCACAGCTCCTCTAGAGTTTTAGCCGAATCCCCATTGTATCCCAGCTTAGAGATGAGATTCTAGCTTATTCTTGCCCTAGCAACTCCATGGAAGAATTTCATATTGGAGTCCCCCTCTTTTAACCAAATCTGCCTTGGCTTCTGTCGCCAGTCAATTTCCTGTTTCAAATCCTCCAAGGCCATCACATTTTGGAGTGTCTTTTTCTGCTTGAGTTCTTCCTCCAATAGAGTGGATACCTCCTTCTCATCTATCCTCTTTACTCCCTCCAATGCATCCTGCCTCCTTTGCGCTCTAGTGATAATAATAGTCTTTCTATACTCAAAAAGAATATAGCACATTAAGCTTAGAGGCGAGGTTTTGAGTGGTCGTGCCCACATTTCTTAAGAACTCCACCATGACAAAACCATCTCCTTGAACTCATACTCCCCCAACCACGACTGCTGAAATCTGAAGCGCATGCACGTACTAACCCCCTCTCCACTCTCCCATAAGATGGGAGTTTGGTTAGAGAATGACTGCTTCAAGGCCACCACTGAGGCCAACTGGAAGAGGCCCATCAACTCAATGCTGCATAAGAATCTATCCAGTTTGGACATCTACCCACTTCCATTACTCCAAGTGTACACGGAGCCCGACTCAGGAAGATCCACCAGTTCCAACTCAACCACCAACGTCTGGAACCCATAGGTGGAGGAATCAGCGTGGTTGATGATAACACTAACATCAACCATAACTAGCTTTAATTAATTAGAATCAATAGACAAATGCTCTTACATAATCACTGGAGAGTCATAATTCACTGAATATCCTTTCTGAGAAGAATGCATTAAAATAGGGATAAATCTGCAGTTTTAACAGAAGATCATAAATGCAGAGTAATCATGTGGTTTTCCAAGGGTTAAATGAAGGTCAAATAATCATTAATGACTAACAAGAAGGTTCATACAAATAGAAATGGGTTTTCACGCATTTTAAGAATTGATGGACATTCGAAATCCTAATTTTAGACCCACTTAAATAATAGAGGTTCTGGTTAGAATAAAATTCATGTAAACCTTCTAAAATTTATATAAAAAGTCTATAATGCTTGGTTCCCTTGATTTGACCATCTGAACCCATTTTGACCTAAAATGGAGTCTCAGATGGAAAGTTACCCTAATTTGGGTTTCTACACAAATTACCCAGTCAAACTTAATTACAAATAAAATCTAACTTCACCATCAGATTCCTTGAGTCCAAATTAGGTTTGTACCAAAATTTGGGCCCAATCAAAGATCATCTTGACCTAGTTTGCATTTCAGTCCAGTCTGATTCTTTCTATCTCACATATGCCCCTAGTTTCAAATTCTTTGCGAAAAGGTCCCTATGTTTTCCTTCATTCTTTGCAATCAGGTCCCTCCATCATTATCGCAGAGAAACTTCTTCTCCAACAACCTTCAATCAGGGAGTTCTCCCTCATTTCTCACTCAAGCTCTTCCAAAATTGGAAGGAGAACTCCTGAGAGAATCCTCTTCAATTTGAGCTGCATCGTGGGCTCTGATTTGTACCCAAATCTTCATGCAAACCATTCCAAGATCAGGGTTTCCTACTTCATAAAGGTTCCAATCCTCCATGTTTGGTTTCCAAGCTTGGAATGCCTTCCTAATGCCCTATAAAAGACCCCTGGTGCATGGTCGTTCTCTTTAGCTTGGTTTGGACAGGAATACCCCCTTATCCTCTCTCCGACCAACTCCTCCGCAAGCTCCGATGAGCTTCTCCATCTACCTTCCTCTCCCACCACCACAGAAAATAGTCGATAGGAGCATCTTCCCTGTGTTCTTCCGCTTCTAGCAATCCCAGTAAAAGCCCTCTAACTCCATCTTCCTCGCCATTCTCCCTCACCGGAGACTTCGTCTTCTTCGAGTCTGGCGTACCCTCGACAAGGACATTCCTCCCGTTTCATCCAATTAGATTAGGTTAGTTAGGTTCCTTCCTCCCTCTACTCTCTTTTCCTCTATCCAAACCCTCAATTCAACTGCCGACACCACCACATGCCGTCATCTTCCTCATCTCCGACCGCACCTCCGGCGAGGCTTCCCCAACACCACAAGCCACCAACCACCTCGCCAACGACACCATAACCTCCACCGTGACCACGCGAGCAAAGCCCCTCAAGAAATTGAGGGGATTGCTACGCTAACCACTCCACTGAACACACCACCTTCGCACCACATATTCCGCCTTCGCCCAACCTCCACAGACCTTCTCACCGCACGCCACCGCTGCCAACACCCTCGTCGCATCTGCGCGATCCTCCTGAGGTGATTTAATGTGGCTGTAAGGCCATCCCTTGTGTTTCAGGTCCTCGTCGGTGCTCTGCTGTCATCGCCATCATCTCCGATGTTATCCGCCCGCCTTCAACCACTTCAGGTTCTGATAACACTCCCAGGTGCTATGGAAGGAGATCACGAAGCAGCCCAGACACTTGATCAAGCAAGGGAAGACTAGCATAGCTCCAATTGGAGAAGGCTCCATAGCAGTTGCCTGATAAGAAGAGCTATAGTAGGATTAGTCCTACATTGGCAGATGAAAGACACACGCATGTGCTTAAATTGATTTTGTGCTCAGGCTTTATCACCCAAGCACACAAGGGGTTGGGTCCCTCCTCACTTCTACCTACACACCTTGTCTACCTCAACACCCAGTAGCCTTGGTCACCCGGATCCCCAAATACCCGATTACGTGAGTCTCTGAGAGAAAAGAGGACTTGTGAGAGAGCAGGGGAGGGTTTTGCTCTTTGAAGGTGTGGCTCAACACTTAGCTGTTGAGGGACTTTGATCCCCTGTGCATTGAAGAAGGAAAAGGCTCTAAAGAGCAATGTAGCAGGGCCGCATTTAAGTCTTCTGATGGAATGCTTTGTCGTCTGAAGATACTATGGCCACTTATCTTGCATGGCATTTCTGATTGATGATACTGCTCAAATACTTTAGTATTTAATATATGCTTAATTAAGGCTAATAATTGGCGATCTACTTCACCATTATTTTGTCTTAGATTTCTTTTTATCATTGTAATCTATTGAAATACTCATGCTTATAATTGAATATCAATTTGAGTAGATATTATTCATTGAATATCTCTTTTGTACTTCGATTATGGTGCTCATTTATATGCAATTAAAGATTAGCGCGTGAATTCCATATTTGCTCCCTATGTTCAACCTTGGACTTCAATTTAGATTTTGAGTAATAAATTTTATCTGTTTGAGAGCTATTTGTTGACTCTACTATAACACATTTCCTTAACACTCGACAAAAGCTTGATAACAGTGGCCACATAGCCTGTCAGGAGATGCCAACACGGCATTGAAATCTCCCCCAATCAGCCATGCACCCCCTGTATCCGACTAGCGACCTCCCTCATCTCCTCCCTCATCTGTGGCCTATCCCTCTACACATGTTAAAAATATGTCCCTGTCATCCTACACTCTGCTAAATTTGCATGTAATAAAGAACGAACCTAACCACGTGTCCATCAACTGTAGCAAGTCCTTCTATCAAATGCATAAACCTCCTGACCTCCCCATGACCTTGACATATTTAACATCTACCTAACCATTCATCAATAAAGGTTGCCAACAGGATGTCTCTTCACTGTCAATGTGCATCTCCAATAGAAGACTGCAATCCACCCTCCATTCCTTCAAGTACCTAACTAGTGGTAAGCATACTTTTCGTGAGGAAAATTAGGGTTTTGGAAAACCCATCTCGTGTCACAAAAATCGCTACCAAATAAAATTTAACGAAACTCAAAGGGAGTCCTAGGTTGAACACGAGGAGGCAAACATTTGGTTTCTGAAATCCGCATTTTGATTTTATTTGTTTTTGTTATTTTTACTTTTGTAATTTTTTTTGTATTTTTCTAAGGCAAGAGATCAAGTCAAAATAATTTCTATCTAATCTACATGAAGAGAGAGAAAGAGAGGAACAAATATTATAGGTGTGATACAAACTATTTATTACAACTAATCGTGGGAAGTAAAACTACAATACAAAAGTGATAGAAAGAATAAGATGAGGAAATCCCCTACGACTGTCGCTTGGAGGATGACTCATAGGATTTTTGCACAGTTTGTAAAATTAGGGATTTATCATTGTAATGCACAAAAATTGAGTCCTTTTAAATTTACAACCTAGATAGGGGAGTATCTAGGGTCATCCAAGAAGGCCAAATGTTTGCAAAATTACATCTCTTACTTGGAAATCGAACTCAACTTTCTTTTTGGTGTTTTATATATATGATTTTTATAGGTTTTGAAATAACGGGAACAATGCGGGTTTGTTGATAGCAAGAAAATTGTCTACACTAATCCACTACACTACTACTAAAGTGACAAGTAGAGCCTCTCCCTAAGCTCACTCTAGGCATGTGGAGGCCTAGAGTAATTAAGGAGAGGGAGTGAAAAAATGCTAGATAAAAAATTCTACAAAACTATGCAACAAAAAGATAAAAGAAGGCAACTTGAATTAACAAAAATCTATTTTACAAAAAGCACATGTAGAGGAATGCTTCTATTCTAACTTGAAACTACAAGAAAGTAAAACACAAATCTTCTTAAAAATTGGTGAAGAAGAGGAGCTTCTCGCTCCAAGCCTGGTAGCTCTCGGGCTTGAAAAGAAATCTTCCAACTCCTCTTTGAAAGCTCTGCTAAGATGATGTCCTCAAAGGCAAGCCCTAAAGGGGCATTTTTCTAATTTTTAGTAGTTTTTAGGTGTTGGCTTGTGTGTGAAATTTGACACAGGAAGTTTTGCAAGAAATGCAAGTTTTTGAATCAGAAACTAAGCCAGATACTTTCCATATTACAAAAGAGGATCAAGTCACCTGAACTATCATGAGTTCAGGTGGAATTTTAGAGAAGGATATCTGATCTAGTCTAAAGATAGACCCTGAAATTCTAATGATCAAATATGTATCCTTATCCCTAGTTTGTTAAATATTAAATCCCATTGTACCAAAAGTTAGTTATCAACGTTAGTCCTGATTTCAAAATTTTTCTCAAAAAGATTTTCCAGTATTTTTATCTTTTTTGATATGCAAGCAAGGAAAACAAAATGACTAAAGAAAAAAATGCATGTTTTTAGGTTTTGAAAATCCTAAAATGATCGTCAAAATTTTAAAAACACCCCTCGATGCTTATGGTATGCAATGTCCTCATGCATTAAAAGGGAAAAGGGATCACCTTAGTGAAGGGCAATCAGGTTTAGGATGGTTAAAACCTGGAAAAAGAAAGGAAAAAGGAGAGCAGGAAAAATGATGGGTTACCTCCCATCCAGTGCTATCTTTTACGCCATTCAGCTGAGCGTGAAGGTATGCATGGAAGGCGGAAAATCATGTAAATAGTTGGACACTTGGATGCCCGCATAAAAGTCATCTTCTTCTGGATCCCAAGAAAATTGATTAGAGGAAATATAGGGATCAAAGTTGGATGGAAAATGATAAGTGTAGCCCGAGCTTGGCCATTGTTTTAAATCAGGTTGAATGCCAAACTCGGGCAAGTCTGGTGGCAGGTCCAATGGAAAGGGTTTGGGGGAAGAATAGTGAAGGGTGGGTGAAATTAGAGTGGTAGGGTAGGTTGAGAGAAGAGTAGGTGGGTTAGGGAAAGGATCAGGGGGATCATCAGGAATGGATTGTTGTTGAAGACAAGTCTCCAAATCACATATTTCATCGACCACTAATTTTGAATTTGATTCATCAAAAATATTGTGGTCGATAAGGGTATCTATCAACATTGTCTCCACCATATTTGAAATTTCAGTATTTGAGTCCTCAAAAAAGTTATCATCATGGAATCTCTTGGAAAATTTGAAAATATCTAGAGTGATAGGTTGGCCTACACAGGTGATATCCATTTTGCCGGTGTGGCAATTGATATTTTCCTTTGCAGTGGCCAAAAAAGGTCGTCCAAGGATTATTAGGGCATTTAGTAAAGATTCAGGTACCTCAATGTCAAGGACCAGAAAGTCTGCAGGGAAGACACAATTCTGGACCTTGACCAAAACATCCTCAACAATCCCACGAGGTTTGATTGTAGATCGATCGGCTAATTGCAGGGTAACCTCGACTAGTTTTAAATCATTGATCTGAAACTCTTCAAATAAAATCATGGGAATGATATTAATTGAGGCACCAAGATCAAGGAGAGCATGATCAAAGGTAGTATCATCAATAATAACTGAAAGGGCACCCCCGGATATTTCATCTTAGGATGCAGCTTGCTCTGTATGACAGAGCTTACTGTCTCTGAAAGATGTACCTATCCTAGATTTTTGGCCTACCTTTTAGGAGTACAAATCTCCTTCAAAAATTTGGCGTAGGCAAGTAAATATTTGATAGCATCTAGGAGAGGAATATTGATTTGAACTTGCCCAAATAGATCCATGAGTTCTTCTGTGGTGGGCTCAAATTTCTTTTTTCTATTGGTGGTGGGGTGGGGAGCTTGCGAAAAAGGGATAGGAATCGTGTCTTGAGATTTTTGTGTTTCTTTTTCTTCCTGATGGGGAGGTGGAGGTCAATTTGCACAGGGATGAGGATTTCTCCAGGTTTTTGGGAAGTCCTGGGATCAGTGGTAGTTTTCCCACTCCTCAACGTAACTGCATGGGCAATCAGATTATTATTTGGAGGAGGTGGGGGGGTCTGTGGTTGTGGGAACCTTGGAGGCTGCTGAGGTGGTGGATTAGTAGGAGGCTGATTCAGGTAGTGTGGATTTCTGCCCGGATACTGGTTCCTTTGGAGATTAGGGTTGGGCATGGGTTGGGAGGGTAGATGTCCTACATGTCTTTGAGTAGGAGTAACCCCAATCTGATTATTCAGATTTGTGATGGTGCAGGTTACTTCTGTCATCTTAGTCTGCATTTCCTGCAGGGTTCTCATCATCTAGGTATTAATGTCTTATTGGGATGGCCCAGGATGAAAGGTCGGATTAGACCCATACCCATTAAATTGATTTGGTTGGGGAGGAACCTGATTATTCCAGGAGTAGTTTGGGTAGTTCTTCCAATTGGAAGAATTTTTAAATTGCTCCTGGATGGTAGAAATATTTTGAGTGGGGTTAAGATCTAGATAGTTGTAATTCCTCAGTGAATCATGGGCAACCTCAGAATACTGGTAATAATCAACAAGAGTAGCGCTGAGATTGTGCAAATTTTCCCTTCGTGGAAAGATAGGCTGGGTTAGAAGTGGACTGTGTGGAGCATGGGTTGATGTGGCAAGTCTTTTTTCAATCTTCTTTTGATTAATGTGCATCTGGTCGAGCTTTTGTGCAATCATTTGAAGATCATCTTTGGTTACAAGAATAGATCGAGTGCCTACTTCATGAACACTGAACTACGGGTTTGGAGTTCTACAAAATGTGTTCATGGAAGCTTGATTAAATGAGCTTTCAATCATTTTTTCAAAATGGTCATAGGCACTCTCAGCATTCTTATTCAAGAAATTGTCGCCACATGAGGCATTGACGAAACGTCGGATTTGATCTTCTAATCCATGATAGAAGATCTACATGAGCTGCCATAAAGGAATCTCGTGGTGCGAGCAACTTCTTAAGAGATCTTGAAATCTTTCCCAAGAATCATGAAAAGTCTCACCAGATTTCTGTTGAAAGGTCGTAATAGATCTTCGCAGGGAATTAGTATGACCTATGGGAAAGAATTTCTTGAGGAAGGCGCTCTTGAGTTGAGGCCATGTGGTGATGGGTTGGCCAATGGTCTTAAACCAGTAAGCGACCTTATCTTTAAGATATAATGGAACTAGCTGCATCAGCCATAGGTCCTCTTGCACATTTCGGGAATGGGTTGTTTGTGCAAGAAGAGTTAGCTCTTCAAGGTGGCTGAATGGGTCTTCCCTAAGAAGGCCATGGAAGTGTTTAATCAAGTTCAGAACTGCCAGCCTGATCTCGAAGTCCCCTTCTGGTATGACCACCCTGGTCGTTCCTCATAATAAGAAGGATCATAAAAACCTTTTAGAGGAATAACAGGTTGCTAATAGGGTGGTGGGTTTGGCCTTTGGTTGGCTAGGTTTTGGATATTCCTAGTCAATGTTTGTTGATTGGCATTCAGTTGAGCAATCTGCTCAGCCATCATTGTCAAGAGATCAGGCGGGGGGGCTTAATGTTGTGGTTGAGGCAAATCAGCATTAGGGAGCTCCAGATGTGGAAAGTCAAAGGTGGAGGGGTTTTGGGTGGATGGGTCAGAATTAGGGTTAGTGGTGGGATTAGAGGTGGAAATGGATGGGTTAGACCTATTTTGTTGATTTTCCATATTTTTAGAAGAAGACAGAAAAAGTGGTCTTTTTGCACAGGGAGAGAAATCAAATGGTCATTCCAAGTGCGGATTTTGAGACCGTCGCCCGTGCATATAATGGAAGAACAGGAGGAGAGGAGAAGAGATGGAGATGGGAGAAAGTGTGCAAACAATCAATCAAAAATCTAGACCTGACTTAAGTGTGATTCCCTAAAAATTAACGTAAGACTTGGTCTATCTAGGAAATAAATAATCAATAGTGAATACCCATTCTGTCAACAAATCTAGCCAAGTTGTTTAAGGGTAGGTTTGGGCTCAAGCGTTTCCCAGAAAAATCCCCAGGTGCTTGTACAAACCTGCGTCTGGTCGTTTGACATGGCCCCTCAGCCTAAACATCAGATATAGATGACAGAATTGATATTAACCAAAGAAAACTTAAGACCTAGATAACAAGCCTAAGTTCATGAAACATTAGGGGTCAAATTGATACAGATTTTAATTAGGTCTCGGATACTAAAGTGTAACGACCCGGTTCCCGAGTCCCTACGAGACACGAGAACCGGATCGACTCGACTAATCCCAAGACCTAGTCGTCCAACGAGGAAGTAACCAAAAGACAGTAAAATAAACCACATTCAGTATGAATATAACTAACAGTAAGAAAGTACAGCAGTAAGGAAAGAAACTACTACAGTAGGTACCACCACAACAGTAAAACAGCATTTATCATATAACAAGAACTGCAGGTAAAGAAGGTACAGCGGAAACAAAAACTACTCACTAGAACAGAAACAAAAGGAGTACAAAAGGCTGTGGTAACTCTACTGGACCCTACTCGGCCCAGCGTCCTCTGCAGCCGCCGACCCTGGCTGCTCAACACCTGGTCCTGAAAAAGGTAAAGAGTGTAACACGTCAGCAAAACGCTGAGTAGAGTGGCAAACTAACTAAAGGCAACAGTAGAGTGTACAGTAGCTGTTATGTTCTATTACTTCCTTTATTCACATCTTTCAATTTTTCTCACTATTTCATTTATTTCTCAGATCCTTTACTTGATCTCGAATGTCCTCGTGGGAACGATCTTGATTGCAGTCTTTTCCAAAAGTAGAAGTAGCACGTGGTGCTCTCCTGGCCGGGAGAGTCCCCCGTGGTGATCCTACCCTCAGTCAACCACCCCAAGGTCACTGACAGACGTAACGGTGACCACGGCACGCGCGATAAACGCACAGGTAGCTAGCCCGCACTGGCACGCGGTCAGTCGTTTCCGTTAACGGGTGCGCCCAAAGCACAGCACGGAACCAGGGCAGAGCCCTCTCAGTAACAGGGGTCCAACCCCTCCACAGTAACCAAACCGGGGCCTTGCCCCTCCACAGTCCGCGCACCCTCGCCTGACTACCCTGGTTTGCCCTAGTGGGCCTAACAAGTCGGTGAAGGAGGTTAGCAGAACCCCGGGGCCCGTGGGGTAGCTAGTACTCTCCTAACACTACTAGCTCTCCTCGGTACTACGTACACGAGGGCCAACAAGTCGGTACAGAGCGGCCAATCCTAACCCCGGGTCCCTGGGGCGGCTGGCCCCACTCTGCACTAAACAGGTACAGGTACTTCCCTTGGTACTGCGTACCCAAGAGACAGTACAAACTACATCTCAGTTCCATTCCTTTTTCTTCCCAGGAGTTCCACTCCTAATTCCCCGTAGGGTTCCAGCTCTATCTCAGAACATCATATGTTTCACTTTCTAGATTCACGTTCTCAAAATCCATGATCTCAAACATGTTTCTTTATTCATAACAGGAAGCTATTAATTCAAATTACAGGCAGCTTTATATTCCTTTCCATTTTTCCAAGACTGCAGTATTATACCTTCCACTAGTTTTTCCATCCTAAGATTCATGCCACATCCTAGGATCTAGCATACAACTAGTTTTCCAGCCCTAGGATTCATGCATCACCTAGGAGCTATCATTCCATACATTTCTCATTCCTAGGATTCATGCAATGTCCTAGATTCTAGTTATGGTTCCATACTTTAACAGGTTTTAAAAATAACTTAAGCCACTCTACCAGGTACAACGGGAGTAATGGGGGCGTGATCGGGAATCCCGCGTGCCTCCGCGACTCTCAAGACTGCAACTGAACAAGATCCTGTCACAAGGATCAAACACAAGGAGTGTCTCAAAACAGTGTATAGCTACTGTAGATGAGTAGAGGAATTAATTCTGAAGAGAACGCAACTCGAATCGCGGAAAACGGAGCCCGAACGGGCCCTAAACGGGTCGAAAAAGACGATACTGTGCAAAATCAGACGTCTGGAACTCCTTCCAGACGTCTTAAAAAGTGGATCAGAGAATTACCTGTTCAGCGTGGTTTCCCAGACGTCCAGAAGTCTGCGGGGACGTCTACCTAGATCCCAGACGTCCGATGGTCCCTCCGGACGTCTGGAGGTCACTCCCGCCGTCTGGTACAACTTCCAGACGTCTGATTCGCAAAGGATGGCGAATCAGCGAACCTGCGCACAGCCAACCCCCCTCCCTCAGTACGGTCAGTCGACAAGAAGGAAGAAGAAAGCGGAAACTCACCTTTCAGACGTCTGTATGATCTTACAGACGTCGACCTTGCCGTCTGGCTATCAACCCAGACGTCTGATTCTGGAAATTTTTCCAGAATCAGAACCCTGCTCGGCCTCCGCTCGCGACGCCGTCCGCGTCGCACCTCGCGCGTCTGCTGCTCAGCCCGCAGCAGGTCCCTCTCCGCGTCGCTCCGCGCCCCCTGCGCCCTCCGTCGGCCGGCCAAGCCGCTCCGGCGAGCTCGCCCTCACGGTAGAGCTCCGCCCTCGCACGCCGCACCTCCGCGCTCACTGCGGCCGCCACTGCCGCCCTCGTGTCCGCTCGCTCTCGCGCACAGGAAGGAGAAGAAGGAGGAGACGGTGGAGACGGGAGGGGAGGCGCGCCCCTTTTAACGCCGCGCGGAGGGAGAGAGAGAAGGCGGCAGGCCACCTGCAGCCGTAGAGAAAAGAGGGAATATGCGTTCTGCGCGCTCAGGCGCGCAGGCGACTCGCGTGTGTCGAAAATAACGGATTTCCAGACGTCTTGAAACTATCCCAGACGTCTTATCAGACGTCTGGTTGTGATCCCAGACGTCTTGTCCGACGTCTGAGCCACCTCCCAGACGTCTTAAAATACGTCTGGGGCACACATTCGTTACAATATAACAAACTCAAAGGAAGTTTCGTCCCCGAAACTTGCGCCAACTAGGGTGCGGGAAAAAGATGTCCAAATAACCATAACAAACTCAAAGAGGACCGAAGCCGGTCCGAAAAGACGTACCCGCGAAAAGCTCTGGGTACCGCTCCCGCATTGCCGCCTCAGGCTCCCAGGTAGCCTCCTCGTACCGCTGGCTCCTCCACAAAACCTTTACCAGGGGTACTTGCTTTCGTCTCAACCTGCGGACGGCTCGGTCTAGGATCTGCGCTGGCCGCTCGGGGTAGGTCAGGTCGTCGCTCACCTCGACGCTCTCGTGACTCAGTACGTGGCTGGGATCGGCTACGTACTTCCTGAGGTTGGACACGTGGAACACGTCGTGCACACCAGAAAGCTGCGGGGGAAGGGCAAGTCTGTAAGCAACGGGTCCAACCCGCTCCAGGACCTCGAAGGGCCCCACGAACCTCGGCGCGAGCTTCCCTCTCACCCCAAACCGCTGTAAGCCCTTCATGGGCGAAACACGAAGGAAGACGTGGTCCCCAACCTCGAACTGCACCTCTCTGCGTCTGCGATCTGCGTAGCTCTTTTGTCTACTCCTGACAGTGCGGAGTCGTCTGTGGATCTGCTCAACTACCTCCTGACTCTGCCGGATCAACCTGGGGCCAACCTCCCACTTGGTCCCCACCTCAACCCAACTCAAGGGTGCCGTGCATTTCCGTCCGTACAGAGCCTCGTAGGGAGCCATGCCGATGCTCGAGTGATAACTGTTGTTGTATGCAAACTCCGCCAGGGGTAGGTGCTCCTCCCAAGAGCCCCTCCAGTCTAGTACACAGGCACGCAAAAGGTCCTCAAGTGTCTGTATCGTGCGTTCCGACTGTCCGTCCGTCTGGGGGTGGTAAGCCGTGCTAAACCTCAACCTCGTCCCCAAAGCCTGCTGAAACTCAGCCCAAAACTGGGACGTAAAGCGGGTATCCCGGTCGGATACGATCTCCCGCGGAACTCCGTGTAGTCGCACCACATCACGGATATACCTCTCTGCCAACTGTGCTGGTCCCAAAGTGACTCGGATCGGCAAGAATCGTGCCGTCTTTGTCAATCTATCCACTATTACCCAGACTGCGTCGTGTCCTCGCTGGGTAACAGGTAAGCCCACCACCAAGTCCATGGTGATGCTCTCCCACTTCCATTCTGGTACTGGAAGCGGCTGAAGCGGCCCTGCAGGCCTCTGATGCTCGGCTTTCACCTGCTGGCACACTAAGCACTGCTGCACGAACTCACCCACATCCCGCTTCATCCCTCTCCACCAAAACTCGCGTCTTAAGTCATGGTACATTTTCGTGTTTCCGGGATGTATGGTGAATCTGGAACCGTGTGCCTCAGTCAGGAGCTCTCTCAACAGCTCCTCGTCTCTGGGAACGCACAACCGTCCCCTCAAGCGTAGCACCTGGTCTAAGAAAGAGAAGTCCCCTGGGTCCCCTGATAGTACTCTGCCGCGCAAAGACTGCAAGTACGGATCGGCCATCTGTCCCGTGATGATGCGGTCTATCAACTCTAGCCTGGTCTGCCGTGTCACTGTCACTGCCCCACAGTACCCTCGTAACTCTAGAGGTCGCCAACTGCCCACCTCCTCCAAAAGGCTCCAACTCTGTAACTGTAGACTGGCCAAGCGTGCGGGCGCCTTACGGCTCAAGGCGTCAGCCACCACATTGGCCTTTCCCGGGTGGTAGGAGATGCTGCAGTCGTAGTCCTTCAGGAGCTCCAACCAACGTCTCTGTCTCATGTTGAGCTCCTTCTGGTCAAAAAGATATCTGAGGCTCTTGTGATCTGTAAAAATCTCGAAGGTCTCACCGTACAAGTAGTGCCTCCATGTCTTCAGCGTGAAGACAACAGCTGCCAACTCTAGATCGTGGGTAGGGTAGGTATGCTCATGGGGCTTCAGTTGCCGCGAAGCATAAGCGACCACGTGACCCCTCTGCATGAGCACACCTCCTAACCCCTGCAAGGAAGCGTCCATGTACACAACGAACCCGCCACTACTGTCAGGGATGGTGAGCACGGGAGCTGAGGTCAACCTCTCCTTCAGCTCCAGAAAACACGCCTCACAGGCGTCTGTCCAAGCGAAAGGCACGTCCTTCCGGGTCAACTGTGTCATAGGACGTGCAATCTGCGAAAACCCTCTGATGAACCGTCTGTAGTAACCTGCCAGTCCCAGGAAACTGCGAATCTCAGTGACTGAACGCGGTCTCTCCCACCTGAGCACTGCCTCGACCTTGGCGGGGTCCACCGCCAGGCCGTCTCCAGAGATCACATGACCCAAAAAGGTCACCTCCCTCAACCAGAACTCGCACTTGCTGTATTTGGCGTACAGCCTGCGTCGTCTCAGAGTGTCCAGAACCATCCGCAAGTGCTGTCCGTGCTGCGTCCGATCTCTAGAATAGATGAGTACATCATCTATGAAAACCACCACAAACTGGTCCAAGTACGGTCTAAACACCCGGTTCATCAGGTCCATGAAAGCAGCGGGGGCATTGGTCAGCCCAAACGGCATGACCAAAAACTCGTAGTGTCCGTACCGGGTGCGGAAAGCTGTCTTGGAGACGTCGGTCTCCCTGATCCTCAACTGGTGGTATCCAGACCTCAAGTCGATCTTGGAAAACACCGTGGCACCCCGCAACTGGTCAAATAAATCGTCGATCCTCGGCAGCGGATATCTGTTCTTGATGGTGACCCTATTCAGCTGTCGGTAGTCCACACAAAGGCGTAGGGTCCCATCCTTCTTCTTCACAAACAGTACCGGGGCTCCCCAGGGAGACGCACTGGGCCTCACGAAACCTTTCTCCAAAAGGTCCTGCAACTGGGACTTGAGCTCTCGCAGCTCAAGCGGTGCCATTATGTATGGCGCGGTGGAGATGGGGCTGGTCCCTGGTACTAGTGAGATCTCAAACTCGATCTCACGCTCGGGCGGTAGTCCTGGTAACTCGTCTGGAAACACGTCGGGGTACTCTCTGACCACCGGGATGCTCTGGAAGTCTGCCACGGGGCTGTGCTCTGCCACCACACAAGCTAGGAAGCCCTCACACCCCTGACTCAAAAGTCTCGCCGCCCGAAGTGCCGAAATGCACCTGAAACCTCCGTCCACTGGCTGCTCGTGAAACTCGAAAGAAGGCAACTCCGGAATGGAGAAGACAATCTTCCTCTCAAAACAGTCTACCAAGGCGTGGTAAGCGGACAGCCAATCCATCCCCAGAATCACTCCAAAGTCCTCCATCTGTATCATAATCAGGTCAGCTGGCAGGCTATGTCCCCCGATGCTGACCCCGCAACCCGTGTACACCTCCTCAGCTACAAACAGCTGACCACTCGGACCTCTGATTACGAACGGATTCTCTAACAGTGTATAATCCTGGTCCAAACTAACTGCGAAACTGGCTGCGACAAACGAGTGCGTAGCGCCGGAATAGAAAAGCGTGTAAACGAGTCTGCCAGAAACTGAAACCATACCTGCTACCACGGATCCCGATGCTCTGGCGTCCCTGTGTGTTAGGGCGTTGATACGCCCCTCAGCTCTAGGTGCGGACGAAGTAGCCACACTCTGCGTCAGACGGGTAGGTGCTGGCCGGTACCCTCCTCGCGACTGCTGTCCTCCTCCTCGTGCCTGGGAACCGCGGCCTCCTGCACGCCCTCCAGTGCTCTGCACGGGAAGTATCTGCTGACCTCCTGCCCTAGATGGGCAGTCCCTCCTGACGTGGCCCGGCTGGCCACACTGGTAGCAGAGGGGAACCCAACTCCCGCCCTCAGTGAGTCCCTGCTGTCGGCTAGGCGGGGGTCCGGTGCTGGCGACTGGCCCCTGTCGAGGGCCCCCAAAGGCCACTGATGGCCCTGCACAACGTGACGGCTCTCCTGCGGACGCCACATGTCTCCGTTCTCGCCGGCCCTGTGAGAAGTCTGGCTGAAAGGGCCTCTTCCGCCCGCCGTCGGTCTCTCGCGCGGACGGGTTGGTCTCCTCGTAAGTCATAGCTGCCTCTACCACCCTCGAAAACGTCGGCAGCTTCAGGGGTTTGACATACCCCCGGATCGCAGGCCGGAGCCCCTCGGTGAACCTCCAAAGGTGCTCCTCCTCAGTGGCTACCGCTGTCGCTGCAAAGCGGGACAGCTCCAAGAAACGCGTGCGGTACGCGCTCACGGTCATCGTCCCTTGGCGGAGAGTGTGGAACTCCTGCCTCCTCTGGTCCTGCCACGTCTGGGGAAAGTACTGCTCGCAGAAGAGGGTGACAAACTGGTCCCACGTCGGCTCGTCCCTCTCCTGTCCCCGGACCGCCCTCCACCACCGGTGTGCCGCACTCTCCAGCTGGTACGTGGCAAAGGCCACGCGGCACTCCACCGGGGGGCGAAGGGTGTCGAAGATCTTCTCCAGCTGCTCAAGCCAGTCCTCTGCCTCGGTCGGGTCCTCATCCCCCTTGAAGGAGGGGGGCTTCAGCTTCCGGAACTGTCCGAAAAGCTCAAAGTGGCGCTGTAGGGGAGGTGCTGGTGCACCTCCAGGCGAAGGTGCCTCGTGTACAGAAGTGTCGGAGGAAGGTGGGGGCGGCAGGGGCCCATCCCCTCCCTCGTGTCCAGCACCGCGTCTGTCGCGTGGTCCCACAGAGGACTCCCCCTCTGCAACCCCAGGAGGAGGTGCTCGGGGCGGTGGGTGGAGCTCCTCTCGTACAATATCCCGTATCAGTCTGGCGAGGTCCTGGGCTTGGACGCCAGGGAGTGGTGGCTGGTCCACCGAGACGTCAACGACAGCACGTCCACCTCGCCGACCTCGGCCGCGCCCGCGGCCAGTCTCGCCAGTCCCGCGACGAGGCATCTCCTGCAAGGAGACGCGAAACGAAACGGAAACGTCAAAACAGACGGTACCTAACAAAACTTCTAAGAGCTCATGTCAAGAGATATGTTGTGGTGGTTACTCTAGCTATAAACATGTGAATTGGTTATTTTCCAGTCAGTTGATTCACTTCTCGGGACGACCTTGCTCTGATACCATCTTATAACGACCCGGTTCCCGAGTCCCTACGAGACACGAGAACCGGACCGACTCGACTAATCCCAAGACCTAGTCGTCCAACGAGGAAGTAACCAAAAGACAGTAAAATAAACCACATTCAGCATGAATATAACTAACAGTAAGAAAGTACAGCAGTAAGGAAAGAAACTACTACAGTAGGTACCACCACAACAGTAAAACAGCATTTATCATATAACAAGAACTGCAGGTAAAGAAGGTACAGCGGAAACAAAAACTACTCACTAGAACAGAAACAAAAGGAGTACAAAAGGCTGTGGTAACTCTACTGGACCCTACTCGGCCCAGCGTCCTCTGCAGCCGCCGACCCTGGCTGCTCAACACCTGGTCCTGAAAAAGGTAAAGAGTGTAACACGTCAGCAAAACGATGAGTAGAGTGGCAAACTAACTAAAGGCAACACTAGAGTGTACAGTAGCTGTTATGTTCTATTACTTCCTTTATTCACATCTTTCAATTTTTCTCACTATTTCATTTATTTCTCAGATCCTTTACTTGATCTCGAATGTCCTCGTGGGAACGATCTTGATTGCAGTCTTTTCCAAAAGTAGAAGTAGCACGTGGTGCTCTCCTGGCCGGGAGAGTCCCCCGTGGTGATCCTACCCTCAGTCAACCACCCCAAGGTCACTGACAGACGTAACGGTGACTACGGCACGCGCGATAAACGCACAGGTAGCTAGCCCGCACTGGCACGCGGTCAGTCGTTTCCGTTAACGGGTGCGCCCAAAGCACAGCACGGAACCAGGGCAGAGCCCTCTCAGTAACAGGGGTCCAACCCCTCCACAGTAACCAAACCGGGGCCTTGCCCCTCCACAGTCCGTGCACCCTCGCCTGACTACCCTGGTTTGCCCTAGTGGGCCTAACAAGTCGGTGAAGGAGGCTAGCAGAACCCCGGGGCCCGTGGGGTAGCTAGTACTCTCCTAACACTACTAGCTCTCCTCGGTACTACGTACACGAGGGCCAACAAGTCGGTACAGAGCGGCCAATCCTAACCCCGGGTCCCTGGGGCGGCTGGCCCCACTCTGCACTAAACAGGTACAGGTACTTCCCTTGGTACTGCGTACCCAAGAGACAGTACAAACTACATCTCAGTTCCATTCCTTTTTCTTCCCAGGAGTTCCACTCCTAATTCCCCGTAGGGTTCCAGCACTTTATCTCAGAACATCATATGTTTCACTTTCCAGATTCACGTTCTCAAAATCCATGATCTCAAACATGTTTCTTTATTCATAACAGGCAGCTGTTAATTCAAATTACAGGCAGCTTTATATTCCTTTCCATTTTTCCAAGACTGCAGTATTATACCTTCCACTAGTTTTTCCATCCTAAGATTCATGCCACATCCTAGGATCTAGCATACAACTAGTTTTCCAGCCCTAGGATTCATGCATCACCTAGGAGCTATCATTCCATACATTTCTCATTCCTAGGATTCATGCAATGTCCTAGATTCTAGTTATGGTTCCATACTTTAACAGGTTTTAAAAATAACTTAAGCCACTCTACCAGGTACAACGGGAGTAATGGGGGCGTGATCGGGAATCCCGCGTGCCTCCGCGACTCTAAAGACTGCAACTGAACAAGATCCTGTCACAAGGATCAAACACAAGGAGTGTCTCAAAATAGTGTATAGCTACTGTAGATGAGTAGAGGAATTAATTCTGAAGAGAACGCAACTCGAATCGCGGAAAACGGAGCCCGAACGGGCCCTAAACGGGTCGAAAAAGACGATACTGTGCAAAATCAGACGTCTGGAACTCCTTCCAGACGTCTTAAAAAGTGGATCAGAGAATTACCTGTTCAGCGTGGTTTCCCAGACGTCCAGAAGTCTGCGGGGACGTCTACCTAGATCCCAGACGTCCGATGGTCCCTCCGGACGTCTGGAGGTCACTCCCGCCGTTTGGTACAACTTCCAGACGTCTGATTCGCAAAGGATGGCGAATTAGCGAACCTGCGCACAGCCAACCCCCCTCCCTCAGTACGGTCAGTCGACAAGAAGGAAGAAGAAAGCGGAAACTCACCTTTCAGACGTCTGTATGATCTTACAGACGTCGACCTTGCCGTTTGGCTATCAACCCAGACGTCTGATTCTGGAAATTTTTCCAGAATCAGAACCCTGCTCGGCCTCCGCTCGCGACGCCGCCCGCGTCGCACCTCGCGCGTCTGCTGCTCAGCCCGCAGCAGGTCCCTCTCCGCGTCGCTCCGCGCCCCCTGCGCCCTCCGTCGGCCGGCCAAGCCGCTCCGGCGAGCTCGCCCTCACGGTAGAGCTCCGCCCTCGCACGCCGCACCTCCGCGCTCACTGCGGCCGCCGCTGCCGCCCTCGCGTCCGCTCGCTCTCGCGCACAGGAAGGAGAAGAAGGAGGAGACGGTGGAGACGGGAGGGGAGGCGCGCCCCTTTTAACGCCGCGCGGAGGGAGAGAGAGAAGGCGGCAGGCCGCCTGCAGCCGCAGAGAAAAGAGGGAATATGCGTTCTGCGAGCTCAGGCGCGCAGGCGACTCGCGTGTGTCGAAAATAACGGATTTCCAGACGTCTTGAAACTATCCCAGACGTCTTATCAGACGTCTGGTTGTGATCCCAGACGTCTTGTCCGACGTCTGAGCCACCTCCCAGACGTCTTAAAATACGTCTGGGGCACACATTCGTTACATAAAGTGTACACGGAATGTGGAGGACGTTGATTGAGTTATTGCCCTATTATTACAATTTTTTGTGTGTGTGCAAGAATTGGAAAGTGGTTCCAATTTCAAATAAGTTGTCACACAATTTTGTGTATTTCTGTCTTTTAGGATTTACTTTAAATTAATGTATTTTAGGGTTTCCTTTCTTAAGACTTCAAACAAGTTTTGAAATCCACAAAAAAGAGGAAATCAAGTGATATGGGTTGAGATCAATTTCCTTTTAGTTGTTTGTCTCTAAAAATGAAAAAGAAACCCTAATCCAATTGATCCTAGGACAAAAATTTAACTACCAATGGATCTTCTTTTAGGCTTTCTGTATTAAGTAGTGGTCCAAACAGATCAAACAACACCTCTAATTTATGGAAAATCAAATAAGGATTCTAGAAAAGATTTTTTTAGGATTTTAGAAATTTGTTTGATATTTTTAAAAAAAAATTCTTTGTGCTGGTGTAAAAGTTCAGAATTGATACCCGTGGATATTTTGAACTTTTCAATACCACCACCAGCCTTAGAAAATTTTACTAATTTTATGTGGTGTGTATAATATCACAAGAATTTCAGAAAGCTAAATTTCACAAAAATTGGATGAGAATAAAAATTCTAAAAATTCACGGACAGTAGCAAAATAGAAAGATTAGAGGGTGTGACCCCTCTACAGTCCATGAATTTTTAAAAATTAAATACAAAACCAATTAGTCTAAAATTTGGAACATATGTTTCCAACTTGATTTTCAATCTCTGGGTGCAAATTGAAGATTTTAGAAGGTCTGTGGTATCAAAAACTGATTTTTGAAATCTAGATAGAAGTCTGGACCCGAAAATCAGAACACCAACACTTGAAGTGAAGTGGTGTTTAATGAAGCATACAAGCAAATAATAGATTTCAAATTGCACCATTCCGCTTAATTAAGATATTTAAGATACTTAAAGCTAAGCTTAATATTTTTTTGGTAGTTTTTAAGGATAAATGTGACAAGAAAGGGAGAACCAACCTGAAATCGTGAGAAGAAAAGGAACTTTTGAGCTCTCGCTTCCAAATTCCCACTTCCTTCCTGCAATACCTGCACACGCAAGAGAAAAGAAAGAGAAGGGGATGAGATCCACTTCAAGCAAGAGAAAATTTGATTAGCAAATCCGTGCCTCCCCAGCAACGGTGCCAAAAAGTGATACGGATTTTTGCGTGGTTTGTAAAATTAGGATTTTATCGTTGTAACACACAAAAATCGAGTCGCTTTAAATTTATAACCAAGATAGGGGAGTATCTAGGGTCATCCAAGGAGCCCAAATGTTTGCAAAATTACGTCACTTGCTTGAAATCGAACTTAACTTTCTTTTTGATGTTTTATATATATGATTTTTATAGGTTTTGAAATAACGGAAACAATGTGGGTTTATTGATAGCAAGAAAATTGTCTACACTAATCCACTACACTACTACTATAGTGACAAGTAGAGCCTCTCCATAAGCTCACTCTAGGCATGTGGAGGCCTAGAGTAATTAAGGGGAGGGAGTGAAAAAATGCTAGACAAAAAATTCTACAAAACTATGCAACAAAAATATAAAAGAAGGCAACTTGAATTAACAGAAATCTATTTTACAAAAAGCTCATGTAGAGGAATGCTTCTATTCTAACTTGAAACTACAAGAAAGTAAAACACAAATTCTCTTAAAAATTGGTGAAGAAGAGGAGCTTCTCACTGCAAGACTGGTAGCTCTCGGGCTTGAAAAGAAATCTTTCAACTCCTCTTTGAAAGCTCTACCAAGATGATGTCCTCCAAGGCAAGCCCTAAGGGGGCTTACCCTAAGCTTCTCCTCAAGGGTGGACGTCCACCCTAGGTGCTTCTCCCTTGCCTAGCCGTCCTCCTTGATGAAGAATTGCTCCTCCTCCTTGGCGTGGCACAGGAAGAAGTGTGGGAAGGAAGAAGGCACCAAGGGGGCAGGTGATGTGCTCCCTTAATCTTCTTCCTCCCTTCTTCTCTTGGCTGTAGGGTGTAGGTGGATTTATGGTAGACTTATACTAATGGGAGGATGGATTTTTTTGGTGGAATGTGGTGGGTTTTTATAGAGGTGGAAGGGGGTAGGGTTGGCATGAATAGGTGGAGGGCTAGGATTAATTTTAGGGGTGGTTATGGGTGGTTAGGTTGAACCTAGGGATAGGGTTAATTGGCACCACCTAAGGGGTGCTAAGGAGGGTAGTTATGGTGGCAAAAAGTCACCTAAAGTTGGCTCCAATTGTGGGTCTTCTAGAAGGTATTGAGGTGGATGGTGGAGATGGTATCAAAAGGAGATGAATGGCGGGGATTTATGGTGGTTTTGGAGGGAAAGTTGGGGCCACCTTGAAGGTGGCTTTTGGAGGTGGTGGGATGAAAGGTGGTGAAGGTGGTGGCGGCAACTTGGAGTAGGGTGGAGCTAACTTAGGTGAGATCAAGTAGGGTTGACTTGGTGGAGCTAGCTAGGAAGGATTTTTAGGTGGTGGATTGCCAAGGGAGCTAGAGCCTAGCTAAGCTAAGATAAGCTAACCTAGCTTAGCTAGTAGTAGAGTAAAGGAGGTATTGGAGCTAGGGTTTGAAGAGAGGAGCTAAGGAGAAGTCTGGAGCTTGAACTGGAGCTGGCAACTGTTGAAGAGGGTGGCATGGAGCTACTCTAGCTGGCTTAGCTTGCTAGTTCTTTGCTAGCTGCTAAGCCAAGCTAAAGTAAGCTGGCTTCTACCATAAGGAGCTAAGGTGAGCTAGGTCTAGTGCTGCCAGGGAGGATCAAGCTGGTTAAGGCAACTAAGGTAGCTTAGCTCAACTAAGTTGAGCTAAGCTGAGTCCCCGAGGGCTGGACTTGAGCTTCCTAAGCTGAAATGAAGTCATCTTCAGTTGGATGGACTTGAGTGGAGCTGGATGTAGGTAGACCTGAGCTGGGGTGAACTCCAGTCAACTCAGCAGAGCTAAGCTAGAGCTCCCTGTGAACTAATGAGAGATGAGATGAGGTAGATTTAGCTAAGTTAAGCTGGATCTGAGCTGACCTGAGCTAGGGTGAGCTAAGGTGAGCTCTCTTGAGTTGCCATTCAGCTGAGATGAGTTGAATGGAGCTAGGATGAGCTAACCTTAGTTTAGGTAAGCTGGGTTCCAGCTATGGTGAGCTGGATCAAGCTGAGTTCCAGCTGGTTTGAGCTTCTCCTTCACCAGTTGCCTTCCTGAGTGCTAGGGTTCTAGGGATCTGGCAATCTACTTATCCCTAACACTCACAAAAGCATATCAAAAACACAATAAGAAATGCAATGCATGCCTATCCTAATTAATGCCTAAATGCAGCCCAAAAACCCATTTGTAGAGCAATATCTTAAGGGCTAAATTTGTTTTAATGCATAGGAATGATGATAAACTGGCCTTTATCAATGACTCGCTTTGATGACGCCCTGGACGAAGGTGGTGGGAAGCTAGAGGAAGGACAACGACGTCTTTGGGAGAAGGACGGGACAGGATGGCATCACGACGAGGATCTTCTTCCGAAAGGTGGTAAGAGGATGTCCACAAATGCTCCATGAAGAGGGTGAGAAGCGGGAAAATATTTGATTTTCTACTCTAGAGGAGCATCCTAGGCTTGGGACAAGCTCTCTTTAGACCCTCAGAGGTGGTGAGGGAGAGAAAGGAAGAGATGAAGAGAAATGGAAGGGGTAGGGGTCCTTTTATAGTGGAGGAGAAGAGGCTAAATCGAGCATGGGTCAACAGCAACAGTAAAGACATTGCTAAAGCTCCAGCTTAAGCATCACTGTAGCTCCAACTCACGCACCCACACTGGCATCCATGTGCATCTGCTGGCACTGAGGTGGAGTCACAGTCATTGGATCGAAAGCGAATGGCCACGATCATGCACTGATTTCACTCTCTGGATCACGTTGGATGGTGTGTGGATCGTGTGTTATCATTGTGTGCAGATCGCGTGGTGTTGCTTGCGCCACGTCACCACCATCTTCCCCACCAGATCTCCATTGCAAGGTCCAATTTCAATCTCGCGCCATCACTACTCGATTCATCCCCTTGCTGCTGCACTAACTCGTGCTCGCAGGTTGAGAAAGCCGCTCGCGACCACTGTGCCAAGATTGCGAATTGTCGCGTGGTCAAATTTGTGTGCACACACTCTCGGTCATTGGATCTTGATCCAATGGTCTGGTTCTCATCTTCATCTTCTCCTTTGAAGTTGAATGCTAGGCATGTGTGAATCTCAGTCGTTGGATTGAGATCCAATGGCTACAATTGCTTAATGAAGTTGACCAGAGGGACTTGAGTGGATTTGGGTGTCTGTGATGGCACCACATGGTGCCATCGTGGCCATCCATCTTCTTTGCTTTGTAGGTGGCACCATAGATGTCAGATTGGGTTGATTTCACACTATTTGGCTACAATCATCGATCCAGATCCATCCGTGCAGTTAGATTTATTGTTTAAAGCTCCGAATTGCATCACATAGTCCCTTGGCTGTTGATCTTCCTCGGACTGCACAATGTGCTACAAGGACTCCAATCAAGACGATGTTAGAGGCTTTAAACTCCGATCGTCATCATAATCAAATTTGTATGGTCAGATCGTCAATCTGAGGCCCTGAAATAAATCTCCTTCTCTCTTGGCCACAAAAGGACGCACATTAACCTAAAATTTATAAAAATTATTCTAAATGAAGAATGATGCTTGCTATGCAATATTTATAATATGGAATGCATCTCTAAGCTTAGGAACATGCATAAATAGGCATTTTAACATAAATGGATGTGTATACATCAACTAGCGACCCACGCCTGGTCCTGTCGCGCAACTTGTGCATGTTCCAAGACAGGACCCTTAACAAGAGAAGGCTGGGTTCCCCTTGCTCCCACCATGCCTGCAAGCCACATTTTTCACCTTGGCGACGACCTCTTCATCCACCCTTGGAAGGTTCACTGTCCCTCAGCTTCTCAGGTTGTACCTCCCTCTACTACCTTATCCACTCCCTTCCTTAGATGAAGACCCCACCTCATACGCCATGCCCACCTTCGCCATGAAGGTGAACTCCCCCACCTTCTCATTCGCATCCCCTCTATGGTGTGCAGTGTTGCTGGCCCCCTCCTCTCACGCAACCAAGGTTCCGATCCCAACATGCCCTCCATTACATCCTCAGAGTTGGCAACCTGCTCCTCATTCTCTTCCTTAGACAGAACCTTCCTCTTCTTTTGTCCCCTGTTTCCATCTACCCCCTCCCTACAGTGAACCTCCCTCCACTGCAATTCGTCCTCCCCCTGTTGCTCCTTCCCCTTCCTTTCCTTCATCGGTTTGGTTGGATGCACCAAATGTACCTCGACCTAAACACAAAGGAGCCAAGATGAACCTCCACAACTTAAGGTGACCCTATCGGGAAAAGGTCCATCCTACTTCAAGGTGGCTTCAACCTGCACCACGCTTCTATCCCCCTCCTACAACCCAACCATGGCCCCATCCTTCAAAGCACCAAAATCAACCACAACATGGGCCACCACGGCAATCGATTTGCAACAGCAGGCCACGAATACGAACAGACCCACTTCTAACAAATGTCTTCTATGGCAATTGATCAGGCTATGCCCCATTAAAGGAAGAAACAAGTCTCCACAAAACAGTAAGATCACCTGAAGACGATGATCTAAACTTCAACTTCTCCACCTTGGCCTCACACAGACCAAACACCAAAAACCAAGATGGACCCAATATAGAGATTTTCCACAATGACAAGGAGAGGGATAAAGAGTTTCCTACCTCCCGATGCCTTTCCATCGACGAAGAGCCACGCATGATCTCGCCAATCAGCGCCCCCCGAAGCATCGTCTCCATTGCCAATACCTCCAGCAAGAGAGGAACCTCCACATCGAATGATGGAGGGGGTGGGGGTGGTGGTCGTTTACCCCTCACATATGTCCGACCAATGTTAACCTAGTCGTGTTGGGTTCCACACTCCATCTTCATCCCATGTACTCGAGAACCCATGCTAGGGTTTTGGTGTTCTCGCTACATGTCGATAGGGTTTCCACGAGACCCCTTCAACACCCTTCTACATGAAACATGCTTATGCCCCAACCCACCACAAGCAAGACACACAATGGCATTTCTGCAATCCATTGCCAAGTTGCCCCTCTCTCCGCAACTATAGCATAAAACACCCATCCTCTCTACTCCACGCTCACCCCCACGAGAATGGCCACCACCTTAATAAACGCCAGTTTATCATCATTCTTATGCATTAACATAAACCTAGCACTTAGGATTTTACTCCGCAAATGGGTTTTTGGGTTGCATTTAGGCATTAATTAGGTTAGGCATGCATTGCATTTTTTATTATTTTTTTGATGTGTTTTTGTGAGTGTTAGGGATGAACAGATATACAGATCCCTAAAACCCTAGCACTCAAGAAGGCAACTAGTGAAGGAAAAGCTCTCACCAGCTGGAACTCAGCTTGATCCAGCTCACCATAGCTGGAATTCAGCTCACTTGAATTAGGGTTAGCTCATCCTAGCTCCATTCAATTCATCTCAGCTGAATGGCAGCTCAAGAGAGCTCATCTTAGCTCACCCTAGCTCAGGTCAGCTCAAATCTAGCTCAACTTAGTTGAGTCTAGCTCATCTCAACTCCCACTAGTCCACAGGGAGCTCTAGCTAGCTCAGCTGAGTTGACTGGAGTTCACCCCAGCTCAGATCCAGCTACATCCAGCTCCACTCAACTCCAGCCAGCTGAAGATGAATTCATCCCAGCTCAGGAAGCTCAAGTGCAGCTCCCGGGGACTCAGCTTAGCTCAACTTAGTTGAGCTAAGCTACCTTAGCTGCCTCAACAAGCTTGATCCACCCTGGGAGCACCAGACCCAGCTCACCTCAGCTCATTATGGTAGAAGCCAGCTTACTTTATCTTGGCTTAGCAGCTAGCAAAGAACTAGCAAGCTAAGCCAGCTAGAGTAGCTCCATGCCACCCTCTTCAGCAGTTGCCAGCTCCAGTTCAGCTCCAAGCTTCTCCTCCTCAACTCCTCTCCTCAAACCCTAAGCTCCACATGCATATTCCTCTACTCTATAGCTATCTTAGCTAGCTTAGCTTAGCTAGCATCCACCTCCATGGCACTAAAAACCTAACCCTCACTCCACCTACATAACCTACCACTCCAAGTCCACCTAAGCCCACTTAAGCTAGCTCCACCTCTACTCAAAGTTGGCGCCACCTCTTCACCACCTTTCACCCCTTAACTAACCACCAAAAGACACCAAAAGTTGGTGCCAAAACTAACCCTAACTACCTCCCTTTTGGTGCCAACTTTCAGCCCCTTTATCCACCCTACACCTACCCACATAACCCATCCTAGCCATCCACATACCCCCTTCTAGAACCCTAAGGTGGTGCCACCTAATAGCCTTCTAGAAGGCCCATTTTGGCACCAATTCTAAAGGGTACTAAAGCCATAACTACCCCCCTTAGTACCCCTTAGGTGGCGCCACTTATCCTTAGCCATAGGATCCCCAACTACCTCCCATATCCTATCCTAGCCATCCATTCCAAGAGCCACCCATGCCCCCCTTCCTACACTATATATACCCACCTAACTTCCCACATTTTCTTCATCCTCCATTAGTGTATTTTTCTACCTATACCCACCTACACCTACGGCCAAGAAGAAGGAGTAGAGAAGAAGATTAAAGGGGCACATCACCGACCCCTTTGGTGCCTCCTTCTCCCCACTCTCTTCAACTTGGGCCATGCCAAGGAGGAGGACTTTTCTACTTCAAGGAGGATGGCCAGGAAAAGGAGAAGGACCTAGGGTGGACGTCCACCCTTGGAGAAAAGCTTAAGGCATGCCCCCTTAGGGCTTGCTTTGGAGGACATCACCTTGGCGGAGCATAGCAAGGAAGGAGTTGGAGGACTCTTTTCAAGCTGGGGAGCTACCAAGCTTGGAGCAAGAAGCCCTCTTCTTCACCATCTATTTGGAGGATTTTTGTTTTATTTTATTTATTGCAATTCTCTAGTAATAGAAGCATTCATCTACTAGGTTTTTCTGTAAAACACTTTCTCATTAATCTAGTTGCCTTCTTTGCAATTTCTTTTAGTTGCATTTTGATTGTTGTGATTCTAGCACTCTTCACTCCCTCTCCCTAATTACTCTAGGCCTCCACATGCCTAGAGTGAGCTTAGGAAGAGGAATTACTTGTCACTTAGGTGTTAGCTTAGTAATCGTAGTTGTTATTTACTTTTTCACCAACAACTCGTGTTTTCTCTCGTTATTTCAAAACCCTAAAAAAATGATATAGTTGAAAAGATCAAAAAGAAAGGTGATTTCTATTTCCAAGCAAGAGACCTGAATTTTGCAAACATATTGCCTCCTTGGACGACCCTAGATACCCCACTATCTAGGTCTTACAAATTTAAAAGTGAAAGCGGATTTACGCGTTGCAATGACACTAAATTGCCTAATTAACAACCGTATATTTTCGCCATCACACCTCGACCATAGTAAAACCATCGGCCTTCCCCACCACTCCACCCCCACGATCATTGGCTACCTCTCCTCCTAGAATCGCCTCTGTCGCCTCTCCCCATCTCTCCCATCTATCATGTCCCTTAGAAATTCTATCAATGACTACCAATTTTAATAAATTGAATGCTTTGCAGCACTATTCATCGAACTCAATCAGCTTATCTTCAAAAAAATTGCTCAGGGGCTGAGAAACCTTCGAGAAGTCTTTAATGAACCTCCGATAGAAACCCACATGACCCAAGAATGAATAGATTTGTTTAACAGATGTGGGTGGGGGAAGTTTAGAGATAGCATCCACCTTAGCTTTATCAACTTCAATGCCCCAATTAAAGACCACATGACCCAAGACAATGCCTTCTTGTGTCATAAAGTGGCTCTTCTCCCAGCTAAGGACCAATCATGTTTTAATGCATCTCTTAAGGATCAATTCCATGTTAGCCAGGCAAGACTTGAAAGAATCTTTGAAAATGGAGAAATAATCCATGAATACCTCGAGACAATCTCCCACCATGTCAAAAAAGAAGGCTATCATGCACCTTTGAAAAGTCGCAAGTGCATTGCAAAGCCCAAAATGCATCCTATGGAATGAAAAGGTTTCATAGGGATAGGTGAAAGCTATCTTTTCCTGGTCTTCAAGATGGATAGCAACTTGGTTATATCCTGAATAACCATCCGGGAAACAAAAATACTTTTGCCCGACTAACTTTTCAAGGCTCTGATCAATGAAGGGTGATTGCACAACAATCATAGGTCTTAATCAACCTAAATAATATTAAAAACCTAGTTTAATTCACAAATATTGCATTCATATCATACATATCACGCATCGTATCATGTTATATAGAATAAGATAAGATTATCTTGCTATTTGCAAGTAATAAAGTGATTCAGGATATCAAATAGAGTAGAATAAGGCAATAAAGAGAGAAGAAGATTGATCCAGACAAGAGGAGTGAAGTGGATAACCCTATCCCTATCCTTAGAAATCATAGGACAACTTTCCTAAACCCAAAACCACTTTCATCATAACATCTTGGCCTTAAAACCTAAAACATGGATAGCATTATCCATGTTTCTATCCACACTATCTTTATCCCTATCTATGACCTTAGAAACCTTAGGAAACTAGTGCCCAAAACCAATTTAGGTCTCCCACACACTTAGGAACCAAAACCTACCCTAGAACATCGTAAAAACACTTTCCAACATAGCTCTGGACGTCCAGACAATGTGTCCAAACGTCCAATCTCTGCAGAATCACCTGCCAAAACCCAACTCACGCATTGACTCAAAATTGGATGTCTAATTTTTTGTCTGGACATCCAATTTTGAAAAATAAGTCATCAAACACAATAATTAGACATCTGGAAGTGCTCTTCAATTGCTATTTTTGAAATCAGATGCACAGGTTCATTCCTTTTGACCTAGAAACACCACCTAACACCCTAGGAAGCCTAATTAGAAACCTCCGAAGCCTATTCCACTACCCTTATCACCAACTCAACTAGATTAGACCATTTGCCGCAAACCCTAGAGTCTAATTAGGGAGTTCCTAACTCAATCGCACTCATATACACTTAATTAGGTTAGGACTCAACCTAATAGGATAAACCAACCCACCTAAACCTAAACCAACACACCCACAACACCACCAAGAGGTCACCCATTCTAAAGATCTTTAGGACCTTCTCCCATGGGCATGCACTCTTCAATGTGGCACCACCTTGGATTACCAAAAATAGAATGTCACATAGTTCATTCTTAGATCAACAATTTGTGGATCTAAGAAAACCAATTCCCATGCCCTTTGACACCAACTTTGGGAGTTCTTCTAGATATTTTCACACTTCTCTAGATAAGCGACCCAAAGCCTATAAAATGGCCCTATAGGTGGCTTCCCGTAGGCTTTCCCTCATTAGATCCCTTAAGCTCCATCTTCCTCTTCATCCATTATCTCTCCAAGGCCGTCCCCGTGATAGTAACACCATCATGGGTTTTAACTAGCCAAAATTAGTCAAATTCAAATGATAAAAGCTCCTAAATGATCGTCTGAGGATCGTAATTCCGCACTGATCTAATTTGATAAGATAAGAAAATAAGGTTAATTCTATTATTTTAACAGCACATCACAAATACAGATTAACCAAGGGATTGATCAGTGGTTAAGTAAAGGTCAAATGAACATAAAAGACTAAAAAGTGGGCTCACATTAATTGAATTAGGATTTCATGCATTTCGAGGGTGAAAACAGTACTAAAAGTCATAATTTTTAGCTCCACTTATATTAAAAGGGTTATGGTTGAAATAAAACCAATATAAATCTCTTCAAAATCATTAAAAAATATTCTAAGAGGTTTGGTACCTTCACTTTAACCATTTGAACCCACTGGACCAAGAATAGATATTCAAATAGGAATTTGCCTTGATTCGGGCTCCTATGTAATTTACCCAGTCAAACATGGTCAAAACTCAAATCCAAGTTCATCATTAGATTCCTTGGTTTCAAATTAGATTAACACCAAAACTTGGGCTCAATCAGAGTCCATCTTGACCTAGTTTGCATTTTAGTCCTTAAAATCTCTATCATTCACATTCAGACCCTTAGGTTTCAAGTTTATTGCATACATGCCCCTAACTTTATTGTCATTTTCACATTTAGGTCCCTACTAGCCGAACAGTATGAACGAGATCACAACACAACATCGTCGGACTTTGATTGAGGATTTCTCCTTCAATCTTAAATCAAATCTCTCCAAATTTGAAGGGATTAATATTGAGAAGCTTCCCAATCAATTGAACCCAGCCATAGAACCTAGTTTGGACCATAGACCAGCGGCGAGCTCGAGATTTCAAGGATCTAAAATTGCCAAAATCATGAATCAATCTTGTAAATTCCTTGAATTAGAGGTCCAAATCATTGCCAATATAAGTCCTAGGTCCTTCCCTCATCTTCCTCAACCAAGAATCGACCAGATTCTCTCTTCCTCCTCCTCCGGCCACTGTCTTCTTCAACTCTGGCAACCGCCTCTGTCTCCCTCTTCTAACCGTCCAACCATTAAATTAGGTAGCCTAAACTCCTCCTCCCTCCTTTCCACTCCTCGCCGATCACAGAAGAAGCCCTCTCTGCCTTCGTTGTCGCCACCCTCGCTCGTTGAACTTCACCTTCGTCTCCACATCCTGCCGGCCAACACCAGACGCATCTTGCCTTCTATCTCTCTCCTAAGCACCCTCATCTCTTTCTCTCCCTCTCTAGCATCTCATTAGGCCCTTAGCACTCAGTTTCGGCCACTGCCATCACTCCCTTCTCTCTCATCTTCTCCACCTCCAACGTAAGCTCCGGCGAGCTCGCGCCAGCGCCACACAACACACAACCACAAACCTCCACCTTCACAACCATCCATGAGCTCTAGCGAAAAAAAGCCCCAAGTTTATTGGGGAGTTTGTTTACTGAAACTCTTTGTCGAACGACCCATCACAGAACCGCCTTCACCACCATCATCCAGCCACCACACTGCACCAAACACCAAATTGCCATCACCATCACGTTCGTCATACATCTATAAAGCTTCTAAGCATTCTGGTTGGGCCCCATTCAACCGTATTATTGTTTCTAAGAACTTCACTAAAGCTTTGTCGCTGCCACCATCTTGCCCGACATCGTCCGCCGTACTCCGATCACCTCCGGCTTCGATTCACCCACCAGCAATTATGGCTTCATCTAAAGAATAAATCTATAGTTCCAATTGCGAAGAAGGGGCCACGCCACTGCAACGATTGAGAGAAGACCATTCATAGCTAAAACATGAGAGGGAGCTTTGACCTTTAGTCCCACATCGTAGGAACCTAACTTCAAAAAGTGTTTATAATGTTTTCACTACATTCGCTCATTGCCTCCAAAGATGGGGTGAGGTCCCACTCACGCCCCTGTGCACCCTCACCCACCATCGCCCGCCAGTGGGCCTGAACCTGAATCCGATTACCTGAATACCCGATTCTAAGGAGAGAGAAACAAGAGGAAATTCTGGGTGAAGGAGGGGGAATTTTTGCACTGTTCATCCTCAGGTTTTGTGCCCAACACTTGGGCAAATTCAGATGTGTTTGGTAGGATATTTAAGGTGTTTAAGCCTTGTTCTCAACATCTGATCAAAGAGAGAATTGGTTCTGACTTGGCTTGAGACTATTGTTGGTCTGACTTGGGAATTATGCTTACTATAGGGGATATTTAGTGGTTTCAACCACCATTTTTATTCTCTTTTATTTTTACCCTGAGATACAATTTTTGAGCATTAATTGGTATTTTTTTTTGTGATTGAATATTCATTGCATCATTATTTCTTATTATTATGATTAGTGAATCAAATTACTACACTTGGTCCCCGCGAACGACTTTTGAACTTACGATTTTTTGAGCTTTACAAATTTAAATGTCAATTCAATTTTCGTCACTATGCTACAACACAATGTTTTCTTAAACTACGATGATTTTTGCTACCAACACTCCATAGTCCTCTCTAAGGGGTACTCTTCCTTCATGGATGACTAGCAAGAAGAAAGCTCCTCTTCAAAAGCTTCTCAAGGACGACCAGGGAGAAGAAGGGTTCTTCACTCTCTCTTCTTCTCTTGGACATGTCTCTCATCTCCACTGAGCTCCGAGACCACCAAAGCACTCCTCGCTGGAGCACCATCAGCGCCCTCCTTTTTTAATCTCTAGTCTAGATTCTTTTGCATTTCATATATATATAGATCATCAAGCATATCTCTAGAAGTAGTTTGTACATTCTCTATTGTGAATATGTTAGTAGAATAAAATTTCTTTCATGATCAAAGAAGTTATGGCGATGGCTCTATATTTCAATAATCATATGTTGCGCCATGTTAGGCTTTAAATTTAGGTTTAGATTAACCAATAAATCGAGTTAGGAATTTATTTTCAAATTCATAATCACACCTTCCTGAGTTTGACCAGGACTCACCATCTCATTATATAATATTTGTTTAAATCAGATTTCACGACCGTGCTACGACGTAATCAAATTAAATTCGTGATTTACAATTCCAACAAATGACGTCGTTGCCGGGAAGGCAACACATTTTTCTTACTGATTACTAACTTGATTCCTTTTGTTTCTTTGGTGTGCTAGTACTCAATGAGGATTCTACACACGCATCGAGCGTAGGTGAAGACATTCAGATAGACACCATTCCTTAGGTTTAGGATTTGCTTTGAATTTTAGATTAGATTTTTTATTTTGAAAAAAAAAGAAAAAAATCTACAAAAAAATTGAAAAGAAAATTCACAAAAAAAAAGGGAAAAAAATGATTTTTTGGTGAAAAGGTTTTATTCCCTTTGAAAACAATTTGAAAAGCCTTTGGCTATTTTTAGAAATTCGATCAGAGTTTTTCTATAGATTGAAAAATCATTTTTTGAATATTTGATGATCCAAAATTTCTGAAATTCAGGTTGAACATAGATTTTCAAATTATCTTTCTAATGCCACCATTTGTTTGAAGAAATTCGATTTATGGAATTTTTAATATTTTGAGAAGTGCATGGCAATCAAACTAACTATGATTCGGATTTTTCTGATTTTCAAAATGAGATTCTGAATGGTACAAAAATATGATTGACTTGAAATTGGTGGGGTTTGAAAGATTATCAAGTTAGATTTAATTTGAATATTTTTTGTAATTTTTTTGATCTCGTTTGAGACTGTTTCAAAGAGAAAAACTAACACGAGGTCATTCCAAATCCGGCCCCCTATTAGTTAGAAATTCATATATATTTCTTTTGAACAATAAAAATTCTGAAAAAATATTCTCTGAAAAGCCTATGTAAAAAGGAATCTTCTTGCAATTTTATTTCATTTGGATTCAAATTGCATTCGAGAGAATATTTTGAATTTGATTGTGATCTGCTTAGTCAAATTGAATGAACCCTAGGTTTAACCTTTAGGGTCACATTTAGAGACCACACAGACTAGCGTGGTCTCAATTGAGTCCATTGACTAGTCGGTGAGTCGAGTCACCTTATTGACCACCCACCCAACACTCTAACTTGAAGAAAAAAAAAGGTTGAAATCAATAAAGAAAATCTTAATTAACCTGCATTCATCTTTTAACTACTGGGTGGTCTCAATCTCTTTGGCCAAACCTGGTGTCTAGCCTGCAGGGTAGTGCAAACGACCGCGGCTAAGGGGTATCAAGGACCTGGAGGCAAAAGTTGAAGGAAGAACCTTCCTCTTATTCCCCTCGTAACAAACTGGCCAAGTTAGCTTAAGAGGCAGAAATCATTCTCAGTCGCCCTCTTAACAAATTTTCTTCAAGAATTAAAACCTTAACGAAAAATCTGGTCATCTAACTCTAAGGACCGCATTTGATTCCAAGGCCTTTGCCTTATTTTCACCAACCCCTTGTAGCTGGTTGTGTCTTCCTGAGGAAGACCTTCTCTTATCTCCATTCTTTTTTTTTTACTTTATTGTCCATGAACCCATATCATTCTTCTTACCCTCAAGGTTTTACCTCTCCCAGCCCAGACATGATTCCGACTACTCCTGGTTGGGAGACTCATCCTCAATAACTGGGATATGATTATTCCCATACTCCTTATCCCCCAACCTACTTAGAATTAGAACCTCATAGATCTGACCCATAGCTAGATCAAAACCAATTGAAGGCCATAGTTACTAAATTTCGACAATATAACAAGCATTATAAGGATCAATGTGACAAGCTCCTAGAGCAAATTAGACAATTCCAGACACAATCTCAATCTTATCACTCCTCTCAGGGACAAGAGACTTGGAATACATAGCCTAGTGGTTCTAGTGACCCATATTTTGCTTTCACTAGCTACTCTACTAACTCTTGCTACCCTAGGGAGGCATCCTGGAATCAGCCAACCCAGAAGGCACCTTTGGACCTACTTCATGATTTGGGTAGATCATTTGGGGCATGCACCATTTCTAATACTCATGTACTTGATGATATCTCACTCAAGAATTGGAATAATGGATCACAAGTACTAGACCACACATCAGGTTCTCAATCAATTCCCTCTGTAGTTAGCCCTACCCAAGGTAATACACATTTTGATCCATATCCTGATTCATATAACCCTGAGTGGAGAGACAATCCTAATCTTTCATGGCCTCCACAGAGACAAACTCAAGATCAATCTAGGTTAGCCCAGTATTCCACTCAAACCACTTTAGGGCAACCATCTAGTCCAACCCAACCCACAACCACCCTTGAGGATATCAAGAACCTTTTGTTGGACTTTGAGAAGAAAAATGAAAAAAGGCTGACTAATATGGAAAATCAAGTGAAATCTCAAGGGGATCAAATCAAGAGATTTTAAGAATCATTCTATCCCCATATGCACACTCCTCTTCACTCTTATTCTCTACCCATTCTGCTGGCCCCTCCTCCAATCTATCAAATGTGCCATTGTGTAGGTGCCAATTCTTTAGCCGCTAAAAGAAAGAGAAAAGCTAAGAGCCCACCCAAACAATCTTATTCGGGCTCACCTAAAAATCCTAAGACCAAACTTGCATCCAGCTCTGACTCAGACTCTAGGGATAAAAAGAAGAAAAAGGCTCCTGAAGTTGATTTGACCTATTTACCATTTCTTGGGGCCTTAAAGAAAGTGCCAAAAGAAAAGAAAAAGACTTGCACACCAAAAGAGTTGGTTTGGTATACTCACATGAGTGCATTTGTTTCTAGTACTCTACCACCCAAAAAGACCAACTCAAGAAAACCTTTCATATCTTGTGCCATCAAGGGATTCACCTTTAATAGAGCCCTTGTGCATCTAGGGTCGTCAATCAGCTTGATTCCTACACCCTTTTTGACCTCACCAGACCTGGAGATCTGCACCACACACCTGTCACCATTAAAATGGTAGATGGCTCCATCAACACACCTAAGGGTGTAGTTCATGTTGTGATCATCAAAGTGCAAGGTCTTAGCTTTCCAGTTGATTTTATTGTTTTGGACATGGATATACCGAAGAAGCTAAGTGATTCACCTATCATTCTAGGTTTCCCTTTCTTTGCTACGGCCAATGCATGGATTGATTGTTACTCAGGATGTATGGAAATGAGTAGCCGCAATGAGAAGATTTACTTTGATATTTATGCATCCGCTAAGAAAACGAAGTCAGGGTATTTTTTGGATGATACGGAAAGTGATTCGGAGGATAATTCAGAAAAAACCATTGCAATTGACACCTAGGTAGGACCACATGACCCGAATCAAGAATCCACTAGATCACAAAAGTTACCCTCAATACAGGATTAAATCTTTGATAGTATGGTTGACTATCTTGACCGACCTAGCCCAATTCAAACACTTGCCCCTTGCAATGAATCCTAGATCACTCAACTAATCAAAATGGTTCGTGAAATAAAAGAAGCTAGTGCTAGAGAATATGATGATATAAGAAAAGAGCTTCATAAAATCCAAGATGAACAAGAAAAATTAGAAATGTTTGAATTTGGGTTGGGTGTGCCACAATGGATTTTTGATTCTAAGGTTGTCATTGAGGATTCTATGAATCAGACACCTGAGGTGGATGATTTGATGCCCCTATTGAAGTTGGGGAAGGAGATTCATTTAAGGATCTTGATCTTGATTTAGGGCCTAAATATCAATCATTTCATTTTGAGGAACCAAGCATTAATGGACCTGAATATTATTTTGTTGTATTTGAGGATACCCAAGGATACATTGATGAATTGATTCAGATGATCACATACACTAAACAACAAAATCAAAAAGACCTTAACGACTCCTCAATCAATGATTCAGCCCATTCCACTTTCATGGAGGGACTTACTAACAAATCTAATTCCTAATTCCATCTAAGTAAGCAGGAGGAAGTATCCCCTCATGAAAAATATATTCAACAGATTGAAAGACTATTGGGGAATACATATGATGAATGATTGCATCAAATTCGCACACGTAAAGGTTAGATTTTGGAAAACCTGTTGTCGTAGTTCGATTCACAAGAAAATTCATTGATCAGATAAAATTTATAACTGAAACTCGAAATGTGAGTCCTGGGTCAAACACCAGGAGGTGAACGTTTTGGTTTGAAAGATACACGTTTTGCTTTATTTCTTTTTGTCATTTTTATCTTTTGTTATTTTTTTGCTATTCGTAGCAAGCAAGAGATTAGGTCGATGAATTATTATCTAACTAATCTACTTGCAAAATATAAGAGAAAGGGAGACAATCACATATATTTTTGAAGCAATTGTTTTCTACAACTTTGAAAGAGAGAAAAACTACATTAGAAAGTGGTAAAGATAGATGGAGATGAGAAGAATCCCCCTCGACAGTTGCTCGAAGGTTGACTCGCTCTGATGTTGCCTGGAGGAAGGTGGTGAGGAGCGGGACAAACGAAGATGGAGTCGGAGGACGGAGGATGGGGCTAGACAGCTTTGCGGCGAGGATCTTCTTCCCGAAGGGCGATGAGAGGACGGCCATGGGATGCTCCATGAAGGGGGATGAGAGGTGGGAAAATGTTTGGTTCTACTCTAGAGGAGCATCCCGGGCTTGGGACAAGCTCTCTCTAGAGCCTTGGAGGTGGTGAGAGGAAGAAAGGAAGAGATGGTTCAGAATGGTGGTGGGTAGGTCTTTTTATAGTGGAGTAAGAACAAATCCGTATATGTGTCATTACTGACGTCCATAAATGTCGCTACAGATCCACCCTTTTTGTCGCTGAAGATCTGCGCCTTCAATTCCATTGTTGGTGCGCATGGGCCATTAGTGACAGTTGAAAGCATCACTAAAGGACTGCATCGCTGAAGATCCGCACATATCCCCGCTAGCACCTGCTCCACTGGCGCTGCGCTCTCCACGCGCCCATGCCGCGCTCGCTTGCACAGGTTGGTCCGCATTGTCACCCTGCTGCGTGCTATCGCACTACGATGTGCCCTGCACGCGCGCGTGTGAGTGCCTTGCCATTGCTGCCCTCAATTCCTCAATTGGGGGGCTACGGGAATTCGAACTTGCACCCCTCCCTTGGAGTCCAGCACCCCAACCAACGTGCCAAGACGTCTACTTTGTCAAGTAGACGATTTAACGCTTGTGGTGGGGGAGAGTCTCTCAACCGTTGGATCAAGATCAAACGGCTAGGAATGAAGGTCGTCGATGATGGAGAGGTGGGAGCAGACATTACTGGCCAATGTTGGAAGGCCTGGATGGCGACACGTGGTGCCATCTGGGCCATCCATTCTTCTTTTCGTTGCAAAGGGTGCCATGGTGCTCAGATCGAGATGATTCCTTCATTGCCAGACTGCGATCATCGCTCTGGATCCATCCATACGGTCGAATTTTCCATCTAAAACCCGTATGGATGTCACATTATCCCCTGGCCATTGATCTTCCTCGAACTTCATATGATACTACGGGTCTCTGATCCAGACGATTTTGGAGGTGTTAGACTCTGATCGTTACCCTTATCAGATCCATATTATCCGATCGTCCATCCGAGGCCCCTGAAATGAATCTTCTTCTCTCCTGACCAAAAAAGGACCTAGTTAACCTAAATTATATACAACTACTCTAAATGAAGAATGGTGCATGCTATGCAATATTTATAACATGAAATGCAAATCTAAGCCTAGGAACATGCATGATTAGGCATTTTAACCAAAATAGATGTGTCCATATCATACCCCCATGGCTATCTTTTGCTAGTCCCTAGCAAAATTAAACTACATGCTATGTATAAAAATAGAATTAGGATTCCATCGCTTAGGTCTATATTGTTTATTAACAATAGAAATTATCAACTAAGGTCCCAAACTACGAAGACTCAACAGTACCTGGGTATCTGCCAGAATGCAGACCACCCAAGTCCTCGCCTTATTTGAAAAGGAAAGATACATTTTTTTTTGTTTTTCTTCTTTTCTAATTTTTTTGTACTTTTGGAGTTTGAGAGTTCCGAGATAACTTTTTACGGCTACCCAACTCTCCCAAGACTCGAAAGGGACTCTAAGTGCTAAGCATCTAGTGAAAAGAGTGAAAGACTCACTAAGCAGCCGTTAAAATGGACTTTGGGTTTCTACGACCCTAGGTGACCTTGCCTAAAGGTTTATCTTTTCGAATGGTAGCTTTCTCCCTACTCTTATTTATGGGGTCAACACAAGGTGAACCCAATGTATATCTCCTTGGTTTATTCTACTTCCCTGCTTCTTCCCTAAGTGTTTTGGAAATTATTGTGCATTTTTGTGAGCCGAGCTCTAGACAACCGGCCAATGGGCTGTTACCCACGACAACTTGCCAGCCATACTCGTATTTATTTTTTTTTATTTTCTCCTTTTTCTATTTTTTTCTTTTCTTTTCTTTTCTTTCTTTTTATGTAGGTGGCTTCCCTGATCTAAGATTTACCTAAAGGTAGTACGAAAAAAATGGTATTGTGGCTAGGCTCTAGACAACTGGCTGATGAGCTGTTACTACCGCCAACTTGCCAACCATACCACCCTAGATTGTTCATTAGCTACCCAATTTCTAAAGAAACTGCCGAAAAGTGAGTCAGTGCAAAAAACGTGTAGATGCTTAGGCTTAAAGTCCCCTCAAATCGGAGGGAGGGTTGATAAGTAGTGTACTTATCACCCCAATTTATTTACCAATTAAAATAGAATTACTTAGTGAGGACTCGAGACCAAGTCCACATTCAAGTGGACACACGAGCTAATTAAGCTCGAAGACCTGAAGAGTCTAAATGTTTAGGTCCTCTCATATTATTTCCTAAGGTTAATAATGCCTTAAAGCCTAAGTTCTCTTCTAATTCTATTTTCATTTTTTTTTAAGAAACTAAAAGAAATTCTACGGAGTTAATAAAATGATTTCACCCCCCAATGCCTAAATGATGCATTGTTCTCATTAGAAAAATCAAGACATGAAAAGGGTGGAGAAAACAAAATATCACCTGAATTTCGTGACAACCTGGTCAACTCCACAGAGAGAAGAGAGTATACACATGTGCTAAGTTTAATGCCTTTAGCTAGGCATAAAATATATACAAGGAAGAAATGAGAATTCACAAGTGCGGGTCAGAAGCAAAATAAAAATATTGATCCTTAGACCCGCCAACAAAATATGTCCACAGATGTGGACCAAGTTATGGTGCAGACCCATGCCCCAGGGTCGAGTGGTTCTAAGGTTTTGGATGAAAATCACCCAGAACCTAAGATTGTTGTGTTTGCGGGGCCGGGGCTGTGGTTTGGTGGCGTGCAACCCAAGACTAAAGTGGCAGACAATGGGTAGATTTGTTTCACTAGGTTCAAATGTCCACTTAACGTTCAGCTCAGAAAAATAATAAGTTATTTCGAGCTTGGGTTATACGTGAAAGATATTGTAAGGGTCCTGGTAAAAAGTAGCTGGTTTTAGGTCAACAGGAACCCTTAAATCTGAACTCCTACTTTCCCTGAAGTTAACTTCCCAAATCCTCACTTACAAATTCCTATCCTCCAACATCAATTGTTCAGGCTCCGGGATCTCTAGCGTACCATTCACCCCAAATGATTTACCCAAGTCTAGAAATTGTGGCTGACTTAGAATTGACTTGGGTACAATGATTTCCAAATCAAAATCAATTCCTTTGGGGTGTGGTTGAGGAATGGGGCTATTGATTGAATCATCTAGTAAATGAGGATTCGAATCCTCCAAGTTAGCCCCAATCAAATCCAAATCTCCAATAATTGGGCTATCAAATGGTTCATCAAATTCCTCAAGCCCGTTTGTCTCACTAAAATCATCTTCCTTATGCTCAAGTGAGACTTCACTAAAAGATTCTTCACCCTCAAAGTCAAAGAATTCATGATCCTCATTTATATATGTCTCAAAATCATATATCATTTCATGATCCAAGGAGACATATTTTTCTTCGTTTCCTGACTTGGGGATCTTGGGTGAATCAATCGGTTCATCCTCAAATGGTTGCTCTAGACCAATCTGGTCATCTCCAGTCTCAGAATATGTATCCCCCCCTGACAGGCGCCTGAGCGGGTTCGAATATTGGCTCTCCAGAAGAGGGTTCATCTTAAGAATCATCCCAAGATTTGACTAAGGCAACCACAAATTTCATTCTCAACCTTGATAATTTCCCAAGAAGAAACTCACCCAAGTCTCTATCCCTAACACTTTGGAGCAAATCCAATAGAGAACTATTAAGTTCAATTATTTTGATCACATGCTCCAATGCTTCAGTGCATGGTGTTGGCTGAGCATCTAAAGATTGTATAGTGTTCCTCAAATTAACCAACATCCTATCCTAGATCTGGTTCACCTGAACCGACTGGTTCGGTTCAGGTTTGGGTGGGTTGGGGTTAAATCTAGGGGAGTCAAGATATCGAGGTTCCTAGGTCCCTCCCTGATAGTAAGTCATCTCGGGTTGTTCAAAGAATGGAGATGACCTATATTCAGTGGAATATGGGGAGGGTAGGTGTTATAATCAACATATCCTTGATGGTTGTAGATCTGATTAAGTTGATCGTCAAAGGGTGGAGATCTCTAATCTTTGTAGCTATGGGAAGGATAGTAATCATAGTCTTGTTGTCTAGGGTCAGACCCTAGACACTAAGGTTCAGATTTGTATCCCCAATCAAAGTTATCCTTACTAGTGAATGGGTAGTTACAAGTCAAGTCGGGATAGTAATCATCTTGGGGATAAGGGGTGGTAGGAGGATAGGATTGGAAATGTCTGAAAGATGTGGAAGGATACATTGTGGAGTAGAAGGGAAATTAGAAGAGAGAAAGGAGCCCTGCAATACAAGCAATCAACCCTGTCCTTAGGTGAGTTAGCCTAAAGACCTACAGACTCCCAGGACCCATCTTGAGATTATAAACGATTTGGTCTACTTTTATTCGGTCAATCTAACTAGCTAGAAGGAGAGACTGGGGAGAAGGTTCTTCCTTTCGCTTATGCCTCTAGTTCCTAGTGTACCCCCCAACCATGGTCGTTTGATGCTACTCCCCTAGCTAGACATCAGATGGACCAGCAGAAGTAGATTAGTCGAAAAAAATCTCAGTCTGAGCCCCGAAGAGCGAATCAATCCTTAAGGCTAACGTCTACTCAGTTTTAATTAGGCTTGAGATGATTGTGCTCTTAGAATGTGATGGGCCCTTAAGATGGGTTATGCCCTTAATGATCAATTAAAATGTGTGTCTATGCACAACTAGGGTTTGCAAACAAGGTTATTTGATAATGTGTCTTTTAGGGTTCAACCTTGTTTAGTAGCTTTTAGGGTTTAATCTTTAGGTGTATTCAATCAAGGTTCAGTAGAACACTCCATGTTTTGAAAGCATTGGTAATGATATATCCCTTTAGAAATCAAAAAAAAATGTGGAGTGCCTGGTTTAGCCCTAAAAATCAACCCTAAGAGGTAAGCTATTTGATGGATCAGTTTTAAATTGAGTGGTGCGGTCCAAATAGTTCAATCAATTGGGCTGTTGCACCACTTGATTAAGGCACATAGATGTTTAACCTATTCAGATTTCTACTCACTTATGTGTATTGAGTTGAAGTGTACTGAGTCCATAGGTCAAATCTCGGTTAAGTGGTAGAATCAAAGTGGAGTGGTGCACCTTAAGTTGAGCGTTGTGGGTGTTACTGTGTGTATCTTTTAGAAAATCCCACAAGAGAAGAGTATTTTTCTTTTTTTTATATATGCAGGTGGGTGAGGTGAGTGGAGTGACAATCAAGCAACCAAAATCTACCCTAGGGTTTATGCAAGCACCTAAGTTGATTTGGGTTTGAGTTATTAGGTTATGGAATGAAAACTAGGCTAGGGGTGGTGGGGGTACACCTACAAAACCTTCATTCGCACTTTTCTCCGATCTAACTGCTTTGGCCCGCCTTGGATGAGGACTTGCAATCACAGTAAGATCAAAGAAAAAGTGAGATAAAAGTTAGGTAAGGTGAAAAAATATAGAAAAAAAATCAAAGAGCGTTGACTCCTCGACAATGGCACCAAAATGATTGAGGTGCATTTCGCGAATTAAAATTAGGGGTTTGGAGGATCGTCGTCGTAGCTCGCAAAACGCGTCTATCAGATAAAATTTATAATCAAAACTCAAAATGTGAGTCCCAAGTCAAACACGGGGAGGTGAACGTTTGGTTTTAAAAGATACGTGTTTCACTTTATTTCTTTTTTGTCATTTTTATCTTTTGTTATTTTTTGGTATTTTTAGCAAGCAAGAGATTAGGTCGATGAATTATTATCTAACTAATCTACTTGCAAAATATATGAGAGAGAGAGAGACAATCACATATATTTTTGAAGCAAATTTTTTCTACAACTATGAAAGCGGGAAAAACTACACTAGAAAGCAGTAAAGATAGATGGAGATGAGAAGAATCCCCCTCGACAATTGCTTGGAGGACGACTCGCTCTGACGTCACCTGGAGGAAGGTGGTGAGGAGTGGGGCGAACGGGGATGGAGCAGGAGGACGGAGGATGTGGCAGGACGGTGTCGCAACGAGGATCTTCTTCTCGAAGGGCAGTGAGAGGATGGCCACAATATGCTCCACAAAGGGGGATGAGAGGTGGGAAAATGTTTGGTTCTACTCTAGAGGAGCATCCCGGGCTTGGGACAAGCTCTCTCTAGAGCCTTGGAGGTGGTGAGAGGAAGAAAGGAAGACATGGTTTCGAATGGTGGTGGGTAGGACCTTTTATAGTGGAGGAGGATGAACAAATCCGTATATGGGTCATTACTGACGTCTGTAAACATCGCTACAGATCCACCCTTTCTGTCACTGAAGATCCACACCTTCAATTCCTTTACTGGTGCACACGGGCCATTAGTGAAAGCTACAAGCGTCACTAAAGGCCCGCGTCGCTAAAGATCTGCTCATATCCCTGCTGGTACCCGCTTCGTTGGCGTTGCGCCGCGCTTGCACAGGATGGTCCGCACTGTCACCCTGCTGTGCGTTATCGCATTGCGCTGCGCCTCACGCGTGCGTGCGTGCCTTGCTGCTGCTGCGCTCAATTCCTCAATTGGGGGGACTGCGGGGATTTGAACCCGCGCCCCTCCCTTGGAGTCCAACACCCCAACCAACACGCCAAGATGTCTGCTTTGTCAAGTGGACAATTTAACGCTTGCAGTGGGAGAGAGCCTCTCAACCATTGGAGCAAGATCCAACAGCAGGGAATGAAGGTCACTGATGATGGAGAGGTCGGAGCGAGCGTTGCTGGCCGATGTTGGGAGACCTAGATGGCACCACGTGGCACCATCTAAGACGTCCATTCTTCTTTCTGTTGTAGAGGGTGCCACGATGCTCAGATAGAGATGATTCCCTCATTGCCGGATTACGATCGTCGCTCCAGATCCATCCATATGGTCGGATTTTCCATCCGAAACCCATATGGATGTTGCATTGCCCCCTAGTTGTTGATCTTCCTCGAACTTCATATGATGTTACGGGCCTCCGATCTAGACGATTTCGGAGGTGTTAGACTCCAATCGTCGACTTAATCAGATTCGTACGGTCCGATCGTCCATCCGAGGCCCTAAAATGAATCTTCTTCTCTCTTGACCATAAAAAGGACCTAATTAACCTAAATTATATACAACTACTCTAAATGTAGAATGATGCATGCTATGCAATGTTTATAACATGAAATGCAAATCTAAGAACATGCATGATTAGGCATTTTAACCTAAATAGATATGTCTATATCAATGAATTATCTGAGGAAGCTAGAAATTTTGCTAAATCATGTGATAATTGGGAATTGGAATTGAATGATTTGGAAGAGGAAGAAGAAAGGAATGATGCTCAGGAAGAAACATCTTTGGGAGAGATAGAGTGATCATTGGACCTTGACGTCCAGATCTGACCACACCACTTGAGTCATGCCTTCCATTTATCACCATTATTTGAACCCGTATGATTGTACCCCACACGACATCACTCATACCCCAACCACTTACATTCTCCATCACCTCTTTGGGAAGCCTTCATCTTCATTTCTTTCAGGTGCCCATATTTATTTGTTTTTCTGCTTAGCACCTGGTTGTAGATAATCGCAAGCCCCATCTACATATTTTTTCGATCTTTTGGGCTTAGAATTCATGGACAGTAGGTCCGCATTTGCAGCCCGCTGTTGGTGAACAAGATTAAAATTCTTATCATTTTACTTGCCATTCTCAATATTGTATTGTTCGAGTTTATGCCTAGCTGGAGGCGTTCAACTTAGCACTTATATATAGCATATTTTATTTAGTATATTTTCTTGCATATTTCTTTCCTTTCATAGGTGTTGGAATATGCTATCTGCTAAGAATTTAGGAGCTATTCCAGGTAATTTCTACCCTTTATACTTCTTGTCTTACATTTATTTTTCATTATATTCATGCATGAGGACATGCAAGAAAGTAAGTAGGGGGTTTAGTACATGTAAACTGAAAATTTTTCTACCAACACCTAGGAAAAACCTTTCGTACATCATGCTAATTTCACTTTAGGGTCCTTAAATTAAAAGCAACCAACTCCACTTCTAATGTTCGCATTGGAGCTAGAAATCGTCTACAACAACCACTTCTGACTCATCAACTCACCTTTTTGTTCTTAAATTTAGGACCAAAGCTAAATGTGAACCCAAATATGGGAAAATTTTGAAGTGCAACTATGAAAGGTTATATATAGCATCTATACATATTTCATGTATAGATTTTTATCGAGATGTTTTATTAGGGATTGTATTCTTGAGTTTATTCCTTAGTTTAGAATCCAGTACAATTATTACACTTGCACGTAGACTTTGAAATGGATCCATTGTGAAGATCGATAGACATCTTTAGTTTGTCGAGAAGAAGCATTGCTTCTTTTCCTAAACCCTTGGATAGTGGTTAGGGAGTCAAGTAAACCATCTTCTATTAGATCCACCAAACAATTGCGAGGTAAGAGTAGACTGTCTATTGGTGCTCTAAGTGTAATACAAGGAATCTTAGTTTCTAGATAATTGGACAATGATACTCGGAGTTAGGCATAGTTTTCCCTCGCAATTCTTGCGTACGACGAACTTTGTGTGAATTTTTTAGAGTTACCAAATAAGGCAGAGATACATAGAGATCGAGTTCTAATAAAACTATGACTAAGGTAGATGGTCACGGCCGTCCTTTACGGAATCCTCGGCTGAAAGAGGGTGTTAGTGCTAAAGGTCAAAAAATACGCTATCCTATCTGTTCCTTTCTCGTTGCTGAGAGTAAACACTTCCAACAAATAAGCCACCCGATATCCTCTTAAACCTCACTAATCCCTAATAATGCCTCAAGAATAAAAATTAGGGTAAGTTGTGTTGTATTGCGTTGTGTTGGCAAATATGAGAAAAAGAAAAAGAGAAAAAGAGAGAAAGAGAAAAAGAAAAATTTTTCTATATAAGAAATAGAAAGAAAAAGAAAAAAATATTCTGAAAAAGGTTGAGTTTATAGTTGTGTTTATTGTGAGTACATTGAGCCAATAATACCCACAGCATTTGCAATCCACCAAATGTGGCCTTGACCTACTTTTCTGTATTTTTTACCACCCAAATACTGGTTGAGGAATTTTAACTTAGTTGTAAGGTTATCAGGACTTTAATTAAAGTGTTAATGTCATGAGAGACCACCAATTATTGATTATATTTACAAATCTGGTGAGATTGTGAGCTCCAAAAGAAAAGAAAAAGAAAGAGTGAGTACAAAGGAATCAAAGAGGCCAGAGTTTTTCTACCTCTCTCTAAGTTGATTTATTTGATAGTATGGAATCTAGAATCTGTAGTACTATTCTATATGTAACACCAGATGAGTGTGAGCTATCAAATACAAACACACTTGACTCAGGCATCTTCTACCTAAGCCAAAAACCAGGGTAGGAATTATAGAATATTTTGTTGTATCCCTAAGGGAAAAAGTTTGCTTATCCAGATAGAGTTTTACAAGGAGTCAAGTATGAGCTTTAAATGTGCATTGGCTTTTCACATGGATCTGTTGCATAAGCTACCATCACTACATTCTCACGATTGTTTGGATTTCTATATTTTTGGATTAAAACACAAGAAAAAAATCATTAATGAAACTTTTGATAAAAAGAATAAGCAGTCCTTTAGGGACCAATTTGTAAATAATTTAATTCATATACTTGCACTTAGCCTTGCATTTGCTAGGGACTAGCAAAGTTTAGGCATGGGGGTAAGATTCTGCAGGAATCATAGGTCTTAATCAACCTAAATAATGTTAGAAACCTAGCTTAATTTGTAAATATTGCATTCATATCATGCATATCATGCATCATATCATGTTATATAGAATAAGATGAGATTATCATGCTATTTAATATTTTTGGTGCTATTTGCAGGTAATAAAGTGATTCGGGATGTGAGATAGAGTATAATAAGGCAATGAAGAGAGAAGAAGACTAATCCAGACAAGAGGAGAGAGGAGGATAACCCTATCCCTATCCATATAAACCATAGGACAGCCTTCCTAAACCCAAACATCTTGACCTTAAAACCTAAAACATGGATAACACTATCCATGTTTCTATCCACACTATCTCTATCCCTATCCATGACCTTAGAAACCCTAGGAAACTAGTACCCAAACCTATTTAGGTCTCCCACACACTTAGGAACCAAAACCTACCCTAGAATACCCGAAAAACACTTTCCAACACAGTTCTGAACGTCCAGAGAATGTATCCAGACATCCAATCTCTACAGAATCACCCGTTGGAACCCAACTGAAGTACTAACTCAAAATTAGGCATCTAATTCTCTGTCTAGACATCCAATTTTGAAGTATAAGTTGTCTAACATAATAATTAAACATATGGAGGTGCTCTCTAATTGCTATTTTAGAAATCAGATGCACGCGTTCATTCCTTTTGACCTAGAAACACCACCTAACACCCTAGGAAGCCTAATTAGAAACCTCCCAAACCTATTCCACTACTTTTATCCCCAACCCAAATAGGTTAGACCATTTCCCCTAAACCCTAGTGTCTAATTAAGGAGTTCCTAACTCAATTGCACTCATATACACTTAATTAAATGAGGACTCAACCTAATAGGCTAAACCAACCCACCTAAACCTAACCCAACACACCCACAACACCACCAAGAGGTTGCCCATTCTAGAGACCTCTAGAACCTTCTTCCATGGGCGTGCACTCTTCAAAGTGGTGCCACCTTGGATTTTCCAAAAATAGAATGTCACATAGTTCATTCTTAGATCCATAATTTGTGGATCTAAGAAGACCAATTCCCATGCCCTTTGACTCCAACTTTGGGAGCTCTTCTAGAGAGTTCCACACTTCTCTAGATGAGCCACCCAAAGACTATAAAAGGACCCCATAGGTGGCTGCCCACAGGCTCTCCCTCACTAGATCCCTTAATCTCCATCTTCCTCTTACTCCATTAGCTCATAGTCCACATAGTCCTCTCCAAGGTGTACTTCTCCTCCTCCTCCATTGAATGGCTAGCAAGAAGAAAGCTCCTCTTCAAGCTTCTCAAGGACGGCCAGGGAGAAGAAGGGTTCTCCACCCTTACTTCTTCTCTTGGACGTGTCTCTCATCTCCACCGAGCTCCAAGGCCACCGAAGCAGTCCTCGCCAGAGCACCACCGGTGCCCTCCTTTTCTAATTTCTAGTCTAGATTCTTTTGCATTTCATATATATGTAGATCATCAAGCACGTCTCTAGAAGTACTTTGTACATTCTCCATTGTGAATATGTTAATAGAATAAAATTTCTTTCATGATCAAATAAATTATGACAATGTCTCCATATTTCAATAATCATATGTTGCACCATGTTAGGCTTTAGATTTAGGTTTAGATTAGCCAATAAATCAAGTTAGGAATTTGTTTTGGAATTGCAATCACGCCTCCCTGAGTTTGATCATGACTGACCATCTCGTTATATAATTTTTGTTTGAATAAGATTTTACAACTGTGCTACGACGTAATCAAATTTCATTCACGATTTACGATTCCAACAAGGGGTAAAGAGAAATGATCCTTTTTAGTAGTTGTGTTCAGCTTCCTATAATTAATGCAGGCTCTCCAAGAGAAAGCTGAATGGGTTGTGATGGATTCCCCTTTCTCATTAGTCACTACGGTTATCCCTACATTCTAGGGAACCATCTACACAAGGCTAAACTAGGGACTATCTGAGATTGGGTAAATAATTCCTACATCGAGCCACTTTGTAATTTCCTTTTTGACCACTTCTCACATATTAGGGTTTAATCTTCTCTGCATCTTGCGAGAAGGGTGGGATCCATCTTCCATATAAATACAGTGATTGCAATAAAATGGCTCAATCCCTCTAAGGTCGTGGATGGTCTAACCAATTGCCTCTTTATTTATCTTAAGGACTTTAATCAATTTCATCTCTTGCTCCTTAGTCTGTTTAGCACTAATAATCACAGGGGCATCTTTTTGGGTCCTAAAAACTTGTACTTTAAATTCTCAGGCAATGGTTTCAAATCAAGCTAAGGCGGGTTCAAGATAGAGGGTAAGGAGGATGTTGATGAAGACTCATCAGGATAGTCCAGAGGAAGAGGTTGAAAGTGAATAAAATCAACAACCTCTTTAGGGTGTGGCAGGTCTTCCACAAAGGGTTATGGGTTAGGCTTGTCTATGCTAGTAAAACCCTCAAGAACATTGATAGCCATATAGGTTTCCAACCTATAATATATATCCTTGATGATGGAAACACCATCATGAGCCATAATTAGCTCATTTTGACCCAATTAAGTCAATAAATGCTCCTACATAACCGTTAGAGAGTCACATGTCATTGCATATTCATTTTAGAAGAAAAATAAGAAACTAGGGCTAAAACTGCAATTTTACTAGCACATCATGAATGCAGTGCAACCACGAGTTTTCCTAGGGGTTCATTAAGGTTCAAAAGGTCCTAAAAAGGTAACAAGTGGGTTAGATCAGTCAGAAAAGGGTTTGCACGTGTTTTGAGAATTAAATGACTTTTGAAACCCTAAAAATAGATCCACTTAATTAACCGAGGTTCTGGTCAAAATAAAATTCACCTAAACCCTCTAAAAATCATATAAAACTATTCTCTAGGGTTTAGTACCTTCAATTTGACCATCAGAATCCATCTTGACCCAAAATGGAGTCTCAGACAGATATTTGCCATAATTTAGGTTTTTGCATAAATTACCTAGTCAAACGTAGTCAAAACCAAAATCAAACTTCACCATTAGATTTCTTAAATCCAAATTAGGTTTGTACCAAAATTTGGACCTAAGATGAGCTTATCTTGACCTAGTTTGCAAAATGGTCCTATCTGATTACATTTATACCCCCAACTTTCAAAAAACCTTGCATTCAACCCCCTAACTTCCTCGATGTCTTCACAATTAGGTCCCTCCACCATTATCGTGGAGAAATCCTTCTCCGACGACCTTTGATTGAAGAGAACTCCTTCTCTATTCAATCAATCCCTTCCAAAATTGGAAGGGAGATTCTTTGAGGAATCCTCTTCAATCTGAACTCGTCCATGTGCTCCAAATCTTTCCCAATCTCTCATGCGAACACATGAGAGATTTGGGTCTCAAGAAATACCTAAATCCGATGAGGGATTCCAAGCTTGGAAAGCTTATTTTCCAAGCTTTCCTTGCCTTTGGATCCCTATATAAGGGAGCCCAGATCTTCCCGAACTCCTCACGCTCAAAATCGACTGAGATCCCTCTCAAATTCCTCTCTCTTTCATGGTCGAAGGCTCCTCGACATCCGGCGACCTCCTCCGTTCTTCCTCGTCATCCTTCCATAATACAAGTGGCGGATTCCTCTTCCTCGCCTCTTTCCACGTCTTGCCGTACCAGCAGATGCCCTTTCCTCCTTCGTCCTCGCCGTTTCTCCCTCACCGGAGCTGCTTTCATCTCCGACGTCAACAACACCACATCCGACACCATCTCTGCCCCACTTCGTCCACCTACCTCCTAGCTAATTCCTTATCCCCCCTACTTTCTTCTCCTCTCTTTATTTTCCAAATCCGACCACCGACGCTTATTAGCAACTTCATCCCTTCCATCTCCGACCATCCCCTCCGGCGAGACCATTCCACTTCCACAGACCACCAAATCCCTCGCTGACAAGCCCACGACCATCGCCACATCTTTCTGCACATTTCCCCTCTTCCTATTCGATCCTTTATCCACCCAAGTCACCCCCCGAACACACCCACTCATATGCACATAGTCCGGCCTCGCCACTAACCCACAGACATCCACACACCACATAACCCTCACCGTCTCACTCGCCATGACCCGGCGACCCTCCCTGAGCATTCTGACATGGCTGAAAGGCTGTTTTATTGATTTCAAGAACTCGCCCTGTCTGCCATTGACGAGCAAGCTTCGAGCTTGCTTGAAGCTCGCTCCAGGTCTTGTTACACCCAGGTCTCAGCTCCAGGTCATGCGAAACCAACCCTCGAACACATCCCAGCAGTCAATTGAAGACGCGAGCCTCGCGAGTTGAGGCAATTGAAGGGGGACCCCCTACTGCAGGCACATGAAGGAGGGGGCCATAGATAGTCTCACATCGGAAAGTGTTGAAGCTGAGTGCCCGCATAAATTGCATTTGTGTCAGTAGCTATTCGCCTCAGTTCATGGGGTGAGGTCCCTCTCACCCGGCCTCATCCGCAACATGTGCCCACGGACCTGGTTCGACCCGATAACCCGACCTACACTCCTCGCTCACCACCGCACATCGGTGAGCCTGGACCCAGGTACACGCCTGAATCTGATAACCTGATTACCCGTGGCTCTAAGAGAGCAGATCCTAAGAGAGAAAGAGAGAAGGAGAGTTGCATGGGTAGGGGGAGGGTTTTGCTACAGGGAAATCTGGCTGACACTTAGCCGGATTCAGAAATGGAAAGCCAGAGAAGGAAGAAGAAAAGAAGAAGAGGTGAAAGCCTGAGTAGAAGAGTAGAAAAAGGAGCAAAGCAGAGATAGAGAAGAAAAAGAAGGCTTGGAGAGGAAGAGAAGGTCGTAGCTAAGAAAGCAAAGAAAGAAGAAGAGGAAGGTCTAAAGAGGAATAGGCTACAGAAGAAAGGAAGAATCAGAGAAAGGAAGAGTAGAAGAAGAAGAAGAAAAGCTGCAACACAAAGCAGAACATTAGACTTTAAGCCGTCTGATTTCCAAATCAGACGACAAATTTTAGCTTTCATTTCATATATATACATTGAGTTCCTTAGCTATTATTGTAAGGAGTATATGGTGATTTAAACCACCATTTTACTCCCATCTTTTTGGCACATTGATACTTGGCATTCTTATTATAATACTTTACAAGTTAAATTGTGATCTTGATTTTTAAATCCCATATTGCTCCCTGTGTTTGACCTCGGAACCTTTTCGAGTAATAAAAATTGTATTTGTTTTCAAAGCGATTTCAACTATATTACAACGCTTTATTTTAAACTCAATTTCACTGCATTAACACTTGAGTTCCTCAATATGTCAACAATCTCAAACTTATTAATCGCCTTAAAACTATCAAGTGTTAACTTCCTATCTCCAAAGGCAACCTCCATACTATCGCTTTCACAATTCATATTGGCCTTAACGGTAGCTAGGAACGGATGCCGTAGAATGATGGATATGTTCCTCTTCATGTACATCCATGTCAAAGATGAGGAAATCTATAGGAAAATAGAAATCCTTAACCTTGACAATAACATCCTCAATAATGCCTTTCAAGGTAGTAACTGAACAGTCTGCTAATTATAGTATTATTGAGGTCAACTTGAGTTTACCTAACCCAAACTTTTCATACAAGGAAATCAGGATTAGGTTGATGGATGCACCAAGATCCAATAGTGCCCGATCAAATGTGTAATCCCCGATAACACATAAAATCATGGGGGCACATGGATCTCTCTTTTTCAGAGGAAGGCAATGCAGGATAATAGAACTAGCTTGCTTGGAGAGTATCACCTTCCTCAAGGTAGGCTCTTTCGACTTACACTTTTGAGTGCATAAATCTTTCAAGAACTTAGCATAAGCCGAGATATGCTTAATAGCATCGAGGAGCGGAATATTGATCTCTACAATCTTGAATATATTCAAGAGCTCCTCCTTGCTATCTATGGGTTTCTCCTTCCTGGATTTCAATAAGGCATCAGGGAATGAGATTTGGGTAATGTAATTAGTTTTAGGTTCCTGAGCCTTAGTCTCTTTTTTGGTTCTCTCCATTTCTTTCTTAGGCTCACCAGGGTTTTGTTTACTGGAAGAGGGTAGTTCAAGGTCCTGGGTTTACTTCCTGCTCCTTAAGGTGACAAAATTTGCAGAAGCATATGGGTTCAGGTCATGAGGAGGGGCTTGGTTAGACAAATAACTAGGATTAGAAGGACCCTGCTCAACCACCTGAGCATGTGTGTGTGGGTCCCTATGATTCTCATACCCTTGGCTTTATTTCCCTGATTTTGTACATTTTGCAAGTTGGGTATGGGTTGAGATGGCAAAGATCCGGGCTGTTGGGTATTAGCAATGAGCTCGGATTGCAAGTTGTCCAACGATGTTTTCATTTATTGCATAAGCTAGAGCATGGATCCTTGCATCTCTATCATCTGTCGGTTCAAATTAGCCTTCCCTATGGGTTGTTGGGCATTCCAAGATGGCTAATTAAACTATCTCAGGGGAAACTGGGTGTATACTAGACCGTAACCCATAGATCTCTAAGGTGCATAGTTGTTGTGTCACATCTGGGTTTGTTGCCCTTGATTTTTCCAGGAGAAGTTAAGGTGGTTCATCCAACCCGAGTTATAAGTGCTAGAATATGAGTTGGACCTACCATTCTCCTGTTCAGCATGCACATCCTCATAGGGTGAGGATGGCGAGAAAGAAGAAGAAGGATCAGAGAAGCTGGGATCAAAGGCCCCATTTTAAAACCCATAAGGTCCCGAGAAGTGCTGGCTCATAGGTTTAGCCGACTCAAGCAGATTCACAAACTCCCATCCCATGGGAGCTTGTGAGGAATGGAATCTCGAGCTCTAGGATTGAGTGGACCTAGAACTATTTCCAGAATTTCCAGCCATCCATTCTTCCATTCTTTTCGCAACCAAATCCACCTTATCTAATTTGTTACAAATTAATTCCATGTCAAATGAATGTGAATCCTGAACTCATTAACATTTGACCTAGGCTGTTGGGATCGGTTGAAAGTCTCCATGGAGGAGTGGTTTATAGAGTTCTATCTGGCTCATTTCCTCAAATAAGTCATGGGCGCTATTTACATCCATGCTGAGGAAATTGCTTCCTCAGGAAGCATCCACATGATTAAGGAGTTGATCCATCAACCCATGATAGAATATCTGCATGAGTTACTATTTCGACACCTCATGATGTGGACACATCCACAATAGGTCCTGGAATCGCTCCCAGGCACCATGAAGCAGATCCCCTGGCCACTAGACAAAAGCGGATCCCCCGACCAAAGGAAGGAGAAAGGTAGCTTGCCTAAACAGGCAACACCAGCTTACCACCATGGATCCAAACAAAAATGGGTACCAAAAGCACTTTTGAAATCCTATTTTGTAGGTAAAGTAGATTATAAAAGGTGGACATACCAAGAAATGAATGGAAATTTGAAGCCAGTTTATAAATCGAATAATCCAAGACCTCACAAACACAAATAAATGACAAGATCGAGAAGAAAGAAGGTGGATCATGGACAGCGGGTGTTCCAAGCATATGACCGGAGAGGAAGACCTGTACCTGCAACTCCACCTCCAGGAAGGTGGTATGATCACATTTGGGAACAACCACAAGGGTTGTATTGTTGGTACTAGCCAAATTGGTAATTCCTCCACATCCTTTGATAATGTGCATCTAGTTAGTGAATTAAAGCACAATCTTCTTAGTGTAAGTCAAATCTATGATAAAGGATATAAAATCACTTTCACATCAAATGGTTTCAAAATAAAAGAAAGAAACAAAACAACTTCTTCTTAAGGAAAACAAACAAAGATATTTACACGGTCAACTTTGATAAAGGCAATAACCTTGAATGTCTTGTCACATCTGATGAAGAGGCAATACTTTGGCACAAATGACTAGGTCATGTTCACATAAGAAACATCAGTAGACTTGTGAAACATGAGCTTGTCAAAGGCCTACCAAAGATCAACTTCAAGAAAAGCAAAGTCTACGATTCTTATTAAATTGGTAAACAAACAAAAATCTTTTTAAACCAAAAAGGATGGTTAGCACCTCTCGACCCCTGGAGCTACATCACTTAGACTTGTTCGAACTAACAAAATCCAAAAGCTTAAGCAGGTGCAGATATTATTCAGTCATAATCAATGATTTTTCTAGATTTACCTAGGTATCTTTCTTAAAAAGTAAGGATCTAGCTATTGATGTATTTAGTAAGCTTGTAAGAAGACTACAGAATGAGAAAGGATATGAAGTTATTAGGATTAGAAGTGATCACGACAGAAAATTTGAAAATGAATCTTTTGCTGATTTCCGTGATCAATATGGGATAAAACATGAATTTGCTTTCCCTAGAGCCACACCTCAAAATGGAGTAGTTGAAAGAAAAAATAGGACCCTGCAAGAGTGTGCCCACACAATGCTGTGCGAGTCAAAGCTGCCACGATATTTTTGGGCTAAGGCTATAAACACTGCTTGCTATATCCAAAATAGATAATTGACTAGGCCAATCCTAAACAAAACACCTTTTGAACTCTATCATAGAAGAACACTTAGAATTTCCTATTTCAAGATATTTGGTTGTGGATGTTTTGTACTTAACACCAAGGATAATCTTGACAAATTTGATGCTAAAATCTTCTTAGATACCTAAACCACACACCATATCTAGGACTTTTCTATCCAAAGTTAGACACATTAAAACATTATTCCTTTTGTAATGCTGATTATGCGGGTAGCTTTACAGGCTGAAAGAGTACTAGTGGAAAGTGCCAATTTCTCAGAAATTCCCTAGTCTCTTGGTTCTCTAGAAAAAAATGCTCTTTCATTATCAACAACAGAAGCTGAATATATAGTTGCATCTTTAGCTTGTTCACAACTATTATGGATGAAACAAACCCTAGAAGAATTTGGCCTATCCTATAGAAATAACAAAATACTTTGTGACAACACTAGTGCCATAAATCTATCTAAAAATCCTGTTCAACACTCTAAGACTAAACATATTAATGTTAGGCATCATTTTCTAAGAGATTATGTCTTAAAAGGTGAGGTCAACTTAGAATTTGTTAAAACAGAAAATTAATTAGCTGATATATTTACAAAACCTTTACCAAAAGAAAGATTTAATCTTATTTGCCATTCACTAGGTTTATCTAGGTTAAAAGAGCTTAATTGATAATTTGGAATGCATCTTTTTCAGCCTTTGATCGATCAATTTTTTCCAAATTGATCGACCATAGTCTTTGATCAATAAATTTTTTCCAAATTAATCGACCATACTCTTTGATCGATCAATTTACCTTGATTGATCGACCAAAATCTCTAGTGGGAAATTTGCCTCAAAAAATTTGAGTTTTGATTGATCAACTTAGTTGTTCAATCGACCAATCTGATTGAGCGAGAATTTTCCCTCCAATCATTTGAACCCTGATCGACCAATGAGCTTATTTGATCAATCAGTTTCTATTTTGATCGACCAAAACTGAGTGGATTTGCTTTTTGCGATTGTGATCCAAATCACCTCTAATCACACCCCTAATCTCCTCAACCGCACCTAATCTACCCGATAACCTACCCTAAATATACCTACCTATTTTACTAACCCACTTTGTATAAAACACCAATGTTTTTACCTCAAAACCTTGTTTTTTACTACCCATACCGCACCATACAGTTCTACCTCCATCTTTCCTTCACAAAACAACCACCCACCCGACCCCACCTCTCCTCCTTCGACCACCGTGGTCGACCAAACAACCCTGGTGCCATCGACCATCGTCGCACCTCACGAAAGCAAGCCACGCCACGATGAGCATCCTCCGTGCCACCATCTCTCTGTGCATCCACCCACACAACCTTCCGGCCACACACACTCCTCCCTCACCGGCTATGCTCACCGCTGTTAATGCCCTACGCATGCTCCCTTGATCGACCATTCTTTGATCGATCATGGTACACTCTAAAACTTGGATTAAATCCATTCCTTTTGGATTTTTCTTAAATATTAGATGTTCTATGACTTGATCTTATGAATGTCTTGTGTGATCTTGTGTTTGCTTGTTAATCTTGTGGTATTTGTGAGCTTATCACTCGTGGAAACACCTATTTTTTTGCGTTAGATTGCTTTTGGTCGACCAAAATTCTTGGTTAGTTCCTTTCTGATCGACCAAAAATTCTTAATTGATGGTCCAATGTGTTTTTTCTGGTTTGTTATGCCTCCCAAACTTGCACGTGCCTCCTCTTCTGCTCATTGTGATGACACACTTGATCGCTTTTTTATCATCGAGGCCGCTCGTGAGTGTTTTTCCATCTTAGCCAAACTTTCCTCGCACGTCGCTCATCTGGTAGATTTTGCCTATTTTGAGTCTATCTTTCCAAGGATTCACAAAAAATTTGCATATCACCAGATTTTACGTCTTTTTGAGCGAAACTTTTACGCAGGTTCCAAGAACAACCACATATTCGATGTTGGTCCCATGGCCTATCACCTATTTTATGTTAATCTCAAGAATATAGGTGAGGGTTTCAACATCAAGTTGACCTCGAATGTCTATGGCATACTAGTTCTAGTTAATGCAGATGCCATTTCTAAGATTCTCAGGTGTCCGTCTGTTGGTCCTACTTTTCTAGAGCTTCACCAGCAGACATAGATGGATTCTATTAAGGAGACCCTACTCACTCCCTCTCACTATGACTTGGGCCATCCTACCAAGTCTCCTTATTTCCGTCGTCTTCCCTGATTTCTTAGTCATGTCTTTCTTTGGAGTTTCATGTCTAAGTTGACCTCTTTTGAGAACCACCCTAGTATCATGCTCATTACACTCTATGCCTTTCTTAAGAATAAGCAGTTCAATTGGAACCACTTGATTCAATATTTGATGAGCAAGCAACCCACCAACTCCTTTCAGTTTGGGACACTTCTTTCTCATATCTTCCTACATTTTAGTGTTCAATAGATATAAATCATAAACAGTTCATTACAAGGGTCTCCCTATTTGATAAGCTCACTTATACTAAGATGGAGCAAGTTCAGGGAGCCTGTGGTGAGGATGTAGACTAGTAGCAACAGCTGTAGCCTCAGGAGTCCTCTGCCGTACCTCCTTCTTTCCCACCATACAAGCATTTTACAGTGAGCTATCCTCCACCAGTGCGACCTACTCCATCCTTCTATGACCATGAGTGGGGCCTTCTGGACAGACCACTTACAAGTAGATATTACGTCAGCATTCAGGATGTTGACTAATGGTATTTTGTTGATGATGCACTGGCAGAGAGAGACAAATATGGTGATGATGATGATGATAGTTGTCTGTGGATCAAAATAGTATACTAGAGGGGAGGGTTGAATAGTATAGCTCTAAAAGAAATTTGGATCAAAAATAAATTTACAACAGAATCAAGCGCAGATTACACATGAATTTATAGTGGAAACCCAAACTGGATGAAAATCACTACCTAAGCCTCTCAGCTTAAAATTTTTTCAACTAGTCGAGGCTAGTCAATCCACTATCGTACCACTTGAACGAGGGTGGCACAACCTCTTTACAAATCACTTCTTTTTACAACCTAAATGGAAGCACAACAACAACAACAATGAATCTTCCCTAACAACTTGGGATCCATTAATCAAAAGCAACAATATAAAAGAACAATGAAAACTTATGGGACCTCAATAAAAGTGAAACCAGAATTTCAGCGAAGGTTTGAAACGACATGCTTTGAAAGGTGTGAAAATCAAAGCGTAGAAGCACTTGAAGAAGCACGAGAAGCTCTTTGCTTTTGAGAGGATTTTTTCTAATTAATAATGTGTGTAAAAGGAGCTGTGTACGACCTCTATTTATACTAGAAAATTGACCTGAAAGAGAAATCAATTTGATCGATCAATTAAGATAGATTGGTCGATCAATCTAGTTATTTGATCGATCACTGATTAGTTGATTAATTAGCTTAATTAGTCGATCAAAAGTGTTTTAATCAACTTCCTAAAATGGGCTGGTTTGATCGATTAACTGAGTTGGTTAATCGATCAATTAATTTGGTAGATCAATATCCCTAAAAGCTTGAATTTAGCAAGAGGCACAAAAATCCATTTGAGACTTATTTTGAGGCTCCTTACAAAAATATTCTAGATTCAATAAAGATAAAAGACACTAAGACATAGATCAACATTCTTCTAGCTAAGTCCATGAGAGAAGCTTTGATCCATGAGAGTCCTGAAATATTAGTCTTGCAAGAAACATAATTCTGATACATCAAAACAGAGGTACTTACATTCTCCCTTTTTTTGATGATGACAAAATTATAATTATGAATTGAAATAGTTATGCATAATATCTCCTTTTTGTAATAGTAAAAGATTAAACATGCTTCTATCAATTTCAATTAACTCCCCTTTAAGCATGTAAATGAAGCAATAACAATTTCAACATGCAATTTAAAAAGAGAGTAAAAAATAGCTAAGAGTGATAATATCCATGCATATAAGAATCATATAAATGAGTCTAGATAGGAAGAACAAGATAAAAATAGTCCACAGAAATATAAACTTTTACAAACCAAGAAGCTAATAAAAAATAACTAAACTAATCTAATCCTCTAAAGATGCCATCAAAGAATCCATCATGCTCTGAAGGTCAGTATCTAACTTGAGGTCCATCAAGTCAGATCTCTCTGAGGAGGCAGGCTGGCCAAGACATAAGCATCGCTAAGCTGAGGATCTCGATGTCGGCTGCCTAAATGTCCGGCAAGGAGTTGTCACCTACTAGTCTACCGGTGCTGCTGTAGAGGTAGGAGGAGGAGGAGGTGCTGCTGATGATGGAGGCACAGTAGTAGATTGGCGAGGATGAGGAGGCCGGTGAACCAGTTGCTGAATCCCATGAATAGACTCTCCAAGTTTATCTAAGAACTGGCTTTGAGCATTTAGGTATTCTGATACCTGATGCCCATGTCTCATCATCACCATGTCGGTCTCTCTCTATCGATGCATCATCAAAGAAATACCATCTGTCGCATCCTGTATGCTGACAAAATCCCTTCCTGTAAGAGGTCTGTCCAAAAGACCCTAGTCCTGCTCGTAGAAGGACGAAGAGGGTCGTACTGGAGGAGGACAGGTCACGGTAAAATGCTCATAAGGCGGGAATGGAGGAGGGATTGCTGATGGCTCTTGCTGCTACTGTTCGTTTGCTGCTAGACGCATTAGAAAAGTTAGATCTTATCGTTGCAATGCGAATTGTGGCGGAACAAATAAATTTATAAAAATTGGGACTACCGGGTCGTTCACAGGGAGGCAATCTCGATTTATGCAGAAACTTTTTAATAGAACTTGCTCTAAATAGATATTTATATATATGTATAGATCAAACATGCAGAAGATTAGAATTTTATTGCATTCAAACAGAGTTTTTCAAAATAGAAATTCCTAAGATAGATAGCAGATAGATAGAAAGAGAGAGAGAGATGTAGATAGACGACGTCGCTTATGGGATTCTTGTGCGAGGTGCGACAGCACCTCAGATCTTGAGCGGCCAAACGAAGGTTAGAGTTGCAGAGAGAGAGGCGGAAGACCATGGAAGAAGGTGGAAGAGAGAGATAGATCTCCAACAAGGGGCCATAGGTCTTCTTTTATAGCTTTGATGGAGGACAAAGAGGATATTTTGGCCCTCCAACTCATGCAACAACCTTTGGTTAATCAGATCCATCAATCAGGAGATCAACGGACTTGATTTGGCCTTGAAACTCCTTCAAAATCGCCTTCTACACTCTGGGTGCACAAGATGATGACACATGGCATGCCTAGAGCCCTTGATCCACGATCGCATGACTCCTACTCCTCTACGTGTGCCTGCTTCTCTTATCCGCGCCCTCGCTCACTCAAAATAAGCACCTGATCCTCAGCCATCTGATCTCATGATCGGACGGCTTAAAGATTGCGCCTGCTGCCTTTGCATCGAAACAAGTGTGTGAGAGCGCACGTTACATGCACGTTGGTTCCCACGTTCAGCCACTGAATGCTCTGATTGTGCCACACGTTCTCTCATAGGCCGTCCGATCACCATCCATTGGTCAATAGCGCTCGCTTGTTACGCCTGTCCTAATTTCTTGTGTCATGCCACTCAAACGTGCCCTCTTTACTTGCGGTTGAGTGCGCTCACTGCTACGCCATGGCCGCCTTTGAGTCGTGGTTTTGTTTTAGGCAACTCCGCTCTCGGCTGTTTAATGGAAATCCAACGGTGGAGATCTTCTTCTTTGATGAGGCACGGATGGAGTGGGGACGTGGCGATTCGTGGACCATTAGATGGCCATCCAACGACCTACAACCGGCCAGGAATGATCTTTAAAGATGGGGCGGTGGTGAAGGGCGACTATGATGGCACCATGTGGCACCATCATGGCCATCCATCTTTCCTTTGTATCTGGTGATGTAGACCTTCGATTGGGTTAATTTTTGCACCATTGGACTACGATCATTGATCCAGATCCATCTGTGTAGTTGGATTTTTCATCTGAGGCTTGGATCTTTATCCTCTATCTCCATGGCCTCTATTCTTCTATGAACTGTACAAAATGCTCTGATTGTCTGATCGAGATGATTTCGGAAGTGTTGTACTCCCGTTGTCATTTTGATCAGATTTGTACTGTCTAATCTATCATCCACGGCTTCGAATCATCTTCGATTAATTTCGCCTCTCTTTTAGTACATAAAATGATAATATTATCTATGCAGCTAATCAAACTATTATGCAAATTATGATACTTATGCATGCATTGTTCCTAAGTTATACTAGAATCTAACTTAATTCAGGTGATTTAGGTTGCATGATTGCTATGCAATCAGCTACTGCTGCTGCTCCTGGACTGCTTCCTCACCACAGGCTCCTTGAGCTTGCTCCATCTTTGTATAAGTGAGCTTATAAAAAATGGAGACTCTAGTAATAAACTGTTTATGATTAATATCCATGGGGACATTAAAATGTAGGAAGATGTGTGAAAGAAGTGTTCCAAACTGGAAGGAGCTGGGGGGCAGCTTGCTCATCAAATATAGAATTAAGTGGTTCCAATTGAACCGCTTATTCTTAAGAAATGCATAAAAGGTAATGATTATAATGCCAGGGCAGTTCTCAAATGAAGTGGATTTGTGACGTTCGCGGACACATTTGCATGAAATCGTTTGTTGTAGTGCACTTACGACATCAATTTTAAATAAAGAATCGGAGGTGAGTCCGAGTGTCGAACACAGGGAGGCAATAATTAGATTAAATACTCACTTTCATGTCACGTAAATATGTCGTTTGTGTGCTTGAAAATCGATTTGAGAAAATGAGAGTGAAAGAGAGATAGAGATAGAGAGAGAAAGAGAGAGAGAAAAGGGTTAGAGAACCATATCATAAGATCAATGTGCCAACAATTTCTTATCAAATGTGTAATCAAACATAATGTAGATGAATGCTTTAACAAAATCAAGACATGAACTACACTACAAAATAAAATAACACTAAGACAAGGAAGAAGAACGCATCAAGACAGTCACAACAGTGGAGGGGCTTCTGTCAACGGCTCGGCAACTTCGAGACCTTGCTTGGAACTCTAGAGGGTGGTAGTATCTCGTGGGTGGAAGCTTGGTGCAAATGGGAGGGGTTAGGGCCCATTTTATAGTTGAGGAAAGGGCTCAAATCTGTTACTGGTCTTTAGTGACAGCTGCAAGTGTCACTAAAGACCCTTGCAGCTGTTGCTGAAGGTGCGCCCCCGCCGCTCGCACCTTTACTGTCATGTGCCTCACACGCCCGTGCTCCCCATGCCATGTCGCGTGCGCATGCGCTGTACCGTGCCTACTGCTTCCCCCACGTGCACGCGCATGGCTTGCTGTGCTGCCGCTGCTGCCCTTGCTACGCTGCCCCTTCAATTGCTAATTAAAGGGGTTCACGGGGATTCGAACCCGTGCCCCTCTCTTGAGATCTCCTCTCAAGACCAATGCACCACGTTCGCGAGATTGTTGAGAGGAGAGGTTAAGGGCATGCGGTGGAGACAGCTTCTCAGCCGTTGGATCAAGATCCAACAGCTGGGAATGGATGATGCATTGATGAAGGGTGCGTTGGTGGATGCTAGCCGATGTTGGGCAGCCTAGATGGCGCCACGTGGTGCCACCTGGGTCGTCCATCTTCTTTTTGTTGTAGAGGACGCCACGGTGCTCGGATCAAGATGATTCCCACATTGCCGCACTACGATCATTACTTTGGATCCATCCATACGATTGGATTTTTCATTTGAAGCCTACAAGGATGTCACACTGTCCCCTGGCCATTGATCTTTCTCAGGCTTATTGTGGGAGCTACGAGGGTCAGATCGAAGTGATTTTGAGTTCATTCGACTCCGTTTGTCAATCTGGATCCATCCGTATGGTCAGATTGCTCATATGAGACCTGTTTCAAAATGGACTTGTGCACATGGTCATTAAACATTGATTCTAAGTGATTAAAATATAAAGATCATGCAATATGCATGCAATGCTCCCAAGCCCATTATAATATGTCATTATCGCACAAGTACCCTTGAAATTGACTTTAATTAATGATATTAACATTGATAATTGTAGAGTCATCAATTTAGACATAAAATTCCAAAGAAATACATGATTAAGAAATCATGGAAGACGACAAAAATAAGGAGACTTGACAGGACGACCCAAGTCAAAATGAGAGGGAGTGAGTACGGTCTCCTTAATGACATCTGTTTATGTCTGCTGGTAAAGCCTCAAAAAGTAGGACCAACAGACGGACAACCAAGAATTTCCAAAATCACATCCACATTGACCAGAACCTCTATGCCATAAACGTTTAAGGTCCACTCGATGTTGAAACCCTCGCCTATATTCTTCAAGTTGGCATAAAATAGGTGACAGGACATAGGGTCAACACCAGGTATGCGACCATTCTTGGAACTCGCATAAAAGTTTCACTCAAAAAGACGTAAAATCTAATGATATGCAAATTTTTTGTGAATTCCAGGAAAGATAGACTCGAAATAAAAAAAATTAATTGGTCTACCAACATGCGAGGAAAGTTTAGCTAGGAGTGAAAAATGATTGCGAGCAGCCTCTGTGATGAAAAAGTAGTCAAAAGTGTCATCACGATGAGAAGAAGAGGAGGTACGTGTGCATTTGGGAGCCATGACAAGACTGAAATTGCACGTTGGTCCATCAAATAAGGATTTTTGGTCTATCAAAAATGAATTAGCCAGAGTTCTAGAAAACTAACTTTTGGTTGATCAACCAAGAAATTTGATCAACCAAAAGTGATCAGACATGAAAAAAAGGTGTGTTTCCGAGTGATAAGCTCACAAATACTATAAGATTTCACAAGCAAACACATGATGAAGCAAGAAAATCATTAGACCATATCATAGCACATCTAATACTTAAGAAAAAAAAATCCAAAAAGGGGCAATTTTCATCCAAGTTTAACGTGTACCATGATTAATCAAAGATTGGTCTATCAAGGGATCACGGCGTGGATGGTGAAGGCAGTGAGCATGGTCGATCAAGCGAGGGGTTTCACAGCCAGAAGGTTGGCGTGCAAGAAGCTCGAGGACACGTGGAGATGTCGGTGTAGAGGAGTGCTCGGTTATGGTGTTTGCACTCACGAAGGATGCACAATGGTGGCATTGCTTGCTCTTGTGAGGAGTGGCGATGGTCAAAGGAGCCGGGGAGGTTGATCGACCAAGGTGGCCGGAGGAGGAGAGGGGGGTTGGTTGGAGGAGGTTTGTTTTGGTGGAGAGAAGGAATTGGGACCATTGTGTCGGGTATGGGTAGAAAAAAAATAGGTTTAGAGGTAAAAATGGTGGTGTTTTAAACAAACTTGGATTAACAAAATAGGTAAAAACATTTTGGGTAGCTAATCAAAGAGATTAGGTTCGGTTGAGATGATTAGGAGTGAGATTCGAGGTGAAAAGGATCACAATCTCAAAAAGTGAATCGGCCTAGTTTTGGTCGATCAAAATAGAAAATGATCAATCAATGAAATTAATTGGTTAATCAGGGTTCAAACTATTGGAGGGAAAATTCTTGCCCAACCGGATTGGTCGATCAAACAACTAAGTTGATTGATCAAAACTCAAATTTTTGGAGGGAAACTTCCCGCCAAAGAATTTGGTCGATCAATCAAGGATTTTGATCGATCAAAGGTTGAAAACATATCAAACAAAATGATCAATTAAGCTCTTTTAACCTAGATAAACCTAGTTAATGGCAAATTAGGTTGAATCTTTCCTTTAGCAAAGGTTTTGTAAAGATATCAGCTAGTTGATTTTCTATTTTAACAAATTCTAGGTTGATTTCTCCTTTTAAGAAATAATCACTTAGAAAATGGTGTCTAACATCAATATGTTTAGTCCTAGAGTGTTGAACTGGATTTTTAGATGAGTTTATGGTACTAGTGTTGTCACAAAGTATGTCGTTATTCTTGTAGGATAGGCCAAAATCTTGCAAGGTTTGTTTCATCCATAATAGTTGTAAACAAGCTAAAGATGCAGCTACATATTTAGCTTTTGTTGTTGAAGGTGAAACAGTGTGTTATTTTCTAGAGAACCAAGAGACTAGGGAATTTCCGAGAAATTGACACGTTCCACCAGTACTCTTTCATCCTGTAAGGCTACCCGCATAATTAGCATCACAAAAAGAATAAAGTTCCAATATGTCTGACTTCGGATAGAAAAGTCCTAAGTCTTGTGTATGGTTTAAGTATCTAAATATTCTTTTAACAGCATTTAGATGTACTTCTTTAGGGTTTACTTGAAAGCGAGAACACAAACAAGTGCAAAATAGAATATCAGGTCTACTAGCAGTAAAGTATAATAAAGATCATATCATGATTCTGTACAATATTTTATCTACAGACTTACCTATGTCGTCAAATTTTAGCTGTGTAGAAGCTACCATAGGTGTTTCTTTTCCTTTTACTTTGTCCATGGAGAATTTCTTCAAGATCTCCGTGGTGTATTTGTTTTGAGATGTGAAAATTCCAGAGGATAGCTGGTCAATTGGAAGTCTGAGAAAGAAGCGAAGTTCTCCCATCATGCTCATCTCAAACTAATCTTGCATTACCTTTGCAAAATCTTGGCATAACAGATCATTAGTAGCACTGAAAATGATATCATCTACATAAATTTGTATTATTAAGAGATCCTTTTCTTGTCGTTTTGTGAATAAGGTTGGATCTATTTTACCAATTTTAAATTCATTTTCAATTAAATAAGGTTTTAATCTATCATACCAAGCTCGTGGAGCTTGGTTTAGACCATATAATGCTTTATTTAATTTGTATACGTATTCTGGATGTTTAGCATCTTCAAAGCTTAGAGGTTATTTAACATAGACTTTCTCCTTGATAAATCCATTTAGAAATGCGCTTTTGACGTCCATATGAAAAAGTTTAAATTCCATATTGGCGAAAAAGGATAGCAGCATTCTAATGGATTCTAAGCAAGCTACAAGTGCATATGTTTTGTCAAAATCTATTCTTTCTTCTTGATTATACCATTGGGCCACAAATCTAGCTTTATTTCTTACTACTCTTGATTCAATAAGTTTATTCCTAAAGACCCATTTGGTTACTATAATGGTCTGAAAGTTTGGTTTTGGAACAAGTTCCCATACTTGATTTCTTTTGAATTGATTCAGCTCATCTTCCATTGAAATAATCCAACAATTGTCAGAAAAGGCTTCCTTAACATTTTTAGGCTCCAACTGAGAAACAAAGGCTATGAAAGATAAGGTGTTGATGGAAGATCTAGTCTATACTTTTTTGGATAGTTCTATCACCAATTCCTTTTGATGATCTTTTATGTAGGATATATCGTTGGGTAGTTCATCCGAAATGTTCTCTTCTGGTATGTTTGATGGGTCATCTATTAGATCATCATCATCATTTACAGAAGATTGAGAGGTGAGCTAGTGTTTCATTAAATGATACATGCATAGTCTCCTAAACAACAGAATTCTTTTTGTTAAAAACTCTATAGGCTTTACTTATGGTTGAATAACCTAAAAAGATTCCTTCCGAGCTCTTAGCATCAAATTTATCAAGATTATCCTTGGTGTTGAGTATAAAACATCTACAACCAAAAATCTTGAAGTTGGAAATTCTAGGTGTTCTGTGAAAAAGTTCAAAAGGTGTTTTGTTAAGGATTGGTCTAATTAGGGATCTATTTTGGATGTAGCAAGCAATGTTTACAGCCTCTACCTTGACTCGCATAGCATTGTCTGAGCACACTCTTGCTAGGTCATATTTTTCCTTTCAACTACACTATTCTTAGGTACAGCTCTAGGGAAAGCACATTCATGTTTTATCCCATATTGGTCACAAAAATTAGAAAAAGATTCATTCTCAAATTCTTTGCCATGATCACTTCTAATCCTAATCACTTCAGATCCTTTTTCATTCTGTAGTCTTTTTACAAGCTTACTAAAGATATCAATAGTTAGATCCTTACATTTTAAGAAAGATACCCAGGTAAATCTAGAGAAATCATCAATCATGACTAAACAATATCTGCACCCACATAAGCTTTCAGATTTGGTTGGTTCGAATAAGTCTAAGTGAAATAGCTCTAGGGGTCGAGAGGTGCTAACCATCCTTTTTGGTTTAAAAGGATTTTTGGTTTGTTTGCCAACTTGATAGGAATCGTAGACTTTGCTTTTCTTGAGGTTGATCTGTGGCAGACCTTTAACAAGCTCATGTTTCACAAGTCTATTGATATTTCTCATGTGAACATCACCTAGTCGTCTGTGCCAAAGTATTGCCTCTTCGTCAGATGCGACAAGACATTCAAGATTGTCACATTTGTCGAAGTTAACAGTATAGATATCTTTATGTCTGTTTCCTTTAATGAGAGTTTGTTTTATTTCTTTATCCCGTATTTTAAAACCATTTGATGTGAAAGTAATTTTATATCCTTTATCACATATTTGACTTACACTAAGAAAATTATGTTTTAATCCACTAACTAGATGTACATTATCAAAAGATGTGGAGGAGTTACCAATTTCGCCAGTATCAACAATACGACCCTTGTGGTTGTTCCCAAATGTGACCGTAACACCTTCCTGGCTGTGGAGATGCAGGGATAAGTCTTCCTCTCCGGTCATATGCTTGGGACATCCACTATCCTTGATCTACCTTCTTTCTTCTTGATCCTGTCATTGGTTTGCGTTTGTGAGGTCATGGTTTGATTGATCTATAGAGTGGCTTCAGATTTCCATTTATTTCTTAGTATGTCCACCTTTTATAGTCTACTTGACCTACAAAACAGGATTGCAAAAGTGCTTTTGGTACCATTTTTTTTTGGGTCCACGGTGTTTAGTTGGTGCTGCCTGGTGCTGCCTGTTTAGACAAGCTACCTTTCTTCTTGCTTTGGCTAGAACTAGATGCTTCATGATCAATTTTAGGTATGTAACCTAACCCAAACTTTGTTGTGCTTTGGGTTTGTGTTACTAAGAGTTTATGCAAATTTTTACTACCTTTAGTAAATTTAGCTAGATCATTTAAGAGAATAGCGGAATTCTCTTTTAGCTTATCTATATCTACCTTTAGATTGTCTATTTGTGATTTTAGTGAAGTAATTTTAGTAGATAATTCTTTATTTTGTAAAGTAAGCATATCTTTTTGTGCTTTTTCTTCTCCTAATGCTTTTGCTAAGTTTTTATTCTCTACTTTTAGTGATTTAGCTATGTCATGCATCTCAAAAAATGTTTCTAATAATTCATCTTGTGAAAAGGAGGTTACCACATCTTCAAGAGCCATAAGTCCTAGAAGAGCTTCTTCTTCGGAGGTTTCTTCTTCTTCTAAACTTGAATCTGATTCATCCCATGTTGCTGTAAAGGCCTTTTTCTTCCCATCTTTTCTGGGAAATCTCTTTTTCTTTTCTGATTCCTTTTTGAGAAGTGGACAATCCTTTTTGATGTGTCCTTTTCTCTTGCAATTGTAGCAGATAATGGTGTCTGCTTTAGATTCTTCTTTCGTCTGTCTCCAACTCCTCTTATTTTTTAGGAGCTTTCTGAACTTTCTGGAGAGGAGCTATGTCTTCCTCTTAGTCTTCGCTTGAGGAATCTTTAGATTGCTGATTGGCTTCGAGGGTTACGGTCTTCTTCTTGACTCCTTCTTGATGCTCCTTCATGTGTTGGAGCTGAAACTCGTAGGCCATTAGGCTTCCAATAAGATCGTTTAGTTTTAAAGTAGATAGATCTTTTGACTCTTGTATTAGTCTCCCAATCACTGGTGAGCAATCAAAGGGTCTTCCTCACCAAGGCTTTGTTCTTGATTTCCTTATCTAGATTCCTTAGGAGGTTTATGATGTCCATGAATCTCGTGAACATCTCTTTGATTGATTCTCCCTTTTTCATCCTGAAAAGCTCATAATTTTACGTTAGTAGATTGACTCTAGTTTCTTTTACCTTAGACGTCCCCTCGTGGGTGACTTTGAGGATGCTCCAGATCTCGTAGGATGTCATGCAAGTAGAGACACAATTGAATTCTACTCTAGAAAGCCCGTAGAAGATTGCGTTCATGGCTTTTGCATTATGTGTTGCCATCTTCTTCTGATCTAGAGTTGTTGCCATTCCCTCCTTAATCTCGAGGCATTTGTACTTGGAGGCAATGACATCCCACACCTCGAAATCCATAGACTCTAGGAAGATATGCATCCTATTCTTCCAGTAACCGTAGCTTGTTCCATTGAATAATGGAGGTCTAACTACTGATTGTCCCTATGCATACGTGTCAACAGCTGACTTTGACATCTTCTGGACAACCGTGCTCTGGTACCAACTGATAGTTCTCTATGGATTGAAATAGCATACTAGAGGGGAGAGTTGAATAGTATAGCTCTAAAAGAAATTTGGATAAAAATAAATTCACAGCAGAATCAAGCACAGATCACACCTGGATTTATAATGGAAACCCAAATCGGCTGAAAACCACCACCTAAGCCTCTCAGCTTAGGATTTTCCCGACTAGTCGAGGCTAGTCGATCTACTATCATACCACTTGAACGAGGGTAGCACAACCTCTTTACAAATCACTTCCCTTTACAACCTGAAGAGAAGCATAAGAACAAGAACAACAACAACAAACAACGAATCTTCCCTAGCAACTTGGGATCCGTTAATCAAAACAACAATATAAAAGAATAATGAAGAACTTATGGAACCTCAATAAAAGTCAAACCAGAATTTCAGCGAAGGTTTGAAACAACGTGCTTTGAAAGGCATGAAAATCGAAGCATAGAAGCACTTGAAGAAGCACGAGAAGCTCTTTGCTTTTGAGAGGATTTTTTCTAATTAATAGTGTGTGTAAAAAGGGCTGTGTACGACCTCTATTTATACTAGAAAATCGACCTGAAAAGGAAGTCAATTTGATCGATTAATTAAGATAGATTGGTCGATCAAAATGAGATTTGGTCGATCAATCTAGTTATTTGATCGATCACAGATTAGTCGATTAATTAACTTAATTAGTCGATCGAAAGTGTATTAATCAACTTCCTAAAATGGGTTAGTTTGATCGATTAACTGAATTTGTTGGTCGATCAATTAATCTAATTTGGTTTATCAATATCCCTAAAAGCTTGATTTTAGAAAGAGGCACGGAAATCCATTTGAGACTTATTTTGAGGTTCCTTACAAAAATATTCTAGACTCAATAAAGATAAAAGATACTAAGACACAGATTAGCATTTTTCTAGCTAGGTCCATAAGAGAACCTTTGATCCATGAGAGTCTTAAAATATTAGTCTTGAAAGAAGCATAATTTTAGTGCATCAAAATAGAGGCACTTATAGATGAGACATGGGCATCAGGTATCCGAATACCTAAATGCTCAAGTCCAGTTTTTTGATAGACTTGGAGAGTCTATTTATGGGATTCAGTAGCAGCTTCACAGGACTCCTCGTCCTCTCCGATCTACTACAGTACCTCCATCATCAATAGCACCTCCTCCTCCTACAATAGCAAATCAACAGGTGACACCTCCTTGCCAGACATCTAGGCAGCCAACCCCCAGAATATCAGTTTAGAGATGCCTATGTCTTGGCCAGCCTGCTTCTTCTGAGAGATCTGATTCGATGGACCTTGAGTTAGACACTGACCTCCAGAGTACGATGGATGCATTCATGGCATCTTTAGAGTAGCTTTAGCTTAATTTTATTTCCACTTTGATTAGCTTTATAGTTTGTAAAACTCTATATTTCTTGTAGACTGTTTCTATTCTTACTATGTTAATCTAGATTCATTTCTGCTTTATAGTATTTCTCTTTGAATTGCATGTTAGAATTATTACAGCTTCATTTAAATGTTTAAGGGGGAGATAATTGAAATTAATAGCAAAATGTTTTACTTTTTGTTGAAACAAAAACGGGGAGATGTTATGCATAACTATTCGTATTCATATTTCTATACATAATTATAATTTTGTTGTCATCCAAAAGGGAGAGAATGTAAGTACCTCTGTTTTGATGCACCAAAATTATGCTATTTACAAGACTAATATTTCAGGACTCTTACTCATGGATCAAAGCTGGAAGAATGTTGATCCATGTCTTAGTGTCTTTTTATATTTATTGAGTCTAGAATATTTTTTGTAAAGAACCTCAAAATAAGTTTCAAACAGAGTTTTACACTTCATATGAAAAATAAGTTTTTAGGGTTATTGAAAAACCAACTTAATTAATTGATCGAACAAACTCATTGATCAACAAACCAACTTAATTAATCAATCAAATCAGCTTATTTTAGGAAGTTGATAAATACACTTTTGATTGACCATTTAGACTAATTAATCGACCAATCATTGATAGATCAAATAACTAGATTGATCGACTAATCTACCTTAATTGGATTTCCTATTTAGGTTGATTTGCTAGTATAAATAGAGGTTGTATGCACCCTTTTCCAACACACTCTCAAGGATAAAAACTATTCAAAAGCAAAGAGCTTCTCGTGCTTCTCCAAGTGCTTCTGCACTCCTGCTTTCATGCCTTCCAAAGCATGACAATTCAAGCCACCATTGAAACTCTAGTTTGACTTCTATTGAGGTCCGTAGGTCTTTATTATTCTTTATATTATTGCTTTTAATTAACGGATCCCAAGTTGTTGGGAGAAATCCATTGTTGTTGTTGCTTCTCTTCAATATAGTAAGAGAAGAGTTCGTTGTAAGGAGGTTGTGCCACCCTTGTTCAAGTGATACGTTAATGGATTGACTAGTTTTGCCTATTTGGAAAAATCCTAAGCTGAGAGGCTTAGGTAGTAGTTTTCACCTGGTTTGTGTTTTCACTATAAATCCAGGTGTAATCTGTGCTTGATTCTTTTGTGGATTTATTTGTGTACTTTTGATTTGAATTATTTGAGCGATACTATTCACCCCTCCCCTCTAGTATACTGTTACGATCCACAGACACCCTCAGTCGAAAGGATGGGAAAATGGAACCCTATAGCACAAAAAGTATAAGCATGTCCTTAAGTTGGGTAGCCTAAGGACCTATGCTCTAAGGTAAACTCTTAGCCACAACACAAATTTTGTGTTGTCCTTAATAGAGAAGCTAGTTAAGTTGGGCCAGTGAAGAAGGGGGAGCATGCCCCGAGGGTCGCTAATTATGCTAAACCCCTACTTAAGTCGTTTAACAATCAGGCCCCCCAACTTAGCACCTTCTGGAAAAAGCAAACATCACTAGTTCGTGTTACGGTCTGGAGAGTACCCTAAAACAGACTCGATGAATCCCAGGGCCAACGTCTACTCAATTTTAAGTTAGGCCTGGGATAATAGTACTTTTGGAATGTGATGGGCCCTTAAATGGGTTGTTCCCTTAATGATCAATTCAATAGTGTGTGCATGCACAACCAGTGGTTTTCAAGCAAAATTATTTGAGATGAGGTGAATTTTAGGGTTCAAATCTTGCTTAGTAGCTTTTAGGATTCGAATTTAGGTATGTTCAATCAAGTTTAGTGACACAAACCATGTTTTGAATGCATGTGTGTAGATGTATTCCTTTAAAAATCAAAAATGATATGGAGTGCCTGGTTAGTTCCTAAATATTGAACCCTACAGAGCAAGCTACTAGATGAGTGAATTTTATAATTAAGTGGTGCGGCACAAACAGCTCAGATAATTGGCCCTATTGCACTACTAGATTAAGGCACACAAAAGTGGTTAACCAATTTTGATTTCTACTCAATTATGTGTGTGCACACCGATTCCAAAGGTCGGAATCCCGGTTGAGTAACAAAATCAAAGAAGTTGTGCGCCTTTAATTTGTGGGTGTATATAGTGTGTATGTTCAATTACGTCCCACGATTAATTTTTTTCTTTTATAAATGCAAGTAGATGAGGTGGGTGGGGTGAAAAACAAACACCATAATCTATTCTAAGGTTTCTATGAACTCCTAGGTTGATTTTGGTTTAAGTTATTAATGTGGTGAAGTGAAACCTAGTGGCTAGGGGAGTACCTACAAACCCTTTTCAACAGTACTTTGCTCCAATCTTACAACTTTGGCTCTCGTCAAAAGAGTACTTGCAATCACAATAAGAAAGGAGAGAATGAGGTAAATGATCAGCAAGGTGAAAAGCAAAAAAAAAAAATCGAAGACAGTTGCCTCCTCAACAACGACACCAAAATGATGAGTCAGAAAATTCACGATAAAAGCCAGAGTTTGAAAAACCTATTATCATAGTTGCAAATATTAAATAATATTTACAACTGAAACTTAGGTGAGTCCCGAGTCGAACACAAGGAGGCGAACGTTTGATTTGGAGAAAACCACATTTGTTTTTATTTGTTTTTGATATTTTGTTGTTTTCTAATTTTTTTGGTGTTTTTATAGCAAGAGATAAGGTTGAAATATTTTTATGTAGCTAATCTACTTGCAAAATAAAGGAGAGAGAGAGATAATATATAGGTAATTCAAATGTTTATTATAAGCTAGATGTAGAAATTAAAATCTACTCTAGAAAGCAATAAAAAGGAGAATAGAGAGAATCACCCTCGTCGAGTGTGTGGGGGATGAGTTGTGTTGATGTGACGCCAGGAGGAAGGTTGTAAGGTGCTGAAGGATGGAGGACAGAGTCGAAAGAAAGGACGATGAAGCGGGATGGTGTCGCAACAGGTTCCACTTCTTGAATGGAGGTGAGAGGACGACCGTTGGGAACTCCAAGAATGGGGGTGAGAAGAGGGAATAAAAATTATTTTTCTACTTTAGTGGAGCATCCTGGGCTTGGGACTAGTTCAAGAGTAGGTCTTGGAGCTTTGGAGAGGGGTAGAGAAGTGAAGGAAGGGATGAAGAAGAATGGGAGGTGTAGGATGGTTTTTGTATTGTTGGGAGGAGGTGAAATTCGGCCATATGGGCATAATAGCGGTGCATTGATGCCTGGGCAAGAAGTAGAGCCTGTCTTGCGCACATTGAGCATGTAGGCATTGGCGAATCTGTGTTGTCGCGAATGGGAAAAGCGTAGCCATTAGATCTTCATTGGGTGACCACGAGAGCATGAAGATGACGCGCTTGTGCTTCTTAAATCGAGAGAGGTGGGCTCTAGATCACTAGGAGTGTCCCACCACCATTGGATCTACATCGGAGGGCCCTCGATTGCGTGCTCCATGCTCTCAAGATCGCACCTCCCCCTGCGCATCAGATTGTACGTACGATCACATGTGGGATCTTGCTAACACGCATCACGGGCATCCAACGTGCCACATAGATGCTTTGTCGCCGTCTGATCCGTCTAATTGTGCATCAATGGCCTAATTTAGCGCTCGCACCCACGCTAAGAAATAGAGGCACCCACGGGTCTCAAACTCGCGTCCCTCCTTTGGGAGCACGTAGTAGTACCACCACGCTACCTGTGCTTTTGAGTCTAGTAGGCAGCCATCTGATGGCACGAGGTTAGCTATTGGATGGAAATCCAACACTAGACGTTGCGTGTACATCTTCCCTTTAGAGGCGTGGGGGCAAGCGACGTGGCGATGTTTCAGTATGGAATGATGATCCAACAAACGAGACTAATGAGAGCACATCCGAGGGGAACAACTATAGGAAATTTGGAAGGTCTAGATGGCACCATGTGGCTCCATCTAGGTCATCCATCTTCTATTATTCATAGCGGATGCTACAGAGCTCCGATCGAAGCAATTTTCACGCTAACGGAGTGCAATCACTGTTCTGAGCTCATCCGTATGGTTGGATTTCTTATTTCAAGCTCGAATTTGTGTTGCCTTGTCCTTTGGCCACAAAAAATGAGTAAATTAATATATAATTTATACAAATCATTCTAAATGCATGATTACACCATTAATGTAATATTTACACATCTAAATGCACCTAAGTTGCTATGGAACCCACATTATAGGCATTTTTACATAAAATAATGTTGACTTATCACACACACTCTCTCTTTTGCTTTACTTATTTGTTGAGTAGATTAGAATTACTTAGCTTAGAATTTGATCTAATATCTTGCCCGCTTATTTAAAATACCAAAAAAATTACAAAAGCAAAAAACACCAAAAATAAATAATCAAATGCAATTTTAATCAAATGTAGCCTCCTCGTGTTGGGCTCACCAAGTCGCAGTAAAATTTATTTGATAGTTGGATTTTCACGACTACGATGACGAGTTTTCAAAACCATGATTTTCTTGCGAAATTATTGATATCACCGAGTCATCTCAAGGAGGTGCGGCATTAAGTTCAAAACCCTTATCTTTGCCTTATCTCTTTTTATGTTTTTATATTTTGAACATTTTTTGGTCTTTGGGATATAATGAAAGTAAAGGCAAACACAAGTGATGATCAAGATTTTTATTGAGCACATGTAATGAATGAAAACTAAGGGAAAGAATAAGGTGATAATCAACAAGGGAAGGTCAAGTAGTGAGCTCGCAAGAGATCATGGTGGATTTCTTGTATTCACTACTTGACTTGAAAATACACACTCAACAAGCTTAGAAAGAAAAGAACAGTAAGTTCTTCATTATAGCATAAGCAAGTTCAACAAGGGATTATAATACAAGATTCACTAAGAGCATTTAAGGCACTACTCAAAATGGCTACTAGTAATAAGAGCTAAAAATGAAACATCAACATCAAAATGAAAGACAAAGGAAGTGAAGGTGTCATCAAGGTAGCTCCTTCTTGGCATGGACCTCCTCTCAAGCTTGGTGTGCTCCCAAGAATCTCCTCAGATGGTGGCATGGGATGATGGTGGTGGAATAAAATGATGATGGATTGGCAATTAAAGGGTGGTGGAGTGAGTCCCTCTCAATGCCTAAAATTTGGACTTAGGTAGTCCTTAGGCCATCCTTTTCTCTCTTAGAGTGCTCAAGAGATGAGATAGCCAAATATGGTTTAGAAGGATAGAATGGATGGCCTTATATAGAGGTGGAGAGAGGTAAAAATGGAAGGAGCAAGGGGTGTGCCAACAATTATGGTTATGGGTAGATATGTTGAGATTTAATGTTGATTTCTTGGAATTGGGTTGGGTGGCTATTAGTTGGTGAAGGGATCTAGGTGTGGTGAAATGTGCATCCATAATGAGGGTGGCTTTATTGGAATTGGGGAGAGAGACTTAAATGTGCCATGGAGGATGTGCAAAGGTGGCCCTAGGTGGAGGAACTTAATAAATGAAGTGAAGGAGCTCAATGATTGTTAATGCAGGATAATTTTTTTTGCTCTGTTGAGCTGAAGCTTGTGTTTGCAAGTCTCCTGAGTTCAAATCTTCAACTCAAATTCTTCAATTCCTTCATCTTATTCACTTTAATCCTTAGCTTTCAATCCTATGATCATCAAATATCATCAATCAATGCAAGAACACATAATTATGCAAATTATGATGCAAACCTATCTAAGATGCAATTTATGCTAATGCATGCAATATGCTCACAAAATCAGACTAAGATGAATGGGGAGTTGGCAAATTATAAACATGGGCAATATCAAATGTGGTTAGATCAATTACTTAAAGACAGTTTATCAAGAATTGATTATGTACCAAGGATGTTCGGGCTCAAGAAGAGGTTTTTATGGCTCAGAGTTGTCTCTTTTTACTTTTATTGAGTCTAGAAATTTATAAGGAACCTCAATTATGTCAACCAATCCATTTTGAACTTCAGTAGATCACAAACTTTGGTTAAATTCTAAATTGATCAACCAACTTCCTTAACTTGATCAACCAAATCAAATTAATCGACTAGACCTATAATTTTAATTGATAAAAAACTCCTAATGATTATTTTCCAAAAGTCGACCAAATTCCTAATTTAATCAATCAACCTAGAATCAATCAAAATTTTATTTTAATCTACCAAAGCTCATTTTGATCGACCAATGCTTAATTTTGATTGACCAACACCATATTTATAAACTTTCTAAATCAAAACTGAAAACACCTATAAATAGGGCCTCTCGACCCCCACTTCAAAACACACCTTCAAGAGCTTCTAAAAAGCAAAAAGTTTTCCTTCCCTTTAATGCTTTTGCACCTCTACGCATGTGATCAATGCTTTCTAAAGCCCACTCTTCCACAACCTCGAAAATAGTTGGTTTGTATATTTATTTGAGGTTCCCTAGGAAATATTGTTATTTTATATTCCTGTTATTTTTATCTGAGACCCAAGTTGTTGGGAGTCCCATTGTTCTCCTCTTATTTAGGTGTAAAAGAGAAGAAATGTTTTGTAAAGAGGTTGTGCCACCCTCATTGAAGTGGTGCCCTAGTGGATTTGACTAGCATTAACTAGTCATAAAATCCAAAGTTAGGAGGGTTAGGTAATGGTTTTTACCTGGAAGGGTTTCCACTCTAAAATTCAGGTGTGATCTTTCTGATTTGTTGTGTTTGATTCATTTCTATCAGTTTGTGGTGAGTGCCCTTTAAATCTTATATTTTTCTATAAGTACATTATTCACCCCCTCTAGTGTAAATCTTAGATCCTATAGGCTCCGTGTGCACTCACACACAAAACCTATAAAATGGCCAAAAAATGCACTTGCCATGGTTCTTTGTCTACTCCTTGTGATGACACTTTTGATCACTACTTTATCAATAATGATACAAGGCATAATTTCTCTCTTTACTCAAAGTTTTCACCTCATTTTGGTTGCCTCATCGACCTCAACAACTTTGAGCGCATATTTCGCAGGCTTAGAGACAAGCTCATTTTTCATAAAATTGGACGTCTCTTTGATTAGAACTTTTATATGGGTGCTAGACATGGTCGCATTAAAGGCATTGACCCCATGGCTTGTCACCTTTTTTATGTGAATCTTCACAATATTGCCAAAGGTTTTGATATACAGTTGATTGCACACCAATCAAAGGTCTTGATCAACCTAAATAATGTTAGAATCCTAGTTAATTTGTAAATACTACATGCATAAGTAGCATATCATGCATTGCATCTTTCTATTCAACTGTACATAAAATAATGCCATATTATCCTGCTATTTGATGTTTATTCTTGATTGTAGACAGTAAGGAGATCAGGAGATGAACCTAACTTAGATACATAATCACTGGAGGTAGGAAGACTGGAGAGTGCCGGACAAGAAGAATAAAAAGGAATAAAGAAGAGTAAAGACGAAGAGAGAGAAAGATAGAAGAGTTTGCATAAAATGATAAAGATGATGAAGAAGAAGCACTAGACCAAACCTATCCTTATCCATATATAAAACCCTAGGATAACCCTATTCCCATTCCAAAACCTTGAACCACCCCCACCTTAAGGCAACTTAATCCTAACCTTAGAACCCTGGATAATATTATCCCTATCCCCACTATCTGTAAACCCTATCCACATATTCCTATCCCTATTCCACTAGCCTTAACCCAGTTCCCATATTAGATCCCTAATTTGGCTAAGGGCAACCACATTGACTTCTATTGAGTCAATTAGGCTAACCCTGATTTAATTAGGTCCACACAAACCTAATTGGACTCCATAAGACCTAATTAGATTAGGACCCAACCTAGGCTAGGTTAACCCACCCTATTTGCACCTAAACACACACACCCACACTCTTTCAACTCCAACTCCAACCTCTCCCACCAAAGTTGGAGACCCACAAGCCCCCCTCCCATCAAAACTTGCATCAACATTAACCCCCCTCCAAATAAAAACCCAAAAAAGACCATATCCCATCTTCATTATATCCTCTCCCCTTCCACCTTCTTCTTCCTTCCTCTCCACCTCCAAGCCACCAACCCTCCTCCACCCTCAAGGCCGTCCACCCCCCTTGGTGGTTGGCCACCACCCCCTCATCCCTCTACCATCCCAAGGCTAGCCCTACACTCCCCTCCAAAGTACCATCGCTTCCTTCCAATCTATTTTCTACAAGGATCTCTCCTTCGTCTTCTTCTTCTTCTTCATGTTTTATTTAATTTGTGCGAGTATTTTCTTTCTTTTTCTTTAGGCACGCCTAGGCTTCTCCCTTTGCCTTGGGCATGTCCTCTCTTCCTATGGCGTGTAGACGACCTTCGTGGCCAGGTTTAGCCACCACCACCCTCCAAAGCCAATGGTCGTGTAGGCAATACCGACAGGGTGGACTTCTCATAGTATAGATTTTATTTATTATATGCAAGCTTTTCTCGATTTTTATTGTGCAACATTGATGTCTTAACATTATTTATGATGCATTTGAATGTTAGGTCATGATTCCTATGTTTTATGTGATTGATTCTAGAAATTCATTTCATGCTTGTCACCTTTTTTATGATTTTTCTATCACCACCATGACTTTCACCACAAGCCACCTACGCCACCAAGGGGTGGGTGGCTGTCCCCCTTGTCACCACATCACCACCTTACACACACCTACCTAGTCGTTAGGGTTTCGTAGTTAGATTTAGGTTTTCTCATACTCATTTCTTTCAAAAATAAAAAAGCAATATGCTAGTTATTGTCTTTATTATAACATCAATAATTACCATGACCATGCACTTCACACCCACTCCCTTCCCACATCTCACAAACCTTATGCACTAGGAATCTCGCCAAATCATGCATTGCATCATGGTTGTTGATTTCCATTTCGCATAGGTTTTCACCATTAGGGTTAGTAATATTTGATTTCAAATATCAAAAACCACAAAAAGAAATCAAAAAAAGAAAAGTTGTGTAGATGAAAACCCATGCTTTCACCTTCTACATCTTCCTTACATACGCTTTTGTAATGAGCAAAAACAATGTTATAGGCGAGATTTTCATAGGGAACTTGAGACAGGGATTTGAGGCTGAATTAAGTTTGGTGTGGAGTTAAGTTAGTTGGTAGTTTTGAATTTAGGTTAGTTTATATTAATCACAAACAACGTGCATAATTTTTGAATAAAAAAATCAAATCAGAATGCTTTTCTACCTCGCTGAGTACGACCGAGACTCAAAATAGAGTTCCGTTATATATATTGTTGATTAGGGATTTTCAACATGCTATACTATGATGTATTAAATTAATTTTCACACTGAAATCAACCTTATCAACAACTTACTTCCAATGTCTTTGGCATTAAGGTCTTTGTCAAAGCCAATGTGTTGATGTAGGTTCTTGGATGTTCCTCCTCTGGTCCTACGTATCTTAATCTCCACCACGATACCACCTCGAGCACCATTCAGGAGACATTGTTGTCTCCCGAATTTTATGCCTTGGGCAAGCCCACCAAGACACCTTATTTCCATCCTCTTCCACGGTTTCTTAATCGCATCTTTTTGTAGAATTTCATATCGAAGTGAACCTCTTTTAAAAACTATCCTGATCCTATGCTTATGGCCCTCTACGCCTTCATGCAAAATAAGACATTAAATTAATTGGAATCATTTCATCCTCACCTTCATGGAAAGGAAACCCACCAGCATCTTCCCCTTTGCCACCCTTCTCTCTCATATATTCCATGATTAATTTTAGTGTGCCAATGGAGATTGATCACAAGTAGTTTATCACCAGGCTCAGTATCTTTGGAGAGTTACCTACTACAAGATGGAAAAAGAAAGGCAAGGTCAACAGGATCCTCCTGCTCCCTCTTAGGCATCTCCTACCTCCTCTTCGTAGCCTCCACCCTCTCAGGCTGGATCTTCTACCACTCTACTATACTATACCCCAAACTAGCATTTTTCTGCCCACTACCATCACTAGTGAGACCTACTCTGTCCTTCTTCGACCACAAGTGGTCATATTTTAATGAGTAGTTCACTAGGAATGACTCCTTGGTCATACAAGACGTGACGTATGGCATCTCTCTCATGATGCACAGACAGAGAGAAACTGCGACAGTGATGATGGAGCATGGGACTTAGGTATCCGACTACTTGAGTCGCTAGAGTCAGTTTCTGGATCAGTTGGTCTAGATCAGTTGGGAGAGCAAATCTATGCTCTACATTTCCATGACCAGTGACCTCCCATATCCAGACAAGCAGTAGTAGTTCCTCAACAGCATTGTCAGACTACTCTAGCTACAACATCAGCCTCAACACCTCCACGTCAGCAGCAGACCAACACGCTCACTACTTCATCCCATACCACACCACCTGAGTTAAGCCAACTCTCTCCTCACACAAGACATTGACTTTGCTTTCATGCACCACTGGCGTCGTCTTCTGGATCAAGTACCTCTACTCACCCTTTTGATGATTTCAATACGGATGCAGAGTTCCCAGAGACCTTATAGGTTTTTCTTAGTTTCTTTTAGATTTTTTTTTTCTATACTTTGGTATGTAGTACATTGTATTATGTTGTTTGACAATTACTCACTACAAAAAAATTACCCTACACCAACGGTACATCTACATCAACATTAAATATATATCATGTAGATTCTATCATATGTTACTAATGTTATATACTACAACAACGAATACTTTAGGTAAAAAGAAAATAATGGGGATAAATATGTTTCTTTCATTTGCCCATTTGCTAACCCTTATTTCCTCGCCACACGACTCCTTTCCTCGCCGCCGGACTGCTTTCCTCGCCGACTTCTTTCCTTTCCACCCAAGTTGAAGCCACTCCTCCCCGACTTACCCTGCTACTCGAGTCGATGCCAGTTCTCGACGATCAACCCTTACGCCACTCCTGGACACCACTCAGAGTTGATGCATTGTATTGTGGATCAACTCCCCTTAGAGTCGCCGCCCCTGATCGATCTCTGTATTCTCGCCGACTTAGGTTAGTTGAAGCTATCTCACTCTCTCTATTCTTGCTCTCACCAGCAATCATCGAAGGTGGAGAGATCTTTTTAGGGTTTTGGATCGATATCTAACTCAGATCTAATCTCTTGGTCAGATTTTCCCTTTTAAGGTTTTGAAATCTGTACTCATATCACTTCATTAGTTTCCATTGATTGGATTGAACTCAATCAGATCTCTCCCACTTGACTCGATCTCTCTCACTCAATTTCTCTCTATCAATCTCTGTCATTCTTCCTTCAATCAAATCTATGGTCGATTAGATCTCTCCAACTAGATCTCCGTCATTCGATCTCTCTCACTCTCTATTGATGTGTGTTTCTTTGCTTGATTAGATCTAGTCTAATCAACGATGCTTGATTATATACTTTGGTAACTCGATTAGGTCTTTTCCTTTGTTCATATCTGTGTTTGATTGGATCTGATCAGAGCTTTGGTAACTTAATTAGATCTACAGATGTTACGCTATGTGTTCTGATAGGACCTGTGTTCTGATCTTTGCTTGCTGCTAGGATGGGGATTTATCGGTTCCACATCTCCCTGACATTCTAACGGAGCAAAAATTGGAAGATTTTATGAGTTTGCAGAAGGAGGTGGATCTTTTCAGACCAATTGCAGTGGAAATAAATGGTTGGGAGTGGGAGGAAGACCACTTTTTAGTGCAGTCAGCATATAAATTATTATGGACTGCTACTACACAGTAGGATGCATGGCTATTAGAGATTGCTGCTTGATTTGGAAGGCCAGAGCTTCCCTGAAGTTGAAGATTTTTACAACCGTGAGAGGTGAACAAAATGATGGATCCTGTGTATTTACTTCCATATACAACTACAATCGCCTCTGCGAATATAGGCTGCATCACAACAAATTTGGAGAAGCTCCCTACTGCCTCTGGTATAATATAGTGCAAGCAACTGACATGGACGAAATGGACACCACCCCTCCCTGCCCTCCACCCCCCAAAGGAAAGAAACATTTTATTTTGTTTCAGACATTAGTTGCAAAGACAATGGGGTAGATCAACCTACTCGTTATTTTCCCCTTTTTGCGTGTCTTGACAAGATAATTTCCCTCCATTCAGGTCTTTAAACTGGGTATCATGGTCATCATTCTTTTAAGGGAAGAAAACAAAAGGGTGTGAGCCTTGCCAAGGATTAGACATCCAAGCCTTGACATTAATTGCCATCAGCAGTTACAATTGTTGGGACTTGTGCATTGTCCATAAAATCAACCTTATGGGAGTCTCAAATAGCATAGTACCTGTTCAGGTAGTTCCTTAGGCTTCTGTGCCTACCATCACATGTGAGAAGTCATAAAAAGGATGCTAAGCAAGCAAGCATGCATACAGAAAGTTCATTCAACCACACCTGGATCGTCAGCCCCCGATCAAGGGACATGGAGCAAGGGGCTTAGGGATGGAAAAGGGATGTTTTACTTTGCAGGATGTAAACAACCTTTTCTGAAGCAATTAAATGATCCTTTGGAGTTGTGTAATCAACTGGAGAATTGGCAGTCTCAAGCAAAATTTACAAGTGCTAGTACTTTTAAAATTGGAAACCCTACACCTGAAAGCAACATGTGGCTGAAGGGCCCCTTAGTTGGTTAAAGGATGTTTTAGTGTTCTCTTCTTTAAGTGGAGAATCGCTACTTTTTAGTTGCTAAGATAATAAGTGCTTTTTAAGGTTTTAGAATTTGAGATTGGAGCATCAAACTTGACACATACCTTTTTGGAAGAGCTCCTTGCTCAATTAAGGTGATTTTTACGCTTTTTGTTTAACCTCTTCCTTTTTTTTTTTGTGGGTCAGCAGTGAAGCTTTGCTTTATGATGTCTGATATTTGGTTTCAGGGAGCTATCTCTGGTTGGGCATCTTTTAAGCTTTCCTGCATGCTTGGATATAATGGATCTTCTGTATGAAACTGAGGAGACATCGTTACTTTTTCAGTATCCTTGTTTTCTAGTTGCATCAATTCTTGTTAGCACTCTACCTTTTATAAAAAATTCTCCCCATTTATTTTTGTGCTTTCTATTTTGCTTTAGTATCCCAACACAACTTTGCAGCAGGCTGCTTCATATGTTCTTACTACCTTGTTTTCCATGGGGTAATGATATTAATCTTCTCGATCATGCTTGTCAGGCATGAAATTGTTGATTTTATATTTCTTTTAGCCCTTTAGGTGCTGATTTTTATTACCAAAAAACTGTTTGAATGGCATAAAACTGTAGCTTAGTGTTGGTATAAAACTGTACATTTGGGCTAATTAATTCTCAAATGCATTTGGATTAGTGTTGGTATCTTTTTGTAGCTTTATTTGTAACATCGCAAGTGCATAATATATGTAATTCACTCAATATATTTCAAGGTGGACCAATTTGAATTTAGTGCCTTTCATGTGTTTTTGATCAAACAGGTAGTGGGGGCCACTGATCATTGATACAAGCACTTTGATTACAAGAGATCCTCACGTGAGTATCACCTAGGTAGAGAGCTATTTTTTTTACTCTTACAAAAATAATTTGAATCTTGTTTAAGTAGACAATTTTCCGTAATGGTTATAGTTTTCATGCTCTGCAGTATACTGCTGTGATGATTTACAAATGTTAGCATTTGCAGGCTACTGTTGCTCTGTGCATAATATTGTCAATGTATGTTCTTCAATTATATAATTTGGAATTATATAATTAACCAATAGTTGATTACTTTGTACTTGTCAGGCTTATGTCTTCTTTCTTGTCAAAGAAAAATAATAACAGCAAAAGTTGAGTAGAAGTATTTTCATATTTTACTCTTTAACACAACCATCTCAGTTGAATCTAATATTATTCAGTTACTCTCCGCACCTAAACTCTGGCTAATCTTGGAGTAGTGCCTCCCCTCTAACCCAAAAGGTCTATCTTACACATTAACCATACATAACCACGGACTTGTATGTTTATCTTGCAATACATGCTCATCCACAAGAATAAAATGGGAACCATACTCAGATCATGGAATGGCTCCATATCAGTAGCTTCTACAGAGTAATGATAAGGAGCTGTAGCTCACATCGGCAACTTACATGATGCAAATTAACCAGAGCAGATGACCGGTGTCTTCTTAAGTGAGCAAAACTCAAGAAAATATCCATTGTCAAAGTAGATAAGTGTAGAAAGAACTGGAAACTTATAAAAGCTATTCCAATTTAGCCTATAGCAACCAGCTTCCACATCTAGTTAGTGGAGGGTTATAGCGGAATGGTGGCCATATACATATAATCAATTTGACTTTGTCAGTTCATCTAGTAGACAACTTTAAATTGCACTTCCATTCCTGGGGATTATTTTAAACAAGCCATTCCTGATAAAATTTGATCCCATGAATCTGTCCAATGACCAACTGGAAGCAACGTGAACAAATCTTTTAGCATGAGGGTGTCACCATTCACAAGGTGTTGCAAAATTTCCATCAAGATAGCAAGACTGGTGCCACTGGAAATTCAAGAGATGTAAAAGCTGATAGTGTAACACTACACTCTGAAAAATCATGACGGTCATCAAAAGTAATTAAACTAAATTGCACTTCCATTGTCTGTCATTTGACAGATATCAACTTAACCACTGCTGCATTCTTTTAAGAAGTAGGCTCAAATGACCCTGAACGAAGGAACAAATCTAAATTCCATTCCAACCAGAAGAGGAAAAATGAAACTACAAATGTCTTCTCCCTCCATAGAATAAGCAAACACTTGAGTTGAACTGGTTGATCATCTATTTTATCTCCGAAACCTTATTGTTGATTGCATCTTGTATCCACTGCTTGATGATCTCTAGGCCGTTAGGTGATGTTGTATTAGATCAAGTGATGTTAGCTGATGGGTATATATTGAATAACTTTAGTTGCTGCTACTGCTGCAGCACAAGCTCACTAGATCCATCACCAAAGAATACAGCTCTTCCAGTTACAGATATCCTAGGAATCGCTGATTTTCTACAGCGACATTAGCAAGATTCCAGTGTGTTTTTACTTCAGCTATGGAACCATCATCCATTACCAACCACCACGAGGTGCAACCATGAGCATCATCTGGATTAATATGCGTCACGAGGCTGATCTTATTACCTTCCTCAAGTTCGAACACTACAGAAATAGTATGAACATGTATAGATCATGGTTTTTCTTATTAAAACTATGAAATAGATGATGACCTCTAACAAACAAATGGAATAACTTTTAATGTGTTGCAGTCAGGGGGATGATGTATTATTGAAGAGCTCTGAAGCTTCAGGCTTTTCTTGACATGGCTGCTAGAACTGGTAATATATATATTTTTGAGTATGTTGTCATTTAGAAATACATGAATTATTCCTTAAAGTTTTTGAAAACATGTAGAGATCCTGGAAGAATACAAAGCAGTCATGGATCCTACAGAAGAAGAGAAGAAAAGCCAGAGATCACTATTTTCTCAGCTTGAAGCTATTATAGACATGAAATTCACATGTGGCCACTTGTCAAAACTATGGCAATAAAAAACAATTTGGTGATCGCCAGGAAACTGACATACTGAATTTGATGGTTAACTATGTTAACAAATTCAATTTTCTGATTGACATCTAGGCATAGCTAAAGAATCTTTGGCATTTAGTCACCATGGGTGTTTCCCTCTTGATAGTGTTTCTTCACTTTCTGAAACTCATGCGTAGTAATTGTGTGGCATAACAATTTTCAGTTTCAAATGCTATATGATGCAAATCTTCAAAATTTCCCTTTCCAAATCTGAATTTCTTGGTATTAATTTGTAACATAAATATATTACTTTTGCAATTCAGAGAACAAAATTCTGACTTTTATGGTTAACAACCTTTGTTAACCCCTCACCCCTTCCCCTTCAAAACAAAAAAAAAAGAGTTCTGATTATCATACCTGTTGCTAAAGTTACGCTTGTTTGATTATATGGCCTTCACATATGCATTGTGCATGTGAAGTTGTAGCCATAATTTTCTGTTTACAAAAATTTTGGATGTATCATCCATTGTTGATAACTTAAATAATATCACTTCTACTTAAAGTCCTTATTTGTGTTGCTGATGTTAAGATGCTCATTTTTTATTAGTTATCCATCATAAGGGCCTTTTGCAGGTGGATCTGGTCACTGAGACAAACGAGGCATGCAAAGATCTCATATTCAATCACCTCAAGAAGATTTCCCTGAACACAAGGTCAAATTAAATTTCTACTCCAAAATTTATGAAGAATCAAACTGAGGCTATCTTTATTTCAATTAATAGGTGAGGAGACATCTGCAGCATATGGGACTGCTGAACTGACAAATGATCCAACTTGGATGGTTGATCCACTTGATGGAACTAATAATTTTATGCATGGGTGAGTGTCGATTTTTGCTCCTTGAATGCATTCTCATCAATTTTATTCACTTGTAGGTTACCTTTTGCATGTGTATCTATTGGTCTGAAAGTAAGAAAGATTCCCACTGTGGGAGTTGTATACAATCCAATACTTAATGAGGTATGATTATGTTATGTATTGGTATTCGTATCTTATGCTTTGACCGAATCAAGTCTTTTGACCTATCATAATTATGTTACTTCCTCTTGAAGTTTGCATGGTGATTTATCCCAAAGTTAAATACGGTGAAGAATCTTAGACACTATAATTGAAATATGCTGGCTGTGTTGTGTAGTTTTCTTTCTTTCTTTTTTTTCTCTGTATTTTGTGAATAAATTAAGTGGAGAAGCTAGATGGCTTAGTGAGATCTCTTTTAGTGAACAAAGTGTGATATGCATAAGAGAAGAATGTGATGGATATGGGAATGAGCTGATGGGCTATTGGTTATGTAAAAATTGGTGCATTCAGATGGTGCCTCAAGGAGGTGCTGTTTTGCAAGTATTGTGTAGATTTTGTTAAATCTATTGTTTCAAATTGTGATGTGTATTCATCATTCTAATTCCGAACTTGTAGTTGTTTACTGCCACTCATGGACAAGGAGCTTATTTGAATGGGAAGCCAATCAAAGGTATACCCATCTCTATTAAAGTATGCATGCAAGTGACTTTTGTCAGCTTTTTGTATGTTTGTGCATAATTTGTAACTTCCAAATTTTCTGCAGTGTCATCACAAGCGAAGTTGGTGACATCTCTTCTTGCAACAGAGGTATACCTTGAGATGGTATTTGTGCTTATATTTTCCTTTGATGGACATTTTTGTGGTCATGTGTGTTACTTCCTATTAGATTGCTTCACAAGGAATTGTAGCAATTCCAAATTCCAATCATATAGGTACCTCTATGTAAACTAGTAGCATATCTATATTATCTAGGTATGTGTTAGCATTCTTTATTAGTTATACTTCAATGTCTAGTCATGTTACCTCTTGTTTATTTCTATAGTCTACTTTCATTTGTAATTGGATTGCAAAAATCATACTTATATTTTTTATTTGAGTTTATGTCTGCCCAATAGCACGGGAAACCAAGATTTATTACCAAGTTGTAATTGAAGCCTTGGTTTTTGTTGTATGGCTTTGCTTGTTTTACCAACCAATTTATAACCTGTAAAATTGTGGTTGCTTCTTTGCACATGTCACAAAAAATATATATGCTCTCGTATAGAACATTTCTATTGGCCCTGAGCCATATAAGTGACATGTGAATTGTTTGGTTTCAACAATATACTGCAATAGCATTTCTTAGAAATTGAGATTTGATGGCATTCATGTAAATCCAATTGTTGGAGGATTTGGACATTTGAGACTTTGCTGAAAAGGTTGTTTGACACTTTCCTAGAAGCTGATTTTTGTCCCTTGAGATGGTTGATAAGTACACTGTTCTAAGGTGGCCAAACAATTTGGACAGGTACCCAGAGGGCTGATGTAAAGCAGATACCAATCCAACCAATACAGCAGTGAGCTTAGACCTTGTGATTTTAATAACAACAGGAAAATTGTGATATTGGCAACCCATTTTCAAATTACAGAAAGAAATGATGCCACATATATACATGATATATCATGATACATAGGCATTTCTATCAGATATATGTAGATTATGGTGCCGCCATTCAGCTCCATATCTTCAATTTCACATAGACGAGCATTATATTATATAAACACAAGGGTGATCTAATTGTTGTAAGTCAAAACAGAGTACTCCTTTTATTGATTTCTTATAGTAATGTATACATGTTTGTTAAGTAATTTGTGCTTGAACTTTTTCTGATTAAGAATTTATGGAGAAAAAATATTTTTATCTTCTTAAGATAGACTAAAGTCAATTTCAGACGATGTTAACACACTGTGTCTGCATCTGGTCTTCATGTATCAGTAATGCCCCCTAAAGCAACTTCTTTTTTGTTTTGGCTTTGTGACTTGAAAGTGCAGATTGCCTTGAAGAATTTGCCAGAACAAATTCACTCCCACAAAGATGTGGACAAAGGTGCTACTTCACTTTACAATAAGGCAGTCAAGTTATATGAAGGACTGGCAAAGCAAGTTGTCCATCAAGGGCTTGTGCTTGATTTGTTTGCTTGTGCACTTGACCAGGTTTAACTCTTGAAACTTTGATAATTTTTCAATCATTCAAGGATCGTAGAGATTTCACCTTGCACTTGGTGCATGGTAGTGCCCTAACTTCCCTAACACGCATGCGACTTAATTTATTTCTCTTCCTCCTCCAGCCATGATAATGTTCATGTACTTCCACTATCTGTTTTGATTGTATTGGCAAGCTAATTTTAGAGTTGAATATATTTGACTTCTTGAGGATTGGAAATGTTGTTTGTCCATAATAGAATGACCTGTAATTAGAAGGAGAGGTGTTGAAATTCCAATGTAGCGGTCCGGTAGATGCTGAGGGTTGAAAGTGTTTGTCATTCTATTGTAGTGCTAGCTGAAAGTGCTGGTCATTCTGTGTTTAAGGGTTCTCTTCGACTACTTTTCTAATCAAATGGTGATATCGATCTGTCATGCATTTATTTTTCTCTTGCCTTGTTGCCTGGGATATTTGGTTTTCACCTTAAATCCTTGGCCATCCTCACCATTGAAAGCAATTCTTGCCAAGAGCTTTAGCCAAGCTCCATTGAGCACGATATCCTTAACTTGCTTCATCCATTGGTCCAGTTCATGGACTACTACTTGCTTTCACGTACAGAATATGTAGGCAGATATATACGATGCTTTGTTAGACAATTTATATATGTAGGCAGATATATATATGATAACCAATATTAGCAATTTCCATTGAACCAAGAAGCTCTACTCAACGTTTGCCTTGACATGCATGGATTTCATAGAAGGAAAGAAGGAACTTAGGTTATTATTTGGAAAGTTGACCACCTATGATGATAGATCATTGTTAGCATGTCATTTGGATATTGGACCCTACCTTATATTTGTTGGAACTTAGTTTTACTTCTTATTTATGTTTTGGTGTTAACAAAATCATTTTAAATCTAATGAGTTTATGAAGTGTTATTTTTAGGAAATAAAAGGATCTAAGGATGAATGAAAGAAGTAATGATGGCATAAAGATTGAAGGTTGTTTCTTTTTGTTCATATTTTTTGTAATATAAATTGTTTCCTAACCAGATAAATGATTTAGGAATTAAAATCAAAATAGAGATAAGGAATCAATCTTTCATTTAGTTATTCGTTTGAAAATACATCGTTTCGTTGAAGTATTGATCGTGTATTTACGCTCATATTTCACTTAGATTGCGATCAAAGTTCATTCTTGGTACTTGGCATAGGATCGAGTTTTAGTCCCAAACTGTGAACAAGAAGTACCGGTACTCCTCATGAGTACCTGTACAAGGTGTTCACACTTTGAAGACTTGAGAAGTGTAACGACCCGGTTCCCGAGTCCCTACGAGACAAGAACCGGACCGACTCGACTAATCCCAAGACCTAGTCGTCCAACGAGGAAGTAACCAAAAGACAGTAAAATAAACCACATTCAACATGAATATAACTAACAGTAAGAAAGTACAGCAGTAAGGAAAGAAACTACTACAGTAGGTACCACAACAGTAAAACAACATTTATCATATAACAGAAACTGCAGGTAAAGAAGGTACAGCGGAAACAAAACTACTCACTAGAACAGAAACAAAAGAGGTACAAAAGGCTGTGGTAACTCTACTGGACCCTACTCGACCCAGCGTCCTCTGCAGCCGCCGACCCTGGCTGCTCAACACCGGTCCTGAAAAAGGTAACGAGTGTAACACGTCAGCAAAACGCTGAGTAGAGTGGCAAACTAACTAAAGGCAACAGTAGAGTGTACAGTAGCTGTTATGTTCTATTACTTCCTTTATTCACATCTTTCAATTTTTCTCACTATTTCATTTATTTCTCAGATCCTTTACTTGATCTCGAATGTCCTCGTGGGAACGATCTTGATTGCAGTCTTTTCCAAAAGTAGAAGTAGCACGTGGTGCTCTCCTGGTCGGGAGAGTCCCCCGTGGTGATCCTACCCTCAGTCAACCACCCCAAGGTCACTGACAGACGTAACGGTGACTACGGCACGCGCGATAAACGCACAGGTAGCTAGCCCGCACTGGCACGCGGTCAGTCGTTTCCGTTAACGGGTGCGTCCAAAGCACAGCACGGAACCAGGGCAGAGCCCTCTCAGTAACAGGGGTCCAACCCCTCCACAGTAATCAAACCGGGGCCTTGCCCCTCCACAGTCCGCGCACCCTCGCCTGACTACCCTGATTTGCCCTAGTGGGCCTAACAAGTCGGTGAAGGAGGCTAGCAGAACCCTGGGGCCCGTGGGGTAGCTAGTACTCTCCTAACACTACTAGCTCTCCTCGGTACTACGTACACGAGGGCCAACAAGTCGGTACAGAGCGGCCAATCCTAACCCCGGGTCCCTGGGGCGGCTGGCCCCACTCTGCACTAAACAGGTACAGGTACTTCCCTTGGTACTGCGTACCCAAGGGACAGTACAAACTACATCTCAGTTCCATTCCTTTTTCTTTCCAGGAGTTCCACTCCTAATTCCCCGTAGGGTTCCAGCTCTTTATCTCAGAACATCATATGTTTCACTTTCCAGATTCACGTTCTCAAAATCCATGATCTCAAACATGTTTTTTTTATTTATAACAGGCAGCTGTTAATTCAAATTACAGGCAGCTTTATATTCCTTTCCATTTTTTCAAGACTGCAGTATTATACATTCCACTAGTTTTTCCATCCTAAGATTTATGCCACATCCTAGGATCTAGCATACAACTAGTTTTCCAGCCCTAGGATTTATGCATCACCTAGGAGCTATCATTCCATGCATTTCTCATTCCTAGGATTCATGCAATGTCCTAGATTCTACTTATGGTTCCATACTTTAACAGATTTTTAAAAAATAACTTAAGCCACTCTACCAGGTACAACGGGAGTAGTGGGGGCGTGATCGGGAATCCCGCGTGCCTCCGCGATTCTCAAGACTGCAACCGAACGAGGTCCTATCACAAGGATCAAACACAAGGAGTGTCTCAGAACAGTGTATAGCTACTGTAGGCGGGTAGAGGAATTAATTCTGAAACGGACGTAACTCGAATCGCGGAAAACGGAGCCCAAACGGGCCCTAAACGGGTCGAGAAAGATGATACTGTGCAAAATCAGACGTCTGGAACTCCTTCCAGACGTCTTAAACGGTGGATCAGAGAATTACCTGTTCAGCTTGGTTCCCCGGACGTCCAGAAGTCTGTGGGGACGTCTGTCCTATACCCAGACGTCTGATGGTCCACACGGACGTCTGTAAGTCACTCCCGCCGTCTGGTACAACTTAAAGACGTCTGATTCGCAACGGATGGCGAATCAGCGAACCTGCGCACGGCCAACCCCCCTCCCTCAGTACGGTCAGTCGACAAGAAGGAAGAAGAAAGCGGAAACTCACCTTTCAGACGTCTGTATGATCTTACAGACGTCGACCTTGCCGTCTGGCTATCAACCCAGACGTCTGATTCTGGAAATTTTTCCAGAATCAGAACCCTGCTCGGCCTCCGCTCGCGACGCCGCCCGCGTCGTACCTCGCGCGTCTGCTGCTCAGCCCGCAGCAGGTCCCTCTCCGCGTCGCTCCGTGCCCCCTGCGCCCTCTGCCGGCAGGCCAAGCCGCTCCGGCGAGCTCGCCCTCACGGCAGAGCCCCGCCCTCGCACGCCGCACCTCCTCCGCGCTCACTGCGGCTGCCGCTGCCGCCCTCGCGTCCGCTCGCTCTCGCGCACAGGAAGGAGAAGGAGGAGACGGGAGGGGAGGCGCGCCCTTTTAAGGCCGCGCGAGGAGGAGAGAGAAGGTGGTCGCAGCGCGCCTGCAGCCGCAGAGAGAGAGAGAGAGGAATCGCAAGTCTGCGCGCACAGGCGCGCAGACGAATCTCCCGTGCGAACATAACTGTTCTACAGACGTCTGTAAACGATCCCGGACGTTTGGTCAGACGTCTGGATGTGATCCCAGACGTCTGGTCCGACGTCTGGGCCACCTCCCAGACGTCTTAAAAGGCGTCTGGGGCACGCGTTCGTTACAAGAAGTACCTAGACCTTACAAGTACTGGTACTCATCACGAGTACCGGTACATGTAGGTCACAGGATCAAAATCTGTGAGTCACAAGTACGGGTACTAATCATGAGTACTGGTGCCTAGTGATTTAATTGGTACTCAATTATATGTACTAAGTACCGGTATCCATTCATTGTTGAGTTGACTGCTGGTTATATGTGAGTAGTCAGTACGGATACCATAACTTTAGTACCGGTACTAACCATTGTGACCAATCTGAACGACTATTTTACAATTAATCTTATCTCTAATCTTCCCAAATTACCTCTAACAGTCAGTAATCGTAGGGAAGGTATTTAGTGGAACCTCTTTCAAGTGATCTCGTTCTTCATCGTATAATTTTTCGCTTTAGTGTGCTTTCATTAGATTAGTCTATAATGATTTTATTAAGTTCTTGTTGGAGACTTATGAGTTTAGTTGTAAGCTTTATTATTGCTTGCTTACACTTGTATCATTTTTCTCTTATTATATCTTGTAATTGGGTTGAGGTAACCTATTAATTACCTCTGTTTATAGTAAATTGATCCTAAGCCGAGAGACTTAGGTAGTGGAATATTCAAGTGAGGGGAACCACTATATATCTGGTGTTATTTTTTGTGGTTTGATTTGATTGCATATTTTTATTTACCACATTATTCATCCCCCTTCTAGTGTGCTTGTGCCTTTTAGATCCTACAGGTGGTATTAGAGCGGGTTGCAAGAAGAAGTAAAAATCTTACTCGCTATGACATCAACCAAGCGCACTCAACCAAAAGTGCCCAAAGAATATAGTGAGAGACGCTAAAAGTATTTTCAAGATCTATCTCATGTTTCATCTCCAATGACAGAAGAACCTATTCTTTATGATGACGAAGAGGAAGAAGACAATGAAGATGAAGAAGAGGTTTCGTATGATGAAAGTGATGATGAAGATGCTGAAGATGAATATGATGATGATGACAAAACTGATAATGATAATGGTCATAATGGCGGTAGAACGAGTAGCAAACATGCTTAAAAGTCTATCAGAAAACATCCTTGCAATTAGTTTTAGTCTATATTTTCATGTATTGAACATTTCAACATGTTTTTGTTTGGTAGTCTTTTAATGATGTATGATTTCAATTATGATTATTTTGACTTTTAATATGCTTGTTTTTTTCTTATGATTATTGCTTTACAAATCTTATTTCATGCCTAGTCATTTTATATGCATATTGATATATTCTTTTTGTTTGATTGACAAAAAAGGGGAGAAATGGTAAATACACCATATTTAAAATAAGGAAGCTTAGTTTGAGGGGAATGTTTCACTCCTAGCAGAGTTTTTTATATTCCTTATGAAATTTCTATTATTTTAAATATAGGTATTTCTATTGTTTTGTCAGCACAAAAAAGGGGGAGATTGTTGGAACCTAATTTCATTTTTTTATATTTTGGTGTTAACAAAATCATTTTAAATCTAATAAGTTTATGAAGTGTTATTTTCAGGAAATAACAGGATCTAAGGATGGATAAAAGAAGTAATGATGGCATGAAGATTGAAGATATTCTTCTATTTAGCTATTTATTTGAAAATACATCGTTTCGTTGAAGTATTGATCATGTGTTTACGTTCAAATTTCACTTAGATTGCGATCAAAGCTCATTCTTGGTACTTGGCACAGGTTTGGGTTTTAGTCCAAAACTGTGAACAAGTACCAGTACTCTTCATGAGTACTGGTACAAGGTGCTCACAGTTTGAAGACTTGATAAATACGTGGATCTTACAAGTACTGGTACTTATCATGAGTATCGATACATGTTGGTTACAGGATCCAAATCTGTGAATCATAAGTATCGGTACTAATCATGAGTATCGGTACCTAGTGACTTAGTTGGTATTCAACTGTATGCACTAAGTACCAGTACTCATGCATTGTTGGGTTGACTACTGGTTATCTGTGAGTAGTTAGTACCGATACCGCAACTTTAGTATTGGTGCCAACTAACTATTGTGACAAATCTAAATGACTATTTTACAACTAATCCTCTCTAATCTTCCTAAATTGCCCCTAACGGCTAGTAATAATAGGGAAGGTGTTTAGTAGCTTATAAAAACACCTTGTGTGTATCATTTGCACACAACACAAGCAAAATATCATCTCCTTGCTCCTAATTCCCATATTTCACATTTCAAGCTGCAAGGATTGTTGTTGCATTCTTCTTCAAGGTGATATTCTCTGCAACAAACCTCTTTCAAGCGATCTCGTTCTTCATCATATAATCTTTTGCTTTAGTATGCTTTAATTAGATTAGTCTATTATCATTTTATTAAGCAAATTCTTGTTGGAGACTTAGGAATTTAGTCGAAAGTTTTATTGTTGTTTGCTTACACCTGTATCATTTTTTTCTTATTCTATCTTGTAATTGGGTTGAGGTAACTCGTTAATTACCTCTGTTTATAGTAAATTGATTCCCTTTAGGTTGAGGGAATCAGGTTAAAAATCCTAAGTTGGGAGATTTGGGTAGTGGAGTACCCAAGTGAGGGGAACCACTATATATCTGATGTTATTTTTTGTGATTTGATTTGATTGCATATTTTTATCTACCACACTATTCATCCCCTCCTCATGTACTTGTGCATTTTAGATCCTACACTATTGATAATCGATGAAAAATTCCTTGCTAGTCCAATTTGATAGGGCTATTAACCACTAATTCTACTAAATGGCCTCTTAACCATGTACACCAAATATTGATAATGGGAGGCATTGGGCAATCAATTCTGTTTCATGTAATTTTTGGTGTAATGGTAGTTATCGTTACCCCATCATGGATGCAATTTGTCAATAATTTTTATGTTTATCCTATATTATGGTGAGATGCTTCAAATTCTTTTGACTTTGGATGGCTATACTGAGATACTGCATCTTTTATATTTTCAGCAACTTACAAGCTAGGTGGTAAAACTTAGAGATCCAATTGAATATTAGTTTTTTTTCTTATATTTTATTTGTTTAAAGTTTTCTTACATGTCCTAGTATAGTGCTAATGAACTGATCATAGTACAGTGCTATTCAAGGATACTTTTCAAGTGGTTTCGTTTTCTGTCTGTGTATTTCCTTGTGTGGTCAGATATGCAAAAATAACTATGCAGTTGCATGATAAAATAACAAGGAATGTGACTCTACAATGCAAATGGATAACTATATGTTCATCTTTCCCAAAAAAATTACTTTCTATGATCTATGAAATGGTTCCATTTTATGATTTTGTTGTAGTGTAGTTTGTATTAATTTAGGTTCATGTAACATGAATAGTACTAGTAGTCTAGCGGTAGAATAGTATCCTTCCAAGGTACAGACCCGGGTTTGATTCCCGGCTGGTGCATCTTTTCTTTAGTTCCAAGTTAAAGCATTCATTTTTTAATCTTTATGTCATGAATTTTTTTTATTGCAAAATAAAAATGGGAGGTTCAAGGATGCAATCATGAAGAGCAACAAAATTATAAATAATTACATGATGTTAATTTCTTTCATGTGTTATGATAGTCATGCAATTTGTGTTTATGTAAGTAAATTATATCATCATTTTTTTACAAGGGCTATAACATGCATCATGTTTAATGATTTGCAGTTGTGCATCACCTTAAGTTGATCGAGAACATTTGCAACCTGCTTAAGATCTCATAGTTGAGGTACTTGGAAATAATGAACCATTGGAGCAATTGGAAGAAAACTCAAGGAGGGCTTACATTTTGATGAACTTTTAGGATAGAAGCTACTTGTACCTTCTAGCCCCAATTTACGAGTGTATTGGGCATGCTCGAAGGATACTTGTGGCTCATGTTGTTTATAATGCTTGTAGACACAATTTCCTTTTAGAACTATTTAAAAAAAATTATTCTATTGGATATGAATCGATGATTTATAAATAATTTAATTTGTTATTTCAAAAGTCATGTTGTATATTTTTCTTTAATCTTACTTGAATAAAGGTAAACATTGTTGTTGATGATGATGTAAGGTATTGCATTGTCGTAAAATTGAATAGGATATGGTAGGTAAGATCATATCTACACTGATGGATCTAGTGACAAATAGTCATGTTAGTATTATGTTCTAAATAAAATTGGAGTTATTGCCTACAGTGACAGTTTTATTGACATTTTTCATTTTACACCAACGAATAAAATTGTCGCTATTGCTATTATCACCAAAATTGGATAGCTTTGGAAATGAGAACGTCGCTGTAGCTGTACGTGCAACATCGATGACTTTTACCGTTGATATAAGTTGCAACGACACCTTTTAAGATAACATCCCATTTGACCGTTGGAATAGCTCTTTATACCTATAGTGATGATCATTTCAACCTATACTAATGGTTACCGACCGTCGGTGTAGGTGCAGACTGTTGTGACTATTTTCTATTTTTACCTATATTTGTAGCTTTCTATTTCATATGCTAAACATTGATGATGTTGATTAGATTTCTATTATCCAATTAAATTGTCTATTTATTTCTACAAGCAACATGTCATGAATTACATTCAACATTTAGAAAGAGGGCACTCATGTTCTAACTTAAATTTATATTGACCATTTTGTTATTCTGTATGCATTTAATCTTTTAATTATAGAGGTAGCATGTGTCATGTATTTGCATTTTCATGCATATATAATTATAATTTTGTTATTATCAAAATGTGGGAGAATGTTGATATCCTTGTTTTGATGTAACAAAATTATATTTTATTGTGGACTAATCATTTTAGGTCATATTAAGATGGATTCTTCAATAAATGATTATGTGACAAGAAATGTTGGTTTCAAAAAGAGCTTTATTTGTCTTAAAGTTATTTTATCTTTACTAAGTCTAGAAATATATGAGGAACCTTAAAAGCATACCATCCATTTCGTTTTAGGTCAAACTCTAAGTTTTCAATATTGTTGATCGACCAAACCTATATTTTCAATCGATCAAAATCCTCTAAAGTTAAATTCTAAAATTGCTCTTCAAATCAATCAAATTCTTAGATTAATCGATCAACTTATAATTTGTCAAAATATTGTTTTAATCGACCAAAGTTCTTTTTGATTGACTAGTGTATAATTTTGATCGTCTAATGCCATTTTTGCAAACTATTTAAATCAAGCTTGAAAACACCTATAAATAGGACCCCTCAACCCCCTTCAAAAACATACCCCTCAAACCTTCTAAAAAGAAAAAAGTGCTCTCGCTCTCTCGTGCTTCCGTGCCTCTGTGCTTGCTTTCAACACTTCCTAAAGCACATCTTTCTGCGACCTCAAAATCTATGGTTTGCATATTTTTTTGAGGTTCCATAGGATATATTATTATTTTATATTTGGGACCCAAGTTGTTGGGGGTCTCATTGTTCTCTTATTTAGGTGTAAAGAAGAAGAAGGCTTTGTAAGAGGTTGCACCAACCTCATTTCAACTCGTGTGTTAGTGGATTTGACTAGCATCGACTAGTCGTGAAATCCTAAGCTAGGAAGCTTAAGTAATGGTTTTTACCCGAAAGGATTTCCACTCTAAAAGTCAGGTGTGATCTATCCTTTTTGTAGTGATTGATTTATTTTTAAATTTAAATTTTACCTTGGTACAATATTCACCTTCCCTCCAATGTAGATTTAATAAATCCTGCAGGCACTCCATGTACTCACAATCCCAAACTATAAAAGTCGAAACCATAATGGCCCAAACCATAACCATAATGGAAGTAGAATGGAACAACACCAGAGACCGAATAAAAGCCCATCGCCACTGAGATGCATAACTACATGGATAAGTTGTTGAAATGGTTAACCATCCCATTATAGCAATTTTCGACACTATGCGTCTCCACCTCGATCTCCAAGCTATGACTTGCATGAGACAAGCCCCATCTCTAGCTCTCATGCTTCCAGATTCTTGGCCTCCACCTTACGCTCCAGATCAGCTACACGATTTATCAACCATTCGACGTACCCTTCGTTAGCATTCCTCGTCTGTTTGATCTAGGATACTTTCTTCTCTAATTTCCCATACAAAATAGTAATGAACGTGAGCTATGCCTTGTATGACTAAGTAGTAGGCTCATGTAGCTCTAAGGGTACCTTGTATCTACATTCTTGAAATGCAAATAGAGTCAACACATAGACATTAAACCAAATATTGGAGAAATTTAATTATTTTGAAAATCACACCATTAGTTTTCAGGAGTATGTAGTATAGTCTTTATAACGTGGTTTTGTCTGGGCCATGTTCTTCCTCTAACATGAGATTACAATTGTCATGGCATAAGCATCTTCAACAATGATACCAAAATGATCCACACCTCAGAGATCTTCATTTCCTGGAATTTCAATCTTAAGGCAATTCAAGAATTTTATAATCTATGAGAAATACTAACCAATGGAATGAATATAATGCATCGTATAGCCTTATAAAGAAAATATGACATAAAATTTCATACATTAGTAAGACAAAATAAAACAATAACTCTAATACATGATATAGTAAACATGCAAAAGTAGGCCATCATCCTTTATGCTGTCTCGATCTTACCCTAGTGTAATCTGATAGATCCACTTTAGTAGATTATAATTAAGCCTAAGTACATTATCATTGGAATAAGAATTTAATTTAAAGCATGTATTACAACGAGAAATTAAATAAGCTTATAATTCGTCATTTCTGTATTAATGTACATTGCATGCATATAATTCTTTAATTAATGTGTAATCGTATATTATTTACGTAGATATCTTTTTGCAGGAATTGATTGAAGACCAAATGTGAAGTGCCACATGGATATTTTAAACTTTGGCAAAAAAAAGTGTTGAAGGAAGGGAATTAAGAGAGGATTTCTTTAATTTTTTATTGATTTTTTTCTTCCTTGAGGGGCCTGCCCTCCGTCAATCATGAGATAAACAAAAGGGAAAGAAATCCCTGCTCTTGGCAAAATAAAGACTCCCACTCTTGGCAAGAAGAAGAGTGTCGGACCCCCTTCGTCTTCTTCAGTCTCTGTTCGCCTCCATAAAAATAGAGCAACCATGCACCATTGCCGTCTGGGCCCACTCACCCATGTGCGAAATCACGGCCTCCACCTCACCCTCTCCCTCCTCACCCTTTTAGGAGGTAGGCTACTTAAAATCACCAAACTAACCTGCTCAGATAGCATTACCTTCCTAGGTGCTTGGGTTCTTGGCTTACGCTTGGGTGTGCGAACATCCTTTAAAAACTTTGCGTAGGCCGAGATATATTTGATTGCCTCAATGAGGGATATATTGATTTGTACTTGTTTGAATATCTCTAACAACTCCTCGTTCTCAACCACATTTCCCTTCTTTTTGACCTTGTCCAAGGCTTTAGGGTATGGGATTTGGGTTTGAACTAGGTTGGGTTCCTGCTCCTTGGGTTCCTCCCGCTCATCCTCAGAATCATCAATTATCTCCAGCATTGCAATCATGGGAGGGGTCGGCCATTTGGGGTCTTGGGTTTGGGTGCTGCTTCTTAAGGTAACCGCATTAGCTAAGGCATTGGAACCAGGGTTGGGTTCTTGAAAAGACGAAGTAATAAACCCAGGGGATGTTTGCGGGGCTTGTAAAATCACATGGGCTTGCCCCTGATTTGGTTGGAACCCTTGAGGATTGTGACCCATGTTCATTACATTCCTTGGGTTCGGTTGTGGCTGAGATGGAAGGGACTCTTGTTGTTTGTTATCCAATAGCTGGCTCAATTGTCCCTTCACTAAAGTTATTTCCTTATGATGTTTCTGATTCATATCAACCATCATCTTAATCAGAGTGTCCATTTGGTTTTGCTGTGTAGGAACCATGCTATTCTGATTATAGGGTGGTCTAGTAGGTGGACCCTACTGATAGGAGGATGGGTTCAGCCTAGGTTGGTTTTGGAATTGGTTCGATTTTTGGTTCGACTAATCAAAATTTAGGTGGTTGCGCCATCCAGGGTTGTAAGTGTTGGAGAAAGGATCAGGCTTAGAGTAATCCTAGATGGCATTGGCATCTTCAAAGGTAGAAGGTGTCGAAGGGGAGGGAAAAGAATAATGAAGGTATGAGAGAGAAAAGGTCCCTCCCTGGAACGTAGTCAGAGATTGTTTCAGGTGTACTTGGTTCATAGACTGAACAAGGTCAACATCGTGAGCTCCCTTTGCTAGGGAGAAGGTTTGCAGTGGGGCTCGAGATTGATTCAAAAGCTCATCAATTTTTTTTGTCCAACTCAACCCGATCCAGCTTCTTTGCTATGATATTCATGTCAACCATCCTTGAATTAGTTTGTACTTTGTAAATCCCACCACGAGGTTGACTGGACCTATTGAATTGAGTCACGAAGGCATTATTAAGCAAGTTCTCACTCATGGACTAAAAGAGTTCAAATGCGCTTTCCTCGTCCTTGTTCAGAAAATTGCCTCTACATGAGGCATCAACGAAATTCCTAAGGTTGTTGTCCAGATCATGGTAGAAGATCTGGGCCAATTGCCACCTCGAAACCTTGTGATATGGGCATTTCCTCAATAAGTCATTAAATCGTTCCCATGCCTCATGGAATTTCTCTCCACTTTGTAAGGTGAATGTGGTAATGGCTCTTTCAAGGGCATTGGTCTTTCCTATTAGAAAAACTTCTTTATGAATGCATGCCTTAATTCCTCCCAAGTGGAGATGGGTCTCCTTAATGTTCTAAGCCAATGAGCACACGAAAATCGACTCAATCTGACCTCCGTAGTAGCCCCTACAACGGAAATAAGATGGACTGCCCAGATCATGCCACATGGCACAACCCAAGCCACCCATGCGCATGCACATGCCACCGCACGCGCACAGTAGTGCGAGGGCACGTGCGCGCGTGGAGGCAAGCATATGCAGCAGCAATGTAGGCACGGATGGGCGCGCACGGAGGTAGCGGTAGCATCACGCACGTGAAGGCATGCGACATGGGCACGCGGAGCGCGCACCAGTGCAGTAGTGGGTGGGCGCGTGGGCTGTCTTCAGCGATGTTTGCGACGTATCGTCAACGACGTTTATGACTGTCACTAAATGTCCTGCATACGAATTTGATTCTTTTCTCTATTATAAAAGGACCCCTACCCCTCATATTTTTCTTTATCTCTTTCTTTCTTCCTCTCACCACCTCTAAGGCTCTACAGAGAGCTTGTCCCAAGCCCGGGATGCTCCTCTAGAGTAGAAAATAAATATTTGTTCCTGCCTCTCACCCCCCTTTCTGGAGCATCCTGTGGCCATCTTCTCACCTCCCTTCGGGAAGAAGATCCTTGCCACGACGCCATCCTACCCTACCCACTGTCCTCCAGCTCCATCCTCGTTCGTCCTGCTCTTCACCACCATCCTTTAGGCGACGTCAGATTGAGTTATCTTCCAAGCGACCGTCGATGGGGATTTCTCACCTATTTCTATCTTTATTGCTTTCGTAGTATAGATTTCCCTCTTTCCTAGTTGTAATAAACATTTGATTATAAAAATACATGATTGTTTCTCTCTCTGTCTCTGTCTTTCTGTTTATTTTGCAAGTAGATTAGCTAGAATTCATCGACCTGATCTCTTGCTTACTAAAAATACCAAAAAAAATAGAAAAGATAAAAACGACAAAAACAAATAAAAAGCGAAACGTGGATTTTCGAAAACAAATGTTTGCCTTCCTGTATTCAACCCGGGACTCAGTTTTTGAGTTTCGATTATAAATTATATCTGATTGACGGATTTTCTCGCGAATCGAACTACGACGATGAATTTTCCAAACCTAAACCCTTTCTGCGTGTGAATCCGCCGTCATCATTTTGGTGTCGTTGTCGGGGAGGCAGCATTCTTTGGTTTTTTTTGTGTTTTCCCGCATTACTTACATATTTTTCTAACCTATCTTTCTTTGATTTATTGTCTTGTAGGAACCCAGTTGAGGAGCCGAAGGTGGTAGATTGGAGTAAAGTGCGGATAGAGACATTTGCAAGTTTTACCCCACCACTGTCACCCTAGATTTCATTTTTCAACTTAGGTGTTTTTAATAAACCCTATGATAGATCTGGGTGTTTGTTTGCCACCTCCACCCATCTCATCCCCGCATATATATATATATATATATATATAAACTCTTCTCTTGTGGGATTTATTGAAAGTGACATACATTAAACACTCACAACTTTCGACTTAAGGCGTAGCATTCCACTTTGATTCTACCACTTAACTGGGATCTGATCTGTGGACCTGGTACACTTCAACTCAATACACATAGGTGAGTAGAAATCTGAATATGTTAAACATCTGTGTGCCTTAATCAAGTGGTGCAACAGGCCAATTAATTGAACTGTTTGGGCTGTACCACTTAAGATAAAAGTGATTCATCAGTAGCTTGCCACTTAGGGTTGATTTTTAGGGCAGTACCAGACACTCCACATTTTTTTTTCTGATTTCTAAAGGAATACATCATCACCAGTGCTTGTAAAACCTGGAGTGCTCTACTGAACCCTGATTGAACCAACCTGAGGATTAAACCACAAAAGCTACTAAATAAGGTTAAATCCTAAAAGACAAATCATCAAATAATCTTGTTTGCATACCATAGTTGTGCACTCACACACATTTGAATTGATTATTAAGGGCACAACCCATCTAAAGGGTCCATCACATTCCAATAGCACAATCATCCCAAGCCTAATTAAAACTGAGTAGACGTTGGCCTTAAGGATTGATTTGCTCTTCGAGGCTCAGACTGAGATTTTTTTCGATTAATTTGCTTCTGTTGGCCCATCTGATGTCTATCTAGGGGAGTAGTGTCAAATGACCGCGACTGGGGGGTACACTAGGAACCGGAGGCGCAAGCCAAAGGAAGAATCTTCTCCCCATCCCCTCCTAACCGGTTGGGTTGATTGGATAAAAGTAAACCAAATTGGTTATAATCTCAAGACGGGTCCTCAAAGTCTGTAGGTCTTTAGGCTAACCCACCTAAGGATAGGGTTGATTGCTTATATTGCAGGACTCATTTCTTTCTTCTGATTTCTCCTCTTATTCTACCATGTATCCTTCCACATCCTGCACTCATTTTTCGTCCTACCCTCCTACCACCACTTATACCGAAGATGATTACTATCCTGACTCAACTTATAATTACCAATCCACTAGCTGGGATAACTTTGATTGGGGATATGATACCAGACCTTAGTGTCCATGGCCTAACCCTGGACAATAAGACTATGATTACTATCCTTCCCAGAGCTACAATGATTATAGATCTCCATCATTTGATGATCAAACTAACCCGATCTACAATCAGGAAGAATATGATGATTATAACATCTACCCTCCATAGTATTCCATTGAATATAGGTCACTTCTATTCTTTGAACAACCTGAGACAACCTACTATCAAGGAGGGACTCGAGAACCTTGATATCTTGACTCCCCTAGATTTAACCCAAACCCACCCAAACTTGAACTGAACCATTCGGTTTAGGTGAACCAGGTCCAAGATAGGGTATTGGCTAACTTGAAGAACACCATCCAATCTTTAGAAGCTCAACCAATACCATGCACTGAAGCATTGGAGCCTATGATAAAAATGATTGATGAGATAAATAGCACTTTATTAGATTTGCTTCAACATGTTAGGAATAGGGGCCTGGGTGAGTTTCTACTTGGGAAATTGTCGAGGTTGAGGATGAAATTTGTGGTTGCCCTGTCCAATCTTGGGATGATTCTCAAGATGAACCCCCTTTAGGAGAGCCAATGTCTGAACCTGCTCAGGTGCCTGTTGGGGGGGTTACATTTTCTGAGACTAGAGATGACCAGGTTGGCCTACAACAATCGATTGAGGATGAACCGATTGCTTCACCTAAGATCCCCGAGCAAGGGAATGACGAAAAATATGTTTTCGAGGACCATGAAATGACATGATTTTGAGACATATATAAATGAGTATCAAGAATTCTTTAATTCTAAGGGTGAGGAATCTCTGCGTGATGTCTCACTTGAAGTTAAGGAAAATGATTTTAGTGAGGCAAACAGGCTCGAGGAGTATGACAAACCATTTGATAGTGCAATTTTTGAAGATTTGGATTCAGTTGGGGCTAACTTGGAGGATTCGAATCCTCACTTACTAGAAGATTCAATCAGTAGCCCCATTCCTCAACCACACTCCAAAGGGATTGATTTTGATTTGGAAATCATTGTATCCAAGTCAATCCTGATTCAGCCACAAATGTTGAACTTGGGTACTTTAGATGGGGTGTACAATGATTTGTAGGTTTCGGAAATATTCATTTTAGAGGATATGAATTTGGCAATGAAAATTTGGAAGGCTAACTCAGAGGGAAACACAATTTTGGATCTAACGGTTTCTATTGATCTAAAACCACCAACTTCTTACCTGGACCCTTATGATATCTTTGAGATGCAACCCAAGCTTAGAATCATTAACTTTTTGAGTTGAAATCTAAAAGGATATTCAATTCTATTGAACCATCTCTACTCATTGTCCGACACTTTGGTCTTGGGTTGCATACTACAAAATCGCAAGCTCGGCTTCGCAAGCTTAACAATCTTCGGTTTTGGGTGATTTTCACCCAAAACCTGAGAACCACTCGATCCTCGGGCATGGGTCTACAAGATAATTTGGTCCACATTTGTGGACACCTACTGGCAAGTCTTGTGATTAATATTTTTATTTTGATTCTGACATGCACTTGTGAATTTATAATTTTTTCTTTGTATGTATATTATGCCTAGCTGAAGGCATTAAACTTAGCGTGTGTGTATATTCTCTTCTCTCTGTGGAGCTGACCGGGTTGTCACGAAATTCAGGTGATATTTTGTTTACTCTACCCCTTTTATGTCTTTATTTTTACAATGAGGACATTGCATCATTTAGGCTTGGGGGGTGGATAATTAATTCTTGAAATCATTTTGTTAACTCCATAGAATTTCTTTTAGTTTCTTAAAAAAAAATGAATGAAAATTCAAAAGAAAAAAAAAAAAATAGAATTAAGAGAACAGAACTTAAGCATTAGGTGTTATTATCTTTAGGAAATGATATGAGAGGAGCTAAACACTTAGACTCTTTAAGTCTTTAGGCATAATTAGCCCGGGTGTCCACTCGAATGTGGACTTAGTTTTCAGTCCTCGCCAAGTAATTCTATTTTAAATTGGTCAATAAATTGGGGTGATAAGTATACGACTTATCAACCCGCCCTCTGATTTTAGGAGACTTTAAGCCAAAACATCTACATACTATTTGCACTGACTCACTTTTCAGTAGTTTCTTCGGAAATTGGGTAGCTAATGAACCGTTTAGGGTGGTATGGTTGTCAAGTTGTCGGTGGTAATAGCTTATTGACTAGTTGTCCAGAGCTCAACCACATGACCATTCTCTTCCTGATGCCTTTAGGTAAATGTTAGTTCAGGGAAGTCACCTACTTAGATAAAAAAAACAGAGAGAAAAAAAAGAAATGCTTAGAATAAAAAAAATAGAAAAGGGAGAAAATAAAAAATAATAATAAAAACACACTTCACCGCACGAGTATGGCTGATAAGTTACCGTGGGTAATAATCCATTGACCGGTTATCCGGAGCCTAGCTCACAAAAATGCACAAATAATTTTTAAAACACTTAGGGAAGAAGCGGGGAAGTAGAATAAATCAGGGAGATATACATTGTGTTCGCCCTTGTGTTGACCCCATAAAAAAATAAAAAAAGTAGGGAGAAAGCTGCCGATCTGAAAGATAAACCTCTAGGCAGAAATCTTTAATGTCACCTAGGGTCATAGAAACTCAAAGTCCATTTTAACATCCGCTTAGTGAGTCTATAACCCTTTCACAAGATGCTTAGTACAGAGTCCTTTTCGAGTCTTGGACGGGTTGGGTAGCCATAAAAAGTTATCTCGAAGCTCTCAAACTCCAAAAGTCTAAAAAAATTAGAAAAGAAGAAACACAAAAAAATGTATCTTCCCTTTTTAAATAAGGCGAGGACTTGGGTGGTTTGCATTCTGGCAGACACCCGGGTACTGTTGAGTTTTTGTAGTTTAGGACCTTAGTTGAAATTTTCTATTGTTAATAAATGACTTAGACCTAAGCGATCGAGTCCAAATTCTATTTTTATACATAGCATGTAGTTTAATTTTGCTAGAGACTAGCAAAAGATAGGCATGGGGGTATGATGTAGACAAATCCATTTAGGTTGACATGCCTATTTATGCATGTTCCTAGGCTTAGATTTGCATTTCATATTATAAATATTGCATAGTATGCATCATTCTGCATTTATAGTAGTGTATATTTTAGGTTAATTGCATCTTTTTTGTGGTCAAGAGAGAAAGAGATTTATTTCAGAGCTTAGGATTGATGATTCGATCGTATAGTTTTGATCAGGATGATGATCCGAGTCCAACACCTCCGAAATTGTCTTGATCGAAGTCCCGTAGCACCATATGCAGTCTGTGGAAGATCAACGGCCAAGGGACTATGTGACATAATTTGGAGCTTCAAACGACAAATCTGACCGTGCTGATGGATTCGAGTCGACGATCGCAACTTAATGGCTTAAAAATTGACTCAATCTGACCTCTGTAGCAGCCCCTACAACAGAAAGAAGATGGACTGCCCAGATCGTGCCACGTGGCACAACCCAGGCCACCCATGCACACGTGCGGAGGCACACACGCGCAACAGTAGTGCGGGCACGTGCAGAGGCAGTGGCAATAGCGCGCCTACGAAGGCGCGCTACAGGGGCACGCACAACGTGCGCAAGCGTAGCAGTGGGTGGGTGCATGGGCTACATTTAGCGACGTTTGCGGTGGATCTTCAGCAACATTTATGACCGTCACTAAATTTCCTGTATACAAATTTGATTCTTTCCTCCACTATAAAAGGACCCTTACCCCTTACATTTTTCTTATCTCTTCCTTTCTTTCTCTCACTACCTTTAAGGCTCTAGAGAGAGCTTGTTTCAAACCTGGGATGCTCCTCTAGCCTAGAAAACAAATATTTGTTCCCACCTCTCATCCCCCTTCGTGGAGCATCTCGTAGCCGTCTTCTCACCTCCCTTCGGGAAGATCCTCGCCACGATGTTGTCCTGCCCCACCCTCCATCCTCTAGCTCTGACCTCATTCATCCCACTCCTCACCACATTCTTTCAGGTGGCGTCATAGCGAGTCGTCCTCCAAGCGATCGTCGAGGGTGATTTCTCTCATCTATCTCTATCTTTATTGCTTTCGTAGTATAGATTTCCCACTTTCCTAGTTATAATAAACATTTGATTATAAAAATACATGATTGTTTCTCTCTCTGTCTCTGTCTCTCTCTGTTTATTTTGCAATTAGATTAGCTAGAATTCATTGACATGATCTCTTATTTACTAAAAATACCAAAAAAATTAAAAAAGATTAAAATGACGAAAACAAATAAAAAGCGAAATGCGAATCTCTCTCTCCCTCAATTCTCTATTCTATATTTGGAAACATAGTGAAGAATCTCTCTCTTTGACTCTTTCCTTCTCTGTCTCTCTCTCTCATTTTCTCTTTATATAACAAGGACGTCGGGACAACCAGGATTTGATCTCCCCTCCATGGGGAGGAAGCTGCCCATCTCCACATCCCCTCCCCACAGGCAACCTCCACCGTGTGCCACCACCACTGCGAGCCTCCATCATCGGCCACATCCGCAACCACGATGACTCATCAGCGACTGCGTTTGCCTCGACAACACATCGGCACGGCGTCTGCAACTGCATCTTTGACTTCACGACCATGCTTAGCCTTGACAACAATCACCACTGCTCTCCATCTCCACCACTGTGCATCGTCCCCCTCATTTAAGACGTCCAGGCGCTTCCCCTGATGTCTGAGGAGGGAGGTTGGCTTCTTCCTCTTCTTCTATTTCCTCAACAACAACAATAGGTTCCTCCTCTCCACGCATGACCACGCACCACCTTCAGGCTCCTCTCCTACCGGTCACCCTCACGCGCGCATGCACGCCCAAGCCTTCGTGCAACAGCACTTCCTCCAGTCGCATGGACCACCAACATCTCCGCACAACCGCACCCTCGCACGGCCATGCCTCTACGCACCACCACCGTTGTGCCACCCCCGTCGGCATTTCTCATTGCTCGTAGCACCCTTGTGCGTAGGAACCTCGTGCGTGCCCAAGCTCACCGCGTGTCCATGCCTTCGCGTACAGGCACAACGTCAAGCCAGGCCCCCTTACGCGCATGCAGCCTCTGTTTTCTTCTTCGTCTTCCACTCCAACAGACCGAAGGGAACCCAACATCAATGTCGATCCTCCTCCACGCAGCCACCTCTACACGCCACCGTTCTCCACGCCGTCACCTTCGTTAAGCTCGTCTCGACCTTAGGAGCTTGGCCACGCCCTCAGACATGCCAACCACAGTCGCGCAAGTTGGCGAGCCGCCGCCACCGCCGCCGTTCGCTGTACCACCACCGCCATTGGAATGCCCTTGTCATGGACATCCTCTTCCAAGCTTCCTGCGGCCTGCCATCCCCTCCTCTTTGCGTCGGGACAAGGGGAAGTAATCTCCTATTTTGGGTTCAATTTAAATATACTAAATATGCCAATGTGGAATACTATTGCTTTATTTGATGACTTAAATTATTTGAGTGAAATTGCATGCATGCCCTTAAACGTTTACATTATTTCTCTCATGCATTGAAGTCTTATATGTTGAAATTAATACATGCATAAAATCTTATCAAAAGCACTCACTTGACCTAAAGGAGAAAGCCTAATGTCTTGAAGTATAATTATGCTACATGCCATTGCAAGTTATTTCAAGGAAGGAAAATTACATACATACCCTCCGCATTCTTAATTTATTGTATGTTTCCTTCTTTTCATCTTATTTTGCATCAGATTTGAGCACGGATTTCGCATTCGATTGGACGAATACAAGGGAAAATTATTCGTGATTTTATTGATCTGTTCCTCCTTGTGGATACGACCTAACTCTTCGTGGTTAGTTTTATTGAAATATTTTTGTTCGGGATTTTTCCACCATGTGATTTCACTGCGACGACATATTTTTCTGATACACATCATCTGCAAAGAGAAAAATTCTCGATCAAATGGTGCCGTTGCCGGGGAGGCAACAGACGCAATAAATTCACCTGATTTTTATTTCTGATTATTCTGAGTTGCACAGTGATCTGACCAGTTATCTTTTCTGTGCGAGGAATCTGACGAGGCGACAAGTGCAGCAGAGCAACGACATCGACCTTGAGTGACGTCCATACGTGGAGAAGACATAGGAGACCTGGATTCCGCTTTCACGGGGGATTCTTCTTCGTCGTGAATTTTATTTCAATTCTGTCTTCTCGCCCTTGTAGCAACTGGGGCTTATTTTTGGGGGTCTGTCTTGACTTTTTTTTTGCTACTAAGGGCACTATTCTTCTGCGTGCGTGATTCATTTTCTGCTTGCTTGCTCTAAGAACAAAAAGACAAAACATCGAGCTGCCTGTTTAAGAGTTGCATGCTCTTAGGTGTGCGCATTTAGGGGTGATTAAGCAGCATACTAGATCTCTTCTTTGCATTGCGTACACATTTGCACGAAGATTGCTGGAGACAGGTATACCTTTCTATCTTTGCATTCAGCTCCTATTCACACATTTGCATTTGAATTAAAATTAAAGACCACCAAACTGATTGAATTGACCTAATTCAGTGGTCGCCTAACTGCAATTGGGATTGATAATCAGATTTGACCGTAAAACCAAATCACACTTGATCTGATTTAAAGGAACTTGTTTGCGTTTTCAAAATAAAAAATGTTTGCGGTGTGATGCGTACTTCTGGCACTGAGCACGCACATTAGGCACCGCACTAAGGCTCGATCCCTTAAGGCTATAGGCATTGATTTCTTTATCAGTGCAGACCCTCCTATCTTGTTTTGTGGTGGTGGTACTATCTTTTGACCGAGTGTTTTGATACTTCACGGAGGAGGACATCCCTTAAAGGAACAAAAGGGTAGTTAAGAGGCACTGCTTACCCATCACCTCAAAGGAAGGGTTCGCTCTACTTGCATCCCTTTGTTCGTCATTGGAGTTACTTCTCACTTGATCACCTAAGAGTATCATCTAAGCAAGGTGTAAGTTCTAGGGCACACAAAAGTTGACTTAGGGCCCGTAATTGATTGTGAAAATTTTGTGGCCACCAAGAAAGAACGCAAATGACCTCTATTTTTCTCTAAAGAGCTTGTCAGGAATCTCAAGTCACAGCTCCCTCTTATACCACTACAGTGGGAACGGACGAGTGCAAACTTGACCCCATTTGACAACTTTAAGGGGTAGGTTGGAGGTTGGCTCAAATCCTCTCTAAGAAAGAAAAGAGAGTCCCATTGCCTTGTGTTTGATTAGGGTGTGTTTTCAAGTCGTGTTTCAAATGGATTACAATAACTACTTTACTTCTTCTCACCCAAGAATACCCATGACCTACAGTTATCCCTCATCTGGTGAACAATGGGATCCTTTCTACTCTTACTATAGGAACATTCGTCTGATTATTCCCCGATTCTGTGATCATGAGCAGAACCTAGGAGAAGGATACACCATCCATAACCCATTCATGACTATGCCCAACCCACCCACCCGTGATGATTCTTACATTCCCAGTTGGACAGAAACTCCTAAGTATTATAACCCTAAGCTTGACTTTACTCTTGAAACAAATGATAGCCTCTCCTCTTTCAAAAGAGATCCAAAAACAACAAATGGAAATGATGGAATCTTTAGGAGAGTCTTTGAGGACAAGTCAACAATTAAAAGAAGAAATTGGTCACTTGATTGACTCCCTTGAGGTTGATCATAACCCCTCCATGTTAGATACATCTCCCTTGAGAGAGCCACGCCACAAGATGGGAGGGGACATTAGGGAGTATAGCTACCCTTTTGAGGATAATGTACAACCCTCCAGACTTGATAACTCCTATTTGAGAAGACCTGACATTAAGGAGGAGGGAGGCTACTTGGATACTGTTGGTAGCGTTTTGCAACCAGTATGTATGTTTGTTTTTGTTACTCGGAAATAGAAAATTTTCGAGGTCGAACTCAGGGAGCAACACTTGATTTTAGAAGCGTACAAAATCACAATTTACAATATAGATATATACTATTTTACAAAAAACAATAAAAGAAAGAAAAACTTGTTCTTCTTTTCTTCTCTCTTTCTTTCTCTCTCCAGACGTCTGACTTCAGGGTTAGACGACTTAAACTTCCACTTGCTACAGTGCTTCTTCTATTGGCTCTTCTTCTCTGTGGCTTCTCTTTCTCTTCTTGTGTTGCAGCTCCTCCTTGGCTTCTTCTTCTTTCTTTTCTTCAGCTGCGTCTCTTCTTCTCTCTGCTGCACTCTCTCTTCCTTCTTCTTCAACTTCTGCTCCTCTGTGCGACTAAGTCCTCAGCTGCTCCTCCTCCTTCAGTTTCCCTGCATAGGCACCCGGTTAAGCAAAACCTACCTCTACCCTTCCCACGTTTCTCTCTCTTTCCATTTCTCTCTTCGGTTCGCTCTTCTAGAGCCTTCTCGGGTATACGGGTCGGGTGTACGCGCCCGGGACCAGGCCCACCGGCGTGTGGTGGTGGGCGAGGTGTGCATGGGTAGTCGGGTCAGGCCAAGTCCGTGGAGGCGTGGGTCGCGAACGAGGCCGGTTCGGTTTGGGTGAAAGGGACCTCATCCCGTGATTCGGAGGCGAACAGCTACTAGTAAGAATTCAACTTATGCAGGTGTTGCGCCTTAGAACTTTCCGAGGTGGGACTAAATGTCCCACCCTTTCTCGCACGCCCGTAGCAGCAAGTGAGAGCAATTGCCACTCCAGCTGAGGCCTTCGCTGCCAACCGAGAACCTGGAGTAGTGCGCGGAGGTCTTCTGTGCAACCTGGGTGCGTCCCCTGGAGCAGGAAGGGCTTGGAGCTACTTGCGAGCTCGCTCCAAGCTCGACGTCAATGGCGGTGGAAACTCGAGGCCTGAAATCAGCAATACGGCCTTTCGACCTTGTCAAAACGCTCGGCGAGCTTGGCCAGAGTACGGCGAAGATGCCTAGGTGTGTGGCTGGCTGCGGGGTGGCCTAGGCGTGCGTGCCTAGGTCGCTCTATGGCCGTGAAGATGGGTTAGGTCGGGGGAAGGCGACGGGGGTTGGCGTGATCAGTGGAGGGTCATAGGGTGATCAGTGGGTGGTGGTGATGCTCAGGGATCGATTGGCGAGGCGGATGGAGGTTTGGAGCGGTGGGGGCGCCTCGCCGGAGGTCTGGCCGGAGGTGGAGATGGTGATGGTGGACAGTGGAGTCCGGGAGTTGAAAGATTAAATTGACAGAGGGGAAATAGAAAGTAGGAGAAGAGCTTATCTGGAGTACTTGGAGCGAAGGGGAGGCAGAGGAGACGAACGGTGCGTTTGTGTCTTCGTCGGAGAAGACGACCCTGAGGGGGAGATAACGGCGACGAGGACAGGAGGACGTGCGCTGGTGTGGTGCAATGCGGAAGATCGAGGTGAAGTGAACCCTGCCGATGGTATGGTGATAGAGCGACGAAAGGGAGGAGGAAAAATCGCCGGAGCTTGTGGGCTACTTGGCCGGAGTGAGGGGAGACGAATTCTGGGGGGAGTCTACGGCCAAATCAAGCTTAGGAGAAGCGGCAGAGCGTGCTACTTCTTAAATAGGCGAGGGTAGGCCGGCAGGCGTGCGAGAGTGGGGGAAAACCCTACCGGAGACATGGGCAGTTGGAGACCCATACCTCTCGCACGTTCGCACGAGAGGTATGGGTGCCGGCAGGGCATGGGAGGTGGTCCATGCGGATGAGGACAACGTAGGGGATCCTCCTCTCGTTTTTGGGGCCAGCTCCCATGCCCTGCGCGGTGCCATACTCCCCGCAAAGTCGCCGAAGCTATGGCCTGCTGCTGTGGGTGGCAGGGGGACCGGTCTGAAGAAAACGATGGGAAAGTTGGGGTAAACGCAATAGTTCAAAAAGTTAAAGGTCAAAAAGTAATTATTGAGGATCAATTTGTAAAGTGGGTCAAGACGACCTTCCCTTAGGTCCAAATTTTGGTATCAACCTAATTTGGACCTAAGGAACCCAATGGTGAAGTTGGATTTTAAGTTGGACCACATTTGACCGAACATTTTGCACACAAACCCAAATTAGGTTGGAAATTGGGTATGGACCTCAATCTAGGTCAAATCAGGTTCCAAAGGCTAAATTGAAGGTTCTTAACCCTAGGAGATATTTTTCCATGAATTTTAGAGGATTTAGTTGATTTTTATCTTGCCTTGAACTTCGTGAATTAAAGTGGGTTTGTTTTAGGGTTGTAGAATGTCATTTAATTCCTGGATGTCGCCATAACCCTTTTAAGACCAAATCACCCCACTTTTTCTCTTATTAGGTTTACTTGACCTATGTCTAGATCCTTAGAATTTCCGTTGATGCACTGCAATGGTAAAATTGCAGTTTATCCCTTGTGTCATGTTTTATTCTCAGATTAACAATTCCTTAAATTAGGCCTTCCCTTAAGTTATGTAGGAGCTTTTGTTTACTTTCTTTGGTTAAAATGTGCTAGTTAAGGTTCATGATTAGGTTCTCATTATACCCCCATGCCTAGCTTTTGCTAGTCTCATAGCAAAATTTTAAGGTTTTAACCTCTGTTTTAGACCATGAATTTCTTTCATCAATTTTGATAAGTGCCTTTTCTCTTCTATCCTTGATTAGATTAGAATGCAAATCATAGGCCTAAAAGGTACTCTAGTACCAACCAAGATCCAGATCTATCTAGCTTTAGCCTTAGTCTTTAGCAAAGGTTTTTAAGGCCCTCAGAAGCTATCCTACTGTTTATTGGACTTCGTGGTTAAAGCACTCGTTCTTGAGATATTTTTAGCCTTGGTTCAGTTTGCAGTGCGTTTTGTAAGAGTGAGACAGAAGGTTTATTTGTTTGGAGAGTTTTCTCTCTCTTTTTTTTTAATTCTAGTTTAGGATTGGCTTCACAACCCGGTCTGTATCGGATTCCTCATCCCCATCATCAATCTTCAAAGGTCCCTGGTAATCGATGTTTCGAGATAGCACCGCCCATGGTAACCCCTAGAACCTTGGCTTTCGAGATTTCGAGATAATCCCGTCCATGGTGTTTCGTGGCTGAATTCAGACCCTGGCAATTGACACTTCGTAATAATGCCATCCATGGAATCTGAACCAGCAGGATGCTTACATGCCCCCGGTAGGATATATAAATATCCTAAGAGACAAGTACTGAGGAGATGATATGTTACGCATCTTCGAGGGGAATTTCCCACCTCTCCGCTCCGGGAACTCATCCAAATCAACTTATGTTGATCGGATGCTCCTAATCTAGGTGACATTTTCAGAATATGTGAAATGCTTATGCGTGATTTTGATATTTATGCTCACTGAACCAGACTGTGTGTGAATTTGGGTGCTTAAGTTACTGAGTCCCGTAAATCGAAGGTCAGTTAACGAGGCCGAATACTCCTTAAGCCTTAGACTTAATACTTAAGCTTTTCATTTTCCTCAACCTCTTGAGGAATATCTAGATCTTAATGGGTATTAAGAGTTTAGCCAAGAATGCTTAAGTTTTGCGTTCTTACTAATCTTGTTGTGCACTTTCGCTTTACTTTTCCTTAATGTAGTCTAGAACTTTGGTTAATTCCTTAATTTCTTACTAATGATTATCCCTTTTCTCTTTCATTTTGTGCTCCTTTTTAGCATTCTGCCCTTTTTCTCCTCCTTATAAAGTTTACCGACACTGTCTTCCTCCTTCAAAGTTTTTTTTTTTCGTATATGCGGATTTTTCTGTTGAAACCTTTTCTTATTATTTCATTACACTTTCATACCCCCCCATGGCTAAGGTTTGCAATGTCCTCATTGTTCATTAGGTAGGTTTTTATTTGGTCAGGTTCAAGCATTAGGACAGAAATTTGGGCGAGTGGATGGGTCAAGGTGACTGTTGCGGACAATTTCTAATCTCAGGTACGAGTACCTGAGGTGAAGTTGGCTGTCCTAAGGAATGAACCTAAAGTGCAAAGAAATGTTAGAAATGGTTTTGGTTTTTTCAAAAAGAATGACGGGCTGCCTTTCGTTAAGTGCTGAGTTTTACGTCATCGGCTGAGCACAATAAGCTTAGGGAGAATGGAGGATAAATGATGACTCAGCCAAATCTGTAACGGTTACGTCAATGAACGGTTTGAGTCTCTAACCGTTCACGATGAAAGGTTCGGAATCGTGGCTGAGTGGACTGATCTCGACGGCTCCATTTCCAAAAATCTGTCGGACAAGATATGGTTCGACCCACTTGGATCGCAGTTTCCCAGGGAAGAGTTTGAGTCGGGCATCGAAGAGTAGGACCTTTTGACTAGGGTGGAAGATCTTTCTAGATATGTGCTTGTCATGAAAGGCTTTAACCCGCTCTTTGTAGATTCGCGAGTTCTCATACGCATCAAAGTGTAATTCATCAATCTTGCTTATTTGAAGTTTTCTGTGGGTTCCAGCCTTAGAAAGATCTAAGTTGCAGCTCCGTACTGCCCAATAGGCTTTGTACTCCAATTAGACGGGAAGGTGACATGCCTTCCCGTACACCAGTCTAAAAGAGACATGCCTAATTGGGTCTTGTGGGCGGTCTTATAAGCCCACAAAACTTCCGGAAGTCGGGACGACTAGTCCTTTTTGTCAGGTCGAATAGTAACCTGCAGGATTTTCTTGATCCCCCGATTTGAAAGCTCAGCTAGACCATTATTCTGGGGGTGATAAGGAGTAGATATTCGATGCGACACCCTGTATTTGGTCATTAGTGACCTGAACTGAGCATTGGTAAAATGGGTCCCTCCATCAGAGACGATTGCACGAGGAATCCCGAACCGTGAGAAGATATTCTGATGAATGAATTTGATGACGATCTTGTGATCACAGGTTTGGGTCGGAATGGCTTCGATCCATTTGGACACGTAGTCTATAGCGAGTAAAATGTACTCGAAGCCGTCCAAAATAAGGGGCCCATAAAATCAATCCCCTAAATATCGAAAATCTCACATACGAGAATTGGCTGTAAAGGCATCATGTCGCTATGGCTTATGTTGGCCAAAGTTTGGCAACGATTGCATGCCTTACAGTGACTGTATGCATCCTTGAAGATAGTGAGCCAGTAAAAGCCACACTGGAGGATTTTTGATGCGATTTTATGCCCAGAAAAATGGCCACCTCATTCTTGGTCATTGTAGAAAGAATGTCATTGATCTCGCCCTCCGGGACACATCACCGGATGATTTGGTTAGCACCTATGTGGAATAGGTACGGGTCTTCCCAGATGTAGTACTTGGCATCGGAGCGCAACTTGTCTTTCTTGACCTTCGGCCAATCAGATGGGATCTGGTGTGATGCCAAGTAGTTTACTATATCAGCAAACCATGGAAGCCTGGTACCAATAGTCAAGAGGTGCTCATCAGGAAAATGCTCCGTGATGGGTCCAGAAGTGTCGATGATCTCAGAAGGGAGGTGAGACAAGTGGTCAGCTACCACGTTCTGTCTTCCCGCCTTGTCGCGAATCTTGAGGTCGAATTCTTGCAACAGCAAGATCCATCGGATTAATCGAGGCTTCGTGTCCTTCTTAGCAAGGAGATGCCTCACAGCTGTGTGATTCGAGTAGATTATGACGTGGGAACCTAGGAGATAAGATTTGAATTTTTCAAGGGCAAATATTGCTACTAGTAGCTCTTTCTCCGTAACTATTAAGTTACGCTTAGCCTCGTCAAGTGTCTTGCTAGCGTAGTAGATGAGCACGGGTTTCCCGTCAATCTTCTGCCCCAGAACTCCTACAGCGAAGTCAGATGCATCGCACATGATCTCAAAGGGTTGAGACCAATTAGGGGACTGTAGGATCGGGGCTTAGGTGACTCGGTCACGAAGGATCTCAAAAGCTTGAGTGCATTCCTTGGAAATCTCAAAGGGTACATCCTTGGAGAGAAGAGTAGTCAGCGGGCACGCGATTTTTGAGAAATCAGGGATGAAACGACAGTAAAAATCGACGTGCCTTAGAAAAGATCGGATGTCCCTGATCGAGCTAGGCATAGGAAGTCTTGAAATAAGATTAACCTTGGCTCTATCCACCTGGATGCCTCTCTCAAAAATTAAGTGTCCCAGGACGATCCCCTCAGGTACCATAAAGTGGCTCTTTTCCTAGGAAAGAACCAGATTTACGTTAATGCAACGGCTGAGTATGTGAACCAAGTGCTGGAGGCAATCGTCAAATGATGCCCCAAAAATTGAGAAGTCATCCATGAAGACTTCCAGATAATCACCTACCATATCAGAGAATATGGCAAGCATGCACCGCTGAAAAGTCGCGGGTGCATTGTAGAAACCGAAAGGCATCCTTCGGAACACGTATGTCTCGAAGGGGCAGGTGAATGTGGTCTTCTCTTGGTCCTCTGGATGAATCGCCACTTGGTTGTAACCGGAGTACTCGTCAAGAAAGCAGAAAAATCTATTTCCTGCTAACTTCTCGAGAATCTGATCAATAAATGGTAGTGGGAAATGACCCTTCTTTGTGGAGGAATTGAGTCTTCGGTAATCTATGCAGACTCTCTATGAGTTGACTATATGGGTAGGTATGATCTCTCCGGTTTCAGTCGTGATGGTGGTGAGCCCTACCTTCTTAAGCACAACTTGGATTGGGCACACCCAGCGACTGTCAGAGATCGGGTAGATGATCCCTACATCTAACCACTTAATGATCTCCTTTTTCACGGCCTCCTGCAGATTGGGATTCAGATGTTTCTGCATTTCACGTGAAGGTCGTGCACCCTCTTCAGAATAGATGCGGTGTGTGCAATAAGAGGGACTTATTCCAGTCAAATCATCGAGAGTCCAACCAATGGCTCTGCGATGTTGTTGGAGAACAGCAATCAGACGGGATTCTTGATCAGGTGTGAGTTTGGAATTTATAATTACAGGAAGCGTTTGATTGGAACCCAAGAAGACGTATTTCAGATGATCGGGAAGGGGTTTGAGTTCAAGAATGGGGTTATCAGGAGCAGTGGGTGGTTTAGAGTGGGTGTGGGGTACAAGGGTAGGAGTTATGGGTCTGTTTGGGTCAAGTTCTGATTCCTTTAATTGCGATTTTAGATCTTCTCGTGGTTGATGAGGGGTAATCATGTTGTCCTTAATTTGTGGTTCGTCAACCATGGCTCTGATGTCACAAATTTGTTCAATGACACCGCAATTGATCCCTTGTTGGGCCTTAAAGATATCAATTTTGAGAGTCTGATTCCCAAATTTCTGCTCTATTTGGCCCTCTTCACAACTTATGTTGGCCCTTGCAGTGGCCAGAAAAGGTCTCCCTAGTATGATTGGTGTATCTCTTGGGTTTTCAGGTGCGTCCATATCTAAAATCATTAAATCTACAGGGAAGTAGAAATCCCGTACCCTAGCAATAACATCTTCAAGAATTCCCTTAGGTGACTTGATAGATCGATCTGCTAACTGCAATGTCACCTCGGTTGGTTTCTGTTCAGATTCTTCTAGATGGTTAAGTAGGGATGTGGGTATCAAGTTTATGGAGGCACCTACGTCTAATAATGCTCTATCAAGCTGGGTTTCACCGATTTTACATGAAATCAGGGGAGTGCCTGGGTCTTTTGCCTTAGGTGGGAGTCTACTCGGGATTACAGAGCTGGCTTGCTCTGACAGTACAATTGGACTCCCACTCTTGGTTCGCGGCTTACGCTAAGGTGTACACACATTCTTCAAGAATCATGCGTAAGCCGGTACGTGGCAAATTGCATCCATTAAGGGGATGTTTATTTGGACCTGCTCAAAGAGCTTGATCAGGTCCTTCAGGAGCCACGGGTTTAGTTGTTCGCTTTCCCTTGGTCAAGGCCTCGGGAAAGGGAACCTTGGTTGGTCCCTCTAGGATAGGTCCAGGTTTTTGATATGGGACAGGGATAGGAACATCCTAGATGACTGTCCTAGGGTTTGGGTCACTACCAGGCTTGGAGTGGTCTGGATAAGGTGGATCTTGGGTTGCCTTACCACTATGGGTTACAGAATTTATTCCTGCTTAGTACTGGTTAGGGGTTGGTAGGATGGGTTGCTGCTGTTGGTAACCCACATAGGAGGTTGATGCTTTCATCCCGTCAGGTGATGGAACAGAAGGGGCCTGATAGATTAAGTGTGCTTGGCCTGGGTTTGGGTTCATAACGCGTCGCTGGGTCGGCACGCTATTTGGGTTCGGAAGAGGCTGAGAAGGAAGTGTGCCCGGTTGGCGAGAATTTGCAAACTGGGCAAGTTGGTTGCAGACCTCTGTGATTTCGTCCTTATGTTACTTTTGAATAGTCGCATTCGTTCTTTGAATGTCAGCTAGAGTCTGGAGGATAAGGGACATTTGATCTTAGTTGGGCCCGGATGGATAAGTGGGGTTGGGCTGAGGTTGAGGCAACTGATAAGGACGAGGGACTTGTGGACGGGGCTGAAAGGGTGGTCTTGGATTCTGAGAATTTCCCTCCCACTGGAAATTTGGATTGTTTCGCCATCCAGGATTGTAGGTGTTGGAAAATGGGTCATTCTGGATGGCATTGAGATCCTCGCAGGTCTGAGGAGCCTCAGAAAAGTCAGAGAATGGGGGAGTAGGGCTCCCCCGGCAAGAATAGAAAGGATCGGAGGTCCCTCCGATCCGGGAGTCAGATGGGGGTGGATAAGAGTCCATCCCAGGAGAAGGTCGGTGGAAAATGTTCTGCACAGTTTCCCGTGCAGGAGGGGGCTGTGCGAAGGAGTTCTGCGTAGAGGTGGCTCGCTGTAAGTGTTGAGTAAGCTCATCCACCTTCTTCTCAATAATTGAGACCTTGTTCAATCGACTGGTCATTAATTCCAGGTCGACTGATGCGGACAGGCCCTGCGTCTCATGTGCTCCCCTAAGGTTCGTCGCTGCGCGGGTATTCGTCCGGTCAAATAGTCCCATGGAGTCATTGTTGATGGAGTTATCACACATATTCTCGAGAATCTCCCACACGGTGTCTTCATGTTGACCCATGATATTCCCTCCGCAAGTTGTATTGACGAACAGTCTAATATCTTCACGGAGTTCCTGGTAAAAAGACTGGAGTTGTTCCCATTTAGGAACTCCGTGATGGGGGCACTTTCTCATGAGGTCCTGAAAACGATCCCATGCCTCATGAAGAGGTTCTCCTGTCTGCTGCGTGAAGTGAGTAATCTGATGGCGCAAGGCATTTGTCTGACCAACAGGGAAGAACTTCTTCAAAAACTCAGATTGAAGTTCTTCCCAAGTGTTGATCGGGCGGGTTTGTGTCTGATACTAATGAGCCGCCTTGTCCATAAGGGAGAAAGAGAACATCTTCATGAGCAAGATATCCCAATTCTGCGCATCTGACCCGAAGGTCTGGGCCATATGCTTAAGCTGTTTGGTATGCTGGAAGGGGTCTTCAGAGTTAAGGCCATAGAATTTAGGTATGGCATGGATCATGTTGGGCTTTAATTCGGAATCAAGTCCTCCAGTTGGGATTGACTCGAGGCTCAATTGCCTCTGCAGCGGGGTTATAGTGATCTCGCATCATGGGGTGCTGCGGTGGATTCATGAAGTTTTGGAAGAGATCATTGAGTCGCTGGAGCTGGTGCTTAAGATTATTTTCTTCTTCAACGGGTTGAGCCATTGTGGAAGAAGGGGAATTAGGTTCAGAATCTGAAGAGAGGTCTATGTGAAAAGGTTGTCGCACAAACAAGGGTACCGAGGCTTGGCCTCAGGGAGAGTGAATTTCTAGAGGAGGTTTCAAGGACCTCCTACCGAACATGCACTGATGGATTGGATGAGGTTAGCAGGCGCTGGACCCAATCAGGACACCCAAAATGTTGGGTGACTATAGAGGTTCCGGGCGGATGATACCCCTTAATCAAAAGGTCATCCACCTAAGAATTACCTGGGCAGCCAGAAAGGGTGGGTCCTACGAAGACCCCTATACGGTAGAGCGCCCCCACGGGTTACAGGGTTTCCCCCACTCGACCTTTCTTGTCACTGAGATTCCAGGTAGACCAGAATGGGGACCTTGACCTCTTAAGTCTACCACTTTTAATTAGGATCAAGGTGCTTAAGGTTTACTTGAACTTTAACCTTTTGTGTGCAAAAAGTGACCTAATTTAAAGGTTGGTTGATCCAAGGGATCAACTTCACCTATTAGTTCCTGTGAGAGCTTATTAGGTCATTTCTTTTATGGTTCAAGTAACTTAAGAGCCGGATTGCTTAAGGTTTCTCTTTATTAGGTCTTTTCAAGCAATGACTTAGGCACACTTCTGTTGAGATTTTCAGTTCTTAATTAGAAGGTGTCTCTAAAACCCTAGCTTAGAATCCTAGGTTGGCTCTAATTAGTCTAGTTAGTTGCCTCAGGATTAGGTAACTAGGGCTCAAGCAAGAAGGTTTTAACCCTAATTACCTTTAGTGGATATGTAGATAGAATGTGTTGAAATTAAAAAGCAGGCAACTCTTGTGATTTACTATGTATAAAAAAATAAGTAATCCCTAGATTGCTTTTCTTTTTTTTTCTTCCTCTTTAGAATTTAAGGGGCTTAAAAGAGAGGATAGAAGATTACCTGTCCCTTGGTGTGGTTGTTGTGTGGCTGCATGTTCCTTCTTGCCTTCCTATGCCTGCACAACAAAAGAGAGATTAAGTCAGTAGCCAATTAGAAATTGTGATTTAATAGCTTCTAGAATGCCCGTTGCCCCCCGGCAACGGTGCCAAAATATGTTGGTAGCATTTTGCAACTAGTATGTATATTTGTTTTTGTTAGTTGAAAATAGAAAATTTCTGAGGTCGAACTCAGGGAGCAATACTTGATTTTAGAAGCGTACAAAATCATAATTTATAATATAGATATATATTATTTTACAAAAAAGAATAAAAGAAAGGAAAACTTGTTCTTCTTTTCTTCTCTCTTTCTCTCTCTCTCCAGACGTCTGACTTCAGGGTCAGACGACTTAAACTTCCACTTGCTACAGTGCTTCTTTTGCTAGCTCTTCTTCTCTGCGGCTTCTCTTTCTCTTCTTTTGTTGCAGCTCCTCCTTGGCTTCTTCTTTCTTTTCTTCAGCCGCGTCTCTTCTTCTTCTCTCTGCTGCACTCTCTCTTCCTGCTTCTTCAACTTCTGCTCCTCTGTGCGGCTAAGTCCTCAGCCGCTCCTCCTTCTTCAGCTTCCCTGCACAGGCACCCAGTTAAGCAAAACCTACCCCTACCCTTCTCGCATTTCTCTCTCTCTCCATTTCTCTCTTCGGTTTGCTCTCCTAGAGCCTTCTCGGGTATACGGGTCGGGTGTACGCACCCGGGACTAGGCCCATCGGCGTGTGGTGGTGGGCGAGGTGTGCACGGGTAGCCGGGTCAGGCCATGTCTACGGAGGTGTGGGTTGCGGACGAGGCTGATTCGGTTCGGGTAAAAGGGACCTCACCCCGTGATTCGGAGGCGAACAGTTACTGGCAAGAATTCAACTTATGCAGGTGCTGCGCCTTAGAACTTTCCGAGGTGGGACTAAACGTCCCACCCTTTCTCGCGCGCCTGCAGCGGCAAGCACGAGCAATTGCCACTCCAGCCAAGGCCTTTGCTGCCAACCAAGAACCTGGAGTTGCACGCGGAGGTCTTCCACGCAACCTGGGTGCATCCCCTGGAGCAGGAAGGGCTTGGAGCTACTTGCGAGCTCGCTCCAAGCTCGGTGTCAATGGCGGCAGAAACTCGAAACCTGAAATCAGCAATACGGCCTTTCGGCTCTGTCAAAATGCTCGGCGAGCTTCACCAGAGTACGTCGAAGATGCCTAGGTGGGTGGCTGGCTGTGGAGCGACCTAGGCGTGCGTGCCTAAGTCGTTCTGTGGCCGTGAAGATGGGTTAGGTCAGGGGAAGGCGACAGGGGTTGGCGCGATCAGTGGATGGTCGTAGGGTAATTAGTGGGTGGTGGTGATGCTCAGGGATTGGTTGGCGAGGTGGATGGAGGTGTGGAGCGGTGGGGACGCCTCGTCGGAGGTCTGGCTGGAGGTGGAGATGGCGATGGGGATAGTGGAGTTGGGGAGTCGAAAGATTAAATTGACAGAGGGGAAATAGAAAGTAGGAGAAGAGGAGCTTATCTGGAGTACTTGGAGTGAAGGGGAGGCGGAGGAGACAAACGGTGCATTTGTGCCGTCGTCGGAGAAGACGGGCCTGAGGGGGAGATAACGGCGACGAGGAGAAGGACAGGAGGACGTGCGCTAGTGCGGCGCAACGCGGAAGATCGAGGCGGAGTGAACCCTGCCGATGGTATGGCGGCAGAGCGATGAAAGGGAGGAGGAAAAATCGTCGGAGCTTGCGAGCTACTTGGCCGGAGAGAGGGGAGACGAATTCTGGGGGGAGTCTGCGGCCAAATCAAGCTTGGGAGGAGCGGTAGAGCGTGCTGCTTCTTAAATAGGCGAGGGCAGGCCGGCAGGCATGCGGGAGTGGGGGAAAAACCTTGCCGGAGACGTGGGCAGTCGAAGACCCATACCTCTCGCATGTTCGCACGAGAGGTATGGGTCTCCGACTGCCCACTGTTCGCACGAGAGGTATGGGTGCCGGCAGGGCATGGGTGGTGGTCCATGCGGAAAAGGATAACGCAGGGGATCCTCCTCTCGTTTCTGGGGCCGGCTCCCATGTTCTGCGCGGCGCCATCCTTCGCGCAAAGTCGCTGGAGGTATGGCACGCTGCTGCGGGTGGCAGAGGGACTGGTCTGAAGAAAACGATGGGAAAGTTGAGGGGGTAAACGTAAGAGTTCAAAAAGTTAAGGGTCAGAAAGTAATTATTGAGGATCAATTTCTAAAGTGGATCAAGATGACCTTCCCTTAGGTCCAAATTTTGGTATCAACCTAATTTGGACCTAAGGAACCCAATGGTGAAGTAGGATTTTAGGTTTGACCATGTTTGACCACCACCACACACCTTTGCACACCATCACTGTTGCGCCACCCCCGTCGGTGTCTCATTGCACGTGGAACCTTGTGCGCGCCCAAGCTCACCGTGTGTCCACACCTTCGCACATAGGCACAACGTCAATTCGGGCCCCCTTACGCGTAGGTAGCCTCCATCTTCTTCTTCGTCTTCCTCTCAACATATCGAAGGGAACCCAACATCAACACCGATCCCCCTCGAAGCAGGCACCACTACACACCACCGTTCTCCACGCTGTCACCTCTGCTGAGCTCGCCTCGACCTCATGACTTTGGCCATGCCCTCAGACACACCAACCATAGTCGCACGCGCTGGCGAGCTGTCGCCACTGCTGCCGCTCCTCGTCGTCGATGCCAACTTCGGCCGCCGTTCACCGTGCCACCACCGCCATTGGAATGCCCTCGTTATGGACATCCCCCACTAGGCTTCCCACGACCCGTCATCGCCTCCTCTTTGCACCGGGACAAGGGGAAGTAATCCCCTATTTTGGGTTCAATTTAAATTTACCAAATATGCCATTGTGGAATACTATTGCTTTATTTGATGACTTAAATTATTTGTGTGAAATTAGATGCATGCCCTTAAATGTTTACATTATTTCTCTCATGCATTGAACTCTTATATGTTGAAATTGATACATGCATAAAATCTTATCAAAAGCACTCACTTGACCTAAAGGAGAAAGCCCAATGTCTTGAAGTATAATTATGCTACATGCCATTGCAAGTTTTTTCAAGGAAAGAAAATTACATACATACCCTCTGCATTCTTAATTTATTGTATGTTTCCTTCTTTTCATCTTGTTTTGCATCAGATTTGAGCATGGATCTTGCATTTGATTGGACGAATACAAGGCAAAATTATTCGTGATTTTATTGATCTATTCCTTTCTGTGGATACAACCTAACTCTTCGTGGTTAGTTTTTTAAAAATATTTTTGTTCAGGATTTTTCCACCACGTGATTTCACTGTGACGACATTTTTCTGATACACATTTTCTCTGCAAGCGAAAAGCTCCCGATCACAGAGCTAGTTCATTAATCCAATTCCATAATTCTAGAAGAGGTAGTGGAGGATGTGGATTGAAATCATGATTGAAATTTAAATCTGGTTCTAAATTAGAATTAGAAGGATCCTCATAATGGTAATTGATGTCAAATATCATAAATTCTCCAGGCTCCGGGTCATATGAGGATAAAGGTAGAGTTGTATTAAATTCCTCAAAATCCTCATCAGAAATTACCTCTTTATCTGAAATCATTTCTTCCTCAGAATCAAGCGATCCATTTGAACCAATTGGACTATAATTTCTTCCCTAGTCCATCATGATTTGAGCTTCTTTTTCTAAGGTTGTTTCTTCGTTATCCTGGTTCATGTCCTTAGGTTGTCCAATTTGTCAAATCCCCTCAAAATTCAATAATTCTTGAATTTCAGGGTGGATATATTAAGGATCCTTTATGTCGTCGTTAATTCATCATAAGATACTCCCAACAGTTCCTCGATCTCACGAATGTCTTTTTCAATTTGATTATCTATGGGAGGTCATAAATCAGAATCATCCTTAAGTACATCACTTCCTTGCCTCTCGTGTTGATCTTGAGATTTGGCAGAAATCAGATCATCCTTAGTGTAAATTGCCAAGACTTCTTCAATTGTTCTCGCGACCTCGATAGAACCACAATTTACTTTATTCTTTTGGGAAGCTTTAAAGATATTGAGTTGACAAGTTTTTCTTCCAAAAGTGATTTGCATATTCCACGTCTCACAATTGATTAGAGCTGTGGCTGTGGCCAAGAAAGGTCTTCCTAAGATTATCAGGGTGTGGTTCAAATTTTCTGAAGCCTCCATATCTAGAACTAAAAAGTCCACAGCATACTCAATCCTTCACTTTTATAATCACATTTTGTAAGAGACCCTTTGGAATCTTGGTTGACCTATTTGCAAGCTGAAGGGTAACATCAATGTGTTGCAAAGGGCCTAAATCCAACTCTTCATATAATTCCGTGGGGTTGAGATTAATGGAGGCACCGAGGTCTAGTAAGGCTCGCTCCAAGATCAAACCATCTATTTCACATGAAATTAAGGGGGTCTTTGGATCTTTCTTTTTTTAAGGGAGCTTATTTAAGATGATGGCACTGACTTGTTCAGAAACTATGACCCTTTTTGATGATTTGGCTTGGCATTTCGATGTACACGTTTTCTTAAGAAATTTTGCATAGGCCGGGATGTTCTCAATAGCTTCAAGGAGTTGTATATTCACTTGGATTTGCTTTAAAATCTCAAGCCACTTAGATTGATTGGTTTTCTTTCCCCTGGATTTGTTCAGGGCTTCAAGACAAGGTGTTTGAGAGAAATCGTGAGTGTTCAAATCCTGAGCCTTGTTTTCTAGATTAGCTTGGTCTCCCAGGTCAGATTCGAGCTCCTTAAGATCTTGGTAAGATTTGGATCTAGAAGAATAAGGATCTTGGATTTGTTTCCCACTTCTCAAGGTGACAACATAAGCATAAGCATTAGGGTTAGAAGGGTGAGGTGGGTTTTGCAAAATGAGTTGAGCCTGAGTTGGGTTGGGGTTAACAAAGTCAGATGGGTGCTAAGGAGCAGGTTGGATTATGTGTGTCTATTGCTCCCGTGTGTTGTTTTGGTTAACCCTATTGAAATTCCTTGGGTTGGGAATGGGTTGGGATGGTAGCATCCCTTGTTGTCTAGCATCAACTAATTGGTCTAATCGTCATGTCAAATCTATCCTCAATTGATCTATTTCTTTTTTATGTCTCAGATTCATTTGTCACATTTCTTTGAGGACTAGACTTAGATCAGAAGGCTGGGTTTCCTGAGTAGGTTGTGGCTGGAATGTGCTTGGTTGTGTATACCTACTGGTTTGCCCATAAGTGCTTGGCTTAGTCAAGTTAGGACCCTGACAGGTTTCTAACTTGACTAAGCAAAGTTAGGATGGTTGCGCCATCCAGGGTTGTAAGTGTTCGAATAGGGATCATTTCTAGTGTATCCCTAGAGTGCATTCACATCTTTAGGATAATTAGGCATCAGGATGCCTAATTCAGAATTTAAGGGCATCAAGGTCTCTCCTTGGTATTTAGAAAGACATGGGTCCAAGTAAAGTTAGCTTATGGGTGGAGCCATGGTTAGGTCATTAATATTGTGCACTACTTCCTAACCTAGAGGATTGGGGAGTTGGGTGCGGGTTAGCATAGAAGTTCCTTGGGTAGGCATAGGGTTTATTCTGGAATGTGTACCTAAGGAATTCCCGTCCTTTAAAAGGTTGTCTAATTTCTTATCCAAACTCTACATTTTTCCCAACGAGTTGCACCTTATCCAATCATTGTGCAATCAGTTCTAAATCAACCGAGTTTGAATTATCCTTAACTTCATAGACTTCGCTCCTTGGTTGATTTGATCTGTTGAAGTCAAACATTGATGCATTATTGAGGGAATTTTCACTAATATTCTCAAATAATTGAAATGCTCCCTTAGCACCTTTACTTAGGAAATTACCCCTACATGCTGCATCAATGACATTCTTCAAATTGTCACTTAACCCATGATAGAAAATATGGGCCAAGTGCCACTTGGGAATCCCATGATGAGGGCATTTCCTAGCTAAGTCATTAAATCTCTCCCAAGCCTCATGCAATTGCTCCCTAGGGTTCTGCTTGAAGGCTGTAATAGCACATCTAAGGGCATTTGTTTTTTCTATGGGAAAGAATTTCTTTAGAAAAGTCTTCGTAGATCTTCCCAATTTAGGATTGGCAATTGTCCTCAACCATTGAGCAACTTTATCTTTCAAAGAAAAAGGGAACATTTTCATCATTAAGGTATCCTCATTCTTGTTCCTAGGGCCAAAGGTCCTTCCTATGTGTAGAAGTTCTTCAAAGTGGTAGAAGGGGTCGTCAGAATTGAGGCCATAGAACTGGGGAATCAGATTGATGATTTGTATTTTAAGCTCAAAATCATCCCCATCCTGAGGTACCCTAATAAAAGGTTTAAGTTGGGCCTGAGGAGGGTTGTAAAAGTCTCTGAGTGGTTGGTTAGTTCTTCCATTTTGGAGTTGGGTAATAACCTGTACTATGATCTGTATCTGTCTGTCATGATGTTGCCTCTGCCTAGTAACTGCTTCTGTAAGAGAACCATTGGATCCAGGTTTTGTTCCTCCTCTTCAACCTTACCTTCCTCGTGGTGACTAGCCATTAAAGAAGGTTTAGATTCAGATCTTGGACAATCAGGTCTTCTCCTAGGATTTCTCTCTAAAGGTGGTAGCAAATCAGAATGTAAAGATCTTCTACCTCGCATGCACTAGAAGAATGTCTATGGATGAGAGAGAGAAGACAGATGCGAGAATACCCACCCTTATAGTATAATCAATCAAGCTAGTCCTTAGAGTGTAAACCCTAAGTAGGCCTAATCCTAGCTTCCCAAAATATGACTAGGTTAGATCAACCCTTGAATAACTTGACTAGCCAGAAGGGTGGGACCCGTTAGGACACCCCGCATGGTGGGACACCTCTAAGGGATAACATGGTTATCGCACCGACCTTCTTGTCACCAGTGGGTTCAAGTAGACAAGGCCTTGACCTTAGCCCAATTTAATTTCAAGTTACCAAGTAGATTAGTCCTACCTAGGACACGCTTACTCATTTTTAAGCTTAGGCTTGAAGTGCTTTTGGAATATGATGGGTGTTAGGCAGGTGTTGCCTTTAAAATTGATTTCAGAAGTGTGTAGTGCACAGGAAAGGGATTCACAAGTAATTTTTTATGATGAAGTGAATTTTAAGGTTCAATTGCTTATATAGTTATGTTTTAGGGTTTCATAGTTAGATAAATTCAAGCAAGGTTTTGATGAGCACACAAGAGTTTCTTTTCAAGTTCCAATCTATGAGATAGATTTCTTTTAGGAGTATGCAATGCAAAGGGTGCTCTACCTTAAGGTTTGAAACCCTAGAAACAAGTAGCTGCTAAGATGATCCTTTTAAGTCCAAAATCAAAGAACTGGTGCGACCCAATCAATGGAATCAATTGGTCCTATTTGCACTACTAACTAGACACTCAAAAAATATCTTTCAAGAATTTTAATGCATGTTTTCTATTTTTTTCAGATTTAAAGTGTACTGGGGGTTCCATAGTCTATTTTGACCCCTAGTTAGTTATTGAATGTTTCATGTAATCAAACATGCACCAAATACTTTTTTCAGAATTTTGAGATTCTATATTATCACAATAATCCAACGCAATAAATTTCAGATAAATCGGAGTTGCATAAATATTCCTATGATGTTTTGAAGTCTGAAAAATCAGAAGCAATAATAGATTTAATATCAGTTTAGTCCACAAATTTTTAAAATTTTTATATAACTTATAATGGCATGAAATTTGGATATGTTGTTCCTGACTTTAAAGCCCACATCCAGTAAAAAGTTTAGAATTTTTGAATGTGTAAATTTTTGGGAATTGAATTTTAAATATCAGAATTTGTTGCAATCCGAAAATTTGGCAAGTGATTTTGTTGGTTTTTTAAAAGATAATATCTACCAAAAGATTTTCTTTTTTAAAGGCAAGTGAATACTAATCCTGAGACTCAAGTAAAACACCTAATTTCTTTTGATTTTTTTTTGAAAGAAAATCTAACCTAATCTAAGATACGAGTACTTGCCCAAGATTAAAAACCTGCAATTTTTTCGTCGTCGCGTTTCTTCTCGGATTTTTGTGTTTCCTGCACACACGAAATCAACAAAAATAAAACAAGTTAGAAATCTCAAATAAGCACTAAAAGGAAAAGCTTTAAAATTTCCATTGCCTCCCTGGCAACAGTACCAACTTGTTCGTCACGAAACGCATAAAATATTATTTCTATCGTTGTAGTGCGAATCACATCGAAACAAATAAATTTATAAATCATAATTGGTGAGTCCTGAGTCATTCGTAGGGAGGTAAAACACAATTTGCAAATCTTTTCGTACTAACTAATCTATCCTAATGTAACATAGAAACAAAGACCACATATTCAGAAAATCAGACTTTTATTGCTAATAGCAAATAGTTCTCAAAATAGGAATTAAAATAACTATGCTAAAGAATAAAGAGAGATAAAATAGATGAAAGATGGCGTTGCTTGTGCAATGCTTATGAGAACTGCCCCAGCACTTTAGATCTAGAGCGTCGGGAAGAAGACTGGAGAGATGTTGTAGAGAGAGAGGCTGGAGATGTGTCTGGTGGAAGTTGCCTCTCAATTGGGGCCCCTGAGGCACTTTTTATAGCAAAAATGAGGGGCAAAGTGGGTATTTAGGCCCCCAACTTGTGCAACAACCTTGGAGCCAACAGATTCGTCGATCAGGAGAATGAAGTAAATCGTGCCACAAAATAACCTTCCACATGCCTTAAACGCACGAAATTCACCGGATGGAGCCACATGGCGTGTGCTCAGCCACTAGATCCGTCGCCTCACACCCTTCCTCGCGTGCGCTTGTGCTTTTCGATCTCAACTATTTGATCTCACGATCGAACAACTTAAAATGAGTGCAACATCGCCTTTGACATTTGCATATGGCAGGGCATCAGGTTGGTCGTCAGATTATGCATCCATCGCACCGCCGCATCAGTCGATTCTTCGTGCGCCACACGGTCCATCGCATGCCACTTGATCTCCATCACACAAGTTCACCACCTTCTTGATTTAGCATTGAGTGCTTGTGTGCGAGGGTGCTCTCTGCTGTGCTACACCGCCTTTTGTGTCGCGGCTTGGAATTCATGCGTAGCTGTTTCAGCCATTGGATGAAGATCCAACGATTGAGATGGATCCTCTTCTGATGATGTGTGGAGAGAGGCGACGTGGTCCCATCGTGGTCGTTGGATCACTATCTAACGGCCCGCATTTTTCCTTTCAGTGGTTGGGGCATGGCGGTGGATCGTTGGGATGGTGCCACATGGCACCATCCTGATTGTTCATCTTCCCACCTTCGTAGTTGATGCTACAGAGTGCTGATTGAGCCAATTTTTGCGTTGTTGGATTGCGATCGTTGATCCAGATCCATCCGTGTAGTCAGATTTGACATCTGAGATTTGGATCTTTGCTATCTTGCTCCTTGACCTCTGATCTTCTACGGGCTAAATGTGGTGCTACAGAAGTTTGATCAAGATGATTCCGGAAGCATTAGACTCTCGTTGTCATCCTGATCAGAACCATATGTTCTGATCTATTATCTACAGTCCTGAATCATCTGCAGTTAATATAGCCTCTCTCTTAGACTGTAAAATAGTGTTATTCTTTATAAAGCTAGCAAATCAACTATGATGCCAATTATGATGCTTATGCATGCATTATTCCTATGTTAAGCTGAAATCTAACTTAATTTAGGTAGATTAGGTCTTATGATTGTTGCGCAATAACTGTTTCATTGCATTTGCATAGGAAGTAGATCCTAGGGGTTACCATCCATGAGGAGGTGGTCCAGTTTCTTATCCAAAATTTCAACTCTTTTTCTAACAAGTTCCACCTTATCTATTCTCTTAGCAATGATCTCCAAATCAACCACACTAGTATTTTCTTGGACCTCATATATCCCACTCTTAAGTTGATTTGATCTATTAAAGGTGGGTATCGAGGCATTGTTTAGGAAATTTTCACTCATATTTTCAAATAATTCCAACATTCCATCTTCATCTTTACTTAGGAAATTGCCTCCACACGTAACATCGACAAAGTTTCTAAGGTTGTCATTTAATCCATGGTAGAATATGTGGACTAGATACCACTTTGGTACCTCATGATGTGGGCATTTTCTAGTAAGGTCAATGAAGCACTCCTATGCCTCGTGGAGCTGTTCTCCCAGGTTTTAAGTAAAGGTGGTAATGGCATGCCTCAAGGCTTTTGTTTTACCTATGGGAAAGAACTTAAAAAGAGGCACTTAGTTCTTCCCAAGTTATAATGAGCTTACCTATGGATCTAAGCCAATGAGCTACCTTATCTTTGCGAGGAAATGGAAACATTTTCATCATAAGGATGTCCTCATCCATGTTCCTAGGGCCAAAGGTTCTAGCAATATTCAAAAATTCTTCCAAATGTTGGAAGAGATTGTCACTATTATTCCCATGGAAGTGAGGTATGATTTTGATAATGTTGGGCTTGAGTTCAAAATCATCCTCATTATTAGGCCCCCTAAGTTATGGCTCCAATTGGGTGTTAGAGTGATTGTAAAAATCCCTAGGTGGTTTGGGCTTAATCGAATTTTGAAAGTGGTGCAAGCCTTGTAGGATGGTGTTGATTTCATGGTCATGATGTTCCCCTTGGGTCTTGATTTGAAGTTGGAAGCTAGATATGGGGTAATCCTCAAGGTGAATTTCCTACTCACATTCATCCTCATGGCGACTAGCATGGTAGTAGATTGGGTAGTTGAATGATATAATTTTCTCCTAGGATTTTTACCCAACGGTGATTCTAACTCCAAATGCAATGATCTCCTATTGTTCATAAACAGGATGAAATATCAAGAGATGAGAGGGGAGACAGATGAGAGAAAATGGCTATCACAAACAAGCAATCAAATTGTAATCCTTAATGTGTAACCTGATAAATGACCTAAAACTTTAGAAAGAGTAAAGCTAAAAATGCAAAAAAGTGGATCATGTGAAGGAAAGTGTGATTTGAAATTAGGATTTTTAAATCGTTGCAACTTGCAAATTCGCAATCGCTTTTAAATTTATAACCTAGATAGTGTGAATATCTAGGGTCATCCAAGGAGGCAAGAATGCACTTTAAATACTCTCACTTGACATTTGGAAATCAACTTTTCTTTTGAGAATTTTTTGGATATAAGACTTTTAGTTTTGAAACAACAGGAAAATACAAAGTTGAGTGTGGGAAAAAGACTACGCTCAAATTGTTAAGACTAAAACTTAAGTGATAAGTAATTCCTTTCTTTAAGCTCACCCTAAGTACGTGAAGACCTAGGGTAATTATAGAGATAGTGTAAGTGCACTATGGTGAAAGTAATAAGATGCAATAAGATGCGGCAAAAATTGAAGGGAAAGCAACTTTAATAAAGGGGAAAATTGTTTTACAAGAAGACAAGTAGAGAAATGCTTCTACTCTAGAAATGAAAATACAAAAAAAAGTAAAATAGAAATACTCCTGGTGATGTTGGTGAAGAAGAGAAGCTTCTTGCTCTAAGCTCAGCTGCTCTTGGGCTTGAAAAGAATTTGTCCTTCTTCCTTCCTTCCAAAGCTCCTCCAACCTGGTGAGATCATCCTCCTAGAAAGCCCTAGATGAGCGTGCCCATTCTCCTCCAAGGGTGGAAGAATTCATCCAACAAGAACTCTTAGGGTGGGCATACACCACCCTCAAGGCCTCTTGCTGGTGTTCTCCTTACATGGCTAGTCCTTTGGTTGGCGTGGGCATAAGAGAGAAGGGAAGGCACCAAGGGGACAGAGTGTCCCCTTAATCTTCTTCTCTTTCTTCTCTTGGTCGGCTATGAAGGGTGGAATATGATGGGAATGTGGTGAATAAATGAAGCCAAAGGTGTCCTTTTTGTTGGTGGTAGGGTAGGTCGTTTTATAGGAGTGGTAGGGGTGTAGGTGTGTTAAGGGATGAATGGTTAGGATGGCTCATACGAGGTGGTTAGGAGATCCTAGGGTTGATAATGGGTCGCACCAAAATGAAGCGGTGCTTGGTGGTTGGCGCCAACCCTAGATGGGAACTAGGGTTAGGGATTGGTTGGGTGTGTTGTATGGATAGGATTGGGCTATATGGTGGTGGTTAAGAAATGGAAGGCTAAGGTGGATTGGTGCCACATGAGGGGGTGTGTTAGGTGGTAGTTTAGGTGTGGTTAAAGGGGGGTTGGCGCCACTTTTTATGTGGTTAGAGTTAAGGTGGCGTGGAGGGTAGGTGTAAGGGTAGGATGGTGTTTTAAGTGGTGGGTATGGGATCCTAGGGTGTAGGATAAGTGGCGCAACCTAATGAGTGCTAGAGGAGTGGTTATGGTTGGCTAAGGGGTACTTAAAATTGACGCCAACCATGGAATGGTGCCATGGTTTGGGGCCATCTTAAGGGGATTCTAGAAGAGTGGTAGGTGTAAGGTTGAGATGGGTTTAGGGGGTAGGTGTAAGGCTAGGATATGGGGATGTTTTGGTGCCAACAATAGGAGGTTCTGGAAGGGAAGGTTGGCGCCAACACAAGGTGGCTTTTGGTGGTGGGTAAGGGGTGAATAGCTACCATATTTTGGTGCCAAGGTGAAGAAGTGAAAGGGGGTGCATTTTGGCTCCAAAATAGGTGGGTTAGGGTTAGGTTAAGTTGGGGTTAAGGAGGAGGATGGATGGCCATGGAGTGGATATCTTAAGTGGACCTAAGTTAAGCTAGCTTAGCTAGTAGGGTAGTAGTGGAGGGAGCTAGGGTTTAGGGAAGAGGAGCTGAGGGAGAGCTGTCTGGAGCTACACTGGGACTGGTGACTGCTGAAGAAAATAGCAAGGAGCTACCTTAGCTGGCTTAGCTTGCTAGTTCTTTGCTAGCTGCTAAGCCAAGTTAAAGTGAGCTGGCTTCTGCTAAATTATGCTGAGGTGAGTTGGGTCTGATCCTCTCGGTGATAACCTAGCTAGCTGGAGTAGCTAGCTTTGGTTAAATGGCTCATCTCAAGTAGGTTGAGCAGAGTGAAGTCTTCGGGAGCTGGACTTGAGCTGGCCTGAGCTAGTTGAAGTCATCTTCAGCTGTCTTGAGTTGAGTGGAGCTGGAAGTAGCTGGATCTGAGCTAAGGTGGACTCCTGTCAACTTAGTTGAGCTAGCTAGAGCTCTCAGTAAACTAATTGGAGCTAAGATGAGCTAGACTCAACTAAGTTGAGCTGGATCTGAGCTGACTTGAGTTAGGTTAAGCTAAGTTGAGCTACCCTGAGCTATCATTTAGCTAAGATGAGCTAAATGGAGCTCAAGAGAGCTAACCCTAACCCAAGTGAGCTGGTGTCCAGTTTTGGTGATCTGGATTTAGCTGAGTCCCAACTGGATTGAGCTTCTTCTTCACCTGTTGCCTTCCTAAATGTTAGGGTTTTAGAGGTTTGGCTATCTGATCATCCCTAACACTCAAGTACACGTGTCAAAAACACAAAAATAATGCAATGCATGCTTAACCTAAGTGATGACTAAATGTTGCCCAAAACCTGTTTGCGATGTTAAAATCCTAAAAGCTAGGTTTGTTTTAGGGCACAAGAATGATGATAAACTAGCATTTATTACACCCCCATGCTGTAGGAACTCAAACTAATAATCTGCTTCAGAGTTCACTAAGGCCAAACAAGGGATTTTTTTAATTTCTAAATGTTTTTTAGTTGTTGACTTGTGTGTGAAATTTGACACAAAAATTTTGTAAAAGATGCAGGTTTTTGGATTGGAAACTAAACCAGGTAATTTTCGGGTCACAAAAGGAAATCAAGTAACTTGAACCGTCATGAGTTCAGGTGGAATTTAAAGAAGGATACTTGATCTAGTATAAAAATAGACCTAAAGATTATAACAATCAGATCCGTATCCTTATCCCTAGTTTGTTAAAGATTAAATTCCATTGTGCCTTAAAATGAATCTTTCAACCTTTGTCCTGATTTCAAAATTTTCTCAAAAAGTTCTCAACATTTTTATTTTTTTTGGTATGCATGTAGAAAATGAAACAATAAAATTAAATATTTTTGGATTTTGAAAATCTTGATTTGATCATCAATATTTAAAAACACCCCCTCATGTTAAAGATATGGCATGCTCGTATGCAGTAGGGAGGGAAAAGAGATTACCTTGGCGAAGGCGGTCAAAATCTAGATAGTCAAAACATTTAAAGAAAAGAAAAATGAAAAGCAGGAAAAATGATGTGTTACCTCCCATCCAGTGCTATCTTTTATGCCATTCAGCTAGGCGCGAATTGCATTAATGGTTAGTAGAGGGTAAGTCGGTTAAATCAAGAGTGTCTGATGGAAGATTCGGAGTATCATCTAGATAGGGCTTTAAACACTGGCCGTTGACTTGAAAAGTAATATCTGTTTTGGGATCTAAAAGATCAACGTCGTATGGATAAGTTTTAAGGACAATAAACGAGCCGATCCATTTGTTTTTGAGTTTTGCTAGAAAAATTCTTAATCTAGCATAAAAAAGCCAAACGCATTGATTGACATCAAAATTTTTCCTAACAATATATTTATTGTGAAATTTCTTTGTTCAGTCCTTCTAAATTCGTGCATTTTTGTAAGAGAAATTACATAATTCTTCCAATTCAGTTAATTGCAATTTCCTGTGAGTACTAGCTTTGGATAAATCCATATTTAATTATTTTATTGCTGAAAAATCCCTATGTTCGAGTTCTACAGGGAGATGGCATGCCTTTCCAAAAATCAGACGAAAAGGGGGCATGCCAAGTGGAGTTTTAAAAGCCGTACAGTGGGCCCATAAAGCATCATCCAATTTATTAGACCAATCTTTACGATAAGGCTTAACCATCTTTTGTAAAATATTTATCTCCCGGTTAGAAACTTCTGCTTGGCCATTTGTTTGGGGGTGGTAAGGAGTGAAAATTTTAAGATTAACCCCATATTTGGAAAGAAGGTGACAAAATTGAGAGTGAGTGAAATGTGATCCTCCATCATTGATGATGGCCTTGGGAATGCTAAATCTTGAAAAAATATTTTTCTTGATGAATTCGATAACCACCTAACGTAGACACATCTATTTATGTTAAAATGCCTATTTATGCATTCTCTATGCTTAGATATGCATTCCATACTATAAATATTGCATAGCATGTATCATTCTGCATTTAGAATAGTTTGTGTATTTTTTAAGTTAATTGTGTCCTTTTATGGCCAAGAGAGGAGATTTAATTTAGAGCCTCGAATTGACGATCCAATCGTACGGACCTAATTAGAACGACGATCGGAGTCCAACGCCTCCAAAATCGTCTTGATCGGAGTCCCGTAGCACCATATGCAGTCCGAGGAAGATCAACAGCTGAGGGACTAGGTGACGCAATCCAGAGCTTCAAACGATAAATCCGACCACATGGATGGATTCAGGTCGACGATTGCAACCCAACGGCGCAAAAATCGACTCAATTCGGCCTCTGTAGCAGCCCCTATAAAGGAAAGAAGATGGACGGCCCAAGTCGCGCCACGTGGCACAACCCAGGCCACCCATGCGCACACACGTGCCACCGCACACGCATAGAAGTGCGGGTGCGTGATGAGGCATGCAAGGCAGCATGCACAGTAGCAGCAACATGGGCGTGTGTAGCGCGCGTGGGTGCGTGACAAGGGGGCGTAGGGTGCGTGCCAGCGTAGCAATTGGTGGGTGCAAGGTTGTCTTCAACCACATTTGTGGTGGATCTTCAGCGAAGTTTATGACCGTCACTAAATGTCCTGTATATGAAATTAATCCTTTCCTCCACTATAAAAAGACCCCTATCCCTCCCATTCTTCTTCATCTCTTCCTTTCTTCTCCTCACCACCTCCAAGGCACTAAAGAGAGCTTCTCTCAAGCCTGGGATGCTCCTCTAGAGTAGAATCAAATATTTTCCCGCCTTCATCTGGGCGTCGTCATCCGGGTGCCATCAGAGTGAGCGATCCTCCAAGCGACTGTCGAGGGGGACTTTCTCATCTCCATCTATCTTTACTACTTTCTATTATAGTTTTTCCACTTTCATAGCTGTAGAAAACATTTGTTCATCAATATATTGATATTTTCTCTCTCTCTCTCCCTCTCTCTCTGCATTATTTTTGCAAGTAGATTAGTTAGATAATGTTTTCATCGATCTGATCTCTTGCTTGATAAAAATACAAAAAAAATTATAAAAGATAAAAATGACAAAAAGAAATAAAAGCGAAACATGGATTTTTCAAACCAAATGTTCTCCTCGTGTTCAACCCAGGACCCATCTCAAGTTCTGGATATAAATATTATCTGATCGATGGATTTTCTCGTGAATTGAACTATGACGGTGGGTTTTCCAAACTCAAACCCTTGTTGCGACGATCTCCATCGCATCATTCCGTGTTTCTCCTCTTTAGTTACATATTTTTCTAACCTATCTTTTTTTTTCGATTCACTGTCTTGCAGGAACCAGATCGAGGAGCTGAAGGTGGTAGATTAGAGTAAAGTGTGGGTAGAGATTTCTATCTTCAGCGACATTTGCGACGGATCTTCAGTGACGTTTATGACCGTCACTAAATATCGTGTATACAAAATTGACCCTTTCCTCCACTATAAAAGGACCCCTACCCCTCCCATTCTTCTTCATCTCTTCCTTTCTTCTCCTCACCACCTCCAAGGCTCTAGAGAGAGCTTGTCCCAAGCTCGAGATGCTCCTCTAGAGTAAAATCAAATATTTTCCCGCCTCTTACCCCCATTCGTGGAGCATCCCGCGGTCATCCTCTCACCTCCCTTCAGAAAGAAGATCCTCGCCGCGACGACATCCTACCCCGTTCTCCTTCCTCCGTCGCCCTTCTCCCTCGTCCCCCTGACCACCTTTATCCAGGCGCCATCAAAGTGAGCCATCGTCCAAGCGACCGTCGAGGGGGCTCTTTTCATCTCCATCTATCTTTATTGCTTTCTAGTATAGTTCTTCCGCTTTCATAGTTGTAGAAAACATTTGTTCAACAATATATTGATATTTTCTCTCTCTCTCTTCCTCTCCCTTTGCATTATTTTTGCAAGTAAATTAGTAAGATAATGTTTTCATCGATTTGATCTCTTGCTTGATAAAAGCACAAAAAAAATTATAAAAGACAAAAGTGACAAAAAGAAATAAAAGCGAAATGTGGATTTTTCAAACCAAACGTTTACCTCCCCGTGTTTGACCCGAGACTCATCTCGAGTTTCGGTTATAAATATTATCTGATTGACAGATTTTCTCGCGAATTGAACTACGACAACGAGTTTTCCAAACTCAAACCTTTTCATGATGAATCTCCACTGCATCATTCCATGTTTCTCCGCATTACTTACATATTTTTCTAACCTATCTTTCTTCTTCGATTCACTGTCTTGCAGGAACCCGATCGAGGAGCTGAAGGCGGTAGATTTGAGTAAAGTACGGGTAGAGATTTCTATCTTCAGTGACATTTATGACCGTCATTAAATGTTCTGTATACGAAATTGATCCTTTCCTCCACTAATAAAGGACCCCTACCCCTCCCATTCTTCTTCAACTCTTCCTTTCTTCTCTTCACCACCTCCAAGGCTCTAGAGAGAGCTTGTCCTAAGCTCGAGATGCTCCTCTAGAGTTGAATCAAATATTTCTCGCCTCTCATTCCTATTCGTGGAGCATCTCACGGTCGTCCTCTCATCTCCCTTCGGGAAGAAGATCCTCGCCATAATGACGTCCTGCCCCGTCCTCCTTCCTCCGTCGTCGTTCTCCTTCGTCTCGCTCCTCACCACCTCCACCCAGGCACCGTCAGAGCGAGCCGTCCTCTAAGCAATCATCGAGGGGGACTCTTCTCATCTCCATCTATCTTTATTGCTTTCTACTATAGTTTTTCCGCTTTCATAGCTGTAGAAAACATTTGTTCATAATATGTTGATATTTTCTCTCTCTCTCTCCCATGTTCTCTCTCTCTCTGCATTATTTTTGTAGGTAGATTAGTTAGATAACGTTTTCGTCGATTTGATCTCTTGCTTGATAAAAGCACAAAAAAATTTATAAAAGATAAAAATGAAAAAAAGAAATAAAAGCAAAATGTGGATTTTTCAAACCAAATGTTTGCCTCCCTGTGTTCGACAAGGGATTCATCTCGAGTTTCGGTTATAAATTTTATCTGATTGACGGATTTTCTTGCGAATCGAACTACGACGATGAGTTTTCCAAACTCAATCCTTTTCGTGAAGAATCTCCACCTCATCACCACCCTATGATCATTGGTACGTGTGGGTATTACTTCAATCCATTTTGATACATAGTCGACTGCAATTAGTATATACAAATATTCACAAGAGTTGATGAATGGTCGCATGAAGTCATGCGAAAAAGGTCAAGCTCCTCCCAAAAATAATACTTGATATCAGCAAAGAACTTGTCTCGTTTGGTTTTGGGCCAGTAAGAGGGGATTCATTCTATTGCTAAATAGTTTGCAATAGGTGCAAACTAGGGATGGGTATTGGCAGCTAAGATGGTCTCATTAGGGAACACATCAGTAGGGGACAACATATCATTCATCGTAAGATGAGAGAGATGATCGGCCACTACATTTTATGATCCTACCTTATCCTTGATTTCCAGGTCAAATTCCTAGAGTAGCAGGATCCAACGGATAAGGCAGGGTTTCACATCTTTTTTGTTCAACAAATATTTAAGTGCTCAGTGGTCGGTGTATACAGTGACATGTGACCTCAATAAATAAGAGCAGAATTTTTCTAAGGCAAAGACAATGGCAAGAAGTTCTTGTTCAGTAATTGTGTAATTTCGTTGTGCATCATCAAGAGTTTTGCTGGCATAGTAGATCACAACGGGCTTCTTGTCAATTCTTTGCCCTAGAATGGCCCCTACAGCAAAATCAGAGACCTCTGTCATTAACTCAAAGGGACAGTTACAGTCAGGTCCCTATAAAATTGGTGCCTCTGTGGCATCCTTCTTCAATATGTTGAAACTCTCTAGGCATTATTCAATAAAGTCGAAAGGCTGGTCATTAGTAAGTACTTGACTTAAGGGCTTGGAGATTTAGGATAAATTTTCAATGAAACAACGGTAGAAGCCCACGTGCCCCTGGAAAGATTGGATTTGTTTCATAGTAGTGGGCGATGGGAGCTTAGAGATAACATCAATTTTTGCTCGAACTATCGCAATTTTCTTTTTGAGATGACATGGCCCAAGATGATGCCTTCCTAGACCAGGAAATGACTTTTTTCCCAACTGAGGAACAAGTTAAATTGTATGCATTTCTAGAGAGTCCTTTCAAGATTTCTAAGACAAAGATCAAAGGAATTTTCAAATACAGAGAAGTCATCCATAAAGACTTCAAGACATTCACCTACCAGGTCTGAAAAAATTGCAAGCATATACCTTTGAAAAGTCGCAGGTGAATTGCAAAGACCGAAGGGCATCCTTCGAAAAGTGAAGGTTCCAAAGGGGCAGGTAAATGTAGTTTTGTCTTGATCCTCAGGATGGATTGTCTTTGGTTATAGCCGGAATAACCATCTAGAAAACATTAATAATCATGTCCGATTAATCGCTTCAATATTTGATTGATAAATGGGAGCAGAAAATGGTCCTTCTTGGTGGTCGTGTTCAATTTGCGGTAATCAATGCACACACGCCAAGAAGAAGCGGTTCTAGTGGCTATATTTTTCCCATGTTCATTAGTGACAACTGTTAGTCCAAGTTTTTTAAGAACAACTTGCGTGGGACTAACCTAGGAGCTGTCAGAAATAGGATAGATGATATCAGCATCAAGCTACTTTATAATCTCTTTTTTTACCACCTCCTGCATATCAGGGCTTCGGAACCTTTGTGGTTGGTAAGAGGGGCGAGAATCGTCCTCAAGATAGATGTGATGGGAGCAATAGGATAGATTAACACCCGTAAGATTAGTAAGGGTCCAGCCAATAGCTTTTCTGTGTTTACCTAAAACTTGGAGAAGTTTTTCCTCTTGGGCCCCAGTAAGTCCGGAATTGATAATTAGGAGCATGGTCTGATGTGGTCCAAGAAAAACATATTTAAGGGAGTCAGGAAAGGATTTTAACTCAAGTTGGGGGTCCAGCTCTGAGATAATTTTTGCTTTTTGATTCAGGGGTGAAGTGAGGGGGAGGGAGTTAGATGAAGAGTTAAATGGAGAAGGTGTGGTTTGGGTAGGAGGATTGTGTAAACCAGATTGTTTAGGAACCTTGTTAACTACAAAGTAGGAAACCATATGTGAAATTTGCATTGTCTCCACTAAATTTTCAATCTTAGAATCTGAGTCATCAAAGAAATCTGGTTCTTGGAAACGCTTAGAAGCTTGGAAAATATCTAGGGTAATAGACTCACCGCTGCATTTGATTTTTATCTTTCCAAAATCACAATTAATATTGGCCTTAGCAGTGGCTAAGAATGGTCTTCCAAGAATTATGGGGGCATTCTTTAAAGCTTCTGGTACCTCTATATCCAGGACCAAAAAGTCCATATCAAATAGACAGTTTTTGACTCGGATAATGACATCCTCAATAATCCCCCTTGGTTTGATTGCAGATTGGTCTGTTAATTGAAGTGTTACCTCGACAGGCTTTAATTTACCGGTCTTAAATTCCTTAAAAAGGATAGTGGGGATGAGATTAATTGAAGCACTGAGATCTAGTAGAGCGCAATCAAGAGAAGTGTCATTAATGACCACTTGAATCAGGGGGCCCCTGGATCTTTTCTTTTCAGAGGCAATTTGCTCTGTACAACTGAGCTTACTATCTTTGAGAGAATCACCTTTCCTAGGTTTCATGGCTATCTTTTGGGGGTACACAATTCTTTTAAGAATTTGGCAAAGGCAGGGATATATTTAATGGCATCTTGGAGGGGGATATTTATTTCTACTTGCCCAAAATGATCCATCAATTCCTTATCATTGGGCTCAGATTTCTTTTTCTTGGTGTATGAAGAGTGACGGGCTTGTGGAAAAGGTATGGGATTTTCCTATTTTGCATTTTCAGGTTCTTGAATGGGGTTAGAGGGGGGGGGGGGGGGGGAGAGTTGATCTACTTTTCTTTGTAGTGGGTTTCTTGAGCAGGCAAAGGATCATGAGTAGTTTTCTCATTTCTCAAAGTCACTGCATTTACAGTATGATTATTTCTAGGAGGAGGATGGGATGCCTGATTTTGATGAAAGCCCGGTGGATGCTGGGGTGCTAGGTAGATAGGTTGACTGGGATATCCACCTTGATATTGATTTTGTTGATTGTTAGGGTTGGGCATAGGTTTGGATGGAAGTTTGCTAGTAGGTCTGTGATCAGGAGTAACCTTTACTTGATGTTGTAGGTGATCATGTGGGTTACTTCAGTCATTTGAGTCTACATTCCCTGCAGAGTCTTCATGACCTCGGTGTTGATATCTTCTTGGGATGGCCCAGGTTGATATGTGTTTTGCCCATAATTCTCAAATTGATTTTGTTTGCGGAACGGAATTTGATTTGGGGCTTTCCAGGAGGGATTCAGGTTGGTCCTCCAGTTTTGATTGTAAGAATTGGATGGATTTCTAAATTGCTCCTGGAGATCTGAAATGTTCTCAATGGTGGGGTCAAAAAGATTTTGATTCATAAAATCAAAGGTCCCAGTCAGATCTTGAGAGAGTTCAGTTGAAAATTGTTGCCCAGCAGGGGTAGCATTAATATTGTGTAGATTTTCTCTTCTGTGAAGGTAAGGGGAGTTAGGGTAAGGAGCTTTTTTTTGGGTGAGCTTTTCTTCCACTTTTTCTAGTTGATTTGCATCTGATCCAGTCTTTGAGCTATCATGTGTAGATCATCTTGAGTGATTGGAACAGATGTGGATTTGGAGTCAATTTCGTTGACTCCGAGTCTTGGGTTGCTAGTTCTATCAAAAGTGTCAATTGAGGCCATATTAAATGAGTTTTCATAAATTTCTTCAAAAAGGAGATAAGCACTTTCGGTATCTTTATTAAGGAAATTACATCCACATGAAGCATCTACGAATCTTTTTAATTGATCTTCTAATCCATGATAGAACATCTGCACTAACTGCCATCGTGGAATTTCATGGTGGGGGCAACTTCTAAGTAATTCTTGAAATCTCTCCCAAGACTTGTTGATACGGATTTTTACGCAGTTTGTAAAATATGTCGTTGTAATGCATATAATCGATCAACTCTTAAATTTATAAAACCTAAGTAGGGAAGTATCTATGATCGTCTAAGGAGGCAATATGTTTGCAAAAATACGTCTCTTGCTTGGAAAAGGAAATCACCTTTCTGTTTGGTATTTTTGAATATGTAATTTTTATGATTTTGAAATAAAGGGGCAATTGCGAATTTGTTGGCGGGGAAAAAAACTAAAGAACCTAATGCCTAGGTGACACAAAATGGCCTCTCTCTAAGCTCACCCTAAGCACGTGGAGGCCTAGGGTAATTAGAGGGAGGGAGTGTAAGTGTGTAAAGAAAAAGCAATAAAACTAGAATTGCTACAAGAATTTAAAAAAGGCAAAAAATCTTTTACGAAAGGAAATTGTTTTCTACAAGTACAGGAATGCTTCTACTAGAATTTGAAAGACAACAAAAATAAAAACAAATCCTTTAGATGATGATGGTGGTGAAGAAGATGAAGGTCTTCTTGCTCCAAGCCTAGTTGCTCCTTGACTTGAAAAGAGGGTCTCATTCTTCTCCTTCCTTGCTATGCTCCTCCAAGATGGTGTCCTCCAAGGCAAGCCCTAGAGGGGGGCCTGCTTTGGTTCCTCCAAGGGTGGGCATCCACCCAAGAATCTCCTCCAATGCTTGGCCGTCCTCCTTGGTAAGAATTTACTCCTACTCTTGGCGTGGCACAAGGAGAAGAATGGAGAGGAAGAAGGCACCAAGTAGGCAAAGGATAGCCTCCTTAATCTTCTTCCTTCTTTCTTCTTCTTTGCAGTGGATTATAGGTGGGTATAAGGTGGAATTAATCTAAATGAGGATGATTTTTTAATGGTGGTTAGGAGGATTTTTATAGAGGTGGAGAAAGGGGTAGTTGGCGTGGGTTAGATGTAGGGCTAGGATGGGTTCTAGGAGGTGGTTAGGTGATCCTATGGTGGAGGGTGTTTGGTGCCACTTTAAGGGATGTGGTGGTGGTGGTTATTGTGGTGGAGAGGCACCATAGGTTGGCGCCACCATGAAGAGGTGCCATGGTTTTGGCGCCAACTATGGGGGCTTCTATAAGGGGGGGTAGGTGTAGGATGGTGATGGCTTGAAGGGGTATGTGTAGGGTTAAGATGGAGGGATTTTTGGAAGGAAAAGTTGGTGCTGAAATGGGGGTAGTTATAGGTGGTTTTGGAGCCAAGAATGGGGTGACTTTTTTTGGTGGTGATGGGGTGAAGGGATGCCTAGGTTGGCACCAAGAGTGGAGTGGACTAGGTAGCTTAGGTGGAGCTTTGGTAGGGCTAGTTGGCAGAGCTAGTTAGGTAGGGTTTAAGGGTGGTGAATGGCCAAGGGAGCTGAACCTTAGCTAAGCTTAGCTAGTTATAGAGTAGAGGAGGAGGCATATGGAGCTAGGGTTTTAGGAGAGGAGCTGGAGAGAAGAAGTTTGGAGTAGAATTAGAGCTGGCAGCTACTGAAGTGGGTGGCATGGAGCTACTTTAGCTGGATTAGATTGTTAGTTCTTTGCTAGCTGCTAAGCCAAGCTAAAGTAAGCTGGCTTCTGTTGAAATTAGCTCAGGTGAGCTGGGTTTGATGCTCCCGGGGAGGACCTAGCTGGTTGAGGTAGCTAAGGTAGCTTAGCTCAACTAAGTTGAGCTAAGATGAGTCCCCGAGAGTTGGACTTGAGCTTCCTGAGCTAGGATGAAGTCATCTATAGCTGGCTGGAGTTGAGTGGAGTTAGATGTAACTGGTTCTGAGCTTAAGTGAACTCTAGTCAACTCAGCTAAGCTAGCTAAAGCTCCCAATGAATTGATAGGAGTTGAGATGAGCTAGACTCAGCTGAGTTGAGCTGGATCTGATCTCACTTGAGCTAAGGTTAAGATGAGCTCTCTTAAGCTACCATTCTGCTAAGATGAGCTGAATGGAGCTAGGATGAGCTAACCCTAGTTTAAGTGAGATGGATTCCAATTATAGTGAGCTGGATTCCAGCTATGGTAAGTTGGATAAAGATGAGTTCCAATTGGTTTGGGCTTCTCTTTCACCAGTTGCCTTCTTAAGTGCTAGGGTTTTAGGGATCTGTCAATCTGTGTATCCCTAACATTCACAAAGACACATCAAAATGGCAATAAAAAGTAAAATGCATGCCTAACCTAATTTATGCCTAAATGCAACCCAAGAAACTCGTTTGCAGAGCAAAATCCTAAGAGCTAGGTTTGTTTTAATGCATAAGAATGTTGATAAAGTTATGTTTATCAGACTCTCATGCTTATCTTTTGCTAGTCTCTTACAAAGGTTCAATTTTTACAAAACAGAAATTTGGAGAAATCTAATTTTTTTGGACTTTTGAGGAGAAAGAGATTACCGCACATAGGTTGATCCAAATACAGGAGGTATGGATTTGTTAAGGATAAACATCAGGATTTATTTTTGGATCAAAAAATTAGACAAAAATGGGATTAATATATCCTCCAAAAATATCAAAGATTAACCCTTTGTTAATTCAGATGACTTGAAATTTTTATTTTTAGGATTTTTCTGGTTCTTGAATTTGATTTGCAACTTGCAATAACCTTTAAAATCTTATGTTTGTGCTTGTGAAAAGGAAACATTTATAAGGACGTGTTTTTGGTTTAAAACATTTTTTTTCTTCCCCATGCTTATTTTTAGCTTAGTCTTACAATAGATGTGTTGTGATCATCATTCTCGTTACCAATCCTCGAGAGGGCTCTGGCGCCAGTACTTTGAGGTAACACTGTCCATGACACCACCCAGGAGCTCATAACCCCAAAACACAATGTGGTGTAAAGGGGCGTTCCAAGCAAACTTAAGTTCTTGTTTCGACACCATAGCTAGAGCACCGTCCAAGACACTTGAGCTGCAAAAATGCACTTTAATGCTCCGTCTAAAGATATGTAATATAGATATAGAGTAGCGCCAAGGCGGTAACATGTTGACATCGCATCCTTAAAGGAGGCATTTTCCTTCTTCTCGATGGTGGGAACTCAAACCAATGATCTGCTTCAAACTTTTACTAAGGCCAAACATCGTCGAGGGTTTTCTAATTTTTAGTTGTTTTTAGGTGTTGGCTTGAGTGTGAAATTTGACACAGGAAGTTTTGCAAGAAATGTAAGCTTTTGAATTAGAAACTAAGCTAGGTACTTTCCATATTACAAAAGAGGATCAAGTCACCTGAACTATCATGAGTTCAGGTGAAATTTTGGAAAAGGATATCTGATATAGTCTAAAGATAGACTCAAAGTCTAATGATAAGATCCGTATCCTTATCCCTAGATTGTTAAAGATAAAATCCCATTGTACCAAAAGTGAGTTTTCAACCTTAGTCCCAATTTCAAAATTTTCCACAAAAAGTTTTCAAAAATTTTTATTTTTTTGGGTATGCATGCAAGAAAATAAAATGACAAAAGAAAAATGCATATTTTTAGGTTTTGAAAATCCTAAATCGATCGTCAAAATTTTGAAAACACCTCCCCATGCTTATGATATGCAATGTCCTCATGCATTAGGAGGGAAAAGGGATCACCATAGTAAAAGGAGGTCGGGTTTAGGATGGTCAAAACCCAGAAAAAGAAAGAGAAAAGGAAAGTAAGAAAAATGATGGGTTACCTCCCATCCAGTGCTATCTTTTACGCCATTCAGCCGAGCATGAGGGTATGCACAGAAAACGGATAATCATATAAATAATTGGACACTTGAATGTTCTCCAGAAATGTGTCTTCCTCAAGATTCCTAAAAAGATGATTGATAGAGAAACAAGGATCAAAATAAAATGGAAAAATGACCCAGGTCTAGCCATGGTTTGAGTTCATGTAACATGCCAGAGTTAGGTGGGTCGGGTGGTAGGTCCAATGGAAAGGGAGGGAGAAAGTAGTCAGTCAGTGTAAGGTGGGTGAAGTTAGTGTGGATATTTTTGGTGAGAAATCAAGAAGATTGAAAGAGTAAAAGTCAAACCCTAGTTAATCTGAAAAGTTTTCGACCACATAATCATTATTAAAATCTAGATCCATGGTGGTCAGAGATGAGTAGGATCTGATCAACATCGGCTTCTCAAATACTGCTTCCATTGTATTATTAGTATCCTAAAACATGTCATGATTAATGAACCTCTTGGAAGCTTAAAATAAATCTAATAAGAAAATATAGTTACCTCAACTTATACTCATTTTCCCAGAATAAGAGTTGATATTAGTTGTTGCGGTAATCAGAAAGGGGTCTTCCAAGGATGGAATTAATGAGTGCCTTAGGTACCTTTATGTCAAGGACTAGAAAATTCACCGGAAATAGATAATTCTAGACCTTAACCATACTATCCTCAAAAATTCCTCACGGTTGAATGATAGATCGGTCTTCCAATTGAAATTGAACCTTAATAGGTTTAAAATCGCCAAATTGAGATTCCTTGAATAAGATCGGGGGAATGATATTAATGGAAGTACCTAAGTTCAGAGGGGCGCGAAAAAAAGTGGTGTCATTTATGATAACCGAGATGGGTGATGCACTCGGATCCTTTTTTGTGAAAGGCAACTTGCTCTAAAAAACTGGGCTGGCTATTTTTGAAAGGACCATCTGTCTTAGATTTTGAACCTGCCCTTTTGGAGTAAACCTTTCTTTCAAATATTTTGCAAAGGCAGGGGTGCATCTAGGAGGGGAATATTCTTCTCGACTTGTCTAAATAAGTTTGAAAGATCTTGGTGCGAGGGCTTTGATTTTTTATTAGAAAGAATGGATTGTAGTGTTTGAGAGTGAGAAGTAGGATTTGAATCAACTATTTTTGGGATTTCTTTTTCTTCTTCCTGAGTGGGGTTAGGAGAGTTGATTTGCATAGGCTGAGAGTGGGTTTCATCAATTTGATTTGAAGGCCCTAAATTAGTGGTGGTGTTCCCACTCCTCAACATATCTGCATATATGCAGTTTGGTTATCACTGGGAGGAGGTGGGGGGGGGCCTGTTGTTGATGGAAACTAGGTTGGTGCTAAGATATTGGGTTAATAGGAGGTTGAACAGTGTGGTTCTGATGTTGGTGTCCACCTGGATGTTGGTTCCTGTGATTGACAAAGTTTGGTTTGGGCTGGGATGGTAAGTGTCCTGCAGGTTTTTGGTTTGAAATGACCCCAAACTGATCATTGAGATTATTAATATCATGGGTTATTTCCGTTGTTTTTCTTTGCATCTCCTGTAGGGTTTTCAACATCTGAGCATTGATGTCTTCTTGAGATGGCCCAGATTAATAAGTTGATTTTGAGCCATGCCCTCCAAACGGGTGTTGTTGTTGGTGAGGAATCGGATTGGCCTAAGATTAAGCTGGTTAATTCCTTCCATTAGAGGAATTTTTCAATTGCTCTTGGAAGGTGGGGACATTTTGGGTGGGGTGATGATTGGGATAAATATAATTCCCCATTGAACCATAGAAAGCCTCGGAATAGTAATTACACTTAGCGGGGGAATTATGTAGATCTTCTCTCTTTGGGGTGTTAGAAGGGGTGAAATGTGAAATTTGCAGAGCTTGGGTAGGTGTGGCAGGTCTCTCTTGGTTGACTAGGTTTGTTAAGTTCATATTGCAACTGTTGTTGCTTAACTTATAGTTGAGCCATGATAGAGTAGAAATTAGGTTGGGGGGCCTGATTAAGAAGCTCTTGGGTGAAAAAATTGGGGAAAGAATGATTAGCATGTAGGTTAGAGGACCAATTTTGATTTTCCATTTTTAAAGAAGAGAAAAACTACAGGAAAAGTCTTTTTGGGGAGGCAAAATCAAGTGGTCCCTCCGAGTGTGGAGTTTTGGACTTCCGCCTGTGCAAAATGGAAGAAATGGTAGGGGAGAAGAGATGGAGATGAGAGAAAGTGTGCAATCAATCAATCAAAATTCTAGACCTAACTTAAATGTGACTCTCTAAAAATTAACCTAAGACTTGATCTACCTAGAAAATAAGAAATCAATAGTAAATATCCGTTCTATCAACAAATCTGCCAAGTTGATTGGGGTCAAATTGCTACAATTTTTAATTAGATCTAGGCAACTATAGTGCACATGGAATGTGGAGGGCGTTGATTGGGGTATTGCTTTTTTATATATATATTTTTTGTGTGTGCAGGAATTGGAAGGTAATTCTAATGCAATTCAAGTTGTCACACGATTTGATGTATTTTTGTATTTTAGGATTTGATTTAGGTTAATGTGTTTTAAGATTTCCTTTTTAAGGCTTCAAACAAGTTTTGAAGTCTACAATAAAAAAGAAATCAAGTTGTATGGGTAAAAATAGATTTCCTTTTCAAATTGGGTTTCTAGAAATGGAAAGAAAATCCTAATTCAATTGATCTTAAGATAGAAAATTAACTATCAATGAATTTGTTTTAGGCTTTCTGTGTTACGTAGTGGTCTAAACAAATCTAACAACACCTTGACTTTATGTAAAATCAAACAAGGATTCCAGAAAATATATATTTAGGATTTTAGAAATTTGTTTGATATTTTTTTATAATTTTTCTTTGTACTAGTGTTAAAGTCCAGAAATGATACCAAAGAATATTTTGGACTTTTCAATACCACCATCGATCTTAGAAATTTTTTGTTATTTTATATGATGTGTAGAATTTCATAAGGATTCCAAAATACTAAATTTCGTAAAAATTGGATAAGTATAAAAATTCATAAAATTTGTAGATAGTAGCAAAATAGGAAGATGAGAGAGTGTGACCCCTATGCAGTCCATGACTTTTTAAAAATTAGTTACAAATTCAATTAGTCTGAAATTTGGAACTGATGTTCCTTAAGTTGGAATCATTGGGTGAAATTTTAATATTTTAGGAGGCTTGTGGTGTTAGGAATTGATATTTGATGTCTGGATAGAAGTCTGGACCTGAAAAACACTTGAAGTGGAGTGCTGTTAAGTGGTGCAAACAAGCAACAAATGAGATTTAAATTTCACCACTCCACTTAATTAAGTTGTTTAGGATCCTAAAAGCCAAGTTTAATATTTTGTGGTAGTTTTAATGATTTATGTGACCAGAAAAGATGAACCAACCTGAAATCTTAGGGAAGAAAAGGAACTTTAAGCTCTCGCTTCCAAAATTCCATCTTCTTTTTGTAGTTCTTGCACACACGAGAGAGAGAGAGAGAAAAAATGGGATGAGATCCACTTCAAGCAAGAGAACAAATGAAAGCAAAGCCATGCCTCCCCGGCAACGGTACCAAAAAGTGAAATAGATTTTTACGCAGTTTGTAAAATACGTCGTTGTAATGCGTAAAATCGATCAACTCTTAAATTTAAAACATAGATAGGAAAGTATCTAAGATCATCCAAGGAAGCAATATGTTTGCAAAAATACATCTCTTGCTTGGAAATGGAAATCACCTTTCTTTTTGGTATTTTTGAATATGTAATTTTTATGGTTTTGAAATAAAGGGCCAATCACGAATTTGTTGGCGGAAAAAGAAAACTAAAGAACCTAATGCCTAGGTGACACAAAATGGCCTCTCTCTAAGCTCACCTTAGGCACGTGGAGGCCTAGGGTAATTAGAGGAAGTGTAAGTGCACAAAGAAAAAGCAATAAAACTAGAATTGCTACAAGAATTTAAAGAAGGCAAAAAATCTTTTTCTAAAGGAAATTGTTTTCTACGAATATAGGAATGCTTCTACTAGAATTTGAAAGACAACAAAAATAAAAACAAATCCTTTAGATGATGATGGTGGTGAAGAAGATGGTCTTCTTGCTTCAAGCCTAGTTGCTCCTTGGCTTGAAAAGAAGGTCTCCTTCTTCTCCTTCCTTGCTATGCTCCTCCAAGATGGTGTCCTCCAAGGCAATCCCTAGAGGGGGGCGTGCCTTGGCTCCTCTAAGGGTGTGCATCCACCCTAGAATCTTCTCCAATGCCTGGCCTTCCTCCTTGGTAAGAATTTACTCCTACTCTTGGCATGGCACAAGGAGAAGAATGGAGAGGAAGAAGGCACCAAGTAGGCAAAGGATAGCCTCCTTAATCTTCTTCCTTCTTTCTTCTTCTTTGCAGTGGATTATAGGTGGGTATAAGGTGGAATTAATCTAAATGAGGATGATTTTTTAATGGTGGTTAGGAGGATTTTTATAGAGGTGGAGAAGGGGGTAGTTGGCGTGGGTTAGATGTAGGGCTAGGATGGGTTCTAGGAGGTGGTTAGGTGATCCTATGGTGGAGGGTGTTTTGTGCCACCTTAAGGGATGTGGTGGTGGTGGTTATGGTGGTGGAGAGGCACCATAGGTTGGCAGCACCATGGAGAGGTGGCATGGTTTTGGCGCCAACTATGGGGGCTTCTAGAAGGGTGGGTGGGTGTAGGGTGGTGATGGCTTGAAGGGGTATGTGTGGGGTTAAGATGGGGGATTTTTTGAGGGAAAAGTTGGCGCCAAAATATGGATAGTTATAGGTGGTTTTGGCGCCAAGAATTGGGTGTGTTTTGGTGGTGGTGATGGGGTGAAGGGATGCCTAGGTTGGCACCAAGAGTGGAGTGGACTAGGTAGCTTAGGTGGAGCTTAGGTAGGGCTAGTTGGTTAAGTTAGTTAGGTAGGGTTTTAGGGTGGTGAATGGCCAAGGGAGCTGGAGTTTAGCTAGTTATAGAGTAGAGGAGGAAGCATATGGAAGTAGGGTTTTAGGAGAGGAGCTGGTGAGAAGTCTGGAGCTGAATTGGAGCTGGCAGCTACTGAAGAGGGTGGCATGGAGCTACTTTAGCTGGCTTAGCTCGCTAGTTCTTTGCTAGCTGCTAAGCCAAGCTAAAGCAAGTTGGCTTCTACTGAAATGAGCTGAGGTGAGCTGGGTCTGATGCTCCCAAAGAGGACCTAGCTGGTTGAGGTTGCTAAGGTAGCTTAGCTCAACTAAGTTGAGCTAAGCTGAGTCCCCCAGGAGTTGGACTTTAACTTCTTGAGCTAACATGAAGTCATCTTCAGCTGGCTGGAGTTGAGTGGAGCTGGATGTAGTTGGTCTTGAGCTGAGGTGAACTCCAGTCAACTCAGTTAAGCTAGCTAGAGCTCCCAATGAACTGATGGGAGCTAAGATGAGCTAGACTCAACTAAGTTAAGCTGGATCTAAGTTGACTTGAATTAAGGTGAGCTAAGATGAGCTCTCTTAAGCTGCCATTCAGCGAAGATGAGCTGAATGGAGTTAGGATGAGCTAACCCTGGTTCAAGTGAGCTGGATAAAGATGAGTTCTGACTGGTTTGGACTTATCCTTCACCAGTTGCCTTGAGTGCTAGGGTTTTAGGGATCTGTCAATCTGTATATCCTTACCACTCACAAAAACATGTTAAAATGACAATAAAAAGTAAAATGTATGCCTAACCTAATTTATGCCTAAATGCAACCCAAAAAACTCATTTGCGGAGCAAAATCCTAAGAGCTAGGTTCATTTTAATGCATAAGAATGATGATAAAATGATGTTTATCACTCGTGGAGGGTTCACTAAATTTTTGTTGAATGGTTATTATTGATTGATGTAAAGCATTTGTTCAACCTATCGGAAAGAAATTTTTAAGAAAAACGTTTTTTAATTGAGACCAGGTGTGATAGGACGCTCAACCATTCTAAACCAATGTGATGCTTTATCTTTTAGTGAGGGAGGAAAAAGTCTCATGAACCATACCTCTTCTTGCACATTGCGGAAATGGGTGGTTTAAGCGAGGACAATTATCTCCTCAAGGTGGAAAAAGGGGTTCTTTTTCGAAAGATCATGGAAATGTTTGATTAGGTTTAGAATGGTAGGTTTAATTTCAAAATCCCCTTGGGGTATAACCACTCTGGGTCTCTCTTCATAATTAGAAGGATCATAGAAATCCTTAAGAGGTATGAGAGGTTCCCTGAGTGGCTGACCCGGTGTTTGGTTGGCTAGGTTCATGATTGTTCTAGCCAACTGCTGCTGGTTTTGTTGAAGTTGAACCAATTGGTCGACCATAAGAGAAAAGGGGTTTGTATTTTTATTTAGAGGGCCACTTGGCCATTCAGGGTTTTGTGGTAGCTCCAAACGTGGGAGGTTAGGGGTGGTAAAGTCAGCTTGTGGGTCAGTTGACGGGTTAGGTTCGGGTTGGGGTGTGGAAGCAAAATTTTTTGACATGTTTCTATGTTTTTCATGTCAAAATTAGAGGAATGATGAGAAGAAGAAGAAAATAAAGATATTTTGGTGTGAGGGGCAAAATCAAATGGTCCCTGAAGATGTAGATTTTGGGACCTTCGCTCGTGCATGCACTTAATGGAAGAACGGGAGGGGAGGAGAAGAGAGAGAGATGAGAGAAAGTGTGCAAATCAAACAACCAAGCTTAAACTGTCTTAAGGTTGACTCCTTAATGAAACCTAAGACTTGGGAGCCCAACAAAGAAGAAATTAATAAGTGAACCTACTTCCTTAAGATTACCCGGCTAGACTAAAAGAGGTGGATTGGGCCCAAGCATGTCTTGGGAAAATCACTAGGGGCTTATGTAAAGCTGCACTCGTCGTTTAACTTCCCTCTAAGTTTGTTGCTGCATTTTCAAAAGGAATTAGGAGCACTTAATGATTCTTTGATATTGGATATCAAGCCTAGTTTTAGTGAAGTCTTTAAGTGGTCAAATGACTACTTGTTTTAATTTATGCTTGGGTGTCTAATTGTGCACGGGAATGTGGATGGCGTTAATTAGGGTAATGCTCTGTTATTTCAATTTTTTAAGTGTGTGCAAATTGGAATGAGTGATTCCAATGCCAATTCAAGCTGTTAGATAATTTTTTTGTTGTTTTTCTACTTTTAGGATTTGATTTAGATTAGTGTCTTTTACAGTTTTCTTTGTAAGCTTTCAAACAAGTTTGAGATCTATAATTACAAAGAAATCAAGTTGTATTGGTGAAGGTAGATTTCCTTTATAATGTAGAACTAGATTAAATGAAGAGAAACCCTAATTGAATTGAATCTTAATCAGAAATTTTAACTACCAATGAATTGTTTCAAGATTTTCTTGTTATGTAGTGGTTTAGACAAAGTAAACAACACCACTACTGGAAGGCAAATCAAACTAGGATTCCAGAAAATATTTTTTTGTGATTTTAGGAATTTGTTTGATATTTTTTAAAGATTTTTCTTTATGCTGGTGTCAAAGTTCACAAATGATACCTGTAGGTATTTTGAACTTTTCAGTACCACCACTGGCTGTTAAAAGAGCCAGATAGGAGTTTAATGTTTCGTCGTCATAACACACTCCTAAATAGCTCAATCAACAAATAAAATTTATAACTCAGAATTTAAAATAGAGTCCGAGGTCAAACACAGGGATCAAATATGTAATTCACAATATTAATCGCATTTAGAATAAATGAGCACAATTAATTGAGCATTCAAATAGATGTTCAATGAATAATAACCTACTCAAATTGATATTCAATGATAAACATGAGTATTTCAATAGTTCATAATGATAAAAGAAAGTCAAGATAAAATAATGGTGATTTGAATCATCAATTATTAGCCCTAATCAAACATGCATATCGAATCTCAATTATATCAAATAAATGAATAGTAGCTTGAACATTACAGTGCCTCAGACGATAGTTCGGCTTAATTGATCATCAGTAAGCACAGGCACATGGCTTTTAAGCCTTTTCTTCCTCTTCGACTTTCCTTCCTTCTTCAGAGGCACGCCCCTTCTTCAAAGCCTCTTCTGTCCATCTTCTTATGACTAAGTGTTAGCCTTTGAGCACATAGCACGCACCCTTGAGGCACATGCATAGAGAGCAAAACCCCCCTACTCTCTCATAGTTTCCCGTTTCTTCTCTCTCAAACCTAGCGTAATTGGGTTTCAAATCGGGCTTTCGGATCGGGTATAGGGACCAGGGCTACCGGGCGTGTGGAGGTAGCCGAGGTGTGCAAGTAAGCATAGGGAGGGATCCGACCCCTCAGTGTCTTGCACAGTAGAGCAGAAACAAAAAATCAATTTAAGTGTAGCTACGTGTTCTCTAACGCCCGATGTGGAACTATCCCCACTGCATCTTCGCACATCTATAGTAGAGGTGAAGCTTCATCTAATTGGGGCAAGCTCCCAGCTGGAGCCTTTGATTGAGACCTAGGCATGGACCTGGAGCCAAGCGCAGCACCTGGGAGAGGATTTGACGAAGAACGCGACTGGAGCTTGAAGAACATAGTCAGAGACAATGCCGGCAGTGGCGAAGAGCAGCGAACACCTGAAATCACAAGAATGGCTTCATGGCCACATTAAAACACTTCAGGCGCTTCGCCAAAGCACAGTGAAGGTGGTGGTGGCAGTTTCGTGGTGTGAGCGTGTGCGTGGAGGTCTGTGGAGGTCGAAGATGAAGAACGGAGGAGGTGGTGTTTGGTGGAGGTTGTGAGTGGACGAATTGTGAAGGGTTTTGTGTGGGAATGAGCAGCGAAGCTTGTGGAGGTGACAGCGTAGCGATTGGTGCGGTGTAGTGAGCTTGCGGCCTCGCCAGAGCTTGGCCGGAGCGAAGGAAGATGAATGGGGAGGCTGGTGATCGTGGGTCAAATCGAGGGTTTAAGGGGATGAAAAGAAAGTAGGGGGAGAGAGAAACCTACGGTGGGAGAAGTGGTGACGACGTCGGCTTTGATTGGCCAGAGACGTGGAAGGTGAAATCTACGGTGGGAGAAGTGGTGATGACGAAGGGATATGGGTGGCACTCGCTGGTATTGCGACGCGTGGAGGAACTCGAGGAAGATGCTCTCGCCGACTATTGTCTGTGGCGGCAGGTGAAGAGGCCAGACGGAGAAGGTCGTTGGAGCTCGTGGAGTATTCGGTCGGAGAGGAGGGAAGAAGGGTAGATTCCAGCCAAAACCAAGCTAAGAATGTGAGGTAGTCCCTGAGGGTCTTTTATAGGGCATTTAGACGAGCTTCCAAGCTTGGAAACAAGCTAGAAAGCTCGAAAATCAAGGGATTACGACTCTTGATTTCAAGGAGTTCGCATGGGCATCATGAAATCAGGGAGATCTTCCTGATTGAAGGTCGACGCATGGTGGGTTTTAGGATTTTGCATACGCGAAAGTGGCAGGGACCTTTTGGTGAAGAAGATAATGAAGTTAGGGGGGTTCTTGTAATGATTTTGAAAGCTAAGGGGTTATTTGAGAGAGAAAGAGTTAGACTGGACTAAAATGCAAACTAGGTCAAGATGATCTCTGATTGGGCCCAAATTTTGGTACAATCCTAATTTTAATTCAAGAATTCTGATGGTAAATTTGGATTTTGGTTTTGACTAAGTTTGGTTGAGTAATTTACGTAGAAACCCAAATTAGGGTAATTTCCTGTCTGAGACTGTTTTAGGTCAAAGTGAGTTCTAATGGTGAAATAGAGGATACCAAATCTTATAGAATATTTTTCTGTGATTTTAAATGTTTTAGATGGAATTTATCCTGACCAGAACCTCTGTTAATTAAGCGGGTCTGAAATAGGGTTTCGGGTATTGTTTTGACTCTCAAAGTGCGTGAAAATCTGTTTCTGTCTGTATGGACCCTCTTATTAGTCATTAATGAACATTTGACATTTAATTAACCCCTGAGAGATCCCATTATTACTTTGCATTTTTGATCTTTTGTTAAAATTATATATTTAACTCTGATTTAATGCATTCTTCTTAGAAAGGATATGCAATGAATTTTGACTCTCTGACGGTTATGTAGAAGCATTTGTTAATTAATTCTGATTAATTAAAGCTAATTATGGCTCATGATAACGTTGTCATCATACCTACATTCCTAACTATTGCTAGTGCCTTAGCAAAATCTTATGAGAAGAACTGGAGTTCTTGACCATGGATTGATGTTCAGATGCTTGATTCTTGTTACCTTTTAGAAATTAGGTCAGAATGCTAATAGTAGGCCTAGAAGTACTCAAGTATCAATCAAGATCTAGACTTGACCAGCTTTAGCCTGAGTCTACCATGAAGGTTTCTAAGGTCCGCAAAGACTACCCAGAGGTTCGTTGAACCCAACAGTTAAAGCATCTGTGCATAAATGTAACAGGTCCAGGTTTAGTTTACCAGTGCATTTTTTGTAAGAGAGAGATAGAAGAAGATTTTTCATTTAGAGAGTTTTCTCTCCTTTCTTTTTACTTTTTCCCTAAATCTAGCCTTGAATTGGCCCTAAACATGGTCTATATCGGATTCCTTATCCCCACCATCAATCCTCGAAGGGTCCCTAGCAATCGATGCTTCAAGATAGCATCGCCCATGGCAGGCTTCAGAACCCTGGCTTTCGACACTTTGGGATAGTGCTACCCATGGCATTCTATAGCTAAATTCAGGCCCTGGCAATCGATATTTCAGGATAATCCCGCCCATGGCACTTGAATCAGCACAAGGTGCTTACATGCCCCTAATAGGATAATTGCATATCCTAGGAGACAAGTATCGAGGAGATGATATGTTATTATGCATCTTTGAGGGGAATTTCCCACCTCTCCACACCAGAAACTCATCCAATCAACTTGTGTTGTAGAGCTGCTCCTAAGCTAGATCTTTAAGATGGTTTTTCAAAACAGAACACTTTTAGTAGATTTTTCTTTATTAAGTGCATTGAACCAGACTAAGTGTGTGATTTTTGGGTGCTTAGATTACCAAGTCCCGCAAACCAAAGGGCAGGCAACGGAGCCGAATAATTCCTAAGCCTTAGACCTAATACATCAGCTTCGCACTTTCCTCAACCTCTTGAGGATTAATCCAAATCTTAACGGATACGTGAATGCTTAAGCCCTAAAACAAGCCCAAGAGACCTAAGATCAGCACTCATACTAATCTCTTTGCCTTTCTGTTCTCACGACTTAATATTTTTTCTTTTTGATTAGGTCTAGAACTTAAGTAATCTCCATAATCAAGTGCTAATGATTATCAATTTTTGTTTTTGACTATTTGCTGCTTTCTGACATTTAAACTGTCCTCTCTCCCTCAAGAAAGATTTTCAAATTAGTTCACAAAATTTTCCCCCCCTTCTTGCAAAATTTTTTATTCTTTTTCAAGTTTTTTATTTTTTTGGTTTTTTGAATATGTATTTTTTTGTGAGAACCCCTCAGGAACTTTAACTTCCATGTGTTTGCACTTTAACACTCCCCATGCCTAGGTTTTGCAATGCTCTCATTGTAAACCAAAGGGTATGAAACAACTTGGTTCAAGGATTAGAATAGGGTCAAAGGGTGGGTGAATGGGTCGGGATGACTGTTGCTGATGATTTCAAGCTTTGATATAAGTACTAAAGGTAGAGTCAACTTTTTTGAAGTTTAACTCAAAAGTGCAATAGGAGTGTAGCTTAAAAGATGATTAGAAGGGTCTCGATTTTTTGGAATGATGGGTTGCCTCCCATTAAGTGCTAAATTTAATGTCTTCAGCCGAGCAGAAAGTGGTCAAGGAGAAGGGGTGGTCAAATCAGAAGAGTTTTGTAAAATAAGCACCTTGATTAATAACCTGGTTGGTCCAACTAGGTGCTTGTTCAGATCTACAGGCTGATGATGCAGCTGAAACCCAGTAAGTCTGGTGGGTTGATGGATGTGAATCAATAAATGTAGAACCTACCAGATACTTTGAGGCTCAAATGGATGTGGAAATGAGAATCCAGGGTTTGGCTGAGTCAGTTCAGCCTGGTCAGAGTAGGGATCCCCAAAAGGAAGAGGAGCTGAAAAGGATATAGGAACCCTACTAATAGGATTAGGAAAGGATAAGGAGTGGTTATTAGTCTGATCAGAGTCTGAATCCCGATCAAAAGATGGAGAAGAATTATATGTGGCCGGATCAGAGAAAGGTGAATCAGAGTAAAAGTTGATTCTGGTGGCAGGTCGGGGTTGAGATCAGATTTTGGAAAGCTCTGTGTGTGGATCAGAAGGTGGGGCTTCTTTCAGATTCAAATCATTGGCCTCAGCATGAAAATCAAACAATAGATCATGGATACTGAGGTCGTAAACTGGCTCGTAGTTATCAGGAAATAAAGGCTCTCCGAAATCAGACTAAAATTTGAAATCATCGAAGAATTTGCGAAGATCAAGTTTTGAACCTAATTCCTGATCAGGAGTTCCACCACATAGTGAATCATGATGTGAAGAATCAACAACCTGACTTGGATTTAACCTAATCTTAGAATTTGAATTCAAAAAAGTGTCCTTATTCGACATAGGCTCGAGTTCTTGGCTCCTAGGGTAGGTCGACTCAATTCTCAACTCATCCAACTCCTCGATTTCTGTGTCATAGATTAGTGTAATGATGTAAATACATTTATTGAGGGTAAAATGTCTATTCATGCATATTCCTAGGCTTAGATTTGCATTTCATGTTATAAATATTGCATAGCATGCATAATTCTACATTTAGAGTAGTTGTATATAATTTCGGTTAATTGCATTTTTTTTGTGGTCAGGAGAGAAGGATATTTATTTCGGAGCCTCAGATTGATAATCCGACCGTACAGATCCGATGAAGATGACGATCGGAGTCCCATAGCACCATATGTAGTCCAAGGAAGATCAACGGCCAAGGGACTAGGTGACATAATTTGGAGCTTCAAATGATAAATCTAACTGCGCAGATGGATTCGGGTCGATGATCGCAGCCTAACTGTGTGAAAATCGACTCAATTCAACCTCTGTAGCAGCCTCTACAACGAAAAGAAGATGGACGACCCAGATTGTGCCACGTGGCACAGCCCAGGCCGCCCATGTGCACGCACGCGTGCAGCGGCGGTGAGCGCACGTGGGCAGAGGCACGCAGGCGCACAGTGCAGCGCTAGCGCGTAAGCATGCGCGAGCGCGGCAAAGAGCATGCACAGTGCGCGCCAGTGCAATGGCAGTGTGGGCGCGTGCTCAATTGGTGCCAGCCTACAACGACGGATGAGCTGGATCTACAGCGACGCTTACAGCCATCGCTAATTCTTCGCACGCCAACAAAGCCGGTTGTGGGCGCAAGTAGGCATTAATTGCCTACGGCGACACTTCCAGCGATGGCTTGGAGATCACTAATGGTCCTAGACCTATTTTTGCCTCTTCTCCTCCACTATTAAATAACCTACACCCCCTCCCTTCCAAGCCATCTCTACCTACTCTACTCCCACCTACTCCCAAGCTCTAGAAAGCCTACCAACACTCTGTTAGAGCTTGCTCTCAAGCTCCTAAGGCTCCTATTAGTGTAGCGAACCTCTGCCTCACCAAATATTCATCCCTCTTCCCATACCCATTCATAGGTTGCCTTGGAGCCATCCTCCCACCTCCATTCCAATAGCAGATCATCTCCACCTTCTAACCTTCATTTTGGAGCCACGCCAAAGATTTCCTCTACTCGACGTCCTGCATCTCACCTCTTTTATCCCGCTCCTCACCTCCTTCGTCCGAGCTTTCTCTAGGCACCATCGTATCGCCAAACATCAAATTCGGGATATTCCTTCTCACCTCCCTTTCTTTTTATGCTTTCGTAGTTGATCATAATTGACATTGAAGTGATATCTATATCATATTTGTTCCATATCTCTGGTGATTCATTCTTCTTTTCTTCTTCTTACAAAAATACAAAAAAACATAACAAAACCTTAAAATACCAAAAAGAAACAAATCGAAGTGCGGTTTTCAATTAAAGTAAACGTCACCTCCCTGTGTTCGACCCAGAACTCCCTTGGAGTTTTGGTATAAATGTTATTGACCACGAGTTTTGTAACTACGAGTATGGGTTACTTGTAACCCTGATTTTAAACTCGCAAAACACGTGCAATCATTTTGGTGCCGTTGCCGGGAAGGTAACGGAATCTACTTTATTATTTTCTATGCTTCTTTGCATTTGCATAACAGTAACCCTACTTATTTCTGATCTATTGTCTTGCAGCTACCCTATCATGGAGATCCAAGTGCGGTAGATCGGAATAAAGTGCGGGTAGAGTGTTTTGTAAGTGTCCCCCTGAAAGGGATGGTGGTCGGACCCGGTTAGGTTGTGTTAATATGGTGATTTTATCGTTATAATGAGTATAGTGATTAACCTAAATCGAGCCTAATCATCTCTTTACAAAATATTTTTTTACTTGGCCTATTTGATTTTATCTTGGTCGCTTTTAGGCCCATGATCGAACTTAGGGAAGTAGGGTTAGAAGTCAAGTTTCTACGCCTTTCCTACAACGAATCTCTTCCATTCGTTTATTATGTTTTTGTTTTTCTATTTAGATTTTTTTCTGATAATTCTTGTCCTTGAGTCACACCCTCAAAATCAGGTTCTTGGCTTTGAGCCAAATTAGGGTTCCAAAATTGGTCTTGCTATTCGCAAAACTGAGTACCTGCAAGTTAAGGATTATCTTTTCTCTTTTATATATTTTTTTATCTTTTTACTGACATGCAAGAGAAATAGAAATAAAGTAAATATAGTATAGATATATATGTATAAAGGGGTGGGGGTGGAGGTGGAGATGGAGTGTAGCACGGTGTCATGTCGGTCGTCGTCTAGAAAGACGCAACCAACAGGATGAAGTGCTGCGTGGAGTGTAAGGTGGATTGATGGAAGATGAGTGTGACCACATTTTTGTATGTGTGTATCGGGGAATATCAGCAACTGATGCAGATATTCCAGCGATACAACGTACGGTAAGTAATGTGAAAATATATATATATGTATATATGTAAATATATCTATATGTATATATGGCTATAAATATATAGGTATATATGTACTTATATATATATATATATATATGTATATATGTATATATATATAGATATGTAAATATATGTATGGATAGATATATGTATAGATGTATATATATATATATGTATATGTATGTAAATATAACTATATAGATGTATATATATATATATATATATATATATATAGCAATATATGTATATAGATATATTTAGATAGATATGTGTGTGTGTATATATATATATATATATATATATATATATATATATGTATGTATGTATGTATGTATGTATGTATATAGACTAATACATAGTTATATAAGTACTAATATATGTATAGATATATGTGTATATATATATATATGTATATAAGTATATATATATATATATATATATATATATATATATAAATATATATATGTACGTGTATATATATATATGTATAAAGTAGAGTATAGGTGTGTGTGTGTGTATTAGAGTGTGAGTGTGTGTAAGTGTCGGCAGAGAGAGTGCTGTGTGAGAGAGAGAGAGAGAGCGAGAGAGAGACTGCTAGAGTGAAGAGGCTGGAGAGTTAAGTCGGCTGGGTCCTCCAAGCGTCATCTGATGGCGCACGCACACACGCAGGCGCGTAGGCACGCGGAGAGGCACACACTGGAGGGAGTGTGCGCGGAGAGAGAACTGCAGCGCACCACGCTGCGCGAAGGGGCTGGAGCGGGCAGATGTAGGTGTGCGCGGGCGAAGGGAGCGGGCGAAGATGCGAGCGGGTGTGAGCGCTGGCAAACGTATGGCTGGGCGCTGGAGCGGGACGCGGGGCGGGACGCGCGCGTGGGCTGCGGTCAGTTGCGGCGCGCCAGGTGATCGAATAAGTGAAAAACTTACCGGTCACCCCACTGTAGCCACAGTGTTCCACTGAAACGCGTGAATAGTGGCTACAGTGTCGGGGAGAGCCGCGTGACCGGGTGCTCCTAGTGCTGAGTGCGGGAGGCTTGCGGTTGGCGTGCGCGTGGAACGGTTGCGCCTGCTGGTTGCGGGCGCGGAGAGGTGGGCGTACGCGAAGAAGCAGAAGGTGAAGGCAGCCTGCAGGCGCGTGCGGTGGCCTGCTGGCTTGCGCGGTGGCCTTGCGGCTGTTGTCGCCTTGCTGCTGCTGCTGTGTGCGGAGCTTTGAGCTTCAAAGCTTGAAGCTCCGACTCCAATGGCTGAAGTGGCTTGGACGTTGAAACAGGGAAAGAACCACCACGCCCACCGGCTCTTTGATGAGCTGGGTGGTGGTGGACTCACGGTGGTGGTTATGCACCACCATGAGGTACTCCTGCCCGCAGAGTGTCTCCTCAGAGGAGGAGGGCCTGCGTATGGAGGGAGAGAGGAGGAGGCGGCCTGGAGAAGTAGATGCTGTGGAGTTTTTTTTGGCTGGACCAGGCTCTCCTTTGCAAGAAGAAGCCGAGCTCTATTTATAGAGGAAGAAGGCATGCACAGCCATGCCTTGGCTGTGCATGCGGCTGTGCATGGCTTGGCAGGGCATGCTGAGCAGGGAATGGCGCGAGGAGGAAGCTGCCATGCTTTGCAGCCGTGGGGAAGAATTCAAAATCAAATAGAAATAAAAATAAATATGGAAATTTTGTGAAGCAGCACTTGAAGAAAATGTGAATTGCGAGGTCATTTTATTCACTCTCCTCCCCTCTCAATTAAATGCATGCATGCATGTATTTTTACAAATGCGACCATGGATACCTAATATGCACTGGTAATGCTAGGAAATCGCACAAGACGGCACAATTGCAGGTGTATTTTTGCGGTGTAATCATACCCCCATGCCTATCTTTTGCTAGTCTCTAGCAAAACATTTTTGTGTTGTATTTAGAAATGATCTTTAAGTTGAAGATTTTCTCCTGAGGCGACATAGGTGTGTTTATTGTTGGATATTGTGAGAACCAATTGCAGAGAAGACTACCAATACTTTAAGTCTCACATGACATAGATCATCTCTCAACTAACCAGGACTCTTGATATTTAAACCTTAAGTACGATTTCCAGGGCCCAGGAGGTTTTTGCCATACTCGAGAGCTCAAGAGGTTATGGCTTGTGCTTAGTGAAGGATCAAGACTGACCAGATGAACATTAAGACTCAAGCCCAGGGTTTCACGAATTTTTAAGTACAAGTTGGTCCCAGTTTCAGCTTGTGTCTTTGGATTGACTCTTAAAAAGATGACGAAAAACTCAACTCCCATTTTATAACTTTTGTGGCTCAAAGAGAACAGGGTATTTGTAGCTTGCCCTGAAAAACTTTTGTAGGGTGATTTTACAGACATTTGTGAGATACACTGACTTATTTGCATCTTTTTTTCTTTTGAAAAACGTGTCAGTATATCCCTTACAACATTATTTGGAGGAGCACACTTTTCTTTTTGGTGGCAGAGTTCCTTTTTGGTGGAAAGAGTCTTTCCTAAACACAAGACTAAAGCCTAGGATAAAAAGTCTACCTACACGCACAGGTAAGGACTTCACCTTCCCTAATGAACACTAGGGTTGGATCTTATGTTCACCTGGTCTTTCTTGATATGTGTAGTGTGAACTATGATCACTTAGGCTCTCAAGTAGAAGCAAACCAACAAATCCTGTACTGGTGTCTCAGGTACAAGAATACGTCTTTAGTTAGGAGAGATTCCGATCTATCTTGTCAATGCTCAAGTGAATTAAGCTGAGCCTGAGCGAATCAAGCTTCTGTGACTTGGAAAGTCTTCAAAACAGCGGTTGAATATCCATAAACACTTATTGTATTTTTTTGTTTCAGCTTTTAGATCATTACTAAACACCATTTTCATTTTTCATTTATATATATAAATATATAGGTGGAAACTGCATGATACCATAAAATACCCAGATCCTATGGTTGCCTATCCACCCCTCCATGCCAAATGATGCTATGTCCTCATATGCATGCAGGGTAGGGTAGAGGAAGGACGAAAGATTGGGTAACGAGAGTTGAGGTGCAGGGTATACAGCAAGGTGGTAGGGTGGGTGGATGGTGGGTGGTGAAGTGAAAAGTAAAGTGATCGTGACAGTGGCATGAAAAGTGATGGTGGATGTTGAAAGATCTGGCATTTCTTGGGATGAGAGTGTCCCAGGCGGATCAGAAAACAAGTTAGGAGGAAGAAGTTGGACCTCAGATTGACCAAGAAGAGGGGCTTCTTGGATAGATGGATCCAAAGAGGAATAGCTCTAGTGAGTAGTATATAGGCTCAAGGTCCCAGTGTGGAGTTGCAAATCCGCCTGATTTGGTGGGAAAGAAAGGGCAATCCGATCTTCAAGAGTGTGGACCGGCGGTGAGTAGCCCAGATATGACTCAGACCACGATGTATGGGAAGCAGAGAAAACCTCGTCAGAAGTCTGGTCAGGAGATGGTACTGGACAAGGGAGGGATGGGGGAACATCACAATGTGTTGGTCAGTAGTCATCAGTGTTTATAGGTAATCCGCACAGTCAGAATAGGTCCTAATTAGTCCGATACATGCACTGACGGCCATGTCCTCATCAGACGTGTCATCCTCGATACAATCGCAATTAAAGTTCTTGGTTGCCTTGAAGATGTTAAACTTGGGCTTTTTAGATCCAACGGCAATCTCAATACAGCCCGACTTGCAGTCGATATGGGTGCGGGCTGTGGCCAAGAAAGGTCGACCAAGGATGATCGGACAATCAGAGAGTGAGCTAGGAACTTCGATATCTAAAACAAGAAAGTTAACAGAAAAACAGAGACTGTTGACCCTAACCACCATGTCTTCCACCACACCCTTCGGGATTTTGACAGAATGATCTGCCAGCTGTAACGTGACAGGGGTGGGTTTCAGATTTTCCAAGGGAAATCTTTCGAGCATGATGGTCGGTATAAGATTGATGGAAGATCCTAAATCAAGCAGGGCACGGTTAAAATTGCAGCCTTGGATGCTATAGGAAATCAGTTGTGTGCCCGGATCTTTCTGCTTCGGTGGTAAGTTTGACAGCATAGCACAACTCGCATGAGGCGAGAGAACCATCGGATTCTTGGTTTTCTTTCACTGTCGCCTGGGCGTTGTGTAGTCTTTGAAAAATCGGGTGACAGTAGGTATGTGGTCGATAGCCTCGAGCAGGGGTACCTTGATTTCTACATCCCTGAACAAATTACGCATGTTATCAAAGGCCTGCGTATCTTTCTTTTTGCCTTTTGGCTCCCTCAGTAGAGCCTCAGGGAATGGGACTGATTCTGGCACCAATTTGGGTGTATCGTTCTCTTGTGAATGCGGTGCACATTTCGAATGAGAGGGCGATGAAAAAGATGGGCCAGGATCAGGTCGAGGCGGATTGACAGTCTACTTACCGCTCCTCGTAGTGATAGAATTGGACGATGCGGGTCCAGTGGGATCATACGGTGGAGGAGGGTTCGCAATGGGGACATAAGAGTGTGGTGCTGCAGCGGGATTAGCCTGAAATCCCGATGGAATGTTCGGAGCTTGCAGAATTTGATGTACCTGCCCCTGAGAAGGTCGTACTTGTGGTTGAGGACCACGGGGTATGAAATTTCGCGGGTTTGGAAGAGTGCCCTGAGATCGAGTCGCCATGTGTAGTTGACTGATCTCAACATTCTGCTGCACCAATTGGTGCTGAATAGAGGTCATGTTCTCTTCATGGCGCTTTGACATTTCCGTCATCATTCACATCAATTTGTCAAGAGGACTTGATGCGTGTTCTGTTTGCGATACGCAAGGACCCGATGGCGGATTCGCCATAGGATTAGACTGGGCCCTTGGGATGACGGGTGCGGACGGTCGCATTGGTCCACCCGCGGGGTTTTGGCGTTGTGGGTTGTTGGACCATGTGAAATTCGAATGATTTTGCTACCCTGGGTTATAAGTGGCAGAGAACGGGTTGTTCTATGCCAGAAGACGTGTCCGCATGTAAATATGCGTCCGAGCACACGGAGGCTTGGTCCTCCGTGTCAAAATACTGGCTCGCAGAAGCCAGTTCCACATGACTTACCGAGTCGCTCGGTGCGACACTTGGTAAGGAAGGTCTTACGGGGTTTCTTGTGATAAGCCTGGTGTTGGAAGAATTGGGATTGTGACGAAGTGGTGAGGTAGGGGTGTTTGCCATAGAACGGGCGGGGTTGGCCAGAAGCTCGTCCAACTTGTTGTGCACGACGGAGACTTCATCCAATTTCTGTGCAATAAGGTTGAGATCAGTGGATGGATGGGAGGGTCCCGTGTCAACTTTGTGGACATTTCGAGGCAGGCTGGTACGATTAAAGGTGACAATGGAGGCATTGTTCATTGAGTTTTCACTCATATTTTCAAATAATTCGAATGCTCCATTCTCGTCTTTATTCATAAAATTTCCTCCGCAGGAAGCGTCTGCAATCTGCTCCAATGTCTCATTTAGCTCATAGTAGAAAATCTAGGCTATATGCCACTTAGGCAGATCGTGGTGCGGACATTTCCTGAGGAGGTCATTATACCTCTCCCATGCCTCATGAAATTTTTCGCCGTTTTGTTGCGTAAATGAAGTGATAGCTCAGCGAAGCGCATTGGTTCGCCCGATTGGGAAGAACTTCTCGAGAAACGCTGTTCGCATCTCTTCCCAAAAGTGGATGGTTCTCCCAAGGGTGCATAACCATTGCGATGTTTTATCTCGCAATGAAAATGGGAACATTTTCATGAGGACTATTGGTAACCCGATATTTCTAGGTTTAACAATTTCAGCTAATCGGGTTAGGTCTTCCAAGTGGAGAAAAGGATATTCACTTGCAAGACCATGGAAGTGAAAATTTATTGGGCCAATTATGTTAGGTTTCAGTTCAAAGTCGTCCCCGCCCATGGGGACCCGAATTTGTCCTATGGTCTCTGTAGCAGCGGGATTCTGATAAAAGCTAAGAGACCTGGGCTCCTCCCGTTCGGGAGGGTTCTGCATTTCCTCCAATGTTTCCCTAATGGCCTCAATTTGTTCATTATACATTTCCATTTGGGCTTGGAGGCAGGTTATGGGATCTAAGGCTCCACCACCTGGTGGGTTTTGAGGGCGGTTTCCTCCCTTGGGATTTGGGGGTGGGTGTGCAGCCATGTTTGTGGTGGAGGAGGACGATTCGGCTTCTTTTCTAAATTTATCAGATAATTCACATAGTTCAGGATTTTGTGACCTCCTCCCAAACATGCACTACCGCAGGAAGAATTGGGGGGATACGAAGGGAAAAGAGATGAGAGAAATGACGTCGCAAAGGTACACTTGATGACAAATCAATTCAATCAAATTCCTAACCTCTACTGTGTGCCCTTAGACCTAAAGATCTAAGTTACCTACTATCACAAACTACGGAACCGAATGTGAGCATCGCGGAACCACCGGGCCAGATTGAAAGGCCGTTTGCCCCAGTCTTAGACACCCGATAGCACGCGGGAACCCTCACCAGCACGTAGGCGCTACACGCAGGTAGTTAGACCTCCAATCCTTAATAAGGGTCAAGTTGCTACTAGTTTTAGTTAGAGGCTTAGGATCAAGTACTTTTGGAATGTGAAGGGCGTTATTTACGGGTAATGCCCAAGTGATTGATTTTTCAAGTGTGTAAAACAAGCATGCAACGGGGAAATCTCCCCGAATTGAAGTTTTGATTGGTGAATGATTTTTAGAGTTTCAGCCTTAAGTAATATGAATTTTAGGATTTTGCTGAAATACCAATTCAACCAATCTCCTGGTTTTGAGAGGATGCAGGTTTTCTTCTAAGCCTAACAAACCCTTCTTCAATGTCAGTTGGTTAATGCATGCTAAAATGCAATGGGCTTCCCTAAATGGAGATTTCTATGTGTGGATGCACGAATCAGTTTTAGATTAGTATGAAAGGGAGCCAAAGCACTTCATTTCAAGTGCTCCCAATCACCAGAATGATTTCAACACACAAGTCTCAACCAAAAGATAAAGAAAATCAATTTGTTGGGGTTGAAATATTCGGGATCGAATCTTAGGCACGTGAAAAGTCGTGGTGTAGTTGGAATCAACTCAATTCCAAGTCTCCCCACCAAAAATGTGATCTCGAATTTGCAGATAAGTGAGGCAAAGAGGGGTGCAATCAATCTTTTTATGTTTGCCTCAAAGAATACTTCACACGGTGAAAAATTCAAGAATCATGATTCTTGGATCTTTGCTATGCGAAGTTTGGCGGGAAATCTCGGGGTGGTGGGAGTAAAGGCAAACAATCAAATAAGTGAATTTTAATCCACTTGCCCCAAGAGATCCCAAGAAGTTTTTCTAGTTTTTAGTTTTTTTTTTTATTAAGGTGACAAGTTAACCTAGGTTGCTAAGAAAGAAAGACCTACTTGTTTAGCAACGTGTGCGAAACTCCAGTGCGGTGTCGGCGTCTTCACGCTCTCGTTCCCACCTTGGACCTACCTACGTTTCCGACTTCGTCTGCCTGTCTTCTCCTTGCAACTGGTTCACCTGCACAACAATAAATAAAAACACCCATGAAGAGAGAAGAGAAACATGAAAGGAATGGAATAGAAACATACTTGCATATGCACTTCCCCCGCAACGGCGCCATTGAAAGGGATGGTGGTCGAACCCGGTTAGGTTATGTTAATATGATGATTTTATCGTTATAATGAGTATAGTGGTTAACCTAAATCGAGCCTAACCATCTCTTTACAAAATATTTTTTTACCTGGCCTATTTGATTTTATATTGGTTACTTTTAAGCCCAGGATCGAACTTAGGGAAGTGGGGTTAGAAGTCAAGTTTCTATGCCTTTCCTACAACGAATCTCTTCTGTTCGTTTATTATGTTTTTGGTCTTTTTCTACTTAGATTTTTTTCTGATAATTATTGTCCTTGAGGCACACCCTCAAAATCAGGTTCTTGACTTTGAGCCAAATCAGGGTTTCAAAATTGATCTTGCTATTCGCAAAACTGAGTACCTACAAGTCAAGGATTATCTTTTTTCTTTTATATATTTTTTTATCTTTTTACTGGCATGCAAGAGAAATAGAAATAAAGTAAATATAGTATAGATATATATGTATATACTATATATGTATAAAGGGGTGGGGGTGGAGGCGGAGATGGAGTGTAGCACGGTGTCGAGTTGGTTGTCGTCTAGAAAGACGCAACCAACAGGATGAAGTGTCGCGTGGAGTGTAAGGTGGATTGATGGAAGATGAGTGTGACCACGCTTTTTGTACGCGTGTATCGGGGAATATCAGCAACTAGTGCAGATATTTCCGCGATACAACGTATGGTAAGTAATGTGAAAATATATATATATATATATGTACATATGTAAATATATCTATATGTATATATGGTTATAAATATATAGGTATATATGTACTTATATATATATATATATATATATGTAAATATGTATGTATATATATATATTGCAATATATGTATATAGATATATGTAGATAGATATGTGTATATATATATATACTTATACTTAGTTATATAGGTGATAATATATATATATATATATATATAGATATGTATATAAATATATGCATATATGTAAGTATATATGTGTGTATATATATATATATATATGTATGTATGTATGTATATAGACTAATACATAGTTATATAAGTACTAATATATATATATATATATATATATATATATAGGTATGTATAAAGTAGAGTATAGGTGTGTGTGTGTGTGTGTGTATGAGAGTGTGAGTGTGTGTGTGTATGAGAGTGTGAGTGTGTGTGTGTGTAAGTGTTGGCAGAGAGAGTGAGAGAGTGCTGTGAGAGAGAGAGAGAGAGAGAGAGTTAGAGAGAGACTGCTGGAGTGAAGAGGCTGGAGAGTTAAGTCGGCCGGGTCCTCTAAGCGTCCTCTGATGGCGCACGCACACTAGAGGGAGTGTGCACGGAGAGAGAACCGCAGTGCACCGCGCTGCGCGAAGGGGCTGGAGTGGGCAGTCACAGGCGTGTGCGGGCGAAGACGTGGGTGGGTGCAGGCGCTGGCAAACGCGCGGGCGGGCGTTGGAGCGGGTCGTGGGGCGGGACGTGCGGGCGGGCTGCAGCCGATTGCGGCTCACCGGGTGACTGGATAAGTGAGAAACCTACCGATCACCCCACTGTAGCCACAGTGTTCCACTGAAACGCGTGAACAGTGGCTACAGTGTCGGGGCAAGCCGTGTGACCGGGTGCGCCCAGTGCTATGAGTGCGGGAGACTTGCTGCTGCCGCGCGCGAGTTGGCGTGCGCGTGGAAGGGTTGCGTCGGCTGGTTGCCGGCACGGAGAGGTGGGCGTACATGAAGAAGCGAAAGGCGAAGGCAACCTGCAGGCTTGCGCGGTGGCTTTGCGGCTGCTGCTGGTGCGTGTGAAGCTTTGAGCTTCAAAGTTTGAAGCTCCTGCTCCAATGGCTGAAGTGGCTTGGATGTTGAAACAGGAAAAGAACCACCACACCCACCGGCTCTTTGATGAGCTAGGCGGTGGTGGACTCACAGTGGTGGTTATGCACCACCGTGAGGTACTCCTGCCCGCAGAGTGTCTCCTCAGAGGATGAGGGCCTACGTATGGAGGGAGAGAGGAGGAGGCGGCCTGGAGAAGAAGATGCTGTGGAGTTTTTTTTGGCTGGACCAAGCTCTCCTTTGCAAGAAGAAGCCGAGCTCTGTTTATAGAGGAAGAAGGCATGCATAGCCATGCCCTGGTTGTGCATGCAGCTGTGCATGGCTTGGCAGGGCTTGGCAGGGCATGTTGAGCAGGGAATGGCGCGAGGAGGAAGCTGCCATGCTTTGCAGCCGCGGGGAAGAATTCAAAATCAAATAGAAGTAAAAATAAAGATGGAAATTTTGCGAAGCAGCACTTGAAGAAAATGTGAATTGCGAGGCCATTTTATTCACTCTCCTCCCCTCTCAATTAAATGCATGCATGCATGTATTTTTACAAATGCGTCTATGGATACCTAATATACACTGGTAATGCTAGGAAATAGCACAAGACGGCATAATTGTAGGTGTATTTTTGAGGTGCAATCACCCCCACACCACCCCCACCTTAGTTTTCATTCCATAACCTAGTAACTCAAACCCAAATCAACTTAGGTGCTTTTTATAAACCCTAGGATATATTTGGTTATTTGTTTGCCTCCTCCACTCACCTCGCCATCCACATAAACAAAAAACTAAAAAAATTGTTATTTGATTGTGGGATTTTCTGAAAGAGACACTTAACACCCAAAACTCTCGACTTAAAGCGCACCACTCCACTTTGATTCTACCACTTAACTGGGATCTAACCTGTGGATCTGGGACACTTCAACTCAAACACATAAGTGGGTAGAAATCTTATTAGGCTAAGACATTGTGTGCCTTAATCTGTGGTGCAAATAGGCCAATTGATTGATTTATTTGGGCCACACCACTCAAATTAAAAGTAATTCATCAGTAGCTTCCCACTTAGGGTTGATTCTTAGGGCTGAACCAGGCACTCCACATTATTCTTGATTTTTAAGGGAACATATCATCACCCGTGTTTTCAAAACTTGGAGTGTTCTACTAAACCTTGATTGAACCAACCTAAGAATTAAACCCTAAAAGTTATTAAACAAGGTTAAACCCTAAAAGGCACATCATCAAATAACCTTGTTTGGAAACCCTGGTTGTGCACGCACACACATTTTAACTGAACATTAAGGGCACAACCTATCTAAAGAGCTCATCACATTCCAAGAGCATAATCATCCCAAGCTTAATTAAAATTGAGTAGACATTGGCCTTAAGGATTGATTCGCTCTTCGAGGCTCGGATTGAGATTTTGTTTTGATTAATCTACTTTTGCTAGTCCATCTGATGTCTAGTTAGGGGAGTAGCATCAAACGACTACAGCTGGGGGTACACTAGGAACCGAAGGTGCAAGCCAAAGGAAGAACTTTTTCCCCAGTCTCACCTTCTAACTGGTTGGATTGACCGGATAAAATTAGACCAAATCGTTTATTATCTCAAGACGGGTCTTGGGAGTCTGTAGGTTTTTAGGCTAACCCACCTAAGGACAGGGTTGATTTCTTGTACTACAGGGCTTCTTTCTCTTTTGATTTTCCTCCTTACTTCACCATGTACCCTTCCACATTTTTTACACATTTCAAATCCTATCCTCCTACCACCACTTATCCCCAAGATGATTACTATTCTGACTTAACTTGTAATTACCCATCCACTAGCCGAGATGACTTTGATTGGGGATACGAATCCGGACCTTAGTGTCCAGGGCCTAACCTTGGACAACAAGACTACGATTACTATCCTTCTTAACCCTGCAATGATTATGGATCTCTATCCTTTGATGACAAAACCAACCCGATCTACAATCATGAAGGATATGCTGATTATAACACCTACCCTCCCTAGTATTCCATTGAAAATAGGTCATCACCATTCTTTGAACAACCTGAGACGACCTACTATCAGGGAGGAACTCGATACCTCGACATCTTAACTCCCTAGATTTAACCCAAAATCACCCAAACCTGAACCTAACTAGTCAGTTCAAGTGAACCAGATCCAGGATAGGGTGTTGGCTAATTTGCGGAACACCATACAATCTTTAGAAGCTCAACCAACACCATGCACTGAAAATGATTGATGAACTTAATAGTTCTCTATTGGATTTGTTCCAAAGTGTTAGGGATAGGGGCCTGGGTGAGTTTCTTCTTGGGAAATTATTGAGGTTGAGGATGAAATTTGTAGTTGCCCTAGTCAAATCTTGGGATGATTCTCAAGATGAACCCCCTTCAGGAGAGCCAATGTCTGAACCTGCTCAGGTGCCTGTCAGGGAGGATACATATTTTGAGACTAGACATGACCAAGTTGGTCTAGAGTAACCATTTGAGGTGAACCGATTGATTCACCTGAGATCCCCAAGTCAGGAAACGAAGAAAATTATGTCTCCTTGGATCATGAAATGATTTATGATTTTGAGACATATATAAATGAGGATCATCAATTCTTTGACTCGGAGGGTGAAGAATCTTTAGGTGAAGTCTAACTTGAGCATAAGGAAAATGATTTTAGTGTGATAAAGGGGCATGAGGAATCTGATGAACCATTTGATAGCCCATTCATTGAAGATTTGGATTCGGTTGGGGTTAACTTGGAGGATCCGAATCTTGATGATTCAATCAATGACCCAAGTCCTCATCTGCACCCTGAAGAGCTGATTTCTGAGATCATTATGCCCAAGTCAATCCTGATTCAGCCGCAATTGTTGAACCTGGGCACTTTAGATGGGGTATACAACGATTTGGAGGTCCTGGAGCTTGAGCACTTGATTTTAGAGGATAGGAATTTGGCAATAAAAATCTGGGAGGCTAATTCTGAGGGAACTACGATTTTGGATATAAGGGTACTTATTGACCTGAAATCACCTATCTTCTATATGGACCCTTATGATATCTTTCACGTGCGACCCAATCCTGGAATAACTGATTATTTTTCTGAGCTGAATGTTAAATGGACATTTGAAACTAGTGAACTAGATCTACCTATTGTCTGCCATTTTGGTCTTGGATTGCACACCATAAAACTGCAAGCCCGACCCCGCAAGCTTAACAACCTTCGATTCTGGGTGATTTTCATCCAGAACCTTAGAACCACTTGACCCTGGGGCATGGGTCTGCACCATAATCTGGTTCATGTCTGTGGACATCTTCTGTTGACGGGTTTGAGGATCAATCTTTTTATTTTGATTATACCCTGCACTTGTGAATTCTCAATTTATTCCTTGTATGTATTTTATACCTAGCTGAAGGCATTAAATTTAGCACGTGTTTATATTTCACGTTCTCTGCGGAGTTGACCAGATTTCTCATGATGTTCAGGTGATATTCTGTTTACTCTGCCCCTTTCATGTCTTTGCTTTTACAATGATGACATTGCATCATTTAGGCATGAAGGGGTGGATAATCAATTTCTGGAATCATTTTGTTAACTCTGTGGAATTTCTTTTAGTTTCTTATAAAATAAAAAAATTTGAAAATTTGAAAAAGATAAAAAAGGAAAGAAATTAGGAAAAGAGAACTTGGGCATTTGGAAGTTATTAATCTTTAGGAAATGATACGAGAGGACCTAAATGCTTAAACTCTTCAGGTCTTCGGGCTTAATTAGCCTGAGTGTCCACTCGAATGTGGACTTAGTCTCGAGTCCTCGCCAATTAAAATTCAATTTAATTTGGTAAATAAATTAGGATGATAAGTATGTACTTATCATCCCACCCTCTGATTTGGGAGAACTTTAAGCCTAAGCATCTACACACATTTTTTTTGTACTGACTCACTTTCTGGTGGTTTCTTCGGAAATTGGGTAGCTAATGAACTATCTAGGATGGTATGGCTGGCAAGTTGTCAGTGGTAACAGCTCATCGGCCGATTGTCCAGAGCCCAACCACAAGACCATTTTCGTTGTATTGCTTTTAGGTAAATCCTAGATCAGGAAAGCCACCTACTTAGAAAAAAAAGGAAAAGAAAAAAATTAAAAAAATAGAAAAAGATGAAAAAATAAAAAAATAAATAAAATAATAAAGTCACACTTTACCACACAAGTATGGCTGGCAAGTGGTCGTGGGTAACAGCCTATTGGCTGGCTGTCCATAGCCCAGGTCATAAAAATGCACAATAATTCCCAAAACACTTAAGGAAGAAGCAGTGAAGTACAATAAATCAGGGAGATATGCACTGGATTCGCCCTTATGTTGACCCCATAAAAAAAAGTACGGAGAAAGCTACCAATAAAAAAGATAAACCTTTAGGCAAGGTCACCTTAGGTTGTAGAAACATGAAGTTCGTTTCAACGGCCGCCTAGTGAGTTTCACTATTTTCATAAGATGCTTAGCACTTAGTCCTTTTCGAGTCTTGGGCAGGTCGGGTAGCCGTAAAAAGTTATCCAGAATCTCTCAAACTCCAAAAGTACAAAAAAATTAGGAAAGAAAAATAAAAAATGTATCTTCCCTTTTCAAATAAGGCGAGGACTTGGGCGGTCTGCATTTTGGCAGACACTCAGGTACTGTTGAGTCTTCATAGTTTAAGACCTTAGTTGAAATTTTCTATTATTAATAAACGACTTAGGCCTAGGCAATCTAATCCTAATTCTGCTTTTATACATGGCATATAGTTTAATTTTGCTAGAAACTAGCGAAAGATTGGCATGGGGGTATGATGTAAACACATTTATTGAATGTAAAATATCTATTCATGCATGTTCCTAGGCTTAGATTTGCATTTCATGTTATAAATATTGCATAGCATGCATCATTCTACATTTAAAGTAGTTGTATAAAATTTAGGTTAATTGCATCCTTTCTGTGATCAAAAGAGAAGGATATTTATTTTGGAGCCTCGGATTGACAATCTGATCGTACAAATCTGATCAAGATGACGATCGCAATCCAATGCCTCCAAAATCACCTCAATCGGAGTCCCGTAGCATCATATGTAATCCGAGGAAGATCAATGGCCAAGGGACTAGGTGACATAATTTGGAGCTTCAAATGACAAATCCAACAGCGTAGATGCATTTGGGTCGACGATTGGAGCCTAACGGTGTGAAAATCGACTCAATCCGACCTCTGTAGCAGCCTCTACAATGAAAAGAAGATGGACGACCCAAATTGCGCCACGTGGCGTAGACTAGGCTGCCCATGCGCACGCACACACGCATGGAGGCACATAGGCGCATAGCGCAGCGTTAATGCGTGAGCATGCGCGCCTGCGGCAAAGAGCGCGCACTGCGCGTGCTAGTGTAGCGGCAGCATGGGCGTGTTCTCGATTGGTGCCAACCTATATCGATGCATGAGCTGGATCTACAGCGATGCTTACAGCCGTCACTAATTCTTCGCGTACTAGCAAAGCTAGCTGTGGGTGTGAGTGGGCATGATCTGGCATTAGCTACCTACAACGACACTTTTAGCGACAGCTTGGTGGTCACTAATGGTCCCATACCTATTTTTGCCTCTTCTCCTCCACTGTGAAAGGACCAACACCCCCTTCCTTCCAAGCTATCTCTACCTACTCTACTCCCACCTACTCTCAAGCTCTAGCAAGCCTACCAACACTCTATTAGAGCTTGCTCTCAAGCTTCCAAGGCTCCTCTTAGTGTAGCAAACCTCTGCCTCACCAAATATTCATCCCTCTTCCCATCCTCATTCATAGGTCGCCTTAGAGCCGTCCTCCCATTTCCATTTCGGTAGTAGATCATCTCCACATTCTCACCTCCATTCCGGAGCCACGCCAAAGCTTTCCTCTACCCGATGTCCTCCTGCATCTCACCTTCGTCGTCCCACTCCTCACCTTCTATCGAGCTTTCGCCAAGCACCGTTGTCTTGTCGAACAGTCGATTCGGGAGATTCCTTCTTACCTCCCTCTCTTTTTATGCTTTCATAGTTGATTGTAATTGACATTGAAGTGATATCTATATCATATTTGTTTTATATCTCTAGTAATTCATTCTGCTTTTCTTACAAAAATACAAAAAAAAAGCAAAGCCCTAAAATACCAAAAAGAAACAAATCGAAATGCGATTTTCAATTAAAGTAAACGTCGCCTCCCTGTGTTCGACCCAAGACTCCCTTGGAGTTTCGGTATAAATTTTATTTTACCACAAGTTTTGCAACTACGACGACGGGTTCCTTGTAACCCTGATTTCAAACTCGTGAAACACGTGTGATCACGTAACTTCTGAAAAATCAAGTCGTATCTCGGAGGAGTCTGGAGAGGTGTAGTCATCAAACATAAGCCCAGAATCGTAGTCTAGATTCAAAATTTGATTCTCAACACATTAGGCCTCACGATTATCCCAAATAGGTTCGAATCCAGATTTTAGGTTAAGGGTAAGGATTGGATCACTAGAATCTAGGCTGGGCTCTATTGGGATGTCAGAATTATTCTCGAGAATCACCTTATCAAAGTAAAGAGCAGAATTTACATTCTCGAGAGGTTCTGACTCAATCTCATCATCACAAGTGTTAGGAAAATTTAGGCTTGATGGACCAGCTTCATGATTTTCTAGGGTTGATTTGGAATTGTGAACACCTGCAATCGGATCCTCCCAAGCCATCTCAAGATCAAGTGTGCCATGCTGTATATAGTTTGTATCTAATTCCATTTGGGTTGGGGGTCCACAACAACCTTGATTTTTGAACCCAGGCTCTGGGAAATCAGATTGATTCTCAATCTTACTCCAAGATGTCTCATCATCTTCTAAAGGAATGTATGGGTATCTTTGATCAATGGTTTTCTGTAATGTGTTTAGCATGTACCCACATTTCTCCATGAGACCTTGGTACATCCCCCAAAGTTGTGGGTCCGACACATTGTATATACTCATTACTGTGCCATCTCCACAATTCACTGTATTCTGATAAAAAATCATCCTGAGTTGAACCATGTAAGATTTGCATAAATAGCATTTCAGCACGGTTCTAAATGTGAGTTGTTTCTGGTACATTAACTGGAACCCCGATATTTGAGGTTTTCTCATCATCTTCATAATATTTAAGGGCATCCTCAATCATTCTATCTTTCATGGACCTTTAGGATTCAGGTTTCCTAACTGGTCTTCCTAAATTACCAGGTCGCATTTTCAAATCAGGTGGTGGATCAGGATTCAGAATCAAACTTAGGTTCAGATTGAAGTAATCAGATCAAATCAAAAATCCTTGTAGAAGATCTAATGAGCCCTCTTAGCTTAAAAACCTAAGGACCTTCCTGTGTATGTGCCTTAGAAAAAGGATGAGGAACTGGATGTGATTTGGACCCAATCAAGGCACCCCAAAGATTTTTGGATGACTAAGGCTTATTACGAGGCGGATGATACCTCTGAATCAAAAATCCACACACACAAGAATTACCTGGGCAGCCAAGAAGAGAGAGCCTTGCAATGACCCCTACACGGTAGAGCATACCCATGGGTTACAAGGTTTCCCCCACCAAACCTTCCTTGTCACTATGGTTCCAAGTAGATCGGTATATGTGAATTGAGACCTTAAGTCTACCAATTTTAGCCTAGTTTGTACCTTGTATTTCACTTGATTAGAAGTTAATTCAGTTTGTGACCTAATTTTGAGGTTGATTGGCCTACAAAGTAGACCAACTTCACCTGACCTGCCCTAAAAGATGAAGAATGAGCTCTGGATCAAGACCCAAAGATCACCTTGGATTGACTCTCAAGTTATTAAGTCCAAACTTTTAGAGTTCCAGTGAATGTAGAGTCTGATTTTCAGGTTCTTCTAATTAGATCCTTTCAAGTAAGGGTTTGGGTAGCACACAAATGCGGGAGGGTATGTTTCCTTTTATGTAGGCAAAATGTGAACTAACACTTCAAAAACCTTAGAGTAGAAACCCTAATTGTCTCTATTCCAAGTCCAATTTGATCTCAAAATGTTCTCCTTGGACTTCAAACAAGAAGTGCGTAGTCTAGGAAGATTAGAAATTAAGCATAATCTCTAGTAGGTACAGGAAATTACGATGGGAAATATCTAATCAGAATCATCTCAGGCTTTAATCAGATATTGATTTTTTCATAAATCCGGAAGCTTGCCTTTTAAATGAAAATTACTATGAAAATAAGGTAGGTGAATCCTAATTGATTTGTTTCCTTTTTATCTTTCCAATCTTTCCAAGATTTAGAGGTTGATTAGGGAAGAGATATTACCTGCCTTGGGAGTGGTTGATTTACGTGGAAGATCTCCTCGTGATGTACCTCGCAAAATCACAAGGAAACAAACAGGACAAGTTAGTGCTCAGATAAATCAAGAAAGATAAGATTAATGTGTGAATTGCACGTTGCTCCCCGACAACGGCGCCAAAATGTCAACAGAGCCAAATAGGAGTTTAATGTTTCATCGTCGTAGCACACTCCTAAATAACTCAATCAATAAATAAAATTTATAACTCAGAATTTACAATGGAGTCCGAGGTTGAATACAGGGGGCAAATGTGGAATTCACAATATTAATCACATTCAGAATTAATGAGCATAATTAATTGAGCATTCAGATAGATATTCAATGAATAATAACCTGTCACATTAGTTATTCAATGAAATCTAATGCATCTAGAGACAAAAAGAATGAAAAGAATCTAAAAAGTGGTGATTTGAATCACCAATTAAATCCTCTAATTAACCATGCATCTCATAATCAATTTAACTCAAATAAATGCACAATACTCTCAATGCTACAATGATCAGACTACAACTCTTATTTTCAGATGGCTTAAATGATCATCAGTAAGCATAGGCACAAGGCTTCTAAGCCTTTTCTTCCTCTTCTTCTTTCCTTCTTCAGAGGCACACCCCTTCTTCAGAGCCTCTTCTGTCCTTCTTCTCATGGGTAAGTGCTAGCCTTTGAGCACACAGCATGCACCTCGAGGCACATGCATAGAGAGCAAAAGCCCCCTGCTCTCTCTCACAATTTTCCTTCTCTTCTCTCTCTCAAACCCAACGTAATCGTGTTTCAAATTGGGTTTTCAAATCGGGTATAGGGACTAGGGCTATCAAGTGTGTGGAGATAGTCGAGGGTGCGGGTAAGTGTGAGGAGGGACCTGACCCCTCAGTGTCTTGGGCAGTAGAGCAGAAACACAAAATCAATTTAAGTGTAGCTACACGTTCTCCCACACCCGATGTGGAACTAACCACACTACATCTTCGTGCATTTACAGCAGAGGTGAAGCTTCATTTAATTGGGGCAAGCTCACCACTGGAGCCTTTGATTGAGGACCTGGGCATGGACTTGGAGCCAAGCACAACACCTGGGAGAGGACTTGATGAAGAACGTGGCTGGAGCTTGAAGAACACGATCGGAGACAATGCCAGTGATGGCAGAGAGCGGCGAATACTTGAAATCACAAGAATAGCCTCATGGCCACATTAAAACACTTCAGAAACTTCGCCAAAGCACAGAGAAGGTGCTGGTGACGGTTTCGTGGCATTAGCGTGTGCGTGGAGGTCTGCGGAGGTGGGAGATGAAGTGCGTTGGAGGTGGTCTTCGATGGAGGTCGTGAGTGGATGAATCGTGAAATTGGTTGAGGGGTTTTGTGCGAGAATGAGCGGCGAAGCTTGTGGTGGTGACAACGTAGCGATTGGTGCAGTGTAGTAAGCTCACGGCCTCGCCAGAGCTTGGCCGGAGTGGAGGAAGATGAAGGGGGAGGCCGATGATCATGGGTTAAATGAAGGGTTTAAGGAGATGAAAAGAAAGTAAGGGGAGAAGGAAACCTAACTAAGCTAACCTAATTGGACAAAAGGGGCGAAGCGACATCGACTTTGATTGGCCAGCATCATGGAAAGGTGAAATCTCCGGTGGGAGAAACGGCGACGACAAAGGGGTATGGGTGGTGCTCGCTGGTATTGCGAGGCACGAAGGAACTCGAGGAAGATCCTCCCACCGACTATTATCTGTGGCGGCGGGCGAAGAGGTCAAATGGAGAAGGTCGCTGAAGCTTGTGGAGTATTTGGTCGGAGAGGAGGGAAGAAGGGTAGATTCCAGCCAAAACCAAGCTAAGGATGTGAGGCAGTTCCTGAGGGTCTTTTATAGGGCATTTAGACGAGCTTCCAAGCTTGGAAACATGCGTGAAAGCTAAAAAATCAGAGGATTAGGACTCTTGATTTCAAGGAGTTCGCAAGGGCATCTCAGCTCAAATTTGAGCTCGAGATTGTGTTCAGATAGATGAGGAAGGTCTCAAGATCCTTCCAATTTTGGAAGGGATTGGCTGTGAAATCAGGGAGATCTTTCTGATTGAAGATCAGAGAATGGTGGGTTTTAGGATTCTGCATAAGCGAAGGTGGTGGGGACCTATTGGTGAAGACAATGAAGCTAAGAGGCCCTTGTAATGATTTTGAAAGCTGAGGGGTTATTTGAGAGAAAAAGAGTCAGACTGGATTAAAATGCAAACTAGGTCAAGATGATCTCTGATTAGGTCAAAATTTTGGTATAAACCTAATTTTGACCTAAAGAATCTGATGGTGAAATCGGATTTTGATTTTGACCAAGTTTGATTGGGTAATTTACGTAGAATCCTAAATTAGGGTAATTTCCTGTCTAAGACTCTGTTTTAGGTCAAAATGGGTTCTAATGATAAAATTAAGGATATCAAACCTTATAAAATATTTTATATAATTTTTAGAAGGTTTAGATGGAATTTATCTTGATGAAAACCTTTGTTAACTAAGCAGGTCTGAAATTAGGGTTTCGGGTGTTGTTTTGACTCTCGAAGTGCATGAGAACCCATTTTTGTCTGTACGGACCCTCTTATTAGTAAATAATGAACATTTAACCTTTAATTAACCCTTGGAAAATCCCATGATTACTATGCATTTATGATCTTTTGTTAAAATTGTAGATTTAACTCTGATTTAATGCATTCTTCTTAGAAAGGATATGCAATGAATTATAACTCTCTGGTGGTTATTTAGGAGCATTTGTTAATTGATTCTGACTAATTAAAGTTAGTTATAGCTTATGATGACGTTATCACCACTGGTCACCAAAAATTTTTGTGATTTTAGATGTAGTGTATAATTTCACAAGGAATCCAGCAAGCAAAATTTCAAGAAAATTGGATAAGTAGAAAAATTCCTAAAATTTTCAAACAGTAACAAAATGATGAAATTAGAGGAGATGACCCCTCTGTGGTCTATGAATTTTAAAAAATTCTCTGCAACTTTAAATGCTTTGAAATTTGGAACAAATGTTCCTAACTTGATTTAGAATTTTTGGATCAAATTTCAAGATTTTAGGAGGTTTGTGGTGTTGGGAATTGATTTTTGAAATCTGGAAAGAAGTTTGGATCCGAAAATCAGAACATCAACACTTAGGGCAAAGTGGTGGTAAATGATTCAAACAAGCAACCAATGATTTTTATGAATCACCACTTTACCAAATTTAATTGGTTTTTATCTTGAAGGCCTAATTTAGTATTTTTTTGATAGTTTTTATATTTAATGTGATAAGTAGGGATATACTAACCTTAAAATCGTTGGAAGAAAAAAGGACTTTAATCTTTTGCTTCCAAATTCCCTCCATCCTATAGTGCCTGCACACACGAGAGAAAGAAAGAAAAGAGGTTGAGATCCAGATATCAAGCAAGAGAATATAAAAATGCAAAGTCGTGCCTCCCTGGCAATGGTGCCAAAAAGTAATGCGAAGAAAAGCGTGATTTGAAATTAGGATTTTTAAATCATTATAACATGCAAATTCGCAATTGCTTTTAAATTTATAATCTAGATAGGGTGAATATCTAAGATCGTCTAAGGAGGCAAGAATGCACTTTAAATACTCTCGCTTGACATTTGGAAATCAACTTTCCTTTTGGGAATTTTTTTAATACAAGATTTTTTTAGTTTTAAAATAATGAGAAAATACGAAGTTGAGAGTAGGAAAAAGACTACACTCAAATTGTTAAGACTAAAGCCTAAGTGATAAGTAATTCCTCTCTCTAAGTTCACCCTAGGTATGTGAAGACCTAGGGTAATTAGAGAGAGTGTGAGTGCACTATGGTGAAAGTAATAAGATGCAATAAGATGTGACAAAAATTGAAGGGAAGGCAACTTTAATAAAGGAGAAAATTGTTTTACAAAAAGACAAGTAGAGGAATGCTTCTACTCTAAAAATGAAAATACAAACAAAAGTAAAACACAAATCCTCCTAGTGGTGATGGTGAAGAAGAGAAGCTTCTTGCTCCAAGCTCAGCTGCTTCCGGGCTAGAAAATAATTTGTCCTTTTCCTTCCTTGAAAAGCTCCTCCAAACTGGTGATATCTACCTACTAGCAAGCCCTAGATGGGTGTACCCTTTCTCCTCCAAGGGTGGAAGAATTCCACCCACAAGAACTCCTCTTAGGGTGGGCGTACACCACCCTCAAGGCCTCCTCCTGGTGTCCTCCTTGCCTGGCTGGTTCTTTGGCTGGCGTAGGCACAAGAGAGAAGGGAAGAGGGGAAGGCACCAAGGGGACAGTGTCCCCTTAATCTTCTTCTCCATCTTCTCTTGTCCGGCTATGAAGGGTGGAATATGGTGGGAATGTGGTGAATAAATGAAGCCAAAGGTGTCCTTTTTTTGGTGGTAGGGTAGGTCTTTTTATAGGAGTGGTAGGGGTGTAGTTGTGGTTAAGGGATGAATGGTTAGGATGGCTCATAGGAGGTGGTTAGGAGATCCTAGGGTAGATAATGGGTGGGCACCAAAATGGAGGGGTGCTTGGTGGTTGGCACCAACCCTAGATGGGAACTAGGGTTAGGGATTGGTTGGGTGTATTGTATGGCAAGGATTGGGTTATATGGTGGTGGTTAGGAAATGGAAGGCTAAGGTGAATTGGCACCACATGAGGGGGTGTGTTAGGTGGTGGTTTAGGTGTGGTTAAAGGGAGGCTGGCGCCACTTTTTATGTGGTTAGGGTTAAGGTGGAGTGGAGGGTAGGTGTATGGGTAGGATGGTGTTTTAAGTTGTGGTTATGGGATCCTAGGGTGTAGGATAAGTGGCGCCAACCTAATGGGTGCTAGAGGAGTGGTTATGGTTGGTTAAGAGGCACCTAAAGTTGGCGCCAACCATGGAAGGGTGCCATGGTTTGGCACCATCTTAAGGGGATTCTAGAAGGGGGGTAGGTGTAAGGTTGAGATAGGTTTAGGGGGTAGGTGTTAGGCTAGGATATGGGGATGTTTTGTCTCCAACAATAGGAGGTTCTGGAAGGGGTAGTTGGCACCAACACAAGGTGGCTTTTGGTGGTGGTTGAGGGGTGAAGAGGTACATATTTTGGAGCCATGGTGAAGAGGAGCAAGGGGGTGTGTTTTGGCATCAAAATAGGTGGGTTAGGGTTAGGTTAAGTTGGGGTTAAGGAGGAGGATGGATGGCCATGGAGTGGATATCTTAGGTGGACCTAAGTTAAGCTAGCTTAGCTAGTAGGGTAGTTGTAGAGGGAGATAAGGTTTGGGGAAAAGGAGTTGAGGGAGAGCTGTCTGGAGCTACATTGGAGCTGGTGACTACTGAAGAAAATAACAAGGTGCTACCTTAGCTAGCTTAGATTGCTAATTCTTTGCTACCTGTTAAGCCAAGCTAAAGTGAGCTGGTTTCTGCTAAATTATGCTGAGGTGAGCTGGATCTGATCCTCCCTAAGATAACCTAGCTAACCGGAGTAGTTAGCTTAGGTTAAATGGCTTAGCTCAACTAGGATGAGCTGAGTGGAGTCTCTGGGAGCAAGACTTGAGCTGGCCTGAGCTAGTTGAAGTTATGTTCGGCTGTCTTGAGTGGAGTGGAGCTAGAAGTAGCTCGACTTAAGCTGAGGTGGACTCCTGTCAACTTAGTTGAGCTAGCAAGAGCTCCCAGTGAACTGATTGGAGCTAAGAGGAGCTAGACTCAACTAAGTTGAGTTGGATCTGAGCTGACTTGAGCTAGGTTGAGCTAAGTTGAGCTACCCTAAGCTGTCATTTAGCTAGGATGAGCTAAATGGAGCTTAAAAGTGCTAACCCTAACCCAAGTGAGCTAGTATCTGATAAATGCCAGTTTATCATCATTCTTATGCATTAAAACAAACCTAGCTCTTAAGATTTTGCTCCGCAAATAGGTTTTTGGGTTGCATTTAGGCACAAATTAAGTTAGGCATGCATTTTACTTTTTATTGTCTTTTTGATGTGTTTTTGTCAGTGTTAGGAATATACAGATTGACAGATCCCTAAAACCCTAACACTCAAGAAGGCAACTGGTGAAGAAGAAGCCCAAACCAGCTGGAACTCAACTTTATCTAGCTCACCATAGCTGGAATCTAGCTCACTTGAACAAGGGTTAGCTCATCCTATCTCCATTCAGTTCATCTCAACTGAATGGCAGCTCAAGAGAGCTCATCTCAACTCACCTTAGCTCAAGTCAGCTCAACTCAGCTGAGTCTAGCTCATCTCAGCTCCCATCAGTTCACTGGGAGCTCTAGCTAGCTCAGCTGAGTTGACTGGAGTTCACCTCAGCTCAGGACCAGCTACATCCAGCTCCACTCAACTCCATCCAGCTGAAGATGACTTCATCTTAGCTCAAGATGCTCAAGGCCAGCTCCCAAGGACTCAACTTAACTCAACTTAGTTGAGCTAAGCTACCTTAGCTACCTCAACTAGCTAGGTCCTACCTAGGAGCATCAGACCCAGCTCACCTCAGCTCCTTTTAGCAGAAGCCAACTTACTTTAATTTGGCTTAGTAGCTAGCAAAGAACTAAGAAGCTAAGCCAGCTAAAGTAGCTCCATGCCACCCTTTTTAGCAGCTGCCAGCTATAGTTCAACTCCAGACTTCTTTTGTCCAGCTCCTCCCCTCAAACCCTAGCTCCAATTACCTCTTCCTCTACTCTATAACTAGCTAGGCTAGCTTAGCTTAACTAGGCTCCAGTTCCCTTGGCGAACCATCAACCCAGCCTAACCCTAACTCCACCTACATAAGCTCCCACATCAAGTCCACCTAGCTACCTACTCCTAATCCAAGTTGGCACCACCACCATAGCCATCCCTTCACACCTCAACATCCTCCAAAAGACACTTAAGGTTGGCACCAAAACCACCCTTATAGAATCCTTCCTTTTGGGGCCAACCTAAGACCCCATCATGGCCATCCATCCATCCACCAAATACATCCCAACCCTTCCTTACATGGTGCCACCTAACCCCCTTCTAGAAGACCCATTTTGGTGCCAACTTAAGGGGCACCTAGGGTGGTAATCACTACTCTTAAGTTGGCACCAAACCCTGGTAGTCCTAGGATCTTTTAACTACCCTAGAATCCTATCCTAGCCATCCATTCCAAAAGCCACCTATACCCCCCATCCTACTCTATAAAAAGACCCTTAACCACCACCATTTTTCCCATCCTCCATTAGTGTTAACTCTACCCGAAATCCACCTATAACTCATGACCAAGAAGAAGAAGCAAGGAAAGAGATTAAGGAGGCTATCCCTTGCCTCCTAGGTGCCTTCTTCCTCTCCATTCTTCTCCTTGTGCCATGTCAAGCGGAGGAGCAAGCTCTACATCAAGGAGGATAGCCAGGCATTGGAGGAGATACTAGGGTGGTGCACGCCCACCCTTGGAGGAAAGGATTGAGGTGGAGAGCATCCACCTTGGAGGAGCATTCAAGGAAGGAGAAAGAGACCTTCTTTACAAGCCGAGTGATTGCACATTAATCATGCAACCTAAAACACCTGAATTGAGCTAGATTCTAGCATAACTTCGAGTCAATGCATGCATAAGCATCGTAATTCGCATACTAGTTAGTTTGTTAGTCATATAGATAATATCATCATTTTATGGCCTAAAAGAGAGATGATTTTCACCGCAGATAATTCGAAGCCGCAGATGTCAGATTAGACTAGATAGATCTCATCAGAACGACGGCGGAAGTCCAACGCTTCCGAAATCGTGCCGATCAAACAACCAGAGCATCGTGTGCAGTCCATAGAAGAACAGAGATAACGGAGCCAAAGGACAAAGATTTGAGCCTCTGATGAAGAATCCAACCGCATGAATGAATCTGGATCGACGATTGCAGTCTAATGGGGCAAAAATTAACTCGATCAGAGTTCTATAGCACTGGATACAAAGAAAAGAAGATGGACGGCCATGATGGCACCACGTGGCACCATCATAGTCGCTCCCTCACCACTGCCCCATCTAGGAAGGCCGCACTACACGCTGTGGGCCGTTGGGTCTTCATCTAATGGCCACGAGCACACCACGTTTCCCGCCCAGACTAAATAAGGATAAATACAAATAAACAAGTATATATAACAAAGGCTTTGCGTAACACAGTGGCTCGCGCACGCGTGCATGCGCGGGGCACGGGTTCGAGCCTGGCGCTATGCAAAATTGAAGCAAGCTTGCGTGGGCGCAATTGCACGCGATTGTACGCGTTGAAGCGAAGCGACGTGGCACAATCAGAGCATGGAGTGGGTATGCGTGATCTCACGCAGGTGCTTCGACGCTGAGGGAGCGGTGCTCGTTACGATCAGACGGTTGACGTTAAGGCAGGATTAAGGCTTGAGCGGTGAGAAGGAAAAGATGAAGGGTGCGCGAGGAGGAAGCGAGGCCGTGCGATCTTCAATCCATCGCTTCAGCGGCTGCTACGTGTCGCCACCAGAGCAAATTCGAGCGTAGAAGGTTTTTTGAAGGCTATTTTGAGGCTGAATCAGAGCCGTTGATCTCCCGATCGATGGATCTGATTAGACAAAGGGTTGTTGCACAATATTAAGGGTTAAAATACCCCTTTTGCCCTCCATCAGAATTATAAAAGATGGCCTAGGGCCCCCCAGTTGAAGGTATCAACTCACAATCTCTCTCTCCAATCAACTCCAGATCCCTTCTACCATCTTCTCTGCAATTCTCCGTCCCAACGCTCTGGATCTGAGGTGTTGTCGCATCTCGCACAAGCATCCCACAAGCGGTGTTTCTTTGCACTTTCTATCTCCCTCTATCTCTCTATCTCCCTCTCCTATCTATTTACTCTCTCTCTCTTTAGCATAGTACTTTCTACTTTGAAAACTATTTATGAATGTAATAAAATTTTGATATTGTGAATGATTGATATCTGCTCTTTATATATATATATACATATATACATATATAAATATCTGTTAAAACTAGTTTTCTGAAAAACTTCCATTAAAAATCGAGATTGGCTCCCTGCAAATGACCCGGTACTCACCGGAGTTTTATAAATTTATTTGTCGACGTGCTTTCGTGCTATACTACAACTAAACAACTTTTATAACGCGAATTATGCCCCGAACAAGTTGGCACCATTGTCAGGGAGGCAATAGAAATTTTTGAAGCTTTTCAATGCATATTTGAGATTTCTAACTCGCTACATTTTTCATTGATTTCATGTGTGTAGGAAACGAAGAAATCTGAACTAAACACAACGGAGAAAGTGCGGATTCGAACATCAGGTAAGTACCCATAGTTTAGATTAGTTAGATTTAGGATTTGCTTGAACCCTAGGATTAGTTAGAATTTGTTTGCTTATTAAAAATTTTAAAAAATATATTTCTCTTGATTTCGGGCTGAAATAAAACTTTATCTTAAAAATTCAATTCTCGAAGATCCACACATCCAAAAATTCTCAAAATTTTACTAGACGTAAATTTCAAAGTCAGGAATAACATATCCATATTTCGTGGTAATTAGAGTTATATAAAAATTTTGAAAATTCACGCACTGTTCTATTATCAATACGAATTTTTTCCTGATTTTTCAGAGTTCAGAATATCATAGGAATTTTTATATAACTTCGATTGAAGTGAAATTTACGGAACTAAATTTCTAAGAAAGTAAAAAAATTTATAAAAATCTGACAAAAATATTTTTTGCTTGTTTGATTGCACGAATTATCTGATCACGAACTAGGGGTCAAAACAGACTATAAAACCTCCAGTGCAGTTTAAATCTGAAAAAATAGAAAACGTACATTAAAATTCTTGAAAAAATATTTTGTGAGTACCTAGTTAGTGGTGCAATAAGGAACAATTGATTTCATTGCTTGAGTCGCAACACTCATCATTTTGGACCTAAAAGAATCATTTAGAACTATCTGTACCTCATCAAAACCTTGATTGAAATTATCTAATCAAGTGAACCCTAAAATTCATTAACGCAAGCATTTGAATCTTAAAAGATACTTCATCCTAAGAAATTTCTTGTGAACCTTGTTTGCCTGAGCACTTCACACATTTCAAAATCAATTTTATGGGCAAACACCCCCTAATGCCCATCATATTCCAAAAGCACATCAAACCCAAGCCTAAAATTGAGTAGACGTGCTCTAGGCAGGACTAATAGACTTGGGGAGTTGAAACTAGATTGGGTTAAAGTAAAGGCCTTGTCTACTTGGATCTACTGGTGACAAGAAAGGTCAGTGCGGTAACCGCGTTAACCTCTAGTGGAGTCCCACCGTGCGAGGTGTCCTAAGTGGTCCCACCCTTTTGGCCAGCCATGTAATTCAAGGGTTGATCTAACCCAGTCATGTTTTGGGGAGCCAGGATCAGGTCTAATTAGGGTTGACATTCTAAGGACCAGTTTGATTGGTTGCATTGAGTGGGCGAGGTTTCTCTCATCTGTCTTCTCTCTCATCTACAGACATTCTTCTGGTACATGCAAGGTAGAAGATCTCAAAATCCTGATTTGCTATGACCATTAGAAAGAAATCCTAGGAGAAGACATATTTATCCAGGATCTAAATCTAAACCCTCTGCAATGGCTAGTCATTATGAGGATGAAGAGATCGATGAACAAAATCTGGATCTTATGACTCTCTTACAAAGGCAGATCACTAAGTAAGGCCAGCATCATGACCGACAGATGGAAGTCATAGTGCAGGCCATCACTCGACTCCAAAACGGAAGGGCGAATTGGCCCCTCCGTGACTTTTATTACCCTCCTAATGCCCAACCTGAACCCTTTGTTAGGGTACCTCAAGATGGGGAAGATTTTGAACTCAAACCTTAGATCATTAACTTGATTCCCCACTTCCATGGCTGTGAATCAGATGACCCCTTCCACCACCTTGAAGAGCTCCTACACATAGGAAGAACTTTTAGCCCTAGGAACATGAATGAAGGCACCCTAATGATGAAAATGTTCCCATTCTCCTTGAAAGATAGAGCTACACATTAGTTGAGGATAATTGGTAGACTAATCCTAACTTGGGAAGACCTGAGAAGCACATTCCCCGTAGGAAAAGCTAATGTCCTTAGATGTGCCATAACAACCTTTAAGTAGAATCCTAAGGAATAACTACATGAGGCTTGGGAAAGGTTAAATGATTTAGCTAGGAAATGCCCTCACCATGGGATTCCGAAGTGGCACTTGACCAATATTTTCTATTATGGGTTGAGTGATAATCTAAAGAATTTTGTTGATGCGGCATGTGGGGGCAATTTCCTGAGTCGAGATGTTAAGTGAGCCTTTCAATTGTTTGAGAATATGAGTGAAAATTCCCTCAACAATGCCTCAATATCCGCCTTTAGCAGAGCTAATCAACTAAGAAGTGGAGTTTATGAAGTTAACAACAATTTAAACTTGGTTGATTTAGAGCTAATTGCACAATGTTTAGATAAGGTGGAACTCATGGGAAAGAATGTGGAGAATTTGGATAAGAAACTGGATAACCTTCTAAAGGGTGGGAATTCCTTAGGTACACAATCCAGATTAAATCCTATGCCTACCCAAGGAGTGCCTACATTAACCCACAACCAATTCCCCAACCCACTAGGTCAGGAATCAGTGCACAACATTAATGACCTAACAATGGCTCCACCTATGAGCCAACTGTGCTTGGACCCATCTCTTTCTGGGTACCAAGGAGGGACCTTGATACCCTCGAATTCTAAACTAGGCAGTACGATGCCTAGTTATCCTGAGGATGTGAATGCTCTCCAAGGTTACACTAGAAATGAGCCTTATTCAAACACTTGCAACCCTGGATGGCGCAACCATCCTAACTTTGCTTGGTCAAGTCAGAAACCCGCCCAAGGTCTTAACTTGACTAAGCCAGACACTTATGGGCAACCTAGTAGGTATACACAACCACGCACATATCAACCACAACCTACTCAGGAAAACCAGCCCTCTGATTTGAGTCTGGTCCTCAAAGAAATGAATCAATTGAGGATAGAATTTACGAGACGACTGAACTAGCTAGTAGATGCTAGACAACATGGGATGCTGCCATCCCAACTTGTCCCAAACCCAAGAAACTTCAATAGGGTTAATCAGCACAACACACAGGAGCAACAAGCACACCTAATTCAACCTGCTCCCCAGCACCCACCAGGCTTTGTTAACTGTTTGTACGCTTTTGTGGGGTTTTAAAAGATAACACGTTTTAATATAGCCGACAAAACGTTCAAATAAATATAGAGAATTTTATTACTCGAAGAACTAGAGTATCCGAGGTCGAACACAGGGAGCAATCTTAGTACTTTTAAAATCAAAGAATACAACTTTTAAATGAAAACAATTGATTCAAAGAGAGAGAGTTATAAAAAGAATTGCTAAAAGAAAATAGAATTGGATGTCTGATTTCTTTATCAGACGTCTTAAAAGTAAATCTTCTTTCTCTCTTCTGCCTTCTTCTTCTTCTTTGTTGGCTCTTCTTCTTCTTTTCTTCTAATCCACAGATCTTTTTCTTCCTTGAACTTCCTTCTCTTCTCTTCTCTTTCCTGCGAAGGCTTCCTCTTCCTGCCTTTGTTTCTCTTCTGCCTTCTTCCTTTTCTGTCTACAGTCCTTTCTTCCTTGTCTTCTCTTCTCCTTGCGGCTAAGTCTCCTCTTCACCGCCCAGCCTGCCTGCACAACAGGGAAGCAAAACCTAACCCTTCCCCTCTACCCGTGCGTCTCTCACTCTCTATGCAATTCGCTCAAGCACGCTCTCCTAGAGCCACGGATATTCGAGTCGGATCTCGCACCCGGGACCAGGCGCACCGGTAGGTGGGTAATGCGCGAGGAGTGCTCAGGTCAGGGTCGGGTCAGATCCCGCCAGATCCGCGAGGTGAAACCGCGGACGAGGCGGGCGTGGGTCAGGTGAGGGACCTCACCCCTATGCGTTCGGAGGCGATAAGCAGATAACACAAAAACAACTTAAACCATACCTGCACGTTGCGTTTCGCCGATGTGGGACTATCTGGCCTGCCCCAACTTCGCATGCGCCTGCAGAGCTTTCTTCGTGCAATTGCCAAAGCTGCGGGCTTCGCAGCGCTACCAGCTGGTCCAGATGGCTTCGCACTGCTTGCGCAAATTTGCTGCGCCTGAAGCCTGGAAGACCTGACTCCTGGAGCTACTGCGAAGCTGCTTGCTGCTTCAACCGTCAATGGCGGTAGGGCTGAAAACCTGTCAAACACAAGCACGGCCTATTGGCCTAATCAGACCAGCTGGGCACCTTCGCCGTGGCACGGTGATGGTGGTGAACGGTGCTGCAGGTCATGGGACGGCCTAGGTGTGCGTACCTAGGTCGTCCTGCGACCGGAGATGTGGGTGAGTTCGGGGGGCTACTGTGGAGGTGTGGAGTGGCAGTGGAGGGGCGGAGATTGTTCCCTGTGGTGTGGTGGAACTTATGAGATGTTTGGCGAGCCGTGTGGAGGGGTGGAATGGTGGATGCAGCTCACCGGAGGTCGATCGGAGGCGAGGAAGATGGAGGTGGTCAGGCAATGTCGGGGGGAAATTAAATAAAATAACAGGGGGAAAAGAGAGAGGGAAAGATGGAGAAGGTATCTGGAGTGTTCTGGAAGAGAGGGAGGCAACGGAGTGGACGACGTGTAGCTGCCATCGTCGGAGAAGAAGAACCCTAAAGGAGGGAGCGGCGACGAGGACGAGGTCAGGGGCACGCGCGCTTGGTACGGCGCGACGCGGGAGGAAGAGGCGAAGTTGACTCTGCTGCTGGTATGGCAGCAGAGCGACGAGAAGGAGGGGAGGAGGTCGCCGGAGCTTGCGGGTCTCTTGACCGGAGATGGAAGAGAGGAAAGTTTGGGGGAATCTCCGCCAATTCAAGTCTGAAGATCTGCGGCCGGGTCTGTAGATCCTTTTATAGGTGTTGGCCGAACCTTCTAGTGCGTGGAGGGCGCGCAATCACCTTCGCCGGCTCGCCGGAGAAGGAAAGAAGGTGGATACCCAAATCCCTCGTGCGTTCGCACAAGAGATTGGGTTCACACTAGAGATCGTGATTGGCTTTAGATGGAAGGGAATTCCTCAGAGAATCTCCCTTCCATTTCTGGGAGGGAATCTCTGAGGGATCAGAGAGAAATCCCTCTCTAAGCCTCGCCGGAGATCGGTTCTGCCCTAACAATGGCGGCAGGACTTGATTGCAAAGGTGGCGAGGAATTTAGGGGGCTCTCTGCAATGATTTTCAAAAGATAGGGACCAAGTTGTGATTTGGGTGTACTAAATTGCAAAGTAGGTCAAGATGACCTCCACTTAGGTCCAAATTTTGGCATAAACCTAATTTGGACCTAAGGAATCCAATGGTGATGTTGGATTTTAGGTTTGACCTCGTTTGACTAGACATTTTGCGTAAAAACCCAAATTAGGTTAATTGAATGGCTAGGACCCTAATCTAGGTCAAACTAGGTTCCAAAGGCCACATTAAGTGTTCTAAACCCTAGAGGATATTTTTCCATGATTTTTAGAGGGTTTACTTGATTTTTATTCTGACTGGAACCTTGTTAATTTAAGCGGGTCTGTTTTAGGGTTACCAAATGTCATTTAATTCCTAAATTACACATGAACCCATTTCTGATTGACTCAACCCACTTTTTATCTCTTTCAGACCATTTGACCTATGTTTTGCCTCTGAGAAATCCCGTTTATGTACTGCAATGGTAAAATTGCAGTTTTAACCTTTAATTCATGTTTTCTTCTCAGAGCACTTATTCCTTCATTTAGGCCTTCTTCTAGGTTATGTAGGAGCTTTTATTCTCTTTATTAGGTCAAAATGAGCTAGTTATGGCTCATGATGAGACTCTCATCATTAACCCTAACCCAACCCAAGCTCAACCCATTTTGCTAAACCCACCTTACCCTTCTAACCCTAATGCACATGCCTGTGCTGTCACTTTGAGAAGTGGGAAACAAATCCAAGATCCTTCTACATCAAAATCTTTCCAAGATCTTAAGGTGCCTGAATCTGACTTGGGAAACCAAACTAATTTAGAAAACAAGACTCAGGGTTTGAATACTCTGTGATTTTTCTCAAGCACCTTTTCCTGAAGCCTTAATCAAACCCAGGGAAAAGAAAACTGATCAATCCAAGGAGTGGCTTGAGATTCTAAAGCAAGTCTAATTGAATATACCACTCCTTGAGGTTATTGAGAACATCCCAACCTATGCAAAATTTTTTAAGGAAATATGTACACCGAAACGCCAGGCCAAATCATCGAAAAGGGTAGTGATTTCTGAACAAGCCAGTGCCATCATCCTAAACAAGCTCCCTCCTAAAAGGAAAGATCTAGGGACCCCCTTAATTTCATGTGAAATAGATGGATTCATCCTGGATCGAGCCTTACTGGACCTTGGTACCTCCATCAACTTAATCCCTACAGAATTATATGAAGAATTGAATTTAGGCCCCTTGCAACACACTGATGTGACCCTTCAACTTGCTGATAGGTCAACCAAAATTCCGAAGGACCTTTTATTGAATGTGATTATAAAAGTGATGGATTTTGAGTACCCTGTGGACTTCCTTATTCTAGATATGGAAGCATTAGAAAACCTAAACCACACCTCGATAATCTTAGGGAGACCTTTCTTGGCCACGGCCAAGGCCCTAATCAACTGTGAGATGGGGATTATGCACATCACCTCTGGAAGGATAAATTTTCAACTCAATATCTTTAAAACTTCCCAAAAAAATAAGGTGAATTGTGGTTCCATTGAGGTTGTAGGAACAATTGAACAAGTTTTGGCAATCCATACTAAAGATGATCCAAATCCTGCCAAAGCTCAAAACCAGCATGAAGGGAAAGAAGGGGATGTACTTGAGGATAATTCTAATCTACCATCTCCCATGGAAAATCAAATTGAATAGGACATTAGTGAGATTAAGAAACTTCTGGGAGTAACTTATGATAAATTAGATGATAATATAAAGAATCCTCAATACATCAACCCTGAAATTCAAGAACTTTTGAATTCTGAGGGAGTTCAAGAAAATGGGCAATCTAAGGACATGAACTAAGAAGTAAACCCAGAAGAAGAAGTTCAACACATAATGGACTGGGTAAGAACTTATAAGCCAACTAGTTCAAATGGATGGCTTGACTCAGAAGAAGTGACTTCGGATGAGGAAGAGTAAATTTCTGATGAAGATTTTGATGAATTTGACACAACTCTACCCCTATCTTCGTATAACCCAGAGCATGGAGAACTCATGATTTTCGATATCAACTACCATTATGAAGATCCTTATGATTTTGATTCAGAACCAGATCTAAATCTCAATCATGATCTCGATCCAGATCCTCTACCACCTCTTTTTGATCTATGGAACTGGATTAACGAACAGGCTTTGCATCTTCAACCTCATCCACCTAACCTTATTTCATATTCCAAATCAGAAAGACTCTTTGGAATAGGGCTGCATCATCAACTGGTCCTCATTTGTGGATCACTAATTCTGGGACCAAATTATCATATCTTTCTACTAATCTTGAATTCCCCTGCAACTGTTATTACTTCTTCTCTTAACCTACAGTATTGAACTACATATTTTTGGGTTTAAGTCCGACAAATGATATTAAACTTAGTGCTAGCTGGGAGGCAACCCAATATTCATTACAGGTAGCTCTGCATCTTCTGCATCCACGTTGACCTGGATTAACAAGCATAGTCAGGTGATATCCCCCCCTCTTGCTTATTATATTTTGATTTTCATGTATACATTTCAATGAGGACATTGCAATGAATATGCATAGGGGGTGGACATTGCATGTCTTATCTTTATGTCAGAAAAAAAAAGCATTTAGGCATAAAGAATTTTTATTAAGGTTTTATTAGGGATTTATTCTTAAGTTGATTCCTGAGTTTAGAATCTAATATAATTTCACACTTACACGTAAAATATGCAATGGATCCTCTATAAAGATTAATAAACATCTTTAGTTTGTCGAGCAGAAGTAGTACTTCTTCTCTTAAACCCTTGGATAGTAATTAGGGAGCCAGGCAAACTATCTTCTAACAAATCCACCAAACAAGTGTGAGGTGAGAGTAGAAAGTCTACTGGTACTCTAAGGCTAGTATGAGGAATCTTAAACTCTGGATAATGAGATAATAATACTCAGAGTTAGGCATAGTTTTCGTTCTCAGTTTCTACGTACAAGTTCTTAGTGCGAACATCTTTTGAGAGCTACCAAATAAGGTAAAATACACAGAGAGAGGGTTCTGATAAAATTATGACTAAGGTGGATGGTCACGACCGTCCTTTACAGAAACCTTGGCTGAAGGAGGGTATCAATGTCAAGGTCAGAAATACGTTGTCCTATCCATTCCTGTCTCGGTGCCGAGAATAAGCATTTCCACCAAATAAGCCACCCGATATCCTCTTTAACACCCACAATCCCGAATAATACCTCGTGAATAAAAGTCGTACATGTTACTGTGTTGTGTTAGTAGATGTCTGAAAAAAAAAAGAAGGTATATATGTCTATGCATATAGAAAAAAATATGCATATACAAAAAGAAAAGAAAAGAGAGGAGTAGAAAAGAAAGAAAGAAAAAAGAAAAAAGAAAAGAAAAAAAGGTCATAAGTGTTTCTAGAGTTTATTTCAAGTGTATTGAGGTAACAACACCCATCACCCTCATGATCCACCAAATATAGCCTTGACCTACTTTTCTATATTTCTGGCTGCCTGAATATAGGCTGAGGAATGCTGACTTAGTCGTAGAGTTATAAGAACCTAATCAAAGTGTTAGTACCAGGAGAGACCACCAAATATACTGATAAATCTGGTGAGATTGTGAGCTTAGAAAGAAAGAAAAGAAAAAGGACGAGAAAGAAAGAGAGAGAACAAGTACAAAGGAATTAAAGAGAGCAAAGTTTCTCGCCTCTCTCTGAGTTGAATTATTTAATAATCTAGAAATGTAGGTTCTAAGTACTAGTCTATATGTAGCACCAGATGAGTGTGAGTCACCAAAAATAAATCCACTTGACTCAAAGAAAAAATCTTCTACCTAACCCAAAAGCTGGGGATGAATATACAGGTTACCTTATAACCCCAAGGGGAGAAGCTTGCCTATCATAATAGATTTTTACTAAGGGTCAAGTACGAGCTTTAGATGTGAATTGACTTTTCACTTGGATCAGTTACATAAACTACAACAAAACACATTTATAATTATCTAGATTACTAAAGTATTAGATGAAAACAAAAGACATAAATCTTTAGTCAAACTCTTGATAGAAATTTGTCATGTAGGACCACTTTGCATTTAGTCTTGCATTTGTTAGGGACTAACAAGATTTAGGCATTGGGGTGTGATTGCACATCAATCATGCAACCTAAAACACCTAAATTAAGCTAGATTTTAGCATAACTTCGAGTCAATGCATGCACAAGCATCATAATTCGCATACTAGTTAGTTTATTAGTCATATAGATAATATCATCATTTTATGGCCTACAAGAGAGATGATTTTAATCGCAGATGATTCGAAGTCGCAGATGTCAGATCAGACCAGACAGATATGATCAGAACGACAATAGAAGTCCAATGCTTCCGCAATCGTCCCGATTAGATAACCAGAGCATCGTGTGTAGTCCATAGAAGAATGGAGATTACAGAGCCAAAGGACAAAGATTCGAGCCTTTGATGAAGAATCCAACCGCACAGATGAATCCAGATCGATGATCGCAGTCCAATGGCGCAAAAATTAACTTGATCGGAGGTCTACAGCACCAAATACAAAGAAAAGAAGATGGATGACCATGATGGTGTCATGTGGCACCATCACAGCCACTCCCTCACCACCACCCCATCTAGGAAGGTCGCACCGCACGCTGTGGGCTGTTGGATCCTCATCCAATGGCCACGAGCGCGCCACGTCGCCTGCCTAGACTGGATAAGGATAAATACAAATAAACAAGTATATATAACAAAGGTTTTGCATAGCGTAGTGGCTTGCATGCGCTCATGCATGAGTGGGGTGCGGGTTCGAGCCCGGCGCTGCACGAAATTGAAGTGAGCTTGTGCGGGTGCAATTGCGTGCGATTGTACACACTGAAGCGCGGTGACATGGCGAGATCAGAGCACGTAGCAGGTACGCATGATCTCACATAGCTGCTTCGACGCTAAGGCAGCGACACTTGTTACGATCGGACGACTGACGTAAGGTAAGATTAAGGCTTAAGCAGTGAGAAAGAAAAGACGAAGGGCAAGCAAGGAGGTAGCGAGGCCGTGAGATCTTCGATCCATCACTCCAGCGGCTGCCACGTGTTGCCACCAGAGCAAATTCGAGCATAGAAGGTTTTTTGAAGGCTATTTTGAGGCTGAATTAGAGCCGTTGATCTCCCAATCGATGGATCTGATTAGCCAGAGGGTTGTTGCACAAGATTAAGGGTTAAAATACCCTTTCTGACCTCTATCAAAACTATACAAGAAGGCCCAGGGCCCCCCAGTTGAAGGCATCAACTCACAATCCCTCCCTCCCATCAACTCCACATCCCTTCTACTGTCTTCTCTGCAATTCTCTGTCCCTCTGTAACTTCGTCCCGATGCTCTGGATCTGAGCTGTTGCCGCATCTCGCACAAGCATCACACAAGCGATGTCGTTTCTCTGCACTTTCTATCTCCCTCTCCTTCTATCTATCTACCTACTCTCTCTTTAGCATAGTACTTTCTACTTTGAAAACTGTTTATGAATGCAATAAAATTCTAATATTCTGAATACTTGATATTTGCTCTTTATATATATATACATATATAAATACCTATTAGAACTAGTTTTCTGAATAACTTCCATTAAAAATTGAGATTGCCTCCCTACAAACGACCCGGTACTCACCGGAGTTTTATAAATTTATTTGTTGATGTGTTTTTGCGCTATACTACAACTAAACAACTTTTAAAATGTGAATTACGCGTCGAACAAGAAGTAGCTAGACTTGGAGCAAGAAGACTCCTTTCTTCACCAAATTTTGCAAGAGGATTTATGTTTTTATTGCTTTTATATTTTCAATTTCAAGTAGAAGCATTCCATCTATCTAGGTTTATAAATATAAGAGTTGATCAATTTTACGCGTTACAATATATTTTACAAACCGCGTAAAAATCCGCATCACTATCCAGTTAGGGTGAACTGGATTTAGCTGAGTCCCAGCTGGATTGAGCTTCTTCTTCACCTGTTGCCTTCCTAAATGTTAGGGTTTTAGAGGTCTGGCTATCTGATCATCCCTAACACTCAAGTACATATGTCAAAAAAACAAAAATAATGCAATGCATGCCTAACCTAAGTGATGCCTAAATGTATCCCAGAAGCCCATTTGTGAAGTTAAAATCCTAAGAGAGGTTTCTTTTAGGACATAAGAATGATGATAAACTGGACTTTATTAATGGACTCAACCACCCAAGTAGTCTTGGCCAAATTGAATATAAGATGATTAAAGGGAAGGTTTGACTGAGCCTACTAATAGGTTCCTTTGTAGCCCCTTACTGCGGTTGTTTGCCGCTGCCCCCAACCATAAACACCAAGATTTCCCTAGGTAATCAAGCCAATCAAATGCACTTTAGCGTGGATCCCTAAAGCTTGGACCAATGAAATCCTTAAAGCCAATGTCTAATGATTTTTATTAAGGATTGGGATCTATTGTGCTTTGGATTGTAATGAGGTGTTTTGATGGATTTATGCCCCTTAATTTCCAATTGGTAGTGTGAATGTGGTGCACAAACAAAGATTTTCAAGTAAGACTTTTGAATGAATTACTTTTGAAGTTCAAGTCTTGTTAGGGTACACCTTTAGGGTTTGATTTTTTAATAGATTCAAATACGATTTTGTGGCACACATGAGGTTTTGCAATCATAGATGAAATGTAGTTTCTTTTAAGAACAAAAAGAATGTAGTGTGTCTAATCAAATCCTAAAGTTGCTCCCTAAATGTTGATCGATTTTAATTTAATGAGTGTTGCGGCCAAAACAAAGCAAGGTATGGTTTCTATGCACTGCCCAGTTAGGAACATACAAATATTTTTTTCCAAATTGTTTGAGACTTTTTAATAATTATTTTTTATTTTTAAATGAACTAGGGTCAAAAAATCAGGAAAGACCACCAATCAATAAAATGTCCAAAACAACTAGTTCTAGTGATCAGAAAAATTCAAAAAAAATTTCATAGATTCCTAATTAGAGGATCAAATGAATGAAAGTACTTTCAAGTCAATTGGATGAGCATCAAATTCGTAAAAATTATGGGAGTGTAGTTTTTTTAGTTCTATTCATAGTGTGACCTACAAATGGTCCACGAATTTTTTTTTGTTCCTGCAAGAAATTTTGGCCTAAAATTTTATATGGTGGTTCCTGTTTTCCAAATGCACATGCAGTTCAAAGTTGGTTGAATTTGGAACTCTCATATTGAATTTTTGAAATTTGGATTTTCAATTTGGGTTTTCTTCAGAGATGTGCTTTTTTGAGTAGAAATCATTGAAAGCACATCCACAAGGCTTTTGTTTTTTTAATAAAATAATGCAAGCAAACACTAAAAAATCTACCTAGGTTTCATGCAATCCTAAGATGAACAAGAAAAAAATTTTATTTTTTTTTCTAAAAGGAACCTAATCCTAAAATAAAGAATTATACCAAAGTTTCTCCACCTGCACTTTGCTTTGTCTACCGTCTTGTGCCTCGTTCCCATGCTCCTACATGGTTTTCTTGCACAAAGACAATAAAAGAAATAAGGCTAGTTAGAAACTATAAATGAAAGAAAAGTAAAAAGCGAACAACTAAGGTAGTTGCCTTCTCGGCAACCATGCCAAAATGAGTGTTGCACAAAATCTGCTTTTTATAAAATACTCTCATTCTAGTTCGAAATCACATGACAATCTTTTAAATTTATAAACCAAATTCTAGTGAGTCTAGATCATCCAAGGAGGCATACGTTTAGTGTTCGCTATGAGGTTTATTACTTTTTTTTATGTTTTTATCTTTTATAACTTTTTTGCATTTAAAAGTAACCACATCAAAATCAATCACGTCAAAAATAAAATAAAGCAAATCCAATTGCAAGAAGTGAAATAAAGCAAATCAAATCATATTCCATTGAATAGCAAGTTTGCTTTACAAAAGAAATTATAGCTACAATAGCATAAATAAAACAAGGAAAGAGAGATAGGGAGATAGAGAGAAGGCAAGGTGAAGCTTCTTTGTTGGGCACTTGTAGGGCAATGGAGTTGGAGCTGAAGTTGCCAGGCTGCAACAAGCTTCTAGATGAGAAGATGTGAAGTAGAGAGGCAAGGGGAGAAGCTCAAGGGGTTGGCTAAGAAGGTCCTAAGAAGAACTAAAAGAAAACCTAAGGGATGAAGGTGGTGAGGATCCACTCTAATGGAGAAGGGAGGGGATGGCCATAGTAGAGGACCTAGCTACTAAGGCCTATGGAGGTGGAAAAAAGTGGTGGAACAAGAACGGAGAGGAAGAGATGGAGAGAAAGAGATAGTTTAAGTTTTGGATCATAGGCCTTTTATAGATGGTGTGGTTTAATGTAGGCCATAAGATTCGATGAAGGGTTAGGATGTGGTTGGTTTCTTAGGTTTGAAGGGGGCCTTAGGATGGGGATCGGATGGCCTAGATTTAAGCGAGAGGTAGCCAACCAAGAAATCTCTAGAATGACTTCGATTGGCCAACCAAGATGGAGGTGTATGGGTTGTTGATGATGGGATGGAGGGTGTGCATGAGTTCTCTATTTTTGGATGACCATGGAGGGAATTAAGGAGGGAGTTAGTCTCTGTCCAAGATGTGCTTTTGGATAGGTTTTTAGGTTAAATGTTAGGGGCCTCAGATGAGCAATGAATGGTGGATGCAGGGCCTTGAGTGGCTGGCCATGCAAGGTGGCAAGGCCTAAAAATGGCATGCTAAGATAGACCATTGGATGAAGTGTGTAAGGATGGAGTGGGTTTTGGTTACTAAAATTAGTTGGTTTTCTAATGGCCATTTTAGATGAACAATGAGGGGTGATTAGGAGTTGGTTAAGCATAGCTTAGGACAAGGCTAAATGTACACTAGGTTGTCTTAGGTTTTGAGATGTAAAGAAGTTGAGAGGGTGTCATGTGTCCCTCTATCTCCTCTTTTTTGATGTCTTGTCTTTTCTTTTAAGCTCTCTTTATTTCCCTCTTCATTATTGCTTTGACAATTTCATAGCTTAATTATTCCATCCACCTTAGCTTCATCTCCAACTCCTAAATTATTCACAAATGTCACAATTAGATACAAATTATGCATTAAATATGTACATTCTAATTATGCTTGTATGCGTAGAACACATTATTATAACCTAAATGATTGCTTTTACTTAAGAACTAGTTCTAGATTAAGCATGCTAGGATCATTAGTTAAGCTATTATCAATAACATATCTAACTAACTTAGGCCCAATGACCAACAACCTGGTGCCCTACCTGCACAACCTATCCTAAACCCTAGGAACATTCCTAATCAAGGGTTCAACAAGATTACGGAACCACAACACCAAGCGCATTTGATTCACCCAGCTCCCTCAACTCCCCTTGGTTTTCATGAACCTTAAATGGCATGCTCTGCTACACCTATTTTTCCCAATCCTCCTTCTCAGTGTATGAACCCTAATGCTATTACCTTAAGGACTAGCACAACTACTCAAGACCCTATGCACTCAAATTAATGAACTCATCAGGCTCCAGATGAACCAACCTTGATTAATGTACTTGAGAAAGAAGAAGAAGAGGCTCAGGACCCTACGATTAACACTCCTATATTCATATCCCATTTCCTGAAGCCTTAAAGAAAGGAAAGAAGAAAAAGAACCAAACAAGTAATGAGAAGCTTCTGGATATATTTAGAGAGGTTCAAGTGAATATATCAGTCCTTGATGCTTTGGATCAAATCCCAACTTATGCTAAGTTCATGAAAGAATATTGTACTCCAAAGCATAAAGCCACGTCCCTTAGGAAGGTGGTCCTTTCAGAACAAGCAAGCTTCATACTCTTAAGGGATTTACCTCCTAAGAAGGGTGATGCTGGAACCCCCTTGATTTCCTGCACAATTGATGACATGGCCTTTGACAGGACCTTAATTGATTTGGGGGCTTCCATCAACCCTCTACCTACATAGATTTATGAGAAGATTGGACATAGGGATCATGAACCAAGTGCACTTCAAATCCAACTAGTTGACCAATCTATAGGAAGTTTGCGAGGAATCTTGAGGGATGTGATTGTTCAGATCGATAATTTCTATTACCCCGTGGAATTCACTATTTTGGATCTCAACATTCCTGAGTATTTGAGATGGGCTCCAATTATTCTGGGAAGACCATTCTTGGCGACTACAAAGGCCCTGATTGACTATAAGGATAGGAACATTGAAATACCCTTTGGAGACAAAAAAATGAAATTAAACCTTTTTAAGCTTATTGAGGATTCCAATTAACGTTGTGGGCTTATTGAAGAACTTAATAAGGTTGAGGGTCTGATTAAAAATAAAGAAAATGTCTCTTTGAAGGAGTAAATCTGAGGAAGAAGTGGAACATACAGATTTACTTGAATATGAGACATTTTTCTTTGAGGAGGAAATTTTTGATAAATCTAAACATGAAAAGTTTACACTTGATTTTGAGGAAAATTATTTTTGTAAAGTAGGTGATGTTAGTTCAACTTCTCCAATTATATGTTTTGATGATTTTACAAAATAATAAACTTAAATAAACCACCATTTCTATTCTTATCATAACACCATTTGCAGGTCCTTACTCCATTTTTGAATTTCATAAAGGAGGACTGGAAGATGAAGATGACTAGGTTTAGGTTCTATTATACTTCTCAGAAGTATATTGTAATTTTATATTTATTGAGTTTAGATATGTTGTAAAGAGCCTCCATCTAAATATATGATCTCTAGACTTATGTGCACAACACTTAGGCGAATTTCAGAAACAAAATCCAATGCACAAAAATTCATATACCTTAGAATCAGACATCTGTAGGTATTCCCATACGTCCGATATTGAAAGTTAAGTTGTTTGACGTATGCATCAGACAACTAGATGCCATATACAATGACTTAGGGTTTTCAACTAAAGGCTTTAGATGACCAGTCACTAAAGTAGACATCCACAGACCATAACAAACGTCTGACTACTCTCTCAGACATCTAATAACCTAACCATTGGTTTTGAACTGAACAAAACATCTGTAGGCATAAAAGAATATTTTATTATCATTCACAGACGTTTAGACATGCCTCCAAATATCTAAAATAGGACCATTACACTTAAATCACTTAACGAAGATTTAGTCAGACGTAATCTTGCTTTTGGATTCAAAAGAAATCCAAAGCTCGAGGTCATCATGACTTCCAGTCATCCAAAATCATCGTCAGATGTCCAGTTAGATGTTTGACCTCCACACACTGGAACCTTATTTGGATCTGGTTAAATCTAGGAATAGACCCACATTAAATTAGACGTCTAAAATTTGTATCTGACATCTTAAAATGACATTTCAAACGTCTGACCTAGAACCCTGTTTCTATCCAACTAAATCTAGGAACTCTGACCCCTCATATCAGACGACCAAAAATATAGTTAGACGTCTGACCTAAAAATTAGACGTCTGATTCTGCTGTTAGAGTCATCATGAGCCTGATCTAATTTGGATTTCGACCAAATTTGTTGGGGAATGTCCCCAACGGCTAAGCGGAGCCTCCCAAGACTTCTTGAAGGTTCTTTTGAGGTCTATATATATCCCTTATCTCCTCTTAGGTTATATACACTTTTGAGAGATAATTCACAAGAAAAACACTAGGTCTATACTCTCATATTACCCTACTAGTGTGCAAATTCATTCCTTGAGTAAACACGCACTACTGTGCTACTGCTTTCTTCTCTAGGGAGTATTCTCACCATAGTTACTAGATTACTTATAGATCTATTTGGGGATCTCTATAGGGTGTCTTTCATTTCTATTTTCATACTCTATTGTACTTGGGTATCTAGCCTATCAAATCCCCACCTCTTCCTTGTGAAGGGAGAAACCTCTATTTTAGGATTAGAGGTGGGAATTGTAATTGAGGTACATTACCCTCATTTTAAATAGTGTGGTTAGTGGATTAATCACTAAGTGATCGAAAATCCTAAGTCAATGCTGACTTAGGTGGTGGTTTTCTCCCAGCTTAGGTTTCTGATTGTGTAGCAATCATAGGACCTAATCTACCTGAATTAAGTTAGATTTTAGCTTAACTTAGGAATAATGCATGCATAAGCATCATAATTTGCAGCATACTTGATTGGTTAACTTTATAGATAATAATGCTGTTTTATACTCTTAGAGAGAGGTGATATTAATTGTAAATGATTCGATGCCATAGATGATATATCAGACCGTATGGGTCTGATCAGGATGACGATAGGAGTCCAACGCTTCCAGAATTATCTTGATCAGACTTCCATAGCATCACATTCAGCCCGTAGAAGATCAGAGGCCAAGCAACAAGTTAGCACAAATACAAACCTCAGATGTCAAATCTGATAGCATGAATAGATCCAGATCAACGATCGCAGTCCAACTAGCAAAAATCAACTCAATCGGAGCCCTGTGGCATCGACTACAAAGGTCGGAAGATGGATGGTCAAGATGGTGCCACGTGGCACCATCCCAATAGCCCACCGCCTCGCCCCAACCATTGAAGCATAAAACGTGGGTCGTTGGATGGTCATCCAATGGCCACAAAGAGGCCACTTCGCCCACCACCACACCCTTCATCAAGTAGGAGTCTATCTCAGCTGTTGGATCTTCATCCAACGGCTAAGAGCAACTGCATAAGAAAACGACATTGCGACTCAAAAGTGCCTGCAGCACAGTAGAGAGCACGCTCGCACAAGAGCACGAGGCGTGCGATCACTCAGCGCTCAATTGGAGAGGCGATGGTGCTTGCGTGAAATTGGGTCGTCGGATCAGATTGAACGGCGTGGATGTGGCCGAGTGGCGCGAGGATGATCGATTGATGGGGCGATGCAATGCATGCCCAAATTGACATGCATCCACACGCCCCATTGCACTTGGAATCAAGAGGCGGTGCTACGATCCTTCTGAGCCATCTGATCTTCAGATCGAACGGTCGAAATTGAAAACACGTGCGCATGTGAAGGGTGAGAGGAGCGACGCAATTGAGATCAAAGGGCTGAGAAACTACCACTTGTCAGCATCCAGTGCATTCCACGTGTATAAGGCACGATAGAGGTCATTTTGAGGCACGATTTGATTCATTGATCTCTCAATCGATTGATCTGATCTCACCTAAGGTGATGCACTATTTTAGGGGCCTAAATACTTATCTTGCCCCTCATTTCAGCTAAAAAAAGAGCCCCAAAGCTTACCTTTGAGAAGCAACTTCCACCAGACACATCTCTAGCCTCTCTCTCTCTACAGCATCTCTCTGGTCTTCTTCCCGGTGCCCTGGATCTGAAGTGTTACTGTACTTCACACAAGCATCCCTCAAGAGTCTCCGTCCTTCATCTATTTTTCTCTCTACTCTTTAGTTTATTTGTTTAGATTTCTAGTTTATAACTCTTTTCAAGTAGTAATAAAAATCTGATTCTATGAATATCTTGTCTCTCTTTTTATGCTTTCATTAGGTTAGATTAGTTAGTAGCAAACACTTTGAGATTCTCATTTTGCCTCCCTATGAACGACTTAGGACTCACTAATTCTGATTTATAAATTTATTTGTTTCGAAGTACTTCGCAACTACAACGATATAGAAATATTTTTTATGCATTTCATGATGAACAGTTTCCGCCTAAAAATTATTGTGTTATTGTGTGATTGAAATTTTATTTGGTTATTGCATCTTCAATTTCACTATTCATCCCCCTCTAGTTTAAGTGCAGTTGGTATCAAAGCAGGTTCCCACATCTCAGGAGTAATTTCCATGAGAGATCAATAGAGGGGAAGATCATCTCCACAAGCGCATGGAGGGACAGTCCACCACCCATCCACCACTCTTTAATGGGAGCAATTACTCATATTGGAAGCTCCGGATGAAGATGTGGCTTCAATCCAATGACTTTTCCATGTGGGAGAAGTCTAAATCCTTCCATGAGATTCTAAACGAATGATGGGAACACCATTATGGGTCCTAACTAGCCACATTTAGTTAGGTTTGATTGATAAAAGCTCCTACTTAATCATCTAAGGGTCATAACTCTACATTATTTTGATTTGAGAGAAGAACAGGGAATCAGGGTTAATTCTATAATTTTAACATCACATTACAAGCACAGATTAATAACAGGGTCATTCATAGGTTAATTGAAGGTCAAATGAGCTCAAAAGTCCAAAAAGGGGGTCAACACTGATAGAAACGAGGGTTCACACATTTCGAGAACCGAAACAGTACATAAAATCCTAATTATCACCCCACTTAACTTGAAGAGGTTCTAGTCAAGATAAAATTTATCTAAACAACCTAAAATTCATTGAAAAATATTTTAGGAGGTTTGGTACCCTTGGTTTGACCATCTGAACCTATTTTGACCTAGAATAGAGTTTTAGATGGGATTTTGTCCTACTTTGGGTTTCTATGTAAATTGTCCATTCAAACATGCTCAAAACTCAAATCCAAGTTTACCATTAGATTCCTTGGGTCCAAATTAGGTTAGCACCAAAATTTAGGCCCAATCAGAGTTCATCTTGACCTTGCTTGCAATTTAGCCCTTTAAAATTATTTCTTACATTTAACCCCTCAGGTTTCGAATTTATTACATTTCAGTCCCTAACTTTCTCATCATTTTCACACTTATGCCCCTAATACCATTGCTGTGAAACCAAGCTTCTGTAGCGAGATTCGAGGGAGGCTTTCTCCCTCAAATCAGTGCCAATCTCCAAATTTGGAGAGCTAATTCTAGAGGAGATTCCCAATCTCTCGAACCACCTTAGGGACTCCAAATCAGTCCCTAGAGCTCAGACAAGCTTGAGAAAATTAGGGGATCCTCTTCCTTGATTTTGCGGCCAAATCAACCTTTTCCACACAGTTGAGCTCATTCTATAGCTCTATAAAGAGCCCTAATGACCTGGTCACCCTCCTTAGCCAAGTCTCAACCGGATTTCCTCCTCTTCTAGCTTCTTCGACCTCCACGACTTTAGCTCTAGCAAGCCTTCTCAGGCAACCTCATTGAGCCAGCCTACGATCAAATTGGCTAGCTCATCTTCTTCGCCTCTTCGTCGTGCATCTCTCTGGCCAATGAGAACGCGTTTCTTCCTTCTTCCTTGACGAACACCACATCGTTGACCGTGTCTTCCTTGATGCCAACCAATCAAAATCGGTCGTCTCCTCCTCTGTCTCACCTCCCAAGTTCCTCTAACCTCCTCCCCTACTCTACTTCATTTTATCTGCTCAAATTCCACTTTCGATCGCCGCTTTACCCTAAACACCGTCATCTCCCTCATGGTCGGCACGAGCTCTAGCGAGCTCACACCGACACCACACACACGCAACAACCCAACTACCACCACTAGAAGCTTCCCCATCCACCACAAACCAAAAGCTAATCAGAAGCTTCGCCCATTCATTCACCCTGCCGGACGACCCATCCTTCCATCATCTCCTCCAACGTCGTCTGGCCACGACCGACCTCCATCCAACAAACGAACATCACCACCAAACTCCACGATCTCCAACGACACTTATGAATGTATTAATTAGGGCTATTATCCCATATTTTTGTTAACAGGTCTCCGTAGTCGCCGTCATCACCTTCGTTGCCATCCATCATGCTCAAGTAGTCATTACCAACAATACCACCCTCAGTTGGAGCAGATCACTTCTAGGAGACTTCTCAGGCCTCCAATTTTGCACAGCAGTAGCAGCTACTACCGTAATCCATCGAGCCATTCACCTAAGGCTTACAAAGGAGAAAGCAAAGGAGCAGAACTTTAGTCCCACATTGGGGATGTACAGGATCACGACAGGAAATAAAATGATTTTGTACCATTCACTTCTCGCCTTTGAGAGCACCGAGGTGAGGTCTCGCCTGTACACTCCGCGCACGTGCCCTCGCCCGCCATGCATGTCGATGGATCTGGGCTGGATCCGATTACCTGGATACCCGGGTCAGACTTGGTTTTGAGTAAATGAAATCTGAGAGGGAAGAGGAGGGTTTTTGCATTACTGTTACCTCAGGATTCATGCCCCCTCTCCCATGCTTAAGACAGCCTTCTGAGGCTTTGCGAGGACCTTGTGCCTCTCTTCTGTGGTGCATTTCCTTAGCCATTGCTGAAGCCTTGAGGTTAAGGCATCTGAGCCTTTAACTTGTCATCTAATTGGCTAGTGCTTGGTTCTGATTCTGCTGTTACTGTGGATACGTTTGATTGTGGATATTGTTGGATTATTTGGCTTAATTAGAATTTGATTGTAAGGTTAATTTGGTGGTTCAAACCACAATTTTAACCTGATGTTTTTGCACTTTGATATCCACATTTCTGAGATACATTTCCTGACATATATTGCATATCTTTCTGATTACTTGATTCACTTGCAAATTGTTATTTTTAATATTGTGATTAGTGATTGAATAGTCCAAATTACTCCCTACAAATGACCTCGGACTCACTTTTGTTTTCGAGATTATAAACTTAAGTGTTGTATTGCTTTTGTTCGCTATACTATGATGCGTTTTCTTAAAACTCGACAAAAGTAATGCAACAAAGAGACAAAGATTGGATACACCATGGAGCAAATCCACCACTTCGGATTACATTCAAAGGCAATGAACTTGCTCTACTGTGCACTTAGCTTGGAGGAATTCAACTGCATCAGCCAATGCTGTACTGCCTTCGAGATATGGAGAACTTTAGAAGTAACTCATGAAGGTACATCTAAAGCTAAAGAATATAAGATTAATCTCATCTCAGGAATTTGAAACATTTACAATTAAATAAAATGAGAGACTTGGGGACATGTACACCCGATTCACATTAATTGTGAACAACCTCAAGTCTCTTGGAAAGACTTTCATACATGGAGAACTTCAAGCTAAGCTCCTTTGCTCCCTTAGACCAGAATGAGAGCAAAAAGTCATGGCAATAGAAGAGGCAAACCAAGTAGAAGACCTAGATATGTACAACCTACTTGGAATTCTGATGGCCTACGAAACTAAGATGGATGAAAGGAAGAAATCCATCGCACTTGAGCCAAAGAAGAAGACTTTGGCCTTCAAAGCTACATCGGATGATGAGGTAAGTACCGATGATGAGGAATTTATTTTATTAGCTAAAAATTTTAAAAGGTTCCTTGGGAATAAAAGAGATATCAAGGGAAAGAAAAGGGAAGACAAACCTCTTTTATGCTACAATTGCAAGAAAAGAGGTCACATGAGGAAGGAATGTCCCTTGTTGAGAAGGGATGAAGAGAATTAAGGCAAGAAGCCATTAGATCACAAGAAATTCTCAAAGACAAAGCCATTCAAGAAGAAGGCATTCCAGGCAACTTGGGATAACTCAAGCTTCGAAGAAAAAGAGGAGTTAAATGAAGAAACCACATGCTTAGGGCTCATGGCAACAAATGAAGCCTCTGAATTTGACTCTGAGGAATCCAAGGTAAACTCTTACATTCTAGATGAATTACAAGGTGCCTTTGATTCATTATACTTAGAATTTGAAAAAGTGAAGACTAAAAGCAAGTCACTAAAAATTGAAAATCTATAAGCTAAGGAAATGATCAAGAACCTTAAGGAAAAGAATCTAGTTCTCACCAATGAAACAACTGCCTTAACTATGCAAGTAGGAAACTTGGTGATAGAAGAGGAATCACTAACTAAGGATCTATATAAAGCAATGAGTGAAAAAAAAATCCTAGATAGAGAAAAGCTACTTGACAAAATTCATGTTCTTGAGAAAACAAACTCCTTTAAAAGAAATGAAAAATTGAGATCAGAGGTTTAGAAGACAAAATAGATAAAAATGAAAATAGAAATAACTCACCTTATAGAGAAACCAAATAATTACCTCAGGACTTAGCTAAATTTACCAAAGAAAAGGCAAATTTGGGCAAGCTCATTGTCCACAAAAAGCCTTTCTTTATCAAGTTTCGACTAGGTTACTATGAGGCTAGTAGTAGCCAAAATGTGCTGAGGATCCTCCCTCAAAGAGAATCACTAACAAATCTGGATCTAAGAAAATGAGGGCATGACAAGGGGGTGGAGTTCACGAGTTTAAGAAAAATAATGTCGCAGTATAGTCGCGAAATCCTCTTGACAAAAATATTTCTAAAATAATGACACTTGGAGTCTCGGTCGTTCATCTCTGGGAGGCATTTAGGAAATGCAAAATGAATTCAATCTTGCTCACTTTACTTGCTTAAAATCGCATGCCGGTTTCTAACCTCTGGATCACTGTTTTGCCATTTGCATGATTAACCCTTATCACGTGCACATGCGTTAGGTAGATAACGAATGTAAATGTTTGGGTTTCAGTATGCACGATCCTAGTTAAATGATGGCTATTGATGGATAATGCATTAATGGTTAGATCTTCAATGTTTTTAGGCACCGACATGCTAGTTGCAAGAAAGATGTAAAATGAGCATAGGCAACTTAATTACAATAAAGTATTGCAAGCAAGCACATGGTAATTTTCACACATAGATATAGAGATATATAAAAGATGATTTCATTGATTGCATCAGAGTTACCAAACACAGCTAGAGGAATGCTTGAAAATATAAAACTAGCTAGCAGAAAATGATTGCATACATGAATCTATGGGGGTATTATGCATGCATCATTGGGGGAGAAATATGGAGCTACACTACTAAGTAGTAATAAAGCAATAAATCTACGAAGAACTATCTACTTAGCTAATAGAAATAAGGGCATTCGGAGGTGGGCTTCGATGGCCTTTGACTTGGTTGAGAGGGGCAGCCAATGGGGTTTGGGCAAGCCTTTGGAGAGGTGAGGAGGAGGTGACCCAAGCTCTTGGCATGGAGCTGCTGCTGGCCATGGTGGGAGCTCGTGGAGGTGGAGGTGTGAAGGTGGAGCTATGCTATGGAAGGTGGAATGAAGCTAAGAGTGAATGGGTGCAAATGGCCACCCCTTAGGTCTTTTTATAGACCTAAGGGAGCCTCTCTAGAGAAGTGTGGGACTCTCTAGAGAGAGCTCAAACTGTGGCCATCCAAGAGAGAGAGAGGGTGGTTCTTAGATCCTCCAAAACTGGATCTACAATTTGAATGTCTCTTGGTTGATAATTTTAGCAACCAAGAGTGGCGCCACCTTTGAAAGGACCTAGAATACTCTAGGTGGTGTGGGAGTGCACGAATGGGTGTGTGTGTGTGTGGGCATGACCTAGGGGGTTAAGTGAGCTAGGTTAGGTCCTAATAGGGTTAGGTTAGGGTAGGTCTCAAATTAAGGTTGCAAACCTTAATTTGCTAAGGAGAAAATGCAATTAAACTTAACACAAGTTTAATTGAATGAGTGTGAACCTATATGAGAGTGAAATAACTCACTTAGGTTGGGCTAAGGTCAATTGGACTCTCACTGAGTCCAATTGGACTTGTGTGGGTTGAGATCTGAGCTCAATTGGACTCTATGAGTCCAATTGACTAGGCAATGGTAATTGACTATGATTTAAGTCAATTGGGCTTAATGATGACCTAATTAGGTTCTTAGGAAGGTCTAGAGGTGGTATACTAGGGTTAGGGTACCTTAATTTAGGTTTCTAAGGGGTTGGAATTGGTTTAGGGACCTAGGAACTCAGGATCAAAGCTTGAATTCCAAAACAGGAACTAGAGAGCAGTTCCAGACGTCCAATAAAGGTATTGGATGACTTATACTCAAAAATTAGAAGTCCAAACTTGTTGTCTGGATGTCCAATCAGAGTCAGGAGGGATTCAAGGTTCTGTCTTGGGTATTCTACAGAAATTGGACGTCTGACCAAGTGTCGGACATCCAATAACGCTGCAGACATGGGTTCAAGGTGTGCGGGTTGTGGCTAACGGTCCTGGTCATCCAATGACTTACCTAAACGTCCAGATAAGGGCTGGAACTAGGGTTTTGAGCCTTCCTAGGCTATGGTGACCTAATCTAAGGGTGGCTAAGGTTTAGGAAGGCTTCTATGGCTGTCCTAAGGCCAGGATTAAACCTAAGTTCTTCATAATTTAACTGCTTTACTTCTACTTAATAGAATAGCATACCTCAACCCTTTATATTATTTCTCTACTACATTTTATTCTAATCTTCCACTCCAGCTCTAATGTAGCATTAGCTTCAGGTCCAGCTACTAATCCTGCTTTAGATACAGCTTCTAAGCTTCTTATTTCCTGCAATTTTTATAATGCACTTAATTAGTAGATTATGTCATTATTTCATGCATACCTAAAAGAAAGCAGTAAGGATGCAAATAATACTTATGCATGCATGAATTACACTAGCTTATGCTAAGTTCTAGCTTAATCTAGGTCAGTTAAGACCTATGATTACTGTGCAATCATACCTCCATACCTAAATCTTGTTAGTCCCTAGCAAATGCAAGACTAAGTTATTTACAGAAGGGTTCCTAAGGGATTGATTATTTTTATCAAGTGTATGCCTAGAGATTCTTTTCCTTTTTGTGTTCATCCTAAAGCTAAAAATCCAGACAATTGTGAAAGTGTAGCTATGTAGCTTTTGCAACGGATTTGAGTGAAAAGCTTGATTTACCTTTAAAGCCTGTACTTGTCCCGTAGTAAAATTCTAGCGGGATAGGCAAACTTCTCCCCTCGAGGTATTCAAGATATTCTATTAATTCCATCCCGGCTTTATGCTTGGGTAGAGAATGTCTAAGCAAAAATGATTATTTATTTGGTGGCTCACTCTCATTTGGTGTTACATAGAGATTAATACTACAGAATCTAGATTCCCAAATTATTATGTAACTCAACTCAGAGAAAGATGAGAAAAACTATGCTCTCTTTTGGTTCCTCTGTATTCACTTTCTCTCTTTTCTTTTCTTTTCTTTTTCTTTTCTTGAGCTCACAATCTCATCAGATTCACACATATATTCCATATCTGGGGGTCTCACATGGCACTAATACTTTAATAAAGTTCCAACTAACCCTAACACTAAGTCAGAATTCCTCAGCCAGTATTTGGGTGGTCAGAAACACAGAAAAAGTGGGTTAAGGCCATATTTGGTGGATTTCAATTTTATTTGGTGGTATTGCCTCAATGCAAATAAAGTAAACACTAAACACTCACAAACTCCTCTTTTCTTTGCTCTTTTCTTCTCTTTTTTTTTCTTTTTATTTTTCTCATTTTCTTATTTTTTCATTCATCATTTTTTTTTCATATATAATTTTTCTAACGCAACATAATCTAGAAACATATTCATGAAATTTATTGAGGAGGCATTATTAGAGATTGGTGGTACTCAAGAGACATTGGGTGACTTATTTGGTGGAAGTGTCTACTCACGGCACTGGGAAAGACGGATAGGATGGTGTATTTTTTACCTTGACATTAATACCCTCCTTCAGCCGAGGATTCTGTAAAGAATGGCCGCAACCATCCACCTTAGCCCTAGTTTATCAGAACTCTCTCTCCACGTATTTGCTTTGATTGGTAGCTCTCAATATTTCACACAAAATGTATGCACAGGAACTGAGAGTGGAAACTATGCCTATTCTCTGTGTATCATTACCTAATTATCTAGAATTTCAGATTCCTTGTACTAATCCTAGAGCACCAGTACTCTCTATCCTCATCTCACACTATTTGGTAGATTTTTAGAAGAAAATCTACCTGACTCCCAAAACACTATCCAGGGGTTCAGGAAAAGGAGCACTGCTTCTTTTCGACAAGCCAAAGATGTTTATCAGTTTTCACCATAAATCCATTGCAATTCTACATGTGGGTGTGAAAATTGTATTAGATTCTAGGTTACAGGAATCAACTAGAGGATAAAATCTCTAATGCATTCTCTTAATAAAACTAATCTTATTCATAAATGCACTATGTATATATACTATAAACAAGTAACCTCTTTCAATTGTACTTCATAAATTCCCTTATTGGGTTACATTCAGCTTGATCCTAAATTTAGAATAAAAGGGTGGGCGGGTGAGTCGGAAATGGTTGTTGCGGACGATTTCTAGCTCCAATGCGAGCATTGGAGGTGGAGTTGGTTGTTCATATATTTAGGATCCTAAAGTACGTTTGACATGCTGCTCCGAGGTTTTCTAAGTGTTGGCATAAAACTGTATATCTACCTCCCATGCCTAAGTTCTTGCATGTCCTCATGCATGAATATAAAAGAAAATAAATATAGCTGGGAGTAAGTGGGTAGAGATCACCTGAAATTGCTCCTGAATTTGAACGTTCAGCACCAGCCAACCTGACAATATGCAATATGCGAAAAGGATATATGCTAAAAGAAAAATATGCTATGTGTAAAGCGAATATGTATAGGGTGATGAAGAATGTGGGTAGATGCTGAGTTTAACTCCAGCTGGGTGAAAACTCAATAAGATGTCCGCGATAGGATGAATGACTTCGTCAGCTGGAGGAGGTTCCTGAGCCATTAATGGCTTGAGGCGTTGTTCATTTACTATAGAAACATGCCTAGATTTTGGGTCCATGATTTGGATTGCCCCATTAGGATAGGGGTGAATCACAATGAATGGACCAGTCCACTTGGACTTGAGTTTCCCTGCAAAGAGTTTTAGTCATGAATCAAACAACCAGACCTGCTGGTTGGGTGTGAATGCTTTCCTCCGGATGTGGTGGTCGTGAAAGGCTTTGGTCTTATCCTTGTATATTGCTGCGCTCTCATAAGCCTCCCACCGGATTTCTTCTAATTCACTGAGCTGGAGATTCCTTTCATGACCTCCCGCATCGAGGTCAAGGTTACATTTTCATACTGCCCAAAAGGCGTGGTGTTCCAGCTCGACAGGAAGGTGACAGGCCTTACCATATACCATTCGATATGGGGACATTCCAAGTGGGGCTTTGTAAGCAGTCTGATATGCCCAAAGTGCATCAACTAATTTATCAGACCAGTCCTTCCTATATGGTCTAACCGTCTTTGACGGTTAGACACTTCAGCCTGCCCATTAGTCTGCGGATGATATGGGGTGGCTATACGGTGATGTACCATGTATTTCTTTAGTAATGACCTGAAGTGGGCATGGATGAAGTGGCTTCCCCCATCATTAATCAGAGCATAGGGTGTTTCAAATCTTGCAAATATGTATTCCCGTACAAAAGCAATGATGGTTTTATGATTAGCCCGTCTTGCCAAGATGGCTTCAACTTACTTCGAGACATAGTCAACAGCAAGCAATATATACTCGAAGCCATGCAAATTCAGAAAAGGGCCTATAAAATCGATGCCCCAATCATCAAACACTACTACAACCAAGATGGGTTGAAGAGGCATCATGTCTCTCCTGGTCATAGAACTGACCGACTGGCATCATTTATAGCACTGGGCATACTCATGTGTATCTCTAAAAGTAGTTGGCCAGAAAAATTTCGACTGCAAAATTTTTTCAGTGGTTTTCCATCTCGAGAAATGACCACCACAAGCATTGCTGTGGAAGAAAGATAACACACTAGGAATCTCAAAATCTAGGACACATCTTCTGATGATCTAATCAGCTCCAATGCAGAAGAGCAGTGGATTGTCCCAGAGGTAGAATTTGGCCTTTGCTGTGAATTTGAGTTTCTAGTCCTTAGATAAGTTTGCGGGAATCTTACCTGCAACAAGATAGTTCGCGATATCTACGTACCAAGGGAACTCAATAGAGTGAATTGCTAAAAGAGATTCATCCAAAAATTGATTTGAAATAGGGAGTAAGGGATGTGGGCTAGGTCTAGTCTAGATAAGTGATCTGCCATAGCATTTTGTTTTCCGGCTTTGTCACGTATTTCAATATCAAATTCCTGCAATAGAAGGATCCATCTGATAAGATGGGGTTTGGCGTCCTTTTCCAACAAATGCTGGAGGGCTGAGTGGTCTGTGAAGATGATGACTTTAGACCCTAACAGATATGATTGGAACTTCTCCAACCTGAATACTATTGCTAGCAGTTCCTTTTCAGTGACAGTATAATTATGTTGAGCTTCATTTAGCGTCTTCCTAGCATAGTATGTGACGAAGGGTTGTTTCTCCAAACACTATCCTAAAACAGCTCCGACGGTGAAATCAGAGGCATCGCACATCATCTCAAAATTAAGAGACCGGTCGGGTGGTTGGAGAATCGGGGAATCAAAGACAGCACTTTGAAAGTCACGAAGGCGCTAAGACACGAGGTGTTATATTCTAATGGGGTATCAGCTACCAGGAGATTCGTCAAAGGTCATGCGATTTTTGAGAAATCGCGTATAAATCTCCGGTAAAATCTGACATGGCCCAAAAATGATCATATCTGCTTGACCGAGCTAGGTGGGGGTAATCCGGATATGACTTCAAATTTAGCTCGGTCGACCTCGAGTCCATTAGCAGAGATCCCGTGCCCTAGTACAATGCCATCCCTTACCATGAAATGTCACTTCTCCTAGGATAGTACTAGGTTTACCTCAATACATCGTTTCAAGATCTTGGTCAAGTTATCAATACAAGATGCGAAGTCATCTCCAAAGACAGAGAAGTCATCCATGAATACTTCCACATAATCCCCTATCATGTCAGAGAAGATGGCCATCATACAACGCTGAAATGTCGCTGGTGCGTTGCAAAGGCCAAAGGGCATTCGCTTGATGGCGAATGTTCTGAAGGGACTTGTGAAAGTGGTCTTGTCTTGATCATCTAAGCCAATCGCTACTTGATTATACCCAAAGTATCCATCTAAGAAGCAAAAGAAACAGCATCCAGCTAACCGCTTCAAGATTTGATCAATGAATGGTAAAGGAAAGTGATCCTTCTGGGTAGCCGTGTTCAATTTTCTGTAATCTATGCAAACTCGCCATGATGTTGTAGTGCGGGTTGGGATGGATTCTCCCTTATCATTTTTTACAACAGTGAGTCCTACTTTCTTGGGCACTATTTGGATCGGACTCACCCATTGGTAGTCAGAGATTGGGTATATAATACACACATCCAGCCATTTGATGATCTCCTTCTTAACAACCTATAGCATGTTCAGGTTCAGCTGTCGTTGAGGTTGTCTCGAAGGTTTCACCCCCTCATCTGTGTAAATGTGATGAGTGCAATACAAGGGGCGAATACCGCGGAGATCAGCAATACTCCACCCTAGGGTAGTCTTATGGTCGTGTAGCACAGAAATCAGCTAGTGTTCCTGTTCTTGGGTCAAGTGAGCATTGATAATGACTGGGTATGTCTCACTTTCTCCAAGGAACACATATTTGAGTGAGTTAGGTAAGGGCTTCAATTCAATTAGGGGTGGGTCAGACTCAGAAGTGGGGGTGGGAGTTGGAATGGAAGGAGCAGAATCAGAGGTGGAAGTCTGATGATCCAGATACATGTGAATTCCTACTGATTCACCACTTGTAAAGTAGTTGACTTTGACTATGTTAACAAAAAACCCATCTGCTGTCGCCACATCTTCCTACGTCAACAGGGGCGATTCAGTATTGTGTGGATCAAGATAGCCAGAGTCAAGGGTGTTGTGGTCAGATATACACCCCAGACAATCGGATCCTCAAGGAGATATGTGCATTGCAGTAGTCTCAGTCCCGTGTGAATTGAGGTCCAAGAACCCTGACAGTGCAGACGAATGAGACATTGGGTCGTCACAAAGGAGCCCAATGTTACCATAGTGTTCTGATTCTTTGTCTTCACCATCCTCCTTGATATAATCACAGTCAAAGTTCCTTGATGCCCTGAATTTGTCAAGTCTAAGTCGCTAGTTACCTATGGCTATCTCCATACACCCAAAAGCACAATCATTGTTTGCTCGGGCTGTCGCCGGAAATGGGCCACCTAAAATAATTGGTGCATCACGGAGATTAGGAGGAACCTTCATATCGAGAATGAAAAAGTCTATGGGAAAGCAGAATCCACGGACTTTCACGATCACGTTCTCCACCACCCCCCTCAGTGTTTTCATTGATCTATCGGCTAGTTGAATCATGATCGAGGTGGGTTTTAACTCCTCGAATTGAAATCAATCATATACGGTGGTGGGAGTCAGGTTGATGGACGAACTCAGATCTAGAAACGCCCGATCAAATGGAGAATCCTGCAAGAAGCAGGAAATAAATGGGGTACCAGGGTCTTTCTTTTTTGGCAATAAGTCAGCTAGAATCACAGCGCTAGCCTCCTTTGACAATACCGCCTGTCATCCTATTCTCTGCTTTCGCTTCAGGGTACAGTAGTCCTTGAAAAACCTTGTGACAGCAAGAATGATCAATGGCCTCAAGGAGAGGGACTTGAATATGCACTTCCTTGAACATCGACTCCAGGTCCTCGAAATTTTGCGTGTCCTTTTTCCGTACTACATTTCATGTCAGAGCCTCGGGAAAAGGAACGGGAATCTTAGGGTCAAGTGGCCTCTTGCCCTTATCTACCGTAGGTGGCTCCTGAGATGGAGTTGAACCACTCTGCGGTGAAGGGTGCGAAAAATCAGGATCCACCTACCTAAATGGTGGGTCGTGTGTCTTCTTCCTGCTCCTCAATGAAATAGCGTTTGCATCAGCTTACTGTCCATGAGTTGGTGGAGGAGCTGAAGGGGCAGAGTATGCGGTGTTCTGTATCAGAGGCGGCTGGGCTTGAGCATAACCAGGTGGTACAGGAGGTGCCTGTAATATGGCATGTGATTGCATAGCAATCATAGGCCTTAATTCCCCTGAATTAAGCCAGAACTTAGCTTAACATGAACATTTTTCATGCATACACATCATATTTTGCATTGTAATTGATATATGTGTTTTATGCATAAAACTGTGCTATTTGAGAGGTATCACTCATTGCAGGTAATTCGAGGCTGCGGATGACTGATCAAACCACATGGATCTATTCAGAACTACGACGGGAGTCCAATGCTTCCAAGATCGCATCAATCAGACTCCTGTAGCACCTTAGGGAATCCATAGAAGATCAAGAGCTAAGGGGAAAATTAAAGAAGATCCAGACCTCAGATAACAAACCCAACCATGCGGATGGATCCGAATCGACGTTCGCAGTCCAATGATGTAGAAATCAACTTAATCGGAGGCCTACGTCATCAGATACAAGAAGAAGATGGACGGCTACGATGGTGCCACGTGGCACCATCGCAGCCGCCCCCTCACCATGCCCCAATTGGGAAGGGGAACCGTGGGCTGTTGGATCGTCATCCAATGGCCACGATCACGCCATCACAGCCGCCCTCAGCCACCTCATTAGAAGAAACGAGATCTCAACCGTTGGATTCCCATCCAACAACCGTGAACGCACGCCAACAAAACCTAAATGCAACCAACTCGTGGGAGTAGCGTGTTGGTTAGCGCTCTCTCCACAAGATGGGTAGCGTGGGATCGAAGTGCACTCCATGGGGATTTAGGAGAAGCGGAATCCGCAGACGAAATTCGACTGCTAGATCTCCATCGAGCGGCTCGGCGGCGAATGCGTGGCAGATGTGGAGGCGTTGGATGCAGACGCGAGCGATGACGCATGCGGAAATGCACGAGTGCTTTAGGATTTCAAAGGCGCGATGGAGCATACGTTTAAGCCGTCCGATCATACGATCAGACGGCTGTGGTTGAAGCACTTAGAAGAGGCAAGCAGCGAAGGCGAAAACGCGAAGCGCACATGCGGGTGATCTGCGACCATGCGATGGAGGATCAACACTCCACGAAGCACCACGTGGTAGCATCAGAGTGAACCGAGGGAAAAAGAAGGATTTGGAAGGATTAATCAGGGTTATTGATCTCCCGATCGATGGATCTGATTAATCCAAGGCATTTGCACGGATTTAAGGGGCCAAATGCCCTCTTTAGCCCCCACCCTCTTCTTCTTCCTCCTTCTTCAACCTTTCTCTCTTCTTCCCATCTCTGCATCTGTCTCTGCATCTCTGTTTGAAGCGTCTGTTGGGCTACCCCGATGGATCATTGCTGCTCTTCCCAACCTCTCTAAAAGGCCACCACGAACCACCCATGGTGCCCTTGTTTTGTTACAACAGTAGTTTGTTTATTTTATGTTTTATTCAAATGCATGTATCCAATTTGTGTTCAAGCTCTCCTTGTAATATAAATATTGTGATTGATTGTTCCTTTTACTTAGCCTATATATTTGAAATAAACGCATGAAATCAAAAGTACTTTCTGCCTCCCTGTGATCGACCGGGACTCACCAAGTTCCATTAATTTATTTGCTTGAGACGTATTTCATGCTATACTACAACGTGTTAATTTTCTATGTGATCTATGCCGCAAACAAATTGGTGACTCTTCACTTGGATCCGTTGCAAAAGCTACAACATGATATATTCATGGTTATTTAGATTATGAATTATTGGATAAAACAAAAAGAAATAAATCTTTAGTTTAACTCTTAATAAAATGCATTTAGTCTTGCACTAGCTAGGGACTAGCAAGATTTAGGCATGGGGTTATGATTGCACAGCAATCATAGGCTTTAATTGCCTGAATTAAATCAGAACTTAGCTTAACATGAATATTCTGCATGCATACGCATCGTATTTTGCATTGTAGTTGATCTATGTGTTTTATGCATAAAACTGTGCTATTTGAGAGGTATCACTCATTGTAGGTAATTCAAGGTTGTGGATGATTGATCCAACCGCATGGATCTATTCAGAACTACGACAGGAGTCCAACGCTTCCAAGATCACATCAATCAGACTTTTGTAGCACCCTAAGGAATCTGTAGAAGATCAAGAGCCAAGGGGCAAATTAAAGAAGATCCAGACCTTAGATGACAAATCTAACCACGCGAATGGATCGGGATCGATGTTCGTAGTCCAACGGTGCAAAAATCAACTTAATTGGAGGCTTACGTCATCAGATACAAGAAGAAGAAGATGGACGGCCACGATGGCTCCACATGGCACCATCGTAGCCGCCCCCTCACCATGCCCCAATTAGGAAGGAGAACCGCGGGCCGTTGGATCGTCATCCAACGGCCACGATTGTGCCATCGCAGCCACCCTTATCCACCTCATCAGAAGAAACAAGATCTCGACCTTTGGATTCCCATCCAACGACCGAGAATGCACGCCAACGAAACCTAAGCACAACCAACTCGTGAGAGTAGCGCGTTGGTTTGTGCTCTCTCCATAAGATAGGCGTCGCAGGATCGAAGTGCGCTCCGTGGGGATTTAGGAGAAGTGGCTCCCACAGACGAAATTCGACTGCTGGATCTCCATCGAGCGGCTCGGCGGTGAATGCGTGGTGGACGCAGAGGCGTTGGATGCAGACGCGCACGATGATGCATGTAGAAACATGCGAAAGCACACTTTAGGATTTCAACGGTGCAATCAAGCGTGCATTTAAGCCATCCGATCTTACGATCGAACGGCTGAGGTTGAAGCGCTCAGAAGAGGCAAGCGGCAAAGGTGAAAACACGAAGGGTGCGCACGAGCGATCTGCGATCGTGCGATGGAGGATCGATGCTCCACGGAGTGCCACGTGGCAACAATAGAGTGAACCGAGGGAGAAAGAAGGATTAATCAGGGCCGTTGATCTCCCGATCAATAGATCTGATTAATCCAAGGCATTTGCACGGATTTAAGGGGCCAAATGCCCTCTTTACCCCCCACCAAAGCTATAGAAAGAGGCTAAATGGCCCCCCTTGGAAGGCATTCTCTTCATTCTCTTCTTCCTCCAACCTTTCTGTCTTCTTCTTCCCGTCTTCTCTGCATCTGTCTCTGCATCTCTGTCTGAAGCGTCTGTTGGGCCACCCAACGGATCGTTGCTGCTCTTCCCAACCTCTCCAAAAGGCCACCACGAACCACCCGTGGTGCCCTTGTTCTATTACAACAGTAGTTTGTTTATTTTATGTTTTATTCAAATGCATGTATCCAATTTATGTTCAATCTCTCCTTGTGATATAAATATTGTGATTGATTGTTCATTTTACTTAGCCTTTAAATCAAAAATAAACACATGAAATCAAAAGTGCTTTCTGCCTCCCTGTGATTGATCGGGATTCACCAAGTTCCGTTAATTTATTTGCTTGAGATGTATTTCATGCTATACTACAACATGTTAATTTTCTACACCATCTATGCTGCAAACAAATTGAATTTGTTCACGGCGTAGATCGTGTAGAAAATTAACACGTAGTATAGCGCGAAATATGTCTCGAGAAAATTAGCATTGTTGCCGGGAAGATAAGGAGACTTTTGATTTTCTCTAATATAATATTTTTTGTGCAGAACAACAACACGAAGTGGCGAACGAGGAAAAGCGGGCGCTACGAAAATCAGGTGCACACATTCCTATTAGAAATTCGACTAAAAAGTAAGTGTCATCTTTAAAATTCAATAGCCATGTTTCTAATTCTCCAAAAATTCTGAAATTTGGACTGGAACTAGATCTTCAAATTATCATTCCAATGCCACCTTTCCCAAAAAGAAATTCCTTCTGTAGAATTTTTAAAAATTCATGGAGTACATACTAATCAGATTGCTTTAAAATAGAACTCTTATGAACTTTAAAAGTTAATTCTGACTAACATACAAATCAGATTGACTCAAAATTTGTGGGGTGTGAAAGATAATCAAATTAGCTTTCTATATCATATTTTTACAAAATTTTTGGAGCATATTTGGTATAGCTTCCAAGAGAAAATCCATCACGGGGTCTAAATCCTAGATTTGACCCCTTGTTAGCTAAAAATTCATAACTAATTGTTGAAAATTGAAAACATTTTTGAAAAATGCTCTAAAAAGCTTATTGAAAAATTAATCTTCTTTCCAAGTTTCAAATAATTTGGATTCCATCTCACCTTATAGTATACTTTGGAATTGTGGTCTACAATTTGAAAGAGAACTTAGAAGTGCATGAGTCAATAGGACCACATTGACTAACTTAGACTCCAACGAGCCCAAAAGTTAGTCAGTGAGGTGAGTCACCTTGTGCACTGCCCACCATTGACTACATTGAAAAAACATGTTAAGAATTCCCGAAAATACATCAAATAACCTGTATTTGGCTTGAAACTACTAGGTAGTTCCAACCTCTCTTGCAAAACTTGATGACTAAGCCTACAGGGTAATGTCAAACGACCGCAGCTACGGAGTAAGGGAACCGGAGGCGAAAGTCAAAGGAAGAAACTTCCTCGTAGTCCCCTCATAACTAGACTGGCCGGGTTAACCTGAGAGGTGGGAATTCCTTACAGTTGGTCTCTAGCCGAATTTTCAATAACACAAACTTAAACAAAAAATCAGGTCATCTGATCTAAAGGATCACTCTAATTAACAAGGCCTTAGCCTTATTCTGCTTGACTAAACCAACCCTTTGAGTTGGTGTATGCAAGGAAGGTCATTAAGACTTGAACTCACGGGACCTTGGGAGCCAAACCCAAGGCAGCAAATGCGATTTCGCCCGACCTCTCTTCTCAACCTTCTTCCACCCAATTAGCTGAAATGGCTAATCCGAGTCCTTGAATTCATCAAGACCTTGAGAATCAAGACCTAATGGCTCGTTTGGAAGCCAGGATCAAGCAAACGGAACAGAAATATGAGTAAAGCATCAACCGGATTCTCACGACACTCGACAGGATGCAGCATCCACCACGTGGAGAACAACTGCATGACTTCTATGATCCGGCAGCAACAATCATAGCACCTCAGGTCTGGATTCCCGCAGGCGGAGATGCATTCGAGTTAAAGCTGAATATTATAAGTCTAATTCAGACTCATTTCCATGGAAACTTGAATGAGGATCCCTTTCAGCACCTCAAAGACCTAAGTCGGATTGCAGAGTCAATTCAACCCATTAATATAGATATTGGAATTGTTTTCATGAAACTTTTTCCTTTTTCTCTCAAAGATAAAGATGCTTATTGGTTCAAGACCATCGGGAGGCCAATTGGAACATGGGAGGAATTACGTCGCGAATTCCTCCAAAAGTTATTCCCGATTGGTCGAACAAATGCCATGAGGCACGCAATCACGACCTTTGCTCAAGGCCCTAGAGAGAAGCTACATGACGCCTGGGACAGATTGCACGATCTTCTCAGGAAGTGCCCACACCATGGTGTACCCAAATGGCACCTCGCACAAGTATTTTATCATGGGCTGGATGACACACATAGGTATTTGGCCGATGCATCTAGCGGTGGGAATTTTCTCACGAAGGACAGGAACAACGCATTTAAACTATTCGAGTCCTTAGCAGAGAACTCAATGAACGCTGCCTCAATGAACCAGTTCCAGCGACCTGGATAGCAACAAGTTAATGTCCACGAAGCTCAAGCCAAGTCTACCCGAGCCGACGTGGACATTATCACCAAAAAGCTAGATAAGGTGGATCTGCTCGATAAGAAGCTCGGTGAATTACTGTGAGCGAGATCTGGATTTGCTGGCAGCACTGCTCCATCTTACTCCCCTCAAGCATCCCGAGCCCCCTCTGCTCATACATAGCTGGTTACTCAGGATGTTTTCTCTCCATCTTCGTGGGATCTTGCATACTAGGAACCTATGAACAATATGGATTTGGCACCGTACAATCAGGGTTATGCACCACATGATGATGCAAGTGCATATTCTTTTGATGAATTTGCATCTAAGACGTCTTCGACTTACGAAGATATCAATGCCATTCAGGGATATAGGCTTAACAACCTGTATTATGAAACATATAACCCTGGTTGGCACCAACATCCCAATTTCTCCTGGTCTGGTAATCCATAGAGATCAAGTCAAGTTCCACACTACCAGACAAGACAATACGGGAATGCGTAGAACACGTATCCAAGGCAGCAACCATTTCCATCTCAACAGCAATAGACATGCTCTATCTATCAGCCGTTGCACCAAGCTGCCAACTACCCTCCAAAGTGGGCCGACCCTTTGGAGTTGCTGAAGGAGGAATTGCAGGCATCAATTCAAAAATCTACTCATGACAACCTCCAAATAATGAAGGCAATGGCTGACCAAATACAGAGCATACAGAACACGCAAAACTAGATGATGCAAGAGCATAGATCATAGGGAGCTTTGCCCTCCTAACATATCCCAAACCCGAGATATGTGTAGAATTAGGTCTCCCTGCCTAGATTCCAAGCACCACAGGGGTAGGCACACGCTAGTATGCAAGCACCTCCTACACCTCTTGGTTATGGGCTTGGTCAGCCACCTCTGTTGCCAAACCCTGTGTATCCAGACCAACCCGCTCCTTTGCCCCTACATGGACAACACACTGATGCAAAAGCTGTCACCTTAAGGAGCAGAAAGACTACACAGGACCTGCTGCTTAGGCAATTAGGCAATGATTTTCCCTACACTATACCACGAGATGGCTTACAACCCTCTTCCTCTCATAAGCCATCTTCATTAGATAAGGGAAAGAAGCCCCTAGACCCTGAAATTCCCGTCCCTTTTCTCGTAGCCCTAACACGAGATTCAACACGGAAAAAGGACATGCGGAATTTCGAGGACCTGAAATCTATGTTCAAAGAAGTCCACATTCAGGTTCCTTTCCTCAAAGCGATAGATCACATCCCAGCTGTTGCTAAGTTCTTTAAGGACTATTGTACTCTGAAGCGGCAGTAGAGGATCGGACGACAAGCGGTATTATCTGAGGAAGCCAGTGCAGTTATTTTAGCTAACTTACTGCCCAAGAAGAAGGACCTGAGCACACCACTGATTTCCTGCTTTTTGCAGGATTCCCCTTTTGATAGGGCCCTTCTTGACTTGGGGTCGTCCATCAACTTAACTCCCACCGTAGTATTTGATCGATTTCAATTTGGGGAGTTAAAACCCACCTCGATTACCATAGAGTTGGCTGACCAATCTGTAAAAACACCGAGGGGGGCGGTTGAAGATGTGATCGTAAAAGTCCAAGGATTCTGCTTTCCAGTAGACTTTTTTGTTCTTGATATGGAGGTTCCTCCTAATCTCCGTGATGCACCGATTATTCTAGGTTGCCCGTTTTTGGCAACCACTCGCGCAAACATCGACTGTGCATCAAGGTGCATGGAGATTGCCCTGGGAAACGAAATGCTTAGACTGGACATTTTCAAGGCATCAAAGAACTTTGATTGTGATTTGATCGAGGGGGATAGTGAAGATGAAGATTCAGCTTTCTGTGGGAACATTGGGCTCCTCTATAGCGATCCAATGAGACATTCATCCTTACTATCACAGGTCTTTGATCGTGATCCACACGGGACTGAGACTAATGATATACACATTTCGTCCCATGGATCTTGTTGTCATGGGTGTTCATCTGCTCCTAACACCCCTGATTCTGACTATCCTGTCCTATCCAACACTAATATGTTAAGATAGGATTACATGACCACTGCAGGAGGATTCTTCATTAGTCAGGATCAGCAAATTTCTGTTATTATTTCCTCCCCTCCCCTGCATAACCCTCCTCCCTACCCTCCCAACCCTCCACTACTTGAGACGCAACCCTTACCTAATTCGCTTAAATACGTGTTTCTGGGAGAAAGTGAGACATATCCAGTGATTATCAATGCTCACTTGACTCCGGATCAGGAACACCAGTTGATCTCTATTCTGCAAGCACATAGGGTTGCTATCGGGTGGGGCATTGCTGATCTCCACAGAATTCGCCCCTCATATTGCACTCACCATATCTACACTGATGAAGGGGTGTGACGGGAACACCATCATGTGCCATAACTATCTCATTTTGATCTAATTAAGTCAGCAAATGCTCCTACATGATTGCTAGAGAGCCATATTCACTGCAAATCCATTCTGAGGGAGAGACAAGAAATTAGGGTTAAAACTATAATTTTACCATCATAACTTGAATATAGTACAACCATAGGTTTTCTCAGGGGTTAATTGAGGGTCAAATGGTCTTAAAAGGATAATAAGTGGGTTACAACAGATAGAAAAGGGTTTGCACATGTTTTGAGAATTAAATGAGTTTTGAAACCCTAAAAATAGACCTGCTTAATTAACTGAGGTTTTGGTCAGAATAAAATTCACCTAAACCCTCCAAAATTCATACAAAAATATTCTCTAGGATTTGGTACCTTCAAACTGACCATCAGAACCTGTTTTGACCCAAAATAAAGTCTCAGACGAATATTTACCCTAATTTGGGTTTTTTCATAAATTACCCAGTTAAATGCAGTCAAAACTAAAATCCAAATTCACCATTGGATTCCTTAGGTCCAAATTAGGTTTTTACCAAAATTTGGACCCAAGATGAAATTGTCTTGACCTAGTTTGTAACTTGGTCCTGTCTGATTACATTTATGCCCTTAACTTTCAAAATATTTACAAATAGAACCCTAACTTTGCCATCATCTTCACAAATAGGTCCCTACCACCATTAATCCTATTCCTACAAGCACCAGCGACCTAAAATTGGTAAGAACTCGATTCCTTGACGAATCCCTTTCAAATTTGAAAGGGAGGGTCGTCAAAGAATTCCCTTCCTTTTAAGCCAAATCCCATGCCCCATAACTTTCCCAATCTCATGCGAACGCATGAGATATTTGGGTTTCCTACTCCGGCGATAATTCCTAGCTTGGAAGCTTGTCTTCCAAGCTCAAAATCCCCTCCTGAGCTCTATAAAAGCAAGCCTAGATCAGGCTGAACTCCCCAAGCTCAATTTCAACCAGGACCTCCCCTAAATTCCTCTCTCCTAACCTGGCCAAAAGGCTCCCCGAGCTCCGACGACCCGCCTTGTCTCTCCTCATCGTCTGACTGCAATACCAACAGCAAATCCTCCCTCCACTTTTTCTTCCGCGTCGAGCAATACCAGCCGGCATCCGTACCCCCTTCATCCTCGCCGTCCAACCCTTATCAGAGCCATCTTCGTCTCCAGTGTCGGTCATACCACAACTGGCGCCATCTCCATTCCCCATCATCCGCTACCTCTTCCAGATGAATCCTCAACTTCCCCTCATCACAACAACAGCTTCAAAACTCCGAGTTAACCCTGCCAAAGCCGTCCGCAACTCTGTCTTCCATCTTGCCGGAAGACCTTTGGCAAGCGCTAGCGGCCACCAAAGCCCACCTATGCCGCCGCTCTTGCACTCCACACCTTCACCGTTCACCGTAGATGAACAACCCTAATCACTCTTACTCGCCCCCAAACACACCCAACTTCACACGCATTGTCCGACTTCGCCCCACACACACAGACCATGCCACGCCACACAACCATCACCGTTGCACTTGCCGTGGTCCGGCGATCCTTCCTGAGCCTTCTGATGCAGCCAAAAGGCCTTCTTGTTGATTTCAGGTACTCACCTCCTCTGCCATTGACGCAGCAAGCTTCGAGCTTGCTTGAAGCTCGCTCCAGATCTTGACAGCCCTAGGTGGAAGTCCCAGGTTGTGCGGATTCATTCCAGGAACTAACCCAGGTGGTTAATTTGATGCCTTGGCCTCGCAAGCTGAGGCAATTGAAGAGAAGACAGTGCTGTTGCAGACGCGCAAAAGGAAGGTGGGACTTTAGTCCCACCTTGGAAGCTAAAGAGCACACCACAGCGCATAAGTTGATTTTGTGTCTAAGGCTTATCGCCTCAGACGCTGGGGGCGAGGTCCTCGCTCACCTATGCCTCACCCGTGACCTATCCCCCGCAAGCCTGGCGCAGACCCGACCTGCCTAACCCGTTCCCACTCCTCGGCTGCAATCACGCCCGTAGCCCTAAACTCGGGTGCGCTCTAGATCCGAAACCCGAATTCCCGGCACTGTGGAAGGCTCTAGGAGAGCTTGACCCAGAGAGAGAGAGATAGTGAGTGGTGGTAGAGGGGGTTTGCTACAAAGAGTAACGGCTGACACTTAGCTGTTTGAAGAATCTTCCCCCTTTGCATAAAGAAGGAGAACTAAGAAGAAAGAAAGAAGAGAAGAAGAAGACCAGAGCCAGAAGGAGTCGCACAAAAAGATAAAAAGGAGAAAGAAGAATAGAAGAAAAGAAGAAGAGAAGCAAAGCACAGAGAAGAAAGACAGAAGAAGAAGAGAGACCCTTAAGTCTCTAGACAACATTGTAGCACAGGGCTATTTAAGCCATCTAATACATTTGATTACATATATTTGAGGCTTTGATTTAGTTGTTATTTGTGAGGAGTATTTGGTGATTTAGATCACCATTTTACTCCATTCTTTTTGCACATTGATACCTGACATTATTCTTGTTGCAATCTCGTATATTTCTGATTCAAATTGCTATCTTTAGTTTTAAATTCTATATTGCTCCCTGTGTTTGACCTCGGACTTAAAATTCGAGTAATAAATATATTTATTTTCAAAGCGATTTTGGCTATATTACAATGCAATTTTTAAAATCTGGATTTCGCTATGGCAACATTTTGGCACCGTTGCCGGGGGGCAACGCACAATTCAGATCTCTTGGTTACAATATCCAAGTCAATACTAACTTGCACTATCTATTTTGACTTTGATCTATTTTAGGGGATTCATTGAGGAAGATCAGCCTCACATCAACCACTCTAGGGATAGGTAAAACTCCATTCAAATTTTTCTAAGCCCCTAAATCTAAAAAAGCTAAAAAGGAAGAAATCAATTAGGGTTACTTGGATTATATTCTTAGATTAATCATCAATTTGCCTGATTTGATACATTCTATTTAGACAAACATTCAAACCCTAATCTGTGCACCCATTTGAAGCTAAGGTATCTAGGGCTATCACATTCTTGTTTGAAGCCCTAGGAATCACATTTTGACAAACTAAATTGGACCAAATCAGAGCCAACTAAGGATTCTAGTTTAGGGTTTTAGAGACACGTAATCAAGAATTTATCTTTCCAAAACAAGGTATGCCTAAACCTTGATTGAATTGATCTATACAAGCAAAACCCTAAAATCAGGTTCTTAAATTCATTTGAACACTAAAAGAGGGACTTAAATTTCTCAAGAGGACAATACAGGTGAAGTTGACCCACCATGTCGGGTTAACCAATCTTCCCAAATCAGGGCCAAGCTCACTTTGTTTATCAGGCCCCTTCTGCCCCATCACCTGACGGGATGGATGCTTCAACTTCATACTCGGGATTTCAACAGCAAACACCTATTCTACCTACACCAAACCAGAACAGGCGGGATTGAATTATGTTACTACTTGCAGTGGCAAAACAACACAAGACCCACCTTATCCAAGCCACTCCCAGACTGGTAATACAAACCTTAACCCTAGGATAGTCATCCAGGACACACCCATCCCAGATCAAGAGCTTGAGCTAATTCTAGAGGAACCATCTAAGGTTCCATTTCCCGAGGCCTTGACCAAAGGAAAAAGGGTAACCAAAACCGTGGCACCTGAGGAGGACCTAGTTAAGCTCTTTGAGCAGGTCCATATAAACATCCCCTTGATGGATGCGATACGTCACGTACCACCTTACACACGATTTCTGAAAGACGTGTGTACACCTAAGCGTAAGCTACGAACCAAAGGCGGGAATCTGATCGTATTGTCAGAGTAAGCCAACTTTGTCATTTTGAGTAAACTCTCGCCCAAGGAAAAAGACCCAGGCACCCCTCTGATCTCCTGTGCAATCGGTGGTATACAATTTGACTGAGCTTTATTAGACTTAGGAGCCTCCATAAATTTGATACTTACATCCCTACTAGACTACTTCGAGGAATCTGAGCTTAAACCGACTAAAATGACTTTACAGCTAGTTGACCGATCAATTAAGTCACCAAAAGGAATTCTCGAGGATGTCATAGTTAAGGTACGTGATTTTTATTTTTCAGTGGATTTTACTGTCCTAGACATGGATGCTCCTGAGAACGTGAAGAATACACCGATCATACTAGGGAGACCCTTTCTGGCCACTACTATGGCCAATATCACTTGTGAGGAGGGCCAAATTGAATTAAAATTTGGGGGCAAGACACTAAAAATCGACATCTTTAAGGCCCAACAAGGAATTAATTGCGGAGTCATAAAATAGATTTGTGATATTGAAATTGTGGTTTACGACTTTATCGAGGAAAAATTGATTATTTCTAATCAACCACAAGAGGGTCAAAACCCGCAATTAGAGGAGCCTGAACTCAACCTAGACACACCCATAGCTCCTTTGTTTGCTCTCGACACCCACCCTGAACCACCTACTACTGCTGACAACCCGGTTATGGAATTAAAGCCTCTTCTCGATCATCTCAAGTACGCCTTTTTAGGATCCAATTAGACATTTCCTGTGATTATCAACTCCTGACTCACCTGATTAGAAAACACGCCTAATTTCTGTTCTCCAGCAGCATCGGAGAGCCATTGGATGGACTCTCAATGATCTAACTGGTATCAGCCCTTCATACTGCACACATCACATCTACACTGAAGAGGGCTCATGACCATCCCGTGAAATGCAAAGATGCCTAAATACAAATCTACAGGATGTCATGAAAAAGGAGATCATTAAGTGGTTAGATGTAGGGATCATCTACTCGATCTCCGACAGTCGATGGGTGAGCCCAATCCAAGTTGTGCCTAAAAAGGCAGGACTCACCGTCATCACGACTGAAATCGGAGAAACCATACCGACCCGTATAGCAAACTCGTGGAGAGTCTGCATTGATTACAGAAGACTCAATTCCTCCACGAAGAAGGATCATTTCCCACTACCATTCATTGATCAGATTCTCAAGAAACTGGTAGGAAATCTATTCTTCTGCTTTTTGGACGAGTACTCCGGTTACAATCAGGTTGCAATCCATCCCGAGGACCAAGAGAAGACCACCTTCACCTGCCCCTTCGGAACATACGCATTCCGAAGGATGCCGTTCGGTCTCTGCATTGCACCCGCTACTTTTCAGTGGTGCATGCTTGCCATATTCTCAAATATGGTAGGTGAATACCTTGAAGTCTTCATGGATGACTTCTCGGTATTTGGTGAATCATTTGATGATTGCCTCTGGCACTTGGTCCAAATCCTCAAGCGTTGCATCGATGTGAACTTGGTTTTTTCTTGGGAAAAGAGCCCTTCATGGTACCTGAGGGAATTGTTCTGGGACATGTCATCTCTGAAAAAGGCATCCAGGTTGATTGAGCAAAGGTGAATTTGATTTGCAAACTCCCTATGCCTAGGTCGATCAAAGACATCCGATCCTTCCTGGGGCACATCGATTTTTACCGTCGATTCATTCCCGATTTTTCGAAAATCACGTACCCCCTCACTAATCTTCTATCTAAGGATGTCCCTTTTGAAATCTCCAAGGAGTGCACTCAGGCATTTAAAATCCTGCGTGATCAAGTAACCCAAGCACCTATTTTGCAGTCCCCTGATTGGTTTCAACCCTTTGAGATCATGTGCGATGCATCTGATTGTGCTGTAGGAGTGGTACTTGGGGCAAAAAATAGACGGCAAATCCGTGGTCATCTACTATACTAGCAAGACACTTACGAGGCTCAATGTAACTATACAGTTACTGAGAAAGAGATGCTAGCCATAGTATATGCCCTGGAAAAATTCAGATCATATCTTTTGGGTTCCCGTGTTATCATTTACTCATATCACACTGCAGTGAGGCACCTCCTTGCGAAGGACGCGAAACCTCGACTAATCCGCTGGATCTTACTGTTGCAAGAGTTTGATCTCGAAATTCATGATAAGTAGGAAAGCAGAACACGGTAGCTGACCACTTATTTCACCTTCCTTCTGATAGTATCGACCCTTCTAGACCCATCACAGAACATTTTTCTGATGAGCACCTCCTGACTATTAGTATAGAACTTTCTTGGTTTATTGATTTAGTAAATTACTTGTCATCACATCAAATCCCGTCCGATTAGCCGAAGGCCAAGAAAAATAAATTGCTTTTCGATGGCAAGTACTACATGTGGGAAGATCCGTACCTCTTCTGCATTGGTGCTGATCAACTCATTAGAGGGTGCATCTCGGAAGTAGAAAATCAGGACATTTTGTCCTTCTGTCATGACCAAGCCTACGGCAGACACTTTTCCTGACATAAAATCGTAGCAAAAGTCCTCTAGTGCGGCTTTTATTGGCCCACGATTTTCAAAGACGTGTATGATCACTGTAAGGCATGCACTCATTACTAGACCTTGGGCAACATGAGCCACTGCGATATGATGCCTTTACAACTGATTGTCGTATGCAAAATCTTCGACATCTAGGAGATTGATTTCATGGGACCCTTCCCTGTTTCGGACGGCTTCGAATACATTCTTCTCGCTATTGACTACGTGTCCAAATGGATCGAAGCCATTCCAACCCGAACCAACGATCATAAGGTGGTAATCAAATTCATTCATCAGAACATCTTTTCTCAGTTCGGGATTCCATGTGCCATTATCTTTGATGGAGGGACCCATTTCACAAATGATTAGTTCAAATCACTGATGACCAAATACGGGGTGTCACACCGAATCTCTACTCCTTATCACCTCCAAACCAACAATCTAGCTGAGTTATTAAATCGAGAGATCAAGAAAATCCTTGAAGTCACTATCCGACCTGATAGGAAGGATTGGTCGTCCCGACTTCCAGAAGCCTTGTGGGCCTATAGGACCGCCCACAAAACCCAATTGGGCATGTCTCCTTTTAGATTAGTGTACGGGAAGGCATGTCACCTCCCCGTCGAGTTGGAGCACAAAGCATATTGGGTTGTACGGAAGTGTAATCTAGATCTTTCTAATGCAGAAACCCATAAAAAGCTTTAAATGAGCGAGTTCGATGAATTATGCAATGATGCGTATGAGAACTCACGAATTTACAAAAAGCAGGTTAAGGCCTTTCACGACAAGCACATATCTAGAAAGATCTTTCACTCGGGTCAGAAAGTCCTACTCTTTGATGCTAAACTCAAATTGTTCCCAGGAAAACTTAGATCAAAATGGATTGGACCATATCTTATCAGATGAATCTTTGGAAATGGAGCTGTAGAAATCAGCCAACCTAGCCTTGATTCAGAACCCTTTGTTGTGAACGGTCAGTGACTCAAGCCGTTCATTGAACTTATTGATGCGAACAGGGCTGAGGCATCTTTTGACATCCATTCTCCCTAAGCTTACTGTGCCTGGTTGATGGGGTTAAACTCAGCGCTTAACAGGAAGCAACCCATCATCTTTTTGAAAAACCTGAAACCCTTATTAACACATCTTATGCTGAACTCATATTACACTTTAGGGTTTATCCATTAGAACAGCCGACACCACCTCTAGTACCTATATCCGAGCTTGAAATCGTCCGCAACAATCCCCCCGACCCATCCACCCATCCAAAGCCTGTTCTAATGAATGATCTAAGCTAAACTCGAACCTACCTATCTTACAATGAGGACATTGCAAATCGTAGGCATGGGAGGGTATTTAAGTGCAAAACATTGTGAAAATCACTTCACAAGAAAGAGTTTCATCAAAAAAATTACATATTCCAAAAAACCAAAAAAAAAAAGAAAAAGAACCAAAAAATAGGAGAAGGGAAGGAATTATGAATTGATTGCATATCATTTTTTAGGAGGAAATGGAAGAGATAAAAATGTCAAAAATGAGCACAATTTGAAAAGAAAAGAAAAAAAAAGAGTCATTAGTAAAAGATTAAGGAATTTACTCAATTCTAGACCAAATCAAAAAGAAAAAATGAAAGACAAAAAGTGCTAAGAGACAAAAGAGATTAGTACGAACGCTGATCTTAGGCCTCTTGGGCTGCGATCCTAGGCTTAAAAATTCAAGTATCCGCTAAGATCTGGACAGTCCTCAAGAGGTTAGGGAAAATGCGAAGCTTAAAGTATTAGGTCTAAGGCTTAGGGATTATTCGACCTCATTAACTGACCTCTGGTTTGCTAGACTTGGTAACCTAAGCACCCAATCCACACACAGTCTGGTTCAGTACGCTTAACTATCAAAATTACGCAAATGCATTAAATCTATTCTGAAAAGCTACCTAGATTAGGAGCGGCTGATTAACACAAATTGATTTGGACGAGTTCCCGACGCAGAGAGGTGGGAAATTCCCCTCGAAGATGCGTAATAATATATCGTCTCCTCGGTGCTTGTCTCTTAGGATATCTAAATATCCTATTAAGGGCATGTAAGCACCTTGTGTTGGTTCAGATGCCTTGGGCGGCATTATCACGAAATGTCGATTGCCAGGGTCTGGATTTAGCTACAGAACACCATGGGCGGGATTATCTCGAAATCTCAAAAGCCAGGGTTCTAGGGGTTACCATGGGCCATGCTACCTCGAAGCATCGATTACCAAGGACCTTGAGAGGATTGATGGTGGGAACTAGGAATCTGATATAGACCATGTTGTAAAGCTAATCTAAGGCTAGAAATAAAAAGAAAAGAAAGAAAACTCTCCAAAAACAAATAAAAATTCTTGTCTCTCTCTTACAAAAACACACTACAAACTAAATCTGGGCTAAACATGTTACAGCATGAGTGCTTTAACCACGGAGTTCAACGAACCCTAGGTTAGTTCCTGTGAGCCTTAGAAACCTTCGCAGTGGACTGAGGGTAGAGATGGTCAGGTCCGGATCTCGATTGGTGCTTAAGTACCTCTAAGCCTACTATCAGCATTCTGACCTAATCTACAAAAGAAAGCACACATCACAGTTTTGAGCATAGAAAGGCATATGGTCTAGAATTAAAGTTAATTCCATGAGATTTTGCTAAGGGACTAGTAAAAGTTAGGCATGGGGGTATGATGGGAACACCATCATGAGCTATAACTAGCTCATTTTGATCTAATTAAGTCAGTAAATTCTCCTACATGACTGCCAGAGACATAATTCACTGTAAATCCATTCTAAGGGAGAGATAAGAAACCAGGGTTAAAACTGTAATTTTACCATCATAACTTGAATACAGTACAACCATGAGATTTCTCAGGGGTTAATTGAGGGTCAAATGGTCTTAAAAGGATAACAAGTGGGTTAGAACAGACAGAAAAGGGTTTGCATGTCTTTTGAGAATTAAATGACTGTTGAAACCCTAAAGATAGACCTACTTAAATAATGGAGGTTCTGGTCAGAATAAAATTCACCTAAATCCTATAAAATTCATAGAAATATATTCTCTAGGGTTTGGTACCTTCAAACTGACCATCATAACTCGTTTTGGCCCAAAATAGAGTCTTAGACGAACATTTTCCCTAATTTACATTTTTACATAAATTACCCAGTCAAATGCAGTCAAAACCAAAATCCAACTTCACCATTAGATTCCACAGGTACAAATTAGGTTTGTACCAAAATTTAGATCCAAGATGAAATTGTCTTGACCTATTTTGCAACTTGGTCCTATCTGATTATATTTATGCCCTTAACTTTCAAAATCTTTACAAATAGACCCTAACTTTGTCATCGTCTTCACAAATAGGTCCCTGCCACCATTAATTCTATTCCTACAAGCACCGGCAACCTAAAATTGGCAAGAACTCATCAATTCCTTGACAAATCCCTTTCAAATTTGAAAGGGAAGTTCGTCAAGGAATTCCCTTCCTTTTGAGCCAAATCCCACACCCCATAACCTTCCCAATCTCCTATGCGAACGCATGAGAGATTTGGGTTTCTTACTCCAGTGACAATTCCTAGCTTGAAAGCTTGGCTTCCAAGCTCAAAATCCCCTCTTGAGCTCTATAAAAGCAAGCCCAGATCAGGCCGAACTCCCCAAGCTCAATTTCGATTGGGATCTCCCCTAAATTCTTCTCTCCTGACCCAACCAAAAGTCTCCTTGAGCTCCGACGACCCGCCTTGCCTCTCCTCATCGTCTGACTGCAATACTAGTGGTAAATCCTCCCTCCTCGCCTTCTTCTACGTCGAGAAGTACCAGCCAGCGTCCCTACCCCATTCATCCTCCTTACCGTCCAACCCTTATCAGAGCCAGCTTCGCCTCCGGTGCCGGTCATACCACAATCGGCACCATCTCCGTTCCCCATCATTCGCTACCTCTTCTAGATGACTCAGCTTCCCCTCATCACAACAACAACTTCAAAACTCTGACTCGACCCCGCCAACGCCCTCCGCGACTCCATCTTCCATCTCGCTGCAGACCTCCGGCGAGCGCTAGCGGCCACCATAGCCCACCTACACCGCCGCTCTCACACTCCACACCTTCACCGTAGATCAAAAACCTTAACTTAGTTAGGGCTATTGATCACTCTCGCTCACCCCCGAACACACCCACCTTCACACGCACTATTTGACTTCGCCCCACACACACAGACCACGCCACACCACACCACCATCACCGTCGCACTCGCCGTGGTCCGGTGATCCTGAGCCTTCCGACGCGGCCGAAAGGCCCTCTTGTTGATTTCAGGTACTCACCTCCTTCGCCATTGACGTAGCAAGCTTCGAGCTTGCTTGAAGCTTGCTCCAGGTCTTGACAGACCCAAGTAGAAGTCCCAGGTTATGCAAATTCACTCCAAGTACTGCCCCAGGTAGTCAATTGGATGCCTTGGCCTCGTGAGCTGAGGCAATAGAAGAGAAGACTGTGCTATTGCAAATGTGCAAAAGGAAGGTGGGACTTTAGTCCCACCTTGAAAGCTGAAGAGCGCACCACAACACATAAGTTGATTTTGTATTTAAGGCTTATCACCTCAGACACTGTGGGTGAGGTCCCCGCTCACCTGCGCCTTGCTCGTGACCCATCCTCCGCGGGCTTAGCATAGACCCGACCTGTCTAACTCGTTCCCACTCCTCGGCTGCGATCACTCCCACAGCCCTGGACTCGGGTGCGCTCTAGATCCAAAACCCGAATACCCAACACTGTGGAAGGCTCTGGGAGAGCGTGACCCCGAGAGAGAAAGAGAGATAGCACGTGGGGGTAGTGGGTTTTGCTACAGAGAGTAACGGCTGACACTAAGCCATTTGAAGAATCTTCCCCCTCTGCGTGAAGGAGAACTAAGAAGAAAGAAAGAAGAGAAGAAGACCAGAGCCAGAAGGAGAAGGAGCCACACAGGAAGAGAAAAAGGAGAAAGAAGAATAGAAGAAAAGAAGAAGAGAAGCAGAACACAAAGAAGAAAGGCAGAAGAAGAAGAGAGACCCTTGAGTCTCTAGACAGCACTGTAGCGCAGAGCTGTTTAAGCCATTTGATACATTTGATTGCATATATTTGAGGCTTTGATTTACTTGTTATTTGTGAGGAGTAATTGGTGATTTAAATCACCATTGTACTCCATTCTTTTTGTACATTGATACCTAACATTATTCTTGTTGCAATCTCTTATATTTCTGATTCAAATTGCTATCTTGAGTTTTGAATTCCATATTGCTCCCTTTGTTCAACCTCAGACTTAAAATTCGAGTAATAAATATATTTATTTTCAAAGCGATTTTGGCTATATTATAATACAGTTTTTAAAACCTCAATTTTGCTACGACAACAGGGTGAGACCGTTGAGACAACCTCAGAGATGCCAAAATCCAAATATGTTGGAGGTTGTCAAGAAGGAGATCATCAAATGGCTGGACACGGACATTATCTATCCAATTTCCAACAACCAGTGGGTGAGTCCCATTCAGATAGTGCCTAAAAAGGCGGGACTCACCATAATCAGAATTGAATTCGGAGAGTCCATCCCAACCCGCACCATGACTTCCTTGCAGGTCTACATTGACTACAGGAAGCTAAACTCAGCTACCAAAAAGGATCATTTTCCTTTGCCCTTTATTAATCAGATTCTAAAATGGCTAGTCGGGCATATTTTCTTCTGCTTTTTGAGTGGATACTCTGGGTACAATCAAGTTGCAATCAACCCAGAAGACCAAGACAAGACAACTTTTACGTGTCCCTTTGGAACATTCGCTTTTAAGCGGATGCCTTTCAGCCTCTACAACGTACCAGCTACTTTTCAACGATGCATGATGGCCATCTTTTCATACATGATCGAAGACTGCATAGGAGTATTCATGGATGACTTCTCCATGTTTGGAGATGAATTCTCGTCTTGTCTCAATAACCTCACAAAGATTCTGATGAGATGTATAGAGGTTAACCTAGTACTTTCATGGGAGAAAAACCATTTTATGGTGAGGGATGGCATCATACTAGGTCACAGGATCTCATATAATGAACTCGAGGTTGACCAAGATAAGTCTGAAATCATTTCACGATTACCTTCACCTAGCTCGGTTAGTCAAATCAGATCATTCTTATGGTATGTCGAATTTTATCGAAGATTCATTCGAGATTTCTCGAAAATTGTTCGTCCATTAACGAATCTTCTGGTGACCGACACACCCTTTGAGTTCGACTCCTCGTGTCTCAACACTTTCAAGACCTTGCGAAGCACTGTCTCCAGTGCACTTATTCTCCAACCCCCCGACTGGTCACTTGACTTTGAGATGATGTGTGATGCTTTCAACTTCGCTGTCGGAGCCGTTCTTGGCCAGTGTCGGGAGCACCATCCATTTGTAATATACTACACTAGCAAAACACTGAACGAGGCCCAGTGTAACTATATAGTCACTGAGAAAGAATTACTACCCGTAGTATTCAGGTTGGAGAAATTTAGGTCATACTCAGGTCCAAAGTTATCATCTACATTGACCATTCCGCCCTCCAGCATTTGTTGGCAAAGGACGCCAAACCCCGCCTTATCAGATAGATCCTTCTTTTCTAGGAGTTTAATGTCAAAATCCGCGACAAAGTCAGAGCACATAATGTTGTGGCGGACCACTTGTCTCAGCTTGACCTAGACTACATTCTGTACACCCCGCTGATATCAGACCGATTTCCGGATGAGTCTCTGCTATCTATCAACTCTGTTGAGTCTCCTTGGTATGCTGATATAGCAAACTAGCTTGTCGCAGGTAGGCTACCTACGGGATTATCCAAGGATCAAAGGCTAAATTCTATTTATGGGATAACCCATTGCTCTTTCGCATTGGGGCTGATTAGATCATCTGTAGATGCATCCCTGATTCGAAAATCTCTAGTGTGCTATCCTTCTGCCACAGTGATGCTTGTGGGGGTCATTTCTCAAGCTGAAAAATCGCTGCAAAGATTTTGCAGTCAGAATTTTTCTAGCCAACCATTTTCAAAGATACACACGAGTTTGCCTAGTGTTGTAAGCGATTCCAGGCAGTCGGTTCTATGACCCAGAGAGATATGATGCCTCTCCAATCCATTCTGGTCGTAGAACTGTTCAACGTTTGGGGCATCGACTTTATGAGCCCCTTCCCGAACTCGCATGGCTTTGAGTACATACTCCTCGCAGTAAACTATGTCTCAGAGTGGGTAGAAGCTATCCTGGCAAGACGACCTGATCATAAGACTATTATGTCCTTTGTCCGGGAATTTATTTTTGTAAGATTCGGAGTTCCCCGTGTCCTGATAAGTGATAGGGGAAGCCACTTCATCCATGCCCATTTCAGGTCATTATTGAAAAAATACGAGGTGCAGCATCGCATTGCTACCCCGTATCACCTACAGACCAATGGGTAGGATGAAGTATCAAACCATCAAATCAAGCTTATCCTTTAAAAGACGGTTAGACCTGATAGGAAGGATTGGTCCGATCGATTGATTGATGCACTATAGGCATATTGGACAGCGTACAAGGCCCCACTCGAAATGTCACCATACCGAATGGTGTATGGAAAGGCCTGTCACCTTCGTATGGAGCTGGAGCACCGTGCCTTTTGGGCAGTGTAGAAGTGTAATTTTAACATCGAGGTTGGAGGTTATGAAAGAAAGCTCTAGCTCGGTGAGTTAGAGAAGATTAGGCGGGAAGCTTATGGGAATGCAAAAATATACAAAGACAAGACAAAAGCTTTCCATGATCAACACATCCAAAGGAAGGAGTTTGCACCCAAACAGCAGGTTTGGTTGTTTGACTCCTGACTCAAATTCTTTGTGGGAAAGCTCAAGTCCAAGTGGACTGGGCCCTTCTTGGCGGTCCACCCGTATCCTAACGGGGTGGTCCAAATTAGAGACCCGAAATCTGGGCACATTTTTACCGTTAATGGCCAGTGCCTCAAACCATTCTTTGCCCAAGAACCTCCTGCTGACGAAACGATACGTCTTCTTGAGGACGTATGACTGATGAGTTGCTCAGCTGGAGGCATTAAACTCAGCAGGTATACATATATACATACCGTATATACATAGCATATTTCATTTTCGCATAATGTTTTGCATATTGTTTTGCATATTGTGTATGGTATTGTAATAATGTCATGAGCCCAATGATAACTTAGAAGCAGTTTCAGGTAATTTCTATCCATATACACTCGGCCTTATTTCTTTTATTCATGCGTGAGGACATGCAAACACTTAGGCATGGGGAAGGTAGTCCAGAAAAATTGAAAATTTTTTGCCAACAATTGGGGGATTAGATCGCTTTATCAAGAGGTTTTATTAGAGAATTATTCTTTAGTAGATTCCTAAACTTAGAATCTGGTATAATTTCATACTTGCATGTAGAATTTGCAATGGATCCACTGTGAAGACCAATAGACATCTCTAGTTTGTTAAGAAGAAGCATTGCTTCTTCTCCTAAACCCTTGGACAGCAATCAGGGAGTTAGGTGAACCATCTTCTAGTAGATCCACCAAAACATATGTGAGATGAGAGTAGAGAGTCTACTAGTGCTCTAAGGCTAATGTAAGGAATCTTTAATATTTAATAATTGAATAATGATACTCGGAGATGGGCATAGTTTTTGTTCTCAGTTCTTGCGTACTACATCTGTGAGAAATTCCATACAAAAGCCACCAAATAAGGTAAAAATACAGAGAGCAGGTTCTGATAAAACTAGGACCGAGGTGGATGGTCACAATCATCCTCTACAGAATCCTCGGCTGAAGGAGGGTATTGATGTTAAGGTCAGAAATACGTCGTCCTATCCATTCCCTACTTGGTGTTGAGAGTAGGCACTTCCACCAAATAAGCCACCTGAGATCCTCTTGGTCATCCCCAAAAATCCCAAATAATGCCTCGTGAATAAAAGTATATATGTCATCTTGAATTGTCCTGTTATGTTGGTAACGGCATTGTGCCAGTAGATATATATATATATATATATATATATAAAAGAAAAAAAGCATACAAAAGGGATATTTGCTTGTGAGAAAAAAAAAGTGTTATGTTAAGTTTGAATTTTGTAAGTCAAAATATTTTGAGGTAAAAACACCTACCACCCTCACAAACCACCAAATATAGCGTAAACCTACTTTTCTGTATTTCTGATTGCCTAAATACGGGCTGAAGAGTCTGACTTAGTCGTAGGGTTATCAGAACCTAATTAAAGTGTAATGCCATGTAAGACCACCAAATACAGTTTCAAATCTAGTAAGATGTGAGATCAGAAAAAAAAAACAAGAAGAAAAAGAGAGAGAAAGAGTGAAAAGAAAAAGTACAAAAGATTAAAGAGAGCACAGTTTTTCAGCCCTTTTCTAAGTTAAGTTATTCAATAATCTAATAATCTAGATTTTGAAATACTAGTCTCTATGTAGCACCAAAAGTGAGTGAGCCACCAAATACAAATCTAGTCAACTCAGACGTCTTCTACCTAAGCCAAAAGCTAGGGCTAAAATCAGATAATATTTTATATCCCCGAGAGAAGAGGTTTGCCTATCCCAATAGAACTTTACTAGGGGTCAAGTACAAACTTTAAATGTGTATCGACTCTTCGCTTGGATTCGTTGCAGAAGCTACAACATGATATATTCATGGTTATCTAGATTCTGAATTGTTGGATAAAACAAAAAGAAATAAATCTTTAGTTTAACTCTTGATAAAATGCATTTAGTCTTGCACTTGCTAGGGACTGGCAAGATTTAGACATGGGGATATGATTTCACAGTAATCATAGGTCCTAATTCACCTGAACTAAGCCAGAACTTAGCTTAACATGAACATTCTGCATGCATATGCATCATATTCTGCATTGTAGTTGATATATGTGTCTTATGCATAAAATTATGCTATTTGAGAGGTATCACTCATTGCAGGTAATTCGGGGTTGTGGATGACCGATCCAATCGCATAGATTTGTTCAAAACTACGACAGGAGTCCAATGCTTCCAAGATCGCATCAATCAAACTCCCGTAGCACCCTAAGGAATCTGCAGAAGATCAAGAGCCAAGGGGCAAATTACAGAAGATCTAAACCTCAGATGACAAATTCAACTGCGCAGATGGATCCGGATCGACATTCGTAGTCCAATGGTGCAAAAATCAACTTAATTGAAGGCCTACGGCATCAGATACAAGAAGAAGATGGACGGCCACTATGGCGCCACGCAGCTGCCCCCTCACCACGCCCCAATTGGGAAGGAGAATCACAGGCCGTTGGATTGTCACCCAGCGACTGCGATCGCGCCATCGCAGCCGCCCTCAACCACCTCATCAGAAGAAACAAGATCTCGATTGTTGGATTCCCATCCAACGGCCGGAAACGCACGCCAATGAAACCTAAGCGCAACAAACTCGTGGGAGTAGCGTGTTGGTTAGCGTTCTCTCTACGAGACGGGTGGCGCGGGATCGAAGCGAGCTCCGTGGGGATTTAGGAGAAGCGGCACTCGCAGACGAAATTCAACCACTAGATCTCCATCGAGCAGCTCGGCAACGAATGCATGGCAGACGCGAAGGCGTTGGATGCAAACGCGTGCGGAAACGTGCGATAGCACGCTTTAGCATTTCAAAGGCGCGATGGAGCACGGGTTTAAGCCATCCGATCGTAAGGTTCAAGCACTTAGAAGAGGCTAGCGGCGAAGGCGAAAATGCGAAGGGCATGCACGGGCGATCTGCGGCCGTGCGATGGAGGATCGACGCTCCACAGAGTGCCATGTGGCAGCATCAAAGCAAACCGAGGGAAAAAGAAGGATTTGGAAGGATTAATCAGGGTCGTTGATCTCTCGATCAACGGATCTGATTAATCCAAGGCATTTGCACAGATTTAAGGGGCCAAATGCTCTCTTTACCCCCCACCAAAGCTATAAAATGAAGCCAAAGGGCCCCCCTTGGAAGGCATTCTCTTCATTCTCTTTTTCTTCCTCCTTCAACCTTTCTCTCTTCTTCTTCCCGTCTTCTCTATATCTGTCTCTGCATCTCCATCTGAAGCATCCGTTGGGCTACCCCGATGGATCGTTGCTACTCTTCCCAACCTGTCCAAAAGGCCACCATGAACCACTCGTGGTGTCCGTGTTCTGTTACAATAGTTGTTTGTTTATTTTATGTTTTATTCAAATGCATGTATCCAATTTATGTTCAATCTTTCCTTGTGATATAAATATTGTGATTGATTGTTCCTTTTACTTAGCCTTTATATCTGAAATAAATGCATGAAATCAAAAGTTCTTTTTGCCTTCTTGTGATCGACCGGGACTCACCAAGTTTCATTAATTTATTTGCCTGAGACGTGTTTCGCGCTACACTACGTGTTAATTTTCTATGCGATGTACGCCGCGAACAGCATGCGTTTGTCCTTGCGGTGCCTGAAACCTAGGCGAGACACCGTGGTCTTGCACATATCGTGGGTTTGGGATAGGTTGCGAGGGCAAGGCTCCCTTTGTCCTATGCTCCTGTAGCAACTGGTTTTGCATGTTTTGTATGTTCTATATCTGGTCGGCCATTGCCTTCATGATCTACAAGCTATCCTGTGTAGACTTTCACATTGATTCTTGCAGTTCTTCTTTCAGTGCCTCTAAATTAGCTCACTTTGGAGGGTGACTAGTAGCTTGATGTAGCGACTAATAAACAGAGCGTGATTGCTTCTGCTGAGATGGGAATGGCTGCTGCCTAGGGTATGTGTTTTGTGCATTCCCGTATTGCCTGGTCTGGTAGTGTAGATCTTGATGTTGTCTCTGTGAGTTACCTGAATAGGAGAAGTTCGAATGATGGTGCCAACCAGGGTTATATGTCTCTGAGTATGGGTTATTATGCCCGTGTCCCTGAATAGCATTGACGTCTTCATAGGCTAACAACGTTTGAGACATATATTCATCAAGGGAATACGCATTATAATTATCATGTGGTGCATAACCCTGATCATATGGTGCGAGATCAAGATTGTTCGCGGGATCTTGATACGTGGGATCCCGTGAATATGGAGGAGGTGCATCCCGAGTGGGCAGATTAACTCGAGCAAGAGGGGCTCGGGATGCATAAGAGGGTCTCGAGGCAGTAGAGTTTCCAACCAGATACTGTTGACCTCGAGCTATGTCATCGAGTTTCTTTCCCAGCAAATCCATCTTTCCCAACTACTTGGCAATAATTTTCATATCAGCTCGAACAGACTCTGCTTGGGCCTCATGGACACTAACTTGCTGCTGTCCAGGCTGCTAGAATTGGTTCATTGATGCAGCATTCATTGAATTCTCCACTAGAGACTTGAACAACTCAAATGTGTTGTTTTCGTCTTTCGCGAGGAAATTCCCACCACTGGATGCATCGGCCAAATACCGATGTGTGTCGTCCTGCCCATGGTAAAAAATCTGAGCTAGGTGTCATTTGGGCACACCATGGTACAGGCATTTTCTCAGGAGATCATGAAATCAATCCCAGACAACATGCAACTTCTCCTTAGGTCCCTGGGAGAAAGTTGTGATCGCTCGCCTCATCGCATTTGTTTGACTGATAGGGAAGAACTTCTGTAAGAATTCATGGAATAATTTCGGCCATGTTCCAATTGACTTCCCAATGGTCTTGAACCAGTATGAAGCTCTATCCTTGAGAGAAAATAGAAAAAGCTTCATTAGAACAATTCCAAGATCTATGTCCCTAAGTCGAGCCGTTTCCGCGATTCGACTCAGGTCCTCTAAATGTTGGAATGGATCCTCGTTCGAGGTTCCATAAAAGTAATTTTGGATTAGCCCAATTAGATTGGGCTTGAGCTCAAACGCATCTCCGCCTGCAGGAATCCGGACTAGAGGTAGAACAATCAGCGCTGCCAGATCGTAGAAATCCCAAAGTTCTCACGGTGGATGTTGCATTCTGTCCAAAGTGTTCAGGATACGGCCGATGTTCTATTTCTATCGTTCCTCAGATTCAACGACTCGGGCTTCCAGAGAAGTCATCAGGTCCAGATTTGCTGGATCTTGACAAAGTCAGGGTCCAGGGTTAGCCATCTCGGCTAGGAGGATAGAAGAAGAGGGTAGGGGAGAAGATGGTCCGGGCGAGGTGACTCGCCTCCTTGGGAGTGGCTCCTAAGGTCCAACCAGGTGAGGTCACAGTGACCTCCTTCCTTGCATACACCAACTAACCCCTGGGTTGGTGTAGCCAACCAAACAAGGCTAAGGCCCTATCAATCAGATGGTCCTTATGATCAGATGACTAACTTTTTTGTTTTGGGTTCGAATTCCTGAATAAAAATTCATTGAGAATCGACTGAAAGCGATTCTCACCTCTCAAGCTAACCCAGCCAGTCTGGTTACGAGAGGACTAAGGGGAAGGTTCTTCCTTCGGCTCACGCCTCTGGTTCCGTTGACCCTCGAGCCACAATCGTTTGACACTATCCCGCAAACTTAGTCACCAGGTTTGGCAAGAGAAGTTGAAAACACCCAGTAGTATGACAACGAATTAAAGTTGATTTTGTGTTTTAGAATTTATTTTAACCCTTTTTTCTTCATTGGGGTTTAGGGTGAGTGGCCCACAACGTGATTAGGTTCACCGGCTAGACACTACACTTAGCTAAGTCTAGGTTAGCTCAAGTGTGATCTCTAGAGTGTTACCCTAAAGGTGTAACCTAGGGTTCATGCAATTCTAGGTTTTTTTTCTCCTTTCCAGTAGACCACAAGAATAAAAATAATTAAATAATTCTTCGAGAAAAATTGGAATCCAAATAAATTGAAATTTGGTAAGTAGATTTCATTTTCAATTATCTTTTTAGATAATATTTTTTTATAATTTTTACTGTTTCAATCGAATTTAAAGGGATTTTTAAATGTCAGATGGTCAAATATGGAATTTTGACCTCTAGTCAGTTTTTTACTTTGAAACAGTATCAGATGATTTTCAAAAATTCGTGAAAAATATGAAAATTAATGATAATGAGATCAGATTTCAAACTCCACCTTTTTTAGTCAAAATAGAAACATAGATTACCTAGAATTGATTTTTGAATTTTGAAAATTTTCAAATGTAGGTCAGTTTGACCCCCTTGCACTTCGCGAATTTTTAAAAAGTTTGTACTTAGAATCTTTTGAAATAAATGGTGTCATTGGAAAGATGATTTGAAAATGAAGCACTTGCCCAAATTTCAGGATTTTTTACGGATTAATTTTTCAAAAAATGAATTTTTAAGTCAGAAATTGAAGTGTGGCCAAATTTTAGCAAGCGATGAAAGAGCTTTTAAAAGTTGTTTGAAATTCAAATTTCACTTTCCACTAAAAAGATTTTTTTTCTTTTTTTTTCTTTTCAAATGTTTTTTTTTCAAAAATTTTTATTTTTTTGGAGGGAAAAAACTTTTTCAAATTTTTTCTCTTTTTTCTTTTCAAGCCAACTCCTAACATTCAAATGGAAACCTAATCTAACAACCTAAAGAAATAGATATTTTTGTTATTTTTTTATTTTAAAATATGCTAATTTTTTTCTTTTTTTTTTCAAAAAGAAATTTCTAGCTAAGAAAATAATCTAACCTAGAGTTTAAACAAAAATCCTAAGATAAGGGAGAGATGTGCACCTGCATTTTCTTTTCCACATTCGATGTATACGCAAATCCCATTTTTCCTGATTTCCTATACATCCAAAAGCAAGCAAAGGAAGGTTTGTCACTAAAAGTTTTAGATCAAAAATCAATTGCGTTGCCTCCTCAGCAATGACGCCATTTGATAAGGGGGTGGAGTTCGCGAGTTTAAGGGAAACGTCGTAGTATAGTCGCGAAATCCTCTTGACAAAAATATTTCTAAAATAATGACACTTGGAGTCTCGGTCGTTCGTCTCTGGGAGACATTTGGGAAATGCAAAATGAATTCCATCTTGCTCGCTTTACTTGCTTAAAATCGCACACCGGTTTCTAACCTCTGGATCACTATTTTGCCATTTGCATGATTAACCCTTATCACGTGCGCATGCGTTAGGTAGATAACGAATGTAAATGTATGGGTTTCAATACGCACGATCCTTGTTAAATGATGGCTATTAACGGAGAATACGTTAATGGTTAGATCTTCAATGTTTTTAGGCACCGTCATGCTAGTTGCAAGAAAGATGTAAAATGATCACAGGCAACTTAATCACAATAAAGTATTGCAAGCAAGCACATGATGATTTTCACACATAGATATAGAGATATATAAAAGATGATTTCATTGATTGCATCAGAGTTACCAAACACAGCTAGAGGAATGCTTGAAAACATAAAATTAGCTAGCAGAAAATGACTGCATACATGAATCTATGGGGGGATTATGCATGCATCATTGGGGGAGAAATATGGAGCTACACTACTAAGTAGTAATAAAGTAGTAAATCTATGAAGAACTATCTACTTAGCTAACAAAAATAAGGGCATTCGGAGGTGGGCTCCGATGGCCTTTGACTTGGTTGAGAGGAGAAGGAGGGGTGGCCAATGGGGGTTAGGTTGGCCCTTAGAGAGGTGAGGAGGAGGTGATCCAAGCTCTTGGCATGGAGCTGCTGCTGGCCTTGGTGGGAGCTCGTGGAGGTAGAGGTGTGAAGGTGGAGCTATGCTATGGAAGGTGGAATGAAGCCAAGAGTGAATGTGTGCAAATGGCCACCCCTTAGGTCTTTTTATAGACCCAAGGGAGCCTCTCTAGGGAAGTGTGGGACTCTCTAGAGAGAGCTCCAACTATGGCCATCCAAGAGAGAGAGAGGGTGGTTCTTAGATCCTTCAAAAGTGGATCTACAATTTGAATGTCTCTTGGTTGCTAATTTTAGTAACAAAGAGTAGCGCCACCTTTCTAAGGACCTAGAATACTCTAGGTGGTGTGGGAGTGCGTGAATGGGTGTGTGTGTGTGTGTGTGTGGTCATGACCTAGGGGGTTAAGTGAGCTAGGTTAGGTCCTAATAGGGTTACGTTAGGGTAGGTCTCAAATGAGGGTCGCAAACCCTAATTTACTAAGGAGAAAATGCAATTAAACTGAACACAAGTTTAATTGAATGAGTGTGAACCTAATTGAGAGTGAAATAACTCACTTAGGTTGGGCTTAGGTCAATTGGACTCTCACTGAGTCCAATTGGACTTGTGTCGGTTAAGGTCTGAGCTCAATTGTACTCTATGAGTCCAATTGACTAGGCAATGGTAATTGACTATGATTTAAGTCAATTGGGCTTAATGAGGACCTAATTAGGTTCTTAGGAAGGTCTAGAGGTGGTGTACTAGGGTTAGGGTACCTTAATTTAGGTTCCTAAGGGGTTGTAATTGGTTTAGGGACCTAGGAACTCAGGATCAAAGCTTGAATTCCAAAATAGGAACTGGAGAGTAGTTCCAGACGTCCAATAAAGGTATCAGACGACTTATACTCAAAAATCAAAAGTCCAAACTTGCTGTCTGGATGTCCAATTAGAGTTAGGAGGAATTCAAGGTTCTGTCTTAGGTATTCTGGAGAAATTAGACGTCTGACCAAGTGTTTAGATGTCTAATAACATTGCCGACATGGGTTTAAGGTGTGCGGGTTGTGGCTAAGGGTCCTAGTTGTCCAATGACTTACCTAGACATCTAGATAAGGGCTGGAACTAAGGTTTTGAGCCTTCCTAGGCTATGGTGACCTAATCTAAGGGTGGCTAAGGCTTAGGAAGGCTTCTATGGCTATCCTAGGGCTAGGATTGAACCTAAGTTCTTAATAATTTAACTACTTTACTTCTATTTAATAGAATAGTATACCTCAACCCCTTACGTAATTTCTCTACTACATTTTATTCTAATCTTCCGCTTTAGCTCTGATGCAGCACTAGCTTCAGGTCCAGCTTTTAATCCAGCTTTAGATCCAGCTTCTAAGCTTCTTATTTCCTACAATTTTTATAATGCATTTAATTAGTACATTATGTCATTATTTTATGCATAGCTAAAGGAAAGCAGTAAGGATGCAAATAATGCTTATTCATACATGAATTACACTAGCTTATGCTAAGTTCTAGCCTAATCTAGGTCAGTTAAAACCTATGATTGCTGTGCAATCAGGGTTCCAAAAAGATAACTCGAATTTTATTTTGTAGGTTTCAAGGGAGACTATAATGTCAAGAATTGGTTCTATAGAATGAAGGAAGGACAACTCAAGCGACCTAAGAGTTCTCAAGGTCACTAAAGAAGGTCATGTGTAGGAATAAGAAGACCTACATCGAGGATGACAAAGAGACCACCACCAAGGAGGTCGATAGGCGATGGATTCTGGATGTTCAACATATAATGGAAGATAAGCACCTATTCTTGGACCTTTAACCTATGGATTGGGGAACAGGCACATTTAGCAACAGCCACAAGAACCATATTCTTGGTCTTGGTAAGATAGGCAATCCTTTATCCGCTATTTCAAATGTCTCTTTAGTTAAATAATTAAAACATAACCTATTGAATGTTAGTCAAATTTGTGATAAAAAATATAAGATTTTTTTTACTTCAAAAATGTTTGAAATTATGCATGTCTCAACTAATGAAACTCTTCTTAAGGGAACTTGGTTTAAAGACATTTACATTGTAGAATTTGATAAAAATGGAACTTATGAATGCTTGTTGCTAATAATGAAATAAATGTCTAGCATAGGAGACTAGGATATGTTCATATGTGGTTAGCTCATAAATTAGCTAACATGAACTAGTTTGAGGTCTTCCTAAAGGAAAATTTGTAGAAGATATTGCTTGTGATTCATGTAAACTAGGAAAGATCATGAAATTTAGTTTTAAAAATAAAGAATTCATATCACATCTAGACCCTTAGAATTACTTCACTTGGATTTGTTTGGACAAACAAAGTATGAGAGTCTTAGTGGATGCAAATATTGCCTTGTAATTGTAGACCATTTTTCATGATTTTCATGGGTTTCCTTCTTGAGATCCAAAGATGGAGTATTTTCCATATTTTTTATTTTTTGTAGGAAAGTTCAAACTGAAAAATGTTACCATATCACTCAAATTCGTAGTGATCATAGGGGCAAGTTTGAAAATTCCATGTTTGATGATTTTTGTCTAGAGAATGGTATTACTCATGAGTACTCTTTCCCCTGAGCACCTCGACAAAATGGGATAGTCGAGAGAAAGAACTACACTCTTCAAGAGTGCACTTGGCAATGAAGGTTTTCGGAGATGGGGGTCTCGTCAACCGTGGGATAGGTCTAGAGGGGTCATGCGGAGGTATTTTGGTGGTCGTGGGGAAGGAGCGTGGAAAGGTGATCATGGAGGAGGGAGGGTGAACCCTATGTGTTATCAGTGTAGGGAAAGGGGACATATGGTGAGCGACTGCAGGAACACAGTCGTGTGTGGCAGCCTTGGCCACAAGTGAGCATCATACAAATGGTGTGGAAGGACCCTCGTGGTGGTGTTGTGGATGGGCGAAGGGTGCACCCAAACCTTGACATGGGTTTCCATGAATGTGGAGAGAGGAAGGAGCGTGGCCCTTAAACCCTAACGTGGAGGAGAGGAGGGGCAAACCACCGCCTCCACCGATTCGTCCTTTGCTGGATGTGGAGGTTCCCCTCTCATCGAATGTGTTGGTAGCGGAGATGATCTTGCGTGGGCCGTTGATTGGAAAAGTCATGTGCAGCTGTTCTTCGCTAGAGCAGCTTCGGGAGGTAGTGAATTCCTTTTCTCTTTCTTCATCAATGCGAAAGGTTGCCCTGTTGGGTTCTTATTGCTTTCTTGTTTTTGGATTGTGTGATGCAGATGTGGAGAGGTTGAAGTTCCGATCTTCCTTAATGAGAGACCTAACGGTGTTGTGGAGACTAGTCTCTCCCTTTGATGGAGCATTATCGAAGTGGCCACCTCAACGGACTTTCATCAGAAGTGGGTTGGTCTGCATACGTGGACTGCATTTGCATCTCCAGTCTACAGCAGTGGTATTGTATGTGGTGTCGGGGTTCGACCGTTTGAAGGAGGGAACGGTGGTTGGGCTGCAGGAGGGAGATGTCAGTGTGGTGCAGGTAGAAGCTATTCTCAAATAGGAGGGGGCCTTCCCTGACAGGGTCATCCTAAGATGTCGAGGATCTTCCTGGTTGTTGCATGTTCAGGTCGTGATGCAATCGATTTATCCACAAAGGCTGGTGAAAGAGAAGGAAGGCAGGGTGCCACAGGAGACTGAGGAGATGTAGTGGAGGGAGCTATAGCATGAGGAGGTGAAGGATAGTGGTGGGGGCCAGAAGAAGAGGAAGGTTGTAGCTTAGGAAGTGAGGGAGGTTCAAGAGGGGGACGCTACTGTTGCTATGGAAGGGGTGATGGGGGTAGGCACATTGGTTTTGGGAGAGGAGGGGGTGTAGTAGCGTGCAACATAGTGGGGAGATGGAAGAGAAGGGTGATGAGGTCACCTTCCATGCGGAAGCAAGGGTAACCTATGATGTGGGGTCTTCATCTCAGGAAGGGAGTGGCAGGCGTGGTAGGTATAATTTGAGTAAGGGTGCGGTCAGTTTACCCCGGGTTGATAAGGAGACAATTGCCAGCACAGTAAATGTGGCTCACACAACAGGTGTGAAATCGGCCTTCTCATGTTGAGGGTGCTATCGTGGAATATGTGTGGGTTGCACGATAGGGATAGGCGTGGGACACTAGCCAGATACCTGAAGGAGTGGAGGGTGGATTATTGTCTTCTACAGGAGATGCATGTGGAGGATGAGGGTGCTTCTATGTGGCTATCTTTGTTGATGGGTGGTCTTGCAGAGGTTATGCATGTCCAGGATTTGGGCAGGTCAAGCGGATTATGCGTGTGGTGGACGACAGGCACTCTACAATTGAAGGACATGTGGTCTGGCACTTTTTCCATTACATGCAAGTTCAGCAGGCTGGTTGATGACAAGGACTTCTTTGTGACCTATGTATATGGGTCGTGTGTGTAGAGTGACAGGCCACAGTTATGGGAGGAGTTGAGGGAAGCTACTAGTCAAATGCAGGGAGGGGTGTGGCTGGTTGGTGGGGATTTCAATGCCATGTCGCTCTCCTCTGATCGGCCAGATGGGCGTATGAACTCATCCACTTTTGGCTTCCAGACGGTGGTGGATGAGTTGGAGCTGGTGGACCTTCCTACTACAGGTGCCTCGTACACATGGCGTAATGACAGTGGGTAGATGTCTAGGCTTGACAGATTCTTATGTAACATGGAAATGATGGGGCTCTTTCAACTTGCGTCAGTGGTGGCCATGAAGCGGCCTTTTTTAGATCATACCCCCATCTTGTGGGAGAGTGGTAAGGGGGTTTCTACATGCACTTGTTTCAGATTTCAACGGTCTTGGTTGGGAGAGGAGGGGTTCAGAGAGATGGTGTCTTCGTGGTGGACTTCACAGGAGGATGTTGGCACGGCCATGCAGAGCTTGGCATCCAAACTCATGGGGTTGCGCCATGTTCTTTTTTAGTACTGTAAGTCCATTGCAATCACCAGAGTGCAAAGGCGTCAGGAGGCATTGGATGGTGTGCATAGGTTGGACATAAAGGAGGAAGTGACAGCCCTGTTAGAGGAAGAAATTGAGCAGTGTAAGGCACTGTAGTGGGTGGTGGTGCAGAAAGATCTGAAGAAGGAGATTGATTGGAGATCGAAGTCCAGACAGATTTGGCTGAAGGAGGGCAACTCCAATACAAAATTTTTCCATGAAGTCACCAATGTGAGATTGAGGCAAAACTAGATAGTGAAGTTGGGCTATGATGGTGAGGTGGCCGTGTTTGAGGGGCATATGTGTGAGATGGCAAACAGGTATTTTCACCACATGTCCAGAGCTAGTCCTAGGGGTGGATGGAATCTTCGCTCATCTGATATGCCGACCTTGGGGGAGGATGATGGTCGTGTGCTTTGTAGACCCATATTTGAGGCAAAGGTGTTGGATACGTTGAAGGGTCTTAAGGCGGAGGCTCCCCTGGTACTAACGAGTTTCTAGTCTGCTTTTACAAAGAGTTCTGGACCATGATAAGAGGAGATGTGATGATGGTATTGGAGAAGTTCCAGTGATGGAATGCGGCCCTGGAGAAGATTAACAGATTGTTGCTTTTTCTACTCCCTAAGAAGCCTGGGGCAGTGGTGTGCTCAAACTTCCGTCCCATAGCCTTATTTAATTCCATCAATTTGGTGCTTGGTAAGGTGTTGGCGAACAGATTAAGAGAGGTTCTGCCTAGTTTGATCAGCATGGTTCAGTCGACTTTCCTCAAAGGCTACTCCCCACAAGAATCCATCTTGGCACAGGAGATGATCTCGGGGTGGGGTCGCAGGAGGAAGGCCACCTTCATGTAGAAGGTAGATTTTTCCAAGGCATATGACTCTATCTTATGGTTGTATTTGTTGAAGATCTTAAGGAGAGGTTTTCCAGAGGAGTGGGTGCAGTGGATGAAGCAGTGTATTACTGCTTCATCTTTTTCCCCGCTGGTGAATGGGAAGCCTACTGGTCAGTGGATCCAACTGCAAAAGGGGGTGAAGTAAGGGTGCCCTCTTGCGCCCTTGGTTTTCATTCTAGCCATGGATACTCTAGCACGTCTCACTTTTAAGGTGTGTGATGGGGGATTACTTCATGGTTACACATTGAGAAGCAATCGGGCTTTAACGCCCATCTTACAGTTTGCTGATGACACGGCTTTATTCATAGAGGGTGAAGTTAGAGAAGCTGAATTGTCTCTTGGTTGTTTTGAGGAGATGGTTGATGCATAAGAGGCTATTTCTTAGATTTTGCAGATGCCAAGGGTGTCTTTACCAATTCGTTATTTGGGCCTTCCTCTGTGATCCAAGAAGATGAAGAGTCGGGATTGGAAGGACATCCTTGAGAAGCTGTCCATGCGGTTGACTGGGTGGTGCAGCAAACTCCTCTCTAAGGGGGGATGGCTGGTATTGCTAAATTCTATACTCTCTACTATGCCAATTTTACTTCTTTCGATGTTTAGTTCGCCAGGCACCGTCATTAAAAAGATGGAGGTGATAAGGAAGCAATTTTTATGGAAAGGGTGACGGTAACATCATCATGAGCCATAACTAGCTTTAATTAGTCATAATCAAGTGACAAATACTCCTACATAGTCGCCTGAGAGCCATAATTCCTTACACAACTATTTTGAGAGAAGAATATTAAATCAGGGTTATTTATGCAGTTTTAAAAGTATATCATTAAAGAAAAGTAACCACAAGGTTTTCCAGGGGTTAATCTAAGGTCTAATGAGCATTAGAGACTAATTAGAGGATCCACACAAACAAAAACGAGGTTTCACACAGTTTGAGAACCAATTCAGCACCCAAAATCCTAATTTCAGACCTACTTAAATTACAAAGGTTTTGGTCAAGATAAAATTCATCTAAACCTCTTAAAATTCATATAAAAATATTCTTTGAGGTTTGGCATCCTTGATTTGACCGTTGGACCTATTTTGACCTTAAATAGAGTCAGACAATTTCTGTTGTAATTTGGGTTTCTACGCAAATTATCCAGTCAAATTTGGTCAAAACTGAAATCCAACTTCACCATCAGATTTCTTGGGTCCAAATTAGGTTTGTACTAAAATTTGGACCCAATTAGAGTCCATCTTGAACTAGTTTGCATTTTAGTCCTTTTAAACTCTATTCTTCTCAATCGAGCCCCCAGCTTTTGAAATTTCTTGCAATTAGCCCCTCAGCTTTGTCATCTTATTTGCAAAACGACTCCTGCTGCCATTGGAGGTCAAATGACCTCTAGACCAACTTTGACCACACCTAAACCTACTCAAATGATCATCATATCCCACCAAATTTGGTGGGATTGATGTTCATAGTATGAGGAATCCTTTGAGACAGATCTTGGCTCCTGAATCGCATGAATTAGTTTGTGCGAATGCACAAAAATCATGGGTTCCTTATGACTTATATTACAATCCAATTAGCATTATTTCCTAATATAGACCTTACCCAAGAGCTCTATATAAGCTCTAGCATCTTCCATCATCCAAAACTAGTCTAGTTTGGCCTTAAAACCTTCTTCCTTTCTTCCTCCAGCCAACTCAGATCGTGACTCCGGCGAGCACTCTTGACCTCCTTCCTCCATCCACTAGACGGACAAATCAAGTGGTCCCCCTTCTTCCTCACCTTCCTTTGCTCCTCACCAGCCATAGCAGGAGTTCCTTCCCCCATCGTCGCCGCAGTCTTCCCTCAATGGAGATTTCTCCTTCCTTAACGTTGGCCAATCACAACCGGCACCTCTCATCATCCCCTTCATCCTTTAACTAGGTAAACTCCTTCCTCTCCCTCTCCTGAACCATTCTAGCTGCTTCCCCGCTTGTTTCGACCAACGACCATCACTATCTCCCTCTGTCTTCTCCACGGCTTGTGAAGCTTCGGTGAGCTCGCCCGGCCAACACATGCCACCAAACACCCCACCACTTTCACCCACACCTTTCCCATGATCCAGAGATCAAAAGCCCCAAGGTTATTGGAGCTCTTGACCTCTGGAATCATCAATTGGACTCACACACTCATAGCCACCTTCACCGTCACCGTCTGGCCACCTCACACTCTCTCACACCAAATTACACCCACCATTACCTTTTCCACATCACAACGAAGGTCACTAGCTATCTAATTGGGCCCTAGGTCATGTTTCTCTTGTAGGTCAACTCTGCCATCACCGTTGTCTTCTCTGGTGATGACCAATACCATAAGACCACTGCTCCATCTTGCTCCCACGACCAAGTGCTACAGACTCAACCTAGGTGCATATCTGTACCAACAATCAAAGGGACCAGCAGCTGCAGTACCTTCAATTAGAGCAACCTTGGCTACTACTACTACACGAAGAAGCCCCCAGCAAATAGTCCCACATCGTGTGGGACAAACTCATAGTCGAGCATAAATTGATTTCGTGATCTTAGCTTACCACCCAAGACACTGGGGGGTCAGGTCCCCCGCGCACCTACCCAAGCATGCCTCACCTACGATCATGCTCGTAGGTCTAGCCACTGTTCAAGATCCGATTACCCGCCTTACCCAAACATAAACCCGGTTATTTAAAAGAGAGGAGAAGAGGAGAAATTTGTGAGAAGAGGGGGGAGGGTTTTACTATGCAACCCTTTGTCTTGGGTGCATGCTGAAGAAAGAGAGGCTCTATACTTAGCCTCTGTGAAGAGAAAGGCCCTATTCTTGTGCTGTGGTTGAAGGCTTGTGCGAGAAAAGCCTTGGTCTTAAGAAGGCTTGAAGAAGAAGAGAAGGCTCTTGAGAGAGCCTTGTGCTCTGTTGATGCTGTGCTTTTGTTAAGGTGTCTGATGCCTTGTTCTGTCGTCTGAGAGGTTGATTATATTGTTGGATCATTTAAATACCTAGGTTGATTAATTGAGAATATTGTTGAATGATTTGAATTCTTGGGGTATATGCTTAATTAAGATGAATAATTGGTGATTTAAATCACCATTGTTTTGTCTTTCTATTTCTTTTTATCCCATAATCTTTTGATTTACATTTGAATCTCAATCTGACCAATTCATTCATTGAATATCTTCTATCTAATGCTTAATTTGCTATGCTCATTTATTCTGAATTGAGATTAATGCATGAATTCCACATTTGCTCCTTGTGAATGACCTCAAACTCCAATTAGATTTTGAGTTTATAAATTTAGGTGCTATGCGATTTAGGAGTATATACAATGAACGCATATTAAATCTCCTCGATTTGCATCTAACATTTTGGCGCCGTTACCGGGGAGTAACGTACAATTCACCATTAGTCTTATCTTTCTTATCTGAGCACTAACTTACCCTATCTACATTGCTTGTGATTTTATGAGGTACATCACAAAGTGATCTTCTGCGTCATCAACTACTCCTGGGGCAGGTAAAATTTCTCTTCTTCCCTAATCAACCTCCTAATCTTGGAAAAGAGAAAAGGAAACAAAATCAATTACGATTCACCTGCCTTATTTTCTTTGTAATTATTATTCAAAGGCAAAGTTTCCTGATTTACGAAATTAACTTGATATCTGATTGAAGTGAAACGATTTGTTTAAAGATTCCCTATCCTAAATTCCTGTACCTAATTGGGATTTGCGCTTAATTTGTAAACATCTTAGACTACTCACTTTCTTTTTTGAGTCCAAGGTGTACATCTGAGATTAAATTGGACTTGAAATAGAGGCAATCAAGGTTTCTACTTTAGGGTTTTAAAGTACTAGTACACACTTGCATGCATTAAAGGAAATTGATCTTCCCGCATATGTATGCTGCCCAAGCGCTTGTTTGAAAAGATCTATTCAAGAAAACCCTAAATATCAGATTCTAACTTCACTTGAACCCTAAAATTTTGGACCTAATAACCTGACAATCAATTCAAGGTGATCTTTGGGTCTTGACCCAGATTTCATCCTCAATCCTTTAGTGCAGGTCAGGTGAAATTAGTCTACTTTGTAGGCCAATTAACCTCCAAATTAGGTTACAAATTGAATCAACTTTAAATCAAGTGAAATTCAAGGCACAAATTAGGACTAAAATTGGTAAACTTAAGGCCTCAATTCATACATTCCGTTCTACTTGGAATCGCAGTGACAAGGAAGGTCGAGTGGAGGAAACCTTGTAACCCATGGGGATGCTCTACCGTGTAGGGATCTTTGCGGGGCTCTCCCTTCCTAGCTTCCCAAGCACTTCTCGAGTCTATGGATTTTTTATTCAGAGGTATCATCTGGCTCAAAACAACCTTAGTCGTCCAAAAATTTTTGGGTGCCTTTATTGGGTCCAATTCATATCCAATCCCTCATCTTTTCTTTAGAGCACATACACAGGAAAGGTCCTTGAGTTTTTCACCTGGAGTCTCATTAGAATTGATCTTCTTGGAGATTTCTAATCTAATCTAATCAAGTTGATTTGAACCTGAATTTGATTCTACATCTTGATCCATCACCTGATTTGAAAATACAACCTATCAGTTTAGGAAGAATATTTAGGAAACCTATATCCCAAATGATAATGAAAAAAAAGATGATTGAGGATGCTCTTAAACATCATGATGAATATTACAAAACCTCAGATCCATATAAGCATATTCAAGTTAATATACTAGAAATAACAACCCACATTATGAACCATGCTGGAATGATATTTACACAAATGATACATGGTTCAACCCAAGATGAGCTTTTATCAGAATATAGTGAATTGTGGAGACTACACAGTATTGAGTATATACAATGTCTGTCAAATTCACAACTTTGGGAGATACACCAGGGTCTCATTGAGAAACGTGGATATATGCTAAATACATTACAACAAGTCATTGAGCAAAAGTACCCATATCAACATTTAGAAACTAATGAGAAACCTTGCAGCAACACTGAGGATCAATATGATTTCCCAACTCCCGGATTCGAAAATCAAGGTTGTTGTGGACCCCCAACCCAAATGGAATCAGATTCAAATTTTGTGCAGATTGACATACCTAATCTTGATGTTGGTTGGGAGGATCCAATTGCAAGTGTTCACGATTCTGAACCAGTATTAGAGAGCCATGAAGCTGGTCCATCATGCCTTGATTTCCCAAACACTTGTAGTAAGTTTGAATCAGAACCTCTCGAGGATGTAATTCCCGAACCTTATCTTGTTAAGGTAATCCTTGAGAGTGATTCTGACATCCTAATAGAAACATGTCAAAATTCTAGTGATCTGATTCCTAACCCTGACCTACAATCTAGATTTAAGCCTATTTAGGATGATCATAAGGCCCAATATGATGAAAATCAGATTTTGAATCTAGACTATGATTTTGGGCCTATATTTAATGAATATACCTCTCCAAACTCCTCAGAAATACAAATTGATCTATTAGAAGTCAAATCGATTTATGATACAGAAATAGAGGAGTTGGAAGAGTTGGGATTTGATTGGATCTACCCTAGGAGCCAAGAACCTGAGCCTATGCCAAGTAAGGATACCTCTTTGAGCTCAGAATTTGACATTAGGTTAGATCCAAGTCAGGTTGTTGATTCTATACATCATGATTCATCCTATGGTGGAAATCCCAATCTGGAATCAGGTTCAAAAATTGATTTTTGCAAATTCTCCAATGATTTCGAATCATACTCTGATTTCGAAGAACCTTTGTTGCCTGACGATTACGAGCTAGTTTACGATCTCAACATCTATGATCCATTCTTTGATTCTAATGCTAAGGCCAATGATTTGGACCTCAAAGAAGCCACACCTTCTTATTCACATACAGAGCCTTCCAAAATTCAATCCCAACCCCGACCGCCACCGAAATCAACTTCTACTTTGATTCACCTCTCTCTAATTTAGTTGCATATGATTCTCCATCTTTTGATCGGGTATCGGACATTGATCAGATCGAGAATCACTTCTTATCCTTATCTGATTTCACCTGTAGGGTTCCTACATCCTCCACAGATCCATTTTCTTTTGAGGACCCCTACAATGACCAGGCGGAACTGATTCAGCCAAACCTTGGATTCACATTTCCATATCTCTTTGAGCCTTAAAATGTCTGATGGACTCCACATCTACTGAATCACATCCATCAACCCACCAGACTGATTTGGCTTGGTTTACATTATCAGCCATTGATCTAAAGAAGCACCTAGTTGGACCAACCAGGCTACTTATCAAGGTACTTGTTCTACAAAACTCCTCTGATTTGACCACCCCTTCTCCTTGACCACCTTATGCTCGGTTGAAGGCATTAAATTTAGCACGTAACAGGAGGTAACCCGTCATTCCAAAAACTCAAGACCCTTCTAATCATTCTTTCGAGCTACACTCCTATTGCACTTTTGAGTTCAAATTTAGAACAACCGATTTCACCTTTGGTATTGGTATTAAAGCTTGAAATCATCCGCAACAATCATCCCGACCCATTCACCCATCTTTTGATCCTATTCTAATCCTTAAACCAAATTGAATTTGTACCCTCCTGGTTTACAATGACAACATCACAAAACTTAGGCATAGAGGGGTGTTAAAGTGCAAACATATGGAAATTCAATTCTCTGAGGGGTTCTCACAAAAAAAATATATATTAAAAAATGATAAAAAAATTTAAAAAATGAAAAAAAAAATTGGAAAAAAGGGAGGAAATTTTGAGAAATGATTGAAAATATTTCTTGAGGAGGAAAATAGGAGGAAATTCAAATGTCCAAAAAGATTAGAAAGAAAAAACAAAAATGATAGTCATAGCAAGTAATTATGGAATTTACTTAAGTTCTAGACCTAATTACAAGAAAGATTAAGTCCTGAAATACTAGAAACAAGGAGATTAGTGATGAGTCGATTTTCACTTAACAAGATGATAGTTAAAATGATTTGTCGTATTTCTAAGTGGTGAAAAATTGACTAATCAAAATAATTAAAAAAAATCACTCATAGGAGAGCGGGTCGTATCCACGGGGAGGCACAGACCAATGAATCTCTTAATTAATTTCACATAAAATCATGCCCAAGAAAAATAGATTGCAAGATATTTAAATGCTAGTGTCTTACTCTAAGCCATCCAATCATTACATACATCTTGAGAATAAGAGGAAGTTAAGGGGCATGCATGCAATGTGTATAATAAATTAATGTAAAAAATATTTCAATAGTGATGTTCAAACCAAAAATTCTCACCCAACTAATACCACCCTTCCTGTAGCAAAATAGGGTTGGTCATTTTCTTGGCCGTGTGCTCACGTGGAGGATCTCTCGTGGCGAGACTCGTCGGAGGAGTAGGGACAACAGAGAGGGATGCTCCGGTGGTGAAACGGTGGCGTGCGGTGGTCAGAGATGCTGCCGACAACGAGGAAGGCCAATGGCGGTAGCGGCAGTTCCTGGTGTGCACAAGCTATCGTGGACAGTTCTGAGGGCATGGCTACCCTTGTGGGGTCGAGGTGAGGTGGATAGTTTCGACGAAATAGAGTTTTGTCGCCAGACGAGGTGGCTACACGGAGGATGGTGGTGTCGGTAATGGGTTATTTTCGGGGAAGAAGATGAATAGTGCTCGAACAAAGAGGCACGAGGAGGGTGGTGTGCAGGTGCGATTCAGACCGTGCGTGGGAGGTCGACGAGGGGAGGCACGTGCTATTGGCTGTGACCGCTGCACGCAAAGGTGCGCATGAGGCCGATGGTGGGTGCGGTGACTGCTGAGGCAGCGAGGAGGCACGCGCGGAGGCTATGTGTGCGGAAGTGTTGTGTGGAGATGCATGGCACACGCGAGGTAGTCGGGCAGGCGGTGAAGGAGGTAGCAGCTGGTGGATCAGTGGGGAAATGAAAAGGGGCTTCAGACGTCTAGGAAACTTTTCGAATGTCTTAACCGGCGGGGGAGATGAAGGTGCAGGGCACGGCTGCTTGTTGTGCGTGGATGGCAGTGGCTACGGTGGTGTATAGGGTAAGAATGGTAGTAAGTTGTGCATCAGTAGATGCACTCACGGTAGGCGAGCTTCAAGGAGCTCGTGTACGGTGGCGGCCAACTCCATCCTCTTGGCACGATAGTCTATCACCCTGTTAGCCCACGGTATGACGGAGCTTGGCCATGGAGGCCCACGGTGGTGGAATGCTGCACAGTGGTGAAATGGGATGATGGCCTCCACCAGCATGGCAGCTACTTCCTCTCCCTTGTAGTCGCAGCTGCCCCGACCAGATCCATCTCTCCCGCTCCTCCTTGAATGCAAGTCTTGAGTGCAGGCAGCTGGCAACAAGAAGGTGGCGTATTACCTGCAGAGAGAGAATAAAAATGAATAATAAAAAGATTGATTTATTTATGCACAAACCCTCATTAAAATGTTAATTCTAATATATGTATATAATGCAACCTAAAAACTAATGCATGTTATTCTAATGCATGCTAAATAATTTATATATGAATGTAATGCATACAAGTTTATATATATAAACTAAATTATTTACATCTTAATACATGCTATGTATAAGTTAATATTACTCGAATGTCTAGACATTTAAGTAACTAATTAGCCCATAAATATGGGCTCATCAATTAGTAATGAGTGCTGATCTTAGGCCTCTTGGGCTTATTTTAGGACTAAAACATTCATGTATTTGTTAAGATTTGGATTAGTCCTCAAGAGGTTGAGAAAAGTACGAAGCTGATGTAGTAGGTCTAAGGCTTAGGGATTATTCAGCTCCATTTCCTGCCCTTTGGTTTGCGGGACTTGGTAACTTAAGCACCCAAAATCACACACTTAGTCTAGTTCAGTGAGCTTAATAAAGACAATCATGCCAAAAGTGTTCTGTTCTGAAAAATCATGTCAAAGATCTAACTTAGGAGCGGCTCGACAACACAAGTGATTGGACGAGTTCCCAACGTGGAGAGGTGGGAAATTCCCCTCGAAGATGCATAATAGCATATTGTCTCAGTGCTTGTCTCCTAGGATATCTAAATATCCCACCAGGGGCATGTAAGCACCTTGTGCTGGATCAGGTACCATGGGCAGGATTATCCCGAAATGTCGATTACAAGGGCCTGAATTTAGCTACAGAACGCCACGGGCAGCACTATCCCGAAGTGTCGAAAGTTAGGGTTCTGGGGGTTGCCATGGGCGATGCTATCCTGAAACATCGAAAGCCAGGAACCCTTCGATGATTGATGGTGGGCACAAGAAATCCGATACAAATCGTGTTTAGGGCCAATTTGAGGCTGGATTTAGGGAAAAATAAAAAGAAAAGAGTGAAAACTCTCCAAATGAAGAATCCTTCTCCTACAAAAATGCACTGGCAACCTGAACCAAGACATACTACGTTCTACGCACGGGTGCTTTAATCATTGGGTTCAACAAACCTCTGAGCAATTTTTGCAGACCTTAGAAACCTTCGTGGCAGACCTAAGCTGAAGCTGGTCAGGTCTGGATCTTGATTGATACTTGACTACCTTTAGGCCTACTATTAGCATTCTGACCTAATTTCTAGAGAGTAACACAAATCAAGCATCTGAACTTCAAAGCATGGTCTAAAGATCAAGTTCTTTGCATAGGATTTTACAAATGGACTAGCAAAAGTTAGGTATGGGGGTATGATGGTAACATCATCATGAACCATAACTAGCTTTAATTAGTCATAATCAACTGACAAATGCTCCTACATAGTTGCCTGAGAGCCATAATTTCTTACATAGCCATTCTGAGAGAAGAACATTAAATCAAGGTTAATTCTACAGTTTTAATAGTATATCATGAAAGTAGAGTAACCATGGTGTTGGCTAGGGGTTAATCTAAGGTCTAATGAGTATTAAAGACTAATAAGAGGGTCCACACAAACAAAAATAGGGTTTCACACATTTCGAGAACCATTTCAACACCCAAAACCCTAATTTCAAATCCGCTTAAATTACAGAGGTTATGATCAAGATAAAATTCACTTAAACCTCCTAAAATTCATAGAAAAATATTCCTAGTGGTATGGTATCCTTAATTTAACCATTTAAACCTATTTTGACCTTAAATAGAGTCACAGATAGATTTCTACCTTAATTTGGGTTTCTACACAAATTTTTCTGTCAAACTTGGTCAAAACTGAAATCCAACTTCACCATCAGATTCCTTGGGTCCAAATTAGGTTTCTATCAAAATTTGGACCTAATCAGAGTCTATCTTGGCCAAGTTTGCATTTTAATCCCATTAAACTCTATTCTTCTCAATCGAGCCCCCAGCTTTTGAAATTCCTTGCATTTAGGCCTCCAACTTTGTCACCTTCTTTGCATAATGAACCCTGCCGCAATTGGAGGTCAACCGACCTCCAGGCCAACTTTGACCACACCTAAACCTACTCAAATCATCATCAAATCCCACCAAATTTGGTAGGATTGATGTTCACACTATGAGGAATCCTTTGAGATAGATCTTGGCTCCTGAATCACATGGATTAGTTCGTGCAAACGCACGAAAATCATAGGTTCCTTATGACTTAGATTCCAAGCTAATTAGCATTGTTTCCTAATCTAGAGCTTGCCCAGGAGCTCTACATAAGCTCTAGCGTCTCCCATCGTCCAAAACTAGTCTGGTTTGGCCCTAAAACCTTCTTTTCTTCCTCCAACCAATGCCGACCACGACTCTGGTGAGCACTCTCGACCTCCTTCCTCTAGCCAACTCCGACCAAGACTCTGACAAGCACTCTCGACCTCCTTCCTCCAACCACTAGACGGACAAATCAAGTGGTCCTCCTTGATCCTCGTCTTCCTCCACTCCTCGCCAGCCACAAAAGGAGTTCCTTCCCCCATCGTCGCTACCATCTTCCCTCAATAGAGATTTCTCCTTCCCCAACGCTGGCCAATCATAGCCAGCACCTCTCATCATCCCCTTTGTCCTTTAACTAGGTAAACTCCTTCCTCTCCCTCTCCTGAACCTTTCTAGCTACTTCCCTGCTTGTTTCGATCGACAACCATCACTATCTCCCTCCGTCTTCTCCGAGGCTGGTGAAGCTCCAGTGAGCTCACCCAACCAACACACCCCACCAAACACCCCACCACTTCCACCCACACCTTCCCCATGATCCAGAGATCAAAAGCCCCAAGGTTATTGGAGCTCTTGGTCTCTGGAATCACCAATCGAACTCACCCACTCACAACCACCTTCATCATCATCGTCCGGCCACCTCACACTATCTCGCACCAAATTGCACCCACCATTACTTTCGCCACATCACGGCGAAGGTCACTGGCTATCTAATTAGGCTTTAGACCGTGTTTCTCTTGTAGGTCAACTCCATCATCACCGTTGTCTTCTCTAATGATGACCACTGCCATATGGCCACTGCTCTATCTTGCTTGCACACCCAGGTGCTGCGGACTAAACCCAGGAGCATATCTGTACCAGCAATCGAAGGCACCAGTAGTTGTAGCACCTTCAATTAGAGCGACCTTGGCTACTGCTACTACACGAAGAAGCCCCCAGTAGATAGTCCCACATCGTGTGGGACAAATTCACAGTCCACATTAATTGATTTTGTGATCTCAACTTACCACCCATGACACTGGGCGGTCAGGTCCCTCGTGCACCTACCCGAGCATGCCTCACCCACAATCACACCACGGGTCTGGCCACTGTTCAGGATCCAATTACCCGCTTTACCGGAACATAAACCTAGTTATCTGAGAGAGAAGAGAAGATGGGAGATTTGTGAGAGGAGGGGGGAGGGTTTTGCTGTGCAACCCTTTTCCTTGGGTGCATGCTGAAGAAAGAGAGGCTTTATACTTAGCCTTTGTGAAGAGAAAGGCCCTATTCTTGTGTTATGCTTGAAGGCTTGTGAGAGAAAAGCCTTGGTCTTGAGAAGGCTTCAAGAAGAAGAAAAGGCTCTTAGGAGAGCCTTGTGCTGTATTGATGCTGTGCTTTTGTTAAGGCGTCTGATGCCTTGTTTTGTCATCTGAGAGGTTGATTCTGATACTATTGAATCATTTAAGTACCTAAGTTGATTAATTGAGAATATTGTTGAATGATTTGAATGCTTGGGATATACGCTTAATTAAGATGAATAATTGGTGATTTAAATCACCATTGTTTTATCTTTCTATTTCTTTTTATCCCATGATCTTTTGATTTGCATTTGAATCTCAATCTGAGCAATTCATTCATTGAATATCTTCTATCTGATACTTAATTTTCTATGCTCATTTATTTTGAATTGAGATTATTGCGTGAATTTCACATTTGCTTCTTACAAATGACCTCAGACTCCAATTAGATTCTGAGTTTATAAATTTAAGTGTTGTGCGGTTTAGGAGTATACTACAACGAATGCATATTAAGTCTCCTCGATTCGCATCCAACAAAGGGACTTGTCATGATAGGCGCTTCTTACAATCGATCAAGTGAAGGACCATTTGCAGGCTGAAGGAGGGAGGATTGGGTGTGCGGTCCCTTAAGGAGTTTGGCAATTCCTTACTGCTAAAGTGGGGAATCATTGTAATCAAGGGAGAGGATGGACTTTAGCATAATGTGGTTAGAGATTTGTATAGGGAGCTAGATTCATTGGATGGGGTGGTGCACCCATATTTGCCTTCTACTTTTGGGTGTCTGTGTCCATAGTGGTCCAAAATTAGTGGTCTTCTTTTTCACCAAGCCTAGGAGATGGATGTATATTCAGGTTCTGGAAGGATAATTTGAGTGGGCGTGGGTACTTTGAGGAATTGTATCCACGCTCCTATGGCAGGGTAGAGAATAAAGAGGACAAGGTTGTGGATTGGTGGGATGGCGATTCCAACAAGTAGAGGATCCCAACATAGGGTGAGCATTACGTGAATAGGGTGGCTGATGAATCAGGCAGGTTGATGGATGTGTTAGAGGCTTTTCATCCATGGGAAGGCACCGATGGCTTTGAGAGGGAAAGCGTCTACACCCTTTCCAAGGCATATCATTTGTTTATTTCTAGCATTGAGAATGATGTGCATTCGCAAATTTGTGGTGCTATGTGGAAGATTAAAATCCTGTTGAAGGTGCAAATTTCTTGTGGCTTGCAAGAAGAGATGGATTGGTGACAGGATCTTTCATGCATAGAATCATGGGGACGCCTCACGTTCCTTGTCCACTTGATGGGAGAGTAACGGGAACACCATCATAGGCCTTAACTAGCCACTTTTAGTTAGGATTAAAAGATAAATGCTCCTACATAACCATTTGAGGGTTACAACTCCACATTATTCTATTTAAAGAGAATAGGGAACTAGGGCTAATTCTGTAATTTTAACAGCATATTATGAACACATAATAACCAAGGGGTTTGTTACGGGTAAAATGAAGTTCAAATGAGCATTAAAGACTAATAACTGGGTCAATGCAGACAAAAACGGGGTTTCACAGATTTTGAGAACCAATATAGTACCCAAAACCCTAATTTCAGACCTGTTAAAATTATAAAGCTTCTGGTCAAGATAAAATTCATCTAAATCTCCCAAAATTTATAGAAAAATATTCTATGAGGTATGGTAACCTTGATTTGACCTTTGGAACCTATTTTGACCTTAATAGAGTCATAAATACAGTTATGCCTTAATTTGGGTTTCTATGCAAATTGTCCCATCAAACTTAGTCAAAACTGAAATCCAACTTCACCATCAGATTCCCTGGGTCCAAATTAGGTTGGTACCAAAATTTGAATCCAATCAGAGTTCATCTTAACCTAGTTTGCATTTTAGTCCATTTAAACTCTATTTTTCACACTTAACCCCTAGCTTTCGAAATATTTGCATTTAACCCCTAACTTCTCATTATTTTCTTCAAAAAGGTCCCTGCTACCATTAACAGTGTGAACCCAAACACACCGACCTTCAATCTAGGATTTCTCCCCAATTTCTCGATCAATTCCTTACAAAATTAGAAGGAATGATCTTGAGAGAATCTCCAATCATCTAAACCTTGTCTTGGACTCCAATTCTCATCTAGGAGCTCGTGAGAACTCCTCAAGATTAGGGATCTCTTTCCCTGGAAATCTGAGCTCTTCGAGCTTGTTTCCAAGCTTGAAGCAAGCCCTGAGACCTTTAAAAGATCCCCCATCGCAAGACCTCGCTCCTCAGTGAGTTTTTGGCTGAAAACAACCCTTCCTCCTCTACCTCAGGCCTGCACCAGACTTGTCTCCGGCGACCTTCCTCCTTTGGCCTCTTCGCCTACTACCATGTACTATAGGCAGCAAGTTCTTCCTCTCCGTCATCCGCAACTCGCCACACCTACGAGGGACCTCCTCCCCCTTCAAACTTTGTCGTTCCTCTCCCCGGAGCTTCTTTCGTCTTGGTCATCGGCCTATCATAGCCGGCATCACCTCCACCTTCTCATCGTCCTCAACTTCCTTAGTTTGACCCCTCACCTTCCCCTTACCCAATTCACACACTCAAACTCCACATTTTCACGCTCACATGACCTTGCCACCGTCGTCTTCCTCCGCTCCGGCAACGCTCCAGCAAAGCCCTCCGCTCACTCCACTGCACCAAACTGCTCGCCACTAGTCCCTACACCTTCGTCGTTCCTCACCCCTTAAAACCCCTCAAGAAATTGAGGGGATTGGCCACTCAACGCTCCCACCCGACATCACCCTCACTGCACCTTCTTCTCGACCTCGCCAGCACACCACATAGACCCTCACGCGACGCCACAGCCACCATTGCACTCGTCGACGTCTAGCGATTCTCCTGAGTTGCTCTGACGTGGCCATGAGGCCATGTTCTCTATTTTAGGTACCTGCCGAAGCTCCACCACTACCCTCTTCTTCTCCGGTCACGTTCATCATCTTTAGCCCCCAACTCATCCAACTGCAAGTTGCAATCAACGCAGCCCAGCTCTAGGTCCCTTCCCATGACCTCAATCGAAGATTTCAGCCACACCTTCGCCTTCAATTGGAGGCATCATCTCCTTAGCTACTGCACGAAGAAACTGTGGGAATATAGTCCCACATCATGAAGCGAAGGGCCCTCAACAGTGCATATAAGGAAAAAGTGATGAGGGCTTATCGCCTTCGAGTCACTGGGGTCAGGTCCCTACCACACACCCCCGCACACGCTACGCCTCACACGCTCATCCATACCCTCACCCGTGCACACGCCACGCGGGTCTGGGTGGTGGATCCAGTTACCTATTACCCGGGTTTGTTTCGACTCTAAGATTGGTTAGAAAGAAAGAGGATCTGAGAGAGAGGGGGTGGGTTTTGCTACCTCAAGATTTGAGCCCCCTCCTCTCTCAACAGTTAGCCTCTACAGGCTTTGTGTAAGGCCCTTAAGCCTCTGTTGCTGCTGCTACTGTGTTCTTGAGGCTCTTGAAGGAGAAGAGCCTTGTGCTTCTCTTGAGAAGGGCCCTTGAGCCTCTTCTATTAAGGCATCTGAAGCCTGTGGCCTATCATTTGAGGGCCCCTACTAGTTACTATTGAGATATTTAAAGTGCTGATATTGACTGTGGTTTACTATTGAGATATTTATGTGGTTGTGAGCTTAAACTTAAAGAGTTAATTTGAGTTAATTTGGTGATTCAAATCACCATTTTAACATAATCTTTTTGCACTATTATTGTGATTTTATTGGAATATCATTCAAAGTGTTATTGATTTCAGTTGCATATATTTTGTGATTAGTGAATTGAAATTGCATCTTTACTCCCTGCGAATGATCTCGAACTCTACTCTCTGAATCTGAGTTTATAAATTTAAATGACTTGAGCAATTTTATCCTATACTACAATGCATTTCCTAAACAATGATGATTTTGCCCAAACATTTTGGAGCCGTTGCTACGGAGCAACATGCAGTCTGATTTCACTGATTACAATTTCTAATCTGATTCTAACTTATTCTATCTGATTTGTTGTGGTTGTACAAGGTACACTTGAGAAGATTAGCCGCACGACAGCCACTCCAGGGGTAGGTAATCTCATTTCCTTCTTCTTAAGCCCCTATTTCTAGAAAAAATTAAAAAGAGGAATCAATTAGGATCAACTCGCATTCCTTATTAGACTTAATCACATGAGTTGCCTGATTTGATTTATTTGACATCCCCATCCAGAATTCTGCACCTACTAAGGATTTAAGGTGCCTAGGGCTAGTCACCTTCCTGATTGAGCCCTAGGTACCACATTTGGAAAGAATTAGACCTGGGAAAAGAGCTAAATTAGGGTTTCTACTTTAGGGCTTGAGGAAAACACACTTGCCTGAATTAAAAGAAAATTGATTTCCCACATTGTGTGTCACCCAAGCCTTGTTTGAGTTGATCTAATCAAGAAGACCCTAAAAGAAGGTTCTAACGTTCACTTGAATCCTTAAAACTTGGGACATAATAACTTGCTTGCAAACAACTTAGGGTGATTTTTGGGTTCATTACCCAACTCATCTTAAACTTTAGGGTAGGTGGGGTGAAGTTGACCCACTTTGTGGGTTAACCAACCTTCAAATTACATCACAAATCATAAATCAACTTTAAAGTTCAAGTGAAATTCAAAGCACCATAATTCAGGATTAAAATTGTTAGACTTAAGGGGTTAAGTTTCTCATTTCGATCTACTTGGATTCTCAGTGACAAGGAAGGTCAGGTGGGAGAAATCCTATAACCCGCGGGGACGCTCTACCGTGTAGGAGTCTTTGCGGGGCTCTCCCTTCCTGGCTACCCAAGTATTTCTCAGGTGAGTGATTTTCTGATCAAGAGGTATCATCTGGCTCGAACCTCCTTAGTCATTCAAAGATCTTTGGGTGCCTTGATTGGGTCTATTACACCTTATGTCCCTCATCTAACTCATTAGTGCATGTTCGAGAGGAAGTCCTTAAGACCACCCTTGAGATCTCCATTAGCAGTTCACTCTCGTCGAGGACAAGCCTCGACTCACTTGTTTATGTTACCTTCCGACCAAATTGATATCTCTTCGAACTCTTCTGCTTCTGAGCCCAAATCTCCTTCATCTACATCCATGGAGAATCAAGAAGAACCCAATTTCTATAATCAACTACAGCACCTCAATGATCTACTCCATGCACAATCAATCCATCATCGCATCCTCAGATGTGAGATCACTACGATTCCGTTGTGGTGTTGATCGAATCTAGGGTACAAATCCCAGTTAAAGGGCCTGATGTTGAACTCAAGCCAAACATGATCCATGGTATTCCTAAATTTCATGGATCAAACTCCGAAGATCCATTCCAGTACATCAAGTAGCTAAAACATCTGGCCTAGACCTTCAGGTCTGCCATACAAAATTGAGACATCCTACTCATGAAGATGTTCTCCTTCTCACTCATGGGTAAAGCTACCGATTCGTTTCAGACTCTGACCTATCCAATCAACACATGGGGGAACTCCAAAATGAATTCTTACAGAACTTCCTCCCCGTTTGTCGGACAAATGCTTTGAGGCACCAGATCACGCACTTCACGCAAAATCTGGGAGAACCACTTCATGAGGCATGGGATCGCTTTCTGGATCTCATGCGGAGATGCCCCCATCACGGAGTTCCAAAATGGGAACAAGTCCAATCTTTATACCATGGGCTCTATGATGATATCAAGCTCTTTGTCAATGCAACCTATGGTGGAAGCATCATGGGTCAACATGAAGATACTGTTTGGGAGATTCTTGAAAATATGTGCGAAATGACTACCCGTGCATTGACAAACACGCGAGGGGCACACGAGACTCAAGGCCTGTCCGCATCTGTTGATCTGAAACTGATGGCCAGTCGCCTAGACAAGGTCTCTATTATCGAGAAGGTGGATGAATTGACTCGATGTCTACAGAGAGCCACCTCACATAGCAAAACACATATGCGCAACCGCTCTCCTATAGGGAGGCTATGTATAACATTTATCACCACTCTCATCAAGGGATGGACCCATATCTACCCGTGTCTGATCTTGGTTTCGAAGGAAACTCAGGAACTACCTATTCTAGTTGGAGGAACTCTGAACCCTCATATTCTGACTTCTCTGAAGTTCCTCAGACCTGCGAGTATCTCCATACCATCAGGAATGATCCATTCTCTAACACTTATAACCTTGGATGGCGTAATCATCCCAACTTTGCATGGTCAGGGAATAATCAAAATTCAAGATCTCAATTCTAGCCCTAACCACAAGCTCCATGCCCATATTAGCCCGCTCAACCTAGGCCCAGTCCGAATTATCAATTCAGGCCATCAATGGAAGATCAAATGACTCTGATCCTACAAACCATGGTTGACATTCAAAAATCCTATGTGGCTATGCAAAAACAATATAAAGATGAGATCACAGAGGTTCGAAATTAGCTTGCACAGATGGAGAATTCTAACCAGCCTGGTGCACTTCCATCTCAGCCTCTGCTAAATCCTAATGTTGAATTAAAGATGTGTTATGAACCCGAATCAGGGACAAGCTCACTATATTTATCAGGCCCCTTCTACTCCATCACCCGACAGGATGGAAGCCTCAACATCATACTCGGGATATCAGCAGCAATCACCACTTCTACCAACTCCAAACCAGAACCAAGTAGGACTTAATTCTGTTACAACCCGTAGTGGCAAGATGAAGATCCACCTTATACGAGCCACTCTCAGCTTGGTAGTTTAGAGCCTAACACTAGGTTGGTTATCCAAGACATCCCTATCCCAAATCCAAAACCTAAACCAATCCTAGAGGAACCTACAAAGGTTCCATTTCCAGAGACCTTGACCAAGGGAAAGGAAACCCAAACCTATGGCACTTGAGGAAGATCTAGTCAAGCTCTTTGAGTAAGTCCAGGTAAACATCCCCTTGATGGATGCAAGCTGCCACGTACCGGCGTACGTGAAATTTCTGAAGGATTTATGTACACCTAAGCATAAACTGCGAAGCAAAGATGGGAGTCCAATCATATTGTCTGAGCAAGTCAGCTCGATCATTTTGAGTAAGCTCTTGCAAAAAGCAAAAGATCCTGTCACCCCTCTGATCTCCTGCAAAATCGGTGATCTAGAATTTGATTGAGCATTGTTGGATTTAGGAGCTTCGATAACCTTGATGCTTACATCCCCACTAGACCATTTTGAGGAAACTGAGCTCAAATCAACTGAGGTGACTTTGTAGTTAGCAGATTGATCAATTAAGTCACCTAGAGGAACTCTTGAGGATGTTTTGGTTCAGATCCGTGATTTTTATTTTCCAGTGGATTTCATCGTGTTAGACATGGATGCTCCTGAAAATCTGAGGAACACACCGATCATTTTAGGGAGACCATTCTTAGCCACAACTAAGGCAAATATTAACTGCGAAGAGGGCTTAGATTGAGTTGAAATTCGGGAACCAGACACTAAAGATTGATATCTTCAAGGCCCAAAAAGGAATAAATGGTAGGGTAATCAAGGAAGTATGTGACATTATTTATATGGTTGAGGACCCGCTTATAGAGGAAGACCCGATTATCTTTGATCCTCAACCCTGAGAAAATTCTGACCCACAGATAGAGGAGCCCGAGGCTGATCTAGATTCACCCTTAGCTTCCACTTTATCTTCTGAGGCCCATCCCAAACCCCCACCTACTACTGATAACCTGGTTATGGAGTTGAAACCCCTCCCAGATCATCTACAATATGTGTTTTTGGGTTCCAATCAAACATTTCTTATGATCATCAATTCCAGACTCACATCTGACTAGGAAACAAAGCTGATTTCTGCTCTCCAGCAGCATCGAAGAGCCATCGGATGGACTCTCGATGATCTAATTGGTATCAATCCCTCCTATTGCACATACCGTATCTACACTGAACAGGGCTCACGACCATCTTGAGAGATGCAAAGAAAACTCAATCCGAATCTACAGTAGGTCATGAAGAAAGAGATTGTCAAGTGGTTAGATGTTGGTATTATCTACCCAATCTCTGATAGCTGCTGGGTGAGTCCGATCCGGTGGTGCCTAAGAAGGTAGGGCTTACCGTTATCACAACTGAATCTGGAGAGACCATCCTGACCCACATTGCAAATTTGTGGAGAGTCTACGTAGACTATCGGAAACTGAATGCCTCCAAAAAGAAAGATCATTTCCCACTTCCGTTCATTGACTAGATTCTTAAGAAACTGGCGGGAAATTGATTTTTCTGTTTCTTGGATGGTTACTCAGGAAATAATCAGGTGGTAATTCATCCAGAGGATCAGGAAGAGACCACCTTTACCTACCCCTACGGCATGTACACATTCCATAGGATGCCATTTGGGCTATGCAATGCACCTACCACCTTTTAGCGATGCATGCTAGCTATATTCTCCGATATGGTAGGTAATTACCTTGAGGTTTTCATGGATGACTTTTCGGTATTTGGTGAATCTTTTGATGAATGCCTCCTGCATTTGGTCCAAATCCTTAAAAGATGCATCGAAGTGAACCTGGTTCTCTCTTAGGAAAAGAGCCACTTCATGGTTCCTGAGGGCATTGTACTTGGACACCTCATCTCTGAGAGAGGTATCCAGGTTGACCAGGCTAAGGTGAATCTGATTTCCAAGCTACCTATGCCTAACTCGATCAAAGGTATAAAATTAGTCCTGGGGCATGTTGGATTTTATCGTCTATTCATACCTGATTTCTCTAAGATCGCACGCCCCTTGACGAATCTCTTGTCGAAGGACACCTTTTGAGATATCGAGTGCGTGCATTCACGTATTTGAGATCTTGCATGACCGAGTCACCCAAGAACCAATCCTGCAATCTCCTAACTAATCTCAACCCTTTGAGATCATGTGCGATGCGTCTGACTACGCAATAGGAGTGGTCTAGGTCAGAAAGTTGACGGGAAATCAGTGGTCATATATTACGCTAGCAAGACATTGGACGAGGCTCAATGCAATTACACTGTTACAGAGAAAGTGCCACTGGCTATAGTATTTGGCCTAGAGAAATTCATGTCATACCTCTTTGGATCCCATGTCATCATTTACTCGGATCATATTGCAGTAAGGCATTTACTCACAAAGGGCGCAAAGCCTAGATTAATCCGCTAGATCTTGCTATTGCAAGAATTAGATCTTAAAATTCGCGATAAGGCTGGAAAGCAGAATGTGGTAGCTAACCACTTATCCCATCTTCCTTCTTCACTCATTGACCCTTCTAGAGCTACACAGAACATTTTTCGGATGAGCACCTCTTTTTTCGGATGAGCACCTCTTAACAATCGAGATGAAACTTCCATGGTATGCTGATATGGTGAACTATTTGGCATCACATCAGATTCCATCTAATTGGCCAAAAGACAAGAAAGACAAATTACTTTCAGATGCCAAATACTTTATTTAGGATGATCTGTATCTATTCTGCATTGATGCTGATCAAATCATCAGAAGATGTATTCCAGAATCTGAGATCAATGGCATTTTGTCCTGCCACGATCAGGTCTACAGTGGTCACTTCTCTGGACAGAAGACTGATGTCAGACCCGAATAGGTTGTTAATGTGATGATTTTATCGTTGAAGTGTGTATAGTGGTTAACTTAAATCGAACCTTACCATCTCTTTACAAAATTTTTAACCTGGCCTAATTGATTTTATCTTGGTCAAATTTAGGCCCAGGGTCGAACTCAGGGAAGTGGGGTTACAAGTCGAGTTTCTACGCCTTTCCTACAACGAGTCTCTTCCATTTGTTTATTGTGTTTTTGGTGTTTTTCTTATTTAGATTTTTTTCTGGTAATCCTTGTCCTTGAGGCACACCCTCAAAATTGTGTTCTTGGCTTTAAGCCAAAACAGAGTTCCAAAATAAGTCTTGCTATTCGCAAGATGGAGTACATGCAAGTCAAGGATTATCTTTTCTCTTTTATATATATTTTTTATCTTTTTACTAACAGGAAAGCGAAACAGAAATAAAGTAAATATAGTGTGTGTATATATATATGTATATATTATATATGTATAAAGGGGTGGGGGTGGAGGCGGAGATGGAGTGTAGCACGGTGTCGAATCGGTCGTCGTCTAGAAAGACGCAACCAACAGGACTAGGTGCCACATGGAGTATGGGATGGATGGTGGAAGATGTATGTAACCACACTTTTTGTATGCGTGTATCAGGGAATATCAGCAACTGGTGCAGATATTCCTGTGATACAGTGTATGGTAAATAATGTGAATATATATATGTATATATGGTTATAAATAGGTATATATATGTATATATATATGTGTGTGTATATATATGTATATATGTATATATATATAAGTATATGTATATATGTAGCTATATGTATAGATAGATATATGTATAGATATATATATATATAATAATATATGTATATATAGGTATTTGTAGCTAGATATGTATATATATGTATATATATATATATATATATGTGTGTGTGTGTGTGTGTGTGTGTGTGTGTGTGTGTGTATATAGACTAATATATATTTATATAAGTACTAATATATGTATAGATATATGTAAGTATATATATCTATATATGTATATGTATAGTAGTATATGTATATATGTATATATATATATGTATGTATATATATAAGTATATAGATATATATACATATATATGTATGTATACTAATACATAAGTATATAGGCACTATTATATGTATAAATATAAGTATATATATATATGTATATATATATCAATATATATATGTATACGTATATATATATATGTATATAATAGTGTATAGGTGTGTGTGTTTGCGTGGAAGTGTGAGTGTAGGTGTGTGTAGGTGTCGGTGTAGAGAGTGCTGTGAGTGTTCTGAGAGAGAGGGAGAGAGAGAGATGGTTGGAGGTTAAGTCGTCTGCAGATTCACCGCGCCGTCTGGAGGTTCAAGCCCGCACGCAGGCACGCACGCACGCAGACAAGCGCGCATTGGAGGGTGAGGGTGCGGAGAGAAGACACGCAGCGCATCGTGCTATGCGAAGGCTAGCGCGGGTGCTCGCAGGTGCGGACGAAGGGAGTGCGCAATGCAGACGGGTGCGGGCGAAGGGAGTGGGCGAAGCAGACATGCGGGCTGGTGCAGGTGACGCGAGCGGAGATGCGCAGGCGGGCGCACGCACGGGCGAACAGCGGTCGCGGCGCGCCGGGTGATTGGGAAAGTGAGAAGCTTTCCGGTCACCCCACTGTAGCCACAGTGTCGCGCAGACTCGTGTGAACAGTGGCTACAGTGTTCGACCGTGTCGCGCAACCGGGAGTGGGCGATGCTGTGAGTGAGGCCGGCTCACGGCTGGCACGCGAGGGAGAAGGCCTGCGCCGGCCGGTTGTGAGCGCGAAGAGCTCGCGATAGAGCGCGCGGAGCTAGAGGGCGAGGGCGCCTGCAGCTTGCGCGGAAGCTTGCAGGTGCTACTAGGGAGCTTGGGGCGCTTGGCCGGCCGCTGCAGAGGTGTGCAGAGGCCAGTTGCGGGCGGAAGCGAGCGTGCATCAGAGCGAAGAAGCGGAAGGCGGAGAGGGCTTGCAGGCACGCGCGGAGGGCGAGGGCGCCTGCAAGCACACGTGGAAGGGGCTGCTGCTGCTGCTGGGCATGCGAAGCTTTTGAGCTTCAGACCTTGAAGCTGCTCCAATGGCAGAAGGTGCTGGAATGGAAAAAAAGCTAGAAAAGAGCCACCACGCCCACCGACTCTTTGAAGAGCTAGGCGGTGGTGGTCTCACTGTGGTGGTGTGCACCACAATGAGGGCTCCTGCCTGCCGGGTGTCTTCGAGGAGGGTCGGCGTATGGAGGGGAATGGAGGAGAGGACGACCTGGAAGGAGATGGAGCTGCCGGTGGGTTTTTTGGCTGGGACCAGGCTGCCTTCTGAAGGAGAAGCCGTGGCTTTTAAATAGAAGATGGCATGGCCATGCATGGCTCATGCATGGCCTCGGCAGGGAGTGGCAGCCGCAGGGAAGGGCTGGCAGGGAGAGGGCTGCTACGGCTGGCAGGGAATGGCGCAAGGAGAAGAAGAAAGGTGCAGCCGCGGGAAGAGATTTCCAAATCTAATGAAAATAAAAAATAAAGATGGGAATATTGCGAAGTAGCACTTGAAGAAAATGCGAATTGCGAGGCCATTTATCTCATTCTCCTCCCTTAATTAAATGCATGCATGCATGTATTTTTACAATGCAACTATGGAACCTTAATATGCATAGGTAATGCTAGGAAATAGCATAAGAAGTCACTATTGCAGGTGTATTTTTGCGGTGCAATCAAAGACCACAACAAAAGTCCTCCAATGTGGATTCTATTGGCCCACGATTTTCAAAGATGTGCACGACTATTGTAAGGCATGCACTCGTTGCCAAACCTTAGGCAACATGAGTCGGCATGACAAGATGCCTTTACAGTCGATTCTTGTGTGTGAAATCTTTGACATCTAAGGAATTGACTTTATAAGCCCCTTTCCAAAATCCAATGGTTTTGAATAAATTCTCTTAGCCGTTGACTACGTGTCTAAATGGACCTAAGCCATCCCAACCCAAACCAATGATCATAATGTTGTGATTAAATTCATTCATCAACACATTTTTTTCTCGATTTGGAATTCCACAAGCTATCATCTTTGATGGAGAGACCCACTTTGCGAATGTGCACTTCCAGTCCTTGATGAAAAGGTAAGAGTGTCGCATCATATCTCTACTCCTTATCACCCCCAGACTAATGAATTGGCTGAACTGTCGAATAGGGAGATCAAGAAGATCCTTCAGGTCACTATTCGACCTGACAGGAAGGATTGGTCAACCCGCCTTCTAGAAGCTTTGTGGGCCTATACCACCACTTGTAAGAACTAGTTAGGAATGTCTCCCTTCAGACTTGTGTACGAGAAGGCATATCACCTCCCCCTAGAAACGGAGCACAAAGCCTACTAGGTAGTATGGAAGTGCAATCTAGATCTTTTGAGGGCTAGAATCCACCGCCTGTTGCAATTGAGCGAGATCGAGGAACTACCCAATGACACGTATGAGAACTCGCAAATCTACAAAGAGCAGGTGAAAGGCTTCCATACAGGCACATCTCACAAAAATCTTTCCATCCTAGTCAGAAAGTATTACTCTTCAATACCAAACTCAACCTCTTCCCAAGAAAACTCAGATCAAAATGGATTGGATCATTCCTTGTGAGACGAGTATTTGGAAATGCAGCGGTCAAAATCAATGAACTCTGCCATGAATCAGAACCTTTAATCATGAACGGACAAAGACTTAAATCATTCTTCGAACTCACCGACTCGAATTTGGCTGCAGTATCTTTTGATCTCCATTCTCCCTAAGCTTCATTATGCCCAGATAATGGTGTTAAAACTTAGCGCTTAACGGGAGGCAACCCATCATCTTTAAAAAACCCAAAACCCTTCTGACATATCTATTTGCTGAATTCATATTGCACTTTAGGATTCGTCCATTAGAAAAGCTGACTCCATCTTTAATACCTATATCAGAGCCAGAAATCATTCGCAACAGTCATTCCGACCTGTTCACCACCCACCTATTCTTATACACGATCTAAATTGAACTCGAACCCACCTAATTTATAATGAGGACATTGCAAATTTTAGGCATGGGGGTATTAAAGCGCACAACACTATGAAAATCAATGCATGGAAGGGTTTCATTCAAAAAAAATAGAAAAAAAGAAAAAGAGAAAGGAGAAAAGAGGAAAGGAAAGGCCAATTTAAATCGAATTGAATGAAAAGTGGAGAAGAGGAAAAGAAAAGAAAAGAAAAGAAAGAGAAAAAAGGAGCAAACAAAAAGAGAAGAAAATGAGTTAGTACCTTAAAATTAAGTATGGAACTTACCTAACCTCTAGGTTAGATTGGATGATGAATTAAGATCTGAAAGGCTAAAACATAGGAAATTAGTGATGAGTACTGACCTTAGGACACTTAGATTTATTTCAGGGTTTAAACACGCACGTATTTGTTAAGATCCGAATTAATCCTCAAGAGGTTGAGGAAAGTGCAAGGCTGATGTAGTAGGTCTAAGGCTTAGGGATTATTCGGCTCCATTGCCTACCTTTAGTTTACGAGACTTGGTAACCTAAGCACCCAAAAATCACACTAAGTCTGGTTCAGTGTGCCTAATAAAGAAAAACATGTCAAAAGTGTTCTGTTATGAAAAGCCATCTCGGAGATCTAGCTTAGGAGCAACTTGACAACACAAGTTGATTGGATGAGTTCCCATTGCGAAAAGGTGGGAAATTCCCCTCAAAGATGCATAATAACATATCGTCTCCTCGGTGCTTATCTCCTATGATATTTAAATATCCTACTTGGAGCATGTAAGCACCTTGTGCTGGTTCAAGTGTCATGGGTGGGATTATCCCAAAATGTCGATTCCAAGGCCTGAATTTAGTTACAGAATGCCATGGGCAGTGCTATCCTAAAGCATCGAAAGCCAACGACCCTTCGAGGATTGGTGTGGGGGATAAGGAATTCGATACAGACCATGTTTAGGGCCAATTCGAGGCTGGATTTAGGGAAAAATAAAAAGAAAATAGAGAAAACTCTCCAAATAAAAAATCCTTCTCTATCTCTCTCTTACAAAGATGCACTGGAAAACTAAACCTAGTCATGCTACATTCTATGCACAGGTGCTTTAATCGCTAGGGTCAATGAACCTCTAGGTAGTTTTTGCAGGCCTTAGAAACCTTTGTGGCAAACTCAGGCTGAAGCTGGTCAGGTCTGGATCTTGGCTGGTATTGAGTACCTCTAGGTCTATTGTTGGTATTTTGATCTGATTTCTAGAGATGCAGTTTAGTAAGGCATCTTGACGATTACATTCGACCTAGAGACTTAGTTTGATCCATAGGATGTTTGCTAAGGGACTAGCAAAAGATAGGCATGGGAGTATGATGGGAACACCATCATAGGCCTCAACTAGCCACTTTTAGTCAGGATTGAAAGATAAATGCTCTTATATAACAATCTGAAGGTTACAACTCCACATTATTCTATTTTGAGAAGAAAATAGGGAACTAGGGTTAATTCTGTAATTTTAATAGCATATCATAAACACAGAATAACCAAGGGGTTTGTTAGGGGTAAAATGAAGCTTAAATGAGCATTAAAGACTAATAAGTCAGTTCATACAAACAAAAATGGGGTTTCACGCATTTTGAGAACCATCTGAACCTTATCTTGGACTCCATCTTGAGAGAATCTCCAATCATCTGAACCTTGTCTTGGACTCCAATTCACGTCCAGGAGCTTTTGCGAGCTCCTCAAGATCAGGGATCTCTTTCCCTGGAAATCCAAGCTCTTCGAGCTTGTTTCCAAGCTTGGAGCAAACCTTAAGACCTTTAAAAGGTCCCCCATCGCAAGACCTCGCTCCTTAATGAGTTTTTGGCCGAAAACAACCCTTTCTCCTCTACCTCAGGCCTGCTCTTGACTAATCTCCGGTGACCTTCCTCCTCCGGCCTCTTCACCTGCTACCAGGTACTATAGGCAGCAGGTTCTTCTTCCTCTTCGTTGTCCGCACCTCGCCACACCTGCAAGGGGCCTCCTCCCCCTTCAGACTTTGCCGTTCCTCACCCCGAAGCTTCTTTCTTCCCCGGCGTCAGCCAATCATAGTCGACATCACCTCCACCCTCTCATCATCTGCAACTTCCTTAGTTCGAATCCTCACCCTCCCTTGACCCGACTCACACACTCAAACTCCACATTTGCATGCTCACATGACCCCACCACTATCTTATTCCTCCGCTCTAGTAACGCTTTGGTGAAGCCCTCCGCTCACACCACTGCACCAAACCACCCACCACTGGTCCCTACACCTTCGTCGTTCCTTGCTCACCAAAACCCCTTAAGAAATTGAGGGGATTGGTCACTCAATGCCTCCACACAACACCACTCCCATCGCACCATCTTCTTGACCTCTCCATTACACCACATACACCCTCATGCGACGCCACAACCACCATCGCACTTGTCGACGTCCGACAATTCTCCTGAGCTTCTTTAACGTGGTCGCGAGGCCGTGTTCTCTATTTTAGGTACCTGCCGAAGCTCCGTCCTGCCCTCGTCTTCTCCGATCACGTTCACCATCTCTAGCCCCCAACTCATCCAACTACAGGATGCAATCGACGTGGTCCAGCTCCAAGTCCCTTCCTAGGTCCTCAATCGAAGATTTCAACCATGCCTTCGCCTTCAATTGGAGGTGTCACCTCCTCAGTTGTTGCGTGAAGAAACTGTGGGAACATAGTCCCACATCATGAAGCGAAGGGCCCCAAACAACACATATAAGGAAAAAGTGACGAGGGCTTATCGCCTTCGAGTCACTAGGGTTAGGTCCCTACCACATGCCTCTACACATGCTATGCCTCACGTGCTCATCCACACCCTCACTTGTGCACACGCCATGCAGGTCTTGGTGGTGGATTCAATTACCCGCTAGTTGGGTTTAGTCTGATTTTAAGCTTGGGAAGAAAGAAAGAGGATCTGAGACAGAGGAGCTGGGTTTTGCTACCTCAAGATTCGAGCCCCCTCCTTTCTCAACACTTAGCCTCTGCAGATAGCCTCTGCAGGCTTTGTGTGAGGCCTTTGAGCCTTTGTTGCCGCTGCTGTTGTGTTCTCGAGGCTCTTCAAGGAGAAGAGCCTTGTGCTTCTCTTAAGAAGGGCCCTTAAGCCTCTTCTGTTAAGGCGTCTGAAGCATGTTGATCATGCGTTAAAATGGTGTTCGAAAAAATATGATCTAAGATTGCATTGTAGTATAGAAATCGAATGTGGAGTGACAAAATACGTGATCAAAACAAATTAAATAAACCACTTAATGAGAAGAAGGTCGTGTCCACAGGGAGGCAATGTCTATTACAAACTTGCACGGGTCAAAAATAGATGTTCATGATTAAGTTCACAAAGAAACTGAATCAAAATCACCTTTCAAGTAATTTAACAAGATATGATCATGCTGGTATTGTATTTACGTTGAAAGGCAAGGGTGTTCTGATAAAATTAACATAATAAAATAATCATGAAATGAGATAAAGAAACTTGACAATGGCATGGAATGGTAATTATTAATAGATTGCAAAATAGAGGATTTCCTTTGAGTAGTTCACGTGTGGAGGGGAGGCCATGGCCGGCAGCGAGGTCTTCACTGGAGATGGGCAAGGCTGATGCGCATCCGGCAGTGGTGGTGGTGAAGAGCAAGACGGATGGAGTTGGTCAGACGGAGCAGAGAGGGAGTGGCGACAACGGGTCTATTGCTTTAGTTGCAGCCGCACAAGAGGATAGGGCAGTTACTGGAGTGTCCCTTCTCGTGAAGCGGCGATGGCTGTTGGTTTGCTGCATGTGCGTGTGTAGCCGCACGTGGCAGATGGGTGCGTCAATGGGTGCCAAGAGGCGAGGGGTGGTGGTTGCTGGTGGTCTATTGATGGGTTTGTTTCATAGAAGATGAAGAAGAAGAAACGAAGAAGGAAGTGAAGATGGTGGTGGTGCGTGGAGGTGTAGTCGTGGGCATGGAGGTGCTGTTGGGTGCTTTTAGAAGTGAAGGTGGTCTGTATTGGTGAAAGTGGTGATGGGTTTCGTGGGGGAAGAAGATGAATAGCGAAAAGGTGGTGGTATGGTGTTGGTGATCAGGTGGGGGCACGGTGAAGATGGTGGTGATGACGATGAAGAAGCACGGTGATGCAGTAACTCCGGTTGGCGGTGTGGGCTGTCACACCACACGCCCACGTGGTGGAGCTTTACTGCCACAGTTGAGGCCGGTGGTGGTGGAACAGGTGAGGGCTTGAACTCTCTACACTGCATTGGTGTGGGGTGGAGGCCTCCTCTGCATTGCAGGCCCTCCTTTGTAGTTGTGGCTGCATGGATCTGAAATGGGAGAGGCAGGAGCAGATCTGCTTCTAACGACCATTAAGAATTTCATGGCTGGAGGAGGAAGCGGGGTTGTTTCCTGCGAAGAAGAAGAGAAATAAAATAAAATAAAATATTAAGGTTATTTATACACAAACCCTTAACTTCTATGTTAAACCTAAAATAATGCATGTAATACACCTAATTGGTTAACTAAGTCAATTCTAAATGCATATGAATGCAATGCATGAATTATGCAATCAAGCTAAAAACATAAATTAATTTATTTACATCCTAATGCATGTTAACTAAATCTTAAAGTTGTCTTAATGTCTAGGCATTCACATTACTTAAATAGCCCACAAATATGGGCTAATCACCTGTGGCCTATCATCTGAAACCCCTGCTGGTTACTATTGAGATATTTAAAGTGCTGATATTGATTGTGGTTTACTGTTGAGATATTTAAGTGGTTGTAAGCTAAAACTTAAAGGGTTAATTTGGTGATTCAAATCACCATTTTAACTTAATCTTTTTGTACTATTATTCTGATTTTATTGGAATATAATTCAGAGTGTTATTGATTTCAATTGCATATATTTTGTGATTGGTGAATTGAAATTGCATCTTTGCTCCTTGCGAACAATCTCAGACTCTACTTTCTGAATCTGAGTTTATAAATTTAAATGATTTGAGCGATTTTGTTCTATACTACAACGCATTTCCTAAACAGCAACAATTTCGCCTGAACAGAGAGTACCTGGTGGCTGATGATGTTTGGCACAGGATCTTCACCTCTCTGCCGACGTGGGATGAGCTTTGGAGGGGGCTTTGTGATTCGTCCAAGCCCCGGATTCACATGGTTGCGATGTTGTGGCCAATATGGAGGGCCAGAAATGATGCGTTTAACAATAGTAGGTGTTCCGTGGAAAACATTTGTAGTGATGGAAATGCTTGTATAAGTCTCTAGCTCTCCAATATGTAATCATTTTTTATTGATATAATAAAATTGGATGACTACTACCTGTAGTAGTGGTCCTTTCTTTTCGTCAAAAAAAAAGAGTGCTCAGACATTGCTCATAGGCTTTGGGTTACTGAACTACTTTTGGGCCAAGGCAGTTAACATGACTTGTTACGGGTTAAATCGCATCTTAATTTGATTCGATTTGTGAAAAGCTTGTTTTGAACTATATTATGAGAAAATACCCAAGATTAGTTATTTTAAAGTTTTTGGATGTCATTATTTTGTCTTGAATACTCGCATTAATTTAGATAAATTTGATGCCAAAGGTGAAGAACCCATCTTCATTGGTTACTCTTCACGTAGTACGGTATATCGAATTTTTGACAAGACCACATTAGTTGTAGAAGAGACTTTTTATGTCTCTTTTGATGAATTACCCAACTCTTCTCCCATTGACCAAGTCAATGCTGAAGATGAGGATGATTCTTTCATCCATGTGTCTAACATTCAAGACTCTAAAATCCATAATCTCCCAAAAGATTGGATATTTCAAAGGGATCATCTCGAAAGTCAAGTCATCGGAAGTATTTCCGACGGCATTAAAACCCAATCTAGATTTAATGGCACTTTTGGTCTTTCTACTTTTGTATCTCAAATTGAACCGAAGAGTGTTGAGAAAGCATTCTCCGATAAGCCTTGGTTGATGGCTATGTAGGAGGAACTCAATCAATTCCAAAGGACTGAAGTTTGGGATCTAGTACCCAAGCCAAAAGGGCAAATGGGAATAGGAACCAAATGGGTATTCTGAAATAATTTAAATGAATCTAGTGTAGTTATTCGAAACAAAGCAAGATTGGTAGCACAAGGTTATAACCAAGGAGAGGGCAATGACTTTGATGAGACCTATGCTCCCGTAGCTTGACTTGAAGCAATTCGTATGCTTCTTGCTTATGCCGCCTTCCTCAACTTCAAACTCTTTCAAATGGATGTTAAGAGTGTCTTTCTTAATGGTTTCATTAAGGAGAAAGTTTTTGAAAAATAACCTCACGATAAATCAAATTTTGTCTACAAATTAAATAAGACATTATATGGGTTAAAGCAAGCTCCTAGAGCTTGGTATGAGATTCAATGACTACTTGTTAGGTGTAAACTTTTCTATAGGAGAAGCTGATTCTACATTATTTATTAAAATAAAGGAAAAGAAATCTTACTAGTTCAAATCTATGAAGATGATATCCTATTTGGAACTACTAGTGAATCTCTTTGTAGGGAGTTTTCTAAGATAATGCAGGAAGAATTTGATATGAGTCAATCCAAGTACACAAAAGAGATGCTCAAGAGATTTGGAATGGAGAAATTCAAAGGTAAAAACACACTCCAATAAGTGTTACAACTACACTCAATATGGATGAATCAAGTATGCCTATTGATAAAAAATTATATCGTAGCATGATTGGTTCTTTGCTATATTTGACTTCTAGTAGACCAAATATCTTGTCTAGCACTTCCTTATGTGCTAGGTTTCAATCAAACCCTAAGCAATCACACCTAAATGCAGTCAAAAGGATGTTTAGATACTTAGTTGACACATCAAAATATATCTTATTCTATCTTATGAGTAGCAATTTTAGCCTAGTCACATATAGCGATGCGAACTATGTATGTAACCACACCAATAGAAAGAGTACTAGTGGGACATGCCAGTTCTTGGGTGAATCACTAATCTCTTAGTTTCAAAGAAATAACCTAGTGTGGCCCTATCAACCACGAAGGCATAGTATATAGCCGCTGCTCTAGCATGTTCCTAAGTCTTATAGATGAAACATACTTTAAAGGATTTTGATTTAATATTTAGTAAAATAAAAATATTATGTGATAATACTAATACTATCAACCTCTCGAAGAATCTTGTACATTACTCCCCTACAAAGCATATTGATGTTCGACATCATTTCTTAAGGGACAATGTACTTAAGAGAGAAATCAAGGTTAAATTTATTTGTACTAAATTGCAACTAACTGATATTTTCACTGAACCTTTGAACTATGATTGATTTAATTTTATACGTAGAAAACTGGGCATATGTAAGCTCACCAATATTTGAAGATTTTAGTGAGTTAAATGAATTTTGCTTGTAATGACCATTGAGGGAACGTTGACCTTGTCAAGTTAGGGTTCCTTCAAACTTGTTCAAACATCAAAATGCCCATTCTACACAATAGCAAATGTCTGATACTACTCCTTGACATCTTAAAAATAAAAATCAGTCTGATACTTTGAATAGACGTCGAATCGATTAAATAAGTTAAAAGCCAAAAATAATTAAAACATTGTCCAGCCATTATCCAAACGTTTGTACCCATCGTTCAATGCCATTAGCCAAACGACTAAAATATCTTAGGGTCGAATCTTAGGAGTTCTTACAGAGATTAAACGTTTGACTCATTGCATCAGACGTTTGGTCTGTCATCTAACGCGAAAATCAGATGACAACCTAGAGATTGGGACCAAATGCAGAAGTTCCTGAAATAAGAGATTAGACTTCTGATTTTTGATTCAGACGTCTGATACGTCTAACGCAAAAATTAGACTACAACCTGGAAAGGGTTGAAATCCCTGACTGTTGATCCCAGATGTCTGAGATCAACGCCAAACGTCTGCTACTAATGAAATTAAACTTCACAAGTCAAATTTGGGGGCAGTTTTAAATGTAATAAACCCCAATCATGAAGGCATTCTCATCTAACCCCATGGGGCATATAAAGCCCTCTCTTCTTTCTCCAAAATCCCTCACAACATAATACCCCTAAATCCCCCAAACCTCCTCAGTCAACAATCTCCTCCTTGCCCTAGCCTCCCAGATGTCCACCAACGCCGCCAACTGTCCGGTCACTGCCGACCACCCCTCTCCTTGCACCAGGGGGAGCACCTCCTTGGGTATAGCCCTCTTGCCCCCTTTCCATTTCCTAATTTATGGTGCTTAGGGAATAAACCCTTGATGTGTTCTAAGTTTTTTTTTTGACAACTCCTTATGCTTGGCTTTACAAACCTCAGTGATACTTAAATCTTGTCATCATGGTTCTAGTTAGCCACATTCACTCTAGAGCCCATGATTTAGGTCGTGGACTAGGGCAAATAGTGCCCTTCTCTCAACTTGATCCCCAAAGTTAGTATGAATGAGTGCTTTCTATATGGCAGGGGTCTTGCCTCCAACTATACAAGCCTTCATATAGTAGCTTGAATACCACAACATACTGCCACATGATCATGTCTCAGTAGGTTGTATTGCCCTTTGTCAATCAAGCCTAAAATGGCATACTGCCCAAAATATCTTGGTTTAGCTTGTGCTTGCATGGATATGTGTGTGAATGATGGCATGTGTGCTACCTATTTAGGATAGATACATTTGCTTTGCAAAATATATTGAATGTACTACCATTTGTTTTGCAGGGAGCTTAAATCCTACCCAAACCTCCAACCCACCCACCCTCCTAAAATGCCTCCTCATAGGAAGCAGGCCGAGGGCTCTTCCTCCTCCCAATCCCAATCCACCTACCTTGCGAACCAATTACTTAGCGACACCGCTAGATAGTAGTTCTGTCACTTTGCCAATGCCAAGGTTAAATCTCCTAGGTTCATCGTGTGAAATGATTTTAACCACCTCAATCTCTGTGAACACTTTGAGAGCCTTCACCTCTTTAATTATTTTGATCGCCAGTTCCATTTTGGTTTTAGCACTCGTGGGGTTTTCCCAGATCTGGTCCACCTCTTCTATGCCAATCTAATCGAGGATTATAGCAATGATGAACTCAAGATACGCACAATTCTTCTCGGCAAATGCATCACCATCACCTACGATTATCTATCCAAGCTCTTAGGAATTCCCAATTCTGGAAATGATTTTGATGATATCTTGCAGGAAAATGACTTCGAGGTCATAAACCAAGAGTTGGTTCTCCTTGATAAGTACAAACCAAACCTTGGCACCCTCCCTTGCAAGAACCTCAAACCACTCCCTATTCTTCTTTCCCGTATCTTTGAGTGGGATCTTCTGAACAAATCCGATGGATTTGATTACATCTCCTACCAACACAAGGCGCTTCTTTTTGTGGCCATCCACTATATACCCTTCAATTATTTCTACCTCATCACCCGAGTCATGAATGAAGATCATGCGGCTTCCCTACCCTTTGGGTCTATCCTATCCAACATCATTGAAAACCATAGGAAACCCAACCATGATCAAGCTATAGACAAGAAGGTCGAGCCCTACAATAGGGCTTCTGTTGCCAAGACGCCCATTCTCCCCAAGCACATCAATCCTAATGCTGGTGATGACAATGATAAGCTCCCGCCTCAACCCGATTTATATGAGCAACACCCACTCCAAATTGGGGCACCCCGCACGAGCTTTGACGAAACATGGGGCCCTACCATCGACTCCATCACAGATGGTACCTCTATACATATGCAGCGCACGAGTAATATCTATTCATATCTGGGCAGCATGCGCTCAGATATGAATGAGATGCATGCTAACATTCGCAACCAAAAGATGGGTTCGGGTTTAGCTCATTGTCGCCTATGCCAGGATCACCAGGATTAGAGCTTTCATCACATTTTTCTCTATTTTTTTCATTTTTATGCATGGATCTTTGGATGATTTCCTCGTATGTTTTGTCTTGACTTGTATTAAGGGGTTTTCAACCACGTACTACTTATTTAGTAGGGAACCACTACAACAAAAATAGTTTTTACCAACAAAAGTGATGTCAGTAAAGTATTAATATTTGTCGCTATAGACATTTTCTGACATTTTTTGGATTCATCGCTTGTTCGTCGGTATAACTAGTGTTGCTAAAGATTTACCGACAATTTTAAATTGTCAGTATTTTTTGAATCTTTAGCGGCAATTACTTTTGTCGATATTTTTATCGATAAATGTTACTTTTAGCGACTATCATTTTGTTACTACAATTGACGCTTTTGTAAGGAAAAAATAGCGACAAAAATAATTACCACAACAAATTGACGATATAAGATGCTTTAGAGGCAATCACTTTTCGCCCCTAATTAATCTCACAATTCTTTTAATTCTTATTACGACAAAATTTGATGTTGCTAATAGAGATTATTAAGGGTAGTAAAATCTATTGCTAATTTTAAATAATAAACCTTTTATTCAATGCCATAATTTATCACCAATAGCATCGTTGCTTTATATACTTGATAAATTAACTTTGATTGCTACTTAATGCTATATGTTAAGAGTCATTATTACACTTTATCTTACATTAACTTTAATTATGAAGTATATGACTCTTAAATTGAAATGAATAAATATTTAAACAACGAAACAATATTATAAAGATCTATTGTGATAAAAAATAAATATTTTCATTTTAAAATTAAATAATGCAAAGTGGTAAGTCGTTCAAACCAATTGCACGATTTTATAATTTAAGCAAACATATAAAATGAAATGTTGATCATATGCAATATTCATCCATCAACCAATAGTTTTTTATTGAAAGAAAAAATTTTCATAAACAAGTCAAAGTTATAGAGTAATATAACCAAAAAAGATACATGTCCACGATAAAGCAAAAAAAAGTCTAAAAAAATATTTTGGCTAAATTAAAAGCACATAAAAAAATTTCTGCCAATAACTTGAGTGCATCTTCTATTAACAACTTGAAAAGATCCTGAAAAAAAAAGAAAAATTCTATTAGAAAATAATTCTAAGATACATTAAATAAAAGAAGAGTTACATCTAAATACCATGGTTCAAAATAATTTTATCATAATACCTATCATGAAATAACAAACATCTTAGGCTAAGCAAAGATAGCTCCAATTGTGTCACCTAAAACTTCATATTTGCCATATGGCCTGATCAACATCTCTTCATCATCGATGGCAACTTCAACATAAACCCCTGCACAAGTGGAACCAAAGGCAGCTTCTCTAATAATTGCACTAGGATCAATAGTATGCACTCGTGCAAGTGCAACCTTCCTCTGCATGTCTACCATGCTTAGTAGATACACATCCTACATGTGAAATATTATAGCAATAAAATGATAGTATCAAGATCAATTTAGTTAGAGTTTTTATCGAAAGTTTAATATTGAATTTAAAATTTTAATGTACTTTTACATAAAAGTTTACCTGGCTTTCAACCAGCATAGATTGAGTCCCATCCTTATGCTTATTCTTTGTCTTCTTTGAACTTACACAAATATTGCCTTGTTGCGTAACCACATCTTGAGTACCCTGATTGCAGATGATATGATCAGTTTCTTAACTTAAATATACTCAATTATTTAACTAAAAATCATAATACCTGTGACCTCTTCAATGATGGGGAAATCTGCAAATATGCTCTTCTTAAATATTAGAGTAGCATTTCTTGAAAGTTTGCTTGATTTTCTTTCATTTCTTTTATCTCTTCCATAAATCGCATCTCAATTTGCCTTTCCGACTCTTTCCTTTGTTCTCGCTCCTCAATTTCTTTTTGCCTCCACAAATTAGAATGTGGCGATATTAATCCATATCCCTTAACACGACCACATTTATCTTTTCCAACAACTTTTGCATAAATTTCATCAACTAATGATGGGTCTTCCAAATCATCCATCTTCTTAGTTGCCTCATTAAATTGTTCCTATAATAAAAACTTGTCATCATATAATCTTCTATGCTATTAAAATAGTTATGAAGAAATTGAAGCTAATAAAAATCTCAACTAAAATGGCATAGAAAAAATGGTCAAATTAAAAAGTTTATTCTTGATCAAAAGCATACATTTAAGTAAACAAAATTACCATTTATTTAAAAGCCTTATAATTTTATTGCTATTTAATGCTTCAAGTATCTTACATATAGAAAATTAATATTTATTCTCCTAATTGCATGAAAAGGTTGATACTATAAATGAAAATAAATGTAAACAAAGATTAAAAGATAAATTACACATCAAGAATAAGCTATATAATGTGTTTAACTTATAATCATAGAAGTTGCTGCTCTTTAATCCGTTGGTTTACCCTCCTTTTTATAAACATTTACAAATAAATCAATCTTGTTTACCTCTCTTCCCATTTGTTTCTCCATCTAAAAGTAATAAAAATTATAATACTTAAATCATCAACTTAAAATGTGAAAATTTTGAGAATAAAAAATATACCTCATCCCTTATGGATGCATAGCTTTTTGTTCCCGCAGTATGATGAAGCATTAATTTTCCTCTTTTTTTTTTATTTTTAGAACCGCGTAACTACAAGAATCATAACCTTTTAGAATTATTTTCTAAGTTAATGTAAAGAAAAAAAGTATAATTTTAATAACCTTTCACTTGTCTGAATCCTAATGCTCATTAAGGAACTTCCAATGTTCTTTAATTACCCGTGAATCATGACACTCTAATCTTTCTTCCATGGAGAGCTGTGGTCAATAATATTTCTCCTTAAGGTAACACTTAAATTCTCTCCATTTCTTAGCTATGCTTAGAAGCACCCATGGTCACATTTTCTCATTGTATTGAAATTTGCACTACATCATAAAAAATGTTAAATCATCAAAACTTAAATATAATTAACAAAATTATTATGGTTAAGAATTTACCTCCACAAATTTTATCATTTTTTTCTTGTATTCTATAGGCATCTTCCTCCAATCATCATAATCTAGTGGGACCAAATCTGAATTGCATACAACAATTCCACAAAAATTTTTCAATTGATTTTAATTTTCTCCAATTGGTTGGTATGAATCATTCATCTCAACAAATATCTTCTTTCCATCTTGATTGTTCCATACTTTCAAGCACACAATAGGTCCTCTCTTACCCTTTCCTTTTGAATTAGAATCTAGATTTTTAATGACAAAAGAACACTATTAAATGAATTCAAATTTAATCTATGTATGATATATAAATCTCATAAACTAACTTGTAAGAAAACAGTAAAAGATGTATTATAGAAATAAGTTTTCACACATGAAATATCTTCCCAATGTCTTGAAGGTCAATTTCATTAGTTTCTCCTACTGCAGAATTTGTACAACTTGCTATGTTACCTTGATATTCTTCTTCGAATGTTTCAATGGCAACATGCTTTGCCTTTTTTGTTTTCCTAAGCCTGGAATGATCTTTCCTTATAATTTGTTGTTCCTTAGATTATTTCTTCAATAACAGTAGATTATTCTTCAATGTAGAAGTTGTAGCTCTAGTTCCATTATCATTACATGTTGGCTCAACATTTTGTTGGTTAAGAGCTACCAATATTTTTTTTGACTGATATCCTCCTAGAACTGGAATAACTCGAGAATCAAATCGTAGTCGCTTTGACATTCTATATGAAACATAATAAAACAATAAGTTAAACAATCAACAAAATAAAGTCAAAACATATAACAACGAAAAAAATGACTTGTGAAAAAATTATCTTCATACCAAATAACAACAAATAACTTATATCAATCTAGTTGTCATCATCAAACTCGCTTTCATTGTTATCTGCTCTACTAATATCATAAATATGTTGTTCTCAGTTCTGTCTAGAAAAAGAAACACCATCAATGTTTGTACGTACAACATCAATGTCATCATCATTATCATTTGTATCCATCTCACTTTCATTCAAATCATAGGAGTAGCCATCTACCATATCATCATTATCTAAGTCATTGACTTTTTCTTCTATAGCAAATAAATCTCTAGGTCTTGTTCTGACAACAAAATGCCAGTCCTTGCGTATCTTATGTTGGACATAAAACACTTGTTGTACTTGAGTTGCTAATACAAATGGATCATTTTCATGTCTTAAACAAGATAAATTCACTAATATTAATCCATTTGCTTTCCAATTGCATTTTTTGACTTAGTATTTATCCACTGGCATTTAAATAATACTACTTTAAGCTTTTCATAATAATGCAACTCAATTATGGCTGTGATCACTCCATAATAATCAACTTCACCAATTGAAAGATTTTTATCTAATGCTTTGGAAAAGCTCTTAGTTTGGGCATTAGCAACAACACCACTATTTTGTGTTTGTTGATTCTTCTCTTTGTTTTTCGTATAAAATCTAATGCCATTAACAATATAGCCACTATAATACATCGCTACTTCATGAGGGCCTCAAGCAAGCACTCGAAGATCTTCTGATACAAATTCCTTTTTTGCCTTTTCTTCAATTTGAATCACAAAAAGTAACAATAACTGCCTCAAGATATTAAAACTACTAGAATGGTGGATATTTGTGAAACATACATATCTCTTGAACCACTCGCTAAAAGTGTCATTATGTTTATTACTAAGTTCCTTCTGTGATAATCAACGATATGAGTTCCTAAGTTCATGATGATGTTCTCAGTAAATTTACAATAATTATTAAAATGTTATGATAGAACATGTAACATGAATAATTCAAATGATATGAGTTTCAAGTGGTTACTCTTTAAATGGAATGATAGCATCACAATTGGATAAGATATATCCATGTGCATGTTTTATCGTAATCAAATTTAATTTCTTAGAAGTTCTCTTTCCTATTGCATGACCAGATTGTGAAAATATAGAAAACCCTTGATCCACATCACGGAATTCATCTGGAAAGTTTCTTGATGTGAACCTTGTCCCCACTCATGATAAATACCTTGAACAAAATATCAAGCATTCATCTACTATATACCCTTCCGCAATAGAGCCTTCTGGATGATTCTTATTACGAACATATCTTTTTAGTTTAAGAAGATACCTATTAAGTAACCATGTAAGAGTTAAAGAATATGTTAAAAAGCATTTATATTGATTTCTTTAAAATATTATAGGAGGATACCTTTCTATGGGATATATCCATTGATATTGAACTGTTCTAGCTACCTTTGCTTCTGTGGCCAAATGTATTCCTAAATGTATCATAATATCAAAAAATGATGGTGGGAATATTTTCTCCAATTGACAAATCAATATGACAATATTTTGCTTTAACTGTTCAAGATATTTTGGATCAAGCTCTTTTGAACATATATGTCGAAAAAAGCTGCAGAAATCTATCAATATTGATCAAATAGTATCATTTGATATAGCAACTTGTAATGATATGGGAAGTAGTTGATGCATCAGTATATGACAATCATGAATTTTTAACCCTGAAATCTTGCGATCACATAGATTTACACATCTTAAGATATTAGATGCATAACCATCTGGAGCTTTGACTCTTTTAAAGATCTCACCTAGATTTGACTTCTCATTCTTGTCGAAGTTATAACATGCTAGAGGCAAGATAGTCTTATTTCCAACCTCTTTGGGATGAAGTGCATGTCTAATGTTCAACTTTTGTAAGTCAATACGACTTTTTATACCATCTTTGTTTTTCTTTTCCAATTGTAATAAAGTTCCTATTATACTGTCACATATATTTTTCTCAATATGGATGACATCAAGATTATGACGTATAACATTTTCTCTCCAATATGGCAATTGAAAAAATATGCTTAATTTTGTCCAATTAGGCCAATACTTACACCTCTTTTTGGGATCTGTGCCAATAATACTAGGAACTTTTTCTAATTGTGTCATTATCAACATGTTTGATAATCCTTTTGGTATACACCTTAAATCTTGCTTTCCATTAAATGGCATTGATTGCCTTCTAAATCTATGATTCATTTGAAGAAAACGACCATGGCCCATGTAGCATACCTTTCGACTACCTTCCAAGTATTGTGAATCATTGTCTTTATTACAAGAAGGACATGCAAGATATTCTTTTGTTGTCCATCCTAAAATATAGCATATGCTGGAAAGTCATTGATAGTCCACATTATTGTAGCATGCAACTGAAACATTTCTTTGCTATCAACATCACATGTTGGAATACCAATCTCCCATAAATCTTTCAATTCCTCAATTAATGGTTGCAAAAATACATCTATATGAGCTTTTGGACCAGACGGACTGAGAATTTATGTCAATAATATGAAATTTGATTACTTCATGCATAACCATGGAGGTAAATTGTAAGGAATTAGGATAATAGACCAAGTACTATGTTGTGTTGTCATTGTCCTAAAAGGATTGAACCCATCAATAGCTAAACCAAGGCAAACATTTCGAGGCTCTGAAGCAAAATAAGGATTTTTACTATCAAATGTCTTCCATGCTGGGGAATCTGTAGGATGTCTAAGCATTTTATCTTTTAATTGAACTTCAAAATGCCATATCATCAAGTGCAATGTCTTCAATGACATGAATAGTCTTTGTAACCTTGGTTTCAATGGAAAGTACCACATAACTTGAGAAGCAATTCCTTTATCTAATTCAAGTTGAAGAGTTTCATCAACTTCAGATTGTGATGTTCTTTGTCTCCATCTCGAAGTACCACATATATGGCATGAATTATCATTTGCATGCTTTTTCCAATATAGTATACATTCTCTGGAAATATGTCAATTTTTTCATAAGCAAGGCCAAGTTTAGCTATAATTTTCTTGGTTTGATAGAAAGAATTAGGAAGGGTTTCTCCCTCTGGCAATGCTTCTTTAAGAAGCTCAAGCAACATGGTAAAAGATTTGTTTGTCCATCCACTAAGGCACTGACGAGCGTGGAAATCCGCGTATTTTGAAATCGTTGGAAATCATAGTATAGTTGCAAAAACCACTCGTCAAAGATATTTATGATAACGAAACTCTCGTAGATTCTTATTCTTTTTAGAACTTGAGTCCTGGTCGTTCGTCTCTGGGAGGCGTGAAAACGAATCAAGATTTGGATCGGCTTTTATAACCTAAATCTAACCTAAGCTACTATTTTTGTCTTTTTGTGTTTTTGATTTTTTTTTATTTCGAAAAGCGAATTGAAACCTAGATCTAGATAACCTAGCAAAAACCTAAGTGACTATGTGCATCTAAATGAGGCCATGGTGGCCGTGAATGGTGTGAACAAACCAAAGTGTCATATAAGCAAGCAAACATGAGGACAATCAATCACAAAAACATTATTTATGCATAGAAATTTATCACACATCATCTACACTAGAAAGCATATAAATAGAAGAAAATCCCTCACGTCGAAAAGTTGCCACTAGGGCCATCGGTCTTGTGTGAGGGTGTAGGCTAGACCTTGGGTATGCAAACCCGTCTACACACTTACCAAAAGAGATGGCCGGCCACAAGAGGCTATGGGTGAGCCTTCATGGCCGTCCAAGAAGAAGAAGAAGATGGGGGCTAGTGCACCCAAGTGGAGAGAGGAGGGTGTTGCTCCCTTTCTCTACCAATGGCCGTCCTTGAAGCTTTGGAGAGAAGCTTCTCTAGCTAGCCGTCCATGGAGCCTTGGAGGAGGATGAGGAGGACGGCCTTAAGGTTTTGGAGGGTGGAAGCAAGTTTAGAGTGGAGAGTATGGATGAGAGAGTGTATGGAGAGATGGTCCAATTTCGTAGCTCTCTCTTTTGCCCTTATGGAAGGCTTCATTTCGTTGCCACTTTTGGTGGCTCCAAAAATAGCAAATGCCACAATTTTTGGATCTAGGTTTGACACAAGTTTTTAGGGTTTCCAAGAGAGTGTGCATGGGTTTGGTGGGAGTAAAATGGGAAGGTGTGCGTGTGTGTGTGGGTGTGTGTTTTTCGTAGGGCTAGGTTGTGGGTTTTGGTGGGATTAGGTGCTAAATAGGTTGGGTCAATATAGATTAAGTGGGTGTGGACCTAATTAGGCTTAGGAAAGTCTAATTGGGTAGGAGTGAACCTAATTAGGTCTAGGTCAAGTCTAATTAGATGTGTGCATGTGATTAGGCTAGGGTAACCCTAATATGTATGAATTAATTAGATCCTGGGTGGATCTAATTGGGCTCGGGTGCACCCAATCAACTGTAGATTCACCCAATTAGGTATGGGATGGTTCAATTGGGTTAGGGATAGGACAAGTAGGGCTATGGATAGTGGACTAGGCTTAGGAGGTCTCTACTTAGGTTTCCTAGGGTGTCCGGTGGGGTTCCTAGGTTAAAATAGGAAAGCTAGGGCTTCCAACACCCAAAATCAGGAACCAAACAGCAGTATCAGACGTCCAGGATAGCGGTCAGACGTCTTATACTACAAAATTGGATGTCTGGACACTAAATTAGACGTCCAATTCTGTGTCAGTATGAGTTTTGGCTTCCTGGATTGTTATTCTGCAGAAATCAGACGTCCAGCCAGATGTCTGGACGTCTTAAAAGGTGCTGGAGAGTGGGCTTTGTGTTTTCTAAGGTTGGTTTTGGTTCCTAAGTGTTTGGGAGAGGGATAGGAACATGGATAGTGGTATCCATGTTTGGGTTCTGAGGCTAAGGTGCCCTAATGGAGGTTGTTTTGGGTTTGGGAAAGCTGTCCTAGGGTTTCTAAGGGTAGGGATAAGGCTATCCTCCTCACTCCTCTTATCTGGATCAGTCTTCTTCTTCCTTTATTGCTTTATTCCACTATCTCCATCCTGGATCACTTTATTATCTGTAAATAGCAATAAAAGAACATTAACTAGCAGGATATCTCATCTCATTCTAAATAGACTGATGCAATGCATGATATGCAAGATATAAGTGCAATATCCACAATTTAAGATAGGTTCAGACATTATTTAGGTTGATTAGGACCTATGATTGCTGTGCAATCATACCCCCATGCCTAAACTTTGCTAGACCCTAGCAAATGCAAGACTAAATTATTCACATAAGGGTACCTAAGGATTGATTATTTTATCAAGTGTATGCTTAGAGATTTTTCTCCTTTTTGCTTTCATCCTATGTTCTAGAAATCCAGACAAATGTGAAAGGTAGCTAGGTAGCTTTTGCAATGGATTCGAGTGAAAGACCTGATTCACCCCTAAAGCCTGTACTTTGACCCCTAGTAAAAATTCTAGCAGGATAGGCTGACTTCTTCCCTCGGGGTATTCAAGATATTCTATGGATTCCACTCGGCTTTAAGCTTAGGTAGAGGATCTTAAAGTGAAAAGATTATATATTTGGTGGCTCACTCTCGACTGGTGCTACATAGAGATTAGCACTATAGAATCTAGATTCCCAAATTATTAAGTAACTCCACTCAGAGCAAGACGAGAAAAACTATGCTCTCTTTTTGTTCCTTTGTATTCATTCTCTCTTTTTCTTTTTCTTTCTTTTTCTTAGAGCTCACAACCTCACCAGATTCACACATAGGATTTGTATTTAGTGGTCTCACTAGGCATTAACACTTTAATTGAGTTCTCATAACCCTAACACTAAGTCAGGATTCCTCAGCCAGTATTCGGGCGGTCAGAAACACAAGAAAAATAGGTTAAGGTCATATTTGGTGGAGCTCAATTTTATTTGGTGGTATTGCCTCGATGAAATAAACACTAAATATTCATTCTTTTCTTTTTTTTTCTTCTTTTTCTAATTTTTTTCTTTTTCAGTTTTTCTTTCTTTTCATCATTCTTTTTCTTTTTCTTCTCTTTTTTTTTAATTTTTTTTTTTTCAGCATAACACAACTAGCAAACATCCATGAACTTTATTAAGGAGGCATTATTGGGGATTGGTGGTACTCAAGAGACATTGGGTGGCTTATTTGGTGGAAGTGCCTACTCATGGCACTGGGAGAGATGGATAGGACGGTGCATTTCTGACCTTGATATCAATACCCTCCTTCAGTCGAGGATTCTGTAAAGAATGGTCGTAACCATCCACCTTAGCCCTAGTTTTATGAAAACTCTCTCTCTGCGTATTTTCCTTATTCGGTGGCTCTCAATATTTCACACAAAAATGTATACGCTGGAACCAAGAGCGAAAACTATGCCTAATCTCTAAGTATCATCACCTAATGATCTAAGATTCCAGATTCCTTGCACTAATCTTAGAGCACCAGTACACTCTACTCTCATCTCACACTATTTGGTGGATTTTTTTTGGAAGAAAATCAGCCTGACTCCCAAAACTCTGTCCAGGGGTTCAGGAAAAGAAGCACTGCTTCTTCTCGACAGACTGAAGATGTTTATCAGCCTCCACTGTGAATCCATTGCAAATTCTACGTGTGTATGAAAAGTTGTACTGGATTCCAGATTACAGGAATCAACTAAAGGATAAAATCCCTAATGCATTCTCTTAATAAAATAATCTTATTCATGAATGCAATGTCTATATATGCTATAAACATGTAACCTCATATAATTTGTACTTCGTGAATTTCCTGTATCGAGTTACAATCAGCTTGACCCTAAATTTAGAACAAAAGGTGAGCGGGTGAGTCGGAATTGGTTATTGCGAACGATTTCTAGCTCCAATGAGAGCACTGGAGGTGGAGTCGGTTGTTCTTTTATTTAAGGTCATAAAGTACGTTTTGCATGCAGCTCCGAAGTTTTCCTAAGTGTTGGCATAAAATTTTTTTAGTTTTTCTGTATCTACCCCCCCATGCCTAAGTTCTTGCATGTCCTCATGCATGAATGTAAAAGAAAATAAATGCTGCAGGAAGAGAATGGGTAGAAATCACCTGTAATTGCTCCTGAAATTATATTCAGCACTGGCCAACCTGTTAATATGCAATATAAAAGGAAATATGCTAAAACAAAAATATGCTATGTATAAAAATGATGGTGGAATGTGGGGCGAATGGTATCTATATGTGCTGAGTTTAACGCCTTCAGCTGGGCGAAAGCTCAAAAAGGATATACCAATACAATATTGAGAATGGCGAGTAAAATGATAAGAATTTTAGTCTCATTCGCCAACAGCGGACCACAAATGCGAACTAGCTGTCCATGAATTCCAAGTCCAAATAATCGGGAAAATATGTAGATGGGGCTTGGGATTATCTGCAGCCAGATGCCACAGAAGAAAGACAGATAAATACGGGTGCCTGGAAGGAATGAAGGTGAAGGCATCCCGAAGAGGTGATGGAGAATGTGGGTGGTAGGGGTATGGGTGGAGTTGTGTGGGGTGAAATCATATGGATCCTGATAATGGTTATGAATGGAAGGCATGACCCACGTAGTGTGGTCAGATCTGGAAATCAAGGTCCAGTGATCAGTCTCTGTCTCTACCAAAGATGTTTGGGTCTCATCTTCTTTTATCTCTTCCAAATTGTCCAATGCCAATTCCCAATTATCACATGATTCCCCAAAATTCCTAGCTTCCTCTGATAACTCATCATATGTTATTCCCAATAATCTTTCAATTTCTTGAATATCTATTTCATAAGGGGATATTTCCTTCTTCTCACTTGGATGAAGTTGGGCATTAGATTTAGTAGTGAGTCCCTCCATGAAAGTGGAATGGGCTGAATCATTGATTGAGGAGTTGTTACAGTCTTTTTGATTTTGTTGCTCCGTGTATGAGATCATTTGAATTAATTCATCAATGTCTCCATGGGTATTCTCAAATACAACAAAATTATATTCAGGTCCCTTAATGTTTGGTTCCTCAAAATGAAATGATTGGTACTCAGGCCCTATATCAAGATCAAGATTCTCAAATAAATCTCCATTCTCAGCTTCCATAGGGTTATCAATATCATCCACCTCGGGTGTTTGATCAACAAAATCCTGCATGACCACCACCGAATCGCCAATCGATTGTGACACACCTGACCCAAATTCAAACATTTCTGGTTTTTGTTGCTCATCCCGAATTTTATGAAGCTCTTTCCTTATATCATCATATTCTCTTACACTAGCTTCTTTTATTTCATGAATCATTTTGATCAATTGAGTAATCTGGGATTCATTGCAAGGGGCAAGGGTTTGAATTGGGCTAGGTCGATCAAGATAGTCAACCATACTATCAATGATTTGATCTGGTAGGGAGGGTGACTTATGTGATCTAGTGGATTGTTGATTCGGGTCGTGTGGTTCTACCCAAGTGTCAATTGCCATAGTTTCTTCCGAATTACCCTCTGACTCACTTTCCATGTCATCCAGAAAGTACCCTGACTTTGTTTTCTTAGTGGCTACATACATATCAAAGTGAATCTTCTCATTGCCACTACTCACCTCCATTCATCCTGAGTAACAGTCAATCTGTGCATTGGCCGTAGCCAAGAAAGGTCGACCCAGAATAATGGGTGAATTACTTAGCTTCTCCGATATATTCATGTCCAAGACAATAAAATCGACTGGAAAGCTAAGACCTTGCACTTTAATAATCACATCCTGAACTACCCCCTTCGGTAGTTTGATGGAGCCATCTGCCATTCTAATGGTGACAGGTGTGTGGTGCAGATCTCCAAGTTTGGTGCGGTCAAAAAGGGCGGTAGGAATCAAGCTAATGGAAGACCCCAGATCCACAAGGGCTTTGTTGAAGGTGAATCCCCTTATGGCACAAGATATGAAGGGTTTTCCAGGGTCAGTCATTTTGGGTGGTATAGTGCCAGAAACAAATGCACTTATGTTAGCTGATAAAACCACCTCTTTAGGTGTGCAAGTCATTTTTTTCTTTTGTGACTCTTTCTTTAAGGCCTCAGGAAAGGGAAAATAAGTCAAATCAACTTCAAAGGCCTTTCTCTTCTTTTTGTCCCTTGAGTCTAAGTCAGAGCTGGATGTGGGTTTGGTCTTATGATTTTTGGTTGAGCTCAAATCAGGTCGTTTGGGTGGGCTCTTAGCTTTTCTCTTCCTTTTAGAGGCCATAGATTTGACCCCCGCACAAGAGCATGTTTGATAGATTGGAGGAGGGGTCGGAAGAATAGGTGGAGAATAGGAGTGAAAAGGCATTTGTATTCGGGGATAAAGTGATTCTTGAAGTCTCTTGATTTGATCCCTTTGAGATTTCACATGATTTTCCAACTTAGTCAGCCTTTCTTCATTTTTCTTATCAAAGTCCAACAAAATGTTCATGATATCTTCAAGGGTGGTTGCGGGTTGGGCTGGACTAGATGGTTGCCCTAAAGTGGATTGAGTGGAGTATTGGGCTGGCCTATATTGATGTTCAGTCTGAGTCGATCTCTATGGTGGCCATGAAAGATTAGGATCGTTTCTCCACTCAGGGTTATACGAATTTGGATATGAATCAATAGGCGTATCGCCCTGAGTGGGGCTGACTACAGAGGGAGTTGATTGAGAACCTGTTATGTGGTCCTGTACTTGTGATCCATTATTCTAATTCATTAGAGATATCTCATTAGGTACAGGTGTATCAGAAATAGTGCATTCCTTAATTGATCTACCCAAATCATGGACTAGGTCCAAAGGTGCCTTTTGAGTTGGTTGAGTCCAGGATGCCTCCCCATGGTAGCAAGAATCAGTAGAATAGCTAGTGGTTCCAAAATATGGGTCACTAGACCCACTAGGCTGGTTGTTCCAAGTCTCTTGTCCCTGGGAGGAGTGATAAGATTGAGATTGTGCCTGCGATCGTCTAATTTGCTCCAGAAGCTTGGCACATTGATTTGTATAGTCCTTGTTATATTCCCGGAATTCAGCAACTATGGCTTTCAATTGGTTCTGATCTAGATAAGGGTCAGATCCATGAGATTCAGGTTCTAAATAAGCTGGGGGATAAGGATAATCATATCTCAGCTAGTTAGGATGAGTCTCCCAACTAGGAGGAGTCGAAATCATGGTTGGGTTGGGAGATGGAGGACCCCAAGGGTCAAAAGAATGATATGGGTTCATGGATATTTGAGAGAAGATGCGAAAAAAGATAAGAGATAGTATTCACATCAAATCCATTCTCATGCAATCACACCCAAATCAGGCTCAAAAAGGTTTGTTTTGAGTCTCTAAATTTAAACCCTAATGTGAATTACCTAGGGTTTGTGCTTCTTCTAAAATCTGCAGTTAGACCTTAGTCTAACTTGAAATCACTGCCCAAATCAATAACTGAAGAAAAATATTATGAAATTTGGTAGATATCTTACTTTTTTAATAAATTTTTCAGGGAATATTTTTTCAATATTTTTACTGTTTCGTGCAATTTTTCACGAATTTTTATGTTCAAGGGAGTCAAACAGACCAGATGGACCCCCTGCGAGAAGTTCAGTTTGAAACAGTATCAGAAAAAATCCAAAAATTCTTGAAAATTCATAGAAAAAACTAAGTTTCAGTGGCTTTCCAACTCCATAAATTTCAAAGATATCTGATTTATGTAAAGGACAGAATTAACGTTTAAATTTATAAAAAATCAGAGCACATACTGTTCTGACCCTCTTCCACTGTGCAAATTTTTAAAATTTTTGTGGTGATAATTTTTCCAAATAAAAGGTGGCGCTGGAAAGTTAGTTTGAAAACCTAATATCAGATCGAATCCCAAGATTTTTGGACTCCAAATTTCATAGCAATAAAATTTTGAAAATCGTGAATATTTGCTGGCCGAATTTTCAAATCTAATTTTGGTGTGTTTAAATAGTCTCCAAGTTAAAACACACACCAAAGAAAATGATTTTTTTTTTTAATTCAGATCTGAAATTTTGAATTTGAATTTATATATAGATATTTTTTTTTTCTTTTTTTTCTTTTTTTCTAACCTAAGGAAGCAATAAACTAAAGGACGAAGAAGATACCTGCGGTCTTCACCACGGGTCGATGTGTGCGTAGATCCTCATCTTGACACCCTACACTCAAAACAAACAGAAGTTAAGCAAATCCACATCTAAACTCACGTGTTACCTCACCGGCAACGGCGCCATTTGACGAGGGTGGAAATTCGCGTATTTTGAAATCGTTGGAAATCGTAATATAGTTGCAAAAATCACTCGTCAAAGATATTTGTGATAACGAAACTCTCGTAGATCTTTATTCTTTTTAGAACTTGAGTCCCGGTCGTTCGTCTCTGGGAGGCGTGAAAACGAATCGAGATTTGGATCGGCTTTTATAACCTAAATCTAACCTAAGCTACTATTTTTGTCTTTTTGTGTTTTTGATTTTTTTTTATTTCGAAAAGCGAATTGAAACCTAGATCTAGATAAACTAGCAAAAACCTAAGTGACTATGTGCATCTAAATGAGGCTATGGTGGCCGTGCATGGTGTGAACAAACCAAAGTGTCATATAAGCAAGCAAACATGAGGACAATCAATCACAAAAATATTATTTATGCATAGAAATTTATCACACATCATCTACACTAGAAAGCATATAAATAGAAGAAAATCCCTCACGCCGAAAAGTTGCCACTAGGGCCATCGGCCTTGTGTGAGGGTGTAGGCTAGACCTTGGGTATGCAAACCCGTCTACACACTTACCAAAAGAGATGGCCGGCCACAAGAGGCTATGGGTGAGCCTTCATGGCCGTCCAAGAAGAAGAAGAAGATGGGGGCTAGTGCACCCAAGTGGAGAGAGGAGGGTGTTTCTCCCTTTCACTACCAATGGCCGTCCTTGAAGCTTTGGAGAGAAGCTTCTCTAGCTAGCCGTCCATGGAGCCTTGGAGGAGGATGAGGAGGACGGCCTTAAGGTTTTGGAGGGTGGAAGCAAGTTTAGAGTGGAGAGTATGGATGGGAGAGTGTATGGAGAGATGGTCCAATTTCGTAGCTCTCTCTTTTACCCTTATGGAAGGCTCCATTTGGTTGCCACTTTTGGTGGCTCCAAAAATAGCAAATGCCACAATTTTTGGATCTAGGTTTGACACAAGTTTTTAGGGTTTCCAAGAGAGTGTGCATGGGTTTGGTGGGAGTAAAATGGGAAGGTGTGCGTGTGTGTGTGGGCGTGTGTTTTTCGTAGGGCTAGGTTGTGGGTTTTGGTGGGATTAGGTGCTAAATAGGGTGGGTCAATATAGATTAAGTGGGTGTGGACCTAATTAGGCTTAGTAAAGTCTAATTGGGTAGGAGTGAACCTAATTAGGTCTAGGTCAAGTCTAATTAGATGTGTGCATGTGATTAGGCTAGGGTAACCCTAATAGGTATGAATTAATTAGATCCTGGGTGGATCTAATTTGGCTCGGGTGCACCCAATCAACTGTAGATTCACCCAATTAGGTATGGGATGGTTCAATTGGGTTAGGGATAGGACAAGTAGGGCTATGGATAGTGGACTAGGCTTAGGAGGTCTCTACTTAGGTTTCCTAGGGTGTCCGGTGGGGTTCCTAGGTTAAAATAGGAAAGCTAGGGCTTCCAACACCCAAAATCAGGAACCAGACAGCAGTATCAGACATCCAGGATAGTGATCAGACGTCTTATACTACAAAATTGGACATCTGGACACTAAATTAGACGTCCAATTCTGTGTCAGTATGAGTTTTGGCTTCCTGGATTGTTATTCTGCAGAAATCAGACATCCAACCAGATGTCTGGACGTCTTAAAAGGTGCTGGAGAGTGGGTTTTGTGTTTTCTAAGGTTGGTTTTGGTTCCTAAGTGTTTGGGAGAGGGATAGGAACATGGATAGTGGTATCCATGTTTGGGTTTTGAGGCTAAGGTGCCCTAATGGAGGTTGTTTTGGGTTTGGGACGGCTGTCCTAGGGTTTCTAAGGGTAGGGATAAGGCTATCCTCCTCACTCCTCTTATCTGGATCAGTCTTCTTCTTCCTTTATTGCTTTATTCCACTATCTCCATCCTGGATCACTTTATTATCTGTAAATAGCAATAAAAGAACATTAACTAGCAGGATATCTCATCTCATTCTAAATAGACTGATGCAATGCATGATATGCAAGATATGAGTGCAATATCCACAATTTAAGATAGGTTCAGACATTATTTAGGTTGATTAGGACCTATGATTGCTGTGCAATCAGGCACTTTATGTGATAAAGTTGAACAAAGAAAGATAACTTACTAAACTTCTTGCATCTTGGATATAGCTCTTGTTTAGCATCCTCCAATAATTCAAAAAATATATTTGCATTTTCATTAATATTATTTGGCAAATTGCATTCCATGTAAGATGCATCCTTGTCCATATCTTGAAACCCAAAAGCTTCATGTAGCAAATCATGCACATCATCCCCTTCTTGATTGTCACTAACTTCTTGGATGTTTTCAAGCTTTCACCATGTAAAACCCACTTAGTATAACCTTTGGAAAACGCTCTCCATAATAAATGTTCGACAATTGTTTGTCGATTAACTCTAATAGCATTAGCGTAGTCTCAACAAGGGCAAGCAATGGTTCCTTCCTTGGCCACTTTAATAAACTCAAACTCAACGAAATTTGCAACACCCACCAGATATTTACTACTTGACCTATCTTCATATATCCAACTTTTATCCATTGACTTTATTTGGTAGAAGAATATGATATCCTGAAAGGGAAATTTATTATTAATGATACATTTAAGTGAAAATCAAAGGAAAAGTTTAGTGTATAAGTACTAACACCTAGAAAAATGAAAATCAAAACCAATTAATATGTTATTCTTGTCATTCACTTGTTATGCTGCTAAGTTTGTATTATTTGAGTTTATTATACATGGAACTTGAATTTTTGATACCCAACAGAATATGGAATTTTAAAACCCTGAATCCTTCTTTTGCTTAAAACAAAGGCATGGAATGAGAACAAAAATGGTTAGGAGGATGTTCAAGATTCCTTGTTGGGGGGAGAAGTTAGTGTGGAACTTGAAACCTATAGTGTGTCAATTAGAAAGTGACACCAATGTCAAGATACCATTCTCAATGTCATCTATTCCTAAAGATATGTGCCATTGTTTTCTTTGCAGGTGAATATCATTGTCTTGTACTAAATAAAGTGTTTACATAATTTAACCATATCGTTGTTGTGAAGATGACAAGGAATGTTTTCTGTTATGAGGTTCCCCTAGATCAATTAAAACTTAGGAAGACAACTGCAGTTCTTTTGACATTCTTTATTCTTTGCTTATGCACTCTTTACTTACTTTTTGTGCAGGTAGTCAAGGGATAAATTCTAAAGGACTAAATTTTACCAAAAATCCGACAGAATTTCTCTTGTTTTATTATGCTTTTCCCAAAAACCTAAACCTATAAAGAAGTGATTTATGCAAGAATATATAATAATAATGTGGGTACACCCAACAATCACATTCACAAATCACAAGAAACATAAAAAAAGCATTTACAAGTACAGGCACACCCTAAGAGAGAGAGAGAGTTGTGAGTTGAAATGAGCACCTCTGGGAGAGACCCAAATAATGATTTTTGTTGGATGAGACCAGAGGATGTTGATTACCCCCATCACGTACATGAATGCTATGTGTGCTCTGATCTTACTGCGAAAATGGTTGCGGCATTGGCATCTACATCCATTGTCTTCAAGGACAATGATACCTATTCGAAGATCCTTGTTCACAGGGCTGAGATGCTTTGGAAATTTGCCAAAGGAAACCAAGGTGTACATGGTGGTGGTGATGGTGCATGGTTTTATAGCTCCACCAGTTTCTTTGATGAGTTTGTGTGGTCTGCCACCTGGTTATACTTTACAACTAGAAACAATTCTTATCTTTTAGCATTGCTAGGGAATATTGCTAATGGCAACCGATCTTTGGGTGATCCTGCATATGATGTGTTAAGCTAGGACAAAAAGCTTATTGGTGCTAAGGTTCTTCAAACTAGATTGAGAATGTTTCTGAGCCCTGGATATCCTTACGAAGAAATATTGGCACAATTCCACAATCAGACAAACATTTTCATGTGTTCATATCTACCTGTTTTCACCTCATTTAGAAGAACTAAAGGTGGTATGATACTACTAAATAACAGGGAACCTCAGCCTCTTCAATATGTGGTTAGTGCTGCTTTTCTTGCTTGACTTTATGGTGATTGTCTTGAGACTGTAAATACTCCTGGCTGGTTTTGTGGCCTTGATTTCTTTTCAACAGACATCCTTTGTGATTTCGCCAAGACTCAGATCAATTATGTTTTAGGTGTCAATCCACGAAATATGAGTTATGTTGTGGGGTTTGGTAGCCAATATCCAAAGCACGTGCATCACTGACGTGCTTCAATTCCTAAAAATGGTGTTAAGTATGGCTGCCAAGAAGGATGGAGATGGAGGGATAGCAACAATCCAAACCCAAATGTCATTGTTGGGGCAATGGCCTCTGGCCTTGACAAACAAGATTGATTCCACGATGATAGGAAGAACTACAATTATACAGAGCCAACTCTTGCTGCAAATGCTAGTTTGGTGGCTGCCTTAGTTTCTCTGTCTGGGGAACCAAGTCGTCTTGACAGGAATAACATATTCTCTTCTGTTGAACCAATGTTTCCAAAGGTTACTCCAAGCTCTCCACCATGGCACCCATAAGATAGTCTAATTGTTTAGTTTATAGATGTCAAATAGTTGTTGGATCAAATAGGTATTGCTTCACAAATGTAGTTCTAACAAAACAAGAAGGAAAACTCAAAATCTGCTCTAAAACAGAGAATTTGGATATATCACCGAGGGGAGGTGGGGGATATCTATGTGTCATTGTTTTAATGAGATGGATGGAGCACATATATGAATTAGACAAAGACCACATCACAACTACAAGGGAGGGGGACATCCATGCATATATATAAAGCAGTCTATTCAACAAGGATTCTCACACATAAATTTGCTGTCAAGGAAAATATGAGTCACTGAATTTATAATATCCTAAGGCTCAGCAAATAACATTTCCTAATCGAACTACCATTAATTTCATTAGCATAGATGTTTAGTTTTACTTATAATTATGTCGAATACTTTACTAATGTCGCTTCAGAGCCCTCTCTATTTGAATATATCTTCAATTGTGGGGAATTCCATAATAACACCTTGCACGAAATTTCATAGCTTTTCATATTTAAAGTGAGCATAGATGATTATAATTGCATGTTTTACGTATACCCATTGAAGATTGTTGATCAATTTGCTTTGAGTGATATGGCATCCAAAAAACCAATATACCTCCACCTAAAAATGATACTCGATACTTGAAAAATAATAAGTTTAAACAACCATAGAAATAATTTAGATACCTTCAATGACCTAGAAACAACCATTTTAAAGAAAGCCTTCAACAAATTAAGTTTCTATACATAACTTGTGATTCTCAGATGAAACTTCAACAAACTCCGCAAAATGAATATGTTAGGAAGATATATCCTCATTTCTCTCAAAGGGGTCATCAAGAACTTTGGAGCCACACTCATCACTTGTCTTAAAAGGTATATTCATAACCTTGCACCACTATCTCTATTATATCTCTCAGGAATCTGGTCTACCTTGAAATTAATCCTTCAGAACAAGCAAACAGTGGCGACAAAGTATGCCCTTCTTTCAAATGAATGACAATTACAGCATACCTCAACTTCATCCCTCTTGAAAAATACTTTATGCACCATGTTGTAGCACTTTACCACACTGCAATCCAACATAACTCTCTTATGCTCAAGAACATCTATAGTGGAAGAACCATCATCTTCAATAAATTTCACACACAAGCACAATAGTGTGCAAGAAAACTCATGCTAAAATTTTCAAAAAATACCAATGATAAAAACATGAGACATCTACTCCTCAATCAATAGCCAAGTCCGAGAGCATGCTTTCTTATGGAGGCAATCATAATTGGCCTTAGCTTCTTTATCATATTTCAATGACAATGAGAGCTCATATTGAGCCACAAACTGCTTCAAAGTGGTCATAGAAGTAACATACGCATCAAAGTACGTAGAAGTTCACACTCTCTGACCATTAAGTACTCCACATAGTAGAACAGATGATTGAAGAAAGTAAGTACCCATATATGTCGAATATCATACATCTTCAATAACCGTTTATGATTCTCTAAGCCTTTCGAAGCCAATGACTTCCTCCACTCATCCTCAAACTCATCAATGGATAGAGAGTCATATACAACACATTTCAAATCATCCTTCAACTTGACATAGTTAGGAAACTTATTTGAAACATTCTACATTATCTGCCAAATACACACCCTGTGCCTAGGAGTAATAAAAAATACAACACCAACTATAGCAATTATTGCTACCAGTGCTGAAGGAAGATGGCAGAAAAACCATCCAGATCAAGCCAATGGGAGTACTCCCTTCTGGGCAGCAGCATTCTCCCTCCCGAGGGAGTTTCCTTTTCCCACCCTAGGGGGTGGTGTTGGTACCTTCTACCTTAATAATGCTCACCTTAATTCTTATTGCATCCCTTGTTTGTCCTCTATCATGATTGGCATTATCTGTGCTATCAGTTTTCATCTTGTTTCCTAGTTTTATTCTCTCCATGCACTGATAGTTAAGTCTCCTCCTTCTGGTTGGTAAGCATTCATTAGTGTTTGGTTTGGTCCCCCTACCTTTTTTGATCACCTCTAGGGAGTGGGGGATGAATAAGAATTACTCCTGATTTTCTCAAAAAAAAAAAAAAAAAACATTCATTAGTGTTTTAGGTTGCACTTTCTTTGGTTGTTGTAGAGTCATTATTCTTATTACCACCTCCCTATTAGTAACTATTGAAGGTTCCGACCCTACTACCAGGAGGGGTGACGTGATAAAATGCGAAAATAAAATATAAAGCAATCTCACCAAAGAAGACCAATCACACAAAATACACAAATGTTTTTAGGTGGAAACCCAAACCGAGTGAAAACCACCACCTAACCCTCTCGAGTTAGGATTTTCCAATCAACCTAGTTGATCAAATCCACTAACCGAATCACTTTAAAATGAGGGTGATTCAACCTCAGTACAACCACGCTACAAGTACGAGGGTAGCGTTCCTCAACCCCTTCTCTCCACGAGAAGGATTTTGTCCCACGAAGGAGACGGGAATTCGCAAAGCGAACACCCAACCAAAAGACAAAGATAAAATAAAACAAGAAGTCCTATAGAGCCAACAAAGAAATTATGAACCTAGCTTCTATAGGAATAAGGAAACTCCCCTTTGCAAGGAGTGCGTCGAGTTGGTGACGCGGTGCGTGTGCCACGCAACGGCGCAATGTCGCTCTCGTGAACAACGGCAGGAGAGCGGGTGCGCGAAGGCTTGATGCTCTCAAGGGAATGGAGCTTAAGCTTGGAGAGCAAGATCTTTTCTGGACACAAAAGAGTGTGAAAGTGTGTAGCTAAGTGTATCCAAGTGTGTTTTTCTTGTGTATCTAGGTGTGTAAAGGCTCCCCTCTATTTATAGAGGCCTTAGGAAGGCTTTGGAAGGCTTAGGAAAGGTTCTATAGCCGTTGGGTGCAAAGCCCAAGAGAATCAGGCCGAAATCAGGACAATGATTACATTTGACAGGGTGATCAGACGTCTAATTATGGCATCAGACGTCTGGAAGGCCACTTTAAGACGTCTGATTTTAAGGTCAGACGTCTGATTCTATGCGGGTTTCCTCCTGACTTGAATCAGATCTAAACAGGGTTTTTGTTCAAGTTGATCAGACGACATACAAGACGTCTGGCACTATGCCCGAACGTCTGGAGACCAACTTTTCCTACGGAATGGATTTTCCAACCGTTGCAACGGCTAGAAAATCTCTGAGAAGAGATTTTGGGTCAGCCGAGGCAAAACGGTCATTTATCAGACGTCTGGTCAGTCCTATGGACGTCTGATAAGGCTCTAACGGTCATATCCTTGAGTGCCTCCTAAGCTAGCCAACGGTCCACTATCTGGACGTCTGGCAAGTCCATCAGACGTCTCCTAAGACGTCTGGTATTAGGTATGGACGTCTGATTTCATCAGACAGAACTAACAGATATCAGACGTCTTAAAATACTTTATCAGACGTCTGATTTGGGAATTAGACGTCTGGAAGTGTTGTTTGAACCCTATATCGGTTTTCTAAGTATTCTACAGAAAACCTAAGTACCCTAGGGTTGTGCCGGTGTTCCTAGGACTACTGTTAGGGTACTTTGAGGCTCTTTAACATAATATTCTAAGGAAAATAAAAAGAGCAAGAAAATAAAGACAAGAGATACAAGAAAGGATTAAAAAGAATCTATCCTATTCTTCTTGTCTTCTATCTTCAATCTGTCGCTCCACGCGAACCTCCTCTGTTCTTCATTAAGCTCCTCCAATCCGTCCTAGATGCGAGCTCGAGTTCCGTCTAAACACGTCCACATTTGCAATTGACCTGAAATCTAGGACTCAAATTGCAAATGTTAAATAACATGTATTTTGTTATCATCAAAACAAATGATCGTGGTGCTCTAGCACCAACAATCTCCCCCTTTTTGATGATGACAAAACCATAAATAATAATGCAGAAAATTCTCCCCCTTTTTGACATTATCAAAAAGGTTTAATTGATTTTACATTTCCTATAACTCCCCCTTAAGACATGCTCTTCTATAAATTTCTTTTAACAAAGGTGATATTCTCCCCCTTTTTGTAACAACAAGATAGCTATTATTTTTCTCCCCCTTACTAAAGGAAATTTAGCTAACTTGCATCTCCCCCTTAAAAATTGACAATTAGCTCATCATTTTTTTTAACTCCACCTATCTAAATGCTTATAAAAAGATAGGGTTAAGAATTTTACCTCACCTACCATGGCCAATAAAATGGCCCGAGTGGTGGTGGTGGATGCCACATCGGATGGGGCTCCCATCCGTAGCTTGGAGGCCCGGGCATCGGCGCCGGTCTCCAGTCTGGCGGTCGACATGCGGCGGGTCCGTCGTTTGTTCGCCGTCTCGTCGGTCTTCTTGTTCTCCTCCTTGGTCTACTCCTTGGTTCTCCCAACTTGAGTTGACCAGCTTTGAGTTTGTAGGTCCAGTCCTTTGTGTTGTAATTATCCCTGAACCCTACAAAACAAGATTCTAATTCCTTTTTCGGTATCCAAGTGAGCTTGGATCCGGATATGTTAGTGGGTCTCCTTGATGGAGATCCTTTCTCAACCTTAGGGCTATAAAAATTATCAACTTTGTTGATTAATTTGTTAGAATTTTCGCTAAGACATGCAATTTCTTTTTCTATAGTATTCAACTTAGTCTTTAAATCAGAAATTTCTAATTTTAGACTAGCATTTTCCTCAATCAATTTATTATTTTCATTGATGAGGTCTTGATTTTCTAATAATAGGTTATCAATTCTAGGACTAGCTTCTATGTCCTTAAGTTATTTTTCTAACCTATCATTTTCATTTTTAAGAAAACTAAGGTTCTTTTTAATACTTTTGTTTTCTATTTTAAGTGATTTACTAATCTCAAATAGTTCATTAAAAGCTTCTTGTAAATCGAAATTTACCTCGTTGTCGCTGTCGTCGCTTCCGCTTTCGCTGTCGTTGTTACTTTCTCCAATTGCCATGAAACCAAGGCACGCGGTTTCCTTCTCCCCGAGATCTTCTTCCGAGCTCGTCTCCTCATGAGTGCCTTCCAACCTCCTCCATATCTCGTGGGCGGTGGTGCACTCTTGGATTCGTTCGAACTCTTTCGGACTCAGCGCGCAATACAGGGCATTCATTGCCTTTGCGTTGAGTGAAAGCTCTCGAATCTGCAGCTGCGAGTAGCCTCATTGGGGTCGCTTCGGGATCTCGTATGGGGTTTCGCAACATCCCCATATCTCGAATTCAGTGGCTTGGAGCCACGTCTTCATCCTTAACTTCCAATATTCGAAGTCCCTCCCGTCGAAATAGGGTGGTCGGACGGTGGATTGCCCTTCGGAGATTCCGATTGCGGCTATGCTTCCCTCCATGATCTTCTTGCCGGGTGTTACTCCGATCTTGCAAGAACCTGCTCTGATGCCAAATGAAGGTTCCGACCCTACTACCAGGAGGGGTGACGTGATAAAATGCGGAAATAAAATATAAAGCAATCTCACCAAAGAAGACCAATCACACAAAATACACAAATGTTTTTAGGTGGAAACCCAAACCGGGTGAAAACCATCACCTAACCCTCTCGAGTTAGGATTTTCCGATCAACCTAGTTGATCAAATCCACTAATCGAATCACTTTAAAACGAGGGTGATTCAACCTCAGTAAAACCACGCTACAAGTACGAGGGTAGCGTTCCTCAACCCCTTCTCTCCACGAGAAGGATTTTGTCCCACGAAGGAGACGGGAATTCGCAAAGCGAATACCCAACCAAAAGACAAAGATAAAATAAAACAAGAAGTCCTATAGAGCCAACAAAGAAATTATGAACCTAGCTTCTATAGGAATAAGGAAACTCCCCTTTGCAAGGAGTGCGTCGAGTTGGTGACGCGGTGCGTGTGCCACGCAACGGCACAATGTCGCTCTCGTGAACAACGGCCGGAGAGCGGGTGCGCGAAGGCTTGATGCTCTCAAGGGAATGGAGCTTAAGCTTGGAGAGCAAGATCTTTTCTGGACACAAAAGAGTGTGAAAGTGTGTAGCTAAGTGTATCCAAGTGTGTTTTTCTTGTGTATCTAGGTGTGTAAAGGCTCCCCTCTATTTATAGAGGCCTTAGGAAGGCTTTGGAAGGCTTAGGAAAGGTTCTATAGCCGTTGGGTGCAAAGCCCAAGAGAATCAGGCCGAAATCAGGACAAATGATTACATTTGACAGGGTGATCAGACGTCTAATTATGGCATCAGACGTCTGGAAAGCCACTTTAAGACGTCTGATTTTAAGGTCAGACGTCTGATTCTATGCGGGTTTCCTCCTGACTTGAATCAGATCTAAACAGGGTTTTTGTTCAAGTTGATCAGACGACATACAGGACGTCTGGCACTATGCCCGGACGTCTGGAAACCAACTTTTCCTACGGAATGGATTTTCCAACCGTTGCAACGGCTAGAAAATCTCTGAGAAGAGATTTTGGGTCAGCCGAGGCAAAACGGTCATTTATCAGACGTCTGGTCAGTCCTATGGACGTCTGATAAGGCTCTAACGGTCATATCCTTGAGTGCCTCCTAAGCTAGCCAACGGTCCACTATCTGGACGTCTGGCAAGTCCATCAGACGTCTCCTAAGACGTCTGGTATTAGGTATGGACGTCTGATTTCATCAGACAGAACTAACAGATATCAGACGTCTGAAACAACAGTCAGACGTCTTAAAATACTTTATCAGACGTCTGATTTGGGAATTAGACGTCTGGAAGTGCTGTTTGAACCCTATATTGGTTTTCTAAGTATTCTACAGAAAACCTAAGTATCCTAGGGTTGTGCCGGTGTTCCTAGGACTACTGTTAGGGTACTTTGAGGCTCTTTAACATAATATTCTAAGGAAAATAAAAAGAGCAAGAAAATAAAGATAAGAGATACAAGAAAGGATTAAAAAGAATCTATCCTATTCTTCTTGTCTTCTATCTTCAATCTATCGCTCCACGCGAACCTCCTCTGTTCTTCATTAAGCTCCTCCAATCCGTCCTGGATGCGAGCTCGAGTTCCGTCTAAACACGTCCACATTTGCAATTGACCTGAAATCTAGGAAAATTTGTTCAACATGTGCCTCACCTCCAACCAACTCCACGCCAACAACTATCACCACCGAACATCACCACATTCCTCTCAACACCCCCCCCCCCGTTATACCCTCCAAGCGGGTGGAGGAGATATCAGAGAAGAAAACGCCTGAAGAACTGTTACAAAGTAGAATAGAAAAAGCTCATGGGGGAAGGCCATAAATGGGGACCTCTCTCGTAGGAAAAGGTTTGCACCGTGACCTTTTAGCATTCATCGTGGATTAGTGCGAACTCCATCGCCTCTCCGCTTTCATTCACCTTCACTTTCGTGCTCACGGTGACAGCGTGCGCACCCCCATGCCATCAACCACGTGCAACCCAGCCACTGCCATCCACCCTTCACCGCAACCCCCCTCTCCTCCGTGCGCCAACATCTATACTGTGTGCCTTCCTCCGCCACCCGTAGCAGGAGGAGCCCCAACGCCCTTGGTCTTCCTCCTCTCCTTCCACCCAACAAGATCAAAGCCACCACCGCCTGCAGAACCATCTTCGGTCATCTTCCTTCCCAGCCGCGCACCACACCCCTCATCGCCTCACCACACGTCAGCCTCCTCCTTCGATCCCCACAGCAGCACCCAACGCCCTCGTCGCACGTGAGCCCCAGTAGCCACCTCCAACTTCGCATGCAACCCACCTCACAGCCAACAAGCCAATGCCTAGTCTCCTCATCTTCTTCTTGGCAGTAGGGGAAGAACCCAACAAACCAGCAAGTCCCCCTCCACGCAGCAGCCACCACCGACCTCCTTTCTCCGTGCCGTAGACTCCACCACACTTTCCTCGACACCACAACCTCGACCACGCCACCAGAGTCGATGGAGACCGCCCACGCACACCAGTGAGAGTCCAAACCGCCAATGGCCCTCTCCTACCCAGCTGGCGACCGACGGCCGTCTCCCACTACGCTATCAACACCGACGCTGAAGCTCTCATCCGCCTCGACCTTCCTCAAGCTCCTCGGCCTCCACCATCGCCTCTTCTTTGCGCGAGATCAAGAGGAAGAATTCCTCTGTTTTGCATTCAATTAAAAATCGCATTCAATGCTATTGCCATGAGAAGATTTTTTATTTATTGAATATTTTATTATGGCATATTTATGAGCATATCCCTCTTGTCCTGCCTAAATACTATTCCAGCATATCATGCCATTGATTGGTTAGTTGAAAGGGAATTTGAACTTGATTTTTGAGGGAAACAAATAGCAAACCGTGGATTTTCACGATAACGAGTTTTAATAGGCCATTGCCTCCCTATGAACATGACCTAACTATTTTCGTGGTTAGATTTTGAATAATTAAATATTTTGAAAAGTGATTTTCTATCACACCAAACTATAACGACACAACATTTTATGTTAAGATTTTTATCAAAAACGAAGATCGCTCTATCAAATGGCGTTATTGTCGAGGAGGCAACAGACACAATAGTTCACTTGATTATTTCTGATAATTCTGAATTGCATAATAATTTGATTAGTTGTTATCTTTTCTGTGTGAGGAATCTGACAAGGCGATAGGCATAGCTGAGAGACGACGTCAACCTTGAGCGACGTCCACACGGGGAGATAATTGCAGCAGCTTTTGGGCCTTGATCCCACACGCGTGGAGACGCACAGAGGACCATCTAGGAGGATTCTTCCTCTTAGACTTCTGATTTAGAATTTTATAATAGACTCTTTAGGATTTAGTTGAGTTATTTGTTTTCTCACCCTTGTACTTTGGGGCCAATTTCTTTTGGGGAAGTGTCCTCGATTCTTTAGATTCTAGGATTATTTGTGTGTGGTAGTTAGATCGTTTGATTATACATTTATTTATATATATACATATATAATCCGAACTGCCTACTAGAAGCTACATATCTTTAGAACGACCATCTAGGATTGCTTGTGCAGCATCTAGATTTTCTTACTGCATTGCATACATTTTTGCATAGAAGAGTGTTGAAGCAAGGTACGTATTTCCTATCTTTTTGCATCAGTTATCTGCATACGCATTGCATTTGGACATAATTAAAGAATACCACTTAAACTAATTTGAAAAGATTAATCAAGTGGTCACATTTCTTCTAAAAAGAGAAAATAAAATATACAGGAAGTGATTGAATAACTTGACTACAATTTTTAAAAGAAAATCACTTTTCGCGGTGTGATGCACACTTCCTACACTGAGTATGCACTATAGGTACTGCACTAGGATTTGGAACCTTAAGACTATAGGCATCGATCTCTTTATCGGTGCAAACCCTCTCTAGCTTTGAAACAGTTGTATTAACATTTGCTCGAGTGATTTGATACTCTAAGGAGGGGGACACCCTTTAAAGGAATTCGGGTAAGAGGCACCGCTAACGCATCGCCTCAAAGGAAGAGTTCACCGTACTTGCATCCCTTGGTTCCATCCCTGGAGTACCTTTTTACTTGAGCATCTGAGAATATCATTGCAGCAAAGTGTACATCTCTAGGGCACTCGAAGGTCTATTTTAGGGTGCGTAATTGATTGACAACTTGATTAGTCACCCAAAAGAACTAAAAGTAACCTCAACCTCCTTAATAGCCTTTGACCAGGAATCTCAAGTGCCTTCTCTTATACCACTCACGTGGGAACGGAGAAATACTACCTTGACTCTATTTGACCAAACTAGAAAGGTTAAAAGAGGGCTTAAAGTGCTTTAACTCAACAAAAGACCTCTTGCCTTATGTTTGCTTGGTATATGCTTGGTAGGCACTCTCTTAGAAATAGTCTTCTTTTCAACCCTGAGCCTAAGAGAATTATTACGAAAGCCAACCAAGAAAGAAGAAAAATGGTTGAAGAAAAACCTGAAGAGATTAGGGTTGGTGAAAATCAGAGAAACTTGATAGACTATTTCCTCCCTACAACCCACCATGCCCTACTTATCTGAAGATCTGGAGTGGATAATCCATATGAAATCAAGAGCAGCACCATATCTTTGCTCCCCTCTTTTAATGGTACTGCTAGGGAGGATCCTTACGGGCATCTTGAGGAATTCACTGAGGTTTGTTCCACGGTGAAGCTCCAAGACTTTACTGATGAAGCCCTGATGAGAACTATATTTCCATTCTCCCTTAAGGATAAGGCCAAGCACTGGTATCATACCCTCGATGCAAGGGTAAATGATTGGGCCACCCTTAAGGGAGAATTCTTGAAAAAGTATTTTTCTATAGTAAGACCAACCATTATAGAAGAGAGATTATTGGTTTTACTCAACAGGAAGGGAAGTAATTCCATGAGACTTAGGAGCACTTTAATGACCTTCTTAGGTTATGCCCCCACCATCAGGTGCCAAGATGGCAGTTGGTCGAAAGGTTCTATAATGGATCATTTGAAAGGCACAGGCAAACCATCGATGCAGCTTGTGTAGGAACCTTCATGACCAAAACTGAGGATGAAGCCTAGGCATTATTTGAAACATTAAGTGACAATTCCATACAAATGTCCTCTGCCTATCAAGAAAGAAAACCATCAATCTTGCAGAGGAAGATAGAGGCCCATGAAGTCGAGGCTACTCAAGATTTGGCTTATCAGAATCAATTGTTAAACAAAAACTTTGATAGGATTTTAGCAAACTCTGGCATGAACCCGCAAGTAGCCTCTATCCTTCAGGCTTCAAGTGAATGCTCCATTTGTCAAAGCACAACACACGCCACTACGGAGTGCCACCAGGAAAATCAATTCCTTGAGTTGATTCAGGCCGACCTAAACACGGCCCAAGGTTTCCGCCCACCTCCTCGCAATAACCCTTATTCCAATGCCTATAATCTGGGGTGGTGGAACCATCCAAACTTCTCATGGAAGCAAGGTATGCTTCTAACTCTGGGAATACAAGACCCCTACCTCCCCAACCCATATACCAACCATCCTATGCAAACCCTCTATAGAATAAGCCTTCTGAGATGGATGAACTTAAACCCATGATGAAAGTGATGCAAGAGCATCAGAATATGGTCATCCAATCTCAGAATAAGATGATTACTGATATGCAATCCCAAATTGGTCATCTTACTGAGGCAGTTAGGCAGTGAGATCCGGGGAAGTTGCCTAGCTCTTCTGAGGAGAACCCAAAGGGCAAGGGGGTCATATTCAGGGAGCACGCCCAAGCTATGATCGTGATGAGGAGTGGAAAGAAAATTGACATGCCTGATAGCACTCCTATGATCACCTCTCAGGATTCCCCTCCTACATAAAGCTTGACTTCCATCTCCACCTAGGAAGAGCCACACTGCTCTCCCTCTCTAGAAATCACCCACCCTAAGGATGTCGTCATTCCACCACCCCTTTCCCACCATGACGACCCCTCTACCCAAAAGCTGAGGGTGCCCTATCCATAGTGCCTATCTGCTCCTGGGGAATCTTCTGTTGGCTCGTCTGGAGCTAAAGATAGGACGAATGAAATTATGGATACTTTTAGGCAAGTCCATATCAACTTGCCTTTGTTGGAAGCTATCAAATAGATCCCATCCTATGCCAAGTTTCTAAAGGACCTGTGCACCCAGAAGCACCGATCTAAGAGACAGGTCCAAGCCAAGGTCATCCTGCCTAACCATGTTAGCTCGGTTCTCCAACATGGAACACCCCCTAAAATGAAAGACCCAGGGGCCCCGTATATTTCAATGGTTGTAGGTAACCAACACATTGATGAGGCTCTACTCGGTCTGGGCACGAGGGTGAACACTTTACCAAGCACTGTCTACGACCTTTTGGAAGGAGGTGATTTAAAGCCTAGTCCAGTCATCCTCCAAGTCGTAGACAAATCGCTTAAGACACCACGAGGATTACTGGAAGATGTCCTAGTGAGAGTGGAGGACTTCTTCCCTGTTGACTTTCTTGTGCTAGATACTGACCCATCTAATAAGCCCACCAAGTCATCCATTATTTTGGGATGCCCCTTCCTAGGCACAACCAACACCTCTATCAATTATAGATCAGGTGCACTTAAAATGGGCTTTGGGAACAAGAAGATCCAGTTGAATGTTTTTGATACCTACAAGCAATCCGGATTGGAAGATTGTTCCCAGATTGATGTAGTTGATAAAATCATTGAAGAGACTACTCTAATACTCTTATGTGGAGATCCCTTTCAAAAGGTCATATCTAAGGACCATCCTCCAACTATTGAAGAAACTGAAGGGGATATACCCGAATTAGAAGAGTTGCTAGGGGTACACACAGAGTCTTTGCCCCTCCCTAGACCATGAAGGTAGATCCGCTACCTGAAGCGGGGACATCTCAACTTAAACCCTCAATCCAAAAGGCTCCTAAGTTGGAGTTGAAACCCCTCCCAAGCACATTAAAGTATGCTCTCCTTGGCCCTAACGACACACTTCCCGTTATTATCACATCTGCATTATCTGAATCGCAGGAGGGAGCTCTGCTTGAGTGTTTACAAAGGCACAAGGAAATAATTGCTTGGTCGATAGCTGATATTAAGGGTGTTGATCCCCTCCTTTGCATGCATCATATATACACGGACGAGTCCGTGAAACCCTTCCAAGACATGCAGAGAAGGCTCAACCCCAATATGTGGGAGGTTGTTAGAAAGGAGATTCTAAAATGGCTATATGCAGGAATTATCTATCCCATTTCAGACAGTAAATGGGTCAGTCCTATACATATGGTGCCCAAAAAGGCTGGAATCACTGTGGAAGAGAACTACCAAGGAGAGTTGGTAACCACTAGACCCTCAACTGGTTGGAGGATCTGCATTGATTATCTCCATTTGAATACAACTACCCAGAAAGATCATTTCCCCTTACCGTTTATTGATTAGATTTTGGAACAACTGGCGGAGAACAAGTACTTTTGTTTCCTTGACAAGGACTCTAGGTATAATTAGACAAATGTCTTTCCTGACAATCAGAAGCGTACTACCTTCACAAGTCTGTATGGCACTTTTGCGTTCCGTCGAATGCCATTCAAGTTATGTAATGCTCCTACCACTTTCCAACGTTGTATGATGGCTATCTTTTTTGATATGATCGACAAGTTTGTTGAGATTTTCATGGATGATTTTTCCATTTACGGCTCATCGTTTGACCTATGCCTTTCACACCTTGATAAAGTCTTAACCCATTGCGAAGAGGCAAAGCTGGTGCTTAGTTGGCAGAAAAGCCACTTTATGGTCTAGTAGGGCATTGTGTTGGGGCATGTAGTTTTCGAGAGAGGATTAGAGGTGGATACCGCAAAAATTGATTCCATCTCTAAGCTTCCATCGCCCACCAATATTCGTCAGGTTAGATCTTTCCTTAGCCATGCTGGGTTCTATAGGCACTTCATTAGAGATTTCAGTAAAATCTCTAAGCCACTCTGTGACCTGTTAGCGAAGGAGGTTTTCTTTAATTTTGATGATAGATGTGGCAAGGCCTTCCAAGTTTTGAAGAAGGCCCTTATTACCGCGTCGATTCTCTAAGCACCAGATTGGACCCTCCCGTTTGAGCTAATGTGCGATGCTTCTGATTTTGCAATGGGAGCGATCTTAGGTTAAAGAGTTGATTGCAAATCTCATGTGTTGCATTATGCCAGCAAGACTGTTGAACGTACGAATTGCTATGCTAACGTGTTTGGTTTCAAAACCTTATCGTTGTAGCTTGAAAGCGAAGAATTCGTGTTCAACAAATAAAATTTATACCGAAATTTGAATTCCGGGTCGAACACAGGGAGGCTACGTCGATCTATATTCTCAATTATATTTTTTTAGAATTTTTGAAAAGCGAGGTGATATAATTACAATGAAGCTATCAGACTAAAAGGAAGAGAGAGGAGAGAGAGAGAGAGAGAGAAAAAGAACATGCATTCAATATTTCAAAATATTTATACAATCAAACCAAATAAAAATTACACTAGAAAGAGGAAAATCAGCTACATTAGAAAGCAAGAAAATTCTACACTAGAAAAGCTATAAAGAAGAATGGGAGAGAGAAATTATCCTCCTCGACGATCGCTTAGAGGACCAGCCGGACGGGACGACGCCTGGACGAAGGATGGAGCAGGACGAAGGAGGATGAAGCAGAAGAACAGGAACGGAGCAGCACGTCGTCGTCGTCGTGGGATCCACTTCCGAAGGGGGACGAAAATTTGGACTTTATCTCGCGAGGAGCATCCCAGGTGTGGGACAAGCTTCTCTTGAGCTTTGGAGAGGTAGAGAAGAGAATGAAGGGATGAGAATTTCGTGTGGAGGGGGTCTCCTTTTATAGTTGCAAGGAGTGGGGGCAAATTAGTCATTACATCTTTAAAACATTAAATAAGGGGTCTTTAGTGACGGATAAAACCGTCACTAAAGCCCCAACGTGGGCGTAGTGGACGCTCCCCACACGCGCCTCCTCGGCTGCTCACTCTCAACGCCCGCCGCACGTTCAGCCATCCACAGCCATCCGATCGCGAGATCGGTCGGCTGTGATTGCGCCTTCCCCGCTCGCTGCACGCCCTCCCAACGCGTACGATGCTGCGTGAGGCGCGGGTGTGCAATAGCGCGTGCGATACCGCGTGAGGTGCGAGCGTGCAATAGCGCATCATCGCTATTGAGCGCGGACGGCCATCCGATCAAGATCCGACACACGCCCGTGCCCGCTCGCCCGCGCCTTCGCCTCTTCGCTGCGGCTCGAACCCGCGTCCGCTGCTCACGATAACGCCCTCGCCCACTGTGCTACAGAGCGCGGATTGTCGAGCGAGCGATTTGAGGTGCAGCCATTCACAGCCGCTGGATCAAGATCCAACGGTGGAGAGGGGGTGGATGCGAAGGCTTCAATGGTTGTATGTGGGCATTTGGGCAGCTGAGATGGTGCCACATGGTGCCATCTTGACCGTCCATCTTCTGGATGTTGTAGATGGTGCCACGGGTGTCGGATTGACTCGATTTTTGGGTCGTTAGGCTGCGATCGTCGATCTGAATTCATCCGTGCAGTCGGATTTGTCATTTGAAGTGTGGATTTACACCATCCTGGCCCTTGATCTTCTAGGGTTCCCCGGTCACTATCTGATGTTACAGATGCCTGATTAAGGTGATCTTGGAGTCGTTGAACTTCAATCGTCGCTCTGATCACATCTGTACGGTTGGATCTTCAATCTGAGATCCTAATAAAAAGTTTGCCCTATCCAAGCACATAAAAGGAGACAATTAACCTCCATTTTATTCAAACTACTCTAAATGCAAGATGATGCATGTTATGCAATATTTATATCATGCAATGCAATCTTATGCTTAAGAACATGCATATATAGACATCTTAAGTAGTGTAAATGTCTTTACATCATACCCCCATGCCTATCTTTTGCTAGCCATAGCAAAAACTATATGCTATTTATAAAAGAATTAGGTTGGATTATTTGGGTATGAGTTATTTTCAATCATTAAGAAATTGTCTACTTAGGATCTGAACTTTCAAAGATACAACAGTGCCCGAGTATCTGCCAAAATGAAGACCGCCTCAAACCCTCGCCTTATTCAAAGAAAATTTTCTTTTTCTCTTTTTACTCTTTTCTAATTTTTTGGATTTTCAAATTTTAGGGTTTAAGAGTGGCTTTCTACAGCCATTCAACTCTCCCAAGATTTGATGAGAACCCTAAGTTTTAAGTATCTTATTGTGAATGTGATAGACTCGTTGACCGGCAATTAAAACGGACTTCGGATTTCTACGCCTCTAGGTGACCTAAAAAGAATTTTGCCTAAGTTGTATCTTTACAACCGGTAGCTTTCTCCCTACTTTTATTTTTTTACGGGATCAACACAAGGGTGAATCCAGTGTATATCTCCCCGGTTTATTCTACTTCTCCGCTTCTTCCTAAGTGTTTTGGAAATTTTTTTAGTGCATTTACTGAGCTGGGTTCTGGACAACCGGTCGATAAGCTGTTACCACCGACAACTTGCTAGCCATACTCGTGCGGCGAAGTGTGGCTTATTTCTTTTTTTTTCTTTTCTCCTTTTCTTTCTGATTTTTTTTTTTTAAGTAGGTGGCTTCCCTGGTCTAAGATTTACCTAAAGGCAGCAAAAAGAAAAAGGTCCAGTGACTGGGCTCTGGACAAACTACCTATGGGCTATTACCCACGATAACTTGTCAGCCATATCACCCTAGAAGGTTCATTAGCTACCCAATTTCCGTTAGAATCGCCGAACAACGAGTCAGTGCAAAGAAAGTGTGTAAATGCTTAAAACTCAGAAATTCCTTCAACAAATAAGTGTGTACTTATCACCCAAACTTATTTATTCCAATTACAATAGAATTAAGATGGAGGGGACTCGAAAGACAAATTCACATTTTAGTGGATACACGAGCTAATTAAGTCCAAAGACCTGAAGGGTTTTTGTGTTCAGGTCCTAATGTAAAATTTCTTAGGATTGAAAAGTCCTAATGTCCAACTAATCCTTCCTAATTTTGATTTTTTTTTATGTATAAATAAGAAGAGAAAAACAATTTACATGAATTTCACAAAGCTGACCAAATGATTAAAAAATGAATCCACCCCCCCATGCCTAGCTGATGCAATGTCCTCATTGAAAAAGAGATATGAAAGAAAAGGTAGAATATGAAAGATGTCACCTGAATATGAAGCTCGTATCAGCCTTGTGTCATATGTACAACTGCTGAGTTTAATGCCGTCAGCTAGGCGAAGTCCAGCCAAAGAAGTCACAGAATGGCTAGAGCAACTGAGTCTGAGACGGGTTCTGGAAGAATACGATCAACAACAGGCTTCAGATGTTGATCGTTGACTTTAAATGTGTTACCCGTCTTTTGGTCGAAAATCTGAACGGCACCATTTGGAAAAATCTGGTCAATTATGAATGGGTCATTCCATTTAGATCTAAGTTTGCCAGGAAAGAGCTTAAGTTTAGAATCGAATAACCAGACCTTCTGGTTTAGCTCAAAGCTCTTGCAGGAAATCAGTTGATCATGTAGAGCTTTGGTCCAAGCCTAATAGATCTTAGCATTCTCAAAAGCATCATTTCTAAGCTCCTCCAACTCAGATAGTTGGAGTTTCCTGGTCTTCCCAGCTAGATTTAGATCTAAATTGCATTGTTTAATTACCCAGAATGCCATGTGTTCAATCTCTACGGGTAGATGGCATGCCTTTCCATACACCAAACGGAATGGAGACATGCCGATGGGCGTTTTATACGCCGTACGGTAGGCCCAAAGAGCGTCCTCAAGCTTTTGAGTCCAATCCTTGCGATCAAGCCTAACCATTTTTTGCAGAATGTTCTTGATCTTTCGATTGGAGATCTCGACTTGTCCATTCGTCTGGGGATGGTAAGGTGTAGAAATTCGGTGATTAACCCCGTATTTGGCCAATAAATTCTGGAATTGGGCATTAGTAAAATGAGTGCCACCATCACTGATGATAGCCCTCGGAATCCCGAACCTACTGACTATATTTTTCTTAACAAAATTAATGACCACCTTGTGGTCATTAGTTCGGGTGGGAATTGCCTCAATCCATTTGGACACATAATCAACAGCAACAAGAATGTACTGATGTCCAAATGAAGGGATAAAGGGTCCCATGAAATCGATGCCCCAAACATCAAAATTTCGACAGGAAGAATAGGGTTTAGGGGCATCATGTCTCTCTTAGTTATGCTCCCGAGTGCCTGACATCGAGAACATGACCTTGAGAAATCCTGGGCATCCTTGAATAAAGACGGCCAATAGAAGCCAGATTGCAAGATTTTTGCAGCCATCTTTTTCCCAGAGAAATGTCCACCACACCCAGATGCATGGCAGAACTCGAGTATACTGTTGAATTCATTCTCCGGTATGCATCGGCGAATAATCTGATCAGAGCCGATGCGATACAGTTCAGGGTCCTCCCAGAAGTAATATTTGGCCTCAGATTTGAGTCTATCCCGTTGTTGCTTGGTCCAATCCTGGGGGATTTAACTAACGGCCAAATAGTTAACAATGTCAACAAACCATGGGGTGTGGACACCTAAAACTGTAAGAATAGTTTCGTATGGAAAAGTGTCAGCAATCGGAATGTCCGGACAAGAAGAATCACCTAGGAGTCTCGACAAATGATCCGCTACCACATTTTGTATCCCGATTTTATCCTTGATTTCAAGATCAAATTCTTGAAGAAGAAGAATCTAATGAATAAGCCGAGGTTTAGCATCCTTTTTAGCCAAGAGATGTCTCAAGGCTGAGTGGTCGGTATAGATGATAACATGAGACCCTAAGAGATAAGCCCTGAATTTTTCCAAAGCAAACACTACAGCTAGTAATTCTTTTTCAGTAACAGTGTAATTCCTCTAGGCTTCATCCAGAGTTTTACTAGCGTAGTAGATGACAGAGGGCTTTCAATCAATTTTCTGACCCAGGACAGCCCCGACCACGTAATCAGAAGCGTCGGTCATGATCTCAAAAGGGGCTGTCCAAATTGGTGGTTGCAAAATTGAAGCATAGGTGACTACCGTTTTCAGGAAATCAAATGCCTTTCGACATGATTCGTCAAAAACAAACGACGTTTCTTTGGCAAGAAGATTGCTCAAAGGACGAGCAACCTTCGAGAAATCCTTGATGAATCTTCGATAAAATCCCACATGGCCAAGAAATGATCGGATTTGTTTAACAGATGTGAGAGGAGGAAGTTTAGCGATAACATCAACCTTAGCTTTGTCCACTTCAATTCCCCGTTCAGAGATTACATGACCCAAAACGATGCCCTCTTGGGTCATGAAATGACTCTTTTCCCAACTAAGGACCAGTCGTGTCTTGATACATCGCTTAAGAATCATTTCCAAATTAGCCAAACAAGAGTCAAATGATTCTCCGAAAATAGAGAAATCATCCATGAAGACTTCCATAAACTCTCCCACCATGTCAGAAAATATGGCTAGCATACACCATTGAAAAGTCGCAGGTGCATTGCATAACCCGAAAGGCATCCTATGAAAAGCAAAGGTTCTGTAGGGACAGGTGAAAGTGTTTTTTTCCTGATCCTCGGGATGGATAGGAACTTGGTTGTATCCCGAGTAGCCATTAAGAAAACAGAAGTACTTCTACCTAGTTAATTTTTCCAAGATTTGATCGATGAAGGGCAATGGAAAATGATCCTTTTTAGTGGTTGTGTTCAACTTCCTGTAATCAATACAAACCCTCCAAAAGGAAGCTAAACGAGTTGTGACAGATTCTCCTCTCTCGTTAGTCACAACGGTAATCCTGGCTTTCTTTGGAATAATCTAAACGAGACTTACCCAGGGACTATCAGAGATTGGATAAATAATTCCTGCATCGAGCCACTTGATGATTTCCTTTTGACTACTTCTCTCATATTTGGATTCAATCTCCTCTGCATCTGGCGAAAAGGGCAGGATCCATCTTCCAAGAATATTCTATGATTACAGTAAGATGGCTCGATCCCCCTGAGGTCATGAATGGTCCAACCAATTGCCTCCTTATATTCCTTTAGGACCTTGATCAATTTAATCTCTTACTCCTTTGTCAATTTAGCACTGATAATCATAGGGAGCGTATTCTGAGGTCCTAAAAATTAATATTTCAAATTCTTGGGTAATGGTTTCAATTCAAGCTGGGGTGGGTTGATGAATGATGGTAGGGTAGATGCTGAAGATTCAACAAGAGGAAGAGGTTGTGAGTGAACAAAATCAATAACCTCTTCCGAAGATGTCAGGTCAGCCACAGAGGGTTGCGGGTCAAATTCATCATCCAAAGAGGAGCCTTCAATTGTAGAAACTGTCAAACAAGTTTCAATATTATCATTATCCTTATCAAGTTCCTCAATAATCCGCAATCCTCAAATTTGTTGATCGCCTTAAAAATATCCAATTTCATTCATTGGTCCCCAAAGGCGATTTCCATTCTACCGCTTTCACAATTAATGTTGGCCTTGGCGGTAGCCAGGAACGGATGCCCCAAAATGATGGGCATGTTCCTCAGATTATCAGGTACATCCATGTCAAAGACAAAGAAATCTACAGGAAAATAAAAATCCTTGACCCTAACAATAACATCTTCAATAACGCCTCGCGGGTTTGTGATCGAGCGGTCCGCTAACTGTAGCGTTACTGAAGTTGGCCGAAGTTCACCTAATCCAAACTTCTCATAAAGAGAAGTTGGAATTAGCTTGATGGATGCACCGAGATCCAAAAGTGCTCTATCAAATGTGTAATCTCCGATAACGTAAGAAATCAATGGAGAACCAGGATCTCTCTTTTTTTGAGGGAGGTAGTGCAGGATAACAGAACTAGCCTGCTCGGAGAGTAGCACCTTCCTTGGAACAGATTCTCTCGACTTACGCTTTTGTGTACATAATTCCTTTAAAAATCTTGCGTAAGCTGATATGTGCTTGATAGCATCAAGGAGCAGGATATTGATCTCAACATTCTTAAATAGATTTAGAAGCTCCTCATTGCTATCAACAGACTTCTTCTTTGGTTTGGTTAAGGCTTCAGGAAAAGGAACATGAGTCAGATTTTTGGAATCAGGTTCCTGAGCCTTGATTTCTCCTCTAGAATTCTCCTCTCTCTCCTCAGGTTCTTCAGAATTCAAAAGATCATAAATTTTGGTTGTGGATCCTGAGCCTGCTTACCACTCCTCAAAGTTACAGAATTTGCAGAGGCATAAGAATTTGGGTCTTGGGGAGGGTTAGGAAAGATTGGAGGGGCTTGATTAACCATGAATTGTTGATTTGCAGAAGAAGAAGATGACGAGGAACCCTGCAAAACCACCTGAGCATGTGAGTGTGGGTCTCTCTGATTTCCGTCCCATGGGCTTGATTGCCCGAATTCATAACATTTCGCGGGTTGGGTACGGGTTGGGATGGAGAGATCTGGGTTGACGAGAGTTAGCAATGAGCCCGGATTGCAAGTTGTCCAGCGAGTTTTTCATTTGCTACATGAGCTAGAGTATGGATCCTTGCATCTCTACCATTTGACAGTTCAAATCAGCCTGCCCTGCAGGTTGACAGGCATTCCAAGCTGGCTAATTGACCTAATTCGGAGGCAACTGAGTATATACTTGACCCTGACCCATTGGTCGTTGCGGAGCATAATTGCCGGGTCGGAATTGGGTCTGTTGCCCCGGATTTTTCCAAGAGAAGTTAGGGTGGTTTCTCTAACCTGGATTATAGGCATTTTAGTAGGGGTTGGATCTAGCACTCTCTTGTACAGCACAGACATCCTCATGAGGATGGAGAAAAAGAAAGGGAAGGATCAGAAAAACTGGGATCAAAGACCCCAGTTTAGAACCCGTGGGGTTCCGAAAAATGCTGACTCACAAGTTGAGTCGCATCGAGTTGATTCACGAACTCCCATCCAGAAGGAGCTCGTGAGGAATGGAATTCCAAATTTTAGGATTGAGTGGATCGAGAGTTGTTCATAAAATTGCTAGCCATCCACTCTTTCATTCTTTTAGCAACCAAGTCCACCTTATCAAGTTTGTTATAAATCAATTCCATATCAAATGAATGAGAGTCATGGACTTCATTGACATTTGATCTGGGCTGCTGGGACCGGTTAAAAGTATCCATGGAGGCATGATTAATTGAATTCTCACTCATTTCCTCAAATAAATCATGTGCACTATCTGCATCTTTATTGAGAGAAATGCATCCGCAAGAAGCATCCACATGATTTCTGAGTTGCTCAGTCAACCCATGATAGAAGATCTGCACGAGTTGCCATTTCAGCACCTCGTGGTGTGGACACCTCCGCAATAAGTCCTGGAATCCTCCCAGGCCACATGAAACTGTTCCCCCAGCCGCTGGGTAAAGGTAGTGATTGCCCGTCTCAAAGCATTGGTATGTCTGACTGAGAAGAATTTCTTTAGAAAGGCCAATTTCAACTCATTCCAAGTTGTAATTGGTCTTCCTATTGTCCTATACCAATGCACGGCCTTATCCCTAAGAGAGTGAGGGAAGAGCCTCATGATCATTTGCTCCTCGTTTACGTTTCATGCCTTGGTGGTCTGGACCAAAGTGGTCAAGTCCTCCAAGTGCTGAAACGGATCTTCGGAGCCAAGCCCATGATAATGTTTAATCAGGCTTAACACCTAGAGCTTGATTTCTACGTCACCAGCTGGAATCTGGATGCCGGGACGTTCCCCATAATTTGAAGGATCATAAAAATCCTTCAAGGGCTGAGCGCATTGCATTCTCTGGAACCATTCCTACATTCTCTGCATTTGTTCCAGCTGCCTTCGAAATTCTTCCTGTGGATTTCCAAGTAGAGGAGGCAGTTGTTCGGCCATGGGATTAAATTGACCAAAATCCAATTTGCACCTCCCAGAATGTTCTAATGGTCCTTCCAATCGGAGATTCAATGACCGTCTACCCAGCATAAACTAGGAGGTCGGAAGGACTGGGGATATGGACCCTGCAGCACAATAAAACAAGGCTGTCCTTAAGTGGGGTAGCCTAAGGATCTACTGACTCTCAAAACCTGCCTTAAGACTGTAAATGATTTACTATACTTGCGTCTGTTTAATGCAACCAGTTAGAAGGAGGGACTGGGGAGAAGGTTCTTCCTTTGGCTTTCGCATCTAGTTCCTAGTGTACCCCCCAGCCGCGGTCGTTTGACGCTACTTCCCTAGCTAGACATCAGATTAATCAGTACAAGTAGGTTAATCAAAAACAATCTCAGACTAGGCCTTGAAGAGCGAATCAGACCTTAAGGCCAACGTCTACTCAATTTTATTAAAGCCTGGGATTGTAGTGCTTATGGAATGTGATGGGCCCTTAAAATGGGTTGTGCCCTTAATGATTGATTGAGATTTGTGTAAGTGAGTGCACAACCAGGGTTTTCAAGCAAGATTATTTGTGATGCGTGAATTTTAATGTTCAAATCTTGCTTAAGTAGCTTTTAGGGTTTCAAATTAGATGGATTGCAATCAAATTTCTAGGCAAACCAAGTTGTAAAACACGGGTGAAGATTGTTTTCCTTTAAAATCAGAAAGAAAGTGGAGTGCCTGGAATAGACCTAGATTGAAAACCCTAAGGAGGAGCTACTTGATGAGTTGGTTTTAAATAGAGTGGTGCGGCCCAAATAATTGGCCACAAATGCACCACTAAGTTAGGCACTCAAAAATGGTTAACCTAGAATGATTTCTACTCTTTTATGTGTTGCTTTGTGCGGTTAAGTAGAAACAAATCAAGTTGATTAAGTGCCTTGAATGTGGGTGTATGTTGTGTGTTTGTTGAAAATTACCCTACAAGATTATCCTTTTGTTGTTTTTTTTATAAATAAGGGTGGAATGAATGTGAGTGAGAATCCAAACAACCAAACTATTCCTAGGATTTATGCAAACACCTAGGTTAATTGGAATTTGGATTTAATGTGGCGAATGAAATCTATGGAGGGAGAAAGAATGGGGAGCACTTACAGTTGTCTTCAACTGCACTTTACTCCAGTCTACCGCTTGTTGATTCCTTGATGGAGGTCTCTGCAAAACAATAGACACAAGAGAAAGCAAGTTAGAAAACAATAAAGTGCAAGAAATGCGAAAAGAAGATCGGAAATCGTTGCCTCCCCGACAACGGCACCAAAATGTTGAACGTACGAATTGCTACGCTAACGTGTTTGGTTTCAAAACCTTGTCGTTGTAGCTTGAAAGCAAAGAATTCATGTTCAACAAATAAAATTTATACCGAAATTTGAATTTCGGGTCGAACACATGGAGGCTACGTCGATCTATATTCGCAATTATATTTTTTTAGAATTTTTGAAAAGCGAGGCGATATAATTACAACGAAGCTATCAGACTAAAAGGAAGAGAGAGGGGAGAGAGAGAGAGAAAGAAAGAGAGAGAGAAAAAGAACATGCATTCAATATTTCAAAATGTTTATACAATCAAACCAAATAAAAATTACACTAGAAAGCGGGAAATCAGCTACACTAGAAAAGCTGTAAAGAAGAATGGGACAGAGAAGTTATCCTCCTCGACGATCGCTTAGAGGACGAGCCGGACGGGACGACGCCTGGACGAAGGAGGATGAAGTAGAAGAACGAGAACGGAGCAGCATGTCGTTGTCGTCGCGGGATCCACTTCCGAAGGGGGACGAAAATTTGGACTTTATCTCGCGAGGAGCATCCCGGGTGTAGAACAAGCTTCTCTTGAGCTTTGGAGAGGTAGAGAAGAGAAGGAAGGGATGTGAATTTCGTGTGGAGGGGATTTCCTTTTATAGTTGTAAGGAGTGGGGGCAAATTAGTCATTACATCTTTAAAACATTAAATAAGGGATCTTTAGTGACTGATAAGACCATTCCTAAAGCCTCAACATGGGCGTAGTGGGCACGCCCCATGCGCGCCTCCTCGGCTGCTCACTCTCAACACCTGCCGCACATTCAACCATCCACAGCCGTCCGATCGCGAGATCTGACGGCTGTGATTGCGCCTTCCCCGCTCGCTACGCGCCTGCCCTAACGCGTGCAATACCGCGTGAGGCGCGAGCGTGCAATAGCGCATCATCGCTATTGAGCGCGAACGGCCGTCCGATCAAGATCCGACGCACGCCCACGTCCTTCGCCTCCTCACTGCGGCTCGAACCTGCGTCCGCTGCTCGCGATAATGCCCTCGCCCACTGCGCTGCGAAGCGCGGATTGTCGAGCGGGCGATTTGAGGTGCAGTCGTTCACAGCCATTGGATCGAGATCCAACGGCGGAGAGGGGGCGGATGTGGAGGCTTCAGTGGTTGCATGCAGGCGTTTGGGCGACCGAGATGGCACCATGTGGTGCCATCTTGGCCATCCATCTTCTGGATGTTGTAGATGGTGCCACAGGTGTCGGATTGACTCGATTTTTGCGTCATTAGGCTGCGATCGTCGATCTGAATTCATCCGTGCGATCGAATTTGTCATTTGAAGTGCAGATTTATGCCATCCTGGCCCTTGATCATCTAAGGTTTCCCGATCACTATCTGATGTTACAGATGCCTGATTAGGGCGATCTTGGAGTCGTTGAACTCCAATCGGCGCCCTGATCACATCCGTACGGTTCAATCTTCAATCCGAGGCCCTGATAAAAAGTTTACCCTATCCAAGCACATAAAAGGAGACAATTAACCTCTATTTTATTCAAACTACTCTAAATGCAAGATGATGCATGCTATGCAATATTTATATCATGCAATGCAATCATATGCTTAGGAACATGCATAAATAGACATCTTAAGTAGTGTAAATGTGTTTACATCAAAGACCCTTATGGATCCTCAGCAAAACTACACGGTCACTGAAAAGGAACTTCTTGCTGTAGTATTTGCTGTGGAAAAGTTTTGATCTTACCTTTTGGGATCCAAGGTTGTGGTGTTCACTGATTATTCTGCTTTAGAGCATCTTCTGGCTAAAAAGGACACCAAACCTCGCTTAATTTGTTGGATTCTGCTACTCTAGGAGTTTGACCTGGAAATTTAAGATAAGAAAGGAGTTGAGAATGTGGTAGCAAATCATCTATCTAGGATCCCCATTGAGGCATCAACCCTTGTTAGCAATATCAAAGAGACTTTTCCTGATGAGTCTTTGATGGCCATGGAGGCCAAAACTCCTTGGTTTACTGACATAGTGAACTATCTAGTCATGGGCATTACCCTTAGTACTTAGGACAAGCAGAAGCGAGACAGGTTTCTTACTGGCACTAATTTTATCACTGGGAGGAACCTGAGCTATTTAGAATAGGCCCTGACCAGCTTTTCCGCCATTGCATCCCTGACGAAGAATAAAGGAGTGTTTTGAGTTTCTGCCATGACCTCCAATTTGGAGGACATTCTAGTGGAAAAAAGACTGCCCATAAGATTTTTCAGTTTGGCTTTTGGTGGCCCATATTATTTCGAGATGCACATACATATGTGGGCGCATGTCTACGTTGCCAGCAGATGGGAACCATCAAAAAAAGGGATGAGATGCCCCAGCAACCTATTCTCCCCGTTGAGATCTTTGATATTTGGGGCTTCAACTTCATGGGTCCCTTTCCTGTGTCCTTCGAATATGAGCATATCCTTGTGGCTGTGGACTATGTATCAAAAGGATAGAAGCCATACCCACACAGACCAATGACCATTCCGTGATCTTGGATTTTGTTAAAGTTAATATCATTTCCCGGTACGGGTGCCCAAGGATGATCATAAGTGATGGAGGACCTCACTTCAAGAACGTACACTTCACAAGACTACTCCAAAATTTGAGAGTCAACCACATGATAGCCACACCTTACCATCCCCAAACGAGTGGACAAGTTGAAGTGTCTAATAGGGGGATTAAACGAATTTTAGAAAAAACTATCAGGCCCGACCGTAAGGATTGGTCTAAAAAACTAAATGATGCTCTTTGGGCCTACAGAACAGCGTATAAGACTCCCTTAGGCATGTCTCATTTCCGTCCTGTCTATAGAAAGGTGTGCCACCTTCTTGTTGAAATCCAACACAAAGCCTTTTAGGCAATTAAAAAGGTTAACTTAAATTTGGATAAAGTGGGAAAGGCACGAATGTTGGAATTAAGTGAGCTTGAGGAGCTTCGTAATGAAGCCTATGAAACTTCTCAAGCTTACAGACAACGTACAAAGGTCTTCCATGATAAGCACATCATTAAAAAGACCTTTGAACCCAACCAATGGGTTTGGCTTTTCAATTCTTGACTTAAATTATTTCTAGGAAAGCTCAAGTCCCGTTAGGATGGGTCATACGTTGTTATCAATACCTTCTCTCATGGAGCTGTAAAAATTCGGAACCCTACTTCTGGTGCGAGCTTTAAGGTAAATGGCCAACGACTTAAACCTTATGTTACCCTTTCAGATGGCTAAGTTTTAGACGCACTTCGGCTTAAGGAGCCTTAGCTCCTCCTACTCTCCTCCTTAGGTGATATTCTTCTATGTCTTTATTTTTCCAATGAAGACATTATCAGTCTTAAGCATGGGGGGGTAAAACCTTAGGATGTTTATAGCATTTATAAATATTTGCATGCATTTAAGATAGGTGCATTAGCAAAAAAAAAAATCTCTTGAGCTGAATGGGTTAGTTCTTAGCAAAAATTTTTTTATCAAGGAAGTGTCATTAAAGTTTTTCTTCGTAAATAGTTTCTTAAGTTTAGAATCCAGTACATTTACTTCACTTGCACGTAGACTGGGTAATGGATCTTTTTAAGAAAACTGATAAACATTATTAGTCTACTGAACCCTTAGATGGTTAATAGGGAGTCAGGCAAACTGTCTTCTATTAGATCCACCTAATATTTGTGAGGAAGTAGAGAGACTACTGGTGCGCTAAGTCTAGTGCAAGGATTCTTAAATTCTTGATAATTAGAGGATGATACCTCAAAGTTAAGTATAGTTTTCGCTCTCTGTTCCTGTGTGCAAATAGTTTGTGAATTTCTAAGAGTCACCAAATAAGGCAGATACACAAAGAGTGAGTCCTAATAAAAATGACTATGGTGGATGGTTACGAATGTCCTTCATAGAGTCCTCGGCTAAAGGAGGGTATTATTGTCAAAGGTTAGAAATACGATTGTCCTATCCATTCTTTCTCGGTGTCGAGAGTAGGCACTTCCACCAAATAAGCCATACAATATCCTCTTGACCATCATCATCCCTAATAATGCCTCATGAACAAAAGTCTGAGTTGTGTTGTGTTATGAAAAAAAAATAGAGAAAAGAAAAGAAGACACAGAGAAGAAGAAAAGAAGTATAGAGTTATATATATTAAAAAAAAATAGAGAAAGAAAGAAAAAGAAAGAGAAGAGTTCAAGTTATAGTTTTTTTATGTGTCAATGTTTTTGAGGCAACAGCAACAACACCCATTGCGATCCACCAAATATGACCCATACCTATTTTTCAGTATTTTTGATCGCTCGAATACTGGCTAGAGACCTCTAACTTAGTTGTAGGGTTATTAGGACTTTAATTGAAGTGTAAATGCCATGTGAGGCCACCAAACATTAAGTACATTTACAAAATCTGGCAAGATATGTGATCTCAGAAAAGAAAAAAGAAAAAGAAAAGAAAGAACGAGTGAGCACAAAGGAATGTTAAAAGAGCACAGTTTTTAGCCTTTCTCTGGGTTGACTTGTTTAATAGTCTAGAGATCTAAAGTTTGCAGTACTTGATTACATGTAGCACTAGATGAGTATGTGCTACCAAATACGAATCCATTCAACTCAGTATCTCCTACCTAAATCAAAAAGTCAGGGTCAAACTACAGATTATTTTTCTACTTTATCCCCGAGGGAAGTAGTTGCCTTTCCCGATATAATTTTATCAAGGGTTATGTACAAACTTCAAATGTAAGTTGGCTTTTCATTTGATCCATTACCTAGGCTACTATCACTTCACATGTGTCTAGATCTTTAAATTTTTGGAAAAAGAAAAGAAAAAATCTTTTTGGTTAGTTCCATTGCTTTTCACTTTTTGCTAGGGGCTAACAAAACTTAGGCACGGAGGTATTTGATCACTCCACTTTAGTGGAATGCTAATTAGCCTAAGTAATTGTTAATTACATATTCCTAATCTTTAATTATTCATGATTTAAATGATAATTTAGCTTAACCTGCATACATTTTTATGTGTTAAAGATAAGATTTAATAACATAATTTTATGATAACATAATGCAGGCAAGGACTAAATTTGTTCAGTGTGTGCCTCACCGCCAACCAACTCCATGCCAACAACGATCACCACCGAACATCACCGCATTCCTCTCAACCCCCCCCCCCCATTATACACTCCAAGCGGGTGGAGGAGATATCAGAGAAGAAAATGCCTAAAGAACTGTTACAAAGGAGAATAAAAAAAGCTCCTGGGGGAAGGCCATAAAGGGGGACCTCTCTCATGGGAAAAGGTTTGCACCGTGACCTTCTAGCATTCACCGTGGATTAGTGCAAACTCCATCGCCTCTCCACTTTCATTCACCTTCACCTTCGTGTGCACGGTGACAGCATGTGCACCCCTACGCCATCAACCACACGCAACCCAGCCACTACCGTCCACCCTTCACCGCAACCCCCTCTCCTCCATGCACCAACACCTATACTCTGTGCCTTCCTCCACCACCCACAACAGGAGGAGCCCCAACGCCCATGGTCTTCCTCCTCTCGCTCCACCCAACAAGATCAAAGCCACCATTGCCCGCAGAACCATCTTCAGTCATCTTCCTTCCTAGCCACGTACCACTCCCCTCATCGCATCACCACACGCCATCCTCCTCCTTCGATCCCCACAGCAACACCGAACACCCTCGTCGCATGTGAGCCCTAGCAGCCACCTCCAACTTCGCATGTAGCCCACCTCACGACTAGTAAGCCAATGCCCAGTCTCCTCCTCATCTTCTTCTTCTTGGCAGCAGAGGAAGAACCCAACAAACCAGCAAGTCCCCCTCCACGCAGCAGCCACCACCAACCTCCTTTCTCCGCGTCGTAGACTCCACCGCACTCTCCTCGACACCACAACCTCGACCATGCCACTAGAGTCGATGGAGACCGCCCACGCACGCCGATGAGAGTCCCAACCGCTGGCGGCCCTCTCCTCTATGGACGGTGACCGGTGGCCCTCTCCTGTCACACCGTCAACACCAACACGAAGCTCTCATCCACCTCAACCTTCCTCGAGCTCCTCAACCTCCGCCATCGCCTCTTCTTCGCGCTAGATCAAGAGAAAGAATTCCTCTGTTATGCATTCAATTAAAAATTACATTCAATACCATTACCATGAGAAGATTTTTTATTTATTGAATATTTTATTGTGGCATGTTTATGAACATATCCCTCTTGTTTTGCCTAAATACTATTCCAGCATATCATGCCATTGATTGGTTAGTTGAAAGGGAATTTGAACTTGATTTTTGAGGGAAACAAATAGTGAATCGTGGATTTTCACGATAACGAGTTTTAATAGGTTATTTCCTCCCTGTGGACACAGCTTAACTATTTCCGTAGTTAGGTTTTGAGTAATTAAATATTTTAAAAAGTGATTTTCTACCACGCACGAACTATAACGACACAACATTTTATGTTAAGATTTTTATCAAAAACGAAGATCGCTCTATCAGTTGGGGGCCCCCTCTGCAATTCGTGACCTCAAGAGTCTCCTGCGAGCTACTTCTCCTTGGCTTTTGTATCTGAAACACATTTACATCACAAGGCAATGTATAGGGTAGCTCGTAGAATAAGAGGTTACAGGATTGTTGCTGTGGAAGCAATGGGACGTGCTAAAGGGCTTACTTTATTTTATAGAGAAGACTTTCAGATTGATTCTGAACTACTCAGAATTGGAAATAGACATGGCAATGTTAAAACCCAAACCATCATAAATTCTGAACTGCAGATAGTAAGATGAAACTAATAATCTAGAATAGATGGAGGAACATAGATATACCAAAATCATATGCATACAATCCTTTTGGATTTTAATTAGAAGCATGTAAACCTGCAAGGCAAGGGTTTGGAACCTAGGTAAGACGACAACAAGCGAGCTTGTGAGATTGATGAGAGCATGCGGTCGGCTGCGTTCGGTGGTGAGCAAGCTTGTGAGGATGAACAGGTTTGTGGGAGGGGGCTGAGGTTGGCAACGAGTATGGGGATCAGGGTAGGCACTTAAGGGTTTTAGGTGGCAAAGGTCGTGGGGGAAGAGAATGGTGGCAGAGGTCGTGATTGGGGGAGTTGGATGGGTCGAGGGTGGTGAGGTCGATGGTGAAGGGGATTAGGGAAGGGAGGGAGCAAGAAGAGGAGCCGGTGGTTGCAGGCCTTGGTCGCATAATGGGATTCGCGAGGGTATTTCAAGGAGCTGCCAGAGACCGTTGGTGGTCGTAGGCGAGTGCGAGGGGAATCAGAGGCGGAAGGATATGGCGATGGCGCGAGGGGAAGATGACAGCGGAGATCGTGGGATGGCAGCAGAGATCGTGGGATGGCAGGATCTGAGGAGAGATTTGCGAGGGTTTGGAGCACGATGGAGGGGGTGGCGGAGTGCTATGGCGGGATCGAAAGATTCGTGATGGCGCGATGGTACGATGGAGTTCTTCTGGAGGTGCGAGGGGATTAAGGGGGAGGGTCAGGTGGCAGAGTGCGGGATTTTGGAGGCGTGAGGAGCTTGGGTTTTGCGGGGTTTCATTGTGACGGTAGATTTTGTCGAAGGTAAGGGTAGAATTTTATGATAAAGTTTTAGGATTTTCTGATGGAGTAGCAAGAAAAAATTAAGGAATTATGAGATTTTTGAATAATGTGCAAAAAAAAATTGCTATAATTTTTTTATTATTTGTGAAAGTATATTTTAAATTATATCTTGATGTATTAATTAATTATAATTTTTTTATTAATATATATCATAAAGATGATCAATGCATCTCTTCCTAAAGTGTAATAATATTGATATTTATATCTACCAATGTAGTGGCAAATAAATGAATATGTCCTTAACTCATAAAAATACCAATGAATAAAATTTGTTACTAAAAGTATTTATCAATTAACATATTTACATAGCAGCAAATGATATAGCTATGTTGCTAATGCATGACTTTACGGACATAAAAAATTGCCACTAAAAAATTGTGTTAGCTAGCATTTTTTTTTTTAGCGATGAATTATTTGAACATGTCGCTAGAGGATACTATTAGCGGCATATACTTTATTCATTGCAAGGTTAAATGTCACTAAATCAATATTTTGTTGTAGTGAACATTGCTAGTCCTTGATTAGGGTACATACATTTCTATGTAGTTGTCTTTTCTATTAGTATATATATATTCATGCACTTTTGATGTTCCTAACAAAAATGCTTTATTCACTATAATATGTTCATACTATCTTCCAATTCAAATCTATGTGATTGCTCATTATTTCCCTATAACACTTGGTCATATTATTCCTCCCAAATTATGTTTCATTTTTGTTGTCTACATGCTTAGTGCAATCCAATACACTTAGTTTTGATGATAAAACAAAGGGAGAAAATCTTAGGACAATCAAAATATTCAAAGTTAATTTCCATTCAAATTCATCATTTGCACAAAGACACAAAATCACATTTATGTTAATCGATTTCTCTCAAACTCTCAATTACCATAATTAGATTCAAGAAATAGTGCTTCAAGTACAAAAATAAGGGGGAGATAGATCCTAAGAACAAATTTTGAAAATCACCAAAATGGGAGTGATTGTTAGTTCAATCTCTCCAATTATATGTATTAATGATTTCACAAAATAATAAACTTAAATAAACCACCATTTCTATTCTTGTCATAATACCATTTGCAGGTCCTTAGTCCATTTTAGAATTTCATAAAGAAGGACTGGAAGATAAAGATGTCTAGGTTTAGGTTCTACTATACATCTCAAAAGTATACTATAATTTTATATATATTGAGTCTAGATATGTTGTAAAGAGCCCCCGTCTAAATATATGATCTGTAGACTTAGGCTCAAAACACTTAGGCAAAATTCAAAAATAAAACCTAACGCACAAAAATTCATATACCTTAGAATCAGACATCTGTAGGTATTCCTAGATGTCTAATATTGAAAGTTAAGTCGTCTGACATATGCATCAAATGACTAAATGCCATATACAATGACTTAGGGTTTTGAACTTCAGGCTTTAGATGACAATTCAATAAACTAGATGTCCATAGACCATAATGGACGTCTAACTACTCTCTCAGGCGTCTAATAACCTGACCACTGGTTTTGAACTGAACAAAATATCCACAGGCATAGAAGAATATTTTTATTGTCATTCATAGACATTTGGACATGCCTCTAGATGCCCAAAATAAGGTCGTTACACTTGAATCACTTAACGAAGATTTTCTCAGACAATCTTGCTTTCGAATTCACAAGAAATCCATAGCTCGAGGTCATCATGAGCTCTAATCGTCCAGAATCATCGTCAGACGTCCAGTTAGATGTTTGACCTCCATACATTAGAACCTTGTTTGGATTTGGTTCAATCCAGGAACAGACCCACATTAAATTAGGCATCTAAAATTTGGGTCAAACATCTTAAAATGACAACCTAGACATCTGACCTAGAACCCTATTTCCGTTCAACTAAATCCAGGAACTTTGACCCCTCATATCAAATGACCAAAACTATAGTCAGATGTCTGATAAGACATCTGACCTAAAAATTAGGTGTTTAATTCTACTGTCAAAGTCATCATGAGCCTGATCTAAGTTGGATTTTGACCAAATATGTTGGAGAATGTCCCCAATGGCTAGGGGTAGCCTCCCTAGCCTTCTTAAAGGTTCTTTTAAGGCTTATATATATCCCTTAATCCCTCTTAGGCAACATACACTTTTGAGAGATAATTCATAAGAAAAACACTAGCTCTATACTCTCATATTGCCCTACTAGTGTGTAAATTCATTCCTTAGGCAAACACCCACTCCCTCACTACTGTGCTACTACTATCTTCTCCAGGGAGTGCTCTTACCATAGTTACTAGATTATTTATGTATCTATTTGGGGAGCTCTATAGGGTGTCTTTCATTTCTATTTTCATACTCTGTTATACTTGGGTATCCATCCTGTCGGATCTCCATCTCTTCCTTGTGAAGGGAGAAACCTTTATTTTGAGATCGAAGGTGGAAATTGTAATTGAGGTACACTAACCTCGTTTTAAGTAGTGTGGTTAGTAGATTGATCACTAGGTGATCGGAAATCCTAAGTCAAGACTGACTTAAGTGGTGGTATTATCTCAATTTAAGTTTCCACATAAAAATTATTATGTTATTGTGTGATTGAAATTTTATTTGCTTATTACTCTTCAATTTCACTATTTACCCACCCTTTACTTCAATTTCAGGTGAAGCACAAAGATTTCAAGTTGAACTCGATGAACCTTCAATGACTAGCTACACCTTTACATCAAATCTAGATGAGCCTGAATTTGAATCATTTCATCTGGACTTTGATTGCGCATCTGACGGAACCAAGTCAGATTTTAACATCTCTGATTCAAAGGACTTGGACTTTAAGAAAGAGAATGAAGAAAAAGAAGTAAAAGGAATCAAAGAAATGGTGGAATTGGGAAAAGACTCTTTGGGAGACAAATGTAAGGATCTATGGGTGGCCTTATTTTCAAAACTTTTAACTCCTTACAAGAACCCATATAATTTGCCTGAATCTAATTCTTATAAACCCAAGTTGACTCATCAACTAGAAAGCCACTACCATTGGGCACATACTAGTTTAGAAAATCGCATGATTTCTAAATGTGGATTTTAGTCGTTGTTATACACAACTTCAGAATGGCTTTTGAATTTGTAGACCTAGATGGTAGGATATCTAGGGTCATCCAAGGAGGCTAAATTCTTAGTCAATAATTGGTTCTATCTCTTGCTCTCTCAAATCCTCAATTTATGTTTTTATGTTTTTGATTTTTTTATGGCTTTGGAAATGGTAATCAGGATAACAAAATGTAAAACACACGAAAATGAATTACACCATGTGACAAGAACTAATTCCTCTTTCGAAGCTCACCCTAGGCAAGTGCACCTAGGGTAATTAGAAAAATGGAGAGTGGGTGCACTAAGCAAAAAAATAACGAAAAAGCAATAACTAGAAGTAGCACATGAAAATTAAAGGAAGGCAACTTGAATTAATCAGGAAGAAAACTATGTCTTACAAAATTCTTGTAGAGGAATGCTTCTACAATATAAAAGAGATACAGAAAAAAAACAAAAGACTAGAAGACTAGAATTCTCCCGTTGAATCTAAGGATGAAGATTCCTTGCTCCAAGTCCAAAAGCTCCTAGACTTAAAAAGGGCTCCTTCTTGAGATCCTCCTTGAGATGATGATGAACTCCTTCTCTCCTCAAGGTGGACGTCCACCCTAGCTTCTCCTCTACCTGGCCGTCCCCCAATGATGAAGAGCTCCTTGGTGTCCTCCAAGAAAGAAGAAAGAAGAAGAAGGCACCAAGGAGGCAAGTGTTTGCCTCCTTAATCTTCTTTTCTCCTCTCCTTCCTTTGGATGAATGTTGGTAGCTATAGGTAGGGAATTAATATAGCCAAGGTTCCCTCATTTGGTGGTAGGATGGGGGGCATATATAGGATGGGAAAGGGGGGTGTTGGCATGGGATAGATGGAGGGTTAGGATGGGATTATGGGAAGTGGTTAAGGGATGAAGGGTTAGATTTAGGTGGCGCCACCTAAGGGATGTGGTGGTGGTGGTTATGGGATGGGATCCACCCCTTGGTGGATGGCCAAGGGTAGAAAGACACCTAGTTTTGGTGCCATATGTGGGTGCTTCTAGAAGGTGGTTTTCGACACCAAAAACCAAGGGTAGAGATGGCTTTAGGGGGTAGATGTAGGGTGTAGATTAAGGGGTTATTTGGCACCAAAAATGAGGTTTCTAGAAGGGGTTTTTGGCACTACTTTTAGGTGACTTTTGGTGGTGGTTGTGGGAATAAGGGATGCTTAGTGGTGTCACCAAAAGGGAAGGGTAGTGGAGGTGGCTTAGGTTGAGGAAGGTGGAGGTAGTAGTGGAGCTAAGTAGGGGGGTGGTCGGCCATGGTAGAGGAGTTAGGGTTAGCTTAGTTAGGCTAGCTTAGCTAGTAGATGAGTAGAGGAAGAGCCAAGGTTTATCTGGAAGAGCTGCTCCAAGTATGTATGGAGCTAGTATATTGCTGCAGAAGATCTTCTAGGAGTTCAACTACTCAGCTTAGCTAGCTAGTTCTTTGCTAGCTACTAAGTTGAGTAGGTTAAGCTAAGTTGAGCTAGTCCCAACTATTCTGCAGTTGAGGGGAGCTGGTTCTAATCTTCTTGAAGACTGCCTAGCTAACTAAGCTAGCTAGCTTAGGTCCAGTAGACAAGCTTAACTAAGTTGAGCTAGGGTGAGTCTTCATGAGTTTGTGTTGAACTACCCTGAGCTTGTTGTGGACTTCTCAGCTGACTTAGCTTAGCTAGCTAAGGACTAGTAGCTAACCTAAGTTGACTGGAGCTTCCATGAGCTAAGTGGAGCTGGATTAAGCTGCCTTCATCTTCTACCTTTCACATTACTAAGGTTTAGGTGATCTTCACTGTGTGATCACCCCTGACAATGACATGAAGTATATAAAGGTTAAATCAAGGGGAAAACAATGCAATGCATGACTAAACGAAGAAATGCCTAAATGCAATGCCATACTAGTTTGCAATGTGAAAACCTAAGAGCTAGATGTGTTTATAAGCCTAATAGTGATGACAAACTGGTGTTTACCACATACCTTTCTCAATATTTATCTTTCCTATGGCCAATCTTTGAGACTTGCGTTACACAAATCAAATGCTAGAACTGCACCCCATCACCTTAATTCTAGAAGCCACTGGGTATAACTTTACTTGATCTATTTTTCCTACACCCGATCTCCTAGAATGGGGCTGCACCTTTGTGGACATTATATACCTAAACACATATATTCTAGTGCTGCACTACATTTGGCTATCAACGTAAAATTCAATGCTTGTTGGGAGGCATCCCAACACTTCAGATTATAGATTCATCAAGTTGTACATATTAGGTTTAATTGATTCAAATTTGGAGCTGACCAATGTTAGTTGTGAAAAGTGTAAAAGGATTTCTACGTTATCGTTGTAGTTGCGAATCGTGTTGAAGCAAAATAAATTTATAAATCAGAAACAGTAAGTCCTGAGTCATTCACAGGGAGGCAAAATGAGATTCTTAAAGCCTTTCGTACTAACTAATCTAACCTAATGAAAGCATATACATAGAGACAAGATATTCATTGAATCAAACTTTTTATTACTACTTACAGAAAGTTCTAAACTATGAATCAAAGAAAATATACTAAAGCATAGAGAGAGAGAAAGAGATAGAGATAGATGAAGAGAGGAGCTGTGTGAGGGCTGCTTGTGTAAAGTGCGGCAGCACTTCAAACCTAGGGTGTTGGGAAGAAGGCCAGAGAGAGATCCTACAGAGAGAGAGGAGCCAGAGATGTGTGTAGGTGGAATTGCCTCTCAAATGGGGGCTCTGGGGTTCTTTCTATAGCAAAAATGAGGGGCAAAGCAAGTATTTTGAGCCCTAAAATCATGCAACACCTTTAGATTGATCAGATCCGTCGATCGGGAGATCAACAGCTCATATCGCACCGCAATAGACCCTCCATCACGCCTTCATCGCGCAGCTCACACCAAAATGCAACACGTGGCGCCATCATGGCCACTCGATCTATCGCCTCGTAGATCCTCGCACACGTGCCCACATTTGATTTCAGTAGTCTGTCCAATCCTAAAATGCACGCCACACCGCCTCTCATCACTACGTACATCGACGCGTCCAACCGCATGTTATCTCATGCGTCCGCTGCACCACCTGATCCTGTGCATCTAAATGCGCCACGCAGCCTGCCACTTGCCCTTCGATCACCATCCAATGGTTGAGATTAATTCTCCCTTGATGAAGTGCACAGAGGCGGGCGACAAGGCTCAACGGTGGTCATTAGATGATGATCTAACGTCCCTGCTTCACTCTTTAATGGCTGAGGCATGGTAGGGGCCGTTGGGATGGGGCCATGTGGCACCATCCTGACCATCCATCTTCTTGCCTTTATAGTTGGTGCTACAAGGCTCCAAGTGAGTTGATTTTTGCACTGTTCGATTGCGATCATTGATCTAGATCTATCCATGCAGTCAGATTTGGCATCTGAGATTTGGATTTACACTATATTGCCCCTTGGCCTTTGATGTTCCAAGGACTAAATGTGATGCTACGAAAGTCCAATCAAGATGATTCTAAAAGCATCAAACTTCAATCGTCGTCTTAATCAAATTTGTATGGTTAGATTTATCATCCACGAGCTCGAGTCATCTGCAATTAATATCGCCTCTCACTTAGAGCATAAAATAGCATTATTATTTAAACAACTAACAAATCAACTATAATGCAAAATATGTTGCTCATGCATGCATTATTTCTAAGTTAAGCTAAAATCTAACTTAATTCAGGTAGATTAGGTCCTATGCTTGCTGCATAATCACACCCCATGCCTGAATCTTGCTAGCCTCTAGCAAATGTAAGACTAAATGCAAAGTGATCCTAAATAACTAATTTCTATCAAGAGTTTGACTAGAGATCTAATTCTTTTGTTTTGAACAAAAAAAAAATTTAGAAATCCAGATAATCGTGAAAGTGTAGTGCTATAGACTATGCAACAGATCCAAGTGAAAAGTCAATCCACATCTAAAACTCATACTTGACCCTTAGTAAAACTCTATCGGGATAGGTAAACTTCTTCCCTCGGGGTTATAAAATAATATGTAATTTCAGCCCTGGCTTTTGGCTTAGGCAGAAGACGTCTGAGTCAAGTAGGTTTATATTTAGTAGCTCACACTCCTCTGGTGCTACATATAAATTAGTACTACAAAACCTAGATTTCTAGACTATCAAATAAATTAACTCAAAGAGAGGTAGAGAAACTATGATTTCTTTAGTTCCTTTGTACTCATTTTCAAACTCACAATCTCATCAGATTTGTAAATACATTTGGTGGTCACTCAAGGCATTAACACTTTAATTAAGTTCTGATAACTTTATAACTAAGTCAGCAATCCTTAGCTAGTGTTCGAGCAGTCAGAAATATAGAAACGTAGGTCAAGGCTATATTTGGTGGATCGTAATGGTAGTAGGTATTGTTGCCTCAATGTGCTTGACATAAGATGAAATAAACACAACTAAACACACCTTTTTCTTTCGCAAGAATTTTTTTCTTCTCTTTCATTTTTTTTATATATTTATATCTACCAACACAATGCAATGCAGTACAGATGCACATTTTTATTCACAAGGCATTATTCGGGATTGGAGATGTTCAAGAGAATATTGGGTGACTTATTTGATAGAAGTGTCTATTCTTGGCACAAGGAAAGGAATGGATGGGAAAGTCTATTTCTAACCTTGATATTAATACCCTCCTTCAACCGAGGATTCCATAAAAAAGATTGTAACCATCCACCTTAGTCCTAGTTTTATTAGAACTCTCTCTCTATGTATTTGCCTTATTTGGTAGCTCTCAAAAATTCACACAAAGAATTTGTACGCAAGAATCAAGAGCAAAAACTATGCCTAACTCTGAGTACCATTATCTAATTACCCAGAAACTAAGATTCATTGTACTAGACTTAGAGCACCAGCAGACTCTCTACTCTCACCTCACAATTGTTTGGTAGATCTAATAGAAGATGGTTTGCCTAACTCCATAGTTATTGTCTAAGTGTTAAGGAAAAGAAGCAGTGCTTCTTCCCGATAAACTAAAGATGTCTATCGGTCTTCACACTGGATCCATTGCAAATTCTACGTGCCAGTGTGAAATTATACTGGATTCTAAATTCAGGAATTAACTCAAGAATAAATCCCTAATAAAACCTTCTTAATAAAAATACTTTATGCATGAATGTAATATATATAAATTTTTTTTTTTTAATTTCTGACATAAAAATAAAACAAGCAATGTCCACCCCTCCATGCCTATTCATTACAATGTCCTCATTGAACTATATGCAAAAAAATTAAAAATGTAATAAGCGAGACGAGAGGATATCACCTGACTGAGCTTGTTAATCTAGGTCGGCTTGGACAGAGAAAAAAAAAACTTGTACAGAATACTGGGTTGCCTCCAGCTAGTGATAAGTTTAACGCCATTTGCTGGACCTAAACCCAAAAATAAATGAATGATCAAATTAATTGGTTGAGTCATGATTAATATGAAGATATTGTCATGCAGCCCAAGAATCAGTGATCCACATATGTGGCTTAGTTGATGGTGACTACCAAGCCCAAAAGGTCAGAAAAATAAAATAAACAGCCTTGGAATTATTTGCAGCCAGGTGCTACAAAAGAGAGAAAAATAAGTGCAACTGCCAGAGTGGAAAGTAAATAGTGGAAACCCTAAGAAGTGGTGCATAATTAAGGCAAATGAGGTGGATAAAGAGTAGTCAATGGAGAATAAATCATACAAGTCCTGAAAGTGATGGGAAATGAAAGAAGGAACTCGAGTGGTATAGTCTGAAATGGTGTAAGGAACCACTTCGTAAGTCAAGTCGAGTGTGGATGGATGTAGAGTAGGTGAGTCAAATAAAATCCAGTGGTCCATCTCAACAGTTCTAGATTCACCCAAATCATGCCGGATATCCAAATCAGAATCCTCAAGCTCATCCCTAGGGTGATCAAAAATCTCATACGAGTCACCCAAATCTTGTCTTAATTCATGATGTAAATCCTCAAATGCAATGTGCAAAAATTCATTATCCCTCAAAATCATTACCCCAGGGGGTGTAAGATCGGAATCTAGAATAATCAAAGCCTCAAATTCTTTCATTTTTAGTTCTGTGGCTTTTGTGAATTTCTGAGTGTCAGAATCGAGCCCTCCATTACGATCAATAGGATTTTAAATTTGACCCCAATTGGCTCTATCTTGATCTCATCTTCTGAGGAAATATCTTCCTGTTTCTCATCAATCAAATCAATTTCCTCGAAATTCCATGATTCAGATAAATTCTTTGCATCCTCAGGTAAATCATCATAAGTCATCACCAATAATTCTACAATCTTTTGAACATCTTTTTCATAGTGAGATTGTCTATTTTGTTCAATCTCGAGATGTTGGGGAACAGAGTCAGGGTTTTCCTCAGGACTTTGGTAGATGGGAAGAGAAGGGTGAGAATTAGTTGATACAGAAGTGAAAGCAGATTCGACTTCTATATGGAATATCTAAGAATGATTAGTACAGCCAAATCCAGATATCATAATCGAATCATCCAAGCATAGATGATCATGATAATCCTCAGACAAAATCATATCAGAACCATCCAAATGTGCCTAGCTAGAAGTGTCACTATCCTCAATCCTTCCATCTTCTTGATGGGGCTCTTTATAACCTTGTTCTGATTCTCCCAAATTTTTCGAGATATCTCAATCCAAATCATCCACATGATCCAATTGTGTGTCTTTTAACATAAAGGACTCATACTCAGGCCCACTAGAGATTTGTTCCTCAAGATAGAATGATTGTAATTCAGGTCATGAATCAAGATTTGGATCCATGAGTGAGTCTTCCTCCTCAAAGTTAGTCTTTCAAACATCAGAATTGTCCATTAATTTAGATGTAGGCCTAAGTAAGATCTGTTCTGGATAGTGGGCTCAATGTAAGTAGAGGTTAGGATTGAATAAGATGTCATACCTAAGGTCGGATCCTCAACCCTAAGTGACTCACCACCAACTTGTGCCACACTCGGACCAAGATTATCCAATTGTGCTTCTCGAATTCTATTAAGCTCCTTCAGCAGGTTATCAGTATTTCTTTTATTAGCATCTCTCATCATCTGGAGCACTTGAAGCAATTGGGTAACCTCGGGATCACCTCCATGATCAGGGGTTTAAGTGGGCTGAGGATAATAATTTCTAGGATTTCTAACCTCAGTCAAATCAAAATATTGATATAGACACATCTATTTAGGTTAAAATGCCTATTTATGCATGTTCCTAAGCTTAGATTTGCATTTCATATTATAAATATTGCATAACATGCATCATTCTGCATTTAGAGTAGTGTATATTTTAGGTTAATTGCATCCTTTTTGTGGTCAGGAGAGGAGATTTATTTCGGAACCTCAGATTGACGATCCAACCATACGGATCTTATTAGGACGACAATCGGAGTCCAACGCCTCCAAAATCACCTTGATCAAAGTCCTATAGCACCATATGCAGTCTAAGGAAGATCAACGGCCAAGGGACTAGGTGACACAATTCGAAGCTTCAAACGAAAAATCTGATCACGCGGATGGATTTGGGTCGACGATCGCAGCCCAATTGCGCAAAAATCAACTCAATCCGACCTCTGTAGCAGCCCCTACAACGAAAAGAAGATGGATGGCCTAGATCACGCCACATGGCGCAACCTAGGCCGCCCATGCATACGCACGCACCACCGCACATGCACAGCAGCACCTAATCTCTTGCTCGCTAAAAATACCAAAAAAATTAGAAAAGATAAAAATGACCAAAAAATAAATAGAAGAGAAATGTGGATTTTTCAAAACCAAACGTTCACCTCCCCGTGTTCGACTTGGGACTTACTTTTCGAGTTTCGGTTATAAATTTTATCTGATAGATGCGTTTTGCAAGCTACGACAACAGGTCCTCCAAACCCCTAATTTTAATTCACGAAATGTGCCCCCATCATTTTGGCGTCGTTGCCAAGGAGGCAACGCTGTTTGGTTTTTCTCGCATTTTTTCCGCCTTACCTAACTTTTATCTCACTTTTTCTCTGATCTTACTGTGATTGCAAGTACTCTTCCAAGGTGGGCCAAAGCGGTTAGATCGGAGAAAAGTGCGGATGAAGGTTTTGTAAGTTTCCCCCCACTTCCCCACCCACTAGTTCATTTCGCCACACTAATAACTCAAACCCAAATCAACATAGGTGTTTTTTATAAACCCTATGATAGATTTGGCTGTTTGTTTGCCACCTCCATTCATCTCAACCCAGCATTTATAAAAAAATAAAAAAGAAATACCCTTCTCCTGTGGGACTTTCTAAAAAATACACATTAACACCACAACTCTCCACTTAAGGCACCACTCCACTTTGATTCTACCACTTAACTGAGACGACCTGTGGATCCGGTACACCTTAACTCAACACACACATAAGTGAGTAGAAATCTGATTAGGTTAAGACTTTTTGTGTGCCTTAATCAAGTGGTGCAATAAGGCAATTGCTTGAATTGTTTGGGCCGCACCACTCAATCTAAAACTGATCCATCAAGTAGCTTGTCACTTAGGGTTGACTCTTAGGGTTGAACCAGGCACTCCACATTATTTTTGATTTCTAAAGGAATATATCATCACCAATGCTTTCAAAACATTGAGTGTTCTACTGATCCTTGATTGAATACACCTAAGGATTAAACCCTAAAAGCTACTAAATAAGGTTGAACCCTAAAAGACACAACATCAAATAACCTTGCTTGAAAACCTTGGTTGTGCATGCACACACATTTGAATTAATTATTAAGGGCACAACCCATCTAAAGGGCCCATCACATTCCAAGAGCACAATCATCCCAAGCCTAACTAAAACTGAGTAGACGTTGGCCTTAAGGATTGATTTGCTCTTCGGGGCTCAAACTAAGATTTTCTTCGATTAATCTACTTTTGTTGATCCATCTGATGTCTAGCTAGAGGAGTAGCGTCAAACGACCGTGGTTGGGGGGTACACTAGGAACTGGAGGCGCAAGCCAAAGGAAGAACCTTCTCCCTAATCCCTCCTTCTAACTAGTTGGATTGACCGAATAAAAGTAAACTAAATCATTTATAATCTCAAGATGGGTCCTGGGAGTCTGTAGGTCTTTAGGCTACCCACATAGGGACAGGTTTGGTTGATTGTACTACAAGGCACCTTTCTCTCTTCTGTTTTCCCTCCTACTCTATAATGTATCCTTCCACATCTTTTACACATTTCCAATCCTATCCTCCTACCACCACTTATCCCCAAGATGATTACTATTCCAACTTGACTTGTAATTACCCATCCACTAGCCGGGATGACTTTGATTGGAGATATGAATATGGACCTTGGTGTCCAAGGCCTAACCCTTGACAACAAGACTGTGATTACTATCCTTCCCAGAGCTACAATGATTATAGATCTTCATCCTTTGATCACCAAACCAACCTGATCTACAATCAAGAAGGATATAATGATTATAACACCTACCCTCCCCAGTATTCCACTGAATATAGGTCGCAACCATCCTTTAAACAACCTGAAACGACTTACTATCAGGGAGGGACCCAAGAACCTCGACATCTTGACTCCCCTAGATTTAACCCAAACCCACCCAAACCTGAATCGAACCAGCCAGTTCAGGTGAACCAGATCCAAGACAGGGTGTTGGCTAACTTGAGGAATACCATACAATCTTTAGAAGCCTAGCCAACACCATGCACTGAAGCATTGGAGCCTATGATAAAAATGATTGATGAACTTAATAGCTCTCTATTGGATTTGCTCCAAAATGTTAGGGATAGGGACCTGGGTGAGTTTCTTCTTGTGAAATTATCGAGGTTGAGGATGAAATTTGTGGTTGCCCTAGTCAAATCTTGGGATGATTCTCAAGATAAACCCCCTTCAGGAGAGCCAATGTCAAAACCCACTCAGGTGCCTGTCAGGGGGGATACATGTTCTGAGATTGGAGATGACCAGGTTGGGCAATAGCAACCCATTAAGGATGAACCGATTAATTCACCCGAGATCCCCAAGCTAGGGAGCGAGGAAAAATATCTCTTTGAACCAGGAAATGACAATCAATTTTGAGACATATATAAATGAAGATCATGAATTCTTTGACTCTGAGGATGGAGAATCTTTTGGTGAAGTCTCACTTGAACTTAAGAAAGAGGATTTTAATAAGACAAATGGGCTTGAGGAATCTAACGAACCAGTTGATAGCCCAATTATTGAAGATTTGGATTCAGTTGGGGCTAACTTGGAGGCTTTGAATCCTCATTTACTAGAAGATTCAATCAATTGCCCCATTCCTCATCCGCACCCCGAAGAGCTGACTTCTGAGATCATTATGCCCAAGTCAATCTTGATTCAACCATGATTACTAGACTTAGGAGAATCATATGGGGTGAATGATATGGTAAAGATCCTGGAGCCTGAGTTCTTGATGTTGAAGGATAGAATTGTTGAAATAAAAATTCGGGAGGCTAATTCTGAAGGAACTTTGATTTTGGATCTAAGGGTACCTATGGACCTGAAACCACCTACTTTCTACCAAGACCCTTACGATATCTTTCACGTGCAACCTAAGCTCAAAATAACTAATTATTTTTCAGAGCTGAACGTCAAGTGGACGTCTGAACATATTGAACCATCTTTACCCATTGTCCGACACTTTGGTCTTAGGTTGCATACCACAAAACCGCAGGCCCGGCCCCACAAGTTTCACAACAATCTTAGGTTCTGGATGACTTTCATCTAGAACCCTAAAATCACTCGACGTTAGGGCATGGGTCTACATCATAATTTGGTCCACATCAGTGGACATCTTCTGTTAGCGGGTTGGAGGATCAATATTTTTATTTTGATTCTGACCCGTACTTGTGAATTCTCAATTTCTTCTTTGTATGTATATTATGCCTAGCTGAAGGCATTAAATTTAGCACGTGTGTATACTCTCTTCTCTCTGCAGAGCTGACCATATTTTCACGATACTCAGGTGATATTCTGTTTACTTCGCCCTTTTCATGTCTCTGTTTTTACAATGAGAACATTACATCATTTAGGCATGGGGGGGTGGATACTTTATCCTGAAATCATTTTGTTAACTCCAAAGAATTTCTTTTAGTTTCTTTTATAAAAAAAAAATCAAAAAGATAAAAAAAAGAAGAAAATAGAATTAGGAGAAGAGAACTTAGGCTTTTAGGCGTGATTAACTTTAGGAAACGATATGATAGGACCTAGACACTTAAACTCTTTAGGTCTTCGGGCTTAATTAGCCTGGGTGTCCACTCGAATGTGGACTTAGTCTCGAGTCCTTGCCAATTCAAATTCATTTTTAATTTGGCTAATAAATTAGGATGATAAGTATGCGACTTATCAACCTACCCTCTGATTTGAGGCGATTTTATGTCTAAGCATCTACACACTACTCGCACTGACTCACTTTTCGATGGTTTCTTCGGAAATTGGGTAGCTAATGAACTATCTAGGGTGGTATGGCTGGCAAGTTGTCGGTGGCAACAGCTCATCGGCCGGTTATCCAGAGCCCAGCCACAAGACCATTTTCGTCGTACTGCCTTTAGGTAAATCTTAGATCAGAAAAGCCACCTACTTAGAAAAAAAAAAGAAAAAGAAAAAAATATAGAAAAAATAGAAAAAGGAGAAAATAACTATAAATAAATAAATAAATAAAACCACATTTCACCACACAAGTATGGCTGGCAAGTTGTCGTAGGTAACAACCCATTGGCCGATTGTCCAGAGCCCAACTTAAAAAAATGCACATAATTCCCAAAACACTTAGGGAAGAAGCGGGAAAGTAGAATAAACTGGGGAGATATATACTAGGTTCGCCCTTATCTTGACCCCATAAATAAAAGTAGGGAGAAAGCTACCGTTCAAAAAGATAAACCTCTAGGCAAGGTCACCTAAGGTCGTAGAAACTTGAAGTCCGTTTTAACAACCACCTAGTGAGTCTTTCACTCTTTTCACTAGATGCTTAGCACTTAGAGTCTTTTTCGAGTCTTGCGCAGGTCGGGTAGCCGTAAAAAGTTATCTCGGAACTCTCAAACTCCAAAAGGACAAAAAAATTAGAAAAGAAGAAAAATAAAAAAAAAATGTATCTTTTCTTTTCAAATAAGGCGAGGAGTTGGGCGATCTGCCTTCTGGCAGACACCTAGGTACTGTTGAGTTTTCGTTGTTTAGGACCTTAGTTGAAATTTTCTATTGTTAATAAACGACTTAAGCCTAAGCGATCTAATCCTAATTTTGATTTTATACATAGCATGTAGTTTAATTTTGCTAGGGACTATCAAAAGATAGGCATAGGGGTATGATATAGACACATCTATTTAGGTTAAAATGGCTATTTATACATGTTCCTAGGCTTATATTTGCATTCCATATTATAAATATTGCATAGCATGCATCATTCTGCATTTAGAGTAGTTGTGTATATTTTATGTTAATTGCATCCTTTTTGTGATCAGGAGAGAAGGTGATTTATTTTGGACCCTCGGATTGATGATCCAACCGTATGGATCTGATCAAGACAACGATCGGAGTCCAACACCTCCGAAATCACCTTGATCGGAGTCTCGTAGCACCATATGCAGTCCGAAGAAGATCAACAGCCAAGGGACTAGGTGACATAATTCGGAGCTTCAAACGACAAATCCGACCATGCAGATGGATTTGGGTCAATGATCGCAGGCCAACGGCACGAAAATCGACTCAATCCGACCTCTGTAGTAGCCCCTACAACGAAAAGAAGATGGACGGCCCATATCGCACCACATGGTGCAACCCAGCCCGCCCATGCGCATGCAAGTGCCACCGCATGCGTACAGTAGCGCAACGGCAACGTACGCAGGCGCGTAGCACGCGACATGGTGCACGAAGTGCACACCAGCGCAACAACGTGCGCCCGTGGGCTGTCTTCAGCGACGTTTGCTGCAGGTCTTCAACGACTTTTATGGTCGTCACTAAATGTCCTGTATACGAATTTGATTCTTTCCTCCACTATAAAAGGACCCCTACCCCTCCCACTTTTTTTCATCTCTTCCTTTCTTCCTCTCACCACCTCCAAGGCTCTAGAGAGAGCTTGTCCCAAGCCCGAGATGCTCCTCTAGAGTAGAAAATCAAATAGTTTTCCCTCCCCTCATCTCCATTCGTGGAGCATCCCGTGGCCATCCTCTCACCGCCCTTCGGGAAGAAGATCCTCGCCGCGATGCCGTCCTGCCCCATCCTCCGTCCTTCGTCTCTGTCCTCCTTCATCCCACTCCTCACCACCTTCCTCCAGGAGACGTCATAGCGACTCGTCCCTCAAGCGACCATCGAGGGGGATTTCTCTCACCTCATTCTATCTTTTTATACTTTCGCAATGTAAATTTTTCGCTTTCGTAGTGTAACAAACATTCATTTATAAATTGATGATTATTTCTCTCTCTCTTATATTGTTGCAAGTAGATTAGCTAGAAGTCATCGACTTAATCTCTTGCTTGCTAAAAATATCAAAAAAATTAGAAAAGATAAAAACGACCAAAAAATAAATAGAAGAGAAATGCGGATTTTCAAAATCAAACGTTCGCCTCCCCGTGTTTGACCCAGGACTCACTTTTCGAGTTTCGATTATAAATTTTATCTGATAAACGTGTTTTGCAAGCTACGACGATGGGTCCTCCAAACCCCTAATTTTAATTCGTGAAACGTACCCCCATCAAATATCTATCATCATCAGGATTTTAATACCTAGGGTAAGAATCATATCCTTGGTTGGGTGGTGTAGGGTTATCCCAATAAGAAGGTGGAGTGGGTTGGTGAAATTGGGATAATCTACAAAGTGATTTCGGGGATAGGATTGATATCCTAGTTATTGGGACTCTGAGGCATTTCCCCGATGAGGTAAGAGATGAGTCTAGTTGAACCAATCAAGATAGTTGATCATGCTGATCAGGTGCTAGTCCTGTATGGAGAGTCTCTCTTGAGATTGTAGAGATCCTTGATATTCAAAGATTCCTGTGGAATTCCATAAGGACGAGGTAGTCCTAGCTATACCCAGGGAATATGAGGTGTAGACAAGGGAATCAACTCTCAAATGTTGAGGAAGGTTCTCCCATCCTGAAGAAGTTGGAGTAAGGGACTGGTTGGGATAAGGAGAATAAGAGGAATAGTGGGAAGCAAAATAGTATGGGTCCAAGTTATCTTCCTCAATCAGTTCTTCCTCATGGTGATTACCCATAGAAAAGGACTCAGAATCAGATTCAGAAAAAACAAGTCTTCTCCTAGGATTTCTCTCTAAAGGGGGCATCAAATCAAAGTTTAGAGATCTTCTACCTTGCATGCACCAAAAGTAGATGAGAGAGAGAAGACAGATGAGAGAATCCCTAATAAAGCAAACAAACTAAGCCTTAAAGTGTAAACCCTAATTAGACCTAATCCTGGCTCCCTAAAATACGATTAAGTTAAATCAACCCTTGAATTACTTGACTAGCCAGAAGGGTGGGGCCCCCTAGGATACCCCACACAGCAGGACACCACTAAGGGTTAACATAGTTACCGCACCAACCTTTCTTGTCACCAGTGGATTCAAGTAGACAAGAGCTTGACCTTAGCCCAATCTAATTTCAAGTTACCAAGCAGAATAGTCCTACCTAGGGCACGTCTACTCAATTTTAGGCTTAAGCTTGAAGTGCTTTTGGAATATGATGGACATTAGGGGAGTGTTGCCCTTAAAATTGATTTCAAAAGTGAAGTGCACAATCAAGAGGTTCACAATAAAAGCTTAGTTGATGCAATTGCTTTTAAGGTTCAAGTGCTTGTATTAGTGAATTTTAGGGTTCACTTGGGTAAATATATTCAAACAATGGTTCTAATGAGGCAAACAAGAGGTTTTGTAAGTCTCAATTGTTTGATAAATTTTTGTTAAGTATGGAGATACAAATGTGCTCTACCTTAATGTGAAACTCTAAGAGCAAATAGTGTTAAATGATGTAATTTAAGTCCAAAACAAGGTAGGGTGACATAACCAATGCAATCAATTGGTGCTATTGTACCACCAACTAGGCACTTAGCAAATATTTTTTCAATAATTTTAATGCATGTTTTCTATTTTTTCAGATTTAAAGTGTATTGGGGGTTATTCCGTATAATCAAACGTGCATCAAATATTTTTTTCAGATTTTTCCAGGATTTTATATTATCACAAGAATTGAACACAACAAATTTCAGATAAATTGGAATTATAAAGCAATTCACGTGACTTTTTGAAGTTTGAAAAATCAAGAGCAACAACAGACTTGATAGCAGTTAAGTTCACGAATTTAAAATTTTTTTGTAAATCAGAATAGCACGAAACTTGGATATGTTCTTCCTAACTTCAATACCCATGTCCAATAGAAATTTCAGAATTTTTGGACGTGTAAAATTTTGGGAATTGAATTTTCAAAATAAAAGTCTATTCCAACCCAGAAATGTAGAAGGTGGTTTTGTTGATTTTCAAAAGCTAATACCCAAACAACAAGGGTTTTTTTTTTTTAAAAGCAAGCAAATACTAACTTAAGGATCAAGCAAAGCACCTTTTTTTAATTTTTTTTTAGAAAGAAAATCTAACCTAATCTAAGATACGAGTACTTACCTGACATTAAAAACCTGCAATTCTTCCATTGTTGTATTTCTTCTCGAATTTCTGCACTTCCTGCACACACGAAATCAAGGGAAATAAAGAATGTTATAAAACCTCAAATAAGTACTAAGGAGAAAAGCTTCAAGAATAACTCTATTGCCTCCACGACAATGGCGCCAATTTTGTTCGTCACTAAACATGTAAAAAGATTTCTATGTTATCGTTGTAGTTGTGAATCGCATCAAAGCAAAATAAATTTATAAATCAGAAATGGTAAGTCCTGAGTCGTTCACAGAGAGGCAAAATGAGATTCGTAAAGTCTTTCGTACTAACTAATCTAACCTAATTAAAGCATATTAAGAGAAATAAGATATTCATTTAATCAATTTTTTTATTACTACTTGCAGAAAGTTCTAAACTATGAATCAAACCAAATATACTAAAGAGTAGAGAGAGAAATAGAGATAGATGAAGAGTAGAGCCGCTTGAGGGATGCTTGTGCGAAGTGCGACAACACTTCAGATCAAGGGTGCCAAGATGAAGGTGAGAGAGAGAGGAGCTAGAGATGTGTGCAGGGGGAATTGCCTCTCAAATAGAGGCTCTAGGATTCATTTTATAGCAAAAATGAGGGGCAAAGTAGGTAATTTGGGCCCCAAAATCATGCAAAACCATTACATTGATCAGATCCATCGATCGGGAGATTAACGGCTCAAATCACACCTCAATAGACCCTTCATCCACCTTCATCACATAGCTCGCACCAGAATAAGCCACTTGGCGCCTCCACAGCCTCTTGATCTACCGCCTCACCGCTCCTCACGTGCGTGCGCACGCGTTTGATTTCAACCGTCCGATCTTACGACCAAGTGGCTTAAAATGCACACTGCGCCGCCTCTCATTGCCACGTGCATCGGCGCATCCAACTACACGTTATCCCACGCGTCCGCCGTACTGCCTAATTTAGTGCATCTCTGCGCACCATGCAGCTCACCGCTAGCCCTTCGATCACCATCGCACTGCCTAATTTCACAGGTGCGCTTCGCTTTCACATGAAGGCGGTGACCACTGTGCTATAGTCACATTTGTGTCGCATCTTGCTTTCTCGCATGACCGCTCTCAGCCATTGGATGTCGATCCAACGGCTGAGATTAATTCTCCCTTGATGATGTGTGGAGAGACGGGAAACATGGCTCAATGATGGCTGTTGGATGACGATCCAACGGCCCTGCTTCACTCTTTAGTGGTTGAGGACGTGGTAGGGGCCGTTGGGATGGTGCCATGTGGTGCCATCCTGACCATACATCTTTTCGCCTTCGTAGTTAGTGCTACGGAACTCCAATTGAGTTAATTTTTGCGTCATTGGACTGCGATCGTTGATCCAAATCCATCCGTGCAGTCAAATTTGGCATCTGAGGTTTGGATTTTTGCTATCTTTCCCTTTGGCCTTTGATCTTCCGCAGATTCAATGTGATGCTACGGAAGTTCGATCAAGATGATTCCAGAAGCATCAAACTTCAATCGTCATTCTGATCAGATCCATACGGTCAGATTTATCATCCACGGCCCTGAATCATATACAATTAATATCGCATCTCACTTAGAATATAAAATAACATTATTATTTAAACAGCTAACAAATCAACTATGATGCAAAATATGCTGCTCAAACATGCGTTATTCATAAGTTTAGCTAAAATCTAACTTAATTCAGGTAGATTAGGTCCTATGATTGCTATGCAATCACACTCCCACACCTAAATCTTGCTAGCCCCTAGCAAATGCAAAACTAAATGCAAAATGGTCCTAAATGACTAATTTCTATCAAGAGTTTGACTAGAGATCTAATTCTTTTGTTTTCATCAAAAAAAAATTTAGAAATTCAGATAATCGTAAAAATATAGTGTTGTACCTATGCAAAGGATCCAAGTAAAAAGTCAATTCACATTTAAAGCTCGTACTTGACCCTTAGTAAAACTCTATCAGGATAAGCAAACTTCTTACCTCGAAGTTGTAAAATAATCTATAATTCCAGGCGTGGCTCTTGGCTTAAGTAGAAGATGTCTGAGTCAAGTAGGTTTGAATTTTGTGGCTCACACTCCTCTGGTGTTACATATAGACTAGTACTATAGAATCTAGATTTTCAGACTATCAAATAAATCAACTCAGAGAGAGGCAGAGAAACTGTGCTCTCTTTAGCTCCTTTGTGCTCATTTTTTAGCTCAAAATCTCACCAGATTTGTAAATATATTTGGTGGTCTCTCAAGGCATTAACACTTTAATTAAGCTCTAGTAACCCTATAACTAAGTCAATGTTTAAGTGAATTAGTCGATGTTTAAGAAATGCGTTGTAGTATAGGACAAATGCGCTCAAACAAATAAAATTTATGCTCAGAATCAAGAAATGAGTCTGAGGTCGAACACAGGGAGCAAATGTTGCATTCACGTAGTAATCTCAATCATAATATAAATGAGCACAATAATTAAGCCAATAATGATATTCAAGGAAGAATAATTACTCAAGAATTGATCATCAATGTATAACATGAGTTTGACATAGTAAAAAGAATAGAAATAATCCTAAAAAGTGGTGATTTAAATCACCTTTTAGATCCTCGTTTAAGCATGTATCTTAACCATAGTACTTTAATTATTGAATAGTAATTTAAATAATGCCATAGTCAGATGCCAAGTATTTGGATGCTATAGTTTATCTTCTTCAACTCTTCTCTTCCTTCTTCTTCTTCCTTCCTTCCTCAACATGCACAGGCCTTCTTCTTTTCTCTTCTTTAAGCATGACCTCTCTTCTTCTTTTCCTTCAGCACCTTCTCTTTCTTTCAAGCCTTCCTTAAAGGCCTCTTCTTCTCAAGCCTTCATGTGACCAAGGCTCCTTCATAAATTAAGTGCCTACACAGGCCAAGCCCTTAAGAGAAAAAACCCCCTCCCCCGTGCTTTCTCTCTCCTTCCTTTCTCTTTCTCTCAAACCAGGATAGTAATCAGGTATTCCGATACACGCGCACCCGGGTCCAAGGCTACTGATGTGGGTAGTAGCCAAGGAGTGCTTAGGATAGGCAATTGGGTCGGGTAGAGTAAGCAGGGACCTCACCCCCAAAGTTTCGAGGCAAACAACCATGTTCACAAAAACAACTTAAGTGTTGCTACATGCCTTTCTGCGCCCGATGTGGGACTAAAAGTCCCCTCCTTCTCTCGTGCGCCTGCTGGTGAAGCTTCATTCAATTGGGCATGCTCTTCTTCTGGAACCTCCAATTGAGGACTGGGATGACTTCCTAGGGCTAGTCTGCTCTACCTGGAGGTGAGACTTGGGACTTCCGACACCTAGTGCTCGAAGAATGAAGGCAGCAATGGCTGAGGTGGCAGAGCTCCGGCGTAGAACCAGAAAACATGAAACAAGGCCTTACGGCCGCATTAGAACATCTCAGAAGCTTCGCCTGGTCTTGGCAAAGGTGACGGTGGTGGTAGCATGTCGTGAAAGGGCGTGAAGTGGCTGGACAAAGGTGGAGATGGTTACATGAAGGTGGGTTGTTCGGTGAGGGAATTGGGTGGATGGATCAATGAAATAGAAGAGGGCTTTTGATGGAGGGAGTATGGCAGAGCTTTTCGAGGTGGAGCAGGCGTGTTTGGTGGTCTGTGGTGGTGGCGTGAGCTTGTCAGAGCCTTTGCCAGAGTTGGAGAAGACGGAGGGGGAGATCGTGAATGGCGGTCGAATTGAGGTGTTAAGGAGTGGAAAAGGGAGTAGAGGAGAAGAGGGAATGTTAGGACCTAAGGGACGAAGAGGAAGGAGATCCACGTCGGCTTTGATTGGCCGACGTCGGGGGGACGAACTCTCCAGTGAGGTGAACGGCGGCGAGGAGAGGGGAAGATGGTGCTCGCTGTGACCAGCAAGGTGCGGAGGAAGATGGTGAGGATGATGGATGGGCCAATTTGGCCATTGGTTGTCCCTAAGAAGACCGAGAAGACGAGCTACCGAAGCTAGGTTGGAGAAGGTCGGAGATAGGGATTTGAAGAGGTTTTTGGCCCAAAACCTAGCTAAGGAGGTAAGGTTTGCATCGCAGGTCTATTTATAGGCCATGGGGAGGGATTTCAAGCTTGGAAACCAAGCTTGCAACTCCACGTTTTTCATGCAAATAGGACATGTACATCTTCAAAAGGTTCACATGAGGAATTGGGGCCGAGTTAGGACTCATGGAAGGTCAAATTTGGAAGGGAATTCCTTAAGGAATCTCTCTTTCAATTTTGGGAGTGTTTGATTGAGAATCAAGCGAGAAATCCTCGCTCGAAACTCGACAGTGAAGGTCTGACCTTCCAAAAATGGTGCGAGGACCTTTTCTAAAGAACGATGATAAAGTTAGGGACCTAATTATAATTAATTCAAAAGTTAGGAGCATATGTGTAAGAAAAAAGAGTCAAACAGGAATGAAATGTAAACTAGGTTAAGGTGATCTCTAATTAGGGCCAAATCTTGGTGCAAACCTAATTTGGACCCAAGGAATCTGATGGTGAGTCAGATTTAGGTTTTAACAAAGTTTAATTGGGTAAATTGTGTAAAAACCCAAATTAGGGCAACTGTCTGCCTAAGACTCTGTTTTAGGTCAAATTGGGTTCCAATGGTAAAATCAAGGTGCCAAACCCTAGAGAATATTTTTCATTGATTTTTAGAGGGTTTAGGTGAATTTTATCCTAACCAGAACCTCAGTAAATTAAGTGGGTCTATTTTTAGGGTTTTAGATGTCTTTTAATTCTCATAATACATGAAAACTCGTTTTTATCTGCACGGACCCTCTTGTTAGACTTTAATGCATTTTATACTTTTAGTAAACCCCTGAGAAAATCCGTGGTTGTTCTGCATTAATGATATGATGGTAAAACTACAGTTTTAACCCTGGTTTCATGTTAAAGTCTCAAAAAGGATATGCAGTGAATTACGGTCCTTTGGCGGTTATGTAGGAGCATTTATCAATGGATTATGACTAATTAAAGCTAGACATGGCTAATGATGATATTATCATCAGTCGGCAATCCTCAGCTAGTGTTTAGGTAGTCAAAATACAGAAAAGTAGGTCAAGGATATATTTGGTGGCTCGTAATGGCAGTAGGTTATTTTTCATTAATGTGCTTGACATGAAATGAAATAATCACAACTCAACACACATTTTTTCCCCGCCTTTGTAGTTGTTGCTACAGGGCTCCGATTGAGTTGATTTTTGCGTCGTTGGACTGCATTCGTTGATCTGAATCCATCCGTGCGATAAAATTTGGCATCTGAGGTTTGGATTTGTGCTATCTTGCCTCTTGGACTTTAATCTTTCACAGACTAAATGTGATGCTACGAAAGTCCGATCAAGACCATCTCGAAAGCATCGGACTTCAATCGTTGTCTTGATCAGATTCATATGGGAAGATTTATCGTCCGTGACCCCAAATCATCTACAATTAATTTCACCTGACTTAGAGCATAAAATAGCATTATTATTTATATAGCTAACAAATCAACTATAATGCAAAATATGCTACTCATGCATGCATCATTCCTAAGTTAAGCTAAAATCTAACTTAATTCAGGTAGATTAGGTCCTATAATTATTGCATAATCAACCAAGCCTTCTTGACTAGACTCAAAGAATGTTTGGTGATATTTACTCTGTTCTTACATTTTTTTCATGCATTGAAGGCATTACATGAAATAGGCATGGGGAGAGGAGGTAGTTAATTATATTGAGCACTTTATTCGATCTCCAGATTTTTGTTAGAAAGTATATCTACTTTGTTAAAAAAAAGGTGTTCTTAGAGTCCTAAGCTAGGAAAAAAATCAAAAATTGTTGACATTAACGATAAACCAATCTTAAGAAACGTATAATCAAAATCTTTTCACCTAAGCTAGGAAAAAATAAAAAATTGTTGACATTAATGATAAACCAATCCTAAGAAATGTATAATCAAAATCTTTTCACTTAGGCTCCTCAGGTCATTTTTCAACTTAATTAGCTCAGGTATTTACATAAATACAAACTTGTTTCTTGAGTCCTTGAATGAGATTTGAAAAAGTCGAAGTATTAAATCAAGTGAGTGATAAGTATGTGACTTACCTTCCCACCCTCTAGTTTGAAAAGATTGAGAAAATTAAGTAATCTACCGTTACCCTTATGCATTGACTCATCTTTTGGGTGACCATCTATTGAAATCTAAGTAACTAATAGGGTTTAGATTGAGGGTCTTACAACCCTTGCAAGTATGGCTGGTATGTTACACTAGGATTGCTCCCCAGTTGTAGGATGTCCAAAGCCCAGCTTCGCATCTTTGAATTTTCGAGCCTTTAACTAGGAAATGTTCTTGAACAGGTTTCAAAAGAGCCACCTACCTAGAAAAATGAGAGGAACAAGGAGAAATTACAAAAATAAAGTAGTAAGAGGATGAAAAAGAAATATATATATATAAAGAACAAATGCATGTATCTAAATAATCAAAAATTGCAAAGAGAATGAGCTATAGTAATAACAGGCCAAATAGCTCAGCTGGGGAGATATACACTAGGTCTTCCCTTGTGTTGACTTCAAGATAGAAAAGGATAGGAAGAAAGCTACCAGTCTTTCGTAAGGCAAATTCGAAAATGGGATTCAATAGAGCTAAAAAGATAATCTAATTGCCTTAATGAAAACTTAGAATTCAAATTGGTTACCCAATTGATGAGTCACCTTTTTACACACACTAGATGCTCAAGATTCAAATTCAATTCAAACCTTCGGTGGGTTGAAGAGCCATAAGAAATTGCTCTTGAGACCGAAGTCTAAGGCTAATAAAATCTCCAATTAGATTTAGGTGGGCTTATTTAAGCCGATACTCCAAAATAGTTGAGTCTTCATAGTTAACATTTTGGATACAGGTTCTCCTAATTTGGTAAAGAATCAATGTCCAAATTTCTAATCTACTTTAGCTCAACTCACTTTTCAGGTTTTGGCATGATTTTTGTCTTTTGTTTTGCTAAAGGACTAGAAAAAGATAGGCATGAGGGTGTGATAAATGTGCAATTAGTGAATATTACAAGCCTAATTTAGCTTATTCTTAGCATATTCATGTGTGTATATTATTGCATTTTATGCATCTAGGTCATGCATATATGTTTAGATTAATAAATTTTTATTAGAAGAGATTAATAAATATTTTTATAACACTAATTGTTCTGTTTTAATTGTAGGAAAACTAGAACTCAAAAGAAAAGACAAGACAGGAAGGAAGAAAAGACAAGGTGTTTAAGCGAATTCGTCATTGTTTAAGAAATGTATCATAGTATAGAACAAAATCGCTCAAATCATTTAAATTTATAACTCAAATTCTAAAGAAGAGTCTGAGGTCGAACACAGGGAGTAAATAATAGCAATTTAATCTCACCAATTACAATAAATATAAGCAATTATAATCAAAACTTTATTTAGAACAACTCAAAATGATATATAGGGAAAATTAAGTATCTCAGTGCAAAAATAATGAGTTAAAATGGTGATTTAAATAACCAATTAACCCTTTTGAAGTTAAGCTCAAATATATGAATAGTAAATGTCAACCAATATCTCAATAATATTCAGAATTAAGAATCAGTCGTCTAAAGTTGATTCAAGGCTCAGCTCAACTTCAACAAAATAGAAGGAAAGGCCTCTTCTCTTTTTTCTTTCCTTCTTCGTTCGTGCCTCAAGGGGAGAGGCAACCTCAACACAATAGCATAGAGGCAGAGGCCTCCACAAATCTCTAAGTGTAGAGAGAGCACAGTAGAGGGCACAAACCCCCCTCTCTCTCTCCCTTTTTCCTCTTCTTTCTCTCAGAAACCCAAGTTTAGTCAGAAAATTGAGTGGGTAACCGGGTGTGAACAGGACCAGACCCGCCAGCGTGGAGGCGCATGAGGAGTGCACAGAAGCGAGCGGGGGACCTGACCCCTCGGTGTCTTAGGTGGTAAGCTCAATTCACAAAATCCTTATATGTGCAGCAGTGGCTTCTTCCTTGCCCGATGTGGCACTAAGTTTCGTGATCCCTTCGTGTGTCAGCTGTAGGTGGAGAGCCCGTCAATCGAAGATGAACTCACAGGCGAGATCTCCAATTGAGGGCCTGGGAAAGGCCCTGGGAGAGTTGCACACGGCCTGGAAGTGGTCGTGAGGGTGAATGCGGCCGGAGGACAGCGGACGTCGTCGGAGATGATGAAGGTGACGGTGGAGGGCGGCGATGACCTGAAATAAGCATACGAGCTCAAAAGCTCTAGTTAGATAGCTCACTAGTGCCGTTGGAGGACATGGAGTACGGTGGTGGTGTTTGTTTGGCGAATTAGGGCGTGTGGTGACCGAATGGACGTGGAAAGGGTGAATGGCGATGGGTGTGTTTGGTGGAGTGTTGGAGTGGGTTTTTGGTGGAGTTGAATGAGGGGTTTGGATGGGTGAGATGTGGCAGAGGTTATGAATGTGGAACGGGTGCATTTGGTGGCATGTAGCATTGGGGAGGCATCGCTGGAGCTTCACCAGAGCTGGGAAGACGGAGGGGAAACGGTGTGAATGGCGGTCAAAATGAGAGTTTAATGAGGGGGAAAGAGAGTAAAGGGGAAGAGGAGGTGAGGAAACCTAATTTTAATGGTCAAAAGGGGCAGGAGGTGCCGATTGTGATTGGTCGACGTCATGGAAGAGAACTTCTCCATTGCGGAAGACGGCAGCGAGGAAAAGGGGAGACAATCCTCGCTGTGGCTGGCGAGGCGTGGAAGACGATGAGAAAGAAGTTGGACAGGCCAATTTGGCCGTTGGCCATTTGTAGGATGAGGGAGAGGGAGGCCACCGAAGCTTAGGTCGAAGGAGGCCAGAGAAAGGGAAAGAAGAGGGATTTTGGTCTTGTTCCTAGCTAAGGAAGAGCAGTTGTGCACGGCCTTGCTTTATAGAGCACTAGGGCGAGCTCTAGAACAGGAAGGAGCTCTGATTGGCTCATTAGGATTCAAGAAGAACCGCACTGATTTCGACTGGGCAATTTATGCAGAAACCCAAATTAGGGCAGAATTATGTCTGAGACTCTATTTAAGTCTAAATAGGCTCAAATGGTCAAATCAAGGGTACCAAACCTTATGGAATTTTTTTCTATGAATTTTATAAGGTTTATATGGATTTTATCCTGACCAAAACCTCTGCTATTTAAGTAGATCTGAAATTAGGGTTTTAGGTTATGAATTAGTTCTCAAAGTGCGTGAAAACTTGTTTCGATTTATGTAAACCCTCTTATTAGACTTTAAGGAATATTAGACCTACAATTAACCCCTGAAAAATCCCATGATTATTCTGCATTCATAATATGCTGTTAAAATTGCAGAATTAACCCTAATTTAATGCACTCTTCTCAGAAAGGATATTCAGTGAATTATGACTCTCCGAAGATTATGTAGGAGCATTTGTTAATTAATCCATACTAATTAAAGCTAGTTATGGCTCATGATGATGTTATCATCATACCCCTATGCCTAACTTTTGCCAGTCCCTTAGCAAAATCTTAAAGAAAGAACTAAAGTTTTAGACTATGCATTAAAGTTCAGCTGCCTAATTTGTTCTACTCTTTTATAAATTAGGTCAGAATGCCAACAATAGGCCTAGAGGTACTCAAGTATCAATCAAGGTCCAGACCTGACCAGCTTCAGCTTGAGTTTGCCGCGAAGGTTTCCAAGGTCTGCAAAAACAGCCCAGAGGTTCATTGACCCCAACAGTTAAAGTACCCATGCATAGACGTAACATGTCCAGGTTCAGTTTGCCAGCACATTTTTATAAGAGAGAGATAGAAGGATTTTCATTTGAACAGTTTTCTCTCTTTTCTTTTTATTTTTTCCAAGATCCAGCCTCAAATTAGCCCTAAAAATAGTATATATCGAATTCCTTATCCCCACCATCAATCCTCAAAAGGTCCCAAGCTTTCGATGCTTCGGGATAGCACCATCTATGGAAACCCCCAGAACTCCTAGCTTTCGACACTTTGAGATAGTGCTTCTCATAGCATTCTATAGCTAAATTCAAGCCCTGACAACCGACATTTCGAGATAATCTCGCCCATGGCACCTGAACCAGCACAAGGTGCTTACATGCCCCCAGTAGGATATTTAAATATCCTAGGAGACAAGCACTAAGAAGAAGGTATGTTATTATGCATCTTCGAGGGAAATTTCCCACCTCTTTGCGTTGGGAACTCATCCAGTCAACTTGTGTTGTCGAATCGCTCCTAAGCTAGATCTTTGAGGTGACTTTTCAGAACATAAACTTTTAGCAGATTTTTCTTTGTTAAGCGCACTAAACTAAACTAAGTATGTGATTTTGGCTATTTAGGTTACTAAGTCCTGCAAACCAAAGGCAGGCAACGAGGTCGAATACTCCCTAAGCCTTAGACCTAATACATCAGCTTCATACTTTCCTCAACCTCTTGAGGACTAATCCGGATCTCAACGGAAACATGAATGTTTTGAGCCTAAAAACAAGCACAAGAGGCCTAAGATCAGCACTCATACTAATCTCCTTGTCTCTTTGTTCTCTTAGGACTTGATTTTTTTTTCTTTTTCTTTTCGATTAGTTCTAGCACTAAAGTACGTCCCGTAATCAATTACTAATGACTGTCAATTTTGTTCTTGAATTTTTATCATTTTTGACATTTCTCCTCTTTTCCTCCTCAAGAAAGATTTGCAATTTAGTTCACAAAATTCCCTCTCCTTTCTCCAATTCTTTTTTCTTTTTCAATTTTTTTATTTTTTATCATTTTTTTGAATATGTATTTTTTTGTGAAACCCCTTCAGAGAATTGAATTTCCATATGTTTACAGCTTAACAACCCCCCATGCCTAAGTTTTGCAATGTCCTCATTATAAATCAAGAGGGTATCAAATCAGTTTGGTTCAAGGATTAGAACAGGATCAAGGGTGGGTGAACGAGTCAGGATGACTATTGCTAATGATTTCAAGCTTTGATACAAGTACTAAAGGTGGAGTTAGTTGTTCTAAAGTTGAACTCAAAAGTGCAGTAGGAGTGTAGCTCAAAAGGATAATCAGAAGGTTCTCGAGTTTTTGGAATGATGGGTTATCTCTCGTTAAGCGCTAAATTCAATGCCTTCAGTAGAGTAGAAAGCAGTTAAGGAGAAGGGGTGGTCAAATCAAATGAGTTTTGCAGAATAACTACCTTGATCAATAGACTGGGTGGTCCAACCAGGTACTTGTTCAGATTGACAGGCTGATGATGCAACCCAAACCCAATCAGTCTGGTGGGTTGATACATGTGAATCAAAGGATACAAAGCCCACCAGATACTTTGAGGCTCAAAGAGATGTGAAAATAAAAATCTAGGGTTTGGTTGAGTCGATTCAGCCTGGTCAGAGTAGGGATCCTCAAAAGAAAACGAATCTATAGATGTTGTAGGAACCCTACTAGTAAGATCAGAGAAGGATAAGAAGTGATTATCAGTCTAATCAATGTCCGAAACCTAATCAAAAGATGGAGGAGAATCATATGCAACTAGATCAGAGAGAGGTGAATCAAAGTAGAAGTTGATTCCGGTGGTGGGTCGAGGTTGGGAGAGGGTTTTGGAAGGCTCCATATGTGGATCAGAAAGTGTGGCTGCTTTTAGGTCCAAATCATTGGCCTCAGCATCAGAATCAAAGAATGGATCATGGATGCTGAGGTCATAAACTAGTTCGTAATCATCAGGAAATAACAGGTCTCCGAAATCAGAGTACAATTTAAAATCATCTGAGAATTTGCAAAGATTAGTTTCTGAACCTGATTCCAGATCAGGATTTCCACCATAGAATGAATCAAGATGTGTTGAATCAACAACCTAACTTAGATCTATCATAATTTCAACTTATGAGCACAAAAAGGTACCCTTATTAGGTATAGGCTCAAGTTCTTGGCTCCTAGGATAGACCTAATTGAATCCCAGCTCTTCTAACTTATTGATTTCTGTATCATAGATTGGTTTGACTTCTGAGAAATCAATTTGTATATCAGAGGAGGTTGGAGAGGTGTAATCATCAAACATAGGCCCATAATCATAGTCCAAATCAAAAATATGATTCTCTTCAATTTAGGCCTCGTAATCATCCCAAGTAGGTTTTGATCTAGATTCTAGGTCAAAGGTAGGAATTAGGCTACTAGAATCTGGGCTAGGCTCAATTAAGATGTCAGAATCCTTCTCTAGAATTACCTTAACAGGATAAGGTTCGAGAATTACATTCTCGAGAAGTTCTGATTCAGGGTTATCATTACAGGTGTCTGGGGAATCTAGGCTTGATGGACCAACTTCGAGGTTTTCTAAGGCTAGCTCAAAATCGGGAATACCTGCAATTAGATCCTCCCAACCCTCATTAAGATCAGGCATGTCAATCATCATGAAGTTTGAATCTGATTCCCATTGGGTTAGTTGTCCACAACAACCTCTATTCTTAAACCCAGGTTCTGGGAGATTATTTTGATTCTCAATGTTGTTCCAAGTTGTCTCATCAATCTCTAAATGTTGATACGGGTAATTTTGATCAATGGCTTGGTGTAACGTATTTAGCATACACCCACGTTTCTCCATGAGACCCTGGTGTTTCTCCCAAAGTTGTGGATTTGACAGACATTGTATGTATCCAATATTGTGTAGTCTCCACAATTCATTATATTTTGATAAAGGCTCATTCCAAGTTGATCCATGTATCATTTGTTCAAATATCATTCTAGCAATGTTTATAATGAGGGTTGTTGTTTCTGTCACATTATCCTGAATGTGCCTAGATGGATCAGAGGTTTTGTAATATTCATCATGATGTCTAAGAGCAGCCTCGATCATCTTTTCTTTCATGCTCATTTGGGATTAAGGTTTCAGACAAATTCTTCCTAAATTGTCAGGTAAAATTTTCAAATCAGGTGGTGGATCAAGATGTAAATCAAATTTAGGTTCATATTTGAAGTGATTAGATCATATCAGAAATCCCCAAAAAGCTCAATTCTAATGAGGGCCTCTAGGTTTAAAAATCTTAGGGACCTTTCTTGTGTATGTGCTCTAAAGAACAAATGAGAGACTAGATATGAATTAGACCCAATGAAGGCACCCAAAGATTTTTTGATGACTAAGGCTTGTTTCGAGGCGGATGATACCTCTGAATAAAAAATTCACACACCCGAGAAATACCTGGGTGCCAGGAAGGGAGAGCCCTGCAAAGACCCCTACATGATAGAGCGTCCTCATAGGTTACAGGGTTTCCCCCACCCAACCTTCCTTGTCACTACAATTCCAAGTATACCGAAATGTATGAATTGAGACCTTAAGTCTACCAGTTTTAGCCTAGTTTGTGCCTTGGATTTCACTTGATTGGAACTTAATTCAATTTATGACCTAATTTGGAGGTTGGTTGGCCCACAAAGTAGACCAACTTCACCTGACCTACCCTAAAAGATGAAGAATGAAATCTGGATCAACACTCAAAGATCGCCCTAAATTGACTCTCAGGTTGTTAGGTCCAATGTTTTAGGGTTCAAGAGAATTTAGAGCCTGATTTTTGGGTTCTTCTAATTAGATCTTTTCAAGCAAGAGTTTGGGTAGCACACAAATGCGGGAGGGTTAATTTCCTTTAATTCAGACAAGTGTGAAACTAACTCATCAAAACCCTAGAGTAGAAACCCTAATTGGCTCTATTTCAAGCCCAATTTAATCTCAAAATGTACACCTTAGACTCAAACAAGAAGTGCGTAGTCCAAGATGATCGAACTTAGGCGTAAATCCCTAGTAGATAAAGGCAATTTGGGTAAGGATCTCTAAACAGAATCGTTTCAACTCCAATCTAATATTGAATTGAAATCACAAATCAGGAAACTTGCTTTTTAAGTGATGGTTATTAAGAAAATAAAGCAGATGAATCCTAAATGTTTGTTTCATTTTCTCTCTTTCAAAGATTAGAAGCTTGATTAGGGAAGAAGAGAGAGTTTACATACCCCAGAAGTGGTTGATTTGCACGGAAGTCTCTTCATGATGTACCTCAAAAAATCACAAAGCAAACAGGGTAAGTTAATGCTCAGATAAACAATTAAGAGAGACAAGACTAATGTGTGAATTGTGTATTGCTCCCTAGCAACGGTACCAAAATATTTTAGCGAATTTGTCATTGTTTATGAAATGCGTCGTAGTATAGGACAAAATCACTCAAATCATTTAAATTTAGGGGTTTTTACATATGCCCCTATAAACTTTCGATAAGATGTATATACCCCTATGTTTTTTATATTTATGTATATACCCCTGTAAACTTGCTCCGTTAAGGTCATATGACCCTGCTCCATCAAACCGATTGGAAAACGTCAAAAATATTTAAAAAATAGGAAAATTTATATTTTCATCCCCCTATTTTCCCCCTAAACCCTCACACCTCCCCCTCCTCCAGTGCCTCCGCCGCCACCTTCCCTACTATGACCTCCACACGGCCACCTACGGCAAGCTTGCCATCTTCACCATCTCAATGCCACCGTATGTGATGCTATCGTACCCCACGTATGCGATGGGCCTTGGGATCATAATAGGGGAGGTGGCTGCGCAAACACCGTGGTCTTCTACATGGTGGGGCTGCTAGCAGCGGATGTAGGTTTGGAAGTGAGTTCTCCAAGGTCGGAGAAGGAAAGGAAAATAAGGGAGGAGAGGAAGGGGGGAGGAGTTGTGAGGGTTTAAGGGTAAAATAGGGGGATGAAAATATAAATTTTCTTCTTTTTATATATATTTTTTTGACATTTTCCATTTGATTTAACGGAGCTGGGGCATACAGCCTTAACGAAGTAAGTTTATAGGGGTATATACATAAATATCAAAAATATAGGAGTATATATGTCTTATCGAAAGTGTGCAGGAGTATATATGTATAATCCCCTTAAATTTATAAATCAAATTCTAAAGAAGAGTCTAAGGTCGAACACAGGGAGTAAATAATAGTAATTTAATCTCACCAATCAAAAAAAATATAAGCAATTATAATCAAAACTTTAGTCCGAACAACTAAAAATAATATATAAAGGAAATCAAATATCTCAGTGCAAAAAGAATGGGTTAAAATGGTAATTTAAATCACCAATTAATCCTTTTGAAGTTAAGCTCAAATATATGAACAGTAAATGTCAACCACTATCTCAACAGTATTCAGAATTAAGAATCAGATGTCTTGAGTTGATTCAAGGCTCAACTCAGCTTCAACAGAACAGAGGCAAAGGCCTCTTCTCTTTTTCCTTCCTTCTTCCTTCGTGCCTCAAGGGGAGAGGCAACTTTAGCACCACAACACAGAGGCAAAGGCCTCCACAAATCACTAAGTTTATAGAGAGTGCAATATAGGGAAAAAACCCCCCTCTCTCTCTTTTTCCTCTTCTTTCTCTCAAAACCTAGGTTTAGCCAAGAAATCAGGTGGGTAACCAGGCGTGAATAGGACCAGACCCACCAGCATGGAGGTGGGTGAGGAGTGCACAGAAGTGAGTAGGGGACCCGACCCCTCAGTGTCTTGGGCAGTAAGCTCAATTCAAAAAATCCTTATATGTGTAGCAGAGGCTTCTTCCATGCCTGATGTGGCACTAAGGTTCGTGACCCCTTCGCACATCAACTGCCGATGGAGAGGCCGTCAATTGAAGATGAAATCGGGGGCAAGAACTCCAATTGAGGGCTTGGGAAATCCAATTGAGGGCTTGGGAAAGGCCCTAGGAGAGTTATGCACGACCTAGAGGTGGCCTTGAGGGCGAAAGCAGCTGGAGGACAGCAAACATCATCGGAGATGACAAAGGCGACAACGGAGGGTGGTGATGACCTGAAACAAGCATACGAGCTCAAAAGCCCTAGTTAGATAGCTCACTACTACCACCGGAGGATGTGGAGTCCAGTGGTGGTGTTTGTTTGGCGAATTAGGGCGTGTGGTGACCCGACAGAGGTGGAAGGGGTGAATGGCAATGGATGTGTTTGGTGGAGTGTTGTAGTGGGTTTTTGGTGGAGTTGAATGAGGGGTTTGGATGGGTGAGATGTGGCGGAGGTTCTGAAGGTGAAACAGGCGCGTTTGATGGCGTGTAGCTTCGAATAGACGTCGTTGGAGCTTCGCCAGAGCTGGGGAAGACAGAGAGCGAACAACATGAACGGCGGTCGAAATGAAAGTTTAATGAGGGGGGAAGAGAGTAGAGGAGAAGAGGAGGTGAGGAAACCTAATTTTAATGGTCAAAAGGGATAGGAGGACGCCGGCTGTGATTGGTCGGCGTCGTGGAAGAGAACTCCGTTGAGGAAGATGACGGCGAGGAAATGGGAGGCACCCTCGCTGTGCTGGCGAGGTGTGGAAGACGATGAGGAAGAAGTTGGACAGGCCAATTTGGCCATTGGCGGTCCATTAGATGAGGGAGAGGAAGGTTGCCGGAGCTTAGGTCAAAGGAGGCTGGAGATAGGGAAAGATGAGGGATTTTGGCCTTATTCCTAGCTAAGGAAGAGCAGTTGTGCACAGCCTAGCTTTATAGAGCTCCAGGGTGAGCTCTGGAACAGGAAGGAGATCTGATTAGCTCCTCAGGATTTAAGAAGAATCCCACTGTTTTTGTGCATTCAATGCACGAATCAGAGAGATTTAGGAGTTAAGAACAATCCCAATGGATTTGTCATGATGTGAGCATCAATCCCACCAATTTTGATGGGATTTGATGAAGATTCGAGTGGTATTTGGCTTAGGCAAAGCCTGCTTGGAGGTCGGTTGAACTCCAATGGCGGCAAGGACCGATCTATGAAGAAGACAAAAAATCTAGGGGGCCATTTGCAAGGATTTCAAAGGCTAGGGGTGTATGTGAGAGAGAAAGAGTCTGAATGGACTAAAATGCAAACTCAGTCAAGATGATCTCTGATTGAGCCCAAATTTTAGTAGAAACCTAATTTGGATCCAAAGAATCTGATAGTGAAGTTGGATTTCAGTTTTGACCAAGTTTGACTAGGTAATTTATGCAGAAATCTAAATTAAGGTAAAATTATGTCTAAGACTCTATTTAAGGTCAAAAGAGGTTCAGATGGTCAAATCAAAGGTACCAAATCTTATGAAATATTTTTCTATGAATTTTAGAAGGTTTATATGGATTTTATTCTGACCAAAGCCTCTATTATTTAAGTAGGTCTAAAATTAAGATTTTAGGTTATGAATCAGTTCTCGAAGTACGTGAAAACTTGTTTCTGTCTATTTGGACCCTCTTATTAGACTTTAAGGAATATTAGACCTACAGTTAATCCCTGGAAAATCCTGTGATTATTCTACATTCATAATATGCTGTTAAAACTGTAGAATTAATCTTGATTTAATGCACTCTTCTCAGAAAAGATGTTCAAAGAATTACGACTCTCCAGCGATTATGTAAGAGCATTTGTCAATTAATCCAGATTAATTAAAGTTAGTTATGGCTCATGATGTTGTTATCATCACAAGGAACATTATGCAACTCTCCATTTTCCCTCCACCTTAAACCTAACACAACCTATTCTATATGTAGCCTTGTCCTAAACCCCATTTAGACTACTTCACATCACCCTTCATCCTTCATTTAAGGGCCACTAAACACCCACCTAATTTTAGTAACAATGCCCACTCCATCGCTACCTTACAACCTCCATCCTAGGGCTTAAATTAACATCCTAAATTTAATTAGCTTAATCCAACCCTGCATGGTTGGCCACATGAAGACCTAATCCTTACCCATCATGCTTTATCCAATGGCTAATCTTAAACCTAGCCTGACAATAATGTGGCACCACCTTTACACCCCATCCAAGCTCTCCATTTTGAATCAAACAATCCTACCCTTCCATTACTTAAGCCCTTCTAGAATCCACCATGAACTCCATCCACACCTTTGAAATCCAATCCTAAGGCTAGGTTTAAACCATAGAAAACCAACATTAGTTCATCAACCAAACCCAATCCTAACACTTTATCTATAATCCTATAGCCTACATCCATGATCTTAAGTAACACACCATTAGCCAATCACATTAGACGTTACACTCTATAAAAGGACCTACCCACCCAACACTTAAGATCATCTCTTCACCATTTCTTCCACCACTTTCATAATCTTTCCATAGTAGAAAACTTAAGTCCCTTCTCCACCTTAATGGTCGTCCACTAGGTCTCTTCATAGCCACCTCCCTACCACCATAACCCTAACCCTAAGCCTTCCTTTACCTCCACGTGTACCACCTTAGCTTAGGTTTGTTCCTTAGATGTTCCCTTAAATTTCCTCTCCTAATTCCTTCCAACCATCTCAAAGGCAAGAAGATTGGGTGGAGCCTCTACTACCACCACCCAGTGGCTTCTACACTCGCTCCAACTCTCCAACATTCTTCTGCCTTGTTTTTGTTGCTCATTTTATTTACTCTTAGTTGTAGTTTCCTTGGTATTGTTATCAACTCTCTTGTTTTCTCTTAATTGTAATCAACTTTCTTTGCTCAATGAAAAATTTTCTTTCATATTTGCTATCGCTATTCATGCTTTCTTATCTGTGTTAACTTTATTGATTTTATGCTCATAGCTAGATTTTTGCTTTCATAGCTAGACTTAGAGCATAGTTTCCCCACACATTTTGCTCTTTATTTGAAAATAAAAAAAATTAGAAAATATAAAATATCAAAAATATAAAAAAGAGAATTTTGAAAGATGATCAAATAAAAGTTACCTCCCTATGAACAACCTTTACTCCCAGGTCTATTTGATATTTTTGCAAGTTTGGTGCTTTATAAATTTGAAATGATCAAGGATTCCACGCTATAACAATGAGATTTTATCCTAAGCTATTTTCGTGCATCATCATTCCAATGATACAAGAAGTCAAAAATAATATTATCTAAGGAGGAATGACATCTATCTAATGAGATTAGACCTTAAGAATAATATTATCCTCCAAGTGTAAAGTATCCAATGGTATTTGAAATACCTAAGGAAGGTGTAGTGCCATATTCCTCAAATCTTAAATGCTTCATTATTAATATAATAAAATCAATAATGATTTTAGTGGGCTTTTACTTGTACAAGAAATCAAATGTTATGTAAAGAGATAGATCACATTTTATTTAAACATTTAATTAATTAGGCCTAAATTGATTAGGATTTATCCAAAATGTTTGGATGACAATTAAATAAACTTTTGATACCAAAACCAAAGTGTCCATAATTAGTTATGGACTAATTATGCAAAATTCAAGTGGAAATTAATCCCAACAATTCCATAGAGATCCAATGGATCCCACCATATTAGCAATTGATTGAAATCCCTGTAAATATCTTTCCAGGAAAATCCTAAATATTGCAATTGATCACATTAATCAATTCCCATCTTCCTTGCCAATGCAAGAGAGAAAGATAGAACAAAGAGAAAGCGTCACCTCTCCCTCTTCTCCCATGTAGTTTGGACGTTTACACTTCATAAGAGAAGTCTTGGACGTGTTCTAGACATCTGACACCTATGTTGGACATCCAGAAAGGCCTATATCAAAAGTCTAATTCGTGTGTTAGACTTGTGATTTCTGGAGCATCTTCTCTAGATTTCTTCCGAGCATCAAGAAAGTACATCATTCGAGGAGGACCAGCATCATCCTCAAATTTTGCAAAGTTCACGGTATGTTGTGATTGATCATCTTTGACAAGAAGAGCTTCATCCACCCATCGAGGAGGAGGGTTCCAGGTCGCATTGGGACTTATTATAGGTGGTAATGCTCATATGGTGTTTAACTGTACCACCTACAAATGTATTTCTCTAACTCATGGGATCCCAAAATGTTTGGCAAATAGTTCCAACCATGTGTTTCCAATTATTAGGGTAGTTTTGTTTTAATCATTGATTGATTTTTGGGTATCTAATCAGTCATGATTAAAAATATTTAAAATGCCTAATTCGCACTTCCGTGATGCCATGGAGTGATTCAATCACATCTTGCAAGGTAGGACATGAGCATCAAGATTGGGATGAATTGATGAAGGCAAGAATCTAGATCACCAAAGTACCAAGTTGTGAGATGTAGAGAATACTTGAAGAGTAAACTAAATTCAAATATGGGGACTTGCTAAAAGTAGAAAGTAGAATGCTAACCAAAAGAATTATAGGTGGAGTCACGGTTGAAACAAGCTCACTGAAGATAGAGGAGTCCTTGACAATCGAGGCAATAGCAGTAGAAGGGTCTCTAAAGATCCCTTAAGTCAAAGAATTAAATGTAGAGGATAGATATGAAACCAATGGCAAAGGCTTGGGAATTGAGTATGTCTTGAAGAAGAATGGAGGGAAAGAAAGACTTATGTGGGTAGACGTAAGGGATTCCTTTTTTAAGTTAAAAGACTCATCTTCCATATCCAATGTCAACCTAGGACTTTGGAGAGAACAACTATCGTCAAAGTCCCCACCTCCAGTGCAAATGATATTCCTATGTCTATGTCTTTTCCTATCATCGAAACATCTTCTATTACACTAGAATTATAAACCCTACTATCTTTGAGCCTCATATCACAATCCAACAAGATATAATCAATCCAAGACCAATAGAACCCACAAACCTTATAACCAGCACCACTTTGCAACCCATTCTAAAATTCGATTATAATTTACCTCTAGATAAAGTTGACATTAAAAGCCATCAAACTATACCACCAAAATTTTCTGTCCCTTATGTGTTTGCCAATGAAGTACTTCCCTTGCAAGGTATTATCAATGAGGAGAATGTCTCAAAGGGTGTCGATCCTTCCCTTACGAAGGTGGCAAGTGTTGAATTATTAAAAGTGTAAGAGTGAAAAAATTAGAAACAAAGAAGTTTTAAAAGGTGATGATAACATCATCATCAGCCATATCTAGCCTTAATTAGTCATATTCCATTGATAAATGCTCCTACATAACCGTTAGAAGACCGTAATTCATTGCAAATCCATTCTGAGAGAAATAGTAAAACAGGGGTAAATCTTCGATTTTAACAGAATATCCTAATTGTATAGCAATCACAGGGCTTCTCAGGGGTTAATTGAAAGTTAAATGGTCATAAGTGTCTAATAAGTGGGTTCATGCAAACGGAAATAGGTTTTCACTCGTTTTAAGAATTAAATGACATCTGAAGCCCTAAAAATAGACCCGCTTAAATAACCGAGGTTTCGATCAGGATAAAATTCATCTAAACCTTTTAAAAATTATAGAAAAATATTCTCTAAGGTTTGGTATGCTTGATTTGACCATTGGAACCCAATTTGACCTAAAATAGAGTCTCAGACAGACAATTACCCTAATTTGAGTTTCTACGCAATTTGCCTAGTCAAAATTAGTCAACACCTAAATATGACTTCACCATCAGATTCCTTGGGTCCAAATTAGGTTTGCACCAAAATTTGGGCCTAATCAGATAGCATCTTGACCTAGTTTGCATTTTAGTCCAAACAGACTCTTTTTATCACAAACGGCCCCTACTTTTGATATTTTTACAAATACCCCCCTAACTTTGTTATCTTCTTCACACGCAGGTCCCTACCACCATGTCCATGTGAACCCAACAAGAGCCAACCTTCAATCAGAGTTATCTCCCTGATTTCACGGAGAAACCCTTCCAAAATTGGAAGGGAGACTCCTGAGGAGATCTCCTTCCATCTAAGCTCTTCCATGGCTTACCTAAATCGTCCAAGAGTTCATGCGAGCTCTTGGAAATTCCTAAACCTAGGCCGCTGATTTCCAAGCTTTCAAGCTTGTTTCCAAGCTTCAAGCTCGACCCTATGGCCTATAAAAGGACCCACATTGCAAACCTTACATCCTTAGCTAGGTTTGGGGCAAACATATTTTCTTCTTCCCTACCTCTGGCCCCTCTCTGACCAAGCTCTGGTGAGCTTCATCAACTCCTTTCTTCGTCGGCCATCACACACCATAGCCGGCTGGTCTACCTTCCTCAAGTTCCTCCTCCACTCGCAATACCAGCGAGGGGCGTCTTCCCCTATCTTCCTCGTCGTTCTCCCTCATCGGAGGTCTTCACCTTCCACGGTGCCGGGCTGGAAACGTCGATGCCAATCCTACCCCTTTCGTCCCTTAAAGTAGGTTAGATTATTTCTCTTAGTCTCCTAGATTAGTTTCCCCTATTCAGAAAACCAAAATCAATCCTCGACGACCGTCGCAATCCACCTTCGCCCTCCACTCTGGCAACACCTCCGACGAGGTCCTCCGCATGCTCTACACCTCCAAAAGCCCCGCCAACACTCCCTCAAGCTCCGCCTCATCCACTCGCACAAAATTCCCATATTTATTTCACCATCCACCCATCCTACACCTCCACCGAACACCGCACCATCACACTTCCTTCTCCGTCATCGTCCACCCTCCACACGCACTCTTCCTCCACGAAACCACCACCATCACACTACACGTCCTTTGGAGACACTCCTAGACTATTTGATTGGGGCTTTTGAGCCCGTGTTACTCTTTTTAGGTAATCGCCGTCGTCTGCCACCACCGTCGTCATCCCCAACTCTGTCCACGCTTCTCTGACATCAAGAAGCTCCGCAACTACCCCTAGGTCCTATGGAACTTCCCCAGGCTTCTTTCCAGGGCCTCAGCTAAGACAAATAGCCCCTATAGCTATGCCAATTTGTGAAGCATCTTCAGCTGCTGCATGCGGATAGACGAAGGGGACTTTTAGTCCCACATCGGTAGATGAGAGATACTCACACATGCCTAAATTGATTTTGTGCTTAGGCTTTACCACCCAAGCACACGAGGGGTTGGGTCCCTCCTCACTATACCCACACACCTTGGCTACGTCCACACCCGGTAGCTCTGGTCATCCAGATCCTCGATTACCCTATCCACTGCCCAGATATCCAAAAGAGAAGAGGAAGGAAAGAGAGAGTGGGAAAGGGGAGGATTTTGCTCTCTTGAGGGTTGGCTAAACACTTAACCGTGAGGATCCCTTATGTGCTGATAAGGAAAGAAAAGAGGAGAGAAGAAAAAGCAAGGGAGAAGAAAAGAAGAGCCGTGCTTGAAGAAGAAGAAAGAAGAAGACACTGTAGCAGGCGATAGTTAAGTTGTCTGATACACCTGCCAGACGTCTGATTCACGCTTAATGCTAGTACTGTTGAAACATTTAAGTACCTAAGTTGCACAGTTGAAATTACTATAGCATTATTTGAATAATTAATACGTGTGCTTAGGCTAATAATTGGTGATCTAAATCACCATTATTTTATCTTAGTTATCTTTTTGGTCTTGAAATACATTGAGCTTCATTGAATATTTATTGAAATATCATTATTGTGCTCAATTTCTTGTGCTCATTTATTTATTAATTGAGATTAGCGTGTGAATTCCTATTTCTCTTTGTATTCGACCTTGGATACTCTTTTTCGAGCTATAAATATTATTTGTTTTCATGTGATTTCAACTATACTCCAACGCAACAATTTTAAAACATCAATCTCACATGGGTAAACATTTTGGCATCATTGCCGGGGAGCAACGGGCAATTCACCGCTATTCTCTATTTTATCTGATTATATCTAAGCACTAACTTGCCCTATTAGATTTCTTGTGATTTTTTCGAGGTACATCACGAGGTGATCTTCCATGCAAAACAACCACTCTAGGGTAGGTAATTTTTCTACTCTTCCCTGATCAACCTCCTAATCTTTGGAAGATAAAAAGGAAACAATCAATTAGGACTCATTTGCCTTATTTTCATAATAATTTTCATTTGAAAGGCAAGTTTTCCTTATTTGCAAAAAAATTTTTCATATCTGATTGAAGCTTAAAGCAATTCTATTTAGAATTCTCCACCTAAATTTTCTGTACCTATTAGGGCCTACGCTTAATTTCTAAAATCACCTCGGGCTTACACACTTCTTGCTTGAAGCCCAAGGTGAACAATTGAAGATCAAATTGGACTTGGAATAGAGCATATTAGCGTTCCAACATTAGGGTTTGAAATGTTAGTTCACATTTGCCTGCATTAAAGAGAATAAATCCTCCTGCATTTGTGTGCTACCCATACCCTTGTTTGAAAATATTTAATCAAGAAAAATCCTAAAAATCAGGCTCTAATTTCACTTGAACACTAAAATCTTGGACCTAATAAACTGAGCCATTCAGGGTGATTTCTAGGTCTTGACCTAGATTTCATTCTGTCATCTTTAGGGTAGGTCAGGTGAGGTTGGTCTACTTTCTGGGCCAACTAACCTCCAAATTAAGTCACAAGTTAAATCAACTTCTAATCAAGTGAAATTCAAGGCACTAATTAAGCTAAAATTGTTAGACTTAAGGACTTAAGTCCGTACATTCCGGTCTACTTGGAACCGTAGTGACAAAAAAGGTCAGGTGGAGGAAACCCTGTAACCCATGGGGACACTTTACCGTGTAGGGGTCTTTGCGGGGCTCTCCCTTCCTAGCTGCCCAGGCATTTCTCAAGTGTGCAGATTTCTGATTTAGAGGTATCATCTGCCTCGAAACTTCCTTAGTCATCCAAAAATCTTTGGGTGCCTTGATTGGGTCCAAATAACATTCAGTCCCTCATCTTTTCACTAGAGCACACACAGGAAGGTCATTAGGTTTTTAACCTAAGAGACCTTATTAGATTTTCCTGGGAATTTCTTTTAGATCTAATCAAGTTCCAATCTGATCCTGAGTTTGATTCTAATCTTGATTCCACCACCTGATTCAAAAATGCAACTTGACATGTTAAGAAAAGTGATTAGGAAACCTGTGTCCCAAATAACCATCAAAGATAAAATGATTAAGGATGCTTACAAACATCATGAAGAATATTCTAAATCCTCAAGTCCATTTAGGGAGATTCAGGTTAATGTCACATCAAAATTAATTTTTAACCATGCTCAGATGATTTTTTCCCAAATGATACATGGCTCAACCCAGGATGATCTCTTACGAGAATATTTTGAATTAAGGACATTACATGACAATGAATATTTACAACGTTGGTCAAACCCCATACTTTTGAGAAACACCAAGATCTAATGAAGGCATGTGGTATAACACTAGATGCATTATATGAAGGCATTAATCAAAAATACCCGTCAAAGGACAATGAGACACCTTGGACCAATACTAAAGATCAACATTTCCCAAATCCTGGGTTCAAGAATCAAGGTTATAGTGGACCCCCAACCCAAATGAATTCAAATTCAAATTTCATAGCAATCGACATTCCTGATCTTAATGAGGGTGGGGAGGATCCAATTGAAGGTGTTCTCGATTTCGAGCCAACCCTAGAAAATCAAGAGCCTGGTTCACCAAGCTTAAATTTCCCCGACACCTGCGATGATGAACTTAACACAAACATTCTCGAGAATGTAAATCCCGAGCCTTATCTTGTTAAGGTAATTCTCGAGAATGATTCTGACATCCCTATAGAGCCCAACCTAGATTCTAGCGATCCAATCCTTACCCTTAACCTAGAATCTGGATTCGAGCCTACCTGCGATAATCATGAGGCCCAAAATGATGAAAATCATATTTTGAATTTGAATTACGATTTTGGGCCTGTATTTGATGAATACACCTCTCCAACTTCCTCTAAAACATACATCAATTTTTCGGAAGTCATGCCAATTTACGATACAGAAACCGAGTTGGAAGAGTTGGGCTTCGATTGGGTCTATCCTAGGAGCCAAGAACCCAAGCCTATACCCACTAAGGACACCTTTTTAAGCTCAAAATATAAAATTAGGATAGATCCAAATCAGGTTATTGATTCTACACCTCTTGATCATTTCTATGGTGGAACCTATAATCTGGAATTGAATTCAGAACACGATCTTCGTAAGTTCTCCAATGATTTCGAATCCTACTCTAATTTCAAAGAGACTTTGTTTCCTGAAAATTATGAATCAGTTTATGACCTCAGCATCCATAATCCATTCTTCGACTTTGACTCTGAAGTCCCTGATCCCGAGACCATTGATTCAAAATCAAGTTCCATTGAGATGGAATCATTCCTTTATGATCTGCAAGATTCAGAAGCAATAAGTGCTGAGAGTATCTGCAATCCATAATTTGAATCTTTTATTGACTCAGATTTCCATGATCCTATAAGTACTCTCCAGGCATTTACATTTGATTTTGATGAACACTACAAGGACTCTCTAGACGAACCGACCTTTGAACCATTTCTAGAGGAGCCCTCAACACATATAATTCTCCTTGAAACCACCTCTTTTACACCACATACAGAACCTTCTTAGATCTAATCCCAACCCCGACCCGCAACCGGAATCAATTTCTACTCTAATTCTTCTCTCAATGATCCGGTTGCATATGATTCTTCTCCTCAATATGATTGGGTTTCAGACTTTGATTAGACTACTAATCACATCCGTCGTTCTCTGAACACTTTTGTAGGGTTCCTACATCCTCCACAGACTCTTTTGCATTCGAGGATCCCTACTCTGACTAGGTAGAATCGAATCAGCCAAATCCTGGATTTTCATTTCCACCTCCTTCTAAGTCACAGAGTATCTGGTGGGCACCAAATCTCTTGATCCACATCCATCAACCCACCAGACTGATTGGGTTTGGGCTACATCATCAGTCTGTTGATCTAAACAAGCACCTAGTTGGACCAACCAGGCTATTGATTAAGGTGCTTGTTCTACAAAACGCTGCTGATTTAACCACTCCTTCTCTATGACCATTTTCTACTTGGCTGAAGCATTGAATTTAGCACTTAACGAGAGGCAACCCGTCATTCCAAAAAATTGAGATTCTTCTGATTATCCTTTTGAGCTTCTGATGAGAAGCTCATCATGGTCTCTAATTACCCCTGATTAACTAGTCTTCCTAGTTAATTAGCTAGGAATACGTAAATATATGGGTTAATTATTAAATAATGGATAAGTAGTAAAGGACCTTAAAATAAGTTTAAAAAGCTATATTATTATCCAATTAATATTATCAATAATTTAATTAATAATTGAACTCGAAATATCATCAGTAATTTATCTAATTAATGTGTTAACTAACTTAAGTATAACTTATACCTAGGTATGTAATAACTTAAGTAACCTTAATTAAATAAATTAAGCTAAAAAGGTCACAAATGTAAATGCAAGGTCTAAATATAATACTTGTCTTATTTATAATCATATATAAAAAGTTGAAAAAGATTTAAATTAAAATAAACCTTGAAAACCTTAGTTTACATTTTAGTCCTTATGTTTTATTTCAATCTAGTCCTTATTCTTCATTTATGTCCTCAGTTTTCATTACAAGAAAGTCCCTGAAAACCTCTACTTCTTTCCTTCTTCAGCCTCCTTGATGGCTGACGATAGGAGGTGCAAACACCCACCGATCACCGCGAATCCGACGTCATTCCTTCCTCTCCAAGCTCCTAGAGCTTGCGCTCACCATCCCCTTTTCATCCATCGGTCTGGATGAAGCTGCAATCTCATTTTAGGGTTGAAGTTAACCTCACCGGTGTCGGAGAAGACGCCGGTGGTTACTCCACTCCTAGACTTTTCTCCATCCAGATACACCCTCCTTCTCAGCCGCAGCAACCTATAATACCCCTCCGCACCTTTGATTTCAGCAAGTTAGCTCCCTTCCCTCTTCTTCCACTAAGCTAACCGATAAGCTATTCCTTCCAAAATCCGACGACCTTCCTCCACTTCCTCCGTCTTCCTCCATCCACCTTTGCTCGCTCTGGATCTCCGCCGACGTCAGCCAAGTCTTCTGACACAGCGTTGACACTGGAGTTCCTCTACTTCACTCCGCTACACCTGTTGGACTTCTTCCCTATCCCTCTGATTTCCTCCTCCATTAAGGACCATCGACGGAGATCTTCTACCCCCTTCGTCCAGGTACCAGTAGGTTAGGTAAGAAGATTAATTAAAGTAGTTAGTTATGTAGATTAGATAGATGTAATGTCAAATTTCTTATCATCTTCCTCAACTCCGACGAGCTCATTGGACTTGTCTGGAGCAATCTTTTGTCTTTTTAAAACATCGATCACCTTCCTTAATCTCCCATGAACATTTCCTACACCTTAATTCTCTGATTTGATCACCTATTCACCTAATCCACCTCCACCTTCACCAGTTACTTCCACTGTCCATGGCGGAAGTAGCTGAGCCTAATCCACCTCCACTGGGGCCCTCCATCACTTATCCATCACTTAAGGGCCCCTATCCTCACTTTAATTTGAATAATAATCATCTATAACTTAAACTCCTAATTTCATTTATTCGCCTGAGCTCGCTGTCAATTGCAGCTTAGGAGGAGTTCCTATAGCTAATTAACCATCTGTAATTCATCGCCACTTCATTCTGACTTGTTTTCTCTACTCAATTAAGTGAGAAAACATGTCCTAAGTCCAATCAAACTCAGAATCTGTTCACTGTGAATACAAAGAATAACTTTTAGTTTAATTGATAATTGAAGAAATTAATGTAATTCTAAGGTTACTTGTGACCTCAGGAAACTTTTCAAATCATCCATGGCATGTTTTTAATGTCGTTTAAACACTTTTAGCCTTTTTCTGGACTCACTGGAGCTCTGGCAATCTCCGACAAATCAAATGTACTCTTCAGCCCATAAAACTGTGCGTGAAGCTCCAGATCATGTATTTGAGGTTTACTAAGCATTCTGAAGCATTTTGTTTGAGGTTTAAAGACCTGGAGCTCCTTCTAGACCTTTGACTTTTCCAACTCTGGCAGAGTTGGAGGTGACTGTTGGTTAGGGTTAAGCTTCATCTTAAAGGTCTAGAAGCATAAGAAGATGCCCTGAGATCAATCCAATAGATCAATCAGTGAGATTGACCTTAGTTTGTTCTGTCGAACAAACTCACTTAGAATCTCAAGTGACAGACTTGGAACCCTAGAAATCCAAGTTGACACTTCCTTCTAAGAGTCTGAATCTATTCCTGAGGAGAAAGAGAAGTGAATTAAGGCATTAATTTCATCTGAGATGACTTAATTTAGAAAGTCAAATTTCAAGGTTTAATGGTCAACTTTAAGTCTAGTTTGTGGATTTAGGATTCAATAAGAAGAATTGATGAGTCCAATTTGTTCCTGGGATGATTTTAAATTATTCAAATTCAATTTGGTTGAACTCTGATCAATTTTATGGAAGAATTTGATTGCTGTTCAGTTTGGGTTGCTTTTGAACCCAAACTGACGACAGAGTTTTTGGTGAATTTCAAAGGAGAAATCTTCCCAGATAGATCCTTAACAACCTTTAGAGGTTATTTGATTTGATGAAGTAGACCTTTAGCTATCTATTGGACTGAACAGAACTCGAAATGGAGTTTTGAAGCTCCTTTGCGAAGCTTTTAAGCTTTTTCACCTTCCTGAAGCTCCTCAGAGTCCCTTTCCTTCACCTATAGCTGCGGAAATACCTTCTAAATCTATTCAGCATCTTGTATCAGATCAGAAAGCCACTCTGCAAGTCGTTAGACCTAAAGTTCATTTCTGCATGCCAAAATGGTCATGGCGGCCCAGACCATTTCGCCCTTCAAATCGAAGAGAAAAACCTTCCCTGAGTATCAAATTGATACTATAATCATGTAGAGCAACCTTAGAGCTTTCCAGTGAGCTTTTATTTGCTCGAATTGGAGCTCTGGGATGGCCGGAACCTTTGGTTGACTCTTGGTCTAGAAGGGGAATGGTTAGTCCCACATCGGCGAAGCAGAAGCGCCCACCTGTGAATAAAACTAAAAAGTGTATGAGGCTATTCAGTCATCAACACAGGGCGCACAAATGAGCATATGGGTGTGTGTGTGTGGGTGCGTGCAGTGTGCGTGCCCGGGTGTGTGTGTGCCTGTGGGCATGTGCATGTGAGCCTGGGAGGCCGTGGGCCAAAGAGGCTCGAGACTATGCTAAACTAGAAATAAACCAAATCGAGTAAAAACTAGGCTTGGATCCAGTAGGGTCTGGTCCCACCCTGAGAGGGGTGCTGTGGACCCCCAACCGATCCAAGCCGCCAACCTTAAAACCTAATTTTTGGTTCAGACAATGGGTTCAAACCGGTTCGATTCAGCTCATATGCAAAGGAAAAGAAGGGTTGCAAAGGAAGAGGAGAAGAAGAGGAGAGCTCGTTAAGGTTGAATAAGATAAACAGGTAGAAGGGCAAAGGAAAGGTAAATAGAAGAAATGAAAGAAACAAGAAGAAAGAAAAGAAAGAGAATAAGGGATGTATAAGAAGTGAGCTCGAGACAGAAAGATTAAGAGAAAAGTAAAAAGAGAAAAGAGAGAGAGAGAGAAAGGTAGAAGAAGAAGAGAAGAAAGATTGAGGTTGAAGATAGAGAAGAGTAAATAGTGGTTTAATTTCTTGTATTGTACTAATTTCTTTTTGAGCATAAAAGAAGTAATAAGGCATATATTCATTGGAATTATTTTTTCTTGCCTTAATCTCTTGTAAATAAGAAGAATTAAAAGAAGTAAACATGTTTACTTGTTTGCAATAGTAAATCATATGTGTAAATGTGTTTTCCTTATGGAATTTTGCATGCTTTTCAATTAGAAATTCTTAGGCAAGATTCATATTCTTAAAATAAATTTAATTATAATTCCAATAAGTAGCTTAGGATTTAGTGGTGAATTTTAATTAAGTTATGCCTCCCAGCGAACGACCTGGACTCAACCAGTTAAAAATAAATAAAATCTAAAATGTTAGGTTAACTTGATCCTATACTACTCAATCGACATAAATTCATGTTAACCTAAGTCACTTTCTTTTGCACATAATTAAGCATAATTAACTTAATTAACTGTATTGAGAAAGTTAACAACCAACGTCTACAGTACTCCGAGCTCAGTTTTAGAACAACCAATTCCACCTTTGGTATTCGTATCAAAGCTTAAAATCATCCGCAACAGTCATCCCGATCCGTTCTCTAACCCTTTTGATCCTATTCTAACCCATGAACCAAGTTGATTTCATACCCTCTGGTTTACAACGAGGACATTGCAAAATTTAGGCATAGGGAGTGTTAAAGTGTAAACACATAAAAATTCGAGTTTCTGAAGAGTTCTCACAAAAAAATTACACATTCAAAAAACCAAAAAATAAAAATTGAAAAAGAACAAAAAATGGAGAAAGGGGAGGAAATTTTGTGAGCTTAAAATTGCATATCATTTTTGAGGAGGAAATGAGGAGGTGATTTAAATGTCAAAAAGGAGCATAATTTGAAACAAAAAAGAAATAGTCATTAGTAAATGATTATGGAATCTACTTAAGTTCTAGACCAAATCAAAAGAAAAAAAATTAAGTCTTAGAATAATAGAGAGACATGAAGATTAGTATGAGTGCTGATCTTAGGCCTCTTGGGCTTGTTTTAGGGCTTAAAAATTCAAGTATCTGTTAAGATCTGGATAATTCTCAAGAGGTTGAGGAAAATGGGAAGCTTATGTATTAGGTCTAAGGTTTAGGGATTATTCAACCTCGTTAACTGATCTCTGATTTGCGGGACTCGGTAACCTAAGCACCCTAATCCACACATAGTTTGGTTCAATGAGCTTAATAATCAAAATCACACAAAAGCGTTTACTCTGTTCTGAAAAAGCTACCTAGATTAGGAGCGGCTTATCAACACAAGTTGATTTGGACGAGTTCCTGGCATGAAGAGGCGGAAAATTTCCCTCGAAGATGCGCAATAACATACTGTCTCCAAGGATATCTAAATATCCTACCAAGAGCATGTAAGCACCTTATGCTAGTTCAGGTGCCATAGGCGAGATTATCCTGAAATGTCGATCGTCAGAGCCTGAATTTAGCTACAGAACGCCATGGGCAGTACTATCTCAAAGTGTCGAAAGCTAGGATTCTAGGGGTTGCCATGGCCAGTGCTATCTCGAAGCATCGACTGCTAGGGACCTTGCGAGGATTGATGGTGGGAACTAGGAATCTGATACAGATCATATTTTTAAGCTAATCCGAAGCTAGAAATAATCAAAGAAAAGAGAGAAAACTCTCAAAAAATGCAAAAATTCTTATTTCTCTCTTACAAAAACACACTACAAACTAAATTGGGACTAACCAGGTTACAAACACGGGTGCTTTAACCGTAGGGTCCAACAAACCTTAGGATAGTTTCAGTGGGCCTTAGGAACCTTCACGACAGACTAAGGCTAAAGCTGGTCAGGTCAGGATCTTGATTGGTACTTGAGTACCTCTAGGCCTACTATTAGCATTCTAAACTAATTTCTAAAAAGAAGAAAAAATCAGGACTTTAAACATCAAGGCATGGTTTAGAATCTAAGTTCATTTTATGGGATCTTGCAAGAGACTGGCAAAAGTTAGGCATGACGGTATGATGATAACATCATCATTAGCCATATCTAGCATTAATTAGTCATATTCCATTGATAAACGCTCCTACATAATCGTCAGAAGACCGTAATTCATTGCAAATCCATTCTAAGAGATAAATAGAAAAATAGGGGTAAATCTGCAGTTTTAACAGAATATCCTAATTGTAGAGCAATCACAAGATTTCTCAGGGGTTAATTGAAGGTCAAATGGTCATAAATGTCTAATAAGCGGGTTCATGCAAACAGAAATGGGTTTTCACACGTTTTGAGAATTAAATGACATCTGAAACCCTAAAAATAGACCTACTTAAATAACTAAGGTTTCGATCAGCATAAAATTCATCTAAACCTTCTAAAAATCATAGAAAAATATTCTTTATGGTTTGGTGTTGATGTAAACATATCTATTTAGGTTAAAATGCCTATTCATGCAAGTTCTTAGGCTTAGATTTGTATTTCATGTTATAAATATTGTATAGCATGCATTATTCTGCATTTAGAGTAGTTGTATATATTTTAGGTTAACTAAGTCCTTTTTATGGTCAGGAGAGAAGAAGACTTATTTCAGGGCCTCGGATGGACAATCAAACCATATGGATCTGATCAGGATGACGATCGGAGTCGAATGCCTCCGAAATCGTCTAGATCAGAGTCCCATAGCATCATACGGAGTCTGAGGAAGATCAACAGCCAGGAGGGCAATGCAACATCCATACGGGTTTCAGATAGAAAATCCAACCGTACGGATGGATCCGGAGAGACGATCGCAGTTCAGCAACGCAGGAATCATCTCGATCTGAGCACCGTGGCACCCTCTACAACAGAATGAAGATAAGCGGCCCAGATGGCACCACGTGGTGCCATCCGAACCGCCCCTGGGCATCCGCAGAACACCCTCTTCCTCCGAGCGAGCGATATCCACCGTTGGATTTCCATCCAACGTTGAAGCGACTGAGCCTCAAAGCGTAGCTGCGACCATCTGACTCATGTAGCGCATTGGTGAAGCACCCACCCTTCAACCAGTTGTCGCGGGTTCGAGCCTCGCCAATCCATCAATTGAGCACATCGCATGGCCAGCTACAGCGCAAGCACACACACGTGCAGGCGCGTGCACAGACAACATGCGAGCGCACACGAGTGACTAGGGGCACGTAATGCGCGGGCCAGCTGCATGCGGGAGAGTGCTCGGTTGGCTCCAGCCTACAGCGATAGTTGAGCTGGACCTACAACCGTCATTAATTGTTCACAAGCGCAAGGCCAGCTACACGCGCCAGTGGGCATAAGCTAGCTACAGCGACACTTACAACGACGTCCTGAAGGAAGCTAATGGTCCCATGACTATTCTAGCCTCTTCTCCTCCACTATAAAAGGACCTACACCCCCTCCCTTCCAAGTCATCTCTACGTACTCTACTCCCACCAAATCCCAAGCTCTAGCAAGCTTACCAACGCTCTGTTAGAGCTTGCTCTCAAGCTCCCAAGGTGCCTATTAGTGTAAAGAAACTTTGCCCCACCAAATACTCCTCCAGCTTCCCATCCCCATTCATAGGTCGCCTTGGATACATCCTCCCACCTCCATTCCGGTAGCAAATCATCTCGCCTTCTCCCCTCCATTCCGGAGCTGCGCTGAAGCTTTCCTCTACCCAACATCCTCCTACTTCCCAACTCCTTCATCCAAGCTTCCGCCAGGCGCCGTCGTCTAGCCAAACAACTGCCTCGGGAGATTTTTCTCACCACCCTCTCTTTTTATGTTTTCTATATTATTGTAATTGATATTCATGCAATATATCATATTCAATACTATCTCTCTTGTGATTGATTATCATTTTATTTCAAAAGTAAAAAAAAATAACAAAACCCTAAAACACCAAAAAGAAACAAATCGAAGCATGATTTTCATACAAAGTAAACATCGCCTCTCTGTGTTTGACCTGGGACTCCCTTGGAGTTTCGGTATAAATTATATTTGATCACGAGTTTTGTAACTACAACGACAGGTTACTCGTAACCCTGATTTCAAACACGCAAAACCCATGCGATCATTTTGGCACTGTTGCCAAGGACGCAACGGAATTTACTTTATTATTTTCTACGCTTCTTTTCATTTACATAGCACTAACCCCGCTTGTCTTTGATCTACTATCTTGCAAGTACCCTAGTATGGAGATCCAAGTGCGATAGACCATAGTAAAGTGCGAGTAGAGTGCTTTGTAAGTATCCCCCACTACCCCCACCCACTAGTTCAATTCACAACACTAATAACTCAAACCCAAATCAAATTAGGTGTTTTTTATAAACCCTAGGATAGATTTGGTTATTTGTTTGCCACCTCCACTCATCTCACCCACGCATATATAAAAAGAAAAAAAATATACTCTTCTCTTGTGGGATTTTCTAAAAGCTACACACTTAACACCCACAACTTCTCACCCTAAGGTGCACAATTGCATCGATTTTACCACTTAACCGGGATCTGACCTGTCGACCCGGTACACTTAACTCAACACACAAATAAGTAGAAATCTGATTAGGTTAACAATTTCTGTGTGCCTTAATCAAGTGGTGCAATGGGCCAATTGCTTGAGCTGTTTGGGCCACACCACTCAATCTAAAATTGATCCATAAAGTAGCTTGCCACTTAGAGTTGATTCTTAGGGCTGAGCTAAGCACTCCACATTATTTTTTATTTTTAAAGGAACATATCATCACTCGTGCTTTCAAAACATGGAGTGTTCTACCAAACCTTGATTGAACTAACCTAAGAATTAAATCCTAAAAGCTACTAAACAAGGTTAAATCCTAAAAGACACATCATCAAATAACCTTGTTTACAAATCCTGGTTGTGCACACACACACATTTGAATCAATCATTAAGGGCACAACCCATCTAAAGGGCCCATCACATTCCAAGAGCACCATCATCCCAAGCCTAATTAAAACTGAGTAGACATTGGCCTTAAGGATTGATTCGCTCTTTGGGGCTCAAACTGAGATTTTTTTCGATTAATCTGCTTTTGTTGGTCCATCTAATGTCTAGCTAAGGGAGTAGCGTCAAACAACCGCGACTAGGGGTACACTAGGAACTGGAGGCGTAAGTCAAAAGAACCTTCTCCCCAGTCCCTCCTTCAAACTAGTTGGATTGACTAGATAAAAGTAGATCAAATCTTTTATAATCTCAAGACGGGTCTTGGGAGTCTATAGGTCTTTAGGCTACCTACATAAGGATAGGCTTGGTTGATTGTATTGCAGGGCACCTTTCTCTCTTTTATTTTCCCTCCTATTCCACAATGTATCCTTCCACACCTTTCACACATTCCCAATCCTACCCTCCTACAACCACTTATCCCCAAGATGATTACTCTTCCGACTTGACTTGTAATTACCCATTCACAAGTTGGGATGATTTTGATTGGGGATATAAATACGGACCTCCGTGTCCAGAGCCTAACCCTAGACAATAAGATTATGATTACTATCCTTCCCAGAGCTACAATGATTATGGATCTCTATCCTTTGATGACAAAACCAACCTGATCTACAATCAGGAAAGATATGCTGATTATAACACCTACCCTCCCCAGTATTCCCTTGAAAATAGGTCATCACCATTCTTTGAACAACTCAAAACGACCTACTATCAGGGAGGGACCCGAGAACCATGATATCTTGATTCCCCTAGATTGAACCTAAACCCACCCAACCCTAAATCGAACCAGTCGGTTCAAGTGAATTAGATCCAGGATAGGGTGTTGGCTAATTTGAGGAACACTATACAATCTTTAGAAGCTCAGCCAACACCATACACTGAAGCACTGGAGCCTATGATCAAAATGATTGATGAACTTAATAGTTCTCTATTGGATTTTCTCCAAAGTGTTAGGGACAGGGACCTAGGTGAGTTTCTTCTTGGGAAATTGTCGAGGTTGAGGATGAAATTTGTGGTTGCCCTAGTCAAATCTTGGAATGATTCTCAAGATGAACCCCCTTCAGGAGAGCCAATGTCTGAACCTGCTCAGGCACCTATCAAGAGGGATACATATTCTGAGATTGGAGATGACCAGGTTGGGCTAGAGCAACTCAATGAGGATGAGCCGATTGATTCACTCGAGATCCCCAAGCTAGGGAGCAAGGAAAAATATGTCTCTGTGAACCAGGAAATGACAATTGATTTTGAGACATATAAATAAGGATCATGAATTCTTTGACTCTGAGGGTGAAGAATCTCTTAGTGAAGTCTCACTTGAACTTAAGGAAGAGGATTTTAGTGAGACAATCGGGCTCGAGGAGCATGACAAACTATTTGATAGCCCAATCATTGAAGATTATAATCGTGTTGGGGCTAACTTGGAGGATTCGAATCCTCATTTACTAGAAGATTCATTCAGTAGCCCCATCCCTCAACCACACCTCGAAGGGACTGATTTTGATTTAGAAATCATTACGCCCAAGTCAATCCTGATTTAACTGCAATTATTGGACTTGGTACTTTAGATGAGGTGTAGAATGATTTGGAGGTCCCAGAAACATTGACAACAAAGGATAGGAAGTTGGAATTAAAAATTTGAGAAGCTAATTCTGAGGGAATTTTGATTTTGGATCTAAAGGTTCCTGTTGACCTAAAACAACCTAATTTCTATTGGGACTCTTACGAATCTTTCATGTGCAACCCTAGCTAGAAATAACTGATTATTTTTCTGAACTGAACGTTAAGTGGACATCCGAACCTAATGAACCATCTCTGCACATTGTCCGACACTCTGGTCTTGGGTTGCACACCACCAAACCACAGGCCCAGCCCCACAAGCTCAACAATCTTCGATTCTGGATGATTTTCATCCATAACCTAAGAACCACTCTACCTTGGGGCGTGGGTCTGCATCATAATCTGGCCCACGTCTGTGGACATCTTCTGCTGACGAGTTTCAGGATCAACCTTTTGATTTCGATTCTGACCTGCACTTGTGAATTCTCAATTTCTTCCTTGTATGTATTTTATGCCTAGCTGAAGGCATTAAATTTAGCACATGTTTATATTTCATGTTCTCTGCGGAGCTGACCGAAATCCTTACGATGTTTAGGTGATATTCTGTTTACTCCGCCCTTTTCATATCTTTATTTTTACAATGAGGACTTTGCATAATTTAGGCATGGGGGGTGGATAATCAATTCTTGAGATCAGTTTGTTAACTTCGTAGAATTTCTTTTAGTTTCTTATAAAAAAAATTGAAAATTCAAAAAGATTAAAAAAAAAGAAAAGAAAAGTAGAATTAGGAGAAGAGAACTTAGGCATTTGTAAGTTATTAACTTTAGGAAATGATACGATAAGACCTAGACACTTACTCTTCAGGTTTTTGAGCTTAATTACCTGGGTGTCCACTCGAATGTGGACTTAGTCTCGAGTCCTCGCCAATTAAAATTCATTTTAATTTGGTAAATAAATTGAGATGATAAGTATGCGACTTATCAACCTACCCTCTGATTTAAGGGACTTGAAGCCTAAGCATCTACACACCTTTTTCACTGATTCACTTTTCGACGGTTTCTTCAGAAATTGGGTAGCTAATGAACTATCTAGGGTGGTATAGCTAGCAAGTTGTCGATGGTAACAGCACATCGGCCGATTGTCCAGAACCCAATCACAAAACGATTTTCATTGTACTACCTTTAGGTAAATCTTAGATCAAGGAAGCCACCTACTTAAAAAAGAAGAAGAAGAAGAAAAAGAAAAGATAATAATAATAACATAGAAAAAGGAGAAAAAAATAAAAATAAACAAAACCACACTTCACCGCACGAGTATGGTTGGCAAGTTGCCATAGGTAACAGCCCATTGGCCGGTTGTCCAGAGCCCAACTCACAAAAATACATAATAATTCCCAAAATACTTAGGGAAGAAGAGGGGAAGTAGAATAAATCGGGGAAATATACACTAGATTCGCCCTTGTGTTGACCTCATAAATAAAACTAGGGAGAAAGCTACCAATCAAAAAGATAAACCTTTAGGCAGGGTCACCTAGGGTCGTAGAAACCTGAAGTCCATTTCAACGGTCGCCTAGTGAGTCTTTCACTATTTTCACAAGATGCTTAGCACTTAGAATCCTTTTCGAGTCTTGGGTGGGATGAATAGCCATAAAAAGTTATCCCGGAACACTCAAACTCCAAAAGTACAAAAAAATTAAAAAAGAAGAAAAATAAAAAAAATGTATCTTCCCTTTTTCAAATAAGGTGAGGACTTGGGCGGCCTGCATTCTGGCAGACACCTGGGTACTATTGAGCTTTCGCTGTTTAGGACCGTAGTTGAAATTTTCTATTATTAATAAACAACTTAGGCCTAAGTGATCTAATCCTAATTCTGCTTTTATACATAGCATGTAGTTTAATTTTGCTAAGGACTAGCAAAAGATAGGCATGGGGATATGATGTAAACACATCTATTTAGGTTAAAATGCCTATTCATGCAAGTTCCTAAGCTTAGATTTGCATTTCATGTTATAAATATTGCATAGCATGCATCATTCTTCATTTAGAGTAGCTGTATATATTTTAGGTTAATTAGGTTATTTTTATGATCAGGAGAGAAGACTTATTTCAGGGCCTCGGATGGATGATCAGATCGTACAGATCTAATCAGGACGACGATCGGAGTCTAATGCCTTCGAAATCGTCTAGATCAGAGTCCCGTAGCATCATACAAAGTCCGAGGAAGATCAACGGCCAGGGGAGCAATGCAACATCCATACGGGCTTCAAATGGACAATCCAACTGTAAGGATGGATCCGGAGCGACGATCGCAGTTCGGCAATGTAGGAATCATCTCGATCTGAGCACCGTGGCACCCTCTACAACAGAATGAAGATAGACGACCCAGATGGCGCCACATGGCGCCATCTGAACCGCCCCTGGGCATTCGCAAAACTCCCTCTTCCTTCGAGTGAGCGATATCCACCATTAGATTTCCATCCAACAGTTGAAGTGACTGAGCCTCATAATGTAGCTGCGACCATCTGACTCACGTAGCGCATTGGTGAAGTGCCCACTCCTCAACTAGCTGCCGCGGGTTCGAGCCTCACCAATCCATCAATTGAGCGCATCGCATGGCCAACCGCAGCACAAGCATGCACACGCACAAGCGCGCACACAGCCAGTACAGCGCCAGCGTGCGAGCGCACACGTGCGACCAGGGGCGCACGATGCATGGGCCAGCTGCATGTGGGCGAGTGCTCGATTGGCGCCAGCCTACAGCGATGGTTGAGCTGGACCTACAACGACGCTTCCAACCGTCGTTAATTGTTCATAGGTGCAAGGCCAGCTATGCGCGCCAGCAGGCATGAGCTGGCTACAGTGACACTTACAACAACGTCCTGGAGGTCACTGATGGTCGCATGACTATTCTACCCTCTTCTCCTCCACTATAAAAGGACTTACACCCCCTCCCTTCCAAGCCATCTCTACCTACTCTACTCCCATCTACTCCCAAGCTCTAGCAAGCTTACCAACGCTCTATTAAAGTTTGCTCTCAAGCTCCCAAGGTACCTATTAGTGTAGCGGAACTCTGCCGCACCAAATACTCCTCCAGCTTCCCATCCCCATTCATAGGTTGCCTTAGAGCCATCCTCCCACCTCCATTCCAATAGCAGATCATCTTCGCCTTCTCACCTCCATTCCGGAGCTATGCTGAAGCTTTCCTCTACCCGACGTCCTCTCGCTTCTCACCTCTATTGTCCTGCTTCCCAACTCCTTCATCCGAGCTTCCACCAGGTGCCGTCGTCTCGCCAAACAGTCGCTTTGGGAGATTTCTTCTCACCTCCCTCTCTTTTTATGTTTTCTATTTTATTGTAATTGACATTCATGTAATATATCATATTCAATTCTATCTCTCTCTTGTGATTGATTGTCCTTTTATTTCAAAAATAAAAAAAATAACAAAACCCTAAAACACCAAAAAGAAACAAATCGAAGAGCGATTTTCATACAAAGTAAACATCACCTCCTTGTGTTCGAGTTGGGACTCCCTTGGAGTTTTGGTATAAATTATATTTGATTACGAATTTTGCAACTACGACGATGGGTTAATCGTAACCCCGATTTCAAACACGTGAGACTTGTGCGATCAGGTATGCTTCATTTGACCATTGGAACTCAATTTGACCTAAAATAGAGTCTCAGACAAACAATTGCCTTGATTTGGGTTGCTACGAAATTTACCCAGTCAAAATTGATAAAAACCTAAATCCGACTTCACCATCAGATTCCTTTGGTCTAAATTAGGTTTTTATCAAAATTTGGGTCAAAATCTATTCTTCTTCCCTACCACCAGCCCCTCTCTGACCAAGCTCCGGCAAGCTTCATCAACTCCTTTCTTCGTCAGCCGTCACAAACCATAGCCGGCTGGTCTACCTTCCTTAAGCTCCTCCGCCACTTGCAATACCAGCGAGGGCCATCTTCCCCTCTCTTCCTCACCGTTCTCCCTCATCGGAGGTCTTCACCTTCCACAGTACCTACCTGCCAACGCTGGTGCCAATCCTACCCCTTTCGTCCCTTAAAGTAGGTTAGATTAGTTCCCTTAGTCTCCTAGATTAGTTTCCCCTATTCAAAAAACCAAAATCAATCCACCCACCTTCATCCTCCGCTCCAACTGCACCTCCGACAAGATCCTCCGTACACTCCATACCTCCAAAAGCCTCGCAACGCTCCCCCAAGCTCTGCCTCATCCACTCGCACAAAACCTCCATATTTATTTCACCATCCAACCATCCTACACCTCCACCGAACACTGCACCATCACACTTCCTTCTCTGTCACCATCCACCCTCCACACGCACTCTCCCACCACGAAACCACCACCATCACACTCCACGTCCTTCAGCAACACTCCTGGAGTATTTGATTGGGGCTTTTGAGCCCGTGTTACTCTTTTCAAGTAACCGTCGCCATCTGCCACTGCCGTCGTCATCCCCAACTCCGTCCACACTTCTCTGGCATCAAGAAGCTCTACTACTACCTCTAGGTCCTGCGGAACTTCCCCAGGCTTCTTTCTAGGGCTTCAGTTGAGACAAATAGCCCCTACAGCTACGCCAATTTGTGAAGCATCTTCAGTTGCTGCAAGCGGCTAGACGAAGGGGACTTTTAGTCCCACATCAGCAAATGAAAGATACCCACGCATGCTTAAATTGATTTTGTGCTTACGCTTTATCGCCCAAGCACAGGAGAGGTTGGGTCCCTCCTCACTATACCCGCACACCTTGGCTAGCTCCACAACCAATAGCCCTGGTCATCTGAATCCCCGATTACCCGATCCACTACCTGGATATCCAGAAGAGAAGATGAAGGAAAGAGAGAGAGAGCAGGAAAGGGGAGGGTTTTGCTCTCTTGAGGGTTGGTTAAATGCTTAGCCATGAGGATCCCTTGTGTGCTGAGAAGGAAAGAAAAGAGGAGAGGAGAAGAAGCAAGGCAGAAGAAAAGAAGAGTCGTGCTTGAAGAAAGAAGAAGACACTATAGCAGGCGACAGTTAAGTTGTCTAATACACCTTCTAGACATCTAATTTGGGCTTAATGCTGATACTGTTGAAACATTTAAGTTCCTAAGTTGCACGGTTGAAACTATTGTAGCATTATTTGAATAATTAATACATGTACTTAGGCTAATAATTGGTGATCTAAATCACCATTATTTTATCTTAGTTACCTTTTTGGTCTTGAAATACATTGAGCTTCATTGAATATTCATTGAAATATCATTATTGTGCTCAATTTCTTGTGCTCATTTATTTATTAATTGATATTAGTATGTGAATTCCTATTTTCTCCCTGTGTTCGACCTCGGATACTCTTTTTCGTGTGAAATATTATTTATTTTCATGTGATTTCGACTATACTACAACGCAACAATTTTACAACATCAATCTCATGCGGGTAGACAAAAGGGTTTCAAGAGATGTCAATAGGAAAGCTATGCATGGTGAGGTGAAAATGTAGAGATAGCATGCTAGTGATGATGTTCAAAGTGATATTGACCGTAAAAAGAGTCATCTTGATGGGAAGGAGAATCTTATGGGGCCTCTAGAAGATGTGCCTTATTAGCTACCAGTCGCCATGAATGTCTTGTGTGACAACCTAGGTCCCGTCAATCGAGTAAACCTAATGAGATACAAGTCGTCGAGTACAAAATATCTATCTAAACATAGGATTACAGACACCCAGCACATAATCAGAAAACAATAATAACAAAATAAGCAAACCATAAAGTAATAATTAAATAATGAATGAAATACTAACCAAGATGAGAAATGTGGAGCAAGAGTACACATATAAAGATCTCCAAATGTAGCTATCGATATTAATTATTGAATCACACCAGAGTACGAAACTCAAGGAATACATCACAAAAGAATGAGTAGTAGAACCAATAATAGAGTATAGTAACAATAGAAAGAAGAATAAGAAAGAGGGTAATAATCCATAATTTAATTCATTTATTAATCCTTATTGTATTTTGTTAATCTTAGAAGTCAAGCCCAACTTGTTACAGTCAAGTTCTATTAATCAACACCTCAGGGCAAGAGGCAATTTACACGTAACATCTTGAGGTGCAAGGCTAGTATAATCCACCTACTTGGTTGAGAAGACAACCTATAATCGTCAAGTCACCGCAATCCATCATCGTAGGATCACTGTGAGCAGGAGCGGTGACTACCTTGTATGGCATGAACGTGTGCTAGCTACATACACTAAAGCATAGACAGCCAATGACCCACCCAAAGGTCAAGAAAACAAACCTTGCCATGCATCCTACTAACCTAGTTGCCCGTTAAGCCTAACCAAGATTCATATGGAGGCCAACACTCCCTAAACAACCCAAACCAGTCGCAAAGAACAAAGCTACGGTCGAAACCCCAGTAGATAGTTATCTCAATTTAATTCTTGACTAAACTTTGGTTTCACTATTTTACTTGCTTTTAAAAAGGTTATGAAATCGCAGTAGCATAAGAACAAAAGAGAAAAAAATATAGAGAAATTCCATACTATGGTAAGTGCATGTGTTAAACACAAGGAGGCACACAAATGAGTTCTTTTATCATGAAATAACTTTTTTTTTGTTTTTTAGTTTTTCTATTTTTATAGTTGTTTCCAGATAATAAGAGAATGGGGTGAGATGATAGAAAAATAAAAGCAAGGAAAAAGAGAAACGTGGATAATGATTTAACTATGAATAACTATACCTTTCTTATTGTAGGAAACAATGTTTGATAGAACGCTAAAAATAAAGAAAATGATGATAATATCATCATGAGCCATAACTAGCTTTAACTAGTCACAATCAAGTTGGAGAGTCGTAATTCACTGAATATCCTTTCTGAGAAAGGTGCATTAAATCAAGGTTAAATATGTAGTTTTAACACCATATTATGAATGCAGACAGGATTTTTCCCAGGGGTTAACTGAAGGTTTAATATTCCTTAATAACTAATAAGCGGATCCGTGCAGACAAAAATGGATTTTCACACACTTCGAGAACTAACACAGCTCCCAAAACACTAATTTCAGACTCGCTTAATTAATAGAGCTTTTGATCAGAATAAATTCCATCTAAACCTTCTAAAAATCATAGAAAAACATTCCATAAGGTTTAGTAACCTTGATTTGACCATCTGAACCTATTTTGACCTAGAATAGGATCTCAGACGAAAAGTTACCCAAATTTAGGTTTTTACACAAATTACCCAATCAAACTTGGTCAAAATTGAAATTCGACTTCACCATCAGATTCCTTGGGTCCAAATTAGGTTTTCACCAAAATTTGAGCTCAATCAAAGATCATCTTGACCTAGTTTACATTTTAATACAGTCAGACTCTTTTTCTCTCAGAGAGCCAAAAAGCCCCCCAACTTTGTTGTCTTCTTTGCATGAAGGTCCCTACCACCATTAGAGGTTAATCGACCTCCAAGCAAGCTTTGACCAAGCCAAATCCCACTCGAATCTTCATCAAATCCCACCAAAATTGGTGGGATTGATGTTCACACATGACAAATCCATTAGGATTGTTCTTAACACCTAAATCCCTCTTATTCGTGCGTACGAACACATGAAATCAATGGGTGCCTTCTTAAATCCTAAGGAGCCAATTAGAGCACCTTCCTGTTCTAGCGCTCGCCCTAGAGCTCTATAAAGCCAGGCCATGCACAACCGCTTTAAACCTAACGACACTAACCTAATTGGATGAAAGGGGAGGGAGGCGTCGATTATGGTATGGCCAGTGTTAGAGAAGGGAATACCTCTGATGGGGGAGAAGCAGCGAGGAAGACGGTGGAAGGTGGCACTTGTTTGTATTGCGAGATGCGGATTGAAAAGGGGAAGAAGATCCGACCACCTATTGTACATGGTGGCCGGTGAAGAAAGCGAACGGAAGAGCTCGCCGGAGCTAATGGAGGACGCTGGAGGGAGAGGGTGTTTGATGAAGAAATGCGGCCAAAACCAAGCTAAGGAGGTGAGGTTTGCATCAAGGAATCTTTTATAGGCCTCATCGGGCATTCCAAGCTTGGAAACCAAGCTTGGAGCTTTCACGAAACAGGAAACCCTTGATTTCAAAGGGTTCGCATTAGGTTTTGGGTAAGAATTAGAGCCTAAGATGCGGCTCAGATTGAAGAGGATCTTTTCAAGAGTCCTTCCAATTTTGGAAGAGATTGGACGTGAAATCAGGGAGAACTCCCTGATTAAAGGTTGGCTACAGGTGTGTTCACATGGCAATGGTGGCAGGGACCTAAACGCGAAGAAGATGAAAAAGTTAGGGGCTCTTCACAATAGATTTCGAAAGCTGAGGGGCCATTTGAGAAAAGAGTCAGACTAGACCAAAAAGCAAATTAGGTCAAGATGATCTCTGATTGCACCCAAATTTTGGTATAAACCTAATTTGGATCTAAGGAATCTGATGGTGAAGTCGGATTTTGGTTTTGACTAACTTTGACTGATCAATTTACGTAGAAACCCAAATTAGGGCAACTTCTTGTCTAAGATTCTGTTTTAGGTCAAAATGGGTTTCAATGGTCAAATCAAGGGTAGAAAACCTTATTGAATATTTTTCTATGATTTTTATAAGGTTTAGATGGAATTTATCCTGACCAGAACCTCTGTAAATTAAGCGAGTCTGAAATTAGGATTTCGGGTGCTGTTTTGACTCTCGAAATGCACGAAAATAGGTTTCTGTCTTCACGGACCCTCTTATTAGTCATTAATGGAAATATGACTTTTAATTAACCCCTAAAAAATCCCATGATTACTCTGCATTTATGATCCTCTGTTAAAACTACAGATTTAACCCTATTTCAATGCATCTCTCAGAATGGATGTTCAATGAATTACGACTCTCCGGCAATTATGTAGGAGCAGTTGTCTCTTGATTGTGACTAATTAAAGCTAATTATGGCTGATGATGACGTGTTAATGTGAAATCGTCGATGTTTAAGAAATGTGTTATAGTATAGGACAAAATCGCATTAAAAACTTAAATTTATAACTCAGAAAAATCAGAGGTTGAATGCAGGGAGCAATAGGCAATTTAGTACTCAAGATTGCAATTCTAAGCACAATATAACAATGTAATAGAAATTTTAAACACAAATGATAAAAATGAAAGAGTTAGAGTCAATGTAGCAAAAAGATTAGGGTAAAATGGTGATTTAAATCACCATTTTACCCTTTTAACAATATACTCAAATAATGCTATAATATCAACCACACAATTTCCACGTATGATGAATACACAGTGCACTCCTTTCAATTCTTAGACGGCGGTCAACCAAATCAGATGTCTTAACTACCCCTTCGCTACAGTGCGCAAGCACTATGTTTCTTTGTCCTCTTCCTCTCTTCTTCGCACACAAGGGAGGAAAGCTTCAAATTTGACTAAGTGTTAGAATCTCTTTGAAGCAAAACCCCCCACAACCCCACACTCTCTCTCTCTTGGTCCTCTTCTCTTTATCAGCGTCTCTATAAACAGTACTGGGTAATCGGGTATTCAGGGATCCGCGTACCAAGGACCAGGGATGTGGGCACGTGAGTCGCAACCGAGGTTTGAGAGAGTAGGTGGATCAATGTGAGCGGGTAATGGGGACCCGACCCCCGTGTCTTGGGCGAAGGGTCAGGGAGAGCTTTGCGTATTATACTGTTGTGGTTATTTCTCTATATCCGATGTGGGACTATTAAGTCCCTTCTTCATTCATGCACGGCAGCAGCAATTGCACTCATCAATTGGTGGTGAAAGAGCACCTGAAGCTCCTAATTGAGGGTCCGTGCTCAATCCTAGATCAGTTCCACACCACGTAGGAAGTTCAGCTGGACGTTGTGGTGCAAGAACACCTTCGTTGAGCTCTTCAAAGGAGCTCCGCCAATGGCGGCCGTACCTGTGTACCTGAAATGAACAAAATGGGCTCTCGACCCTATCAAAAAATACTTAGGAGGATCGCCAGACGTCGACGAATGTAATGGTGGTGGTGGCGTCGCGTGCGAGTGGGTGTGGAGGCCTAATGACCTCGAGAAGGTGGTGCGAAGGTGTGTGTGTCGAGTGGACTACGTGAGAGGCCAATCCCCTCAATTACTTGAGGGGTTTTAGTTGTGAGGACACTACGGAGGTGAGGAGCATGGAAGCGGCACGATTGGGCATTTGTGGAAGCCACTAGGGCTCGCCAGAGGTTCACCAGCGAGGTAGAAGACGGAGGTGCGAGAGGGTGGTGCGGTGGTTGTGAGTGACTTGTGCGTAGGCAAAAAGAAAGTAAAGGGAGAGAAGAAGGAATAGAGAGACTTAGAGGGAAGAAGATGGGCGGAGGACTCCGGTTGTGGCTGACCGGAGCTAGAGAAGATGGTAGAGACGGTGAAGCGGCGACGACGAGTGTGGTAGACAAACACCCTCCTTTGACCGGAGTGGTGCACGAGGAAGAAAGGAAGACGGTAGCACCTCCAATTTGATGCTTGGAGGTGCAGAGTAGCAAGTCGGAGAGAGGTCGTCGGAGCAAACAGTGGAGGTGGCCGGAGAGGGAAGAGAGAAGGTTTTCTCTTACAAAATTTGCTAAAGAGAAGAGGAACTTGATGTAGGATCGTTTATAGACCATAGAACGAAGTTCTAAGCTTGGAGAGCAAGCTTGCGAATTCCAAGCTTTTCACTCAAGTCGGATACCCTTCCATTCAAAGAGTTCACATGAGCTTTTGGGAAGGAGTTGGGATCCAAGATCGGCCTTATTTGGAAGGGGATTTCACAAGCAAACTCTGGTTCAAATTTGGGATTTTTGGCTAAGAATCGAGCGAGAAAATCTCGCTCGAATCTCATTGGATCTCAACATGTTCACACCAATGGCGGTAAGGACATAATTGTGAAGATGATGAAAAAGTTAGGGACCTATTTGTAAAGAATTCAAAAAGTCAAGGGACATTGTGTGATAAAAAGAGTGTCTGGACTGGAATGCAAACTAGGTCAAGGTTATATCTGATTGGGCCCAAATTTTGATACAAACCTAATTTTGACTCAAGAAATCTAATGGTGAAGTCGGATTTAGGTTTTGACCAAATTTGATTTGGCAAATTGTGCATAAACCCAAATTAGGGCAACTGTCTATCTGAGACTTGATTTTATGTCAAAATGGGTTCAGATGGTCAAATCAAGGATGCCAAATCCTAGATAATATTTTTCTATAATTTTTAGAGGGTTTAGGTGAATTTTATCATAACCAAAACCTCAGTTAATTAAACGGGTCTGCTTTTAGGGTGTCAAATGTCTATTAATTCTTAAAATGCGTAAAAACACGTTTCTGTCTGTATGAACCCACTTATTAGACATTAATGACCATATGACATTTAATAAACCCCTAATATACACCGTGGTTATTCTATATTTGTGATAAGATGGTAAAATTATAGAAATAACCATGTTTTCATCTTTTCTTCTCAAAATAGAATATTAAGCACTTAGGACCCCCTGAAGGTTATGTAGGAGCTTTTATTGATTTTATCATACCAGCTTGAGCTAGTTATGGCTCATGATGGTGTTCCCATCATACCCCCATGCTTAGCTTTTGCTAGTCTCTTAGCAAAATTTTATGGACCAAATCAGATATCTAGGTTGGATGTAACCATCAGGATGCCCTACTAGGCTGCATCTCTAAGAATCATATCTTAATACCAAAAATAGGCCTAGAGGTACTCAAGTACCAACCTAGATCCAGACCTAACTAGCTTTCACCTTAGTCTGCCGCGAAGGTTTCTAAGAACCGCAGGAACTAACCTAAGGTTCGTTAGACCCAGAGGTTAAAGCACCCGTGCTTGTAACATGGTTAGCCCAGGTTCAGTTTGCCAGCGCATTTTTGTAAGAGAGGGATAGAAGAATTTTTTTTTATATTTGTGGAGAGCTTTCTCTCTCTTTCTTTCTTTTCTTTTCATTATATTTTTCCTTAGATCCAACCTCAGATTGGACCTAAACATGTTCTGTATCAGATTCCTTGTCCCCGCCATCAATCCTCGTAGGATCCCTAGCAATCGATGCTTTAAGATAGCACCACCCATGGCAACCCCTAGAACCCTGGCTTTTGACACTTTGGGATAGTGCCGCCCATGGTGTTCTATAGCTAAATCCAGACCCTAGCAATCGACATTTCGTGACAATGCCACCCATGGCATCTGAACCAGCACAAGGTGCTTATGTACCCCTAGTAGGATATTTAGATATCCTAGGAGACAAGCACCAAGGAGATGGTATGTTATTACGCATCTTCGAAGGAAATTTCCCACCTCTCCACATCAGGAACTCGTCCAAATCAACTTGTGCTTCCGAGCCGCTCCTAATCTAGATCTTAGGACCATTTTCAGAATAGCATAAATGCTTTGGCAAAATTTCACATTGAAGCGCACTGAACCAGACTGTGTGTGATTTTTTGGTACTTAAGTTACTGAGTTCCGCAAACTAGAGGTCAGTTAACAGGGCCGAATACTACCTAAGCCTTAGACCTAATACACAAGCTTTGCATTTTCCACAACCTCTTGAGGACTAATCCAGATCTTGACAAGTACATGAGCATTTAAATCTCAGAATAGATCCAAGAGGTCGATATTTGCCACTAATCCCTTAAGTTTTAGCCTTTTAGGTCTTAATCCATCATTCGATCCAACCTAGAAGTTAGGTAAGTTCCATATCATTTTCAAGGAACTCCATTTTTTCTTTATCTTTTTGCTCCTTTCTTTTCTTTTCAATTTTTCCTCCCTCCTTTTTCTCATTTTTCTCTCAAATGGACCTTCTCTTTCCTTAATCCTCCTTTTTTTTGTGAAATCCTTTTGTGAGAGTTGATTTTCACTGAATTTTGTACTTTAATACCCCCCATGCCTACGATTTGCAGTACCCTCATTGTAAATTAGGTGGGTTCAAATTTAGCTTAGATCATACATTAGAACAGGTTCAAAAAGGTAAGTGGACGAGTCGAAGAGACTGTTGCGAACGATTTCAAGCTTTGGTACATGTACCAGAGGTGAAGTCAGTTGTTCTAATGGACGAACCCTAAAGTGCAATATGATTTTAGCAAAGAGATATGTCAAAAGGATTTCAGGTTTTTCAAAGAGATGATGGGTTGCCTCCCGTTAAGCGCCAAGTTTAACGCCATCAACCGGGCACAGTAAGCTCAGGGAGAATGGAGATCGGAAGATAACTCAGCCACGTTCAGGTTGGTGAGCTCGACAAACAGTTTGAGTCTCTGACTGTTCACAACAAAAGGTTCAGAATCATGGCTGGGTTCACTAATTTCAATGGCTCCATTTCCAAAGATTTTTCTTACCAAGAAAGGTTCAATCCACTTAGATCTGTGCTTACTTAGGAAGAGTTTGAGCTTAGCATCAAAGAGTAGGACTTTCTGACCAGGGTGAAAAGATTTTCGTACAATGTACCTGTCATGAAAGGCTTTAACCCACTCTTTGTAGATACGCGAGTTCTCATACGAGTCATTACGTAATTCCTCAATCTCACTCAATTGCAACCAGCGGTGTATTCCAGCCTTCATTAGATCCAGATTGCACTTCCGTACTACCCAATAGGTCTTATGCTCCATCTCTACAGAAAGGTAACATGTCTTTCTGTACACCAATCCGAAAGGAGACATGCCTAATTGGGTTTTGTGGGAGATTCTATAGGCCTACAAGGCTTCCGGAAGGCAAGTAGACCAATCCTTCCTATTAGGCCAAACAGTGACCTGAAGGATCTTCTTGATCTCTCGATTCGACAGTTCTGTCAGTCAATTAGTCTGGGGGTGGTAAGGAGTTAAGATACGATGCGACACCCCGTACTTTTTCATCAGGGACTGGAAGTGCACATTGTTGAAATGAGACCCGCCATCACTGATGATGGCCATAGGAACCCCAAATCTGGAAAAGATGCTCTCCTGGATGAATCAAAGAATAGCTTTATGATCGCTAGTTCTCGTGGGGACAGCTTCGATCCATTTAGAAACGTAATCAACAGCGAGCAAGATGTATTCGAAGCCGTTAGATCCAGAAAAGGGTCCCATGAAATCGATTCCCCATATGTTAAAGATTTCACACACAATTATTGGGCTCAAGGGCATCATATTCCGCGGGCCCATGTTGACGAGGGTCTAACAATGAGTACATGCCCTACAATACGTTTGTGCATCTTTGAATACCATGGGTCAGAAGAACCCACACTGGAGAATTTTCGTTGCGGTTTTACGCCCAGAGAAATGGCCACCGTAGGCCTAGTCGTGACAGAATGAGATCACGTCATTGACCTCGTCGTCAGGAATGCATCTCCGGATCACCTGATCATTGCCAATGTGGAAAAGATACGGTTCCTCCCAAATATAGTACTTGGCCTTGGAAATCAGCTTCTCCCACCTAGAAGTCACCCAATCTGGCAGGACTTTCCCCGTAACCAAGTAGTTTACCATATCAGCAAACTAGGGGAGACCGTGAATGGCTAGTAAATGTTCGTTCGGAAAATGCTCGACGATCGGACCACACGGATCGATGACTGAAGAAGGAAGACGGGACAAATGGTTAGTTACCACATTCTATTTTCTTGCCTTGTCATGAATCTCGAGATTAAATTCTTGGAACAGCAAAATCCAACGAATTAATCGAGGTTTTACATCCTTCGCAAGTAAGTGCTTCACAGCGGTGTGATCTGAGAAAATGATGACACGGGAACCTAGAAGATAAGATTTAAATTTCTCCAGGCCAAATACTACTACCCCCACTGCGTCTTGCTGGCATAGTAGATGACCACAGGTTTCCCATCAACTTTCTACTCAAGCACCGCCCCCACTGCGTAGTCAAAGGCATCGCACATGATCTCAAAGGGTAGAGACCAGTCAGGGGATTGTAGGATTGGTGCTTGAGTAACTCAATCACATAGGCTCTCAAACGCGTGGGTGCACTCATCGGTGATCTCGTAAGGGGGCGCACGATTTTTGAGAAATCAGGAATGAAACGACAGTAAAAACTAACGTGCCCCAGAAAAGATCGGATGTCCTTAACTGAGCTAGGAATGGGTAGTTTAGAAATCAAATTAACCTTGGGTCGATCAACCTGGATGCCGTTCTCAGAAACAAGGTGACCCAGAACAATTCCCTCAGGAACCATGAAATGGCTCTTTTCCCAAGAAAGAACCAAATTCACTTCGATGCAACACCTGAGGATTTGGACCAAGTGTAGGAGGCAATCATCAAAAGATTTCCCAAATACCGAGAAGTCATCCATGAAGACTTCAAGATATTCACCTACCATATCTGAGAATATGGCAAGCATGCACCGCTGGAAGGTAGCAAGTGCATTGCAGAGACCAAAAGGCATCCTACGGAATGCGTATGTCCCGTAGGGGCAGGTGAAGGTGGTCTTTTCTTGGTCCTCAAGATGGATTGCCACTTGATTATAATAAGAGTACCTGTCAAAAAAGCAGAAGAAACGATTTCCCGCTAGCTTCTCGAGTATCTGATCAATGAACGGAAGTGGGAAATGATCCTTCTTCATGGAGGCATTCAGTCTTCTTTAATCAATGCAGACACACCACGAGTTTGCTATACGGGTTGGTATGGTTTCTCCGGTTTCAGTCGTGATCACGGTGAGTCCTACTTTCTTAAGCACAACCTAGATTGGACTCACCCACCGACTATCGGAGATCGAGTAGATGATCCCTACAGCTAACCACTTAATGATCTCCTTTTTCACGACCTCTTGTAGATTAGGATTCAGACATCTTTGCATTTCATAGGATGGTCGTGTGCCCTCTTTGGTACAAATGCAGTGTGTAGAATAGGAAAGACTAATGCCAATCAGATCATCGAGAGTCCAACCAATGGCCCTCCGATGCTGCTGGAGGACAGAAATCAGACATGTTTCCTGATCAGAGGTAAGGTGGAAATTAACAATCACAGGAAATGCCTGATCATAACCTAAAAAGACGTATTTTAGATGATCAGGAAGAGGCTTCAGTTCCATAATGGGATTATTAGCAACAATAAGTGGATCAAGATGGGCCTCAGAAGAAAAGGTGGGAGCTGTATGTGGGTCTAAATCGGTGCTTGGCTCCTCTATCTGCGGGGTATGATCTGCTTGGGGCTGAGGATCAGGGATAATCCGGTCGTCCTCGAGAAATGTGTCAACCACAGAACTGATGTCGCATACTTGTTGCACTGCCCTGCAGTTAATTCCTTTCTGGGCCTTAAATATATCAATTTTTAGTGTCTTGTTCCTGAATTTCAATTCAATCTGGCCCTCTTCGCAATTAATGTTCACCCTAGCTATCACTAAGAACATTCTACCTAATATAATTAGTGTATTCTTCAGATTCTCAGAAGTCTCCATATCCAACACAATGAAGTCCACAGGAAAGTAGAAATTGCGGATCCGAACCAGAACATCCTCGAGAACTCCTCTAGGTGACTTGATTGATTGGTCAGCTAACTGTAAAGTCACCTCAGTCGGTTTTAGCTCAGTCTTCTCGAAATGATCTAGTAGGGACGTAGGGATCAAATTGATGGAAGCTTCTTAGTCTAAAAGGCTATGTCGAATTCTAAATCACCAATTTTGCATGAAATCAGAAAGGTACCAAGGTCTTTTGCCTTAGGCGGGAGTCTGCTCAAAATGATGGAGTTGGCTTGCTCCAATAGTATGATTGGATTCCTGCCTTTGGTTCACAGCTTACGCTTAGGTGTACATACATCCTTCAGAAATCTCGCATAAACCGGTACGTGGCAAATTGCATCCATCAATGGGATGTTTATTTAGACCTGCTCAAAGATCTTGACCTGGTCCTCCTCAAGAGTCACGGGTTTGGGTTTCCTCTTTCCTTTGGTCAAGGTCTCCGGAAATGGAGCCTCTACAGGTTCCTTTAGAATTGGTCCAGGTTCTTGATTTGGGACAGGGGTATCCTAGATGTCCAACCTAGGGTTTGGGTTTGAACTACCAGGCTGAGAGTGGCTCGGGTAAGGTGGGTCCTGAGTTGTTTTGCCACTACTGGTGGTAACAGAATTCATTCCTGCCTGGTTCTGGGTTGGGGTAGGCAAAAGAGGTGGTTGTTGCTGATAACCCGCGTGTTGTTCGCTCGAAATTGGGTTTTAAATCGTTACGTTACAGTATAGTCAAAATCTTGCAAAAAACAGATAAAATTTATACTTGAAAAGTCTGAGGTCGTTCGCTAGGAGCAAATAGGAATTCAATTCTCAAGATTGCAATTTAAATAATAGAGATAAGAAATTATGATCAGAAAGTGACTTAAAATAATGTGGCAATAATATCAAGTGTCAAACTGCAAAAAAAATAGAGTAAAATGTTGATTTGAATCACCAATTACTCCTTACAATAATAGCAAGTGGAACTCAATATGTATGAAACAAACTCAAGTCAGCCGTCTGATTGAATGGTCAGGCGTCTTAAACGTCTGATGAACAGTTCTTCTTCTTTGCTTGATTGCAGACTCTTCTTTCTTCTTCTCTTCTACGGCTCTTCTTCTATTCTTCTTCTTCTTTGCTCTTTTCCGTCTCCTCTTCCTCTTCTTTCTCTGCTTTCTCTTAAAGCCTTCTTCTACCATCTTCTCTTCTTCAAGCACAGGGGAAGGGCCTTTAGATTTGGCTAAGTGTTTAGCCAACTTCTCCATAGCAAAACCCTCCCCTGCCCCGCGTAAACTCTCCTCTCTTTCTCTCCTTGGATCACGCTCTACCAGAGCCTTCAACAGTACTGGGTATTTAGGTAATCAAACCTAGAGCACACCCGGGTCTAGGGCTACGGGCGTAGGTTGCAGCCGAGGAGTGTACAGGGCTTAGGTGGGTTATCGAGTATGCACCAAGTCCGCGGAGGGTGTGTCATAGACGAGCGTGAGGGGTGTGAGGGACCTCACCCCTCAAGTGTTGAGGCAATAAGCCCTCAACACTTTTTCAATTTATGCGGGCGTAGTTGCTCCAAAATGCATGATGTTGGACTATCTTCAGTCCCCTTCTTCGCGTACACAGTTGCTGAGGCATTCGTTCAATTCGCGTGCAAGAAGCGGTGAACAGCTCCAATTGACCCCTGGGTTATGTTCCTAGAAGGAATCCGTGCTGCTTGGGATCGAAGACCTGGAGCTACAAGCTGGGAAGCAAGTTTGAGCTTGCTCGAAGCTTGGCCTTAATGGCGGAGGGGGCTGGTACCTGAAAACAACAAGGCCTTTCGGTTGTGTCAAAACGCTCAGGAACGATCGCCGGAGCACAACGAACTTGATGAGGGGGTCGACATGGCATGTGCGTGAGTGATGAGGTCTGTCGACCTCGTAGAGGGTGGCCAGATGTGGGTTTGTTCGGTGAGGTGTTTGGAGGGGCAATCATCCTAACAAAGTTAGGGCTTTTGCTCCTAAGGTCGAGGCGCAGTGCAGCAGCGGCCGGTTTGTCGGTGTGTGGAAGCCGCTAGGACTCACCGGAGGTCTGCCAGCGAGAGGGAAGATGGAGTCACAGAGGGTGTTGGTGAGGTTGAAGCGGTGTGTTGGAGATGTTGGCATGATGAGAAGTTAAGGAGTTGTTTGAGAGAGGTAGCGGACTACAGGGAGAGGAGATGGCGCCGGAGAAGGAAGCTACTCCGGTGGATAGGAAATGGCAAGGAAGACAGCGAAAGGGGCGTCGGAGGGTACGGCTTGATGCGAAAGAAGATGAGCAAGATAGCTCCACCGCCGGTATTACGAACTAAGAAAGAATAGAGACAGAGGAGGTCATCGGACGTCAACTAGCAATTCGGCCAAGAAAGAGGAGAATAAATGGAGGTGTTCAAGGCCAAATTAGAGCGTGGGAAGAACGGCCTAATCTGGAGGTCTTTTTATAGGACTTTAGAGGTAGTTTTGAGTTTGGGAAGCAAGCTTCCGAAGCTTGGAAAGCTTCCCCAGAGATCGGATTTTTAGGATACCCTAATCTCTCATGCATTCGCATGAGAGATTAGGAAGGTTTTAGGGCATGAGAATTTGCTCAAAATGAAGGAAATTCCTTGACGAACTTCCCTTTCAAATCTGAGAAGGATTCATCAAGGAATCAAGGACAACTTGCCAATTTTAGGTCATTGAAGTTTGTAGGAATATGATTAATGGCGACAGGGATCCATTTGTGAAAATGATGACAAAGTTAGGGGCCTTTTTGTAAGGATTTTGAAAGTTAAGGGCATATGTGTAATCAGATAGGATTAAGTTACAAACTAGGTCAAGACAATCTCAGATTGGGCCCAAATTTTGGTACAAACCTAATTTGGACGTAAGGAATCCAATGGTGAAGTTGGATTTTGGTTTTGATTATGTTTGACTGGGTAATTTATGCAAAAACCTAAATTAGGGCAATTATTTGTCTAGGACTATTTTGGGTCAAGACAGGCTTTGATGGTCAAATTGAAGATACCAAACCCTAAAGAATATTTTTTTATGAATTTTAGAGGGTTCAGGTGAATTTTATCCTGAATAGAACCTCAGTTAATTAAGCAGGTATGTTTTTAGGGTTTCAAAAGTAATTTAATTCTCAAAACACATGAAAACCCTTTTCTGTTTGTTCTAACCCACTTGTTAGCCTTTTAGGATCATTTGACCCTTAATTAACCCTTGACAAAAATCCGTGGTTGTACATCATTTAAGATATGATGGTAAAATTATAGTTTTAACCCTGATTTCTTATCTTTATCTCAGAATGATTATGCAATAAATTACAGTCCTCTAGCGAATATGTAGGAGCATTTAAAGACTTAATCAGATCAAATTGAGCTACTTATGTCTCATGATGGTGTTTCCATCACCACGTATGATGTCGAAACCTCCACCCCATCGGGTGATGGGGCAAAAGGGACCTGATAGACATAGTGAGCCTGGTCCTGAGTCGGGTTCATAACGTGCCTCTGGTTTGGCACGTTATTTGGATTGGGTAGAGGTTACGAAGGGAGTGCACCAGGTTGGCATGGATTTGCCATCTAAGTGAGTTGATTGCAAACCTCTGTGATCTCATCTTTGTGCTACTTTTACATAGCTGCATTCGTCTTCTGAATGTCAGCCAGAGTCTGAAGGATAAGAGTAATTTGATCTTCTCGAGTTGGCCCGGTTTGGTAAGTCAGGTTGGACCGATGCTGAGGCGGCTGATATGGACAAGGTACTTGTGGTCGGGGCTGATATTGAGGTCTCTGATTTTGATTGTTCCCTAACCACAAGAAATTAGGATGATTATGCCATCCAGGGTTGTAGGTGTTTGAGAAAGGATCGTTTTGGATGGCATTGAGGTCCTCGCAAGTTTGAGGAACCTCGGAGAGATCAGAAGACGAGGGTTCAGAGTTCTCCCAACTAGAGTAGGTGGATCCAAAGCTTCCTCCGAACCCTAGATCAGACGGGGGTGGGTATGGATCCATCCCCTGAGAAGATCGGTGGTAGATGTTATGCACAGCCTCCCTCCCAGAGGGTGGTTGTGTGAATGGATTTTGCACAGAGGTGGCTCGCTGCAGATGTCGAGTCAGCTCATCTACCTTCTTCTCGATAATCGAGACCTTGTCCAAGCAACTGGCCACTAACTCCAAGTCGACGAAAGAGGATAGGACTTGTGTCTCATGTGCTCCCCACAGATTCGTCAATGCATGAGCATTTGTCCGGTCGAACATGCCCATGGATTCATTATTGGAGTTCTCGCACATGTTCTAGAGAATCTCCGACACGATGTCTTTATGTCGACCCATGATGTTTCCTCCACAAGTCGCATTGACGAGCAATCGAATATCCTCATGGAGTCCCTGGCAAAAAGACCAGACTTATTCCCATTTAGGAACTCCGTAATGGGGGCACTTTCGCATGAGATCCAGAAAGCGTCCCATGCCTCATGAAGCGGTTCTCCTGCTTGCTACGTGAAATGTGTGATATGGTGCTGCAGAGCATTTGTCCGACCAATAGAGAAGAACTTTTTTAAAAACTCAGATTGCATTTCAACCTACGTGTTGATTGGACGAGTTAGGGTTTGGTACCAGTGAGCAGCCTTGTCCATGAGAGCGGAGAACATTTTCATGAGCAAGATATCCTGATTTTGAGCTTCTGACCCGAAGGTTTGGACCAGATGCTTGAGTTGCTTGATATGCTAGAAAGGATCTTTGGAATTAAGCCCATGAAATTTAGGAATAGCATAAATCAAGTTGGGCTTGAGTTCATTATCAGGACCTCCAGCCGGGATATGGACTCGAGGTTCGATCGCCACCGCAGTGGGATTGTAATGATCTCGCATCATAGGACGCTGCAGTGGATTCATAAAGGCCTAGAATAGATCGTTGAGGCATTGAAGCTGATTCTGGAGGTTGATTTCTTCTTCTGCTGGTTGTTCCATGAGTATGGATGAAGATCTAGGCTCAGATGAATCAAAAGATATGTCGATCATGTCGGGTGGTTGCACAAACAGAGAAGTCGAGGCTTGGCCTTAATGAGAGTGAATAGCCAATGGAGGCCTCAAGTGTGGTCTTAGGGACCTCCTCCCAAACATGCACTGATGGAGAAGACGAGGGATAGAAGGTGTGATGGACCCAATCAAGACACCCAAATATCTTTGGATGACTTTAAAGGTTCAGGGCGGATGATACCCCTAGATCAGAAAGTTGTCCACCTGAGAATTACCTGGGCAGCCAGGAAGGGAGAGTCCCATAAAAACCCATACACGGTAGAGCATCCCCACAGGTTACAGGGTTTCCCCCACATGACCTTCCTTGTCGCTGAGGATCCAGGTAGACTAGAATGGATAACTTGACCTCTTAAGTCTACCAATTTTAAGTTTAGAGTGTGGGTGCTTAGGATTTCACTTGAACTTTAAGATATTTTTGTGAGTGGTGACCTAATTTGAAGATTGGTTGACCCGCAAGATGGGTCAACTTCACCTGATTTGTCCTTGATTATTAGGTCCCGCTTTTAGGATTCAAGTGAGATTTAGAGCTTAATTCTTAGGGTTTTCTTGTTTAAGTAAGTTCAATCAAGGCTTAGGACACACACAGTATGGGAAGATTGAATCTTTTTTTAAGCAAGTGTGTCTCTAAAATCCTAGAATGGAAACCCTAATTGGCTCTAATTGGTTAATCAATTAATTCCAAATCTAACACCTAGGGCTCAATCAAGAAGGTGGTAGCCTTAGGTGTCTTAAATCCCTTAATAGGTGCAGAAATTAGGTTTGGGATATTTCTAAAAATGAATCAAATTAGGCAACTTGTGATTGAATCTAAATATAGAATGCAAGTTGGTCCTAATTGATTTTTTTCCTTTTTTACCTTTTCAGAATCAAGGGCTTAATGAGGATGAAAAATGAGACTACCTGCCCCTGGAGTGGCTGTTGTGCGGTTGATCGTGCTCCTTGGCCTTGCACAATCACAATCAAAAGGGATAAATCAAGTTAGTATCAAGTCGAAAATCGTAATCAAGAGATCAAATTGCACGTTGCTCTCCGGCAATGGTGACAAAATGTTAACTCAAAATCATCGATGTTTAAGAAATGCGTTATAGTATAGGACAAAATCACATTAAACACTTAAATTTATAACTCAGAAAAGTCTGACGTCGAATGCAGGGAATAATAGGCAATTTAGTACTCAAGATTGCAATTCTAAGCACAATATAATAATGTAATAGAAACTTTAAACACAACTGATATAAATGAAAGAGTTAGAGTCAATGTAGCAAAAACATTAAGGCAAAATGGTGATTTAAATCACCAATTTACCCTATTAACAATATACTCAAATAATGCTACAGCATCAACCATACAATTTCACGTATGATGAGTGCACAGTGCACTCCTTTCACTTCTTAGATGGTGGTCAACTGAATCAAACGTCTTAACCACCCCTTCTCTACAGTGCGCAAGCACTGTGTTTCTTTGTCCTCTTCCTCTCTTCTTCACACACAAGGGAGGAAAGCTTCAAATTTGACTAAGTGTTAGAATCTCTCTGAAGCAAAACCCCCCTCAACCCCACGCTCTCTCTCTCTCTCTCTTGGTCCTCCTCTTCTCTTTCTCAGCGTCACTGTAAACAATACCATGTAATCAGGTATTCGAGGATCCGCATACCCGGGACCAGGGTTGCTGGCACATGAGTCGCAGCAGAGGTGTGAGAGAGTAGGTGGGTCAATGTGAGCAGGTAATGGGGACCCAACCCTCGTGTCTTGGGCGAAGGGTCAGGGAGAGCTTTACATATTATACTGCTATGGCTGTTTCTCTGCATCCGATGTGGGACTATTAAGTCCCTTCTTCGTTCACGCACGGCAGCAGCAACTGCACTCGTCAATTGGTGGCGAAGGAGCACCTGAAGCTCCGAATTGAGGGTCCACGCTCAATCCTAGATCAGTTCCGCACCACCTGGGAAGTTCACCTGGATGTTGTGGTGCAAGAACACCTTCGTCGAGCTCTTCGAAGGAGCTCCACCAATGGCGGTCGTACCTGTGTACCTAAAACGAACAAAACGACCTCTTGGCTCTATCAAAAATGCTTAGGAGGATTGCCAAACGTCGAAAAATGTAACGGTGGTAGTGGCGTCACGTGCGACTGGTTGTGGAGGCTTGATGACCTCGAGAACGTGGTGCGGAGGCGTGTGTGTCGAGTGGAGTGCGTGAGAGGCCAATCCCCTCAATTACTTGAGGGGTTTTGGTCATGAGGACACGATGGAGGTGAGGAGCGTGGAAGCAACGTGGTTGGGCATTTGTGGAAGCTGCTAAGGCTCGCCGGAGGTTCATTGGCATGGTGGAAGATGGAGGTATGAGAGGGCGGTGCGGTGGTCGTGAGTGACTTGTGCGTAGGCGAAAAGAAAGTAGAGGAAGAGAAGAAGGAATAGAGAGACATAGAGGGGAGAAGATGGGCGAAGGACTCCGGTTGTGGCTGACCAGAGCCAGAGAAGACGATAGAGATGGCGAAGCGGTGACGGCGAATGAGGCAAAGGAACGTCCTCCCTTTGACTGGAGAGGTGTGCGAGGAAGAAAGGAAGACAGTGGCACCTCCAATTTGATGGTTGGAGGTGCAGAGGAGCAGGTCGGAGAGAGGTTGCCGAAGCAAGCTGCAGAGATGGCCGAAGAGGGAAGAGAGATGGTTTTCTCTGACCAAAATTTGCTAAGGAGGTGAGGAACTTGATGTAGGATCATTTATAGGCCATAGAACGGAGTTCTAAGCTTGGAGAGCAAGCTTGTGAATTCCAAGCTTTTCACTCAAGCTGGGTACCCTTCCATTCAAAGGGTTCGCATGAGCTTTCGGGAAGGAGTTGGGATCCAAGATCGGCCATATTTGGAAGGAAATTTCACAAACAAACTCTGGTTCAAATTTGGGATTATTTGGCTGAGAATCGAGTGAAAAAATCTTGCTCGAATCTCGTCGGAACTCAACGTGTTCACACCAATGGCAGCAAAGACCTAAATGTGAAGATGATGAAAAATTTAGGGACCTATTTGTAAATAATTCAAAAAGTCAAGGGTCATTGTGCGATAAAAAGAGTCTCTCTGGATTGGAATGCAAACTAGGTCAAGGTGATCTCTGATTTGGCCTAAATTTTGGTACAAATCTAATTTTGACCTAGGAAATCTGATGGTGAAGTCGGATTTAGGTTTTGACCATGTTTGACTAGGTAAATTGTGCATAAACTAAAATTAGAGCAACTATCTGTCTAAGGCTCTATTTTAGGTCAAAATAGGTTTAGATGGTCAAATCAAGGATGCCAAACCCTAGAGAATATTTTTCTATGACTTTTAGAGGGTTTAGGTGAACTTTATCTTAACCAAAACCTCAGTTAATTAAGTAGGTTTATTTTTAAGGTTTCAAATGTCCATTAATTCTTGAAATGCGTAAAAACTCGTTTCTATCTGTATTGAGTAACTTATTAGACACTAATAATCATATGACCTTTAATAAACCCTTGACATACCCTGTGATTATTCTGTATTTGTGATAAGATGATAAAATTGCAGAAATAACCATGTTTTCATCTTTTCTTCTCAAAGTAGAATATTAAGCACTTAGGACCCCGTGAAGGTTATGTATGAACTTTTATTAACTTTATCGGACCAAATTTAGCTAGTTATGACTCATGATGGTGTTCCCATCATGACGTTATCATCATACCCCCATGCCTAACTTTTGCTAGTCTCTTAGCAAAATCTTATGAAAGGAACTAGAGTTGTAGACCATGCATTGATGTTCAGAGTCCTAATTATTATTACCTTTTAGAAATTATGTCAGAATGCTAATAATAGGCCTAGAGGTACTTAAGTATCAATCAAGATCAAGACCTGACCAGCTTCAGTCTCAGTCTACTGTGAAGGTTTCTAAGGCCTGCAAAAACTATCCAGAGGTTCGTTGAACCCAACAATTAAAGCACCCGTGCATAAACGTAACATGTCCAGGTTCAATTTGCCAGTGCATTTTTGTAAGAGAGAGGGATAAAAGTAGATTTTTCATTTGGAGAGTTTTCTCTCTCTTTTTCTTTTTAGATTTCCCCAGATCCAGCCTTGAATTAGCCCTAAATACGGTCTGTATCGGATTCCTTGTCCCCATCATCAATCTTCAAAGGGTCCATGACAATCGATGCTTTGAGATAGCACCACCCACGGCATCCCCCAGAACCCTGGCTTTCGAAACTTCGAGATAGTGCCGCCCATGGTGTTCTATAGCTAAATTCAAGCCCTGGCAATCGACATTTTTGGATAATCCCACCCATGGCACCTGAACCAACACAAGATACTTACATGCCCCTGGTAGGATATTTAGATATCTTAGGAGACAAGCACCGAGAAAACGATATGTTAATACGCATCTTCAAGGGCAATTTCCCACCTCTCCGCGTCAGGAACTCTTCCAATCAACTTGTGTTGTCGAGCCACCCTTAAGCTAAATCTTTGAGATGGTTTTCCATAACAGAACACTTTTGGCAGATTTTTCTTTATTAAGCGCATTGAACCAGACTGAGTGTGTAATTTTGAGTGCTTAGGTTACCAAGTCCCGCAAACCAAAGGACAGGCAATGGGGCTGAATAATCCCTAACCCTTAGACCTAATATATCAGCTTCGCACTTTCCTCAACCTCTTGAAGATTAATCTGAATCTTAACGGATACGTGAATGTTTAAGCCCTAAAACAAGCCCATGAGGCATAAGATCAACACTCATACTAATCTCCATCTCTCTCCATTTTTTCAAGACTTAATTTTTCTTTTGATTAGGTCTAGAACTTAAGTAATCTCCATAATCAAGTGTTAATGACTATCATTTTTGTTCTTGAATGTTTACTCCTTTTTGACATTTAAACTCTCTCCTCTTTTTCTCCTCATGAATGATATGCAATCAATTCTCAAAATTTTCCTCCCCTTTCCATTTGTTAGTTCTTTTTCAAATTTTTTATTTTTTTCAATCTTTTGAATATGTATACTTTTTTGTGAGAACCTTTCTGAGAATTGAATTTTCATATGTTTACACTTTAACACTCCCCCATGCCTAAGTTTTGCAATGTCCTCATTGTAAATCGGAGGGTATGAAATCAACTTGGTTCAAGGATTAGAACAGGATCAAAGGGTGGGTGAATGGATCGAGATGACTGTTGCGAACAATTTCAAGCTTTGATACAAGTACCAAAGGTGGAGTCGACTGTTCTAAAGTTGAATTCAAAAGTGCAATAGGAGTGTAGCTCAAAAGATGATCAGAAGGGTCTCAGATTTTTGGAATGATGGGTTGCTTCCTGTTAAGTACTAAATTCAATACCTTTAACCAAGCAGAAGGTGGTCAAAGAGAAGGGGTGGTCAAATCATAAGAGTTTTGTAGAATAAGCACCTTGATTAATAGCCTGGTTGGTCCAACCAGGTGCTTGTTCAAATTTACAAGCTGATGATACAGCCCAAACCCAATCTGTCTAGTAGATTGATAGATGTGAATCAAAAGACGTAGAGCATACCAGATACTTTGAAGCTCAAATGGATATGGAAGTGAAAATTTAGGGTTTGGCTGAGTCAGTTCTGAAATTGCACTAGAGGAGGGGTGAATAGTGAAATTATAAAATATTGTAATACAAAAAATTCAATCACAAAAGGTGACACCAGATTTTTAGGTGGAAATCAAAGAAGGGTGAAAACCACCACCTAAGCCAATCTCTTGACTTAGGATTTTCGATCACAAGGTGATCAATCCACTAACCACACTACTTAAATGAGGGTAGTGTACCTCAACTACAAATCCCACCTCTGATCCCTAAATGGAGGTTTCTCCCTTCAAAATGAAGAGACAAGGACCCGACAGGCCGGATACCCAAAGTACAAAAATAAGAATTGAAACAACACCTATAGAGCACCCCAATACTTTAATTACTTTCTTATCTACTAAGCATGAAACGAACTCCCTGAGGATTTGCAGAACGGAGTGAGCCGGGAGTATAGATTTGCCTTTTGATCAGAGTGTTGGCACAGCACAAAGGCAAGATGAAGCTTAGAGTAGTGAGCAAGTGATTTTTTCTAAGGGAATTGTATCTCAAGAGGTGTGTTTTGCCTAAGAGGAGTTGTAGTCTATTTATAGGCAAGTTTGAAACCTTCAAGAACACCTGGGAGAGTTCTCCTAGCCGTTGGAGACAAATCCCAAGAGATTAGGACGAAATCCACTACAAATCAGGGTAATGATGAGTCTGACAGCAATATCAGACATCTAATTTTAGGATCAGACGTCTTATAGGACGTCTGATTATAATTTTGGTCGTCTAATGCTATAGGTCATCCTAAACTGACTCCATTGGATCAAAAGGACGTCTGATATTTTCACATAAGATGTCTGATTATGTTATTGGACGTCTGATAAAGGGCGGATTCGTTCCTGTTTCCATCAGATCCAAACATGGTTCTAGGTTTAAAGGATCAGACGTCGTTATGGACATCTGAGGAAATCACCAGATATCTGGAAATCAAAAAACACTTCGCTACTTCTTCTGACAAAAGAATTTATGGCCGTAATGAGATACACACAGAAAATCATGGGCAACGGTCCAAAGGTAGACATCTGGAAGTGTGTCTAGATGTCTGGAAATACATTTTTGCCCTGTGCTTAGTCTAACGGTTAGTCTGAGGATGTCTAGGTAAAGAATAAGACATCTAATAGAGAAGTGCTTCGACTGATGTTTATGAGGAGACAAACCAAAGGCAGAACTATAGGAAATTAGACGTCTGAGACACTTGTCAGACGTCTTAAAGTGGAAAATCAGATGTCTGACCATTGTTCCAGACATTTAAGAAGAGTCTAAGTGTTAGGTTTTTGTTTCTAATTTATCCTAAGTGTAGAGAACTTAAGTTAGCTATTTATAGGTTATGTTTGGGGGCTCTTTACAACATTTCTAAACTCAAATAAAATGAAAATTACAATATTTGAAAGTTTACATGAAAAAGCCTAGGACCTAATACTTATGCTACTTATCTTCACGCTTTTAATCTCCCATCTTGGAAAACTTTATGAAACCTGCAAATATGTTACTACAGAGAAGCAATATGCTACACTTTATTTTTTATTTCATTTTCTTCATTTTGTAAAATCATCAAAATATTATATATGAGTGGTTGAACTAGCAATCTCTCCCTTTTTAATGATTTTCAAAATATAACTGTAGGTTCCTATTTTCTCCCCCTAAAGGTTGTACTTAGTAGTCTATATCTATTTAAGAAGTTTGTTTGTTTTTACATTATTCCCTAGGTTCTTACCTACATTCTTCTCCCCCTTTTTGAATATCATCATGAAGGGTAGTTAAAGGGAGTTGAAACCCAAACTACAATAGTGATATCTACAAAATGGAGTGCATTAATAAAATTGCATGTTTAAAAGATGACAAGGCATTAAAGAAAATTGATTAGGAATAAAAACATTTAAGCATGAACTAGCTATTTGTTCCCAAAAATATTAAATACGGGGTCAAGGCCCCTTAATACAAACTTGGAATAAAAGAAAAAAGAAAGAAAAATAGAAGCACTCAACTATTCCTCTTAATCTTAGCGACGGTAGTGACGAGCAGGTCCATGTCCCATCTGCAAATTTTGAACATCTGATCTAAGTTCGTTGATGTCGCGGCGCATGCTTCCCATGTAGGTGTACATCTCGCCGGTTCGACACAGCTGGAGGGAGATGCCGGAGGAGAGGGAATCTGTGGCTGGATCCCATGCTTCATCAAAGCTCGAGCAGGGAGCTTCTATTTGAAGGGGCCGTGGTTCATGGAAGTCTAGAAAGGGTGGAAGGGGCTCTTCTTCAATGGGCTCGTCGGCAGGCTCAAGATGCTCCCTAAGTATATGCATCTTGGCGACTATGGCCTGGTTGTAAGGCTCAATCTTCTTGTCAATAGCCTGGTCAATTATGGAAATCTGATGGGTTGAAAAAATTTTGGATAGAATAGACCCAAATGGAAGTGATGCCCCATGATCTTCATTCATGACGCGAACAATGAGGCGGCAATAATTGAGAGGAATATGGTGGACGACCTCAAAAAGGAGTGCCTTATGTTGGCGCGAAATGTAATCAAAACCTCCCAATTTGTTTAAGAGGTCCCACCGAGAGAGTAGACGTGGAAGGGGTTTGAGATTTTTGCAAGGTAGGGTGCCAAGATTTTTAACATATTTTTCAGGGAGGACTAACTCTTGATTGATGACTTCTGGATCATCTTGCCTCAGAATGTCGTTGAAGTCATTTCCCTCACTGGGGATGGCTAGAAGGTCGGAAATAGTTTCGGATGTGATATGGATTTCGCAACCAAATAAGCGAGTATGGAGTTCAAGTTCATCGTTGCTGTAGTCCTCAACGATGTTGGCATAAAAAAGACGGCAAAGATCAGGGAACACACCAAGAGTTCCAATGCCAGAGTGGAACTGACAGTCAAAATATTGGAAGAGATGGAGAGTTTGGAAGTGTTCCCGAATGTTTAAATGAGCAAAATCATTCCAAATAATAAAACGAGGGCATTTAACTTTGGCATTCGCGAAGCGACAAAATCGCTGCCTAGCGATGTCGCCCCGCAGCTAATCTGCCAAATATGTGGAAGAGGAGGTGGAAGAGCCCTCAGCTTGCTTCCTACGAGGAGTCATATTTGGTGGAATGGGTGATTAGGTTTTGGAAGAAAAGGGTGGTGTTTTGAGGATAGAATACCTACAAAAAACATCCATTCAAAAATATTCAACCAACCAAACAACATTCCACCAAAAAACTTCAGCAACACAGATTCAAACAATAGAAATGCAATCATCATTGATAAACAAAACGTGTGGCAGTATGCCCTGAGGCAATACAGCCTGCCATGTAGTTGTGGCAATATACCTTTGGATTCAAGCCACTAAAATGTCGGCTTGAATCTCGTGAGGTAATACCCTTGCCATAGAAGATGCAGCTAGGGCTAACAATGTCGGCTTGACCAAGAGTTTAGGTTCTAGGGCTAACAATGTCATGAAATACACAAGTAGGTCGAGTGAATCAAGAAGGAGAACAAGATGCAACTAGGGCTAACAAGGTCATGGGCAAAAGAATGTGGAGATGCCCTAAGAGTTGAGAGGGTATACCCACAGGAGGAGGGAGGCCTCCAAATGCGTGGTCGAGAGGCAGGGAGGATGCGCGCAAAGGAGCAGCAGCTCTGCCAGTCGTCGAGGAGGCGCGACGGTCGTCTGGCGGCGAGAAGAACTTCGCCAACTGCAGCTGTGGGCTGTCGGGTGGGAGGGAGAGCGGTAGGGATTTGAGAGAAGAGAGTGGGACCTTGCGAAGGGGATGTTATATCCCAAGGTCACAGAGCAAGTCTCCCCCTGAAGTTGGGGAGATTTGCATTTCAAACCATTCAGAGAACAGACGCAAATTGCAGATTTTTCCCAGATCAGACATCTGGAGATGATGTCAGACGTCGGGATTGGACTTTTGTGATTTTAGCCCTTTTGATGGCGACGTTTGTTCTAACCATCAGACGATACATCAGGCGACTAATTTAAAAATTAGGCGTCCAATTTCTGCAGACATCCCTCCCTGGAAAATGATTTATTCTCCAGGTTGTCGTCTGATTTCTGTATCAGACGACACATAAGACGTTTAAATCTAAAATTAGACGTCTGATTTCTGCAAACAGACCTTCTTGGATTTTACTCTAAAGTTACAGGGTCGTCCGATTTTACTGTCAGACGACCTATACGATGTCTAACCACATAATCAGATGTCCGACTCATAATACATGTTTTGCCTCACAGATAGACGTCTGTCAACACATCTCGATGACGTCCCAGACGTCTGTGAAGGATGACGGACGTCTGAAATAGCTCTTTTGTCAGCTCTTTCAATAGATAAAATTATCGTCTATCCCAGATCTTCAAACGACGAATTTTTATGTATAAGACATCTGATAGTTTAATCAGATGTCTGATATTGCACAGAATGTGCATTTTGATGTTTGAACTGAGAATGAAGGCTTTTAACTTAGTAAAGTCAAGGCTCCATCTATGCTCATGACAAAGGAAGTTCCATTAAGTCACTAAATTCTTCAAATATCACTTTAGCTTACATATGCCAAGTTTCCTACGTATATAATTAAAGCGATCATAATTCAAAGGTTTAGTGAAAATATCAGCCAATTGCAATTCAGTACAAATAAATTCAACCTCGATTTCTCCCTTAAGTATATTATCTCTCAAAAAGTGATGTCGAACATCAATATGTTTTGTGCGAGAGTGATGTATGGGATTTTTTGAGAGGTTGATAGCACTAGTATTGTCACATAATATTTTTATCTTATTAAATATCAAGTTAAAATCCTTCAAAGTATTTTTCATCCAAAGCACTTTGGAACATGCTAGTGCGACGACTATGTATTCAGCTTCCGTAGTTGATAGGGCTACACTAGATTGTTTCTTTGAGAACCAAGAGACTAGTGATTCGCCCAAGAATTGGCACGTCCCACTAGTTCTCTTCCTATCGGTGCGGCTACCTGCGTAGTCTGCATCGCTATATGTAACTAAGTTGAATTGTGGACTCCTAGGGTAGAATAAGCCATAATCAGATGTGTCAAGTAGATATCTAAAAATTCGTTTTACAACATTTAGGTGTGATTGTTTAGGATTTGATTGAAACCTAGCGCATAGGCAGGTACTAAACAAAATATCAGATCTACTGAAAGTTAAATACAGTAAAGATCCAATCATGCTACGATAGAGCTTTTGATCTATGGGCATACCTGATTCGTCCAAGTCTAAGGAAGTTGTGACACTCATAGGAGTGTTCTTCCCTTTACTTTTAGTCATTTCAAATTTCTTCAGCATCTCCTTTGTGTATTTTGATTGACATACAAAGGTTCCAATTTCGAGCTAAGTGATTTGCAAGCCCAAAAAAAACTTGAGTTCACCCATCAAACTCATCTCGAATTCTTCCTGCATAATTTCTGAAAGCTTTCTATACATAGATTCATTAGTAGCACCTAATATAATATCATCTACATATATTTGAACTAATAAAATATCTTTTCCTTTTCTTTTAATGAATAATGTGGAATCAGCTTCCCCTATAGAGAATTTTGTATTTAACAAGTAGTCGTTGAGCCTTTCAGACCAAGCTCTAGGAGCTTGCTTTAGACCATGTAGTGCCTTGTTTAATTTGTAGACAAAATGAGGCTTATCATGAGACTCAAAACCAGGAGGTTGTTTTACAAAAACTTCCTCCTTAATGAATCCATTAAGAAACATGCTCTTAACGTCCATTTGAAAGAGTTTAAAGCCAAGAAAGGCGGCATAAGCAAGAAGCATGCGAATTGATTTGAGTCGAGCTACGGGAGCGTAGGTCACATCAAAATCAATTCCTTCTTCTTGGTTGTACCCTTATGCTACCAGCCGAGCCTTGTTCCGAATGACCATACCGGATTCATTCAACTTGTTCCGAATGACGGTACCTATTATCGTTTGCCCTTCAAGCTTAGGTACTAGATCCTAGACTTCATTCCTTTGGAATTGGTTGAGTTCCTCCTGCATGGCCATCATCCAAGGTTCTTCGGAGCACGCTTCCTCGACACTCTTGGGTTCAACTTGAGATACAAAGGCGGAGAGACCAAAGGAGCAACTAAAATGAGATCGAGTTTTAACGCCATCAAAAACACTTCCAATGACTTGACTTTCGGGATGATCCCTTTGATATATCCAATCTTTTGGAAGATTATGAATATTGGAGTTTGAAATGTTAGACACATCAATAGTAGAATCATCTTCATCATCCATATTGACTTAGTCAATGGAGTGAGGAGACTCATCGAAGGAAACATGGAGGGTTTCTTCCACTATTAATGTAGTCTTGTTAAAAACCCGATATACCTTACCACGTGAGGAATAACAAATAAAAATAGCTTCTTCACCTTTGACATCAAATTTATCTAAATTAGAGTGGGTATTCAAAACAAAACATTGACATCCAAAAGCTTTAAAATAACTAATTTTGGGTATTTTCCCATAATATAGTTCAAACAAGTTTTTCGCAACCTAGATCGAATTAAGGTGCGATTTAACACGTAACAAGCCGTGTTAACCGCCTCAGCCCAAAAGTACTTCGGTAATCCCGAGTCTATGAGTAATGTTCGAGCACACTCTTGAAGAGTACAATTCTTTCTCTCAACAACCCCATTTTGTTGAGGTGTTCGAGGAAAAGAAAACTCATGAGCAATACCATGCTCTTGACAAAAATCATCAAATAAGGAATTTTCAAACTCGCCCCCATAATCACTACGGATACGAGTGATTTCGTAGCCTTTTTCAGTTTGAGCTTTCCTACAAAAAATAGAAAAGATGGAAAACACTCCTTCTTTGGATCTCAAGAAGGAGATCCATGAAAACCTCGAAAAATCATCTACAATTACAAGGTAATATTTGCATCAACTGAGGCTCTCATATTTTGTAAGACCAAATAGATCTAGATGAAGTAGTTCTAAAGGTCTTGATGTGGATTTAACTTCTTTGTTTTTAAAACTAGATTTCATAATCTTACCTAATTTACATGAATCACATATAGGCTCATTTAAAAATTTTCCTTTGGGAAGACCTCGGACTAGTTCATGTTTAGCTAGTTTTTGAACCAGCTTCATATGAACATGTCCTAGTCTTCTATACCATATACTTAACTCATCATTTGCTATAAGACATTCATAAGTGTCATTTTTATCAAATTCTACGACATAAATGTCTTTAAATCTAGTTCCCTTAAGAAGGGTTTCATTGGTTAATACATGCATAATTTCAAACATTTTAGAAGTAAACACTACTTTAAAGCCCTTATCACATATTTGACTGACACTTAAAAGATTATGTTTTAGTCCTTTAACTAGAGAAACATTTGAGATGGGAGAGAGAGGGTTACCTATTTTACCAAGGCCAATAATATGGCCCTTGTGGTTGTTGCCAAATGTAACCGTTCCTCCATCCGTAGGTTGGAGGTCCAAAAATAAGCGCTTGTCTCCCGTCATATGTTTGGTGCATCCGGAGTCCACCCATCGGCCTCCTTGGTGGCGGTGGTCTCCTTATCTTCTTCCTTGTAGACCTTCTTCCTCCTACAAAAGATCTTCGATGGTGACTTCGTGTTTCTATAGGTCTTTCTAATTTGAGCCGTCCATCCTTCATTTTGTATATCCAATTTTTGACATTATGATGTTCTTTCATCCCTACAAAACAAAGTGAGAGTTGTCTTTTCGGTATCCATTGTAATGTGGATCCGTATTTGTTAGTGGTCTCCATTAAAGGAGGATCCTTTTTCATCTCACTTTGACTAGGTTCATAAAAGCCTAATCCAAATTTACTTGAGGAAGATTTTTGATGGGCAATGAGTTTGTCCAAGTTTTCTTTCTCCTTTGTAAATTTGGCTAGGTCCTCAAGAAGTTGATTTCACTTTTCTTTGAGGTGATTTATCTCTATTTTCATTATGTCTAGTTTATCTTCTAATGCCCTAATCTCTACTCTAAGTAAGCTATTTTCATCCCTTTTAAAAGAGTTTGATTTTTCAAGCACATGGATTTTGTCGAGTAATTTTTCTCTATCTAGAAATTTTTGTTCACTCATTGCCGTATACAAATCATTTGTTAATAACTCTTTCTCAATCATTAGATTTCTTATTTGCATATTTAAAGCAGTGGTTTCTTTTGTAAGAATTAAATTCTTTTCTTCAAGATCATTGATTAATTTCTTATTTTCTAAGTTTTCTTCTTTTAAAGCCTTACTTTGGATTTTTGTTTTCTTAAGATCTACATATAGTGAATCAAAGGCATCTTGTAATTCATCTAAAGAGTAGGAGTTTACCTCAGGTTCCCCAAATTCAGACTCAGAACCATCATTTGTTGTCATTAATCCCAAGCATGCCGTTTCTTCATTTGTTTCCTCCTCTTCTTCTTCTTCGAAGGTGGAGTCATCCCACGTTGCTTGAAATGCCTTCTTCTTGAATCCCTTCGGCTTAGAGATCTTCTTGTAATCGGAAGGCTTCTTGGGTTTCTTCTCTTCATCCCTTTTGAGCAAGGAGCAATATTTCCTTATGTGACCTCTCTTTTTGCAATTATAGCAAACTAGAGATTCTTGCTCTCTTTTCCTTCCCTTAATCTTTTTTCTATTTCTGAGAAACTTTTTAAACTTTTTAGCTAATAAAATGAATTCTTTGTCATCGGTACTTACCTCATCATTCGAAGTAGCTTTGAAGGCTAAGGTCTTCTTCTTTGGCTCCGATGAGATTGATTTCTTCTTTTGCTCCATTTTTTATTCATAAGCCATGAGATTCCCAAGTAGATTTTCCATGTCTAGATCCTCTACTTGGTTGGCTTCTTCTATTGCCGTTACCTTTTGCTCCAACTCGGGTCCAAGGGAGCGAAGGAGCTTCCCTTGAAGCTCCCCCTTTATAAATGTCTTTCCTAGAGACTTGAGGCTATTCACGATTAACATGAATCAGGTGTACATGTCCCCAAGTCTTTCATTCTCCTTCATAGAGAAAGCTTCAAATTCCTGCGATAACAAGTTTATCTTTGAGGATTTAACTTTAGACGTACCTTCATGAGTTACCTCCAAGGTTCTCCAGATCTCATGGGCGATTTTGCATTGGCTGATGCAGTTGAATTCCTTCGAGCTGAGTGCACAGTAGAGTGAGTTCATTGCCTTGGCATTCAGTCCAAGGTGATGAATTTGCTCCACTGTCTATCCTGTTTCTGGTTTCTCGGGAATGATGTATGCGGATTCGCATTTCTCCCAAATGGAGAAATCGTTGGCTTGAAGCCACATCTTCATTCTCAGCTTCCAGTAAGTGTAGTTTGTTCCTTCGAAGAGTGGTGGTCGAGTGGTGGATTGCTCCTCCAATCTACCTGTGGAAATGACCTTCCCCTCCATGTGATCTTTCCGCGGATGTTACTCTTGTAGGCAAAAAACCTGCTCTGATACCAAATGAAATTGCACTAAAAGGGGGTGAATAGTGAAATTATAATACAAAAAATTCAATCACAAAAGGTGGCACCAGATTTTTAGGTGGAAATCAAAGATGGGTGAAAACCACCACCTAAGCCAATCTCTTGACTTAGGATTTTCGATCACAAGGTGATCAATCCACTAACCACACTACTTAAATGAGGGTAGTGTACCTCAATTATAAATCCCACCTCCGATTCCTAAACGGAGGTTTCTCCCTTCAAAATGAAGAGACGGGGACCCGACAGGTCGGATACCCAAAGTACAAAAATAAGAATTGAAACAACACCTATAGAGTACCCCAATACTTTAATTAGTTTCCTATCTACTAAGCATGAAACAAACTCCCTGAGGATTTGCAGAACGGAGTGAGCCAAGAGTATGGATTTGCCTTTTGATCAGAGTGTTGGCACAGCACAAGGGCAAGATGAAGCTTAGAATAGTGAGCAAGTGATTTTTTCCTAGGGAATTGTAACTCAAGAGGTGTGTTTGGCCTAAGAGGAGTTGTAGTCTATTTATAGGCAAGTTTGAAACCTTCAAGAACACTTGGGATAGTTCTCCTAGCCGTTGGAGACAAATCCCAAGAGATTAGGACGAAATCCACCACAAATCAGGGTAATGATGAGTCTGACAGTAATATCAGACGTCTAATTTTAGGATCAGATGTCTTATAGGACGTCTGATTATAATTCTGGTCGTCTAATACTGTAGGTTATCCTAAACTGACTCCATTGGATCAAAAGGACATCTGATATTTTCACATAAGACGTCTGATTATGTTATTGGACCTCTAATAAAGGGTGGATTCGTTTATGTTTCCATTAGATCCAAATAGGGTTCTAGGTTTAAAGGATCAGACGTCGTTATGGACATCTGAGGAAATCACCAAACGTCTGGAAACCAAAAAACACTTCACTACTTCTGACAAAAGATGTTATGGCTGTAATGAGATACGCACAGAAAATCAAGGACAACGGTCCAAAGGTAGACGTCTAGAAGGGTGTCCAAACGTCGAGAAATACATTTTTGCCCTGTGCTTAGTCTAACGGTTAGTCTGAGGACGTCTAGGTAAAGAATCAGACGTCTGCATAAGGTTATCGACGTCTGATAGAGAAGTGCTTTGACTGATGTTTATGAGGAGACAAACCAAAGGTAGAACTATAGGAAATTAGACATCTGAGACACTTGTCAGACGTCTTAAAGTGGAAAATCAGACGTCTGACCATTGTTCCAGACGTCTGATAAGAGTTTAAGTGTTAGGTTTTTGTTTCTAATTTATCCTAAGTGTAGAGAACCTAAGTTAGCTATTTATAGGTTATGTTTGGAAACTCTTTACAACATTTCTAGACTCAAATAAAATGAAAATTACAACCTTTGAAAGTTTACATGAAAAGGACTTGGACCTAATACTTATGCTACTTGTCTTCACACTTTTAATCTCCCGTATTGGAAAACTTTATGAAACCTGCAAATATGTTATTACAGAGAGAAACAATATGCTACGCTTTATTTTTTATTTCACTTTCTTCATTTTGTAAAATCATCAAAATATTATATATGAGTGGTTGAACTAACAAGTTCAACCTGGTCAAAGTAGGGATCCTCAAAAAAAAATGGATTTGAAAAGGATGTAGGAACCCCTACTGATCAGATCGAAAAAGGATAGGAAGTGATTATTGATCTGATCCATGCCCAAAACCCGATCAAAGATGGAGAAGAATCAAATGCGATAGGATCAAAGAGAGGTGAATCAGAGTAGAAGTTGATTCCGATGGTGGGTCAGGGTTAAGAACGGGTTTTGGAAGGCTCTGTATGCGGATCAGAAGATGTGGCTTCTATGAGATCAATGTGTGTTGAGAGCTCCTCTAGAAAGGATTCAAAGGTAGGTTCATCTAGTGAGTCTTCATGAAGCACATCAAAATCAAAGGTAAATGCCTGGAGAGTGCTTATAGGATCGTGGAAATCTAAGTTAATAAAAGATTCGAATTCTGGATTGCAAACACTCTCTGCACATACTATTTCTTATTCATGTAGATCAAAAAGGAATGATTCCATCTCAATGGAACCTGATTTTGAATCAACGATCTTGGGATCAAGGACCTTAAAGTGAGAGTTGAAGAACGAGTCATTGATGTTGAGGTCGTAAATTGGTTCATAGTCATCAAGAAACAAACGTTCTCCGGAATCAGAGTAAGATTCAAAATCGTCAGAGAATTTGCGAAGATCATGTTCTGAACCTGATTCCAGATCGAAAGTTTCACCATAGAATGAATCAAGATGTATAGAATCAGCAACCTGACTTGGATCTAACCTCATTTCTGATTCTGAGCTCAAAAAGGTGTCCTTATTAGGTATGGGCTCTGGTTCTTGATTCCTAGGATAGACCCAATCAAGTCCCAGCTCTTCTAACCCCTTGATTTCTGTATCATAAATTAGTTTAACTTTCGAGAAATCAATCTGTATCTCTGAGGCAGTTGGAGAGGTGTAATCATTAAATATAAGCCCACAATCATAATCTATATCAAAAATCTGATTCTAATCACATTGGGCCTCATGATTATCCCAAATAAGCTCAAATCCAGATTCTAGGTTAAGGGTAGGGATTGGATCACTAGAACTAGGCTGGGCTCTATTGGGATGTCAAAGTCTCTCTTGAGAGTTATCTTAACAAGATAAGGCTCGAGATTTACACTCTCAAGAGGTTCTGTTTTAAGCTCATCATCACAGGTGTCGGGGAAATCTAGGCTTGATGAACCAGCTTCAAGATTTTCTAAGGCTGGTTCAAAATCGAGAACACCTGCAATCGGATCCTCCCAACCCATTTCAAGATCAGATGTGTCATTCTATATATAATTTTTTTTAATTCCATTTGGGTTGGGGGTCCATGATAAGCTCATATTTGTGAGCTAATTAAATGTCTAAATGCCTAAACATTAAGGTAACACATCCATTTAGATAGTATGCATTAGCATGTAAATAAGTTAGAATATAAGTTAGCTTGTATGCATTTCACATGCATTGTTAGGAATAATAACTCATTTAGCAAACTTTGTAGGTTCAAACATAAATTTGCCAATATTATTTATTTATTGATTTCATTTTTATGGATGCAGGTGGCTAATGTTACGAGGGAGGATGCCATTGAAGGTTGCCATTGAAGCAGCCGGGAAGAGCGGATCTGACGTTAATGGCCACGACACTCCTCCCCATCCAATTGGTTTGAAATCCATCCAACCACTTTAAGAAGAGCAACAGACCATCGGGCTCGGGGAGACGTTGCCCCACTCCACCACCGTGGTCTCCACGGCTGAACTCCACCACACCATGGGCCGGCAAGGTGACAGCTCACCGTGACAAGCTGATAGACTCATGCCAACAACGTGCACGTGCATCTCCAACGGCACACAACCATCACCGTGCACCACCCTCACTGCCATCACCAGCAACCACCACAGCACTAACATGCCAGCAACCATTTTCGCAATTTTAAGACATCCGGGAAGCTTCCTGGACGTCTAAAGCCTCTTTACCACCTAATTCCTCTTCGTTTCTTCTACCTCCGTTTCTCCTCCACTTCAACGAAACCCACCACCATCATCACCAGCAGCTTGCACGTGCCCCTGTGCACCCCCTCGCCTCCATTCCCAGCGCGCAACACCACTTCCACCACCTGCGCACACCTCCAGCTCATGCAGCAGGTAGTGCATGCGTGTCCCCTTGTGCCTCTACGCCTCCAGCAGCAAGCAACCACTGCTGTGTCCCCTCATCTCCACACAGCAGCAGTAGAGAGTTGCAGCCACCACCACCCGCTACCACTCTTCTCCTCCGACCAGCCACCTCCGGCCACGCCGTGACTCACCACCACCACCAAAAGAAGCGGCCCGGCAGTAGCTACCTCCGACAAGCTCCTCCCCTCCGACCATCCCTTGCTCCGTGCGCACACCTAAGGGAAAGTTTCTCCCCTGTTTTGCTATAGGAACCATTCCATTAGTTTTTACATTGCTTGCCATTGCCACTTCATTTCTATATCATTAAATCAATTAAAATTTTGTGATTTTGATGAGAATGCCCCTCCTCTTTTGTAAAATAACTATTGCAATATTATCTTACATGATTCCCTTCATTTAAAAAGTTTCTTTGTTTTATTCAAGGGAAGTCAATCCCCAGAAGCAGCATTTATATTTACGATGATTATTTTTGTCAATCTTTATTTTGGGATTTCATTTTTTGGTAAAGGAATTTCATGATGACCATGTTATTAAACAGAAATATAACTTTAAGTGATTTCCTTAAAAGGAGGTTTGAGCTTGATTATGATTCTATTGCTTGGGAGAATATATTTGAGAATTTTCGCTTGACATCTTATGCAAGTTTATAATAGACATTGCCTCCTTGTGGATACGACCCGCTTCTTCGTGAGTGGTTAATTTTAATTGCTTTGATTAGTCGATTTTCCACCACTTAGAAATACGACAAATCATCTTAATCATCATTTTCAAAAGCGAAAATCGACTCAATCCACAACAATTCTGAGTGTCTAACTCAAGCTCTGGAAAAGCTCTAGAATCACTCTAAGATGTCTCATAAATGGCTTGTCGCAATAGATTTAGAATATCTGCACATTGCTCAATGATATCTTGGTGTATCTCCTAGAGTGATGGATTTGCAAAATAATGTAAACCCTCCGTGCTATACAATTTGCAGACTTCATTGAATTCTGGTATGAGGGTCTCCTGGGTTGAACCATTTTGTAGTTGAGTAAGCAGTAGACTAACACGGCTCAAAATGAATGTTGTTTCTGGGACATTAACCTGAATCATGCTGGCTGGATAATCTTCAAAATATTTAAGGGCAGCCTCAATCACTTTGTCTTTTATGATCATTTGGGGTTCAGGTTTCCTAATTGGTCTTCCTAAGTTGCTAAGTTGCATTTTCAAATCAGGTGGTAGATCAGGATGTAGAATCAAACTCAGGTTCAGATTGAAGTAATCAGATCATATCAGAAATCCCTGTAGAAGATCTAATGAGGCCTCTTAGGTTAAAAACCTAAGGTCCTTCCTGTGTACGTGCTCTAGAGAAAGGATGAGGGACTGGATGTGAATTGGACTCAATCAAGGCACCCAAAGATTTTTGGACGACTAAGGTGTGTTTCAAGGCGAATAATACCTCTGAATCAAAAATCCGCACACCCGAGAATTACCTGGGCAGCCAGGAAGGGAGAGCCCCACAAAGACCCCTACACGGTAGAGCGTCCCCACAGGTTACAGGATTTCCCCCACCCAACCTTCCTTGTCACTATGGTTCCAAGTAGACCAGTATATGAGAATTGAGACTCTAAGTCTAGTTTGTGCCTTGAATTTCACTCGATTAGAAGTTGATTTAGTTTATGACCTAATTTAGAAGTTAATTGGCCTACAAAGTAGACCAACTTCACCTGACCTGCCTTAAAAGATGCAGAATAAAATCTAGGTCAAGACCCAAAGTTCACCCTGAATTGACTCTCAAGTTATTAGATCCACAATTTTAGGATTCAAGTGAGATTTAGAGCTTGATTTTAGGGTTCTTATGATTAGGTCTTTTCATTCAAGGGCTTAGGTGACACACAAATGCAAGAAGTTTGATTTCCTTTAATGCAGGCAATTGTGAACTAACACTCCAAAACCCTAGAGTAGAACCCTAATTAGCTCTATTTCAAATCCAATTTAATCTCAAAATGTTCTCCTTGGACTTCAAACAAGAAGTAAGTACTCCAAGAAGATTAGAAATTAAGTGTAAATCCCCAATAGGTACAGGCAATCAAGGTAGGGATCTCTAAATAGAATCATCTCAACTTCAATCAGATAATGAATTGAAATCGCAATCAGGAAACTTTGCCTTTTAAGTGATATTTACTAGAAAAGTAAGGCAGATGTTTTCTAATTGATTTGTTTCCTTTTCTCTCTTCCAAGGATTAGGAGATTAGGGAAGAAGAGAGATTACCTGCCCTGGGAGTGGTTGATTTTCACGGAATATCTCCTCGTGATATACCTCGCAAAATCACAATTAAATCGAGCAGGACAAGTTAGTGCTAAGATAACAATAGAGAAATATAAGACTAATGTGTGAATTGCGTGTTGCTCCCCAATAATGGCGTCATGTTTGAACAGAACCAGATAGGAGTTTAATGTTTTGTTGTTATAGCACACTCCTAAAATAGCTCGAACAACAGATAAAATTTATAACTCAGAATCTAAAGAAGAGTCCAAGGTCAAACACAGAGAACAAATATGGAATTCACAACATTAATCGTATTTAAAATCAATGAGCACAATCAATTGAGCATTCAAGTAGATATTCAATGAATAACAATATACTCAAATGATATCCAATACTAAGCACGAGCATGTCAATAGTTCATAATAATAAAAAGAAGTTAAGACAAAATAATGGTGATTTGAATAACTAATTATTAGCCTTAATCAAACATGCATATCAGATCTCAAGTATATCAAATAAATAAACAGTAGCTTAAATGCTACAGTGATTAGATGACTGAGATAAGCCATCAGATGGCTTAAATGTATCAGGCACAAGGCTCCTCAGATAGAGCCTTTCTCTTTATTTCTCTCTTCTTTTGCTTTCCTTCTTCTCTTCAGCTTCTCTTCTCTTTCCTTCTCTTCTTCAGAGGCACAGCCCTTCTTCTCTTCTTCGTAGTCTTCTCCTTCACAGCATAAGGGACCAACTTCCTCAGTGACTAGTGTCGCACAGCGCACAGCAACAGAGAGCAAAACCATCACCCGCTCTCTCATAATCTCCCTCCTCTTCTTTCTCTTAGACCCCAGATATAATCGAATCCATACTCGGGTTATCGGATCATGCACAGTGTCCAAGCCTGAGTGCATGGGTCGTAGACGAGGAGTGAAGTAGGCAGGTTACCAAGTGTGAAGGGGTGTGAGGGACCCGACCCCTCAAGTGTCTTTCGCGATAGAGCATAAACACAAAAATAATATATGTGTAGTTGCGCGTTCTTCTGCACCCAATGTGGTACTATCCCCACTGCTATTTCGCACGTGCTACAGCTGTGGATGCTTCGTCAAATTGGGGATGCTACTTCTACTGAAATGCTCAATTGAGAACCTAGATGACTTCCTGGAGCGTATCTGCACAGCCTGGAGGTGATTGCGATGAAGAATAGAGTCGGAGAGCTGCAGCCGAAGTTAGAGATGTTAGCGACAGCGGCAGAGAGAGTGAAATCTGTAAGCACGAATATGGGCTTGAAAGCCCCAGTCAGATGGCTCAAAAGCTTCGCCGAAGCACAACGAAGGTGGTGGTGGGTGTTTCGTGGTGTGAGAGGGTGTGTGGTGGTCGGCAGAGGTAGGGGATGAAGGTGAGAAGGTGGGTTATTCTGTGGAGCATTTGGATGGGTGGAATGCATAATAAGGATAGGGGTTTTGTGCATGGAGGTATGGTAGAGCTTGTGACGGTGTTGGCGAGGCATGTGGTGAAATGGAGCGTTGGGGAAGCCTCACCAGAGGTGCGACCGGAGATGGAGAAGATGATGGGCGAACGGTGGCGGAGTGGGTTGGATTGAGAGTTTGAAGGAAAGAAAAAGAGATTAGAGGGAGATGGAAACCTAACTACACTAACCTAATTGGACGAAAGGAGATGGAGGCGCCGGCTACGGTATGGCCAACATCGGAGAAAGGAATACCTCCGTTGGGGGAGAAACGGCGAGGAAGACGGCGGAAAGCGGTGCCTGTTGGTATTGTGAGATGCGGATTGAAGAGGGGAAGAAGATCCGATCGCTTATTGTATGTAATGGCTGGCGAAGAAGGTGGATGGAGGAGCTCACCGAAGCTGGTGGAGGAGGCTGGAGGGAGAGGGTGTTTGATAAAGAAATGCAGCCAAAACCAAGCTAAGGATGTGAGGTTTGCATTAGGGGATCTATTATAGGCCTCAGGAGGGCATTCTAAGCTTGGAGCTTTCATGAAATAGAAAACCCTTGATTTCAAATGGTTCACATTAGGTTTTGGATAAGAATTAGAGCCCAAGATGCAGCTTAGATTGAAGAGGATCTTCTCAAGAGTCCTAATTATGGAATAGATTGGGCGTGAAATCAGGGAGAACTCCTTGATTGAAAGTCAGCTGCAAGTGTGTTCACATGGAAATGGCGGCAGGGACCTAACTGCGAAGAAGATGACAAAGTTAGGGGGCTATTCACAATAGATTTTGAAAGCTAAGTGGTTATTTGAGAGAAGAGTCAGACTAGACCAAAATGCAAACTAGGTCAAGATGATCTCTGATTGAGTCCAAATTTTGTTACAAACCTAATTTGAACCCAAGGAATCTGATGGTGAAGTCAGATTTTGATTTTGAGTTTGACTGGTTAATTTACGTAGAAACCCAAATCAAGGCAACTTCTTGTCTGAGACTCTGTTTTAAATCAAAATGGGTTCTAATGGTAAATCAAGGGTACCAAACCTTATGGAATATTTTTCTATGATTTTTAGAAGGTTTAGATAAAATTTATCCTGACCAAAACCTCTGTTAATTAAGTGGGTCTAAAATTAAGTTTTCAGGTGCTATTTTGACTCTCAAAATGCGTGAAAACTCGTTTCTATCTGCACGGACCCTCTTATTAGTCATTAATGAACATATGAACTTTAATTAACCCCTATAAAATTCCATGATTACTCTGCATTTATGATCTTCTGTTAAAACTGCAGATTTAACCATGTTTTAATTCATGTCTCTCAAAATTGATGTTCAGTGAATTACAACTCTCCGATGATTATGTAGGAATAGTTGTCTCTTGATTATGACTAATTAAAGCTAGTTATGACTGATGGTGACATTATCATCATAATGCATATTTAAATCTCCTCTTTCACGTGTTAGTAGATAACAAACCAAAAGATGGAGATGAGAAGAGATCCTATTGGCGAGCCCTAGAGCTTGTCGGAGATGGCCTTGCAAATGCCCAAAAGAAGTAGGTGAGAAGCAAGTCAATCCTTGGCATGGATGCAAAGGTGACAAGAAAAGAGGCCGTCACCAAGAGCTTCAGTTTGAGGGGTGAGAGGATACGTCCATGGAGCTTTTCTTGCTTGGCGCGGAGGGTGAGAGGTATGGAGGTAGAGCTCTAATGGTGGTCGGCCAAGGCTTTTAAGGTGAGAGTGAAGATGCCAAAGATGGCTTTTAATGTTGAAATCTCTTCTTTTATAGAATTGGCATCTACTATTTTTGGTATGTAGGCTTATGTCCATTGGATGTGCACCCAAGGGATAGCATGGAAGTAGCCTTAAGATTCTAATCCAAAGGAGGGAGGGAGTAGGCGGACAGCCTTAGGATTTAGATCCAAGGGCTAGTTTTAAGCCTAAGATGGTGTTGGAATGGTATTTGAATGGGACTTGGTTGGTTGGTTGTTGGAGTAGAAAGTGGATCATGGTTTTGAATGAGAGGCTTAGGTAGCGAGTCGGATGGATGGTTGTGGTGGTGACATGTGTATAATGGAGATGGGAGTATGTGGCTTGTCCAAAAGGAGAATTTGGGCTAGGTCTACTTGGTTGGGTTTGAATCTAGATGTGGTGTAGTGTTGGGTAGGTGAAGGCCTCCATAATTCACCTTCCAAATAATGTGTAAATTATTAGCATTTCTCCCTCAATTGTCAGTGATGCTTAGTTCAATTTCTCCTCTGCTTATGGTCTGTAATTTAATTCCTCAAATTTCGTTCATCCTACATTATTCCAAATGTATAATAATAAGTATAAATTATAAACAATTGCAATGAAATACCTAAAAAAGCTTAAATGCATGGTATGCACTATATATATATATATGAAATGACCTATGTTTGCCCAAAATTAGTCATAAGAAAGGCATATTAGCTATGTCAATTAAGTACGGATCACATTCAATATTGATCTAAATATTTAACACCAAAATTGAGAATATTTAAGTCCAACTATAACAGTGTTGCAATATCCAATAATAATCAATCAATCAATTTTCACCTTAATTAAACCCGTTAATTAGTAGATTAGATTTCCCTTAAACAAACCCTAATTTTAGTATTAAAGCATCCTAAAACACCCCAGATTATCAGTTCTAAAACTTTGGCTTTAAACCATATAAGTTCTCACCCAAACCCACTTATTTAAAAACAAACCAATGATCTCAATTCTTAATTAACCAAGATCATCCATCATATTAAAAATGCAAAATAGTACCCAAAACAGTAAAAACACACACAATCAGGGTTCCGAACTCAGCAAGAGGTAAAACGCATGCTACCAAAAAGCACATGTGAAGAGAATTGCAAAACAGGTACAATTATACAAAGAAAACTTGAAATACAAGTAATGGAAGAGACTACTCTAGTTAACGTCATTAGGGGGTCACAATGACTCCAAACAATGTGCACCACATCTAAGATGCATGCTAAGCCTACCTCAAACTCCGTGCATGCACGAGGCAAGTTTCTTAGACCAAACGCACCAAAAACAAGGATAAAAATCACATTAAACCTAACTTTTGACATAGGAAAAAGTATTCAAAAAGGTAAATAAAAGTCATAAATGTGTAGTACACATTGATACGATTCCAGCAGTACCTTATTTGCGCAAAATGGAGGTCATTTCACCCCTCAATTGAGTAAACCTGATGAGATCTGATCTATCCCTTCCTAGCATGGAATTGCAAATGTTTAGGGTCTCCCTTTATAATTTGACACTAAAAAACCCTAATGGGCGCCACCAATGCTGATATTGCTTTCATTTTTGAGACACATATACAAGAAAACAAATTGAAAAGGTGGCTAGAAAATTTAGAGATTTTGGTCTTTTTTTAGTGGATGCCAAAGGCTGTTCTAGTGGGCTAGGATTTTTGTATTGGGATAATCTTGTTATTGATCTAATCTATTTAGAATTTCACTGTCTTTTGGTGAGAATTACCAATGGAGGCTTTTCGTGGTATATGGCTTGTATTTATGGCACACCTAGGCAAAACATTGGGAAGAAGTTCCAGAAGAAAATGGGGAGATTGCTTGAAAACTATGTAGAGAACCTAATTTGTATTGGGGACTTTGACTCCATTCTAGTAGCAATAGATAAAGTAGGCGAAGCAGTTGTTCCTTCTAAGGAGTTCTACCACTTGAAGTCATTCACAACAAGATTAGGGTTGATGGACGTCGATTTATCAGGGTAGGTTTACACTTGGTCAAACAAGCATCACCCTCAATTTTTAATCAAATAGAGATTAGATAGAGTTTTTATTTCTAGAAGTTGGAATTTGCAATACCCGATGTTGGTGTGCTACATCTTCCAACTTTGGGGAGTGATCAAAACCTAAAACTATTGCGATTAGAATGGAAACAAAAGCGAAGATCTAGTGTTTGGAGACTAGGTGCGAAATGGAGCTTGAGAGAGGATTATCAGGCTATGGTTGAGAAGGGGTGGAAGGGTGGCGAAGATGGAGCTAATTTGATGATTTGGGAAAAAGGTGAAAAATTAGCAGGGGAACTTAAAACATGGCATTCAAGATTGGATGTAAATTGAAGGCACAAGAAATCAAAGATAAAAAAGGAGATGGATGAAATCCAAGGTAGAGTGCCTAAGGAGCATGATTAGGTTAGGGAAAGAGAGTTGTAGAGAAAATATGTAGGAGGTGTTATTACAGGAGGAAGTGCATTGGTGTTTTGGATCCAAGCATGTATGGATAGAGAGTGGAGATAAAAATAGAAGATTCTACCATCTTATGTGAAAAATAGAAAAAGGAAAAATGCTATTCATTGGCTTACATTGCCTAATGGGGAGGAGCCAGGTGAACAAGCAAAAGTAGGAGATTATTTCTTTAATTTCTACAAAAGTTGGTGCTAGGGCAAGTAGGAAATATTTCTTTATGCCTCAGAGTTGAATGAAATGAATCCAAGAGAAGTTTTCTCTTTGTAGGGTTAAGAGAGGAAGAGGGACAATGGTGTATTGAACTACTTGAAAAGGAAGAAATTTGCAATATACTTTTCCATATGCCTTCATGTAAGAGTCCTAGTCCTGAAGGGTTACCTGCATTTTTCTATCTAAGGAGTTGGGGAACTATGAGAAATGAAGTCCTAACTTTTGTATAGGATTGTTTCAAAGCTTGGATTATGCCAATGCCAATGAGCCAAACCTATCTTGCCCTAGCACCAAAGCTTGGTTCACCCAAAGAGCCTAAAGACTACTACCACATAAGACTGACGAACACCCTCTACAAGTTGGTGGCTAAGTTAGCTATGCAACGACCGAAGCCAATTTTGAAGAGAGTGGCTTTGAAAAATCAGTCAAGGTTTCTTTCAGGTAGACAGATAGAGGATAATGTTGTGATAGCCAAAGAAGTCATCCATGCCATGAAGATCTTAAATAGTAAGGAAGTTTCAATGGTCCTTAAACTTGATATGGAGAACACTTTTGAGAGGCTTGAGTAGGATTTTGTGAAGTTTTGTTTGTGTCGATTGCACATACCTTCTTTGGTCAATTTGGATATGTCTTGCATTAGATCTACTTCCTTTCAAGTGCTAGTTAATGGTAATCTTATTAACATCATCCTTCCCTCTCGTGGTGTGAGACAGGAGTGCCCTCTACCCTCCCACCTTTTCATTATTTGTTCAATGGTAGATGCTTCAAGCTTGCTCTTCATGACAATTTAATTTTAGGATATCGGCTTCATGGAAATGCTAGTCCCATTACTCACTTGATGTTTGCTGATAGCACCATACTCTTTGCTAAGGAGTGGTGAAGGCTAGGGAGCTTCACAAGATTCTCTAAGAGTATGAAAGGTGTTCAGGACAAAAGGTCAATTATGCTAAATCAGGGTGTTCTTCAGCAAAGGAGTGGGGATGGATATTCAAGAGGAGCTTAGGGAAGAACTTGGTATTGGGGCCATGGTGCGAAAGGAAGCTTTATTTGGGGAGCCCCATTCTTGATACTCCCAATCAATCAAAATTGGAGTTGGTGCTTACTAAATGTTCCAAGAAGCTACCAGGTTGGAAAGGTGGGACTTTACATAAGTGAGTAGGGGCATTCTTCTTCAATCCACACTTTGCTCCATTCCTAATTACCGCTTGTTTACCAACCTCTTCTCTACAAAACTCTGTCATGTGTTGGATAAATTAGCAAGAGATTTTTGGTGAAGGTATATGGATAATAAGAAAAATCTTTAAATGAGGGCTTGAAGTTCTTTATGTCTTCCAAAGCACATGGGTGATTTAGGTATCAGGTATGCTTGAGTGAGTAATTTAGCATTCCTAATGAAGATGGGTTGGAAGCTATGTACAGGTCAAGATGGATTATGGTAGAGTCTGTTACATTCTAAATATTTCCCTGGTGGCTCATTTTGGGAATATATGCTAAAGTCTACTAAGTCAAACTTTATGAAAGCTTTGGGGGAGATTAAAGGTTGGCTATATAAAGAAGTGAAGTGCTTGGTGGGGAATGGTGAGGGAATGGATATTTGGAGGGATCAGTGGATAGGTGAATGGGAAGGAATTGTGATGCCAATGGATAATAAGGTTTTGGAGTTAACTTCGATGACAAACCTGATAGAGAGGGAAGAAAGAAGGTGGAATGATGAGGTAGTAGAGGCCATATCCCAGCCAAAATTGGCAAATTCCTTTTGTAAAACACCAATTCATGAAGGACCTTGTATGCTCATTTGGAAGCCTTATCCAAAAGGTAATTTTTCTATTAAGTCAGCCTATTAGGCTCTTTTAAAGGAGCACAATTTAGGAGTTGAAAGGAAGAGAGAGTTACGATTTTGCTAGAAACTTTGGGCACCAAAGACTAGTGTTCCTATGGAAGGTAATAGTGTAAGCTCTACCAATCAAATCCATTATTGCCAAAGGATTAGGAAATTATGATCAATGCTACCCTTTTGTAAGATAGAGGCAAAGGATTGGTGTAATTTACTTTGTGGTGGTACTTTCACGAGGGTGGTCTGGTTTTATTGGGGGTGAGAGTGGAGGATCAAGGTGATAGATGGTTGGATTTTGGTTGGCAAATGAGCAAAGATTTTATGGCAGCTAGGTACCCCAAACACCTAGCTTTTTATTAATGCACTTGATGTGGCTCCCTAAGTGGAAGGCGATGATGGCTAGGGCTTTGCTAGACCTGTGGGAGGTTATTTCAATAACATGGAGGATGGCCACCTTTTACAATGTGAAGGGCAGCATTGATGTTGGGTGTCAAATGAAAACAAACCTAGAGCTGCAATGTGACTATATATATCAGTCATGTGGTAGAGGTTGTGACACCTCTAACCATTCCATTTACCACCCAAACATGGTATCAGATGCAACGCCGCTTCCCCTTCGCCCTTGCTCCTCTCTGTGTTCGTCAATCGAATCTACTCAACTCTGATCTAATCTGCCTAATGATTCAAGGTGTTGTCCTTTCATCTCTATTCTGATCTGTTTGATCAAATATGTTCTTGGTTTTTGTTTGAAATCTAGATTTTCCCGCACATTTTGGGGCTCCCACTCTTTTTTTGATTGTGCGATTTGATCGAAAGGAGCTACTTGTCTATTCTCCTGATTGAGAGGAGTTGTTCTCTTTTCTTCCTATGGAGGAATCCAGTGTTAGTCGACCTTCTTCTATTTCTGCTAAGGCGTCTACTCTTCTTAATGCTCCTCCAGCTACAATGCATCATAGCATCCCCTACAAACTAAACTCATCAAATTTCATTCTATGGAAGGCTCAATTTGTCCTCATTCTCTATGCCTTCGATTTAATGGGTATTGTAGATGGTTCCTTAACCCCTCCTCCCAAAGTTGTTTCTGATTCCAAGATTGGACAATTGATTCAAAATGATGAGTACATCATATGGCACCGCAAGGATCAATTGGTCCTTAGCTGGTTGATTTCCTCAATCTCTAAGGAAATTTGTTCCCAACTTCTTGATCTTACCTCTGCTCGTTCAATTTGGGAGTTTCTTGAAGGTTCTTTTGCCACCCAAAGCAAAGCGAGGGTGTTCCAATACAAGTCTGAATTGGTGAGCCTAAAAAAAGGGGACATGTCTATCAATGATTTTGTTAACAAAGCAAAGGCTCTTTCTATCAACCTTAGCTACTGCAGGAAAGACTCTTGATAAAGATGATTTACTTTTAGCTATTCTAAATGGTTTAGGGTCATATTATGACCATGCTGTGTCCACACTTGTGAGCCATGCTAAAACAATTTCTTATGAAGAGGTTGTGGACCTCTTATTGTCCCGTGAACAAAGATTGTTACGTAATCAACCTAAACTTGATTCTATTGTAAACCAAACAACTGTCACACATGCTTCTCTAGGTGGTCATCGTGGCAAATCAAGGGGAGGTTCCTTTCCTAATAATGGCAGAGGTCAATTTCAGTTCGACAAAGGACAAAATAAGTTTCTTACTAGCGGTCCACGCAAACATGGTGGTCATTCTCAATTTGGAGGTCGGATTTCTTTCGTGGCCAGTGTCCAATGCCAAACTTGTGGATGCCTTAACCATTCAGCTGCCACTTGCTATCAACGGTACACTTACCCTTCCACTCCATAGATAAAATATTCTGAATCTTCTCCATCATTTTAGCCATGGTACCCAAATTCTGGGGCGACACACCATGTTACTCATTCTTTGAGCAACCTGGATATTGCTAATGAATATAATGGGGCCGATAAAGTTAAGTTTGGCAATGGAGAAGGTGAGCCAATAACACATGTTGGGAACACTTCTTCTATTAGCAATCGTCAATTATATCTTAATCAGATACTACAGGTACCCAATGTTAAAAGAAATCTCTTATCTATACAAAAATTTACCAGAGACAATAATTGTTTTGTTAAGCTTCATGCTAATCACTGTCTTGTTAAGGATAGTATCAATAGAGTAACCACCCTTAAAGGGCACACACACAATGGCCTCTACAAGCTATGGCTCCCCCGGTCATTGAAGATGCCTTTGCAAAACTCTCCTAGCCACCCTGAAGCTGCTGTTGTTTCTATTAATAGTACTCCTTTGTCACTATGGCATTCCAGGTTAGGACATGCCATCCCTACTTCCAATGATATAAAAAATAATCTTTGTGACATATGCATGGAAAGCAAGGCACACAAGCTTACACTTTGTTCAATGGGATCTATTAGTTCTTTGCCCTTTGAAATGATTTTTTCAGATGTCTCGACAGCTCCTATAGTGGGTTATGATAATAGCAAGTACTTGTTACATTCATCGATGATTGTACGAAATTTGTGTGGCTTTTTCCAATTGTTTAAAAGTAAAATTTTTTTCCATCTTCGTTCAATTTCATAAGTATATTCAAACACAATTTAGCCATCCATTAAGGCACTACATTCAAATTGGGGTGGTGAGTTCCAAAAATTGCAACCATGGCTACACCAACATGGAATTATTCATAGAGTCTCTACTTCATATACCCCTGAACAAAATGGGAGTGCGAAGAGTAAAAATCATCATTTAGTAAAGGTTGCTTGTGCACTTCTTTTACAAGCAATGGTACCTCCAAGATTTTGGCCACTAGCATTTAAGGCTACTACATATTTGATAAATTTGCTTCCAAGTCTTGTTATAAAAGGCCATTCACCTTATCAGCTATTGCATAGTTCTCCACCTGATTATTTGTTTCTCAAAACATTTGGCTGTGCATGTTATCCTTTATTGTGGCCATATGCCAAGCACAAATTAGAGTCGCGTTCATCCTTGCATATTTTTTTGGGCTATGCTCCAATGCACAAAGCATATATTTGTTACAATCCTACATATGAGAAGTTTATCATTGCCCGACATGACAGGTTTAATGAACTGTCCTTTCCATTTAAGGAGCAAGTAAAAAAAAGTTTCACTTCAAGACTGTTGTCTACAGATTCAGTATATCTTCCTATTCCACAATACTTATTTCAAGGCATTGGTTCTTCCACTAATGCTATGGCTCCAATTAATGCTTCTCCTAGTGCAGCACTGACAAATAAGTCTATGTGCGACTCATCTTCACCTATAAATACTACTTCTGAAAAATCAATGTTTGAAATGGTGGCTGCTTCTACTTCACAACCAGCTATACAACTGGCTGCTACTGAAATCTCTGCTCAAGAACCAGTACACCAACCGGTTGCTACTACAAACTTTGCTCCCGAACCAGCTACACAACATCCTGCTAGAACACATGGGATGGTCACGTGATCAATGAGTGGTATATTCAAAGGAAGGCATATTGCAGCACTTCATACCCTCTGCCTTCAGTGCTGCTAACTCAATGTGAAATTTCAGAGCCGACTTGCTATACTGAAGCTTCAAAACACACTGTATGGAATGAAGCTATGGCTGATGAAATAAATGCACTGTTACACACTAAGACATGGGCACTTGTGCCTAGAACACCTAATATGAATGTTCTAGGTAACAAATGGGTATATAAAATTAAAAGTAAAAAGGATAGCTCAATTGAACAATTTAAAGCACACTTGGTAGCTAAGGGCTACCATCAGTTTGCTAGTCTTGATTTTTTTGACACATTAAGCCCAGTTGTGAAGCAATCAACAGTGTGCATTCTTCTATCTTTGCCTATTTCTAATGGCTGGACCATGCAACAACTTGATGTGCAAAATGCATTTTTGCACGGTCACTTGGAGGAGGATGTATACATGGTTCAACCTTAAAGATTCATTAATCCAAATTATCCAAATTTTGTGTGCAAATTGAACAAATCCCTTTATGGGCTTCGACAAGCACCTTGCACATGGTTGAAGGAGTTGTCTTCTTTCCTAATTCGTCAGGGGATTTCAAGGATCCCATACTGATCCGTCCTTGTTTATATATAGCAGAGGAAGTATTCACATTTATTTTCTAGTCTACGTCGATGACATTCTCATCATTAGCACCAATTCCCCTGCTTTACAGGATCTCATCACGCAGCTTGGTGCCTCCTTCCCTATTTGCAACTTGAGATTTCCTACATTTTTTCTAGGCATTAAGCTTCAAAAATCTGCTAATGGTTTGTTTCTATCTCAGAGGTACATTACTGATCTCTTACTGAAGTTCAAAATGGACCAAGCAAAGCGCACCAAAACACCTATGAAAACAGACATTTTTCAAGAATGATTCAACACCATTTGATTCACCACAGATCTTCAAACAATTAGTGGGCAATTTGTAATATCTAGCTTTCACAAGACCAGATATTACCTATGCCACTAACAAGCTATCACAGTTCATGCATTCTCCATCAATCAAGCATTTTGAAGCGGCAAAAAGAGTGTTGTGATACCTTAAAGGTACCATTGACCTTGCATTATTCTATTCCAATGTGTCATCTATTCATCCATTTGGATTCTCTGACGTGAATTGAGCGAGTTGCCCTGATGATAGATGCTCCACTACTGGATATGTGATCTATCTTGGTAATAACTTGATCTCATGGGCAAGCAAGAAACAACCTACAGTAGCCCGATAAAGTACCGAGGCAGAATACTGTGCCTCAGCAAACACTACAGTTGAAATCACTTGAATTTAGTATTTGTTTAGAGAGCTGCATATTGATCTTCCTCAACAACCAGTTCTTTGGTTTGATCATGTGGGTGCAACATATATGTCAGTGAATCCTATCTTCCATGCTCAAAGTAAGCACATAGAAGTGGACTTTCATTTTGTTCGTGACAAGGTGGTTGCAAATACATCATCTGTCCAGTTTCGCTCAAGCAAAGAATAGATTGCAAACTTGCTAGCAAAAGCTCTATCATCCCCATTCATACACATACGAAGCAAACTAAAGCTGCTGCCTCAACCCCTTAAATTTGAGGGGTGATGTTCGAGTATTGAAATGCAAATGATGTATTACATAGGGCTGTGTATACATATTTTGTATCTGACAAACACACTATATATATCAATCATGTGGTAGAGGTTGTGACACCTCTAACCATTCCATTTACCACCCAAACAATAGGCACTTCTTACTCGACGGTGGCATTGGTACTAAAGGATGCCAAAGGTAATGTGGTTGAGATGATGACACTCATCCTGGGCAAGGGGTATAGATAGCCTGCAAACCCATCCCCCCATGTTAGTTGAGACTCAAACTGGAGACCTATTGTTCCCACTTAAGTTGTATGAACTTGCTCACCAGCTGAGCTATCCAACAAAGCTTTAAAGTGCATAACTTGCAGTGAAGATGCGGAAGCAAGAGCAATTCACCAAAGTCTAAATTTGTCCTTAAAAAAAGATTTATTGGAGGTGATTATGCTAAGTAATGCCATCAATCTAATTGATCAAGTTCTAGCCTTATAGTAACCTAATCAGAGATACAAGTGTGATTGAACATTGTATTTCTATTCTAAATAAACATGTTGCTTTCATTGTTGTTAAAGTTGATAGAATTGTTGTCCAACCTTGGCTAGGCATTGCCTTGAGAGAGTTGGAAGGGTGTTGGGCGAGTCTTTGACTTTCCTTGTAACTTGTAAGGCTACTAATGAATTTCCTTTATCCTACAAAAACAAAAAAAACCATTATTTTGGAAAGTGGGAGTGAAACCATAGAATTCCGAGGAACATGGAGAAATTAATGAGGCAATTTAAGTCCTGTAACTAATTTGTACGTACAGGCATCAATTCCATGTAATCGATATGTTTTTGAAGGCATAAGCAAGCTTGCACTCTTGCTTGCAATAGTGATAAATGGAGATAGATGTTACATGTGAACCTGAGAAAGTTATAAATCATGTGACTGCTTGCTCTAATAAAATCTAGGGAAAATGAAATCATATTGTTTTACCTACAATATGGTACCATATGAGAACGACAAATTGTAAGTCCTTCGAAAACTATCACATATTTATCGAGTGACAAAATCATTAATGTAGATTTATTCATCCCAAGAATTTCCCATGGTATCTCTTATCTCGTGGAGATGTGTCCAAACAAATTGTAAGAAGCTATACATCCTAGCCAACAAACATTTGTAGCGTTGTTTCTATGCAGTATTACATTTGCCAACCCTTCCCCCTCACCACCTTCCTAAAGGCTTTATACTTCATCTACAACCACAACAGGAGTAGAAACAATAATGACCAGACACCACTCCTCCAATCTTAAAGGAACAAGACCGAATGTTCTCGCAAGGGGAGGGACGTAGAGTATAATCGCATGCATCCCTAGAGAGAACAGCATTGCTAGAAGGAGAAATGGGTTGGTCCACGGCGGCATGTTGAGAAGGCTGTTGTCCTCTGAGAGAGCATTTAAGGAATTAAACAACTCCAAAGCCACGAGAACAGATGAGAGAGTTGTAGCCTTGGCCTTCCCTGCAGTGAAATAGTCACAAGGGTTTGGGAAACTTAAGATGTGAGCTCCAGCTGTGAATGGTGCAGGATGGAAGTCCTTCCATGTTGGGCACTCTCCCCATGACCGCAGCTAGGACAGCTTCACAAGTGTGTGGCCATCGCTAACCAAGTTAATGCCCATGAAGGATGGTTGAGTGTGCCAGAAGATGAAGACACCAACTGTTGCAGCACCAACATATGCACCAATTACCTGAGATATAAAAAAGAAAAGGCCACTCATATAAGGCATCGATCTAGCATGTGCAAAGACAGAAAGCATATGTGATGCTTCCAGATTCATGCAATACCAAGTCCAAAGCATGTTTAGTCACATTGTCAACCATTGTAGCAAAATGGTATGTATTTCCTTTAATCTTCTATAGTGGCCAAAACAAAGTAAGTGCTGGTATTTTTAACGAAGACTTTTTGGTGGCACCAGTAGTAAATCAAGGGAAACATTGAAGCTGATTTTGGGCATTCCTAGAGGAGGCAAATTTATACTTTGATTTGGCCATTGATGTGCAAGAAAATGCTTGATGTTTTCTTATGTTTTACAATCAAAATATCATGTTTCCTTATGTTTTATAGAAATGGCCTATATATAACAATGCACTCATGCACTTCATCTACTATTACCAACACAGCTCAAGTAGTACCAAATCCATAGCAGTTCACTACAATCACCCATCATCAGGCATATTGTAACATGTTGCTAATATTCTAAATACTTGTCTCCACATATGGGAATTGTAATGAATGCATAAAAGAAAAAATACCCATCTGGATATCAACATGACGAATTTCCATAGTGAATGGGGAAGAGGCAATTGAGCATACCAGGTAGCGAAAGAGAGCCCAGGAGCTAATAAGAGCATCGCTGCTCTGTCTAGGTGGCTTCTGCATGATGCCAGGGTCTGGTGGATTGAAACTAAGAGCTGTTGCTGGAGGGCCATCAGTGACTAGATTTACCCAAAGAAGATGCACAGGGATCAGGCACTCAGGTATGCCTAGTACAGAACTCAGGAAGACAGAGAACACCTCACCCATATTTGATGATATCAGGTACCTGAAAGGGATAACAATACGGATAAGCACCTGCTCACACATAAGAAATTAATTGTTGTTGACAAAGTATGTTGCAGGAAAACCTAATAAAAGCTTTCATGTTACTATAAATTGAACGGCCTTCTGCAATAGTTGAGACTATAGTGTTGAAATTGTCATCAGCCAGCACCATGTCAGATGCTTCCTTTGCTACCTGAAAATCAGGGGCATAACTTTTCAGAGCCAAATGTGCTAAATATTTTATGTTTTAGCCATAACATTATACAAGTATGCAGGTCAAGGGCACAAGGCATTGCATTTAGTTTGCTCATGAAGGTCAGATATATAATATCTACATGCAATGCATTCTATATGCATGTTTTAGACAATTTTAAGTTTTCACCTTGCATGCAGAAATTACTAAAGAATAAACACCTGCCAGCATGTGAAGGCATGCATAATTTTTGGCCTCCATAGTCAATAAAGAGCAGTAAGAAAAATATATAAGGTACTAGTACCATCTCCATCACATTAACAGAGATGTAGCATGAAAATATGCTCCACAGCGACGCAGACTTTCTTAACACGTATGATTTGAACATATAAAGTAGCAGTGAGTCCAAGGTAAAATGCTGACGGATATTTAACAAAGGGTCAAAGAATGACAACTGATTCCAAGCACGAGTACATCTTCTGAGTTGAAAGGGTTTCTCCCAGACAAAAAGAGTGAATGAATGCCTTCTAAATTTTCCTTGTTTACCAGTGCCCCTCACATATTACATGATCGGTGATTACCATATACAGCCATAATCTCCAAAATCATCATTGCAGTTGGGAAACAGACAAGACAACTCCACGGGCAAGGTGCAAAATGGGTATCATCAATTATGCATTTTACATATTGTTATTGGATTAGGAAACTAAAACCTATGGTTTTTATTGTCTCTGCAGGAATGAACACTAGCTATATCATAAGAACTCTCCAGATCACTTTCAATATTCAATGAGGATACCTCAGTCCCAGTGACGCCCATTGCTATTCCAATGTCTGCTAATTTCAGTGCAGGGGTGTCCTTTACACCGTCTCCAGTCATTGCTACAATCTTGCCTGTATCTTTGAGCAGCTTTACAATGTCTTGCTTATGTTTAGGCTCAGCACGTGAGATGACATTTCCACCAGATTTTGACAATATTTCAACTTGTTCTTTTGTTGATAAAGTCATTAACTCCTTACCCATAAAACTTCCTCTGAGGTCACCCGCATCAGGAAACAAACCTATCTCTTGACATACAGCCTCCGTTGTGGCCTTGTTATCTCCTGTTATCACAATGACCTTGATTCCAGCTACTCTGCAATCTCCTATAGCTTTGCAAACTTCTTCACGAGGTGGATCCTGCACCATTTGGTTACAATGCATTAGAAAGATTTAAACAAAATAAAAATAGAAGCTGGCAGACAGGACTGAGACTTACTCTTAGGCCAACGATTCCCACAAAAACCAAATGGCTCTCAATCTTGGAATAATTGGTTGGATCATTAAGCATGCTGTGAGAGGGGTGAGTTTCAGAACTATAATCGCCAAGTCCTCCGAAATCATCTTTGAAAGCAAGTCCTAGGCAACGCAACCCCTTTGCACTCATCTCATGTAACCTCAGTAAGATCAGCTGCTGAGCTGTGTCGTCCATTTGAACTGACCCATCAGCAAGCTGCATTAGTGAACTCCATGCCAACACACTTTCAGCAGCACCCTGTGGATATAGTAGCAATGAATATTACGTTGAGAGCCACAAGCATTGAGGAGATTGATTTTTTCAGAGAAACTGGAACTTGATAAGAAAGGAAGAACTTTCTTATAGTTGATCTGGTCAAAACTTCTAAATAAATGGCATTATTGGATACTAAGATCTTATAAAATTAGATAATTGCCCGTAACACTGTTTTTTGAAACTGCCAAGGATGCAAAAATCAGCTGATTAATCAGCCAATTAATCATATGCAGCCAATGACAGCACCGCATACCTATAAGCAGGTGCATAGTCGGACAAGCTGATTAAGCAGCTGATTAATTAGCTGACCTAATAATGCATGTTGAAATTTGATAGCTTGATGCACTGATTCTTAAAATTTCATGCCTTGTTCTTTTGTTCAATCTTTGTTATTACAACTTGTTCTTATTGTTTTTACCGCATATTTGTCTCCTTTATATTTATGATCCATCAATCTAAGCTTATTTGTCATGTTTTATGTGATATGATAACCATCTATTACTACCTAGATCCTTACTTATTGCTTATTAAAGGAATGTGCATGTCAAAAAAATAATACTAATAACTATGTGCATCACTTCAATTAATATACATGTATACATAATATGTATAATAGTATAAATAATTATATTGAAATTTTTAAGGGACACCACCAAGACCACTGCCGAAGAAGCCCTTTTCCGCTGCAATCCTCCAACGGATGTCATTCCAGGAAAAAGAGGGGAAGATGGGGCCAATGCATAAGGATTGGGAGAGCCACCGTCAAGAGGCTAATGGTCATCGAAGGGTACCGGTCGTCTTGTACTTCCAATGTAAGATGGTGGGGCACTACACACATGATTGTAGAGACCTGATTTTGTGCCTTCAGTGTGGAGGACATGGCCATTGGCAGTTCTCTTACTAAAGCTAGTAAGGTGTGATGTTCGGTCTGATTGGAGAACACCAACACCCTTCTCCACAACGAGCGCCCCTCCGTACAACTCTGCTACCACTACCATGTCATCCATCTAAGTATGAGGTGGAGGTGCCTTGGTCTCCGGCTGTCCAAGAGCTTGATAAGGTTCTTTGAAGATCGCTTGTTGGTCAATTGGGGAAGGGTGTCCGTTCTCTAGAGGTGGTTCGGATGCTGGTAATCAAGGCAACACCGTGTGCAACCAAATGGGGCTTGGCAAGGCTGATATCGAGGAAGGTCCTCCTCTTGGACTTAGAGGATGATGTGGAGCAACTACGCTTTAGACGATGGAGGCAAGGGCCTCGCCATTACATGGTGTCCTGTGTCACCTATGAGTTTGGGTGAATTACAACGATGCCCAAAAAATAACATAAATGATAAAGAAGTCCCTAGGCTCAACACTCCCCCTTAAGTTGGGGTGTAAATATCTACAAGACCTAACTTATCGCACAAAAAATGAAGACACTTCTTCTTCAGAGCCTTAGTAAATATATTAGCTAACTAAAGCTCAGAGAAGACATATGGGATGCTAATCTTGCCGATGAGAACAGCATCACAAACAAAGTGGCAGTCAACCTCAATATGCTTGGTCCTCTCATGGACGACTGGATTCAAGGCAATATAAGTGGCTAACTTCTTGTCACAGAGAAGTGGAACAAGCATAGTGATCTGGATGCCAAGATCCCGTTAGAAGGAAACAACCCACATAACCTCACAAGCAGCTTGTGCCATCGCTCTATACTCTACCTCTATACTCAAACGAGCAACACGTTGCTTCTTACTTCTCCAAGAGACTAGATTTCCCGTAAGATAAACTACAAAGCCTAAAGTAGAACGTCAATCATCCATAGACCCGGCATAATCTGAATCAAAATGGGCGAGAATATCTAAGTTGTCACCATCTCTGTAATACAACCCTCTACCTTGTGTCCCTTTGAGGTAACTTAGAATAAGGCTAACCTCATGCTAGTGACTATATCGTGCAGCCTGCATATACTAATTGGCCCTGCTCACTGCAAAACTGATATCGGGCCTCTTGATAGTAAGATAGAGTAACCCACTGTACTACAGTAATGAGTAACATCCTCATATAATGGGTCCTCATCAAAAGAATGTGTAGGTGGAGGCTCCACAGGTATACCAGAGGGTTTAGTCCCAAGCAAGCCTGTCTCCTGAAGAATCTGGAGTGTATATTGTCTTTGTGACAAAGACAAACCTGACCCCTGTCACACTACCTCAATCTCCAGAAAATATCTCAACTCTCCGAAGTCCTTGGTGACAAAGGTAGACTGCAAGGACTTAGCCTAAGCAATCTTATCCTCATCATCACCAGAAAGAATCAGTTGTGCACATACACAGCAAGAATGACAACTCAGGTATGATCTCCATACTCAGTCTTCCTGATGAAGATAGAGTGATCAAAAGTAGAGCGCTAAAACCCAATTTTCTCAATCTCTATACTGAGCCTCTCAAACCAAGCACGAGGACCCTATTTCAACTCATAGATTGCCTTCCTCAGGCGACAAGCATGCTCCCCCTGACTGTTGTAACTTGGTGGCTATCTCATGTACACCTCAGATAAATCGCCATACAAGAAGGCGTTTTTAAGATCAAGCTGATGTAAAGGCCATCTCCTAATCACAGCAACAGAAATAATAATCATAACAAAAGTAATATGAACTACAAGAGAAAATATCTCAAAATAATCTATCCCATAAATCTAAGTAAAATCTTTAGCAACAAGTCTAGCCTTATATCTATCCACTGCCCCATCAGGTCCATACTTGATAGTGTAGACCTATCTGCAATCCACCATAGTAGCACCAGCAGGACATAGCATTAAGTCCCATGTCTGTCGTGATTGTAAGGCATGTGTCTCATCCATCACAGCCCGCCACCTAGGGTCTTAGGAAGCCTGGAAAAAATCCTTAGGAATCGCAGTGGCAGTAATGGTAGAAGCAAACTGACGGACCCCATCCTCCAGATGAGCAACTCCTGTATATTGGGAAAGAGGATGAAGTGTGCTAGCTCTACTAGGCCTCCTCAGAAGTGACTGCTCTATGTCTGAACTACTCTCATCTGTCAAGTCGGGACAAGACCCAATGTCTGGCGAAGTGTGTGGCCTTCGGTGGAAAACTTGAGTCTTCTCCAAAGGAGCCTATATAGATGTTCCTTCCTCTGAGAAGTATGGAACCTTCTCATAGAAAGTGACATCTACAGTGACAATGTATCTCCTACGGCTCAGGTCATAACACCTGTAGCGTTTCTATGTCCTAAAATACCCAAGGAAGACATTTGACTACCTTAGGAGAAAATTTATCCTAATTACCATATGCCTAAACAAAGCAAGTGCACCCAAAAATCCTCAGGGGTAAAGCAAAGGGCCTGTCACAATCTAGATGAATCACCTAAAAAGAAATCTGCCTTCAAAGAACTAATAAAGATACCCAATTAATCAAGTAGGTCATAGTAAGTATGGCATCTTCCTAGAATTGCTTAGGAACCTTTATCAAGGTCCTAGCAATATCTAGGAGATGTCGAAGCTTGCACTCAACCACACCGTTCTGCTGAAATGGTGAACAATGCCTTGAGAAAAGAAGAGGCTCTAAACATCTTGTTACACAAACTCTAATGCATTATCACAGCGGAAGACTCGAACTATACCATCATACTGGGTCTAAACCTATGCCAAGAACTGCTAAATAATCTGGGGAATCTCCGAGCGAGTCTTCATCAAGAAAACTCAAGTGAGGCGGCTATGAACGTCCGCAATAACAGTGTAATATCGATGTCCTCCTAGGGTAGGCACCCTGGATGACCTCCACACATCACAATGTACTAAGGCAAAAGGAACAGTACTCACTCTAGCATCCCTTTGTGGGTAAGTGCTCCTGTGATGGTTCTCAAGCTGACAATCCTCACATTGTAAAGTCAAGAAATCTGGCAAACTAGGATATATCTGTCGCATCTTCTTGAGCGATAAGTGCCCAAACCTCCTGTACCATAGCCAAGGATCAGAAGCTATGGAAATTGCTCCAACAAATAATGTTGGTGTGTCAAGGTAATGGAGTCCATCTCGCTCCATACCCCCACCTATAATATCCCCTGTCTGTCGATCATGGAAGTAGCAATGACCTTCATCAAACACTACACGACACCCAAGATCCTTACATATGCAACTTACGAACAGCAGATTCATTAGAAACTCTGGAGCACAATGAACTTCAATCAGCATCTTCAGAGAGGCACGCACGCGCCCAACTAATGTGATAGGTGACGTGGCTTCATTGGCCACCCTAACGTCCTTGATCCCACATAGAGCCTTGGGATCCATAAGACACTCCACATCTCCTGTAAAGTGAATAAAGGCACCGGAGTCAACTATCCACATTCCTCCGACCATCTTCTTCTTCATGTTTTCTTAAATTGCAAACACAAACCCCTTCAGATCTGAAAATGAGCTTCTTGGTGGATGAATCACATCTTTGATGCACAAGAAAAGGCTCATCGCGCTTAAAGGGGCAAACTTTATTACCAATGGTGAGAGAAGGCTCATCACCATAATTATGAGGCATGAAATATGCTTCATCATGCAAGAGATAACATCAAGAATCATAGACTGAAGTAGTACATGGTCTAATTGGGCCACCAAGAGACCCACGACTGGTCTACCGGCAGTAGTGGAGGGGCCTGCGGCCTCTTGGATGGTGCCAGCAGAGCCATCAGACGCCTGGTGGGCGATACCAACAACCTTGAAGGCACCAGCAAGGATGGTGACAGTACTGGTAAGGAGGTCAGCGACGGGCTACTTCCTTCCAACGTTGCTACTCCTACTGCTCCTTGTCATCTTCTGTGCCTTGATCAAATCACCATGATGTTGGTGATTCGATCATCTTGAAGTGGGAATATTTGGTGGGATATTGAAGCACTGGCATAGGATCGCTACTCTGATACCATGTTGAGAGAGAATGCTTCTCTCAAAAGAAAAAACCCTAGCCTCTCTTTTATACTAGAGGTTTTGGATGAATTACAAAGACACCCCAAAAATAACATAAATGATAAAGTCCCTAGACTCAACAAGAAGAACATGCACTACAGCGATTTCGTGAGAAGGTGGCGATTCTTGGTGTTCCATTACATCTAAGGATGCCAAAGGTTGTCGAGGTTGTTGTCCACTAATACGAGCAACTTCGTGAGTGCATAGGCGTTGGAATTTTTCAAGGAGATGCCGCATCCATTATGGCTGAAGGCAAGCTTGAACAAAGGGGCAAGGTCCCTGCAACAGTGGTGCTTTATTGTGGAGGCTTTTTATATTTGCTCTGTCTTTATTTGTTGTGAGAGTCAAGGAGCAATATAGCTCCCTTCAATCCAAAACCACAAGCCCATATGGCGGCTGTGGCAAATGAGAAGGGGAAATCACTTATGGGTTAGGAGAGGCAGCTGGCTGAAGCTGCTGCGGATTCCAAGTCGAGGTGGTCATCGAAGTTAGGGAGGATCAGATGGCGGAAGACCAGCCCACCAATGATGGGTCTAATGGGTCCAGGCCAGTGGTAGAGGCTACTATGGATGAAGAACTGCCAGCCATGGAAAGTGGTGGGGAGACCCGCCAGGTGTTCGATGAAATTCTCCAATCTTCACAGCCTCCTGCATCAGGTGTTCAGTGAAATGCCTAAGTCAACCATGCATGTGAGGACCTCCCACCGCTAACCACGCCGCAGCCATGAGTCAGATAAAGAGAAGCCACAATGCATAGCCTCCATTTGCTAGTATTTCTTGCGCAATCAACGTGCCTCTAGCAACAAGATGAAATGCTTGGGTTGCATGGCCTGGATAGTGGATGAAGAATGCCTCGCCCAAGTGCTTAAGGTGACTAGGGTCCAGTCACAAGAGGGTAAGTGTTTAAGTGGTGCGACAGAAAGGAGCATTTGCTCCCATGATGTGTATTCTTTCCTAGAACGTCTGAGGCTTTTGGGATGGAGAAAGGTCCACGCTAAGGTGGCGTAACACTAGCCACCAAGTTACGCCTTCTACATAACTACTTGTGAGACTATCACCGAAGAGTACAAGTGGATGTGGAGAGGGAGCAAAGGCGACACACGACCCTTTCCACAGTCACAACCCTCAACTCTAGGGAGGACGCCTCCCCTCTCTCCTCAAAGGAGCAAGAGGCGAGGAGGCATTTCCATACCATGATAGAGCAAGAGGATCACAAGCGGGTGGTTGACTAGCGGAAGAAATCCTGACAAATCAAGTTGAAGGAAGGGGATGCCAACACCTGCTTCTTCCATGTAGTGACGAGCTCTAAGACGCAAGCCAATCACATCTCCACGTTGAGGGTGGATAGGGTGGTTGATAGCCCGATGGTGGTCTACGTGGAGGTGGTGATCTACTTCAGGATTGCACATGCTCCTCCACGTGGTACATAGAGACTGGCAGCTACGTCTATGTTGTGCTTGAAGGATGGGGAGGGGGTCCGCTTCGTCTGACCTATTGAGGAGGTCCGAGAGGCCATGAGAGGCCCTAAAGTCAAAAGGTCCCCAAGACCAGACAGCTTTCAGGTGCTTTTCTACAAGGAGTTCTGGGACGTGGTTCGTGCAGACATCATGGCTGTCATTGCGGAATTTCAACGAGGGAACTTCAACTTTTAGCGACTAAACCGATCTCTCCCCTCCTTCTGCCAAAGAGGCCTGGAGCGGAAAGTCTAGTAGATTACAAACCCATTGCACTCTCCAACTCCATTTACCTCATCATTGGGAAGGTCATCACCAATTAGATCCATGAGGTCCTCCCCTCCATCAATCTAATGTAGTTGGCTTTCCTTAAAGTCAGATTGCTCCAGGAGTCTTCTATCTTGGCCTAGGAAATGGTGGCAAGTTGGGCAAGATGTAAGACCAAGGCCTTCCTTTAGAAGGTCAACTTCTCTAAGGCATGACACCTTGCCGTGGCCTTACCTTTGGGAGATCCTCAGGTGTCGGAGTTTCCCAGAGGAGTAGGTGTGGTAGATGCTACGATGTGTCACTACGACTTCCTTCTTGCCACTCTTTAACGAGAGACCTGTAGGGACGTGGATCCAATCGCAAAAAGGAGTGTGACAAAGGAGTCCGCTCACCCCGTTGCTTTTCATTCTTATTGTTGAAACTCGGGCATGTCTTGCTTTCTGCACCTTGGAGGGAGGACTTCTACAGGGGTTCACCTTGGCAGCTAGGTCGAGGATGCTTACTCCCATCCTTCAGTAGGTCGACAACACGATGTTCTACCTCAAGGAAGGGCTAGCCTAGGGGGAGGAGGTGGGCAAGCTCCTGTACATCTTCAGTGAGATCTTCGACCTTATGATGAATGGCATCAAGTCCTCCCTGGTGTGCTTTGGCCATGACTCAGGTACTTCTGCCTCTCTTTCATAGGTGCTTCAGATGCCTATGATGATACTGCTTGTGCATTTCCTGGGTCTTCCTCTGCAAGCTATGAAGGTAGAGATGGCATATTGGGCCTTCCTTTTTGAGAAGATCACATCACCTCTATCGGGGTGGAGTGGAAGACTACTGTCGAGGGGGGCTCGCTTAACCCTCCTCAACTCAATCCTCTTCACTATACTAATTTCCTACCTCTCCCTATTTTAGCCTGGGAAGACGATGCTTAGGAGGTTAGAGGTGGCCAGGAGGAGATTCTTTTGGCATGGAACAGTGCAAGAGAGGCATTTTTTGCAGCTCGTGAGGTGGGCTTTATTGTGCCGACCTAAGTGTGGGAGCCTCGAGATACGACGGATCAAGAAGGTGGCAGACACCCTAATCCTGAAGTCGCCTATGAGGCTCCTCTGAGCCGAACAAGAGATGTGGCAAGATCCGGTGAAAGACTCGTATGGTGGGGTTGTCCCACCAAAGGGTCTACTTTAGCATCACTAGGTCAAGTCTCTTTTCTGGAGATCCATGGTAAAGATGCTGACGGAACACTGGGATCACTTCCGACCACCTCTAGGGGATGGCATCAACTTCCATTTCTGGCGATAGGATTTGACAAGAGGCAGGACCCTGGCAGAGCATTTCCCCAGGTGCTCTCTCCCACAAGCAGGACATCACTGTGGCCGAGTGTTGAAGGACAGATTTGGACACCTGGGTCTTGCCTCCTCCCAAGGGTCCCTTGGTTGAGAGGCCCGCAATGAACTAGGAGCACCTCTAGGAGGACCTGGTTCACCTTAGACCATCCCAAGGGCGGATGGCTACCAGTGGAGGCATGGAGCTTTACCTCCCACACCATCCTTATAGCACCCTTGTTGGAGATCAGTTGGCCGACCACATTGATGTTCAATGCAAGCATCTTTGGCACATCAAGGCGTCATTGAAGGTGCGGATATTTCTCTAGCTAGCTCGGAGAGAACCTTGTCACTGGAAGGCTATGGCATCTCAAGTTGAGGATGGAAGTCCAAACTTGCGCACTCTACTCTGGCACAGAAGGCAGCATGCTCCATCTCTTAACCACCTACTCTTTCACGGAAGAGGTTTGGCTTGAGCTATACGGGGAGCCCTTCCCATCATAGGAGGTCTTGCGGTAGCACCTGGCGGACAGCAATAGGGACAGGGGCAAGATGACAATTGTTCTGTGGGGGGTATGGCTGGCTTATAATGACTTAGTTTTCCATCATACCCAAGATGGTTGGAAAATGCGATTAAGGACCTCCTAAGTTGAGTGCATTTTTTGTCATTACACTTGTAAATACTCAGTTTCTTTATTAATAAAATTTTGGATAACTATCACATGCGATAGCCATCCTTTAATCACCGATTAATCACCTATATAGCATATACTCAGTTGATGACCTCACTAAATGAATACCAAATACCAATTTTTGCACCTTTAGAAATTGTTATAACTGCATGTAAATTTCTAGCATGAAAATCAATAGCATAACCGAAAAGGTTGCTAGCCTCGAGCAACTTCCTTTTATACCTTAAAGAGAAAAAAGAATAAAAAATAAAAAGACCATTGCTCCATCGAATTCTTGGCTTCATGTATCCATGGATGTTGCATGAACATGGTATATGATAAATTGTTAGGTTAGATATGGGAGATTGCTCAATTGCTCTCAATAAAGAATAGACCAAATGACATATGATAGACTTCAATGTCGTCCAGTGGCCAAGCTAGACTACCTCATGCATAGTTTTAAATTCAAAATTGCCTTCCTTTATAATGATTAATCTTAACCCCATCAAGTAAATCACTTGAGAAGAAACAATAGACAGGTTCCAACAATATAAACAAACTCTATAACTTAGAGACTGCATTAGCTGCCAACCAGCTTTCAACCATATAAACTAGCTATATAACTTCGTTGAAGAAAATGAATATTTTTATTTTACTAAGCTGACCCTATACCTCTTTATATAGAGAGGTGAGGAAAAAATTATAACAAAAATCCAACCAAAAGAAATATATAATAAAAAGCCCTCAACATAACGTAGCACTCCCCCACAAGTTGGAGCATATATATCAACCATCCTCAGCTTGTTCCTACACTTCTCAAACATAGGATGAGATAACGGCTTAGTAAACATATCTACAATCTATTTTTATGAGACTAGGCAAGCAATACGGAGCAGACCTTGCTGAATTAGGCTTCTGGTATAATGACAATCCGCTTCCACATGTTTAGTCCTTTCATGGAACATGAAATTGTTAGCAATATAAGTTGCAACTATGTTGTCATAATACATCTCCATGGACTCCTCAAGAATAACACGAAGGTCTCACAACAAAGACTATATCCATATCATCTCCGCTGCTGTGTGTGCCATAGCGTGGTATTCTGATTCAACGCTTGAGCGTGACACCACTGCTTCTTGCCCTTCCAGGTCACTAGATTCCCTGCTACAAAGGTACAGAAACCTATAGTAGATCTTATGTTCCCAACATCACCTGCATAATCTACATCTGAATAAAGCAACAAAAGCCATAGGAACTTTCTTCTAGAATAAAAGATCGGGACCTGGACACTCTTTGATGTATCTCAACACCTACATCACTACCTGCCAATGATCAGCAGTAGGTTTGTCCAAGAACTGACTTAGCTTACCTACTATAGGACTAATATATGGTCTAGTGATGGTCAGATACAATAGCTTCCCCACTAATTGTCTATAAGCCTTCTTATCCATCATCTTTGTTGTGCCATCAAACAAGTGAACCTTTGGATCCATAGGGATATTAGCACCCTTAGATCCAAGCATGCTTGCCTCCTGAAGAATGTCTACAGCATATTTCCTCTGAGACATAACAATACCCTACTTATGTGTAGCAATCTCAATGCCAAGAAAATACCTGAGCCTCCCAAGATCTTTCATAAAAAAACCGATGTGTTAAATGCTGCTTCACCTAAGAAATGCTAGCTGTGTCATCTCCTATGAATATAAGATCAACATACACACATAGAGCCACAACACCACCATTGGTTTTCCTCACAAACAATAAATGATCAGATGAGGACCTCTGCAACCTAATAACAGGCAACGCCTCTGACAGACGCTAAAACCAAGCTCGGGGGCTCTGCTTAAGGCCATAAATAGCCTTTTGTATCCTACAAACACACTCTCCCTAAACCTTAAAACCAAAAGGTTGTTGCATATATATCTTCTCTTGAAGATCGCAATAAAGAAAGGCATTTTTGACGTCCTGGTGTAAAGACCATCCATAGTATGCCACCATAGAAATAAGTATACAGATGGTGGAGAGACAACAGGTGAGAAGGTGTCAAAGAAATCTACCCCGTAGGTTTGGGTGAATCCTTTGGCCACAAGAAGAGCTTTATACCTTGAAATAGACCCATCTGGGTTATATTTCAAGGTAAAGACCCACCTAGCACCAACCAGGTGCACACCAGAGGGTAACGAAGTGAGCTCCCAAGTGTCTACCACGGAGTGCAGACTTCTCCATAGCAGACTTCCAATGCAAATTCAGAAGAGCCTGCTGATACGAGGTAGGTATCTCAAAGCTAAAGACAATAATAGTAAAGGAATGAAACTCAGCACTAAGAGAGTTAGTAGAGACTGCACTCCCAATTACACAATACTGAGCACAAGAATGAGGAGCTTTCCGAATCGCAACAGGAACATCATCATCATCCATGGATACAGGACCTGGAGAAACATCAACAAGAGCAACATTGTCGGTTGACTCAACACATACCTAATCGGGGGAGGACGATGGTAGCCCAGTAAGAATTGGAGGGGATGGGAGGGGGTGGGTGTAGGCTTCTCTCTATAACTGACAAGTAGCTAATACGTAGTACCCTTGAATGTCTTCTCATCTAGTGGTACTGCTCTGAATGTGCTCATAGGCTACTCTGAAGAAGTAATAGGCCTGCTACTAGCAAAATCATCCATGGATACCAGAGGCACAGGCATAGGCATAACAGTCTCCACATCATGTAACTGATGAGCGGATGTGAAGAAATATGGAATAGACTCGTGGAATGTGACATCCACACTGACAATGCTCACGATGTATGGGATCAAAGCACCTATATCCCTTTTGAGTGCGACAGTAGCCAAGGAATACATACTTGACTACTTTGAGGGCAAGTTTATCATGGCCAGGTCCAAGCAGATGCACAAAGACAACACAACCAAACATCTTGGGAGGTACTAAACATAGATCTACATTAAGACACAACATTGTCCATGGTACCTACTCATGAATCATAGATGAGGGAAGTCTATTAATAAGATAACAGGATGTAAGCATTGCATTTCCCCAGTAGTTGTAAGGTACGCTATTCTGAATAAGCAAGGCACGAGCCATATCCAAAATGTGTATGTTTTCACTTTGTAATCTCATTCTGTTGTGACGTGTGGAGGCAGGAGGTCTGGTGCACAATACTAAGGGAGCCATGAAACACCGCCAGCTATTTGGTGCAAAACTCTAATGCATTATCTATCTTGATAGTTTTAATACAAACATCAAATTGATTTTTCATAAAAGCCACAAACTATTGAATAATAGTACGAACATCTGAATTATTTCACATCAAAAATAACCATGACAGGCGAGAAAAATCAACTAGAAGTAATAATGATGGCCTTGTCTATCTGCCACATGACTAGGACCCCAAACATCACAATGAACTAAATCAAAACATGCCAAACTACTAGGTTGCATAAACACTGGAAAACTAGATCCGTGGTGCTTCCCCAACTGGCAGGCATCACACTGAATCTTCGTAGCTGACAAACGATGTGGGATGATATGACGTAGTTTGTTCAAAGGTGGATGGTCTAATTGTCTATGTCACTACAAGGCACTCCCAACATGACTCATCTGACAGGCAGCAATAACTGGACTCTACACTAACCGGTACACACCCCCTCATGTCTGCCACTAATCGTCCTCCCCGTCATGCAAACCTGAAATATACATTCAACGACATCAAAAATAACACAACAATTTAGTTGCTTTGTAATAGTACTAATAGAAAGCAACTACATGGTCATATCAGGTATATAATAAACATCTGAAAGATGTAAAGTAGGAATAACAGATACCTCCCCCCCTTCCCACAAATATAGGCATGCCTACCATATGCAAGCTGGACTGAACGTCCCTGTGGAACATCTTGTATACCTCCAAAACAATAGGGATTCCCAGACAGATGATCTGAAGCATCAGAATCTATCAACCATGTACTACTCATACCTGATGCCAAGGCATACACTGTTATGCCTGAAGATTGAGGCTAATCATGAGGCAACTGTGCTAGACGTTGTACCACTGCATCATAGTCTACATCTGCAAGTGTAACTAGCTCAATAGAAGTCGCTGGGGCAAAAATCACAGTAACTTGCTTGGCCAAAGTAGTCCCTTCAAGTTTAATCCAGCACTTTGCCTCAACATGGCCAATCCTCCTACAGTAGGTGCATGTAGGCTTACTGCGTGTAACATCACCACGTCCTCTACCTCTGCCACGAAGAGATCCACCCCGTCCACCACGATTGCTAACTGCATGGGTAGAGAAGGCATTAAAGGAGACTAAATCATGAGTAGAGTAAACCTGTAGCCTGTTAAGCCTTCTGTAAATTTCCTCAATAGGAGAAAGCTCAAATAAAGTAAAAATCTGAGACTGAGCGGCAACATAATCATCACCTAGACCTGCAAGGAACATGTTAGCAGAAAGCTCCTTCCTGTGATCTCTACATGTGGTAGATGTGCACATGGGCCTGCAAGCATTATTTTTCTTCAAGAGGCCTTGCATAGTAGAGTAGTACTGTGGTAAGCTCATGGACTCCTACTTGAGATGACATAAATCATAATCTATCTGAAAACCTGAGTTGAATTCAACTCATGAGAATAAGCAACTTTCATACCATCCCACATTTGTTTGGCTGACTTGTAATACATGATCTCAACTCCAATGCAAGGAATCACACTATTCAAAATCCAGGCTCTTACCATAGCATCATCTCTGTTCCAGGTTGCATATTTCCCTATTTTCTGCTCTAGTGAGACCTCTGTGAGCACATGTTTCTTCTCATGACCTTCCGCAGTAACAAGAAAGGTTTGAGACCAACGGGGTAATTGATCTCATCCAACTTCATAATCGAAGCAAAAAATGGGATTTTGTACACACCACTTTCTGCACCTTGCCCTGAGGAAACTTCTAACTTTGATGAGGAAGCCATAATACACTCACAACACAACTTCTTAAGATATCACAAGCCACATATTTAAATTTCAGTAACAAACACAATATCCAGGGAATATACACACAGTTTAAACCTCCGTCAACACTTCAAAGGGGAATGCACAACACAAAATACCATCAAAACAGGGGAACATACACCAAAAATAGTCCAAAGGTCTCAAAAAGTCATACCACAAGACTAATAATGCATCAATACATCTCTTGGAAGGCCTTTAGCTTTAGAACTCTATCAACAACAAGTCAAGGACCTCCCTAAACCTTGCAACAGGTGATACCAGGTATTACCGCCCTCTCCCTGCCGCCGGACAAGGATCTGCAGTGAGAAAGAGAGCGGTGGGAAGAGAGAGGGCAGCGGCGACCCACTATTGGCCAGCGGTGGCCTGCTGCTGCTGCTGGCAACGACATTGCTACTGTTAGCTGCAGCCGACAGCACGACTACTAGCCAACAGTGCTGCCAATGGCGGCAGTGACGAAGCTAGGTGGTAGGGTTAGTGTTTTCTTAGTGGTGTCCTTAACTTAGCTCTGATACCAAGTTAAAGAAAATGAATCTTCTTATTTTACTAAGTCGGCCTACACCTCTTTATATAGAGAGATGTGAAGGAAAAATTATAACAAGAGTACAACCAAAAGAAATAAATAACAAAACAACCCTCAACATAGCATAACAAACTTGGAGCAAGCACCCATTGCTATGTGGTCAAATAGGGCAAGCATAGCTTAAGCAACATAGAGGAGAGTTTAACTCCAAATAAGACCAAGATAACACGCTTGATGTTATGTGCTCAATTCTTTATCCAACATGCTTTAAAAGCATCATGAGAATATGAAAACAATTATAGAAACCGTAGCTAGTCTCAAGCAAATGTTTGGAAATATGAATCAAAGTCTAATACATTTTGCTGAAGGAGTTGGTTTCATGCAAGATGAAGATTAAAACTCCTACAACAAAGCTTGTTCTGAAGAGGTATGGACATCTAACTCCAAAGGTTGAGGATGAACATTGTTGATGAAACTTATACAAATATCATGTTGTAGTATTTACCAAACTCCTCTACAAATTTCACCATCTCATTGGAAAAATAACAGCAACTACTACTGAGTTGATCTCCTCATTGGGGTAATGGTTGCTAAGAGTGATGAGGGGTCAAAAGGGGCATAGGGTAAAGAAAAGGATTTCCACAAGAATAAGCGTTCAGCTCCTTTTGCACATCTAAGCTCTAAGAAGAAAAAACTAAAAGGAACATAAGTACCACTTATGTAAGATGTCTAGCTATTTGAAAATAAAAATCGAGTACTTTAACACCTTAAAGAATGACAAAGACAAAGGTGAAGGGTATATCTTCTTCACTCATTTATTGAAATCCAACTTGCTCGTTAGACAAGCTGGAAGTTGAGTTGTGGATTCTAATACTTATGTTCATATTTGCAATCCATTTCAATTGTTTGAGACTAAAAGGCTTAAGGAAAGAGATGTGCCTATCGACATGGGGGCTGGGGCAACTATCACAATGGAATTTGTTAAAATATGCATACTTCAATTATCTAAAAATAGAATTCTGCCTCTTAAGGAATTAATGTCTGTATGATCTTATTAATCTTTCTACGTAAGTATAAGTATAAGGAATTATTTTTACTTAAATAACAACTTACTAACAATGTTGTAAATGTGAAAGGCGATAGCAAGACGACATGGCTCAAAATTGCCTGAGGCGAGAGGCGATAAAAAGGCGACAGCCCGAGTGAATTGAAGCGATCGTTTTTTGTTGGCATATATATGTCTTATTAATTCAATTTAATAGCACTAAGTTTATAAAAACATATCTAATAACAATGTTGGAGACTTTAAGTAGAAGAAAATTATCACAATTATATTGCCAAAAATTATTTCACATAATTTCAAATAGTAAAGAAAAGCTTCTACATGATAAAGGTAGAAAAATATAAAAACCAAAATTGTCATTAAAGTGAACAATTCTCAACTCTCAAATAATATAACACATCAGTCATCAAAATCATCTTCAAGATTCAATCCGTCATCGTCATCGTCATTGTCATCATCACCACCAACATCAATCTCCCCTTCCTCTTCCTCTTCCTCATCAATGTCCACATACTCTTCTTCTTCAATAACTATTGGAACTTTCCCTTTTCGCTTAGCCTGCCTAGGACCATTTTTCTTTATAGTAGCACGAGCCCGAGTACGTCGAGAAGTGTCTTACTCGTTAATTCTCGATGCAAGCTCAACCATGCCCCAAGTGAGATCATCATCACCAAACACAAGATCATTACCTACATTTTCCTCATCTTCCTCTACTCTCCCTAATAGCCATTCATTTGAATCATCAATTTCCTGAAGGAAAATGGGATCAAGATAATCCCTATCTTCATATCGATCCCTCAAAACTTCGTTGTACTTAACAAATACAAGATCATTCAACTTTTGTTCTGCCAACGGATTTCTTTTCTTTGAGTCACCTATATAAATTTCCAAAATAAAAGGATTAATATAAAATTACTTAATAAAATTAATGTGATGCATATTATAAATTAATTTGTAACTTACATTTTCAAATATACTCCAATTCCTTTTGTATCCCGAGGTACTACAAGACCTAATACCTTCAGTGCTAATTTTGCCAAGTTAGCTGCAGAACCACCAAAGAGATTCCACCACTCCACTGTAAAAAGATAATAAGTTATATAATATTAATAAGCAACAAGAAATGGAAAGTTACCATAAAAAATTTATACCACTTGACTACCTGGGGTAATGGTCTTCTTTTGTCTAATAGCATAGGTATTCCAAAGAGTCCTTGTACATTTTTATAATTAGAAATTTCTCGTGTTATTTTATCTTGCACTCTCTCATCAGGCTCCAATTTTGCCAAGACATTGTGAAATCCATTCAAAACCACTGAATCAAAATCAAGATTTTGATTTTCATTAGAGAATTCAGGATTGAGGAAATATCCTGCTGCATGTAGAGGCCTATGAAGCTGGTAATCCCATCTCTTATCAATGACATCGCAAATAGGTTCCAACTTTTCAGCATTATTATTGAAAGCCTTCATGATAGCTTCCTTAGCTCTATCCATTGCTTCGTATATGTATCCCATTGCAGGCCACTTCTCTGAATCAACAAGACAAAGCACTCTCACAAGAGGAGACGAAGCCTTGAGAATGTATACAACCTTATTCCAAAATGAAGGCATCATGATGATTGTTGCCACCTTCTTTTCCTTCTCTTTTGCATTTTTAGAAGTGATCCACTTATCCGAAGTGAGCATCTTCCTTAAATTTGCCTTTTGCCTATGAATGCTTTATAAGGTGAGGAAAAATGTAGCAAATCTTGTAACTGCAGGCCTCCACAACTCCCTACTTGTGAACTGCCTCATCAAATTTAAAATTGAAGGATGCATGTATATATAACTACTTAGTTGCATTGCATACTTGAGTGTCTTTTTTACATCCTTTAACTTCCCAAAATCTTCCAACATCAGATCGATGTAGTGTGTAGCACGAGTCCAATAAACTTGAGGATGCGTAGCCTCTAGTAATTTGCCTATAGAAAAGAAAAATGATATTTTTTATATTTTATAATGCTTACAATATTAAAGAAAATACATATGTTAAAATAAATAAAGATTATTACCAACAAGAACATAATTCGATGTGTTGTCACTAACGACTTAAATCACATATCTTCCTGACGCGACCGATCATGCCACTTATCAGCACGCAAAGCTTCTCCCCTGTCTTTATGTAGGATGAGGCATCAATGGACTCCAAGAAAACAATTCCCATGGGAGAATTGACGAGAAAATTTATTAAGTGTTCTGCTTTTTCTATCCGTCCAACCACCTGTCATCAAAGTGCATCCATATTTCTTCCAAGCATCATAATGTTTGGTGATGAAATTCTGAGTCTCGTTCACATAATATCTTAATAAAGGAACTCTTATTTCATGGTAAGGAGGCTTCAATCCAGGGCCAAAATGACCAATTGCCTCAATCATTATCTCAAACCAGATATCTTTAACAGCATTGAATGCAATGTTATTACGATACATCCATTTTGCAATGATTCATACAACTACATCTCTTCCCTCCTTGAAAACCTCAAAAATTGTAGTTTGTTTTGTCAACAATCTCCTTTTTCGTTCTTGAACCACCTCCTCAGGATCAACCTTCGTAAACTTATCTATTGCTCCATGAAACTTCTTCATTAGAGGAAATCCACCACTTCTACTTCCACCAGTACCCATCATGATTCAAGCCGCCTTTGCATGTGACTATGTAGGATTTTCTACTATTCTTTTAGTTGTGAATCTATCCACGGATCCTCGTAAGACATTCACTTCTATTTCATCTCTATCATCATCGTCATCGTTAAGTGGCTCATCGTAAATAAAATCTTTCATAAACCTTTCTTCCTTTTTAGATTGTCGATATTCTCTCAACTCCTCTTTCACATGTTGTGGAGTTTTTGAACATATTGTTGTGTTCTTATCACCACCAGTAATATGTCCAATAGCTCTATGAATCTCCCCTTTCACTATCCTACCACAGAAAGTACACTTCGTATCATTAATCTTTTTTGGGTCCTCCAATGTTAACTTCCAACGTAGGTGCTTCCTCCTTATTTCAACCATCTACATAATTCAAAACAAATGCAAAGTTGGAAACACTGATCTAACATCAAAGTTGCTAGTTATATATATAGTTACAATGCAGATGCAAAATTACTAGTTAATATAATAATATACACATGTAAAGTTGCGAGTTAGATACATAGTAACATACAAATATAACACTACATTATATATTATTTAAACATATACATAGTTACAATATTAATACATATGTAACTGTATATATACTTATACATACTTATATATATACATAATTACAATGTTATTACATACATATATAATATATCTGTATACTTATATATATACTTATGTATATAATATTGCATACATATGTATTACCTTGTAGTATTACTTATTACATACTTATATATATATAACAATAACATACTGCCCGTATATTTAAACGAAGCATCGAAGACCCTTATATATATAACATACTACCCTTATATTACCCCTTATTTTACCCTTATATAACATATATATATATATAAACGAAAAGAATCGAAACGAAGACTCAACCGAAACCAAAATGAAGCCGATGACAAAGAAGCTTAGCCGATGCTCTGATGACACTCAAGCGATGCAAGTTGAGGAGATACCTGGGCGATCAAGGTCAAGGAGGTGGCACAGATGGCAAGCGATGATGCTCAGGTGACGATGCTGGTAGAAGAAGCTCGAGCTACTCCACCGCGAAGGCGATAATGGCGTGGGGTTGGCATGGAGATGAGAAAGCTCTTCACATGTAAATAGAAGCCTCGTATGGAATGTGAGAGGTCGTTAAGGACAAGAATGGTAAGTCCATTCCTTGCTTTTAAAAAAAAAAACGTTTCGATGCGGCTAGGGTTCAAGCGATGAGGCGGCGAGACGAGGAGGCACCACCCGAGGCGAGGAGGCACGTCACCTGATCGAAGGGCTTCACCTGGGTCTTCATCGAGTCGATGACCCACTAAACCGCCTCACCTTGTCGCCTCAAAGCCTAAGGCGCTCGCCTCGACAGCGTTGCTTGCTATAAATTGTTTGTCAAGAATTGTGCATGTACAGCATAGAGGCTCCCTTGAAGTGTGGGAAAATATCCCAACAAGGGTTGTCCACGTGGAGATCAGGGAGAGAAAGGGAGCAGCAGCAGGCACCGATGATGGTGGCCGACCGATGGTGTAGACGGTGATGGTGGTGGTTGGCGGTGATGTTGAGAGAGAGAAAGAGGGGAGGAATCTATGGAATATGAAATATTACTGCTAACTCAAGGGAATTACAATAAGAAGACTTTTTATAGAGAGAACATACCCCACAAAGCAAGAAACAAATGACAACTCCTAATTAAGAAAGAACAAATCCTAAAAGCAAACTCCTAAAACAACTTTCCTAAAAATGAACTTAACAAAATAACAAACTTGAGACCCAAGTAAAACAAAACTTGGACCCTTGGTCCTCCTATCCGCCGACCCTATGGGCCCTCTTGCTACTACCACGTGACATTGCCACATGGCCTAGCTGGCTACCACATGGCCTCATTATTCTCAACACTTCTCCTAAAGTCGAGACCGGGAGGACGATAACTTGGTCTTCAATTTATGAGGCTAAATGCCCCACCACTCTTTTTGAACAGTCGTACTCTTAATATTCTCTTTGGACAAGTCAACAATGTAGCCTCTTGCGATCTCCAAAATCGTTGCGTTTGTGGCAACGTCAACAGTCGTCGCAACGGTCACCATTGACTTGTCTTCTCGAAGTATGGCCCGTAACTTCTCGAGATCTTCGGGAGTCAAGGAGTCTACTCATGAGGTGCTAGTAGCCCCACGTAGAGGCCTCCCGAACTTATCCCAGCATCTGTCTTATGAGTAATTGGTACATCCACAATATAGGTACTTCGAGTAGACACGACCAAAGCCTCGACCACGTGCTTTTCCACACCCCACACTCGCTTCTGGAATAGCAAGTAAGGAGTTCTCGCCCTTGGACGTGACTTTATCTTTAAGAATCTCCATCTTCATGAGACAACAGAAGATGATCTCAAAATCCATCTTCCTGTTGGATGCCAAGATTTGATCGCGGGCAACTCGATAACGAGGATGTAACCCCGATAAAAACTTGGCGAATTGCCAAATCGCCCGTCCCCCCTGCTTGTCAATGGCTCATAAATGTTCAACTCCCCGAACAATGCCTCCATCTTCTCATAATATTTAGTCAATGAGAGATCTCCCCGACTAATTGTCCATATATGAGTATAAAGATCGGTAATACAAGCGTTACTTGATGTTCGGGCGTACCTTTTCTCAAGGGCCATTCAAATCTCATACGTGCACTTTTTACCGAGCGTGTTCGAGGCAATAGAAGGATCCATCGAATTCATGAACCAATTCATGACAATGTAATTCTCCTTCTCATACTTCTTTTTCTTTCCATCATTTTGCTTTGGTGGCTCTTTACGGAGAATATTAAGTTTCTCTTATCATTCAACAAATATCTTTAAGGCACGAGCCCACAAGGTATAGTTTGAGGTACCTTGTAGCTTGAAGGTTATCCCAGAGACGACCTTTCCTTTTTCCCGCATCCAACGTGGCGTCAACAACCGTGGTGGAGGCTTTCGACATCGTCTACTATCTTTCTTCTCCGCATAAGGCATCGGATTTGTCAAGGAAGATTCTTTGTCTAAGAAAAAAACCACATACATGTGGCAAGAACCCACATGCACCAAGAGAGCCTAGACGGTAGGTTTAATACCATGTCAAGAATTACGCACGTGAACCTTAGAGGCTCCTTTGGAGTGTAACAAAACAGCCTAATAGAGGCTGTCCACGTGGAGATCAGGGAGAGAAAGGGAGCAGCAACAGCCACCGATGATGGTGGCGGGTCAGTGGTAAGGCCGGTGATGGTGGTGACCGACGTTGATGTTGAGAGAGAGAGAGAGAGAGAGAGAGAGAGAGAGGAGAGGGGTTTGTGGAATAGGAAATATTATTACTAACTCAAGGGAATTACAATAGGAAGACTATTTTTATAGAGAGAACATATCCCACAAAATAAGAAATAAATCACAACTCCTAATTAAGAAAGAACAAATCCTAAAAACAAACTCCTAAAACAACTTTCATAAAAATCAACTTAACAAAATAGCAAACTTGGGACCTAAGTAAAACAAAACTTGGACCCTTGGTCCTCCTAGCTGCCGGCCCTATGGGCCCTCCTACTGCTGCCATGTGGCCTAGCTAGCTACCACGTGGCAAGTCCACATGGCCTCCTTATTCTCAGCATTATTACATTATGTTCATTGTTGAGGTCCTTAATTGTAAGTGAATCGTATGAATTGGATGACTATGATTTTTTTTTTTTTTCCTGAGAGAGTGGATGGCTATGAATATCTATAATGAATGCTTCTAATGTAACCAGTAACGACCACATTTCCTCTAAGCATTTCCTCTAAGCATGTCAAAGAACATCCAGATCATTCCAACATAATCTAGAATCAGCAACTTGATGATTGGAAACCCAACCTTTTCTTACCTACGAGCACTATCTTGTAGGAAAATGTCTAGGCCTACCTTTCCCAGAGAGAGAATTAGGCATGGACATATTCAAGACCTCATACATACTTGTTAAAGAATTAGAAGAGTTTTAGATTAACTAAGGTAGGCTAATTAGTTTATTTTGGTATTCCTATTATCTCTTTCTACTTCTGTTAGGATTTGATTTGGTTTGAATTTGTTTTCAAATTAATTAGAATTAGGACTACTATTGTTATCCCCTTTATATAAAGAGAGGTTAATTTTCCTTTTAATTAATAACAAAAATTACTCATTATTCTTCTACTCTCTCTCTTCCCCCCCTCTCTCCTCTAGAGGTGCCGTTAGCCCCTCTCTGCCTAAGGGCGTGTGCTACCTCCCCTACTTGCAACTTACACTGCCCTTACCTGCTTTTCCACTCTATAATAATCACTTTCTCCTCATTAGTTCTCTTTCCTGCTCTGGGTCCCTCATCGCCATCACCTCTCTCGCTAGTTTTACTACCAACAGACTCTCTCCCTCATCAAGGCCACCACCACCGTTACCTCTTTTCTCTCCCATCAAATCTTATCACAGCAACCAAACTCGACTAATTTCGATCTTGTTTAATCCTTGCAGCACCACCCCCAACCTGCAACATCCGTAAGGCCACTCCCTGCCTCCACTTCAACCACCTGCATCTCCTAACCCGCTACTACCCCTATCAGTTCTCACTCTCTCTTTCCCAAGCGAGACTCCACATATCCTAATAACCGAAGCAGAATCCTCAACTATGATACGAAGGCCAAGATCTCAACCTCCGTACTAGTTCATGGAACCACATTGAGCTATCGAGTTCCTCGAACTACGTGCTTCGGTCCCATGCCTTTTGCATCTCATAGGAAGGCAAAACAAATTGCACGTTCTAATAAATAAAGTTTCTGACTCCAAAGATGGTGCCAAATACAACTAGGAGGCGGACAATTTTCTTGTCAGGAATTGCCTAATGAACAACATCAACCAATCGATTGCAACCAATATGATTTACAAGGAGCCTGCAAAGGAGATCTAGGATACACTCAAGAAGATGCATTCTCAGAAGATGAGCAATTCCCACCTACCTGATATCTACTAGAGGGTCTAGAATACTAATCAAGGAAACATAACCTTGGATAAGTATTTCATGACCCTCGAAGGCTTGTCCAAGGAACTTGCTATTTACCAACTTACCTATTGCAACAAGCAAGCCATAGAATGAGGCAATGTCAAGCATACAAGTTTCTAGGTAGCCTCAATTGTTAGTACCACTCTACACACGACCAAATTCTCTCTGCTGACACAGTGCCTGATCTAGAGATGATCTACAATTGTCTTCAAAGATAGGGATCAAGAAGCCACCTTCTCTTACTCCAATTACAACTCCTAGCACCTTTGTCCTTATGGATTCTAAACAGAGAGGTGACCATTCAAGTGGCTTTGCTAAACATGGATGTGGATGCAAATGCATCCTCTCCCTATGCATCCATAAACGTCCGAAAAGTGCTAGAAGAAATTTGGGAAGCCTACCTAAGCAAATCAATTGACGGTTATAGAGATTTTATTTCCTACATTATCATCTTCCTAGCCTATCACCTTAGCCCAGATGGATTGCCTATGAAACCTCTTAAGGGGGAGGGTTCTTCTTCAACTACTACTGCAGTTGTGGCAGCCACAAATGTCACAATAGGACTCGCCGCACTGCCTGCTCCTACCACTTCCATCAACCCCTTGAAGAATCCAGATGATGCTAATGATTGGTGGGTGAACTAAGCACGATGTTCATCCCCTACCTACGCCTGCCTTCCTGCCATTCTCCACCTAAAGGTCTCAACCTAGTTTTTTTCTCTTCTCCGAGACCGAAGGGTTTCCACCAGTTAGAGGCAATTGCCTACCTGCCTTCCTGTCTACTCCAATCTAAGGATTACGCTCTTAGAGGGGAGTCCTAGCTTTGCTATACTTCATATAAGTTCGACATTGCATGCTCCAATTTGGGGGGAGTATTAGAGAATTAAGAAAGAGTTTTGATTAATTAAGCTAATTAGTTATTTTGCTATTCTTGTTATCTCTTTCTATTCAGTTAGGATTTTATTTGATTTGAGTTTGTTTCCAAATTAGTTAGGATTAAGATTACCATTGTTATTCCCTCTAATATAAAGAGGGGTTGATTTCTCGTTTGATGAATAACAAGAATTGCTCATTATTCTTTCGCATGAGTGTATTTAGTAATGCAACTAGGAATGGTCATCAGAATTTTGTGAAATTCACCAATGATAATGTTAAGTTGAAATGGCAAAAATTATTTATTAGAGATCCTAGGTGCCTTTATATAAAGAGGCACAAAGGATAAAAGTACAAGCATGCCTTCCCTCTAAAAGGCAACCAAAAATATAACAAAAAATAAATAATTCAACACTCCCCCTCAAGCTGGAGCATAAACATCAAACATGCTCAGCTTGGTAGATAACAACTCTAAACACTTCTTGGAGAGTGCTTTAGTGAAGGCATCTGCAATCTGATCTTCAGTAACAATATAAGATGTTGTGATCTTACCAGAAGCAATGGCATCCCTGATAAAATGACAATCAACCTCTATATGCTTTGTTCTCTCGTGAAAGGTAAAATTATTGGTAATAAATGCAGCTTCCTTGTTATCACAATACATAGGAGTAAGACTAGAAACACACTCCCAAATCACATAAAATAAATCTCTCATAGGAGCTCACAAATAGTATAGGCCATAGCCCTATACTCTGACTTTGTTTCCACACCCTCTATATGAAGAAATGTAGGATTTCTAGATTGAATAAAATTACTCATTTTCTTCTGCTCACAATGGAGAGTTCTCACTGGGAAAGAAGATAATGCCAAAGTACATCTAAATAACAACAATCCACTCACTTGCTGAGGAGATGAAGCTGAAACGTACCCAAGCAATGATGGGGAGATGGGAAGGGAGTCATATGATAATTTGGCAAAGCATGATAGTGAATGAAACTCAACAATTTCCATCACAGGGAAGAAGAATATGGAGACATTGCTAGCTTTAATACTATGTAAGAAAAAATATAAAGTATTCACCTTTTATTCTATTTTCCTTAGTACCACAATATCCTCTCCATATTACATAATTCAAAAAAGAAAGAAATAAAAAGGAAAACCAAGGTAACAATATTATTACTATTAGACAAATTAATAAACATAAGGAAATGATAATATGGAATATTTCTTATTCTAAATTTCTTGCTTAACTTTTTACTCTTTTTTTATTTTGAAATGGGCCTTAACTTTCTACTATAAATAAAGTAAATGCATTTAGATCTCTATATTAAAAAAATTATTTATTTCTAGCAATATTTGGAGTCTACATTTTAAATATTAGCATAATTTTTCTTTACGTTCTTATTTCAAGTATAGCACGGCATGATTGCAATTTATGATAGACAAACTAAAATTTGTAGTATAAATCTTGAAAGTTTGTTCATGTTTCCAATATCACTTGAATCAAATTTCCTTTTTTGTGAATTTCCGAATCAACTTCCATTTGAATTTGACTAATTTTCTCCCATAGCTGATTATCTTTAATAAATATGTATGTTGTCTTGACAGCAAATTGTTGAGTTATGTATGGTGGATCTTCTTATTATTTTATGTAGTAAAAGGGTATACTTGTAATTCTCTTTTTATGGGCTCTCTATATAAAGAGGCCTAAGGTCTCTCTGAATAAATCATTCATTTCAGTCCTAACATGGTATCAGAGTAGCGATCCTAGACTAAGGACCTAGTATCCCACCAAAACCCTAACCGCCTACCCCGACCAAAACCCTCTCCCTCTCTCCTCAGCGGTGTCGCTGACCACCCAGGCCAGTAGTACCGCCACTGCAAGCCCTCTAGGCCTCTGCAGACCGACAGCAACGTTGCAGGCCAATCTGAATTTGCAACAGTACCACCACAAAAACCTGTAGTGCATCTGAAGCGCCGCCGCAGGCCCTGTAGACCTCCAGCGCCGCCGCCACAGTCCCTCTAGGTGGTCCAGCGTCACCCCTTTCCTTCTGCTAGGGGTGGTGTTGGTCTAGGACTAGTTTTCGATCTTCCTATCTTAGGATCTTCCTCCGAGGGAGACCCCTACAGTGCGCTACAAGGAGTAGGGCCACGAGTTTCCGATCCTTTCTATAGTAGCAAGCCATTCACAAGAGCACAGCACCTTGAATGGCACCACTAGGGCCTCTTCTATGCCTTAGCATATGCAAAACTTATTTTTGTGAAGTACCAACAGGGTACATTATCTGAAATTGGCTTGGATACGAGTTTTGGAAGGCTCTTTTAGGTTTGAAAATTCGGATTTCAGACCTCATGATCTGATTTTTAGACTTATAGGTCAGTGATTCTTCGTGGATCTCGACTTCGGATACTATGGGGGATCAAAACAAAACTATGAGTGACTTGATGGGGAAGAGTTCAATCACAAGCACTCTATCTCACATGCAGGGGACATCGATTAAGTTGAATGGATCCAACTTCTTGCTCCGGTCCACCTTCTCCTGGTTTGTCGGATCTCACAGGAAGAAATATATTTTGAGTAATGTTGTTCCTGCTGTTGAGTCTATCGATTGGGAGGCAGACAACGATTGGGTGGCTACTTATCTTCTCAACAGTGTCACCCAGACCATTGCTAAGCAAGTCATGACTCATGCTTTGGCCAAGAAGATGTGGTAAGTACTCCATGAGATACTCTCATAGAAGTAATATTACCAGGTTGTACAGAGTTGTTGAGGATATTCACAATCTTAAGAAATGTACCATGCCCTTATCCGATTATTATAACTCCATGAGGAATCTGTGGAACAAACAAGGATGTGTACCAGCCTATCTCTATGGAAACTTCTGTTATAACCAAGCAGAGAGAAGTTATTCGCTCTATCCAGCTTCTGTCTAGCCTTGCACCGAGTACAAGGCAATCAAAGATCAATTCATGACTATGGATGAGATCCCTACACCAGAGCAGATCTATGCTCGTCTTTCTAGGCTTGCCACCTTGGATCCCGTGCCCACTACTAATGCCTCTGCCATAGCTGTTGTTGGTCGTGGTAGAGGAAATTCATGGGGAAGAGGTGGCAGAGCTCGTGGTGGTAGTGCACGTGGACATGATCGTGGTCGAAGTTCCTTCTTTTGTGAGTACTGTCATAGGAATGGATACACTGTGGACCGATGTTGGATAAAGCACGATTACCCACAGGGTATGGATCCACGTGCCTATTAGATATCTGCAAAGGAGACTACCCAGATGCAGGGGGATGATAGCTAGATCACTATTTCCAAGGCTGATTACGAGCGATTCATGACTTCTCAGAGATCTACTTCTCTTCTATTCAAAGGTCTACAGGTACTTCTACCATGTCAGTTAAATCCCAAGCTCCTGTCTAGCTTGCGGATTCCAATGCCTCCTCCCATATTACTGGTAGCACTACCGTCTTTTCTTCTGTATGGGACCTTGTTACAACTTTACACCTTTTTAGGTTAAAGTGGTTGATGGGGGTTTATCATTAGTCATTGGACTCAGAAATATCTCTATCTCTAGCACTTTGCCTCTTTCTAATGTTATATGTGCTCCTAAATTTGTGCTTAATTTTATATTTATTAGCCAAATTACCAAAGATTTGAGATGCCGAGCAGTATTTCATGATCAATATTTCTTCTTGCAGGACCTCCAGACGATGAGGCAGAATGGTGGACTTAAGCAGAACGGTCTATACTATCTACATATTCCTCCTTCCAATGTTGATGTTTATGGCACTACTGCTCTCCAGTGGCACTTAAGACTTGGTCATCCCAATTTGCATATTTTGCGCCGCCAATTTCCTGAGTTGTCTTTTCCCAATGTTTTGAAGTGTGATGCCTGTCAGTTGGGCAAACACCATAAGTCTTCCTTTACACCAAATAATAAAAGAACTGAGTCTGCTTTTACTCTTGTTCATGCTGATGTTTGGAGCCCTTGTAAGGATAAAAGTGTTAGAGGATTTCGGTACTTTCTTATTCTTGTAGATGATCATACTAGGATGTCCTGAGTTTTTATGATGAAAAAAAAAATCTGAAGTCTTTGATGTCAAATTTTATTGTGGAAATAAAGACTCAATTTTCTATTGTTAAGATTTTTCGGAGTGACAATGGGTTGGAATTTTTAAACGCCAAGACAAATGCTTTTTTCAAATCTTTTGGTATTATTCACCAAACCACTTGCGTACATACTTCCCAACAAAATGGAGTTGCAGCATGCAAGCTTCGACACATTCTTGATGGAGCCCGTTCTATTATGTTTCACATGAATATCCCATCACAGTTGTTGGTTGATGCTTGATAAGAACCTCATCATTAACCCTAACTGGCACATTTTAACCTAATAAAGTAAACAAAAGCTCCTACATAACCTAAGGAAAGGCCTAATTCAGGGAATTGTTAATCTGAGAATAGAACATGACACAAGAGGTAAAGCTGCAATTTTACCATTGCAGTACATCAACGGAATTTCTAAGGGTCTAGACATAGGTCAAGTGGACTTAATAAGGGAAAAAATGAGATGATCTGGTTAGAAAAGGGTTATGACGAAATCTAGGAATTCAATGACATTCTGTAACCCTAAAACAAACCCATTTTAATTCATAAGGTTCCAGGCAAGATAAAAATCAACTAAACCCTCTAAAATTCATGGAAAAATATCCCCTAGGGTTTAGAACCTCCAATTTGACCTTTGGAACTTGATTTGACCTAGATTAGGGTCCATACCCAATTTTTGACTTAATTTAGATTTTTATGCAAAATGTCCAGACAAACATGGTCAAACCTAAAATCCAACTTCACCATTGGATTCCGTAGATCCAAATTAGGCTTATACCAAAATTTGGACCTAAGGGAAGGTCGTCTTGACCCACTTTGCAATTTGGTCCTCAAAATTACTTTCTGACCCTCAACTTTTTGAAACCCTTGCGATTACCCCCTAAGCTTTCTCGTCTTCTTCACTTCGGTTCCTCTGCCATCCGCAGCAGAGGCCATACCTTCGTCAACTTTGCGTGGAGGTTTGCGCCTCACCTGCATGGGGAGCCACCCCCAAACTTGTAAGGGGAGCTCCCTGTGGAGCCCCCTACCACATGAGCTGCTCCCCATGCCCTGAAACCCACCATACCTCTCGTGCGAATGCACGAGAGGTATGGGTATCCAACCGACCTTACCTCCGACATGGCCTCTCCGCCGCCCTCGCCCGCTTCCCGCCCTACCTTCGCCTATTTAAGGAATGGCAGACCACGTCGCCTCCTTCAAGCTCAATTTGACCTGAGATCTCCCTCTAATTTGTCTCCTCTCAACTCTGGCCGATTGCCCAGAGCTTCCAGCGACTTCTCCATCTTCTCGTCGCTCTGCCACCGTACCAATGGCAGAGAAAGCTCCGTCGTTCTCCGCAACGCCGCGCCGTACCAGCGTGCACACTCCGACCCCCTTCCTCGTTGCCGTCTTCTTCCCCTGGGCACCTTCGTCTCCGACGACGACAGGCACCAGTCGCTCACCATCCGCCTTCCCCCTTCGCTCTGGACTCGATAGATAAGTTTCCCTCACTCCCCTCTTTATTTCCCCTCTTATAATTTGCACTCTCGACCTCTTGACACTACAGACCACCATCACCCTCTCCACCTCCGACCACCAACTCCGGCGAGGCCATTCCACCACCACAGACCGTTCCACCCCTCGCCGACCGGTCCCTGAGCTTCACCACCTCCCACTGATCACCTTTTGCCCTTCCACTGACCGCGCCACCCACTGGAACCTCCCCCCGAACACACCCACCTGCACGCACACAGTGTGCCCTAGGCACACATGCACAGGCGCCCTCACGCCACTCCGACCACCAGGCCACCTTCGTCGTGCCTCAGCGAAGCCTCCTGAGCTTTCTGACGTGGCCGCGAGGCCGTTTGCATGATTGCAGGTTCGAAGGGTCGCCGCCATTAATGCAAGCAGGAGCTTGCTTGCGAGCTCTCTCCAGGTCTACCCGCTCCAGGCCAGTAGTCCCAGATTGCGTGGACTTCCCTCGCGCACGGCTCCAGGCAGCCACTTGGCCTCAAAGGCCGAAGCATCTGCTGCACTCAGCCAAAGACCCTTGCTGCAGACGCACGCGAACGAAGGTGGGACATTTAGTCCCACCTCGGAAACTGACGAACGAGAGGGGGCACTTAAATTGAAAAAGTGTCAGGGGTTTATAGCCTCCTGACACAGGATGAGGTCCCCTCGCCCACTCACCGCCTCATCCGCGCTCACTCCTCCGCAGACCTAGTTGACCTGACCTGATAACCTTGCACACATCGCCTACCACTACACGCTGGTGGGCCTGGTCACGGGCGCGCCAACCCGACCCGTATACTCGAGCAGGCTCTGGGAGAGCGAACTGAAGAGAGAAATAGAAAGAGAGAAACGTAGGAAGGGTAGGGGTAGGTTTTTCTTAACCGTACCTGTGCAGGGAAGAAGCAGAAGAAAAAGAAGAGGTTGAGGACTTAGCCACGCCAAGGAAGGAGCAGGAGCTGAAGAAGAAGAAGAAGGCAGAGGAAGAAGCACAATGTAGAAGGAAGAAAAAGAAGGTAGGAGCTGAAGAAGAAGAAAAAGACAGAGGAAGAGAAGAAAAGAGAAAGAGGTAGCTGCCGCAAAGAAGAAAGAAAAGGAAGAGAAGAAGAAGCCAAGGAGAAGCAGCCAAAGTCAGGGCAGCAACAACCAAAGAGAAGAAAGGAAGAAGAGGGCGTGCACTGTAGCAGTCACCACTTAAGGCGTCTAATTCCTAGAATCAAACATCTGAAGACAGAGAAAAGAAAAGAAAGAGAGCAAAGGAGAGAAAAGAAGAAAAAGAGAAGAAAAATTCTACTTTTAGTCTCTACATTTTTCGTAAAACATTACAGTATTGTGAATTGTGATTTTTTTGCTTCTAAAATCGAATTTGCTCCCTAAATTCGACATCGGAATGTTTTTCAAATTTCGAGTAATAAATAAATTAAATTAATAATCCATCAATTTTTGGCGTCGTTACCGGAGAGCAACAGGCACTTTAGAAGCTTTAAATCACAATTATTGATTCTATACTGACTTAGTCACTCTTTTGTTGTGTTGCAGGAAAAAAAGTCAAGAAAAGACAAGCAGTCGCACAATAACCACACCAGGAAACAGGTAACCTTCAACCCTCTCTCCTAATCCCCTTGAAATCTGAAAAGGAGAAACAAAAAAGGAAAATCAATTTAGGACTACTTATTTTCCCATATTTAGTAATTCACAAGGAGTTGCCTGATTTTTAATTTCAACACATCTTGACTACATATCCACCTAAGGTAACTAAGGCTAAAACCTTCTTGCTTGAGCCCTAGTTACCCATTTCCAAGGCAACTAACTGGACCAACTAGAGCCAACCTAGGATTCCAAGCTAGGGTTTTAGAGACACATCTTCTTCTAAGCAGAAAATTAAAAATTCCAAAAAAGGTGTGCCTAAGCCATTCTTTGAAAAAACCTATCCAACAGAAACCCTAAGCAATCAGGCTCTTAATCTACTTGAACAATAAAAGAAAGGACCTAAGAAGCTCTCAAAGAAACAAAGAGGTGAAGATGATCCTTTAGATCAACCAACCTTTAAATTAGGTCACTTTTGCACACAAAAGACTTAAAGTTCAAGCGGAACCCTAAGCACCTTGATCTTAACTAAAAGTGGTAGACTTAAGAGGTCAAGGTCCCCATTCTGGTCTACCTGGAATCTCAGTGACAAGAGAGGTCGGGTGGGGGAAACCCTGTAACTCGTGGGGGCGCTCTACCGTGTAGGGGTCTTCGTGGGACTCACCCTCTCTAGTTGCCCAGGTAATTCTCAGGTGGACGACCTTCTGATCAAGGGGTATCATCCTCCCCAAACCTCTATAGTCACCCAGCATATTTTGGGTGTCTTGATTAGGTCCAACACGTTCTAACCTCATCCAGTCTATCAGTGCATGTTTAGTAGGAGGCCCTTGAAACCTTCTCTAAAAATCCACTCTCACCGAGGCCAAGCCTCGGCACCCTTATTTGTGCAACAACCCCTCCACATAGACCTTTCTTCCGATTCTAAACCTAGTTCTCCTTCCATCATGGCACAGCTTGTTGAAGAAGAAAATAATCTCGAGCACCAACTTCAGCGTCTTAATGACCTCTTCCAGAACTTCATGAACCCACCGCAGCGTCCCATGATGCGAGATCACTATAATCCCACTGTGGTGGCAATTGAGCCTCGATTCCGAATCCCGACTGGAGGACCTGATTCTGAATTGAAGTCCAATATGATTCACGCCAAACCGAAATTCTATGGGCTTAACTCCGAAGACCCATTCCAGCATATCAAACAGCTTAAGTATCTGGCCCAGACCTTCGGGACAAATGCACAGAACCGGGATATCTTAGTCATGAAGATGTTCTTTCTCTCTAATGGACAAGGTAGCTCATTGGCATCAGACACAGACCCGTCCGATCAACACCTGGGATGAACTTCAATTCGAATTTTTGAAGTTCTTTTCCGTTGGTCGGACAAATGCCTTGCACCATCAGATTACTCACTTCACCCAGCAGACGGGAGAACCTCTTCATAAGGCATGGGATCGATTTTTGGATCTCATGAGAAAGTGCCCCCATCACGGAGTTCCTAAATGGAAACAAGTCCGATCTTTTTACCAAGAACTCCGTGAGGATATTAGATTATTTGTCAATGCAACTTGCAGAGGGAATATTATGAGGTCACCATGAGGACACCGTGTGAGAGAATCTCGAGAATATGTACAAGAACTCCATCAACAATGACTCCATGGGTTTATTCAACCGAACGAATACCCGCACATCGATGAATCTTAGGGGAACACATGAAACGCAAGGCTTGTCCGCATCCGTCAACTTGGAACTGATGGCGAGTCGGTTGGACAAGATCTCTATTATCGAGAAGGTGGACGAGCTGACTCAGCATTTGCAGCGAGCCACCTCTGCGCAAAACTCCTTCGCACAGCCACCTCCCGCAAGGGAAACTGTGCAAAATATCTTCCACCGATCTTCTCCCGGGATGGACCCATATCCACCCCCATCTGACTCCAGGACCGGAGGGACCTCCGATCCTTTTTATTCTTGTCGAGGGAACTCTAATCCCCTATACTCTAATTTTCTTGAGGCTCCTCAGACCTGCGAGGACCTCAACGCTAACCATAATGACCCATTTTCCAATACCTACAACCCTGGATGGTGAAACCATCCTAACTTCCAGTTTGCGGGAAATTCTCAGATCCAAAGACCACCTTATCAACCCCGTCCACCAGCCTCTCGTCCTTATCAGCCACCTCAACCTTGGCCCAACCCCACCTATCCATCCGGGCCAAACCAAGACCAAATATCCCTCATCCTCCAAACTCTGGCTAACATTCAGAGATCAAATGCGGCTATCCAAAAACAGCACAAGGACGAAATCACAGAGGTCCGCAACCAACTCACCCAGATGGCGAATTCCCGCCAACTGGGCACTCTTCCTTCACAACCTCTCCCAAATCCTAATAACGTACCGACCCAGAGGCGCGTTATGAACCCAAACCCAGGCTAAGCACACATGATTTATCAGGCCCCTTCCGTTCCATCACTTAACGGGATGGAAGCTTCAACATCCTATGCGAGTTATCAACAACAGCCACCCATTTTACCAACCCCCAACCAAAACTAAGTAGGATTAAATTATATAACCCGTAGTGGTAAAGCAACCCAAGACCCACCTTATCCAGACCACTCCAAGCCTGGTAGTGACCCAAACCCTAGGATAGTTATCCAGGATGTCCCTGTCCCAGATCAAAAACCTGGGCCTACTCTAGAGGAACCAACAAAGGTTCCATTTCCCGAGGCCTTGACCAAGGGAAAGAGGACAACCAAACCCGTGGCTCCTGAGGACCTGATCAAGCTCTTTGAGCAGGTCCAAATAAACATCCCCTTGATGGATGCAATCCGCCATGTACCGGTTTACGCACGATTCTTGAAAAACGTGTATACACCCCAACGTAAGCCGCGAGCCAAGAGTGGGAGTCCGATCGTACTATCAGAGCAAGCCAGCTCTGTAATTTTGAGTAAACTCCCACCCAAGGCAAAAGACCCAGGCACTCCCCTAATTTCATGTAAGATTGGTGAAACCTAGTTTGATAGAGCATTGCTAGACCTAGGTGCCTCCATAAACCCAATACCCACATCCCTACTTAACCACCTTGAAGAATCCGAGCTTAAACCGACTGAGGTGTGATTGCAGTTAGCTGATTGATCCATTAAGTCACCTAAGGGAGTTCTCGAGGATGTTATTGTTAGGGTGCGGGATTTCTACTTCCCAGTAGACTTTATAGTTCTAGATATGGATGCACCTAAGAACCCAAGGGATACACCAATTATACTAGGGAGACCTTTTCTGGCCACTGCTAGGGCCAACATAAGCTGTAAGGAGGGCCAAATAGAGCTGAAATTTGGAAACCAAACCCTTAAGATTGATATCTTTAAGACCTAACAAGGGATTAGTTGCGGTGTGGTAGAACAAATATGTGATCAGAACCGTGGTTGATGAACCACATTTTGAGGACAACCTGATTATCCCCAATCAACCACAAGAAGATCTAAACCCGCAATTAGAGGAGCCTGAACCCGATCTAGACACACCCATAACTCCTACCCTTGTTCCTCACACCCACTCCGAACCACCTGCTGCTGCTGATAATCCCATTTTGGAACTCAAGCCCCTTCCTGATCATTTGAAATGTCTTTTTGGATTCCAATCAGACACTTCCTGTGATTATAAACTCCATACTCACCCCTGACCAGGAATCTCGTCTGATTACTGTTCTCCAGCAACATCGTAGAGCAATTGGTTGGACTCTGGATGATTTGACTGGAATAAGTCCCTCTTGTTGCACACACAACATCTATTCTGAAGAGGGCGCACGACCTTCACGTGAGATGTAGAAACGTCTGAACCCTAATCTGCAGGAAGTCGTGAAAAAGGAGATCATTAAGTGGTTAGATGCAGGGATCATCTACTCGATCTCCGACAGTCGCTGGGTGAGCCCAATCCAGGTTGTGACTAAGAAGACAGGGCTCACCACTATCACGACTAAAACCGGAGGGGTCATATCGACCCGTTTAGCCAACTCGTGGAGAGTGCATTGATTATCGAAGACTTAATTCCTACACGAAGAAGGATCATTTCCCACTACCATTTATTATCAGATCCTCGAAAAACTAGCGGGAAATAGATTTTTCTGCTTTCTTAACGGGTACTCCGATTACAACCAAGTGGCAATCCATCCAGAAGATCAAGAGAAGACCACGTTCACCTGCCCCTTCGGGACATACGCGTTCCGAAGGATGCCTTTCGGTCTCTGCAATGCACCCGCAACTTTTCAACGATACATGCTTCCCATATTCTCTGATATGGTAGGTGATTATCTGGAAGTCTTCATGGATGACTTCTCAGTTTTTGGGACATCATTTAACGATTGCCTCCAGCATTTGGTTCAAATACTCAGGCGATGCATTGACGTAAATCTAATTCTTTCCTGGGAAAAGAGCCACTTCATGGTGCCTGAGGGGATCGTCCTAAAACATCTGATTTCTGAGAAGGGCATCCAAGTGAATCGAGCTAAGGTTAACTTGATCTCCAAACTCCCTATGCCTAGCTCGATCAGGGACATCCGATCTTTTCTGGGGCACATCAGTTTTTACCGTTGATTCATCCTTGATTTCTAAAAAATCGCATGCCCCTAACCACTCTTCTCTCCAAGGATGTACCTTTTGAAATTTCCAAGGAATGTACTCAAGCATTTGAGATCCTTCGTGATCGAGTTACCCAAGCCCCGATCCTACAGTCCCCTGATTGGTCTCAACCCTTTGAGATCATGTACGATGCATCTGACTTCGCTATAGAAGCGATTTTGGGGCAAAAGATTGACGGGAAACCCGTGGTCATCTACTACGCTAGCAAGACACTTAACGAGGCTCAGCGTAACTACGCTGTTACGGAGAAAGAGCTACTAGCCGTAGTATTTGCCCTTGAAAAGTTCAGATCTTATCTCCTGGGTCCCCACGTTATTATCTACTCGGATCACACAGCTGTGAGGCATCTCCTTGCGAAGGACTCTAAACCTCGATTAATCCGATGGATCTTGCTGTTGCAAGAATTTGACCTCGAGATTCGCAACAAAGCGGGAAGACAGAACGTGATAGCTGACCACTTGTCCCGCCTTCCTTCTGAGATCATCGACCCTTCCGGACCCATCATGGAGCACTTTCCTGATGAGCATCTCTTGACTATTGGTATAAGGCTTCCATGGTTTACTGAAATAGTAAACTATTTGGCATCACATCAGATCTCGTCTGATTGGCCAAAGGCCAAGAAAGACAAATTACTCTCCGATGCCAAATGTTACATTTGGGAAGACCCGGCATGCGATGGCCATTTCTCTAGGTAAAAAACCTCCATCGAAAGTCCTTCAGTGTGGCTTCTACTGGCCCACAATCTTCAAGGACGCATACAATCACTGTAAGGCATGCAACCATTGCCAAACTTTGGGCAATATGAGCCATCGCAACATGATGCCTTTACAGCTGATTCTCGTATGTAAGATTTTTGATATTTGGGGGACATTTTACTCGTTGTCTACGTGTCCAAATGGATCAAAGCCATTCCGACCTGAACCAGTGATCACAAGATCGTTATCAAATACATTCACTAGAATATATTCTTACGGTTCGGGATTCCTCGAGCAATCATTTCTGATGGAGGAACCCATTTCACCAACGCTCAGTTCAGGTCACTAATGACCAAATACAGGGTGTCACACCTAATCTCTACTCCTTACCACCCCCAAACTAATGGTCTAGCTGAGCTATCGAACCGGAAGATCAAGAAAATCCTTCAGGTTACTGTTCGACCTGACAGGAAGGACTGGTCATCCCGGCTCCCAAAAGCTTTGTGGACTTATAGGACCACCCACAAGACTCAATTAGGTATGTCTCCTTTCAGACTGGTGTACGAGAAGGTGTGTCACCTCCCCGCCGAACTGGAGCATAAAGCTTATTGGGCAGTACGAAATTGCAATCTAGATCTTTCTAAGGCAAGCTTCAGATAAACGAGATTTATGAATTACGCCTTGATGCGTATGAAAACTCACGAATCTACAAAGAGCGGGTTAAAGTCTTTCATGACAAGCACATATCTAGAAAGATCTTTCACTCTGGTCAGAAGGTCCTACTCTTCGATGCCCGACTAAAATTGTTCCCAGGAAAACTGCGATCTAAGTGGATCGGACCATATCTAGTCAAACAGATCTTTGTAAATGAAGCCGTCGAGATCAGTCCACTCAGCCACGATTCCAAACCCTTTGTCGTGAACGATCAGAGACTCAAACCATTCATTGACATGACCAATACAGATTTGGCTGAGTCATCCTTTACCTTCCATTCTCCCTAAGCTCATTGCGCCCAACCAATGGCGTAAAACTCAGCGCTTAACGAGAGGCAACCCGTCATTCTTCTAAAAACTCGAAACCTTTCCTAACATTTCTTTGCACTTTAGGGTTTATCCTTTAGGACAGCCAACTCCACCTGAGGTACACGTACCTAAGATTAGAAATCATCCGCAACAGTCACCTCGACTCATCCACTCACCCAATACCTGTCCTAATAAATGAACCAAGCTAAATAAAAACTCACCTAATTTACAATGAGGACATTGCAAATCTTAAGCATGGGGGTATGAAAGTGCAATGAAAATTCATAACAAGAAAAGATTTCAACAAAAAAATTTTAAAATTTTTGAAAAAACACCAAAAAAATAATTTTTTTTTAAAAAGAAAAAAACTAGAGGAAAGAAATTTTTATGGGCTTTACAAGAATCAAAAGGAGGAGAAAAAGAGTAAAATGCTAAAAAGCACAAAATGAAAAAGAAAAAGATAGTTATTAGTAAGAGATTAAGGGATTAACCAAAGTTCTAGACCACATTAAGAAAAGTAAAGAAAAAGTACTAAAGAAACACAAAAAGATTAGTAAGAATGCTAACTTTAGACCTTTTTTGCTAGACCCTTAGTACCCATTAAAATCTAGATATTTCTCAAGAGGTTGAGGAAAATGAAAAGCTTAAGTATTAGGTTAAGGCTTAGCGAGTATTCGACCTCGTTAACTGACCTTCGATTTGTGAGACTCGGTAACCTAAGCACCCCAATTCACACACAGTCTAGTTCAGTGAGCATAAATATTAAAGTCACGTAGAAGCGTTTTTAATGATTCTAAAAATATTACCTAGCTTAGGAGCTGCCGATCAACACAAGTTGATTTGGACGTGTTCCCAGCGCGGAGAGGTGGAAAATTCCCCTCGAAAATGCGTAACATATCATCTCCTCGATGCTTGTCTATTAGGATATTTACATATCCTACTGGGGGCATGTAAGCACTCTACTGGTTCAAATACTATGGATGACATTATCATAAAATGTCAATCGCCAAGGTCTGAATTCGGCCACGGAATGCCATGGGCAGGATTATCTCGAAAATCAGGGTTCTGGAGGTTACCATGGGCGATGCTATCACGAAGCATCGAATGCCAGGGACCTTTGAGGATTGATGATGGAAACAAGAAATCTGATACAGACCGTGTTGAGAAGCCAATCCGAAACTAGATTTAAAAAGAAAAGAGAACTCTAAACAAGTAAAACCTATCTTCTAAAAACACACTGCAAACTGAACCAAGGCTAAAATTATGTCTCAAGCACAGGTGCTTTAACCACGGAGTCCAATAAACTTTAGGGTAGTTTCTACAGGCCTTAAAAACCTTTGCTAAGGATCGAGGCTAAAGCTAGACAGGTTTAGATCTTGGTTGGTACTAGAGTACCTTTACGCCCATTGTTGGCATTCTGGCCTAATCAAAGAGAAAAGTGAAGAAAAAGCACTTATCAAAATTGGTGAAAGGAACTCATGGTCTAGAACAGAGGTTAAAACATTAAAATTTTGCTAACGGACTAGCAAAAGCTAGGCATGGGGGTATGATAAAAACCTCATCATGAACCCTAACTAGCACATTTTAATCTAATAAAGTAAACAAAAGCTCCTACATAACCTAAGGAAAGGCCTAATTCAAAGAATTGTTAATTTGAGAATAGAACATGACACAAGGGGTAAAACTGTAATTTTACTATTGCAGTGCATCAACGGGATTTCTAAAGGTCTAGACATAGGTCAAGTGGACTTAATAAGAGAAAAAGTGGGATGGTTTGGTCAGAAAAGGGTTATGACGAAATCTATGAATTAAATGACATTCTGTAACACAATCAAACCCACTTTAATTCATAAGGTTCCAAGCAAGATAAAAATCAACTAAACCCTCTAAAATTCATGGAAAAATATTCCCTAGGGTTTAGAACCTCCAATTTGGCCTTTGGAACCTGTTTTGACCTAGATTGGGGTCCATACCCAATTTTTGACCAAATTTGAATTTTTGTGCAAAATATCCACATAAACGTGATCAAACCTAAAATCCAACTTCACCATTGGATTCCTTAGATCTAAATTAGGTTTATACCAAAATTTAAATTTAAGGGAAGGTCGTCTTGACCCACTTTGCAATTTGATCCTCAAAATTACTTTCTGACCCTCAACTTTTTGAAACCCTTGCGATTACCCCCTAAGCTTTCTCGTCTTCTTCACTTCGGTCCCTTTGCCATCCGCAGTAGAGGCCATACCTCCAGCAACTTTGCGCGGAAGTTTGCGCCTCACCTGCATAGGGAGCCGCCCCCAAACTTGAAAGGGGGCTCCGCAGGGAGCCCCCTACCGCATGGGCTACTCACCATGCCCTGAAACCCACCATACCTCTTGTGCGAACGCGCGAAAGATATGGGTATCCGACCGACCTTACCTCCGGCGTGGCCTCTCCACTGCCTTCGCGCGCTTCCCACCCTACCTTCACCTATTTAAGGAAGGGCAGACTACGCCGCCTCCTCCAAGCTCAATTTAGCCTAAGATCTCCCTCCAATTCGTCTCCTCTCAACTCTGGCTGATAACCCAGAGCTTCCGGCAACTTCTCCGTCTTCTTGTCGCTCTGCCACCGTACCAGTGGCAAAGCTAACTCCGCCATCCTCTTTCGCGCCGCACCGTACCAGCGCCCGCTCTCCGACCCCCTTCCTCGACGCCGTCTTCTTCCCCTGGGCACCTTCGTCTCCGGCGATGGCAAGCACCAACCGCTCGCCATCCACCTTCCCCCTTCGCTCTGGACTCAATATATAAGTTTCCCTTACTCCCCTCTTTATTTCCCCTCTTATAATTTGCACTCTCGACCTCTCGACACCACAGACCACCATCACCCTCTCCACCTCCGACCACCAACTCCAGCGAGGCCATGCCACCACCACAGACCGTTCCACCCCTCGCCGACCAATCCCTAAGCTTCACCACCTCCCATTGATCACCTTTCGCCCTTCCACTGACCGCACCACCCACTGGAACCTCCCCCCGAACACACCCACCTACACGCACAATGTGCCCTAGGCACACACGCACAGGCGCCCTCACGCCACTCCGACCACCGGGCCATCTTCGTCGTGCCTCGGCGAAGCCTCCTGAGCTTTCTAACGTGGCCACGAGGCCGTTTACATGATTGCAGGTTCGAAGGGTTGCCGCCATTAACGCAAGCAGGAGCTTGCTTGCGAGCTCTCTCCAGGTCTGCCCGCTCCAGGCCAGTAGTCCCAGATTGCACGAACTTCCCTCGCGCACCGCTCCAGGCAGCCAATTGGCCTTGAAGGTCGAAGCATCTGTTGCAATCAGTCAAAGACCCCTACTGCGGACGCACACGAACGAAGGTGGGACATTTAGTTCCACCTTGGAAGCTGACGAACGAGAGGGGGCGCTTAAATTGAAAAAGTGTCAGGGGCTTATCGCCTCCTAACACGGGGTGAGGTCCCCTCGCCCACTCACCGCCTCGTCCGTGCTCACTCCTCCGCAGACTTGGCTGACCTGACCCGATAACCTTGCACACCTTGCCCACCACCGCACGCCGGTGGACCTGGTCACGAGCGCGCCAACCCGACCCGTATACCCGAGCAGGCTCTAAGAGAGCGAACCGAAGAGAAAAATGGAGAGAAACACGGGAAGGGTAGGGGTAAGTTTTGCTTAATCGTGCCTGTGCAGGGAAGAAGCAGAAGAAAAAGAAGAGGCTGAGGACTTAGCCGCGCCAAGGAAGGAGCAGGAGCTGAAGAAGAAGAAGAAGGCAGAGGAAGAAGCACAGCGCAGAAGGAAAGGAAGAAAAAGAAGGTAGAAGGAGCTGAAGAAGAAGAAAAAGCCAAAGAGGAAGAGAAGAAAAGAGAAAGAGGTAGCTGCCGCAAAGAAGAAAGAAAAGGAAGAGAAGCCAAGGAAAAGCAGCCAAAGTCAAGGCAGCAGCAGCCAAAGAGAAGAAAGGAAGAAGAAGAAGAGGGCGTGCACTGTAGTAGTCGCCACTTAAGGCGTCTGATTCCTAGAATCAGGCGTCTGAAGATAGAGAAAAGAAAAGAGAGAGCAAAGGAGAGCAAAGAAGAAAAAGAGAAGAAAATTTCTACTTTGTCTCTACATTTTTTGTAAAACATTTCAGTATTGTGAATTGTGATTTTTCTGCTTCTAAAATCGAATTTGCTCCCTGAGTTCATACTACCTCGGAATGTTTTAAAATTTTGAGTAATAAATAAATTAAATTGATAATCGTTTTTCGCAACATACTACAACGTATCTTTTTGAAAAACTGCAACGAACGCATTCATCAATGCTATTCTTACTATTACTTATCTAATGAATCGAGTTTGCTCCTCTGTCTTAAGGAGTAAAAGTCTGTATTCTTTGTTTCCTGGCAATGACGTTTTTTCTATTGCTTCTATTGTCTTTGACTGTATGCGTTTTGTCCATTTGTATAAAGTGGATAAGATTTCTCCTCACTCTGTGAAGTGCATGTTTCTGGGCTACTCCAAAACCCAAAAAGGATACAGATGCTATAACCTTGTTTCACAGAGATTTTATGTTTCTATGATGTCACCTTTTTTGAGGAGATTCCATATTATCAAAAATAAGGGGAGGAACCTACTAAGCCGTCACATGAGATTCCCCTTCCTATACCCACTGAGCCACCACAGCCAACTAGGCCACTTATACCCAAGGCTGCTCATCCTGATCCATGTCTTTTTCCGTATCATGCTAAGATTCCTGATACAGATACTTTTCCTAAGCATTTCCAACGCACAACCCAGGATGTTTCTCAGGTGGATGAACTACTGTCTACTGTTTCTGCTCAGTCTCCACCAACTGCTGATGATTTGTCTAAGGACCAAGTAATTCCTACTACTGAAGATACTACTCTAGACCTTCCTATTGCACAACGGAAGGCTCCATGTTCTTGTGCTAAATGCTCTGTGTCTTAGTTTATATCCCTTGACAACATGTCTACAGTTGGACGCCAGTTTTCCCTAGCCATTGACAAAGTGCAGATACCGCGAGATCATCATGAGGCCTTCCAAGATCCATCTTGGACCTTAGCAATGGATGAGGAAATGACAGCTTTATAGTCCCATGGCATGTGAGCATTGTTAATCTACCCTCAAGTGCTACTATTGTGCAATGTAGATGGGTGTTCACCCTCAAATGTCGTCTTGATGACACTGTGAATTGGTACAAAGCACGCCTGGTGGCCAAAAGATATACTCAGATATTTAGAGTTGATTACTTTGAGACCTTTTTCCCGGTAACTCGTCTTAATTCTATTCGGATACTACTATCTCTTGCCGTCAACAGACATTGGACCGTCCATCAGCTTGATATCAAAAATGCCTTTCTACATAACGATTTAGAGGAGAAAATCTACATGGAGCAACCACCCGACTACCCTACTCAGAGGGAGTGTCAAAAGGTGTGTAGATTGAAGAAAGCTATCTATGGAATAAAACAAAGTCCTAGAGCTTTATTTAAGAGGTTCAGCAAGGTGGTCCAGGATTATAGCTTCATAAGATCTTCTGCTAATCATTCTATCTTTACATTGCATAAAAATACAAGTTCAATCATAGTTGTGGTGTATGTGGATGACATGCTTTTGACTGGCAGTAGCAGGCAAGGCATAGAGGAAACGAAGAAGATGCTACAGTCACAATTTGTTACCAAGAACTTAGGCCACATCAACTATTTCCTTGTTATTGAGGTGCAACACACTAGAGGACTTGTGCTATCCCATTGCAAGTACATTCTTGACATGTTGAGAGCCATGGGTATGCTAAGGTGCAAACTAGCATACGTGCCCATGGATGTCCTTGCCTATTGCAGATGATGGCAATCCTCTACTGCAATATGTCACTAAATACCATGCAGTGATTAGTATGCTACTGTATCTGACTATTACTTGTCCTGACATTGCCTTTGCAGTTGAAAGGTTGAGCCAATTTATGCAATCGCCAAGAGAAATCCACTGGATTGGTGTTCTCAGGTATTTGAAAAGCGCACCTGAGAAAGGCCTCCTTTTTAAAGATAATGGGCACTTGAATATTTGTGGATATTCTGATGTAGACTATGAAGGTGCTCATAAGGATCGGAAATCCACTACAGGATACTACACTTTTGTTGAAGGCAATCTAGTTACATGGAAGAGCAAGAAATAGGCAGTGGTATCTAGATCTAGTGCCGAATCTACATACAAGGCCATGACTCAGATCACTTGTGAGTTACTCTGGGTTTGTTCCATTCTGAAAGACTTTGGAGTGCAAGTACCTGATCCTATTCCGATATACTGTGACAACAAAGCGGCCACCTTTATTGCAAATAATCCTGATTTCCATGAAAAGACCAAGCATATTGAAGTGGATTGTCACTTCATCAAAGAGGTCATTCTAGCTAAGAAGATTTTTACACCCTACATATGCACTAAAGACCAACTGGTAGATATCTTCACTAAAGCACTTCCCAAAAAGAGATTTCATTGTATTTGTTCGAAGGTGAACATGTTTGATTTTTATACTCCAGTTTGAGGGAGAGTGTTAAGTTATATATGGTGGATCTTTTTATTATTTTGTATAGTGAAAGGGTATACTTGTCTCTCTTAATAAACCATTCATTTCGATCTTAACACAAACTAACAATAGAGAGCAATTAAAAAGAAAGATTAGTCAAAAGAAGTCATAGGTCGTGTCAGTTGTAAAAATCAAAATGCGATCACTTTCCTTTTCCCAAAAAAAAATGTAAGACTTCATTCAAAAATGAAAATCATTTTGGTAACTCCTGTACCAGAAATTGGCCCTCAGAAAATGAAATGAAAGGATGTGCATCAGCTGCTTGCTTATTACAAATGTGAGGGAATTCATGGAGAGTACCTTCACAAGAAGTCTATTAGTTCCATTTGGTTCACGAACAATAACACCCATTGATTTACACAGATTCTGTCAAATTCAAGAGTAACAATCCTCCTGGACCTCTTCATCCACCACTCACAGCAACCTATACACAAACAAAAGCCCAAACAATTCAATAAGTGAAAGTAACAAAATAATGCCACGAAGGGGATTTCTTGCTGCCACTGATCATACCAAAGGCCAAGGTTCAAGCTCCATCTCCTCTTACTATCCTAACAAAAATGCCCATGCCATTTGGGTCCCCTTCCTTGTGCATGACGTTTCACCCATGCTTTACTGATGGATTGCACATAAGCGCTCTGCAATTTTCACGTAGTTTGCTCCCTGGACTTTCCTGGTGATAAAAAAGATAGAAACTAATAACAATAACATGTATCGTACCTAATTTATCTGAGCTTTGATCCAGAAGATAATAATCAGATAGCTGGACATTCCGGATCTTGGTTCTTTCCCTCATATCTGGAACTCCCATTTTCTCAACTAGGACCTATCATCAAGAAACTCTCTAGATGCTCAGGCAAAAGAAAAAGCACATGAAGATTAACAAAAGCAGTATGGTGTTACCTTAAGGGCAGCCTCTGTGGGCAAACCTGTAGCTTTAAAACTCTTACCATCAAAACTAATTCCAGCATCATTGCATACCGCACAGATTTCTGCCAAGGCAAAGATGCTAGGATCCATGTTGTAGCAGCTCCACCCTTTGATTCCCCTATCCTTGGGATTGTATGTTGTACTTTTAACCCTGAAAGTGCGAGAAGCAGTTATTTTGCCAGCAAAGGTGAAGAGTTCGCTCACTGCCATCTGATTCGTTGTCAACATGCCAGTTTTATCTGAACAAATGACAGTGGTACAACCCAAGGTCTCCACACTAGGAAGCTTCCTTATAATTATATTGCATTCTTGTGGGCCAATCTCCCGGTGCCAAGGGACAAAAAAGTTGCGATCACCGAAGGGAGTCCTTCAGGAATAGCTGCAACTGCCAACGTGACTGCAATCTTGAGATAGTATGTGCACTTTTCAAAAGAAAATTGAAAATTCAACAAGGAGGAACCCATGGACTCCCACATAAGGAAGTTCTTGTAATTGATAGCCCATACTACAAGGCAGATGAGAACAATTACGGAGCTTAACCTCCCACCAAACTCATCCAACTTCTTCTTCAAAGGCGTGCTGTCCTTCTCCAAGGAAGCATGATGTATCAGCTTCTGGATCTTACCGATTTCGGTATTCATGCCAATGCCAATAACAATGCCGATGCAGGTACCATTCATGATAGTCGTCCCTGAAAATAGGATACAATCTTTGCATTGCAGATCGCAGTCATCCACGCACATTGGAGTTGTAGCCTTTGTCACAGGCATGCTCTCGCCGGTCAGTGAGCTTTGCTCAACTCATAAAGTCGACGTCTTTAAGACAGCAACTCTCAAATCAGCAGGAACCTTATCTCCTGCTCTCAACTCCACAATGTCTCCTGGCAGCAGCTCTCTAGCAGGGAAGGAATGTGGTAGCCATCTCTGAGAACCTTTGGCTGCTCGCATTGCATCTCTTTGAGGGCTTCGAGCGCCTTCTCTGCACTGGCTTCCTGCCAAGCTCCAACAACTGCATTGAGGAAGAGAAAAGCAATGATGACAAGTGGTTCCACATAAGCCTCAAATCCCAAGCTGCCAACACCGCTGGATTCCCTTTCTCGCAAGTAGGTGATGACAATGGAGATAAGAGCTGCAATGAGGTGGAGCTTGACGAGCACGTCGTCTAACTGCTTGAACACGAGGCACCACAGGGGCTTCCTCTTCTCCTTGTCAAGCTCATTCCATCCATATCTCTCCCTCCAAGCCTCCACCTCGTTGGAAGATATACCCTCGTCCAGCTTGACATTGTACTCTCCGAGACACTCTTCAACGGAAGAGGACCAGGAATGAAAGGGCTTCTTCTCCTCCATTTATAAAAGGAAGAGAAGACCAACTACCAACCAGCAGAAGCTAAACTGAACTATAATACAGCCTGACAAACAATGGATGTGTAGCCCTCCCCCTACCCAAATCCAGCAACAAGTGTGGGCGTGACCAAATGAGCTGAATGCATGGAGACAACGCATTTTCTTAATGATTTTCCCTTCGATCAAATCAATAATAAAGTCAGGCCTTATTGGGTAAAAGCATTAGACTCTGAACAAGTCAAATCCAAGTTGCAACAACCCAACCCAAAGTATGTTTTAACCGCTACTTGAAGCTGCTATACAAGTACTTTATAACCTTTATTATTATTAATTAATAGACCACTGATGAAGAGGGAAAAAAAGAAAGAAAAAAACAACCAGCCTCGAAATTTGTGACTCAAAACAAAGCATACTCCAAGTTTAAAAAAGGAAAGGAAAGGAAAAAGAAAAAAAAAAAAAAAGGCCGTTCTTTGTTTTAGCCCAAAAAGTCACTACCTTTGTGGATGTCTACTACATGGCATGAGACGAGAATCAGTACAGGAGGCCTGTAGGGAGACCACTGAGCAAAGATGGTGTGAATCGAAGGCTTTTGAGAAGGAAGGAGGATGGACGGGTTGGTTTTCTTTTTGGTCTGTTCGTTCGTATTTGGAGTCAGATAATCAATCATCCATTCCCTTTCCTTTCTCTTGTGCAGCCCATGCTTGCAGGGTTACTTGCTCCTCTCTTTTTTACTTCCTTATCTAGATCTACCAACTTGGATCTACCAACTAATACTAAAGGACTGTGACTACTCCTTCATCCTGTCCCTTTCGTACCGGCACCTTTGCTTGCTTGCTCCTTTTTTTATTTCCACCAATAAAATAGTATCCAACTCTCTCATCTTTTCCCCTCCGCATCGAAAGGCCTCCACCCAATGACTACCCTGCATCACAAAACCCATTACCACACCATATCCTTCCCACATTCCCCTCCCTCTCCAACTCTTTGTCCCAAACAGACCGTGAGCCCCACCCAAGAAGCATTCCATTCTATCGATAATACTTCATCATCAAAGATATCAAGCAAAAGATTTAGGAATCTCTATCTACCAGCAAAATCACCTCATTTAAAAGATAAAATAAAATAAAATGAAGGAGATGTGGGGAAATTTAAAGACAGGAAGATAGGGATTGAGATAGAAAAGATGAGATAGGTGGGGGTAACAAAGAAAATTCTCATGGACAGAAGTGGAAGTCAGTACATTGAAGAGAACAAATAGAGTGAAAAGTTACCTTCTTTGAAGTGGTAAAAGGGCCTAAGAAAATTCTTAAATAAAGTAACTAGGGAATAACTTTTCCTAATTACCATACTTGAGATTTTTTTTTGTTATCACATGTGATAAAATCATGTTTTCAAAAGATGATTTTGCATGATTGTATTTTTGACCTAAATTTGTTTTTGCTAAAGAAAAATTCAATATAACTCTACCGCACCAAACTCGTTTTTAGAAAAGACTAATTTATCTATATCTTTTAAACCCCAAAACCCATCCCCCGTGCCCCCAACCTAACTCCCTCCCCACTTGACCCCCTCCTCCCACGCAAGCTTCCTTCTCAACACTCCTCTGTTGCTTCTCCTCTGGTCCCTCTTCCAATACTATGCTTCCACGACTATCGCTGCCTTTCCGATTGCTACTGTTCCATCTTCTGCGCTCTCCAGTTCCCTGTTCATCACGTTGCCTTTAAGTTATGATGTTCGACTGTTGGGTTATTTTATAAAGATGATGTTTGGAGCTTGAAAGAGTTCGTTTCGATTTTTGAGTAAGGTGACAACTATCGTCAATGTTCATTTCATATTGTCAACCATGTGAACTTTCAAGTAATTGAATCTAATCAATATGTGTGGTCTGTGATTTGCTCACATGTTTCGGAATGATGCACGTAGAGGTTGCACGGCTATTTGAAAGCTTTTGATTAGAAATGGGTGTTGAGCATCTTGCATGAACAACACACATATGCTCATATTCAAGACAATGAAGATAACCCTCAACTCGATTGCAACTTCTTGGGAGACTACTTGCAAAATTATGTGAAAAAGTCACCTTTGGTGAAGGTGAATATCTTGCGAGAGCTCATTCATGATAAATTCAAACATAATGTTACAACGTGTACATAGGATGCGAAGCGAAAGGTAATTGAATTAATGTACGGCAAGTGGGATAAGTCATACAAGGATTTGCCATATTTCCTTATGACCATCAACGATTCCAACCCTGGTACTTGTGTAGACATTGAGAGTGTAGCAAGCAATATGGTCTTCATGAAAGCATTTAGGACATATGGATCATTGATTAAACCTTTAAACATTATCAACCGGTTATTAATATTGATGACACTCATTAGTATGGTAAATATAAGCATAAGTTATTGATTACTTGTAATATGGATACTGATCGTCACATTGTCCCTTTTGCATTTGTCACAGTATATGAGTCTACGGAATCGTGGTCGTGATTTTTAGGACGTTGAGATGCTAAGTCTACTAAACACAAAGATTTAATTGTTTATGTTTGTTAATATGTCGTTGTAGCTTGAATCTTGTGTCGAAACTTGCACGTCAAGAGTCAAAGATTAATGTGAGTCTTGGTTACGAGGAGGCAAAAATAGGCATTTGATTAGAAATTTGCTTTATACTTTTATTCTAGTTTTGTCGTTTTGAGCATTTGTGATTTCTTGTCTTTTGTTTTGAGAAAAAGTAAAATAGACAACTACCTACTAATACTTTTCTTTTGTCTTTTTAGTGATTACATGAGAATGAACCTATACTAATGAAATGAAAACCATCTTTTTGTCATTTTGCTTTACGATTTTTTTTCTTTTTAATTGATGGAAGAAACAACGATTATCTTTTCTTTTTGTCTTTCGGATAATGAGGAAGAAACAACAAAAAGGAAACACTTATAAACAAGAGAACATCAACTTTTGATTAACTTAAAAATTTACAAACTAAACTACTAACACACTACAATTGAAAGCACAAAAACCCATTAACTATTACAACTTCAAAAGTGCCTAGGCCACTTGCACACTTCGACTACTGAAAGGAAAGAAAGCTATTTACAAGAGAGCTTCATGCAATCACATCGAGGAAGGTGATGATGGTTGACTAGGTAGTAAGTGTGGTGGAAGTTTTGAGTTAAATAGGGGAAATGGCTAAGTCCAAAGGCGGTGGTGGTAAGGGTGATGGGAGTGACTATTACAAGGCAATAAGGCATGGTGGTTAGGTTTAGTGGGAGGGTGTTTAGATGTTGGTATCGAGGTATGTGGTGGTTGGAGTGGTATGGGTGTCTAGATATCTAACCAGAATGGTGGTGGCATCAAGTTCTACGTAGACTTCTATGCGTACATTGGGGTTTGGTTAGGGATGGTTACCATATACTTGATGGTATGGTTCTCAAAGATATCTATTTGGTGGGCTAAGTGGTAAGGTGATGGCACGGCCATACCAGGCTCTAATGGAGAGGGTTAGGTTTAGGATGATGGGGTATATGTGATTAGGATAAGTGGTGGTTATGGTGGTGGTGAGTGCACAAGTGGTGGAGATGCACTGCAACAAAATACACTTATAGTGACGACCTTTGAGGATAGAGTTGAAGCCTTTGGGGACAGATTTTAGGGTGGGTGACGGAAAATCCATCCCCAAAAATCTATCTCCCAAATGAGTCACTAAAAGTTTTGGAGACGGATTTTCCATGCTTAAAACTATTGTGACAGAACATTAGTCACGATAGATTAGACACAAAAAAGTTGATGTGGCATTTAAGTTTTTTAGGGATAGATTGCTCTATCTCTACAAGTTTTAGGAAAAAAATATAAGGGATTTTTACATGAATGACACAAATTTTTTGAAATTACTTAAATGACATTCAATTCACTATATTTATAGATATGCCATTGAAAAAGTAGCATCATTTTCGTATTTACCACTTCGTTAACCATAATCGTTAAACATAACGATTTTAGACTGAAATATAATAAAAAATTATTTTTTAGTCCTTAAATTTTTTTAGTCCTCAAATTTTATTTTTTTAATTTTCACACCTCCATACCCCCTCCCCTTGCCAGTTCACCTCCCTTCCTCCTCACCTCTAAGCACCTCCTCCAACCACCTCCTTCGCCACCTCTCTAACCACCACCTCCTTCACCCAGTCTCTCTAACCACCACATCCTCTCAACCACCTCCTCCTCCCAAGGAGACATCGAAAAGGAGGATCTCAAAGCCCACCACATCTTTGGGCGCATCTTCGACCACAAGCCCAAGAAGGGCATCATCACAAACGGCGAGAAGTTAAAGAAGGGTGCCACCGCAGACAGTGAGAAAACAACAGAGTGTGAGGGTAGGGTCGTCGCCTTGGGAGGAAGAAGTGGTTGAGAGGAGGTGGTGGTTAGAGAGGGAGTGGAGGAGGTAGTCGAAGGTTTGAGAATAAGGGTGGAGGAGGTGGTCAGAGGTGAGGAAGGGAAGTGAACTGGCGAGGGGAGAGGGGAGGGTGGGGGAAGGGGTGAAAATTTAAAAAATAAAATTTAAGGTCAAAAAAAATTTTTTAGGACTAAAAATTAACTTCTTGGACCAAAAAATATTTTTTTATTACATTTAAGTCCAAAATCGTTAAGTCTAACAATTATGGCTAATACGTAAACGACACTACTTTTTTCATGACATCTATAAATATAGTGAATTTAATGGCATTTAAGTAATTTCAAAATATTTCAGTGGCATTTAAGTAAAAATCCCAAAAACTAATTTCCCTCAATCTTTTGAGGATTACGTAATTGTGAATGTAAATTACATCAAAATGTTCTTACTTTTGGTAATACATATATACTCGATAACTTGACAAAAGTGATCTTTGACATAAGACATCATTTTCATTGAAATTAAATTACAAAGTACTTGTAACAATATTGTGAAGAAATTACAAAAAAGAATAATATAAAAATACATCATATTACAAAAAAGCACTTAACTCTTATTTTTTTTTCCTCTTTAGAATATAAGTCTAAACTATTCCAATCTAAGCCCCTTGAATGACAAAAGCTCAGGCAATTCGTTCTTCAATTTGGTAGAGTCAAGTTCATTGTTGCTCCTCGATGCTACAATAACCTTGGTGTGCTCCTCCAAAGAGAAATTTGTAAGTGAAACTTGGGTCAATATACTCGTGCATCTACAACAAACGTGCAGTTGTTTGTTGCAGAGGGCACTTTACATCAAACTCATTGCATTTATAAAGGAGATACTTGTTTGCTTCTTCACTAAAAAAATCCTTGGGCATTTGAGGTTGGCCAATTTTTCAAAATTTTCAATCATGTCCATCAACTTTGAAAATTGGTACAGCTTAGTGATTTTCTTTGTATTCTCCTACATAAAGAGTACCTAAAAAGGTGGAGTGAAATCAATCTCTATTGGCTCCTTGTCTAACACATCTTCATGAGAATTTATTTTATATCCTCTAGTCAGCTCCTTAACCATTCTTGTTACATAGACCACATTATGAGTAGTCAGGAGCAGTCTACAATTTTGATTCATACCAAGATTTATTAGACTAAATATCAGATACATACCAGATAACATCTGCTCAGTAAGAGTCTAGCTCGGGTCTTGAATATCTACCTGACCTCAATCATTCAACAAAAGGTCCAAATATCATTGCAAATGCATTTTGGAGTGCCCTAGCAATAATAAAGAATGATATAACTTCTAATTAGTTGTCCATCATCCAAAAGAGAAAATCAAAGCTTAAGAAGATGACCTAAGAGGAAACCTGGGTATCTGCAAATGCCACCGATATCCCCACACTTGACACTAGAATGGTACTTTGCAAATTCAGCTTCATCCTTGTCAATAAAATTAAAAAAAAAAACAATATCAACTGTGGTATGGATTTTACTTCAATTCCTGATATTGTTTTCAATCTGGAGTCCATTTCAGTCTGGACTCTATTTCATCTCAGAGATAGTGGAATTTTAATTTCAGAGTTATTGCTATGGTGTTGTGATCAAAGTGAACCTCATGAGATGGCACATGCCCCTAACAGAGAAGTTTCTACAGTGTTAATGAAGGTAACAATACACTAAACAACTCAACAAGTATTCCAATCCCCATGGGAATTTTTATTAATAGAAACATCCTAAAAGTATAAAAACCAAAGTAACCAGGAATCATGAAGTAAAGGATAGAAATAGAAAGAATGAAAGAAACTAAGAAGGCAATGTTGTAAACATTATGCACACATCAAATTACATAGAAGTTCTTTAATGACCCAAGATTCAGTCCAAGACATTACTTTTACAAAGCCTAGGCACAATAAAGGGCTATAATGCCAAATAAGCACGGTACATAACTTTCCAAATGCTTGAGCCAATGTTAATATGTCACCACTGCCAAAACTTGCAAACTGAAAGGTGGAAGAGAAGGATCATAAGAAGAATCTTGATGACATACAAAACATGGGAATCAATAGGGAATAGATTAACTAGACATGGAAGTAGTATCCATTTGATTTCAACAATTCTTTATATATGGCCTAGCCTCACCTCTAATGTTAGTGATGGCTCATTCACCCTTGCACCATTTTGACAGTCTAGCCCCTACCGACAATCATTGAGGTCCACTAACCTATGTAATATGTAGAACCCAGCATTCTATGGGCCCAACTCCCACCCAAAGATGAAATTCTTAAACCTACATTACTAGCTAGTAAGCTCCATGCTTATTTATCTTGTGTTTAGTTTCATGGATAAAAACTCTCATTGAGAACACTACAAATAGTAACCCCTTGAAGCAACTACAAGACGTGAAAAAACACTTCAACCCCAGATATTAGCAAATGCATTCTGGGATGAGTAATTTTTTTGAGAGGGAAAAGGATGGTTACCAAAGGTCAGTAGCTATCCGCTGCATTAAACTAAAAGGGAAAGGAACATACTCACAAATATAGGGACCAGAAAGAAAAAAGATATGCAGAATCTCTTACAACATTCTGAATCCAAACCCTTTCTCCTTTGAAGACATTCCAATTTCTCTGTAGCCATAACACCTACATGGCAGCAACCACCTTCAATCTGACCTCCGGATCTGCCAGGCTACTGTTGGTGCAAAAGCATGACCAAAAATCCTCTATGGAATCACCTCCCACAATAAACAAACCCAGAACCTGAAAGAGAATTTTCGTAAAACCACAATGCAAAACAACATTATAGCACATATTAAAAGTACATCGGATAACAACCAGGAAATTCTCTTAGCTATGCCAAATCCTCTAAAATTACATCAGAAATGCCAGCCCTTGTAATGCCAAGTTTGTCGCATATTTGCATTACGTGGAGCTTCCTTGACCTTGAGGAAGAGTTTGCATGTCATTTCCATTTTATTCACCCTCGGCAACTTTTTTTAAAATTTGCCAAAAACAACACCTCTAATGCAAAATTTATTTTCCAATGACTCCTCTACAACCGGTCTCGCGTTGTCCAACTTCCCTACATTACATAGCCCATCAACAATATATTCATAGACTTTAATGTCGGACTAACAGGAAGCAGCAGCTACCTCCAAGATGAATTGTGATTGCATAGCAATCATAGGTCTTAATCAACCTAAATAATATTAGAACCTAGTTTAATTTGTAAATATTGCATTCATATCATGCATATCATGCATTGCATTATTTTATATAGAATAAGATGAGATATGTTACTATTTAATGTTTTTGTTGTTATTTGCAGGTACTAAAGTGATCCAGGATGTGAGATACAGTGGAATAAGGAAATAAAGAGAGAAGAAGACTGATCCAAACAAAAAGAGTGAAGAGGATAGCCTTATTAATACTCTTAGAAACCCTAGCACAACCTTCCTAAAATCAGAACCACTTCCATTAGGACATCTTAGCCTTAGAACCCAAAACATGGATAGCATTATCCATAGCATTATCCATGTTCTTATCCACCTTACCCCTCTCTCAAACACTTAGGAACCAAAACCTACCTTAGAAAACCCAAAGCCCACTCTCCAGCACATTTCTGGATGTCCAGATATTAGGATGGATGTCTGATTTTTGCAGAAACTCAATCTAGGAAGCCAAAACTCGCACTGACACAGAATTAGACGACCAACCTAACTTCTAAACATCTAATTTTGCAGTATAAAACGTCTGATCACTTGTCTGGATATTTGGAGGTCTTCTCTGGTTCCTGTTTTTAGTGCTAGAAGCCTGAGCTTGCCTCTTTTGACCTAGAAACCCCATTAAACACCTTAGAAAACAGAATTAGAGACCTCCTAAGCCTATCCTACTATCCATACCCTTAGTTATCCTATCCCCAACCCAATTGAACTAGCCCATACCTAATTGGGTGCATCTACAGTTGATTAGGTGCACTTGAACCTAATTAGATCCACCTAAGATCTAATTGACCCATACCTATTAGGATTACCTTAACCTAATCACACACACATCCAATTAGACTTGACCTAAACCCAATTAGGTTCACTCCTCTCCAATTAGATTCTCCTAAGCCTAATTAGGTACATACCCACCTAATCTAGGTTGACCCAACCTAGATTTACCAAAACCTACACACATCACTCTACGAAATTTAAACGCATACACACTTCCCTTAACACACACCTTCCTTTTCTAAACCTACCAAAACACACACACATCATCTTAGGAAACCCTAAAACCTATGTGCGTCAACCTAAATCCTAAATAGGTGGTGACTACCTATTTTGGGAGCCACCAAAAGTGGTGACCAAAAGCAGCCACTTCCCATATAAGCCCAACCAAAAGATATCGCACATCATTCTCTTCTCCTCCACTTCAACTTGTGACCACCAACACCCTCCCTTCCACCCTCCAAAGGCCGTCCACTCTCCTCCTCCATGGGTGTCTAGAAGAAGCTTCATGGTGCTCCTCCTCCAAGCATCATCATGGACAGCTAAGCAAGGAGAAGAAGAAGGCTTCATCAACATCCCCCTCCTCTTTTCTTCTTCTTGTGGGCATGCCTTCTTCCTCCATAGAGGGTCCATGCCCCATTTTCTTCTCCTCTCTTGGATGGCCATAGAGGAGACCATCTTCAAGGTCTTCTCAAGGATGGACATTGGTAGAGAAAGGGTGCAACACTCTCCTCTCTACTTGGGTGCACACGCCCTCTCTCCATTCTTCTTCTTAGTGGATGGCCAAGAAAAGAAGGCTTCTCCATAGTCTCTCTTAGTTGATCCCATTCTTTAGTTGTCTTTCTTTCTTTTCATGTATTTGGATTTATAGCTACTTAATATTTGATGCATGATATTCTTTTGTCTAGTGGTTTTATGTGCATGCTCTTATTTTCACTTCCTATGATTTTGATGCACGCCTCTAAGTCTCCATAGGAATGTCCCCTTTAGGATTAGTCACACCATGCACGCCCACCATGGCCTCACTTAGATGCATTTAGTCATTTAGGGTTACGGGTACGTAGTTAGACTTAGGTTGTGTCATATTAGGTTTCGCTTTTCAAAACAAAAATCAAAAACACAAAAAAAATCGTAAAATACAAAAAGACCAAAAATATTAGGTTAAGTTAGATTTAGGTTAGAAAAGTGGATCCAAATCTAAAACTTATTTCTTACGTCTCCCAAAGGCGAATGACCGGGAATCATGCTATAAAAGAATAAAAAGTCAACGCGAGTTTCATTAAAACAAATTTTTTTTATCGAAGATTTAGCACAACTATACTACATTTCGACATATTTCAAAACAAGCGTGAAAACCGCTGTCAAATTGCTACCTTAAACTCGATTGCTATTGACAATGACAGCATCATGTTACCAGCAAATAAGAAATTTCTTGATGTAATTTGCTAACAAACAAGTAACACAATGCAAAAAGGTGACTGACTTGATAAGCTATAGATTGAAAATTTTGACCAGAAAGCAAGGATGCCATCAAACTATATTAAGGGGAACCAAAAGCATTGACCTAAACTCTAACTCAGGATTTGCATCCATAAAAAAGAACCAAACCTGATTTCGAAGGTTCTTTGTTTCATCAATATGAAGTTCAATTTTCTCTCAACGATCAACAACTTGCAAATGACAAAGGTTAATTTCATTAAATATTTGTTCACAATATTGATATGATTGCTTCAAGAAGTTGGTTTATGACTTAATTCATAGAACACATCTAAGTGTAGAAACCCTTTACCTTTTCAATCTTGTCCATCGTGACCTCATAGGCCTTCTAAAAATCAAATTCATTTTAAGTTGCTTCATTCTAATGGCTTGAAAGGCCTTTTTTATGGATTTATAATAAATGCAATGAAAGAAAAGAAATTACTAAAAAAAGATTTTTCAGACGTTTCTCAACTAACATATCAAGGGCATGAGATATAGTGTCAAGACAATCCAAAACACTAAGTAAAATCCTTAAAGTCTTAAAAACAAAAAACTAAAATAACTCATGCCTTCAGCATGCTCCGTGCAAGGTCACTGTTTCATCCAACTTCGAGTCTCATTTTGCTGGCCCAAGCTTCCGAATGGATTGTTAATATTTTGATGACCCTAAATAAGTAAAATAATGAATAATGTAAAAATTACTATTTTAAAAACAAACTTAAAACATCGATGCTAAAATTATCTGTGGAAGAGGTTAAGTGATAAGTGTACCACAATGGATTCCACCTTGATTATGGTAACCAACCTGCAAGTAAAAATTATATTATATATACATAATGTGTACTAAAAATATTTGATTGTAAAAAATAAATCTTACTTAAGAATTAATAAAAGTAAACCTGGAGAAAATAAGGAACCGAATAAAATGAGAGATTTAAATATTGATTGGTCATGATATTATTTAAATTAGTATTGCTACCTCCATTGTGGTTGTGACTACTGTCACTACCATTACTAAACCCTCCATTTGAACTTTCAAGGTGCTATATTAAAACATTTAAATCAATTTGATATATACACAAATTTTGAATTGAAAACTAGTAACCGTTATCTAATAACCTGCGTGAGAAGAATTCTGCCTCATTTCTTGAATTTGTTGTTTCAGTTGCTCAATTACCATGTTTTGGGATGACACAAGGTCTTCAAACTTCCTCAATCTTTCCTACATCAATGAACAAAAGAATCTACATATAATTGCACTTGCATAAAATGAACACAAATTTATTAACAATCTTAGATATAACCTCTTCTCATGATGCATCCCATCATATTCTTAGAATAATAAATTGATAAATGGATGATGTAAATGATCATGCCCAATCTCAAGATTGCAACTGCAATCTTGCCTTCTAGGTTTTAAGACATAATTATATGCCTCCTCCTTAATATGTGCATGGGTAAGTTATCCATAGTTATTGTGTTTCCTCCACACAATCTTCAATGTCATACTAAATTAAAGTATAAGAAAATCGATAAATAAATAACTAGAAGCATATGTTACAACCATTGTTAATGTACGAAGTGTTATTCTAGACTTACCACTAATCCTTGGTTACGTTAAATCCTTTTCATTAGCTCCATATTAGTAGATTTCCTTCCCGATTCCTTTGTCTAAAAATGAAAAGAGCTTATAAAGTCAATGTCCATTATTACGTAAAATGAACATTAGTCAAAATTAGACATTATCATTTCTTTGTGTATGTTTGAAATCGATAATGTTCTGTAGTTGTGCTTTAACTTCTTTTGCATACGATTCATCTTATTTATTTCAGCCTTTTCCTCTATGAAAGAATTATGAGAAATGAATTTATCATTTTATCATCTCATTTTATCATTTTAATGTTATAAAGATAATTGAAATTTCCATATCTTTGATTTGAGTGACTCCTACTCACCAACCAATCTCTGAAATTGAGTAGCACTAATACGTGAATCCTTCTCAATTTTTGCCTTCATCCTCTCAAGGTCCTTCTTAAGAGTTTCCCACTTCTTCTGGTTGTTCCTCCAAGACTCCCTTGAATGGAGATATTCAAGTACCTACTTCTTTGCATTTGGATGACTGTCTAATTTAAAATCCTCCTAAACCATAATAAAGGATTATAGTCATTATTTAATGTGAAATTTCAAAAAAGCTTCTTGTTGTTCACTACAACCATCCATTTTACTAAATATTACTTCATCCCACGATAACCTTTAATTTTGAACCTACTGCAAAATTATAAATTCATGGAATACAAATCAGCAAAGTCAGAAAAAACTAAGACTACTTATTCAAATGATGAAGTTGGGCAGCACTACCAAATTATGTAAGAGCCTTAATTAGGTTTTTTATTGATGCCACTGATCTTCTTTTGGAAGTTTATTGAAATGTAATTCTCTGTGAAAATTGTTGTACCTTTGATATGTTTTAAATGACCTTTGTTCATACTTGGATTCTTTAGAATTGATTATGTCAAGAAGGTGAATCCCATGCTTTGGATTCATTCTTGGATAAGGTATTGTTTCAAAGCCTCTAACGGGTGGCTCAGCTGGTAAGGTCCTTATACCACTATTAAAGGAATGGGGTTGTCGGTTTGAATCTTGTCAACGCTGAATTTATCTGGAGGTTGTAGAGTTGGGACGCTTGCAGTCTCCTGGAGACTACCTCGCAAGAGAGAACCTCGTCATCAAAAAAAGGTATTGTTTCAAGTTGAGGTACTTTCAACTTCTGTGGAAATTGAAAGTAAAAATTTGCAACACAGATGTGATCCAAAATTTAAGATTGTTATTAAAAAATCCATTTGAACCTACTGCAGAATTTAAAAATCAATGTAACAATGAATACCAAAATAGGAAAATAAGAAAGAATATTAGCCAAAATTTCCAAAGCATTAGTCAACTATTCCATTAGGATATCTGGGAGTTAAATTTGAAGAGTATTTCTTATTTTCACCATTTCAAGCTATAAAAATTTGCAAAAGTAAACCTTGGATTGCAAATCAAGAAAATAAAATAAAAATAGAATTTTTAACTACTAAAATCAACACCATCTCGATAGGTGTTTTTTGTACTAAGAAAAAAAATCATTACCTTCTACAATTTTCATGTGTCCTTGAACTTTTTTCGCGTATATTGTTCCATCTTTGATCAAGTGGCCAAAGCCATGATTAATGAGCATAGAAAGCACAAGCTCATGACAATCGTTTTCCATTTTCTCCTATTGCCTGGCCATGTTTGTTCCATTCAATGACCTATGAAATTCCATCTTTGGCCTTAAAGACATTCCTTGTAATTTCCCATCCCTTTTTACAGTGGCCACCACCTTCATCACTTGACTACTCTACTTCATCCATCTCTTCATGTTTATCCTTATGTTGAAAGTGTTCACTTTCCTCTATTGTTCTTCCCATTGTTCCTTACCCCCTGATGACATCATTAATTTCTTGCACATCTTGTTCCTCAATAAATGTAGAGGTCCTTGCTTGAGATTGAAACAATGATCTCCTTATCCTCATTTCCCTGTAGATTTAAAAATATATATATATCTATAATGTAAACCACAAATATGTCACTAGTAACAAAAAAGAAATAAAAGAAAATAAGTTACGCAGACATTTTGGAAGTGCAATAAAGAAAATTATACCATTCATGGCTTCTCAATTATGATCACCATCTTCAACTTCATTATGGTATTGCATTGCTTAGGTATATCTTTTCTAACCCAAGTGCTTACTTCATCTTCAATCCCTATATGACCTGGTTGTACTCGCGTTTAACACAATCAATCAGAATATCGTAAAAATCTCTAGGAGGGACCTTAATCACAATATTCCATCCTTTTTTTTTTGTTGATCCTCAATATAAAAGCATTGTTGTGCTTGGGTAGCCATAATGAATCAATCATCCATATGTGCAGATCTAGATAAATCTAAAGACGTGAATCCATAATCATCTATTACCAACCCTCTATCACACTTCTCGTCAAACCAAATGCATTTGAATAACACTATCTTCAAACTTCCACCATACCTTAATTCGACAATATCCTCTAATTAGCCATAGTATGTTACCTTTTCCAAGATGGGATTATGGCCACTTGAATTGGAATAACTGACTGTGTCTACTGGCAAATATACTCCACTATTTTAAGTTTGGCGCATAACCTCCATAGGTCTACAATGAAATCGGCAACCGTTAACAATATGCCCATCATACGAAGTTACCTCTGATAAAAGACCTAATGCTAGCCATCTCACTTCTTCCAACACTTCACTTTTTTTTCACGCAAAGTCAAAGACCTATTTATAAAAAAAATTGATGTTAGAGTGTTGAATATTCATAATTTCAAGTTCATATTACAAGATATGAATTACAAATGTACATGTTCATTCAACCAATTGGAAAATTCAAGATAGTGCCTCCTATCAAGAGTGCAAGATGAAAGTTGTGGATAATTCTCCTTAAGAAATTGCACATACTTTCTGCAAATAAATCTTACGGATATCATTAAAGGAATAACATTATAGAAGTTTTTATTAATCATAGACGTTGAGAGTTAAAGATACCTTTGATACACTTCCATTGAATCAACGTTGAAGAGAATATAGCAATGTACTTGCTCTAATGTCACTTTAGCAAGCCACCAAACTGCTTCTCCACCTATTGCAGCTTCATCAAGATTTCTTACTTCATGATTTAACTTAGATTCACCTTTTAAGTAACATGAACAAAATTGCAAATATTCTAATGCCAAATACCCTTCTGCAATAAAACCTTCGGGACGACTCATGTTCTTCACGTATCTTTTCAAGGTTAGCAAGTATAGCTCTATAGTGTACATCCACTGATAATGAATAGGCCCTGCAACACTTGCCTCATATGCCAAATGAATAGTAAGATGCATCATGATTGTGAAAAATAATGATGAGAATATCCTTTCCAATTCACATAAGTACATTGCAATATCAAATTCCATTTTGGAAAATTCTTCTCTATCGATTACTTTAGAATATAGTTTATTAAAATAAGAGCAAAGATTTATGATTGGTCAGCATATGTTTCTTGGTAATAAGCCATGGATTGTAAATGGAAGTAGTTGTTGCATAAGGATGTGATAGTCATGACTTTCAACCCTATCATCTTCTTGTTGTCCAAGTTGATCTTTCTAGAAATATTTAAAGAATACCCATTTGGAACTTTTATAAAATTCAATACTTTAAAAAAGCATTCCTTCTCAAATAATGATAATTGATACCAAGCAGATGAAAATGACAATTTACCATTTTACTTTTCTTCCGGCCAACGCTCTCTTCAAATACCCATCACTTTTAGATCCAAATGTGCTTCAATGTTATCTTTACCCTTTCCTTTTATTTGTAGTATCATACTCAATATATTTTCACAAATATTTTTTTCAATATGCATCACATCCAAATTGTTTAATTTCAATATCCTTCAAGTATAATAATTGAAAGAAGATACTTATTTTTTCCATAAGTATGGAAATTGCTCTTGTTGATCAACATTAACAACCCCTGTATGATCTTGAGTACTCTTTCTTTTGTGTCTAAACTTTTTACCAAAACAATTCTTGTATCCTTCAACTATTCTAACACTTTTGATCCAATTAGCCTATTTGATGCAGTTATTTCTTCTCTACTACCATCAAAATTTCTTGTATCACGACGAAATTGATGACCTTCATTAAGAAAGCAACAATGAAAATAATAAGACTCCTATTTTTCGTGCCTTAGATGCTGGAATATGTATTCTTATGACAAATAGGACATGCTAGTTTTCCTTTAGTACTCCACTTAGATAAGTCTGCATATGCTGGAAAATCTTTTATCATCCACAACATCATAGCGCACATCACAAAGTTACTTTTGGTATGTGAATCATATGTTCTCACTCCATCCTATAATTGTTTCAATTCATCAATAAGAGGTTGTAAATATATATCTGTCATTTCCAGGAGATCTTTTTCCAAGAATAAGTAGAGTCATTATGAAACTTTGTTACTTCATACACAACCAAAGAGGAAGATTATAAGGTATGACAATAACAGGCCAAATACTATATGTGATATTCATATTGCGAAATGGATTAAAACCATCACTGGCAAGTCCAAGTCTAATATTTCGACAATCAACTACAAAGCTTTAAAATTTGTGATCCATTACTTTCCATGCTTATGAATATGTTGGATGACGTAATAAACCATCATCTACACTCTCGTCCTTATGCCATGTCATTTCTTTAGCAAGATTCTCATTCATGAACATCCTTTACAATCTTGGAATTAAAGGAAAAGTCTCGACACTTCTGCGGAACCTTTTTTTTTCCCCTAAATGTAGACATATCTTCGTATCTAGGAGCTTAGCAATGATTGCATATCTCTTTGTCTTTAGACTCCTTCCAAAATAGCATGCAATCATTACAACATGTATCAATTTTATTGCAATCAAGGCCAAGTTCCCTAACTACGTATTTTGCTTCGTAATAGGAAGATGGTAAACTTTCACACCCAATAGGAAGCACATCTTTGAACAAAGATAATGTCTCAAAAAATAGCTTATTACTCCAACCATACAAAACCTTCACGTGCAATAATTTAACGATAAATGAAGTTTACTATATTTTTCACATCCAATGTAAAGAAGTTCATTTGCTTTTTTGAGGAGCTCACAAAATCTTTCTGCATCCCTATTAATGGGTTCTTATACATCTTCTATATCGTTGATGTTGCTATAACTCCCATGCATTCCAAAAGCATCTTGTAGCAGATCATGAATGTTACCATTTGTGTTTTCAACAAGAGGATCCCTTGAATATTGTTTACGTCCCATCTCTCCATATTGTATCCAAGTAAAATAATTACGAGTGAAACCCCTAAACATCACATGCTCAAACACCTCGTCAATAGTTTCATTATATTTATTGTCGTACTTCTTGCAAGGACAAAGAATGATCCCCTTTGGATAATCTTTTAAATTATTCCTTACAAATTCAATACACTTTCTAACGCCAAATTGAAATCTTTCATTATGAAATCTATTGACAATGGAATAAATCCAACTTCTATCATTCAAATAATCCATCTTCCTAAATGCATTTAAAAAATATATTAATGAATCTTATTTAATTTAATATATTTCAGTGCAAGTTCCTCCATTACAAAGTTGACTAACTTGTGCATAAAATAAAAAAACATAATAAGATTCTTATTCTTCAAAATGGAAGGGGCACACACCTACGAGTCCCACAACAAAGGGTGGGATTTATGCCACCAGAAGTAAAGGGCAGGAGAAGTAACAACAACATGCAATTGCTAATGGTGATGTTGATTACAATAGTCCAAGGCTATTGTAAGGAACTACAGTTCAATAGTAAGAAAGGTAGTAGCAAGATAGGGGGCCTCCCCCTATAGAAACAAAATGTCCAATGTACAACATGAAGAAATAGCTACAATAATAGAGAATAATGGGTATTATAAGTCAATGGCAAACAACATCAATTGTTTTAATTGACCACTTCTAACATTAACTAATGCAGCATCTACCATAGAATGGCAAGAAGCTAAATAATGAGGAACAAACCAACCAGAGCCATTTGGCAGTAGTGACCACATATCTGGAGCCACAAGCAAAACCTTTTATAAAGAGGTAACCACCATAACAAACTTGCAAAATAAGAAACAAATCAAATCATCAAATTTTAATCCTAATTTGGACTTTCCTAAAACTCTCTAACTTAACAAGTAAGAATCAAAATATCTCTTAACAAAACTTACCACATGTAGCACAAAACAAACTAGGAAGCACTATAGCAAATCCTAAACTTCACGTGCCCAACTAGACTCTGCCACGTGGCCACTGACTGGCCACGTGGCCTTTATTACACACTAACAGACACAAATTACAATATTAAGAAAATCTAGACTTTCAAGAAAAAAAATGAAGGAAAATTTGGAGATGCATCATAGTCAAATTTCACTCCTTACTGGGGTAACTTAGCAATTCCATGCACATCCTTGTCTTGCTTGTCTTTAATATCATTGTCATTGCTGTTGTTATCTTGCATCCATTCATGTACACTTATCTTTGAAAATAATGGCTTAAAGCATGCTAGCACAAGTATTTGTCCGACTCGTCTTTTATGAGTGCATGCATTTTTTGTTCGGCTGGCCTCCTAGCGATTGAGGAGAAATATGCATTAAGAATTATGTTCTTATCCTCTCATGCCACTAAGCAATTGAAACTTCCATATTTTCAAATTTTATTTCACTTTATTCTTTATTGGGGTTTATTTATCATACCTTTGGGCAAGTCCAGTCTTCTATTTTGTTTATATCTATGTATACATAATTCTTCCTTCCAGTTTTCAACTTCTCAACCACTTTATTATGAAAAGATCCCATTGGATCATGAATATATTGGCATTTTTTAAAACTTGCATAACTTGGGCATCCATCATAGGTCACACAAGAAGGAAAGTATTGTTTAGTACTCGTTTTCAAAGCAAAAGCACTACAATTATTTGATTTTAGAGTGCTAAATTCTAACGAAGTAATCTATTTTATTTCTTCTATTTCATTCCATATCTAGAGCAGACAACTCGTTCTATTGGCAATGATTGTTTACATACATGTTTTTTCCGATTCCTTCACATAGTTTCCTCAATGTAGTTATAAATAATGTTGAGATAGTACAAATAGCTTTTCTATATGATCTTTTAGAAATTGACCTTTCTTAGATAGATAATGGTTTGACAAATCCTTAGCCCTTTTCAGTTGTCTTTGGAATTAACGATATCGATGAAACTCTAAAAGATTGACTTTATTTTTTTAATTAGATACAAGTCTTGAGCTTTTGATTTTGAATTAAATAATTATTGACATATTTCTTGTCAATTAACATTCATCTTTACTATTGTACCAAACATAGAATATATGTTCTATTTCCTAGGAAAATTCACATCATTCTTTGGACCTGGAATCACAGAAGAGGTTGAGATCGGTAGCCACTCTTGAATTAGCAGAAAGAATGTCCCCAAGTGCAAGTTATTTGTTTTAATTGAACTTTGACTAATAAAATTGCTATTTTTTAATTGTAGGGGAAGAGGACAATACATATCTCATCTCAAACACCACACCATAGTTGAGTTAAAATTGTAATTGTATAACTTTGTATTTTTGTATATTTTGATGTTTATAATTGTAATTTTTAATCTCAACATTTCCAATTCTCTCATACATAGTTTTTCTACCCGCTGGGTTTCTATGCTGGCCAATGACATTTGCGCTAGGTTTGGGCACCATCTCTAGCATCTTCTCTTCTAATGTTAAAGTGTTAAGCAACCCTTTGTGGCTTTATTTTTCTTGTTGTAACTCATATCAAAGTCTAACGAGAATAAGAGTGCCTAGCACAATAGTAGAAGTAACCAGGAGTAAACTGGTTTAAGCTTGTGAAAAGAGCCCCTTGTAAACATAATGGAAGGTTGATAAGTAGTCTAGATCCAGAAGTGACCCAGCTGATCTACAGATCCTGCGAAGCTCCATGCAACATGTTACCTTCTTTATGGTAGAATTTAGCTACTGATGATATATTTGTTGTTATAGATTAACAATAACCTCAAGAGCTGTGCCTCCAACTGTGAGACTAATTTTGGTGTTGTAGGGATCATGCTTCCATTTATATTTCAGTTTGCTTTAGTTTGAAAATCCATGGTTGATGATCCCCAATCACGAATTCCAACTTGACTTTTACATGTTGCTTTCCAATATTCCTGACCTCGGTGACAAAGGAAGGCCTTTGTTGGCAAAATGGGATGCTCGACACCTGCTAATAGTGAAGGAGAGACAAACAACATATCTTTTTCCAAGATTTGACATCATCTTTTTGGGCCAAACAAAAATTGGAATCTTTGTTAAAAGGGTGATGCAAACTAATGGTAGTCATTAGATGCCTGAGTGCAAACAATGGTCATGTGAAATGTGAAACAACTCCTCTGACTTGTCTCTGGCTTAACATCTATCTAAGCCACACACACTCCTACATCTTCCTCCCCAGCAGGGATTACCAGCCCCCATCTTCCACCCATTGCTGCTCACATTCCCCTTGTAGAAATTGAACTCGCCTTCACATAGGACGTGTTCAAGCAAAGAAAATCCCTTATCCAAACTTGCCTTTTGCATAGGCGAGTATACAACCATACATAACCAAAAAAAATCCCCTAAACACATTTATAATTATATTTAAGATTTTTTTTCCAACCAAGGATAGATTTGAATGAATATCTGAGCCCCTTGATGTATAACAAGGCCCTTTTTAGGTTTAATTTGGGTTTGCTGCTTTGCCACAATCTACATGTGCGAAACTAGGTTTTTTGGTTCCTACTCAGATTGAGTTAAATATATAATCAGAGAACAGAGAACGATATTTCAACAGAAATAATCAAGGGAAATACGAGCAACAAACATAAAAATCTCCTTTGTACTAAATGTTCACAATTAAGATACTTTCTCAGAGACAAAAAAAAGAACCAAACACCAAGTTAAAGCAGACTGTTAAACAACCAAGAAGAGGTCCTTGCCCTTGCCGCCCAAGAAGAGGTCCGCGAGAAGAGGGATCGTCGCCCTCATTCGAGCCACACCAAAGTGATCTGCTTCTTGTCGATACCCCTCGCCTCATCGTACTCCTTCTCCTCGTCGTCGTCGCAGCCAAGTGACCTCCTACTGTCGATGAAGAGGGAGCGTCGTCGTACTCCTCCTCGATGTCGCAGCCAAGCGACCTCCTACCGCAGATGAAGAGGGAGAATCGTCGTACTCCTTCTCCCGTTGTCGTTGCAGCCAAGCAACCCCCTACTGCCGATGAAGAGGGAGCATCATCGTAGTCCTCATCGTCGTTGCAGCCAAGAGACCTAGCGTGATGAAGAGGGCACAGCTACAGTGGGAAAGAGGGAACGGTCGGCCATTGATGCTTTCTCAATGAAGAGCGAATGGCAATAATGGATGGGGGGGTGGGTTTAGTAAGGCAGGAGATAGCACGAGAATGAAAAGAAGTGCCGGTGCCCAAATTGGTTTTACGTCAAAAAGTAAAAAAAAAGTGACAAATTTCGGGAGACAGTCTATTTGTCTCTTTAAATTAGATTTTTCATGGAGATCGTTAGTCTATCATCCATCACTTATTTGATTCCTATAATAAAATTTATTTTCAAAATATAATTACTATATAATCGTATTTTATTATAATAATAATGTTGACATAGTTGATGGTAAAGATAGAGGATGTATGGGGTAAAGTAACTGTATAAGTGTGTGACAATAAAAGTAACAAATCAAACATAAATAATAATAATAATAAAAAGAGCTTGAAATGAAATTGTTTGCATTAAAAGATAAAATAAATATTACACTATTTGCTTCAAATGAAAAATTAGCTACCAAGTAAACATAAAAACATAATGAAATGGAAAAGTAAGGTATCCTCCTAATGGAGGCTACTAGAACCTAATGGGAAGAGTAGGATATCCTTGGCATGAGTCTAATCTTCTTCACCTTGAGAGCACCAAGGAACCAAAGGGGCTAGTAGCTGTTGACTATTAGGCATGGGAGAGAGCTTGAGTGTGGTAGTTGCATGGAGAGGAGGAAATAGGAGAAGGGTGGTGTTGGAAATGGGATGCCTTTTTTATAGAACTTGGACCAAGATATGATGGTGGTGAGGAATATTATAAGGGCTAGGATAACGGGTGCACCCTTAGGATATTGGAGTGTTCTAGTGGTTCCACATGGGTGCACACTTAAGAGGGATATGGTCAAGGCTAGTCAAAAGAATTGTAGACAGGGTTAAGGTGGCATGGGATTAGGTCTGGCTTAGGTGGAGGCTAAGGTGAGGTTAGGTTGACATGGAGGGTTAATTGGGGTATTAGGTTAGGTGTTTAATTGGTGCATTGGGCTTGTGTAGTGGAGTTGTTGTTGTTAGGCCAAGGAAAATAGGTGGCTATAATAAATAGGCAATAAGTGCACCTAGAAATGGTTTCTACCATGTGTTGGTGGCCCAATTAGAAAATATTTATTGAGTAATTTTTGGTGTATCACCCATGTGTACATGTAAGTGTATGTATGCATTGTGGTGCAATTACATGTGCTTGCAATGAATTACATTGGGGTGTATACAATGGACATGCTTACATGAGACTACATGGCTTGTCTTAGTCCCACATGAGCTTGTCAGGATTGGGTTTGTCTTGTCTCCTCCTCTCTTGAATTGATGACTCTTCCCACTCTATTGTAAGAATTGTTTGATGCCTGCTTTGCGTATCTTCCTACATTTCCCTTATATCGCAACTTCCAAATGTAGGCCTACACACATGAAATGACAATTATTACTACAAGCCCCTATCTTAGAGAAAAATTAGATAAGAATGTACAAAGATGCAAATGCATGTTATGGATGAGATGCATGATCACTATACAATGTAAGCTAGGTGTTTAGCCTAATTTAGCCATTTTAGAACACATGATTGCTACGCAATTAGTCGTGCTAAGGATTTTGTTACCCAAGATTGAGAGAGACCTATTTGCATAATATCCGATTGACATAGAGGTATTATTGCTGCAGTTGCAAGTGATGATGTTGGTTTGCGACATGAAGAATTGAGGTATTATTCATATCACATCACAAGTAATTTCAATACCACTTTCAAGAACATGAACATGAAAAAGTTGGTAATGAGGGTTGTATTACAATCTTCACCTCTAAAATGGCAGTTTTGCATGGATCAATTGAAGAACATGAATGAAGATGCTCCAAAGGGGTTTGAACATCATGAAATCAAGAAAAAGGACTGGACTATGGCATTTGATGGAGGATTTCAGTTCAAGAATATGACGACAAACTTAAGTGAAAGCTACAATGCGGTACTTAAAGATGCTAGGGCATTGCTTGTCATAGCATTAGTAAGAAAAGTTTTTTGCAATTATGTTGGTTACTTTCACAAAAGACGAGAATAAGTGGCTACTGCCATAGGAAGACATGAAAGGTTCACCTCCTATGCAAATGAATGGCTACAAAATTGGATGGATATTGGTAGAGTACATTAAGTTACACGTTTCAATGGAAACCTTGATTCGTATTATGAGGTGTTAACTGACAAGCATGATACACAGTTTGGTCAGAACGGTGGTAATTTTCATATGGTTGACCTTAGAAATGACACATGCACTTGTAATAAGTGGAAGACACATAGAATTCTATATTCACATGTATGTGTGATGCTAGTATCTAAACATATCGACATTGGTAATTTCGCGAGTCATTAATACACATGGGAGCAACAAATGTTAATTTACAAGGGTAAATTTGAGCATATAGGTGACCTAAAATCATGGCAGCCTTACTAAGATTTTCATATTTATTGACATAATTTATGTCTAACTATTACTAGTTTAAGGGTAAATTAGGTCATACTGCATTAAATTAGGTTAGATTAGTCATTTAGTAACATTTTGTAATATTACATTCTTTTCGGCTTTCATGTAATATTTCCCTTATCTATATCTCGTACCTTGATGTTCTTATTTATATGTGTGCAGGTGCCAAGTAAAAGACTGACTGGAGCTTGGCAGAGAAGAGAAATTGATCTAAGCTCAAATATGAAGAGTGGCTGAGTCAACTCCCAACTTGAACCCTAACCCAATTGGTCCTTGGCTTTACCCTAATTAGGAACCTAATTCTCCTAGCCTAAAACCTAGCTAACCTAGCCCAATTACCCACCTTATATGGCCGGCCATGCACCTTGATCTTCACATTAAATGGTCGGCCAACCTAACCTTAATCCACATTCCACTAAAACCCTACTAAACCTAAGAACCTATCTCTACATCCAACCTTCCCTAGCTGCCACCTAGCCTTTCTTAGCCACCAAGTAAACCACCTAAGGTTGGCCATACATAGTCCCTCTTATCTTCATATGGCCAGCCACCACACCCCCAAATCCCCACCTTCAAAACCTAATCCTATGGCCTAAAACACCTATCGAAAACCTAAAGCATATCCCCTTCAACATCCCACCATATGGTCAGCCATATCCTCTCCAAGATAAACCCTTTGGTCAGCCACCATAGTCAATCCAAACCCTCCATTCAATACACCACCACATCTCCAGCTTTGGTCAAAAACCTAAACCAACTGTAGCCTCTTTTAAATCCCAAGCCAATCCCTCCTTTAATCTTAGCCTTCCATCTTTTCTAGCCTAATCCTAGCCCTCCAATCTCTTGATCTAAGGCTACATGAATCCACCAATCAAAACCCTCCACCCTCTCTATAAAATCTAGTGCCGCCCCCCTCTCCCTTTGAACTTTTACTCTCCCTCTCCATAGTCTCAAGCTCTCTACTTTGAAGGTCTCCATGCCACCTTTAGTGTGTCTCTTTGGGTGCGCCTTCACATTTGTCTATGCTTCGCTCTTCGTCTTCCAAGTTACGTCTTTGAAGCTGCCTTCTAGTTTTTATTTGATTTTCTGGTTTTAGTAGTTCTAGTTCTAGTTGCTTTTATTTCAATCATTCTTCTAGTTGTAGGTTAAACTACCATTTCAATAAAAGTTCTAGTTTCATTCATATCCGATCTCTAGATTTTGATTTCTTTAGTTCTAGTTACTTATTTAATTACTTTCATAGTTAGGATTTCAATTCCTGCAAGTTTTTCACATTAGTATTTCATAGTTAGTCTTACATCATATTCAATTCTATATTCAAAAACACAAAAAAAAATAGGACTTAGGAAAGCACGAATATTCAGTTACCTCCCTAAGAGATGACCTAGACTCTGATTTGCAAAAAAATTCCATATTTTTGAGTTCAGAAACGAAAATTGTCTAAAGTATCTACGTGATCTTGTGCTACAAAAAACATATTCTACTCTTATATCTTCACATTAGATCACTTTTTTGGCACTGTTGACGAGGAGGCACAACGAATATTCACGCTTTTGTATTTATATTTTCGCTTGCATTCGTAGTTCTAACTCGCTTTATTTTTGTTTATTGCCTTGCATACAAGAAATTGTGCTAAAGCATGGGATTAGAGTACAAACCGGGAAACGAAAAAAGTGTGGGTGAAGATTCTTAAGTAAGTACCTCCATCTAAGGATTAGGTTATTTATGAATCTTAGGTTTGATTTTGTATTTAGTTAGATTCATATAAAAGAAAAAAAAAAGTTATCACTTTAGTAGTTGGATTTTCAAGATATATCGTCTTAAACAACCTTTTTGAAATTTGGGTAGATTTGAACATTGATATTAAAATAAATTTTTTGTGAATTAAACTACTCCAAAAATCACAACATTTAGCTTGGACATGCATTTTGAAGTTAGGAACAATCCCTAAAATTTTCGTGCCCTAACTCCTTCTAGAAAAAATTAAAAATTTTATATAATAGACCTATATCCAGTATTGAATTTGTTATTGATTTTGCATACTACTTGATTTTTCATAGTCTTTTTACTTATCCAAATTAAGTGAATGCATTCGATTCCTAGTCACATTTTTGTCCTCTGGAGAAAATTTGGGAAATTTTGGACAACCTGCATCTCTTGATTCATAGAAAACATTAACTGGGGTTCATTTTTTATCTTGAGACCTCAATACACTATTAATTGAGGAAAAAATGCTTATTGGGATTGAAAAGTTACAGAAAAATGTTTTTTGTGTGCCTAATTAAGTGGTGTTAAGAAGCCATTGATTGCATCAATTGGGCCGCACCACTCTACTATATAAAATTGATTGATCAATGAAGTTGCTTGAATATAGGTTCCAATTCTAAGGTTTTGGATATACACTACTATTTCTTGAAAATTAAAGGAAAATCATTCTCACACACAACAAGAACTTGATTGAATCTATCCAAATCCAAACCCTAAAAGAGGACCTAACAAGACTTAACAATAAAAGTCACTCATTCTAATAAAGTCTTGTTTGCAAACCAATTGTTTGGCATACACACACGCATTAAATTGGTTTAATTGGGCAACTACCCCCTTCATGCCCATCTTCTAATTTAGTGCACAACAAAGCCTAAGACTAAATAAATTTGATAGATGCGCCAACTAGGTTGGATCATTTTTTAAGTCAAGCTAGACTTAATTGGCTTGTTCTGATGCCTTGTCTATTTGGACAAACTAGTGACAACAAAGGTCAGTACAGTAACTACTTTAACCCTTAGGGTGTCCCGTCGTGTGGTGTATCCTAAGGGATCTCACCCTTCTGGCCAGCCAAGTAATTTAAAGGTTAGGATAATCCAATTGGGGCTAGTAAGGCTTAGATTAGGTTTAATAGGTTCAACCAATAGGGCTAGACTTCCTTTCTTGTATTGTGCATACTCTATCTCATATGTTCCCTCTGCATCTCCTTTATTTCTTCTATAGTGTATGCACGGGAGGAGATCTCAAAAACCTCACTTGTTTAGACCTTTTGAACCTAAATCCAAAACGAGGCTCGATTTTGGGAAACTTGAATCTGAATCTAAATCTATGGCTGACCAAGGAGAACCTTCTGGATCAAACCCACTTGACCCTAATGCTGATCTCAAGAAGTCATTAGAACAGATGTGATTGTTGAAAAGTTGTGAAGGAATTTTGGTTTTGAAAACCACATCATGGTACGTGCAAAAATCCTCGATCAAATAAAATTATTGAAGGTGAGTCTGGGTTGAATATGGGGAGGCAAAGTTCAAAAAATCCGTGTTTATTTATTTCTTTTTAGTATTTTTCAATTTTATAATTTTTATAAATTTCTTTGGAAATAAAATTTGAGTGGAAAAGGTGGGAGTGATAGTGGATGTGGGTGAGGTGACAGAAAAATAATTACAAGAATGAAAATGGCAAGGCAGGTAAAAACTAATTACAAAATAAATTTTAGTGCAAAAATAAAGTGTCACAAATTACACTAGAGAGAGAGAGAAATGATTACTACAAAAAAATGTTCAAAATAAATCTACACTAGAAAGTAGAAATAAAATAATAGAGGAGAGAGAGGATCTCTGTAGCTGGCTGCTTGAAAGAGGAGTGGTTGGACAGTGCCCAAATGACGGAGAGAGAGGATAGAGGAAGGGGGACGGAGCTGGAGGAGGGAGAGGCGAGGTAGGGCAGCATTGTGGTGATCCACTTCCTAGAAGGGGGCGAGAAGACAGCCAGAGGGAGCTAACAAACACCAGTTTATCATCACTCTTAAGCTGAAAATCACATCTTGTTCCTAGGATTTCTACATTTCATTATGGCATTAGGTTGCATTTAGTCATTCATGCATAATTAGGATTTAGGCATGAATTATTAGGTTTTCCTATCTTTTTGAATATTGATACATCCTATTTGATTGTCAAGGATGAATACACCATAGAAACTAGCTAAACCCTGACAATATGAAAGGCAAACGGACAAGAAGGAGAAGATAGAAGCTCATTCCAGCTCACCTCAACTCGATCTTGGCTCAACCCAACTCATCTCAGCTGGATCCAACTCATTCTCAGCTTCACCCAGCTCATGGCAACTCAACTCTACTTAACTTAACTATTAGTCCGAACTAGCTAAGCTAACTCAGTTGAAGAGTCATCAATCAGCTCATGGTAGCTCATCTCCAGTTCAAGTAGCTCAACTCAACTGAGTTTAGCTACTAGACCTAAGCTAGCTAGCTGGGAAGGCTTTAGGAAGATCAGCTCTAGCTCATCTTAGCTCCAGACAAGATGAAGTTAGTTCAATCTGGCTCAACACTACTTAGCTTAGTAGCTAGCAAAGAACTAGCTAGCTAACTTCTAAAACCTAGAGTTGGCACCAACCTTGCCTAACCCAACCATTAACCACCACCTACACAACCCTAAAATTGGCGCTAGCATATCCCTACCATCCAACCCTTAACCACCACCAAAACACTACATCATAGCCCTCCACATATCCCACGCTGCTTAACCCTACATCAATTGTAAAGCCTTGAACCCAGATTCTAAAGTTAGTTCATATTTCAACACGCTAAGGCAAACCTGTTGTGCTTTTCATGTACAAGTTGGAGCCTGCGAGAATTAAAAATACATAATTAGATTGGAAACCCACTTGTTTTTCATTTTTGTGATTTGGACCTCAAATCGACAATTCGAAAGTACTGTTAGTTTTCTGGGGTCACGAGGAGTTCTATGGTATGTTTCATGCAACGATTAGACGTCGGATACTTGAAACATGTGTGAATTAAGGGCACACTCGTGCACAAGCTGCCTTAGGGATCGCATTTTGCAAATGACCTCCATTTAGAAATTCATAAAAATTATCGGATTCCTTGTCTTGTAACAATTCTGGTGATATGTGTTTTGCTGGAATCAGAGCTCATTTGACTTTGTTATGGGAGTACTTTATTTATAAAAACAAATCTACGTAAAGGGAGTTTAATAAATAAATTGATAATTAATAAATAATATTATTATTATTTGAGGGGATAATTAGTTGATTTTTTTTTTACAACAAATCAGTTTCAAAGATATATCTATATAAATATTTTATTACCACCTTAAATTTTCTTTAATTTTTCTCCTTTCCCTATGTCCTTAATCCTAACAACTTTTTCCCCCTCATCCTTTTAAATAACCCTCCAATCCAAATCCATCGTACTCCTCCTTCCATGTAATATCAAGAGAGAAAGAGGGAGAGAGATCGCAAGAAAGAGGAGAGAGATTGAGGGAGAAAGTGCAAGGAGAGATGTGCACGGCTGCATGCATGAGACCATGACGACGAAGAGGCGGAACAACAGCCGAAGGCATTGCTCTTGTTACACTCGTTGAATGAGTGAAACGTAAAGGAAGGGAGGATAAGGAGAGAAACCAAAGGGAGGGAGTCAAGGTCGGTGACAAGGGAGGAGAATGCTTGATAGTGAGATCAATGCAAGGACGACTCTTTGTGGTCGGCTATGGCTGGGTGATGATCGGATATGTTCACCGGAGATGAGACCGGCAGGGTGGAGGTTCGTTCGTCATGTGTGCATGGTGGGTTGCATGGAGAGAAAGAAGGAAGAAGGAGAGAACGGAGGAGTTGCTTGGAAGAAGACATAGAAGGGGCCAGTGGTGAAGGCAGTGCAACTAGCGAGAGAGGAGGAAACATCATGAGGGAAGAAGAGAGGGAGATGAGGCAACGACCTTGGTGAGAGGTGGCCGGAGGAGTCCTTTTGTACGTGTGTGCATGGGTGCAACATGAGAGGAGAACCCAAAGAGGGAGAGAGAAGTGGAGGAGGAAGGAAGAAGAGGAAAGGTCGAGGAGGGCCACCGGAGGTCGGCGATGGCCAACGTTGGCATCGATGAGTGGGGGAGCTGCCGGCGTGGGTCCATGAAGCGGTGCGTGCATGGGTTGTTGCAGATGTGTGAAGAAGATCGAAGAAGGAGAAGTGCAGGGGAAGAAGAAAGATTGAGGTGTTAGAAAAATTACATTTTTAAAATAATAAATTTTTAATATTTCATTTTGGTCCCTATGAATGGATTGTATGTTACTTGACATCTGACGTTCAAATTTGTTTTGCTTAGATCGAGGGTCTTCGAGATCGAAATTAGGCGATCCAAGAGTTGATCTTAGGGTTCTCGAGCATGCTAGACACATTCGTATGGTTGGATTAGGCAAGTTCCACTTCAATTTTTGAGGCACAGATTTGGGAGACACATGCGGTGTTGGGAGTCTCCGACCTGTTTTCGCGGAGTCATCGTGACCCCTCAACGACATTAGGTAGAGTAGTCTCTCTCCTTTTCCGTACAGTTTACCTACATGGTGATTTCCTTCACATATTATACTGTTTAGTGTGCATTCTTACCTCTTGCTGGGATTGGACTCATTTGTGTATTTCTTGCTATCTTGGGTACTAGAATATTAAATACGAATGATGTAAACAAGGTTGTTGACTTGGAATGGGAATAATCAAATTGATATAGTTAACTGTTAGATTAAAAGGAGTTAACAACAATTTATTAGACCATGTTCATGAACTAAATAAATTATGAAGCACATAAAATCTGGGATGTGGTCAAGTATCACATTTACGAAATGAATTCTATTTTTAGTAAAATTGGCATCATCAAGATGGTTAAATAATAATTTGATTGGAACCACGATTAGAAGTTGAAAACTGAGTCACTTATCAATTAATTTTGAAATGTTGTGATCTGAGCCCTTTTCATAACTTTAAATCAATGGTTTAAAACGATGAGAGCTATGGCTTAATTGATGGATATTGATACAGTTATCTGGAAATGATCAAATAATCAATACGGCGAATTATCAGGAATTAAAAAATTAGAAAATTGATTTTTGCCTGGTACTCGCTGGATTTGGTTGTAGCTTTGGTCTACTAGACCGGTTCTGGGCTGGTTTAGGGAGTTGGTGGCCTTCCTATGACTCTTTGGTTAGGCTTAGCAGCCAACTAGGATAGCGGGATGCATGGCTCAAGGGTTGGAGTTGGTTTTCTTTACTCGGCCGGTGGGTGGGTCATTGGCTATCTATGGTCCAACGTGTGTAGCTAGCACGTGTTCACTCCATACAATGTAGTTGCCACCCCTTTTCATAATGACCCTAGAGTGACGGAGAGTGGTGACTTGAGGGGTATAAGCCGTCTTCTCGGCCCGGAAGGGGGCTTATACCAATCTTGCGCTGCAAGAAGTTACACGAAATCATCTCATGCCCTAAGATGTCAATTGATAGATTATGGACTATAATAATTTGGGTTTCCAATATGCGAAACGGAATCGAATGACGAGATGTCTAATAAATAGATTAATTAAAGCTATACTTCCCATTCTCTCTTATTCTCGGTTACTGTTGCACTCTATTGTTGTTGTTTCTATTTTACTTAGTTTTACTTACATGCTTTTAGGTTATGTACTTAGGTATACTTGGCAGTTCTTAAGGTGATTTCGGTTGTGCTTCTCCTTGGACTTATATAGTTATATTCTATGGTAAATCCTATGGTCAATAGTGACGTGGTCTCGTGCGTATGTGTTAAGAGGTGTCGTTATAGCCGCACTTGATACGTCGGTTTTAAAAGAAGTAAACGGAGGTGAGTCCGAGTGTCGGTCTCAGGGAGGCGTGAAAATCGGATTTTGTTTACCACTTGTTATCACGAAAAAGGCGGAGTTTTGCTTGTGAAAGAGACAATTTTGAAAAACAAGAGATAGAGAGAGAGTTTAGGGTTAGAAAGCTCTTAGTTTTGATCATGCACTTTGAATAGAAATTAAAATGGCGATTAAACGGAAAATAATTTCATTAAACATGCATTCATAGTTCATAGCTTACAACATTAAATACATGCTTTAACAAGGGTAAATGAAAGCTTAAAAGAGAGAGAGAGAGGTAAAGAGAGAGTGGAGAGCGACGAGGCAGCCACGGCGATGGAGGAGGCTCCGTCGGCAGCTCGTCGTCTCTGGCGATTACAAGAGTGCCTAAACCTAGCTAGGAGAGGAGTGGAGTAGTTGCAAGTGGGAGAGTATGCCTTGAATGGTGGTAGAAGGGGGTTTAAATAGAGTTAAGGGCTTCCTAAAAGAAGAATGTGCTTTAGCGACATCCAGAACGTTGCTAAAACTGCTTCCAGATACGTCGGTGAAGCCCTCCTGCCGCCGGTCAGCTGCCCGCCCCGCTCTCTCTCCATGCGCGATCCGTGGACGTTGAACGAGAGCCGTCCGATCGAAGATCGGACGACTGAGATCCTCTTGCACCCGCACTGAGATCGCGCCTCGGGCGCTCGCGCGTTTCCGCCCGGCGTGCGCGCGTGGGTGCTCGGGAGCTGTTGTCGCGCCGCGTGGCGCTATCCTGGCCGCCCGCTGCTGATCGGGCGGCCCAATTTGTCCGCGCTCGTCGCTCGCCTTCGATTTCAGCTCTGCGCGGCTCGAACGCGCGTCGCTGCGATGCTGGCGTGTGCGCTAACCGTTGCGCCACGCCCGCGCTTTGTTGCGGCGACCGCGGGCGAGCGTGCGGATCTCGGTCATTCGATCGAAGATCAACGGCCGAGATTCGTCCTTGGCTGGCTTGAGGGTGTGCGAGCGGTGGGAGAGGGGCGACGTGGCGCTCTCTGGGCCGTTGATCTCCAGATCAACGATCAGAATTTCTTGGGCCCATTGTGGGAGCTCCGGATGTCGGATTTGGCCGATCTTGAGTCCGTTGGACTCCGTTCGTCGTTCTGAATCCATCCGTGCGGTCCGATTGCTCATCTGAGGCCTACTTTGACAAATGCTTTACACAAATGGCCATTAGTATAATTTATAAGCAATCTTGGTACTTGATGCATGCAATGCTCCTATTCTACTTTATGTTGTGCCTTTTATTCTAAAGATGGGCCATATTCAACCTAATTACTACCCCCTTGCGTGGTGTTATCATACCCCCATGCTTACTCCTTGCTAGTCCTTAGCAAGGTTTATTCTAGCCTTTCTTTCCTTGGAGAATTCAAGAAGTAATTGCTTAGGCACTTCGTTACTTGTCAATAAGAGGAAATATACGAAGATCTTAATCTACAAAGACTAAGCAGCGCCCGGGTGTCTGCCAAAATACAAATCGCCCGAATCCTTGCTTTGTATATATAACTATACATATGTATACGTATATATCTATATATGTCTTTTTAGAATTTTCGGAATTCAGTGTGGGTTGGTAACTTTTTACGGCTACCCATCCCACCCAAAACTCGGTCAAAACCCTAAGTGCTAAGCATCTTGGTGTGAATGTTGTGATAGACTCACTTAACGGTAATTGAGACAGACTTCGAGTTTCTACGCCTCTAGGTAACCGGAAAAGAAAATAAATTTTTGCCTGAAGGTGTATTTGTTCGATTGGTAGCTTTCTCCCTATGTTCATTTTACTTGGGGTCAACATAAGGATTTTCCAGTGTATATCTCCCCGGCTTGTACTACCTCCCCGCTTCTTCCTTAGGTGTTTTGGTCTTTTTTGTGCAATTATTGAGCTGGGCTCTGGACAACCGACCAATGGGTTGTTACCCACGATCACTTGCCAGCCATACTTGTGCTGTGAAGTGTGGTTTTTTTTTTCTTTTTCGTAGGTGGCTTCCCTAATCTCAAATGTACCTAGAGGCAGCGAAAAAGAAATGGCCTGGGGCTGGGTTCTGGACAACCTGCCAATGGGCTGTTACCCACGATAACTTGCCAGCCGTACCACCCTAGAGAGTTCATTAGCTACCCAATTTCTGTCAAAATCTCTGAGAAGTGAGTCTGTGCAAAAATGTGTGTAGATGCTTAGACTCAAAGTTTTCCTGAGTTAGAGGGTGAGTTGATAAGTCGTATACTTATTACCTTATTTAGTAGGTGGATTAGAATAGCTTAAAGTTGCAAGGATTCGCCGCTAAATCCATATTTTAACGGACACCAGGGCTGATTAAGCCTGAAGTCCTGAAAAGTCTAAGTGTTTAAGTTTTGTATTATTTCCCATTATTGACAAGTTTCTAATGCTTAAGTTTTCTTCCTAAATTCATTTTTTTTCTTTTTAATTAATTAATTCATTCATTCATTCATTCAGACTGATTAATTAAGCTCAGGATTATGCAATTTACCATCCCCCCCATGCTTAAGTTAGACAATGTCCTCATTGGCAGATTCATGGATGCAGAAGGGTTCAAAAAGATAGTACCTGAGTGACGTACACTACCAGATCAGTCTGAATCCGCTGGGTTGCCTCCCAGGAAGCGCTGAGTTTAACGCCTCCAGCTGGGCGGTGCTTGGTCTCAGCCCTCAACAAGGGTGACACTTTCCTTGGGGGGTACCAGGGCCAGGAAATGCTTCAATCTTTGACCATTGACTGTAAAGGTGTGCCCGGTATTAAGATCCGCGATTTCAACTGCCCCATTGGAATAGGGCTTGATCACCCGAAATGGTCCTGTCCATTTAGACCTAAGTTTCCCTGGGAAGAGTTTCAGGCGTGCATCAAATAGCCAGACTTGTTGGTTTGGCTCAAAGGTTTTCCTATGAATGAGTCGGTCGTGGACGGCTTTCATTTTCTCCTTATATAGCTGACTATTGTCAAAGGCGTCCCGACGAATTTCTTCAAGCTCAGATAATTGAAGCGTCCTTTGCGCACTGGCTAACTGGGGATCCATGTTACATTGCTTGACAGCCCAGTAATCCCGGTGTTCCAATTCGACGGGAAGATGGCAAGCTTTGCCAAAGACCAAGCGGTAAGGTGACATGCCTATCGGGGTCTTAAAGGCGGTCCTGTATGCCCACAAGGCATCATCAAGTCGTGTGGACCAGTCTTTCCTGTCAGGTCTCACAGTCTTCTGTAAAATGTTCTTGATTTGTCCGTTTGAGACCTCAGTCTGCCCATTCGTTTGTGGATGATACGGGGTGGCAATGCGGTGGTTTACCCTGTATTTTCTTAGTAGGGCACGGAATTGGGAATGGATAAAATGGCTTCCACCATCACTGATCATGGCCTTGGGTATTCCAAACCGGGAAAAGATGTTTCTCTTCACAAAGTCCATGATCATCTTGTGATCGCATCGTCGGGTGGCGACGGCTTCAATCCATTTGGAAACATAGTCTACCGAGACCAGGATGTACTCGAAGCCGTTGGATGGTGGAAAGGGGCCCATAAAATCGATACCCTAAACGTCGAAAATTTCGACAATCAAAATGGGCCGAAGGGGCATCATATCTTTCTTGGTCATGGTCCCTAGTGTTTGGCATCGTGAGCAAGTCTTGGCAAAGATGTGTGCATCCTTGAATAGGGATGGCCAATAAAATCCAAACTGCAAAACTTTTGCAGCTGTTTTCTTGCTAGAGAAATGGCTGCTACACGCTTGGTCATGACAAAAGGAAAGCACACTCTGAACTTTGTCGTCGGGGAGGCACCTCCTGATGATCTGATCAGCACAGAGGTGAAACAGCATGGGATCATCCCAGAAATAGTTCTTGGCCTCAGCCAAGAACCTATCCCATTAGTGTCTGGACCAGCTGTGCGGGGTTTGTCCTATAACTAGGTAGTTGACATAGTCAGCATACCATGGCATTTTCTTGTCTTGCACGGCTAGGATGTGTTCATTAGGGAAGGTATCAGATAGAGGTAGGGAGGGTACAATGTGGTATGGATGAAGTCTTGACAGGTGGTCAGCCACCACATTTTTCGATCCGGCCTTGTCTCGGATTTCCAGGTCAAATTCCTGCAAAAGCAGGATCCATCTGATGAGCCTGGGTTTTGCGTCCTTTTTGGCCAACAGGTGCCGGATAGCTGAATGGTCGATGTAGATAGTCACGTGGGATCCCAGCAAGTATGATCGGAATTTTTCCAGTCCAAAGACTACCGCGAGCAACTCTTTTTCTGTGACCGTATAATTACGTTGGGCCTCATCCAACGTTTTGCTCGCGTAGTAGATCACCACGGGCTTCTTGTCTTGCCTTTGTCCCTGGATAGCGCCTATGGCAAAATCTGATGCGTCACACATAATCTCAAAATCCTGGGACCAGTCTGGGGGTTGAAGTACAGGAGCGGTGGAGACTAAGTCCCGGAGGGTATAATAAGCCTGGATGAAATCAGGAGACATGTGGAAAGTGGCGTCGTTGGCTAGAAGGTCGGTCAAGGGTTTGGAAAGTTTGGAAAAGTCTTTGATGAACCTTCGGTAGAAGCCAACATGTCCTAGGAAAGAGCGAATCTGCCGGACCGAACTTGGTGGAGGAAGTTTGGAAATTAAATCAACCTTAGCTCGATCTACCTCGATGCCCCTATGCGAAACGATGTGTCCGAGGACAATTCCTTCTTGAACCATAAAATGGCGCTTTTCCCAACTTAACACCAAGTTAACCTCGATACATCGTTTCAGGATTTTCTCCAAGTTGCTTAAACAATGGTCGAATGAATTCCCGAATACAGAGAAATCATCCATAAAGACCTCCAAGTATTCACCCACCATTTCTGAAAAAATGGCTAGCATGCAACGCTGGAAGGTAGCAGGTGCGTTGCATAACCCGAACGGCATTCGACGGAATGCAAACGTGCCATACGGGCAAGTGAATGTGGTTTTTTCCTGATCTTCTGGAGCAATTGCGACTTGGTTATATCCTGAATATCCATCCAGGAAGCAGAAATACTTTTGCCCTGCCAATCTTTCAAGGATTTGGTCAATGAATGGCAAGGGGAAGTGGTCCTTCTTAGTGGCTTCATTAAGCTTCCTATAATCAATACACACCCGCCATGCGGTGGTGGTGCGGGTGGGGATGGATTCGCCATGATCATTAGTAACAACGGTGAGCCCAGCCTTCTTTGGAACCACTTGAGTGGGGCTCACCCAGGGGCTATCAGAGATAGGGTAAATGATGTCAGCGTCAAGCCACTTGATAATTTCTTTTTTAACGACCTCCCGCATGTTAGGGTTTAACCGTCTCTGCATTTGGCGGGAAGGTCGGGCCCCGTCTTCCAGGTAAATCTTGTGGGTGCAATAGGTGGGGCTAATTCCTCTTAGATCCGAGATGGTCCAACCAATGGTGGCCCGATGTTCTGAAAGAGTTGCGGTCAATCTTAGTTCCTGATCCTTGGTTAGATGGGAATTAATAATTACTGGGAAGGTCTGGTCAGGTCCCAAGAAGAAGTACTTGAGATTCTCGGGCAATGGTTTAAGTTCAGGTGCAAGTGGGACCACAGTTGAAGGGAATGGGAATGGCGGGAGTTGATCAACATCGATCTCTTCAAATGGTGTCATGTGATGGTTCTCAGCCTTACAGAGGTCCATGGTTAAGTAGGGTGACGAGTCGGAACCATCACTACGGGTTTGGTGGTCTGAGACAGAACTGAGGGTAAGGCATTCCTCAATTAAAGTTTCCACGGGATCATGTTCCTCAATGTAATCTCAATCAAAAGACTTTGTCGCCCGGAAGATATCCAATTGCATTTTCCTGTCCCCGAAGGCGATTTCCATACATCCCATGTCGCAATCGATGTTTGCTTTAGCCGTAGCTAAGAAAGGTCTGCCTAAGATTATGGGTGCATTCTGTAATTTTTCAGGGACTTCCATGTCGAGCACCAAAAAGTCGATTGGAAAATAGAAGTCCTTAACCCGTACAATCACGTCCTCGACAACCCCCTTCAGGGTTTTCACTGATCTATCCACCAACTGGATGGTGACAGGGGTTGGTGCCAGCTCCCCAAAACCAAATTGGTGGTACAAGGTTGTGGGAATTAGGTTGATAGAAGCACTTAGGTCCAGGAGCGCTCTATCAAATGTCATGTCCCCGATATTGTAGGAAATCAGGGGCGCTCCTGGGTCAGTTAGTTTGAGTGGAAGGTTGCTTGATATCATGGAACTGGCCTGCTCAGAGAGTACAACCTTCCTAGGTGCTTGAGGTCTCGGCTTACGCTTGGGTGTACAGGCATCCTTTAAGAACTTGGCGTAAGCGGGGATGTGTTTGACGGCTTCTAGGAGCGGAATATTAATCTGTACTTGCTTAAAAATTTCCAACAGCTCCTCAGTTTCCACAGTATTCTTCTTTTTCTTGATTGTTTCTAAGGCCTCAGGATAGGGTGTCTGAATGTGGATTGGTTCCATGTCTGGGCCCTTGCTTGGTGCCTCTTCTGAGTTGGGTATTCCAGCATGTAAAGTCTCGGGGTTAGTTGGCCATTTGGGATCCTGGGTTTTGGTGCCGCTTCTCAAGGTCACAGCATTTGCAGAGGCATTGGGGCCATGGGGTGATCCTTGAGAAGACGAGGATGAAGAAGCGCCAAACCTAGGAGGTGTTTGTGGGGCTGGCTGGACCATGTGAGCCTGCCCGGGGTTGCCTTGGAACCCTTGCGAATTGGGGTCTCTGTTAATTATGTTTCGCTGGTTGGTTGCGGTTGGGAAGGTAGAGATCCTTGCTGTTTACAGTCCAAGAGTTGGCTTAACTGTCCCTTTACCACGGCCATTTCCTCCTGATGTTTTTGGTTCATGTCAGCCATCATCTTTATTAGGGTGTCCATTTGGTTTTGTGGGGGAGGGGCCGCCCTATTCTGGTTATATTGGGGTCTAACTGGTGGTCCTTGCTGATAGGGGGCAAGTGTGGCTGTTGGTTTGGCCTGGGCTGGTTTTGGAATTGCAGTGGTTTCTGGTTTGTCCAACCAAAGTTGGGGTGATTACGCCAGCCGGTGTTGTAAGTGTTGGAGAAAGGGTCAGGTTTCGCATAACCTTGGACGGCTTGCACATCTTCTAAGATAGCCGATGTTGATGAAGAGGGAAGGGAGTAATCAAGGGTCGAGGGAGAAAAGGTCCCTCCCTGGAACGTGGTCGAGGGTTGTTCCAGGTTCAGTTGGGTGAAGGGCTGGACCAGGTCAACATTATGTGCTCCCTTTGCTAGGGAGAAAGTCTGCAAGGGGTTCCTGGTCTGATTCAGCAGCTCATCAATCTTTTTGTCCTCCAATTCCACTCGATCTAACTTTTTGGCAATGATGTCCATGTCAACCATTCTAGAATTTGCTTGCACCTCATAAATCCCGCCACGGGGTTGACTGGACCTGTTAAACTGGTTCATGGAGGCATTGTTGAGCGAATTCTCGCTCATAGACTCAAAGAGCTCAAACGCGCTCTCCTCATCTTTGTTTAGGAAGTTTTCCCTGCATGAGGCATCGACGAAGTTCCGTAGGTTGCTGTCCAGACCGTGGTAAAAGATCTGGGCCAATTGCCACCTTGGGACTTCGTGGTGTGGGCATTTCCTCAAAAGTTCATTAAATCTTTCCCACGCCTCATGAAATTGTTCCCCGCCCTGGAGTGTGAAGGTAGTGATAGCTCTTCTGAGGGCATTGGTCTTTCCTATGGGGAAGAATTTCTTTAAAAATGCATCCCTCAGTTCTTCCCAGATGGTGATGGGTCTACCTAGGGTTCTAAGCCAATGAGAAGCCTTGTCTCTTAATGAGAAAGGGAACATCTTGATTAGAACAATGTCAATTCTAATGTTCCTAGGTTTCACCGTTCGTGCTATGCGGTCGAGATCCTCTAGGTGTTGAAAGGGGTCCTCATTTGAGCTTCCATGAAAGTGGCTCTAGATCAAACTTAAAACGTTTGGTTTCAACTCAAAATCATCTCCCCCCTCGGGGATCCTAAGGTGTGGCTCGACTCTAATAGCAGAGGGATTATAGAAATCACGGAGAGGTCTTGGCTGGTCCTAAAATGGCGGTAAATCAAGTGGTGGTTGTCCTGGTATGTCGTGGAAAGGTGGTGGTTGTTCTTGCAGGTTCTGTAACCGTTGTATGGCTTGCATGATGGTGTGGATTTGTTGTTGCTGAAGCCGATGGTTAGCATTGATTTGAGCTTGGATGATGACCATAGCATCTGGTGGGGGTTGATCTTCAGCCTCATCTACCCTAGGTTCAGCCATGTTTTCAACAGAATTACGTCACTTAGATTCCTGCCCCAAAACACACAATTCGGGATGCAGTGAGCGCCTCCCGTGCATACACTAGAGAAGAACAGGAGGGGATGCGGAGGGCGACAGATGCGAGAAATGTGTTTCAATCAAGCACTCAAGCCTAACCCTTATGGTGTATTCCTTAGGAGACCTAGAAATCTCACAAAGGGTGATTAAGTCCGTAAGCACTGGACTCCCCTTCCCAAGGCTAATCTGGCCAGGTTGATTACGAGAGGATTACAGGGAAGGTTCTTCCTTTGACTTGCGCCTCCAGTTCCATAGACCCCACAACCGCGGTCGTTTGACACTGCCCCGCAGCCTAGTCACCAGATTCTACCAAGGGAATGAAAGCCAAGTGCCTAGCAAACAAAACCTCGCCTTTTGAGACTTAGCTCAGCCCTGCCTAGGGCACGTCTACTCAGTTTTAAAGGGTTAGGATAGTGCTTGTGCTTAGGGTGATGTGATGAGGCGTTGATTGGGGTGGTGCCTTTTAATTTTCCACTTTCAAAGTGTGTGCTTCTAGCAAAACATAGTTTTTAAGCAAGGATTTATTAAGATGTGGTGTCTTTTAATGTTTCACCCTTACTTTAGTACTTTTTAGGGTTGACGTGTCTTAGTGTTTTCAGCCAAGTTTCAGTGGGCACGTCAAGTTCTGCATACAATTCGCTAAAAGTAGATTTCCTTTTTATTTTGTAGAGGCTCTAAGACCGTAGTGTACTCATCCTAATGATCATGCAGCTTCTATTAGATGAGTCAGTTTTAGGGTTGAGTGGTGCGGCCCAGATCAACTCATGGTGGCTTCGCAAACACCACTCAAGAAAGAAAAGAACACTCCAAGAATTTATTCAGCATATTAGAGTGTACATTTTTTTGTAGGGTGATGTGTTAAGAATGTGGGTCAAGCAATCATTCACCACGCCAATTTTTTCAGTTTTTTTTTTTACAATTTTTTTAGCTTTTTCACGCAAGCAAACAATGAGAGAGAGATTGCTCACTATCGGTCCTCGAGGCGCCTACTCCCTTGCTACCATCATGGAATGCGTCGCTTTGCCGTCCATGCGCCGAATTCCTGTAACCGTCAAGTAAAAAAGAAAATAGGGCATTAGACGATGTGAGAATGAATGTGGAATGGAGGTGATAAAACAAATCCGTTGCCTCCCCGGCAACGGCGCCAAAAACTGACGTGGTCTCTGCGTATGTGTTAAGAGGTGTCGTTATAGTCGCACTTGATATGTCGGTTTTAAAAGAAGTAAACGGAGGTGAGTCCGAGTGTCGGTCTCAGGGAGGCGTGGAAATCGGATTTTGTTTACCACTTGTTGTCACGAAAAAGGCGGAGTTTTGCTTGCGAAAGAGACGGTTTTGAAAAGCGAGAGATAGAGAGAGAGTTTAGGGTTAGAAAGCTCTTGGTTTTGATTATGCACTTTGAATAGAAATTAAAATGGCGATTGAACGGAAAATAATTTCATTAAACATACATTCATAGTTCATAGCTTACAACATTAAATACATGCTTTAACAAGGGTAAATGAAAGCTTAAAAGAGAGAGAGAGAGGTAGAGAGGGAGTGGAGAGCGACGAGGTAGCCACGGCGGTGGAGGAGGCTCCGTCGGTGGCTCGTCGTCTCCGGCGATTACAAGAGTGCCTAAAACTAGCTAGGAGAGGAGTGGAGTAGTTGCAAGTGGGAGAGTATGCCTTGAATGGTGGTAGAAGGGGGTTTAAATAGAGTTAAGGGCTTCCTAAAAGAAGAATGTGCTTTAGCGACATCCAGAACGTCGCTAAAACTGCTTCCAGATAAGTCGGTGAAGCCCTCCTGCCATCGGTCAGCTGCCCGCCCCGCTCTCTCTCCATGCGCGATCCGTGGACGTTGAACGAGAGCCGTCCGATCAAAGATCGGACGACTGAGATCCTCTTGCGCCCGCGTTGAGATCGCGCCTCGGGCGCGCGTGCGCTCGAGCGTTTCCGCCCGGCGTGCGCGTGCGCGTGGGCGCTCGGGAGCTGTCGTCGCGCCGCGTGGCGCGATCCTGGCCGCCCGCTGCTGATCGGGCGGCCCAATTTGTCCGCGCTCGTCGCTCGCCTTCGATTTCAGCTCTGCGCGGCTCGAACGCGCGTCGCTGCGATGCGGACGTGCGCGTTAACCGTTGCGCCATGCCTGCTCTTTGTCGCGGTGACCGTGGGCGAGCGCGCGGATCTCGGCCGTTCGATCGAAGATCAACAGCCGAGATTCGTCCTTGGCTGGCTTGAGGGTGTGCAAGCGGCGGGGGCGGGGCGACGTGGCGCTCTCTGGGCCGTTGATCTCCAGATAAACGGTCAGAATTTCTTGGGCCCATTGTGGGAGCTCCGGATGTTGGATTTGGCCGATCTTGAGTCCGTTGGACTCCGTTTGTCGTTCTGAATCCATCCGTGCGGTCCGATTGCTCATCTGAGGCCTGCTTTGACAAATGCTTTACACAAATGGCCATTAATACAGTTTATAAGCAATCTTGGTACTTGATGCATGCAATGCTCCTATTCTACTTTATGTTGTGCCTTTTATTCTAAAGATGGGCCATATTCAACCTAATTACTACCCCCTTGCGTGGTGTTATCAAATAGTCAATTTATGTTCATTTAATTTATACAATATGATTACTTTATTTGGCTATGTTTATATTTTATGATTATGTCTTGGGTGATTGTGATCTTGTAGGCTAGTTGTGCTGGTTGTTAGCACACAGTGACCTAAGTTTCGTTGCTTAGAGGGACTTGGGTTGTCACATCAACCATAGTTGGCGCCAACCATCCCCTTCCTAATCCTATAAATACACCTGCATACTCTACCATTGAAACCATTCTTGGCTTCATTAATTTCTACATATATCCACCTATATAGCCAACCAAGCAGGAGGGAATTGGAAGGTTATCAAGGAGGCTACCTTGTCTCCTTAGTGTCCATCTGCTTCTTCCCTCTTACTTGGTTCCATGCTAAGGAGCATTGTACTTTAGAGGATGGCCAGGTAGGAGAGAAAGGAGGGTGGATGTCCACCACCCTTGAGGAGCTAAGAGAAGGGGCATCATCATCAAGAAGGATAGGAGGAGGTTCTCTTCAAGTTAGGAGCACATCAAGGCTTGGAGAGAGAATCAACTCCCACTTCAATTCAAGAGTTTTCTATATTAATTTTTGTAGTAGTTAAGCATTCTTCTACTTGGAGATTACTTGTGTGGTATCATTCACACAAGTGAGCTCTCCAAGTATTTTGTAAACCCTACTTCCCTTTTTCAATATAAAGTGCCTTTCTTTATTTTATTTTGCCTGTCATTTCATGTGTTTCAATTCAAGTGGCCTTTAGTTTCTCTAGTGCACTCAATCTGCCTTTCTAATTACTATAGGCGTACTTGCCTAGGGTGAGCTTAGAAAGGTAAAACTCCCTTTATTTCAATTTAGGCATATTTCTACCTCCGTTGTTGCTCGACTATTTCAAAGCCCTAAAAATTCACAAAACCCTAAAAATACAAAAAGAAGATTTAAGAGAGTGAGATTCTTCTACTTGGAGATTACTTGTGTGGTATCATTCACACAAGTGAGCTCTCCAAGTATTTTGTAAACCCTATGATGATAACCTCATCATCAACCATAACTAGCTTTAATTAGTCAGAATCAATTGACAAATGCTCCTACATAATCGTCGAAGAGTCATAATTCACTGAACATCCATTCTGAGAAACATACATTAAAGTAGGGTTAAATCTTCAGTTTTAACAGCATATCATACATGCAGAATGATCACGGGGTTTCCCAGGGGTTAACTAAGGTCAAATGTTCATTAATGACTAATAAGAGGGTCCGTGCAAACAGAAACGAGTTTTCGCGTACTTCGAGAGTTAAAACAGCACCCGAAACCCTAATTTCAGACCCACTTAATTGATAGAGGTTCTGGTCAGAAAAAAATGCACCTAAACCTACTAAAATTCATAGAAAAATATTCTATAAGGTTTAACATCCTTGATTTGACCATTGGAACCCATTTTGACTTAAAATAGACTCTCAAATAAGAAGTTGCCCTAATTTGGGTTTCTGCGTAAATTACCCATTCAAACTTGGTCAAAACCAAAATTCAACTTCACCATTAGATGTCTTAGGTTTAAATTAGGTTTGTACCAAAATTTTGATCTAATCAGAGATCATCTTGACCTAGTTTGTATTTTAGTCCAGTCTGATTCTTTTTCTCTCAAATAACCCCTCAGCTTTTGAAATATTTGTAAAGAGGCCCCCAACTTTGTCATCACCTTCACCAAGAGGCCCCTGCCGCCATTGCCATGTGAACACACCTACAGCTGAGTTTCCATATTAGATTTCTCCTTGATTTCACGCCTAAACCCTTCCAAAATTGGAAGGGGAACTCTTGAGAAGATCTTCCCCAATCAGAGCCGTATCTTGGGTTCTAATTCTTGCCCAAAACCTAATGCGAACGATTTGAAAATGTGGGTTTCCTTTTGTGCGAAAGCTCCAAGCTTCCAAGCTTGGTTTCCAAGCCTGGAACACCCCCCTGAACCCTATAAAATAACCCACAATTCAAGGCCATTCTCTTCAGCTTGGTTTTGGACTGGGTTCCACCTTCTTCTCCTCTCTCCGGTCGAACTCTCTGCAAACTCCGGCGAGCTCCTCTGTCCACCTTCTTCGCTGACTACCACAGACTATAGTCGGTCAGTTCATCAAGCCCCTTCGTGTCTTGCAATACCAGCAGGCACCACCTTCCACCATCTTCCTCGCCGTTCTCCCACAACGGAGTTCCTTCGTTCTTCGGCGCCAACCACACCATACCTGGCGCTCTTCTCCTTTTTTGTCCCGTTAGCTTAGGTTAGTTAGGTTGCTATCTCCCTCCACTTCCTTTTCCTCCCATAAATCCTTCAATTCAACCCACGATGCCGCCGTTCACCCTCCATCTTCTCCACATTCAGTCGCCCTCCAACGAGGTTTCCTCGACACTCCACCGCACCAAATGCCTCGCCAACACCTCCATAAGATCCGTCTCACCTCAGCGAACCAAACCTCCATCCTTATTCGCCGTTCCACCCATCCAAAGCTCCATCGAACACCACCTCCTCCGCACTTCATCTCAGTGACTGTCCGCCCCCCACACACCGCTAAACTCCATGCAAACACTACCACCACCTTCCATGCATTACGGTGATCCTCCTGTGATGTTTTAATTGGGCCGAGAGGCCGTACTTGTGTTTTTCGGGTGTTCGCTTCGCTTCTCATTGCTGTCTTCGTCGTCAACTCCGACCGTCATGCTCTGTTGAGATCGAGGCTCGATCCCACCTCCAGGCGATGCGAACTTCATCCGCGTATCCTGTTGCAGCCTCAATTAGAGTTAGTTCTTGGACAGACTTGGAGAGTCCATCCATGACATCCAGCAGTAGCTTCACCGACCTCCTTGACCTCGCCGATCTACTACCATGCCTCCATCCTTTACAGCACCTCCTCCACCTACTACTTCAGCAGCAACACCAGTAGATTCGCAGGTTACACCACCTTGCAGGACATCTAGGCAGCCGACACCTAGGTCATCAGCTCAGCGCCGTCTTTGTCTTGGTCAGCCTACATCTTTTGAGAGATCAGATTCACTGGACCTCGAGTTGGACATTGATCTTCAGGACATTATGGATGCCTTCATGGCATCAATAGATGATTATATGTTATATTTTTTTCTATCGTTATTTTGGCTTGTATAACTTAAATTTTCTCTGAACATTTATATTTTATGCACTGCTTATCTAGACTCTTTATTTATGCATGAATGTTATCTCTCTTAATTATATATTACTCTCTTGGTTATTGCATGTTTAAGTTTATCTTACTTAAATTACATGTTTAAGGGGGAGTTAAATGTTAAATCAACAGCAGCATGCTTTACTTTTTGTTGAAACAAAAAGGGGGAGATATTATACAACTATTTTCAATTTCATAATTATAATTTTGTTGTCATAAAAAATGGGGAGAATGTAAGTACCTCTGTTTTGATGCACCAAAATTATGCTTATTACTAGACTAACATTTCAGGACTATCTCAGATTAAACCATTAAAGTGTCTTTCAAGACAAGTGCAAATAGTTGTTGATGTGTGTCTTTTTATCTTTATTTGAGTCTAGAACATTATTGTAAGGAACCTCAAATAAAACTCAAAAATGGATTTTCACGTATCTTTTCAAAACCAAGGTTTTAGGGTTATCGATAGACCAGATTAGTTAATTGATTGGCCAACAAACTTCATTAATCGATCAAATTAGCCCATTTTAGGAAGTTGATAAATATCCTTTTGATCGACCAATCAAGTAAATTGACCGATTAATTATTGATCCACCAACCATCTTAATTGATCGACCAAATTACCTTTTCATTGACCAATTAACCTTAATTGATCGACCAATTTAATTTCCTATTTAGGCAAAACTTCTAGTATAAATAGAGGTCATACGCAGCCCATCTTTACACAACTTTCAAAAAGAAATACCTTTCAAAAGTAGAGCTTCTTATGCTTATTCCAAAGGCTTCTGCACCTTGTTCTTCATGTTCTTCAAAAGCACGATGCCTCAAACCTCTGCAAAAAATTCTATTTGATCTTTTATTGAGGTTACATAGAAGTTACTTCTGTTATTCTATTTTGTTGCTTTGATTTACGGATCCCAAGATTGTTGGGAAGATCTGTGGTTGTTGTTTTTGCTTCTCTTCAGGATAAAAAGAGAAGTGGTTGTAAGAGGTTGTGCCACCCTCGTTCAAATGGTATGGTTAGTGGATTGACTAGCTTGGACTAGTCAGGAAAATCCTAGGTTGGGAGGCTTAGGTAATGATTTTTACCCGGTTTAGGTTTCCACTCTAAATCAGGTGTACTCAATGCTTGAATCTTTTGTGATTTATTTTTATCTGTGCATATACTTTTTAAGGCGATACTATTCACCCCTCCCTTGTAGTATACGTTGCGTTTCACAGTATATCCTCCTACTTTCAATAGAGCCTTCCAAAACCCGTTCCTAACCTACCATCGGAATCAACTTCTACTCTGATTCACCTCTCTCTGATTCTATTGTATATGATTCTCCTCCATCCTTTGACCGGGTTTCGGACTCTGAGTAGACCAATAACCATTCCTTATCCTTTTCCGATCCTATCAGTAGGGTTCCTACATCCTCTACACCTCCATTCGCTTTTGAGGATCCCTACTCTGACCAGGTTGAACCGACTCAGCCAAACCCTAAATTTTCACTTCTACATCCATTTGAGCCTCAATGTATCTGGTGGGCTCCACATATTTTGATTCACATCCATCAACCCATCAGACTGATTGGGTTTGGGCTACATCATCAGCCTGTAGATCTAAATAAGCACCTAGTTGGACTAACCAGGCTATTGATCAAGGTGCTTGTTTTACAAAACTCATTTAATTTAACCACCCCTTCTCCTTGATCACCTTCTGCTTAGCTGAATGCATTGAATTTAGTGCTTAACGGGAGGCAACCCGTCATTCCAAAAAAGAAAGACCAAGACCCTTCTAATCATCTTTTGAGCTACACTCCTATTGCACTTTTGAGTTTAACTTTAGAACAGCCGACTCCACCTTTGGCACTTGTATCAAAGCTTGAAATCGTCCGTAACAGTCATCCCGATCCGTTCACGCACCCTTTGACCCTGTTGTAACCCTTGAACCAAGCTGATTTTATACCCTCTAATTTACAATGAGGACATTGCAAAACTTAGGCATGGGGGGTGTTAAAGTACAGACATATGAAAATTCAATTCTCTGAAGGGCTCTCACAAAAAAAATACATATTCAAAAATTGATAAAAAAATAAAAAAATTGAAAAAGAACAAAAAAATGAGAAAGGGGAGGAAAATTTGGAGAATTTATTGCATATCATTCATGAGAGGAAAAGAGGTGAGTTTAAATGTCAAAAAGGAGCAAACATTCAAGAACAAAAATGATAGTCATTAGCACTTGATTATGGAGATTACTAAGTTCTAGACCTAATCAAAACGAAAAGAAAAATTAAGTCCTAAAAAAATAGAGAGACAAGAAGATTAGTATGAGTGCTGATCTTAGGCCTCTTGTGCTTGTTTTAGGGCTTAAACATTTACGTATCCGTTAAGATCTGGATTAGTCCTCAAGAGGTTGAGGAAAGTGCGAAGCTGATGTATTAGGTCTAAGGCTTAGGGATTATTCAGCCCCGTTGCTTGTCTTCTGGTTTGCGGGACTTTGTAACCTAAGCACCCAAAATCCGACACTAAGTCTGGTTCAGTGCGCTTAAACAAAGAAAAATTCTACCAAAAGTGTTTTGTTCTGAAAAACCATCTCGAAGATCTAAGCTTAGGAGTGGCTCTACAACAGAAGTTGATTAGATGAGTTCCCGATATAGAGAGGTGGGAAAATGCCCCTCGAAGATGCGTAATAACATGTCGTCTCTTTGGTGCTTGTCTCTTAGGATATCTAAATATCCTACCGGGGGCATGTAAGCACCTTGTGCTGATTCAGGTGCCATGGGTGGGATTATCCTGAAATGTCTATTACCAAGGCCTGAATTTAGCTATAGAACGTCATGGGCTGTACTATCTCGAAGTGTCAAAATCTAGGGTTCTGGGGGTTGCCATGGGCAGTGCTATCCTGGTGCGAGAAATTAGTGTGATTTGAAATTAGGGTTTTAAATAGTTGTAACATGTTAAATTGCAATCACTTTTAAAATTTATAACCTATATAGTGGTGGTATTTAGGGTCATCCAAAGAGGCAACTTTTTGCAAAAATCAATCTCTTGCTTGAATACAGAAATCACCTTTCTTTTTGTACTTTTTGAATATATAATTTTTTTGGTTTTGAATAACAAGGCAATGCAAATTCATAGCGGAAAAGACTAACACCTAATATCTAATATCTAAGTGACAAGAAATGATTTCTTTCTAAGCTCACCCTAGGCACGTGAAGGCCTAGGGTAATTAGAAAGAAAGAGTAAGAGTGCACTAAAGATAAAGCAACAAGGATTGTGACAAAAACTAATTAAGAAAAAGGCAACTTTGATTAATGAAAAAGTGTTTTACAAAAAAACCCTAGTAGAGGAATGCTTCTACTTCTAGCAATTAAAATACCAAATATGCAAACACCAATCCTTTGAATGTTGGTGAAGAAGATGAAGCTCTTGCTCCAACTACGGTTGCTCTTGTAGTTGAAAAGAGCTCCTCCTTTTCCTTGAAAAGCTCCTCCAAGGTGTGGCCTCCTCTTGACAAGCCCTAGGGGGGGCATGCCTTGGCTCCTCCAGGGTGGATGATTCCACCTTTATTTCTCCTCCAAGAGTGGACGTGCACCACCCTAATTTCTCCTCCAATGCCTGGCCATCCTCCTTGATGTAGAGAGTCTCCTCCTCTTGGCGTGGCACAAGAAGAAAAGTGGAGAGGAAGAAGGCACCAAGGAGGCAAGGGATAGCCTCCTTAATCTTCTTCCTTCCTCCTTCTCCTTGGCCATGGGTTATAGGTGGCTTAAGGTAGAAAGTTACATTAAGGGAGGATGGGTTTTTAGTGGTCATTAGGAGGGTTTTTATAGAGGTGAAGAAGGGTGGTTGGTGTGGGGATTATGTGTAGAGCTAGGATGGGTTTTAGGAGGTGGTTAGGTGATCCTATGGTGGAGGGTGTTTGGCGCCAAGTAGAGGGATGCCTAGGTGGTGGTTATGGGTGGTTAAGGTGTCCTTGGTGTCCATCCACCATGGAGAGACACCATGGTTTTGGCGCCACCTATGGATTGTTCTAGAAGGGGGTAGGTGGATGGCTAGGATATGTTGTAGGGGTAGGTGTAGGGCCATGATGTGGGGGTGTTTTGGCACCAAAAGAGAGGGCTTCTAGAAGGCTATTTTGGCGCCAAAATAAGGTGGCTTTTGGGTGTAGTTGAGGGGCTAAGGGGTGTCTATGTTGGAGCCCTAATGGGAGTAGGAGTAGGTATAGGAAGTTAGCTTGCCAGGTGGATTAGTTAGATGGTGAGGTGGAGTTAGGTTGTAGTTGATGGATGGCCATGGGAGCTAAGGTGTAGCTAAGCTAGCTTAGCTAGTAGATGAGTAGTGTAGGGAGTAGAAGGAGCTAGGGTTTTGAGAGGAGGAGCTGAAGGAGAGCTGTCTGGAGTTGCATAAGAGCTGGTGGATGTTGAAGAGAATAGCAAGGAGCTACTTTAGCTGGCTTAGCTTACTAGTTCTTTGCTAGTTGCTAAGCCAAGCTAAAGTAAGCTGGCTTCTGCTGAAAGATGCTGAGGTAAGATGGGTTTGATCTTCCCGGGGAGGGCCTAGCTAGCTGAAGTAGCTAAGGTAGCTTAGCTCAACTAAGTTGAGCTAAGTGGAGTCCCTGGGAGTTGGACTTGAGCTGGCCTGAGCTACGGTGAAGTCATCTTCAGCTGGCTTGAGTTGAGTAGAGCTAGAGGTAGCTGGTCCTGAGCTGAGGTGGACTCCAGTCAACTAAGTTGAGCTAGCTAGAGCTCCCAGTGAACTGATGGGAGCTGAGATGAGCTAGACTCAACTAAGTTGAGCTGGATCTGAGTTGACTTGAGCTAGGATGAGCCAAGATGAGCTATCTTGAGCTACCATTCAGCTGAAATGAGATAAATGGAGCTAGGATGAGCTAACTCTAGTTCAAGTGAGCTGGTATCCAATTATGATGAGCTGGATTAGGTTGAGTCCCAGCTGGTTTGAGCTTCTCCTTCACCAATTGCCTTCTTAAGTGCTAGGGTTCTAAGGATCTGATTATCTGTTTAACCCTAACACTCAAATAAACACATCAAAAAGATAACAAAATGTGTAATGCATGCCTAACCTAATTTATGCTTAATGCAACCCAAAAACCCATTCGCGGAGTTAAAATCCTAAGAGCTAGATTTGTTTTAAGGCATAAGAATGATGATAAACTGACGTTTATCATATCTCGGAGCATCAAAAGTCAAGAACCCTTTGAGGATTGATGGTGGGGACAAGGAATTCGATACAGACCATGTTTAGGGCCAATTCGAGGCTGGATCTAGGGAAATCTAAAAAGAAAAGAGAGAGAAAACTCTCCAAATGAAAAATCTACTTCTATTCCTCTCTCTTACAAAAATGCACCGGCAAACTGAACCTAGACATGTTACATCTATGCACGGATGCTTTAACCGCTGGGTTCAGCGAACCTCCGGGTAGTTTTTACTGGTCTTAGAAACCTTTCCGGCAAACTAAGGCTGAAGCTGGTCAGGTCTGGATCTTGATTGATACTTGAGTACCTCTAGGCTTACTATTAGCATTCTAACCTAATTTCTAGAAAATGGAACAAATTAGGACTTTGAACATCAATGCATAGTCTAGAACTCTAGTTCTTTTCATAAGATTTTGCTAAGGGACTAGCAAAAGTTAGGTATGGGGGTATGATGATAACGTTATCATCAGCAATAACTAGCTTTAATTAGTCAGAATCAATTGACAAATGCTCCTACATAATCGTCGAAGAGTCATAATTCACTGAACATCCATTCTGAGAGACATACATTAAAGTAGGGTTAAATCTATAGTTTTAACAGCATATCATACATGTAGAATGATCATGTGGTTTCCCAGGGGTTAACTAAGGTCAAATGTTCATTAATGACTAATAAGAGGGTCCGTGCAAATAGAAACGAGTTTTCTCGTACTTCGAGAGTTAAAACAGCACTCGAAACCCTAATTTCAGATCCACATAATTGATAGAGGTTCTGGTCAGAAAAAAATGCACCTAAACCTACTAAAATTCATATAAAAATATTCTATAAGGTTTAGCATCATTGATTTGACCACTAGAATCCATTTTGACCTAAAATAGAGTCTCAAATAAGAAGTTGCCCTAATTTGGGTTTCTGCGTAAATTACCCAGTCAAACTTGGTAAAAACCAAAATTCAACTTCACCATTAGATGTCTTAGGTTTAAATTAGGTTTTTAGCAAAATTTTGATCTAATCAGAGATCATCTTGACCTAGTTTGTATTTTAGTCCAGTCTGATTCTTTTTCTCTCAAATAACCCCTCAGCTTTTGAAATATTTGCAAAGAGGCCCCCAACTTTGTCATCACCTTCACCAAGAGGCCCCTGCCACCATTGCCATGTGAACACACCTACAGCCGAGTTTCCATATTAGATTTCTCCTTGATTTCACGCCTAAACCCTTCCAAAATTGGAAGGGGAACTCTTGAGAAGATCTTCCCCAATCAGAGCCGTATCTTGGGCTCTAATTCTTGCCCAAAACCTAATGCGAACGATTTGAAAATGTGGGTTTCCTTTTGTGCGAAAGCTCCAAGCTTCCAAGCTTGGTTTCCAAGCCTGGAACACCCCCCTGAACATTATAAAATAACCCACAATTCAAAGCCATTCTCTTCAGCTTGGTTTTGGACTGGATTCCACCTTCTTCTCCTCTCTCCGATCGAACTCTCTGCAAACTCCGGCGAGCTCCTCTGTCCACCTTCTTCGCTGACTACCACAGACTATAGTCGGTCAGTTCATCAAGCCCCTTCGTGTCTCGCAATACCAGCAGGCACCACCTTCCACCATCTTCCTCGCCGTTCTCCCACAACGGAGTTCCTTCGTTCTTCGGCGCCAACCACACCATACTTGGCGCTCTTCTCCCTTTTTGTCCCGTTAGCTTAGGTTAGTTAGGTTGCTATCTCCCTCCACTTCCTTTTCCTCCCGTCAATCCTTCAATTCAACCCACGACGCCGTCGTTTGCTTTCCATCTTCTCCACATTTGGCCTCTCTTCGACATGGTTTCTTCGATGCTCCACAGCACCAAATGCCTTGCCAACACCTCCATAAGATCTGCCTCACCTCCATGAACCAAACACCCATCCTTATTTGCCGTTCCACCCATCCAAACGCTCCATCGAACACCACCTCCTTCACGCTTCATCTCAGTGACCATCCGCCCCCCACACGCCGTTAAACTCTACACAAACGCCGCCACCACCTTCCATGCATTACGGCGATCCTCCTGTGATGTTTTAATTGGGTCAAGAGCTTGGGCATAGCTTGGGCACGCTTAATGTACATGCCTACTAGGGTTGCGTGTGTTGGAGTCCTCTCATGCATTGGGTGCGCACAAGATGCGTGTGAAATGCGTTCTTTATGCGCTGACCGCGGACGAACTACTGGAAGTAGATCGATTTAAGTCTGTTTTTGCTGGAATTTTGTAGAGATGTTCAAAAGGTCTTATAGTTATTCAATAACAAGGGCTTGGACCGATGGTTGGATAAATTGCACCAAACCCCTAACTTTGGCAAATTTGCATTTTGCCCCTTCTATGATGTTTCTTCTCTTCTAATGCCTTTGTAGCCCTGTACACCACACCCAAACTACCCAATGTACATTATTTGTATTTAATAAATAAATAATATAATTAAACTAATTTATGCATACATGTTACTAATTATGTAAGAGTTAATACAATGCAGTATACATCTAACATGAGCTATGTTGACCTAGTTCCCAACAAATTTTTGGCATTTTGAGTATAATAATTATGTTATTATCACACTCCCATGCCTATCGTTTGCTAGTCCCTTGCAAAATATAGATGAATGTAGAGCTCTACCGTAGGACTGTTGAAATGGTTTGATATCTATTAACCCAACTTTGTTAAGGAAGAAATAAGAGTCATTATTCCATTAGGGCCCAATAGCACTAGAGAAAGATACTAAAAATTGGGTTTTGGCTAAACTTTTTGGTTTTCTCTCGACCTTAGTCTCTAATCATGAAGGTAGATTTCTTAGGCTCAAGTGGTCCAACTAGGGTATGTTAAACTCTAAGGTTAAAGCATCCGTGCACATGCGAGTGACTCTTCCTATAGGCAACTAGGGATTTGTGAACCCAAATTTCCTATACCAAGACTATCCTAAATTCTCCTAAGTTCTTGTTCAGCTTTGCCTTACTAGGATTTGACAACTTTCTCCACACCCCTTTTTTATCCCTGGGTCAACCTCGAAGGTATATCTCCCTGGCTGAGCCATTTTGGCTTCTTATTAATACCTCACTCTTTTTGTATTTTTACATTTTTACTACCCACACAAGTTTTCTTTATTTGAAGAAAAATACATATGTTTTTTTCTCTTTTCTTCCTTCTACTTTTATTGTACAATTTTTTTCCATTTTTTTTTCATTTTCCTAGGTTAATGGCTCTCCTTCCTTTGTTCAAGAACCTTGCCTAAGCAAAACATTAGAATCATTGAGGACGGTAGGTTGGGCTCTGAACACTCGGGTAACGAGGGTTACCAACACCATTGTGTCAGCCATACTCGCAGGGGGCATTTATTAATTTCGATATGAGTTAAAGTCCGATTTCATGTGTAAAGGTCCCCCAATCTCAGACTTAACGAAACCCGCTGCTCTTAAGATTGTGGTTTCCCATGGTCAAATTGAGTGTGTGAAGGTTGGATGCTTAAGTTACTTAGTCTTCCAACCTGTAGGTTGGAAAATAAAGCCCTATACTTTCCTCCTTGTTAACTTTTAACTTTAATCAAGAGAATTCTTCAAGAATTTAGTCTTGACCCAAGTCCTAGGAGACTCTTCTAGTTGATTAAGCTGATTACAGCCTAAAGGGCCTTATAGGCTAAGTTCCCTTATAACTCCTTAAACTTAACAGCTTATAGTTATCTAGATTTCGCTAATCCTAGGTAGAGTTATGCAACTATGCTATTTACAACGCAAAATTTTTTTTATTTTTTATTTTTTTTCTTTTTTGATAAAGAAAATAGATAAAAAATTTTAAGGAGTTGACAAATTAATTCAAAAATATATATATCCACCCCTTTCTTATCTAATGCAATGTCCTCATTGTATTAAATATGCATGTAAGAGTAGAGTGCGAATATGATAGCACCTAAATAACATGTCGAGTTGGGTTAGTTCCCACAGAGTATGTATAGTCACTAGGTTGCCTTCTAGGAAGCGCTGAATTTAGTACCTTCAACTGGGCCCAGTCTAATACTTAATGATTAGAGGAATTTTGGGTACTAGAATCTATCTTTTGGGCCCTAACATGTGGGTCCTGGTAGATCAGAGTGGTCATGCCAAAGAGATCATCAAGAAGACTGGTATGCTGGTGGTGCAGGGTGAGCCCATATGGTCTCTAATAGGTGTTTTCTTGGATGTTCATACAGAAGGTTTGGGTGGGTGCAGGAATTGTGTAATGGTTGGGAGGGTGAGGATTGTAAAGCTTCTGGAACGTGTCGAGGGTTTTTAGTGATGCTGTAGGTGTAGACCCTAAGATGCTTAAGTTAATTCCAATAATCATATCATGCTTCCTTTGGGTTTCTCCCCAAATCAAACATTCCTTCTCACTTTCATCCTCTTGTCTCTCAATATTTGAGTTTTGAATCCAACCATTTTGATTTTCATCATCGATATTATCTTGTTGTTTACTCACCAACTGAACCTCAAACTCCAATAATTCATGATAATGGTTCTATTGGGTTTTTGATTTATTAGGTAAATCCTCTAACAAGATTTCGAGTTCTCAAATATTCTTCTCATAATGTAAATCCTTGATAATGCTCACAACCTCAATAATTCCTTCTTGAGTTTGGGTTGAATTGGCCATTATGGCCATAACCTCCTCTAGTTTACTTAGGTCCTCGATCAAACCACACTTGATTCTATTTTTCTTTGATGCCTTAAAAATATTAAATTGATCAATTTGATTCCATAAAGCAATCTCTATGTTTCCCGATTCACAATTAATCTTTGCCTTGGTGGTAGCCAGCAAAGGCCATCCTAAAATGATCAGGGTGTGGTTGAGTTGTCTTGGTGCTTCTATGTCAAGGACCATAAAGTCCACAAGATAATGAAAATTATTGACCTTGACCAAAACATCTTCTAGAAGACCCTTAGGTGTTGTAATTGATTAGTCGGCTAATTGTAGGGTTATGTCAACGGGGTTTAGGTTGCCCAAATCGAGTTTATTAAAGAGTGTAGTACGGATCACATTAATGGAATAGTCAATGAGGGCACAGGAAATGAGTGGGGCTCCCAGGTCCTACTTGTTAGAAGGTAGCATGTTTAAGATCAATGAGCTAGTTTTACCTGACAAAACTACCTTCCTAATATTTTCAGACTCAACCTTACACTTTTCTTTATATGAACTCAATAAATATCCAACGTAGGCAGAAATGGATCTGATAGTTGCAAGGAGTAGGGTAATTATTAATTTGAATCTTTGTATCATTGATATTCTTTCCCCAAATTTCTCCTCGGCCTTTTTTTGTTTGCCCTTACAACAACTTCTTAGTCCTAAATCAGATTCAAACTTAGGACTTCTTTCCATCACATTCTTTGTTGAAAGTTTGGATTGCTTATTATGGGTCCTAGGGTTACTAACTTGGGGTTGGGTGGGACCCTTGGGTTTACTACCACTCCTTAAGGTGATGGTGTCTGTTGTGGCATAGTATTGTTGGTTTGTTCCTTGAGAAGGGTTAGGCAAAATGGGTGTGGTAAGCATTTTGCATTGATTTATGAAATGCTCATTGTAGTACGATCAACAAAATGCAACAGCATTTAAAATTTATAAGAGTGAGTACTTGAAAATAAGAAATTGGTCCAAGGTCGTTCACAAGGAGTAAATATGGAATTCATGCACTAATCATAATTTATAATTAATGAGCATAATAATAAAAATATGCAATGAATAATCAACTCAAAATGATATTCAATGATAAACCAATGCATCTCGAGAAATCAGTGAGATAAAAAGAATATCAAATCCTAAAAATGGTGATTTAGATTACCAATTAATCCCACAATTTAAGCACATATCACAATTCTCAAATAAGCCAAATATTCCAACACTAGTTCTTGAACCACTAATCTCAAATTCCACGTCAGATCAAATACCAAGTATTAGCTCAAATAATGCCACAGTACCGCATCAGATGCCAACCACAAAGGGACAGATGCCTTAAACCACCACGGCATAGAGCCTTAGCTAAGGCAAGAGCAGCAGCACACTAAGTGTTACGACCCAGTTTCCGGATCCCTACAGGATCCGAGACCAGCTCGCCTTGACTAATCTCAAGACCCAGTTGTCCAACAAGAAATAACCAAAAAGCAGGAAAGTAAACCACATTCACATATGCAATATAACTAAGCAGTAAAAAAAATGTACAAGCAGTAAAGGAAAGTAAAAGTTGCTATTCCAATACATACCACCACAACAACAGAAACAACGGAAACGAAAGTAACAGTAACAACAACAGTAGCTAAAAGTATAAAACTCACTACAATAGTAAAGGGGTACAACAAAGAGTGCAGAAAAACTACGATTGGGCTCGACTGGGCCTAGCACCCTCCGCAGCCAGAAGCTCGGGCTGCTTAACTCCTGGACTTGAACAGTGGTATGAAAGAGACAAAGTCAGCGAACGCTGAGTAGAGTGGTATCTATACTATCTAAAGTAGTAAAACAATATGTTTAATTCTCTTTTCTAGTTATTTTACTTATATGTATTTTCTTTTTATTTTCCACACATTATCCTCAAACTTTCAGATTCTCTTGATATTACATGTTCCTTGTGGAAACAATCTTGATTGTAGTCTTTTTCAAAGAGTAGAAGGTACACGTGGTGCTCTCTTGGCCGGGAGAGTCCCCCATGGTAGTCCTATGGTGCGGTCCTTTGTCGCTATGGTAATTACAGTCGTTGGAGTATATGACAAGAACAGTTACCAGTTTAATACAATTTATTGCTCGGAATGACAAGTTTTCCGAGGTCGAACTCAGGGAGCAACTATAATTCTAGAAGCCTATGAATTGTCAATATATAAGGTTTTACAAAAATTAAGAGAAAGAGAGAAAGAAGGGGTGATTGGCTTCGACTCTCTTCTTTCTTCTTCTTCTTTGCTTTTGTGGTTCCTCTTTCTCTTTCTCCTTTCTTCCTTTCTGATTTTCTTCTCTTCTTCTTCCTTGCGGCTGCAGAGGCTACTGCCTTCTCTTTGATTTCCTTCAGCTGCTAAGTCTTCCTCCTTTCTTCATTTCTGGTTTTCTTCTTTCTGCTTTTCTTCTTCTTGTCTTCTTCTTCTTTTTCTTTGCTTTCTTCTACTATAGCCGCTGACCTTCCGTCGTCTGACTCAGTGCTCAAACGGCTTAACTGTGCGTTTGCTACAATGCGGCTCTTCTTCTTTTCCTTCAGCTCCTCTCCTTCCTTTCTTCTTCAGCAGCTGCTTAGTGCGGCTAAGTCTTCAGCCGCTCCTCCTCCTCTCTTCTTCCTTCGCCTGCTTCTTCATTCTTCTTTTTCCTTCTTCCCTGCGCGCACACACAATTATCAGTGCAAAACCTACCCCTACCCCTTCCCCGTGCCTCTCTCTCTATTTCTCTCTCAAAGGTTCGCTCCCAGAGCATTCACGGGCATACGGGTCGGGTAACGCGCCCGGGACCAGGCCCACTGGCATGCGGTGGTAGGCGAGGAGTGCTTGGTCGGGTAGTCGAGTTCGGCCCAGGCCCGCGGGGTGTGAGCGTGGGCGAGGGCGGGTGCGAACGCGTGGCATGCTGCGTGTGTGGGTGAGGGACCTGACCCCTATGTATTGAAGGCGAACAACTAAAGTCACTTTTTCAATTTAAGTGTGGGCACGAGGCCACACACTTACGAGGTGGGACTAAAGTCCCACCTCTGCTCCGCGCACCCGCAGGCGAGAAGGCGCTGGCAATTTGGGCAGCAGCGAAGGCTCGCGACCCCAATTGCGAACCTGGGCGCATTCGCGGAAGCACCTCGCGTTGCCTGGAGCTCACGCCTGGGCTGGAGGAGTTCTGGAGCTGCCTGCGAAGAAGCTTCAGCAGCTCGTCAATGGCGGCGAGGAGGCGGACACCTGAAATCACAAAGACAACCTCACGGCCACATCAAACAACGTAGGGAGCCTCGCCGAAGTGTGGCGAAGGCAGTGCGAGGGTCGGCAAGGCGCGAGAGCGCTTGTGTCTGTGTGCCTAGGGCAGACTGTGTGTGCGGAAGTGGGTGTGTTCGAGGGGTGGTCGGGAGGTGAAGGGCGGTGAATGGAGTGGGGGAAATGCTTGAGTGGAGTGAGGGGGAGCTTCTGGGCTTGTCGGCGAGGGGTGAAATGGCCCGTGAAGGTGGAGCAACCTCGCCGGAGATGGCAGCCGAAGGTGAAGCAGATGGGGGTGGTAGTGGCCGTCGAGGGGTCTGAAATGCTAATTGAATGAGGGAAAAGTGAAAGGAGAGTAAGGAGAAGATTCCTACCTACTTAGTCGACGAAGAGGGAGAGGAAGACGTCCGGCTCGTGTCTGCCGAAGCTGGGGACGAAGGTGCCCAGGAGGGGGTTATTGGCGACGAGGAGGAGATCTGAGGGCGCCAGTTGGTGCGGCCTGGCGTGGGAAGACGGGGCAGAGTAAGCTCTGCTACAGGTATGGCAGCAGAGCGACGAGGAGGAGGAAGAAGGATCGCCGGAAGCTAGGGCACTCTGACTGGAGAGGGGAGAGACGAAATTGAGGGTTTTTCTCCGCTACAAGTAGCTTGAAGGAGACAGCAGACCTTACCGCTCCTTATAAAGGCACTGGCGAGGAGAGGGGACCGAGGAGGCGACGTGCCGTGCTCGCCGGAGATGGTCGGAAGTGGACACCCATGCCTTTCGTGCGTTCGCACGAGAGGCATGGCCGGTTGCAGGGGTCATGGGAGGGTCCCTGCGACAAAGGACGACGCAGGGAACCTCCCGTTCGTTCCTGAGAACGGGCGCCATGCCTTGCGCGGAGCCATCCTCCGCGCAAGGTCGCCGGAGGTATGGCGCTGCTCAGAAATGGCAGGGAGGACCGTTCTGCAAAGAACGATGAGAAAGATAGGGGGCCATTTGCAAGGGTTTCAAAAGATAAGGGTCAAAACGAAATTTAAGAGGACCAATTTGTAAAGTCGGTCAAGATGGTCTTTTCTTAGGCCCAAATTTTTATACCAGCCTAATGTGAACCTAAGGATTTTAACGGTGAAATTTGATTTTAGGTTGGGCCATGTTTGACCGATCAATTTGCACAAAAATCTAAATTAGGTCATAAATTGGGCATGGTTCTCATTTTAGGTCAAAATAGGTTGCAAAGGCCAAATTGAAGGTTCTAAACCCTAGGGAATATTTTTCCATGAATTTTAGAGGGTTTAGTTGATTTTTATCCTACCTCGAACCTCGTGAATTAAAGTGGATTTGTTTTAGGGTTACAGAATGTCATTTAATTCCTAGAAGTTGCTATAACCCTTTTCTAATCAGATCATCCCACTTCCCTCCTTATTAAGCTCATTTGACCTTCGTTTAGATCCTTAATTATCCTGTTTGCGCACTGCATTGGTAAAATTACAGTTTTACCCCTTATGATTTGTCTTATTCTTTAACTCAGAATTCTCTGAGTTAAGCCTCTCTTTAGGTTTTGTAGGAGCTTCTTCACACTTTTTTAGATTAAATTGTGCTAGTAAGGGTTCATGATGAGGTTCTCATCATCCTACACCCAGTCAACCACCCTGAGGTCACTGTCAAGACGTAGCGGTGACTACGGCACTCGTGATAAGCGCACGGGTAGCTACCTCGCACTGACACGCAATCAATCGTTTCCGCTAGCAGGTACGCCCAAAGTACAGCATGGAACAGTATAGGGCCTAGCCCTCTCAAAAACAAGGGTCTAGCCCCTTAGAACCAAATAGGGGTCTAGCCCCTTAGAACCAAATAGGGGTCTCGCCCCTCCACAGTCCGCGCACCCTTGTCTGACTACCTCGGTTTGCTCAGAGGGCCTAACAAGTCGGTGTAGGGTGGCTAGCTGAACCCTGGGCCCCATGGGATGGATAGCTCCCTCCCTACACTAGTAGCTTGCCTCGGTACCGTGTACACGAGGGCCAACGGAAGTCGGTGTAGAGTGGCCAATCTTAACCCCGGGTCCCAACCCAAAGGCGACTAGCTTCGCTCTACACAAAAGGGAGACAATCGCTCTCCTTGGTACCACGTACTCAAGGGCCAGCACACTTTCCGTCTACATTCTAGATTTTCCATCTAACCATAGGAGCTTTAGTCTTAATTCCCTGTAGGGTTCATGTCATGTTCACCACATTATTTCGATCCAGATTCCATCATTCACAATTCAATTCTCATTTATATACAGGCAACTCGTGTTTCCACAATTTAATACATGCAACTGATTGTTTCACAGGTAACTGTTCATTTATCTCAGGTAGCTCATATTCTAACAGGCAACTCATAACTTTATTACAGGCAATGGCTAGCAGTTTAACTTATTCATGTATACAAATACAATCATGCAGTATAATTGGTTTATTCATTTCTCTGTCCTAGGGTTCATGCCACATCCTAGGTTTCCAGTTGGCTAATTCCACAAATATATTCTTATTTAATAAGATTAACAGGGGTAGACCACTCTACCAGACAATCCTGGAGTAATGGCGGCTTGAACCGCAGACCCAGATGTCTTTGCGAGCCCTAGACATGCAGCAGGTCGAAATCCTATACCAAGGAATACATCACAAAGGAAGATTCAAAACAGTGTATAAAGGTTTCTAGTACATAGAGCAACTCACAAGGAAACTACAGATACTTCATTTCCGTAAAACGGATCCCGATCGGACCCCAAACGGGTCAAAAACGTGTCTACTGACCAAAATCAGACGTCTGGAAACAAGTCCAGACGTCTTAAAAGTTACAGAATCTCACCTCAAGTTCCTACGGTGTCCTCAGACGTCCAGGACTCCCTTGCGATCGTCTGAAAGTGGTTCCAGACGTCGGACCACTCATCCAGTCATCTGGAAGCACCTCCGATCGTCTGGTGAGCTGATCAGACGTTCGAAAGTGCGTAGGAGGGCGTTCCACACACCTTCCCAAGGCTGCTCCTACGTATGACAGAGCAGCCACCCTAAAATCAGCCAAACATATCTTCTGCGGTGTGGCCTACATGGCTGTAACCGCGAAGAGAACGTACCTTTGCGATAAAGGTGCTTTCAGACATCTGGTCTTGATTCCAGACGTCCAAACGCTCAGCCAGTTGTCTAGACTGCACTCCATACGTCTGATACTGGAGAAATTCCAGTATTAGAACGTGCTCCCAGTGCTCCTTGCCACGCTCTGCCACGTTTCTCCTCGCTCCACCACAGCTTCGGTTGCTGTAGGTGGTCGAGGACGTCGCTTCGGACTCCCTCCTCCTCCCGCACACGCCGCGATGGCCGCGCGAGCTTCAACGAGCTTCCACCAAAGCTCCTGACCTCGGCCTCCTCCTCCTTCTCATGCACCCTCCTTCTCCTCGCTCTTACGCGCTCCCTCGCTCACCTCTACTCGCCGCTCTGCCACACTCTAAATGTGGAGATGGTGGTGTGTGTGGAGTGGAGAGGAGGGGAGGGTGGCTTTTATAGAGTTGGGGGGTTTAGGGTTCGGCAGGGGGGAGAAGGAGAAAAGAGAGAGAGAGAAAAGGAGTTCTGCACGCCACCCGCATGCAGAGCACAGATCGCGTACAAAAATTTCATTTTCAGACGTCCGGGAAAGGGTCCAGATGTCTGACTGACACTCCAGATGTCTTAAAAGGCTAAAAGTGGGACGGGTCTTTACATCATAACAAACTTAAAGGAAGTTTCGTCCCCGAAACTTGAGCTAGCTAGGGTGCGGAAAAAGGAACATAAAGCGCATAATAAACTTAAAGAGGACCGAAGCAGGTCCAAAAAGACGTACCCTCAAAAAGCTTCGGGTACCACTCTCGCATCGCCGCCTCAGGATCCCAAGTAGCCTCCTCGTACTGTTGGCTTCTCCATAAAACCTTCACCAGGGGTGCCTGCTTCCGTCTCAGACTTTGGATGGCTCTATCTAGTATCTACACTGGTCTCTTGGGGTAGGTCAGGTCGTTACCCACCTCGACACTCTCGTGGCTCAAAACGTGATTGGGATTGGTGACATACTTCCTGAGGTTGGACATGTGGAACATGTCATGCACTCTAGAAAGCTGGGGAGGAAGGGCAAGCCAATAAGCAATGGGTCATACCCGCTCCCGGACCTTAAAGGGCCCCACAAACCTCGGCGCAAGCTTCCCCTTCACCCCAAAGCGCTGCAGGCCCTTCATGGGCGAAACGTAGAGAAAGACGTGATCCCCAACCTCGAACTGCACCTCTCTGCATTTCCGGTTAGCATAACTCTTCTGTCTGCTTCTAACAATGCGGAGTCATCTGTGGATCTGCTCTATCACTTCCTGACTTTGCCGGATCAGTCTGGGGCTAACCTCCCACTTGGTCCCCACGTCGACCCAACTCAAGGGCGCGGTACACCTCTGTCCGTACAAAGCCTCGTAAGGTGCCATGCCGATGCTCAAGTGATAACTATTATTATATGCAAAATCTACCAGGGGTAAATGCTCCTTCCAGGAGCCTCTTGTGTCCATTACACAGGCGTGTAAAAGGTCCTCAAGTGTTTGTATGGTGCGCTCTGACTGTCCGTCCATCTAGGGGTGGTATGCGGTACTGAACCTCAACCATGTCCCCAAAGCCTGTTGAAACTCGACCCAAAACTGGGATGTAAAATGGATATCCCTGTCGGATATAATCTCACACGGAACTCCGTGTAGGCGTACCACATCGTGAATGTACCTCTCTGCCAACTGTGCTAGTCCCAAGGTGACTCAGATCTGCAGGAAACGCACCGTCTTCGTCAACCTATCCACTATCACCCATACTGCGTCGTGTCCTCACTGGGTAACAGGTAGACCCACCACCAATTCCATGGTGATGCTCTCCCACTTCCACTCTGGCACAGGAAGTGGCTACAATGGCCCAGCAGGCCTCTGGTGCTTGGACTTCACTTGCTGGCACACTAAGCACTGCTGCACGAACTCACCCACATCCCGCTTCATCTCTCTTGACCAAAAGTTGCATCTCAGATCATGATACATCTTTGTGTTCCTAGGATGTATGGTAAACCTGGACCCGTGCACCTCCATCAGGAGATCTCTCAACAACTCCTCGTCCCTAGGAATGCACAAGCATCCCCTCATGTGTAGCACCTCATCTGTAAAAGAAAAGTCTCCTGGGTCCCTGGTCGTGCTACTCCTCAACACAGTTAATTAAGTTAATTGTGCTTAATTATGTGTAGAAGAAAGTAACCTAGGTTAACTTGAATTTGTGTCGATTGAGTAGTATAAGGTCAAGTTAACCTAACATTTTAGATTTTATTACTTTTAACTGGTTGAGTCCAGGTCGTTCGCTGGGAGGTTTAATTTATTTAGAATTCACCAATCAGTTCAAACAACTCATAAGAGGTATAATTAAGTTAATTTTAACAACATGAATTTTGCCTAATGATTTAAATTTAAGAAATATGCAAAATTCCATAAGAAAACATATTTACTCAAATGATCTTTCTTTAATAACAAGTAAACATGTTAATTTCTATTTATTTCAAAGAAATTAAGGCAATAAAAAGATCTACTAATTGAAACATGCCTTATTACAACATTAAAATAAAAAAGAAATTAAAAATAATGCAAGAAACTATTTCTTTTCTTCACTTTATCTTTAGCCTCTCTCTCTCTCTTTCTTCTTTACCTTTCTCTTTCTCTTTTCTCTTTTCTTTTTTCTTTTACTTATCTTTTAATCTTTTCTCTTATTTCTCTCTTACCTTTCTCTTATTTTCTTGAGCTCTTCTCTTCTTCCTCTTTTCTTCTCTTTCCTTCCTTATCTCTTAATGCCTGTTCAGCCTTCTCTTTCTTCCTTCTACGAATTCTCCTGTCTTCCTTCTCCTTTCTTCTCTTCCTTTGCTCCTTAGCCTTTCTTCCTTACCTTCTTTCCTTAGCAACTTAGCCTTAGCTTCTGAACCTTTTGAGCCTTCAGCACTTAGCCTTAGCCTTTCCTTAACATGTTTTCTCTTTTGAGTCCTTTCTTCCTTAAGCTGAACCGGGTTTTCTTCTCTTCAACCAAAAATTAGGTTATTTGTTGGCAGCTTGGACCATTCGGGGATACACAGCACCCTTTTCAGGATGGGACCAGACCCTACTAGGTCCAAGCCTAATTCTTTTATAGTTAGGTTTATTTTCCAGTTTAGAGTTTCCAACCAAGCTGGTTCACGGCCTCCCAGGACTCACACACACCCTCCCAGGGCCCACACATTCGTACGCCATAGGTGTATAGTCGCAGGCACACACACGCCCACACACACTATGCTCATGCTCAATCGGTAACCATGCACCTAGCGGTGACGACTGAAGTAGCCACTTAACAAAATAGTTTTATACCCAGGCGGCCGTTCAGAGATACTCGATGTGGGACTAACATTTCCCTTCCCAGAGCAAACTTTAAACAATGATTCCCAGCAGCTCAGAGCTCCATTCCAAGTGAATAAAAGCTTGTTGGAAAGCTCTTGAGTTGCTCTACAAGATTGTAATGTCAATTTAATGTGAAGGGGAAGCTTTGCTCTTCGATTTGAATGGCAAAGTTATAGGTTTTCTATGGTATAAAATGGCCTGGACAGTGCATTCATGGTTATAAAGTCCATAGATTGGACTTTTCACCTCCAGTTGAAGTTCTAAATGGGTTATAGAGCGAATTCTACAGCTGCTACTGTGGATACTAAGCTCTAAGGAGCTTCAGGAAGTGTACAGAAGCTTAAAGCTTCTCTGGAAGCTTCAGGAAGTGTGATTTAGACATAGAAATGACCTAACAGACAACTAAAGATCTATTTAATCATTTAAAATAACTTCTAGAGGTTGTTACCAATTCATCTGGGCATAATTTACATCCAAATCTCATAAAAAATCTACTGCCATCAGTTTGGGTTCAAAAACAACCCAAACTGGTAGAAATTGAAATCCAATAGAATTATACATCAGGGCTCAGTCAAATCACTTTAAAATCATCCACAGATATCACAGAATCAATTTAAACTCATTAATGCATCAAATTAAATCCAGAATTGAAGAATCAAACTCAGGTTTGACTGTTAAGCTTCAAATTTTGACTTTTTGATTTAAATTTTTTCTCAGGTTATTAAAACCTCAAACAACTTCCTTTCAGTCTCAGGAACATGCTCGACCCTAAAATAGGTATTTTAACTGAAGTTCCTAGGGTTTTAAGCTCGTCGCCTGAGCTTCTGAAGTGGTTTGTTTGTCAGAACAACCCAAAGGTTGTTACAGTGATCAAAGCACGGAATTGAGTTCAGTGCACAACACTGAAGCTTCTAGACCTATTAAATGCTTCTCAAACCTATCTGTCAAACTTCTCCAACTCTGCCGGAGTTGGAGAAAATGAATACCTAACTACAACTCCAGACTTTCAAATCTCAAATAAACACTCTCCACTTAATTAGTAACCCATATTTCGTTGATCTGGAGTTTCTCACAAAGTTCTACAGGCTGAAGAACAGTTTTCAACTCGCCGGAGCTCGTCGGAACTCCGGTGAGTCCAGAAAAAGGTGAATTTGTGCACATAATGTGAAATTAAGCCATTAACGATTTGAAAAGGTTCCTGAGGTTACAAGGAACCTTAGGATCAAGTTAAATTCTTCAATTGAACATTAAAAGAAAGATTTATCAGTGAATTCAATTTATATGAAGTCTGAGTTGGTTAATGCTCAGGACTTGTTTTCCCACTCAATTGAGTGGTCAAAACTGGTCAATAGATATTTGCTGTCATAAATATATAGATAATTAAAGATTTCAACTACGCTTGAGCCGCCATTGATAACGAGCAACTCAGGAGCTTAATTAAATTTAGGCGTTTACATTATATATGGTATTTACTTAAATTATAGTGATGATTAGGATCCTTAGAAGATGAATAGGTGATGGTGGATCCAATGGAGGTGGAAATAAGGCTAACTACTGCTGCCATGGACAACAGAAGTAGTTGGTGGAGGTGGAAGTGGTTTAGGCGAATTAGTAATCAGATTAATAATTAAATGTGATGGAAATGATCATGGAATATAGAAGAAGATGGAAAATGACTTAAAAAGATGAAATTAAAGCTCTTGTCAAGCTCAAGGAGCTCGTCGGAGTTGAGGAAGATGAAATCTAAATCTAACATTACGGTTATCTAGGCTACCTAGCTAACTAACTAAACTAACCTACTCCTACTCCTAGTCTACAGTTACCTGGACGAAGGGGTTAGAGGATCTCCGTCGACGGCTCATAACAAAGGAGGAAATCAAAGGGTTGTTGAAAGATCTCCGGCGGCGGTTGTGAGGTGAAGTAGTGGAAAGCTCCTTAGTCAGCGCTTGTCAGAAGATGCGGTTGACTTTGGCGGAGTTCCAGAGCTACTGAAGATGGATGGAGGAAGTCGGATGGGGTGGTGGAAGTTTGTTGGAGTTGCGGAGTGAATAGCCTATTGAAGTCAGCTGCAGTGAAGAAGAGGGAAGGGAGCTAACTTACTGGAAATCAGGGGGGTCAAGGGGTATTTATAGTCGACGGCGACTGAGAAGGAGGTGGAATTTGGACGTAATTGTGGCTAGGAGGAGGATAACCACCGACGCCTTCTCCGATGTCGGTGAGGTTATCTCCAACCCTAAATTAGGATATAGGCATCATCCAGATCGGTGGATGAAAATGGGATGGTGAGCGCAAGCTCCAGGAGCTTGGAGAAGAAGAGATGACGTCGGATTAGCGGTGATCAAGCGGTGGTTGCACCTTCATTCGTCAGCCGTTCAGTCGGGTGAAGAAGAGAAGAAGAAGAATTCTAGGGACCTATTTTCTGTGAATCCTAAGGACCTAAGTGGAAAATAAGGACCCGATTGGAATAAAATGTAAGGACCAAAATGTAAACTCAGGTTTTCAAGGTTTATTTTAATTTAAATATTTTTCAACTTTTTATATATGATTATAATTAAGATAATTATTATATTTAGACCTTGAATTTATATGTTTGATCTTTTTAGATTAATTTATTTAATGTTACTTAAGTTATTACATACTTTGACATATATTATGTTTAAGATAGTTAACACATTAATTAGCTGAATGATTGATAATATTTCGAGTCCAATTATTAATTAGATTATTAATAATATTATTTGGATGATAATATAACATTTTTAACTTATTTTAACTTCCTTTACTATTTATCCCTTATTTAATAATTAACCCATATATTCACATGATCCTAGCTAATTACTAGGAAGACTAGTTAATTAGGGGTAATTAGATACCATGATGAGCTTCTCATCATACCCCCAAGCCAAAGTTTTGCTAGTCCCTAGCAAAATTAACTAAGAATATGATGATTTAAAGCACTTGGGTTAAATTAATATAAATAAGAACCATGTAGAGGAAAGCTTAGGTCAGAGAAAACTTTTTTAGATTTAATATAAATAACTAATATACAGAGCATTTTGTGAAAATTTTCTTACTTAGACTTATACTTAAAACATTTTCAAAACACACTTTATTAAAAACAGTGTTGTTAACAAGAATTTTATTAAAAATTAAAATCTTAAAAATCTCTTATTCCTTGTAACCATTCTTAACCCTTAAAATTTAGAATACAAAGTGTTTTAAGAAAATAAAACCTAAGAATTGGAAATTAAATTTTAACTCAAAAACTCAATAGACTTAAGCTAATCCTTTGTTTATGATATTTGATTTTTATCAATCTAAGTTTAAGCAAATTAACCAGATATTCATCATTAATCAAATTTATAGTAGTAAAACTCTAATCTACTAGCCTACAGCACTAAGGACAGCTTCTAGATCTAGAATTTTGTCAATTCTTCTCCTTTAGGTCTCAACTGTAAATCCTCAAAACCCGATTTCTTAGGCTTCATTGCCCAATACCAAGGTTCATTAGCTATGATTTTAAAACATCTGTGCTTTGTGAAGAGAGTTGTCCTAAAGGCATCTAAATTTGCAAAAATCTAGACCTTAAGACATCAATTTCCAATCCAGATTATTCCAATTCAAGCCTTTGGCTTGACCTTACTCAGGTTTGGTTGCCTTCTCCTCACCTGTTTTCTATCCCGAGGTCAACATTTTCTGTATATGTCTCCCCGGTGGACCACTGGGTCTCTTATTCCTAATTTTTTTACCTCCATATTTTTTCAACTTTTTCTATAGGTTAGAACACCCATACGTAGCGAGGTGTTCTTTTATTTGATGGAAGGAAGGATAGCATCTATTTGTACTGAGATGCTTTATTTTTATATGGAAAAACTGCATAAGTACCCATTTGTAACAAGGCACTTAACTGCAGGGTGTTTTATTTTATTTTATTTTATTTTTTTCTCCCCCTTCTCATTTTTCTTACTAACTTTATTCTTCAATTCCTTTTTTTAGGTGAGTGGCACATCCTTCACCCTTTCAAGAACCGCCCCGCAGAAATCCTTGGATTAAAGAGGATTCAGAATCGATCTCTTAACCTTTGTGTTTTCGCAGTCTCAGATGCCAACACGACAATTCTATGTGTGTGAATTTTAGTTGTTTAGGTTACTTAGCTCTCAAACCAAAGCTTGGACAACAAAGCCATTCACTCTCAGGTTCTTTAAATTCTTAGTTTGCTCCTATAGGATCTGTTAAGACAAAAATTCTCAAGTCTAACTAAATATTCTTTAGTCTGAAAGACTTGTAGACTAAAATTCTACTAACTCTCTACTTAATTAACTCTGAATATCTGGCCTTTTACTTAACTCTACGATAAAATCAAATATTCAAAAAGTAAAAGGATTACTTAATCTAATTAATTAAAAAGTTACAATTTAATTCCAAAACTTAAGTTTAAAACTTAATACACCTTAGTTTCTTAATTTCAGGGTAAGAATAGAAAAACAAAGCTTAAAGATTTAAAGATTCTAATTCAAATAAAATCTTGTTTAAAAAATTTTTTAAAAACAAAAGTGTGTTTTTATAAAATGTTAAAAGTAAAAATCCAAATAAAAATTTAATGCTCTCAAATATATACTATATATGTTCTTAATATTTTTTTTAGTTTCTGACCTAAAAGAAAAATTAAGATCTTGATATTATTATAAATATATATATTTTTTTTTCTTCTTTTCTTCTTTATTCTAGTTGAAAATACCCCTTTTGTTATTTTTATAAATTTTCAATTTTCAAATTTTTGTATTTATATATTTTTTGTTTTTATGTTTATAAAATTTTCCAATTTTTATGAATTTTTCAAAAATTTTTCAAATTTTTATGATATTTTTGATTTTGAAATTTTTATAATTTTTGGTATTTCTTCTTTTTTTTTAAAAAATTTCGTGGATATTTAATTTTTATGTGTTTTTTATCTTTTCTCTACACATACACTTTAAGTGAAAATTTCACTTCACACCCCCCCAAGATAAGATTTTACAATGTCCTCATTGTAAGAAGGGTGAAAAGATATTACGCTTCATTTAGCATAGGGTGATAGAAGGAGTCGGATAGAAGAGATCACAGATCTCTGTGCGGACGATTTCAAGTTTGACCAAAGGTCAGAGCGGTCAGTCGGACTAAATGAAGGTAATCAATATAAGATGAAGTGAAAAATCATAAAAATTGTATGGGAAATGAAAGTGTATAAAGCTGGAAACAGCTATGTACAAAATGGATGGATAGTGGCAAACCCTAATGGAGCATGTAATATTCTCCAACAAGACCCAAAGGATGTGATTCCAAGAAAGGTTTTAACCATTGACCATTAACTTTGAAGGGTTGATCCTTGTTAGGTTCAGTGATTTCAATAGTTCCGTTGTCGAAGATTCTAACAACAATAAATGGCCCTTGCCATTTAGACCTAAGTTTCCCAGGTAAGAGCTTCAAACGGGCATCAAAAAGCAACACCTTTTGACCAGGTGTAAAGGATTTGCGGGAAATATATCTATCATGGAAGGCTTTAAGTTTTTCCTTATACAGCTTAGAACTCTCATAGGAATCATGACGCAATTCCTCAAGTTCGCTAAGCTGGAACCTATGATATTCACCAACCTTTGTGAGGTCTAAATTACAGGCTTTAATTGCTCAATAGGCCTTGTGTTCAATTTCTACGAGAAGATGACAAGGTTTCCAGTAAACAAGTCTGTATGGTGACATGCCTATTGGTGTTTTGTGGGCAGTCCTATAAGCCCACAAAGCCTCATCTAAACGGGATGACCAATCCTTCCTATCTGTTCTGATTGTCATTTGAAGGATCTTTTTGATCTCCCGATTAGAGACCTCGGTTTGCCCGTTAGTTTGGGGATGATAAGGTGTAGAAATACGATGTGTAACCCCATATTTTCTAAGTAGATGTTTAAACTAGGCATTAATAAAATGGGAACCATCGTCAGAAATAATGGCATGAGGTACCCCAAAATGAGCGATAATATGACTCTGTATAAAAGGAATGACAACTCGATGATCGTTTGTACGTGTGGGTATGGCTTCAATCCAACAGGAAACATAATCAACAGCAAGCAAAATATATTGGAAGCCAAAAGAGGATGGAAATGGACCCATAAAGTCTATGGCCCAAGTATCAAGGATTTCACAGACCATAATCGGGTTTAAAGGCATCATGTCTTTTCGTGACATGCCACTAAGAGTTTGGCAGTGACTACGTGCCTTACAATAAGTCTGTGAATCAACAAATAACGTGGGCCAATAAAACCCGCATTGCAGAATTTTTGCAGTGGTCTTTCGACCAGAAAAATGACTACCACAGGCCTGGTCATGACAAAAAGAGAGGATAGAATCAATCTCAGAAGAAGTGACGCAACGCCTGATGATTTGATCATTACAGAGTCGAAAAAGATACAGATCTTCCCAGAAATAGTATTTGGCTTCTGCTTTGAGTAGTGATTTGCAATTCTCATCCCAGTCTGGCGGGAATTGATGTGTAACCGAATAATTAACAATATCTGCGTACCAAGGAAGATCTGAGGATATAGTCAAAAGATGTTCATCAGGAAAGTGTTCAGTAATTAGAGGCGATGATTCAATAGTATCAGAAGGAAGGCGAGAAAGATGGTCAGCAACAACATTCTGTCGACCCGCCTTGTCACGAATTTCTAGGTCAAATTCTTTCAAAAGCATGATCCATTTGATCAACCTAGGTTTCGTGTCCTTCCTGGATAGAAGGTGTCGAATAGTTGAGTGATCAGAGTACGCAATGATTCGAGATTCGAGTATATAAGATCTGAACTTTTCTAATCCAAATACTATTACTAGTAATTCCTTCTCTGTAATTGTGTAATTCCTTTGTGTCTCATTCAAAGTTTTACTAGCATAGTAAATTACTACCGGATTCTTCTCAATTTCTGTCCCAAAACAGCTTCTATTGCATAATCTGATGCATCGCATATGATTTCAAATGGTAAATCCCAATTAGGTGGTTGCAAGATCAGAGCATGTGTATCTCTATCTCTCAATGTTTCAAATGCTGAGTTACACTCCTCACTCATCTCAAAAGTAGCATCCTTTGTGAGGAGGTTTGCGAGTGGTCGGGCAATTTTTGAAAAATAAGTATAAATCTCTTATAAAATCCCACATGCCCGAGAAATGATCTAATGCCTTTGATCGAGTCAGGAATTGGAAGATTTGCAATTTGATTGATCTTAGCTCGATCTACTTGGATACCTCGCTCAGACATGAGGTGGCCAAGTACGATGCCCTCTAGAATCATAAAATGGCTCTTCTCCCAACTGAGGACAAGGTTTACTTCTATACATCTCTTAAGAACCTTTGACAAATTATCCAGACAAATATCAAATTTTTCCCCGAAGACTGAAAAATCATCCATAAAAACCTCCTTAAATTCACCCACCATTTCAGTAAAAATGGCTAACATGCAACGCTGAAAAGTCGTGGGTGCGTTGCAAAGCCCAAATGGCATTTTTGGGAAAGCAAAAGTTTCGAAGGGGTAGGTGAAAGTCGTTTTCTCTTGATCTTCGGGATAAATTGCTACTTGATTATCTCTGGAGTAACCATCTAAAAAGCAGAAGAACCTATTACCTGCTAATCTCTCAAGGATTTGATCAATGAATGGCAAAGGAAAATGGTCCTTCTTGTAACAGTATTCAGCTTACGATAATCAATATAAACCTGCCACGAATTCGCAATTCGTGTGGGAATGGTTTCTCCAGATTCATTCTTGATTATGGTGAGTCCTGCCTTTTTAGATACCACTTGAATTGGACTCACCCAAGGGCTATCAGATATGGGATAGATAATGTCAGCATCTAGCTACTTGATTATTTCTTTCTTAATGACCTCCTTTAAATTCGGATTTAGACGTCTTTGAGCTTCTCTTGAAGGTCGTGCCCCATCTTCAATATAGATGCAATGAGTAAAAAAATTGGGCTAATCCTGGTGAGATCATGTAGAGTCCACCCAATTGCTTTCTTGTGATCTCGAAGAACTTTGATCAATTTGGATTCTTGTGATTCAGAAAGATGAGAGTTGATAATTACAGGATATGTTTGATTAGATTCGAGATAGACATATTTAAGATTATTAGGCAATGGCTTCAATTCTAGTATAGGAATAGAATCAACAGTAGGATTTGGGGCTGGATTTTCGATTGCGAGAAGTGAGTTAGATGATTCAGATTTAGGATTGAGTAAAGATTCTAGCAAAAGGATTTCGTTGCTTTGAGGGTATGGGATATCAAAAGGTGTGCTCTCTAGTTCTAAGGAACTAATGTCATCCTCAAAAGCTGCAATAGATTTTATTTCCTCAATCCATTCATAATCCAATCCACTAGAAGCTCTAAATATATCTAACTTAATTGTCTTCTCCCCAAATTTCAATTCAATATTTCCAGATTCACAATCAATGTTGGCCTTTGCAGTAGCTAAAAAGGGTCTCCCTAAGATAATTGGGGTATCTTTAATGTTTTCGGGTACTTCCATATCAAGGATAATAAAATCTACTGGGAAATAAAAATCCTGAACTCTTACAATTACATTCTCCAACATTCCTTTAGGTGACTTAATAGATCTATTAGCTCATTGTAAAGTCACATTGGTAGACTTAAGGTTTTCTATTTTGAAATGTTTTACCAAAGATAAAGGAATGAGGTTAATAGATGCTCCTAAATCTAGGAGGACTCTATTAAAAGACTGACCCCCAATTATTTAGGAAATAAATGGAGATCATGGGTCTTTCTTTTTCAAAGGAAGCGTACTTGAAATTATAGAGCTCACATGCTCTGAAAGTACCACAGTGCTTCCTTTCTTCGACTTACGCTTAGGAGTACATAATTCCTTAAGAAATCTTGCGTAAGTCGGAATGTGTTTGATAGCATCTAGGAGTGGGATATTAATGTGTACCTGTTCAAAAATTTTAATTAAATCTTCGTCTAATGTAACAGGTTATTTTTGTTTCCTAGTCTTCTTCAAGGCTTCAGGGAATGGGGAGTGGATTTCCTATTATACTGAGGTATTTCCCGGATCTCGCAAATTAGCGAGAATTGCGAGATCGGGTTCTGCACCTCTTTCAGGTGTAGAAACAGGGGTTATTATAGATGTACTAGGGTCTTGGGATAGGTTTCTTGGATAAAGTGGATCCCTAGTGGAAGTTCCACGGTTGGTTGTAACAGAGTTAACCTACCCTAGTGGGATAGGTTTCTTGCGGTGATTATGCCATCTAGGATTATAGGAATTTGAATATGGGTTTGATCTTGGTGCATATCCCTAAATGACATTTAAATCTAAAGGATAGGGCGTGTTTTCTGCAACAGGAAGGGTGGGGAAAATGGTGGGAAAGATTGTGGGACAAAGGTCCCTCCTTAGGTTGGTGTAGGAGTAGATAGAAAACCCAAGGAAGATGGATCTCTAGAATCCAGCTTATTCACAAATTCCCTCCCTGTGGGAATTTGTGAAATAGGTGAAAGCATAGGATTCTGCGTAGCAAGTAGAGGTGTAAGAGTTTTCATTGTATTTCGGACCTCGTCGGATATCCCAAGGCATGCATGCACATATCTCAGAGCAAAACCCTCCCCCCTCCTCACAAATCCTCTTCTTTTTCTCTCAAACCCAGGGCTAATTGGGTATACAGACGGGTAAATGAGTCATGAATAGTACCGAGTTTGGACCAGGCCCGTGTGCCATGTGTACGAGCGAGGAGTGCATGCTGATAAAGGATCTGAAGATATGTAATATATGGATATCTATGCGCACAAAATCTCAAACACAATGTTAGTAATCCAAAAAGATTTGCACAAAATACAATCACAGAAATTTGCACAAGATATATAGTGGTTCCCCTCCCTTGGGTACTCCACTACCTAAGCCTCCCAGCTTGGTAGGCTACCTGGTACCGGTACTAAAGTACCTATACCGGTACTTGTTGCTTCCAGATTTAGGTTTCAAACTCTTAACACAAATCTGTAACTCACTTGTACTGGTACTGATCATTAGTACTAGTACTCGTTACCTCCAGTACCGGTACTGATCATGAGTACCGGTACTTGCAGGGTACAGGTTTGTTTCTTGACAAAACCCAAACCTGTAACTCACATGTACCGGTACTAAACTTTAGTATCGGTACTTGTGGGTTAACAAGTACCTTTTTAAAGTGATTTAATCAATTACGTTCTTTGAAAATGTTCGCAATATAAATCATAATTTATCTCTAATTGATTTTATGATCTAAGTTATGATTCTTTGTTAAGAGGCATATACAATCTATAAAAATAAAATCTAAACTAAGGAAACTAAACTCGAAGATGATCTTCTTCTTCTCGACTCTTCCTTATCATCTTGCCTCTTTATCATGATCTTCTCCTTTTCATCAAGCCTCCATCATTTCCTGTTTGCCTTGCTTCTTTACCTAAATCTAAAAAAATACTTAATTGCAAACATTAATCCATAATAATTTTGTTAACACCAAAACAAGATGTAGAATAAGGTTCCAAGAATCTCCCCCTTTTTCATGTTTGACAAAACTATCTTGCAAATAGATAATTAAAAAAACTTTAACAATGTTATATGAAGGAAAAATTTTCATTTTAATCCTCCCCCTCAATATAAGCTCCCCCTAAAAATATTACATTTGCCCTTTATTTTTCTCCCCCTTTTTGTCAATCACAAAAAAAATGAAGAAATATCATACCATAAAGTTTACCAATTGTAAAATGATGAATGTGGGTACCAAGCTCCGTTAGGCCATCGTTCTTGGTCTTCATTCAACCAATAGAAAGGTTGAAATATTCCATTGTGTGCCTTGAACACCCACTGATCTCTTTGATCTATTCCTGTAAAATAAATGTCGTTTCTAGGTATCCATTTTCTTTTGGGTCCTTGATGGTTAGTACCTTTCAAATCCTTAGGTTTATAGATCACTTTAGTGTTAGATCTATAATTCTTAGGATTCTTTACCTTTTGATAAATCCATGCATGTCTAGGTGCATGTGATTTATTGTGTATTCTTTCTAATTTTAAACCTTGCTTTTAGATCATCATAAAATTCTGTATTTAACCTAGTTGTTATTTTTAAATTATTTAAAGTTTCCTCAAAATGTTCATAAATGTCCTCTAGTTCTACTATTTTTGCATGCAATTGTGAGTTAGTCTCTTTTGACAATTCTAATTCTATTTCTAAACATGACTTTTCTAATTCTAATGTTTGGTAATTGATGAGAACCTCATCATGAGCCATAACTAGCTCATTTTGACCTAATACAAAGGATAAAAGCTCCTACATATCTCAAGGAAAGGCTTAACTCAGAGAATTCTGAGTTTGAGAAGAAAACAAGTCATAAGGGGTAAAAGTGCAAATTTTACCAGTATAATCTGCATACAGGGTAATTCAGGGCCCAAACATAGGTCAAAGCAGCTTAATAAGAATAAAAGTGGGATGAAATGATCTAGCAAGGGCTACAGCACTTCCAAGAAACCAAATGATAATCTGTAACCCTAAAACAACCCACTTCAATTCACAAGGTTCGAGGCAAAGTAAAAATAGAATAAACCCTCTAAAATTCATAGAAAAATAATCTCTAGGGTTTAGAACCTTCAATTTGGCCTTTAGAACCCATTTTGACCTACATTGAGAACCATGCCCAATTAATAACTTAATTTGGGTTTTTTCGCAAATTGACCGGTCAAACAAGGTTTAATATGGAAATGAAATTCACCATCAGATTCCTTAGGTCCTAATTAGTCATGTATAAAAACTTGAGCCTAAGAAGAAACCTCCTTGACCGACTTTACACTTTGGTCCTCATATATTTACTCTTTGGCCCTCAACTTTTGAACCCTCGCATTTTGGCCCCTAACTCTCCTTCGTTCTTTGCAATCAGGTCCCTCCTGCAAAACCTGCCAGCACCATGCTCCGGCGACCTTGCGCGGAGCATGGCGCCGCGCAGGGTGAGGTGGGGGACCTGGCAAGTAAACCGGGGGTGCCCTGCGTCGTCAGCCGTCGCAGGGACACCCCCCTGGTCGTTATAACCCACCATACCGGCCGTGCGAACGCACGGACGGTATGGGTTCTTGCTTCCGACCATCCTCCGGCGAGGGAGACACGTCGTCTCCCTCCGCCTTCCTCCCTGTTTGATCCCTATAAATACCCCCCGTCGCTCCACCGTTCTTCCGAGCTAGGATCTGACGGAGAAAACCCCCAACTTTCCTCTCTTCTCACTCCGGCAGACGCCCACCAGCTCCGGCGGTTCTTCCTCCTCCTCCTCTTCGCTCTGCCGCAATACCAGCAGCAGAGACTTCGTCCCCTGCTCTTCCCGCGTCGCGCAATACCGGCGCGCGCTGCCTCTGCCCCGTCGTCACCGCCGTCCTCCCCCCACTGGGCATCGTCTTCTCCGGCGACAGTCGATACGACTGTCGCCCTGTTCCTCCCCCTTCGTCCCTGCAAGTAAGTTAGAACTACTTCCCTTCTCCTCCTCTTTCTTTCCCCGCTTTCAATTTATTCAATTAAGCCCTCTACCGACCCTGACCACCTTCACCCCCTTCGCCTCCGACCACCCTCCGGCGAGCCGCTCCCATCACCTCAGCAACCCACACGGCTCGCCGACCCTCACCGAACCTCCGCCTCATCACACTGAGCACCCCCCACCCCTCCACTGCCACTCCACACCTCCGTAACACTCCCCCGAACAAACCCATTCCTCCGGTTGCAGCCCGACCCAGGGCTGCCGCCAGACACCACCTTGCGGCCTGCCGCGCAGCTCCTCACCTTCGCCGTGCCACGGCGAAGGTTCCCCAGTGGTTTGATCAGGCCGAGAGGCCATATTCGTGTCCGACAGGTTTTGAGGTTCGACCGCCATTAACGCACATTGAAGTAGCTTCTCCCGCGCTCCAGGCTTGAGGACTCCAGGTCTCCAGCTGCTGCGGAGTACGGGGAGTCTTGCGAAGGCAGCCAGCCAGCAACCTATGCAAATAGAAGCCGCAGCTGCAGAAGCCAGGCCGCGGTCTCCCAGCAGGCGCACGCGAGGAACGGTCTGCGTTTAGTCCCACATCGGTAAGCCTCACACCCGTTCCACTGTTTAAATTGATTTCGTGCACTAGCCTTATTGCCTCAGTACACGGGGTGAGGTCCCCTTACACCCGCCCGGTTACCCGGTCTCGTCCGCGCTCACGCCCCGCGGACCTGACCCGACCCGACTTAGACTGACCTGCACTCCTCGCCCACCACGCACGCCGGTGGGCCTGGACCCGGGCGTGACCCGAACCCGATTACCCGGCAGCTCTGGGAGAGCTGTCCCAAGAGTGGTTTCAGAGAGAAAGAGAGACGCGGGGGGGGGGAGGGTAGAGTAGGTTTTGCCTCTGACGAAAAACTCTGAAGTGTGCAGGCACAGGCGAAGAAGAAGACCCGCGGAAGAAGAAGGAGCTGCACTGTAGCAAATGCATAGTTAAGTCGTCTAAGCACCGGGTCAGACGACGGAAGGTCAGCAGCCAGAGCAGGAAAGAAGGCAGGCTGAAGAAGAAAGAAGAGGAAGGGCCAAAGCAAAGAAAACAAGAGAAGGAGACAGGAAGGAGAAAGAAAGAAAAGAAGAGCAACGGCCAAAGCAGAAGAAGAAGAAAGGAAGACTTAGTAGCTGAAGGCAGAAGCTCTGCAGCCATAAAGAAGAAAAGGGAAAAGAGAAAGTGTCACCACAATTGCAGAAAAAGAAGAAGAGAGGTCAAGGCAGAAACCGAAGAAGAAGAAGAAGGAGCTCTGAAGAAAGAAGAACATCACCAAAGCAGGAACAGCAGGAAGAAGAAGAAGAGCATCACCATTGCAGAAGAAGAACATCACCTCTGCAGAACAGAGAGAAAGAAGGAGATCTAAAGAAAGAGAGAAAGAAGAGCATCCCCTCTGCAGAACAAAGAGAAAACAACAAATTCTTTCCCTCTCTCTTTCTTTTTGTAAAAGAAACATGTATATCTCTAGAATACAACTTGCTCCCTGAGTTCGACCTTGGGAACTCTTTTATTTTCCGAGTAAAAAATTTATATTTGAAGTGTTGGTAATAACCGGCTTTACTACAACGTTATAACAAACTAAAACCCGGTTGAACCCAGCGATTTCATTTTGGCGCCGTTGCCGGGGAGCAACGGCTATTCTAGAGGTAAACATTCCTGTTTCTTTTTAATTTCTGATTATCTCCTCTCTTTTGTACAGCTACAGGAACTCAAGAAGACAAGCAACCACACGACAACCACTCCGAAGACAGGTAAATTTTTCCTCTCACTATTAACCCCTAAACTCTAAAGAGGAAGAAAAGAAAAGAACAAGCAATATAGGGCTAACCTGTCTTCCATACTTAGTAACCATAAAGAGTTGCATGTTTTCAACTCATCACTCCTGCACACTATTAAGGGTATTTAAGGGCTAACACATTCTTGCTTGAGCCCTAATTGCCCAACAAAGAGTTAAATGGACCAAGTAGAGCCAACATAAGGTCAAACATTAGGATTTCAGTAGAGACACACCCCTTAATCAAGAATTGAGGAAATCCAAAAGAGGTGTGCCCAAGCCATTGATTGAAAATAATTAACAAGAAAAATCCTAAACAATTGGCTCTCTCTAAACACTTGAACCCTAAAAGAAAGGACCCAAAAAGCTCTAAAAAACAAGAGGTAAAGTTGACCCCTTTGGGTTAACCAACCTTAAATTAGGTCACTCTTTGCACTTAAAAAGACTAAAGTTCAAGTGAAACCTTAAGCACCCTGATCTTAAAATTGGTAGACTTAAGAGGTCAAGATCCCCATTCTGGTCTACCTGGAACCGCAGTGACAAGAGAGGTCGGGTGGGGGAAACCCTGTAACCCGTGGGGACGCTCTACCGTGTAGGGGTCTTCGCGGGACTCTCCCTCTCTGGCTGCCCAGGTAATTCTCAGGTGGACGATCTTTCTGATCAAGGGGTCCATCTGCCCCGAACCTCTATAGTCACCCAACATTTTTTTTTGGGGTGTCTTGATTGGGTCCAGCACCTTTTAATCTCATCACATCCTTCAGTATATGCTTGGAAGGAGGTCCTTGAATCCTCCTTTGGGAATTCACTTGCCCTGAGGTTAGGCCTCAGTTCCCTTGTTTATGCAGCACCACCACATTAATCTTTCCTCTGATACTCCCTTCTTCCATCTTGGCACAACACGAGTCTACATCGAAGCCTTTGATTCCACATCTTGATTCCACCACCTAATCCAAATATGCAGCCAAACCACCTAAGACTACCATTCAAGAAACCTGAATATCGGAGATCTATGAAAGATAAAATGATCGAGGATGCCATAAAATTCTATGAAAAAGAAGAAAAAACCTCAACACCAATAGGAGATATTCAGGTTGATGTCCCAACAACCACAGCCTTCATCATAAACTGTGCCCAAATTCTATTGACTGAAATTTCAAAAGGATCAACCCGAGATATGCTCATGACAGGATACATTGAGATGGAAAAATTACACCAATCTGAATACCTTCAATGCTTGACAAATCCTGTACTTTGGGAACAACACCAAGATGCCCTTATGAAACGGGTAGAAATGATGAAATCAGTAGAACAAATTATCAACCAGAAATACCCGTATATACCAGAAACAAAGGATGAGTCATCTTGGAACAGTACTAAGAATCAATCCAGTTTCCCAGACCTCGGAATTGAGGCACAAGGTGGTTGTCGACTCCCAACCCAAATAGAAGATAGCATTAAAATAGGTTGGGAAGTTGCAGGAGAAAACAATGCTGAGCCAACCCTAGGCCATGAATCACCAAGCTTAGAACTCCAAGACTCCTGCAATAACAAGATTAGAATTGAACCTCTGGAGGATATAAATTCCACCCCTTGTTTTGATAAGGTGACCCTCGAAGGTTATTCGGACTTAGGTTCTAATAATTCTACCCACATCCTAAGCCTAGAACCTAGATCTGAAACTTATTGGGAAGATTTTGAGGCCCTTTATGAGAAAGATCAAATTTTTACAAAATATGATTCCGGGCCTCTATTTAATGAATATCCCTCTCCAACATCCTCAGGAAATCTGATCGATTTCTCAAAAAACATGCCAATTTATGATACAGAAACTGAGGAGTTGGATGAGCAAGGTTTTAATGGGGTCTATCCTACCAGCTTAGAGCTTGAACAGAACATCTTTTTGAGCCCAGAAGTGCCATATAGGCTAGAACCCAATCAGGCTGCTGATTCCACATTTGATGATTTTTGCTGTGGTGGAATTCATGATCATGAATCTCATTTTCGCCAACTCTCCGACAATTTCAAATCTGACTATAATTGCGGAGAGATTCCCCTTCCTGAACACGTCAGGCCTATCTACGACCTCAGTTCTCATGACTCTAACTCCGACTCTGAGGTCCTGATTCCCGAGATCACCGATAACACAGAATCATTCCTTTTCGATCCTCAGGAACCAAAAACAGAAAATGCCAAGAGTAATTGCAACCAAGAATCCAAATTTTTTCTCGAATCCGATTCCTTTCATCCTACAAACACTCTTCCGGCATTTGATAGTTACCCAGAGGACTCTCTACAGAAAATCACCTATCATCTGTTTCTAGAAGAGCCCTCGTACACAATGGCCACCTCATCCGCACACACAGAACGGATCAAAACCTCTTCCAAACCCCGACCCGCAACCGGAGTCAATTTCTATTCAGATTCACCTCTCACCGAGCCGATTGCATTTCCACATCGGGTTCCGAACATTGATCAGACTACATACCATGCTCTATCATTCTCTGATCACCCCTGTAGGGTTCCTGCATCAACCACTGATTATCCTACGGGTCCCTACTCTGACCAGGCTGATTCGGCTCAGCCAAACCCTGCGTTTACACTTCCACATCCATCTGAGCTTCATAGTTTATGGTGGGCTCCACACCTTTTTATCCACATCTATCAACCCACCAGATTGATTGGGTTTGGGCTGCATCATCAGCCTGTTGATCTGAACAAGCACCTGGTTGGACCAACCAGGCTCTTAATCAAGGTGCTTGTCTTACAAAACTCCGCTGATTTGACCATCCCCTCTCCATCGCATTTCCCGCTTGGCTGAAGGCATCAAATTTAGCGCTCAACGGGAGGCAGCCCGTCATTCTCTTTGAAAACCTGAAACTTGTTCTGACAGCTTTTGCACTTGAAGTTCACACTTTAGGACAGCCGACTCCACCTCAGGTGCTTGCATCTGAGATTAGAAATCGTCCGCAACAGTCACCCCGACCCATTCACTCATCAAAACAGCTATCCTAATGTATGAACTTAGTTGAATAAAAACCCCTAGGTTACAATGAGGACATTGCAAATCTTAGGCATGGGGGGGTATGAAAGTACAAAAACTTGTAAGAAAAGGTTTCAAACAAAAAAATTCACATATGCCAAAAATACCATAAAAATTAAAAAAATTTTTCGAAAAAGAATAAGAGGAAAAGAGGAGAAGGAAAATTTTGTGAAGGAGAAAAGAAACAAAATGAAAAAGGAGCACAAAATTATGAGAAAAAGTGATAGTCATTAGTAAGGAACTAAGGAATTAACCTAAGTTCTAGACCTCATTCAAGAAAATAACTGAAAAGTGCACAATGAGATTAGTAAGAATGCAAACCTTAGGCATTCTTGAATAGACTCTTAGTACCCATTAAGATCTGGACACTCCTCAAGAGGTTGAGGAAAATGAAAAGCTGAAGTATTAGGTCTAAGGCTTAGGGAGTATTCGGCCTCGTTAACTAATTTTTGGTTTACGGGACTCAGTAACCTAAGCACCCTAATCTCACACACAGCCTGGTTCAGCAAGCGTAAAAATCAGAATCACGCAGAAGCGTCGCAAAAATCTGAAAAGAACACCTAGAATAGGAGCGGCCGATCAACACAAGTTGATTTGGACGAGTTCCCAGCGCGGAGAGGCGGGAAATCCCCTCGAAGATGCGTAGCAAAATATCATCTCCTCGGTGCTTGTCTCCTAGGATATTTACATATCCTACTGGGGGCATGTAAGCACTCTGCTGGTTCAGATTCCATGGATGGCATTATCTCGAAGTGTCAATTGCCAGGGTCTGGATTCGGCCACGGAACACCATGAATGGGATTATCTCGAAATCTCAATAGCCAGGGTTCCGGGGGTTGCCATGGGCGGTGCTATCTCGAAGCATCGATCGCCAGGAACCCTTGAGGATTGATGATGGGAGCAAGGAATCTGATACAGACCGTGTTGAAAAGCCAATCCTAGGCTAGAACTAAAAAGAAAAAGAGAGAGAAAACTCTCCAAACAGAAAAACTTTCTATCTCTCTCTTACAAAACGCACTGCGAACTGAGCCAGGGCTAAAATCATTTCAAGCACGGGTGCTTTAACCACGAAGTCCAATAAACCTTAGGTTAGTTCTTGTGGGCCTTAAAAACCTTTGCTAAAAGACTGAGGCTAAGGCTAGACAGATTTGGATCTTGATTGGTACTAGAGTACCTTTTAGGCCTATGGTCAGCATTCTAACCTAATCTATGCTCAAATAAAAAAGGCACTTATCTAAAACTATTAAAAACTTCATGGTCTAGAACAAGGGTTGAAACCTTAAGTTTTTGCTAAGGGACTAGCAAAAGCTAGGCATGGGGGTATGATGAGAACCTCATCATGAGCCATAACTAGCTCATTTTGACCTAATACAAAGGATAAAAGCTCCTACATATCTCAAGGAAAGGCTTAACTCAGAGAATTCTGAGTTTGAGAAGAAAACAAGTCATAAGGGGTAAAAGTGCAAATTTTACCAGTATAATCTGCATACAGGGTAATTCAGGGCCCAAACATAGGTCAAAGCAGCTTAATAAGAATAAAAGTGGGATGAAATGATCTAGCAAGGGCTACAGCACTTCCAAGAAACCAAATGATAATCTGTAACCCTAAAACAACCCACTTCAATTCACAAGGTTCGAGGCAAAGTAAAAATAGAATAAACCCTCTAAAATTCATAGAAAAATAATCTCTAGGGTTTAGAACCTTCAATTTGGCCTTTAGAACCCATTTTGACCTACATTGAGAACCATGCCCAATTAATAACTTAATTTGGGTTTTTGCGCAAATTGACCGGTCAAACAAGGTTTAATATGGAAATGAAATTCACCATCAGATTCCTTAGGTCCTAATTAGTCATGTATAAAAACTTGAGCCTAAGAAGAAACCTCCTTGACCGACTTTACACTTTGGTCCTCATATATTTACTCTTTGGCCCTCAACTTTTGAACTCTCGCATTTTGGCCCCTAACTCTCCTTCGTTCTTTGCAATCAGGTCCCTCCTGCAAAACCTGCCAGCACCATGCTCCGGCGACCTTGCGCGGAGCATGGCGCCGCGCAGGGTGAGGTGGGGGACCTGGCAAGTAAACCGGGGGTGCCCTGCGTCGTCAGCCGTCGCAGGGACACCCCCCTGGTCGTTATAACCCACCATACCGGCCGTGCGAACGCACGGACGGTATGGGTTCTTGCTTCCGACCATCCTCCGGCGAGGGAGACACGTCGTCTCCCTCCGCCTTCCTCCCTGTTTGATCCCTATAAATACCCCCCGTCGCTCCACCGTTCTTCCGAGCTAGGATCTGACGGAGAAAACCCCCAACTTTCCTCTCTTCTCACTCCGGCAGACGCCCACCAGCTCCGGCGGTTCTTCCTCCTCCTCCTCTTCGCTCTGCCGCAATACCAGCAGCAGAGACTTCGTCCCCTGCTCTTCCCGCGTCGCGCAATACCGGCGCGCGCTGCCTCTGCCCCGTCGTCACCGCCGTCCTCCCCCCACTGGGCATCGTCTTCTCCGGCGACAGTCGATACGACTGTCGCCCTGTTCCTCCCCCTTCGTCCCTGCAAGTAAGTTAGAACTACTTCCCTTCTCCTCCTCTTTCTTTCCCCGCTTTCAATTTATTCAATTAAGCCCTCTACCGACCCTGACCACCTTCACCCCCTTCGCCTCCGACCACCCTCCGGCGAGCCGCTCCCATCACCTCAGCAACCCACACGGCTCGCCGACCCTCACCGAACCTCCGCCTCATCACACTGAGCACCCCCCACCCCTCCACTGCCACTCCACACCTCCGTAACACTCCCCCGAACAAACCCATTCCTCCGGTTGCAGCCCGACCCAGGGCTGCCGCCAGACACCACCTTGCGGCCTGCCGCGCAGCTCCTCACCTTCGCCGTGCCACGGCGAAGGTTCCCCAGTGGTTTGATCAGGCCGAGAGGCCATATTCGTGTCCGACAGGTTTTGAGGTTCGACCGCCATTAACGCACATTGAAGCAGCTTCTCCCGCGCTCCAGGCTTGAGGACTCCAGGTCTCCAGCTGCTGCGGAGTACGGGGAGTCTTGCGAAGGCAGCCAGCCAGCAACCTATGCAAATAGAAGCCGCAGCTGCAGAAGCCAGGCCGCGGTCTCCCAGCAGGCGCACGCGAGGAACGGTCTGCGTTTAGTCCCACATCGGTAAGCCTCACACCCGTTCCACTGTTTAAATTGATTTCGTGCACTAGCCTTATTGCCTCAGTACACGGGGTGAGGTCCCCTTACACCCGCCCGGTTACCCGGTCTCGTCCGCGCTCACGCCCCGCGGACCTGACCCGACCCGACTTAGACTGACCTGCACTCCTCGCCCACCACGCACGCCGGTGGGCCTGGACCCGGGCGTGACCCGAACCCGATTACCCGGCAGCTCTGGGAGAGCTGTCCCAAGAGTGGTTTCAGAGAGAAAGAGAGACGCGGGGGGGGGGAGGGTAGAGTAGGTTTTGCCTCTGACGAAAAACTCTGAAGTGTGCAGGCACAGGCGAAGAAGAAGACCCGCGGAAGAAGAAGGAGCTGCACTGTAGCAAATGCATAGTTAAGTCGTCTAAGCATCGGGTCAGACGACGGAAGGTCAGCAGCCAGAGCAGGAAAGAAGGCAGGCTGAAGAAGAAAGAAGAGGAAGGGCCAAAGCAAAGAAAACAAGAGAAGGAGACAGGAAGGAGAAAGAAAGAAAAGAAGAGCAACGGCCAAAGCAGAAGAAGAAGAAAGGAAGACTTAGTAGCTGAAGGCAGAAGCTCTGCAGCCATAAAGAAGAAAAGGGAAAAGAGAAAGTGTCACCACAATTGCAGAAAAAGAAGAAGAGAGGTCAAGGCAGAAACCGAAGAAGAAGAAGAAGGAGCTCTGAAGAAAGAAGAACATCACCAAAGCAGGAACAGCAGGAAGAAGAAGAAGAGCATCACCATTGCAGAAGAAGAACATCACCTCTGCAGAACAGAGAGAAAGAAGGAGATCTAAAGAAAGAGAGAAAGAAGAGCATCCCCTCTGCAGAACAAAGAGAAAACAACATATTCTTTCCCTCTCTCTTTCTTTTTGTAAAAGAAACATGTATATCTCTAGAATACAACTTGCTCCCTGAGTTCGACCTCGGGAACTCTTTTATTTTCCGAGTAAAAAATTTATATTTGAAGTGTTGGTAATAACCGGCTTTACTACAACATTATAACAAACTAAAACCCGGTTGAACCCAGCGATTTCAGTAATTATTCTTTAAAACCTTATTTTCTTTTTTAAATGACCTAGCTTTATGATATAGCTCTTCATATGCTTCTAATAATTCTTTAAATGAAAAATCAGGGTTTACCTCGTTGTCTGTATCTTCTGAAGTTGCCACCAAGCAAAGATGTGTGACCTCGTCTTCGGATTCCGATTCGCTGGAGTCGGTGTCCATGTCGAAGTCGTTATCATCCCATGTCGCTTTAAACGCTTTTTTCTTCTTCTTCTTGAGCTTCTTTATTTCTTTCCTATTAGCCTCCTCCTTCTTGTTTACGGGACAATCCTTTCGTAGTTGACCCTTTCTCTTGCATTCATAGCAAACAATATCAGATGAAATTTTATTCACTTTCTTACCTTGCTTTTGAAGAAATTTTTGGAACTTTCTTGTGACTATCTTCATCTCTTCATCTTTAGATTCCGAGGTGCTTGAATCCGAGTCCTCCTTGATTGCTCTAAAAGCAATGCTCTTCTTCTTGCTTGTCGCCTTCTCCTCGTTCTTCTTCATATTCTCCAATTGGACTTTATATGCCATGAGGCTTCCAATTAGATCATCAAAGGAGAGAGTAGAAAGGTCTTTCGCCTCTTGGATGGCTGTGGTCTTTGGAGACCAATCACTTATAAGTGATCTTAAAACCTTTCGTACAAGCTGCTCTTCTTTCAGCTTGATTCCAAGATTCTTCATGGGGTTCACGATCTCTCCAAATCTCATGTACATATCTTTGACTGACTCTCCTTTTGTCATCCTGAAACACTCATATTCTTCGGTTAGAATAGAAATACGGGTTTCTTTAACCTTACTCGTACCTTTATAGGTGATTTGCAGAGTATTCCATATCTCGTAGGCAGACTTGCATGCGGAGATCTGGTTGAACTCTTCCCTTGATAACTCACAATAAAGTGCGTTCATCGCCTTCGCGTTTCCCGCAATTTTCTTCTTTTGATCCGCCGTCCATGCCACTCCTTGCGGTTGCGGATCCATGTACCTCTCTTGAATGAGAGTCCACGAATCTTCATCCATGGCTTTGAGGAAGACTTTCATCCTCCTCTTCAAATACCCGTAGTCCATCCCATTGAAATAGGGAGGACGGGCGGATGATTGTCCCTCCATGCGCTTTGTTGTAGATGCCATTGCGAGTTGATTTGTTATGTCTTCTCGCAACCCGCTCTGATACCACTTGATAGAGGATCTGAAGATATATAATATATGGCTATCTACGCGCTCAAAATCTCAAACACAATGTTAGTAATACAAAAAGATTTGCACAAAATACAATCACAGAAATTTGCACAAGATATGTAGTGGTTCCCCTCCCTTGGGTACTCCACTACCTAAGCCTCCCAGCTTAGGGTTTTTAACCCGGTTCTCTCAACCCCGAGAGAATTAATTTACTAACCGAGGTAATTAACAGCTTACCTCAACCCAAGTACAATAACGGGTTTGTTACAACCCAACGAGCAAATGCTGAAATACAAAAGAAGTACAAGTGTAAGAAAGACTAATCTTACAACTAAGTTCCTAAGCCTCTAAACAATATATAGAATGATATTACCGATTTGAGAGCCTAGAAAGAACGTGATTCGCTTCGTAGATGCATAAAAAAAATGCATCGTTGAGCTTGCAAGAATACTATGAGAGTGGATGGCAAGCTTCTTCTTTCTCTCTTGTGAATATGGTGGGTGTTAAGACCCATTCTGTTTTGAGCCTTTTAAGACGTCTGGACACCCTCCCAGACGTCTGGAAATCAAAATTCTTGGGTACGAGCGCGTGTCTGTGCGCAGACAGTACCTTCTCTTTTTCCTTCCCTTCTTCTCTCTCTCCCCGCCTCCAGCAAACCCTAACCCACCAACCTTATAAACCCCTTCCCCCTCTCTCGTTCTCCCCACACCAGCCACCTTCCTCTCTTCTTCTCCACTCTAGCAAGAGAGCCAACACGAGCAAGTGAGCGCGAGAGTGGCGACGAGGAGCAGCGTGAGGAGAAGAGGAGTTGTGCTCGCGAGCTCGTGTAGGAGCTCACCGGAGGGTGCACCACCAGAGCGGCGTGTGCGGGAGGAGGAGGAATGCATCGGGGAAGTCATCCCCAACACTACTGCGGCCGGAGCTGCAGGCAAGGAGGCGAGCCGCGGCAACGCGCGCGGCAAGAGAGAGTGGGATCAGGTTCTGGTTTTGGGTTTTTCCTAGAATCAGACGTCTGGAGTGACGTCCAGATGACGGTGCGGATGTCTGGAGGCGGTTCTAGACATCTGAAGAAAGGTCTTCGCGAAGGTACATTCCCTTTGCGGATACGGCCATGCAGGCCGCTCCGCTGCTACCTTTCGCATGATTTTTTTATAAAAGATTTGCTGGTGGCGTGCAAGATTTGCTTTGGGAAGGCGCGGGACACTCCCTCTTACGCATTTCAGAAGTCTGGGCAGCTTACCAGACGGCTGGAAGCACTTCCAAACATTCGGAGAGGAGGTCGGACGACTGGAGCTGGGTTCAGATGGTCCAGAAGAGTTCCTGGACGTTTGGGGTGGACACAAAGCTTGAGGTGCGTTTCTTGACACTTTTAAGGCATCTGAAAGTTGTTCCAGACGTCTGATTTGAGTTAGTAACCCTGTTTTGACCCGTTTAGGGTCCGCTTGAGGTCCGTTTTACTCAAATAAGATACCGATGTTTTCCTTGTAAGTTCCTCTATTAGTTAGAAGGCTTTCTATACTGTTCTGAAAGTCCCTTGTGATTGCTCCTTATTATAGGACTTCGTTCCATTGCGGGTTCGAGGCTTGCTGAGGCACGTGAGCCTACCGTTCGAGCCCCCAATACTCCTGGGTTGACTGGTAGAGTGGCTTCCCCTAATTTAAATACAAACCTGAATGGATGTGTGGAATGAATGATTAGAAACTAGGATATGGATGAATCCTAGGACGAGAAACACTTGAAATGTTTATATGCGTGTTTTGCAGTCTTGAATGAGTAGATAGAAACAATTGCCTATTAATGAACAAGAGCTGCCTATGAAATATGAATTAACTGTGCTAGTGAAATAGTTGAATGTAACTTTACCTGCTATATACATTGAATACTAGAATACGAGCTGCATGTATATAACCTGAGAATGGGAACGTGAATGATAGAAATACGAGCTGCATGTATGTAACCTGAGAATGGAAACGAGAATAATAGAAATACTAGTTGCATGTGTATACCCTGAGAATGGAAACGTGAATAATAGAAATACGAGCTGCACGTATATAACCTGAGAATGAAAATGTGAATGATGAAACCCGGTACGGAATGGCATGAGAAACATGAGCATGAACCCTATGGGGAAATTAGGAGTAGAGCTCCTCGAAATATATGGAATGAATTTGGAAATGTGACGGGAAGTGTGCTGGCCCTTGAGTACGTGGTACCAAGGGGAGCGCATGTTCCCTCTTAGTGTAGAGGGGAGCTTGCCGCCTTCGGGTTGAGACCCGGGGTGGGTTTGGCAGCTTTGCACCGACTTCGTGGCAATCACGTACACTGTACCGGGGAGAGCTGGCCACCCCATGGGACCCAGGGTTCAACTAGCCACCCTACATCGACTTGTTAGGCCCACTGGGCAAACCAGGGTAGTCAGGCGAGGGTGTGTGGACTGTGGAGGGGTGAGACCCCTGTTTGGTTCTTAGGGGCTAGACCCCTGTTACTGAGAGGGCTAGGCCCTATGCTGTTCCGTGCTGTACTTGGGCGCACCCGTTAATGGAAATGACTGACCGCATGCTAGTACGAGGTAGCTACTTGTGCGCTTATCGCGCGTGCCGTAGTCACCGTTACGTCTGTCCATGACCTTGGGGTGGTTGACTGGGTGTAGGACCACCACGAGGAACTCTCCCGGCCAGGAGAGCACCACGTGCGACTTCTACTCTTCGGAAAAGACTGTAATTAAGATCGTTCCCACGAGGGACATTCGAGATCAAAAAAGAGATCTGATAAATAAACCAGTGGGTGAAAAGGAATAAATTGTGAAATAAAGTAAATGGAATAAATAGCTACCTGTCCACTTTTATTGCTTTAGTTAGTTGGTTGCCACTCAGCGTTCGCTGACTTTGTGTACTCATGACCCCTTTTCAGGTCCAGGTGTTGAGCAGCCCGAGTCTACAGCTGCAGAGGGTGCTGGGCCCAGTAGAGCCCAGTAGTAGTAGTTTCTTTTGCTATACCTTTTTGTAGTAGTGAGTTCAGACTCCTGTACTTTATGTTCTTTACTTGCACTTTTCTGTACCTTTATGTTTATGTACCTTGTTACTGTTCTATTGTTGTGGTGGTGATATGTACTGTAGCAGTTTTTACTTTCTTTACTGTTGTACTTTTTTACTGTTAGTTGCTTAGCATAGTGAATATGGTTTACTTTCCTGCTTTTTGGTTGTTTCTCGTTGGACGACTGGGTCTTGGGATCAGTTGAGTCGGTTCAGTCACGTGTCCTGTAGGGATTCGGGAACCGGGTCATAACAGTGGGAATTTGAAATTCTAGCTCTAGGATTTTCTCTTCTCTTTTCTTGTGTCTCTTGTGTGCAAACAAAGAGTCCTAGGGTCATTTATAGAGTTTAGGACCTAGGATACTCGTCTACTAGACGTTGGGAATTAATTCCCAACGTTTACATTATTGGAATTAATTTTCTAGCCGTTCAGAATTAAGACAACGGCAACTTGGTACCGGTACTAAAGTACCTGTACCGGTACTCGTTGCATCTAGATTTAGGTTTCAAACTCTTAACACAAATCTGTAGCCCACTTGTACTGGTACTGATCATTAGTATCGGTACTCGTTACCTCCAGTACCGGTACTGATCATGAGTACCGGTACTTGCAGGGTACAGGTTTGTTTCTTGACAAAACCCAAACCTGTAACTCACATATACAGGTACTAAACTTTAGTACCGGTACTTGTGGGTTAACAAGTACCTTTTTTAAGTGATTTGATCAATTACGTTCTTTGAAAATGTTCGCAATATAAATCCTAATTTATCTCTAATTGATTTTACGATCTAAGTTATGATTCCTTGTTAAGAGGCATATACAATTTATAAAAATAAAATCTAAACTAAGGAAACTAAACTCGAAGATGATCTTCTTCTCCTCGATTCTTCCTTGTCATCTTGCCTCCTTTTCATGATCTTCTCCTTTTCATTAAGCCTCCAACATTTCCTGTTTGCCTTGCTTCTTTACCTAAATTTGAAAAAACACTTAATTGCAAACATTAATCCATAATAATTTTGTTAACACCAAAACAAGATGTGGAACAAGGTTCCAACACATGCGTGAGTGGGGGACCCGACCCTTCGGTGTCTTGGGCAACCAGTGGCTATCACAAATTCCACTTATACCACGCAGCTTGCTCTTCATCTTACGATGTGGGACTAAGTCCCTCGCTCCTCCTTCAAGTGATGCAATCGAGGTCGTCTCTCCAATTGAAGCAGCTGTTGGTACTCTTCTCTTCTGTTAGGGGCTTGGATGGCTTCGTGAAAGTGTCCTGCTTCAGCTGGGGGCAATGCTAGTAGGGATTGCAGCCAGAGTACAGTGGGTGGAATCGGAGATGGTGGCAGCGATAGGCAATGACGGCGAGGTCTGAAAGGAGAAATACAGGATTAAAGGCCCCAATAAGACGGTCCAGGAGGATCGCCGGAGGACGGCGAAGATGGTGGCAGTGGCAATTTGGTGTGAGCAGGCGTGTGGAGGTCTGGTGGAGTCGAGGAGGGTGTGCGGAGGAGACGGATTTTGGTGGGGGTTTTGAGGGTGTGAACCTCTCAATTCTTGAGGGGTTTTAGTGGGCGTGAGGTGGCGAAGGTTTTGGGAGCATCGGTAGATTGGTACCTCTCAATCTGAAGCCAATCCGAAGCTAGAAATAAAAAAAGAGAGAGAAAACTCTCCAAACAAAGAAAATCCTCTATCTCTTACAAAACACGCACTGCAAACTGAACTGAGGCTAAAATACGTTACAAGCATGGGTGCTTTAACCGTGGAGTCCGATGAACCTTAGGATAGTTCCTGTGGGCCTTAAAAACCTTCGCGGAGGACTAAGGCTAGAGTTGGTCAAGTCCGGATCTTGGTTGGTACTTGAGTACCTCTAGGCCTACTATCAGCATTCTAACCTAATCAAAAAGAAAAAAAAGCACTCATCATAATCTATGAACATCAAGGAACTCATGGTCTAGAACAGAAGTTAAAACATTAAAATTTTGCTAAGGGACTAGCAAAAACTAGGCGTGGGGGTATGATGGGAACACCATCATGAGCCCTAATTAGCTCATTTTGACCCATAAAAGAGAATAAAAGCTCCTACATAACCAACTGGAAGTCTTAACTCAATGAATAACCATTCTGAAAGAAAAGCAAGAAATAAGGGGTAAAACTGCAATTTTACTATTTCAGTACAACAACGGGTTTTCTCATGGGCTAAACACAGGTCAAATGGTCTTAATAAGATAAAAAGTGGGTTGGCTCAAAAAAAAAATGGTTCATGTGAATGCTGGGAATTAAATGACTTATAGTAACCCTAATACAGACCCACTTGATTTAACAAGGTTCTAGTCAGGATAAAATTCACTAAAAATCATGAAAAAATATTCTCAAGGGTTTAGAACCTTCAATTTGGCCCTTAGAACCTATTTTGACCTAAATTGGGGTCTGAGACAAATATTTGCCCTAAATTAAGTTTTTATGTAAATTGCCCAATCAAACATGGTCAAACCTAAAATCCAACTTCACCATTGGATTCCTTAGGTCCAAATTAGATTTATACCAAAATTTGGATTTGAGGGGAATTCATCTTGAGCTACTTTGCAAATAGGTCCAGCCCAATTACATTTCTACCCTTAACTTTTGAAAACTTCTCCAGAGACCCCCCTACTTTTGTCTTCGTTCTTTGCAATTATGTCCCTCCACCATTATAGCGGAGGGAATCCTATTCCAGCGAGGTTTCAAGGGAAAGATCTCTTTGATTTATCAGAGAATCCCCTTCAAAATTGAAAGGGAGATTCTCTGAGAAATCTCCTCCAGTTTGAACACAATCAGAGGCCATATTTGGCACCCAATCTCTCATGCAAATGCATGAGAGATTCAGGTCTCCTTCGACCTTCCATCTACGACAAGCCTGCCGTGCTTGGAAGCTTGGCTTCCAAGCACAAATCCTTCCTCCAGGGCCTATAAAAGCATACCCAAACCCCTCCGCATCCTCCAAGCTTGAAATTGGCCTGAGAATCCCTCTATTTCGTCTCTTCCCCCTCCGGCCAGTGACTCAGCAAGCTCCAGTGACATCCCTCTCTTTCCCTTGTCGCTCTACCACAATACCAATGGCAGGGTTCTCTTACTCTTGTTCATCCATGTCGCGCCGCACCCGCCGATGCCTCTGCAGCCCCATCATCATCGCCATCCTCCCCACTGAGTGCTTCGTCTCCGGTGATGGCAATACGAGCCAGCTGCCATCTCTGCCTCCCCTTTCATCTCTCTACATCCAGCTAAGTCCTCTCTCTTTTCTAATTCTTTTTCCCTCTTTATTTCTTAAAAACACGCATCGACGCACGCTATCACCCTCACCCTCTTCGTCTCCGGCTAGACCTCCAGCGAGGCAATCCCGCAGCTCCACACCTCCATCCGCCTCGCCAACCACCCCATAAGCATCGTATCACTCCACTGATCATAAACTTTCACTCCACTCACCGTGCCACACACCCAGAACACCCCCCGAACACACCCACTTTCACATACACAGGGTGCCCTAGCACGCACGCTCCGACCACCCCACGCCACGTCGACCCCCGCACCATGTTCGTCGTGTCTCGACGAAGCTGTCTGAGCTTTCTGACAGGGCTGTGAGGCCGTTTTCGTGTTGACAGGTTCGGAGGCCGGCCACCATTGAAGCAAGCAAGCAGCTAGCTTGCAAGCTTGCTCCAGGTCTCCTCCCTCCAGGTGCATCACCCCAGGTTATGTGGAATCTCTCACGCACAGCCCCAGCCAAGCAATTGGCACTGAAGACTGAAGTAGCAGCTGCAATCAAGGGAAGCCTCTTGCCGTGGGCGCACGCGAAGAAAGGTGGGACGTTTAGTCCCACCTCGGATGCTGTTAAGCAGGTGCAGTTAAATAAATTGAAAAAGTGAAAAAGGCTCTTCGCCTCCTGACCATGGGGTGAGGTCCCACGCACCTCTCACTGTCTCGTCTGTGACCTGATCCTCGCGGACTTGGCTTGACCCGTATACCCAACCTGCACTCCTCGCCCACCACCGTACGCCGGTGGGCCTGGTCCTGGGCGTGCATCCGACCTGATTACCCAAGAAGCGGCTCTGGGAGAGAGAGCCTAAGAGAGAAAGAGGAAGAGAGATTGCGGGGGTGGGTAGGGGTAGGTTTTGCTCTCGCAGGAAAGAAAGAAGAAGAAGAAAGAGAAGAAGCAAAGGCTCGAGAACAGAAGAAGAGAAAAGAGAAAGAAGAAGAAGGCAGCTGCAAGAGAATAATAGAGATCAGAGAAGAAAAAAAGAGAAGTGAAGCAGCATTGTAGCAGCTATATTTAAGATGTCTGATTCACAAAATCAGACATCCATTTTTTGTGCTCTTTATATACATTGATATCTCGTGTTTACATCTACATTTTTGCACTATAACTCTGATTTTCATTGCATATTATATTCAATTTTAAAGTTGTGCTCTTGATTTTTAAACCCCAATTTACTCTCAATGTTCGACCTCGGACTTAAAAAATTTGAGTAACAAAATTTATTTATTTTCGAGCGATTTCAACTATACTACGATGCATCGATTTTAAAACATTGATCTTGCCCGCTAAACAACCTCCGACAAGTAACTCCCTTTCTTCTTCTATCCAATTAAATTAGGGTTTCATCTCCTTATCCCTCCAATTAGGTTTTGGTTAATTTTGAACTCTGTTTCCCCTCTCCGTCTCCTTCTTTGACTTCGACTACCTTCGCACTGACCACTGTCATCACTGCACTTCCTCCGTCTTCCTATGACCTAAATGCTTTCCCTCACCCTTACAAAGCTTTCACTTAACCCAATTTTGCCTTACACCACCTCCATAACCACATTTGACTCTGTTCACCGGAGCTCCGCTCTCCATCGACTGCACCACACACCCAATCATGACAACCAGCACCACTTTCACCTCATTCTGGCGAAGCTTCCCAGCTATCTGACTTGGGTTGCAAGGTCGTAGTCTTCTTGCAGGGTTGTCGCTGTTGCCACCGTCTTCCTCGTCTTTGGTAGCCACCATCCGACGAGCATCCACCTCACCATCACCGCCAATCACTGCAGACAAGTACTAGGAGTACCTCTGGTCCCTCGATTGACGAAGCAATAGCAGCAATAGCTCCAATTACAAGCAGCAACATTATGTGAGCATGTAAAGAGAAAGGGTAAAAGATTGTCCCACATCATGGGAACTTATTTTAGAAATTGATACTTAACATCCTACGTCTGCTACCGGCTGCCCAAGATCATTGGGGGTCAGGTCCCCTACCATACCCATACGCACACACACATTCCCATGCACACGTGGGTGTGCCTAGGCGTAAGCCTGATTGCGCAGCAATCATAGGTCTTAATTGACCTAAATTAGGCTAGGACTTAGCATAAGTTAGGGTAATTCATGCATGCATAAGCATTATCTGCATCTTTACTGCTTTACTTTAGCTATGCATAAAATAATGTTATAATGCGCTGATTAAGGGCATTATGTCAATTATAGGCAATAAGTTGATCAGGAGCTAGATCTGGAGTTGGATCTGAAGCTGGATCAGGAATAACGAGTGTTGTAGTAGGACTGGAGCAGAAGACTTAGATTAGATATAGGGAATAATGATGTAAGGGAGTTAAGGTTTGCTATTCTATTAAGTAGGAATAAAGTAGTAAAATGTAAAGAGCTTAGGTCCATCCTAGCCCTAGGATAGCCTAGAGACTTCCCTCAAGCCTTAGCCACCCTTAGATTATGTTATAGCACCCTAGGAAGCCTTAAAACCTTAGTTCCAACCCTTATCTGGACGTCCAGATAAGTAATAGGACATCCAAAACCCTTAGTTAACTCCCGCACACCTCAAACCCACTTCTGCAGTGTTATTGGACGTCCAAACACTTTGTCAGACGTCTAATTTCTGCAGAATACCCAAAACAAAACCTAGAATTCCCCCTGACTCAGATTGGACGTCCAGAACTGAAGTCTGGACTTCTAATTTTTGAGTATAAGTCGTCTGATCCTGTTTTTGGATGTCTGGAACTGGTCTCCAATTCCTGTTTTGAGATTCAAGCCTTGATCTTGGATCTCTAGCTCCCTAGACCTAATTCCAACCCCATAGGAACATATATTAAGGTACCCTAACCCTAGTACATCACCTCTAGACCTCCCTAAGGACCTAATTAGGTCCTCGCGAAACCCAATGGACTTTGATCAAAGTCAATTACCATCACCTAAGTCAATTGGACTCATTGAGTCCAATTAACTTAGGTGATTGAGTCCAATTGAGCTCAGATCTCAACCTACACAAGTCCAATTGGACTTAGTGAGAGTCCAATTGACCTAAGCCCAACCTAATTGAGTTATTCCACTCTCAATTAGGTTCACATTCATTCAATTAAACTTGGGTTAAGTTTAATTGCAAATTCCCCTTAGCAATTAGGGTTTGTAACCCTAATTCAAGGTATACACCTACCTAAACCCCTTAGGACCTAACCTAAACCACCTAGCCACATAGGGCACGACCACACACACACACATTCACGCACTCCCACACATCTAGAGTTCTCTAGAACTCTCTCCAAGTGGCGCCACTCTTGGTTGCCAAATTTAGCAACCAAGAGGCATTCAAATTGAAATCCACCTTTTTTGGATCTCAAAACCACTTGGTTGACCACTCTTGGACTCTCTCTAGAGAGTTCCACACTTCCCTAGAGAAACTCCCTTAGGTCTATAAAAAGACCTAAGGGTTGGTCATTTTCGCCCATCCACTCTTGGCCATACATGCTTGGCTCCATTCACATCCACCTCCACTTAGGCTAGCCACTTCCATCTCCACCCCATCTCCAGGAGTTGAGCACCACCATGAAGGACACCATCTCCACGCCAAGATGCTGGATCACTCCTCCCACATCTCTCCAAGGGCCGGCCTAAGCTCCATTGGCCGCCCCTCATTCTCTCAACCACTCCAAGGCCATCGGAGCCCACCTTTGAATGCCCTCACTTTCTGATAGATTAGTAGCTAGCTCTTTACATTTACTGCTTCTATTTACTGCTTAGTAGTGTAGTCCTTATTCTCTCCTAATGACGCATGCAAAATCCCCCTGTAGATTCCTGTATGCAATCATTTTCTGGTAGCTAGGTTTACATTTTTAAGCATTTCTGTATAAGCTTCCGCTACATTCCATGTTGCAAACACTTCTTTGAATGAATGAAAAAATATATTTTTTCTACATATCTCTATGTTTGAAATCACCATGAGCTTATTGGTTTCCATCTTTTCTGCATGATTTAAGTTGCTTGTTTTTCACTTATATATATTTTGCAACAAGCATGTCGGTTTTGGAAAATATAGAAAACCTAACTATTGATGCATTTTCTGTAAACAGCCACCACGTAACTAGAATCGTGCGCATCGAAACTCATACTTTTACCTTTGTTATTTATTTAACGCACGCGCATGTAATCAGAATTCATAATAGAAGTGGCGAGGTCTTAATTCGAAGGTTGGAAACCGACGTGCAATTTTAGATAAAGTAGAGCGATAGAAGATCAATTTCAGAATTAAACAAACGCCTCCCAGAGACAAACGACCGGGACTCAAAGTCGTTATTTTTACAAACTTATATTTTTGACGAACGTTTTTGCGCAACTATACTACAATTCTGACGACTTCAAATGCGCGAAAACGCTTTCTCTCAAAGCCTAGGCCAGATTTTGGGGTTTGGCTTGGCTTGAACTGATCTAGTCTGGCCTGAAAGAGAGAGAAAGAAAGGGGAATATTTTGAGAGAAGGGTAGGGGTTTTTGACATATCAGAACTTAGATCAAATGTCTGTGTTTGATACATTAATTTCAGGCGTCTGATCCAAGTTTTTGATTGTTGAGTTGAGTTAATTAAAGTAAACTTTTGTCACTCAAACACTTGGTTTCTATTTTGGAGTTTGATATTGCATAAATTGAGTATTCATTCTTTTTATATCATTCTCCTTGTGTGATTTGATATTCGATTTGATTACTTGATTAGTATTTCAATTTGCGATCTATTGCTTGCTGCCAACGACCTCGGAACTCTTTTTTCGAGCATATAAATTTAAGTGTTGACTTGTCATTGCTATACTATGATGCATTTCTAAAACTCGATGAGAATGCGCTGACATTTTGGCACCGTTTCTAGGGAGAAACGTGCAACTCACCACTAGTCATATTCATTCTGATTTGGATTCTAACTTGCTATATCTGTTATGTTGTGTTGTTGCGAGGTGAATTATCTTTGAAGATCGTTCGCTTGAACAACCACACCAGGGGCTGGTAATCACTTTTTCTATCTCCCATAATCCCCTCCTCTTTTGGGAAATGGAAAGAAACAAAATTAGGAATCAAACCTACCTTACTTTCCTAGTAATCATCATTAAAGGCAAGAGTTTTTCCTGATTTGTTGATTGTGATCAGATTTGATTAGAGATCCCCAATCTTGATACTTGCACCTATTAAGGACATGAGGAATCTTGAGCTATTCACTTTCTTGTTTGAGCCCAAGGTGCCATCTTTGGAATCAATTGGACTTGGGAATAGGGCCATATTAGGGTTTCCACATTAGGGCTTCAAGGATTAGCACTCATTTGCTTGCTAAAATGGAAATGAATCTTTCTGCATTGTGTGCCACCTAAGCCCCTATTTGAATTGGTTAATCATCAAAACCCTAAAAGTTAGGCTCTAAGATCACTTGAGTCTAAAATAACCTATTTGCAAAATTGAAACAGGGTGATTCAGGTGACTGAAGCTAAATTCCATCCTAAATTTTAGGGCAGATCATGTGAAGTTGGTTCATTTTGTGAATCAATCAACCTCTAAATTAGGTCACAATTTGAATCAATTCTAAATTCAAGTGAAATTCAAGGCATAATCAGGTTTAAAATTGGTAAACTTAGGTCTCAATTCATACATTTCAGTCTACTTGGAATCACGGTGACAAGGAAGGTTGGGTGGCGGAACCCCTATAACCCATGAGGATGCTCTACCGTGTAGGGGTCTTTACGGGATTCTCCCTTCCAGCTGCCCAAGTAATTCTCGGGTGTGTGGATTTTTGATCTAGAAGTCCATCTGCCTCAAACAACCTTAGTCATCCAATCTTTTTGGGTGCCTTGATTGGGTTCAGAGCATTTCCAGTCCCTTGTCTAATTCTATAGTGCATGTACAGGAGGAGCTCCTTAAGTCCAGTCTTAAGACCTCCATTAGTGGTTCATTCTCGTCGGGGTTAAACCTCGACCGACTTGTTTGGGTTCTTTTCTAATCCACTTGATATCTCTTCTAATCCATCTACATAGGAACCCAGTTCTCCATCCTCCACTTCCATGTAGAATCAAGATCCTAAAGGAGGGGGTGAGATTCAAAACCTGCAAGACCAGTTGTAGACTCTTACTGATTTGATCCATGCACTAGAAATCCCTGAGCACGTCCACAGATGTGGGACCATTATAATCCAACAGTTGTTGCCATAGAACCCACGGTGCAGCTTTTGGTTGGGGGACCTGAAATAGAATTAAAGCTGAATATCATCAATGTGATCCCCCACTTTCATGGATTGGGCTCTGAAGACCCTTTCCAACACATTCAAGAGTTAAAACATCTGGTGTAGACTTTTGGGCCAAGTGTTCAAAATCGAAACACCTTGCTCATTAAGATGTTCCCCTTCTCTTTGAAGGATAAGGCTGCCCATTAGCATTGGTCTCTGAATTGACCGATCAACACCTGGGAAGGTTTACAAGCAGAATTCCTCAAAAAATTCTTCCCAATTGGATGCACGAATGCCTTGAGGCACCAAATCATGCATTTCACACAGAATGAGGGGGAACCACTTCATGAGGGATGTGATCGCTTTTTGGATCTCATGTGAAAATGCCCTCATCACAGAGTTCCTAAATGGGAACAAGTCCAATCCTTTTACCAGGGACTCCATGAAGATATCCAATTATTTGTCGATGCAGCTTGTGGAAGCAACTTCATCGGTAAAGATGAAGACACCGTTTGGGAGATTCTCGAGAACGTGTGTGAGAACTCCATAAACAATGAGTCTATGGGTATGTTCAACTAGACGACTACCCACGCATCGACAAACATCAGAGGGACACGCGAGACACGAGACCTATCTACATTTATCGATCTGGAGTTAGTGGTCAGTCGATTGGATAAGGTCTCCATTATCGAGAAGTTGGACGATTTGACTTGCCAACTCTAGAAGGCCACTTTTTCTCAGCAGAACACGTATGCACGTCCGCTCATAGGGAGGGAGGCCATGCGTAACATTCACGAACACTCATATAAGGGGATGGATGCCTATCCACCCCCATCTAATCCTAGTTTTGGAGGAAACTCCGAACCATCCTGCTCTAGTTGGGGGATCTCTGAACCCCCGTACCCTGATTACTCAGGAGCTACTCAACCCTGCGAGGATCTCTACATTGTCCAAAATGATCCACTCTCTAACTCTTACAATCCTAGATGGTGTAATCATCCGAACTTTGAGTGATTGGGAAATAATCAGAACCTTAGACCTTAGTTCCAACCCCAACCACAAAATCGGCATCCATATCAACCCACTCAACCTAGGCCCAATCCGAACTTTCAAACTGGGTCTAGCAAGGATGACTAGATGAGCCTAATTCTATAGACTTTAACTGATATGCAGAAGACCAATGCTACCAAGCAGAGGCAACATAATGCAAAAATCACAGAGATTCACAATCAGCTCGCACAGATGGTTGGGACTCGCCAGCTTGGTGCACTCCCTTCCCAACCTCTACCTAATCCAAATAATGTGACTAACCAGAGATGCATTCTGAACCCAAATCATGGCTAAGCACATTATGTCTGTCAGGCCCTACCTGCACCTCCACTTGATGGGTCGGAGGCTTCGACTTCATAAATGGGATATTAGCAGCAACCTCCTCTCCTGCCAACTCCAACTCCCAATCCAAACTAGGCAGGCCTAAACTCGGTCACTACTCATAGTGGAAAAACTACTCAGGACCCACCTTATCCTAATCAACCTGGACTAAATAGTTCAAGGCCTAAACCAGGGGTGGATACCAAGGATAATTCCACCTTGAATCCAGAGCCTGAACCAACCTTGGAGAAACCTACAGACATTCCATTTCCAGAGGCTTTAGCCAAAGGAAAGAAGAAACCCAAACCTATGGCACCTGAGGAGGATTTAATCAAGCTCCTTGAGCAAGTCCAAATAAGCATTCCCTTGATGGATGCAATTTGCCATGTATCGGCTTACGTATGATTTCTAAAGGACTTGTGTACACCAAAGTGTAAGCCACGAAACAAAGATGGGAGTTCGATTGTATTATCAAAGCAAGTAAGATCTATAATTTTGAGTAAACTCCCATAAAAGGAAAAGGATCCTTGCACCCCTTTGATCTCCTACAAGATAGGGAATTTAGAGCTCAATCAAGCTTTATTGGATCTAGGAGCCTCCATAAACCTGATTCCCACCTCCCTACTAGACCATTTTGAGGAGATTGATCTCAAACCGACTGAGGTGACTCTGTAGTTAGCCTACAAATCAATCAAGTCACCACGAGGAGTTCTCGAGGATGTTTTAGTTAGGGTATGAGATTTTTATTTCCTGATGGATTTCATAGTTTTGGATATGGATACTCCTAAAAGTCTAAGACATACATCGATCATCTTGGGGAGATCATTCCTAGCGACTGCTAGGGCGAATATCAACTACGAAGAGGGCCAGATTGGGTTAAAATTTAGGGATAAAACATTAAGGATAGAAATCTTTAAGGCCTAAAAAGGAATAAACTGTGGGGCAATTGAAGAAGTATGTGACACATGTTCTCTGGTTGAGGACCTGATTCCTGAGGTGAACATGATTCTTCAGGGTCCTCAACCTCAAGAAGAGTTTGACCCATAGATTAGGGAGCCTGAATCTGATTTAGACCTATCCCTAACTTCCACCTTAGCTTATGAGGCTAACCCCGAACCCCCACCCATTGTTGATAACCCAGTATTGGAGTTAAAACCTCTCCCAAATCATCTAAAACATGTATTTTTGGGTGAAAATCAAATGTTTCCTGTGATTATCAACTCTAGACTCACTCCTGATCAGGAAATAAAATTGATTTTTGTTCTCTAGTAGCATCGTAGAGCCATTGGATGTACTCTAGATGACCTGATTGGAATAAGTCCATGTATTGTACTCATCGTATTTATACTGAAGAGGGCTCATGACCCACTTGCGAGATGTAGAGAAGACTTAACTTGAATCTCCAAGAGGTCATGAAAAAGGAGATCATCAAGTGGCTTGATGCAGGAATCTTCTACCCCATCTCTAATAGTTGTTGGGTGAGTCCCATCCAAGTTATGCCTAAAAAGGTAGAACTCACCATGATTACGATCGAATCCGAAGAAGCCATCCCGACACGAATTGCAAACTCGTGGAGAGTCTGTATTGACTATTGAAAACTGAATTCCTCCATGAAGAAAGACCATTTCCCTCTCCTGTTCATTGACCAGATCATAGAGAAACTGGCGAGAAATCGATTTTTCTATTTTCTGGATGGCTACTATGGATATAACTAAGTGATAATTCATCCTGAAGATCAGCAAAAGACCACCTTTACTTGCCCCTATGGTACGTGCGCGTTCCGCAGGATGCCATTTGCGCTATACAATGCACCTGCCACCTTTCAGCGGTGCATATATGCTAGCCATATTATCCGATATGGTAGGTAAATACCTTGAAGTCTTCATGGATGACTTCTCAGTATTTGGTCAAACATTTGATGACTGCCTTTTGCACTTGGTTCAAATCCTCCAACGCTGCATTGATGTGAACTTGCTCCTCTCTTGGGAAAAGAGCCATTTCATGATTCTAAAGGGCACCATACTTGGACACCTTCTATCTAAGAAGGGTATCCAAGTTGACCTAACCAAGGTGAATTTGATTTCCAAATTACTTGTGCCTTCCTCGGTCAAAGGTATCCGATCATTCTTCGGGCACGTCAGCTTTTACCGATGGTTCACATCTGATTTCTCGAAAATAGTATGCCTCTTGACGAATCTTCTCTCCAAACACACCCTTTGAGATGACACATGAGTGTGTTCACGCTTTTGAGATCTTGCGCGATCGAGTAACCCAAGCTCCAATCCTACAACCTCTTGATTGGTCTCAACCATTTGAGATCATGTGCAATGTATCTGACTATGTAGTAGGAGAGGTCTTAGGACAGAAAATTGATGGGAAACCGATGGTAATATACTATGCTAGCAAGACACTGGACGAGACTCAGTGTAATTACACAATTACGGAGAAAGAGTTGTTGGTAGTAGCGTTCATCTGGAGAAATTCATATCATACCTTCGGGATCCCATGTCATCATTTACTTAGATCACACTACTGTGAGGCACTTACTTGAGAAGAAGGGCATAAAATCGAGGCTGATTCGATGGATCTTTCTCTTGCAAGAATTTGACCTCGAGATACGCAATAAGACAGGAAAGCAAAATGTTATAGCTGACCATTTGTTTTGCCTCCCCGGATCGGTCATTGACCCCTCCAGACCTATTACTGAGCACTTTCCGGATGAGCACCTCCTGACCATTGATACTGGACTTCCTTGGTATGCTGATATACTTAATTATTTGGCATTACACCAGATTCCATCTGATTAGACAAAAGCCAAGAAAGACAAGTTGATTTCGGATGCCAAATACTATGTCTGGGAAGATCCATACCTCTTCTGCATCGGTGTGGATTAAATCATCGGGAGATGCATTCCCAACTCTGTGGTCAATGACATTTTATCATTCGGCTATGACTAGGCTTGCGGTGGCCACTTCTCTGGGCACAAAACTGTAGCGAAAATCCTATAGTGTGGCTTGTATTGGCCCACACTCTTCAAAGATGCACACAATTATTATAGGGCATGCGCTTGTTGCCATACCTTAGGCAACATGAGCCATCATGACATGATGACCTTGCACTCGATTCTAGTGTGCAAGATTTTTGATATCTGGGGGATTGATTTCATGGGTCCCTTCCCAAATTTGAACGACTTTGAGTATATTCTCGTCACGGTGGACTACATGTTCAAATGGATAGAAGTCGTTAAGACCCAAAACAAGGATCACAAAGTTGTGATCAAATTCATTCATGAACATATCTTCTTTCAGTTTGGTGTTTCGTGTGCAATCATCTCTGATGAAGGGACCTGTTGACAGAGTGAGATTGAGGTTTTAAAAGTTGCGTCGTAGTATAAGTCAAAATTACTTAAAAAAATAAATAGAATTTATTACTCGAATATCAGAAATGAAGTCCGAGGTCGAACACAGGAAGCAAATAGGAATTCAATCGCTAATCTCAATAAATAATGAAAATGAGCATAAGAATTTAAACTGAATAATGATTTTCAATAAATATTAATCCGTCACATTAGATATTCAATGAATTCTCGTGTATCTTGAGGCAATAAAAAAGTAGAGAAGCTAAAACAATGGTGATTTAAATCACCAATTATTCTCTAGGCGTATATATCAAGCATTCAATTTAAATTTCTCAACAGTAATTCCAAATCCAGCTTTCACAATATCAAGCCTTAAATCAAACGTCGAGTCTGATGACCAGATGACTTATCTAACAAGTGCTACAGTGCTTCCCTAGCACTGTTCTTCTTCTTCCCCTTCTCTTCTTTCTTCTTCTGTAGGCCTTCTTCTTTTCCTTCTTTAGATCTTCTTCCTCCTCTTCTTGCCTATCTTCAACCTCTTCTCCTCTTCTTTCTTCACGCACAAAGAGCAGCCATCTTAGATTTGGCTAAGTGTCACACAAGGCAAAACCCTCCCCTGTCCCCGCTCTCTCTCACCTTCTCTCTCTAGGATCTGCCCTCCCAGGGCCACAGTTAGGGTACTCGAGTAAACGAGCAGAGCGCGCACCTAGGTCCAAGGCTATCAGGGGTGTCAGGTAGCCGAGGAGTGAACAGGGCTTAAGCGGGTATAGACCTGTAGGTTAGGTGTCGCGAGTGAGGCGTGGGTGAAGAGGACCTCACCCCCGTGTCTCGAGGAGATAAGACTGAGTGAAAAAATCAACGTATGCCGCTTCGTCTAGTTGTCCACTTCCGAGGTGGGACTAAGGTCCCACCGTTCCTTCTACATGCAACTGCGAGGTCCTTCGTTTAATTGCGTGGATGCATTTGATGGAGTTCTTGATTGAGGACTTGGAGGCTCTCCCTAGTGCTATTCCTCATTCTCTGGATGTATCACCTGGAGCTGTAGGTGTTGAAGAGCGAGCTTACAGCTTGCTCAAGCAGCTCCGCTAATGGCGTTCGAAGGGTTGTACCTGAAACACGAAATATGGGCTAAAAGCCTCGATTAAAAGGTTTAATAGTGTCGCCGTGAGGTGAGGAAGTGAATGACGGTGTCCGTGAGGTGTGAGAGTGTGTGAGGTGGCTGGATGGTGACAGAAAGTGAAGTGCAAAGGTGCAGTGTTCGGCGGAGCGACTGGGGGCGTAATAGGGTGAAATAGGATGGGGGTTTTGAAGAAGGTGGTGTGGTGAAGGTTATGCGGTGGTCAGCGAGGTGGGTGGAGTTGTATAGCAGTGGAACCGCCTCGCTAGAGTGGTCGTCGGACATGGAGAAGACGAGGGTGAGCATGTCGAGTCGGGGTTTGAAATGAGGATAGAGAGAGGGAAAACTAACCTACGATGCTATCTAAACCTAACTAGCTATTCTAATGGACGAAAGGGGGGAGATCTGTGCCAATTTTGGCATGTCGACGACGGAGAAGACGAACTCTCCGGTAGGGGGGGAATGGTGACGACGACGGGAAGGAGGCTCCTGTTGGTACGGCCAAGAGCGGACGAGAGAAGGGAAGGGAATCTAGCCACTGGTAGTGTGAACGGATGAAAATGGAGGTCAGGAGGAGTCACGTGGAGCTTGTAGAGCTTTGTGGCTAGAAGAGGAAGGAGGAATATAGGGATTTCACGGCTGGAATCAAGTTTGGAAAGTTCGACCTGATCTGGGGGTCCTTTTATAGGACTCTGGAGGGAGTCTTGAGCTTGGAAGCCAAGCTTCTAGGCTAGGACATGTTGCTGGAGTTGGAAATTCTAAGATACCCAAATCTCCCATGTGTTTGCATGAGAGATTGAGAAATTTTTAGGGCTCATGGACGGATTCAATGGAAAAAGGACTCCTCAAGGAATTTCCCTTCCAATTTTGGAAGGGATTGATTGATCAGAAAAGGAGTTCTCTTCAATCAAAGGTTGTTGGAGTTGTAGGAATAGGATTCATGGTGGTAGAGACCTTTTTGTGAAGAAGGTGAAAACATTAGGGGGTTATTTGTAATGAATTTAAAAGTTAAGGATCTGAATGAGATAAAAAGAGTCTCACTGGACCAAAATGTGAACTTGGTCAAGATGATCTTAGATTGGGTTAAAATTTTGGTACAAACCTAATTTAGACCCAAGGAATCCAATGGTGAAGTTAGATTTAGGTTTTGACCTCTTTTGACTTGATAATTTATGCAAAAACCTAAATTAGGGCAAATATCAGTCTGAGACTATTTTGGGTCAAGACGGGTTCTGATGGTCATATTGAAGGTACCAAATCCTGGAGAATATTTTTATATGAATTTTAAAGGTTTTAGATGAATTTTATCTTGACCAAAACCTCAGTTAATTAAGCAGGTCTATTTTTAGAGTTTTAGGTGTCATTTAATTCTCAAAATATGCGTAAACCCTTTTTGTCTGTTCTAATCCACTTGTTAGACTTTTAAGATCATTTGACACTTAACTAACCCTTGTGAAAACCTGTGATTGTACTGCAATTGAGATATACTGTTAAAACTATAGTTTTACCCTTGTTTTACTGTATTTCCCTCAAAATGATTATGCAATGAAGTAGGGCTCTCTGGCGGTTATGGAGGAGCATTTAATGACTTAATCAAATCAAATTGAGCTAGTTATGACTCATGATGGTGTTCCCATCAGAACCCACTTCGTGAATGTGCACTTTCAATCCCTGACGAAACGGTATGGGGTGTTGCATCGTATTTCGACTCTATATCACCTCCAAACTAATGGACTGGCTGAGCTCTCCAATCGGGAGATCAAGAAAATTCTTCAAGTCACTATTTGGCCTGATAGAAAGGACTGGTCATCCTGACTTCTGGAAGCATTATGGGCTTGTAAGATCGCCTGTAAAACCCTGCTAAGAATGTCTCCATTCAGACTCATGTACGGGAAGTGTGACGACTCGAGTCCCACCAACCGACGAGACCCGAGTCATCTTGTACTAACAGCTATCACACCAGTATTGACATGGCTCCATATGAGGCGTTGTATGGTTGGAAGTGCACCTCTCCACTTACTTGGGATGAGGTGGGTGTGAAGTGGGAGGTGGGTCTCTGATTGATCAGGCAGAGTAAGGAGGTCATTGAACAAATTTGGAAGAGACTCCTTACTGCACAGAGTCTGCAGAAGAGCTATTCAGCTTACTGACCGTGAGATGTGCAGTTTGAGGTTGGTGACTCGGTGTTCCTCAGAGTATCACCAATGAAATGGATTCAGAGATTCAGAGTGAAGGGCAAGCTGGCTCCATGGTTCGTAGGCCCGTTTGAGATACTAGTGCGGGTCGGACCTGTAGCATACAAACTCGCTCTACCACCTCAGCTAACCGGCATCCACGATGTCTTCCATATCTCCAATCTACGGAAGTATGTGTCAGACCTAGAACATGTTCTCAGCTACGACAACATGGGGATAGAGGAGGACTTGACTTATCAGGAGCAGTCGGTGCGTATACTGGATCGCGACATTTGGAGGGTGTGGAAGAAGGAGATCCCTCTGGTAAAAGTTCTCTGGAGGAGCCAGAAGTATGAGGAGGCAACCCGGGAACCAGGGGCAGAAATGATGGAGAAGTACCCAAAGCTTTTCATAAGTAAGTCTTTGACTCCCTAGATTGTGTCTCTTTAAGGTTGTTATTTCCTCTTTAAGGTTGTTATACACCAAGTCGATTTTCTCTTTTACCCCCTACGTTCGCTCGAGTTTCGGGGATGAAACTCCCTTTAAGGTTGTTATATCTGTAACATCCCAAAATCTAGGTTCTGAGTCATTTCAAAGTGGTTCGGGTCAGTTCGAACCCGAAAACCCGGTTAGGGTTTGGTGCTAGTGTTAGAACCCCTTAAATTGCCAAAAACACGTATTTTGAGTCAACCCTTGGTCAAACTTTGTCAAAAGGGTGCCATATGTGGTATCATTGGATTTCTCTCATCGCAAGATTTCCAACAACACTTGTTTCGCATGATTCCGAGTTGTATAGCTCAGGTTATGGCCAAAAGAAGTCATTAGGGACCTAAATGTAAGGTGAACCCAATCCTAAGGGCAATTTGGGTATTTCACCCAACTAAACCTATTCTAAACCACCCGTAAAACCTATTTAAGAACCCTTGGGTCCTTTGGGTTGTCATTCATCCTCAATTTTCTCTAATCAAGAGAGAAAAGGAGAAGAAAAACCATAGTTTTTCTTCTTCAAAAATCAAAAATTATTTCGTGGGGAACCGATTGCGATTTCACAAAAATCAGGGTTCCCACTGCAAAAGTTACAGTGGCGATGGTAGTGCACAGAGAGCGTACGACGCGTAGAAGTGGCGACGTGTGAATGAGGGATGCGTGGCGTAGTTTCGCGTGGGTGTACGCGTGCGTTCATGAGCATGGGCGCACAAGATCGTGACGCGTGGCGATCGAGCGGCTGCAGGTGGGCACGCATGATGATTCGTGGAGCCCTGTGTGCATGAATCACAGTGCAACGTGCGGTGTGTGCGGTTGGGCGTGCATGGGCACGTCGACCAGGGCGTGCGTGGGTGTTCTGACCTGACTCTTGACCCCCTCGCACTGTTCCGTCTGCTTTGAGGCCTTCCCGACCTCGGATTTTGACAAATAAGGTACCATTAGAATCATATCGACGCGTACTACATGTTGGTATGATTTATTTTCACTTTTGAGTATGTTCTACATATTGAAAAATTAGAAATGTAATTAGATGTCTTCGAACTCGTCTAGGTTCGATTGAACCAGGTTCTCTTCTTGGTGTGTGCACAAACCTTGAAGCAGGTGTGGGGACTATTCCCAGGCCTAGTGCGCATGGTTTAGAGTTACCGTGACCCTCCGGTGGCATTAGGTAGAGTACTCTACCCTTCTTTCAAATCAGTCAATTTTTTTGAGTATTTGTGGACTTATCATGAATAATATTTTAAGTATATCACCTCGGTTGGCATGTATTCTCCTTTTTGTTGAGTTTGGAACCCCTCTAGTATTTTCATTGATTTATGGGCACTTAAATAAGAAATAATAGGTTTTTTGTAAATAATGTAGATTAATGTACCCTTGTTATCTCATGTATGAAACGAACCCCATTTTCTGTAAAACGAGTTTTGTTATTTTCAATAACTTCTAAGTAACATGGGGTCACTGTCATGAGATTGAAGCTACTTGTAAAAGGATAAGTTAAAGATAATGTGAATAATTACAAAGCTTGGAATTAGTAATATGAAATTACTAAGTATTTTCTAAATTAACAAAATATGAGATACGGTTATCGGAAATTGATTGTATAATACGACAGATATGTCAGAAAGAATAAAAGGATTAAATAACTAGTTTCAGCCCTGCTACTTGTCGAGATTTTGGCCGCAGCTTTAGGCCTTTTTAGATCAGGTTCAAGGGCTAGTTTAGGGAGTTGCTGGCTTCCCTATGACTCTTTGGTTAGGCTTAGCAGCCAACTGGGATAGCGGATTCGTAGGGCTCGAGGTTTGGAGCAGTTCTTTCGGCCGATGGGTGGGACATTAGCTGTCTGTAGTTCAACATACAGAGCACTTGTACATGTTCATGCTATACGATGTAGTTGCCACCCCTTTCCGCGACGACCCTAGGGTGATGGAGCGTGGCGACTCGATGGATATAAGTAGCCCTCCTGGCCAGGAGGATGGCTTATATCAGTCTTGCACCATAGGAAGTTACACGAAATCATCTTGTGCCTGAGACATTGATTAACAATTTGAGAATAATAAGAATATGGGCAATTTGCATAAAAAGGACTGGATATAAAGTAAATTGTAAACAGACAAACTACCAAGATAGTGCCTTTATACAGTACTCTATACTTGAGTTACTTGTACTACTCTACTCAGTTTTCACTGACGTTATCTCAGGTTCTATACTCAGGTGTTGCTGAGCAGTTGGGTGTCGCAGCTTGGTCGTACCATGTTTTGCATGTTTAGAAATCGAGGTTACAAGTAACCTATCGTCGTAGTTGCAAAACACGTCGATCAAATAAAATTTATACCGAAACTCTAAGGGAGTCCCGGGTCGAACACAGGGAGGCGACGTTTACTTTACTTGAAAATCGTGCTACGATTCTTTTCTTTTTGGTATTTTGGGGTTTTGTTATTTTTTTGTGTTTTTGAAGTAAAAGAAAACAAGCAAATGTATCACAAGATAGAGGTGAAACAAATATGATATATATGACAATTCAATGTCGATTACAATGTGAGAGGAAATCTCTCGAATCGGCTGTTCTGCGAGACGACGGCGCCTGGCGGCAGCTCGGGGGAAGGAGGTGAGGAGCGGGATGACGGAGGTGAGATGCTGGAGGACGTCGTGTTGAGGAAAGCTTCGGCGTGGCTCCGGAATGGAGGTGAGAAGACGGAGGTGATCTGCTACTGGAATGGAGGTGGGAGGACAGCTCCGAGGTGACCTATGAAGGGAGATGGGAAGTTGGAGGAATATTTGGTGGGGTAGAGGTTCGCTGCATTAATAGGCACCTTGGGAGCTTGAGAGCAAGCTCTAATGGAGCGTTGGTAGGCTTGCTAGAGCTTGGGAGTAGATGGGAGTAGAGTAGGTAGAGATGGCTTGGAAGGGAGGGGGTGAAGGTCCTTTTATAGTGGTGGAGAAGAGGCAAAAATCGGTATGGGACCATTAGTGACATCCAGGCCGTCGCTGGAAACGTCGGTGTAGGCAGCTCATGCCCGCTGGCACCCACAGCTGGCTCTACTGGCATGCGATGAATTACCGACGGCTGTAAGTCCAGCTCATGAGTGCTGTAGTCCACCTCACTCTATGCTGGCACCGCTCCAGCCTTGCCGCGCATGTGAGCGCCCGCGCGTGCACCCGCACTGCTGTGCGCGTGCAGTGCTGCGTGCGTGTGCTGGTGGCCTGGGCTGCGCCATGTGGCGCAGTCTGGGTCGTCCATCTTCTTCGTGTTGTAGGGGTTGCTACAGAGGTCAGATTTAGTCGATTTTTGTGCCGTTAGGCTGCGATCGTCGACCCGAATCCATCCACGTGGTCGGATTTATCATTTGAAGCTCCGAATTATGTCTCCTAGTCCCTTGGCCGTTGATCTTCCTTGGACTGCATATGGTGCTACGGGACTCCGATCGAGGCGATTTCAGAGGCATTGGACTCCGATCGTCGTCTCGATTAGATCCGTATGATTGGATCATCAATCTGAGGCTCCGAAATAAATATGCTTCTCTCCTAACCACAAAAAAGACGTAATTAACCTAAATTATATACAACTACTCCAAATGTAGAATGATGCATGCTATGCAATATTTATAACATGAAATGCAAATCTAAGCCTAGGAACATGCATGAATAGGCATTTTACCCTCAACAAATGTGTTTACATCATACCCCCATGCCTATCTTTTGCTAGTCCCTAGCAAAATTAAACTATATGCTTTGTATAAAAGTAGAATTAGGATTAGATCACTTAGGCCTAAGTCGTTTATTAACAATAGAAAATTTCAACTAAGGTCCTAAACTACGAAAACTCAACAGTACCCGAGTGTCTACTAGAATGCAGATTGCCCAAGTTCTCGCCTTATTTGAGAAGGGAAAATATATTTTGTTTTATTTTTCTTCTTTTCAAATTTTTTTTTTTTGTACTTTTGGAGTTTGAGAGTTCCGGGATAACTTTTTATGGCTACCTGACCCACCCAAGACTTGAAAAGGATTCTAAGTACTAAGCATCTTTGTGAAAAAGTGATAGACTCACAAAATGGCTGTTAAGACGGATTTCGGGTTTCTACGACCCTAGGTGACCTTGCTTAAAGGTTTATCTTTACGATTGGTAGCTTTCTCCCTACTTCTTTTATTTATGGGGTCAACACAAGGGTGAATCCAGTGTATATCTCCCCAGTTTATTCTACTTCCCCACTTCTTCCCTAAGTGTTTTGGGAATTATTGTGCATTTATTTTTTTTTTGTGAGCTGGGTTCTGGACAACCGGCCGATGAGCTGTTACCACCGACAACTTGCCAGCCATACTCGTGCGGTGAAGTGTGATTTTATTTATTTATTTTTATTATTTTCTCCGTTTCTTTTTCTCTTTTTTTTTCTTTTCTTTTTGAGTGTTTCTTTTTTTTTTCTTTTTTTTTTCTTTTTTATAAGTAGGTGGCTATCCTGATCTAAGATTTACCTAAAGGCAGTACAACGAAAATGGTCTTGTGGCTGGGCTCTGGACAACTGGCCGATGAGCTGTTACCACCGACAACTTGCTAGCCATACCACCCAAGTCGGTCCATTAGCTACCCAATTTCCGTAAAAATCGTCGGAAAGTGAGTTAGTGCAAAATAATGTGTGTAGATGCTTAGTCTTAAAGTTCCCCCAAATCATAGGGCGGGTTGATAAGTCACATACTTATCATCCTACATTATTTACCAAATTAAAATAAATTTTAATTGGTGAGGACTCGAGACTAAATCCACATTTGAGTGGACACCCGGGCTAATTAAGCCCGAAGAGATGAAGAGTCAAAGTGTTTAGGTCCTCTCGTATCATTTCCTAAAGTTAATAAATTCCAAATGCCTAAGTTCTCTTTTCATAATTTCTTTCTTTTCTTTTTATCTTTTTTTCAAATTTTCAATTTTTTTTTAAATTTTATAACTAAAAGAAATTCTACGAAGTTAACATAATGATTTCAGGAATTGATTCTCTGCCCCCCATGCCTAAATGATGAATGTCCTTTTGTAAAAATAAAGACATGAAAAGGGCGAAGTAAACAGAATATCACCTGAGTGTCGTGAAAATCCGGTCAGCCCCGCGGAGAGAAGAGTGTATACACACGTGCTAAGTTTAATGCCTTCAGCTAGGCATAACATACATACAAAGAAGAGATTGAGAATTCACAAGTGCAGTTCAGAATCAAAATCAAAATATTGATCCTGAAACCCGCCAGCAGAAGATGTCCATAGACGTGGACAAGATTATGGTGCAGACCCATGCCCCAGGGTCGAGTGGTTCTCAAGTTCTGGATGAAAATCACCTAGAACCGAAGGTTGTTATGTTTGTTGGGCTGGGCCTGCAGTTTAGTGGTGTGCAACACAAGACAAAAGTTTCGGACAATGGGTAAAGATGGTTCAATAGGTGTGGTTGTCCACTTAACCTCTAGTTTAGAAAAATAATCAGTTATTTTGAGCTTGGGTTGCACGTGAAAGATATCGTAAGGGTCCTGGTAGAAAGTATGTGATTTCAAGTCAATAGGTACCCTTAGATCCAAAATCAAACTTCCCTCAGAATTAGCCTCCCAAATCTTTATTTCAACAATTCTATCCTCCAACATCAAGGGCTCAGGCTTCGGGACCTCTAGCATATTATTCACCCTGTATGATTTTCCCAAGTCTAGAAATCATGGCTGAATCAAGATTAACTTGGGCACAAAGATCTCAGAAGTCAGCTCTTCGGGGTGCAGATGAGGACTAGGGTCACTGATTGAATCATCAAGATTCGAATCCTCCAAGTTAACCCCAACCGACTCCAAATCTTCAATAATTGGGCTATCAACTGGTTTGTCAGATTCCTCAAGCCCATTTGTCTCACTAAAATCCTCTTCTTTAAGTTCAAGTGAGACTTCGCCAAAAGATTCTTCACCCTCAGAGTCAAAGAATCCATGATCCTCATTTATATATGTCTCAAAATCATATGTCATTTCATGGTCCGTGGAAACATATTTTTCCTCGCTCCCTAGCTCGAGGATCTCGGGTGAATCAATCGGTTCATCCTCAAATGGTTGCTCTAGCCCATCTTGGTCATCCCCAGTCTCAGAAAATGTATCCCCCCTGACAGGTACCTGAGTGGGTTCAAACATTGGCTCTCTTGAAGGGGGTTCATTTTGAGAATCATCCCAAGATTTGACTAGTGCAACCACAAATTTCATCCTCAACCTTGACAATTTCCTAGGAAGAAACTCACCCAAGTCCTTATCCCTAACACTTTGGAGCAAGTCCAATAGAGAACTATTAAGTTCATCAATCATTTTGATCATAGGCTCTAGTGCTTCAGTGTATGGTGTTGGATGAGCCTCTAAAGATTGTATAGTGTTCCTCAAATTAGCCAACACCCTATCCTGGATCTGGTTCACCTAAACCGACTGGTTCAGTTCAGGTTTAGGTGGGTTTAGGTTAAATCTAGGGGAGTCAAGATGTCGAGGTTCGCGGGTCCCTCCCTGAAAGTAGGTCATTCTAGGTTGTTGAAAGGATGGTGGCGACCTATATTTAGTGGAATACTGGGGAGGGTAGGTGTTGTAATCGTGATATCCTTCCTGATTGTAGATCGGGTTGGTTTGGTCATCAAAGGATGGAGATCCATAATCATTGTAGCTCTGGGAAGGATAATAATCATAGTCTTCTCGTCCAGGGTTAGGCCCTGGACCCTGAGGTTTGGATTCATATCCCCAATCAAAGTCATCCTGGCTAGTGGATGGGTAATTACAAGTCAAGTCGGGATAGTAATCATCTTGGGGATAAGTGGTGGTGGGAGGATAGGATGTGAAATGTGTGTAGGATGTGGAAGGGTACATGGTGAAGTAAGGAGGGAAATCAGAAGAGAAAGGAGCCCTGCAATACAAAAATACAAGCCTGTCCTTAGTTTGGGTAGCCTAAAGGTCTACAAACTCTTAGAATCCGTCCTAAGATTATAGACAATTTACTCTACTTATGTCCAGGCAATCCAACCAGTTAGAAGGATGGACTGGGGAGAAGGTTCTTCCTTTGGCTTGCGCCTCCAGTTCCTAGTGTACCCCCCAGCGGCGGTCGTTTGACGCTACTCCCTTAGCTAGACATCAGATTGACTAGTATAAGCAGGTTAATCATGGACAATCTCAATCTGGGTCCCGAAGAGCGAATCAATCCTTAAGGTCAACGTCTAATCAATTTTGATTATGTTAAGGAGGTTTCATATAAGAGAGAGAGATGAAAAGGGGAGGAAACATTTTGAGTTGGTTTAAGGAGGAAAAAGAGGGGAAAAATAGAGAAAAAGGAGCAAAAGGAAAATGTGTTAGTCCTAGCAGTTGAATATGAAACCTACCTAAGTTCTAGGCTGGATCAAATGATGAATTAAGTCCTGAAGTGATAAAGAAAAAGAAATTAGTGAGGGATATCGATTTTAGGCCTCTTGGGCCTATGTTGGGCTTAAACACTCATGTATTTGTTAAGATCTGGACTATTCCTCAAGAGGTTGAGGAAGTTGCGAGGCTGATATATTAAGTCTAGAACTTAGGGAGTATTCAGCCTTATTGTTTGCCCTTTGGTTTGCGGGACTTGGTAACCTAGGCACCCAAAATTCACACACCGATCTGGTTCAGTGCGCTTAATGAAAATAATGCCATAAAGTGTTCTGTTCTAAAAAATGTCTTCTCAAAACTTTGACTTAGGAGCGGCTCGAAGATACAAGTTGATTTGGAGGAATTCCTGCTGTGGAGAGGAGTAAAATACTCCCTTCAAAGATGCATTATAACATATCATCTCCTCGGTACTTATCTTCTAAGATATTTAAATATCCTACCGAGGGCACGTAAGCACCTTGTGCTAGTCCAGAGTGTCATGGATGGCATTATCTCAAAATGTCAATTGCCAAGGTCTGGATTTAGCTATATAATGCCATGGGTTAGCACTATCATGAAGTATCGAAAGCCAGGGACCCTTCAAGGATTGATAATGGGGGCAAGGAATCCGATACAGACCATGTTTAGGGCCAATCTGATGTTGGATCTAGAGGAATCTAAAAGAAACAGAGAGAAAACTCTCAAAAATACATATCTCTCTCTCTTATAAAAAATGCACTGGCAAATTGAACCTAAACCTTGCTGCATGCACACACGGGTGTTTTAATTGCTGGGGTCAACGAACCTTTGGGTAGATTTTGGGGCCTTAGAAACCTTCGTTGCAAACCCAAGGTTGAGGCTAGTTAGGTCTGGATCTTGGTTGGTACTTGAGTACCTCTAGTCTTAGAGTTGGTATTTCAATCTAATTTATATAGAGGTGGCACATGTAGGCATCCTGACGGTAAAATCTGGTCTAGAGATTTGGTCTGCTCCATAGGATTTTGCCAGTGACTAGCAAAAGTTAGGCATGGGGGTATGATGGTAGCACCATCATTGGTGTTAATAAAACTAATTTAGCCTAACTACAATAATAAATGCTCCTTAATATTTATCTAAGGATCGTAATTCCTTTCTGAACTGAATGAGAGAAGATAGGAAGTTGGGTTAATTTTGCTATTTTAATGACAAATCACTAATGTAGAATAACTAAGGGGTTAATCAGGGCCTACTTTAAGGTCAAATGAGCTTAATTTCCCAAGCAATGGGCTTGCACTAATCAAATTAGGGTTTTCTGCATTCTGAGGATTAATTTATTACATGAAAGCCCTAATTAACAGCCTCACTCAAATTTAAAGGGTTTTGTAGAAATAAATACAATCTAAACCTCTTAAAATCATTTAAAAATATTCTAAGTGGTTTGGTACCTTCGGTTTGACCAATTGAACCCATTTTGACAAAAGATAGAGTCAGGCGGGAATTTACCTTATTTTGGGCTTCTATGTAATTTACCTAGTCAAATGTGGTCAAAACTTAAATTTGAAATCACCATTAGATTCCTTGGATCTAAATTAGGTTAACACCAAAATTTAGGTCCAATCAGAGCCTGTCTAAACCTAATTTGCATTCTAGCCCCTAAGTTCCTGATTATCACATAAAGCCCCCTTGGTCCTGACTTTTCGCACATCCAAGTCCCTAACTTTTTGATGATCCTTGCAAATAGGTCCTTGCTACCATCATCTTCCTCACAACCATAGAAGGTAGTTGTAGAGCTCTTCAAACCCAATATGCCGACTTTTGATCCTCAAGTTGAGGGATTAAATCAAGATGGAATCTCACGAAAATTGATGAGATTACTCCTGAGATCCTCCCAATCTTCTTAGCTACTTCATGAGCTAAATCATGGTCAAAATTACCATGGCGAAGCTTGAGGTTTCGAGGTCTGAACCCACCAAAATCACAAGTCAAAACTTGACATTTTTGGTTGTTTTGAAGAGGGAAGCACATCTATTTAAAGGGCTCCATGTTTAGCAGTCAAATTGATATCCGTTTGATCGTCAAAACACCATCCCTTCTTCTTCTTCGGTGATCAAACTGGCATACACCAGAGCTTCACCGAGCTCCTTCCTCACCGTCTACCAACTACAGTAGGTACAGGGGTTTCCTTCTCCAAGCTTCCACGAAGCTTCCCGCGAAGCTTCGTGCCTTGAATCCTCCTCCCCCACTCCGACCGTCTCCATCTTCTTCATTCCCTCAAACCTACCTAATGGTAACACCATCATTAGTCATAACTAACTTGAATTAGTTGAAATCAAGTGACAAATGCTCCTGAATAATTTCCTGAAAACAGTAATTCCACACAAATCCATTTTGAGAAGAAAATAATAAAAGGGTTAAATTTGTAGTTTTAACATCACATCACAAATGTAGAGTAATGATGGGGTCACCCAGGGGTTAATTAAAGATCAAATGATCATTAAAGTCCAAAGAGTGGGTCTACACAGAGAGAAACGAGGTTTCACGTATTTCAAGAATCAAATCAATACACAAAACCTTAATTTCAGATCTGCTTAAATTGAAGAGATTCTAGTTAGAATAAAATTCATCTAAACCTCTTAAAATTTATAGAAAAATATTCTGAGAGGTTTAGTGCCCTTGGTTTGACCATCTGAACCTATTTCGACCTTAAATAAAGTCTTAGATGGGATTTTGCCCTAATTTAGGCTTTTGTACAAATTGCCTAGTACAACGTGATCGAAACTAAAATCAAAGTTCACCATTAGATTCCTTTGGTATAATTAGGTTAAGGCCAAAATTTGGGCTCAATCAGAGTTCATCTTGACTTAGTTTGCAATCTGGTCCCTTAAAAGTTTGTTTCTCTCACTTAAACCCCTAACTTTTGATTTTATTACGTTCGAACCCTATCTTTGTCATGTTATTTGCATCCAAGTCCCTGCCACCATTGAAGTGGGAACCCACCTTCAGGCCGAGATGCATGGGAGATTTCCTCTCTCAAATTAGCTTCAAATCCCTCTAAAATTGGAGGGATTGTTGCCCAGACAATGAGGAATTAGACCAATCCCATCTTAGAGATTGGAATTGATTTTTGAGCTTAGGCTTGCTTGAGAAATTCAAGGAAAACTTTCTTCCAAATCAGATACCTAATCAGGATAGTTTCTCCAATTAGAGCTTGGTTTTGAGCTCTATAAAAGGTCCTCGAACTTCCACCGTCCTCCTTAGCAAGGTTTCAAGGCCAAAACTCCTCTTCCTCCCCTTCCTCCGACCTAGTTTAACCAAGCTCCGGCAAGCTCCTTGATCCCTCTTCATTGCCCTCTGCCATGTACAATAGGTAGAGGGAACCTCCTCCTTGACATCTTCTCCTTGTCGTACCAAGCAGGGGCCGCCTCAACCTTTCTTCCTCACCATTCTCATCACCGGAGCGTTCACCATCTCTTGAGCCAGCCAATCATAGTCAGCGCCAATCCCTCCCTTTCGACCTTTAGCTAGGTTTATTCTCTTTCTCTCCCTCTATAGTTTAGGTTTAGTCCCTCCAACTGGCAATTCAACTGCCGTAACACCTTCTCCAACTTTGTCTTCTCTGCCTCCGGTGACACCTCCGGTGAAGCCATTGCGCCACCTCCTACCACCAATCGCCATGCCGCCCCTCCCAAAACATTCCTTGCCCCTCACTCACCAAAAGCCCTAACATAATTAGGGCTCTTGATCACTCATTCAATCGATCAGACAAACCCATCATCGTCGCTCATCTCTGACATCGTCCGACTGCTCTGGTGCTTCAATCACCTCGCTACCACCACCAATGAACTCCTCGCATCATAGAGATCACCCAGGGGGTTCTAATCAGGGCTTAGAGCTTGTGTTTTGTATTTCAGGTGTTCACTGGACGTCTTCCACCACTGCCATCATCTCCAACTCCGACTGCCGCTCTCTGACCACCCCCGGCTTCGGCTCTACCTCCAGTTGTTACGGAACCATCTCACGAACCCAACAACACCTTCAATTGGATGAAGGCCCAGCAGAAGAAGAGTAATTGAGATGAAGCTTCTCCATTGCTGCTTCGTGTGAAGACGAGGGCACATTTAGTGACACATCGTGAGTGGAAGAGCTGCCAACACCGTATAAGTGAATTTTGTGCCTAAGGCTCTTTGCCTCAGACACAGGGGTGAGGTCTCTCTCACCTTAAGCCCCTTACACCTCACCCACTATATCACGTTGGTGGGTCTGGTCCCCTATGCTCATGACCCGTTTACCCGATTACTCGTATACTAGCTTACCTGCCTAAACCTGTACTTGGTTCTGAGAAGGGTAGAGGAAGAAATTTGAGGAGGTTGGGGGGTGATTTTGCACTATTCATCCTTGAGGTGCATGCTTAAAAGCCTAACACTTGGCATATGAGGAAGAAGGCTTACTCTCTGTTGGCACTTTATGTCTTGGCTGTGCTTTAATAGTTTAAGTCGTTTGTAGCACCTTGACAGCGTCTGACTTGGCCTTGGCTATGATACTGTAGACATATTTGGTATCTAAATCTGACGTGGATATTGCTTAAGTGGTTCAAAAACTACTGTTGGAAAATTTGATTGGTTGATCTGCTTGGGATATATGCTTAATTTGAGGAATAATTGGTGATTCAAATCACCCTTCTTTTTAGATTCCTGACTTCTTTTTATCCAATTATTTCTTTAGATACAAATTTGCTTGACATTGAATATATTGTTGAATGAATTATTCATTGCATATCCTTCTTTATACTTAACTAATTGTGCTCATTGATTTGAATTATGATTAGTACATGAATTCCACATTTGCTCCCTGCGAATGACCTCGGACTCAATTCCTGTTTTCGAGTTTATAAATTCTAAATGTTGTAAAACGATTTTCGTCTACTATACTATGATGCTATTCTTAAAACGACGATTCTCTCACTCCATAAACAGTACCTCTGGCAGCTAACTCCCTTGCTTCTTCCATCTAATTAAATTACAGTTTCTTCTCCTTATCCCTCTAATTAGGTTTAGGTTTATTTTGAGCTTTGTTCCCCTTCTCTGTCTCCTTTTTCGACTCTGACTGCCTTCTCATCAACCACCATCATTGCTCCACCTCCGTCTTCCTACGACCAAATTAGGATAGGAAAACTCTTCCACTCACCCTCACAAAGCTTTCGCCTAACCCAATTGTGCCTTACACCATCTTTGACTCTGATTGCTGGAGCTCCGCCTACCTTCATCAACCGAACGCCATACTGCTCCACGCACCCAATCACGACCACCGGCACCTTCGCCTCACTCCGGCGAAGCTTCCCAGCTATCTGACTTGGGCTATAAGGCCATATTCTTCTTGTAGGGTTGTCATCGACGCCATCGTCTTCCTTGTCTCCTACAGCCATCGTTCGACGAGCATCCACCTCACCACCACAGCCAATCACCACGAACAAGCACTAGGAGCACCTCTAGTCCCTTGATTGGACAAAGCAATAGCAACAACAGCTCCAATTACAAATAGCAACATCATGCGAGCATGTGAAGAGAAAGGGCAAAAGATAGCCCCACATCATGGGACCTTATTTTAGAAATTGATTCTTAACATTCTGCGTCTGCTACCAGCTGCCCAAGATCACTGGGGGTTAGGTTCCCTACCATACCCATACACACACACACATGCCCATGCACATGCAGGTGCACTTGGGCATGAGCCTAGGCTGGATATTGGGGTTTAGTCTGGGTTGAACTGGTCTGGTCTAGTTTGAAAGAGAGAGAAAGAAAGGGGAATATTCTGAGAGAAGGGTGGGGGTTTTTGCCATATCAGAACTTAGATCAGACGTCCGAGTTTGATATTTTAGTCGTCTGACATTAATTCCAAATGTCTGATCCGAGTTTTTCAGTGTTGAGTTAATTAAAGTATACTTTTGTCACTCAAACACTTGGTTTCTTTTTTGGAGTTTGATATTTCAATAAATTGAGTATTCATTCTTTTTATATCATTCTCCTTATGCGATTTGATATCGATCTGATTACTTGATTAGTGTTTCAACTTGCGATCTATTGCTCCTTGTGAATGACCTCAGAACTCTTTTTTTAAGCATGTAAATTTAAGTGTTAACTCATTGTCGTTGCTATACTACGTCTCATTTCTAAAACTCGATGCGAACATGTTAACATCCTCCTTCACTTTAATTAAGTGGACCATCATCCACCATTAATTAAGATCCAAGAGCCCTTATTTGTCCTACACATCTATAAAAACACCTAGTCTCTACCACTTAGAACTAATCAGTCTCCTAGTTAATTAGCCCTTTAGGAATTAAACAGTTTAGTAGTAGCCCTCTACTATAGTGCACACCATTACTCCACCTTCAAGCCTCTTTGGTCTTCATCTTCTTCCTCCTAACTCCTTGTATCTGAAGCTTCAACAGAAGCTTCCTCAAGCATCCCTCAAGTGGCTCCACTCTCTCATTCCTTTTTCTATTCTCTTATGTTTCTATTATAATCTCTGATTAAGATTATATTTGTGAGACATTTTGATAGTAGCAATAAAATTCAATATTCATTTGATATTCTTGTCTCTGTATTAAATTGCTACTCTAGTTCGAAAGGTGTTAAATAACGACTGCCTTTTGTCGGGCGTGTTTTGCGTGTTAGAAATCAGGGTTACAAGTAACCCGTCGTCGTAGTTGCAAAACACGTCGATCAGATAAAATTTATATCGAAACTCCAAGGGAGTCCTGGGTCGAACATAAGGAGGCTACGTTTACTTTATTGAAAACCGCGCTTCGATTCGTTTCTTTTTAGTATTTTGGTGTTTTGTTATTTTTTTTATATTTTTGAAATAAAAGACAAGTAGAATGAATCACAAGATAGAAATGGAACAAATATGATTTATATATATCAATCCAATGCCGATTACAATGAACTATAAAAGCATAAAACGAGAGGGGGTGAGAGGAAATATCCTGAATCGGCTATTCGGTGAGACGATGGTCCCTGGCGGAAGCTCGAACGAAGGAGGTGAGGAGTGGGACGACAGAGGTGAGATGCAAGAGGACGTCATGTTGAGGAAAGCTTCGGCGTGGCTCCGGAATGGAGGTGAGAAGACATAGGTGATCTGCTACCGGAATGGAGGTGGCAGGACAGCTCCAAGGAGACTTATGAAGGGAGATGGGAAGTAGGAGTATTTGGTGGGGTAGAGGTTTGCTACACTAATAGGTATCTTGGAAGCTTGAGAACAAGCTCTAATGGAGCGTTGGTAGGCTTGCTAGAGCTTGGGAGTAGGTGGGAGTAGAGTAGGTAGAGATGGCTTGGAAGGGAGGGGGTGTAGGTCCTTTTATAGTGGAGGAGAAGAGGCAAAAATAGGTATGGGACCATTAGTGACATCCAGACCATCGTTGGAAACGTCGCTGTAGGTAGCTCATGCCCACTGGTGCCCACAGTTGTCTTTGCTAGCATGCGATGAATTACTGACGGCTGTAAGTCCAGCTCATACATCGTTGTAGCTCCAGCTCACGCATAGCTGGCGCTGCGCTGTGTGCATGCGCGCCTACGCGCACGAGTGCACTTGCATTGCTGCGCGCGTGTGGTGTCGTGTGCGTGTGCTGGGTGGCCTGGGCTGCTCCACGTGGTGAGGTTTGGGCCATCCATCTTCTTCTTATTGTAGGGGCTGCTACAGAGGTCGAATTGAGTCGATTTTTGCGTCGTTAGGTTGCGATCGTCAAGCCGAATCCATCCGCATAGTTGGATTTGTCATTTGATGCTCCGAATTATGTCTCTTAGTCCCTTGGCTGTTGATCTTCCTCAGACTGCATATGGTGCTATGGAACTCCGATTGAGGCGATTCGGAGGCATTGGACTTCGATTGTCGTCTTGATCAGATCCGTACGGTTGGATCATCAATCTGAGGCTCCGAAATAAATATCCTTCTCTCCTAACCATAAAAAGGATGCAATTAACCTAAATTATATACAACTACTTTAAATGCAGATTGGTGCATGCTATGCAATATTTATAACATGAAATGCAGATCTGAGCCTAGGAACATGCATGAATAGGCATTTTACTCTCAATAAATGTGTTTACATCATACTCCCATGCCTATCTTTTGCTAGTCCCTAGCAAAATTAAACTATATGCTACGTATAAAAGCAAAATTAGGATTCGATCGCTTAAGCCTAAGTCGTTTATTAACAATAGAAAATTTCAACTAAGGTCCTACACTACAAAAACTCAACAGTGCCTGGGTGCCTACTAGAATGCAGACCGCCCAAGTCCTCACCTTATTTGAAAAGGGAAGATACATTTTTTTTATTTTTCTTCTTTTCTATTTTTTTTTGTACTTTTGGAGTTTAAGAGTTCCGGGATAACTTTTTACGGCTACCCGACCCGCCCAAGACTCGAAAAGGATTCTAAGTACTAAGCATCTTGTTAAAATAGTGAAAGACTTACTAGACGGCCGTTAAAATGGACTTCAACTTTCTATGACCCTAGGTGACTTTGCCTAAAGGTTTATCTTTACAATCGATAGCTTTTTCCTTACTTTCTTTTATATGGGGTCAACACAAGGGCGAACCCAATATATATCTCTTCAATTTATTCTACTTCCCCGCTTCTTCCCTAAGTGTTTTGGGAATTATTGTGCATTTTTTTTTTGTGAGATGGGTTCTAAACAACCGGCCGATGAGCTATTACCACCGACAACTTGTCAGCCATACTCGTGTGGTGAAGTGTGGTTTTATTTATTTTTTTATTTTCTCCTTTTTCTATTTTTTTTCTTTTCTTTTCTTTTTTTGAAGTAGGTGGCTTTCCTGATCTAAGATTTACCTAAAGGCAGCACAATGAAAATGGTTTTGTGGCTGGGCTCTAGACAACCGGCCGATGAGCTGTTACCACCGACAACTTGCCAGCCATATCACCCAGGTCAGTCCATTAGCTACCCAATTTCCGTAAAAATCGTCGAAAAGTGAGTTAGTGCAAAAAAATGTGTGTAGATTCTTAAGCTTAAAGTCCCCCCAAATCAGAGGGCGGGTTGATAAGTTGCATGCTTATCATTCCAAATTATTTACCAAATTAAAAAAAAATTTAATTGGTGAGAACTCGAGACTAAATCCACATTAGAGTGGATACCCGGGCTAATTAAGCCCGAAGATCTGAAGATTCTAAGTGTTTAGGTCATCTTGTATCATTTCCTAAAGTTAATAACTTCCAAATGCCTAAGTTCTCTTTTCCTAATTTCTTTCTCTTTTTTTATCGCTTTTCAAATTTTCAATTTTTTTTTTAATTTTATAAGAAACTAAAAGAAATTCTATGGAGTTAACATAATGATTTCAGGGAACGATTATCCACCCCCCCATGCCTAAATGATGTAATATCCTCATTGTAAAAATAAAGACATGAAAAGGGCGAAGTAAATAGAATATCACCTGAACATTATGAGGAATCCAGTCAACTTTGTAGAGAATGTGAAATATAAACACGTGCTAAATTTAATCCCTTCAACTAGGCATAAAATACATACAAGGAAGAAATTGAGAATTCACAAGTGCAGGTCAGAATCAAAATAAAAATATTGATTCTGAAACCCGCCAGCAGAAGATGTCCACAGACGTGGACCAGATTATGGTGTAGACCCATGCCCCAGGGTTGAGTGGTTCTCAGGTTATGGATGAAAATCACCCAGAACCGAAGGTTGTTGTGTTTGCAGGGCCGAGCCTGCGGTTTAGTGGTGTGCAACCCAAGACCAAAGTGTCGGACAACAGGTAAAGATGGTCAATTGGTGCAGTTGTCCCCTTAACATCAAGCTCAGAAAAATAAACAGTTATTTTGAGCTTGGGTTGCACGTGAAAGAAATCATAAGGGTTCGTATAGAAGATAGGTGGTTTCAGGTCAATAGGTACCTTAATATCCAAACTTCTTTTTCCCTCAAAATTAACCTCCCAAATTTTTATTTCAACATTCCTATCCTCCAACATCAGGTGCTTAGGTTTCGGGACCTCTAGCATATCATTCACCCCATAAGATTCTCGCAAGTCCAGAAATCGTGGCTAACTTAAGATTGAGTTGGGTATAATGATTTCCAAATCAAAATCAATCCCTTTGGGGTGTGGTTGAGGAATGGGGCTATTAATTGAATCTTCTAGTAAATGAGGATTCGAATCCTCCAAGTTAGCCCCAACCAAATCCAAATCTTCAATAATTGGGCTATCAACTGGTTCGTCAGATTCCTTAAGCCCATTTGTCTCACTAAAATCCTCTTCCTTAAGTTCAAGTGAGACTTCACCAAAAGATTCTTCACCCTCAGAGTCAAAGAATCCACGATCCTCATTTATATGTCTCAAAAGCATATGTTATTTCATGGTCCATGGAGACAAATGGGCTTAGGATAAGAAGCTGTGGGTGTTAAGTGTGTAGCTTTCAGAAAATCTCACAATCAGATAACAATTTTTTTTTATTTATGTGGATGGCGAGGTGAGTAGAGGTGGCAAACAAATAACCAAATCTATCCTAGGGTTTATAAAAGCACCTAAGTTGATTTGGGTTTGAGTTATTAGGTTATGGAATGAAAACTAAGGTGGGGGTGGTGTGAGGGACACTTATAAAACACTCTACCCACACTTTACTTCGGTCTACCGCACTTGGATCTCCATGCTATGGTACTTGCAAGATAGTAGATCAAAGACAAGTAGGGTTCGTGCTATGTAAATGCAAAGAAACATAGAAACAATAAAGTAAATTCTGTTGTCTCCCCGGCAACAGCGCCAAAATGGTTGGGCGTGTTTTGTGTGTTAGAAATCGAGGTTACAAGTAAGCTGTCCTCGTAGTTGCAAAACACGTTGATCAGATAAAATTTATACCGAAACTCCAAGGGAGTTTCGGGTCGAACACAGGGAGGCGATGTTTACTTTATTGAAAATCGCGCTTCGATTCATTTCGTTTTGGTATTTTGGGGTTTTGTTATTTTTTTGTATTTTTGAAATAAAAGATAAGTAGAATGAATCATAAGATAGAAATGGAACAAATATGATATATATATCAATCAAATGTCGATTACAATGAACTATAAAAGCATAAGAGAGAGGGTGAGAGGAAATCTCCTGAATCGGCTGTTCGGTGAGACGATGGTGCCTGACGGAAGCTTAGACGAAGGAGGTGAGGAGTGGGATGACGGAGGTGAGATGCAGGAAGATGTTGTGTTGAGGAAAGCTTCGGCGTGGCTCCGGAATGGAGGTGAGAAGACGGAGGTGATATGCTACCGGAATGGAGGTGGGAGGATAGCTCCAAGGTGACCTATGAAGGGAGATGGGAAGTAGGAGTATTTGGTGGGGCGGAGGTTCGCTACACTAATAGGTACCTTAGGAGCTTGAGAACAAGCTCTAATGGAGCATTGGTAGGCTTGCTAGAGCTTGGGAGTAGGTGGGAGTAGAGTAGGTAGAGATGGCTTGGAAGGGAGGGGGTGTAGGCTCTTTTATAGTGGAGGAGAAGAGGCAAAAATAGGTATGGGACCATTAGTGACATCCAGGCCGTCGTTGGAAACATCGCTGTAGGCAACTCATGCCCGCTTGTGCCTACAGTTGGCTTTGTTAGCATGCGATGAATTACCGATGGCTATTAGCGTTGCTGTAAGTCCAGCTCATGCATCGCTGTAGGTCCAGCTCACGCATAGCTGGTGTTGTGCTCCCGCCTTACTGCGCGCGCTCACACACTGATGCTGCGCTGTGTGCATGCGCGCACGCGCACTAGCGCTGCTGCATGCGTGCGATGCTGCGTGCGTGCACTGGGCGGCCTGGGCTTCACCACGTGGTGCAGTCTGGGTTGTCCATCTTCTTCTTGTTGTAAAGGCTGCTACAGAGGTCAGATTGAGTTGATTTTTGCGCCGTTAGGCCACGATCGTAGACCCAAATCCAACCACGTGGTTGGATTTGTCATTTAAAGCTTCGAATTATGTCTCCTAGTCCCTTGGCTGTTGATCTTCTTCGGACTACATATGGTGCTACGAGACTCCGATCGAAGCGATTTCAGAGGTGTTGGACTCCGATCGTCATCTTGATTAGATCCGTATGGTCGAATCGTCAATTCGAGGCTCCGAAATAAATATCCTTCTCTCCTAACCAAAAAAAGGACACAATTAACCTAAATTATATACAACTACTTTAAATGCTGAATGATGCATGCTATGCAATATTTATAACATGAAATGCAAATCTAAGCCTAGGAACATGCATGAATAGGAATTTTACCCTCAATAAATGTGTTTACATCAGCCTTCCTATGTTCAACCCAGACTACTTGAAGTTTGACATTATAAATATTAATTGGTTGCTTAATTTGTGCACTACAACAATTCTACATTTTTAATTATGTAGATTTAGTGACATCAATTTAACACTGTTGTTGGGGAGGCACAGATTTATTTTCGCCTTTCGTCTCTGTATTTGTCTTTAGATTACTAATCCATCTTGCCTTATGCTTATCTGTTTGTGTGTAGGAATCAGAAGACCTGAAGAAAAATGACGAAGTAAGACAAGTGGGATTCAGTAATTTCAAGGTAAGTACATCTATCGTAGTTAGGTTACATTTGTTTTTGACATAAAAAAAATATCAAAAAAATTTAGGTTCTTTGCTTGATCCTTAGGTTAGAAACATTTGCTTTGTTTATTTGATTTCTATAAGAAAAAAAAGAAAACTCTTTTGGTGGATATTATCCCTTTGAAATCAACAAAACCAACTTAAAATTTGAACTACAACCAAATTTTCTTTCCAAAAATCATTTTCCAAATTTTTATTTGTCAAAAAATTCTAAAATTGCTCCTGGATGTAGGTACTAAAGTTAGAAAGATTGTATCCAAATTTTGCACTCATATGATTTATATTGAATTTTTAAAAATTCACAAACTACACTAGTATCCGCTCTGATTTTGCTTCCTGATTTGCAATAATCTAAAAATAAGAGGAATTTTCATACTACTCCAATTGATATAAAATTTGTGGTGTTGGATTCCTATGATAATTGACCACCAAGGAAAATTTTTAGAAAAATATTTTGAGCACATTTAGTTCCACTGAAAATTTGATCACTAATTGTGGGTCAAAATAGATCTGAAGACCCCGGTGCACTTTTAAATCTAAAAAAATTATAAAATATGCATTAAAAATTTGGAAAAAAAAATTTTGATTGCCTTAGTTAGTGGTTCATTAGGGCATTGATTGCTTTGATTAGGTCACACCGCATTTGATTTTTTGGACTTAAATTTCATCATTTAGAGCTCTTTGTTTATAGGGTCTTCACATTAAGGTAGAGAATACTTGCATTTCCATACTTGAAGGGAATTTATTAAACAATTGGGACTTGCAAAACTTCTTGTGTGCTTCAATAGAAGCTTGATTGAATTCATTTAACTAAGTGAACCTTAAAATCCATTAATACAAGCATTGAATCTTAAAACATACCACATCAATTAAGCTTGATTTGTGAACTCCTTTGTTTGTGCACTACACATTTCAAATTAATCTTTAAGGGGCACCAATCCAGTAAACAACACCCCATCACATTCCTTGAGTACATTCTACCTAACCTAAAAAAAGAGTGGATGTGCCCACTAGGTTGGATTTAAACATGTGGTGTGTAGGGTGTTGTTTCCACACGTGGGCAGTCTGGGGAGGGTGGATTGCGTCGGTGTGCAGATCGCGCACCAATGGTGTATGCTAGTGCGGCTTCCGCGAATGAATCGTACACATGGTTGGTGTAGCTTGGGCAACCCACTGGAGCAGCTTTGGTGTACATGACTCGCACGTGGGTGCGGCTTAGGTGCACTAAATGTAGTGACTTCTAGGGTTACGTGTGTTGGTGTCCTCTCGTCTGCAGGGCACGCACGGGATGCATGAGAAATGTGTTCTTCGTGCATTAGCTACACACGAACTACTAGAAGTAGATCAATTTAAGTTCATTTTTGCTGGAATTTTGCAGAGATGCCCAGAGGGTATTGTATTTCTTTAGGAACATGGGCTTGGATTGATGGGTGGACAAATTGCACCTAAGCCCCTATACTTTAGCAAACTTGCATTTTACCCCTCATGTGATGTTTCTTCTCTTCCAATGCCTCTGCAGCCCTGCACACCACACCCAAACTACCCAATGCACTTTATTTGTGTTTAATAAATAAATAAATAAAATGTTATTAAACTACTTTATGCATTCATGATTCTAATTATGCAAGAGTTAATACAATGTAGTATGTACATCCAACATGAGTTATGTTGACTTAGTTCCCAGCATATTTTAGGCATTTTAAGTATAATAATTATGTTATTATCAAGATGAAACATCTACAAGAATTGATTGTAGCACATATGATCCAATTTGATAAACCTAAACTCCATGATTTCTATGATCCAACCATTCTAGGGCAGGGGTTATGATTCTTGATGGAGACTATGAGGTTAAGCCCTAAGTGCTAGGTTTGAGTAAACCCTTTGATGGGAACAACAGTGAAGATCCACTAGTACTGGGAAAATCTAGCTACCATAGTTGAGACCACAAAAACTAGGAACACAAATGTGGAAGATATGATGATGAAGCTATTTCTCCACTCCCTCATGGATAAGGTTGCTCATTGGTATAGGACAATAGGAAGGCGTATCCACATTTGGGTTGAATTAAAGAGTGCCTTCCTAAAGAAATTCTTGCCAATTGGTCGAACCAATGCCATCAGATGGGCCATCACTACCTTTTCTCAGAAATCCGGGGAACAACTTCACGAATCCTAAGAGAGATTCATGGGGCTGCTAAGAAAGTGTCCACATCATGAGGTACCTAAATGGTAGTCAATCCAAATTTTCCATCATGGGCTAACCACACAGAATAAGCAATATGTAGATGCTTCTTGTGGAGGCAATTTCTTGAATAAGGATGTGGATAGTGCTTATTAATTATTTGAGGAATTAAGTGAAAATTCTTTGAATCATGCCTCCATAGAGACATTTGATAGATCCATGCAATCTATAGCTGGACTATATGAAATTGAGGATAACTTTAAGAAGGTTGACATGAATGTTCTATGTGCTAAGATGAAAAATATGGTCTCTAAAAGGCTAGATCAATACCTATCCTAGAATCAGACCTATGCAAGGTCTACTATACAGGGAACAACTTCTGATTTTCCTACTTCTTCACAAGCTACCTACTCTAGGAAGTTTGTGAATAATCTTGATTCGACTCCACCTACAAGCCTAACTAAGACCTTTGATCTCGAGTATTCTGATTCTTACTCTCTATCGTCGACCTGCAAGGATCTCCAGGCTATCAAAACTAACCCTAGGAACAACCCTTATTCCAGTACCTATAATCCAAGTTGCAGGAATCACCCTAACTTTTCTTAGAGGCCTCAAAAGCAATATCAGACTCAATTAAATCAATCTAGACCCTACTAGCAATAGAACCAGCAAAGAATCATGGGTCAAGGTCAATCTAATCATGCCATGCCCTTTAATCAGTTCACTCAGCCCAATCAAACTAGTCCATATCAGAACTCAGGTTGAGTTGAACCAGAAAATGGGTGATATCTAGGAAACTATGTTGCAATTGATGCAACAGATGAAGGTCTCAACTGATAATATCTCGAATAGACCTAGGCTTAGTGACAGACAACCTGGTGCCTTGCTTGCACAACCTATGCCTAGCCCTAGAAATACTTCTAACAGAGGACCTATGTCTCTAAGGTTTCAGTAGACCCAAGAGGTGTAGAACCAAGCTCACCTGATCCAACAAGCTCTTGTGATTCCACTAGGTTTCAATCTACCTCCATATCTTACTAATCCTAGACTCAATTGTACTTAGACTCTTTAATTGGATCATTATCTCTTATCTAGCTTATCTTAAGATCTGAATTAGTACCCACTTGCTTCAGCTAGTACAATCACTTTAAGGAGTGGAAAGACTACCCAAGACCTTATTATGACTCATGATCAACATCCTAAGGGTCCTGGTGCACTTAACTTGATTAAGGAGACTGAAGTGGAGGAGGAAATCTAGGATCATGATTCAGAGGACCCAAAAATCCAAATCCCTTTTCCTAAGGCCTTGTATAGGCTTAGGAAGAAGAAGCTTAAGCCTAACAATGTGACCTGGTTGTATGTGTTCAAGCAAGTTCATATCAATATTCCACTTTTGGAAGCTATAGGACACATCTCAACTTGTGCTAAATGTTTAAATGAATTAACCACTACCAAGTGCAAGTTGAAATCAAGTAATCTAATGACGGTTGTCCTGACTGAACAAGCTAGCTTGATCATCTTCGACAACCTTTGTTCTAAGGAGAAGGATCCAAGAGACTCACTGATCTCTTGTTCGATTAGGGACATCACTTTGGATAGGGCTCTCTTGGATCTGGGCGCTTCCATTAACTTGATCCTAACTATTTTATATGAGAAATTCGAGATTGGTGACTTGAAGCCCACTAATATGACATTTCAGTTAGCCGACCAAACTATCACCAAGCCGCGTGGGATTCTAGAAGATGTGATTATTCAAGTCAATGACTTTTACTTCCTTATTGATTTCTTAGTCCTTGACATGGGAGTTCTTGAAAAACTCAACAACACCCCAATCATTATGGGTAGACCTTTCCTTGTAATTGCAAAAGCCCACATTGATTGTGAATATGGGAAAATGAAAATTGTCTTTGGAGATAGGAAGATGCAATTAAATGTATTTAAGGTAATGATGAATTTTAATGAATGTGGAGCTATTAATATGATTGAGGAAAGCATGGCTATTAATATGATTAAAGACCCCTGGCTAGCATTCTTGACTCAACAAAGAAAAGAAATTGATTTGGAGCCTACATTCAAGGAGGTTTGCAAATCTCTGAATCCAACACTTGACTCATGACCTAACTAGCAACACCTTGTAGAGAGGCTACTTGTGCCATCTTTACCACCTCAACTCCCCTCAATCTTGGTCCCACCCCAACTAGATTTAAATGCCCTCCTAAGTAGTCTGAAGTATGTCTTCTTGGGACCAAATCAAATCCTCCTTGTGATTATCAACTCTTATCTAACAAGGGATCAAGAGTTCAAACTAACTAAGGTCCTAAGTGAGAATAAGTAAGCTATTGGGTGGACCATATCTGATTTGAAAGGAATTAGTCCTGCTTATTGCACCCACAAGATCTATGTGGAAGAGGGTGCACGACCTTCTTGGGAATTGTAGAGGTGATTCAACTTGAATATGTGAGAGGTCGTAAAGAAGAAAATTATCAAATGGCTTGATGCAAGCATTATTTACCCTATCTCTAATAGTCCTTGGGTAAGCCCAATTCAAGTTGTGCCAAAGAAAGCAGGACTAACGGTGGTGACTAACAATAAAGGTAATCCATCATGACTTCCTACGTAGTTGCACCGTGATTACGTGGTGAGTCTATATTGATTATAGCTGATTTAATTCTTTCACTAAGAAAGATCACTTCTTGCTACCTTTAATTGATCAGATTTTAAAGAATTAATGGGAAGGCAAATTTTCTGCTTTCTAGATGGATATTCAGGATATAATTAGGTTATAATAAGTCCTGAAGACTAGGGGAAAATGACCTTTACATGTCCCTACGGAACCTTTGCATTCTGTAGGATGCCTTTCAGATTGTGTAATTCACCTATGACATTTCAAAGGTGTATGATGGCAATTCTTTCTGACAAGATTGGAGATTATTTGGAAGTCTTCATGGACGATTTTTCAATATTTGGAGATTCTTTTGAGGAGTATCTTATCAACCTGGAAAAGATTCTAAAAAGGTTAATTGAAGTGGATCTTGTCTTGAGTTGGGAGAAGAGCCATTTAATGGTTCATGAAGGGATTGTGCTTGGACATTTTTTCTAAGAGAGGCTTGAAAGTTGACCAAGCTAAAATTGATTTCATGTCCAATCTACCACCTCCTAACTTGGTTAGACAAATTCAATCATTTTTTGGGCATGTTGGCTTTTATAGAAGATTTATCAAGGATTTCTCGAAAATCTTAAGGCTCCCGACTAATCTCTTATCTAAGGATAATGATTTGACTTTAATGATGATTGCATCCAATTGTACAAGACTCTAAAGGAATCTATGACCAAGGCCCCAATCTTGCAACCCCTTGACTGGTTTAATCCCTTTGAAATCATGTGTGATGCATCTGATTATGCTATTGGTGTTGTCCTTAGATAGAAGATTGATAAGAAACCTGTGGTCATTTACTATGCTAGCAAAATCCTTGATAATGCTCAAAGAAATTATACAACTACAGAGAAAGAGTTGCTAGCACTAGTATTTGGATTAGAAAAGTTCATATCATATATAATTGGATTTCACATGGTTATTTATATTGATCATTCAGCTTTACGGTACTTGTTGATGAAGAAAGATGCTAAACCTAGGTTGATTAGATGGATATTACTTTCACAAGAGTTTGACTTAGAAATCAAAGACAAGGTCGGTACTCAAAATGTTGTGGTTGACCACTTATCCAAACTGACCATGGATAATCTTGGCCCTGTACCTCCAATCAGAGATCAATTCCCAGATGAACAAATCCTAGCCATTGGTCACAAAGGACTCCCTTTGTCTGCTAATTTAGCTAATTACTTAGCTATAGGAAAGATACCTAATGATTGAACTATAAATAGTAGAAAGTTAGATTTCTTTCTTAGGCAAAATACTATTTTTGGGAAGTTCCTTTATTATTCAAGTTTTGAGTAGATCAAATTATTAGAAGATGTGTGCCTACATCTGAATTTTTAAGGGTCTTAACCTTTTGTCATACCATAGCCTGTGGAGTTCATTTTTCTGGAATGAAAACCATTGCAAAAGTATTGTAGTGTGAATTTTACTGGCCAACTTTATTCAAGGATTCCCATGCTTTTTATAAAGATTGTACAAGATGTCAATCATTGGGAAGCATGAAAAGAAGTGACATGATGCCCCTTTAACCAATCCTTGTAATTGAGATTTTTAAGGGTTGGGGCATAGACTTTATGGGTCCCTTTACAGCGTCTCATGGATTTGAATATATATTACTTATTGTAAATTACCTTAGTGGATTGAGGCAATCCCTACAAGATCAAATAACAATGACCATAAGATTGTGATCAATTTTGCGAAAAAAAACATTTTCTCAAGATTTGGGATACCTCAAGCTATGATCAGTGATAATAGAACTCATTTTACAAATGCTAGTTTAGAGCTTTATTGAGTAAATATGGGGTGCAACACAAGATTACTACACCTTATCATCCCCAGACAATATCAGAAGATAGGCCAATGAGAGTGCAAAGATTTATAAAAAACAGACCAAGGCCTTTCATGACAAGCACATCATCAGGAAGAACTTGAGTCGAATCAGAAAGTCTGTCTTTTTGATGCTAGATTTAGACTATTTCCTAGCACGCTCAGATCTAAATGAACTAGACCTTATATTGTTGTAAGACCTTATTGATAACAACTTAATCTATTACCCTAATTTGCTTAATCTAGGGCTAACTCAGTAAAATCATGCATTAGGTTTGTAAATATTGCATTTAGAGCATGCATGCATATTTAAGCTTTGTATTTATTTTATAAATAATTATCCCCTAATTTTAGTCTTTTGTGAATAATGCAGATTATAGGATTTAGAGAATAATCTGAATAACTCAGGAATAAAGTTGGATAGGAGCAGAAGCAACAGTAGAGCTGGAGTTAGATTAAAGAATAAAGCTGGAAAAAAGGAAGATGGAAGACACAAGAACAAAAGAGAAAGAGAGGAATTAGGATAACCCTACCCTATCCATGAAACCCTAAGATGACCTTATCCTAATACTTATCTCTAGACCAGCTCAACATTAGATATTTGAGCTCAAAAGTCAAAAACCTGGATAACTTTATCCATGTACTTATCCACCCTATCCATAGTCCTATCCTACTATCCATAACCCAAATCCTCCTATCCAATACCGAATCCCTAACCTAGAAACCTATTTAGGTCCATACCACACCTAATTGACCCAGACTAAGTCAATTGGGCTAGCCACTAGTCATTGAGGTCCATGAGACCTGATTGGACTAACCCTGAGTTGATTAGACTCATTTGAGTCTAATAAGACCCAACCTAGACCCAATAGATCTAGCCACATCCAATCAGGTGTAGTACAACCTGATTGGGTGCACCCAACTTCAATTGGGTTTAGTTAGAACCTAATTGGATCAGACCAACTAAACCATGTCTAATTAGACTTAGTGAGTCTAATTAGATCTAACACCAACCTAATTACCACCCATATACCTAAATAGACTAGAGCTTACCTAATTAGACTCAACTTATTTACCTTAGGGCTAACCCAACCTACCTAGATCATATCCCTTCCAACAAACTAGCTAGCCGCCACCCTCCTAAACCCTGAAACCTAACCTATGGCAAGCCATAAACCCTAGCCTTATCATCTTGGTGGTGGGCCACTAAGAGGATCTTATACCCTCATATGGTCGGCCACCACTTATCCCTACCAACAACCTAGCTGACCCCCCTCTAGTTGCTATCCACCATCCAATGGAGATCCTAAGGTCCCTATCTAACCAATCCTAGACAGCTCTTATGATTTAATCTAAGACATCCAAATTAGTGATACTAAGCACCTTAGATTGACCAATAGGAAGTCACTTAGATTCCTATAAAAAGACCTAGCCTCCAACCCTTAGAAGACCAATTAGTCTTAGTTAATTAGTAGCCTAGTTTAGTAGTAGCATCCCTATTGAGTTCCACCATAGTGCATGACCACCACCATTATTCCTCCACCTTCTTCTAGCCTCTCCAGTCTTCATCTTCTTCCTCCCGATGCCCTGAATCTGAAGCTTTGTCAGAAGCTTCCAACAAGCATACCTCAAGCGGCTCCGCTCTCTTTCCTTTCTTCCACTATCCTCTTATGTTTTTATTCTTATTGTATTCTATGATATAGATCTTGTTTGTGAGACATTTTGATATTGGCAATAAAATCAGTATTCATTTGATATTTGTGTCTCTATAAATATTATTTACTACTCTATTCTACTAAATAATAACTACGAAAGGTTTTAAAAGTGAATGCCTCCCTGTGTTCGACCCGAACTCCTTGTAGTTCAAAATTTATAAATATTAATTGATCTCTTAATTAGTGCACTACAATGATTTCATATTTTTAATCGTGTAGATTTTAGTGTTTATCAATTTGGTGTCGTTGCTGGGAGGCACGGATACATTTTTTGCCTTTTGATTTCGTACTTATTTTTAGATTACTAATCTACTTTGTCTCTTATTTGTCGGCTTGTGTGCAGGTATCAAAAATTAGTAGAAAAGCGTGGCAAACAGAAGAAGAGCGGGTTTAGTCATCTCGAGGTAGGTACCCTTATCTTAGATTAAGTTAGATTTGCTTTCTACATAACAAAATCTAAAAAATTAGGTTCTTTGTTTGATCCTTTGTTAGAAAGTTGCTTGATTGCTTTCTATTTGAAAAAAAGAATTTGTTTTGGTGGACATTATCCCTTTGAAATCAACAAAACCACCCCCTTGAAATTTGGATTGCAAATAACTCTGGTTTTCAAAAATCATTTTCTAAATTTATTTACATCCAAAAATTCTGAAATTGTTCTTGAACGTAGGTATTGGAGTTAGGAAGATCATACCCAAATTTTACAATTATCTGATTTCTATTAAATTTTAAAAATTTGCGGACTACATTGATTCTATTCTGATTTTGCTTTCAAATTTTCAATCTTCTAAAAATCATAGGAATTTTTATGTTACTACGATTGATCTAAAATTTTTGGCATTAGATTCCTGTGATAATTATGAATGGCAAAAAAATATGATAAAAAATATTTTCAGCACTTTTGATTACACGAAAAATCCAAACACTGATTGGGGGCCAAAATTGACCTGAAGACCCTAGTGCACTATTAAATCTGAAAAGAACATAAAACGTGCATTAAAAATTTTGAAAATTTTTTTTGATTGCCCTACTTTGTGTTGCACTAGGACCATTGATTTCTTTCATTGGGTCACACCACATTGGACATTTTTAACTTAAACTTCATCATTTAGCACTACCTACCCTTAGGGATTTACATTAAGGTAGAGCACACTTGCATTTTCATGCTTAAAGGAATTTATCAAACAATTGGAACTTGCAAAACCTCGTGTGCCCCACTAGATCCTTGTTTGAATTTATCTAACCAAGTGAACCCTAAAATACACTAATACAAGCATTTAAATCTAAAAAGCTACCACATCGAATAAGCTTATATTATGAACCCCTTTTATTTGAGCACTACATATTTCAAATCTATCTCTAAGGGGCATAACCCACTAAACAATGCCCCATCACATTCCTTAAGAACACACATCCTAAGACTAATAAAAGTGATTAGACGTCAACCCTTAAGGATTCATTTAGTTAGTCTCAAAGTATACACTTGCATCATAAGGCTAATTAGTGAAGTTTATTTTCTGGAAGCATTTAAGTAGGAGGCCTGATTATCAAATGACTTAAGTCGAGCAAGGGATTGGCATAATTAGAGGCCCTCAAGACACTCTCCCCCTACTCCACCGGCCTACTTATTCAGCTTATAGTTTATAGACAACACTAATTTGTCTTAGGGTGAGGTTATAGTTTAGAGTTTAGGTCATTTAGGGCTACACTTTAAGGCTTAGTTTGTTTGATTTATTGGGGATTCTCTCATCTGTCTTCTCTCTCTCATCTATCAACTTTCTTCTGGTGCATGAACGATAGAAGATCTCAAAATCCTATGTTGGTACCTGATGTGTACACATCTAATTGGCCTAAAATGCCTATTTATGCATGTTCCTAGTTCCATATAAGCATCATGCATTAGAAATATTCCATAACATGCATCATCATGCATTTAGATTAACGTGTGCAAATTGTATATTAATTCTCCTCCTTTTGTGGCTAGGGGATAGGGTAACATCATTTTAGGGCCTTAGATTGAAGATCCAACTGTACGAATCTGATCAGGGAGAATCAGAGTCCAACGCCTCTGAGATCGCCCCGATCGAACCTCCGTAGCATCATATGTAGTCTGAGGTAGATTAGAGGTCAATGGCAAGGTGGTGAAAATCCAAACCTTAAATGAAGAATTTGACCACATGGATGGATTCGGATCAACGATCGTAGCTCAACGACGCAAGAATCGATCTAATCTGACATCCGTGACACCACTTACAAGCATTTGAAGATGGACGGCCAGGATAGCACCACATGGCGCCATCCCAGCCACCTAAATTTCCTAAGCATGCCTGCAGCACATCTCCTTCAAATGATCAACACAACTTAGTTGTTGGATCCACGATCCAATGGTTGAGATTCACTTAAGGCTACCTCATATCCATTGAAGACTTAAGCTCGCGCATCCTCAGCCATTGGATCTTCATCCAACGGCCAAGGGCACGTGTTCTACCATGAGACGCGTTAGAGATTATATCTATCATTGTAGTGTGAATTGCGATGAAACAAATAACATTTATAGAGATTTCGATGAGTACCGAGTCGTTCGTAGGGAGGCAAAACACGATTTTATGTGAAAGCTTTTCAAAAAGTCAGTCTAAACAAATATTTATATATGTATATATAGACATCAGATATCCAGAGAATCAAAGTTTTATTGCTGTTTGGAAGTAGTTTTTGAATTAGAAATCACTATGCTAAAGAGTAGATAGAGAAATAGAGAGAGATAAAGATAGAGATAGATAATAGATGATGATGATGCTGCTTGTGGGATTCTTGTGTGAAGTGCGGCAACACTTCAGATCCAGAGCACCGGGATGAATGCCAGAGAAGAGTTGCAGAGAGGGAGAGAGGCTGGAGTTGTATCTGGTGGGAGTTGCCTTCAACTGGGGGGCCCTGGGGATCTTTTCATAGCTTTAATGAGGGGCAAATTGGGCATTTTAGCCCTCCAACTCATGCAATAACCTTGGTTTGATCATATTCGTTGATCGGGAGATCAACAGCTCTGATCTAGCCTCAAAATAACCCTATATGCACCTTACACGCTTGGATTCATTCTGGTGGCACCACGTGGCACGCCTACACTTGTTGATCTGCCATCGTCTGGTCCTCTTGCGAGCCCCGCGCTCTTCACGCGCCTGCCTCGCATCCTTCGCGCGCACTCGATTTCAAATCGAGCGTGCTTGATCTCGGTCGTCTGATCTCGCGATCGGATAGCTTAACTCGTGTGCAGCACCGCCTTCGTGAATACGTGTGCAAAGGCACATTTTGTTGGAGCGTGCATCCACGCATTCGTGAAATGCCTCATCCAGCATCCATCCACGCGCCATGCGGTCCTATCCACGCCGCTGGTGATGATCCAACGGTCAAATCTCACTCACGTGTGCTGATCTTCCTAATTTCATGCTGGTGTAGTTCGAACGCACATCTTGCGCTTGCGTGCAAGCGCGTGAACTGTTGCGCTAAGCCTCCGTTTGTGTTGCATTTATTGTTTTAGGCAAGTCCGCTCTCAGCCATTGGATGGAGATCCAACGATTGAGATCTCCTCTTAGTAGATAATGTGTCGGGTAGGGCGACGTGGCTCTTTTGATGCTATTGGATGATGATCCAACGGCCACCGCTTTTCCTTCAAAGATTGGGGGGCAGCAAGGGACTACTGGGATGGTGCAACGTGGCACTATCCTGGCCGTTCATCTTCCTACCTTTGTAGTTGGTGCTACAGAGCTTCGATCAGGTTGATCTTTGCGTCGTTGGACTGCAATCGTTGATCCAGATCTATCCATGCGATCGGATTTGGCATTTGAGGTTTGGATTTTTGCCATCTTGCTTCTTGGCCTTTGTTCTTCTATGGGTTGTATGTGATGCTACAGATGTTTGATCAAGACGATTCCAGAAGTGTTGGACTCCCGTCGTCGTCTTGATCAAATCCATATGGTCTGATCTATCATTTGTAGCCTTGAATCATCTGCAATCAATTTCGTCTCTCTTTTAGAGCTAAAATGGTGATATTATCTATAATGTTGCCAAACTAGCTATTATGTAATTTATGATGCTTATGCATGTATTGTTCCTAAGTTATGCTAGAATCTAACTTAATTCAGGTAAATTAGGTCGTATGATTGCTGTGCAATCAGTGCGTGAGCATTAAAACACAAGCTCGATAAAGTGAGAGGTTCAGCGCAGCGGTCATGACCTCAAATGAAGAGAAGAAGGGTGCGCTCGAATCTGTGTGAGCGAATTAATCCGCGAGAAAGGTGCCCGAGGAAATTGGACCACCGGATCAAGAACGAGCTGCTACTAATCGGCGATGTGGTGCGATTAGGTGCCCCGGATGCGAATGCAGCACATACGCGCACGATCACACACGTGATCGCACATCGAAGTGTTAGCACGATCAGAAGGAGAGGCGATGTGCGATCTGGACCGTTGATCCAGGATCCAACGGTTGAGAGAGGTTGCTTTTTAACTGCAGCTTCACAGACGTTTGGCTTCAGTGTCACTAAAGGGCTGTATTTAATTTTTAAAGATGTGAAGTCCCTCTTTTGCCCCCATATCCTCAACTATAAATAAGACCCCATACCCACTTGTCACATCATCCCTTCTTCTCTCAACCCTTTAAAGAGCTAAGGACAAGTTCTTGAGCTCGCTCTAGTGCTTCTAAGCTATGGGAAGCTTTGCTAGAGTAAAAAAATAAAATTTTCCACTTCTTACCTCCCTTTGTAGAGCTCCTGCTAGCCGTCCTCTCGCCTCTATTCTGGAAGTGGATCCCACGATGTTGACGCCCTACCTCATCCCCTGTTCTTCCATATTCATCCTCTTGCCTCTGCCACCACTCTCCTTCCTCTAAGTGTTGCTCGTCCAGCTCATCCTCCTAGCATTCATCAAGAAGGATAATTTCTCATCCCCTATCTTTTTACCACTTTTTAGTGTAGATTTTCAGCTTTATAGTTGTAGCAAGTAGTTGTAATTGACATTATCATAGTTATAAAAGTTGTTATTCTCTCCCTCTTTCTCTCTTTCTCTTTCTTGTTTATATTACAAGTAGATTAGCATTGTGAATGATTTCTTGATAAGAAAAATTACAAAAAAATATAATTACGGATTTAGAATCGACGTAGCTTCCCCGTGTTCGACTATAAACTCACCAGAGTTTTGGCTAAAAACTATTTGGTAGCTGATTTTCTTGCGAATTTTATGACTCAGGTTTTCCAAAATCCAACTCTTCGCAATGATTTTTTCGCTAATCAGTACCACCTTTAGAAAGAAATCCTAGGAGAAGAGTTGATTATTTTGAATCTAAATCTATTCCCATGGCTAGTCACCATGAGGAAGAAGAGATTGGGGGAAAGGAGAAAAACCTGGATCTAATTGCTAACCTCCAAAGACAAAGCCAGAGGCAGGGCCAGCATCATGATCGTCAAATCAAAACCATTGTATAGTCCCTGAACCAAATCCAAAATGGGAGAGCAGATCGGCCTTTTAGAGATTTCTATAATCCTCTTAATGACCAATCTGAACCTTTTATTTGGGTACCGCATGATGGGGATGATTTTAGACTCAAACCGCAAATCATTAATCTGATTCCCCACTTCCATGGCCAAAATTTTGATGATCCCTTCCACAACCTTGAAGAACTTTTACATATAGGAAGAACCTTCGACCTTAGGAACATGGATGAAGATACCTCTATGATAAAGATGTTCCCTTTTTCCTTAAAAGACAAAGCTGCTCAATGGTTAAGGACTATAGGTAGGCCAATCCTAACATGGGAAGATTTGAGATGTACTTTCCTAAAAAAATTCTTTCCCATAGGAAAAACCAATGCTCTTAGATGTGCCATAACTACATTTAAGCAGAATCTTGGGGAACAACTTCATGAGGCATGGGAGAGATTCAACGACCTATCTAGGAAATGCCCCCACCATTGTATTCCTAAGTGTCACTTGGCCCATATTGGTCGAGAAATTTTCGCTTCTCAGAAAAATATGTTGTCATAGTAAAGATCGCATGGTGGAGAAAATCCCAAACAAAAATGTTTATTAGTGAAAATTAACCATGGTGGATTAGGTTGTATCTATAAGGAGGAATGAGGCCAATAGACTCACATATGTTTCCACTTGAGATCTTGGTTCAAGAAAAATATGTAGCAAGATTATTCTTAAGATAAAGGATATTGCATGCACTCCATGTTTCATCAACAGTTAGAGGTTTAAAGAACCCAGCATGAAAGAAGGTGAAAGTGTGTAAAAACAACTAAATGCAAGGGCTTGAGAGTCAAATACCACACAATATAATATATTATATCAAAAATCCCACCTCTTCAACCGTTGGTCATTCCGGTGACTGACTGGCACTCAGTAGAGGTCAGCAACGACGAGGGCTTCACGATGACGATGGTGTGGCAGCGAGAAGTGGTTGATGTTGGCCGAATAGAAAGGAGGAGGGACGACGATGATGGGGCTATCAAAGGTGCTGCAGCTGCGCACAGTTGTGAGGAGGAGGTGTGTGAAGGTTTGGTGGTGCACGAGGGTGTTTGGAGGTGAGCTGATTGGAGTTGAGGCCGGCGGGTTGTCGATTGTAAAGAGAGGTAGCTGACGGGGGGAGCTTTGTTGCTGCTACTTGGAGTAGCTGCAGGCGGCGCTGGTTACGTGGGAAGTGCATGGGCGTGCGCAACGACGAAGGGAGGTGCTACTAGTAGGGCGCGACGACGGGTGCTCGAAGGTGGTGGAGGTGCGCAGTCCGCACGTGGCTATGGGCACGTGCAGGAGGTGGCCGAGAAGAAGTCTCTCTATTGGGTTTTGAATGAAAAAGAAGATCATGGAGGAGGAGGATGCACTGGTCTCTGGACGTCCAAGAAGGCCCCCGGATGTAACGACCCGATTCCCGAGTCCCTACGAGACACGAGAACCGGACCGACTTGACTAATCCCAAGACCTAGTCGTCCAACGAGGAAGTAACCAAAAGAGTAGTAAAATAAACCACATTCAGCATGAATATAACTAGCAGTAACAAAAATACAGCAGTAAGAAAAGAAAATACTACAGCATGTACCACCACAACAGTAGATCAACATTTATAACATAACATGAACTACAAGTAAAGAAAAGTACAGAGAGTAACAAGAACTACTCACTACAGTGGAAAAAAAAAGGGGTACAAAAGAACTGCGGTAACTCTACTGGACCCTACTCGGCCCAGCATCCTCTGCAGCCGCTGACCCTGGCTGCTCAACACCTAGTCCTGAAAAGTAACGAGTGTAACATGTCAGCGAAACGCTGAGTAGAGTGGCAACTAAACTAAAGAAGCAGTAAAGTGTACCGTAGCTGTTTTATTTTCTTTCTTTATTTACGTCTTTCTATTGTTTCACAATTTATCTATTTCTCAGATCCTTCACTTGATCTCGAATGTTCCTCATGGGAACGATCTTGATTACAGTCTTTTCCGAAAAGTAGAAGTAACACGTGGTGCTCTCCTGGTCGGGAGAGTCCCCCGTGGTGATCCTACTCTCAGTCAACCACCCCAAGGTCGCTGACAGACGTAACGGTGACTACGGCACGCGCGATAAACACACGGGTAGCTACCCCGCACTGGCACGCGGTCAGTCGTTTCCGTTAACGGGTGAGCCCAAAGCACAGCACGGAACCAGTATAGGGCAGAGCCCTCTCAGTAATAGGGGTCCGACCCCTCCACAGTAACCAAACAGGGGCCTTGCCCCTCCACAGTCCGCGCACCCTCGCTTGACTACCCTGGTTTGCCCAGTGGGCCTAACAAGTCGGTGTAGGAGGGCCAGCAGAACCCCGGGGCCCGTGGGGTAGCTAGTACTCTCCCTACACTAGTAGCTCTCCTCGGTACTGTGTACACGAGGGCCAAAAGTCGGTACAGAGTGGCCAGACCTAACCCCGGGTCCTTGGGGTGGCTGGCTCCGCTCTGCACTAAACAGGTAACAGGTGCTTCCCCTTGCACTACGTACCCAAGAGACAACACACTTCCACATCTTTCCTTCTCAGTTCCATTTCATTCTCTTTCCAGGAGTTCTACTCCTAATTCCCCATAGGGTTCCAGCTCTTTTAACTCAGCACATTCAGGTTTCACCATTCCAGTTTCACGTTCATACAACCCATGTTCTCAATCATGTTCATTTATTCATAACAGGCAGTTGTTAAATCAATTTACAGGCAGCTATTATTTCCTTTCCACATTTTCCAAGACTGCAATATTATATACATATCACTAGTTTTCCAGTCCTAGGATTCATGCCGTACCCTAGGATCTATCATTCAATCTAGTTTCTAGTTCTAGGTTTCATGCAATACCCTAGGATCTATCAATTATTCCACAATTGTAACAAATTTGATTAAGTAAATTAAAAGCCACTCTACCAGCTACAACGGGAGTACTGGGGGCGTGGTCAAAAATCCCGTGCGTCTCCGCAACCCCTGAGACTGCAATGGAATGGGGTCCTAACACAAGGATCAAACACAAGGAGTTTCTCAGAACAGTATATAATTACTGTAAACGGGTAGAGGATTTTATTCCGAAAAGAACGCAACTCGAAATGCGGAAAACGGACTCCGAACGGGCCCTAAATGGGTCGAAAACAACGAAACAGTCCAAAATCAGACGTTTGGAACCTCTTCCAGACGTCTTAAAAGGTGGTTCAGATGATACCTTCGCTCTGTGTAGTCCCTCAGATGTCCAAAAGCCTGCGGGGGCATCTGGCTTAATTCCCAGACGTCCGATGGTCAACTCGGATGTCTGGAAGTCCTCTTCGTCGTCTGGCACTGCGGCCAGACGTCCGATTCACGTTGGATGGCGAGTCTCGCGCCCTCCCGAGCAGAACCTGCACGCACCCACTCCTCGCTCTCAGTACGACGAGTTGCAGACGAAGGCGCGGCAGACGGCTGCATGGCCGTACGCGCGAAAAAGGAAGAAGGACGAAATAACTTACTTGCCTGACGTCTGGACAGTCCTCCAGACGTCTTCACCGTCATCTGGTTGGAATCCCAGACGTATGATTTTGGAAAAACTTCCAGAATCAGAGCTCCACTCGCTCTTCGCCCGCGACGCACGGCCGCGCCGCGCCCTGTCCGCTTATTGCTCGAGCTGCAGCAGCCCTCCCGCGACACTCCACGCCCGCTGCTCCCCCGCCGGCCGGCTCTAGCTGCCCCGTCAAGCTCGAGCCCTCACGGTCGAGCGTCTCCTCCCTCGCGCAACACCTCCTCCTGCCCACTGCCGCGGCCGTTGCTGCCGCCGCTCGCTCGCTCTCGCACCGGCTGGAAGAAGAAGAAGGAGGAAGCGAAGGAGATGAGGGTGAGGGAGAGGGCGAGGGCCTTTTAAGGTCGCGCGGGGAGAGAGAGAGAGAGCACTGCGCCCTGCAGGAGGAGAGAGGGAAAAAGAGGAAAGCGGGTGGCGGTTGTAGGTCTGCGCGCGTATGCGCCCAGACGCAACCCGTACTCCGCAGAAAATTAAATCCCAGATGTCTGGAAGGGGTTCCAGACATTTAGGATTTAATTTTCTGCGGTCAGACGTCTGGGCCACCTCGCAGACGTCTTAAAAAACGTCTTGAAGCCGCGTTCATAACACCGGACGACTTAAACAAAAAGGAGAGGGGGATGCATGCATGTTGTTGGCGATAGACGCGGTGGAGGATGATGAAGGTGTGGTCGTGGATAGAGCACAATGGCGGAGCGGTTGCGGTTGGCACATGGTGGTGGTCATCGACTCGCGGTGGTGGAGTCGGCAGTGTGCGATGGTGGAGTTGGCGGTGTGCAGTGGCCTGCAGGTGTGTGTTTTGTGGGAAGGATATGATGGTCCCGGACGGCTCATGTCTTATTATATAAAGAATAAGAGAATGAGAGAGAGAGAGAGAGATTTAAGGGACAGAAAATAAATAAGGGAATGTAATCGATGAGTTGATTGGGAGACACATATGGATGCAAGTTCTAAACTGATTCTCTTGCTATTTTTTCTAGAAAAAAATCCCAATGTTATTATGATATCTCAAATTGAGATTTGATGTGATGCCCTTGCCTCCAAAATGAATAATTAACCCCTTGATATCAATATTAATGCAATTAATGCATGAAATGATAATTCTAAAACTTACATAATTTTTTTAATATCATGCATGCTTTAAATTAATCTCTTATTTCAATAATAATATTCTTAGGCTCTAATTTAGTCCACTAAAGTGAACCTATCAAATACCCCTATGCCTAAGTTTTGTTAGTCCCAAGTAAAAAATCATATGGATTAGACCAAGTCTCTATGCTAGATTTAATTGTCAGGATGACTTATTGTGTCACACCTCTAGAGGGTAGATCAAAATAGTAACTCTAGGCTTAAAGGTACTCAAGTACCAGCCAAGATAAGGACTTGACCAACCTTAGCCTTGGGCCCACCGTAATGGTTTCTAAGGCTCGCAAAAACTATCCAAAGGTTTGTTGACCTCAGTGGTTAAAGCACCCATGCGTATGTGCAGCAAGTCTAGGTTTAGTTTGCCAAAGTATTTTTGATAAGAGAGAGAGAATGATCTTTATTTTGAGAGTTTTCTCTCTTTTCATTTTAAATTCCCTTAAATCTGACATCGAATTGGCCTTAAATACGATCTATATCAGATTCCTTGTCCCTACCATCAATCCTCGCAGGGTCCCTAGCAATCGATGCTTTGAGATAGCACTGCCCATGGCAACCCCCGGAACCTTGGCTTTCGACACTTCGGGATAGTGCCGCCCATGGCATTCCATAGCTAAATTCAGACCCTGGCAATCAACATTTTGGGATAATGCCGCCCATGTCATCTAAACCAGCATAAGGTGCTTCCATGCCCTTGGTAGGATATTTAGATATCCTAGGAGACAAGCACCAAGGAGACGGTATGTTATAACGCATCTTCGAGGGGAGTATTTTTTCATTCCTCCTCTCTATGTCGGGAACTCGTCCAATCAACTTGTGTCTTCTAGCCACCCCTAAGTCAAATCTTCGGGAAAACATTTTTAGAACAAAACAGTTTTTGGCATTATTCTTCGTTACACACACTGAACTAGACCGTTGTGTGATTTTTGGGTGCCTAGGTTACCAAGTCTCGCAAATAAAAGGGTAGGAAATGGGACCAAATACTTCCTAAGCCTTAGACTTAATACTTCAGCCTTGTAACAGAAATTTCCGTACTTGGAGGGGGTGAGATCAGTGTGACGTAAAAAATGCGGAAATAAAATATAAACAATCTCACAAAATAAACAAACACACAAGTACACAAGTATTTTTTAGGTGGAAACCCAAACCGAGTGAAAACCACCACCTAACCCTCTCGAGTTAGGATTTTCCGATCAACCTAGTTGATCAAATCCACTAACCGAATCACTTTAAAATGAGGGTGATTCAACCTCAGTACAACCACGCTACTTAAACGAGGGTAGCGTACCTCAACCCCTTCTCTCCACGAGAAGGATTTTGTCCCACGAAGGAGACGGGAATTCGCAAAGCGAATACCTAACCAAAAGACAAAGATAAAATAAAACAAGTAATCCTATAGAGCCAACAAAGGAATTTAAACCTAGCTTCTATAGGAAATAGGAAACTCCCCTTTGCAAGGAGTGCGTCGAGTTGATGATGCGGTGCGTGAGCCACGCGACGGCGCAACTTCGCTCTCGTAAACTACGGCGGGAGAGCGGGTGCGCGAAGCTTGATGCTCTCAAGAGAATGGAGCTTGAGCTTGGAGAGCAAGAGCTAGCTAGGACACAAGAGAGTGGAACTATGTTGCTTGGGTGTCAATAGGTGTGTCTTAGTGTATCCAAGTGTATCTTTTGGTGTGTAAAGGTTCCCCTCTATTTATAGAGGCCTTAGGAAGGCTTTGGAAGGCTTAGGAAAGGTTCTATAGCCGTTGGGAACAAAGCCCAAGAGAATCAGGCCGAAATCAGGACAATGATTGCGCTTGACAGGGTAATCAGACGTCTAACTCTGGCATCAGACGTCTGGAAGGCCACTTTAAGACGTCTGATTTCAAGGTCAGACGTCTGATTTCATGCGGGTTTCCTCCTGACTTGAATCGGATCTAAACAGGATTTTTGTGCAAGTCCATCAGACGACATATAGGATGTCTAGCACTATGTCTGGATGTCTGGAAACCTACTTTTACTATGGGAATTGATTTCCAAACGTTGCAACGGCTAGAAAATCTCTGAGAAGAGATTTTGGGTCAGCCGAGGCAAAACGGTCATTTATCAGACGTCTGGACAGTCCTATGGACGTCTGATAAGGCTCTAACGGTCATATTCTTGAGTGCCTGCTAAGCTAGCCAACAGTCCACTATCTGGACGTCTGGCAAGTCCATCAGACGTCTCCTAAGACGTCTGGTATAAGGTCTGGACGTCTGATTTCATCAGACAGAACTAGCTATGTCCAGCCTAACAGATATCAGACGTCTGAAACAACAGTTAGACGTCTTAAAATACTTTATCAGACGTCTGATTTGGGAATTAGACGTCTGGAAATGCTGTTTGAGCCCTATATTGGTTTTCTAAGTATTCTACAGAAAACCTAAGTATCCTAGGGTTGTGCCGGTGTTCCTAGGACTACTGTTAGGGTACTTTGAGGCTCTTTAACATAATATTCTAAGGAAAATAAAAAGAGCAAGAAAATAAAGACAAGAGATACAAGAAAGGATTAAAAAGAATCTATCCTATTCTTCTTGTCTTCTATCTTCAATTTGTCGCTCCACGCGAACCTCCTCTGTTTTCCGTCAAGCTCCTCCAATCCGTCCTGGATGCGAGCTCGAACTCCATTTAAGCACGTCTACATTTGCAATTGACCTGAAATCTAGGACTCAAATTGCAAATGTTAAATAACACGTGTTTTGTTATCATCAAAATAAATGATCGTGGTGCTCTAGCACCAACAGTAACTTCCTCAACCTCTTGAGGAATAGTCCAGATCTTAACAAATACATGAGTGTTTAAGCCCTAAAACAGACCCAGGAGGCCTAAAGTCAGTATCCCTCACTTATCTCCTCTTTAGCACTTCAGAACTTAATTCATCATCTGATCCAGCCTAGAACTTAGGTACGTTCCACACTCAACTACTAGGACTAACACAATTTTTTTCCTTTCCTTTCTCTGTTTACCTTCTCTTTTTATTTTTTCAATAATTTTGCACTTCAACTTGCAAAGATTTCATCACCTTCCTTCTCTTGTCCCTCTTTTTCTTTTCTTTTTTTTAATACAATAAAAGTCCTAACTACATGTATGCAAAATATGTGTAAATGCCATGTACAACCTTAGGTTATACCCACCTATGCCCAAATCTGACAATGTCCTCTTTAGAAAGCAAAAGCAAGGAAAGATATTACCTGAGGTAGAGTGCTTGGAGCTAAGGCTCCTCCAGCCTATAGGTGTCTAATACCTGACCATCAGAAAGAGTAACATATGGTTTCAAACGTTGGCCATTTACCTTGAAAGTCTCATCAGATGAGGGATTTTGTATCTCAACTCCATCGTGCGGGAAAACCTGTGTGACAGTGTATGGCCCATCCCAATAAGACTTAAGTTTCCCAGGGAATAACTTGAGTCTAGAATTGAATATCCATACCTGTTGGTTGGGCTGGAAGGTTTTGCGGAGGATGTGTTTATCATGAATGACCTTAGTGTGCTCTTTATAATCTTAAGCAATCTCATAAGCCCCATTCCTTAGTTCTTCAAGCTCATCCAGTTCTAATAAGCACGCTTTGCCTGCGTTCTCAAGATCCATGTTGACATTCTTAATAACTGATGGGAACTCCATCATGAGCCATAACTAGCTCAATTTAGTCATTATCAAGGAATAAATGCTCATACATAGTCGCCAGAGAGCCCTAATTCATTGCATGATCATTCTGAGAGAAAGATAAGAAAATAGGGTTAAAATTCTAATTTTACCATCATATCTTGAATGAAAAACAACCATGGGTTTTCCCAGAGGGTAATTAAGGGTCAAATGGTCTTAAACATCTAACAAGTGGGTTAATACAGACAGAAAAGGGTTTTCGCGTGTTTTGAGAATAAAATGACTTCTGAAACCCTAAAAATAGATCGCTTAATTAACTGAGGTTCTGGTCAGGATAAAATTCACCTAAACCCTCTAAAATTCATATAAAAATATTCTCTAGGGTTTGGTGCCTCCAATTTGATCATCAGAACCCGTCTTGACCCAAAATAGTTTCAGACTGACATTTACCCTAATTTGGGTTTTTGCATAAATTACCCAGTCAAAGTAGGTCAAAACCAAAATCCAACTTCACCATTGGATTCCTTAGGTCAAAATTAGGTTTATACCAAAATTTGGGCCTAATTTGAGATTGTCTTGACCTAGTTTGCAATTTGATCCTGTCTGATTCTTTTATATCACACATATGCCCTTAAATTTCAATACCTTACAAAAAGGCCCCTAACTTTGTCATCATTTTCACAAATAGGTCCTTACCGTCATGAATCCTATTCCTACAAACTCCGGCAACCTAAATTTGGCAAGATCTCCTTGATTCCTTGACGAATCCCTCTCAGATTTTAAAGGGAAGTTCGTTAAGGAATTCCCTTCCTTTTGAGCCAATTTCCAAGCTCCCAAAATTTCTCAATCTCTCATGCGAACGCACGAGAGATTAGGGTATCTTGGGATTTCTTTCTTCGGTGGGCTTTCCAAGCTTGGGAAGCTTGCTTCCCAAGCCCAAAATGCCGTCGAGAGCCCTATAAAAGGACCCCCGTGGCCTTGCGCTTTTCCCCAGCAAGTTTTGGCCTGAGAAATCCTCCTCTACTCCATCTCCGGCCACCTTCGAACTTAGCTCCGATGACTCCTCTCCCCTCTCCTCCTCCGGCCATCCAACCATTAAATTGGATGGCCGACTAGCTTCCCCTCATCCTCGCGAACCTCTCCAGCCAAAGAGAGGTCGTGCCTCTGCCTCAGTCAACGTCGCCGCCTTGCTGCCTCTACCTCCTTCTCCAGCTCCGGTCGACCAACACTAAAGCCCTCCGCCTCTCTACCTCATCCCGAAGTCCCCATATCTCTCCCTTTTCCTCTCTACATTATTCTCCCACTCTTGCAACACACGCACGACCACTGACTCTCCCTCAACGCCGTCACCTTCCTCCATTTTGGTAATGCCTACATGCCGCCACACTACTCAGATCTCGCAGCTATCACACCCATTAGCATCGCCACCTTCCAGAGAGCAAAAGCCCTCCGGTTGTTCACTCGATTGGCCTCTCTATAGGCCTCCTAAACAACCCATCACCTCACCTTTGATCTCGACTCCGTCCGACCACCACAGCCACTCCCACTCCACGTTGAACCCGTCACCACATTCGCCGTCCCAAGGCGATCCCTCTGGAATGTTTTGACGTGGCTGCAAGGCCGTATTTTGCATTTTAGGAGTTCGCTGGACAACCGCTGCCGCCTCCTCCTTCTCCGACTTTGATGACCTTGTTCTCGCAGTATTCTTCCTCGCCTCCACGCCTAGGTGGTGCGGAATCCCTCCAGCTGCAGTTCTAGACTTCTGATTGAAGCGGCCAGTGCCTTCCTGGCCCGCAATTGCAAGCTCGACCTGCTGCTATTGATGCACGAAGAAGCTGTGGGACTTTAGTCCCACATCGTGGGCTGATGAACAGCATGCACGGCTTAAGTTCATTTTGTGCATTTGCTTGGTTGCCTCAACACACACAGGGGGTGAGGTCCCCGCACGCACACGCATATGCACACCCTCACCCACGCCCACGCCTCGCAGGTCTGGGCTTGGTCCGTTTACTCGGATACCCAGGTCTAGTTTGGTTTTCTGGTTCTGAGAGAAGAAGAAGAAAAAAAAAAGGGAAGGAGAAAGGTGGGGGGTTTTGCTCTGCCGCCCTCCTCTCAACACTTGTGAGATCTGAGAGAGGCCTTTGCCTCTATTGTTTTGCTGAGTCCTGTGCTGTGCCTTCTCTGAAGCTAAGGGAAAAAGAGAAGAGAAGGAAGAGGAAGAGAGAAAGAGAAGAACTTGAAGAAGAAGAGGCCTTTGCCTTTGTTAAGGCGTCGGAGCGCCTATTTTGTCGTCTGATATCTGTTGATACATTGGTTTTGTTGATTAAATTGAGATTTGTTTGGCTTATATGATCTGTTACTTTGAGTAGCTTGCAAAGCTTAACATTGTAGGGTAATTTAGTGATTCAAATCACCATTTTATCCTCTCTTCTTTTTGCATTATTGACATCATATTTCATTTATATATCATTCTTATTTGAAATTCTTATATTGCATTTGAATTGCAATCTTGAGAAGTAGTTTGCCAATTGCTCCCTGTGTTCGACCTCGGATTTCTTTCGAGTATAAATATTATATGTTTTTTTCACACTAATTCAAACTATACTGCAATGCGACGATTTTAAAACCCATTTTAGAGCGATTCAAACTATATTTCCATACGCATCCCTCACGCACCATGTGAGGTGGTCGTGCAGTAGCTGCAGCAATCCACTACGCGTGCGCACCTCTCGTGCACTATCTGCCTGACGTCCTCGTGTGCGCGTGCCTCACTCCCACACACCGCCTGCCCCAGCTGCGCATGTGCACCTCTCTATGTGCTCCTCTAGCAGCAAGCCATCGCCACCTCTCCCTTGTCTCCAGTAGCAGCAGGAAGAGCTTCATCGCCGACCATCCTAGCAGCTGGCCGGTCACCGAAGGCCATCCCGCGCCTTGCCACGACTGCCATCGTGAAGCCCTCGGCCCAACAGATCTCTGGAGAGCTTCACATCTCTGGCCATCCTCTCCTCTGTGCGTGGAGAGCTCTCGACGGAAATGCTCTATTTCCTTCTCCATTTCTTTTTACTTTTAAGTGCCATTGACACAAAAGGATTTTTGAGTTATCACTATTTAATTGTGATTGTTTTATGATGAAAGCCCTCATGTTTTACATAAAAAACTCATTCAACATATCTAGCAATTGATAGCATAATCTAAATGGGATTTTGGATTGATTGTTGGGAAAAATCAATAGTGAACATTGAATTTCAATAGTAGCAAATTTTAATAGGCCTATTCCTCCTTGTGGACACGACCCTCTCTTTTGTGTGGTAATTTTAATTATTTTGAAAAGTGATTTTCTACCACTCCTTCAAATATGACATGACATTTTATGTGCAAAACAATGTCGAAAATGAAAATTGTCTTTTCAAATGGTGTCGTTATTGGGGAGTAAATATGCCTAAAAAATTTACGCACATTTTTCTGTTCACTTTGATCTATTTTTAAGGCTGTTATCGCTGATATATATTTGTGTTTAGTGCGAGGTACATCTACTTGGGAGGAGCGTCGCACCACTCGCATCCACGCTAAGGTGGACCATGTTTCCACCCGTTTTGACAGAAGACATGGAATTCCGATGGTGGTGGTGATGCTTGGAGATTAATTGGACTTGTTAGTTAGCTTAGTTTAATAATTTTACTATTTTATCGCCCTTGTCTTTTAGGGCAGGTTTTCAGGAGTCTGTTCCCATTTCTTTAAACTTAGGTTTTTATTTTGTGGTTGTTTTCCTTGATTGTGCATAAGTAGGTAGATATGGAAAAAAAAACAAAATACGAGCTGCATACCTAGAAGTTGCGTGATTTAGGATGACCATTTAAGATTGTATGAGTAGCCTCTAGATTTCATTTTCTGCATTGTGTGCATTTCATTGAAAATTGCTGGAGACAAGGTACGTTCTTCTTTCTTTGCATCCTATTCTGATCACGCATTGCATTTTGGACTTAAAAGGCAAGACCACCTATATTGTTTTGAAAGAATTAACCAGTGGTCATCTCAATTTCTGAAAAAGGATTTTAACTAAAGGAGGAACATTAAAACCTAAGGAGTTGATTTGAGACATTGTGTTACAGTTCAAAATTCAAACTCAAACTTTTACGGTGTATGCATACTTGTTTGATCATTGCATCAGAGCATGCATTTAGACACTCCTAGGTTTTTGAGCTACTAGGAAAGAACCCTCCTATCGTTGGATACCAAAGTGCTTGAAGCTTAAGTTTAAAGATTTTGTAACTCCAAGGAGAGGGATACCTTGTCATGGATTTTTAAGGGTAGTTAAGAAGCACCGCGAAAGCACAGCTTCAAAGGAAGGCTTAAGCCTACTTGCATCCCTTAATCTTCCGTCCTTGGAGTACTTTACCATTTGAACATTAGAGCAGAGCACCTAAGTTCCAACTAGGTCTTCATTAAGGAACTTTGTAGGTTAACAATAGGCACTTAATTGATTGGGAAATTTGTATTGTCACCTACATCTGGGCTAAAATTTCAAAGGCCTTAATTGATTAAAGACCTAAAAAAAGTCCTTTTGAATTGTGTTTGCGTTGTTAGTGTATGCTTGGTAGGTGATCTCTAAGGAGACAACTTGTGTTTAATCCAGAACCTGAAAGAATCCTTAGGAAAGCCAACTAAAAGAGAAGAGAGATGGTCGAGGAAGGAGAAAATAGTATTGTGGAAAACCAACGATCTTTGAGAAACTATTTTATCCCTACCAACCTACCTAGCCATACACTGAGAAGACCTGGGGGGAACAATCCTTATGAAATCAAGGTAGTACCATATCTCTGTTGCCCTCATTCTATGGTACTTCTAGGGAGGACCCTTACAAGCATTTGGAGGAATTCACCGAGGTCAGTTCCACGGTGAGATTGCAAGGTGTTACTGATGATGCCCAAATGCGAACCCTCTTTCCCTTCTCTCTCAAGGATAAGGCGAAGCATTGGTATTACACTCTAGATGGTAGAGTGGATACTTGGGATGCCTTGAAGGGAGAGTTTTTGAAAAAATACTTCCCCATGAGCAAAACTAATCATTATAAGAGAGAAATCATAGGTTTTGCTCAACAAGATGCAGAGCAATTTCATGATGCATGGTAGAGCTTTAAAGATTTGTTACGCTTATGTCCCCATCATCAGGTGCCAAGATGGCAACTTGTAGAAAGGTTCTACACTGGGTTAAATGACAAGCACAGGCAAACAATGGATGGTGCCTGTGCAGAAACCTTTCTCACAAAAATTGAAGAGGCTTGAGAGCTTTTTGAGACCTTGAGTGAGAATTCTATCCACCTAAATTCTGCCTATTTGGATAGGAAACCCACTCTTATACAACGAAAGATTGAGGCAAATGAGGCTAGGGATACCCAGAATTTAGCCTTCCAAATTCAGTTGTTGAATCAAAATATGGAAAGGCTTATGTCGAACAGTAACCAACTCACGCCAAATGCCTCCGTTTCCCAAGATCCAGAATGCTCCATTTACCAAGGCAATACGCACATCACTGTGGATTGCCACTTGGCCTCCCAATTCCCTGAGCTTGTACAGGTGGATCTGAATGCCGCCCAAGGGTTCCATCCTAAACCTCGTGATGATGCTTTCTCCAACACTTATAATGAGGGCTAAAGGAACCACCCAAACTTTTCATAGAGATAAGGGAATGCCTTAAATTCATGGAATTATAAACCATAACCCTTTCAGAACCAACAAATGAACCAACTTCAGACCTTTGCCTAACCAAAGACCTCTGAGATGGATGAATTGAAAGCGATGTTGAGAACTATGCAAGATAGTCAAAGTGTCATCATCCAATCTCATGACAAGGCTATACAGGAAATGAAATCATAGATAGGACACCTTGTCGAGGCTGTTAGACAGAGAGAGACTAGGAAGCTTCCTAGTGTTGCTGAGGATAATCCTAAAGGAAAGGGGATTGTCTTTAGGGAGCATGCTCAGTTGGTGACTATTCTGAGGAGTGGGAAAGAAATTTCCAAACCTGATGCTCCTATAGTCCAGCCTTCTAAAAACCCATCCACCCCGACTTTCATCCCCACTGGAGAAGAGCTGCCCAACTCTCCTTCGCTTAAAATCACTTCACTGGACGAGATTGTCCCCATTCCACCCCTTACCTGACATGACAACTCTTCCACCCAGAGACCGAGAGTGCCCTTTCCAGAGCATTTATCTGACTCTGAGCAGACTTCTGCTGGCTCATTTGGAGCCAAAGATAGGATGGACGAAATCATAGAAACTTTCAAGCAAGTGCAGATTAACCTGCCTTTACTTGAGGCTATCAGGAAGATTCCATCCTATGCCCGCTTTCTAAAGGACCTGTGCACGAAAAAGCGACAATCGAGGAAACAGGTCCAATCAAAAGTTGTCCTGCCTGATTCTGTTAGCTCAATTATACAACATGGGACACCCCCGAAACTTAAGGACCCAAGAGCCCCATACATCTCGATGGTCATTGGCGACCTACATATGAAGAGGCACTGCTTGATCTGGATGCGGGGGTAAACATCCTTCTGAGCTACGTAGATGAACAACTTGGAGGAGGAAATCTGAAGCCTTCCCCTATAATCCTCCAAGTTGCAAATCGATCCTTGAAGACACCACAGGGCCTGTTGGAGATGTCCTCATAAGAGTGGAAGATTTCTTCTTCTCCGTTGACTTTCTGGTATTGGACACTAACCCCACCAACAAACCAACCAAGCCCTCCATCATCTTGGGCTACCCTTTTCTTGAGACTTCTAATGCTTCATTTAATTATCACATTGGGGCATTAAAAATGGGCTTTGGGAACAAGAAAATTCAGCTTAATGTGTTTGATGCTTATAAACAAGCGGGATTTAAGGATTGTTCCCAAGTTGACATGGTAGATGACCTGATTGAAGAGACAACTCTTGCAATTTTATGTGATGACCCTCTTCAGCATGTCATGCTAAATGAGCATTCCCATCTCTTGGAGGAATGTGAAGGGGATGTACTAGAACTTGAGGAGTTGCTTGGAGTTTTTACTGAGTCTCTCTCCCTAACATACCTGCCTAAGGTAGATCTGTTACCTGAGATGGGGACATCTATTATGAAACCCTCAACCATACAAGCCCCCAACCTTGAACTGAAACCCTCCTGGACACTCTCAAGTATGTATTCCTTGGGCTAAATGATACGCTCCCTGTCATCATTTTATCTACGCTATCTGAGGTGCACGAGGAAGCCTGCTAGACTGCTTTTCAAGGCACAAGGAAGCCATAGCTTTGACAATCGCTGATATTAAGGGTATAGACTCTACACTTTGCATGCATCACATTTATGCTGATGATTCCATCAAACCATTTCGAGACATGCAGAGATGTCTTAACCCCAACATGAGGGAGGTGGTTAAAAAGGAGATTCTGAAGTGGTTGGACGCTGGGATCATATATCCCATCACGGATAGCAAATGGGTTAGTTCAATCCATGTGGTGCCTAAGAAGGTAGGATTTACGGTAGAAACCAATGACGATTAGGATAAGACAACTTTTACCAGTCCCTACGGTACTTTTGCATTCAGGCATATGCTTCACATCTCCAGCATCCTCTCCTCTGTGCGTGGAGAGCTCTTGAAGAAAATACTCGGTTTCCTTCTCCGTTTCTTTTTACATTTAAGCGCCATTGCCACAAAAGGATTTTTGAGTTATCACTATTTAATTGTGGTTGTTTTATGATGAAAACCCTCATGTTTTACATAAAAAACTCATTCAACATATCTAGCAATTGATAGCATAATCTAAAGGGGATTTTGGATTGATTGTTGGGAAAAATCAATAGTGAACATTGGATTTCAATAGTAGCAAATTTTAATAGGTCTATTCCTCCCTGTGTACATGACTCACTCTTTCGGGTGGTAATTTTAATTGTTTTGAAAAGTGATTTTCTACCATGCAATCAAGTACAACGACACGACATTTTATGTGCAAAACAACGTCGAAAATGAAAATCGTCTTTTCAGTAGGCCAACTGGAGTTGGGGATGGCAGGTTGTCCATGGTGACGAGAGGTAGCTGGAGAGGGGAGCTCTATTACTGCTGCTTGGAGTAGCTGCAGATGGCGTTGGCCACGCAAAAAGTGCACGAGTGCGAGGGCACGCACGACAACAGGGGGTGCTGCTGGCGGTGCACGACAAAGGGTGCTCGGAGGTGGTGGAGGTGCACAGGCCAAGCATGGTTGTGGCTGCATGCAGGAGGTGGTCGAGGAGAACTCTCTCTGTTGGGTTCTGAATGAAGAAGATCACGGAGGTGGAGGATGCATTGGTCTCTAGACGTCCGAGAAGGCTCCCGGAAACTTAAAAGAAGGGGAGAGTGGGATGCGTGCTGCTTGCTGGTGACGAACGCGATGGAGGATGATGAAAGTGCGATCGTGGATCGAGCACAGTGGCTGAGCGGCTATGGTTGGCACGTGGTGGTGGTTGTGGACTCGCGATGGTGGAGTTGGCGATCACGGAGGCCTATGCGTGTGTGTTTTGTGGGAAGGAGATGGTGGTCCCGGATGACTCATGTCCTCTTATATAAAGAATAAGAGAAGGAGAAAGAGAGAAATTTGAGGGAAAGAAAAGTAAATAAGGGAATGGAATCGATGAGTTGATTGAGAGACACATAAGGATATAAGTTCTCAACTGATTCCCTTACTATTTTTGTTAGAAAAAAATCCCAATGTTACTATGATATCTCAAATTGAGATTTGATGTGGTGCCCCTGCCTCCAAAATGAATAATTAACCCCTTCATATCAAGATAAATGCAATTAATGCATGAAATGATAAATCTCAAGCTTACATAATTTTGTCAATATCATGCATACTTTAAATTAATCTGTTATTCCAATAATAATATTCTTAGGCTCTAATTTAGTCTACTAAAGTGAACCTAGCACATATCTTCTATTATGGGTTGAGCGACAATCTTAAGAGTTTTGTAGATGTGGCATGTGGGGTGACAAGCGTGGAAATCGCAAATTTTGAAATCGTCGGAAATCGTAGTATAGTCGCAAAATCCCCTTGACAAAAATATTTGTAATAATGAAACTCGATTGATTTTATTCTTTTGAAAACTTGAGTCCCGATCGTTCATCTCTGGGAGGCGTGAAAACAAGTCGAGATTTGTATCGGCTTAATCTAACCTAATATTTTTGTCTTTTTGTGTTTTTGATCTTTATTTTGAAACACGAAATGAAAGCATGCATCAAAGTTGTAAGCCGTGAAGATAATAGCATGCATATAAAACCATTAGACAAGAGTATCATGCATCAAAAATTAAGTCACTATAAAAATCTAGATACATGGAAATAAAGCTAAACTAAAGAAAGGGATCAACCAAGAGAGGCTAAGGAGAAGCCTCCTTGGCCGTCCACTAAAGAGAGGAGGATAGGTGTGTGCACCCAAGTGGAGAGAGGAGGGTGTTGCACCCTTTCTCTACCAATGGCCGTCCTTGAGAAGACCTTGAGGGGGGGTCTTCTCTATGGCCGTCTAAGAGAAAAAAAGAGAGGGGGAGTCCTCTCTACAGAGAAGAAAGGAAACACCCAAGTGAAGAGAGGAGAAGAGGGTGTTGCACCCTAGTGCTCTTCTTACCACCCTTGAAGAAGCTTGGAGGAGAGCTTCTTCCTGGCCGTCCATGGAGGGAGCCTTGGAGGAGGAGGACGACCTTGAGAGGGAGAGGAGGAGGTGTGGTCACAAGTTGAGAGGGAGAGAGTGGTGGAGATTGGTGTAATTTCGTGGCTCTCTCTTTGCCATTATGGAAGGCTCCATTTGGTTGCCACTTTTGGTGACTCTAAAATTAGCTAATGCCACATTTTTAGGATCTAGGTTTGACACAAGTTTTAGGGTTTCCAAGAGAGTGTGCTTGGGTTTGGTAGGGGTAAAATAGGAAGGTGTGTGTGGGTGTGTGTTGGTGTGTGTTTTTCGTAGGGCTAGGTTGTGGGTTTTGGTAGGATTAGGTGCTAAATAGGTTGGGTCAATCTAGATTAAGTGGGTGTGGACCTAATTAGGCTTAGGAAAGTCTAATTGGATAGGAGTGATCCTAATTAGGTCTAGGTCAAGTCTAATTGGATGTTTGCATGTGATTAGGCTAGGGTAACCCTAATAGGTATGAGTCAATTAGATCCTGGGTGGATCAAGTTAGGCTCAGGTGCACCCAATCAACTGTAGATGCACCCAATTAGGTATGGGATGGTTCAATTGGGTTATGGATAGGATAAGTAGGGCTATGGATAGTGGACTAGGCTTAGGAAGTCTCTAATTAGGTTTCCTAGGGTGTCTAGTGAGGTTCCTAGGTCAAAATAGGCAAGCTAGGGCTTCCAACACCAAAATCAAGAACCAGACAGTAGTATCAGACATCTAGGATAGTGATCAGACATCTTATACTACAAAATTAGACGTCTGGACACTAAATTAGACTTCCAATTCTGTGTTAGTATGAGTTTTGACTTCCTGGATTGTTATTCTGCAGAAATCAAACGTCCAGCCAGATTTCTAGACGTCCTAAAAGGTGTTGAAAGTGGGTTTTAGGTTTTCTAAGGTGGGTTTTGGTTCCTAAGTGTTTGGGAGAGGGATAGGGTGGATAAGAATATGGATAGTGCTATCCATGTTTGGGTTTTGAGGCTAAGGTGTCCTAATGGAGGTGGTTTTGGGTTTGGGAAGGCTGTCCTAGGGTTTCTAAGAGTAGGGATAAGGCTATCCTCCTCACTCCTCTTATATGGATTAGTCTTCTTCTTCCTTTATTGCTTTATTCCACTATCTACATCCTGGATCACTTTATTACCTGCAAATAGTAATAAAAACCATTAAATAGCAGGATATCTCATCTTATTCTAAATAGACTGATGCAATGCATGATATGTAAGATACGAGTGCAATATCCACAAATTAAGCTAGGTTCAAACATTATTTAGGTTGATTAGGACCCATGATTGCTGTGCAATCATGGGGGTAATTTAGTAGGTAAGGATGCTGAGGGAACCTTTGAATTGTTTGAAAATATGAGTGAAAATTCCCTCAACAATGCCTTTATGTCCAACTTTAGTAGATCCAATCAGCAGAAAAATGGGATATATGCAATGCGAGATAATTCAAGTTTGGCTGATTTAGACATTATTGCCAAACAATTGGATAAGGTGGAATTGGTGGGAAAGAATGTGGAGAATTTGGATAGATTGGATAATATATTGAAAAGGAGGAACCTCTTAGGTTCAACTTCCTACGTAAATCCCATACTTACATAATGGAACTCTGTTTTGACCCACACCCAACTCCTACCCCCTTTTAATCAAGAAATAGAGCACAAGATAGATGACCTGTCCATGGCTTAACCTGATGGTAGCACCATCATTGGTGTTAATGACCTTGAATTAGCCTAACTACTGTAATAAATTCTCCTAGCTATTCATTAGAAGATCATTATTCCATCTGAAGAGAATCTAAGAAGACACGAAAAAGGGTTAATTCTACTATTTTAACATCCAATCACTAATGCAGATTAGCCAAGGGGTTAATCAGAGATTAATTCAAGGTCAAATGAACTTAAAAGATGAAGTGGGCTCAGAGTAACTGAATCAGGGTTTACAACATGCTGAGTATTAAAATATTATAGAAAAGCCCTAATTATCAGCCTCACTCAAATTGAAATAGTTTTGGAAGAGATAAATTCAATCTAAACCTCCTAAAAATTATTGAAAAATATTCTAAGAGGTTTGGTACCTTCACTTTGACCATTGAAACCCATTTTGACCAAAAATAGAGATTCAGATGGGAATTTACCTTGATTTCGGCATCTGTGTAATTTTTTCAATCAAACATGGTCAAAACCCAAATCTAAGTTCACCATTAGATTCCCTAGGTTCAAATTAGGTTAAGACCAAAATTTGGGCTCAATCAGAATCCATCTTGACCAAATTTATATTTAAGTCCCCAAATCTATGTTCTTTTCAATCAAACCCTCATCTTTTACATTTTCCTTGCATATATGCCCCTAACTCGTCACTTTCACAGAAAGGCCCCTACCAACCTTCATTTTCTTTCCTAAAAGTGCACACAGCAGAGATAACAAACCCAATGCATGACGACTTTGATTGAGAGGATCTCATCAGATCCCGACCAAATCTTACCAAATTTGGTGGGATTGTTCAGATTATGGGAAATCGAGTAAACTAGGTATTGAATCCTAATTTGTAGCGAGAGGCTCTAGCAAGCTCAAAAATTTCTAGATCTTGAGTTTCCAAAATCCTAATTCCAATGCACGAATTCTTCCAATTTGAGCTCATATTTGAGCTTTATAGAAGCTCTGCTACATCTCAACGTACAGGGTAGTCAACACTTGGCCGGAATCCCCTCTCTTTCTTCTTCTCCAGCCAACTCCACCATCGACTCTAGTGAGCTTCTTCGTGCTCCCCCTTCCAGCCACCCAACGACCAAATTGGGTAGCCCAACCTCTTCCCCTCCTCTTCGCACTCCTCACCAACGAAAGCTAAGGTGTTTTCCACCTCTTCTTCCTCACCGGACTTCATCACCTTCCTCGCATACGGTTGGCCAACGCTGAATGCTCCTTGCCTTCATTCATCTACCTAATCTCCCTACTCTCTTCCTCTCCTCCTCTAGAGTCTTTCTACACCCTTAGGGTCTAATTTCATCCACTACTGCTACCATTCCACCACCATCTTCCTCATCTCTGGCATGAGCTTCGACAAGCTCGCGCTAGTACCACCGTCCACCAAACGCCACTCCACCACCTCCACTACCCTCCCCATGTTTCACAGAGCAAAAGCCCTTAAACTATTGAGGCTTTTGCCCTCTCAAATCCACCCTCGAACAACCAATCAACCTCGTTCACCTCCACCATCATCCGACCTCACACACCTCGCAAACACACATCACCACCTCCTCCATCACCTTCCTCGCTTCATAACAAGGCTTTTGAACCATTTAATTGGGGCTTCTAGCTCATATTAATGATGTTTAGGTCTTGCTGGAGTTGCTGACATATCTGAAGATTATCCAGTGTGGGTTCTTTTGGTCGACTATGTTCAAAGATGCACACTCCTACTATAGGGCATGTGCCCGTTGCTAGACCCTCGGCAACATGGGCCCGCGCGATATGATGCCCTTAAATCCGATTATCGTGTGCGAGATCTTTGAAATATGAGGAATTGATTTTATGGGACCATTTCCCAGATCTAGCAGCTTCGAGTACATCTTACTTTCTGTTGATTATGTCTCAAAATGGATCGAAGCCATGCCCACAAAAATGAATGATCATAAAGTTCTCCGATTCATTCAGGAGAACATCTTTTCTAGATTTAGGGTTCCTAAAGCCATCATCAGTGATGGCGAGTCTCATTTCGCGAATGTGCACTTCCAATCTATGATGAAAAAGTATTGGGTGTTGCATTGTATTTCAACTCCTTATCACCCCCAGACTAATGGATTGGCAGAGCTCTCCAATCGAGAGATCAAGAAAATCCTTTAGGTCACTGTCAGGTCTGACAGGAAGGACTGGTCCACCGACTTCTAGAAGCCTTATGGGCCTATAAAAAACCATAAGACTCGGCTAGGAATGTCTCCATTCAGACTCGTGTATGGGAAGGCATGTCACATTCCTGTAGAGATGGAGCATAAGGCCTACTGGGTAGTATGGAAATGCAATCTAAATCTCATGATGGCTGGAATCCACTGCTGGTTGCAAATAAGCAAGATCGAGGAGTTACACAATGATGCATACGAGAACTCGCATATCTGCACAGAGCGAATCAAAGCCTTCCTTGACAAGCACATATCGCAAAAATCTTTCCATCCTTGTCAAAAAATGGTTCTCTTTGATGCCAAGCTTAAGCTCTTCCTAGGAAAACTAAGATCGAAATGGATCAGACCATGTCTACTCTGAAGAATCTTTGGAAATGGAGTTATAGAAATCAGTGGACTCAGCCATGACTCAGACCCATTTGTTGTGAATAGTCAGAGACTGAAACCATTCCTCGAGCTCACTGATTTGAATCTGGCTGCTGAATCTTTTGATCTCCATTGTCCTTGATTTGCATTACGCCCAGCTGATGGTGTTAAACTTAGCACTTAACGGGAGGCAACCTGTCATTTGAAAAACCTGAGTCCCTTCTTACCCATCTCTAAGTTGAATTCATATTGCACTTTAGGGTCCATCCATTAGAACAACCGACTCCACCTCTAATGTCGTATTGGAGCTTGAAATCGCCCATAACAGTCATACCGACTTGTTCACCACCCACTTGAACTTGTTCTAATGTATGATCTAAAATGAACTCGGTCCCACCTAATTTAAAATGAGGACATTGAAAATCTTAGTCATGGGAAATGATTAAATTGCTAAAGATTGTGAAATCTGATTCTTTAAAGGGTTTTATTGGAAAAAAAATTGAAAGGAGCTGAATTGAAAATTTTGAGTGGAGGAGGAAAAAGAGGAGAAAAGAAAAATGAAGAAAAAAGGAGAAAAATGAAACAAATTGTGTTAGTCCTTGTGATTGAGTATGGAACCTACCTAAGTTCTAGGTTGGATCGAATGATGAATTAAGACCTGAATGGCTAAATCTTAGGAGATAAGTAAAGGATGCCGACCTTAGGCCTCTTGGGCCTATTCTAGGGCTTAAACACTTACATATTTGTTAAGATCTAAACTATTCCTTAAGAGGTTTAGGAAGTTATGAGGTTGATGTATTAAGTTTAAGGCTTAGGGATTATTCGACCACGTTGCTTGCCCTTTAGATTATGGGACTTGGTAACCTAGGCACCCAAAAAATATACACCGATTTGGTTCAGTGCGCTTAATTAAGAATAATGCCAAAAAGTGTTCTACTCTGAAAACATTTTCCCAAAGATTTGACTTAGGAGTGACTCGAAGACACAAGTTGATTGGATGAATTCTTGGCGCGGAGAGGAGAAATGAAAAATACTCCCCTCGAAGATGTGTTATAACATACCGTCTCCTCGGTGCTTGTCTCCTAGGATATCCACATATCCTACCAGGGGCACGTAAGCACCTTGTACTAGTTCAGGTGCCATGGGTGACATTATACCAAAATGTCGATTATTAGGGCCTAAATTTAGCTACAAAATGTTGTGGGCGGCATTATCCTAAAGTGTCGAAAGCCAGGGTTCTAGGGGTTGCCATGGGCAGTGCTGTCCTGAAGCAACGATTGCTAGGGACCTTGCAAGGATTGATGGTGGGGACAAGGAATCCGATACAGACTATATTTAGGGCCAATCAGATGTTGGATTTAAGGGAATTTAAAAAGAAAAGAGAGAAAACTCTCAAAATAAATATCCCTCTCTATCTCTCTTATAAAAAATGCATTGGCAAACTGAACCTAAACTTACTACAGATACGCATGGGTGCTTTAACTGTTGGGGTCAACGAACCTCTGGGTGGTTTTTGCAGGCCTTCACGGTGGACCCAAGGCTGAGGTTGGTCAGGTCTAGATCTTGGCTAGTACTTAAGTATCTCTAGGCCTATTGTTGGTATTTTGATCTAATCTTTAGAGATGCGGCTCGGTAAGGCATCCTGACTGTTAAAATCCGGCTTAGAGATCTAGGTTGGTCCATAGGATTTTGCTAGAAACTAGCAAAAGTTAGGCATGAGGGTATAATGGTAGCACCATCTTTGATGTTAATGAGCTTGAATTAGCCTAACTACTATAATAAATGCTCCTAGATATTCATTAGAAGATCGTTATTCCATCTGAAGAGAATCTGAGGAGATAAGAAAAAGGGTTGATTCTACTGTTTTAACATCCAATCACTAATGCAAATTAACCAAGGTATTGATATGGGGTTAATTCAAGGTCAAATAAACTTAAAAGACCAAGAAGTAGGCTCAGAGTAATTGAATCAGGGTTTATAGCATGCTAAGTATTAAAATATTACATAAAAACCCTAATTATCAGCCTTACTCAAATTGAAAGTGTTGTGAAAGAGATAAATTCAATCTAAACCTCTTAAAAATCATTGAAAAATATTCTTAGAGGTTTGGTACCTTAACTTTTACCATTGGAATACATTTTGACAAAAAATAGAGATTTAGACGGGAATTTACTGCGATTTGGGCTTCTATGTAATTCTTCCAATCAAACGTGGTCAAAACCCAAATCGAAGTTCACCATTAGATTCCTTGGATTCAAATTAGGTTAACACCAAAATTTGGGTCCAATTAGAAACCATCTTGACCTAATTTGCATTTGAGTCCCCAAATCTCTACTCTTTTCAATCAAACCCTCATCTTTTACATTTTCCTTGCACATATGCCCTAACTTCTCGTCACTTTCACATAAAGGCCCCTGTCGACCTTCTTTCCTAAAGGCACACACAACAGAGATAACAAACCCAACGCATACAGACTTTTATTGAGAGGATCTCTAGCAGATCCCCATTAAATCCCACCACCAAATCCCACCAAATTTGGTGGGATTAGTGTTTAGACTTTGGGAAATCAAGTAAACTAGGTATTGAATCTTGATTTGGAGCGAGAGGCTCCAACGAGCTCGAAAATTTTCAGATCTTGAGTTTCCAAAATCCTAATTCCAATGCGTGAATTCTTCCAATTTGAGCTTAGATGTGAGCTCTATATAAGCTCTGCTACATCTCATCGTACAGGGCAGTCCATTCTTGGTAGGAATCCCCTCTATTCTTCTTCTCTGGCCAACTCCAGCATCGACTCTGGTGAGCTACTTCTCACTCCCTCTTCCGGGTACCCATCGACCAAATTGGGTGGCCCAACCTCTTCCCCTCCTTGCACTCCTCGCCAACCAAAGCAAGGCCATTTTCTGCCTCTTCTTCCTCACCGATGACTCACTAGACTTCATCACCTTTCTCACGTCCGGTCAGCCAATGCTAGATGCTCCTCGCCTTCATTCATCTACTTAAGCTCCCTACTATCTTCCTCTCCTCCTCTAGAGTCTTTCTACACCCTTAGAGTCTAGTTTCATCCACCATCGCCACCGTTCCACCATCGTCTTCCTCATCTCTGGCATGAGCTCTGACGAGCTTGCACCGGCACCATCGTCCACCAAACGCCACGCCTTCCACCTCCACTACCTTCCCCACGTCTCACAGAGCAAAAGCACTCAAACTATTGAGGCTTTTGCCCTCTCAAATCCACCCCCGAATAACCCATCAACTGCGTTCACCTCCACTGTCATCCAACACACACACCTCACAAAACACCTCGTCGCCTCCACCAGCTTTTGAACCGTTTAATTGGGGCTTCTAGCCCGTATTCGTGATTTTTAGGTCTCGTCGGAGCTGCTGACGTATCCGCTGCCGTCCGTGAATCACAGCCCTCGCTTCCACTTCCAACAGCTACAAAGCGAACTGACTAAGTCTTTCAAGCTTGCAATTGGACAAGAAGTAGCATCAGCAGCTAAAATTGATCGAGCATTCACTGCTGCAAGAATGCATGAAGAAGCTAGGCTTGATAGTCCCACATCGGGTGAGGATAAACCAAATTTTGATACATAAGGAATTTTGCCCGTAGGCTCGTCGCCTTCGAACACGAGGTTAGGTCTGACATGCAACGACCATGTTGTAATAAAAATGGTGTTTTAAGATGTCGTTGTTGTAGTAAAGGTGTCACAATGCAAATAGATATTGCATCATTTTTATTTAATTATAATTTTTACTGGTTAGTTTCTAGGTTGTTCACTGGGAGACAGTTATTGATATACATTACTCTCTAAGTCCAAAAATATTCTTTTATTATGAAAATGTTAATTTTATTCATAATAAGAATGAATGAATGAATCAATGAATGCATTGGTCAATTATATACGAAAGAATCAATTATTTCTACATACAATGCCTAAAACAAATGTACAACTAACATGCATTAGACACTAGCTAATAGTACACTATGTTAATTATATACAACTATTCTAAGTAACACCTAAGTGTAGGTACAAAAATAGCTATTAATATATACTATGCTAAGTTATATTTACATACTAATATCTATAATAACATATATTACATATACAGTAACATATATATACGTTGGTATAACCCTAGTAACATATATACCTAACCTAAGGCAAAAATAGTTATTTACACTAACATATAAACGATTCTATAGTGACAGTTATATCTGTCGCTAAAGCTTTATTTTATTTATTTACAGCTAAAGATCAAACAATCTTTACTATTCTACTTGGATGTATACATATATACTATACATCTATATACTTTAATTACTTATAATTACTTACATTATGTATATACATATACTTATACTATATTATGTCTATACATATATACATATATACATTTAACATATATGTACATACACACATGCTCACGCACAAGCACAGGCACTAAGGGGGCTCAACACTTAGCCACATAAACGGCCTTCTCACTCTCTCTTCTCTTTTCTTCTATCATCAGGACATAACCAATTTAGGGCATTTTCTTCTCTCAAACACACATGTACTGTTCATAGGCCCAAAAATTTGTTTTAATGGGCAGGCCGGCCAATGTTTGAAGGATACGCAGCACCCATATGGGTGGGACCAGACTCCTGCTAGTGGGACAACCCTAGTTTAGATTAGGTACATTTTATCCGATTCCAGGACCACATGCACTCACGTGCCCGCACACACGTGCACACACGGCTGTAGGCGTGAACGCGCACTGAGTATCATATGCTCATGAGAGGGGGAAGGAGTATTTGGCACCCAGCGCCTGACGATCGATGAGGCTTTGGGTCAAAAACCTTTTCTGCCAGTTTGAGCGGTCTTCGATGCACGATGTGGCACCATTTGAAGGTGCCAAATGAATGCAATGCTGTGTTTTGAAATCCCAAGTTTGAGCCTTGAATTGAGTGCTCAAATGGGATCCAATTTCCAATTAAGTTATACATTTGGAAAGCCCTTATATAGGGGTACATAATTATGTAATCAATTTATAAAAATAATTTAATTAATTATATATAAAATTTAGTTAAAGTTAGTAAATTATACACGTTAATTTAGGGAATAATTTCTTAATTAAAGTATAAATTAGTTAATTTATATAATAAATTATTTTTTACACATTTTTATTATATTTATAAACTTTATTTTAATTTAATTTACAATTAAATACATGTTTAAGTTAGTTATACACATAAATAATTTATAAATACTACAATACATTATAAATATAGTATAAATAGGTTGAAAATACTTAATATAATATTATACAAGTGTACATTATAAATTACTTCATTATCAACTTAAATTACTAATTTATTTTATTTTAAGTTAATAAATTACTTAATTAACTTAATAACTTAACTACCTATTGTAAATACTTAATTAAATTAAATTACAGATATCATACTGTATATAATACATGGTTAAAAATGCATATACAGTATTAGATACAATTATGTACATATAGATAGGTGTGTATAGTTACTTAGGTTGTTATACATTTAGTTAGTATAAATTAATAGATAATTATACAATAAAGTTATATACACAATAAATCATCCTAAATATTTAATTTAATTCATAGAATACATATATAAGTTAATTATGTACATTATCTACATAGTATACATTATATACATTTAACTTAGTTTTAAGTAATATTTACAAGCATATACATAGTATACAATATATTTTTGGGTATTTTTCATGATTTTCTGATTTTTATGGTTTTTTTTGTATAGTAAAGATAGGGAATGAGAGAGAAAGGGTGGGATAAGAGAGAAGTTCTTTGTGTGATTTTTGATCTTAGACTTTTTATTAAATTCCAAGGTATACTGAATCATTGGCTGGTACATTCTACTAAGTCAGGAGTTCAGATTACCTTGGAACTTGGCACACACTTAGAGAATTACTTGATCTTACTCAAGGCAAGTTTATTTTATTTTTTTATGAATTTTTAAAGTATTTTATTTATTTACAAACCAACCTAAAATGAGGCCAAAAGGGGTACTTCACTAGAAACTTAAGGCCTTGAAATCTGTTCTAAAGGGTTGTATAGCTGGTAAAACATTCATAGATGTTCAGTATATTTCTAGAAAGATGTTTAAACCTTTAAACCTGATTTTCATCTTGATTTGCAAGCAAATTGACAGTTGGATAGTTAAAGCACATTGCACATAACTAACAGTGATCTTAAACAAGATTTACAAGCAAATAAAATCTAATCAAAGTAAATGAATTCTTATAACTGAAGTTCTACAATTACACTATAACGTCAACTTCACCCATCTCCTAAATCCATTCAAATTTCATACAATCAGTGGTTGCAGCTGCTGCTCATAACAACAGCTCAGATGCTGCAGCAATTGCTGCTCAGATGAAGACTTCAAAGATCAGATGGATTAATTACTATCAAAAGCTACTTCAGCAGTTGCTATTGCTGGTCAAAACCTAGCAACTGATGTTGCTATTTTTGCTGCTCCAAGTAGGTAATTCAGAATGATTGAATCCCAGATTAAATCAGCAGCTGTTAGCTGCTACTGTTCTCACAGAAATAGCTTCAAATCAGATCTAAAAAGATCTAATCCAAAGCCAAATTCTCATCCGCATTCCATAAACAAGAATCCAATATGAAGATATAAAAACAAATCTCATCCTTTAAACCTTTCACAAGACCCTAATATGATTTCCTCTTTATATTATAGACAATGTAAAGGGGAAATTGTATTAGGTATATAAATCATCTAATAATAGATTCAAATCTCCATTGAAACATTGAAAACATCATGTGATTCTTTCAAAATCAGACTTAAATCAGAATGAAGGGATCTATGTTGCCTTGTTTTGGGTTGTTTAATATAAGAGTGCCATTGTAAATTGCTCATTTAATCTCCTAAACACTATATATCAGTGTTTAGGACTTCAAGCACTCTCATAGAAGATCTTTAGGTCATTGTTTAGGCCTTGAACATTCCTTATAGTTCTCATTGAGCTAAACTACCTATTGTTCATCAAAATTTAGAATCCGACTTCACATAAATCACCAGGAATAGATTCATTGAACTTCTGATCAAACAAGTTTAAAACAATTGCAGAAATCCAAATCAAACCCAGATAAACATGATTTCAGCAATTAAATCTGTATGATTTGCAATTAACTCAAAACTTATTCAATCAACTTTAAAACTCCATCTCAATCAATTCAGTTAGATCCGATCGTTGTAAATTAAAAGAAGGGCATTTGTGGATATATGGGTTGAGTGGAATGCCCTTAATTTGGTTTTTGAGTGCCTTAATAAATCTAAAAGCTAATTAGCTTCAAATTCTTTTAATGCTCTAATGAATAGGTGTTTAGTGAATGAATGGTGCATCGAGTTAGTGAATGTGAATTGTGAGATGAAAAGGAAGAAAAATGGATCACAATGGAGGTGGAAAAACACCTCTCTGATCTGGATTGAGCAGAGAGGGCAAGATCGAGTCTAGGCTAACCTACCTTTAAGTTACACTAATCCATCATAGAATTTGACATCTAACTACATCTACTTATCTAAATTACACTAATACTAAAACTAATCTAGAAAGCGATTAAAATCTTAATCTAATCAGTGGAATGGGACTTGTGGATTCAAAGCCGACGGTTAAGGAGGAAGAAGGGAGGGAGGTTGTCTCGAGTGGTTGGAAAGCTCTCTAGTGGAGCTCAGAGTCACCCTCAGGTGCTACAGAGTCCTTAGCGGTGAGGAGTGGTCACAGGTTCCACTGCCATGGGTGGAGGAACAGGGGTGTATGGGGAGAGGGAGCTGGAGAGGATGAAGGGATTGCCTCAGGAAATGTAGGAGGGACGTCGATGCCTCACATGTGAACTTAGGTAGCTGCTTATATGGGCAAGCGTGGTGATCAGGTCATCTCAAGGGTGGATTTAGTCATTTAGGGCTTTGACGGTGATGATGAGCTTGAGAGGGATGCGGGAATGTCCAAATCAAATCATAACTGTAAGATTGGATCAGGGGTTAGTGGTGATGCTATGCGTAAATGCGTGCGAGGTTTGGAAGGATGATCATCGTCTGATCAATGGTGCTAGGAGGCAACGGCTACAATTGCTCGAGTTCTTGCCAGCTACAGTGAGGTGTGCCCGTAGGTGCATTGGTGCATTTGCAGGGAGGCCCACTAAGGGTGAAGGGGTAGAAAAGTTACACCGAGGCCCATTAGTGATGAAGAATTGTTGTAGAGCAGTCTCTGTGATTTGCAAAGAGGCCCCCGACTGTTATCAAAGAGGTCCCTGAGATTTTTTTAACTTAATTAAATGTATATGATGGACTTAATTGTAATCTACTGAATGCAAGGTCCTAATGACATCCAAATGCAACCAAGTTTTTATTAAAGCATAATTGAACATTTTATAACATGATCTCACTCTTGATTTGAACTTTTGAATTCAGAAATGTGTTCAATTTGCAATTGAATCATCAAATTACATTTTTGAATAGAATGTCTCATTTTATGACCTAATTGTGCATTTTTAATACTGACTTGCTATTTTAGGTCATTTCTGTTAATTCTTACACTTAACCCATTTCTTGTGTTAATTATACAGTGTTTAACCTAGTTTCTAGCTTAACTTGGGCAATTTAACTATGATGAGCCGCACCTCATTAAGGTCCCACTTACCCACTAGCCTACGCATGTGGTCCACTCGCCCATGCCTTGCAAGCTGTATCGACCCCCCTGTGCTAAACTGGTCTGGGTCTGATTTGAGGAGAGAAAGGGACTTTGTGAGAGAGTAGGGTGGGGTATTGTACTGTGGAGATTTGAAAGGGAACTTAAGGTGTCTATGGACATACACAAACGTCTGACTTAAAGAAGAGCTTAAGAGTCTGATGTGAACGAGATTTGTCTAAGGGTTGATGCTCTGCTTGAGTATTGATTGGTTAAGTGTTGAAAGGGTATTGAGCTTGAATTGAGAGAATTAGCGTAAGTATTAAATTGGTGATTCCAACCACCATTATTTTTTGCTATTTCTCTTTAGACATTTTTTCTCTGACTCTTGACATAAATTTACATTGAGTATATTTTTCACATATATTGAGTTTTATTTTGAGTATTGGATTGGTGCTTGAATTGTGATTACATTTGCTCCCTGCAAACAACCTCGAAACTCACACATTTTTTGAGGTTTACAAATTTTAAGTGTTGAATTGTTTTCCATTGCTATACTATGATGCATTTCTAAAACCCGATGAAAGTTCACTCAACACAACCCATGAGCTTGCTATACTTGGACCCATCTCTTTTGGGCACCAAGGAGGGACCTTGCTGCCCTCAAATCCTGAATTAGGTAGCCCGATGCCTAATTATTCTAAAGATGCTAATGTCATCTAGGGTTATAGTAGGAATGACTCGTACTCAAACACCTACAACCCTGGTTGGCGTAACCATCCTAACTTTGCTTGGTCGAGTCAAAAACCTGCCCAGGGTCCTAACCTGTCTAGACAAAATAACTTTAGGCAACCTAGTAGGTACATAAAACCATGCTCTTACCAAACTCAACCTACTCAGGAAATCCAACCCACTGATTTGAGTTTGGTCCTTAAGGAAATGCTGGAGATGAATCTCAGGCATAAAGAGGAGATGAATTAGCTGAGGACTGAGTTAACGGAACACCTAGACCAACTTGTAGATTCTCGGCAGCACGGGATGTTTCCTTCTCAATCCATCCCTAACCCAAGGAATTTCAATAGGGTTAACTAGAACTGCACACGGGAGAAATAGGCACATATAGTTCAACTTGCTCCCCAATTCCCACCCGATATTGTTAATCCAAATACCAACCAAGCACAACCTATTCTGCAAAACCCACCAAGCTAATTAAATGTGTAAATGCCTAGACATTAATGTAACACATTCATTTAGATAGCATGCATTAGTACATGAGGAGACTAGTTTGTAATTAGCTTGAATGCATGCATCTCACACACTACATGCATGGTTTAGATAGAAATACCATTTAGAACTCATTTAGATAATATGCACTAAAATCATTAGTCTTTTAGGTTGCATTAAATGCATGTATTAGAATTAGCATTTTATGTGAGGGTTTGTAGATAAATAAGCCTCATTTCTTTTCTTATTTTATCCATTTTTCTTCTTCTTCAACGGCTACTACCTCTTCATTCCAACTGCGTGCCATTGAAAACCTGCATTCAAGGAGGAGCGGGAGAAGTGACTCTAGTCTCCACATCGTGGGCCTCGACCGTGGCAGTTCACTCCACCACCATGGGCGTGCATTGTGACAAGATGCATCGCCAAATAGGAGCAGTTGCGCTACTGTGAGTGCACTTGTTTGTGAATGACCATTACCCTCCACCACCAAACACCACCATGTTAGCCCATATCTCATCATCTTCTTCTTCATTATTCTTCTGCAACCCCCTTCAACGAACCCACCACCACCATTTATTCTCCAACAGCATCTAAATAGCAGCAAGACCCCTCACTCCACTAACAACCTGGTCATCTCCACCTCCACGCTGTAGCAGCAACGAACAGAGACGTCTAGCCACTGTGCGCAGTTCGACCACGCGCGACCAGCCGAGCCTCTGCCCACGCACAGCAGCTCCCATGCGCAACCACGAATGGTTGCTCCTGTAGCCATTGGGTAGAACAACCACCCACCGTGCTCGCCCCTCCTTCGCATGCCTTGCGTCCACCGATGCCACCCCCTCACCATGCGTACACCCAGCGTGCGATAATGTAAACATGTTTATATCACATAAACAATCTATTTTTGTGCGTTCTTAGGCATATAGTTGCATTATACATTGTAAGTATTGCATAACATGCATCATCATGCATTTAGGTTAGATTGTATAACTTTTAGGTTAATTTCTCCTTTCTATGGTCAGGTGATAGGGCGACATTTAATCGGGACCTCAGATTGAAGGTCCAACTGTACGGACTTATCAGGGCAATGATCGGAGTTTAATGACTCTAAGATCGCCCTGATCGAACTTTCGTAGCATCAGATATAATCTGAGGAAGATTAGAGATCAAGGGCCAAGGTGGTGTAAATCCATACTTCAAATGACCAATCTGACCACACGAATGGATTCGGATCGACAATCACAGCCCAACGATGCAAAAATCAATCCAATCCAACATATGTGGCACCATCTACAGCACATAGAAGATGGACAGCCAAGATGGCGCCACGTGGCACCATCTCAGCCGCCCACACCAGCCAAAGGTGCCTGCTCCCTCTCTCTCCTCGTACGTACAATCAGATCTGGGTGTTGGATCTTGATCCAACGGCCATGAGCGTGCGCACCTCGTTTGGGAACACAACAAAGTCTCGGCCTTGGGACATTGGTAGAGCACTCCATGCACGAGCTGAGGGCGCGGGTTCGAAGCTCACCACGCGCCTCAATTCATTGTAGCGCAAGCACAGTCAATTTCGGCCATTGGATGCGGCTCTGATGGCTTATAGAGCAGCGATGTGGCGCAACCAGAGTGCACGGATCCATCACAGGCGATCCAACGCACCGTTGATGCTCGATCTCACGCAAGGGCGCACGACGAAGGCGCTGGTGAGTTTGAGTTTAAGCCATCCGCTCTCAAGATTGGACGGCTGATATTGCACGTATGTGGGAAGAGCGTTCAGCAAAGGAAGAGGAGGAGGTGCAGATGCGTGTGCAAGTTCAGCGAAGTGGGGTCTTTAGTGACCGATATATCCGTCACTAAAGACCCCCTCATTTAATTTTTTAACTTGAAATGACCTTTGTGCCCCAACCTCTACACCTATAAAAAGGACTACACCCCCTACATTTCATTCATGCATTCCTCTCTTCTCTCGCCCCCTCCAAAGCTCTAAGAGCTTGTCCCAACCCTAGGATGCTCCATTAGAGTTAAAAATATAATTTTTCCACCTTCTCACCTCTGACGAGTCAATTTTGCTGTTGAAAATGATTAAAATGATTTGTCGTTGTATTTCTAAGTGGTGGAAAAATTGACTAATCAAGGTATTGAATTGAAATTAACCATTCACAGGAGAGCGGGTCGTATCCACAGGGAGGCAGTGGCCAATTAAAACTTGCACGGGTTAAAAACAGATGTTTACTTTTGATTTCCCAAAAACTTAAGCCAAATCCGCCTTTTAAATTAAGAAAGCAATGAGGGATAATGTTGAAATGGCACTTACCTGAAAGAGGAGGGAGTTCTCACAAAATCAACCACATATAATGTTGTTTAATAAAAAATCCCTCTCTTGCAATGGCAAGCAATGTAAATTTTAATATGAAGCAAAATAGGGGATTTCGTGGAGAGGATTATGCTCATGTAAGGAAGGCTCGCTAGCCGCAAGGTTCGCGGTGGAGGATAAGTTGGTCGGGGGCTTCTCGATGACGATCGCAACATGCAAATGGTGGCCGGCGGCAGTTGGAGTTGTTGCCGGCGAGGAGAAAGTTGCCGGCGGTGGCGGATGCATGCGTGGTGGTAGTTGGTGAAGAAGAGGCCAGTGAGTTGCGTGGAGATCCCTGGTGGTGTTGGCGAAGAGATTGGGCAGCTGGAGATGGGTAGCAGCGCGGATTGGTGGCTGCTACTTTGGGTTCTTTTGTTCGTGGCAGGGAAGATGCATGGAGATGAAGAAGAAGAAGAAGTTGGTGGTGGAGCGCGGTCGGTGCTGTTGCTGTAGGCGTGGTGGAGATGCAGCGAGGGGGTTGCACAAGTTGTGTAGGCGCGCGCGTGGGATGGCTCTACTGTGCACGACACGGGAGGCACAGGCGCATCACTCTGTAGTGCACGGGTGGAGCTGCTGCTGGCGGTGCGCGCGGTAGCTGTGCGTGCGCAAGACGTGTAGGCGAGTAGTGGGGCATGCACGTTGCTGCTGTGCATGCGTGGAAGGGGTGGCGTGCATTGGTCGCTTAAACTGAGAGGCATGCGAGGACAGTGGCTGGGCACCGCCTGTGTGCTTGGTGAGGCACGATGGAAGCTGCTGGAGGTGTAGCGTTCAGTGCAGCTGGAGCGTGGAGGAGATGGACGTGCGTTGTGGGCGAAGGCTACGGAGGTGTTGTGCAGAGGTGCAGCGAGGGGGTGTCAGACGTTTGGGAAACTTCCCGGACGTCTTAACTGGCGGGGAGATGAAGGTGCAGGGCATGGAGTTGCAGTAGTTGCTGATGTTGGTGATGGTGGCAACGCACACTGAGGTGCTCATGGTAATTTGCACAGTCCAACGGTGGCGCAACAATCTGTCACCCTGCTTGCTTACGGTGGTGGAATGGAGGAGAGCTTTTCTCTGCATAGTAGGGAATGGGGTGGAGGCCTGCATGTGATGGTGCGGCTGGAGTCTTCTTTTATGCTAGGAGGCATGTAGGCGGACGTTGGTTGAAGAAGAGGTGAAGCGACGAACATCATGGGGAACAGGGATCCACGATTATCGCTTGTGCATTATAGCTGGCGCAACTCTCTTGCATGCATCCATTGGAGATAAAATAAAGAACAGAAATGAGGGGTTATTTATATGCAAACCCTTACTTTCTATGTTAAAACCAAACAATACATGTAATGCACTCACAAGCTATTCTAACTTAATTCTAAATGCATTTAATTATAAATGCAATGCATGAATTATGCAATTAAGTTAAAAACATAAACTAATATATTTACATCCTAATACATGCTAAATAAATGTTAAAGATAACTTAATATCTAGGCATTGAAATACCTATATAGCCCACAAATATGGGCTCATCAAATGCCCCCATGCCTAGTTTTTGCTAGTCCCTAATAAATTCAAGCAATAACCCAGCTTTTCAAGTGGACTAGCCAACCCAGTTGGTCTTCTTTTAGAAACATGTTAAGTTTAGACTTTAGACCTAAGGTTCCCAAGTAGTTGCTAAGTTACAAACTAGGTTGGCTAAGGATGAGTTGTAGGCGCAGGTTTCCCTGATTTCTAACTCTACCCTAAGGTCTATTGGTCCCAGAGATTAAAGCATTTGTGCATGTGCAATGGTTTGATTTAGTTGAGGTTGGTATGATTGCCAACCTAAAAAGAGGATTTTTTTTTTGCTCATATATATTTTTTGTTTGATTCTTCTAAGTCTAACCTTAGATCAGCTATCAATATGGTCTGTGTCAGATTCATTGTCCCCTTCATCGAACCTTGAAGGGTGCTTGGCTTTCGATGCTTCGAGATAGCACCATCCATAGCAACCCCAAGAACTCATGGCAATCGACACTTTGAGATAGTATCGCCCATGGATTTGTAAAGCGAATTCAAGCCTGTGGCAATCGGTACTTCGAGATAGGGCTGCCCATGGTACCTGAACCACACAATGCGTTTACATGCCCTCAGTAGGATGGACATCCTAAGAGACAAGTGCCGAGGAGGTGACATGTTACCATCGCATCCTCAAGGTGAGTATATACTCCACCTCTCCTGCGGTAGAAACTCTTCTAATCAACTTGTGTTTTCAAGCTTCTCCTAAGTCAAAACTAAGTGAACCAAATTTTTTCTCCAAGAAAGGAATTAAGGTTATCTTTATTTACACAAGACCAAGTGTGTGTGAAATGTGGATGCTTAGGTTACGAATACCCGTAAACCAAAAGGTGGAAAAAGACATCAAGTACTACCCAGCCTTTAACTCAATCCCTAACTTTCCTTCCTCAACCTCTTGAGGAATGGTCCGCAACTTAACTCTTACTTGAGTTTTTTCAAGTCCACAAAGGACCCTAAAGGTCAAAAGCTTGTAGCTTAACTTAGCTTCTAAGTCAAGCTCTAGAGTCAACTTAGTCTAACCTAAAGTTCTGATCTTCCTAAGAATGCTAGGCCCAGCCAGTTAAGCTCAATAATGCAAAATGTTTTTTTTTTTTTTAACAATGCAAATGTATGCAATGCATAATGTTTTAGCTAAATGCATGAATGCACTATGTATAAATGCTATGTACAGATACCTCAGATCCTATCCCCCCATGCCTGGTTCAAATAATGTCCTCATTGAAAGTAAAATGGCCAAGGGAAGATGTTACTTGAGGCAAAAAAGAAAGGAGCTAAGGCTCCTCGAGAGTGACTTCATTAACCAGATGGCCATCCAAAGTAACGCAAGGTTTTAATCGTTGGCCGTTGACGGTAAAGGGTGGTGCTGAAGAGGAAGGGCTCTTGATCTCCACAACCCCATGTGGAAACACTTTGGTGATAATGTAAGGCCCATCCCAACGTGATTTCAATTTCCCTGGAAAAAGCTTAAGTCTGGAATTGAAAAGCCAGACTTGTTGGTTGGGCTCAAAGGTCTTTCTAAGGATGTACTTATCATGCAAGACCGCAGTTCTCTCTTTATAATCTTGAGAGGTGTCATAAGCCTCATTCCTCAACTGCTCAAGCTCAGTCAACTCTAGTAAACGTGCTTTACCAGCTTGCTCTAAATCCATGTTGACACTTCAGATAGATCAAAGTGCCCTATGTTGAAGTTCAACAGGTAAGTGGCATGCTTTCCCGTACACTATCCGGAAGGAAGACATACCCGAAGGGGTTTTGTAGGCCATTCGATAAGCCCATAAAGCATCATCGAGCTTTTGGGACCAGTCCTTCCTATTTGGCCTAACAGTCTTTTCTAAAATGTTCTTGATCTCCCTATTTGACACTTCAACCTGGCCACTTGTCTGAGGATGGTAAGGGGATGCAATCTTGTGAGTTACTCCCAGACTCTTGAGTAACCGATTGAAGTGATGGTTCCGGAAATGAGGTCCCCCATCACTTACAATCATCTTTGGGCAACCAAAGCGAGATATGATATTGGCCTTCACAAATTTCAATACCACAGAGTGGTCATTTGTGCATGTAGGAATGGCCTTTATCCACTTAGAAACGTAATCCAATGCCACCAAGATATACTCAAATCCATGGGATGAAGGGAAGGGACCCATGAAGTCTATCCCCCAAACATCAAAAATTTCCACAGGTTGGATAGGGTGTTGGGGCATCTCATTCCGCTTCCCAATTGTTCCAGTCCGTTGACATCTAAGACAGGCCTTAACAAAGTAATGGGAATCCTTAAATAAAGAAGGCCACCAAAAATCGGACTGGAGAACCTTAAAAGCTATTTTCTTAGCACCAAAGTGTCCTCCACAATGAAGCTCATGGCAAAATCTCAACACACTCTGTTGCTCTTCTTCAGGCACACATCATCTCCAAACTTGGTCTTGTCCAATATGAAATAATTTTGGCTCTTCCCAATGAAAGAATGTAGCTTGGGAAATGAATCGCTTTCGTTTTTGCTCATCCCAAGAGCCAGGAGTTACTCTAGTGACCAAGTAATTAACTGTATCCGCATACCAAGGTGAAGTCGGTGTTATCGCCATAAAGGTGTCATCGAGAAATGTCTCGTGGATGTCTCCAGATGGAGAGTCATCAAGGGGAAGGCGAGACAAGTGGTCAGCCACTACATTTTCCACTCCTTTCTTTTCATGAATTTCCAAGTCAAACTCTTGAAGGAGTAGAATCCACCTAATTAAATGTGGCTTAGAGTCCTTCTTGGCAATGAGATGTTTCACTGCTGCATGATCAGTAAAAATGACCACATTGGATCCAAGAAGATAAGACCTAAACTTCTCTAGAGCAAAAACTACAGCAAGTAATTCCTTTTCTGTGACTATGTAGTTTTGCTATGGTTCAGTTAAAGTCTTGCTGGCATAGTGCAGCACATGTGGTCTTCTCTCAACCTTTTGTCCAAGGACTGCTCCCACTGCGTAATCCAAAGCATCACACATCAGCTCAAATGGGAGTGTCCAATTTAGAGCTCGGAGAATAGGTGCAGAGGTCAAGGCCTCCTTCAGTGTATGAAAAGCCTCGGCACACTTTGAATCAAAATCGAAGGAAGATTCCTTCGCCAATAAGTTGCAAAATGGCCTAGAAATTTTGCTGAAATTCTTAATGAATCACCTATAAAAGCCTGCATGACCCAGAAAGGATCTAATCTATTTGACATTCGTGGGCAATGGGAGTTTGGAAATAAAATTAACCTTAGCCATATCTACTTCCAAGCCCCTTTCAGACACAACACGCCCAAGTTCAATGCCTTTCTGTACCATGAAGTGTCTTTTCTCCCAACTGAGGACTAAACCAGTCTCCTTACATCTCTTCAGCACATTCTCTAAGTGCAGGAGACACTGGTTGAAAGAAGAGTCGTAAATGGAGAAGTCATCCATAAAAACCTCGACGCACTCGACAATCATGTCTGAGAAAAGGGACATCATACACCGTTGGAAGGTTGCTGGTGCATTACATAATCCAAACAGCATATGCCTGAATGCAAAAGTACAGTAGGAACTAGTAAAAGTTGTCTTATCTTGGTCATCGGGGAAGACAGCAACCTGGTTATTCCCAGAATATCCGTCTAAAAAGCAGAAATACTTGTTCCCTGCCAATCTCTCTAGGATTTGATCAATAAGGACAATGGAAAGTGATCCTTCTGGGTAGCGGTGTTCAGTTTGCGGTAGTCAATGTAGACCCTCCAGCTAGTTGAAGGTTTCGTCACCACTTGTTCACTCTGGTCATTTGTTTCTATCGTGAAGCCTGCCTTCTTTGGCACCACATGGATTGGACTAACCCATTTTCTATATGCGATGGGATAAATGATCCCAGCGTCCAACCACTTTAAAATATCCTTTTTACTCACCTCCCTCATGTTGGGGTTAAGACGTCTCTGCATGTCTCGAAATGGTTTCATGGAATCATCAGTATAAATGTGATGCATGCAAAGTGTAGAGTCTATACCCTTAATATCAGCAATCATCCAAGCTATGGCTTCCTTGTGCCTTGATAAACAGTCTAGCAAGGCTTCCTCTTGCACTTCAGATAGTGCAGATGAGATGATTACAAGGAGCGTATCATTTGGTCCAAGGAATACATACTTGAGAGAGTCTGGGAGGGGTTTCAATTCAATGTCGGGGGCTTGTATGGTTGAGGGTTTCATAAGAGAAGTCCCCATCTCAGGTAGAAAATCTACCTTAGGCAGATATGATGGGGAGAGAGACTCAATAGAAACTCCAAGTAATTCCTCAAGTTCTAGTACATCCCCTTCACATTCCTCCAAGAGATGGGAATGCTCATTTAGCATGACATGCTGAAGGGGGTCATCACATAAAATTGCAGGAGTTGTCTCTTCAATCAGATCATCTACCACCTCAACTTGGGAAAAATCCTCAAATCTAGCTTGTTTATAAGCATCAAACACATAAAGCCGAATTTTCCTGTTCCCAAAGCCCATTTTTAACACCCCAGTGTGAATTAATTGAAGCATTAGAAGTCGTAAGAAAAGGCGGCCTAAGATGATTGAGGGCTTGGTTGGTTTATTGGTAGGTGATGAATCGAATTTCGTCACATGTTTTAAAAGGATAGATACGTTGTAGTATATTACGAAAAATGATTATCAATTTTATTTATTTATTACTTGAAATTTGAAAACATTCTGAGGTCGAACTCAGGGAGCAATTCGGTATTTAGAAGCAAAATATCACAATTTCAATTATGTTTAATACTGATGCAAAAATAAATGCTAGAGATAAAAAAAGAAATAAAATTTTCTTCTCTTCTTTCTCTCTTCTTTGCTCTCTCTCTCTTCTCTTCTTTCTTTGTCTTCAGACATTTGATTCTGTGAATCAGACGCCTTAAGTGGCATTTGCTACAATGCCAGCGTCTTCTTTTTTTCTTCTTCTCCTTGGTTCTCTATTGTACTTCTTCTTCTTCTTTCTTTCTTTCTCTGCGGCTGCTCCTTCCTTCAGTTGCTCTTCCTCTTCCTTCTTCTTTCTTCTTTGGCCAAGTCCTTCTCTTTCGCTGAGTCTCCTTGGCTTCTTCTTCTTCTCTTCCTCTTCTTCAGCTTCTTCTCCTTCCTCTACCTTCTTCTTCTGCTCTGGCGCGGTTAAGTCCTCAGCTGCTGCTTCCTCTTCTTCCTTCAGCTGGCTTATTCTCCTTCTCTTCTTCCTTCAGCTGGCTTCTTCTCCTTCTTCTCTTCTTCCCTGCAGCTGCTTCCTTTTCCTCCTTCTTCCCTGCACAGGCACAGTTAAGCAAAACCTACCCCTACCCTCCCCATGTCTCTCCTCTCTTTCTTCTCTCTTAGTCTTGCTCTCCCAGAGCCTACTCAGGTATACAGGTCGAGTTGGCGCGAAAATGACTAGGCCCACCGACGTGTGTGGTGGGCGAGGAGTGTAGGGGTAGTCGGGTCGGATACCAGGTCCGTGTAGCGTGGGGTTGCAGATGAGGCGTGAGTGGGCGAGTGGGACGTCACCCCGTGTCAGGAGGCGATATGCCCCTGACACTTTTTCAATTTATCCCGCGCCGCTTGCTCCAAAGTTTCCGAGGTTAGACTAAATGTCCCACCCGCTTCTCCGCGCACCCACAGGGAGGTGCTTTGCTCAATTGCCATAGCTTCAGTCATTTGCTGAACCAATCTCTTGGCTAGATGTGTTTGCGCACCCAACCCGTGCTACCTGGGGGTCTCTCTTGGAGCAGAGCACGACCTGGAGCTGCTTGAAGCTTGCTTCAAGCTCAACAACAATGGCGGAAGGGGCGGCGAACCTGAAAACACAAACACAGCCTTGCGGCCCTGTCAGATACCTTGGGGAGCTTCGCCAAGGTGTGCCGAAGGTGGCCCGGTGGTCGGAGTGGCGTGAGGGTGTCTGTGCGTGTGTGCCTAGGGCACACTGTGTGCATGCAGGTGGGTGTGTTCGGGGGGTGATTCGAGTGAGTGGCGTGGTGCGTGGAGTGGGGGAAAATGATCAGGGAGTGATGGTGGAGCTCATGGGCTTGTCGGAGAGGGCTGTGGTGGCCTGTGGAGGTGGAGCGGCCTCACCGAAGTTGGTGGCTGGAGGTGGAGAGGGTGATGGTGGTCTGTGGTGTCGAGGGGTCAAAGTTGCAAATTAGGAGAGGGGAAATGAAGAGGGGAGTGAGGGAAACTTATCTAACAGGTTTGGAGCGAAAGGAGGAGGCGTATGGCGAGCGGCGGGTGCCTGCCGTCGTCGGAGACGAAGGTGCCTAGGGGAAGAAGACAGCGATGGCGAAGGGGGTTGGAGAGCACGCATTGGTACGGCGTGGCGCGGCGAAGGACGGCGGAGTTGGCTCTACCATTGGTACGGTGGCAGAATGACGAGAGAGGGAGGAAGAGTCGCCGAAAGCTCTGGGCAGTCGGCCAGAGTTGGGAGGAGACGAATTGGAGGGAGATCTCTGGCCAATTTGAGCTTGGAGGAAGCGGCGTGGTCTGCCTTTTCTTAAATAGGCACAGGTAGGGCAGGAAGTGTGCGAGGGCGGTGACCCACGCCGGAGGTAAGGTCAGTCGGAGACCCATACCTCTCACGCATTCGCACAAGAGGTATGGTGGGTTTCAGGGCATAGGGAGCAGCCCATGCGGAAGGGGGCTCCGTAGGAAGCTCCCCTTTCAAATCTGGGGGCAGCTCCCCATGCAGATGAGGCGTAAACCTCCGCGCGAAGTAGCCGGAGGTATGGCCCCTGCTGCGAGTGGAAGAGGGACCGAAATGAAGAAAAAGATGAGAAAGCTGAGGAGGTGATTGCAAGGGTTTCAAAAAGTTGAGGGTTAGAGAGTAATTTTGAGGACTAATTTGCAAAGTAGGTCAAGGAGACCTTCCCTTAGGTCCAAATTTTGGTATAAACCTAATTTTTACCTAAGGAAACCAATGGTGAAGTTATATTTTAGGTTTGACCACGTTTGATTGGACATTTTGCATAAAAACCTAAATTAGGTCAAATATTAGGTATGAATCCCAATCTAGGTCAAAACAGGTTCCAAAGGCCAACTTGAAGGTTCTAAACCCTAGGGGATATTTTTCCATGAATTTTAAAGGGTTGGGTTGATTTTTATTTTGCTTGGAACCTTGTGAATTAAAGTGGGTTTATTTTAGGGTTATAGAATGTCATTTAATTCCTAGATTTTGCCATAATCCCTTTCTGACCAAATCATCCCACTTTTTCTCTTATTAAGTCCACTTGACCTATGCCTAGACCCTTAGAAATCCCGTTGATGCACTGCAATGGTAAAATTACAATTTTACCCCTTGTTTCACGTTCTCTTCTCAGATTAGTAATTCCCTAGATTATGCCTTCCTTTAGGTTATGTAGGAGCTTTTGTTCACTTTATTAGGTCAAAATGTGCTAGTTAGGATTCATGATGAGGTTCTTATCAGTAGGGTCAGTGTCCAGTACTAGAAAGTCAACGGGGAAGAAGAAATCCTCCACTCTCATGAGGACATCTTCCAACAGACCCCATGGTGTCTTCAAAGAATTGTCTGCAACTTGGAGGATTACAGGGGAAGGCTTCAGATTGCCTCCTCCAAGTTGTTCATATACATAGCTTGGAAGGATGTTTACCCTTGCACCCAGATCAAGTAAAGCCTCGTCTATATATAGGTTGCCAACGACCACCGAGATGTATGGGGTCCTGGGTCCTTAAGTTTCGAGGGTGTCCCATGTTGTATAATTGAGCTAACAGAATCAGGCAGGACAACTTTTGATTGGACCTGTTTCCTCGATTGTAGCTTTTTCGTGCATAGGTCCTTTAGAAAGTGGGAATAGGATGGAATTTGCTTGATAGCTTCAAGCAAAGGCAGGTTAATTTGCACTTGTTTGAAAGTATCCATGATTTCATCCGTCCTATCTTTGGCTCCAGATGAGCCAGCAAAAGTCTGCCCAGAGTCAAATAAGCACTCTGGAAAGGTCACTCTCGATCTCTGGGGGGAAGGTTGTTATGTTGGGTAAATGGGGGAATGGGGACAACCTCTTTCGGTGAGGTGATTTCAAGAGGAGAAGAGTTGGGTGGCTCTTCTCCAGTGGGGGCGAAAGTCGGGGTGGATGGGTTTTCAAAAGGTGGGACTATAAGAGCATCAAGTTTGGAAATTTCTTTCCCACTCCTCAAAATAGTGACCACCTTGGCTTGCTCCCTAAAAACAATCCCTTTCCCTTTAGGGTTCTCCTCAGATGAATTGGGAAGCTTGCAAATCTCCCTTTTGCTCATGGCCTCGACAAGGTGTCCAATTTGTGATTTCATCTCATTGATTGCCTTGTCATGAGATTGGATGATCATGCTTTGATTCTCTTGCATGGCCTTCAGCATGCCTTTAAGCTCATCCATCTCAGAAGTCTTGGATGGTTGGGAGGGAATAGGAAGTTGATTATACTGTTGAGTCTGAAAGGGTTGGGATCTGTAATTCCCTGAATTAGGGACATTCCCTTGTCTCCATGAAAAATTCGGGTGGTTCCTCCATCCCTCGTTATAGGTGTTTGAAAAAGGGTCATTACGAGGTCTGGGACGGAACTCTTGGGCGGCATTCAAGTCCGCTGATGAGAACCTCGTCATGAACCCTGACTAGCACATTTTGACCTGATAAACTGAACAAAAACTCCTACATAACCTAAGGGAAGGTCTAAATCTGGGAATTGCAAATTTGAGAATAAAATAATACACAAGGGGTAAAACTGTAATTTTACCATTGCAGTACATAAACAGGATTTCTAAGGGTCTAGACACAGGGCAAATGGGATTAATAAGAGAAAAAGTGGGATGGTTTGATCAGGAAAGGGTTATGACAAAATCTAAGAATTAAATGACATTCTGTAACCCTAAAACAAGCCCACTTCAATTCACAAAGTTCCAAGCAATATAAAAATCAATTAAACCCTCTAAAATTCATAAAAAAATCTCCCCTAGGGTTTAGAACTTTAAATTTGGCCATTAGAACCTATCTTGACCTAGATTGAGAACCATACCCAATTTTTGACCTAATTTAGATTTTTATGCAAAATATCCAATCAAACATGGTCAAACCTAAAATCCAACCTCACCATTGGATTCCTTATGTCCAAATTAGGTTTATAGTAAAATTTGGACCTAAGGAAAGGTCGCCTTGACCCACTTTACAAAATGGTCCTCAATAATTACTTTTTGACCCTTAGCTTTTTGGACTCTTGCAGAGACCCCACTACCTTTTTTGTCTCTTTCTTCAATCAGGTCCCTCTGCCACCCGCCTGCGCAGGCCATACCTCCGGTGACTTTGCGCGGACGATGGCGTCGCGCAGACCTGGGGAGCCGACCCTAGATTTGAAAGGGAGACTCCTTGCGTGTCCCCTACAGCATGGGCCGGCTCCTATGCCCTGTCGGCCACCATACCTCTCATGCGAACGCTTGAGAGGTATGGATCTTTTTCTAGCCATACCTCCGGCGAGGTATCCTCGTCCCCTCCTCGCGATTCCCTCTCGGCCAGCACTTATTTAAGGAACGACAGCCCCTGCCGCTTCCTTCAAGCCTGATTTGACCGAAGAAACCCCTCGATTTTCGTCTCCTCCTCCTCCGACCATTCACCTGCAGGCTTCAGCGACCCTCCTCCTCCTCTCTCGTCGCCCTGCCACCATACCAGTGGCAGGGTTACCTCTGCCATCGTCTGCTACGCCTGGCCGTACTAGCAGGCACCCTCCAGCACCTCTTCCTCATCGTCGTCCCTTCTCCGAGGCTCTTTCGTCTCCGGTGACGGCAACGCAGCCGCTCGCTACCACCGCTTCCCCCCTTCATCCAGAGACTCATAGATAAGTTCCCTCTCTCTTCCTCTTCATTTCCCCTCTCTAATTTTGCACTTTCGACCCTTCTACGCTATTGTCCACCTCCACCTTCTCCACCTCCGGTAGACCACTGGCGAGGCGTAGCCACTGCGTCGCACTTCCACACGCCTCGCCAGTCACCCCATGAGCTCCGCCATGATCCACTGATCACCTTCCGCACATTCACTAACCGCCAACACCACCTCGCACTTCCACCGACCTAACCCACCTCCGTGGCCACAAAGTGACCTAGGCATGCACGCCTGGGCTGCCCCGCGACCAGCCAACCCCCGCCTCACCTTCGCCGTGATACGGCGAAGGTTCTCCTATGATCTGACAAGGTTGCGAGGCCGTATTTGTGCTTTCAGGGTTGTAACGTCTTTCGCCATTAGCGCAGGAGCTGAAGCTTGCTTGAAGCTTCGCGCAGGTCCCAGCACCCCAGGCCTCCAGGTCCAGGAGGCGCGAAATCCCCTCACGAAATCAATTAAGCCTTCACTTGGCATCAGGGGCCTCAACTGCGTCTGCAATTTGGCGATGACCTGCTGCGGGCGCGTGCGAGAAGCAGGTGGGACATTTAGTCCCACCTCGTGAACGCAAGAGTGCGGCGGGTAACATAAATTGAAAAAGTGTTTTATGCTCTTCGCCTTGAGGCACACAGGGGTGAGGTCCCTCGCCCTCACCACGCCTCGTCTGCGACACTTCCCCACGAACCTAGCACTCGGATCCGACTAACCCTGCCTGTGCACACCTCGCGCACCACCCACGCCAGTGCACTTGGTCCCGGGCGCATCACCCGACTCGCATACCCGATTAAGGCTCTGGGAGATCGAACCCTGGAGTTAATTTGAGAGAGAGAGATGCGGGAAGGGTAGGGGTTAGGTTTTGCCTAACCGGTCGCCTGTGCAGGGAACAGGAGAGGAAGCAAGGGAGGAGCAGCGAGGACTTAGCCGCAAGAAGGCAGCTGCGGCCAGAGAGAAAGGGAGAAGGACTTGGAGTAGTAGAGGAAGCAAAGGAGGAGGAAGAAGACGGCACTATAGCTGCAGAGGAGCTGAGGCAGAAGGAGAAGTCAGAAGCGAAGGCACGCAATAGAGAAGAAAGAAGAAGAAGAAGACCAGAGAAGAAAGAAGAAGAAGAAGCCAAAGAGAGGAAGAAGAACCAGCAGCAACAGCTGAAAAGAAAAGGATAAACATTGTAGCAAGTGGCATTTAAGGCATCTGACCCTTGGAGTCCGACGTCTAAAAAGAGAGAAAAAGGAAGACAAAAGAAGAAAGAGAGAAGACAAGAATAGACATTTTCTTTCCTTTCTTTAATCTTTTTTTGTAAAACAGCATATATTGTAAATTGTGATTTATTACGCTTCTAGAATCAAGTTTTTCTCCCTTAGTTCGACCTTGGAGATTTTCTATATTCGAGTAATAAAACATAATCAAACCGATCGATTTTACAACGCCGACCATCCGCCTATACAAGGTCAGGGAATTAGGAGGCCAAATGACAATCCACAGTAGCATGCATATTGCCTTGGCAAATGGAGCATTCAGAAGTTTGGGAAGCAGAGACATTTGGCGTGAGTTGGCTAGGGTTTGACATAAGCCTTTCCATATTTTGGTTCAACAATTGAATCTAGAAGGCTAAATTCAGGGTATCCCTAGCCTTTGCCTCAATCTTTCATTGCATAAGAGTGGGTTTCCTATCCAAATAGGAAAAGGGATAGAATTCTCACTTAAGCTCTCAAAAAGATCCTAAGCCTCATCTTCAGTTTTTGTAAGAAAGGTTCCTGCACAGGCACCATCCACTGTTTGTCTGTGGTTGTCATTTAATCCAGTGTAGAACCTTTCTACAAGTTGCCATCTTAGCACTTGATGATGGGGACATAAGCGTAACAAATATTTGAAGTGCTCCCATGCATCATGAAATTGTTCTCCATCCCGTTGAGCAAAACCTATGATTTCCCTCCTATAGTGATTAGTCTTGCTCATGGGGAAGTATTTTTTTAAAAACTCTCCCTTCAAGGCATCCCAAGTATCCACTCTACCATCTAGAGTGTGATACCAATGTTCACCTTATCCTTGAGGGAGAAAGGGAAGAGGGTTCGCATTTGGGCGTCATCAGTAACACCTTGCAATCTCACCGTGGAATAGACCTCGGTGAATTCCTCCACATGCCTGTAGGGGTCCTCCCTAGAAGTACCATAGAATGAGGGCAACAGAGATATGGTACTACTCTTGATTTCATATGGATTGTTCCCCCCAGGTCTTCTCGGTGTATGGCCAGGTTGGTTGGTAGGGATAAAATAATCTCTCAAAGATCGTTGGTTCTCCACAATTCTATTTTCACCTTCCTCGGCCATCTCTCTTCTCTCTTGGTTGGCTATCCTAAAGATTCTTTCAGGTTATAAATTAAACACAAGTTGTCTCCTCAGAGACCGCTTACCAAGCATATACAAACAAACACAATTCCAAAGGACTTTTATGTCTTTAATCAATTAAGGCCTTTGAGATTTTAGTCAAGTTGTAGGTGACAATACAAATTGCCTAATTAATTACGTGCCTATTGTCGACCTACAAAATGCTTTAATGAAGAACTAATTGGAACTTAGTTGCTCTGCCCTAAACTTCAAATGGTAAAGTACTCCAAGGATGGAAGATCGAGGGATGCAAGTAGGCCTAAGCCTTCCTTTGAAGCTGTGCTTTAGTGGTGCTTCTTAACTACCCTCAAAAATCCGTGACAGGGTATCCCCCTCCTTGGAGTTACAAAACTTTTGAACTTAAGTTTCAAGCACTTTGTTATCCAATGGTAGGAGAGTTCTTTCTTAGCAGGTCAAAACCTAGGAGTGTCTAATTGCGTGCTTTAGTGCGCAGTCATGCATGTGTGCATTCACCGTAAAAGTTTGAATTTGAATTTTGAATCGCAGCACAATGTCTCAAATCAACTCCTTGGGTTTTATTGTGTTCCTCCTTTACTTAGTCCTTTTCAGAAATTTAATGTGACCACTTGTTAGATTGTTTCAAGACAAATTATGTGGTCTAGGAATTAAGTCCAAATGCAAATGCGTGATCAAGATATGGATGCAAAGTAAGAGGATGCTTACCTTGCTTCCAGCAATCAGCGATGCAAGAATGCACGCAATGCAGAAAATAAATCTAGAGGCTACTCATACACACCTGAATGGTTCGTCCTAGGGGCATGTAGCTTCTAACAGGCAGCTCGTGTTTTGTTTTGTTTTATTTTTTTTAGCTACTTATGCACAAATATTATCAATCCACAAAAGAGAAGAAAAACCCAAGTCTAAAGAAATGGGAACAGACTCCCAAAAAATTACCCAAGATGGGCCTAAAACAAAATCGGGTAACAAACCCCTAAAAATGTACCCCAGAACAAGGGTCCCAAATAATGAATGCAAGAAATCCTAAAGTCTAAATTTATCTAAATGCAAAAGTAGAGAATAAAGATGATCTCTTTTTTTAAATTCTTCTCCTCGGGTTGGTGGCGTCAAGGTCCACTAAGATGCGAAACTCAATCCCTCCAAGTGGTGGAAACAAGGTCCATGGTGTTGCTGAGGCTGATGCGACAACTCGTATTTAATATGTGTACCTCGCACCAAATCAGATTAAACAAGTTAAATATGCCTCAATTTAAATCAACACGAACAAATGAATAATTGCGAGCTTATTAGGCTCGTTGCTTCCTCGGCAACAGCATCATTTGACGAGTCGATTTTTGCTTTCGAAAATGATTAAAATGATTTGTCGTCGTATTTCTAAGTGGTGGAAAAATCGACTAATCAAGATATTGAATTGAAATTAACCACTTACAGGAGAGCGGGTCATATCCACAGGGAGGTAGTAGCTTATTAAAACTAGCACAAGTTAAAAACAAATGTTCACTTCTGATTTCCCAAAAACTTAAGCCAAATCCGCCTTTTAAATTAAGAAAGCAATGAGAGATAATGTTGAAATGGCATTTACTTGAAAGAGGAGGGAGTTCTCACAAAATCAACCACATATAATATTATTTAATCAAAAATCCCTCTCTTGCAATGGCAAGCAATGTAAAGTTTAATATGAAGCAAAATAGGGGATTTTGTGGAGAGGCTTGTGCTCATGCAAGGAAGCCTCACTGGCTGCGAGGTTCGCGGTGGAGGATAAGTCGGTCGAGGGCTTCTCAATGATGGTCGCGGTGTGGCGAATGGTGGGCGGCGGCGGTTGGAGTTGTCGCCGGCGGTGGCGGATGTGCGTGTGGTGGCAGTTGGCGAAGAAGAGGCCGGCAAGTTGTGTAAAGATCCCCGGTGGTGTTAGCGGAGAGATTGGGCGGCTGGAGATGGGTAGCAGTGTGGATTGGTGGCTACTGCTTTGGGTTATTTTGTTCATGGCAGGGAAGATGCGTGGAGATGAAAAAGAAGAAGTTGTTGGTGGAGCACGGCGGTGGTGCTGCTGCGGGTATGGCGGAGGCACAGCGAGGGGGTTGCACAAGCCGTGCGGACGCACACGTGGGATGGCTCTACTGCGCACGGCATGGGAGGTGTAGCGCTTTGTAGCGCGTGGGCGGAGCTGCTACTGGTGGTGCGCATGGTAGCTGTGTGCACGCAGGATGCAAAGGCGAGTGGTGGGGTGTGCACACTGCTGCTATGTGCGCGTGGAAGGGTGGTGTGCATTGGTCGCTCGAAATGAGAGGTGCGCGAGATCTGGAAGAAAGGCATGCGAGGACAGTGGCTAGGCACCGCTTGTGCGTGTAGTGAGGCACGGTGGAAGCTGCTGGAGGTGTAGTGTTTAGTGCAGCTAGAGCGTGGAGGAGATGGACGTGTGTTGTCGGCGACGGCTGCGGAGGTGTTGTGCGGAGGTGTAGCGAGGAGGTGCAGGGCGTGGAGTTGCAGTAGTTGCTGATGTTGGTGACGGTGGCAACTCACACTGAGGTGCTCATGGTAATCTGCATAGTCCAACGGTGGCGCAACAGTCTGTCACCCTGCTTGCCTACGGTGGTGTGGAGTTGCGCACATAATAGGCGGCCGGCGGTGGTGGAATGGAGGAGAGCTTTTCCTTGCACAGTAGGGAATGGGGTGGAGGCCTGCCTGTGATGGTGTGGCCAGAGTCTTCCTTTAAGCTATAGGAGGAGGCATGCAGGCAGACGTTGGTTGAAGAAGAGGTAAAGCGATGAACATCATAGGGAATAGGGATCCACGATTGTCGCTTGTCCATTATAGCTGGCGCAACTCTCCTGCATGCATCCATTGGAGATAAAATAAAGAAATGAGGGGTTATTTATATGCAAACCCTTACTTTCTATTTTAAAACCAAATAATACATGTAATGCACTCACAAGCTATTCTAAATTCTAAATGCATTTAATTATGAATGCAATGCATGAATTATTCCATTAAGTTGAAAACATAAACTAATATATTTACATCCTAATACATGCTAAATAAATGTTAAAGATAACTTAATATCTAGGCACTGAAATACCTAAATAGCCCACAAATGTGGGCTTATCAACCTCCTTCGTGGAGCATCCCACGGTTGTCCTCTCACCACCGTTCGGGAAGTGGATCCCACTGCGACGTCTCCTTGCCTCGTCCTCTGTCATCCATCGTCGTTCTCCTTCGTCCCACATCTTACCACCTTCATTCGTGCGCTCTATTAATGCGACTCATCCTCCAAGCAGCCGTCGAGGAGGATAACTTCTCTCTACCTTCTTTTTACCGCTTTCTAGAGTAGATTTACCACTTTCTAGTTGTAATCTTTCCAGCTTTTTAGTGTAATGATTAGTTGTAATGAACATCACTTGATGATTGTGAAATCCATGTTTATTCTATCTCTATTTTATCTTTATTTGTAATATTCTCTCTCTTCTATTCATTATTATTTAAGTAGATGCTAGTTTAGATTCAATTCGACTAGCTAATTTACTTCGTGATAAATAAAATAAATATGATTTTTAATCAAAAGTTCGCCTCCCTATGTTCGACCTGGAATTCCTTTTGAGTTTCGGTAAAATGATCTGTTGACGGTTTTTCTCGCAAATTGCACTACAACGACGGGTTTTCAAAACTCAACTCTTTTTGCGATGATTTTTCGCTCAAACATTTTGGCGCTGTTGCTGGGGTGGCGATGCTCTTTTATTTTTCCCATTTTCTCGCCTTACTTATCTTTTACCTCACTTCTCTCCTTCCTTATTGTGATTGTAGGTACTCTCACGAGGCGAGCATAAGCGGTAGATTGGAGTAAAGTGCTATTGAAGGATCTGTAAATTTACCCCCACCTCCCCACCCACTAGATTTTATCTCATCACTTAATAACACAAACCCTAATTAACCTAGGAGTTCTCATAAACCCTAAGGTTAGTTTTGATTGTTTGGTTGTCACCTCCATTCGCTTCACCCTTCTCTTATATAAAGAAAAATTTTAAAAATCTCACAGAGGTACACAACCTCTTCTGATTCTTTATACTCAACCGATAACCCAATCTTTGGGAACCAGTACACTCATCAACACATAATTGAGTAGAAATTAGATTAGGTAATCACCTGTGTACCTAATTAAGTCGTGCATCAGGCCAATTGTTTGAGTTGTTTGGACCGCACCACTGCAACTAAAAGCAACTCATCAAGTAGCTACCACATAGGTTCAACTTTTAGGGATTTACTAGGCACTCCACATTCTTTTAAGTTTTAAAGAAAAACATCTTCACCTGTGCTTTCAAAACCTGGTGTGCCAACTAAACTTGATTGAATACACCAAAAGTTGAATCATAAAAGCTACTAAGCAAGATTTAAACCCTAAAATTCACCACATGCAAAAAAATAATCTTGCTTAAAAATCATTGGTTGTGCACTCATACACATATCAATAAATCATTAAGGGCACAACCTAGATAAAGGGCCCATTATATTCCAAAGCACATTCAAACCTAACCCTAATTAAAACAGAGTAGACGTTAGCATTAAGGATTGGAATCACTCTTCGGAGCCCAGATCGAGATTATTTTCGATTAGTCTGTTTCTATCATTCAATCTAATGTCTAGCTATGGGAGTAGAATCAAACGATCGCGGCTGAGGGGTATGTTAGGAACTGGAGGCACAAGCCAAAGGAAGAACCTTCTCCCTAGCCCCTCCCTCTAACTGGTTGGATTGACTGGAAAGAAGTAGATCAAATCATTTCTTTATCTCAAGATGAGTTCTAGGAGTCTGTAGGTCTTTATGCTAGCCCACTTAAGGACAAGTTTGTTTGTTTGTATTGCAGGGCACCTTTCTTCCTCCTGTCTGTCATGTATCCTTCCACATCCTATTCGCACTTCCAGTCCTACCCTCCTACCACTACTTATTCCCAAAATGATTATTATTCCAACCAGACTTATTCTCATCCATCTTCTAGTTGGGATAATCCTGATTGGGGATATAGTTCCGGACCTCCGTGTTCAGGGTCTAACCCTGGACACTATAATCTTGATTCTTATCCTTCTCCGAGCTACATCGATTATAGATCATCGCCCTCATTTAGACAACCTAATATGATCTACAATCAAGAAGGATATGCTGATCCTTACCCTTCCTCAGATTACATTGCTTATAGGTCATCACCTCCTTATAGACAACCTGAAATGACCTATTATCAGGGAGGGTATCAAGAACCTCAATTCGTTGACTCCCTTGCACTGAACCCAAACCCATCCAACCTTGAACCAAACCATTTGGTTCAAGTTAACCAAGTCAAAGATAAGGTGTTGGCTAACTTAAGGAATACCATACAATCTTTAGAAGCTCAGCCAACACCTTAGACTAAAGAATTGGAGTCCTTGATTAAAATGATTGATGATAACAAGTATTTGTTGGATTGGCTCCAGGAAAGATAAAGGCCAGGGTGAGTTTTTACTTGGGAAGTTATCGAAATTAAGGGTGAGATTTGTGATTGCTTTAGTCCAATCTTGGGAGGATTCCTAGGATGAACCCTTGACAGAAGAGCCGATATTAGAATCCGCTCAAGCACCTGTAGGGGGGACACGTTTTACGAGACTAGGGTTGACCAAGTTGTTCTAGAGAAATCAAATAAGGATGAATTGATTACTTCACCTGAGATCCCTGAGTCGGGGTACGAAGAAATGTATGTCTCCATGGAATAGAAAGTGATTGATGATTTTGAGGCATACATTAATGAGAATTTAGAATTCTTTAATTCTGAAGGTGAAGAATCATTATGCAAAGTCTCACCTGAGTTTACAACACATGATTTTAGTGAGACAACTAGGCCTAAGGAATCCGATAAATTATTTGATGGCCCTAAAATTGAGTAACTTGATCTTATTGGGGCTTGCATGGTGGATTCAGATTTTAATTTCATGAAGGATTCAATTCAAAGCCCTGATCCTCAATCACACCCCATTGAGCTTACTGACGAGTTTGATTTTGAGATCACTAGACCCAAGTCAATTCTGATTCCGCAACAAATCTTGGACTTGGACATTTTAGATGGGGTGATTAATATGTAGGAGGTCCTGGAATTCCAAATTCTGAATGAGGATAGGAATTGAGAAATGATGATTTGGGAAGCCAATTTTGGAGGAAGTAAAAGACCAAGTCTAAGGGTGCCTATTTATTTGAAACTACCAACCTTCTACCAGGACCCTTACGACATTTGTTCCAAGGATGTGCAACCCAAGCACAAATTCATTGATTATCCTTTTGGGATTGATCTCTTTGTTATCTGACTTTTTGGACTTGGGTTGCATTCTCACAAATTGTAGGCCCGACCTCGCTTGCTTAATGATCTCAGGTTTTGGATAATTTTTATCCAAAACCTTAGATATACTTGAGCATGGGGTATGGGTCTACACCACAATCTGGTCCACATCTGTGGACATCTGCTAGCAGGTCCTGAGGTGAATCTTTTTATTCTGATTCTAACCTACACCTGTGAATTCTTTATTTCTTCTTCTTTGTATAGTGTGCCTAGCTGCTCCGAGATGAAAAGAAACTGTATATGTGCTGAAGGCACTAAATTCAGCACATATACAGTTTCTTTTCATCTCGGAGCCGTGGTCCATCTAACGCTACATCTTGCAAATGAAGCAAGAGTTAGTGGTCTGGTACAATATAGATGGATGTATCCAGTTGAGCGATTTCTGAAGAAGCTCAAAGATTACATCTTAAATAAAGCGATGTGAGAGGGGTCAATTATTGAGGGTTACCTTTTAGAAGAATGCATAAATTTCTATGTTATGTACATGGATAATATTGACAATAGATTCAATCAACTGGGGAGGAATTTCAACGGGGGATACAACGAAATTAATGATGATTCTCTATCAATTTTTGATATGAGGGGAAGGTCTATCCTCCACACATAATACAAAATGATCAATTTAAGGGATTGGTAGTTAGCTTACTTGTATATCTTTAAACAAATTCCGACATGGTTTTATTAGTTTAAATAAGAATCATTGAATTCTTGAAATAGTTGAACCATTCACACTAGCGTGTTAAGTATCACAAGTTTTCTACATGCATGATAATAGTAAGAATCGGTGGATTATACTTGTTAAGGTTGTCCCTCGTGATTTCTTTAATAAAAAGAAGGATAGTGGACATTCTTTTCTAACTAAAGCATATCAAGAATTTTTAGAGGAATTAGAATATCAGTCGCAGTGTAATAGATACCGATGCTTAAGGTATTATAACTTTTAATTTGTAATGAAGTTATAATCTTTTAGTTATTTTTTAAAAAATTTATTGTTGCAATTTCTCTCATTTATCATATAAATTTGGTAATATGTTTAATTAATTTTTTGTTATCAAAGTGCAAATGATGCCACGGAGGAAACACGCTGACAAGGGGAGACCTCCACCTACACATGATGTTAGGGAGGAGTCACGCTCCCCTCCCAATGCTAGCCCTCCACCTGTTTCTACACTCCCCTCCTAGTATATCCAGACTCCTCCTATCCAGTACATTGCTCCACATCTTCTATCCCAGCTTCATGGTAGGGGTAAGGCGCCGGTCTTTAGTTCCCCACTGCCTGACCCTCAACCATATTATGATGAGGCGGAGGAGTCATTCTGGCAGGGGGGCGAGTGCAAGGCAGAGGAGGTAGAATAGCCCTTCCAGCAGCCAGATACTAATACTGGCACTGTTCAAGTGCCTACCACTCAGGCGGGCACGATGCAAGTGCCTGCTACCCAAGCAGACACCAGTAGTGGTAAAATTTAGTACTTATAAGTTTTTTTTATTTCCTTTCATATTTTATCTATTAAAAATTATTCTTTAATGTGCTTAGCTAAGAAGAACACACAAGGTCCGACACGAAATGCAGACCTCAACAAGCTACCTAAGGGCACCAGGATTGTGGTGACTATCTCTACAACTGGGGAGAAAACTACCCTAAGTTTACCAGTCTGTTAGCCACGATTGTTAAGGCTACCGTGCCACTTTCCTGCTTTGATTGGAGGAGGGTTGCAAAGGAGTTGAAGTCCTCCATTATTCGAGAGTTGCAGGTAAAATTTTTGGAAATCATTTTTTAAGATTTACATAAAATATAATTGATTTATATATTATTAAATACAGGACACTTTTGATTAGGACGATAATCCCAATGTGCCCAAGGCTATCCTGCAGCATGCAAGTAGGATACATCGTGGATGAAGAGAGGAGATGAAGAGTATGGTATGATATTTGATTGATTATGTATATATTAGTTGGATTATATAATTTCTTCTGATTGATTATTTTGAAAACTTATGGTGTTTTAGAATTTCTCTTATTTGTTGTGTAACTAACTCTAGTACTAAAGAAATGAATTGCTTTTACAAAAAAATTGGAAAACTATTAGTGACGATTATTAATTAAACTGTTATAAATTACAGTTGGTGACAGTGGTAAAACATTCGCTATATGGGCCCATCGATTTTGGCACGGGTATTGCATTACCTTCAGTGACTGTTATACTCAATTAGGCTTGGTTTTAAAATCGTCACCATCACAAATCGTGGAAGGTTTTTGTGAAAATCGTCTCTAAAAGTGTAATTTTTTGACATGTAATTTGGATTCTCTCCAAGAAAATTGGCAACGGTTTTCAAAAAAATCGTTCTGAATTTAATTTAGCAACGGTTGTAAAACCGACGAGGAAACATACTTCACGGCTAGCCCCCGAGCATTGAGAAGGCAACGATAAGGGAATTTAACTATTGCTAAATGAAAACACCGGTCTTTAGCGACAGCTTACAACCCTACAAAGCACAGCTACTGTTGTAGTGAAATCTAAAGGCGGCTTAAAAATAATAATCCTATAAGCCTCACATATTACTTCTAGATTTTTTTTAATATGAATGGAAATCAAATAAAGAAAAGCAATCACAAATATTCACAAAATGGAAAATAAAAACCAAAAATTGAGAAAGTGGGACAGGAACCAAAAATCACCCTACACTATAAGAGCTTGATAAAATAAAATAAATAGGGCAAGCCCCCAAAAATACCCTGAAATAAGAGCCCAAATAAGGCAATAAAATAAAGAGTCTAAATACTATACTAATCTAATCTAAAAATAAAAAAATGTGAATGATAGCTCTTGCTCCACCAATATTCCTCCTTCCCCTACTAAGCTCCGTAGCACCTTGCAAGAAAAAGAGGGAATGTTAATGTCACAAGAATGCAAAAAATATCACAAGAATTCTATTAACAAGAGCATCAAAGAAGCATAATAAGGTGTTCCCTCCAGCAGCGGCTCCAACTGATCAGGTGGATAGACGATGAATATGTCATTGTAACGAGTTTTTTTGCACCACAATCAATAATTAACCGACTCAAGTCCACGTATAGTGGTGAGTCAGATTTATCCTCAGAGGCATGCCTAACGTGTCTAAGAAATGTTTAGGAAATTTTAGGGAATTTTCTAGGGCCTTTAGATAATTATTTTAGATTTTAGAAGTCGAATGGGTCAATCAGCCTATTTTGACCCCCCGTCATTTTAGCTCCTAAACCCTAGCCCTAATCACATCAGAAGTTTTCAAAAATACTTTTCCTAAAACTAGATTTGACAAGGAAATTTTCTATGCAAATTTTAGGTCAATCCGAGATGTGTTCGATTTTATAAAATTTGAGAAATTCAGAGTGTACAAAGCAATTAGACACACCTCCACTCCAAGAATTTTATCTTTTTTTGTAGAAAGAGTTTAACTGCGAAATTCATATGCATGGATTCCTCACTTCAAGATCTATCTTCATTAAAAATTTATATATATAATCTCTATAAATAGCATAATTGTATAAACCAATGTTAGGATAAGTAGAAATTACTAAACCTAAGGGTACATTTAAGAAATTTGCCTATTAGACTCTTCAGGCTAAATTCAGCTCAATCAATTAGGTCTTGCCTTGAAATTTTTAAGGAATCTTATTGATTAAGGTTCTAAGTCTATAGGGTATTTAGTATATGACTTATTTGCCCACCCTCTAGTTTGGAAGTCTATGCAAATTAATCATCTCACTTAACACACCCTAAGTTGATTTGTGAGTAACCTAACCTTGATTATCTAATTTTCAATGAGAATTAGATTGACGGTCTAATCTTTAAATTGAACTTAACTCATATCGAAACTCTAAGACTCACTGGTATGGCTGTTACATTAGCATTGGGATTGCTCCCTAGATGCATGGTATTTAGAGGCCAACCTTTGTATCCTAATCTTTTCTAGGTCTTTACTTAGGTAATGCATTTAGAAAGGAATTCAGAAGAGCCACCTGCCTAGAAAAATAAGTGAAAAAGGAGAAAAAAGGGTGAGAAAAAGAAAAACAAAAATAAATAAAAGAGGCCAAATGTTACTCCTGGGGAAATATACATTAGGTTTGCCCTTGTGTTGACCTTAGGATAGAAATAAAGTAGATGAAGGAAGAAATAGAAAAGAAATAAATAAATAAATAATGTAAGAAAAGGCACCTTACGTGCAGCTAGGGAGATATACATGGGGTTCACCTTTGTGTTGACCTTAGGATAGAAAATGGTTGGGAGAAAGCTACCAATCCCGAGTATGGTATAGCCTAATGTGGGATCTATAAAAGTAAAGGATAGTCAGATTTTCTAAGAAAATTAGGTCTCCAAAACTTGGTTACCCACGAGTTAAGTTAGTTCAATGCACACTATGCTTAGAATTCATGTCTAACAAACCTTGGGTGGACATAGGAGCCATAGAAAAGTATCCTAAAAATTGAAACTAAGGTTACCAAGAAACTAAGAAGGTTCAACTACCCATACTTAGGGAAATAACTTTGATGCAGTGAGTATAATAAATAAATTTTATAGAATACTCCCTGCTATAGTGGTTTCTAATTTTCTACTTTTCATAAGTCCTAACTTAGGTTTAGTGCGTTTTGCTAAGGAACTAGGAAAAGATAGGCATGAGGGTATGATAAATGCATATTAATTAACGATAATATGCCTAATTTATGTTGATCTCATAGCTAGGTGCTTTATACATAGTTGCATGTTAGGTTTAGTACATGCATCTAGTACAAAATTTGCTTGAGTCTAATTATTATAATTTTGTATATATGCAGCCTTAAGCTGGAAGAAGAAAATAAAGAGTGAAGCACCTCAAGGATAAGAAGACACACGGCACCACTCCACTTTCCCTACACCCTAGCCTCAAGACAACACAACCTAGCCTAAAAACCATGTCCTAAACCTATCTATAGCCCTTCCACATCACCCTACATCTTCTATCTAAGGGCTATGACTCACCAACCTAATTTTAGGAACCCACCTACATATCCCTAACTTAGATGCACCATCCTAGGGCCTAGGTTTAGCAACTTAAAAATAGCCTATGGCCGACCACGAAGCTTCCCTTGGAAGCTTCCTCATGGTAGGCCACTGTAGGATTTCCTCTACCCTTGATTCACCATTTGATGGCCTTGATCTACCACTAAAATCAACCCTAATTTCCCTCCTAAAAGCCACTTAAATTCAAATTCAAATTCAACCCCATATGGCCAGGCATATCCTCTCAAAACCACCTATTTATTAGTTGGCCACCTTGGACATCTAATCCCAAGCACCCAATCTTTATCTTTGGGCCATCCTTAAACCATACCCAAACCAACCCAAGGACTACCACATTAATCCCAATGAAGAACCATATTGGTCGGCTATGTTGGGCCAATCCCAACCATTCATCCAATGCCTCCATGAATCTCCATCCTTCATTCAAAATTAAACTAACCCTCAGCCCATATTAATCCTAATGCACCCCTCTCCTTAGATCATGTCCATTCATTTCTTCTAGCTCCATCCTAGCCATCCCTAACCCTTGATTTAAGGAAACTTAGATCAACCAATCACAATCCATTCTATTTCCTATAAAAACACCTAGACCCCCCCAACACAGGGAATCAATTCTTTCTTCTCCATTTTAGACATCACCTAGTAGATTCACTTAAGCGTACCCTCTCCCTTAACCTAGTCTGCACCTTGGTTGTGGGTCTTCCCAAAGGCAAGGTGACTCCATGCCACCTTTGGTGAGAAGGTCCTACTGGCGACGCCTTCACTTTTGTCTATTTTTACTCTAATCCTCCTCCAAGCCCCATCTTCGAGGCCATCCAACTCTCTACACCGTCTTCGGTTCCAAATTCTCTTTTTGCTTTAGTTTTATTTCATTATTGTTCTAGTTTCATTAGTAGATGTATTAAAATTTTTCTATCATTAATGAAATTTCCATGATTTTCTTTTGTCTCTCTTTTGTATTTGCATATTTGTTTGCTTAGTAGTTAGTAGTAGATCACCAATATATTATGCCTTGTAAAAAATACAAAAAATTGGAAAATATAAAAAGACCAAAAAAATAATAATCTTAGAGAACAAAAAATTTTGATTGCCTCCCTAAGATGTCCCGAACTTTATTTTCAAATCATACATTTTTCTCAGTTCGATTCTAAAAATTACAAAAGGATTAGCATGATTTATGCTATGATGAACGTTGATGCTAACACCATCATACTCTTTATCTAACTCAAATTTACTAATTTCCAAGGCTAAATTCAATTAATTAATGTATTGAAAGGGTATAATTCAATCTTGGCCAAATTAAGAAGAATTAATGTAAATTGGGTTAATTATGCTATTTTAACAGACTAATATAAGTGTAGATTAACCAAGGGGAAAACCTACAATTAATTGAAGGTCAAATAAACTTAAAGTTCAAACAAGTGGGCTTCCATGGACTTATATAAGATTTTTCTGAAAATTAAAAGTTAATTCATATTTAAAAATCCTAATTCAAAGGGTTATGATGGAAATAAATATAATCTAAACCTTTTAAAAATCATTGAAAAGTATTCCCTAAGGTTTATTACAATCAATTTTACAAAATGAACCCATCTTAACCTAAAATAATGACCAAGGTGAACATTTAATACATTTTGGATTAAAATATAAATTGACTAAGAAAATTTCATAAAAACCCAAAATTGAAGTCACTAAAAGATCCCTTGGGTTAAAATTAGGTTACCCGAAATAGCCAGGACTTTTTGGACTACACATTAAGCTACTTTGCATATTGGCCCCTAACTTTTGAATTCCTTACATTTAGTTCCAAAATCCTCTCATTAAGGTCCCTGGCTAATGTTAGCATGACATCAGCTTTCTTCTTCTTTGAGCAAGTAGCTGTAGTAGTAGCTTCACCTCATGCATTTTTACTATGTGATTGAGCAAGAAATTCTCGATCAAATCCCACCAAATTTAGTGGGATTGATCGCCACTGCACGATGATTCTAGATATCCAACTTCCACCCATTGATTCCATCTAAATAGAGAGAATTTCGCGAATGAGTCACTCACGAAATCGGCCTCAAATCAACCAAATTAAGGTGGTTTCTTGCCTCATTTGCGAAGCCATTCATCCTATAAAGCTTCGCCGTCCTCCAATGGTCCAAACCATGCGGATTTTCACGTCAACCACCTTCACCATCGTCGATCATTGATCTGACCATGACGTCAAGTCATCGACCTCTGGTCGGCCCTCCTCCACCCTTCGCCAACATCATCCAACAACTGACGAAGAAGTCTGGCTAATCTCCGGTGAACTCTGCCGGCAAAGAAGAAGAGCAGTAAATTGCTCTGAGGACCTATTTGCAAAAAAAGAAGTTCCAGAGACCTAATCATAAGGATTCCTAGGGACCTTATCGTGAATTTCCAGGGGCCTAATGGTGACTCTCCAGTAACCGATTTGAAGATCTTTTTGATATATTAAGGAATTGCTTCATTTATTATATATTTTGGGGTTTCATTACATTAATTTGTTCTTCAAACATTACCTAATTTGTTTAGTGCATATCACAATAATAGTTGTCTTATTTAATTAAGCATTAAATGATTGGACAGATCCCAAATTTTATCAATTGAATTGCAAAATTAATTACCCATTACTGCTTTGGAAATCTTTTCTCTACATTTTGAACTAGATTTATACAAAAAAAAATTAATTGATCACATCTAGTTCCTAGACTTAAAATTTTGGATGTGCTAAGTCGTGAATTCTATTGCTCCCTGAGAACGATCTTGGAATACATTTTTATTTCTAGAATTATAAATTTCAAAAGTCTGTCCAAGCATGTCCTGAGAAAATCACTAGGGGCTTGGGTAAATCTGTACCCATCGTTTGACTTCCCTCTAAGTCTGTCGCTGCATTTTCTAAAGGAATTGGGAACACTTAATGGTTCTTAAATGTTGGATATCAAGCCAAAACTTGATGAAGACCTTAAGTGGTCAAATGACTACTTGTTTTAAATTAAGCTTGGGTACCTAAATGTGCACGGGAATGTGGAGGTCGCTGATTGGGATAATGCTCAGTTATTTTAATTTTTTCAGTGTGTGCAAATTCGATGGAGTGAGTCCAATGCCAAATCAAGTTGTCACACAATTTTTGTTGTTTTTCTGCTTTTAGGATTTGATATTAGGAGTGTATTTTAGGGTTTTCTTGTTAAGAGTTCAAAACAAGTTTTGAATTCCACAATCACAAGGAAAACAAGTTCTATTAGTGAGTGATAAGAACCTCATCATGTGCCCTAACTAGCTCATTTTGACCTGAGAAAGTAAACAAAAGCTCCTACATAACCTAAAGGAAGGCCTAAGTCAAGGGATTACTGTTCTGGGAAGGAAACATGAACTAAAGGGTAAAACTGTAATTTTACCATTGTAGTACATCAACGGGATTTCTCAGGGGTTAAACATAGGTCAATTGGACTTAATAAGAGGAAAAGTGGGATGGTTCAGTTAGAAAAGGGTTATTGTGAGATTTAAGAATTAAATGACATTCTATAACCCTAAAACAAACTTGCTTAATTCAACAAGGTTCTGATCTGGATAAAAATCAGCTAAACCCTCTAAAATTTATGGAAAAATATCCTCTAGGATTTAGAACCTTCAATTTGGCCTTTGAAACCTATTTTGACCTAGATTGGGGCCCTAGCTCAGTATTTAACCTAATTTGGGTTTTTATGCAAAATATCTAGTCAAACGTGGTCAAACCTAAAATCCAACTTCACCATTGGATTCCCTAGGTCCAAATTAGGTTTTTACCAAAATTTGGGCCTAAGGGAAGGTCATCTTGACCTACTTTGGAAAATGGTCCACCCAATTACATTCTAGCCCCTAACTTTTGAAAACCCTTGCACAGAGGCCCCTAACATTCAGGTCCCTCCACCATTACAGTGGAGGAATCCCACTCCGGCAAGGATTTGAGGAGGATATCTCCTCGAACCCTCAGAGATCTCCTCCCAGATTTGGAAGGGAGATTCTTTGAGGATTTCTCCATTGTCTGAATGAGATCTCCAGATCAGATTTACACCCAATCTCTCGTGTGAATGCTTGAGAGATTTGGGTGCCTTATGCACCTTCCTTCTCCGGCAAGGCCTTTGCACTGGAAGGCTTGCCTTCCAAGCACAAAGGGCTCGGCCAATGGCTATAAAAGGACCCCCAATCCTTTACGCATCTTCCAAGCTTGATTTGGCCGCAGAAACCCTCTTAATTTCTTCCTTCCTCATCTCCAGTCAAACGCCCGCAAGCTCCAACGATCTCCCCTCCCTCCTCTCCTCACTCTACCACCAAACCAGTGGCAGAGTTAGCTTCGTCTCGTTCCTCCACGTTGCGCCACACCAACGCACGCCTCTCCAACCTCCTCCTCATTGCCATCATCCTCACCTCAGAGCCTTCTTCCCCAACGACGACACATACGCGTCGCTCGTCTCCTTTGCCTCCCCTTCATCCCAATACCCACAGATAACTTCCTCTCCTCCCAATCTTCATTTTCCCGCATTTAATTTCATAAACTGCCCCTCAACTGCCACTTTCCACCTTCGTCTTCCTCATCTCTAGCCGACCATCGGCGAGGCGCATCCACCGCTCCGCACCTCCACACCCCTCTCCACCAACCTCATCACCTTCGCCATCAACCACTGATCACTTTTCGCCTATCCAGTGACCGCTACACACGCCCCACACTTCCACCGAACAAACCCACACGCACAGTCACAGTCCGACCTAGGCATGCACGCCTAGGCCATTCTGCGCCACGCCAACCCCTGTCTCACCTTTGCCATGACACGGCGAAGCTTTCCCTGTTGTTTGACAAGGCCGCAAAGCCATCTTTGTGTCGTGCAGGTCTGAGCTCCCCGTCCGCCATTAATGCTGAACCAAGCTTGCTTGATAAGAGTTCCAGGCCGCGCACTCCAGGCATAAGGGCTCCAGGCAACGCACGTTGAGTGTGCAAACGTAACCAGCTTGAGAGCAGAAGTCGCGAGGCTTCCAGCTGCTCCAATTGAGTGGAGTCCCCTCCTACAGGTGCCAACAGAAGCGGGTGGGACATTTAGTCCCACCTCGTAAACTCAGGGGTAAGCGGTGTGACTTATATTGATTTTGTGTTTTCTGTTGGTTGCCACAAGTAACATGGGATGAGGTCCCTTACCCTCACTCACGCCTCGTCCGCGACCCCTGCCCCCGCAAACCTAGCACTCAACCCGATTACCTAGCACTCCTCGCACACCACACCACGCCAGTGCGCCTGCACCTGGGCACGCGAAACCCGACCCGATTACCCGGCTCTGGGAGAGCGTACCTAAGAGCGAAATAGAGAGAGAGACGTAAGGAGGGGTAGGGGTAGGTTTTGCTCCATTGTGCTATGTAGGAAAGAAAGAAGAATCTGAAGGTAGAAGAAGAGAAAGCTAAGAAGGAAGAAGAGGAGCGGCTAAAGAAGAAGACCAAGTGCAGAAGAGGAAGAGAAGAAGAAGGAGGTAGCTGCTGAAGGCAAAGGAAGCCAAAGATAAGGAGGGACTTAGCCGCAGATGAAGAAAGAAGAGGAAGAAGCAAGAAGAAGAAGAAGCCAAAGAAGGCAAGGGTTGAAGAAAGAAAGAAGCACAAGCGGCCAAGTAGAGACAAAAGAAGAAGACAAGGAAAGACAAAGAAGAAAAGAAGAAAGAAGACTGAAGGCAGAAGAAGCATAGCCGCAGAGAAAGAGAAAGAAGAGAGAAAGAGAAGGCAAAAATCAGAAAGAGAAGGACAAATCAAGCATTCCAGCAGAAACTTTTAAGACGTCTGATTTTTCATCAGACGTCCAATTTTCGAGCTTATTTCTACATTGACATTATTTCTCAATTTTGATTGGATTGGTTATTGCTTTTTATTAAATTAAGAGTTGTGCTCCTAAGTTTTTAAATACCCAATTGCTCCCTGTGTTCAACCTCAGATACCTTGGTTTTCAAGTTATAAATTCTTATTTGTTTGCATGACGATTTCATTTATACTGCAACAAACATCTTTTAAAAACATGATCTCGCCTCATCAACAGTGAGGATAGATTTCCTTTAGAATGTGAGACTATCAAATGAAAAGCCCTAATTGTATTGAATCCTAAGCAGAAATTTAACTACCAATGAATCTTTTTTAGGCTTTTCTTTTAAAGTAGTGGTCCAAACAGAGCAATCAACACCATTACTAGAAAGCAAATCAAACAAGGATTCCAAAAAAAATTTTTTGCGATTTTAAGAATTCGTTTGATATTTTTTTGAGATTTTTCACTGTGATGGTGTCAAAGTCCATAACTAATACCTGTGGGTATTTTGGACTTTTCAGTAACACCACCAGCCACCACAAATTTTTGTGATTTTATATGTTATGCAGAATTTCACAAGGATTCCAAAATGTAAAATTTCACAGAAATTGGACAAAATATAAAATTTCCTAAAATTCGCGAACAGTAACAAAATAATGAAATCAGAGGAGATGGCCCCCCTGTGGTCAACGAATTTTTAAAAATTCTCTACAACTCCAAATACTCTAAAATTTGGAGCAATGTTTCTGACTTGGTTTGGAATCTTTAGTTGAAAGTTCAGGATTTTAGGAGGCCTGTGGTGTCAAGAATTGATTTTTGAAATTCGAATAAAAGTCTAGACCCAAAAATCAGAACACCAACACGTTGGGTAAAGTAGTGTTAAATAATTCAAACAATCAAACAATGACTTTTAGGAATCGCCACTCTACCAAATTTAGATGTTTTTGATTCTGAAAGCCTGATTTAGTAATTTTTTGATTGTTTTTAAGACTTATGTGACAAGAAAGAAGGCACTAACCTTGAATCCGCAGGAAGATAAGGACTTTAAGCTCTCTTCCAAAAATTCAGCCTTCTTCCTGTAGTGCCTACACACATGAGAAGAGAGAAAGAGAAGGGGATGAGATCCATGTATCAAGCAAGAGAAATAAGAAAATGCAAAGCCATGCCTCCCCGGCAACGACGTCAAAAGGTGATAGCGAAAATGCGTGATTTCTAAATTAGGGTTTTTATGTCGTTACAACATGCAAATCTAATTGCTTTTGAAATTTGTAAAGATCGAGTACTTGGAAAGTATTCGAGTTGTCCCAAAGGAGGTAGGAATGCAATTTGAAATCTCTTGCTTGAAATTTGGAAATCAACTTTTTTTTTGTGTTTTGAAATATATATTTTTAAGGGTTTTTTTTTTGATAAGGGCAAAATGAATGCGGAGAGAATGAGAATTAAAACTACTAGAAATGAAGCAACAAGTGCCTTGTTTCTCCAACTCACTCCAAGCACGAGAGGCTTGGAGTAATGGAGGAACAACACACAACAAGAAACAACACAACCTATCTAAACGAAAGGTAGAGGAATGCTTCTATAAACAAAAATTATTTTATGATGGAGTTGGAGAACTCACAAGCAAGACAGATTCCCACTTATAATCTCCAACACAATTTGAACACTATGCAAAAATACAATAAAAGGTAGAAGAAAGCTTATGAAGAAGATGATGCTACTGCAAAACTCCCGCTCCAAATCTAGTTGCCCCAGAATCAAAGGAAGCTTGCCTATGTCTCTCCTTCTCTTGGCAAGCCCTAGGTGGGGCATGTTTGGCTCCTCCTAGAGTGAAAGGTTTCCACTCTTGAACTCCTCCTTAGGGTGGACATGGACCGCCCTATTTGCTCCTCCTCTAGATGTCCTCCTTGCCTGGCTTGACTCCTTGGCTTGGCAAAGACACAAGGTAGAAGGAGAAGAAGTTGAAGGCACCAAGGTGACAAAGTGTCTCCTAATCTTCTTCTTCTCCTCCTTTTCTCCTTGGTTGTTGGGATGGTGCAATGAAGGTGGAAAAAATGCTATGAATATGTGTAACCAAGGATGTCTTTTTTTGGTGGTAGGGTAGATCTTTATATAAGTATGGATAGGAAGGGGTTAGGATGGGATTAGGTGGATGCTATGATGGGATCTTGGGGGTAGTTATTGATCCTAAGGCTAGGGTTCTTTGACGCCACAGGAAAAGGCATATGGATGGTGGTTATGGTGGTGGAGAGGCACCAAAGAATGGTGCCAACTATGGAAGGCTAGTCGGTTGGTGGTTGGCATGGAGCATGGAGGGCTAGGATAGGCTTATGAGGTGGTGGTTATAGGATGGAAGGTGGATGTAGGATGGCACCAAAGGGAGAGGTGTGTGGAGCTAGAGTTAATGAAGGGTTGGAGCCAAATTAGGTGCAGTTAAGGGTTAGTCTTGGCGTGGGGTTGATGGACGGTGGAGATGATTTGGATGGGGAGTATTTGGTGGTGTGTAGGGTGAGGATATATGGTAGGGCTGGTGCCATTTTGAAGGGGTGTGGGTAGGTTATTTTCACTGCAACTAAGGGTTTCTAGAAGAGGGGTTAGGTGTAGGGTTAGGATGGCTTGTGGGCTTAGGTGTTTGGTGGTGATGAGGGGGGTTTTTGGATGGAAAAATGTGGCACCAACTATGGGTAGTTATAGGGTGGTTCACACCACTTTAGGTGGTGTCCATTGGTGTTTAGTGGGGTGAAAGGATGTGTTAAGGTTGGTGCCAAAAGGAGGGAGCTAGGTGGTAGCTTAGGTAGTGGCTTAGGTAGTAGCTTACGTAGGCTTATTTGGTGGAGTTTTAGGGTTAGGGTTAGGGCCTTGGAGTGGAGAGATCTTAGCTAAGCTAGCTTAACTAGTAGAGGGATGGAGAAGGAGTTAGGGTTAGTTGGAAGGAGGTAGCCAAGAGCCGTCTAAAGTAGATATGGAGCTGAGGCAAATTTCTCGAAGCTGATGATGGTTGAAGAGGTCTTCTTAGGAGCTCAACTACTCAGGTTAGCTAGCTAGTTCTTCTACTAGCAGCTAGGCTTTGGGTAGTGGAGCTAAGTTGAGCTGGTCTCAACTTATCTAGAGCTAGGTTGAGCTTAACCTGCTTCTCTTGAGAACTCCTGATCTAGTTTAGCTACTAAGTTGACAAGTAATAGCTAAACTAGAAGGCATTTAGCTACCGTGAGCTGAGTAGAGCTAGGGAGAGCTGGAATTGACTTGTAATGAACTCCCATCAACTAAGCTGAGCTAGCTTGAGCTCCCAGTGAACTGATTGGATCTAGGATGAGCTAGACTCAACTCAGTTGAGCTGGATTTGAGCTAAGTTGAGCTACCTTGAGCTACCATCTAGCTATGATGAGCTTGATGGAGCTAGAGGATCTAAACCTAACCCAGGTGAACTGATATCCAGCTGGGATGAGCTGGATTCAGCTAGGGTTCAGCAGATTTGATCTTCTTCTTCACTTTCTGCCTTCTTGAGTGCTAGGGTTTTAGAGGTCTGATCATCTGCTTATCTTTAACAAACATGTTAAAAACACAAAAAGTATGCAACGCATGCCTAACCTAGGTAATGCCTAAATACAACCTAAAAACCCATTTGTAGAGTTAAAACCCTAAGAGCTAGATCTATTTTAAGGCATAAAGAATGATGATAAACTGGCATTCATTACACCCCTGTGCTTATCTTTTACTAATTGTTTAGCAAAATTTATTCACACAAAATAGATTTTTGGGAAAGAATAATTTCTTTTTACTTTTGAGAAAAAGGAGATTGTAGGTCTTTGGTAGATTAAAGCATGAAAGGCATGGGATTTGTTAAATATAAACATCAGGATTCATCTTCGAATCTAAAAATTAGATGAATTAGGATCAATGTATCCTTTAAAATTCACAAGTCAACTCCTTGGTAATTCAAATGACCCAAAATTGTTTTACAGTTAGGATTTCTTTGGCTCTTGAATTTGACCCACAACTTGCATAATCTTTTAAAACCTTGTGTTAGTGCTTATGAATGCCAACATTTATAAGGTCATCTTTGATTTTTTTTTTCTTTTTGTCTCTCCCATGCTTATTCCTTGCTTAATCCTATAACAGATGTGTCGAGATCATCATTCCCGTTACAAATCCTTGAAGGGGCTCGGGCGTGAACACTTTGAGATAGTATTGTCCAAGACACCACCCAGGAGCTCACAACCCCAAAACACAATGCGGTGTAAAGGGGTGCTCCAAGCGAACTCGAGCTCTTGCTCTGATGCTATGGGTAGAGCACCGTCCAAGACACTTGAGCCACAAAATGCACCTAATGCTCCATCTAAGGATATGAAATATAGGTATAGAGTTGTGACGTGGTGGTAACATGTTGACATCGCATCCTCAAAAGAGGCATTTTCCTCCTCGACGGTGGGAACTCAAACCAATGATCTGCTTCGGATTTTACTAAGACTAAACAAGGGGCTTTTCTAATTTTTCTAATTTATTTTTAGGTGTTGGCTATGTGAAATTTGACACAAGAATTTTGCAAGGGATGCAAGTTTTTGCGTCAGAAACTAGGACAAATAGTTTCCAGGTCGCAAAAAGAGATCAAGTCACCCGAATCATCATGAGTTCAGGTGGGATTTAGAGAAGGATACTTGATTTAGTCCAAAAGTAGACCTAGAGATTCTAATAGTCAGATCTGCATCTTAATCCCTAGTTTGTTAAAGATTAAATCCCATTGTATCTTGAAATGATTTCTCAACCTTAGTTCGATTTCAAAATTTTCTCAAAAAGTTTTCAACATTTTTATTTTTTTTATTTTTTTATTTTTTATATTTTTTGGGTATGAATGCACAAAGATGAAACAAAAATTTAAATGTATTTAGGTTTTGAAAATCCTAAATCAATCATCAAAATTTAAAAATACCCCCTCATGCTTAAGTTATGTCATGTCCTCATGCAGTAGGAATGGAAAAGAAATCAACTTGGTGAAGGAGGTTGGAATCAGGATAGTCAAAACCTCTGAGAAAGAAAGGAAAAATGAAAAGTAGGAAAAATGATGGGTTACCTCTCATCCAATGATATCTTTTACCCCATTCAGCTGGGCATGAAGTCACTAACTATCGGGTACGTCGTGGAGGTCATAAGAGTTAGACTTCGCATTAATGGTGAGGTCAAAGTAGGGCTTAAGCCATTAGCCGTTGACTTTGAAAGTGTTGTTGGTTTTTAGATCCAAAATTTCAACGGCACCATAGGGATGGGTTTGAATTACAATGTTAGGGCCAATCCAATTAGATTCGAGTTTACGAGGAAATATTCTTAACCTCACATCAAAAAGCCACATGAGTTGATTAGGTTCAAATGATTTCCAAACGATGAATTTGTCATGAAATTTCTTTGTTCGATCCTTGTAAATGCATGCATTTTCATAGACCATGTTGCGAAGTTCTTCAAGTTCGGTTAATTGTAAGTTCCTGTGTTTTCCAACTGCATCTAAATTATAATTGAATTCTTTTATTGCCTAATAAGCCTTATGTTCTAGTTCAACCAAGAGGTGGCATGCCTTGACAAAAATTAGGCAGAAAGGTGACATGCCAATTGGAGTTTTGAAAGCCATACGATAAGCCCATAAAGCATCGTCGAGTTTGAATGACTAGTCTTTTCGGTCAGGCTTTACTATCTTTTGCAAAATGTTTTTAATATCCCAGTTTAAGACTTCAGCTTGGCCATTTGTTTGAGGGTGATATGTTGAGAGATTTTATGATTCACCCCATATTTAGCGAGAAGTTAACAGAATTGAGAATGTGTAAAATGCGATCCTCTGTCACTAATTATGGCCTTAGGAACACCACAATGCAAAAAAATGTTTTTCTTAATAAAATCTATGAGGACCCGATGGTCATTAATGCGTGTGGGTACCACTTCAATCCACTTTGAAACGTAGTCGACAGCGACTAAAATGAACTGGTATCCAAAAGAAGTAATGGTCCCATGGAATTGATGCCACACACATCAAAGATCTCAACTTCTAAAATCGAGTTGAGGAGCATCATATCCTTAGAGTTCATGTTGTCGATCTCTGGCAATGCACACAGGACCGTGAAAAATCATGAGCATCCTTGTGTATTCTAGGCCAATAAAATCTGACATTTAAAATCTTGGCTGTCGTTTTCTTCCCCAAAAAAAATGTCCGCCATAAGCCGTTGAATGACAATGGTTCAGAATATCATGTGTTTCTGAATCGAGAACACACCGTCTAATGATTTGGTCAACATAAATACAGAATAGATTGGGGTCCTCCCAAAAGTAATATTTGATCTCGGCAAAGAATTTATCCCATTTTTGTTTAGACCAATCAGAAGGGAATCGTCCAGTGGTGAGATAATTAGCATAATCAACATACCAAGGGAGAAATTTTGGTGTCAGCAGCGTTTCGTCCAGAAAAATGGCTGTTTGGGTCAATACATCACTAGTCTCTAGTCTTGATAGATGATCGGCCATGACATTTTGTGAACCCACTTTATCTTTGTTCTCCAAATCAATTCTTGTAATAATAAAATCCATCGAATTAAGCTGGGTTTCGCATCTTTCTTGTTAAGTAAATATTCAAGGCCAAGTGATTAGTGTAGATGGTCACGTGTGACCCTAACAGATATAAACAGAATTTTTCAAGGGAAAAAACGATTGCAAGAAGTTCTTTTTTGATAACAGTATAATTCCATTGTGTTTCATCAAGGGTTTTACTGGCATAATAAATTGAAATGGGTTTCTTATCGATTCTTTGCCCTACAATGGCTCTTACTACATAATCTGAGGCATCTGTCATAAGCTCAAAAGGATGAGCCCAGTCAGGTGCTTGCAAATAGGTGCCTCAGTAATCGCTTATTTTAAAATCTTAAAACTCTCCAACCAATTTTCATCAAAGCCAAATGGTTGGTCTTTAGTTAAAAGGTGGCTTAAAGGTTGGGAAATTCTGGAGAAATCCTTAATGAATCGTCAGTAGAATCCCACATGCCCTAGAAAAGATCGTATTTGTTTCACCGAATTGGGCGGGGGAAGTTTTGAGATTGTATCAACTTTAGCTTTATCTACCGAGATTCCTTTTCCAGAAATAACATGGCCTAGGACAATGCCTTCCTAAACCATGAAATGGTTCTTTTCCTAGCTAAGTACCAGGTTAACCTCAATACATTTTTTGAAAGTTCTTTCTAAATTCCGAAGACAATGATCAAAAGAATCTCCAAAAATTGAAAAATCATCCATAAAGACCTTCAGGCAATCACCTACCAATTCATAGAAGATTGCTAACATACACAGTTGAAAAGTCATGGGTGCATTACACAATCCAAAGGGCATTCTCCAAAAAGCAAAGGTTCCGAAGGGGCAAGTGAAAGTGGTCTTTTCCTGGTCCTCAGGGTGGATTGCCACTTAATTGTAGCCAGAATATCCATCTAAAAAGCAATAATATTCTTGTCTGGCTAACCACTCCAAAATTTGATCAATAAAGGCAAGTGGAAAATGATCCTTCTTAGTGGCGGTATTTATCCTTCGATAATCAATGCAAACATGCCATGAAGAGGCAGTCCTAATGGGGATTTCTTCACCCTTGTCATTTGTAACAACAGTAAGGCCAGCTTTCTTAGATATGACTTGTGTAGGGCTAACCCACTAGCTATCAGAGATAGGGTAAATAATTCCCGCATCAAGCCATTTAATGATCTCCCATTTTATGACCTCCTGCATATTAGGGTTTAAGCGATGTTGCGGTTAGCGGGAGGGTCTAGAGTCGTCCTCAAGAAAAATGCAATGTGTACAATAGGGCGCATCAATGTCTTTCAAATCGTTTAAAGTCTAACCGATTGCTTTTTGATATTTGTTCAAAACTTGGAGCATTTTTTCCTCTTGTACCCCAAAAAGATGTGCATTAATAACAAGGGGCATTGTGTGATTGGGGCCCAAAAACACATATTTTAAAGAATCCGGCAAAGGTTTCAAATCCAATTCCAAATTGGGTTCTGGGGGGTTAGTGGTTAGCATGAAATTAGATGTGGTGGGTGAGGATGGGTTAGACGATTTCTACAGCTCAGGAGAAGAATCGATCGCAAAACATGTGTCCATAGAAAGCATTTCCTCAACAAGATTTGAGGTTTCAGAATCTGAATCATCGAAGAAATTCAACTCGTGGAATCTTTTAAAAGCCCTAAAAATATCTAATGTGAGTGTTTCGCCATAGCAAGTGATGTACATTTTACCAGAATCGTAATTTATATTGGCTTTAGCGGTGGTGAGGAAGGATCTTCCAAGAATGATAGGTGCATTTTTTAAAGCTTCGGGTACATCAATGTTGAGGACCAAAAAGTCCATAGCAAAGAGGCAATTCTGTACCCAAACAATGACATCCTCTGCTATCCCTTTTGGATGAATAACAGATCGATCAACAAGTTGGAGAGTCACCTTCACCAGTTTAAGTTCATTGAACTGGAATTCACCAAAAAGTATGGTAAGGATAAGGTTTATAGATGAACCTAGGTCTAAGAGGGCACAATCAAAATTAGTGTCATTAGTGACAACTGATATTAGTGGAGTGCTCAAATCCTTTCTTTTGTGAGGCAACTTGCTATGGACAATAGAGCTAACTGTCTCATAAAGGACCACCTTTCTTAGATTTTTAGGCTCCCTTTTTGGTGTACAAATATCGTTTTAAAATTTCACGTAGGCAAGAATGTATTTAATCGCATCTAGGAGAAGGATATCTATTCCCACTTGGCCAAATAGTTCATGCAATTCTTGTTCAGATGGCTCAGTTTTTCTAATTTTATTTTTCTTGGAGTTTAATGCCTGGGGAAAAGGTGTCGTGCTTGTACTATCTTCTTTATCCTAAGAGTGAACAAGAATGGGAAAAATTTGCTCTAGGTCCGATTTGTTTTCCTATGAGTGTCCCACATTGTGTGTAGTTTTACCACTTCTTAATGTTACTGCATTGGCAGTGTAATTATTTCATTGTGGAAAATGTTGATTTTGCTGTGAGTTTTGAAAACCAGGTGGGAATTGAGGTGTGGGATTTATTGATTGCTGACTGATGAGAACCTCATCATGAGCCATAACTAGCTCATTTTGACCCAATACAAAGGATAAAAGCTCCTATATATCTCAAGGAAAGGCTTAACTCAGAGAATTCTGAGTTTGAGAAGAAAACCAGTCACAAGGGGTAAAAGTGCAATTTTACCAGTATAATCTGCATACAGGGTAATTCTGGGCCCAAACACAGGTCAAAACAGCTTAATAAGAATAAAAGTGGGATGAGATGATCTAGCAAGGGCTACAGCACTTCCAAGGAACCAAATGATAATCTGTAACCCTAAAACAACCCACTTCAATTCACAAGGTTCGAGGCAAAGTAAAAATAGAATAAACCCTCTAAAATTCATAGAAAAATAATCTCTAGGGTTTAGAACCTTCAATTTGGCCTTTAGAACCCATTTTGACCTACATTGAGAACCATGCCCAATTAATAACTTAATTTGGGTTTTTGCGCAAATTGACCGGTCAAACAAGGTTTAATATGAAAATAAAATTCACCATCAGATTCCTTAGGTCCTAATTAGTCATGTATAAAAACTTGAGCCTAAGAAGAAACCTCCTTGACCGAATTTACACTTTGGTCCTCATATATTTACTCTTTGGCCCTCAACTTTTGAACCCTCGCATTTAGGCCCCTAACTCTCCTTCGTTCTTTGCAAACAGGTCCCTCCTGCAAAACCCTGCCAGCACCATGCTCCGGCGACCTTGCGCGGAGCATGGCGCCGCGCAGGGTGAGGTGGAGGACCTGGCAAGTGTACCGGGGGTGCCCTGCGTCGTCAGCCGTCGCAGGAGCACCCCCATGGTCACTGTAGCCCCCCATACCGGCCGTGCGAACGCACGGACGGTATGGGTTCGAATTCCGACCATGCTCCGGCGAGGGAGACACGTCGTCTCCCTCCGCCTTCCTCCCTGCTACAACCCTATAAATACCCCCCGCCGCTCCACCGACCAAGGCAGCCTGGATCTGACGGAGAAAACCCCCAGCTTTCGTCTCTTCTTTCTCCGGCAGACGCTCACCAGCTCCGGCGACTTCCTCTCCCTCCACCTCTTCGCTCTGCCGCACTACCAGCAGCAGAGACCTCCTCCCCTGCTCTTCCCGCGCCACGCCGCACCCAGCTGGCGCCTCTCCAGCCTTCTGCTCGCCGCCGCCCCTCTCCCTGAGCATCATCTTCTCCGGCGACAGTCGATACGACTGTCGCCCTGTTCCTCCCCCTTCGTCCCTGCAGTTAAGTTAGACTTACTCCCCTTCTCCTCCTCTTTCTTTCCCCGCTTTCGATTTAGTCAATTAAGCCCTCTACCGACCCTGTTCACCCTCATCCTCTCCGCCTCCGACCACCCTCCGGCGAGCCGCTCCCATCACCTCAGCGACCCACACGGCTCGCCGACCACCGCAGAACTTCCGCCTCCTCACTCTGATCCTCTTCCGCCCCTCCACTTCCCACCAAACACCCTCTGCAGACCCACCGAACACACCCACTCCCTCGCTCACAGTCTGACCTAGGACGACCTAACAGCTCCATCACACCCCCTGCAGACCCCCTGACCACCTTCGCCGTGCCACGGCGAAGGTCCTCCGCCTGTCTGATTTGGCCGAGAGGCCGTGCCATTGGTTTCAGGTTCCAGGCCTTGGCCGCCATTGGCGAGGAAGCTCGAAGCCTGCTCGAGGTTGCTCCAAGCCGAGATATCCCAGATTGAATAGCCACGGCCAGCGCGGAAGAGTCTCACGCACACACCCTGGCCCTCGATTGGAGCTGTACGCCTCAACAGCCGATGCAATTGGGAGCACCATCCCTGCTGCAGGCGTAAGAGAATTGGGGTGGGACATTTAGTCCCACCTCGGAATCTCTCAAAGGCGCGCGGACACATAAATTGAAAAACTGCCGTATGCTGTTTGCCTCAGTTACCACGGGGTGAGGTCCCTCTCACCCGACCCGACCCGACTCGGCCTCGTCCGTGACCACGCTCCGCGGACCTGGCCCGACCCGATTAGACTGACCTGCACTCCTCGTCCACCACGCACGCCGGTGGGCCTGGACCCGGGCCTGATCCGAACCCGATTACCCGATAGCGCTCTGGGAGAGCTTCCGAAGAGTGATTTCAGAGAGAGAGAGATACGCGGGGGAAGGGGGTAGAGTAGGTTTTTGCCTTCTGATGAACTCTTGAGCGTGCAGGCACAGGTGAAGGACTGCGGAAGAAGAAGCAGCTGCACTGTAGCAACTGCTCAGTTAAGTCGTCGAAGCACCGGGCCAGACGACGGACAGCCAGCAGCCAGAGCAACACAGAAGGCAGGCTGAAGAAGAAGGAAGGGAGACTTAGTAGCCGAAGGCAGAAGCACCACGATTGAAGAAAAAGAAAGAAAGGAAACAAGGAAGAACAGAAGAAGAAGAGCACGAGGGGAAAATCTGAAGAAACCACAGAAGAAAAAGAAGAAGAAGAAGAAGAACAGGAAGAACCAAAAAGAAAGAGGAAGATCTGAAGAAAGCAGAAGAAAAAGAAGAGGAAGAAGAAGAACAGGAAGAACCAAAGACAAAGAGGAAGAAGGAAGAAAAGAAGCAGAAGCCAATTTTTCATCTCTCTCTCTCTCTCTTTATTTTTGTAATAGAATTTGTATATCTCTAGAATACAACTTGCTCCCTGAGTTCGACCTCGGGAACTCTTTTATTTTTCCGAGTAAAAAATTTTTATATGAAACGTTGGTAACAACCGGCTTTACTACAACGAATTAACAACGAAAACCGACGTTCCATCATTTTGGCGCCGCTGCCGGGGAGCAACGGCTATTCTAGAGGTAAACATTCCTGTATCTTTTAATTTCTGATAATCTCCTCTCTTTTATGCAGCTACAGGAACTCAAGAAGACAAGCAACCACACGACAACCACTCCGAAGACAGGTAAATCTTTTCTCTCACTATTAACCCCTACACTCTAAAGAGAAAGAAAAGAAAAGAACAAGCAATATAGGGCTAACCTGTCTTCCATATTTAGTAACCATAAAAGTTGCATGTTTTCAACTCATTATTTCTGCACACTATCAAGGGTATTTAAGGGCTAACACATTCTTGCTTGAGCCCTAATTACCCAACAAAGAATTAACTGGACCAAGTAGAGCCAACCTAGGATCCAACACTAGGGATTTAGAGACACACTACTTAACTCAAGAATTGAGAAAACCAAATGAAGTGTGCCCAAGCCCTTGTCTGAAAATACCTATACAAGAAAAATCCTAAACAATTGGCTCTCTCTAAACACTTGAACCCTAAAAGACAGGACCTAAAAGCTCTTAAAGAAAACAATAGGTAAAGTTGACCCCTTGGGTTAACCAACCTTAAATTAGGTCACTCTTTGCACCTAAAAAGACTAAAGTTCAAGTGAAACCTTAAACACCCTGATCTTAAAATTGGTAGACTTAAGAGGTCAAGATCCCCATTCTGGTCTACCTGGAACCGCAGTGACAAGAGAGGTCGGGTGGGGGAAACCCTGTAACCCGTGGGGACGCTCTACCGTGTAGGGGTCTTCGCGGGACTCTCCCTCTCTGGCTGCCCAGGTAATTCTCAGGTGGACGATCTTTCTGATCAAGGGGTCCATCTGCCCCGCACCTCTATAGTCACCCAACACATTTTTGGGTGTCTTGATTGGGTCCATCACCTTCTAAACTTACCTCTCCCAACTGTGCATGTACGGAAGGAGGTCTCTAAGACCACCCTTAAGACCTCCTTTAGAAATTCACTCTCGTCAAGGCCAAGCCTCGACGCCCGTGTTTGTGCAGCAACACCCTCACATTATTCTCTCTTCTGATTCAGAACCAAGTTCTTCTTCTTCCCCCATCATGGCTCAGCCAGTTGAGGAAGAAAATAATCTGGAACACCAGCTCCAGCGACTCAATGACCTCTTCCAAAACTTCGTGCACCCACCACAGCGTCCTATGATGCGGGACCACTACAATCCTGCTGCGGTGGCAATTGAGCCTCGAGTTAGAATCCCGATTGGAGGACCTGATTCCGAACTAAAGCCCAACATGATTCACGCTATACCTAAATTCCATGGGCTTAATTCTGAAGATCCCTTCCAGCACATCAAACAGCTTAAGCATCTGGCCCACACTTTTGGATCAGATGCGCAAAATCGGGATATTCTTCTCATGAAGATGTTCTCCTTTTCTCTTATGGACAAGGCCGCCCATTGGTATCAAACTCAGACCCGGCCGATCAACACTTGGGAAGAACTTCAATCCGAGTTTTTGAAAAAGTTCTTTCCCGTTGGTCGGACCAACGCCTTGCGCCATCAGATTACACACTTCACTCAACAATCAGGAGAACCTCTCCATGAGGCATGGGATCGTTTTCAGGATCTCATGAGGAAGTGCCCCCATCACGGAGTTCCTAAATGGGAACAAGTCCAATCTTTTTACCAGGGACTCCGTGAGGACATCCGCCTTTTCGTCAATGCAACCTGCGGAGGAAACATCATGGGTCAACATGAAGACACCGTATGGGAGATTCTCGAGAACATGTGCGAGAACTCCATCAACAATGACTCCATGGGATTATTCGACAGGACGAATACCCGCGCAGCGACGAATCTTAAGGGAGCACATGAGACGCAGGGCCTGTCCGCATCAGTCGACCTGGAATTAATGGCCAGTCGATTGGACAAGGTCTCAATTATTGAAAAGAAGGTGGATGAGCTGACTCAGCACTTGCAGCGAGCCACCTCTGCGCGTAACTCCTTTGCACAACCTCCTTCCACACAGGAGACTGTGCAAAACATCCTACACCAATCCTCCCCTGGGATGGATCCATATCCGTCCCCATCTGATTCTTGGACTGGAAGATCATCCGATCCTTTCTTCACCAGCCGGGGGAACTCCATTCCCCCTTTCCCTGATTCTCAGGAGGTTCCTCAGACCTGCGAGAACCTCAACGCCATCCAGAACGACCCATTCTCCAACACTTACAACCCTGGATGGCGAAACCATCCAAATTTTCAGTGGGCGGGAAATTCTCAAACCCAAAGACCACCTTTTCAGTCCCGCCCACAGCCCTCTCATCACTACCAGCCACCTCAGCCTCGGCCCAACCCTACTTATCCATCAGGGCCAAATCAAGATCAAATGTCCTTAATCCTTCAGACTCTGGCTGACATTCAAAAATCGAATGCGGCCATTCAAAAACAGCACAAGGACGAGCTTACTGAAGTTAAAACTCAGCTGGCCCAGTTGGCAAATTCTCGCCAGCCAGGCACACTCCCTTCCCAACCCCTTCCTAACCCAAATAACGTGCCAACCCAGAAGCGCGTTATGAATCCAAATTTAGGCCACGCTCAATGGATTTATCAGGCCCCTACTGCCCCATCTCCAGACGAGATGGAAGCCTCTACTTCTCGTACGGGATTTCAGCAGCAGCCACCCCTCCTCCCAAATCCAAACCAAAATCAGGCCGGATTAAATTCTGTAACAACACGTAGTGGTAAGACAACTCAGGACCCGCGTTATCCAAACCACTCCCAGCCTGATAATCATGACCCTAGGATAGTTATCCAAGGTACCGCTGTTCCAGACCCACAACCAGGACCTATCCTAGAGGAACCAACCAAGATCCCGTTTCCCGAGGCCCTGACCAAGGGAAAGAAGACCACCAAACCCGTGGCCCCTGAGGAGGACCTGGTCAAGCTCTTTGAGCAGGTCCACATAAACATCCCCTTGATGGATGCAATTCACCACGTACCAGCTTACGCACGATTTCTAAAGAATATATGTACACCCCAGCGTAAGCCGCGAACCAAGGGAGGGAGCCCAATTGTTCTGTCAGAGCAAGCCAGCTCTGTAATCCTTAGTAGACTCCCACCCAAGGCAAAAGATCCTGGAACTCCCCTGATCTCCTGTAAGATAGGTGGTACCCAATTTGACAGAGCATTGTTAGACTTAGGTGCATCTATAAATCTGATACCCACATCCTTACTTGACCATCTGGAAGAATCTGAGCTGAAACCAACTGAGGTGACATTACAGTTAGCAGATCGATCTATAAAGTCACCAAAAGGGATTCTCGAGGATGTTATCGTAAGAGTGCGGGATTTCTATTTTCCAGTGGACTTTATAGTCTTAGACATGGATGCACCTGAGAACCCTAGGGATACACCAATCATTCTAGGGAGACCTTTCTTGGCTACTGCTAGAGCCAACATCAGCTGTGAGGAGGGCCAAATAGAGCTTAAGTTTGGAGATCAAACACTGAAAATTGATATATTTAAGGCCCAACAAGGAATTAATTGTGGCGTCATCGAGCAAATTTGTGACATCAAGACTTTGGTTGATGAACCACACCTCCAGAATGACTTGAGTATTCCTCATCAACCACAGAAGGATCTTGACCCGCAAATAGAGGAGTCAAATCCAGATGTGAACAACCCAATAACTCCCACCCTTGAACCTCACATCTATACTGAACCACCCGCTGCTGCTGAAAACCCCATCCTCGAACTGAAACCCCTTCCTGCTCATTTGAAATACATCTTTTTGGGTTCTAATCAGACCCTTCCTGTGATCATCAATTCCAACCTTAGTCCTGAACAGGAATCCCGTCTGATTGTTGTCCTCCAGCAACATCGCAGAGCCATCGGATGGACCCTCGATGATTTGACTGGAATAAGTCCCTCTTATTGTACTCATCATATCTATTCAGAAGAGGGCACACGACCTTCTCGTGAAATGCAGAGACGCTTAAATCCCAATCTGCAGGAGGTCGTGAAAAAGGAGATCATCAAGTGGTTAGATGCCGGGATCATCTACCCGATCTCCGATAGTCGTTGGGTGAGCCCAATTCAGGTCGTGCCTAAGAAGGCAGGACTCACCACTATAACGACTGAGACCGGAGAAATCATTCCTACCCGATTAGCCAACTCGTGGAGAGTCTGTATAGATTACCGTCGACTCAATTCCTCCACGAAGAAGGATCATTTCCCACTACCCTTCATTGATCAAATTCTCGAAAAACTAGCGGGAAATAGGTTCTTCTGCTTTCTTGACGGGTACTCCGGTTATAACCAGGTGGCAATCCATCCTGAGGACCAAGAAAAGACCACATTCACCTGCCCCTTCGGAACATACGCTTTCCGAAGGATGCCTTTCGGTCTTTGCAATGCACCCGCTACTTTTCAGCGATGCATGCTTGCCATATTCTCAGATATGGTAGGTGATTATCTGGAAGTCTTCATGGATGACTTTTCAGTTTTCGGAGCATCATTCGACGATTGCCTCCAGCACTTGGTCCAGATACTCAGGCGGTGCATCGACGTGAATTTGGTTCTTTCCTGGGAAAAGAGCCATTTCATGGTGCCTGAGGGAATTGTCCTGGGACACTCAATTTCGGAGAAAGGTATCCAAGTGGATCGAGCTAAGGTTAATCTGATTTCTCGCCTTCCTATGCCTAGCTCGATCAGGGACATCCGATCCTTTTTAGGGCATGTCGGTTTTTATCGACGATTTATCCCTGATTTTTCAAAAATCGCACGCCCCCTGACCACTCTTCTCTCCAAGGATGTTCCCTTCGAAATCTCCAGGGAATGCACTCAAGCATTTGAAATCCTGCGTGACCGAGTCACCCAAGCCCCGATCCTACAGTCCCCTGATTGGTCTCAACCCTTTGAGATCATGTGTGATGCATCCGACTTCGCTGTAGGAGCGGTTTTGGGGCAGAAAAATGACAAGAAACCTGTGGTCATTTACTACGCCAGCAAAACACTCGATGAGGCTCAGCGTAACTATACAGTTACTGAGAAAGAGCTGCTAGCTGTAGTATTTGCCCTAGAGAAATTCAGATCATACCTTCTGGGTTCCCATGTCATCATATACTCGGATCACACGGCTGTGAGGCATCTCCTTGCAAAGAAGGACGCGAAACCTCGATTGATCCGATGGATCTTGCTGTTGCAAGAATTTGACCTCGAGATTCGCGATAAAGCGGGAAAACAAAACGTGGTAGCTGATCACTTGTCCCGTCTTCCTTCTGAAATGATAGACCCTTCCGGACCCATCACTGAGCATTTTCCCGATGAGCACCTGCTGACTATTGGTACTAGCCTTCCATGGTTTGCTAATATTGTAAATTACTTGGCATCTCATCAGACCCCGTCCGATTGGCCGAAGGCCAAGAAAGACAAATTACGCTCCGATGCCAAGTATTACATTTGGGAAGACCCGTACCTCTTCCGCATAGGTGCCGATCAGATCATCCGGAGATGTATCCCGGAAGGGGAAGTCAACAATATCCTCTCTTTCTGCCATGACCAGGCATGCGGTGGCCATTTTGCCGGGCATAAAACCGCATCAAAAGTCCTCCAGTGCGGCTTTTACTGGCCCACACTGTTCAAAGACGCATACAGTCATTACAAGGCATGCAGTCGTTGCCAGACTTTGGGCAACATGAGCCATCGCGACATGATGCCTATGCAACCGATTCTAGTATGCGAAATCTTTGATGTTTGGGGGATTGATTTTATGGGCCCCTTTCCTGTTTCGGATGGTTTCGAATACATTCTGTTGGCTGTGGACTACGTGTCCAAATGGATCGAAGCCATACCGACCCGAACCTGTGATCACAAAATCGTTCTCAAATTCATTCATCAACACATTTTCTCAAGGTTCGGGATTCCTCGTGCAATAATCTCTGATGGGGGGACCCATTTCACAAATGCTCAGTTTAGGTCACTGATGACCAAATACGGGGTGTCTCACCGAATCTCTACTCCTTACCACCCCCAAACTAATGGTCTAGCTGAGCTGTCGAATCGGGAGATCAAGAAAATCCTACAGGTCACTGTTCGACCTGACAGGAAGGACTGGTCGTCCCGACTTCCGGAAGCATTGTGGGCCTATAGGACCGCCCACAAGACCCAATTGGGCATGTCTCCCTTTAGATTGGTGTACGGAAAGGCATGCCACCTTCCCGTCGAACTGGAGCATAAAGCCTATTGGGCAGTACGGAACTGTAATCTAGATCTTTCTAAGGCTGGGACCCACAGAAAACTCCAAATCAGCGAGATCGATGAATTACGCACAGACGCGTACGAGAACTCGCAAATTTACAAGGAGCGGGTTAAAGCCTTCCACGACAAACACATCTCAAGAAAGATCTTCCATCCTGGTCAAAAGGTCCTACTCTTTGATGCCCGACTCAAACTCTTCCCAGGAAAACTGAGATCTAAGTGGGTCGGACCATATTTGGTCCGACAGGTTTTTGGAAATGGAGCAATCGAAATCAGTCCACTCAGCCACGATTCTGAACCTTTCATCGTGAATGGTCAAAGACTCAAGCCGTTCATTGATGTAACTTCTACTGATTTGGCTGAGGCATCTCATATCCTCCTTTCCCCTTGAGCTTATTGCGCCCAGCCGATGGCATAAAACTCAGCGCTTAACGGGAGGCAGCCCGTCATTCTCTTTGAAAACCTGAAACTTGTTCTGACACCTTTCAGCACTCGAAGTTCACCCTGAACTAACACCCCCTAGGTTACAATGAGGACATTGCAAATCTTAGGCATGGGGGGGTAGGAAAGTGCAAAAACTTGTAAGAAAAGGTTTCAAGCAAAAAAATTCACATATGCCAAAAATACCATAAAAATTAAAAAAAAAAAAAAAAAAAAAAAAAAAAAAAAATTTCAAAAAAGAATAAGAGGAAAAGAGGAAAAGGAAAATTTTGTGAAGGAGAAAAGAAACAAAATGAAAAAGGAGCACAAAATTATAAGAAAAGTTGATAGTCATTAGTAAGGAACTAAGGAATTAACCTAAGTTCTAGACCTCATTCAAGAAAATAACTGAAAAGTGCACAATGAGATTAGTAAGAATGCAAACCTTAGGCATTCTTGAATAGACTCTTAGTACTCATTAAGATCTGGACACTCCTCAAGAGGTTGAGGAAAATGAAAAGCTGAAGTATTAGGTCTAAGGCTTAGGGAGTATTCGGCCTCGTTAACTAATTTTTGGTTTACGGGACTCAGTAACCTAAGCACCCTAATCTCACACACAGCCTGGTTCAGTAAGCGTAAAAATCAGAATCACGCAGAAGCGTCGCAAAAATCTGAAAAGAACACCTAGAATAGGAGCGGCCGATCAACACAAGTTGATTTGGACGAGTTCCCAGCGCGGAGAGGCGGGAAATCCCCTCGAAGATGCGTAACAAAATATCATCTCCTCGGTGCTTGTCTCTTAGGATATTTACATATCCTACGGGGGGCATGTAAGCACTCTGCTGGTTCAGATTCCATGGATGGCATTATCTCGAAATGTCAATTGCCAGGGTCTGGATTCGGCCACGGAATACCATGGATGGGATTATCTCGAAATCTCAATAGCCAGGGTTCCGGGGGTTGCCATGGGCGGTGCTATCTCGAAGCATCGATCGCCAGGAACCCTTGAGGATTGATGATGGGAGCAAGGAATCTGATACAGACCGTGTTGAAAAGCCAATCCTAGACTAGAACTAAAAAGAAAAAGAGAGAGAAAACTCTCCAAACAGAAAAAAACTTTCTATCTCTCTCTCTTACAAAACGCACTGCGAACTGAGCCAGGGCTAAAATCATTTCAAGCACGGGTGCTTTAACCACGAAGTCCAATAAACCTTAGGTTAGTTCTTGTGGGCCTTAAAAACCTTTGCTAAAAGACTGAGGCTAAGGCTAGACAGATTTGGATCTTGATTGGTACTAGAGTATCTTTTAGGCCTATGGTCAGCATTCTAACCTAATCTATGCTCAAATAAAAAAGCACTTATCTAAAACCATTGAAAACTTCATGGTCTAGAACAAGGGTTGAAACCTTAAGTTTTTTTTGCTAAGGGACTAGCAAAAGCTAGGCATGGGGGTATGATGAGAACCTCATCATGAGCCATAACTAGCTCATTTTGACCCAATACAAAGGATAAAAGCTCCTATATATCTCAAGGAAAGGCTTAACTCAGAGAATTCTGAGTTTGAGAAGAAAACCAGTCACAAGGGGTAAAAGTGCAATTTTACCAGTATAATCTGCATACAGGGTAATTCTGGGCCCAAACACAGGTCAAAACAGCTTAATAAGAATAAAAGTGGGATGAGATGATCTAGCAAGGGCTACAGCACTTCCAAGGAACCAAATGATAATCTGTAACCCTAAAACAACCCACTTCAATTCACAAGGTTCGAGGCAAAGTAAAAATAGAATAAACCCTCTAAAATTCATAGAAAAATAATCTCTAGGGTTTAGAACCTTCAATTTGGCCTTTAGAACCCATTTTGACCTACATTGAGAACCATGCCCAATTAATAACTTAATTTGGGTTTTTGCGCAAATTGACCGGTCAAACAAGGTTTAATATGAAAATAAAATTCACCATCAGATTCCTTAGGTCCTAATTAGTCATGTATAAAAACTTGAGCCTAAGAAGAAACCTCCTTGACCGAATTTACACTTTGGTCCTCATATATTTACTCTTTGGCCCTCAACTTTTGAACCCTCGCATTTAGGCCCCTAACTCTCCTTCGTTCTTTGCAAACAGGTCCCTCCTGCAAAACCCTGCCAGCACCATGCTCCGGCGACCTTGCGCGGAGCATGGCGCCGCGCAGGGTGAGGTGGAGGACCTGGCAAGTGTACCGGGGGTGCCCTGCGTCGTCAGCCGTCGCAGGAGCACCCCCATGGTCACTGTAGCCCCCCATACCGGCCGTGCGAACGCACGGACGGTATGGGTTCGAATTCCGACCATGCTCCGGCGAGGGAGACACGTCGTCTCCCTCCGCCTTCCTCCCTGCTACAACCCTATAAATACCCCCCGCCGCTCCACCGACCAAGGCAGCCTGGATCTGACGGAGAAAACCCCCAGCTTTCGTCTCTTCTTTCTCCGGCAGACGCTCACCAGCTCCGGCGACTTCCTCTCCCTCCACCTCTTCGCTCTGCCGCACTACCAGCAGCAGAGACCTCCTCCCCTGCTCTTCCCGCGCCACGCCGCACCCAGCTGGCGCCTCTCCAGCCTTCTGCTCGCCGCCGCCCCTCTCCCTGAGCATCATCTTCTCCGGCGACAGTCGATACGACTGTCGCCCTGTTCCTCCCCCTTCGTCCCTGCAGTTAAGTTAGACTTACTCCCCTTCTCCTCCTCTTTCTTTCCCCGCTTTCGATTTAGTCAATTAAGCCCTCTACCGACCCTGTTCACCCTCATCCTCTCCGCCTCCGACCACCCTCCGGCGAGCCGCTCCCATCACCTCAGCGACCCACACGGCTCGCCGACCACCGCAGAACTTCCGCCTCCTCACTCTGATCCTCTTCCGCCCCTCCACTTCCCACCAAACACCCTCTGCAGACCCACCGAACACACCCACTCCCTCGCTCACAGTCTGACCTAGGACGACCTAACAGCTCCATCACACCCCCTGCAGACCCCCTGACCACCTTCGCCGTGCCACGGCGAAGGTCCTCCGCCTGTCTGATTTGGCCGAGAGGCCGTGCCATTGGTTTCAGGTTCCAGGCCTTGGCCGCCATTGGCGAGGAAGCTCGAAGCCTGCTCGAGGTTGCTCCAAGCCGAGATATCCCAGATTGAATAGCCACGGCCAGCGCGGAAGAGTCTCACGCACACACCCTGGCCCTCGATTGGAGCTGTACGCCTCAACAGCCGATGCAATTGGGAGCACCATCCCTGCTGCAGGCGTAAGAGAATTGGGGTGGGACATTTAGTCCCACCTCGGAATCTCTCAAAGGCGCGCGGACACATAAATTGAAAAACTGCCGTATGCTGTTTGCCTCAGTTACCACGGGGTGAGGTCCCTCTCACCCGACCCGACCCGACTCGGCCTCGTCCGTGACCACGCTCCGCGGACCTGGCCCGACCCGATTAGACTGACCTGCACTCCTCGTCCACCACGCACGCCGGTGGGCCTGGACCCGGGCCTGATCCGAACCCGATTACCCGATAGCGCTCTGGGAGAGCTTCCGAAGAGTGATTTCAGAGAGAGAGAGATACGCGGGGGAAGGGGGTAGAGTAGGTTTTTGCCTTCTGATGAACTCTTGAGCGTGCAGGCACAGGTGAAGGACTGCGGAAGAAGAAGCAGCTGCACTGTAGCAACTGCTCAGTTAAGTCGTCGAAGCACCGGGCCAGACGACGGACAGCCAGCAGCCAGAGCAACACAGAAGGCAGGCTGAAGAAGAAGGAAGGGAGACTTAGTAGCCGAAGGCAGAAGCACCACGATTGAAGAAAAAGAAAGAAAGGAAACAAGGAAGAACAGAAGAAGAAGAGCACGAGGGGAAAATCTGAAGAAACCACAGAAGAAAAAGAAGAAGAAGAAGAAGAACAGGAAGAACCAAAAAGAAAGAGGAAGATCTGAAGAAAGCAGAAGAAAAAGAAGAGGAAGAAGAAGAACAGGAAGAACCAAAGACAAAGAGGAAGAAGGAAGAAAAGAAGCAGAAGCCAATTTTTCATCTCTCTCTCTCTCTCTTTATTTTTGTAATAGAATTTGTATATCTCTAGAATACAACTTGCTCCCTGAGTTCGACCTCGGGAACTCTTTTATTTTTCCGAGTAAAAAATTTTTATATGAAACGTTGGTAACAACCGGCTTTACTACAACGAATTAACAACGAAAACCGACGTTCCATCACTGACCTTGATTATTTCCACTTGGGATTTGGTTCCATTGATTTCGAGGGTTCGGGATAGGTTGGAAGGTAAATTTCCCATAGGCCTTTGATCAGGCATTACCGTGATTTGATTTTGTAAATTAGAAATGGCACGGGTAATGTCTGATGATAACGTCATCATCAGTCATAACTAGCTTTAATTAGTCAAGATCAAAAGACAAATGCTCCTACATAACCGCGAAAAAACCGTAATTCATTGCATATTCATTCTGAGAGAAATGCATTAAATCAGGGGTAAATCTGCAACTTTAATATAATATCCTAAATGTAGAGTAATCACAAGGTTTTCTAGGGGTTAATTAAAGATCAAATGTTCATAAATGTCTAACAATAAGGTCCGTGCAGACAAAAACAGGTTTTCATACATTTCAAGAATTAATGGACATCTGAATTCATAAAAATAGACTTGCTTAAATAACTGAGGTTCTGTTCAAGATAAAATTAACCTAAACCTTCTAAAACTCTTATAAAAATATTCTATAAGGTTTAGTACCTTTGATTTGACCATCAGAACCCATTTTGACCTAAAACAGAGTCTTAGATGGATAGTTGCCCCAATTTGGGTTTCTACGCAAATTACCCAGTCAAACTTGGTCAAAACTAAAATCCAACTTCACCATTGGATTCCTTAGGTACAAATTAGGTTTTTACCAAAATTTGAGCCCAATCAGAGATCATTTTAACCTGATTTGCATTCCAGTCCAGTCTGACTTTTTTTATTACACACACCCCTAACTTTTTGAATTTCTTACAAAAGGCCCCCTAACTTTGTTATCCTCTTCAAATTCTGGTCCCTACCACCAATAGAGGTCAACCGACCTCCAGGAAAGTTTTGACCAAGCCAAATCCCAGTCGAATCTCAATCAAAACCCACCAAATTTGGTGGGATTGATGTTCACACCTAGGGAAACCTATTGGGATCGATTCTAACTCCTAAAAACCTATGACTCATGTGTGCGAATGCACAAAATCAATGGATAACTCTTGATTCCTAATGGAGCTCAATCAATTTCCTTCCTGTTTTAGAGCTCACCTTGAAGCTCTATAAAGAGCTAGTGTGCACTACCTTACTTAGCTCATTTTTGGCAGGTTCCCCACCATCTTCCTTTCTCCTCGGCTGAAAGCTCCACGAGCTCTGGCGAGCCCCTATGTCCACCTTCCTCGTCCGCCGTCATGGACAATAGTCGGTGGATTTCTCTTCGTCTCACTCGTCCGTGTCTCACAATATCGGCGAGAGCCTCTCAGACCCCTTCTTTCCTCATCATTCACCCACCGGAGATTTCCCCTTCTCTAACGCCGACCAATCAAAGCTGTCGCCTTCCCCTTCCCTTTCGACCATTTAGATTAGGTTAATTAGGATTACCTCCTCCCCCACATCCTATTTATCCCTTTTTATCTTAGTTTCAACCCTCGACGCTATCACCAATCACCTTCATCTCCACCTCTGGTGAGGTCTTTCGCTCACCTCACACCTCCAAACACCTCGCCAACACCCTCACAACCTCCGCCACTCATCCCCACACAAAACCCCTCAACTAATTTCGCCTCCCGCTTCACCTGCTCCCCCGAACCCGCCTAAGCCTTCACTCCTCGGCTATTACCCACCCCGATAGCCCTGGACCGGACACTGTATGATCCGACTACTCGGTTTCGACCCAAATATCTAAGAGGAGAGGGAGGAAAGAGAAAGAGAGTGGGGGAGGGGAGGGTTTTGCTCTTTGAGGCATGACCCTGTGTGACACTTAGTCTCTAAGAAGAGAAGAAGAGGAAGAAGCTGAAGGAAAGCTTTGAAGAAAGAAGGAAAGAAGAGGCTCTCAGAATAAGGAGAGAGAAAAGGCTTTGAAGAAGCACTATAGTAGGCAGTGTTTAAGTCATCTGATATTGAGAAGGCGACGTCTAATTGGCTAAAGCAGGGTTCTGACACTATGGAAATATTGAAGTTTAAGTGGTTCAGGCCATTGTGCATTTATTTCATATCTTGAGTAGTTAATATATATGTATCTAAATTAATAATTGGTGATTCAAATCACCATTATAGTCTTAGATATCTTTTTGCCTTGTCAAACACTTAATATACTCGTTTTACATTGAAGATCAATTTTGAGTAGATATTATTCATTGTAAATCATATTTGGCTTGATTTCCTATGCTCATTTATATATTCATCTCGATTAGCGCATGAATTGCAATACTTACTCCCTATGTTCTATCTCGGACATCATGTTCGATATTCGAGTTATAAATTTTGTTTGTTGATTGAGCTATTTGGGAGATTTTGCTACAACGAAACATATTTAAAGCTCCTGAAAAGCTCGACCTAACATTTTGGCGCCGTTGCCGGGGAGCAATGCGTAATTCACCGCTATTCTTTGTTTGATTTGTTTATATCTGAGCACTAACTTGCCCTATTTGTTTCTTGTAATTTTTATGAGGTATCTCACGAGGCGATCTTCTATGCAATTCAACCACTCCGAAGGCAGGTAAATTCTCTTTTCCTCCCTAATCAACCTTCTAATCTTGGGAAGATAAAAAAGGAAACAAATCAATTAGGAACTACCTGCCTTATTTCATAGTAATTATCATTAAAGAGGCAAGTTTCCTGATTTGCAAAAAATTTTCATATCTGATTGAAGCTTGAGGCGATTCTATTTAGAAATCCCTACCTTGATTTCCTATACCTATTAGGGACTATGCTTAATTTTTAAATCACCTTGGGTTAACACACTTCTTGCTTAAAGCCCAAGGTGAACCTGTTTAGAGATCAAATTGGACTTGGAAAGAGAACCAATTAGGTTTTCTTTCAACATAAGGGTTTTGCAGTGTTAGCTGATTGCGTAGCAATCATAAACCCTAATTCACCTGAATTAAGGTAGAACCTAGCTTAACATGGGCATTCTACATACATACACATCGTACTTTACATCTTAGATGATTTATATGTTTTATACATAATAATGTGCTATTTGAGAGGTACTATTAATTGCAGGTAATCTAATGCTGCGAATGATCAATCCAACCTTATGGATCTATTCGGAATAATGACAGGAGTCCAACGCTTCCAAGAGCACATCAATCAGACTCCCGTAGCACCCTAGGGAGTCAGTAGAAGAAGCAAGAGTCAAGGGGAAATTGAAGAATATCCAGACCTCAGATGACAAATCCAACCACACAGATGGATTCAGATCGATGTTCGCAGTCCAACAGCGTAGAAATCAACCACACAGATGGATTCAAATTGGAGGCCTACATCATTAGATACAAGGAAAAGAAGATGGACAGCCACGATGGTGCCACATGGCGCCATCGCAGCCGCCCCTCACCGCACCCCAATTCGGAAAGGAGAACTATGGGTCATTGGATCGTCATCCAACAGCCACGATGTAGCCACATCTCCGTCTCCAACCGCCTCATCACGCACAGGAGAGATCTCGACCGTTGGATTCCCATCCAACAACCGAGAGTAGCTGCACAAGAAATGGAAAGTGCGACAATCTGCGTGTGTAGCACAGTGGAGAGGGCACCTAAGAGACAGCGGGAGACATGGGATCAAGGCACACCCAGTGTGAAATTAGGAGAAGCGGCGAGCACAGGCACAATTAACCGAGCCGGATCTTCATCGGGCGGCTCAGCAACAAACACGTGGCGGCCGCGGAGGCACTGGATCAAGAATGCGTGCAATGACACGTGCAGAGATGCACATGCAAGCACTTTAGGATTCAAAGGCACACGTTTAAGTCATCCAATCGTAAGGTCGAACGGCTAACGATCAAATGCTCGAAAGCGGCTAGCGGTGAAGGAGAGGAAACGAAGGTGCGCACATGGAAAATTTGCAGCCATGCGATGGAGGATCGATGCTCGACAGGCCACCACGTGACAGCACCAGATTAAATCGAGGATAAGAGAAGGATTTGGAAGGCTTAATCAGGGTCGTTGATCTCCCGATCAACAGATCTGATTAATCTAAAGCATTTGCACAGATTTAAGGGGCCAAATACCTTAATTGCTTTCCACTAAAGCTATAAAAAGAGGCCTAAGGGCCCCCTTTGAAAGGCATTCTCTTAATTCTTCTTCTTCTTCCCGTCTTCTCTACATCCGTCTTTGCACCTCCATCTAAAGCATTTGTTGGGCCACCCCAACGGATTGTTGCTGCTCTTCCCAACCTCTCCAAAAGGCCACCATGAACCACCCATGGTGCCCTCATTCTGTTACATAAGTAGTTTACATTTATGTTAAAATTTGTCTAATTATATGTATACAATTCATGTTCACACTATTTTGATTGTTATATATACTGTGTCTATTCTATTTAGCATTTATATTTGGAACAACGAATGAAATCAAAAGTGCTTTCTACCTCCCTGTGATCAACAATGACTCACCAAGTTCCATTAATTTATGTTCTCAAGGCATACCGCATGCTATACTACAACGTGCTAATTTTCTATGCGATCTACGCCGCGAACAAATTGGCATCGTTGTCAGGGAAGCATGGCGACTTTTGATTTTATCTCTAATATAGTATTTTTGTGTGTAGGAACAATGACATGAAGCGGCGAACAAGGAAAAGCGAGCGATGTGAAAATTAGGTGCACACATTCTTATTAGAAATTCAGCCAAAAAGTAAGTGTCATCTTTAAAATTCAATAGCCATGTTTCTAATATTCAAAAAATCCTAAAATTTGGACTGGAACTAGATCTTCAAATTATCTTTCCAACGCCATCTTTCCAAAAATAAATTCATTCTGTGGAATTTTTAAAAATTTTTGGAGTACATACTATTCAGATTGCTTGAAAATAGAACTTTTAGGAACTTTAGAAATCAATTCTAACTAGCATGCAAATCAGATTTATTCAAAATTTTTGAAGTGTAAAAGATAATCAAATTAGCTTTCAATATCATATTTTTACAAAATTTTTGGAGCATATTTGATATTATGTCCAATAGAAATACCAAAATAGGGTCTAATTCCAGATTTGGCCCCTGGTTAGTTAAAAATTCATAACTAATTATTGGAAATAGAAAAAATTTTGAAAATATACTCTCTGAAAAGCTTATTGAAAAAGGAATCTTTTTGCCAAGTTTCAACTCAGTTGGATTCAATCTTGCCGTAGAGTATACATTTGAATTGTGGTCTTCAATTTAAAAAAGAACTTAGAAGTGCATGAGCCAATAGGACCACATTGACTAACTTGGAATCCAACAAGCCCAAAAGTTAGTCGGTGAGGAGAGTCACCTTGTGGACCGCCCACCATCTTCTAAATTGAAGAAACAGGTTAAAAATTCATGAAAATACATCAAATAACCTGCATTTTGCTTCAAACTACTAGGTAGTTCCAACCTCTCTTGCAAAACCTGGTGACTAAGCCTGTGGGGTAGTGTTAAATGACCGCAGCTGTGGGGTAACAAAATCAAAGGTGAAAGCTGAAGGAAGAACCTTCCTCGTAATCCCCTCGTAACCAGACTGGCCGGGTTAGCTTGAGAGGCGGGAATTCCTTACAGTCAGTCTCTCGTCAAATTTTTAATAACACAAACTTAAACGAAAAATCCGATCATCTGATCTAAAGGACCACTCTGATTAACAAGGCCTTAGCCTTGTTCTGCTTGACTACACCAACCCTTTGAGTTGGTGTATGCAAGGAAGAAGGCCGTTAAGACATGAACTTGCGACACCTTAGGAGCCAAACCCAAGGCAGCAAAGGCGATTTTCGCCCAACCTCTCTTCTCAACCTTCTTCCACCCGTTTAGCTGAGATGGCTAATCCTGGTCCTCGAGTCCATCAGGACCCAATGGCTTGTCTGGAAGCCAGGGTTGAGGAAACGGAACAAAAATATGAGCAGAGCATCAACCGGATTCTTACAACACTCAACAGGATGCAGCATCCACAAAGCGGAGATCAACTTCAGGACTTCTACGATCTGGCGACAACAATCATAGCACCTCAGGTCTGGATTCCCGTAGATGGAGAGGCATTTGAGTTAAAGCTAAATATCATAAGTCTGATTTAGACTCATTTCCATGGAAACTCGAATGAGGATCCCTTCCAGCACCTCGAAGACCTGAGTCGGATGGCAGAGTCAGTTCAACCCAGGAATATAGATATTGGAATTATTCTCATGAAGCTTTTTCCTTTTCCTCTCAAGGATAAAGCTGCTTAGTGGTTCAAGACCATTTGGAACCTGGGAGGAATTATGCCGAGAATTCCTCCAAAAGTTCTTCCCAATCGGTCAAACAAATGCTATGAGGCGCGCGATCACAACCTTTGTCCAAGGCCCTAGAGAGAAGCTGCGTGACGCCTGGGATAGATTCCACAATCTTCTCAGGAACTGCCCACACCATGGTGTACCCAAATGGCACCTCGCTCAAGTATTTTATAATGGGCTAGATGACAAACATCGGTACCTGGCCAATGCATCTAGCGGTGGGAATTTCCTCGTGAGGGACGAGAACAATTCATTTGAACTGTTCGAGTCCTTAGTAGAGAACTCGATGAATGCCACCTCAATGAACCAGTTCCAACGACCTGGACAGCAACGAGTTAGTGTCCACGAAGCTCAAGCCGAGCCTGCCTAAGCTAACATGGACATTACCACCAAAAAGCTGGATAAGGTGGATTTGCTCGATAAGAAGCTTGATGAATTAATGCGAGCGAGATCCGGATCTTCTAACAGCACTGCTCCATCTTACTCCTCTTAAGCATCCCGAGCCCCCTCTGCTCGTACATATTCGTTTACTTGGGATGTTTTCTCTCCATCTTCGTGGGATCCTGCATACCAGGAACCCGTGAACAATATGGATCTGGCACCGTACAATTAGGGTTACGACCACATGATGATGCAAGTGCGTATTCTTTTGATGAATTCGCATTTGAGACGTCTTCGCCTTACGAAGATGTCAATTCCATTCAGGGTTACGGGTGTAACAACCCATATTCTGAAACATATAATCCTGGTTGGCACCAGCATCCCAATTTCTCCTAGTCTAGTAACCCACAGAGACCGAATAAAGCTCCACACTACCAGACCAGATAATACAAGAATGCGTAGAACACGTATCCTAGGAAACAGCCATTCCTGTCTCAGCAGCAACAGACAGCTCTATTTATCAACCACTACACCAAGCTTCCAACTACCCTCCTAAGCCGACTGACCCTTTGGAGTTGCTAAAGGAGGAATTGTAGGCATCAATTTGAAAATCTACTCATGACAACCTGCAAATAATGAGAATAATGGCTGACCAAATACAAAGCGTATAGAACACGTAAAACCAGATGATGCAGGAGCATAGATCACAGGGAGCTTTGCCCTCCCAACCCGTCCCAAACCTGAGATATGTGCAGAATCAAGGCGCCCCACCTAAATTCCAAGCACTACAAGGGTAGGCACATGTTGTTATGCAAGCACCTCCCACAACACCTGGTTATGGGCTCAGTCAGCCACCTCTATTGCCAAACCCTGTGTATCCAAACCAACCCGCTCCTCTGCCCCTGCATGGACAACACGCCTATGTAAAGCTGTCACCTTAAGGACTGGAAAGACTACACAAGGCCCGCTACCTAAGCAAGTGGGTAATGATTTTTCCAGCACTCTACCACGAGATGGCTCACAACCCTACTCCTCGCACATGCCATCTTCATTAGATAAAGGAAAGAAGGCCCTAAACCCTAAAATTCTCGTCCCTTTTCCTGCAGCCCTAATGTGAGATTCAGCATGGAAAAAGGACACTCGAAATTTTGAGGACCTGAAATCTATGTTCAAGGAAGTTCACATTTAGGTCCCTCTGATCGAAGCAATAGATCACATCCCTACTGTTGCTAGGTTCTTTAAGGACTACTGTACTTTGAAGCAGCAGTAGAGAATCAGACGACAAGCGATATTATCTGAGGAAGGCGGCGCAGTTATTTTAGCTGACTTACGCCCAAAAAGGACTCGGGAACACCACAGATTTCCTACTTTTTGCAGGATTCTTCTTTTGATAGGGCCCTTCTTGATTTGGGGTTGTCCATCAACCTAACTCCCACCGCAGCATTTGATCGATTTCAATTTGGAGAGTTAAAGACCACCTTGGTTACCAAATAGTTGGCTGACCAATCGGTAAAAATGCCAAGGGGGTGGTTGAAAGCATGATCATAAAAGTCCAAGGACTTTGCTTTCCAGTGGACTTTTTTGTTCTCGATATGGAGGTTCCTCCTAATCTCTGTGATGCACCGATTATTCTAGGTCACCTGTTTTTGGCAACCGCCCGTGCAAACATCGACTGTGCATCAGGGTGCATGTAGATTGCCCTGGGGAACGAAAAGCTTAGACTAGATATTTTCAGGGCATCAAAGAACTTTCATTGCGATTTGATCGAGGAGGATAGTGAAGACAAAGATTCAGCTTTCTGTGGGAACATTGGGCTCCTCTGTAGCAACCCAATGGCACATTCACCTTCACTATCAAGGGTCTTAGATCGTGATCCACATGGGACTGAGACTAATGGCATACACATTTCGTCCCATGGATCTGGTTGTCATGGGCGTTCATCTACTCCTAACACCCTTGATCCTAACTATCCTATCCTATCCATCACTGATATCTTAAGGCAAGATTACATGACAACTGCAGATGGATTCTTCATTAGTCAAGTTCAGCAAATTTCCACTGTTGCTTCCTCTCCTCCCCTGCATAAACCCCCTCCCCACCCTCCGCTACTAAAGTTACAACCCTTACCTGATTCGCTCAGGTACGTTTTTCTGGGAGAAAGTGAGACATATCTCGTGATTATCAATGCACACTTGACTCTGAATCAGGAACACCAGTTGATCTCCGTTCTGCAAGCACATAAGGCTGTTATCGGGTGCGGCATTACTATTCTCCACGGAATTCACCCCTCATATTGCACTCACCACATCTACATTGATGAAGGGGTGAGACCGTCGAGACAACCTCAGAGATGCCTAAATCCAAATATGTTGGAGGTTGTCAAGAAGGAGATCATTCAATGGCTAGACGCGGGCATTATCTATCCTATTTTTGACAGCCAGTGGGTGAGTCCCATTCAGATAGTGCCCAAAAAGGCGGGACTCACCGTAATCAAAAATCAATTAGGCAAATCCATCTCAACACGCACCATGACTTCTTGGTGGGTCTACATTGATTACAGGAAGCTAAACTCGGCTTCCAAAAAGGATCATTCTCCTTTACCCTTTATTGATCAGATTCTAGAATGGCTAACTAGGCGTAGTTTCTTCTGCTTTCTGGATGGATACTCTGGGTATAATCAAGTTGCAATCAACCCAGAAGATCAAGACAAGACGACTTTTATGTGTCCCTTTGGAACATTCGCCTTTAAGCGGATGCCTTTCAGCCTCTGCAACGCACCAGCTACTTTTTAGCGATGCATGATGGCCATCTTTTCAGACATGATTGGGGACAGTGTAGAAGTGTTCATGGACGACTCCTTCATGTTTGGAGACGATTTCTCGTCTTGTCTTGATAACCTCACAAAGATTCTGAGGAGATGTATAGAGGTTAACCTAGTACTTTCAAGGGAAAAAAGCCATTTTATGGTGAGGGATGGCATCGTACTAGGTCACAAGATCTCCTATAATGCACTCAAGGTCGACCGAGCTAAGTCTGAAATCATTTCGCAATTACCTCCACCTAGTTTGGTTAGGCAAATCAAATCATTCTTAGGGCATGTCGGATTTTATTGAAGATTCATTTGAGATTTCTCAAAAATTGCTCGTCCATTAACAAATCTTCTAGTAACTAACACGCCCTTTGATTTCAAATCCTCGTGTCTCAGTGCTTTTGAGACCTTACGAAGCACTGACTCAAGTGCACCTATTCTCCAACCTCCCGACTGGTCTCTCGACTTAAAGATGATGTGTGACACCTCCAACTTCGCTGTCGGAGCCGTTCTTGGCAAACGTTGGGAGTGCCATCCATTCGTAATATACTACGCTAGCAAAATGCTGAATGAGGCTTAGCATAACTATACAGTCACTGAGAAAGAATTTCTAGTCGTGGTATTCGGGTTGGAGAAATTTAGGTCATACTTACTCGGGGCTAAAGTTATCATCTACATTGACCATTCTGCCCTCCAACATTTGTTGGCAAAGGATGCCAAACCCCGCCTTATCAGATGGATCCTTCTTTTGTAGAAATTTGATGTCAAAATCCGTGACAAAGCCAGAACACATAATATTGTGGCGGATCACTTGTCTCGGCTAGACCCAAACTACATTCCGTACACTCCACCGATATCAAACCAATTTCCGGATGAGTCTCTATTATCTATCAACTCTGTTGAGTTTCTTTGGCATGCTGATATAGCAAACTATCTTGTCATAGGCAAGCTACCTGCGGGATTATCCAAAGATCAAAAACTCAAATTTATATCAGAGGCTAAATTCTATTTTTGAGATGGCCCATTGCTCTTTCGCATTGGGGCTTATCAGATTATCCATAGATGCATCCCTGATTCAGAAATCTCTAGTGTGCTATCCTTCTGCCACAACGATGCTTGCGGGGGTCATTTCTCAGGCCGAAAGACCGCTGCAAAGATTTTGCAGCCGGGATTTTTCTAGCTGACCATTTTCAGAGATACACACGAGTTTACCAAGTGTTGTAAGCGATGCCAGGTAGTCGGTTCTATGACCCGGAGAGACATGATGCCTCTCCAATCTATTCTCATCGTGGAAGTATTCGACGTATGGGGCATCAACTTTATGGGCCCCTTCCCAAACTCGCATGGCTTTGAATACATACTCCTTGTAGTAGACTATGCCTCAAAGTGGGAAGAAGCTATCCTGGCAAGACGAGCTGATCATAAGGCTGTTATTGTTGGTACTAGAGTACCACGATCATTTGTTTTGATGATAACAAAACACGTGTTATTTAACATTTGCAATTTGAGTCCTAGATTTCAGGTCAATTGCAAATGTGGACGTGTTGAGACGGAACTCGAGCCCGCATCCAGGACGGATTGGAGGAGCTTAATGAAGAACAGAGGAGGTTCGCGTGGAGCGATAGACTGAAGATAGAAGACAAGAAGAATAGGATAGATTCTTTTTAATCCTTTCTTGTATCTCTTGTCTTTATTTTGCTTGCTCTTTTTTTTTTCTTAGAACATCATGTTAAAGAGCCTCAAAGTACCCTAACAGTAGTCCTAGGAACACCTGCACAACCCTAGGATACTTAGGTTTTCTGTAGAGAACTTAGAAAACCAATATAGGGTTTAAACAGCACTTCCAGACGTCTAATTCCCAAATCAGACGTCTGATAAAGTATTTTAAGACGTCTGACTGTTGTTTCAGACGTCTAATAACTGTTAGGCTGGACATAGTTAGTTCTGTCTGATGAAATCAGACGTCCAGACCTTAGACCAGACGTCTTAGGAGACGTCTGATGGATTTGTCAGACGTCCAACTAGTGGACCGTTGGCTGGCTTAGCAGACACTCAAGATATGACCGTTAGAGCCTTATCAGATGTCCATAGGACTGTCCAGACGTCTGATAATTGACCGTTTTGCCTCGGCTGACCCAAAATCTCTTCTCAGAGATTTTCTAGCCGTTGCAACGTTTGGAAAATCCATTCCCACAGTAAAAGTAGGTTTCCAGACGTCCAGACATAGTGCCAGACGTCCTATATGTCGTCTGATGGACTTGCACAAAAACCCTGTTTAAATCTGATTCAAGTCAGGAAGAGACCCGCCCAAAATCAGACGTCTGACCTTTGAATCAGACGTCTTAAAGTGAACTTCCAGACGTCTGATGCCAGAATTAGACGTCTGATAAGCCTGTCAGAGCAATGATTGTTCCTGATTTCGGGTTGATTCTCTTGGGCTTTGTTCCCAACGGCTATAGAACCTTTCCTAAGCCTTCCAAAGCCTTCCTAAGGCCTCTATAAATAGAGGGGAACCTTTGCAACACAAATACACACCAAGAAACACCAAGACACACCTTGCAATATACTTTCAAACCATTTTATGTCTCTCTTGCTCTCTAAGCTCAAGTCCCATCATCTTGAGAGCATCAAGCTGTTGCGCACCGGCTCTCCCGCCGTTGTTCACGAGAGCGAAGTTGCGCCGTCGCGTGGCTCACGCACCGCGTCATCAACTCGACGCACTCCTTGCAAAGGGGAGTATCCTAATTCCTATAGAAGCTTAGGTTCAAATTTACTTTGTTGGCTCTATAGGACTTGTTGTTTATTTTATCTTTGTTATTTGGTTGGGTATTCGCTTTGCGAATTCCCGTCTCCTTCGCGAGACAAAATCCTTCTCGTGGAGAGAAGGGGTTGAGGTAGGCTACCCTCGTTTAAGTAGCGTGGTTGTATTGAGGTTGAATCACCCTCGTTTAAAGTGATTCGGTTTAGTGGATTTTGATCAACTTGGTTGATCAAAAAATCCTAACTCGAGAGGGTTAGGTGGTGGTTTTCACCCGGTTTGGGTTTCCACCTATAAATTCTTGTGTACTTTGTGTGATTGCTTATTTGTAAGATTGTTTATTTTATTTTCGCAATTATTATATCACCCCCTCCTGGTAGGGCGAAACCTACAGTTATATCCTTCATCCAGGAATTCATTTTTTGCGAGATTCGGAGTTCCCCGCGCCCTAATAAGCGATGGGGGAAGCCACTTCATCCATGCCCATTTCAGGTCATTATTGAAGAAATATGGGGTGCAGCACCGCATTGCTACCCCGTATCACCCACAGACCAATGCGCAGGCTGAGGTATCAAATCGTCAAATCAAGCTTATCCTTCAAAAGATGGATGGACCTGATAGGAAGGATTGGTCTGATCGGTTGATTGATGCACTATGGGCATATCGGACCGCATACAAGGCCCCGCTCGGAGTGTCGCCATATCATATGATGTATGGAAAGGCCTGTCACCTTCCTGTGGAGATGGAGCACCGTGCCTTTTGGGCAGTGTAGAAGTGTAATTTTAACCTTGAGGCTGAAGGTTATGAAAGGAAGCTCCAGCTCAGTGAGTTAGAGGAGATTAGGTGGGAAGCATATGAGAATGCAAAAATATACAAGGACAAGACAAAAGCTTTCCATGATCGACACATCTGGAGCAAGGAGTTTGCACCTAACCAGCAGGTTTGGTTGTTTGACTCCCAACTCAAATTCTTTGCAGGAAAGCTCAAGTCCAAGTGGACTAGGCCGTTTCTAGTGGTCCACCCATATCCTAATAGGGCAGTCCAAATTAGAGACTCAAAATCTGGGCACGTTTTCACGGTTAATGGCCAGCACCTCAAACCATTCTTTGCCCAGGAACCTCCTCCTACTGATGAAACGATACATCTTCTTGAGGGTGTGTGACTGATGAGTTGCCCAACTGGAGGCGTTAAACTCAGCACGTATACATATATACATACCATATATACATAGCATATTTCATTTTGGCATATTGTTTTGCATACTGTTTTGCATATTGTATATGGCATTGCGGTGATGGTATGAGCTGAATAACAACTCAGAAGTAGTTTCAGGTGATTCTATCCACATACACCCTGCCTTATTTCTTTTATTCATGCATGAGGACATGCAAACACTTAGGCATGTGGAGGGGGGGGGGGTAGTCCATAACAAATTGAAATTTTTTTGCCAACAAGTGGGGGATTAGATTGTTTTATTAAGAAGTTTTACTAAAGATTTATTCTTTAGTAGATTCCTAAGCTTAGAATCCAGTATAACCTCACATCTGCATGTAGAATTTGCAATGGATCCACTGTGAAAACCGATAGACATCTCTAGTTTGTCGAGAAGAAGCAATGCTTCTTCTCCTAAACCCTTGGACAGCAATTAGGGAGTTAGGTGAACCGTCTCTTAGTAGATTCACCAAAACATATGTGAGATGAGAGTAGAGAGTCTATTGGTGCTCTAAGGCCAGTGTAAGGAATCTTTATCTTTAATAATTGAATAATGACACTCGGAGATGGGCATAGTTTTCGCTCTCAGTTCTAGCATACTAATTTTGTGAGAAGTTCCATATGAGAGCCACCAAATAAGGCAAAAACACAGAGAGCAAGTTTTGATAAAACTAGGACTGAGGTGGATGGTCACGACCACCCTCTACGGAATCCTTGGTTGAAGGAGGGTACTGATGTCAAGGTCAGAAATACGTCATCCTATCCATTCCCTACCCGATGCCGAGAGTAGGCACTTCCACTAAATAAGCCACCCGAGATTCTCTTGGTCATCCCCAAAAATCACAAATAATGCCTCATGAATAAAAGTATGTATGTCATGTTGAATTATTGCGTTATGTTATGTTGGTAACGACATTGTGCCAGTAGATATATATATATATATATATTGATAAAAAAAAGAAGAAAAAGCATATAAAAGAGATATTTTCTTGTGAAAAAAAAAAGTGTTATGTTAAGAAATTTGAGTTATGTAAGTCAAAATGTTTTAAGGCAAAAACACCTACCATCCCCACAAACCACCAAATACAGCCTTAACCTATTTTTCTATATTTTTGACCGCCTGAATACAGGCTAAGGAGTCTGACCTAGTCGTAGGGTTATTAGAACCTAATTAAAGTGTAATGCCATGTAAGACCACCAAATACAGTTGCAATTCTAGTAAGATGTGAGCTCAAGAAGAAAAAGAAAAATAAAAAAGAGAGAGAGAAAGAGAGAAAAGAAAAATTAAAAGAGATTAAAGAGAGGACAATTTTCCAGCCCTTCTCTAAGTTAAGTTATTCAATAATCTAATAATCTAGATTCTGAAATACTAGTCTCCTTGTAGCACCAGAAGAGAGTGAGCTACCAAATACAAATCCAGTTAACTCAGACATCTGCTACCTAAGCCAAAAGCCAAGTCTAAAATCAAAGAATAGTTTATATCCCTGAGAGAAGAGGTTTGCCTATCCCAATAGAATTTTACTATGGATCAAGTACAAACTTTAAATGTGTATCAACTATTCGTTTAGATCTGTTGCAGAAGCTACAACATTATATATTCATGGTTATCTGGATTCTGAATTTTTGGATGAAACAAAAAGAAATAAACCTTCAGTAAACTCTTGATAAAATGCATTTAGTCTTGCACTTGCTAGGGACTAGCAAGATTTAGGCAAGGGGGTATGATTGCGTAGCAATCATAAACCTTAATTCGCCTGAATTAAGGTAGAACTTAGCATAACATGAGCATTCTACATGCATACACATCATACTTTGCATCTTAGATGATTTATATGTTTTATACATAATAATGTGCTATTTGAGTGGTATTATTAATTGCAGGTAATCCAGGGCTGCGGATGATCAATCCAACCTTCTGGATCTATTTGGAATAACGACGGGAGTCCAACACTTCCAAGAGCACATCAATCAAACTCCCGTAGCACCCTAGGGAGTCAGCAGAAGAAGCAGGAGCCAAGGGGAAATTGAAGAATATTCAGACCTCAGATGACAAGTCCAACCGCACGGATAGATCTGGATCGACGTTCGCAGTCCAAGGGTGCAGAAATCAACTTAATCGGAGGCCTACATCATTAGATATAAGGAGAAGAAGATGGACGGCCACGATGGCGCCACATGGTACCATCGCAATCGCCCGTCACTGCATTCCAATTTGGAAAGGAGAACTATAGGCCATTGGATCATCCTCCAACGGCCACGATGCAACCACGTTGCCGCCTCCAACCGCCTCATCACGCACAGCAGAGATCTCGATCGTTGGATTCAGATCCAATGGTCGAGAGCAGCCACACAAGAAATGGAAGGTGTGACAATCCATGCGTGTGGCACAGTGAAGAGGGCGCCTAACAGATAGTGGGCAACGCAGGATCGAAGCACACCCATGAAATCAGGAGAAGCAGCGAGCACAGGTGCAATTAACCGTCGGATCTTCACCGGGCGGTTCGACAACAAACACGTGGAGGGCGCGGAGGCACTGGATCAAGAACGCGTCTGATGACGTGTGCAGAGACGCGCACGTGAGTTATTTAGGATTCAAAGGCAAGCATTTACGATCAGACGACCGTCTGATCGGGTGCTCAAAAGCGACGAGTGGCGAAGGAGCGGAAACGAAGGCGCACGTGAGAAAAATCTGTAGCCGTGAGTTGGATGATCGATGCTCGATAGGTTTCCACATGGCAACACCAAATTAAATCGAGGATAAAAGAAGGATTTGGAAGGCTTAATTAGGGTTGTTGATCTCCCAATCAACGGATCTGATTAATCTAAAGCATTTGCACAGATTTAAGGGGCCAAATACCTTAATTGCCCTTCACTAAAGCTATAAAAAGAGGCATAAGGGCCCCCTTTGAAAGGCATTCTCTTAATTCTTCTTCTTCCTCCTTCTTCAACCTCTCTCTCTTCCACTTCTTCCCATCTTCTTTGCATCCGTATCTACGCCTCCGTCTAAAGCATCCGTTGGGCCACCTAGACGGATTGTTGTTTCTCTTCCCAACCTCTCCAAAGGGCCACCACAAACCACCCGTGGTGCCCTCGTTCTGTTACATAAGTAGTTTACATTTATGTGAGAATTTGTCTAGTTATATGTATACAATTCATGTTTACACTCTTTTGATTATTATATATATTGTGTCTATACTATTTAGCATTTATATTTGGAACAACATATGAAATCAAAAGTGCTTTCAGCCTCCCTGTGATCGACCGGGACTCGAGAAAGTTTCGTTAATTTATTTTCTCAAGACATACTTCGTGCTATATGTTTACAGTGCTAAATCGGTATTTAAGAGGGTTGCACTGTAGTACAGCCGAAAAAGCGTTCAAAACAAATATGATTTTAGTACTCGAATTTAAAGTCCGAGGTCGAACATAGGGAGCAAATTGGGTTTTATAAATCAAGATCACAATTCAGAATTTGAAAGAATATACAATAGTATCAATATCACAGTGCAAAAATATAGGAGTAAATGTAGAGCACAAAATGCTAAAGAACTCAATGTATATGAATTGAACTCAAAATTGGATGTCTGATTTGTAAATCAGATGCCTTAAAATGTTGATGCTACAGTGTTCCTGACTTCTTCTTTCTTCTGCTTCTACTCCTCTTCTTTCTCTTTGCCTTCGGCTTCAGTCATCTTCTTCCTCTACGGTCTTTCTCTACCTCTCTTCTTTTGCCTTTCTCTTCCTCTGCCGGCTGCCTTCTCTCTTTCTCTTTTGTCTTGCCTTGACTTCAGCTTCTTCTTCCTTCAGTTTCTTTCTTCTCTTTCTTTCTCTACCTTTGCTTCTCTGCATGCTTGTCTTCTCCTTCTTCAACTTCGCTTCTCCTCCTCTTCATCTTGTAGCAAAACCCACCCCCTACCCGCACGCACTCTCCTCTCTTTTCTCTGTTAGGTTCCGCTCACCCAGAGCCACGTGTTATCGAGTAATCGGGTCGAGTACTTACCCAGGACCAGGCCCACCAGCGTGCGGTGGTGGGCGAGGAGTGTAAGTCGGGTCAGGTCAACCAAGTCCGCGGGGAGTGGTCGCGGACGAGGCCGATTCGGTCTGGTGAGAGGGACCTTACCACGTGATTCGGAGGTGAACAGCTACTGGAAGGAATTCAATTTATGCGCATATGGCCACTCGTCCAGTTCCGAGGTGGGACTATCTATCCACCTCTCTTCGCTCGCGCCTGCAGCAGAGATGTTCTCTCCAATTGTAGCAACTGCGACTGCCCTTGACTTCAATTGATAGCCTGGAGTCATGCGCAAGGGTGTTCCCCACAACCTACGACAGAGCTTGGAGCTGGTACGACCTAGAGCTCACTTCAAGCTTGCTTCAAGCTCTACGCTATTGGCGGAGGATGCATGTACCTGAAATAACTACAACGTTCTCACGGCCACGTCAGATCACTCAGGAAGGTTCGTCGAGGCACAACGAGTGTGTAGCGGTGCTCGACATGTCATGGGGACGCCTGTGCGAGCGAGCCTAGGGCACATTGTGCGTATGTGTGGGTGTGTTCAGGGGTGCTTTTGGGTGGTTGACAGAGTGAATGGAGTGAGGGGTTGTGATCAGGGAGTCGAGGCAGAGGTCGTAGGGTGCTTGGCGAGGTGGATGGAGATGCAGAGCGACGGGAGCACCTTGCCGGAGGTATTGCCGAAGGTGAAGGAGATGATGGTGGTGGAGTGTGGCAGTAGTCAATTTAGGGAAACAAAGAGGGCGAAAGAATGAAGAGGGTGAAAGGGACTTATCTAGGGTGATATTGGATGAAGGGAAGGCAAGGATGGCGTCGGGCGTGTACTACCAACGCCAGAGACGAAGGTGCTCAAGGAGGGACGGTCGGCGAGGATGAAGGGGAGACGAGGGCGTCGGAGGGTGCTGCGCGACGCGGAAGAACGTAAGGAGGAAGAACCTGCCACTGGTATTGTGGTCAGGCGACGAGGGAGATCAAGGAAGGTCGCCGAAGCTTGATGAGTGAATCAGCCAGAGGAGGAGAGACGAATTTGAGGGGGTTTCCAAGTCAATTTCAAGTTTGGAGGAGTCGGTTGGATCTAGGGTCTCTTAAATAGACCTCTAGAGGGGGATTTGTGCTTGGAAGCCAAGCTTCCAAGCAAGGTTAGGTCGCCGGAGATGGCAACTCCAAAAGAGACCCAAATCTCTCATGCGTTCGTGATTGCACAACAAAAATACACCAACATTTATGTCATCTTGTGCTATTTCCTAGCATTGCTTTTGCATATTAGGTAGCCATAGTGCATTTATAAAAATAAACGCATGCATGCATTTATTTGAGAGGGGAGGAAAGTGAATAAATTGGCCTTGTAATTAACGTATTCCTCAAGTGCTGCCTCGCAAATTCACCATCTTCATTTTTATATTTGGCTTTGAATTTCTTCTTCTCCGCACGGCTACAGGGCATGGCTGCTTCTTCTTCGCGTCACTCTCTGCCACAGCATGCTTTGCCAGCCACATGCTTAGTCATGGGCAGCCCAGGGCATGGCTGAGCTTGCCTCCATCTTCTTTAAAAAGGCCCAGCCATCTTCCTTGCGGAGCGGAGCCTGGTCCATACAACAACACACAGCAGCCCCTTCCTCCAAGCCATCTCCTCCCCTCTCCCCTCCATACACAGCACCTCTTCCACTGAAGAGATACGCTACGGCCAGGAGTAGCTCACAGTGGTCCACGACCACCACTGTGAGTCCCACCACCGCCTAGCTCATCAAAGAGCCAGTGGGCGTTGTGGTTCACTTCTCTGTTTCACCCACTCAAAGCTCTTCACGCCATTGCTGCAGACTTGAGCTCTGAAGCTCAACCGCAGCAATAGCACGCACTGGCAGCTCCACACAGCGCGCAAGCCCCTGCGCACACGCCAGCAGCCGGCGTCATCTCCTTCCGCGTGCGCAGGCTTGCTCCACAGCACCCGCGCACGCAGAACCAGCTGCAGCTGGTTGTCCGAGCTGCGCGCACACTGTAGCTACTGTTCACGTGTTTCAGCGGAACACTGTAGCTACAGTGCAATGACCGAAAAGTTTCACTTTTCCTGTCACCACGCGCTCTCTCTCCACGCTACAGCCGTCTCCAGCCCGTCCGCGTGCCTACTCCCACGTGCGCCAGTGCCCGCGCCCGTCTGCGCCCACGCCTGCATCCGCGTCAGCGTCCACGTCACTCCAGCCCACAGCGCACTGCGTTGCGATCTCCTTCATGCCTACAGCCTCCAGCGCATGCACGCATCCTTGCGCGCTTGCGCATGCTTGCACCTGCGCGCATCCGCGCCATCAGACGTCGGCTATGTGCACCGGACGACTTAACTCTCTAGCTCTCTCTCCCGCTCACTCTGCAGCAGCCACTCTCTCACTCATACACACACACACACACTCTCGTACACACACAAACTCACTTGTACATGCCTATATACATACTTATATATATATATATACATATCAGTACCTGTACAACTATATATAAGTATATATACATACATACATACATACATACATATATATATACACTTATATATATATATATATATATATATATATATATATATACAGATATACATATATATATACATATATATCTATAGATATATATATATATATATATCCACATAGGTACTTATACTAATATATCTATATACATATATACATATATATATCTATATACATATGTTACTATATATATATATATATACATACATACATATATATATACTTATAAATATATATATATATATAGTTATATATACATACATATATATATATACTTATAAATATATATATATATACATACATCTATCTATATATATATATATATATATATATATTTACATATCTACATATATATATATACATAGACATACATATATATATATAACTACATATACACCTATATAATTATAACCCTATTTATATATATACATATAAATATATACTCACCTTCATATCACCTACCACGCGTTATATTGCGAGAATATCTGCACCAGTTGCTGATATTCCCCGATACCAACGTACAGAAAGCGTCTCCGCACACACCTTCCACCCATCCATCCAACACTCCATGCGGCACTTCATCCTGTTGATTTCATCTTCCTAGACAACTATCAACTCGATACCACGCTATACGCTATACCCCATATATATATAATATATATATACTATATTTATCTTATTTCTATTTCTCTTTTCTACTATTAAAAAGATAAAAAAAATAGTAAAAGAGAAAAGATAATCCTTGTCTTGCAGGTACTCGGTCTTGTGAATAGCAAGACCAGTTTTGGAACCCTAATTTGGTTCAAAGCCAAGAACAATTTGGCTCTAAGCCAAGGACCTGATTTTGAGGGTGTACCTCAAGGACAAAATTATCAGAAAAAAATCTTAAATAGAAAAAAAACACCAAAAACATAATAAACGAACGGAAGAGATTCATTGTAGGAAAGGCGTAGAAACTTATTCACCTCTAATCCCGCCTCCCTGAGTTCGACCCTGGGCCTAAAAGTGACCAAGATAAAATCAAGTAGGCCAGGTTAAAAAAATTTTTGTAAAAAGATGGTTAGGCTCGATTTAGGTTAACCACTATACTCATTTCAACGATTAAATCACTATATTAACACAACCTATCCAGGTCTACACCAGTTCGCATGAGAGATTAGGTAACAAGTAGGGTATCAAACTGGGTTCACATTGGAGGATTTTCTCAGAGAATCTCCCTTTTAATTTTGAAGGGGATTCTCTGAGAAATCAGGTAGAAATCACCTTCTAAAGCTCACCGGAGTAGGATTCCTCCGCCATAATGGCAGAGGGACCTATTTGCGAGAATGGTGAAAAAGTTAGGGGGGATTTTGCAAAGGTTTTTGAAAGATAGGGGCATAAATGTAATCAGGCTGGAACTATTTGCAAAGCGGGTCAAGATGAGTTCCCCTTAGGTCTAAATTTTGGTACAAACCTAATTTGGACCTAAGGAATCCAATGGTGATGTTGGATTATGGGTTTGATCATGTTTGACTGGGCAACATATGCTAAAAGCCTAATTTAAGGCAAATATCTGTTTGAGATCCCATTCTAGGTCAAAATGGGTTCCAATGATCAAATTGAAAGTTCTAAACCCTAGAGAATATTTTTCTATGATTTTTAGAGGATTTCAATGAATTTTGTCCTGACCAGAACCTTGGTTAATCAAGTAGGTCTATTTTAGAGTTTCACGAAGTCATTTAATTCACAGGGTGCACACAAACCCTTTTCTGTCAAATCCAACCAACTTTTTATCTTGTTAAGACCTTTTAACTTGTGTTTTGCCCTTGAAAAAACCCGTTGTTGTACTGCAATGGTAAAATTGCAGTTTTACCCCTTATTTCCTACTTTTCTCTCAGAAAGGTTATTCAGTGAATATGACCTCCAGTTGGTTATGTAGGAGCTTTTATTCTCTTCAATGTATCAAAATGAGTTAGTTAGGTCTCATGATGGTGTTCCCATCACTATACTACTACGTGCTAATTTTCTACGCGATCTATGCCACAAACATTAGCTCACATTTTGCCTGCATAAAAGAAAATTTACCCTCCTGCATTTGTGTGCTACCCATACCCGTGCTGGAAAAGATCTAACTGGAAGAACCCTAAAATCAAGCTCTAAATTTAATTAAACCCTAAAATTGTTGGCCTAATAACCTGAGAGTCAATTCTAGGTGACTTCTAGATCTTAATCCAGATTTCATCCTCCATTTTCTTAGGGTAGGTCAAGGTGGAGTTGACCTACATTATGGGCCAACCAACCTCCAAATTAGGTCACAAGTCAAATCAGCTTCTAATCAAATGAAATTCAAGGCACAAACTAGGTTAAAATTGGTAGACTTAAGGTCTTAAGTTTGTACATTCTGATCTACTTGGAATTGCAGTGACAAGGAAGGTCGAGTGGGAGAAACCCTGTAACTCGTGGGGACGCTCTACCATGTAGGGGTCTTTGCAGGGCTCTACCTTCCTGGCTGCCCAGGTAATTCTCAGGTGTGTGGATTTTTGATTTAGAGGTATCATCCACCGTGAAACAGCCTTAGTCATCCAAAATTCTTTGGGTGCCTTAATTGGGTCTAATTTCATATCCAGTCCCTCATCTTTTCTCTAGAGCACATACACAGGAAAGGTCCTTTGATTTTTTAACCTAAGGGGCTTTAGTAGATCATCTTGGGGATTTCTTTTAGATCTAATCAATTTTAATCTAATCCTGAGTTTGATTCTAAATCTTGATTCCACCACCTGATTCGAAAATGCAACCTAACATGTTAGGAAAAGTGTTTAGGAAACCTGAGTCCCGAATGAGCATGAAAGAGAAGATGATTGAGGTTGCTCTCAAACACCATGATGACTATTTCAGGACCTCAAACCCAATTAACAGGATTCAAGTTAATATACCAGAAACAACAACCCACATTATGAACCATGCTGGACTGCTATTTACACAAATGTTACACGATTCAACTCGAGACGATCTTTTAACTGAATATAGTGAGTTGTGGAGACTACACAAAACTGAGTATATACAATGTTTGTCAAATCCACAACCTTGGGAGATGTACCAAGGTCTCGTGGAGAAACGTGGGTACATGCTAAAAACATTACAGCAAGAAATTGATCAAAGATGCCCATACATTCCTTCAGAGGATGATGAGACATCTTGGAATAAGACTAAGGATCAATTTGATTTCCCAAACCTCAGGTTCAAAAATCAAGGTTGTTTTGGACCCCCAACCCAGATGGAATCTGATTCAAATTATGTACAGATTGATACACTTGATCTTGAGATGGGTTGGGAGGATCCAATTGCAAGTGTTCCCGATTTTGAGCCAGCCCTAGAAATTTGAGAGCCTAGTTCACCAAGCCTTGAATTCCCAGACACCTGTAATGATGAACTTAAAATAGAACTTCTCAAGAGTGTAAATCCCGAGCCTTATCCTATTAAGGTAATTTTCGAGGATGATTCTGATATCCCAATAGAACATAGCCTTGATCCTAGTGATACAATCCATACCTTTAACCTAGAATATATATTCAAGCCTATTTGGGATGATCATGAGGCCTAACATGATGAGAATCAAAGTTTGAATCTGAACTACAATTCTGGGACTATGTTTGATGACTACACCTCTCCAGACTCCTCCGAGATACAAATTGATTTTTCAAAAGTCACACCAATTTATGATATAGAAACCAAGGAGCTGGAAGAGTTGGGATTCAATTGGGTCTACCCTAAGAGCCAAGAACCCGAGCCCATGCCTAATAGGGATACCTTTTTAAGTTCAGATTCTAAGATTAGCTTAGATCCAAGTCAAATTGCTGCTTCTCCACATCTTGATTTACTTCATGGTGGAACTCCCGATTCAAAATCAAAGTCAGAAAGTTATTTTCGCAAATTCTCCGATGATTTCGAATCTTACTCTGATTTTGGAGAACCTTTGTTTCCTAACGACTATGAACCAATTTACAACCTCAACATCCATAATCCATTCTTTGATTTTGACACTGAGGTCCCTGATCCCGAGATCATTGATTCGAAATCAGGTTCCATTAAGATGGAATCATTCCTTCTTGATCTACAGGAATCAGAAATAAGTGCTGAGAGTGTCTGCAAGCTAGAATTCGAATCTTTTATTGACTCAGATTTCCATAATCCTATAAGCACTCTCCAGGCATTTACATTTGATTTTGATGCGCTTTATGAGGACTCCCTGGATGAACCTACTTTTGAATCCTTTCTAGAAGAGCCCTCAACACATACAATTCTCCTTGAAGCCACCTCTTCTACAGCACATACAGAACCTTCTAAAATCCAATTCTAACCCTGACCCAACACTAAAATCGACTTCTACTCTAATTCACCTCTCTCTGATATGATTGCATATGATTCTCCTCCATCTATTAATTGGGTTTCGGACTCCAATCAGATCGATAATTACTTCCCATCATTTTCTGATCTTACTAATAAGGTCCCTATATCCTTTTCAAATCCATTTTCTTTTGAGGATCCCTACTCTAATCAGGCTGAACCGACTCAGCCAAACCCCAAATTCTCACTACCACATCTTTTTGAGTCACAGAATATCCGGTGAGCTCCGCATCTACTAATCCACATCCATCAACCCACCAAATTGATTGGGCATGGGCTGCATCATCAGCTTATAGATCTCAACAAGCACCTGGTTGGACCAACCAGGCTATTGATCAAGGTACTTGTTCTACAAAATTTCGCTAATTTGACCACTCCTCCATCATCACCTTCTGCTTGGTTGAGGGCATTGAATTTAGTGCTTGATGGGAATACCATCATGAGCCATAACTATCTCATTTTGACCCAATGAAAAGAATAAATGTTCTTACATAACCAACAGAAGGTCATAATTCACTACATAACAATTCTAAGAGTAAAATAAGAAACTAGGGTTAAAACTGTAATTTTACCAATGCAGTACAACCACGGGTTTTCTCAAAGGCTAAACAAAGGTCAAATGATCCTAATAAGATAATAAGTGGGCTGAATTAGACAGAAAAGGGTTTGTGTGTGTTCTGTGAATTAAATGACTTCTTGAAACCTTAAAACAGACCCACTTGATTAACCAAGGTTCTGGTCAGGATAAAATTCACTTAAACTCTCTAAAAATCATAGAAAAATATTCTATAGGATTTAGTACCTTCAATTTGGCCATTAGAACCCATCTTGACCTAGAATGGGGTCCCAACAGATATTTGCCCTAATTTAGGTTTTGCATAAATTTCCCAATCAAACGTGGTCAAACCCAAAATCCAACTTCACCATTGGATTCCTTGGGTCTAAATTAGGTTTGTACCAAAATTTGGACCTAAGGAGAATTCATCTTGACCTACTTTGCAAAAAGGTCCTGTCTGATTACATTTCTACCCCAAACTTTCAAAAACCATTACAAACAGCCACCATCTTCCTTGTCGTCTTCACAAATAGGTCCCTCTACCATTATAGCAGAGGAATCCTACTATGACGAGCTTTAAAAGGAGAGTTCTCCCTGATTGCTCAGAGAATCTCCTCCAAAATTGGAAGGAAGATTCTCTGAGAAATTCCCTCCAATATGAACCCATTGATGAGCCTTGATTGCTTCCCAATCTCTCATTCGAATGCATGAGAGATTTGGGTCTTTGAGAACATCCATCTCCGACGAGTTTGCCTTGCTTGGAAGCTTGGCTTCCAAGCACAAAATCCTCCTCAGATACCAATTTAAAGGCTCCCTAGGGTCCAACGAATCCCTCAGCTTGAAATTACACTGGTTCCCCCTTTATTCTTCTCTCCTCACTGGCCACAACCCTCCGCAAGCTCCGACGAAATTTCCCTCACTCTCTCGTCGCCCAACCACAAAACCAGTGGTCGAGTTATCTTCCTCTAGATCCTCTGCGTCGCGTAATATCGACCGACGTCGCCCCTACCCCGTCTTCGCCGCTGCCTCATCTACGGAGCTTTCGTCTTCCCCACGTCCGACAACCATACCGACGTGGGATTCCATCCCCTTTTGTCCCTTAGAAGTATTCTTTTAGACTCTCTCTCTCTCACTTTTCCCCCCTCTCTTTATTTCCCAAAATCATCCACCGATGCCACCGAACGCCGTCACCTCCTCCATCTCCGGCGAGGTGTTTCCATCGCTACACACCTCCATCCACCTCGCCGACCACCCTACGACCTTTGCCTCATCTCCCTGATCACTTCCCCTCACTCCACTCTCTACACCACTCACCCAAACACCTCACCAAACAAACCCACTCACACGCACACAGTGTTCCCTAGGCACGCCACCATAGCCACCCACACGCCACAAAACCACTCCCATCACATCCGCCATGCTCCGGAGACTCTCCCTGAGCAATTTAACATGGTCGCGAGGTTGTGCTATTGATTTCAGGTCCAGACAACCATCCGCCATTGCTATCAAGCATGAAGCTTGCTTGTTGCAGCTCCAAGTGCTGCCAATCCCAGGAAGACGCTCCCAGGATGCACGGAAGACTCTCGCGCATGGTGCCAAGCCCTCGATTGGAGTCGAGAGACTATGCAATTGAGGCAATTGAGAGGGTCACCCTACTGCTGTGCACACAAAAGGAAGGTGGGACATTTAGTCCCACCTTGGAAGTGGAAAGCCGCTTGAAGTCGCAAAAATTGTAAAAGTGCCAGAGGCTCTTCGCCTCCAACACTGAGGGTGAGGTCCTCCTCCTCCCCCCTCTCACCGGACTCGTCCATGACACCTAATTCACGGACCTGGCTGACCCGACTATCCTGACCTGATTACACTCCTCGCTTACCACACACGCCGGTGAGCCTGGACCCGGGTATGCGTTAGGTTCGATTACCCAACCGGTTAAGGCTTTGGGAGAGCGAAGTTGAAATAGAAAGAGAGAAAGAGAGAGGAGAGCTGCGCAAGGGTAGGGGGTTTTGCTTTGAGGAGTTTGCCTTCGACACTTAGTCGAATTCAGAGGGCACAGCAGGGCTGAAGGAAGAAGGGAAGAAGAGGAGAAGGTCAGGTAGAAGAGGAGAAGAAGAGAAATAGGACTTCAGAGAAGGCAGAAGAAGAGAGGAAGGAGAGGAGGACTTCAGGGCTTAAGGAAGAGATAGAGAAGAGAAGAAGACAAGAGAAATCACAGAGAAGAAGAAGAAAGAGAAGAAGGAAGAAGCTGAAGAGAAGAGAAGGCCATAGGAGGAGGAGCACAAGGCTAAAGGAAGAAAAGATAGAGAAAAGAAGACAAGAGCAATCACAGAGAAGAAGGCTCGCAAAAGGCAAAAGGCAGAGAAGAAGAAGAAGAAGAAAGGCAAAGAAAGCTAAGGAAAGAAGAAGCCAGAGGAAGAAGAGAAATTAGAAGAAGAAAAAGAGGATTACTGTAGCACAAAACATTTAAGATGTCTGATTGCAGAATCAGACGTCTGATTTTCATATGCTCTCCATTTTTACTCTTCATATATTCATGCTCAACATTCCTAATTAGTTTTTTAGTAATATGATGTGTTCAATTTGCATTTACTGTTGAGAATAGTGTGTAAATTTCATTTTCTCCCTATGTTCGACCTCAAAAATCTTTTCGAGTAATAAAATTGTATTTGTTTTGAATGCTTTTTCGGCTGTACTACAACGCAACACTTTTAAAACTCGATTCAGCGACTCAAAGAGTGATTAATGGGAGTCAACCCGTCATTCCAAAAACCCGAGACCCTTCTGATTATCCTTTTGAGATTCACATCTACTGTACTTAGAATTCAAAGTTAGAATGGCCGACTCCACCTCTGGTACACGTACCAGAGCTTGAAATCGTTCGCAATAGTCATCCCAACCCATTCACCCACCCGTTAACTCTGTTCTAACCTTTGAACCAAGCTGACTTCATACCCTCCGGTTTACAATGAGGACATTGCAAAACTTTGGCATATGGAGGTGTTAAAGTGCAAACACACAAAAAGTCAAGTTTCTGAAGAGTTCTCACAAAAAAATACATATTCAAAAAACCAAAAAAATTGAAAAAAAATAAAAAAAAATGGAGAAAGGGGAGGAAATTTTGAGAGGTTATTTGTATATCCTTTTGAGGAGGAAAAGAGGAGGTGATTTAAATATAAAAAAGGAGCAACATTCAAGAACAAAAATAATAGTCATTAGCACTTGATCATGGAAATTACTTAAGTTCTAGACCAAATCAAAATAAAAAAAATTAAGTCCTAAAAAAAACAAAGAGACAAAGAGACTAGTATGAGTGCTGATCTTAGGCCTCTTAGGCTTCTTTTAGGGCTTAAACATTCACATATCCATTAAGATCCAAATAGTCCTCAAGAGGTTGAGGAAAATGCGAGGCTTATGTATTACATCTAAGGCTTAAGGATTATTTGGCCTCGTTAACTGACCTCTGGTTTGTGGGACTCGGTAACTTAAACACCCTAATCTACACACAAGTCTGGTTCAGTGCACTTAATCAATCAAAATCACCCAAAAGTGTTTATTCTGTTTTGAAAAAGCTACCTAGATTAGGAGCTGCTTAAAAACACAAGTTCATTTGGACGAGTTCCTGGCACAGAGAGGTGGGAAATTCCTCTCGAAGATGTGCAATAACATATCGTCTCCTCGGTGCTTGTCTCCTAGGATATCTAAATATCCTACCAGGGGCATGTAAGCACTTTATGCTGGTTTAGGTGCCATGGGTAGGATTATCCTGAAATGTCGATCGCCAGGGCCTGAATTTAGCTATGGAATGCCATGGGCAGCACTATCTTGAAGTATCGAAAGCCATGGTTCTGGGGGTTGCCATGGGCAGTGCTATCTTAAAGCATCGATTTCCAGGGACCCTGCGAGGATTGATGGTGGGGACTAAGAATCCAATACATAATGTGTTTTAAGCCAATCTGAAGCTAGAAATAAAGAAAAGGAAAAGAGAGAGAAAGCTCTCCAAAAATGCAAAAAATCTTCTATCCCTCTCTCTTACAAAAATGCACTGCAAACTAAACCTGGACTAACTATGTTACAAGCACTAGTGCTTTAACCGTTGGGTCCAACGAACTTTAGGATAGTTTCTGTGGGCCTTAGAAACCTTCGCGGCAAACTGAGGCTAAAGCTGACCAGGTCTGGATCTTGGTTGGTACTTCAGTACCTCTAGAACAATTATTAGCATTTTGACCTAGTCTCCAAAGAAAAAGCACACATCAGAGATCTGAGCATCAAAGGCATGGTCTACAATTCGAGTTAATTCCATAGGATTTTGCTAAGGGACTAGCAAAAGTTAGGCATGGGGGTATGATGATAACATCATCATCAGCCATAACTAGCTTTAATTAGTTAAGATCGAAATACAAATGCTCCTACATAACCGCCAAAGAGCCATAATTCATTACATATTCATTCTAAGAGAAATGCATTAAATCAGGGGTAAATCTGCACTTTTAACATAATATCCCGAATGCAGAGTAATCACGGGATTTTTCAGGGATTAATTAAAGGTCAAATGTTCATAAATGTCTAACAAGAGGATCCGTACAGACAGAAATGGATTTTCGCACATTTCAAGAATTAATGGATATTTGAAACCCTAAAAATAGACCCACTTAAATAACTGAGGTTCTGGTTAGGATAAAATTCACCTAAATCCTCTAAAAATCATAGAAAAATATTCTATAAGATTTGGTACCTTTGATTTGACCATCAGAACTCATTTTGACTTAAAACAGAGTCTCAGATTAATAGTTACCCTAATTTGGGTTGCTACGCAAATTACCCAGTCAAACTTAGTCAAAACCAAAAACTGACTTCACCATCAGATTCCTTAGATCCAAATTAGGCCCAATTAGAGATCATTTTAAGCTAGTTTGCATTCCAGTCGAGTCTGACTTTTTTTCTTACACATACACCCCTAACTTTTTGAATTCCTTACAAAAGGCCCCTTAACTTTGTTATCCTCTTTGCATGTTGGTCCCTGCCACCACCGAACGTCAACCGACCTCCAGGTAAGCTTTGACCAAGCCAAATCCCACTCGAATCTCAATCAAATCCCACCAAATTTGGTGGGATTGATGTTCACACCTAGGAAAACCTATTGGGATCGATTCTAACTCCTAAAAACCTATGATTCGTGCGTGCGAACGTACAAAATCAATGGGTAACTCTTGATTCCTAATGGAGCTCAATCAAGCTCCTTCCTATTTTAGAGCTCTCCTTGAAGCTCTATAAAGAGCCGATGTGCATTGCCTTTCTTAGCTTGTTTTTAGCCAGTTCCCCACCGTCTTCCCTTCTCCCCGGTCGAAAGCTCCACAAGCTCAAGCGAGCCCATCCATCCACCTTCCTCGTTTGCCATCACAAACAATAGCCGACGGATTTCTCTCCATCTCACTCATCTGCGTCTTGCAATACCAGCAAGCACCTCTCAGACCCCTTGTTTCCATGTCATTTGCCCACCGGAGATTTCCCCTTCTCCAGTGTCGACCAATCAAATTCGATGCCTTCACCTTCCCTTTCGATCATTTAGATTAGGTTAATTAGGTTTATCTCCTCCCCCACTTGCTATTTATCCCTTTTTATCTTAGTTTCAACCCTCAACACTATCGCCAACCACCTTCGTCTCACCTCCGGCCACACCTCCAAACACCTCACCAACACCCACACAACCTCCGCCACTCGTCCCCGCACAAAACCCCTCAACTAATTTCGCCTCTAGCTTCACCCGCTCACCCGAACCTGCCTAAGCTTCACTCCTCAACTACTACCCAAGTCGGTAGCCCTGGACCCGACATTGTATGATCTGACTACCCGGCTTCGACCTGAATATCTAAGAAGAGGAGAGGGAGGAAAGAGAAAGAGAGTAGGGGAGGGGAGGGTTTTGCTCTTTGAGGCATGACCCTATGCGATACTTAGTCGCTGAGAAGAGAAGAAGAGGAAGAGGCTGAAGGAAACCTTTGAAGAAAGAAGAAGGAAAGAAGAGGCTCTCAGAATAAGGAGAGAGAATAGGCTTTGAAGAAGCACTGCAGTAGGCATTGTTTAAGTTGTCTGATATTGAGAAGGCGACATCAGATTGGCTAAAGTAGGGTTCTGACACTATGGAAATATTGAAGTTTAAGTGGTTCAGGCCATTGTGCATTTATCTTATATCTTGAGTAGTTAATATATATGTATCTAAACTAATAATGGGTGATTCGAATGACCATTATTTTGTCTTAGATATCTTTTTGCCCTGTCAAACTCTTGATATACTCATATTTTACATTTAAGATAAATTTTGAGTAGATATTATTCATTGCATACCATTATTGGCTTGATTTCCTTTGCTCATTTATATATTCATCTCGATTAACATGTGATTTGCAATACTTGCTACTTGTGTTCGACCTTGGACTTCATTTTAGATATTCAAGTTATAAATTTTATTTGTTGATTGAGCTATTTGGGAGATTTTGCTACAACGAAACATATTTAAACCTCCTAAAAAGCTCAACTTAAAACATCGTTCATCTATTGTTGCATTCCTTGCAGGGTTTTCATTGATTGGTTATTAATATCAGCCTGTGAAGGTTGGTTTTGGCCAAAATTCCCCATTTGACTTTGAAATTGTGGAACTTGATTGGTATTTTTCCAGGAAAAATTAGGGTTATTCCTCCATTTGGGATTATAGAAGTTGGAGCAATTGTTTCTAAAATTATCCTGGAGAGTGGAAATGTTTTCGTTGACTAGGACAAACATGGTAGGACTATCAAAAGTCCCAGCAAATTCAGGTGCAAGGTCAAGGTTTTGAAATCCGCTTGTATCGATTTGTTGCAAATTTTCCCGATGGAGGAGGGTCGAGTTAATGTCGAAGTTAGAAAAGCGAGAGTTAGGGTTGGTTAGAACAAGGTTTTGCGATCACACAATAAAGTTTTTTTCCATTTTTTTTGATTGATTTGCATTTAGTCGAGCCTTTGTGCAAATCATCCTGTGTGACAGGGAGAGATTGGTGTTGTGTGAGTGTGCCTACTTCATGGACACTAACATGGGGGTTGGCATTTCTACCAAAAGTGTCCATGGACGAATGGCTGAAAGAGTTTTCACTCATTTCGTCGAAAAGTTCTTAGGCGCTTCCGGCATCTTTATTTAAAAAATTGCCCCCACATGAGGCATCAACAAATCGCCTCAATTGGTCATCAAGGCCATGGTAGCATATTTGCACGTGTTGCCAAAGTGGCACCTCATGGTGGGGGCAGCTTCTTAATAAATCCTGAAATCTTTCCCATGCCTCATGCATAGGCTCGTCGGATTTTTGTTGGAAGGTGGTTATTATGCTGCGTAAAGCGTTAGTTCAACCAATAGAGAAATATTTTTTTAGAAATGCGCTCTTTAATTGTGTCCAGGTAGTGATGGGTTTTCCCACCGTCCTAAACCAATAAGCGGTCTTGTCTTTAAGGGAGAGTGAGAAGAGCTGCATTAGCCATAAATCTTCTGGCACATTGCAGGATTTAGTGGTTTGAGCGAGGACTGTGAGCTCCTCTAAATGGCTAAACAGGTCTTCTCAAGGATGGCCATGAAAATGCTTAATAAGGTTTAGGACCACAGGTTTAATTTCAAATTCTCCATCTGGTATGACCACCTCTGGTCTTTCTTCATAATTTAAGGGATCATAGAAATCCCTCAAAGGAATAGTGGGTTTAGCAATGGGTGGTCTATTATTGGCCAAGTTCATAACGGTCCTAGTCAATTGTTGTTGATTTGCTTGGAGTTGTTGGAGTTGTCAAGATTTAAATTTCCCATTGGATTTTGCAAGGGCAGCATTTCAAATTGTGGTTCGGGAACTTCAACTTAGGGTTGTTGAAAATTGGTGTTCCCATTTTGATGGTTAGAAGATGATGGGTTGTTAGCATTTTTTGTATGATTTTGAGCTTTTTCCATTTTTTTCTTGATTTTTAGAGGAAGAATCAGACAAACGAGTACAGGTGGTGTAGTGGGTCGAAAAAATAATTGATCCCTCCAAGTGCGGATTTTCAGACCGTCAATCGTGCATACACTTAATGGAAGACGAGAGGGGAGGAGAAGAGATAGATGAGGAGAAGTGTGTAAATCAAGCAAAACAAACCTAATTCTATCTTAGGGTTGACTCCATAGAAACCTAAGACATGGGAACCCAAAAAGTAAGGGATCAACAAGTGAACCCACTTCCCAAAGATCACCCGGCTAGAATAAAGAGGTACATTGGGCACAAGCATGTCCTGGGAAAATCACCAAGGGCTTGTGTAAACCCACACCTATCATTTGACTTCCCTCCAAGTCTGTTGCCGCATTTTCTAAGGAAATTAGGAGCGCTTAATGATTCTTAAATGTCAGATATCAAGCCTAAATTTGATGAAGTCCTTAAGTGGTCAAGTGACTACTTGTTTTAAATAGGCTTGGGTACTTGAATGTGCATGGGAATATGGAGGGCATTAATTAGAGCAATGTCCAGTTATTTAAATTTTTTTGGTGTGTGCAAATTCGATAGAGTAAGTCCAATGCCAAATCAAGTTGTCACACAATTTTTGTTATTTTTCTGATTTTAGGATTTAATATTAGGAGTGTATTTTAGAGTTTTCTTGTTAAGAGTTCAAAACAAGTTTTGAATTCCACAATCACAAGGAAAACAAGTTATATTGGTGAGGATAGATTTCCTTTAAAATGTGAGGCTGCAAATGAAAAGAAACCCTAACTGTATTGAATCCTAAGCAAAAATTTAACTACCAACGAATCTTTTCAGGCTTTTCTTTTAAAGTAGTAATCCAAACAAAGCAATCAACACCACTATTGAAAGGCAAATCAAACAAGGATTCCAAAAATATTTTAGGTAGAAGAAGGGAAGAAGTTGAGGGCACCAAGGAGACAGAGTGTCTCCTTAATCTTCTTCACCTTTTCTCCTTGGTTGTTCGGATGGTGGAAAGAAAGTGGGAAAAATGCTATGAATATGTGTAACCAAGGATGTCCTTCTTTGGTCGTAGGGTAGGTCTTTATATAAGTGTGGATAGGAGGGGGTTAGGATGGGATTAGGTGGATGGCTATGATGGGATCTTAGGGGGCGGTTTTTGATGGGGCAAAGATTCATCCCGAAAAGGTTTGAGTTTGGAAAAACCATCATCGTAGTTCGATTCACAAGAAAATCCATTGATCAGATAATATTTATAACCAAAACTTGAAAGGTGAGTCCCGGGTTGAACACGAGGAGGCGAACATTTGGTTTGAAAAATCCACGCTTCGCTTTTATTTCTTTTGTCATTTTCTTCTTTTATAATTTTTTTGTACTTTTATCAAGCAAGAGATCAGGTCGATGGAAACTTTATCTACTTGCAAAAATAATGCAGAGAGAGAAAGAGAGAGAAAGAGAGAAACAATCATATATTTCTGATCAAATGTTTCTACAACAATGAAAGATGGAAAACTACACTACAAAAGCGAAGAGATAGAGATAGGTGAGAAGAGTCCCCCTTGACGGTCGCTTGGAGGATGGCTCGCTCTGACGATGCCCAGAATAAGGTGGTGAGGAGCGGGACGAGGGAGAATGACAGTGGAGGAAGGAGGACGGGATAGGACGTCGTCGCGGCGAGGATCTTCTTCCGGAAGGAGGTGGGAGGACGGCCGCAAAATGCTCCATGAATGGGGATGAAAGGTGGGAAAACTATTTTGCTTTCTACTCTAGAGGAGCATCCTTGGATTGGGACAAGCTCTCTCTAGAGCCTTAGAGGTGGTGAGGAGAAGAAAGGAAAAAATGAAGAAGAATGGGAGGGGTAGGAGTCCTTTTATAGAGGAGGAAAGGATCAATTTTGTATACAGGACATTTAGTGACGGTCATAAACGTCGCTGAAGATCTGCCGCAAACGTCGCTGAAGATAGCCTTGCACCCACGTTGCCACTGCACGGGCACGTGCTCCGCGTGCCCCTGTCGCTCGCGCATGCGCGCTACGCGCTATGCTATGCCCATGCATGCCTGCCACCTTACGCGCGGTGCCTCTGCTCACGCATGTGCCCACGTTGCTGTGCACATGCGGTGGCACATGTGTGCACATGGACAGCCTGGGTTGCACCACATGGCGCAATCTGGGTCGTCCATCTTCTTTCCTTTGTAAGGGCTACTACAAAGGTCGAATTGAGTCAATTTTCGTGCCGTTGGGTTGCGATCATCGACCCGAATCCATCCATTCGGTCGGATTTGTCGTTTGAAGCTCTGAATTACATCACCTAGTTTCTCAGCCATTGATCTTCCTCGGACTGCATATGGAGCTACGGGACTCCGATCAAGGCAACTTCAGATGCATTGGATTCCGATTGTCATCTTGATTAGATCCGTATAGTCAGATTGTCATTCATAAAAGGATGCAATTGACCTAAAATATACATAAACTACTCTAAATGCAGAATGATGCATGCTATGCAATATTTATAGTATGGAATGCATATCTAAGCCTAGAGACATGCATAAATAAGCATTTTAACCTAAATGGATGTGTCTACATCATACCCCCATTCCTATCTTTTGCTAGTCCTTAGCAAAATTAAACTATATGCTATGTATAAAAATGGAATTAGGGCTCGATCGCTTAAGGCATTTGTTATTTATTAACAGAAGGAAATTTTGACTAAAGACTTAAACTATGAAAACTCAATAACACCCGAGTATCTGCCAGAATGCAGACTACCTAAGTCCTCACCTTATTTGAAAAGGGAAGATACATTTTCTTGCTTTTTCTTCTTTTCTATTTTTTTAGACTTTTGGAGTTTGAGAGTTTTGGAATAACTTCTTACGGCTACCCGACCCGCCCAAGACTCGGAAAGGACTCCAAGTGCTAAACATCTTGTGAAAGGGTGATAGACTCACTAAGCGGCCGTTACAATGGACTTCAGGTTTCTACTACCCCAGGTGACCTAAAAAATTCTACCTAAAAGTTTATCTTTCCGATCGGTAGCTTTCTCCCTACTTTTTTTTATTTTTTTATGGGGTCAACACAAGGGTGAACCCAGTGTATATCTCCCTGGTTTATTCTACTTCTCCACTTCTTCCCTAAGTGTTTTGGAAATTATTTGTGCATTTTTGTGAGCTAAGCTCTAGACAACCGACCAACGGGCTATTACCCACGGTAACTTGCCAGCCATACTCGTGCGGTGAAGTGTGGTTTTATTTTTTTCTCCTTTTTCTATTTTTTTCTCTTTCTTTTCAGGTGTTTCTTTTTTTCCTTTTTTTTCTAAGTAAGTGGCCTGCTTGATCTAAGATTTACATAAAGGTAGCCGGAAGAAAGTGGTCGTGTGGCTGGGCTCTAGACAACCAACCGATGAGCTGATACAACCAACAACTTGCCAACCATACCACCCTAGATGGTTCATTACCTACCCAATTTCTGTAAAACTCACTAGGAAGTGAGTCAGTGTAAATAGTGTGTAGATGCTTAGACTTACAATCCCCTCAAATCACAGGACGGGTTGATAAGTCGTGTACTTATCACCCTAATTTATTTACCAAATTAAAATGAAATTACTTGGTGAGGACTCGAGATTAAGTCCACATTCGAGTGAACACCTGGGCTAATTAAGCCCGAAGACCTGAAGAGTCTAAGTGTTCAGGTCTTAAAGTATCATTTCCTAATGTTAATAACTTCCAAAAGCTTAAGTTCTCTTCTCCTAATTCTATTTTTTTATTTTTTTGCCTTTTTGAATTTTTTTTAAAGAAAATAAAAGAAATTCTACTGAGCTATCAAAATAATTACAAGATTAAGTATCCACCCCCCCATGCCTAAATGATGCAATGTCCTCATTATAGAAATAAAGACATGAAATGGGCGAAATAACAAAATATCACCTGCATTTCGTGATAATCCAGTCAGCTCCGTAGAGAGAAGAGAGTATATACACATGCTAAGTTTAATGCCTTTAGCTGGGCATAAAATATAAACAAAGAATAGGTTAAGAATTCACAAGTACGGGTTAGAATCAAAATTAAAAGATTGATCCTTAAACCCATCAGTAGATGTTCACAAGCGTGGACTAAATTATGGTGCAAACCCATGCTCCAGGGTCAACTGATTCTAAGGTTTTGGATAATTTTCTACGATTTTGTGGTGTGTAACCCAAGACCAAAGAGTTGGACAAAAGGTAGATTTGATTCACTAGGTTCAGATGTCCACTTAAAGTTTAGCTCAGAAAGATAGTCAGTTATTCCAAGCTTAGATCGCACGTCAAAGATATCGTAAGGATCCTAGTAAAAAGTAGGTAGTTTCAGGTCAATAGGAACCCTTAAATCCAAAATTGTGTTTCCCTCTAAGTTAGCCTTCCAGATTTTCATTGCCAAATTCCTATCCTCTAAAATCAATATTTCTGGGACCTCCAAATCGTTGTACACCCCATCTAAAGTACCCAAGTCCAACAATTATGGCTTAATCAGGATTGACTTGGGTATGGTGATGTCATAATTTAGCTCTTCAGGGTGTGGTTGAGTAATGGGGCTACTAATTGAATCATCAGAATTCGGATCATCCAAGTTAGCCCCAACATGATCATAATCTTCAATAATCGAGCTATCAAAAGGTTCGCCATGCTCTTCGAGCCTGTTCATCTCACTAAAATCCTCTTCCTTAAGCTTAAGTGAGACTTCACCTAAAGATTCTTCACCCTCAGAGTTAAGGATTCTTGATCCTCATTTACATGTCTCAAAATCGTATGTCATTTCCTGGTCCATAGAGACATTTTTCCGCACTCCCTGGCTTGGGGATCTCGGGTGAAGCAATCGGTTCATCCTGAATCGGTTGCTCTAGACCAATCTAGTCATCTCCGATCTTAGAACATGTATCCCCCCCAACAAGAGCCTAGGAGGGTTCAGACATTGGCTCTCCTGAAGGGGGTTCATCTTGAGAATCATCCCAAGACTGGACTAGGGCAACCACAAATTTCATCCTCAATCTTGATAATTTCCCAAGTAGAAACTCACCCAGGCCCCTATCTCTAACATCTTGGAGCAAATCCAATAAAGAACTATTAAGTTCATCAATCATTTTGATCATAGGCTCCAATGCTTCAATGCATGGTGTTGGCTGAGATTCTAAAGATTGTAAAGTGTTCCTTACGTTAGCCAACACCCTATCCTAGACCTGGTTCACCTAAATCAAATGATTCGGTTCAGGGTTGGGTGGGTTTGGGTTCAATCTAGGGGAGTTGAGATATTAAGGTTCTCAAGTCCCTCCCTAATAATAGGTCATTTCGGGTTGTTCAAAGAATAGTGGTGATCTATATTCATCATATTCCTGGGGAAGGTAGGTGTTATAGTCAACATATTCTTCTTGATTGTAGATCGGGTTAGGTTGACCATCAAAGGGTGGAGATCTATAATCATTGTAGCTCTGGGAAAGATAGTAATCATAGTCTTGTTGTCCAAGGTTAGGCCCTAGACATTGAGGTCCGGATTCATATCCCCAATCAAAATTATCATGGCTGGGAGATAGGTAATCATAAGTCGAGGCGGGATAGTAATCATCTTGAGGATACGTATTGGTAGGAGGGTAGGATTGCAAATGTGTGAAAGATGTGGAAGGATACATTGTGGAGTAGGAGGGAAAATAGAAGAGAGAAAGGTACCCTACAGTACAATCAACCAAACCTATCCTTATGTGGGTAGCCTAAAGACCTACAGACTCTCAAGACCCGTCTTGAGATGACAGAAATGATTTGGTCTACCTCTATCCGGTCAATCCAACCAGTTAGAGGGAAGGGCTGGGGAGAAGGTTCTTCCTTTGGCTTGCGCCTCTAGTCCCTTTGATACACCCCAACCATGGTCGTTTGACGCTACTCCCCTAGCTAGACATCAGATGGACCAATAAAAGCAGATTAATCAAAAAAAATCTCAATTTGAACCCCAAAGAGTGAATCAATCCTTAAGGCCAACACCTACTCAATTTTAGTTAGGCTTGGGATGATCGTGCTCTTGAAATGTGATGGGCCCTTTGGATGGGTTGTGCCCTTAATGATCAGTTAAAATGTGTGTGCGTGCACAACCAGGGTTTACAAACAAGATTATTTGATGACGTGTCTTTTAGGGTTTAACCTTGTTTAGTAGCTTCTAGGGTTTAATTTTTAGGTTCGTTCAATCAAGTTTAGTAGAACACATCATGTTTTGAAAGCACTGGTGATGATATATTCCTTTAGAAATCAGAAAAAAATGTGGAGTGCTTGGTTTAGCCCTAAAAATCAACCCTATGGGGCAAGCTACTGATGAATCACATTTATCTTAAGTGGTGCGACCCAAAACAACTCAACTAATTGGACTAATGCACCACTTAGTTAAGGCACACAAATGTTCAACCTATTCAAATTTTCTACTCACTTATTTGTGTGTTGAGTTAAGGTATACCGGATCCACAGGTCAGGTTCCAGTTAAGTGGTAGAATCAGGATGATTGTGTGCCTTAGGATGAGAATTTGTGGGTGTTAAGTGTGTAGCTTTCAGTTAAATCCCACAGAAGAAGAGTATTTCTTTAATTATTTTTTTAATTTATGCGGGTGGGTGAGGTGAAGTGAAGTGACAATCAAACAACAAGGATCTAACCTAGGGTTTATGCAAGCACCTAAGTTGATTTGAGTTTGAGTTATTAGGTTATGGAATGGAACTCTAGTGGGTGGGTGGGGGGATAAACTTACAAAACATTGATCTGCACTTTTCTCTAATCTAACCGCTCTGGCCCGCCACGTAAGAGTACCTGCAATCACAGTAAGATCAGAGAACAAGTGAGATAAACGTTAGGTAAGGTGAAAAAACATGAGAAAAACCAACGAGCGTTGCCTCCCCAAAAATGGTGACAAAATGATAGGGCGGAGATTCATCGTGAAAAGGTCTGAGTTTGAAAACCTGTCGTCGTAGTTTGATTCGTAAGAAAATCCATCGATCAGATAATATTTATAACCGAAACTCGAAAGGTGAGTCCCGGGTCGAACATGGGGAGGAGAACATTTGGTTTGAAAAATCCACGTTTTTCTTTTATTTCTTTTTGTCATTTTTATTTTTTATAATTTTTTTGTATTTTTATCAAGCAAGAGATCAGGTCGACGAAAACTTTATCTACTTGCAAAAATAATGCAAAGAGAGAGAGAAAGAGAGAGAGAAACAATCATATATTTCTGATCAAATATTTCTACAACTATGAAAGCGAGAAAACTACACTACAAAAGCGAAAAAATAGAGATAGGTGAGAAGAATCCCCCTCGACGGTTGCTTGGAGGATGGCTCACTCTGACGACACCCCGAAGAAGGTGGTGAGAGAGGGAAGAAGGAGAACGACGGCGGAGGAAGGAGGACGGGACAAGACGTTGTCGCAACGAGGATCTTCTTCAGAAAGGAGGTAAGAGGTTGGCCGCGAGATGCTCCACAAATGGGGATAAGAGGTTGGAAAACTATTTTATTTTCTACTCTAAAGGAGCATCCCAGGCTTGGGACAACCTCTCTTTACAGCCTTGGAGGTGGTGAGGAGAAGAAAGGAAGATATGAAGAAGAATGGGAGGGGTAGGGGTCCTTTTATAGTGGTGGAAAGGATCAATTCCGTATAAAGGACATTTAGTGACGGTCATAAACGTTGCTGAAGATAAATCGCAAACATCGCTGAAGATCCGCGCACCCTTGTCGCAAGCACACGTGTGCTACACGCCCGTTGTGCCTCGCGCTGTGCTACGCCCATGCGCACCTGCTGCCTTGTGCGCAGTGACTCCCCACGCACAAGTGCACCAGCGCACCCACGCGGATGTGCGTGTGCGATGGCGTGTGCGTGCACATGGGCGACCTAGGTTGCACCACGTTGCGCGATCTAGGTCATCCATCTCTCCTTTGTAGGGGCTAGTACAAAGGTTGGATTGAATCAATTTTCGCATCATTGGGCTGCGATCGTCAACCCGAATCCATCTGTGCAATCGGATTTGTCATTTGAAGCTCTAAATTATGTCTCCTAGTCCCTCGGCCGTTGATCTTCCTCGCACTGCATATAGTGCTATGGGACTCTGATAACGGCTATTTCGGAGGCGTTAGATTCCAATCGTCGTCTTGATCAGATCCGTACAGTCGGATTGTCTATCCGAGGCTCCAAATTAAATCTCCTTCTCTCCAGGCCATAAAAGGACATAATTAACCTAAAATATACACAAACTACTCTAAATATAGAATGATGCATGCTATGCAATATTTATACTATGGAATGCATATCTAGGCCTAAAGACATGCATAAATAAGCATTTTAACCTAAATGGATGTGCCTACATGAGTTATTGATCCTAAGGCTAGGGTTCTTTGGCACCAAGGGAAAAGGCATATGGACGGTGGTTATGGTGGCGGAGAGGCACCAAAGAATGGCACTAACTATGGAGGGCTACTAGGGTTGGTGGTTGGCAGGGAGCATTGAGGGCTAGGATAGGCTTATGAGGTGGTGGTTATAGGATGGAAGGTTGATTGCGTCGGATTCGCATGCGGAAAGGTTCGGAGTTTGGAAAGCCTATCGTCATAGTTCGATTCGCGAGAAAATCTGTCAATTAGATAAAATTTATAACCGAAACTTGAAAAGTGAGTCCTGAGTCGAACATAAGGAGGCAAACATTTGGTTTTAAAAAATCCGCATTTCGCTTTTATTTATTTTTGTCATTTTTTTCCGATGTGCATACATCTACATAGCCAAAAATGTCTATTAATGCATGTTCTTAGTATCAAATTAGCATCACGCATTGTAAATATTGTATAACATGAATCATCATGCATTTAGGTCAAATTGTACAAATTATATAGTAATTTCTTCTTTTTGGTGTCCAGGGACAGGGCGACTTTTAATCGGGACCTCGGAATGAAGATCCAACCATACAGATTAGATGAGGGCGACGATTAGAGTTCAACGACTCTAAGATCGCCCTGATCAGACTTCCGTAGCATCAGATATAACCCGAGGAAAATCAAAGATCAAGGGTCAATATGGTGTCAATCTGCACTTCAGATGACAAACCCGACTACACGGATGGGTTCGGATCAATGATCGCAGCCCAATGGCATGAAAATCGGTTCAATCCGACATCTGTGGCACCATCTACAACACATAGAAGATGGACGGCCATGATGGTGCCATGTGACGCCATCACAGCCGCCCAGCATCAACCGCAGCATCTCTTCTTCGCCCACTCAATGAATCCCAACTGTTGGATGCCCATCCAACGGATAAGAACACGCCACGTTGGGCACCAAGCAGTGCACTCATCTTCTAAAGGCGAAGGCTCAGATGATCTCGACCGTTGGATGAAGATCCAACAGCCGAGATCGACTGAACACAAAAGAGTGCCGCACCTCAAACCGATGAGTAGCTCAATGGTTAAGGCACTGCTCGAGCAAGGAGAATGAGTCCGAGCCGCCCTCGTTGCAACTCTCCTCGCGTGGATGAGCATGATCTCAACCGCGCGATCAGCTGCGAACGGCCTAGATCAATCAATCAGGCGCATGTGCGATTGGACACCCAAGTTCACACCCAATCTCACACACAAATGCGTGACGAAGGCATGGACGCGAGATTGGACGGCCGATAGCCTTTGGACATGCGTATGCATTGCATGTGGGGAGAGGAAGAGGTGCGCGGTGTGTGCACGCACGTCGCCCACGATCTGGTCTTTAGTGATGGTTTCACCCGTCACTAAAGACATAACATTAATGTTTTGATGTTAAAATGACCCATTTGCCCCCTCAAACCCCATCTATAAAAGGACCTACACCCTCCACTTCTTCCCTTCCTTCACCTCTCTCCCTCTCCAAAGCTCTAAAGAAGCTTGTCCCAAACCCAGGATGCCCATCTAGAGTCAAAATTAAAGTTTTCTCGCCCCCGTTCTGGAACTGGATCCCGTGACAACAACGACGCCCTGCCTCGCCCCCGGTTCTTCCTGCTCCGTTCTTCTTCTTCCATCTTCATCCTCCGTCTTCCAGGAGTCGCCCCGTGTAGCTCGTCCTCCAAGCAGCCATCGAGGAGGATAACTTCTCTCCACCTTCTTTTTATTGCTTTCTAAAGTAGATTTTCCCACTTTCTAGCTGTAATATTTTTCCGCTTTCTAGCTATAGAATTTCCCACTTTCTAGTTATAAAGACATTTTCTAAGCTTATTAAAGTGATTGTTCTCTCTCTCTCTCTTAGTGTTTATATCGAGTTCCTTGTAATTATCACCCTTTCTAAACAAAATAACAAAAAAATACATAACTGCGGATTTCAAATCGACTTAGCCTCCCTGTGTTCGACCCGGAATTATTTCGAGTTTCATTAAATTTATCTGTTGACGGATTTCTCCGCAAATCATACTACATCGATGAGCTTTCAATACTCAATCTCGTTTGCGTACGTTTTTCGCTTCAACATTGTCTTTTCTAATTTTTTGGTAGTTTTAGCAAGCAAGAGATTAGGTCAATGAATTCTTATCTAACTAATCTACTTGCAAAATATAAGAGAGAGAGAGAGAGAGAAACAATCACATATTTCTTAAGAAAATATTTTCTACAACTAAGAAAGTGGGAAAGATTACACTACAAAAGCAAAAAGAAAGATATAGGTGAGAGAATCCCCTTCAACAGTTGTTTGGAGGATGACTTGCTCTGACGTTGCCTAGAGGAAGGTGGTGAGGAGCAGGACGAACGAGGACGGAGGGCAGGCTAGGACAGCATCGTGGCGGGGATCTACTTCTCGAAGTAGGTGAGAAGACAGCCATGGGATGCTCCACGAATGGGGATGAGGGGAGGGAAAAATATTTGGTTTCTACTCTGGAGGAGCATCTCGGGCTTGGGACAAGCTCTCTCTAGAGCCTTGGAGATGGTAAGAGGAAGAAAGGAAAAGATGGTGAAGAATGGAGGTGTAGGGGTCCATTTATGGTGGAGGGAAGAGGAAGAAATTTGTGTAGAGGATTGTAGTGACAACTGCAAACATCACTAAAGACCCCTGCAGCTGCAACTGAAGATCGCACCCCCACTGCTCATGCCTGCAACTATCCTCGTGCCTACAGGAAACTAGTGACGGCTGTAAGCATCACTAAAGGTCCACTCAGGTTGTCGCTGAAAATTTGCGCCAATCCTCGCCCCTACTGGCCCGTGCATCACGTGCCCCTTGTTGCGCACACTGGTGCTTCGGTGTGGGTGGCTGTGCACGCGCCTGTGCACGTACGTGCTTGCTGCGGTGCGGGTGGCTGTGCACGCAGCTAGTGCCTCCAATTGCTGATTTAGGGGGTCCGTGGGTTTCAAACACATGCCCCTCTTGGTGGTCAGCGCTTCAACCAACACGGCAAGCCAGCTCTTGTGATGCCAAGATGTCATATGGGCATGCACTGGAGAGATCTTCTCAGCCATTAGATCTTGATCCAACGACTGGGAATGGAGGTGAAGGTGATGAGGGGGCACCTACCAATTGCTACTGGCCGGTGTTGGGCAGCCTGGATGGTGCCACATGGTGCCATCTAGGCCCTCCATCTTCTTTCTGTTGCAAACGATGCCACGGTGCTAGGATCGATTTGATTTCCGCACTGTCGAACTGCAATCGTCGCTCCGGATCCATCCATACGGTTGAATTTTTCATCTGAACCCTCTATGGATGTCGCATTGCCCCCTGGCCGTTAATCCTCCTCAGACTCCATATGATGCTACTGGATTCTAATCTAGACGATTTTGGTGATGTTAGACTCCGATCATCGTCCTGATCAACTCCGTCTGGTCAGATCGTCCATCCAAGGCCCTGAAACAAATCTCCTTCCCTCCTGGCCATTTAAAGGATGTAATTAACCTAAAATATACACAACTACTCTAAATGCAGAATGATGCATGCTATGCAATATTTATAATATGCAATGCAAATCTAAGCCTAGGAATATGCATGAATAGGCATTTTAACCTAAATAGATGTGTCTACATCATACCCCCATGGATATCTTTTACTAGTCCCTAGAAAAATTAAACTGCATACTATGTATAAAAATAGAATTAGGATTAGATTGCTTAGGCCTAAGTCATTTAGTAACAATAGAAAATTTCAACTAAGGTCCTAAACTGCGAAAACTCAATAGTACCTAGGTGTATACCAGAATGCAAACCGCCTAAGTCCCCGCCTTATTTGAAAAGGGAAGATACATTTTCTTGCTTTTTCTTCTTTTCTATTTTTTTAGACTTTTGGAGTTTGAGAGTTTTGGAATAACTTCTTACGGCTACCCGACCCGCCCAAGACTCGGAAAGGACTCCAAGTGCTAAACATCTTGTGAAAGGGTGATAGACTCACTAGGTAGCTGTTAAAATGGACTTCAGGCTTCTACGACCCTAGGTGACCTTAATGATTTCTGCCTAGAGGCTTATCTTTCCGATCGGTAGCTTTCTCCCTACTTTTTTTATTTTTTATGGGGTCAATATAAGGGCGAACCCAGTGTATATCTCCCCGGTTTATTCTATTTCCCCACTTCTTCCCTAAGTGTTTTGGGAATTATTTGTATATTTTTATGAGCTAGGTTCTGGACAACCAGCCAATGGGCTATTACCTACGGTAACTTGCCAGCCATACTCATGCGGTGAAGTATGGTTTTATTTTTTTTATTTTTTTTCCCTTTTTTCTTTTTTTTTGGCTACTTTTTTTTTCTTTTTCCTAAGTAGGTGGCTTCCTTGATCTAAGATTTACCTAAAGGCAGTATGAAGAGAATGATCGTGTGGTTGGGCTCTGGACAACTGGCCAATGAGCTGTTATCACCGACAACTTTCTAGCCATACTACCCTAGACAATTCATTAGCTACCCAATTTTCGTAAAAATCATCGAAACGTCCATCAGTGCAAATAGTGTGTAGATGCTTAGACTTAAGATCCCCTCAAATTAGAGGGTGAGTTGATAAGTCATGTACTTATCATCCCAATTTACTCACCAAATTCAAGTAAAATTACTCGGCGAGGACTCGAGACTAAGTCCACATTCGATTGGACACTCGAGCTAATTAAGCCCGAAGACCTGAAGAGTCTAAGTATTTAGGTCCTATCGTATCGTTTCCTAAAGTTAATAACTTCCAAATGCCTAAGTTCTCTTCTCCTAATTTCTTTTTTTTTCTTATTGAATTTTCATTTTTTTTAAGAAGCTAAAAGAAATTCTATAGAGTTAACAAAATGATTTCAAGAATTAATTATCCACCCCCCCATGCCTAAATGATGCAGTGTCCTCATTGTAAAAATAAAGACATGAAAAGGACAGAGTAAACAGAATATCACCTAAATTTCGTGACAATCTGGTCAGCTCCACAGAGAACGTGGAATATACACACGTGCTAAATTTATTGCATTTGGCTAAGCATAAAATATAAACAAAGAAGAAATTAAGAATTCATAAGTGCAGGTCGAAATCAAAATAAAAATATTAATCCTCAGACCCGCCAACAGAAGATATCCACATATGTGGACCAGATTATGGTGCAGACACATGACCCAGGGTCGAGTGGTTCTAAGGTTCTAGATGAAAATCACCCATAACCTAAGATTATTGTGCTTGCGGGGTCGGGCTTGCGGTTTGGTGGTGTGCAACCCAAGACTAAAGTGTCGAACAACGGATTAATCTGATTCATTAAAATCGAGTGTCCACTTATAGTTCAGCTCAGGAAGATAACCAATTATTCCAAGCTTAGGTCTCATGTGAAAGATATCAAAAGGGTCTTGATAGAAGGTAGGTGGTTTCAAGTCAACATGAACCCTTATATCCAAAATCATATTTCCCTCAGAAGTACTTCCCAGATTTTCATTTCCACATTTCTAACCTCTAAAATCAATGTTCCTGGGACCTCCAAATCGTTGTACACCCTATCTAAAGTACCCAAGTCCAACAATTGTGACTAAATCAGGATTGAATTGGGTCTGGTGATCTCAAAAATATCATCATTCAATTCTTTAGGGTGTGTTTGAGGAATGGGGCTACTGATTGAATCATCAAGATTCAAATCGTCCAAGTTAACCCCAACATGATCATACTCTTCAATGATTGAGGAGATTTAAATATGTGTTCATTGTAGTATCCTCTAAATCGCTCAATCAACAAATACAATTTATTACTTGAATTGAAGTCCGAGGTCAAACACAGGGAACAAATATGGAATTCACGCGCTAATCTCAAGAAATAATATAAATTAGCATAATTAATTACTCAAAACTAATATGCAATGTATAACATGAGTATATGAGGAGATAAAAAGAATTCTAGACAAAATAATGGTGATTTAGATCACCAATTACTCAATATAGATATATGCATCAAGTTAAATAATGCTACAGTGTCGTCAATCATCCAACTTAGGTACTTAAATATATCAATAGCACCCACTGCATTACCCAAGTCAAACATCGATTTAAGTCATCAGACGACTTAAATGTTTAGCCTCTATGGTTCTTTTCTTTCTTTCCACTTCTTCCGATGATCTTCTCTTGTCTTCTTCTGCCTTATTAGGCTCTTCTTTAATCTCTTCTCTTCTCTAAGCATAGGAGAAAGGGGTCGAATTTTGGCTAAGTGTCAGCCAATGCACATAAGACCGAAACCCCCCTGACCCCGTGTGCTCTCTCTCTCTCTCTTCCCCTTCTCTTTCTCAATGTCCGGTCATATGCTCAGGTAATCGAGTGTTAGGGACCCACGTACCCGGGACTAGGGCTACCGGCGTGGGTAGTAGCCAAGGTGTAGGAGAAGGTTAGGCAGATCGGAGACTGCGGGTAAGGAGGACCTCACCCTTGTGTTAGGAGGCGAAGTGGCTAAGGCACTTTTTCAATTTATGCCGCTGTGGAGCTTCCGCCACTTCCGATGTGGAACTAAAGATAGCACTTCCTTCGCGTGCAATAGCAGTCAGCAGCTCCCGTTCAATTGGCTTGGGGGAGCGATCAACGCCCCCAATTGATGGCCCAAGGACATTCCTGGATGAGTTCCACTGAGCCTGGAGATCTCTCCTGGAGCAGGGGCCTCAAGAATAGGGTCTAGAGCTTCGCGAAGAAGCTCCAATAGTGGCGCGACAAGTTCTGCACCTGAAATCAAGAAGATGGTCTTTCGACCACGTTAAACCAGTTCAAAAGGTTCACTGGAGCACGACGAACGTGGTGGTGGTGGTTTCATGGTGGATGGTCGTGCATGGTGGCCGGACGGTGAAAGAGTTGGGCAGAGAACGGTGGGTTGTCCGAGGGTGTGTTTGGGTGAGTAAAGCAGTCAATAGGGAGAGGGGTTTGGTTGGTGGAGTTGAGACGGAGGTAACAGGTGTGTCGACAAGGCAGATGAAGTTCTGTAGCGGTGGAAACGCCTCGCCGAAGGAGCGGCCAGAGACGGAGAAGACGAGGGTGATTCACGGTGTCGAGATGTTGAAACAAGAGTTAAGAGGGGGAGAATTAACCTAAGAGTCTAAGGGAACTAAACTACTCCTAAACTAATGGACGAAAGGGGGAGAACAACTTGCCGGGGGTACATCGGCATCGGGGACAAAGGTGCTTCGGTGGGTGACAGGACGATGAGGACGATGGAGGGAGAGGCATCGGCTGGTACGGCACGACACGGAGGAAGACAAGGAAGGAGAATCCGCCGCCAATATTGCGGGCGGACGACAAGGGAGGTCAGAAGAGATCACCGAACGTCGAGGAGCTATTCGACCGGAGAGGAGGGAGGAACATGGGGGATTTCCAGCCAAATTCGAGCATAGGGAAAGCGGTTTGTCATGGGGACCCTTTTATAGGCCTCAGGGAGTCGTTTGGAGCTTGGAAGCCAAGCTTTCAAGCTTGGAAAGTTCGCCGGAGTTGGAAACCTAAGAGACACCTGAATCTCTCATGCGTTTGCATGAGAGATTGGGAAGGTTGTGGAGATCGATGTTTGATGCGTTGGAAAGAGAACTTCTCAAGGAATCTCCCTTCCAATTTTGGAAGGGATTCGTTGATCAGAGAAGGAATTCTCATCAGCCAAAGGTCGCCAGAGAAGGAGTCCTCCGCAATAATGGCGAAGGGACCTATTTGAAAAGAGTGACAACAAAGATAGGGACTAGTTTGTAAGGAATTCAAAAGTTAGGGGCATGTGTGTGAGAGAAAAGAGTCAAGCAAGACTAAATTGCAAACTAGGTCAAGGTATTCTCAGATTGGGTCTAAATCTTGGTAAAAACCTAATTTGGACCCAAGGAATCCAATGGTGAAGTTAGATTTAGGTTTTGACCAAGTTTGACTGGGTAATTTATGCAAAAACCTAAATTAGGGCAACTGTCTGTCTAAGACTGTTTTAGGTCAAATTAGGTTCCAATGGTCAAATCAAGCATACCAAACCATATAGAATATTTTTATATAATTTTTAGAGGGTTTATGTGAATTTTATCCTAACGGGAACCTTAGTAGATTAAGCGGGTCTGTTTTTAGGGTTTTAGATGTCATTTAATTCCCGAAATGCATAAAAACCCATTTCTGTCTGTATGGACCTACTTGTTAAACATTTAAGATCATTTAACCTTTAATTAACCCTTGAGAAATCCCATGATTGTTTTGAAATTGAGATATGTTGTTAAAACTGCAATTTTACCCCTGTTTTCTTGTTATTATCTCATAATGGATTTGCAATGAATTAGGGTCCTCTAGTGGTTATGTGGGAGCATTTAGTGATGGAATATGACTAAATAAAGCTAGATATGGCTGATGATCACGTTATCATCATACCTCCATGCCTAATTTTTGCTAGTCCCTTAGCAAAATCTCATGGAATTAACTCAAATTCCATATCGTGCCTTTTATGTTCAAATTTCTGATGTGTGCTTTCTTTTGTAGATTAGGTTAGGATGCTAAAAATAGGTTTAAAGGTACTCAAGTACCAACTAACATCCGAACCTGACCAGCTTTAGCCTCAGTCTACCACAAAGGTTTCTAAGGCCCACAGAACTAACCTAAGGTTCGTTGAACTTCGCGGTTAAAGCACCCATGCTTAAAACATAGTTAGTCCGGGTTCAGTTTGCAGTGCATTTTTGTAAGAGAGAGATAGAAGAATTTTTGCATCTTTTTTGGAGAGTTTTCTCTCTTTTTTTCTTTATTTCTAACTTCAGATTAGCTTTACAACATGGTTTGTATGAAATTCCTAGCTTCCACTATCAATCATCGTAAGGTCCCTGGCAATCAATGCTTGGCAACCCCCAAAACCCTAGCTTTCGAGATTTTGGGATAATCCCACCCATGGCATTCTGTAGCTAAATCCAAACCCTGGCAAACGACATTTCAGGATAATGCTGCCCATGGTATCTGAACCAGCACAAGGTACTTACATGCCTCCGGTATGATATTTAGATATCCTAGGAGACAAGCACCGAGGAGACGATATGTTATTGCACATCATCGAAGGGAATTTCCTGCCCCTCCGCATCGGAAACTCGTCCAAATCAACTTGTGTTTTCGAGCTGCTCCTAATCTAGGTGGCTTTTCATAATAGAATTAACTCATTTGCGTGATTTTGATAATTAAGCGCATTGAACCAGACTGTGTGTGGATTAGGGTGCTTAGGTTACCGAGTCCCACAAACCAGAGGTCAGTTAACGAGGTCGAATAATCCCTAAGCTTTAGACCTAATACTTAAGCTTCGCATTTTCCTCAACCTCTTGAGGACTATCTAGATCTTAATGGACACTTGAATTTTTAAGCCAAAACACTGCCCAAGAGGCCTAAGATCAGTACTCATGCTAATCTCTGTGTCTCTTAGTACTTTTTGACTTTTATTTCTTCTTTTTTTATTTGGTCTAGAACTTAAATATATTCCATAATCTTTTACTAATGACTAATTCTTTTTATTTCAAATTGTTGCTCCTTTTTGGCATTTAAATCATCTCCTCTCTTCATGCTCAAGAATGATATGCAAAATTTCCTCCCTTTTCTCCAATTTATTTTGTTCTTTTTCTATTTTATTTTTTAGTTTTTTAGAATATGTATTTTTTTGTGAGAACCCTTCAGAACTTTGAATTTTTGTGTGTTTGCACTTTAACACCCCCCCTATGCCTAAGTTTTGCAAAGTCCACATTGTAAACCGAAGGGTATGAAATCAGTTTGGGTTCAGGGATTAGAATAGGATAATCGAGTGGGTGAACGGGCCGAGATGACTATTGCGAACGATTTTAACCTCTGGTACGAGTACCAAAGGTGGAGTCGACTAACCAAAGGTTGTAAGCATGGAATAGAGGCAGCTGCAAGCGCCAATGTCTTCGATTGAAATCCTGGACAGCTTCCTGGAGGTCTTTCGCAATGTTTGGAGTTGTCAACAAGGATGAACATGGCCTGATGGCTACTGACGGAGCCGAAGATGGAGGTGGTAGCGACAGAGCCCCGATGTGCGCTTGAAAATACAAATAAGGCCTTTCGACCGCGTCAGACAAGTTCAGGGGAGTCGCCAGATGATGGTGAAGGTGCTGGTGGTGGTTATGTGTCGTGTGAGTGTGTGTACATGCATAGCAAGGTCGAAGAAGGTGCGTGGAGGTGGGTGTGCTTGACAGGGGTGTAGAGTGGTCAATAGCCCTAATAAAGTTAGGGCTTTTGACCAAGAGGTCACGGCAAAGCTAATGAGGTGGTAGCGGCGAGGTTCGTGCAGTGGAGTGGCGGGAAGGCGTCGTCGAAGCTTCACCGGAGCGGAAGAAGGTGAGGGCGTCGAGGTGTGTTGCGTGGCTAATTGGGAGGTACGTGAGGGGGAAATGATGTAGGGGAATAGAGGAGTAGGTAGAGTGCCTTAGAGGAGACAGAGAAGTCCAGGGAGCTCCGGTCATGGCTTGACCGGAACCGAAGGAGAAGATGACGGCGAGTCGGCGACAATGAACGAAGTAGGGGAACGCCCTCCCTTTAACTGGAAAGGTGCGCGAGGAAGAGAGAAAGATGGTGGCACCTCGAATTTGATGGTTGGAGGTGCGGAGGAGCAGGACAAAGGGTGTCGTTGGAGCAAATTTTGAAGGTGGTCGGAGAAGGACGAGGAAGTTTCTGAGGCCAAGCTTTCTAAGGACGAGGAAGTTTCTGAGGCCAAGCTTTCTAAGGACGTGGGGAACTTGATGTAGGATCATTTATAGGCCATAGAACGGAGTTCTAAGCTTGGGAAACAAGCTCACAAACTCTATGCTTTTCGCTTAAGCCAGATACCCTTCCTTTCAAAGAGTTCGCATGAACTTTTGGGAAGGAGTTGGGATCCAAGACCGATCTTATTTGGAAGGAAAATTCACAAGGAATCTCCGGTTCAAATTTGGGATTGTTTGATTGAGAATCGAGTAAGAAAATCTCGCTTGAATCTCTTTGGAGCTCGACGTGTTCACACCAATGGTGGAAGGGACCTAAATGTGAAGATGATGTAAAAGTTAGGGACCTTTTTGTAAAGAATTCAAAAGTTAGGGGCTTGTAAACTTGGTCAAGGTGATCTCTGATTGGACCTAAATTTTGGTACAAACCTAATTTGAACCCACAGAATCTGATGGTGAAGTCGGATTTATGTTTTGACCAAGTTTGATTAGGTAAATTGTGTAGAAGTCCAAATTAGGGCAACTATCTGTCTGAGACTCTATTTTAGATCAAAATGGGTTCCAATGGTCCAAGAAAATATAAGAAACATTACAGAATATTTTTCTATGATTTTTAGAAGGTTTAGATGAATTTTATCCTGACCAAAACCTCAGTTAATTAAGCAGGTCTATTTTTAGGATTTCAAATGTCATTTAATTCTCAAAACTGGTGAAAACTCGTTTCTATCAACATGAACCCACTTTTTAGACATATATGGCCATTTGACCTCCAATTAGCCCTTGAAATACCCCATGGTTATTCTATAGTTGTGAAATATTGTTAAAATTATAGAAATAACCTTGGTTTCATCTTTTCTTCTCAAAATAGATCATTAAGCATTTAAGACCTTTTGATGGTTATGTAGGAGCTTTTATTCACTTTGAACTACCAGAACAGGCTACATAGGGCTCATGATGGTGTTTCCATCATGCCCCAAGCCTAGTTTTTGCTAGTCCCTTAGCAAAACCTTATCGACCAAACCAGTTATCTAGGTCGGATGTAACCGTCAGGATGCCCTACTAAGCTGCATCTCTAGGAATCAAATCTTAATACCAACAATAGGCCCAGAGGTACTCAAATACCGGCCCAGATCCAAACCTATCTAGCTCTCACCTCAGTCTACCGCGAAGGCTTCTAAGACCCGTAGGAACTATCCTAAGGTTTGTTGGACCAAGTGGTTAAAACACCCGTGCTCGTAATATGGTTAACCCAGGTTCAGTTTACTAGTGCATTTTTGTAAGAGAGAAATGAAAGAATTTTTCATTTTTGGAGAGCTTTCTCTCTCTTTTTCTTTTCATTATATTTTTCCTTAGATCCAACCTGGGATTGGCCCTAAACACGTTCTATATCGGATTCCTTGCCCCCATCATCAATCCTCGTAGGGTCCTTAGCAATCGATACATCGAGATAGCACCGCCCATGGCAACCCCCAGAACCCTGGCTTTCGACACTTTGAGATAGTGCTTCCCATGGTGCTTTGTAGCTAAATCCAGACCCTGGCAATCGACATTTCATGATAATGCCGCCCATGGCATCTGAACCAACACAAGGTGCTTACGTGCCCCCGGTAGGATATTTAGATATCCTAAGAGACAAGCACCGAGGAGACGATATGTTATTACGCATCTTCAAGGGGAATTTTCTACCTCTATACGTCGGGAACTTATCCAAATCAACTTGTGCTTTCGAGCCACTCCTAATCTTGATCTTAGGACCATTTTCAAAACAGCATAAATGCTTATTGGCATGATTTCATATTTAAGCGCACTGAACCAGACTGTGTGTGATTTAGGGTGCTTAAGTTACCGAGTCCCACAAACCTGAAGTCAGTTAACGGGGCCGAATAATCCCTAAGCCTTAGACCTAATACACAAGCTTTGCATTTTCCTCAACCTCTTGAAGATTAATCTGGATCTTGACAAGTACGTGAGTGTTTAAATCTCAGTACAGATTCAAGAGGCCTAAGGTGGGTATTTGCCCCTAATCCCTTAAGTTTTAGCCTTCCAAGTCTTAATTCATCATTCGATCCAACCTAGAAGTTAGGTAAGTTCCATATTATTTTGAAGGGGTTTCATTTTTTTCTTTATATTTTTGCTCCTTTCTTTTCTTTTTAATTTTCCTCTCTCCTTTTTCTCATTTTTCTCTACAATGGGTCTTCTTTCTTTCTCAACCTCCATTTTTTTATACAAAATCCTTTTGTGATTTAATTTTCACGACATTTTGCACTTTAATACCCTCCCATGCCTATGATTTGCAATGTCCTCATTGTAAATTAGGTGGGTTCGAGTTCAACATAGATTGTATATTAGAACAGGGTCAAAGGGTGGGTGAACGGGTCGGGGTGTCTGTTGTGGATGATTTCAAGCTTTGATACAAGTACCAAAGGTGGAGTCGACTGTTCTAATGGACGATCCCTAAAGTATAATATGATTTCAGTGAAGAGATATGTCAAAAGGATTTTGGGTTTTTTTTCAAAAGATGACGGGTTGCCTCCTGTTAAGCGCTAAGTTTAAAGCTGGGTGCAATGAGCTTAGGGAGACTGAAGATCAAAAGAGTCAACAGCCAAGTTTGGATCAATAAGTTCGACGAACAGTTTGAGTCTCTGACCGTTCACAATAAAAGGCTCAGAATTATGGCTGAGTTCACTAATTTCAACAGCTCCATTTTCAAAGATTTTTCTTAACAAGAAAGGTCCAATCCACTTAGATCTGAGTTTTCCTGGGAAGAGTTTGAGCTTGGCATTAAAGAGTAAGACTTTTTGACCAGGGTGGAAAGATTTTCACACAATGTACCTGTCATGGAAGACTTTAACCCACTCTTTGTAGATACGCAAGTTCTCGTACGCGTCATTGTGTAGTTCCTCAATCTCGCTCATTTGCAACCGACAGTGTATTCCAACCTTCATCAGATCCAGATTGCACTTCCGTACTACCCAATAGGCCTTATGCTCCATCTCTATGGGAAGGTGACACACCTTTCCGTACACTAATCTAAAGGGAGACATTCCTAATTGGGTCTGGTGGGTGGTCCTATAGGCCCACAAAGCTTCCGGAAGGCAAGTAGACCAGTCCTTCTTGTCAAGCCGAATAGTGACCTGAAGGATCTTCATGATCTCTCGATTTGACAGTTCTACCTGTCCATTAGTCTAGGGGTGGTGAGGAGTCGAGATACAATGCGACACCCAGTACTTTTTCATTAGGGACTGGAAGTGCACATTGTTGAAATAAGACCCACCATCGCTGATGATGACCTTAGGAACCCTAAATCTAGAAAAGATGTTATCCTGGATGAATCGGAGAATAACTTTATGATCACTAGTTCTCGTAGGGACAGCTTCGATCCATTTAGAGATGTAATCAACAGAGAGCAAGATGTATTCGAAGTCGTTAGATCCGGGAAAGGGTCCCATGAAATCGATTCCCTATATGTCAAAGATTTCGCACACAATTATTGGGTTCAAGGGCATCATATCCAGCGAGCTCATGCTGCTGAGGGTCTGACAACGAGCGCATGCCCTACAATATGTTTGTGCATCTTTGAACATCGTGGACCAAAAGAACCCACACTAGAGAATTTTCGCTATGATTTTACACCCACAGAAATGGCCACCGCAAGCCTAGTCGTGACAGAATGAGATCACATCATTGACCTCGTCGTCAGGAATGCATCTCTGAATCACTTGATCATTGCCAATATGGAAGAGATACGGTTCCTCCTAAATATAGTACTTGGCCTTGGAAATCAGCTTGTCCCGCCTGGAAGTTGCCCAATCTGGCGGGACGTTCCCTATAACCAAGTAGTTCAATATATCAGCAAGCCAGGGGAGATCGTGAATGGCCAGTAGATGCTTGTCCGGAAAATGCTCAGTGATTGGACCAGACGAGTCAATGACTGAAGAAGGAAGACGGGACAAATGGTCAGCTACCACATTCTATTTTCCTGCCTTGTCGTGAATCTTGAGACCAAAATTCTTGCAACAACAAGATCCAATGGATTAATTGAGGTTTTGCATCCTTCTTCTCGAGTAAGTGACTCACAGTGGTGTGATATGAGTAAATGATGACACGGGAACCCAGAAGATAAGATCTGAATTTCTCCAAGCCAAATACTACTGCTAACAGCTCTTTCTCAGTAACCGTGTAGTTACGCTAAGCCTCGTCCAGTGTCTTGCTGGCGTAGTAGATGACCACGGGTTTCTCGTCAACTTTCTACTCAAGCACCGTCTCCACTGCATAGTCAAACACATCGCACATGATCTCAAAGGGTAGAGACCAGTCAGGGGATTGTAGGATTGGTGCTTGGTAAATCAATCACATAGGCTCTCAAATGCGCGAGTGCACTCATCGGTGATCTCGAAAGGGACATCCTTTGAGAGAAGATTAGTTAGGGGGCGCGTAATTTTTGAGAAATTAGGAATGAAACGATAGTAAAAATTGACGTGCCCCAGAAAAGAGCGGATGTCCTTGACTGAGCTAGGTATAGGTAGTTTGGAAATCAGATTTACCTTAGCCCGGTCGACCTGGATGCCGTTCTCAGAAATAAGGTGACCTAGGACAATTCCCTCAAGAACCATGAAATGGCTCTTTTCCCAGGAAAGAACCAAATTCACGTCGATGCAATTCCTGAGGATTTGGACCAAGTGCAGGAGACAATCATCAAAAGATTCCCCAAATACCGAGAAGTCGTCTTTGCATACTTGAAGGTATTCACGTACCATATGTAAGAATATGGCAAGCATACACCGCTGAAAGGTAGCGGGTGCATAGCAGAGACCGAAAGGCATCCTACGAAACACGTATGTCCCATAGGGGCAGGTGAAGGTGGTCTTCTCTTGGTCCTCAGGATAGATTGCCACCTGATTATAACCAGAGTACCCGTCCAAAAAGTAGAAGAATCGATTTCCCGCTAGTTTCTTGAGTATCTGATCAATGAACGGTAGTGGGAAATGATCCTTCTCCGTGGAGGCATTCAGTCTTCTATAATCAATGAAAATCCTCCACGAGTTCGCTTTATAGGTAGGTATGGTCTCTATGGTTTCAGTCATGATCATGGTGAGCCTTGCTTTCTTAGGCACGACCTGGATTGGACTCACCCACTGACTGTCGGAGATTGGGTAGATGATCCCTGCATCTAACCATTTGATGATCTCCTTCTTCACGACCTCTCGCAGATTAGGATTCAGACGTCTCTGCATTTCACGGGATGGTCGTGCGCCCGCTTCAGTGTAAATGCGATGTGTAAAATATGAAGGGCTAATGCTAGTCAGATCATCGATAGTTCAACCAATGGCTCTCTGATGCTGCTGGAGGACAGAAATCAGACGTATTTCCTGATCAGAGGTGAGGCAGGAATTGATAATCACAGGAAATGTCTTATCGAGACCTAAAAAGACGTATTTTAGATGATCGGGAAGAGGCTTTAGTTCCATAACGGGATTATCAGCAACAGCAGGCGGTTCGAGATGGGCCTCACAAGAAAAAGTGGGGGTTGTGGGTGGGTCTAGATTGGTGCTAGGCTTCTCTATTTGTAGGGTATGATCTGCTTGGGGTTGAGCATCAGGGGTATTCAGGTCGTCCTCGAGAAACGAGTCCTCAACCACAGCATTAATGTCACACACTTATTCTACTGCCCCACAATTAATTCCTTTCTGGGCCTTGAAGATATCGATTTTCAGAGTCTTACTTCCAAACTTCAACTCAATCTAGCCCTCTTCGCAATTAATGTTTGCCCTAGCTATCACTAAGAGCGGTCTTCCTAGTATAATCGGTGTATTCTTCAGATTCTTTGGAGTCTCCATATCCAAAATGATGAAATCCATAGGAAAGTAGAAATCACTGATTCAAACCAGAACATCCTCGATAACTCCTCTAGGTGACTTATCGATCGGTCAGCTAATTGTAAAGTCACCTCAGTCGATTTTAGCTCAGTCTCCTCGAAATGATCTAATAGGGACGTAGGGATTAAATTAATGGAAGCTCCTAAGACTAAAAGGGCTCTGTCGAACACTAAATCACCGATCTTACATGAAATAAGAGGGGTACCAGGGTCTTTTACCTTAGGCGGGAGTTTGCTCAAGATGACAGAGCTGGCTTGCTTCAACAGTACAATTGGATTCCCACCTTTGGTTTGCATCTTACACTTGGGTATACACACGTCTTTCAAGAATCGCACGTAAGCTAGTACGTAGCAAATTGCATCAATCAATGGGATGTTTATTTGGACCTGCTCAAAGAACTTGACCAGGTCCTCCTTGAGAGTCACTAGTTTAGGTTTCCTCTTTCCTTTGGTCAAGGCCTCCAGAAATGGAACCTCTGCAGGTTTCTCTAAAATTGGTCTAGGTTCTTGATCTGGAACAGGGGTATCCTAGATGACCAACCTAGGGTTTGGGTTTGAACTACCAGGCTGAGAGTGGGTCCTGAGTTGTTTTGCCACTACGGGTAGTCACGGAATTCAGTCCTGCCTGGTTCTGGGTCAGGGTTGGCAAAAGAGGCGGTTGCTACTGATAACTCGAATATGATGTCGAAGTCTCCATCCCATCAGGTGATGGAGTATAAGGGGCCTGATAGATGTAGTGAGCCTGGCCCTGAGTCAGGTTCATAATGCGCCTCTAGTTTAGCACATCATTTGGATTAGGCAAAGGTTGTGAAGAGAGTGCACCAGATTAGCGAGAATTTGCCATCTCTGCGAGCTGATTACGGACCTCTGTGATTTCATCCTTGTACTATTTTTGCATAACCGCATTAGTCTTCTGAATGTCAGCCAGGGTTTGAAGAATTAGAGACATTTGATCTTCTCGTGTTGGCTCAGATTGATAATTTGGGTTGGGCCTAGGCTGAGGCGGCTGATATGGACGAGAAGCTTATGGTCGAGGCTGATATTGAGGTCTCTGATTTAGATTGTTCCTTGACCACGTGAAGTTAGGACGATTACGTCATCCAGGATTATAAGTATTTAAGAAAGGATCGTTCTGGATGGCATTGAGGTCCTTGCAGGTCTGAGGAACCTCGGAGAAATCAAACGAGGGTTCAGAGTTCCCCCAACTAAAGTAGGTAGATCTAGAGTTTCCTCCAAACCCTAGATCAGACGGGGGTGGATATGGATCCATCCCCTGAGAAGATCGATGGTAGATGTTATGCACAGTCTCCCTCCCAAAGGGCGGTTGCACAAGTGGGTTTTGTGCAGAAGTGGCTCGCTGCAGATGTCGAGTCAGTTCGTCCACCTTCTTTTCGATGATCGAGAACTTGTCCAGGCGACTGGCCATTAATTCCAGATTGACGGATGAGGACAGACCCTACGTCTCATGTGCTCCCTGTGTATTTGTCAATGCACGAGCAGTCGTCTGGTCGAACATGACCATGGATTCATTATTGATGGAGTTCTCGCACATATTCTCAAGAATCTCCCACACAGTATCTTCGTGTTGACCCATGATGTTTCCTCCATAGGTCGCATTAACGAACAATCTGATGTCCTCACGGAGTCCCTAGTAAAAAGACTGGACTTGTTCCCATTTAGGAACTCTATGATGGGGGCACTTTCTCATGAGATCCAAAAAAGCAATCCCATGCCTCATGAAGCGGTTCTCCTGCCTGCTGCATGAAATGTGTGATCTGGTGCCACAAAGCATTTGTCCAACCGATGGGAAAGAACTTTTTCAGAAACTCAGATTGTAGTTCAACCCATATGTTGATCGAACGAGTTAGGGTTCGGTACCAGTGAGCAACCTTGTCCATGAGAGAGAAAAACATCTTCATGAGCAAGATATCTCGATTTTGACCTTCTGACCAGAAGGTCTGGGCCAGATGTTTAAGTTGCTTAATATGCTGGAAGGGATCTTCGAAATTAAGCCCATGAAATTTAGGAATAGCATGAATCATGTTTGGCTTGAGTTCATTATCAAGACCTCCAGCCGGGATTTGAACTAGAGGTTCGATCGCCTCCGCAGCGGGATTGTAATGATCTCGCATCATAGGATGCTACAGTGGATTCATAAAGGCTTAGGAGAGATCATTGAGGCGCTGAAGCTGGTTCTGGAGGTTAGGCTCTTCTTCTTTGTGGTGATCCATGGCTGATAAGGGGGAAGTAGGCTCAGAATCATAGGATATGTCAATATGGTTGGGTTGTTGCACACACATGGAGGTTGAGGCTTAGCCTCGACGAGAGTGAATAACTAATGGAGGCCTCAAGGGTGGCCTTAAGGACCTCTTCCCAAACATGCACCGATGGAGAAGACGAGGGATAGAAGGTGTGATGGACCCAATCAAGACACCCAAAGATTTTTGGATGACTATAGAGGTTCGAGGTAGATGATACCCTTAGATCAGAAAGTCGTCCACCTAAGAATTACCTAGGTAGCCAGGAAAGGAGAGTCCCACAAAGACCCCTACACGGTAGAGCGCCCCCACGGGTTACAGGGTTTCCCCCACCTGACCTTCCTTATCATTGCGGGTCTAGGTAGACCAGAATGGATAACTTCACCTCTTAAGTCTACCAATTTTAAGCATAGAGCGTGGGTGCTTAGGATTTCACTTGAACTTTAAGATGTTTTTGTGAGTGGTGACCTAATTTGAAGATTGGTTGACCCCGCAAGGTAGGTCAACTTCACCTAATTTGTCCTTGATTATTAGGTCCCGCTTTTAGGATTCAAGTGAGATTTAGAGCTTGATTCTTAGGGTTTGCTCGTTTAGGTAAGTTCAACCAAGGCTTAGGACACACACAATTTGGGAAGACTGAATCTTCTTTTAAGCAAGTGTGTCTAAAACCCTAGAATGAAAACCCTAATTGGCTCTAATTTGTCCAATTAATTCCAATTCTGGCACCTAGGGCTCACTCAAGAAGGTGGTAGCCCTAGGTGTCTTAAATCCCTAAATAGGTGCAGAAATCAAGTTCGGGATGTTTCTAGAAATGTATCAAATTAGGCAACTTGTGATGATTAATCTAAAAATAGAATGCAAGTTGGTCCTAATTGATTTCTTTCCTCTTTTAGCTTTTCAGAATTAGGGGCTTAATGAAGATGGATTCGCGGTTTACCTACCCCTGGAGTGCCTGTTGTGCGGTTGATCTTACTCCTCGACTAAATCCCTGCACAAATCACAATCAAAAGAGATAAATCAAGTTAGATCAAGTCAGGAATCGTAATCAAGAGATCAAATTGCATGTTACTCCCTAGCAACAGCACCAAAATGTTATTCAGTCTGAATCAGGGTTTTAAAAATGATACATCATAGTATAGCTGATAAAGCGCGAAAATAAATAGAATTTATGCTCAAATGGAAATCCAAGGTCGAACGTAGGGAGCAAGTATGCAATTCAATCTCAAAATCACAATTCAATTGGAAATATAAGCAATTGCAACCAAAACTTGATTCAGAACTATTCAAGAATGATATATCAATAATTCAAGTACCAACATGCAAAAATAATGGGTTAAAATGGTGATTTGAATTACCAAATTAACCTTTGAAAACGGCGAACCGCGGTGCTGCTTTGTGTTTATTATAGTACAGTCGTTATAGTATAAGACAAGACAGCTACGGTTGTCGTTACTATCAAAATTTACTCGGAAATAGTTTGGTTTCCCGAGGTCGAACTCAGGGAGCTACTAGAATTCTAGAAGTACAGAGTTTTCTTTATTACAAAATAAGAGAGAGAGAGAGAGGGAGAGATGGATTTCGATTTTTCTTCTCTTCTTTCTCTCTTTTCTTGTCTTCTTCTTCTCTTCTTTGGCTTTTCTTCAGCTGCAGTGTCTCTACGGGTCTTCTTCTTCCTGTTGCCTTCAATTCTTCTTCTGCTTGTCTTCTATTTCTTTTCTTCCTATTTCTTTCTTTCTCTTTCTTTTGATTTCTTTTTCTCTGGCGGCCAAGTCTTCTTCTTCTACTCGTCCTGTCTTCTTCTCTTCTCTTCAGCTGTAGAGTCTTCTTCTTTTCTTCTTCCTTCTTTTCTGCTTTATCTCCTCTGGCCGCTGCTCAACCGTCGTCTGATGTAATGGTCAGATGACTTAACTGTAGGTCTGCTACAGTGCTCCTCTTCTTCTTCCTTTCTTCCTTTCTTCCTTCGCCACTTCTTCTTCTTCTGCTCCTTCACACTCACACAACTGGTCAGAGCAAAACCTACCCCTACCCTTCCCCGCGTCTCTCTCTTTCTCAGATTTCTCTCATAGGATCGCTCTCCCAGAGCCGGGTATTCGGGTACGGGTATCGCACCCAGGACTAGGCCCACCGACGTGTGGTGGTGGGCGAGGTGTGCGCAGTGTCGGGTATTCGGATCCTGCCCAAACCCGCGGGGCGTGAGCACGGGCAAGGGCGAGCTCATGGCGTGCACGTGCGTGAGGAACCTGACCCCTGTGTTCGAAGGCAAATAGCCTCGAACACTTTTACAATTTATGTGCAGGCACTGAGCCACGCACTTCCGAGGTGGGACTAAAGTCCCACCTCCCGACTGGCGTCCGCAGGCAGGGAGGCTGCAAGCAATTGCAGCAACTCGCGAGGGGTTTGCCTCAGCTGCAGACCTGGGAGTCTTCGCAGAGACACTCCGCGCGACCTGGGACCAGCGCTTGGGCGAGATCGAAGCTGCAGTAGCAGGTGAAGGAGCTTCACCTGCCCAGCAATGGCGGCGAAGGGGGCATGACTTGAAAGCAGGAATACGGATGCAGGGAGCTTCGCTGGAGTGCGGCAAAGCCAGTGCGGGTGGTGGCGAGGTGTGAGGCGGTGTATGGCGGCAGCCCTAGGTCGGACTGTAGTCGGAAAAATGGGTTTGTTCGGGGGGTCGTTGTGGAAGTGTGGAATGGCAGTGGAGGGGCGGAGGGCGTTCAGTGTGATGAGGTGGAGCTTGTGGGACGATCGGTGAGTTGTGTGGAGCTGTGGATCGACGGGGGCAACTCGCCGGAGGGTGGCCGGAGACGGGGAAGGTGATGGTGGTCAGGGTTAGTCGAGGGTCGATTTAAATGAAATAATGTAGGGAAAAGAAAGAGGGGAAGATTGGGAGTAATTGTAACCTACTTGCAGGGACGAAGGGGGCCGGAGAGGCGGGCAGCCGTACCGACTGTCGCCGGAGAAGAAACACCCAGAGGGAGAGAGCGGCGGCAAGGAAGAGGGCAGGGAGGCGCACGCTTGGTGTGGCGCGACGTGGGGAGATCAAGTGCAGGTGACTCTGCTGCTGGTATTGCAGCAAAGCGACGAGGAGGAGGAGGAGCCGCCGGAGCTGGTGGGTTCCTGTCGGAGTGGAGAGAGAGGAAGGGTTGAGGGATTCTCCGTCAAGACCGAGCTGGGAGAAACGGCTGGTGACACTGGTCTTTATAAAGGCGATGGCGGAGGGGCGGACGCACGCTGGCAACGTGCGTCCCTCGCCGGAGTATGGTAGGAGATGAGACCCATACCTTCCGTGCGTTCGCACGGAAGGTGTGGGCGTCGTCAGGTGGCATGGCCGAGTCCCTGCGATAGCAGACATCGCAGGGAACTCCGCGTTCTCTTGGCAGGACGCCCCCCTCACCCTGCGCGGCGCCATGCTCCGCGCAAAGTCGCCGGAGTATGGTGCTGCGCAGAGACTTGCAGGAGGGACCAAAATGCAAAGAATGAAGATGAAATTAGGGGCCAAAATGCAAGGGTTTCAAAAGTTGAGGGTCAAAAAGTAAATGATGAGGACCAAATTGCAAAGTCGATCAAGGAGGTCTCTTCCTAGGCTCAAGTTTTTATACATGACTAAGTTGGACCTAAGGATTTTAATGGTGAATTTTTTTCTAGGTCAGACCATGTTTGATCGGCCAATTTACGTAAAAATCTAAATTAAATCATTAATTGGGCATGGTTCTCAATGTAGGTCAAAATGGGTTTCTAAGGCCAAATTGAAGGTTCTAAACCCTAGAGATTATTTTTCTATGAATTTTAGAGGGTTTAGTTGATTTTACCCTACCTCGAACCTCGTGAATTGAAGTGGGTTTGTTTTAGGGTTACAGAATGTCATTTAATTCCTTAGAATTATTGTAGCCCTTGTTGGATTAGATCATCCCACTTTCCTTCTTATTTGGTTTGTTTGACCTATGTTTGGACCCTGAGTTACCCTGTTTGTAGATTATGTTGGTGAAATTGCATTTTTACCCCTTATGACTTGTTTTCTTCTTAAACTCAGAATTCTCTGAGTTAAGCCTTTCTTTGAGTTATGTAGGAGATTTTTCTTGCATACTTAGGTTAGATTGTGCTAGTTAGGGTTCATGATGAGGTTCTCATCAACCCTAAACAATTTAATCACAATTATTTGAAATGTTTGAACAGTGAATATCAACTAATTTCCACGTCATTTAGTATCCTAGAATCAACAACAAAGGCAAAGGCCTCTCTTCTTCTTTAAGCCTCAGTGAGAGGCACAAACACAGCATAGAGGCATGAAAGCCTCTCAGAGAGTGAGAGCAAAGGCGCATAGTGCAAAACCCCCCTCTCTCTCTCTTTCTTCTTTCTCTTCTCAAACCCGAACAAATCTGAGTAATTGAACCCACGCCCAGACCCATGTGGCGTGAGCGTGGGCGAGGGCACGTGAGTTGGAATGTGTGAGCTGGACCTCACCTCAATGCTCTCGGAGGCAACCAGTGAAGATCACAAAATCAATTTATCTCACGTGCGGGCTTCAGCAACCCACGATGTGGGACTATCCCACACACTTCAGCTTTTCGCGCAGCAGCAGGAATTGTAAGCGTGGAATCGAGGCAGCTGCAGGTGCCAATGTCTTCGATTAAAAGCCCAGACAGGTTCCTGGAGGTCTTCCGCAATGTCTGGAGTTGTCAGCAAGGATGAACACGGCCTGATGGCTGCTAACGAAGCCGAAGATGGAGGTGGTAGCGACAGAGCTCTGGCATGCACCTGAAAATACAAATAAGGCCTTTCGATCGCGTTAGACAAGTTCAGGGGAATTGTCGGATGACGGTGAAGGTACTGGTGGTGGTTATGTGTCATGCGAGTGTGTGTACATGCATAGCGAGGTCAAAGAAGGTGAGTGGAGGTGGGTGTGCTCGACAGGGGTGTAGAGTGGTCAATAGCCCTAATAAAATTAGGGCTTTTGACCAGGAGGTCACGACGAAGCTAATGGAGGTGGTAGCAATGAGGTTCGTGCAGTGGAGTGGTGGGAAGGCATCGCTGGGGCAAAAGAAGGTGAGGGTGTCAGGGTGTGTTGTGTGGCTAATTGGGAGTGTATGTGTAGGGGAAATGATGTAGGGGAATAGAGGAGTAGGTAGAGTGTCTTAGAGGAGAGGGAGAAGTCCGGGGAGCTCTGGTCCTGGCTTGACCGGAGCCGGAGGAGAAGATGACGGCGAGTCGGCAATGACGAACTAGGCAGGGGAATGCCCTCCCTTTGACCAGAGAGGCCCGTGAGGAAGAAAGGAAGACGGTGGCACCTCCAATTTGATGGTTGAAGGTGCAAAGGAGAAGATCGAAGGGTGTCGCCAGTTAAAATTTTGAAGGTGGCCAGAGAAGGAGGAGGGCGTTTCTGAGGCCAAGACTTGCTACGAACGTGAGGAACGTAATGTAAGATCATTTATAGGCCATAAAACAGAGTTCTAATCTTGAGAAAGAAGCTCGCGAACTCTGTGCTTTTCGCTCAAGCTGGATACCCTTCCGTTCAAAGATTTCACATGAGCTTTTGGGAAGGAGTTGAAATCCAAGACCGGTCTCATTTGTAAGGGAAATTCACAAGGAATCTCCGATTCAACTTTGGGATTGTTTGATTGAGAATCGAGCGAGAAAATCTCTCTCAAATCTCGTTGGAGCTCGACGTGTTCACACCAATGGCGGTAGGGACCTAAATATGAAGATGATGAAAAAGTTAGGAACCTATTTGTAAAGAATTCGAAAGTTAGGGGCCTGTGTGTGAGAGAAAAGAGTTAGATAAGACCAAAATGTAAACTTGGTCAAGGTGATCTCTAATTGGGTCCAAATTTTGTTACAAACCTAATTTTGATCCAAGGAATTTGATGGTGGATTCAAATTTAGGTTTTGACTAAATTTGACTGGGTAAATTGCGTAGAAGCCTAAATTAGGGCAACTATCTATCTGAAACTCTATTTTAGGTCAAAATGGGTTCCAATGGTCCAAGCAAATATACCAAACTTTATAAAATATTTTTTATGATTTTTATAAGGTTTAGGTAAATTTTATCCTCACCAAAACCTCAGTTAATTGAGTAGGTCTATTTTTAGGGTTTCAGATGTCGTTTAATTCTCAAAACTCATGAAAATCCATTTCTGTCTGTATGAACCCACTTTTTAGACATATATGACCATTTAACCTTCAATTAGCCCTTGGAATATCCCATGTTTATTCTGTAGTCATGAAATATTGTTAAAATTATAGAAATAACCCTGGTTTCATCTTTTCTTCTCAAAATAGAATATTAAGCATTTAGGACTTTCTGATAGTTATGTAGGAGCTTTTATTCACTTTTAACAACCAGAGCAGGCTAGTTAAGGCTCATGATGGTGTTTCCATCACCAATCTTACGATCGGATGGCATAAAAGCATGCCCGCACCACCTTTTCGATCGTGCGTGCAATGTCACGTGGACATACACCTACATCTGTGCATACGTCGCACCGCCACATCCAGCGCCCGTCCGTGTGCCATGTGGCTCATGCTACACCGCTTGATTGAGTTCGTGCAGCTCAATTTCACCTGCGTGCACTGCCTCTTCAAATTCATGCATCGCGCACCTCGACCATATGTCACTCGCTTTCATGCAAGCAAGCTAGCCACTATGCTACGTCTGCTAATGGTCGCGGTTACGTTTTTGTAAGCTCGTCGCCTTAGCCGTTGGATGAGGATCCAACAATTGAGATGAATACTCTTGATGATGAAGTGCTGTGACCAGTTAATGTGGCACTCTTGTGATCGTTGGATGACGATCCAACAGCCCACAAGGTACGTGGGACTCCTTCAGTGGATGGGGTGGTGATCTTGGGCAGCTGTGATGGCATCACATGGCACCATCGTGGTCGTCCATCTTCTTTGCATTGTAGATGGTGCTATAGGGCTCCGATCGAGTTGACTTTTACGTCGTTGGACTACGATCGTTGTTCTGAATTCATCTGTGTGGTCGAATTTGGCATCTGAGGTTCGGATTTTTGCCACCTTGCTTCTTGGCCTTTACTCTTCCGCAGACTGCATAAGATGCTACGGGAGTCCAATCAAGATGATCTCAGAAGCATTAGACTCCTGTCATCGTCCTAAACAAATCCGTACAGTCGGATTTATCATCCGCAGCTCTGAATTACCTGCAATTATTATTACCTCTCAATTATGACATAATATAGCATTATTATTGACAAAGCTATCAAATCAACTATGATGCAAAATATGATGCTTATGCATGCATTATTCCTAAGTTAAGCTAGGATTTAACTTAATTCAGGTAGATTAGGACATATGATTGCTGTGCAATTAGATATGTCCTCATGTTTCCATTTAGTATCAAATATGGAATGTTTCGTTCGTAAATGTTGTGGGGAGAAAAGCTATCTAGGGTAGACAACAACTTACCACTGAAATGAAGCCATTCCCAAGCTTATTTTAAGGTCATATATTGATCATGTCTTACCTCATGGGTCCTTGAAGTAGGAAAGATGTCATTAGCCTTAGTTGCACCCAATTTGAGGAACCTTACAAGTAGATACAAGCCTAAATCTGAAGTAAATCAGCTTTCTAGTGATCAAGACATTAACTAAATGATGTGGTAATTACCTATATAGTAATCTCTGCTATAAACAACTAGTGTTTTAATTCCTAAATAGTAGACGTAATGAATATTAATCATTCATTCTTGTCATTTCTATTTCTTTCAACATTTCCTTTGATACCTTCCCTCTCATTGCCTACTAATTTAATTTACCTGATTTTAGATAAATTTTGCTATGAATTATTCTCATGAATTTAACTTAAAACACAGGTGAATGATAAATGCATAATTTTTTACATAATTCATGCTTAATTTATATTAGTTCCATAGATTTATTTAGGAATGCATGCATATCTAGTTAATTATATATATTTGATCTCAACAATATAGTTATTAATCCTTATTTATTTTTCTATGTAAAAATTGGAATAATAAATACCATATTTTACTAGTCTCATTTTGCAAAATAATGGTAGGAAGAAATGTGGAGTGTAGCTGTTAAGGAAGCGATGTTAAGGGAGGTCCAAAATTATTCCTATCTTGGGGATGATGCATTACCTGAGAAATATTTTCTAAGTAAAAAGGAAAAGAAAAAAATGATTGTTGTTGAAGATTTAACGAATAGGAATCAAAATGAAGCAGAATTTAAAGGGGACTCTTGGATATCCTAACAACTAAGAAAATCTCTTTCTCCTTTTATTTTTCACATGAATTATCCTTCTATAAGAAATGTTCCCCCTAACAAGATTTCCTTTATCCCTTTCCCATGCCACCTATTCCTCCCTCTCCCTTTAAAAAAAAAACCTACGCCAACCCTCCTTCCCTCTCTTTTGTTCATGCCAACTCCACCATCTCCATGGTCATCCTCGTTCATCTCCGTAGTTGACCACTACTCATCCATCTTCTCCTCCATGCCACCACCATCACATGCCAACCCCACCACTCTCATCCCCTCACCTAAGCTGTTCCCCCTACCCCCCTACACCTCCATCTCCATGCCATCCTTGCAAGAGATCTCCAAACGATTACACTTCCTCACTCGCTTCCTTCTCATCTGCTTCTTCTTCATCCGCACTTCCTCGACAATCCAATGACGAAAGGAGTAGCCTCTCAAAGTGGTTACATTTTTTATTCTTGATTTCATCTTGATATTTCTTGAATCTTGTGTAGCCAACCTAGATACAAAATGAATATCTTTCTTCAATTTGGTTTGATTTCTATTATTCTTGTTAATATTGGAAGGTAGATTTCTTTGCTTAGGGCTAGCTAGGGAATAGGGTTGGTTAAATGAATCAATGACATGAATTAGATAAATGTAACAAAGAGTGTCTGTCAATAAACCAAGTTTCTCTATAACCATAGGTTATTTATTTCGGTTAGTCTAAGCGTAGGATGAATATTCGAGTTAGGTTATACCTTTGATAGGAGCGAATTGGATAAGGCAAGCTTAGGCAAAGTGACACTTAACAATGTTTAATTCGTGTTCTTTGTAATTGCCACCCTATCTCCCAAAACCCTAAGTGATTTATATACATATTAAGCCTTTTTCAAATTAGATTGGTCACTTTCCTTCAACATTCCTTTCTTTCTCGCTGTCAAATTAGTAGGTCTTAGGTTAAAAAATAGTTTCCATGCATTTCGGTAGTCTAAAATTTCCAAAATTTTATATTTAGGTGTGTTTTCAAGTTAATAAGTACGCTACCAAATTTTGTGGGGTAACTAATTATAAAAAAATAGATAAAATTCGCACATCATATAGGGGTTAGATTAATACACAAAATCAAAATTTTCCACCTTGTCAGATTTTTATCTATTTTTTTTACTTATCCAAATTTCAAGAAATTGTTGGTGTTGTTTTCCTGCGTGAGTTAGGTTTTTGCAATAAATTCCTTAGTTTTTTGTGATTTTAGAAACTTAGGTTTTGGGCTTAACTAGTAAGATTAGATCAATCTAACTATGTTGCTAATATAAGAAAAATGCCAAAAAAATATATTTATAAGTTTTCAAAATTAATAAAAAAAACTTCTGGACTTGCCTATAGATTTAGTAATTTAGTATTTAAACTATACAGAGTGACAACGACACGTCCATCGATAAATTGTCCCAAACTCAAGTGATGATCAGGTAGTACTTGGAGCAAGATGTTGATCGGCAACTCAAAGACATTAGTTACTTCCCACTCCCTCGTAGTAGTTGAATTATCAATAGTGTTAGTAGTTACTTTTCCTTCAAAATTTCTTTATAATATAATTGATTAGTAGTACGTTTATTAGATTGTTTTTTTTTTTTTACTTAAATATGGACTTGATACTCTTTTATTTAATTTACGCCTTATATCTTGATTAGTTATTCATTTGATTGTGATTGTGTTTTTTATATTTATGTGTCGGATGATATATGATTCAAATTTAAAATCTACAACCCGACACTGCTATATTAGACCCAAAGTAGAACAGTCTTTTCCAGCCAAATCAAGGATTGGAGGCTCCTTACTTCAGATCTATTTATTTATATATAAATAAAACGAACTACAAAAGGTTTTGATTTCATTGCACATTTTATTCGATTCAATTGCAGTATAGCGGATGGCCGAGGCCTTGTAGCACCCAAAGCACTGGAGTTTAACAGGGGGAAAGGCAGGGACCAAGACAGTCTACTAGTACTGCACCACACTACATTTAACTCTATGCATTCACATATCCACTGTAAGAACATTGGGGTCAACAATACAACTGTCGTCATAAGATTCATGACACATTTCTTCGGTACATAGATAATCGTAGCATTGGGTTCAGCACAATTAGACTGGAGGCCCACGAAAGAAAAACATCTTTTTTATTTGTTTTGATAATCGATGCCCCATCCGTACGGTTCACGCCATTATTTCTTTTTTCTCTTACCTTAGTTTCCCCGCTCAATGGCTACTCAAGTGAATATTATAAATGTCCTGCCTCTTTCACGACACACTCCGTCTTTTCGCACTTCCACCTCTCCCTAGATTCCCTGCTCTGAGCTGCACCTGAACTCTGACACATCTGCCTCTCCCCCACACATCCCCCATATCCTCGACCACTTGCCTCCCCAGCTCCTACCCTCACCGTTGTCCCAGTTGACATTATCACATATGAATCGCTCCGTGCCCCGTTGGCCATTGCATTTCTTTTGGCAACGGTGAGATGCAAAAGTATAGTGGAGCAGGACATCTCCTGTAATATTCAATGAAGGATATTTTTTATAGTAATTTTTTTAGAGAGTTAATCCATCGTAATAAAAGTTAAGCTTTATTTACTTTACCACTTAACATCTCTCTAATGGATATCAATTTTTCCCTCTTAACACTAACTTATCTAACACTAATTGTCACCTGTGTTAACCAAATTCATGTTAAAGTTGCATGCAACCCTTTTTCTCTGACATTGATTGCCCTCCTCTCTCTCTCTAATATCACGACCAAGTAAATGACACAAGATTTAACACCACAACTTAACATAGATTTAAATAAACATAAATTAATATTAACACCACTCTACAATTAAATACAATTAAAAATTAACAGCAGTTTCACATTTCTTAATACCATTTTCCTAACCTATTAAGTAAACTAACCCTTAAGTCTAATTTACTTGAGGGCTAATCTCTCTTTTACTTGAAGGGTTAAGCCACATGATCATAACCCAGGTTTGAGGTCCTTAACATCGATTTGCAGGGATGTTAACAAAACTACAAACTAATGTTAACTTCATATCCACACCCCCCCCACCTCCCCAACCCAACCGCACCCTCAAGAAATTGATATTAACAATTTAAGTAAACATCACAATGATTAATATCACAATTTAATACCAATTTAAGTAAACAGAAACGCCTGAATAAGAATAATCTCTTAGTAGTCCATAACTCATTGAATCCAAGTTCAACCTTATATGTGTACTTACTCCATGTTTAGATCTAGAAGTCATATGCATACATCAATCCAATCCTAAGAAAGTCATAAGCATATAATAGATTTATCCCATAATGAGTGAGTTATGAGACAAGAGCTAATAACATTATTGATATGGAGTTATATGCAGATATTGGATTGCTATTTTGCCAATGCATATATGACTCCCAACTCAATCACTCACTAATTCTGATTTGGACCGATGTTCGATTACTATTTCCCCAATGCAAACTTTATTCATCTCTCCATACAAGATATTGATGTTAACCTCACTCTACAAGTAAATAAAAATGAAAATTAACATCAATTTCATATTTCTTAACACCAATTTCATAATCCACCAAGTAAACTAAGCATTAGTAAAGATTTAAAAAAAAACCCTATATCTCATCACTTGTTTTAAAAAAAGATAATTTTGAGAAATACCCATAATACACATAACCTTACATAACATGAAAAAAAGGCTTTGTTTCTCCCTTTAACTTTGTTTGATAGCAAGATAACTCATCCCAGGATAGAATAGAAGGATAAGTTTGAAAAATGTTAACTTGCATGGACATCATAAATACTAAAATATAAATTATTAATATATTAATGTAACATTGTTGATGATTTTTTAATATTATGATATAAATTAATGTTAATAAAAATATTATATTAAAGTGAATGCATATTAATACATATATCCATGTTGATATATTGATAAAAAAATAATTTAAAAATAAGACATTTTAATAGATACTTACGTTGACTTGATACGATTAGATAACTTAAATTCTTTTGAAATAGATTTATTCTTTAGATATCCATTTGATCGTGAGATAACCCTTAATTATTCCGCTGCTAAACTAAGCCTTAGACATGCTGCCTGTTGGCTACAGAGAATATCATAATGATGATGCTGTTTTTAGCTCATTTCACTGCTACATTCACGGAAATCTCATGATACCAAACTATGAAGCAACAGGAAGGAATTATTTGAGACGCAGACAAGGAAAAAGCAACTGGCAGTTTTGAAAGATCAACACAACCACACGCCAATGCCAAATCTTGTGTTCCAAAATAAATAAATGATTCCAGAAGCTGATTTCAAAACCCAAACCAGAACATCACCAATGGGAACATTTGCAAGGGAGAATAATGGCAAAGGGTAGAAAAGCAGCTACATTGGCACACCCTGCAGAATCATTTGGATCCACGCCGTGGTGAAGATGCCTCTAAGAAGGATGTCAAGCATCCCCTTATAGAAGATGCCATGTAAGATGTTATTCATTCAAGTCTAATGATTTTTAAAAGCAGCACCAGCTTTTTCATGACTTAGACCACATCATGATAGGGGAACAGACAGAAGCTCAAATATCATGTACAACGACAGCCTAGCCTTCCATCTGGTGCTGGAACGCCTATGGTCAGCGCAAGAAGCACAAAAAAAAATATAAGGGGGTTTTCATCATACTGGAAAGCTCGGTATACAATGCATTTCCCTGTGCCTACTAACCCATGAAAGGAGGGTGGACTGTTCCAAATATAAAGAAAACCAAGGGAGAACGAGCACAATCTAATTAACCTCTTCTCTAGATTGGCTTGTATAGGACAACCGTGACATACTTTGATTGAAAACGGTGTGTTATACCCAATGCTACCACTGACCTTGGAGCTTCCCGGTTCTCAATATAAAGATGGTTGAGAATAACATGCTGTGGTAAGAGCAGGCCACCTGTGGAGTCTTGGATTGCTGGGTAGTTCAGTAACGTCTGCTGCAAGTGGGGAGGTACACTTGGGGGATCCCTCGCTTCATCTTCATTTCCAGGAATCGCATTGTTGTAGCTTGACTCTGGAGATGAGGGGGCCTCAAACCCCGTCACGCTTAACCCTTCCTGCAGCAATTTGTTTTCATCTCCAGAACTTTACACTGAACCACCAATTATAGAGGTTGGGAGACAATGGTAACTTACATCATCTTCTCCATACTGCCTGTTCATGACGGTTGGCTTTATTGAGGACCTATATGCCACAAGAACAGCTGTGCAAGGACAAGCCTGTTGTCAGTTACCACATTTCATTTCAATATGTTGCATATGATCATCACCTATTAAGTAGAAAGAAGGTAAAGTAGAAGCTTCACAGCAAGGCAGGGTTTATTCATCACACAACCGAGTAAGCCTGCAGTACCCTGAAGTTATAAGATTCATAAACACCATATGAATGCAAGAAGTCATGTGATGTTGTCATAGCAGCAGCCAACCAAAGGCATTTAAGATTCACATGAACTACTGAACAAACTAAGAATTTAAGGTTTCAGTTGCAGACAGAAAGCAGGACAAGACTTGTTTGCCATGTCATGATCACCGTAAGAACTGTTCAAAGGGAGAAGGATAACTAATTGAGGATGGTAGTCATCCTAGATGCACTAACGTTAAATCAAGTAGCTAAATAACAGATTGAAAGAAACTAGTCTGTGCAGCCTTAGGTTAGCAGCATGACACCCAAGTACACTGCAGCATAAGGTCCCCCACCAACAAAAATGATAAAAATGAATATATGGCACAGCATCGAACACAAGCCCATAGGTCTAGCTCTTTCCACTTTGGATCTACAACTGACCAGACCCTATCTATCAGCACATTCACCGGAGGGAACTGGTGTTTCCAACAGAAAATGTAGACCATGTCTGGACCAAAATATAAACACATAAAGACATCCCTGGATGAATTACTTTATCAAAAACTGGTGGCAAAAAGTAAACATGTTTTTTTGGTCCAAACAGTATTCTCGGGCACACAAAAGGAAGTTTTCAAATTGGAAAAGTAGTTAGTTTAAAATTGTTTGCCAAGCCTTCCTTGTTCGACCACCAGCAACCCATCAATCCCCTCTCTCACCCGCACTCTATCCATCTCTCATGTCATCTCCAATTCCATTTCGAGATTCGGGTGTAATGTGGATGATTAAATGATTCAGGCAAGTAATTTGGATGTTTAAATGTCATCTTTATGCTGTCTTATGAACCCATGACAAATACCAAACTCATGTATCAAATTTATGAATGTTTAAGCCTAATAAACACTCAAGCTTATCTTTATGTTCTAAGCATTTAATGCTTCCATTCATTCTAATATTAAAAGGAACAAAAATATATCTTTAGATAGGAGATCATAATTTGAGAAAACTTAACTTTCTCCTTTCAGCGGAAAAAATGAGGAGATTGTTGGAATTAGGGGTATATATAGGTCCTGGTCAAGTTGGGACTAAACCCAAATCCACTCCATGATTTTCGGTTTAGAATTTTTTCAACCCAACCCAACCTGTTACGTTGCCGAACCTAATCCAACCCAACCCAACCCAACTCATAAAAATCAGGTCAGGTTGAGCGGGTTGTAAACTAATCAAAAGACTCAAAATTTATGTTTTATCTCCTACATATATTTTTTCATACTAACAAAACATTTTAAACTTATAAATAACTGTTATCTTCTAAAAAACGTAAATAAAATAAATAAAAACAAAATTAGACCGTATATGGAATTTGAGACAGACGTGGGGAAATTTCGAATTTGGGATAGGAGAGGCGAGGGTAGGACAACGTAGGGGGAATTCAAGACATTGAGCTTGGGTGTTGATGTGGGGCAAAAAATGCCCTCGAACCTAAAACTCCGCGATAGGTCTGGAAAGAAGGATCCGACCCAAAAAGAGTTGGATACAGGCAGGCTCGAACCAAAATTAATTGTTCCACGTCCTCCCACACAGACGGGTCAAGCTCCTCAGATCGGGGCGGTTGGTCCCTCTCAGGCGGACCTTGCCAAGTGTAAGGAACTCTGAGGTCTTCAGGTTGGAAAGAAAAAAAAATGGTGATCTTTCCCCTTCAAGCTATCGAGGAGATCAACTATCTGGTATCCAGTCTGCAGACCATACAGCGTATAAGTACCTAACGGAGGCTTACCCTTCTTCACCTTTAAGAGCATCAGCCCAAAAAGCAAGTGAAATAAAACGAGGTGAGAGGCAATCCCCAAATGAAGGCAGAGGACGATAAAGGCATTCAACACCATCCACCAATTTAGGCTGAGTTGAGAAGAGGCAAGGTTATAAAAGGAAAGAAAGACAAAAAAGGATTCAGAGGCACCCGTAAGCCATGCTCTATGGCGTATCTACAGATGATAAACATGCCCTTAGTCCCGTCTGAACAAAAACGGGTTTCGGACCCATAAGCCTGAAACGAGACTCCACTGAGTCCGTACTTCCCCAAGAACGAAAAAATCGTGGACCAACTACAGAAGTCTGATGAAAAATCGTACAAAGCCCTAGCCTCGACAAAGACTCCGGAGGAAGAGGCAACAGATTTACCCTTACTCGCAAAACCAGACATGACACTCCTTCCTTTAAGACACCTCGACATAGGGATGCTCTGACGAAGAATGCCTCCTCACTGTGCTCTACTAAGAGTAAAAGCTCCCTACGCAAGTGCTCTCCAAGGTAGATGGGCCATTAACCATGACCCACCACCCCTATATATAACCCCCATAGAGGGTGGTTCCACCCTTGCGGGACACAACTTTCCAAGAAAAATCAAATCCTGTCGTATCCGAAGTGGATTCCAAATATACCGCCAAGTGCAAAGAAAACATCGGCCATCATTACGTACATTTAACACCCCTACGCACATATCTGCTGTCGCAGAAAGGGTAGTCCCATCGATGACAAGCATAATGCTTGAGGCATTCGCCTCATCATAACGGCAATAAATGCCGATCTTCTCAAATAACAAGACATGATATCAATCACGATGTAGCTGGCCATTACTCGCGAAAGTCGAGCAGGCAGACGCGCCTCACAACCACCTCTCAAGGCCAGTGACATAATACGCCCATGTGCCTCATACCACCTCTTAAGGTTGATACAACCACAAGCATTTGCCCTTAAAATTCCACTACATAGCAAATGCTCCCCCACCTAAATACACAACCAGGGCAACATTTGGGCGCATTACCTATCGCTTTCTACTTCAAACGTTACTCTCTCAATAAATATTCGGTAACTTGAGAGTAAGGGGCAGATGAGGAGGGACAAAAAATGTCCTCGAACCCAAAACTCCATGATAGGCCCAGAAAAAAGGATCCAAATCCAGAAAGACTTGGATACAGGCGAACTCGAGGATCTAACCCACCTACATCCAAGGAAAATATTCTACGTAGACGAATCCAGGAACCCAACCCGCATGGACAAGGAAAAGCCCCGATACAGCCGAACCCAAAGGATCCTATTCGTTGAAAGGGACAGCGAAAGTACAACAGGGCCATGCCCTCAATAAATGTTGACATGGCCGCCGCAATTAGAAATTTGACAAAGCCCATACCTTGTCAGGCAACGTATCTGCTCAGATCTCGCTGGAGGCCCAACTCCAGCACTATAAATAGCCAAGAGAAGCCCTCAAGGCCCTTCCTCGAGCAACTCAAGAGAGGAACAGAGAGCCTGTAAAACCTTGTAATCTTGCAAGTTGTAACGCATAATTGGGAGCTCCATCCTCCCCCCAGACATATACCCCTTGCGATGAAACTAGGTAATCAATACATGTGTCCATTGCGCGATTGCTCAAATCCTTGGATCGAACCCTCCATCCACGAAGGTTCGATCGTTTCTTCTTGCATCAGGCACTCCGCATCCCAGGGTCCCGATCAATTGGCGCCATCTGTGGGAAACGATTATCAGTTGATAATGTTTCCTAGCTCTTGAGGTGCTCTCGATGGCTCCCACGACTTGCAACGTGTCGGTGTCCAAGAGACGCACCCCGGCGGCCAAGCAAAACAAGAAGCAGGGAGTGTCCCCGACCAGCCGTCGAAAGACCACAAGCGTAACCTCCTCCTGGAGCTACAGGCGAGGGAGGAGCAGTTTTGGGCTAAGCTGATGGCTCTGAGGGCTGAGGAAATCTCCGTTACAAAGAAACTCCTGGAGATCAGATAGATCCGAGAGTTCGGCCAACCCCCACCAGGGGAGCCCACCAGCCAAGCCTCGAAGACGAGCAACTGAGGTGGCGTCACATGGTGGAGGACGAAAACACCCGCCTGCACGAACTGCTCGAAAAGCTAAAGCGCGAGCTTAATAACCAGAAAGAAGAAGCTCCTCCTAACCCACCAAAAGTTCCTCGCCCACCATCCTTGGAGGAAATCTCGGGGGCTTAGTCCCCAACAACTGGCAACGGGGGATCGATCCCTAAGATCGTCCTCCAAGTTACCATGGCCATGCAAGGGATGCGCCCCCGAGCCTACATCACCACATATCCCTTCACCGATGAGGTGATGACCCCCCTGCCCGAGAGATTCAAGCAGCTCATCATGACCCCGTATGACGGTACGGCAGACACCAGCAGCTTCGTTGGGAGCTACCGCCAGATGATGTTGGTGCACAACTGCCCCGACAGAGTACTCTGCATGGTATTCCTGTCATATTTGTCCGGCATGGTCCATGAGTGCTTCAACAAATTGCCAGCCGGGTAGATCACATGTTTCCAGGAATTGGCAGATAAGTTCTGCCAATATTTTGCCGAACAGCAAAGGGTTAGAGACAACCCGAAAAGGTTGTCAGAGATATGGTAGCGAAAGAATGAGTCTTTCCGATCATACCTAGACAAGTTTAAGGCCCAGTACTTCAAGTGCAAGCGGCCTCACGATGCCATCACTATCCAATACTTCAAGTCAGGAATCCTGACTCAGAGGTTTTGGTACGACATCGATGACTTCCCACATAAGGATGTGGTGGAGCTTTGGGACAAAGCCACGAGGTTCGCGAGGCTGGACGACTCCTTCCACTCCTGCAACCAGCTGGCAGGGGGTCCGAGGATGATGCCAACCTAGTCCGGGAGAAACGAGCCCTGGGTGAATCTGCCCCCATCTCCATCCACAGAAGCAGCTGCTTCAACCAGCGCAAGGTTAACTTCTCGGAATGGAGGAACGATCAGCAAAGGGCCAAAATAACGGACCCCATCAACCCAGGTGAGATTATTTCAAAGAATACACTCCCCTGACCGTGAACCAGACGGACGTGTTGGCGGAGGTGTGGTCTACGAATAAAGACCTGCTACCCTCGCCCAAGCCAATGAAGAAGGCTAACTCCGGGCCCTACTGTAAGTATTACAAGGCCTAGGGCCACGCCACCGAAGATTGTCGTGATCTGCACAATCAAATCGAGTCCCAAATCCGACACGGGAACCTAACTCACTTCGTTAGGTGGAACGAAGGCCAAGATAAGGGCAAAGGACCCATGGAGGGCCTGGAAGACTACAATAAGGAGAGGCTTCAGCATTTCCATAAGATTAACATGGTACACGTCGAAGGCCCAAAGCCCAACGATGTCGTGGCCCCCTAACTGAATACCACTACCAGGTCCTAGCGACTATTCCCGAAGCACCCCAACACATTCACCTCTCACCCCCCACGGGTGTGGAGGTCAAAGTCATCTTTGACGTCTACGCAACCCCAAGTTGGCAATCCAACCCATCCCGACAGCCGGCTTATAGCGCGTTCCCTATCCTGCAATAGGGTGAGAGAGATCCTGTCAGGTAGGTGACCTTCCGACTGTTCGCCTCCCTCCCAAGTCCGGCGGAGCATACCAACCTACTATTGGTAACGCTCCTGCTAGCAAGGCGACAATAGCCCTAACTCATCGTAGACGAAGTGTCATGGACGTCCTCTTCCTAAAAACCCTACACCATCTAGGTTTCACGGAAGAGCATCTCTCCTCTTCAGTTCACCCGGTTGTAGGATTCGACAATCACAAGGTGATGTCGAAAGGAGAGATTAGCCTCCCCTTGTCCGTCTACAACAGAGACAAGCGCCTCAACCAGATGACCGCGTTTGTAATGGCTGGGCTGACGGCAGCATTCGACGGCATCCTCGACCACCCCACCACTCATGCCTTCCGACTAATCCCCTCATCATACTTCCAATTTATGCTTTTCCAATCTCCGCACGAAGTGGGAATAGTGCATGGCGATCAGTCGACTGGGAGCGAGCTCCTCAAAATCGAGCTGGAGCAGTCCCTAAAGCCGAAAGCCCCCCAAGTCGCGAAAATGGGGGAAGAAAAGAAACCAAGTCCAGGAAATCCAGCAAGAGGCAATCCCAACTGATCAGCCGACGACTTCGGGACTACAACCAGGCTCTACAACCATGGGCATACAGATCTATCCCGACAACGTTGCCAACCTCATCCAGGTCAGAGTGGACCTTGCGCCCTCTAAGGTACCGGAGTTGCTACTCCTGCTCCGGGCCAATGCGAACGTTTTCGCCTAGTCCGCTAATGACCTGCCTGGGGTAAACCGTCTCTGATTCAGCATCTGAATATCCAAGCAGGCACCCGTGCAGTCAAATAGGAGCGCAAACACAAGTTCACCAAACAATGGCAGGCAGTCGGGGCTGAGGTCCAAAAACTACTGGAGGCAGAATTCATCAAGGAATCCCTCCCTGTACCCAGAATGGCTCTCGAGTGTCGTAATGGTGAAAGCCAACGGACAGTTGCGCATGTGAGTCGACTTTACCAACCTGAACGAAACCTGCCCAAAAGACGAATTCCCCTATTAAGGGTGGACTCCTGTAGTGGACAATCCCATATGTCCTTCCTAGACGTTTACAGTGGATACCAACAAATCAACCTCGCCCCAACAGACAAGCCTCATATCCCCATCACTGATTGGGCCCTGTTCCAGCGTCTTATAAACATGGTTTTCGCAAAAATAATTAGAAAATCATTTGAGGTGTATATCAATGATATGTTTGTGAAGTAATCAAACTTCCTACAATGCCTAGAGTACTTAGCAAAGGTGTTCCATATTCTAAAGAACACCTACCTTCACCTGAACCTCGACAAGTGTACCTTTAGGGTCTCAGCCGACAAGTTTCTAGGATTATTGGTCTCTAACCAAAGAATTGAAGCAAACTCGAATAAGATCCAAGCAATTAAAGACATGCAACCACCAAACATATTGAAAGCACTACAGTCGGTCAGAAAGATCGCCTCATTAGAATGATTCTTGTCTCGATCTTCCAACAAATGTATTTGATTCTTCGAATGCATAAAGAAGGGCAAAGGCTATAACATCGCTCATAGGACTCCTCACTACCAGAAGGCCTTACAGGAAGTCAAGAATGCACTTCGAAGTCCCCCCGTTCTAACGGCCCCCCAGCCTAGGGAAATTCTTTCGCTATATTTAGCCGCCTCTGTGTCCGTCGTCAGTGCCGTCTTAGTCGACAATCGGGAAGGAATTCAGCAACCTGTGTACTTCATCAGCAAGATCTATCGAGGCGTGGAAGCTAAATACACGGTCATTGAAAAGTTGGGGCTAGCTCTCATCACCACAGCCCGAAAGCTACATCCATACTTCAAAGCCTACACAATAATGGTCTTGTCAGACTACCCCCTCCAGCAAATGCTACACAAGTCCATGGGATGAGCACGGCAAATCAAATGAGCTATAGAATTGGCCAAATTTGAAATCAAATATCAGCCAAGGAAGACAATCAAAGCACAAGTCTTGGTAGACTTTGTGGCTGAATTCACAAATCCCAATGCCTCCCTCACAGTCCCCTGATGACTATATGTCAACGACTCATCTATGACAGCCAGGTCTGGAGTCGAAATAGCTCTAACCATCCCAGACGGCGCCACTCATAAGTACGCCAAAAAATTGGACTTCCCTACATCCAATAACTAAGCGAAGTACAAAGCCATGATGGCAAGCATCCGAATAGCAAAATCTATGGGGATCACCTCGTTCAAGGTCTACACAGACTCCCAACTAGTCGTCAACCAAATAAACAGCAAGTACCAAACTCGGGATCCAAACATGATCTTACATGCCGACAAGGTCAAGGAGGAGCTGGTGGATTTCAAGACCGTCTCCATCAAGCAGGTGCCCCGAGCAAACAACCCCCTGGCAGATGCATTGGCCAAACTTGTTACTGCCATCCCTTGGGGGCAGGATGAGAACATCTGCCTTCAAACTCTGAAAGAGCCAACTGTCCTCGCTCCCAAAACGATCGCAATAGAGTAGTCCACCTCTTGGATGACGCCTATCGTTACTTATTTGACCTCTGGCGAGCTACCCCTAAGGGAGCCTCAGCCTAGAGCCTTCCACCTCAAAGCCTCGCAGTATACTTTGATAGAATAACAGTTGTACAAGCGAGGGTGTTCCACCCCCTGCTACGCTGCCTAAACCAAGAAGAGGCGACCCGGACCCTTCAAGAAGCCCACGGAGGCGTGTGCAAGAACCATGAAGGATACAAGGTGCTTTTAGCCCAATTACTCCAAGCGAGCTACTTCTGGCCCCAAATGAAATAACATTGCAAAGACTTCGTGCGACAAGTGCCAGAGGTTTTCCACCCTGCATCACTTGCCGCCTAGAAAGTTGGTGCATGTAATGTCGCCCATCCCCTTAGCAAAATGGGGCATGAACTTCGTTAGCTCCTTCCTACTAGCTTCGGACCAAAGGCGGTTCATCCTGGTGGCCATCAACTATTTTTCCAAGTGGGTCAAAACTAAGGCCGTGGCCAGCACCACTGTTGATATGGTCATATTCTTTATCTGCAAGAGCATTATAGCTCGGTACGGGATACCCCACTACATAATCACTGACAACAAAACCCAGTTCGCCTGCAAAAAATTTGAAGAATTTTGCACCAGTTGGGACATCCATTTGTGCTTCACGTCGGTAGGCCATCCCCAGGCGAACGCACAGGACGAAGTGACAAACCGCACCATCATCTTAGCACTCAAACGTCAGCTAGATTCAGCCATAGGGAGATGGGCGGACGAGCTTCCAGACGTTCTTTGGGGATATAGGACCTGCCAAAGGACTTCCACAGGCCATACACCATTTAGCCTGATATACGACTTGGAAGCCCGGCTGCCCATTGAAACAGTCCTCCCCACCTACAAAACATACCTTTATGACCCAGCCACCAACAATGATTAAGTTCGCATATCCTTAGACCTCCTAGACGAGCTAAGGGATAAGGCATCCGAGACGACACTCAAGCATAAAGAGACCACAGCCGCCTCCTACAATAAGCGCATTTATAAACGGACATTCTCCCAAGGAGACCTAGTCCTACGTAAGTGCTAAGTCTCCATGCCGAGCCAGTCAGGCGGAAAGCTAGACCTCATATGGGAAGGGCCTTGCAAGATTCGTAAAAATAATCCAGGGACTTGTACGAATTACAAGCCCTAGACGGCAGAGAATTCCCCGCACCTGCCATGCCAGCAACTTACGAATGTATCATGTATGAATGCTCATGAGCAATAAAAGGAGATTTTTTCATTCGAAAAGGAGCTTCACCGATTACATCTCTTTCCACAAAAAAAAGAACACTACCAGGAGGCTAAGGGGCTCTACTCTGACGGCTCAAACATATCCCCACCGCCCATAAGCGAAAGGCGGAGTGGGCTGATAACCCCTACAGACGAATTGGCGACCTCCGACTGGACTGCCTCGACAACCAACTGGGCTACTTCCTCTGTAACCGACTGGGCCACCTCTTCGTCAGGCAGCTGATCCACAGGCTATTCCACGAGCTTGTCATCGGTAATAAAACCAGCTGCTTTGAGGAAGTATTCCGACACCAACCAGCCGATAGACCAGTCACACAACTCAGTAGAGGCATGCTTCCCCTTAATAAGGGCCTACACGGTAGCAAACATTTTCTTTCCGATCTCCTGTGAAATTTCTTCCCAGATCGATCCCATTGACGAATGCGTAGCATAAAATGCCATCACCATCTCTGCATTCAGCTCTGGCCCCTCGGCCTCCTCTGCTGGCTCCTCTACCTGCTCCAATTTCGTCATCCATCGACCCCTCTCCACAACGAGCTCCCGGGCTTTGCTAAGGTCGGCCCTCAGCTCCTCTGTGTCCACCTATGCCTTCTCTAAACTTGCTCGCATAAAAGCAACTCTATCAATCAAGGTGCTCAGGCGAATGCGCTCATCAAGAACCCTCCCATACCCCTTCGCATACGAGGAGTGGGCCTTAAGCACCTACACCTCCTTCAAAAAGAGGATGCTGGTGCAGGCAACCAAGAGGCGCTCAGACAAATCCCTCAGAGCCTCTAGATGGGCACTATGTGCCCTCATGAGTCTCTACAGCTCCTCATCAGTGCGAGAGGCCCCCCGCAAAGCTGAACGAACCTTCTTCAGCTCCCCCTCCACCCGACCCACATCATTGGCCACCTATTGGAGGGAGCAGACCTTCCGTTCAACCTTCTCCGCCACTCTCTCCACCTTGGTCGTCACAGCCCACTACATGGCCAGGTCCACTACGTCTCCATGACCAGCTGAGCCAGGGAAGTCCAGAGGAGCATCATCGCACGAAATAAAGGACGACCCAAGCGTCTCCGCCTACAAACCACGAGCGCGTTAGGATACAAACTCTGGCCAAGAAAAAGTTAATCAACAAAAGATAGGCCCTACAAGCTTGCCACACGCATGCAGTACAACACAGTTAAAATTCATGCCCCGAGACCCAAAGGTGGCCCATGACAGCATCATTTAGGTGCTTTAGCACCTGTCTTTCCAAGTCGAGGGAACTACTTGATCCCCCGGCTGCACAGGCACCACACGTCCATGTCTGGACCCACCAGGGGCGCCCTCCAGTACGAATCCAACAATAAACCCAACAGTACGACCAATTATCCCCAAGCTCCCTCGACCAGTGGGATCCACCAAAACCTGAGCGCCTATAGTGCTTCACCGGTAGTAGCCAAAAATGATGCCTGTGCCAGCCGCCTCCTACGCTAACAAGGCGAACGCTCCAAGCGAAGACGAAACTAAGAAGCCGGAAGTACCCTCTGAACGAGCTACTTCCACAGGCACCTTTGAAGGAGAGTCATGGAAGATAATCACCTCAGGCGTCCCGGACGGCGCCAAGGGAGCAAAAGGCACATCTTCCCCCTCAGCCTCATCAGAGCTTCGCGAAGAGGACGTCGCCGACTCCTCCCGCAGAAGCTCCACGCGAGGACCCTTCACCTGCCTCAGGGGGACCTCCGACTCCACGACATCTTCGAGGGCCTCCTCTATTCGCTTCAGCCCCTTCTGATAAGCAGGCTGACTCCCCTCCCCCTGCTCCACGAGCCCCTCCTTGCCTTGTCACAACCCATGGCAAGCCGAGCTACCACCTTGATGCTTGGGCGCAACCGGCCGAGCAAACCGCTCAAAAGCTATAGCCAAAAGAATCGAAAATACCGGATTAATACAAAATTGGTAGGCACAGGGTACATTACGCGAAAGCCATTTTTACATCCCCCCCACTTACATGGCGTAGGCAACGAGTCCACCAACCATGAAAACGCCTCTTGGACATCCTTCCACCTGAGCTTCGACCAAGCAATTAGACCAAACTTAATTGTTCTGCATCTGCCTGCATGGACGGGTCAAGCTCCTCGGATTGGGCAGTTGGTCCCTCTCAGGCAGACCTTGCCAAGTGTAAAGGACTTCGAGATCTTCAAGGTTGAAAAGAAAAAAGAAATGGTCTTTCCCCTTCAAGTAATCGAGATCCACTATCCAATATCCGATCTGCTAGCTGTATAGCGTATAAATGCCTACCAGAGGCTTACCCTTCTCCTTCAGGGGCATCAGCCCAAAAAGCAGACGGAACAAAACGAAGCAGGGGGCAATCCCCAAATGAAGACAGAGGGCAGTAAAGGCATTCAACACCAGCCAGCAATTTAAGCTACACTGAGAAGGGGTGAGGTTATAAAAGAAAAGACAAAAAAGGGTTTAGAGACACTAGTAAGCCATGCTCTATGACGTATTTACAGATGATAAACATTCCCTTAGTCCCGTCTAAACAAAGATGGGTTTCGCACCCACAAACCTGAAATGGGACTCCACCGAGTCCGTACTTCCCCAAGAAAGACAAAATCGTGGACCGACTAAAGAAGTCCGATGAAAAACCGTACAAAGCCCTAGTCTCGACAGACTCCGGAGGAATAGGCAATGGACTTACCCTCACAAAACCCGACATAACAGTCCTTCCTTTAAGATACCTCAACAAAGGGACACTCTAACGAATAACGCCTCACAGCACTCTGTCAAAAGAAAAAGCTCCCTACGTAAGTGCTCTCCGAGGTAGGTGGGCCATTAACCATGACCCACCACCCCTAACCCCCTTGGAGGGCAGTTTCCCCCTTACGGGGTGTAACTTTCAAAGAAAAATCAAATCCCTCCATATCTAATGCGGATTCCAAATATACCATCAAGCGTAAAGAAAACCTCGACCATCATTACGTACATTTAACACTCCTGCGCACATATCCGCTGCTGCAGAAAGGGTAGTCCCATCGATGACAAGCACGACGCTTGAGGCCTTTGCCTCATTATAACGACAATAAATGCCGGTCTTCTCAAATAACAAGACATAATATCCCGATGTAACTGGCCATTACTCGTGGAAGTCAAGCAGGTGGACGCACCTCACAACAGCCTCTTAAGGCCGATGATATAGTAAGCGGACGCGCCTCACAACCGCCTCTAAAAGTTGGTGACATAACAAGCCCATGTGCCTTATACCACCTCTTAAGGTCAGTACAACCACAAGCATTTGCACTTAAAACCCCGCTACATAGCAAATGTTCCCTCGCTTAAATACACAGCTGAGGCAACATTTAGGGGCATTACCTATCGTGGAGTTTCTACTTCTAACATTACTTTCTCAGCAAGCATTATCTAGCTCGAGAGTAAGAGGCATATGATAAGGGGCAAAAAATAACCTCGAACCCGAAAATCCGTGATAGGTCCAGAAAGAATGATTCGACCTATAAAGACTTGGATACAGGTAGGCTCGGGGATCCAACCCACCTACATCTAAGGAAAATATTCTACACAGACGGATCCGAAAACCCAACCCGCTTGCACATGGAAAAGCCCCAATACAACCAGACCCAAAGAATCATACCCGTTAAAAGGGATGGTGAAAGTACAGCAGTGCCATGCCCTCAATAAATGCTGACATGGTCACCGCAATTAATCTAACAAAACCCGTACCTTGTCAAGCGATGTATCTGCTCAGAGGATTTTGCTGGAGGCCCAACTCCAGCACTATAAATAGTGGAGAGAGGCCCTCGAGGCCCTCCCCTTAGCAACTTGAGAGAGGAACAGAGAGGTTGTAAAACTTTGTAATATCGTAAGTTCTAGTGCATAGTTAGGAGCTCCATCCTCCCTCCAGACGTACATCCCTTGCGGTAGAACTGGGTAATCAATACTTGTGTCCATTGTGCAATTGCTCAAATCCTTAGATCGAACCCTCCATCCATGAAGGAGGTCTAATTGTTTCTTCTTGAGTTAGGCACCCCGCATCCCAGGGTCTCGATCAGGCATAGATGGGATTTGGTGGTTGATTGGGTTGTAATTGGGGAAGATTTAAGTTTGCCTCCCTTATATATATATATATATATATATATATATATATATATATATATATATATATATATATATATATATATATATATATATATATATATATATATATCGGGTTGTGAAGTAAGGTTGGCTTAGTTAAACCTCAAACCCAACCCAACTCATTTTTTATCGGGTTGGAAAAACTCAACCCAATCCATTATAACTCACAACCCAACCCAACCCATTCGGGTTTAACCCATTTAGGTTGGGTTGGGTTGGGTTGGGTTCGAGTTGAATCCGACCCGTGTACACCCCTAATTGGAATCTTGTTCCGAATACATTGCAGGACATTAAATAAGAATGAGCTCAAGACCAAGTGGATTCAAGGCCTCAAGCACGATGACTCAACTCAAGAAGCTTCAAGAAGGAAAATAGCAATTGAGTTGAAGCAATCTCAACTCAAAGAAGCCCAAGGCTCAAGCTTTTAATTTCATTTATTAGTGTGAAGGGAAAATAACTTTCCCAAACTCTGCAAGAGAAACCCTAATCTCTTTTATATAGAAGAGTCTTGGCTAAATTCCAGTCACATTCAATAAGAAAATAAAAATAACATAACATTCTAAACATGAATATGTGTTCACACTCCCCATCAAGTTGAGGTGTAGATATCTTTCAACCCCAACTTGTTACAGAGAAATATGTGCTTCTTCAAGACCTTAGTAAGTAAATCAACAAGTTGCATTTCAAATGTGATATGGGGGTATTGATCTTCCCTTCCATAACATTATGCACAAAGTAGCAGTCAACCTTAATATGTTTAATCCTCTCATGGAATACCAGATCGAAGGCTATATATGTGACAGATTTGTTATCATAGTATATTAGGACAGGTGTTGTTGTAGATATGCCAACATCAATTAGGAAGCCCACTATCCACATAATCTCACATGTGGCATGAACCATAGTACAGTACTCTGCCTCTGCACTGGATCTAGCAACTATGCTCTAGTTCTTATTTCACCATGGCATTAAGTTCCCACCAAAGAACACTGCTTATCCAAATGTAGATCATGGAGCCAGCGTAGTCAACGTCCAAGGGACCAATGATCTTTAAAGTGAAGTCATTATCCTGGACTTCCTTTAAGGTATCTCGAAATGAGACACACATATCTTTAGTGACTATCTAGGCTTATCCATATACTGACCGACACGACTGACAACAAAACTAATATCTAATCGAGTCACCGTCAAGTAGAGGAGCTTTCCAACAATACTCCTATAACATGTAACATCCTCAATGTTGAAATCAAGCTACTGCATTAACCACAAATGAAAACCCTAGCGCTCTTTTATAAAAAAGAGAACTGGGTTAATTACATAAGTACACCCTCAAAATAAATAAAAATACTAATACCCCCTTACAACTCAACACTCCCCCTCAAGTTGGGGCGTATATGAGCCCCAACTTGTCAGTCAAGAAATCATGTCATTTCTTCTTAAGGGGCTTGGTAAAAAAGAAATATGAAGGTTATTTATCTTGGCCTCCAGAATAGTATTTTGTATGAAATGACATTCAACCTCCACATGCTTCATCTGCTCATGGAAAATCAGATTGGAAGCAATATATGTAACTGATTTATTATCACAGTAAAGGGTCACCAGGGTATCAACTAACACCCCTAAATCCTGCAAAAAATCAACCATCCACATGATCTCACATACAGCCTGTGCCATGGATATATACTCGTCCTTTGCACTAGAGCAAACAACAACACTCTGTAACTTTTATGCTAAAAGAATGATGGGAGGAGGCATCACAAGGTTGAAGCATCACTTGGTAGGTGGATACAAAAATGTAGCAAAGTGCAGAAACTTAAACAAGACAGGATATTAGTGCGAGACAATTTAGAGGGAAGGAAAACAAAAAGCAAGGAGAAAGCAAGGAGGGAGATGTTTCAAGAGAATGTGAGGAAAAGAGTACACTGAAATAGATGACTTGGATGACGATTTAGATATTCGATATCCTAATGATTATGAAACTCCTGCATAGAGACGGGTATACGGGAATTCCATTAGAGAACTCTTAAAGAGTGAACATGAGAGGCTAGAAGAAAAGGAGTTTGCCTATGGGAGGTCATTTTATGAGAGAGGAGGTGGCAGTGCCCGTATCAACATCCTCGACTATCCTACAAAAAAATAAAAAGGGATAGAATTTGGGAGATCGACCAGCATGATATATGTTTCTAACCAGGATAAGAAGCAAAAGACCATCAAGGGGATGTTTGGGAATGTTTGAGAAAGGGTGGGGAAGGCCATTTCTAGACTTTTTTGCACATTCCATTCCAGCAAATGTAGCAAATGGACCATTTTTGCAGCATGCTATGGATGAGATTGTCTAAGAAGGAACAGGGGTAAAGGCTCCTACTGCACATGAGATCATGAGCAAGTACTTGTATATGCACAAGGATGACATTAACAACTACATATATTAGTTGAAAAGGATATGAGCAGATTATGGTGTCCTTAATCTGTCATGGGTGGATCAGTTTCACCAGAAGGCAAATAATAAACTTCCTTCTTTATTGTGATGGAAAGACGATCTTTTTGAAATCTGTGGATGCATCTGATCAAGTCAGATTACAAATATATATACCGTTTAATGATGAATGTTGTTAAGGAGGTTAGACCCGAACATGTCCAAATTGTTACCGATAATCGTAATAATTTTAAGAAGACTGGCAAGAAATTGATGAAGTCTAACAAGTATACAGTTTTTTGGATTTCTTATGCAACCCATTTCATTGATCTCATTCTTAAGGACTTCAGAAAGAGGAAGGTAATAAATGACATTGTTCAAGATACAATCAATCAACAGTTTCATTTACAATCACCCACATACAATGACAATAATGAGGCAATTTTATAAGACTGAATTTGTAAGACCAGCCATCACCCAATTTGCAATAAATTACATCACATTGCAAAGTTTTATGGATAATAAAATTGGATTGAAGATATTTATCTCAAATGATTGGTATGCAAAATAAGATAGCAGAACAAATATCAGGAAGAATGTAAAGATTGGTGACCATAAAATTCCGACGGTTGTTCACAGGTTGTGAAGATAATAGAACATGTTGTGCTAAGGATGGTTGATGGTAATAAAAAACCAACATTGGCAAGTACATATACAGCAATGGAAATAATGAAGCAAAAGGTCAAAGGAAATGCTGGGAAGTCAACTCGCTAATACATAAAAATAATTGATGAGAGATGGCAAGACCTATACTCACATCCACTTCATAAAGCTGGTATGAATTTATTAGTTATTACTTGATAATCAAGTTTTTAGTATGTACTTTGTACTAGACTACTAGTGATTACTCAAATCATAATTTAACAGCATATTATCTCAACCTGAAATATCACTACAAGTATGGACTTCGTAGTAATCACGAACTCCTCAAAGCGGTACAAACAACTATCTATATGCTCGTACAGGATGTACAAGAACAAACAGCTTGTATGAATGAGGTGAATGTGATAAATTACACTACTTTTTGGCAATTTTGGCTAAGAATAAAATGTTAGCCTGTTAGTGCTTACACAATTGATTAATTAATTAAAATTTGAAATCATTCTTTATTTCAGATAAAATATTTCAAAGATTAGTTGCAATCTTTCGAAACAAACACTGTCACACATGCCTAAAATAGAACTCTTCCCGACATGGTCATATGTGATTTTATGAAATTTGAATATATATTTCACATACTTCACGACAAGTTGCATGAATTCATTTTTATTTTTCTATTATAGTTGAATGGTGACATTTGTATGGCATGGATGCTCCACACCTTCGCTGAGTTTCTATAAAAATTTTATCTCAAACGACATCGGCAGGAGGCTGTGAAAGAAATTGGAGTACCTTCAACTTAATTCACTCACAGAGAAGAAATCACCTCAACAATGACAAGTTAATGAACTTGGTATTCATGCACATCAGATTGAAAATGAAGCATATACGGGAATGAGAAAATAAGGAAGAATATATGGATCCAATAGATGTGGCTTATCTTTTTTGCCACACAGAAGACAGATGTTTTACAAGAATGGTTAAATAATAATGAACTATTTGCTTGACAAAAATGATGATCCGGATCTAGAGAGCACAAAAAATGGGGGCAAATGTATCTAAATTTATGCATAGTAAATCTGGCAAAAGAGTAATCCGTGACCTTGAAACTGATGAGATTCCAAAGGGAGATTCGCTACCTTCAAGAGGAACACAAAATGATGATGATGCAATGATGGTTGACGAGTCACTGGTAGAAAATAGTGGTGGAGATGAGGGATATCATCATCAAGATCCTAGTAGAGAGAATACCCAACATAAACACACAAAGATATACAAATATACATGGAGATCCTGTGTCAAGTCCACCTTGTGACTATGACGCAGAGACAGGGTATGGGTATGCCTCACGCCATTCTGTGATTTCTATCGATGATTTAAGTTTATCAGTAGGATCTCTTAATCTAGCGGCGAAATCATTCTTTGGAGGTGGCCCAAGATCATCAAGTTACTATGGTAGCTACGGATCTCATTATACCAATCCCAAGATGAGGCACAAAGTTCATCTAATTACTTTCCCAGCTACACCAACCCTCCACCTTATTATGATTCCTCAAATGGACATAGGTATGATGGTCGCCACCAAAGTAATAATACACAAAGTGATCCTGCATTTGCAAGTTATGCCTATAGTGTTTTCCCTAAGTATTTTGCATCTCATGATTCTCAACAATTTTCTTATCAACCTTCCCACTCTGCTACACCACTTCCTCCTTGACCACCACGAAGTACATCGATAAGACAGCATGAACCTTGTGAATCATCAGGTTCTACACTGAAGCGAGGTGGTTCTACGACATTCACAGATTCAAGAGGGCATCGAGATGAGTCTACTCATAATCAGGATAGATCTACAACTAGAAGTAAGAGTGGTTCATCCGACAATCAGTCGATATCCACGTCTTGGAATACTTCTGTATTGCAGTGATGAAGACTATCAACAATACATTAATGAATACAATACTCGATATAGCTACATAACGTGGGAGTCATACTGTGAATATGTTACAGTGCTACAAATCGAGGAAGATAATCGGAGGAGAGGTATCGAGCCAAGTCAAAGTTCAACCTGGTATTGATTTGGTGACGTTGGTTGGTACTTCCGTGCTTAGTGTGGTCAATTGATACTCGACACTTTATATTTTATTTTTCTTTGTGAGTAGCATTACTATAAATATTTTTCAATTATTATTATGTTTTGTACACTTTATTTTCAATATATGACTTTATCGATATGCAACTAGTGCATTTCTGTTATGTTTTCATTCAAAATTTATGATTTTCGTCTTCTAGGCATTTCTTCATAGTATATTAGTTATTTAAATGTTGATTTTCACAAAATTTGTGACATTTTGGGACATTCTAAGCAATTTCCCTAAAATTTCCCGATTTCAGCGATATATCCCCGATATATCACTTTTTTAACTTGTCGATACGATATCGATATCGATATTTAAAACATTACTCCTCACAATATCCAACAAATGTAGTTTACGTTTTGCCACACCATTCGGCTGTGAAGCATGTGCACAGAAGTCTGGTGTAAAGTTCCCCTGCTGATTGTGAAGAATCTATGCACACAACGAGAGGTGGAGAAGGCCACGCGTGAGAGAGAGGGTTGGTGGGAAAGAAAAATGGTGCGTGGAGAGGAGTCTTACTGGATATGAAAATTCTATTATTGACTCAAGGAAAAACAATAAGATTTGGCCTCTATTTAAAAAGATCCAATCCTAATTACAATCCCAGCAAACTTGGGTTTAGGATTTTAGTAATCCTAAACCTAATTGATACTTTCCTAAAACAACTCAATCAGCACAACTAAATAAAGCAAACTTACAAACAAAGCACCAAACACTAACATAATTCATGCACGCACGCCAACACGTGCACATACATGCATACAGATTGACGCATAAACTCACACCACGTGGCACTTTCTCGTAAATCTTCACACTCCCCTCCAAGTCAGACTCCTGAGGAGGAAGAAAGACTTGTTTGAGGAGAAATAATAAGTTTAATCGCCCCACTAATGGAATTCATAATTCCCCTCCCACTTCTTCACCTTTGTTCCATCATATACTTCAAGAGCCTTAAGTATGTGGAGCTTATCTTGTTCACCCACAAAGATTCTAAAGTTCGAGGCCCCCATCAACTTGATGGTGGAGCCTTGAACAAGAATCTTCATCTCTATTGTGACTAACTCGACATCCACCATGACCTACATACAACTTGTACATAAAATAAACTTTCTTCCCAAAGCGGAGAGGACACCACAGTCTTTCCCAGGTAACGAAGTGGAGTCGAGGGGACACCTCGATCTTTCTCACGCAAACTTAGGAGAGATGATGTGAACCTCTCTCAAACTTGGGCCATCGATGCTTCTCCACAAATGAGAATCTTCACGTAAATCCTAAACTTCGACGCCACAGAACCACCCGCTCTAATACCATGTGAAGAATCGAGATAAAGTTCTCTTCCTCCTAGGAAGAGTCTACACGCACAACGAAAGGTGAAGGCTACGCATGAGGGAGAGAATTGGTGGAAGAGAGATAGAGCATGGAGAGGGAGAGAGGAGAGGAGTCTTGGTGGATATGAAAATTCCGCTATTGACTCAAAGGGAAACAAAAAGATTTGGCCTCTATTTAAAGAAATCCAATCATAATTAAAATCCCAACAAATGTGGGTTTAGCATTCTAATAATCCTAAACCTAATTGAGTCTTTCTTAAAACAACTCAATCACCAAAACTAACTAAATAGAGCAAACTTGCAAACAAAGCCACCAAACCCTAACATAATTCACATACGCACACCAACACACATGCGCACACACAAACTAACGCATAGATTTACACTACATGGCACTTTCTCATAAATCTTCGCACTAACAAAGGACTACATGAACTTTAATTCATTATCACTACAGAAGACTTGTATAAGAACAGATCATGTTTAGATCTCAGCAAAGTACCTCCGCACAATCTAAGGAATCTCCAAACAGGCTTTCATCAAGAAAACCTGCGTGGATTAACTATAATCATCCACAAAAACTATAAAGTACATGTGACCTCCAATATTGGAAACACATGCAGGACCAGACATCACAATGCACCAGGCCAAAGGGTGATGTCAATCCCTCAGTACATTGGGAAAATATACTCTTATAATGCTTCCCAAGTTGACAAGCCTCACAGTCAAGGGCAATACTTGCTGGCAACACAGGAAACATCTGGCACATCTTCCCAACAAATGGATGACCAAGCCTTTGGCCACAATAATAGGTCCTCTGAAATAGACACTGCTCCTGCAAACTATGAGGATATCGAGAAAGTAAAGACCATTTTCCTCAATCCCCCCCCGTAATCACATTCTTCTCATCTTGAAAATATCAGTACTTGTCATCAAAGATCACATGACCTTGAAGATCCTTGTAGATACTACTCACCGACAAAAGGTTCATTGGAAAATCAAGAGCACAATGCACATCAGAAAACTCCATACCATGTTTGTGTATATTAGCTCTTTTATTTCTATCTTATTGTAAGGGCTATAATAGTCTATGTTCCTTAGGGACATTTATGTACTTTTAACTCTACGATCCCTCTCTATATAAAGAGGACCTAGGGTTTCTAATGGAATCGACTCTTTTCATCTAATTTGGTATCAAAGCACCGATCCTAGACCGTGGCTCTAGGTATCCTACCCCTCAAGGCCTCCTAAACCCTAACACCGAATCCCGTTCTCATCTCCTTCCTCGGCGGCGACAGCGATCTCCGGCGACCCTCCTGCCGCACGCAGGAGCCCTAGCGTGCCCCCGACGAGGCCCATGAGGCTCGATTCATCCTCTGAGGCTTGATTTAGCCGCACGCAGGAGCCCTAGCAACTGGAGGTGGCACCCATGAGGCCCGATTCAACCCTTGCAACGAGGCTACAGCGCGCGAAAGCCTCTGAACCACCGAGCAGCACTCTAACGAGGGTCGATAGACCTAGCAACGATGCTACGGCTGTGCTGCAACCTCCTACAGTAGCTAGCGGCGACGCTGCTAATCCAAGGGTCGCTAAAGGCACTCTGCAGCAGGCATTAGCACTGCCACCAAGCACCTGGCAGCATCGCAACGACCGTCTGAGGCTGCGACTGGCGGGGGGCGACAGTGCAACCACCTGTTGTAGCCGTAAGTGTAATCTTTGACCCCTGTGCAGCATCCACGAGAGGCATATTGCCCTGATCTAAGGACTGCATTTCTATTCTTGTTGCAAGAAGGAGGCTAGACTTCTTCAAGGCCTCCTTGGATGTTTTCTTTGCACCCAAGTGAGGCTAACGCCTATCCAAGGAAGCCTCTTAGCAACTATGCAAATCTGAATCAGTTGAATTTTCATATTATTTGATAATTTCTTTATCCTAAACACTTGATTGAGGCTTTCGAATTGTGAAGATGGCTTCAGATGATCAGCTCAAGGTGTCTTCGGGCTCTATTTCCGACACCGGGGTACTCAAGAACTCATCCTGTTGTTAAGTTGGATGAAACCAACTACCTGTGATGGTCCTAGACCTTTCTTATGACCATTAGGGGTCATAAAAAGAGCCATATACTTACAGATCCAGAGCCTGAGAACAAGATTGGCACAAATGTCAACTGAGATAGTGATAATGTCATAGCTGATGCAGACAACTATTCCCAGAATAGATGAGATCATGTATTATACTACAGCGAAGGAGATGTGGGAGTCTTTGCATGATACCTATTCACATGACAAGAACTCCACACGTATTTTCCAGGACTTTTACGACCTCTTCTATCTACGTCAGGAGAGACAAACGCTGTCATAGTATTATTCACTTATGAAGAGAATGCTGGAGAGGCACTACTCCTACCTGCCAGGGTGTGCCTGTGAGTCCTGGAGGAGTTTCAGGAGACAGGTGGCTGTCTCCCTTTTCTTGGCTAACCTTGGACCTGAATATGTTGCAGCCAGAGATCAGATTCTCACTGCTCCCAAGCTTCCTACCCTTGAAGAAGCATATAGTAGACTCAGCAGAGTTACAGTGCATTCTCCTACTGCTGACTCTACTGCTCAGTCGTCTGTGCTGGCTACGATCCCTAGACGTGGCAAGGGTACTTATCCTGCACTTGGTCGTGGACGTAGACATTCTTTTAGTACGCGAAATAGGACTCTGTGTACCTACTGTGGTAGACTTGATCACTCTAAGGCTATATGTTGGCAGAAGCATGGTAGACCACCGATGGCCAATCAGGCAGCTGAAATCCCAGATTCATCCCTTCCTACCTCTGATGTTGGCTCCTTGAGTATTGAGATTAAAACTTTGCGACAGCAGATTGCTCAGTTGACTCAGGCTTCCTCATCTCACACCCTTGACACTGTAGCTATGGTTACTTCTTCAAAGACACCTGCAACTAGTATGTCATCCCTTTTGTCTTCTTGTGAGTGGCTGATTTGACTCTAGTGCATCCAAGCACCTATGCGACAATAGAGGCTCTTTCTCCCAGCTTACACCTGTTACACCTGCCAGGACAGTACAGGTGGCTGATAGGAGACACTCGTCACTTGTTGGCAAGGGAGATGTCTCTATCTCCTACCTTGAGACTTGCAGATGTGTATTATGTACCTGATTTTCCATTGAGTTTATTATCTATTAGCAGTATCACCAGATATCTAAACTGTCGAGCTATTTTTGATGCGTCCTCTTGTACCTTGCAGGACAAATTCACTGGGAAAACAATTGGTGGAATGTGTGAGAAACATGGGGTGTACCATCTGAGCAATACTGCTTTTGCTACTACTACTCAAGGCCTTGCTTCTGCTGGATCTCTACAGTGGCACCGTCGCCTTGGCCATCTACCCATTTATCGCCTCAGACGTGTTCTACTGCATATCCCCTCCACTACTGCTCTCACTTGTGATGCCTGTCAGCTTGGCAAGCACCACAGGGCTAGTTTCTCCAGTTCTTCCTCTGTTTCATCTGTTGTTGCATTTGACCCGGTTCATATGGATGTGTGGGATCCTAGTCGTACTCCTGACCGACTTGGGAACAAATATTATCATATTTTAGTTGATTTTTCTCGTATTTTTTGGATGTTTCTCTTGAAAAATAAGTCTGATGTGGGGCAAATTATTAAGAACTTTGTCAAGGAAATAAAAACTCACATTCGTGTTTAGTAAAGTATTTTCGTTCTGATAATACCTTAGAGTTTTGTACTATGCGTTTGCACAATTTCTTTTCTAGTTGTGGCATTATTCATGAAACAACCTGTCCTCATACCTCTCATCAAAATGATGTTACTGAGAGGAAACATCGTCATATTCTTAATGTTGCCCGCACCTTATTGATTCATCATTCGAACTCGTCTCTTTACTAGGATGATGATGTTTTGACTGCATGTTTTTTTATTAATCGGATGCCCAATGCTGCATTACATGAACGGATTCCTCTTCAGGTCATGTATCATGATCACCTCTTGTTTCACGTCACCCCTCAGTCTTTTGGTTGTGTTACCTTTGTCCATTTGTTGAAACCGGGTCAGGATAAACTTGCACCGAGAGCAGTTAAGTGTGTTTTTCTAGGATATACCCGGACACAAAACCGGTATCATTGTTTTGATCCGCTTACTTCTCGGCATTATGTTTCTGCGCATGTTACCTTTCATAAGATTGTACCTTTCTTTTCTGTGACGGCTGCTGAAATACCTCCTGAGGGTGATATGGCACCTATGCCATATACACCCATTCGCTTTGGGAGCTTTCCTGAGATTCTTGTCCCTACTACACCACCACTACCACCTGCTACGCATCCCTTTCCACGCCTGACAGGGCCACTCCAGACATACATTCACCCTCATACTACCTATCAGGGATCCCCACCCTTGCCTTCACCATTAGCTTCTTAGGTGAGTCCTTTAGACACTAACATATGTTTGCCATGTGATGGTCACAGGGACAGGACATGTGATGCGCCAGCGATAATCTTGATATTCCGATAGCCATTTGGAAGCAACCACAGACCTACACCACTTATCCTATGGCAGGGGCACTTGCTACTGACAGTTTATCTCCTGGATTTGCTGTATCTACACAGGCATTAACTACTACGCAAATTCCAGCTACTTACCATGAGGCCATGCTTGATCCAAAATGGCAAGCAACCATGGAGGATGAGATGGTCGCTTTTCGAGGCAGTGGTACTTGGGAGCTAACTCCACTTCCTGATTGTGCTACACTTATTGGCTACCAGTGGGTATTTACTGTAAAGTTTAATCCTAATGGTGGTGTTGCTAGGTACAAAGGCCGTCTCGTGGCAAAGGGGTTCACCCAGACTTATGGAGTTGACTTCTTTGACACCTCACCAGTTGCCAGGCTTCCCACGATCTGGGTATTGATTGCAATGGCAGTTTAGTTAAATTGACCCTTGCATCAACTAGATGTCAAGAATGCCTTCCTTTATGGTGATCTCCAAGAGGAAGCCCATATGCAACAGCCACCTGACTTTAAGAGACAGGGGGAGTGTGTATGCCGATTACGGAAGGCTATATATGGCTTCAAACAGAGTCCCAGAGCCTGATTTCAGAGGTTGTCACAAGTTGTTGAGGCAGCTGGATTCAGGAGATCAACAACTGATTTTTCACTTTTTGTTAAGAGGACTACACGAGGTACTGTGATACTTCCTGTTTATGTTGATTTGATTATCACAGAGGATGATGAGCAAGGCATTGCAGATGTCAAGCACATCCTTACGAAGTAATTTGTTATTAAGGACTTAGGGGCCCTATGGTATTTCCTTGGTATTAAGGTTGCTCGCAGTAAGAAAGGTATGGTCATGTCTCAGAGGAAGTAGGCTTTAGATATCCTGCAGGCGATTGGTACGTTTGGAATCAAGGAGGCCAATATTCCTATGGATCCCAAGATGTTACTTTATGATGAAGATGCACAAGTGATGGACAGTAGACAATATAAACAGCTTGTGGGCAAGCTATTGTATCTCACTATCACAAGGCCAGATATCTCCTTTGCAGTTTGGAAATTGAGTCCGTTCATGACCAAGCCGATACGTCAACATTGGGATGTGGCATTGATGGTACTTAGTTATGTCAAGAAGGCTCCTGGGAAGGGTCTTTTCTTCTCCAATGGATCTTCTATAACATTGGTTGGATACTTGGATGCAGACTATGCTGGATGTCATGTAGATCGCAAATCCACTACTAGGTTCTACACCTTCTTAGTAGGGAATTTGATCACATGGAGGAGCAAGAAATAGGGCACAGTTGCGAAATCCAATGTCGAGTCTGAGTACAGAGCTATAGCTCAGACGACTGCTGAGATGACGTAGATCGGATCCTTGCTTATTGATCTACAGGTACAGTTTTCTAACCCCATGGAGATGAGGTATAATAATAGAGCAGCCACCTTTATTGCTAACAACCCAGCACTTCACAAGAAGATGAAGTATGTTGAGGTTGACTGTCACTGTACCAGAGACATTATTCAGAAGGGACTGCTATACACCACTTCAATTGCATCTGAGAAGCAGACTGCAGATATTTTCACCAAACCCTTAACTAGATCTTCATTTGATACTTATATATCCAAGCTGAGCATAATAGATATCTACGCTCCAACTTAAGGGGGAGTGTTGGTGTATATTAGCCCTTTTATTTCTATCTTATTGTAAGGGCTATAATAGTTTTTGTCCCTCAAGGACATTTATGTACTTTTAGCTCTACAATCCCTCTCTATATAAAGAAGGCCTAGGGTTTCTAATGGAATCGACTCTTTTCATCTAATTTACCATAAGGTATCTAGACGTTCCCAATCGTAATGACCAGGGAGATGGATCAATTAGCAATCTTCACCAACTTGACACTCCTAGGCTTAGCCAGTGTCTTCAACAGAGTGGAGTCTCCAATCAAATGAATCGATGCCCGAAGTCGATTATCCACTGCCCAGGCTGACCTCTGGACACAATTTTCCTTCTATCAACGGACAATGCTAGACCTCGTGTGTCTAGCATCCACCAGCACCATAGGCGCACAATCCATATCCCTCCCAATACAACAAAAATCAGGTAGAGCATGGACACAAAGTGGGAGGCAATTCCAAACATGGTAGGGGAGACATCCGCTGCTTCCATCACTGGTACTGCACAGAACTAGAATCAAATCACAGCCACATGATCTCCAAGGAACAGCATTGCCCAGCCAACAGTGTCACGGGATCATCTCCTTGATTCTTCAACACACGATCACAGACTCACAGGCAACAACATCAATAGAACCAGATCTGAAGATCACAGCCAACAGCCAACACGATCTGGACCTAAAGTCTTCACACGATCACAACCAACAACAAAATTCCAAGGAGACAGCAGCATCGCCCAAATCCAACCACTCACAGGTGGTGCATTGACCAAAGTTGCAAGTCGCATGTGACCCTATGCATTAAGTACACCAGTACACATGTACGACTACAGATATGCCAGTACATATTTAACTGTTTTGACGGACACAGACTTCCTATTTTGGCTGATTAGACTAGTTAATCACCTTAATTGCCTTATAATGGCTAATTGCCAATCTCCAATGGCAAAAACATTGTAACATAGATATCTCCATGGTCCATATCCATTCACATACATCCAAGCCTACCACTTCTTGCTTCACTTTCTGTGTGCTTGTCTGTAAGAGCTACCTCTTGTGTCCATTTTCCACCTTTCTAATCAAGCTTTCATTCACATCTCAAAGGAAGCTTAGTGAAATCTTGTGTAATTTCAATTAATTATATTTATACTGCCTTATCCTTGTGAGATGAAAATGATTTCAGTCAACTCAAAAAGAAAATCTAGCCTCTCTTTTATAAGAAAAGAGGACTGGATTATTTACACAAGTATTCCATGAGAAAATAAAAAATCAAGTACATCATTTATAACCCAACAGTCCTATCTATTCATCACTACAATATTGTGCTTAGGTTGAGACAACCTACTAATCGTCTCGTTTTTGTTAATAAAAATGACTCTTCTGGAAGGTTGAAAAATCCAAGTTCAAAAGATTACTTGTTGGACTAACCCATGTTCAGGGAACCATACTAATACTTCATGGTCTTTTTGTGATTGGGTTCATATATGAGATTCTTTTGTATGTTTATTCCATATACTATTCCCAACCCCCCCCCCCAACCCCCGTCAAATCTTCCTCCTCTCTAATGTAGTGGCTAGATCTGCAGGTCATTTTAGAGATGCCATGGTGTTAGGCTTTGATGGCCCATAAAGGGGGAAATGACAGAAGATTTAAGAGAGGTACCTGGGATATTCATAGATCTTCCCTAGTTACGGATGGAGATTTAATTTACACTCTGTTGAGAGAATGACATGTCTTACTTTATTCTTAAGCCATACCTTTCTTTATATAGAGAGAGGTGCGTGCAAAATTACAAAACAACTTTATTAAGAAAACAAAATAAGAAACACACCAACATAATAATGTAGAGTACTCAAACACTCACCCTCAAACTGGAGTATAGTCAATCATGCTCAACTTGGTAACACAAGTATCAAAGGAAGATCTTACCAACAAGTTAGTAAATATATCAGTAGTCTGAGCCTCTAAAGCCACCTGAGAAGTAAAGATGAATCCCTTCTGAATCAAATCTCTGGTATAGTAGCAATCTACCTTCACATGCTTAGTGTGTTCGTGAAACATAGGGTTGGTTGCAATTATGTGGTATCTCAATTATCGCACCACAATTTCATTCATCCATCAATCTGTACATGTAAGTCAGCAAGCAAGACTTTCACCCACATCAACTCGGCAAAAGTTTAAGCCATAGCTTTGTACTCAGACTCTGCGTTGGAAACAGTTGTCTACTTCTTGCATTTCCAAGTCATTAGATTCACTGCAACATATGTATAGAAGCCTATAGTCAACTTCTTATCATCATGACTGCATCAGAATACCCAACTACAGTCATAAGCGCTCCTCTAGTAACCAAGAGACCTTGCCCCGATGCCCTCTTCAGGCATCTAAGCATCATCATCGTTGCCTCCCAATGCAGTCTTGTGGGCTTTTCCATGAACTGACTCAACCTTCAAAGGAAATATCAAGCTAAGTGATAGTCAGGTACAACAGTTTTCCAACCAACTGTCTATATTGCCTTATGTCAACTAACTCTGCATAACCATCATACAATCGTGCCTTGGGGTCTATAGGAATGTTTGCAAGTTTGGCTCCTAACATACCTGTCTCTTTAATAACATCCAGAGCATATTTCCGTTGGGATAAAACAATGTCACGCCTGCTACAAGCCACCTCTATCCCAAGGTAACATCGTAAGGGTCCCAAATCCTTCATCACAAACTGATCTGCCAAGGTCTGCTTAATCTCAGCTACACGTGCCACATCATCACCAATAACAATCAAATCATTGACACAACAAAATAACCACTACCCCTTTCTTTGTCCTTTTTACAAATAATGAATGATCTCCAAATGACCTGAGAAATCCCACAAACTCAACCACCTACGAGAGCTTCTGGAACCATGCTCTCAGGCTCTACTTAAGGCTATAAATGGTCTTCTGCAACCTATATACACACTTCCCCTAAGCCTCGTAACCAAGAGGTTGCTGCATATAGACCTCCTCCTGTAAGTTACCATAGAGATACATTTTTCACATCAAGCTGATGAATCCAATCTCGATGAACTACAATAGAGACAAGTATGCGGATTGTAGACAGACGTGCGATCAGGGAGAATTTGTCAAACAAATCAACCTCTTATGTCTGTGTAAAGCCATTTGCTACCAAAACGAACCTTGTATCTCACAACAAACCCATCTGAATTGTATTTGAGTGCAAACACCCAACGACAACCTACAACAGTAGCACGCAATGGTGTGAGCTCCCATGTTCATCTAGCTCGTAGTGCAACCATCTCCTCCATAGCTTGACATCATTTTGGATGGAGCATAGCCAGCTAATATGTAGTGGAATCTCTAAGGTAGCAAGAGCACAGCAAAAACTCCAAAAAAAGTTCCCCAAACCATCAACAAGAAGATTGTCGGTAGCATGATATCTGGCATAAGTCCGAGGGGCCTTCCGAATAACTATCGAAAAATCAGAATTTGCAGTCATATCAGGTGAAGAGTCATTTGTAGCAAAAAGCTCGCCAGTCTACCCTGTACAATCACCAGTAGACAATATATTATCAGTATCTAAAGCCTCAGAGCTCACCTCAACAGGGGAGGAAGGTGTTAGTGAAAGGGGGTATCTACAGAGTAGTATGCAGCCTCCTGTAAGTAACAATTAGATCAGTAAATCTTAGCAGAGTAGTAGTGGTAGTGGGAGGCATAGTAATGGAAATATCCTCTATAGCAATAGGAGGAATAGGCATAGGAGCATAACTCATCTCCATAGGTAAATCTCGTCCAAAAGTGGAGAAATAGGCAATGGACTCATGGAAAGTGACATCGGCAAACACAGTCATGAGAAGACAATGGATCAAAACACTTGTATCCCTTTTAAGTCCTTGAATATCCCAAGAAAACGTACTTTATTGCCTTAGGTGCCAATTTGACTCTCTCCAAAGTAAAATCACGAACAAAACCAACACACCCAAAGACCCTAGGGGTAACAAGAAGCATCTCCCAGTCTAGATGCAAAACTTGTCATAGAATCTACTCATGAATCGCAAAGTTACGCATTCTATTGATAAGAAAACATGTGGTCAAAACAGCATCACCCTAATATAAGGATGGAACAAAATGATGTATTAGTAAGGTACTATGGGCAACATCAAGTAAGTGACGACACTTTCTGTCAGCAACTCTATTCTACTAAGAGGAGTGAACACAAGTAGTCTGATAAATAATATCATAAGAAGAATAAAATAAATGTATCCGCTAAGTGCACAATTCTAAAGCATTATCAGATTGAACTTTCATAATGGTAGAAAATTTGGAAATTTTGATCTTTATTTCTTTCACAAAATTTCAATAATCAATCCAACATATGACTTATTTCTCATCAAAAATACCTAAGAAACTTTAGAACAATCATCAACAATAACTAAGCAATAACGGTAACCCAGTCAGTCAAGAATCCGACCAGGCCCTCACAATCTATATGGAATAACTGGAAAAGTGAAGTAGGCCCAACACTTTGCGAGAAAGGAAAACCAACATGGTGATGCTTGCCAAGTTGACAAGCATCACAGGTAATGATGGTCATGGGAGAAATGTGGGGCATGACCCACCTGAGTCTGTTCAATGGTAGATGGCCAAGGTGAAGGTGCCACTGGAAAAGAGATCCACTAGCTAGAGCAACCTCCCCCTGACCAATAGAAGCAGTAGCAGCGGCGACCGACTAGCTCAGGCGATATGCCCCTCCTTCTTCACGTCCTCCACCAATCATCCCCCATGTGATCTTGTCCTGCAAGGCACAAGACTATGCGTCAAAAATGGCTTTGCAATTCATTTCCTTGGTGATGTGACTGATAGATAATAAATTCATAGGAAAATCAGACACAGAAAGAACATTGGACAATTGCAATGTGGAAAATAATGGGATCTCCCCCTATCCAGCAACTTAGGAATGTCTCCCATCTGCAACCTGTACCGTGCGCCTTGGTGGAACAAGATGCATGTGTGGAAAGGATCTCTAATCACCACATAAATGTCATGAAGCACTAGAATCTACTAACCATTCACCACATCTCTGAAACCAAGAAGAGCAAACCAACTCTGTACGTAAGGAGGAAACATGGGCAGCAATCTTTGATGAAGGTGAAACATACGACTGAGATATCTCAAAATGACCTAATTTCCTGCAATAGGTGCAGATGGTACAAGTACGACCTACAGATCAACGGCCACGACCTTGTCCACGAGTAGGAGAACCTCTACCATGACCTGGGGCAACAGCAAGAGCAGAGGTCTGCCTCGTAGTATCAGGTGCGCAAAGCTACACTACAATCCTACTTAGTTGACTGTATGTGTCCTCCAAATAAGAAATCTCAAACATGGACAAGATTTGAGAATGGGCAGCACCGTAATTAGGAACAAGACCAGGCAAGAAGAGAGAGACTGCCAACTCTTTTTTTTAAAAGGTGGAAGGGTGGTTATCTAAACGATAACCACCCAGAAATTTCATTCAACAAAATGACACTAAGCCATATCACAAATTACAACTCCAAAGGGAAATAACTAACAAAACAGACTACAAAAAGTTGTCAACATAAGGACGTTGATCCCTGAATACCACTGTGTTCCTCCCCAATCAAATGCCCCACAAGACCGCAAGAGGCTTCACCCTCTCCATCCGAAAAACATTATGGTCACCATTGAAAGACCTCCAAAAATCATCATGGGCCACCAATCACCATTGAACCGACTCCAGACCCAGGCCACCAAAGGACATCAAAAGAACAGGTGCTCCACATCTATATCCTCCCCACCATAGAGAGGACATGTCGTGTCTGCATTAGGAGCCCACCTAGTTTTCCACATCTTCGTCATAATTCTGCCTCTCCTGAGTAACCAATAGAAAATCTTTACCTTAAGGGGACACACCGCAAACCAAACCTGATTGCAATCTCTTACAACTTTATAAGATCCACATCCCCCAGTCCTCTAAGATTTTTTGGTCTTCTATAAGCACCATGAACCAAGAAATCCCGACTTCCCACCTGAAAGCATCCCCCCTCCTCTGGCTGAAAATCCTTCAACTCCTGCAATGCCTGGACCTCTAGAATCCTCTGGTCAAATAGGTTCCCAGAAAAAGTGTGGCACCAAGACCCATTACATATCTCCGCCACCATAGCCCCCTATTAACCGCCAATGCCAAAAGCCTAGGAAAATAGTCTGACAACTTCCCTTGTCCCATCCAATCATCAAGACATAATCTGAAGAGTCCTCCAAAGCCAAGTATTGGTGTAAAATGTTCTGTACTCTCGATGCCACTATGGAGAGGCCTCTAAGAAAGTGAGAAGCACCTTGGGGGGGAGACAACAAATCCCACCACAAGGGGCCCCCATAACATGTTTGCAAGATCCTCCCCACCAAAACTCTTTATTTCCAAGCAGCCTCGCAATATACTTGGTCAATAAACTGTCGTTCATTCTTCCGACCTCCCTAACTCCCAGACCCCCCTCCTTCACAAGCTTGCACACCTCCCCCCACATCACCAACTTCACCCTCTATCCTCCCACTCCACAACTGCCCCAAAAGAAACTCCTCATCACGCTCAAGAGTTTTTTCTCAACCTGCTAAGTCATCTTCAGCATCGAGGCAAAGTAGGATGGCATGGATGCCAACACTGCTTTGAGAATTACCAACCTTCCCCCCCTAAATAGGAGCTTAGACACCCATCCCGCTAACCTCCCCTCCACCCTCTCCACCAACAGGACCCAGTCCCGCGCAGAGACCCTCCTATCCATCAGATGCAGACCCAAATAAGAAATCGGTAAGGCTCCCTTCTACGTACCCAATGTAGCGCTATAACGAGTGGCTTCCACCTTCGACATATAGAACGGGACAAACGTTGACTTTAGATAATTAATCTGCAACCTCAAAGCCTCCCCAAACAACTCAAGGAGAATATAGATCCTTGCCTCTGTCTCTGCACCCTCCACTGAGAAAAGCGTGTCGTCTGCATATTAAAGCACTAGAAGCACGGCTCCATCATCCAACAAGAACCCCTTAATCAGGCCGCCCTTACAGGCTCTAGCAAACGAACTCGCCAACACATCCATAGCCAGAACAAAAAGCATAGGTGCAAGGGGGCATCTTTGCCTAACTCCCCTCCTTGGTTGTATACATCCCCCATGCTGGGTTTCCATCTATGAGAATCGAGAAGGAAGTCGTAACACATTGTTTCATCCACTTGGTCCAAATCGGCGGGAACCCCTTCCTGATCAAAGTCACGTAAAGAAAAGACCAATGAACCGAGTCATAGGCCTTCCTGAAATCAACCTTCCATAGAAAAGTTGTCCTCTCCGTCCTTGAAAATGCAAGAATCTCCAAAGCCGCGACATAGCCATCCAGAATGCTCCTCTCAGGCACAAAAGCAATTTGCACATGAGAAACCACCCCATCTAACACTCTCCTCAACCTGTTCACCAAGAACTTCGCCAATATCAAATAGATAGCATTGGAAAGGGCTATGAGCCTAAAATCATCAATGGCTTCCGGGCCCTCTCTTTTTGGCAACAAGAATATGAACTTGTTGAGCCTGTTAAAACCAAGATTGCCTTCCTGAACTCTGCTGGCACCTACATGACATCATCTCTAAGCAAGGTCCAAAACTCCTTATAAAAATGCACCAAAAATCCATTAGGGCCCGAGCACCCATCAGCATTCAGGCTCCACACCACCTCCTGCACCTCACTCTCCGAGAAAAGGCAAAGTTAGATCTTGAGTTTGCTCATCACTAATGCTGGGTACGTTTGACCCCCGCCACCTCCATCTCCCACCCCGCCTCTAACTAGTAAACTCCCTAAAGAAATCTGCCATCACCTTACCCACCACCTCCCTACCAACAAACTCCGTGCTACCCACCAACATCCTATCAATCCAATTCTTTTGCCGCCTCCTAAAAGACACCATATGGAAAACCTACATCTTGGAGTCCCCTTCTTTGAGCCATTTCTGTCTGAATCTCGTCCTCCACTCTACTTTGGCTTTCCAATCCTCTGCTTGAACGGTCTTCACATGCTCTAACCTGGCAACTCTCTCCTCCTCCGACAAAAGACCTAGAACATCAACTCTGTCCAGCCTCCCAAATTCCCAATCTCGCCCAGCGCCTCATCCCTCCTATTCCTCTCCTCCCTAATCTGCCTCATGCACTCCTGAAGAAAGAACCTGAGATCACAGAGCTTGGACTCAAGCCTAGCTGCCACTGAGCCATCTGGCTATAGAAACCTCAAATTTTCTTCCACTCTTGTCCTGAAACCCTCCTCCATCAACTAAGCCCTATCAAACTTGAAGTATGTACCACACCGAGTACCTTCACTAAACACCCATAGCAGCGGTGTGTGATCTGAGAACGGCCTATCCATAGCTTGGACCTCTGCCAATAGGAAGGCCTCGACAAGCTGCACCGATGCAAAGAACCTATCCAACCTAGACATCTATCCCCCAAAACTCCTCCACGTGAAAGTACAAGAGCTTGGTAGTAGATCCACCAAACCATGCGAAGCAATAAACTCCGAAAACTCCTCTGAACCACAATCTCGCCCACCTCTTCCGCTCAGCCTATCATCCGCTGCTAGAGTGACATTAAAATCCTCACCAATCAACTATGGACACCCCTGAAATCTCACGACCACCTGACTAAGGTCCTCCCATGACGTATGTATGTTGGCATCATCATTCAATCCGTACACTGCTAAGATCACACCACAAAAGCCATCACTACGCCTTCTTAGTAGTACAGAAACAACACAAGATCCCACCAAGGAGTTAACCAGAGAAAAGGTGTCCTTCCAACCAGCAATAACTCCATCGGAGCATCCCACCGCATCCAAAGCCACAAACCTGCCGAAAGCTCCACCCCCTATGTCCCTCCACATCCGCTGGTCGCATTGCTCAAGCTTCGTCTCTTGGAGCAACGCAACATCAGGGCTCCACCTCTGCAAATAGGATCTTAACGTCGCCTTCCTGGAAGGGTCATTAAGGCCCCTAACATTCCACGTCAGGACCTTCAACATTTAACATTTGTGGATACTCCCCCACCGGCGCACCTGAAGCCCGCGACCTCCGCAAACCAATCAAGCTCAGCAGGGTCAAAACCAACCTATTCCCCTACCACACCGCCAGCCTCTCCGTCAATCCCTTCCCCCTCACCCCCAGCTCCTTCAGCATCTGCTGCCGCCACGAATGCCACCTCTCCTCCCTCTAGAGAGATCTCCTCTCAAGTATTAGCCCCCCCACCCTCAGCCATCTCCTCCTGCCGAGCGCCTCCAGGGCAGGTCACACACGAGACCATCGCCTCCATCGATGGCCCCTCCTCAGTACCTCCCAGCGCACCACCACTCCACATGCCTTGTCCGGCCTCTTCCACCACCTCCTTCCCCACCCAGCGATGAACCAGCCCCAACTTGGGCCCCCTTCCCCGCTGCCTGGCCCCAACCGAACCTTTGGAGCTACGCGCAAGGTAGGACCAGCGTTCGCAATATCACAGCCTTATCCCCTGTCCTCGAAAGGGCCTCCAATGAGAGAGCTCCATACCCCTGCCACTGTCGATCACTACCCACTCCTCGAAACCATGGCAACGAGATCGCGCTCCCCCACACGACGACAAAACCAGCATCTCGCAAACCACCTTGAAGCGTGGCGCACCCGTAGAGCCACCGCTCACGATGGGAGGCGGATCCACAACCGAACTTGAGTCAGACTAGTTGCCCCCACACTCGAACCCAATAACAGGTCCAAAATCAAGTCTGAAAGACTCATCCAGCTCAGGCCCCTAATCAACTTCTATCAATGCGATGCTCCTCGAATCCTCATTGTGAAGGTCGTGCGAGATCTTCTCGACAGCCACGTGAGATCTTCTCAGTCGTGCGATCCTCAAGGAGGCCAACCAACTTCATGGAAGCCGCAACCCCGATCTCACGCCAACCCTTCACCTTCCAAAACCGCCTCACCACCTTCTCGCAGGCACCACCTTTCTCCACCGAGCTCACAACCAAACGACGACTCCCCAACACCGTTCCCACAAAGGACTGCTCCCCAACCAAGCCTCCACCAGCCCCTACAAGGACCTACTTGAAGGACCGAACCTCCACTCTAGTCAACCCCAGCTTCACCACCCACACAACACCACCCAACCTTACCACCATCTTCGGAGGGATCCTCGCATCAGCCACAAGCTCCACCGTCACTCTCACCGCTGGCAAGTCCCCCTCCAACGGCCCTAGAGAAGCACACCTTATGAAGGTAGCAAAAGGCACCACCATCGCCTCCATCGTCTCCCTCGTACGGAACCAAAGCGGGATCTCTACAACCTCTATCGACACCTCCGCCTACAATGGCGACTACTTCGTCAGAGCTCCATCGTGCTTCATCGGCCATTGCCACCTTACTACAGCTCCCCCAACAAAAGTCATCTGAAACACCATCCTATGCACCACCTACTGCCGCAAACCAAGCACCTTAATACAGAGAGCTTTGCCACCTTCGCAAGCCCTCCTCTGCCAATCAGGGACAACAAAGCCTCTCTCAGCTTCGACAACTTAAGGTTCTCCGCCACCTCATTAACCACAGCCCCTACCAAGTCCCTCTCAATGACCTGTACCTGCGGAGACTATGGCAGCTATGAGCGAGGCCCCTGACAACGACGGAGGCAACTCCTCTATCATCCTCTTGCTCTTCCCAACCTTCCGACCAGCACAGCATCAAGCCCTACAGTGGCCTAGCCCACCGCATCACAGGCACCGAACAGGCTCCCGACATGCCACTGCAAAGTGCCCTAGTCCAAGGCATTTGAAGCAACACACCATGGAGCACCCCTCCCTTCCATGCCGCCTACAATGGACCTCCACCCAACCGCCAACCTCTTCGACTCCCCCATCCGCAAGCATCCTCCCCATGTCGCCCTCTCACCGCTCTGACTCTCATCTTTTTCCCCTTTCCGTATCACTCTTGTTTGTACTTAAACAAGTGAGGGATAGCAAGGTTTGTGGTCTTCTTTACTGGCACAGATTCCATTTCCCTTCCAATTGTCTGCTAACTCTCTTTTGTAATCTCGCTAAGAAGAGCAAGTGCAGACAGGTTGACAGACATTATGACCAAGTAGTACTGAGCTAGGGTCTTCCCCTCCTAACGTAACTTAAAGAGCTCATGATAAGTTTGGAAAACAAGTGCAGAATTCTTTTCCTAAGAGTATGTCTTGCAAAGACTCTCCCACATCTTCTTTAAGGTGGAGTAATATATGATCTCATCCCCAATTCTAGGTATAACGCAATTCATAATCCACAACATAACAATTGCATTGTCCTTCTCCCAGATGTCTATTTTGGGTGTGGGCTATAGTTGAGTAACGATGTACTCCTTCCCATGACCTTTCGTTGACATCAAAAAGGTCTGCGACCATCTAGGATAATTGGTCTTGTCAAGCTTGATCATCGAACCAAAAAATGGACTCTTATAGGCCCCCATCTCCATAGATGTATCCGATGTCGTCCCAAAGAAAGTAGAAGAGGAAGAAGGCGTTGCCATCTTAGACACCAGAGTCTCCACAAATCAACATCAAGTATTGTTTCAGGCAATAATCATGTAAATCAGATCATAAACATAGATGTAATTACATGTGTCACATATCATATCACTAGGACCACCGAATCAACCTCAACTAACGGCCCCGCTACCTGAGAAGATGCTATCGACATGACAACACCAAGGAGAGAGAGACTAGGCAACACTGCAATAGCACCCTACAGCAGCAAGCACTGTAGCAAACGGCAATGTGGAGCAAACGTGTTGCCAGCGAGGTGGAGTGGCACCCCTAGCAGAACAACACTGCAGGAGAGGCAACGTTGCAGGGTGATGAAGAGGGGTGATGAGAGGCAACACCCGCAGCAGCAGTGTAGGGGCGATGAAGAGAGGCACAGCAAAGGGGTGGCATTGTAGGAGACCTATTGGTGTTGTTGGGCCACACGCAATAGGCCTAAGGGCCAACACAAACAGAAGGGTAGTGCTGCAGGAGACCTGCTAGTGGTTTTGGACCACACGCAACAAGCCTGAGGGCTAGTGAAGAGCCCACCACCCGACTTGGAGGTCAATGGTGATGGAAAGACTTCCAAGGAGAGGCCAGGGTTTTTTTTCCTTGGTGGGAAAGAAAGATTATGGGAATCAAGAAGGATATCAACCCCCGATCTAGGATCGCACTCTAATACTAGGTTGAAAGAATGAAATGTCTTACTTTATTCTTAAGCCCTACCTCTCTTTATATATAAAGAGAGGTGGGTGCAAAATTACATAACAACTTCATTAAGAAAACAAAATAAGAAACACACCAATATAATAATATGGAGTACTCGCTTTTCAAAAAAAATTATGGAGTACTCAGCACACTCCAAGTAAAGGATAGGCCAAACGGTTTTGATGGCAACAATATTGGTTCTGTGAAATTTTAGGGTGTTATTGGTAATTTGGACTTACCAAAACAATCTTGAGAAATTATCAATTTATTTGGAGAGACAGAAACTTCAAAGTCATAATTTGCAAGTTTCTTTGTTTGCTGGAGTTTGCAAAGATTTTCCATTGTCCTCGGTGGAGGTTTTCTAGCCTTTTCTCGGATTATATCCCATTGACTTGCAACTCCAATGAAGAAATGCAGCCATCTACAATTTTAAGTTCGAAAAGGCTTGGTTGTTGGAAGTTTGGAACTAACTTAGAGATTTGGTTCAAACATGCAGGAGCCATACACCTCTGTATGCGTCAGCAATGACTTGGATAAAATCTCCAAATTCTCTGAGTTTTTTTTTTTGTGAGAAGATCTAAGAGGTTATCTGATTGATCACAAAAGGAAGAAAGAGCTGGAAGATCTAAGGAAGCACTAGAGAAGAATCAAACTGTTGACAGGGAGGAGGAAACTCACCCCTTGCAGATCGAAGAGATTAAATAGCATAAGAAGCAACAACAGGTGGTTTTTGAAGAGGATAGGAAAGTTGATACAGGGTGGAGATAGCAATCCAGAAAGCTATGGTTGCAAGAAGATGGTGCCAATATACAATGTTTTTACATGGTCGGGAACTACATGCATAGGAAAAACTTTATTCATACAAGTAGATAAAGAGATTGCCACCTTATTGGTTGCAAATGATAGGGCTTCAATTAGGTGGAAAAGAAAGGGTGGCTGGAGGTGGAGAAGAAAAGGGACATGTGTTCTTATGAGAAAGTCAATAGGCGAGGAACTTTAAGGCCATGTTTGGTTGTAAGATAATGTTTATGCTCATTTAAGTGGTTTAAGTGGTGGTGCAATAAGTGGTGGTGGGTGTTTGGCTATATGATAGGATAAGTGGTGGTGAATGTTTGGTTATAGTTGGGATAAGTGGTGATTGTATGGTAGGATAATTTTTTTTATATTTGAATTTGGGAAAGAATGTGAAGAAGGTTTTATTGAAAACTGCAGCTTATGGGATATCCCACTGTTACTATTCCCCTTCCCAAGCAAACACAGCCTAAGGAAGAAAAGGTCGTGAAAGTGCTTTATGTACTTAACATTGAAGGGGCTTTACGACCTAATGGTTTGCCAATATTGTTTCGTAAGAAGTTTGTCTCTATTGGAAGAATGCCATAACCACCCTATAGGAGTTTCATCCTAGGAAACAAGGTTTTGAGAGGTTGATTACATCTCACCTTTTGTTGCCATTGAAAAAGGAACCTCCAAAGAACATCAAGGACTTTCAGCCAAATTCCCTATATAGTGCTATTTATTTGCTTGTTGCAAAGGTCCTTGCCAATAAACATCAAGAGCTGGTTGAAACTTTCATTCACCCAACATTTGGATTGCCGGGATAAAGATATGATTTATGCTTAATTCCTTCTTGGTCTTGCCACATTGGTCAATAGGGGACTTGAAGATGGATGGATTTAGACATAGAGAGGAGCAAGGCAAGGCCACCCTTGGCACCTTTGTTGCTCATTTTGATATTTGATACTTTGGCCACTTGCTCTTTTGCAAGATGTGAGAGAGCTTCTCTCAAAATTTTAACCGAAAGGAGGATACAAGTATTATTCCAATGTTACATCATACCACTACTAGGCCAGGCAAGAAAGCTAAAGGCCGACTTGGAGCTATTCCAGGCTACAAACTTCAACCGAGATATCACCCAGTCGCCTTCTTCGTCGCTTGGGTCGCCTTACATCTCGTCGCCTTATTCCTAATTCACTTTAGGTAAGACCATAAGACTCTTATTTAGTCTTAAGTTACATATATTACAGATATATTTGTATTATATATTGTTGTATATATATAATGCATACATATATATTATTGACAGCTTTTATATGCTCAATGTTGCCTTCTCTTCCTAACTTAGACTATCGTTTGTCTGTTAAGACATATATGTATAAGTTATACATATATGTTATTGTATGTTTGTGATGATATAATTATGATATATCGTAGTTTAATGATGTGCATATGTATATATTTGTTATTGTCTACAACTCTCTAATGATATATAACAATATATGTATCAGTTATGGTATTAACTATTAAATTTGCATTGTATTGTAAATATCGCATATTATAACACATGTTATTGTCTTGAATACGACTCAGAGACAACCTTTTGGGCTAGCATTTGGGGCTATTAGTGGATGCTACTACCTTGAGGAAGGCCTTCACTTTATTATGATGCATTTGGCTCGAACAAAATGGAGTGATTTTCCATAGGGAATCTCAATAAAGGGAGTGCTTTATCATTATAATGCTCTTTGAATTTTTGGTATAATTAGCTCCTTTTATAAATGTAGTGGAGGGTTAACATCCATTGTTAACCCTTCTTTTCTTCTCAAAACAAAAATACATGTCACTATCTGATTCTTACTTTGGTAGATACATATGATATATATTTTGGTTGTTTGTTTTGTCCTATAATTATTGTAGGGTTTTGAAAAATGTAAATTTGTTCCTTTAGAAAATGACCCTTGGCACTCTTTTTATAGAGAGAGCACAAGGGCAAATAAGTTAGTTACAATCACCATTTACTGAATATAGTCATGATTAAACATGGAAATAACAACTAATAAAATCCTAATTTATTTCCTACGATTTATTTCCTAACACCCCCCGTAAGATGACGTGGGAGACAGCAAAATCTTTGATCCGTAAGGTAGTGAAGATCCACCCTCGTCGACATGGTAGTCCGCTCTTCGCATCTTCAACCCTGGATGCCCCTTCTTATACGCCCTCACAAATCCAGTCAACGCTATGTTTCTCTTGAGGTGCGTGAGAATACTGCTTGAACTTTGACATCTTAAGGCGGCCCATGTCTTCAAATCTTGTATCTTCAACTCAACATATAAGAACCCAACTAAGAACTCAACTTTTGAGGGGCTATCGATATATACCAACACTAAATGACTCAACTTTAAAGAAACCAAATGAAACCATGGACTCAATCATAATTTTTTTTTTTTAAACACCAAAGACCTAAAGGCTTTCTCCATCGGTTCCCAACCTCCACAGAGGTTCCCAGACCGCTTGGAGGAGGAGCTGCAGCTGGACATCAACGTGGAAGAAGGGGAGGAGCAGCAACATCGATCCTCCAAGAGGCTCGCAAACCCCTCCTTGAACTGCTCCACACACCCAAACCCATGATCCGGTCTTCCCAATCAAGGGGCGATGCTACAATGACAGGGGAGCTAGTGGTGAAGCTCCGATGAGCCCGAGTAATCCAGACCACCTTGGTCCAATAGAGTACCTCCCCCAGAACTCGATGGTGCCCTCAAACCCTCAATCGAGCAAGGTTTAAGGGTCCAAAACCCCAATCTAGTCCACGACGCTGACCGGCGGTGCTGGGACCTTTTTGGCTCACCGGCGGTGACTCCAACGACCAATGGTGGCTGGAGGGGTTACAGTTGGTCGGTCGGTGATGGGTCGACAACGCACCCCTCCAAGTTTGACAGCAATCGATGACCGGAGGCGGCATCAGCGAGGCTTTATTGGTCGACAAGTAGCAACAGCAGCAAAAGAGAAAGAAGAGAAGTTGTGGGCGAGGAGAGAGCCTCTCCGGTGGCTCGTCGGAGGTCGACGACACTGCCGAAAGGCCTCCCCCCTCTAGATCTTCTCCTAAACCCTAGACCACCAAGATCGGTGGCTCTAATACCATATAGAGCTTTGGAAAATGTAACTTTGTTCCTTTAGAAAAGGGTCCTTGGCACTCTTCTTATAGAGAGCACAAGGACAAATAAGTTCGTTACAATCACCATTTACTAAATATAGTCATGACTAAACATGGAAATAACAACTAATAAAATCCTAATTTATTCCGTATGATTTATTTCCTAACAATTATAAATATAATATGTATGTTTACACATTATATGATAATATAAATATGTATGTTATTGTTACTTAAATATGATAGGATCATTGTTTTTTTGTTCACTTAAATAGTATTGTCATATATTTCTTATGAAAGCCGATGTTTTCATGTGAGTTTATTAAGCATATTCAATATTTTAAGAAATAAAAAGATGTATCACCTCAATTTGATCGGGCAATCGACTTTTTATCGCCTCTCGCCTCGGGTGATTAGAATTTAGGGAGCTTGTCGTCTTGTAGTTGCCTAACGCCTTGACAAATTTGCATCATACTAGTGATGCAAATTTCTTCATAAGAGAATAGGCACACCCTGTAGGAAACGTCTATTTTTTGGAGTAATTTGGGAGCTCTCCAAACTTGAGATAAATAGATGTAAGTCTTCAATTGCATCATTCATGTGGATAATGATGAAGCAAATCAATGCACCTCTGTGAAGCCTAGTTCTGAGTTACCTTTGGTTCAATTGCAACTGCCCCTTCCACATAAGGCTATAAGGGTGATGGATTGGCATCCTATGATTGAAAAGACAGAGAAGAGGTCAGAGGGGTGGAGAGCCCATCTCCTTTCCAAGGGTTCTGCTGTCAGTTCTATCAGTTGTTTTTATCTTCTGTATGCCTGTTTTTTCCATACCAAAAAGATTGCAAACAGAACAAACAGGTTGAGAAGAAGGTTTCTGGATGGGGACTAGGGATGACAATTGGGTGTCATCTATGGTAGAATGGGATGAGAGTTGTTGGCCAATTACCAAAGAGGGACCAAGTGTACTGCATTGCAACTAATAAGCATGAACCAACCATTACTGGCAAAGTAGGTGGCAAGTTGATGAGTAATGCATTATACCTCATTGGTAAGGTCCCCACTATGTATGAAGAAAATTGAACTGGAAGGAAGGCGCTTGAGAGGGTGTATCCTCATTTTGGTGTGGGTTAGTGAGGCTCTTGCCATTGGTTAATATCTTTTCCATGCCAAGCTAGGTGATGGATCTCATTTAAATTTTATCCTGATGATTGGACACAGTGAGGACATTTTCGAAGAGCTATTCACAATTGTCCACTTTGGCATCTAATTTGGATGTGTTTCTGATTATTAGGAGGTAGGAATTGGACAACCTGCAGGAACTTGGACTCCAATTTTGACATGGTGAATTATTTGAGCATCATCCGCAATAGTTTTTGCATCTTTAAGTGAACTTAGCTACTTTCATCCATGAGATGACAAAAGGGACTGGGAAGATGGGCATTTCTTACTCAAGTCCACACACCACCTACTGCATGCACCTCTTTTGGATTCATATCATGAATTTATTTGTAATTGTCCACTGACAGAAGAGGAAGCCTCCTTTGCATGGTTAAATTTTTTTTCAAAAAGATTAGTCACATAAGAAAGGTGAATCTTTTCATCGTTATCAAGGAAAAGGAGGATCATCACCACCAACCTCCAAAACAAGGCAACCAACAACTCAATTGCCTCCACTGTCCTCAACCTAATCAGGACAGCGAGAACCTCCATCAAGACGGTCAGCAAACTCAAAGGCAGCTCTTGCAATGCACCTTCAAAGTCCAAAGGAAAACTCCATCAAATTTCAGAACAGAGAAGGGTTGTGAAGAGTAGCCTTCATCGTCCAACCTCCCTACACTCCCTTAGCAAGAACTTGCGACTGTCAAGAACTGACACCAACAAACGACCCTTACTACCCAAGTGTTGAGCTAAAGCTTCCACAACTGCCCCCCTACTTGGCATGCCACTCAAGACTTCTATGATGAGGGAGAGACGAAACTCTACATCCAACTCCGCCAGTGCCTGTGACTAAAACACCTCAAAAATCCTTACAAGAATCCTTACAAGTCAGCCTCCAATCGACGTTTCCTCCTCCACCTGCTCCTCTGTGGGCACAAGAACCCATTATGGGTAAGCTCTACGTAACACTTGCACTTCACTGAGTTGCAACAATCCTTAGCAACATGGCTGCACTCCAAGCAACAATGATTTATGTGCTGCCGACATGCCGCCGATATGGCACTTTTTTGGAAGAAGGCATATCGACATGAAAACAATTTCGATATGCAAGGCGTACCACTGGTATGTCGGCAAAACCATCGACATGCCGCCGATAAGGTCAGCATGCTGCCGAGAAGGTTGGCATTCTGCCAGTAAGATCTATTGTGTTGCTACTACTACTAGCGCATAGTCCTGTTGTTACTACGGATATCGGCCAACATAGTTGATTAGATCTTCAACATGGAAAAATATTAATACGGATAATTTAAGGTCATCTATAACCTCGATAACCTAACATCAGCATTTCCACAACATGCCCACGATACACACACTTGGAAATTTATCGGCATGACATCGATATTAGCACTTCGAACCTTGCCAAGCAATGGAAGCAGCACCCTTCTCCATGAACCACTCACTGGTAAGCAAGGGCCTCTCTCCCTCTCTACAGTGCCTACTGGGGGTGGAATAAAATAGATTCTCACACTAGAAATTATTCTCATCCTCCTTTCGCTAACAATTTTCCAAACCTTCATTGTGAGTCCAATCAACTACATTTCAGGAATGGAGAGCAAGTAGATTCAAAAACATCAATTCAATCTTCAAATACCATTTCACCATGTACCAAAACCCTATTTAACCAAACAACAGCATAACTAAAACATCAAAAAGGAAATCTGATACTGGGCTACAAGAACTTCTTAAGGAGACCAATATCAGCAATTTTATCCAAAACTAAAGCACTAGGCACTAGAACCATGCAAATATTCAAGTCCTTGTATTCCATCAAAGACATAAAACACATCTGAATAAGTTTCCATGACAATGATGACGATAAATTAAGCATATGGCAGACGGTATCCCTGAAAAGATCCACAAAATCAAACATAAATGAATTTTTTTAAGGTCGTTTAACCACATATCAGTATATAGATTTTTGTCTTACAACAAGTGCACGTCATATAAATCAATCGGAGGAAATGAGATAATTCTATTATTGAGCCATGCCTCTCCTTATATAATGGAGAGACACTAAAAATGTTGCAGTACAACACCAGCACAAGAAATAAAATAGCGAAAAGAATAAAAACCCCCTTATACTAAATAAATGCATATGCTAACACTCTCTCTCAAGCTAAAGTATAAATATCTATCATGTTCAGCTTGGATACACACAAATCAAATAAAGATATGACCAAGGGCTTGGTAAAAATATCCTCAGACATGACTGGTGTTGTATATAGCAGCCCCTTCTGAATAATATCTCTGGTATAATAGCAATCAACCTTAACATGCTTCGTTCTCTAGTGAAATGCTAGGTTGTTGGCAATGAAGATAGCTACTCTGTTATCACACTGTGTCTCCATTGGGTTAGAAAATTGTACCTCCAAATCAGTGAGTAGGGACCCGATCAACATCATCTCTGCAGTCGTCCGAGCCATGGCCCTATCCTCAGACTCAGCACTCAACCTAGCAACTGTGCCTTATTTCTTGCTCCTCCATGTGATCGGATTCCCTACCAAAAAGTTACAGAACCTCGTAGTGGATTTTCGATCTACGTGACATCCAACGTAGTCTGCATCAGAGTAGCCAACCAAAGTCATAGAAGACCTCTTGGAGAAGAGAACCATCAATGTTGCATCCCAATGCCATCGTGTTGACTTGGCTATGAACTGACTCAATCTCCCCACCGCAAAGGAGATATCAGACCTCGTGATAGTCGAGTATAGCAACTTGCCCATAAGCTGCATGTACTGCCTATTGTCCATTGACGGTGCCTCCTCATCATAAAGTGGCATCTTAGGGTCCATAGGAATGTTAGCTGCCTTGGCCCCAAACATGCCCACCTCCTACAGAATATCCAACACATACCTCCTCTTGGACAGGACTACGCCCTTCCTACTCTGGGCAACATCAATACCAAGAAAATGGCGTAGAGCCCCAAATCTTTCATGATAAACTGCTCCACCAAAATGTGCTTGATCTCAGTGACACCCTGCACATCATCCCCTGTAACAATCAAGTCATCAACATATATAAGAAGCACCACAATACCTCATCTAGTCCTCCTGACAAAAAGAGAGAAATCAACCGTCGATCTCCTGAATCCAGCTACCTCCACAACCTGAGACAACCTCTGGAACCATGCTCTGGGACTCTACTTAAGGTCATAGATAACCTTCCGCAGTCTGCATACATGCTACCCTGAACCTCAGAGCCTGGTGGCTACTGTATGTAGACCTCCTCTTAGAGATCACCGTAAAGAAATACATTATTCACATCCTGCTGATGCAAGGGCCAATCAGGCTAGACCGCCACTGCTATCAACACCCGTACTGTAGGAAGTCTGGCAACTAGTAAGAAAGTATCAAAGAAGTCCACTCCATAGATTTGGATGAACCCCTTTGCCACGAGGCATGCTTTGTATATGGTGATGCCTCCATCTGGGTTGAACTTCACTGAAAACACCCATCGACAGCCAACAATCGCAGCTCCGTCTAGAAGTGGAGTAAGCTCCCAGGTCCTACGACCCCTAAGAGCAGCCATCTTATCCTCCATGGTTGTCCACCATCTCGGATCAAGCATGGCCTCACAGTGAATCACCGGGATGTGAGTAGCAACCAACGCCTAGGTAAAACCTGCAAACCCGGGGCTTAGGCTTAGTAGCAAGTGTCCCAACCATCGGGTAAGTAGCACAAGTCTGTGGCCTCTTCCGAACAGCTATCGAAAGTTCCAGATCATCACCTGTCACATTATCTGTCCTATTCCTGTGATTAACACATGCAAACAAGCATTAGTATCTAAGAGACTTACCTGAGAATCCGATGGTGGAGTCAAGGGAGGAGGCCCCCAAAAGGTAGTGTGAGGATGGATATATGTCTGAAGTGGCTCAGTGAGATGTGGAAAGGGTAGCGTAGCAGAGGGTGGTGGTGGTAGAAAGACAATAGAGATAGAAGTCTCTGGAAAACTCCCAAAGCGAATAGGTGTAAATGGCATGAGTGCCAAACCACCCTCTAAAGGTAGCTCAACTGCAGACGTGGAAAAAAGGGTATCGCCTCATGAAAGATAACATCTGCCGAAACAAAGCATCGAGAAGTAGTCGAATTAAAACACCGATACCCTTTTTGAGTCCGAGTATACCCAATAAAAACACTCTTAACTGCTCTCAATGCTAATTTATCTTGGCCTGGTCCCAACAAATGGACAAAAGCAACACAACCAAAAGTCTGAGGGATGACGTGAAACAGGGGTCTATCGGGATACATAATCTACAAAGAAATCCACTCGTATAAGCAACATTAGGCATCTAATTGATCATAAAACAAGCTATCAAAAAGCATCACCCCAGTAAAGAGAAGGGATCGAGTAGTGAATCAACAAGGTACGAGCAACATCAAGTAACAATGCTTCCGCTTAGCAACACCATTCTGCTGATAGGTGTGAGGGCACGTAGTCACATGAATAATGCCGCAACTGAAAAAGAAAGTACGCAATCGAGTGGTACAAAATTCTAACGCATTATCAGAGCGAAAACATTTTACAAAACATGAATGCTAAGTTTGTATTTCTTTGACAAAATTTTCAACAATATGTCCTACATCAGACTTATTTTTCAAAAGAACGAAGAAAGACGAGAAAAATCATTCACTAACACCAAGTAACATCTATTCCTAAGCTGATCAAGAATACAACTGGGCCCCAAACATCCATGTGAACCAAATCGGACATAGCAACAAAGGCAACAGAAATGAACGTGGAAAAACTAGCCCTGTGGTCCTTGCCTAGCTGACAGACATCACAGGTGAGAGCAATAGTAGAGGGTACGTGCGGTAGAACTCATTTGAGACGATCAATGGGCAGGTGACCAAGGTGGTGATGTCACTGGAGAGGGGACCCAACAGAACCAAGGCCCTAGATAGTAGAAGCAGCAACAACATTACGGCTCAGACGATATACCCCCCGCTCCTCACACCCTCCACCAATCGTCTTCCTAGTGAGCTTGTCCAGCAAGACACAAGAAGACGCATCAAATATAGCTCGACAATGCAAATCACTGATAATACTGCTAAGAGACAACAAGCTCAATGGAAAATCAAGAGCATAGAAAACATCTGTCAGTCGCAAAGTAGAGATAAAGACATAGCTCCCTGGCCAACAACTGGCAAGTGTCTCCCATCTGCCACTTGTACAGTCCTGGCAAGGTAACTGGTGCTGAGGAAAAGATCTCTTGTCGCTACACAGGAGCTTGAATGCACCAGAGTCAATCAACCAATCGCTAGGAGATAAAAGAGATGACATACCAGTCGCAAGTTCCTCAGAAGAGAAAGCAATAGCTGCAGTGTCAGGAGGCTGAGAAGAGGATGTCTAAGCTAATTGGGCGATCTGCTGCCGTAGAGCCTCAATCTCTATACCGAGAGATCCAACATTTGGACTCGAGGAGGCTTCATCAGTAACCTCAGCTGCCTAATTGGCCACAGGTGGCCTACCATTATTCTGCCAGTATATAGCCTCGAAGTGACCCATCCTGCCATAGTAGGTGCATGGAGGCTGAACACGTACACCAGAAGAACGTCCACGACCACAACCATGTGCAAGGAGGGGAGCACCCCTGCCACGTCAAAGGGTCACAACCAGTGCGGACGTCTGAGCACCAGAATCAAGAGCAGAAGTGTGCACTACTACTCGACTAAGTATGTTGTAAACTTCTTCCAGAGTAGGAAGCTCAGGAGCGGTAAGGATATGATTTCCGGTTGTCGTGTACTCAGGTTCAAGGCCTAATAGGAAGAGGGAGACTGCTAGCTGTCTCCGAAAGCTCCTTCAAGAGTCACAAGCACACCCCAGCAAGTAGGAGTGATGCCTCTCCAGCATTCCCTTCATGAGGGAGTAATGCTGCGACAGCATGCGTCCCTCCTGACGTAAGTGAAAGAGGTCATAAAAGACCTGAAAAATGTGTGCAAAGTCCTTGGCATGTGAGTACAACTCACGTAGAGACTCACATCTGCTTTGTTGTCGAATAGTACATGATCTCATCCCCTATCCGGGTAATGATAGTCTACATAAACCATGCACAAACTACTGCATTGTCTCTATCCCAGTTGGCATAGGTGCCAGTCTTATCTGTAGGCTCCGAATCCGTAAAAATGTGATTTTTCCCATGACCCCTTACGGTCATAAGAAAGGTATGGGACCACCGCAGGTAGTTGGTCTCATTTAGTTTAATGATGGGATCGAAGAACGAGTTTTTGAGTACCCTAGTGTCCGAAAGAGAGCCCGATGTCACCTTAGACTAATCTTAAGAAGCCATCTTCACAATCCACTAGCCTCAGTCAATCTTCCAACGTCAAAAAAATAGCGGTAGATCTGAAATCATCTTGTTTCAAATCTGCATCTTCATCGACAAGCCCCCTTGAATGGTCGTTGGCCTAACCCGAGTGCAGGAAAAAGCACCCAAGACGACTCCAAGGGAACCTAAAGTTCTCTCCCTACGACTACAAAGGGAGCAGCAATATACCAGGGCAACAAACCCCCCCACAGAAGCTCAAAAGCCAATGCTGCCCCCTCCTACCAGCGCTGCAGGTGGCGAAGAGCCGCTTACAGCACTGCCGCCGCCTCTATTAGGGTGCAAGAATAGCAAATCACCCTCACTGGGTCAAGAGGACGCGCAGCAAGTTGCATCATCGGCATTCAAGCTTGCGCCGCCATCGCCTAAGCTCCAACGTCGCCCTCGCCACCGCCACTACTAAACCGCACAAGAGATGCCTCCGTCGTTGGGCCGCAGAGAGACCTGTCGAAGGTGGTGGCGCCAGCACAAAGGGAGAAAATGAGATAGGGGTTTGGTGGTTAGGGTTTAGAGGCCTTGGGTGTGGGATACCTAAAGCCTCGATCTAGGACCGATGCTCTAATACAAAATTAGAGGAAATGAGATAATTCTATTATTGAGCATTGCCTCTCCTTATATAATGGAGAGGCATTGGAAAAGTTGCGGTACAACATCAGCACAAGAAATAAAATAAAGAAAAGAATACAAGCCCCCTCATACAAAATAAATGCATATGCTAACAAAATCAAATGTGAACATGACCACGAGGAGAAATATTTCACCGAGGAAAGACTAAGCATTGTAACCATATAGTTTGAACATTAGAAAGAAGGCCACGTGGACTATCTACGTGGCAGTCAGCAAGCCATGTGGACTATCCACGTGGCAGCATCTGAGTAGCCCAATAAGGTAGTCGGTCATGGGTTCTAGAACCTAAGTTGGAATCCTTTGCTTAAGAGTCAAGTTTTCTATTTTTAGTAAATGTGTTTTAGGAAAAGTATTTATGATTTGATTTAATTAGAGAGATAAGATCTTTCCTTATTGGATAAGATCTTTGGTTTCTAAGAATAAGGATATGTACTCTCTATAAAAGAGAGTATTCCCTCTTTGTAATCTCTAAAGTCCTTTAATAATATTTCTTATTATAAGGCTCCTCTCCTCTCTCTTTCTTCTCTCAACATAGCCAACCACCATCACCACCCAGGCTGACCACCCTCGCAGGCTAACAGGAGCAATCGGTGGCTCCTCTCCTCTCTCTTTCTTCTCTCAACATAGCCAGCCACCATCACCACCAAGGCTAACCACCCTCGCAGGCTAACAGGAGCAACCGGTGGCTACTCTCCTCCTTAATTTCTCCACGTGGACAGCCCCTGTTGGGCTATTTTCAACATCCAAGGGTGCCTCCACGCTCCACCTTGCACAATTTTCAACATGGTATTAAAGCAGTAACTCTCCAAGCCATTATTCTCTTCACATATGTGAAAAGGAGTGTAGCACTGCACCACCAAACCGCATCAACCTCAACCAAGGTCGAAGTCTTTCCCGAACTTTAAAAGCCAAAATCTTTCCCGACCAAGCCAAAGTCTTTCCTGACCACCACCGGAACCGAAGGTTTTTTCGAAACAAAGGGTACCAAACAGATCAAATACGCGGAGAACAAGCACCACGGCAATCGCTTCGACTCTGACTCAAAAGGAATAAGAGGCATAGTGTAGTCTCTAGAAGAGCACCACGACTACATCGACTTCTCCACTTCTCTTGGTAGCCTTGACTCGAAGAAAAGCCAAGGGTCCTTTCTAGCTCACGAGCAAGGTACCATACTTTTCGATGAGACACGTAGAACCCTCTAACGCATTATGGAACGTTGAGATGAAGGGCTTGACACTCGAGCACAGAAGAAGAGGCATGAAGATCATCTTCAACTCTTCAAGAGAAGAATGATATAGTAATATCAAGTTCAGCAAGCCATCGTCCTCCAGGCCTCGACTTGAGGGGGAGTGTTTGAACATTAGGAAGAAGGCCACGTGGACTGTCCACGTGGCAGCATCTGAGGAGCCAAATAGGGTAGTCAGTCATGTGTTCTAGAACCTAAGTTGGAAGTCTTTTGCTTAAAAGTCAAGTTTTCTATTTTTAGTAAATATGTTTTAGGAAAAGTATTTGTGATTTGATTTAATTAGAGAGATAAGATCTTTCCTTATGGGATAAGATCTTTGGTTTCCAAGAATAAGAACATGTACTCTATAAAAGAGAGTCTTCCCTCTTTGTAATCTCCGGAGTCCATTAATAATATTTCCTATTCTAAGGCTCCTCTCCTTTCTATTTCTTCTCTCAACATAGCCGATCACCATCACCACCAAGGCCGACCACCCTCGCTGGCCAATAGGTGCAGCCAGTGGCTGCTCTCCTCCTCCCTAATTTCTCCACGTGGACAGCCCCTGTTGGGTTAGATGGCCACATATATGATAAAACTTTTGAAACGGTTAATAAATAATTGGGCCTCTACACCTAAAGAAAATCAGCTGAGTTGCATGTCCCAACATAGGTCTTTTTTTTTTGAGAGTGGTTGCAACTTTATGATCCCACCTAGGATTGAAACTGCAGCCTAGAAACCAAGATATTATATCCACGTCTTCCTGACTTGTCCACAGATTGTACCCACGGAAGGCCATATGCGACGGGAATGTTAAGAAAATACTCAATTCTAAAGACTGCAGAAGCAAGAATGTAGCTTGAAATCATGAACAAATAAAGCTCAAATTGATTATACATTCTTGAGCACTTGGTCCCATAGTTCCTTTTTTTTTTCAGAAGGGAACAGTTCATGCAATCTTGGAAAAACCAATCCCATGAATGAGAATGAAACCTTTGGTTTTCCTGAGTGTATGAGGGTTCCAAGAAAAACAAGCTATCGATGAAGAAAAAAAGCCAATATATTATTAGATGTAAAAATCACAAATTAAATAAATAATCACCTACTAGACAAACAAAAATCGGTTAAATGACAAAAAAAAATGCACCACCATATAGGGAAACATCATAAATGGCTAAACACCGAAAGATCCTAATTAATTTCTTCGCATATTTGCAAAATTATTCTCAGAAAGACATAAAATGAGCGAGACTTGATGAAAAATAGTTCCATAACGGGTACTACATATGAAATGATTGCCGGCGACATAGCATCTGGAATAAGGAACATAAGTCTGTCGACAGCAGACAAGGACCAAAAGCTGCATCTGCTACGCATGTAAACTCTTGGGAAGAAGAGATTATCTATGAAAGGAAAAAGCAAAACCCCAAAACCACGTACGCTGAACCCACCCCTAAACCCTAATTTAATGGCAAAAGGCATCAGAACCTCAAAGATGCCTCGCATATTCGCCACCAAGCTGCCTGCCCACTAATTTGAACGACTCTCTATCTCTCTCCCCCTTAAAACTTAAGAGGTCTCCCTCCCTCCCTAACAGTAGAATAAATGTCAGGGGAGCAAACACGGTTCAGGCAATGCCGCACAGAATCATCAGGTGCACAAGAGGAGGCGAACAAACCAGATCGCACCATCCGATCCACCAGAAAAAATCAACACAAGGCAAAAGTAAACTTAAAACTACAAGGAACTCATCCAGCGAAAACCCTACCAAGAAAAGTGGCAAAATCGATGAGTTTGGATTATTAAATAAATAAATAAACAAATGCATCCAAATACCTAATTAATTAATTAATCAATCAATTAATTATCCCGCATAGAGGTAGACAGAGCCGATCCAACGCCAACACCAACACCAACGCCAACGCTTCCGCCTCGCGTCTCAACAAGAAGAAGAGCTCCAATTCGGGATCTCCCTCTCTCTCTCTCTCTCTCGCCCTTCAGGGGGTCCGGCGGGCACACAAGGAGCAAAGGCTGCTTCTTTCTTCGATGCTCGTAGGGCAAGGCTGATCAATTGGACGTGCATAAAGGCACGGAGTCGGTGCCTCTAGTCCGGCCTTATCAATGTCCCGTAGCAGAGTTTCTTCCAATTCCAAAGGACGGATTTGTCCCCCGGGAGTTGTGGGAGTGCTGCGTGGAATGCAAAGCCCGCATGAGGTTGGGCCCGCCGTGGTTCTTGGAAGGTATGGGGGTTGTTTCAGGTAATGCGGGCACATGCCCAGGAGATTTCCCCCGTTATTTTTCCGTTAAAAAAACAAAAAAAAAAGTGAGCTTTCCTTTGCGTGGGTGTTGAATGCAAAAGCTTGTTCAAGCGGGTTGGAACTGGTTGAATAGGTCTTGATGTCAGCGAAGGAAGTGGGTTGACGTCTATAATGTTTGCATTCCCCGAAATGCAAGCCTGCCTGTCTCGTACCCTCTATCTGGTGAGTCATATAAATCATCATCAAGAGTTTTTTTTTTTTTTTTATGGCATTGACGTAGGGTATTGATGTGATATTTTTCCTTTAACTAGATTTGAATTTTGAGAATTTCTCACGTCTATGGACTCCCCTAGTATTTGAAATTTAGAATAAACCTTCGATAGATCACTTTATGTAAATATTTCCAATCGACAATGCTTCTCCTATTCTACTCATGATTCCAGGTTATTCCAGCAAGCAAGTAAGCAGGAGCAAGTAGCCTTTGATTACTTCTACCAAAGATATTGAAAGCATCAAGCAATAGACGACTCGACAATTCGGAAAAACAAGTGTTAGAGTTTTTGTATCCTTTGTGAGCAATCCCAAGTAATATAATGAATTCCACTAATTAGATCATATCAGTTAAATAAAGAATATTTTATTTTTATTTTCAATACATAAATTAGGTCCCTTGTATGAAAAAGGTAACATACTTAACCATATCGAATGAAAACAGATATATGTTTATTCAGAGATCTAAACGATTTAGAGGATTTAATAGCACATCAAGAAACCATCAAAAAGAGATTCAATCGCATGTTTCTGGTCTAAGTTGGGATATATGCCAACCCTCTTTAGAGATTGTCACTTGATTAATGTTTTTAAATAGGAATCCTGAACTGTCGTACGAGTTGGGTCAAGGAGTGGATCGGATGAAATGATAGATAAGTGAAAGTCCACCTCTAATATTGTCTTTGAGAAACTGTATCTTTAGACATAAGATAAATATGTGTCTTTGTTTATAAACACATGTATTTAGAAATTAATAATGGATGCTGATGGAAACACCATCGTGAGCCCTAACTAACTCATTTTAACCCAGAAAGGAGAACAAAAGCTCCTACATAACCAACTAGAGGTCATAATTCCACGAATAACCATTCTGAGATAAAAGTAAGAAATAAGGGGTAAAACTGTAATTTTACCATTGCAGTACAACAACGGATTTTCTCATTTGCTAAGCACAGGTCAAATGGTCTTAACAAGATAAAAAGTGGGTTGGTTCAAACAGAAAAGGGTTCATGTGAATTCTAGAAATTAAATGACTTCTTGTAACCCTAAAACAGACCTACTTGATTTAACAAGATTCTGGTCAGGATAAAATTCACCTAAACCCTCTAAAAATTATGAAAAAATATTCTCTATGGTTTAGAATCTTCAATTTGGCCCTTGGAACCTATTTTGACCTAAATTGGGGTCTCAGACAAATATTTGCTCTAAATTAGGTTTTTACATAAATTGCTCAGTCAAGCGTGGTCAAGCCCAAAATCCAACTTCACCATTGAATTCCTTAGGTCCAAATTAAGTTTATACCAAAATTTGGACCTAAGGGGAATTCATCTTGACCCACTTTGCAAATAGGTCCAGCCCAATTGCATTTCTACCCTATCTTTTGAAAACCTCTGCAAAACCCCCCTAACTTTGTCTTAGTTCTTTGCAATTAGGTCCCTCTGCCATTATAGCGGAGGGAATCCTACTCCGGCGATATTTCGAGGGCAAGATCTCCTTGATCTCTCAGAGAATCCCCTTCAAAATTGAAAGGGAGATTCTCTGAGAAATCTCCTCCAGTATGAACACAATCAGAGGCTCTATTTGGCACCCAATCTCTCATGCAAGTTGCCATCTCCGGCGAGCTTGTTGTACTTGGAATCTTGGCTTCCAAGCACAAATCCATCCTCCAGAGCCTATATAAGCAGACACAAGTCACCCCGCATCTCCTACGCTTGAAATTGGCCGAAGAATCCCTCAAAATTCATCTCTTCCTCCTTCAGCCAATGGCTCAGCAAGCTCCGACGATCTCCCTCTATTTCCCTCGTCGCCTAGCCACAATACCAGTGGCAGGGTCCTCTTCCTCCTGTTCGTCCGCGTCGCGCCGCACCCGCCGACACCTCTGCAGCCGCTTCATCGTCGCCATCCTCCCCCCCACTGAGCGCTTCGTCTCTGGCGACGGCAATATGAGCCAGCCGCCATCTCTGCCTCCCCCTTCATCTCTTTACGCCCAGATTAGTCCCTTTTCCTTTCTACTCCTTTTTCCCACCTTTATCTCTCAAAAACACCCCTCGACGCACTCAATCACCATCACCCCTTCCACCTCCAACCAGACCTCCGACGAGGCATCCCCATCGCTCCGCACCTCCATCCACCTTGCCAACCACCCCATAGGCTCCGCAACACTTCACTGAACATAAACCCTCACTTCACTCACCGTGCCATGCCCCCAAAACACCCCCCGAACACACCCACTCTCACTCACACAGGGTGCCCTAGGCATGCGCACTCCGGTAGCCCCACGCCGCACCGACCCTCGCAACACATTCGTCGTGTCTCGGCAAAGCCTCCTGAGCTTTTTGACGTGGCCGAGAGGCCATTTGCATGTTAACATGTGTAGGGGGTCCACCACCATTGACGCAAGCAAGAAGCTTGCTTGCAAGCTTTCTTTAGGACCGCTTGCTCCAAGCCAAGAGTCCCAAGTTGCACAGACTTCTCTTGCACATAGCTCCAGGCCTCTAATTCCAGTCGAAGGACTTAGTAGCCGCTGCAATCAAGCAAAGACATCCCTACGGCAGGCACACATAAGAGAGGTGGGAAGATAGTCCCACCTCAGAAGCTGTTGGTGCACCGCAGCTGCATAAATTGAAAAACTACATTAGGCTCGTCGCCTCCTGACCATGGGGTGAGGTCCCACTCACCTTCACCCGCGTCGTCTATGACTCAACCTCCGCGGACCTGGCGTGACCTGTATACCCGACAATGCACTCCTCGCCCACCATCTCATGCCGGTGGGCCTGGTCCCGGGCGCATACCCGACCCGATTACCCAAGACAGTGGCTCTGGGAGAGCGAGCCTAAGAGAGAAAGAGGAGAAGAGAGCGCACGTGGGTAGGAGTAGGTTTTGCTCTTGCAGGGAAAGGAGAAGAAGAAGCCAAGGAAGAAGAGGGCAGAGGCCAGAGAAAGCTAAGGAAGGAGAAGGCAAGGCTGAAGAACTAAAGAAGAAAGAGAAGGAAGGACTGAAGGTAGAAGAAAGGAAGGAGCTGGCAAAGAAAGAAAGAAAGAAAAAGAAAGAGAAGCAGCTAAAGCAATCAAAGGAAGGACAAGAAGTTGAAGGCAAAGAAAGGCTAAGGCACAGGCATGAGAACAGAAGAAAAGAAAGAAAGAAGAAGAAGGAAGAGAAGCAGCTGAGACAGAGATTAGAGAAGAGAAAAAGAGAAGAAATAAAAGCACTGTAGCACCCATAGTTTAAGACGTCTGATTCATCAATCAAGATGTCCAATTTTTATGCTTGTTTACATTGGTTTCTTTAATCTTGTGTGTCTACATTATTGCACTATAACTCTGGTTCTCATTGCATATTATATTCAATTTCTCAAGTTGTACTCTTGATTTCTAAACCCTAATTTGCTCCCTGTGTTCGACCTCGGACTTAAAACTTCGAGTGATAAAATCTATTTGTTTTCAAAGCGATTTCAACTATATTACAACGCTTTATTTTAAAACCTGATTTCACTTCGACAAATAGATGCTGTCAGAATCATAATGCGAACCGTCATCTATTATTATTACAGAATTATACATTTTCATATACATACATATTTGACATCACATTTACAGTCATTAAAGTGATCTAATTATGTTAATTGATCACACACATCTCATGAGGGTATAGAATTTATACATAAGAACCATGTGGAAATGATGATTCTATAATGGAAAAAATTGTCATTTAATCTTTAGCGGTTGTGGTCCCTAAAGGGGTATGTGAGGAGTGGGCGGTAACATCTCTCTACATCCCATCACAGAGATAAGGGCCCTTAGATATAACCCAAAGGACATGCTTAGTCTTTTTTCTTCTTTCGCTCTCTCTCGCTTCACTCTCTGGAAGCACCATCTCCCTTTCTAAAGGAGGAACTCCATCGATCACTGTAGATCTCCACATGCATCCTCAGCAATTCTCCTAAAGACGATGGATTCAGGTATGCTTCCATCATCTTTCATTTCCCTTCGTTGTGGGATGACAATTTGATGAAAGAATTGATTCTTGGGATTAAGGAAATCATTTGTTTTGATTTTCATTCGATTTTAAATCCATCAAGTGGTATCAAAGCCAATCTTTCCGTTGAATCGTTGCCCTGACGATTGGTTCATTGAAGAACAAATCCCATTAGGTTTTAGGATTGTTCCTAAATATGTGTTTGATTCATTTTGTCCCATCTTTGATGAGTCAACATAAAACTAATGTTCATTTTATGGATTCATGTTAGTATTTATTCCACACATGATTTTTGTCAAGTCATTTATCGATTAAAATCGTGTTTAGGATGTTGATCATTGATTCTAGATTCAGATTTCCTCCCTGAAATCAGACTTAATATTCGTCTACTATCAGTGCTACTCATCATGGGTACTAATATTGGTCAGGTATGGAATACTATCGGGCGGTCCTAGAACCTGATCTGTATCATATAAGTACGGTACTAAAGTTTAGTATCAGTACATATGGGATACAGTTTTGCAGCACCAGAACCCTCTCCAGAACTGATGTAATACCGATACTTAAGATTAGTACTGGTACACATCATTTTAGGTATCGGTACACATGAGGTACAGTTTCTCAAAACTGTACGCTATGAATACTACTACTAAACGTGAATATCAGTACTCATGAATGATGGAAACACCATTACAAGCTGTAACTAGCTCAATTTAATCTAATAAAGTCAACAAAAGCTCCTACATATCAGTCAGAAAATCTTTTGGGCAAGTTAAATTGTTTTGAGAAGAAAAGATGAAAATATGATTATTTCTACAATTTTACCATCTTATCACAAATACAGAATGACCATGGGGTATGCCAGGGGTTTATTAAAGGTCATTTACTCATTAATGTCTAATAAGTAGATCCATATAGATAGAAACGGGTTTTCACGCTTCTCAAGAATTAAATGAGATCTGAAACCCTAAAAACAGACCCATTTAATTAACTGAGGTTCTGGTTAGGATAAAATTCATCCAAACCCTCTAAAAATCATAGAAATATATTCTCTAGGGTTTGCCATATTTGATTTGACCATCTGAACCTATTTTGACCTAAAATAGAATCTCAGACAGACTATTGCCCTAATTTGGATTGTTGCAAAAATTACCCAGTCAAACTAGGTCAAAACTAAAATCTAACTTCACCATTAGATTCTTTAGTCCAAATTATATTTGTATCAAAATTTAAGCCTAATCAGATATTATCTTAACCTAGTTTGCAATTTGGTCCAGTCTAACTCTTTTTCTCTCACACAACTCCACAGCTTTTGAAATTTCTTGCAAATACCCCCTATCTTTGTTGTCTTCTTCGCAAAAAGGTCCCCACCGCCTCCATGTCCTATTCCTACAACTCTGGCGACCTTCAATCAAAATTTTCTCCCTGATTTCACGCTTAATCTCTTCCAAATTTGGAAGGAAGATTCCTAAGAGATTTCTCTACAATTTGAACCTATTTGTGGGCTCCAATTCTTTTCCAATATCTCATGCGAACACATGAGAGATGTGGGTGTCCTACTCCGACAAGCTTACCAAGCTTGAAAGCTTGGTCACCGAGCTTGAAACGCCTCCCCATGGCCTAGAAAAGGATTAGGGGCAAGAACCCTTGCTCCTTAGCAAATTTTAGTTAGAGAAAAGCCCACTTCCTCCTTCTCCGGCCATCTCCACACCTTGCTCCAACGACGTCCTTCGTTCTCCTCGTATGGCCGTTCAACAGCCAAATTGGATGGCCTATCTTCCTCCCCTCATCGTCGCATGCCTCTCCGGACAAAGAGAGGGTGTTTCTCTCCCTCATTCGTCGTCGTTGCCTCACCATCCCCTTCATCTTCTTCGACGCCGATCTGCCACGACCAACCTCCTCCAGCCACCTTCTCCTCTCCTAAGCCCCTCTATCCTCTTCTCTCTCTCCCTACTTTTTTCCGACACTTACGACACATGCACGACCACCGTTTCCCCCTCAACATCATCATCTTCCTCCACTCCGGCGACACTCCGGTGAAGCCTTCCCGCCACTCCACAGCACGAAAATCGTCGCCATCACCTCCACTAGCTCCACCGTGGCTCGCTCTACAAAAGCCCTCACTCAATTTTAGCTTTCACTCACCATAACCTCTCCCCGAACACAACCACCTACACACTTTCTCTCTGACGTTGCTACACTCACATGCACACTCTCGCACCACACCAACCCCCTCATCACGTTCGCCGAAGGCTGGCAATCCTCCTGAGCATATCTAATTGGGCCATCAAGCCGTGTTTTCTTATCTCAGGTCCCACGCCGGAGCTCCATCACCGCGCTTCCTTCTCTGGCTCCGTCCAATGCACTCAAGCCGAGTTCTTCCCTGTAATGATCCCAGGTGTTGCGGCCCACTCCCAGGAAGAGATCCAAGCTTCCAATTGAAGCATTAGCAGCTCTTTTAGACTCCAATTAGACGATTTCGTCCATTGCAGCTACAGCACGAAGCAACTAGTGGGAATAGTCCCACATCGTGAAGTGGCATGCCTCCTGCAACATATAAGTTGATTATCTGCCTCAGCCCCATTGCCTCAGTGAGCGCGGGGTGAGGTCCCTCTCCACGTGCACACGCACGCCCTCGCTTGCGGTCACGCCACGTGGGTCTAGGCTCTGATCCAGTTACCCGTATACCTGGATTCGATTAGCATATTTCTGCGAGAAGAAAGAAAGGGAAAGGAATAAGAGAGAGAGGGGGGAGGGGGGTTTTGCTTCACTACCTACCTCTCGAAACTTAGCAAATTCTAAGGGGGCTTTCACCTTTGTTGGTATTGGTGCTAAGCTCTGCTGTGCCTCTCCTTGAGGCTTGAGAAAGAAAGGCCTTTACCTCTGTTGCTGGTTCTGAGTGTACTATGCACTTATCATACGTGGCATTTGCTTGATTGATACTGTAGCATTATTTGAGTATAATTGTAGTAGGGTAATTGGTGATTTAAATCACCATTTTACCCTAATCTTTTTGCCACGTTGACTCTTAAATCTCTATTTATATCATTTATGCTTAAAATTGCTATTACATTGCTATCTTCTTGCTTATAATTGTGATCTTGAGATAAATTGCCATATTGCTCCCTGTGTTCAACCTCGGACTTCAATTCGAGTAATAAATTATATTTGTTTGATGCAATTTTGTCCTATACTATAACGTATTTCTTAAACACCGATGATTTCACATAAACAATGAACATCTGGAGGATTAAATTCATGGCAATCAACACCTGGCAGGTACTAGTATCGGTACCCATCTTGAGTATTGGTACATATAGAAACCAATATCGATACTTAACTTTGGTACCGGTACCTATCCTTAGTACTAGTACAAGTGTGTTATTAGGGATATACATTTGCTATCATAAATCATTTGGTATAAACATTAGTGCTTGGTTTTAGTGTATTAAATATTTTAACACATTTAATAATTCTAACCAAAGCAGTTTATTTCTTGTGCTAGTTTATTTGAAACATTAAAATGATTGCGTATATTGTATTCCTGTGTGGTGCTTAGCCCAAAGGAGAATCACCACATGACTGAATACATACACACATTTTTTTGATAAACTTAACTATTGAATTATGAGGATTCATGTGAGTAATTGAGTTAATCCAAAGATGACTTAATAACTTCACATGATTGTTTTCAATAGTTATTTATCATTTTCATAATTGCCCTTTACAATGTTAATATTTTTGTCCAAAGACTAAGGATTAATGTTGTATTGTTTAGTTCATTTGTTCTGAGCATGTCTTTGTTTATTTTTCTTTGTTCTCAATTAACTCCTCTGCATTTGCCATAACTACCAATCTTAATTCCATCTCAAAATTGAATGGATCTAACTTTAAATTCTGGAAAGAAAGTATCCTTATTGTTCTGGGATGCATAGATCTAGACCTTGAACTTCGGATTGATCCTCCTTCCCCTCTTATGGATAAAAGTTCTTCTGATGATATAAAGAACTTTGAGAGGTGTGAACAATCAAATCGCATGTGTCTTATGATCATGAAGTGAGCCATCCTAGAAAACTTTAGAAGTGCTATCTTAGAGGAATTAAATGCTAAAAAATTCCTTGATGAGATTGAAAAAAGATTTGCTAAGAATGAGAAAGCTAATACCAGCAATCTTGTTAGTAAACTTCTCTCACTTAAGTGTAGGGGCACTAAAAACATTTGGAGCACATTATGGAAATGTCCCACTTAGCCTCAAAACTAGAAGCACGTAAGTTGGAGTTATCAAAAGACTTTCTTGTGCATTTGGTTTTGATCTCCCTTCCTGCACAATACAGGCAGTTCAAGGTCAGTTATAACTGCCAAAGAGAGAAATGGACTCTTAATGAGCTCATTTCTTATTATGTGCAAGAGGAAGAGAAACTTAAGCTGGACAAACTAGAAAGTGCTCGTCTGGTTTCTAGGCCCAAAGGAAGCAAGCTAAAGATACAATTGCTATCAGTTCATCCTTGATAACAGCCTAATTTACTATCCTAATGGGCTTAATCTAAGGCTAACTCCTTAGTAAAATCATGCATTAGGTTTATAAATACTGCATTTAGAGTAGGCATGCATATTTAGGCTTTTTATTTATTTTATAAATAATTATCTAATTTTAGTCTTTTGTGAATGATGTAGGTAAAGGTCTTAGAATAATCTAAAGCATTAAAGAATAAAAGCTAGACAGGAAAAGAAGTTGCAACAGAGCTAGGAGCTAGTTAAAGAGTAAAACTTAAATAAAGAAGAAATGAAAACACAAGAATAGAGAAGGATAGAGAGGGACTAAGATAACCATGCCCTATCCTTAAAACCCTAGGACAGCCTTATCCCAATACCTATCCCTAAATCAGCTCAAAACTAGATATTTGAGCTCAGAAGCCAAAAACATGGATAACATTTCCAGGTACCTATCCACCCTATCCATGGACCTATCCTATTATCCACTGACTTTTGGTTAAATCTAAACCATCTAAATTAGTGATCCTAAGCACTCTAGATCAACCAATAGGAAGTCACCTAGATTCCTATAAAAAGAGCTAGCCTCCAACCCTTAGGAAGGAAGGAGCCACTTAGAGAAATAGCCTACCATAGTCCATGCCCTCTCTACCTCTGAGCATTCTCCGGTCTTCTTCTTCCTTTCGGTGCCCTTGATATGAAGCTCCACCAGAAGCTTCATACAAGCATCCCTCAAGCGTCTCTGCTCTCTCTCTCTCTCTCTCTCTCTCTCTAGTTTATGTGCTTCATAGTTGTAATTCTGCTTTTGTAAAACTTTCTTCAAGATAGCAATAAAGTTCATTATTCTTGTGATATCTTGATTCTAGCATTATTTGATTATCTTCTCAAAAGGTTTAAAATATTGACTGCCTCCCTGTGTTTGAACCGGACTCCTTATAATTCGGTATTAAAAATTTAATTAAATGCCTTTTTAAACACTACAACGATCGCACGTATTTTAATCGCGTAGATTTGGCGAGCATCAATTTGGTACCATTGTCGGGGAGGCACAAATGTATTTGTAGCCTTTCGAGTCCGCACTTATTTTTTGATTACTAATCCACTTTGCTTCGTATTTGTAGGCTTGTGTACAGGTATCAACAATCCAAAGAGAAGTACGACAAATGGAAGAAAAGCGGATTCAGTTGTTTTAAAGTGTATCTATCTTAGGTTTCTTTCAATGTAAAAAAAGTCCAAAAAAATTAGGTGCTTTACTTGATCCTTAGATTAGAAGTATTTGCTTGTGCTTGTTTGCTTTCTACTAAGAAAAAAAGAAAAAAACTCTTTTTGGTGGACATTATCTCTTGAGAAACAATAAAACCACCTCCCTAAAATTCCAACTGTAACTAGTTGGGTTTTAAAAATCATTTTCCAAATTTTTATATGTTAAAAAATCATGAAATTACTCTTGGATGGAGGCATTGAAGTTAGAAAGTTTGTATCCAAGGTTCATACGCATCTGAGTTATATTGAATTTTTAAAAATTCACGGACTGCAATGGTATTAGATCTATTTTTCTTCCTAACTTTTAGGTATTCAACAAATTACAAGAATTTTTATGCAACTCCGATTGACTTGAATTTGAGGCATTAAATTTCTATGATAATCTAGAATCTCAAAAAAATTTGAAATAAATATTTCATGCACATGGGATTGCACAAAAAAATCATTCACTAACTGGGTGTCAAAAAAGACTAAAAGACCCCAGTACACTATTAAATATGGAAAAATTACAAAATGTGCATTAAAATATCTGAAAAAAAAATTTCTGAGTGCCTTAGTTAGTGGTGCAATAGGATCATTGATTTCTCTAATTGGGTTGCACCACTTTTGATTTTTTTGGACTAAAACGTATCAAATAGACTAATCTGCTATTAGGGTTTCACATTAAGATAGAGCACATTTGCATCTCCATACCTTAAAGGAAACTTATAGAACAAATTGGGACTTGCAAAATCTTCTGTGTGCCTCATCAAAACCTTGTTTGAATATATTGAACCAAGTGAGCCCTAAAATTCACTAATACAAGCACTTGAACTTTAAAAGCAACTATATCAATTAAGCTTGTATTGTGAACCCCTTGATTGTGCACTTCACTTGTAAAATCAATTTTTAAGGGCAACACCCCTCCTAACGCCCATCGCATTCCAAAAGCACTTCAAGCCTAAACCTAAAATTGAGTAGAAGTGCCTTAGGTAGGACTAATCTACATGATAACTTAAAGTTAGATTGGGCTAAAATCAAGGCCTTGTCTCCTTGGGACAACTGGTGACAAGAAAGGTCGGTACGATAACCACGTTAACCTCTAGTGGTGTCCCATTGTGCGAGATGTCTTAGGGGGTTTCACCCTTCTAGCCAGCCAAGTAATTCAAGAGTTGGTCTAACCCAGTCGTATTTTGGGGAGCCAAGATTAGGTCTAATTAGGGTTTACACTCTAAGGATTAGCTTGATTACTTGTATTGTAAGGGTGGGTATTCTCTCATCTGTCTTCTCTCTTTCATCTATCAACTTTCTTCTAGTGCATGCAAGGTAGAAGATCTCTAAACCTTGATTTGATGCCACCTTTAGGGAGAAATCCTAGGAGAAGACTTTTTTTTTTAATCCTTTCCCATGGCTAATCACCATGAGGAAGAATTGATTGAGGAGGAGAGCTTGGACCCACACTCTTTTTCATCCCACTATTCCTCCTTTTCTCCTTATCCCAACCTACCCATGACTCCAACTTCGTCAGGATGGGAGAACCCTCCTCAACACCTGGGGCTTGATTCCCTTACACCTCATATTCCTTGGGAATAGCTAGGCCTACCTTTACAGAATTCCACATAAATCTCTGGATATCAAGGATCTCTACAATCTCAAGAGACACTTTCCCTACAAGACCAACACCTGATTGGCATGACCAACTATCTTGACTGGTTCAACCAAACTCATCTCTCCCCTGGTTAAGGATATGCCTCAGAGTTCCAATACCGAGGATATCAATCATACCCCCAAAATCACTTTGTAGATTATCCCAATTTCACCCAACCCACTCCACCTTCTTATTGGGATAACCTTACACCACCCAACCAAGGATATGATCCTTACCCTAGGTATTCAAATCTTGATTATGACTGATGAGAGCCTCATCATGAACCTTAACTAGCATAATTTAATATAAATAAGTGTGAAGAAGCTCCTACAAAACCTAAAGAAAAGCATAACTCATAGAAGTCTGAATTGAAGGATAAAATAAGTCATGAGGGGTAAAACTGTAATTTTACCAAGATAATACAAAAACAGGGTATCTAAGGATCTAAACATAGGTCAAATAAGCTTAATAAGGAAGGAAGTGGGATGATCTGATCTGAAAAGGGTTATAGCAACTTCTAGGAATTAAATGACATTCTGTAACCCTAAAAACAAATTCACTTTAATTTACGAGGTTCTAGGCAGAATAAAAATCAACTAAACCCTCTAAAAATCATGAAAAAATACTCCCTAGGGTTTAGAACCTTCAATTTGACCTTTGCAACCTATTTTGACCTGATTTGAGAACCATGCCCAAATTTTAACCTAATTTGGGTTTTTACGCAAATTGACATGTCAAAAATGGTCAAACCTAAAATCAAATTACACCATTGAATTCCTTAGGTTCAAATCAGGTTGGTACAAAAATTTGGGCCTGAGTAAAGACCATCTTGACCGACTTTACAAATTGGTCCTCTTGAATTACTTTTAACCCTTATCTTTTGAAAACCTTGCAGTTGGCCCCCTATCTTTCCCTTTGTTCTTTGCAGAACGGTTCTCCCTGCCACCCTGCGCAAGCACCATACCTCCAGCGACCGTGCGCGGAGGATGGCACCGCGCAGGGTAAGGCAGCCGCTCTCAGGAATGAGTGAGGAGTTCCCTACGTCGTCCTCTGTCGCAGGGACCCTCCCCTGGGACCTGCAGTTGCCCATGCCTCTCGTGTGAACGCACGAAAGGCATGGGTCTCCATCTCCGGCAGCTCCCCTATCTCACTCTCTCGAGACTCTCCCCTTGCCAACACCTTTATAAGGAGCGGCAAGGGCTACAGTCCACTCCAAGCCTAATTTGGCCGAGGTTCCCTCCCCAATTTCGTCTCCTCCACCCACGACCAAAATGCCCGCAGGCTTCGGTGGCCCTTTCCTCCTCTTTTCGTCGCTCTGCTGCCATACCTGCAGTAGAGCCCACTCTGCCTCGTCCTCCCGCGCCAGGCCACACCAGCTGGCGCTTTCTTGACCTCTTCTTCGCCGCTGTTACTCACCTCTGGGCTCCTTCGTCTACGGCGCCGGCAGGTACGCGTCGAGCGCCACCTTCCTCCCTCTTCATCAATTAGGCAGGTAAAAACTTTCCCCTCTCTCTCCCTGTTATTTCCCCCTTCCTAATTTACTATTTTAACCCACCGACCACCACTGTCCATCACCACCTTCTCCATCTCCGACTGCCCTCCGGCGAGGCGTACTCGCCACTCCATGCCTCCATCCGCCTCGCCAGCTACCCCTTAAGCTCCGCACCACCTTACTGACACCGAATCCGCCCTCCCTTCACCACCTAGCACCTCCAGACCACCCCCCGAACACACCCACTCTCACGCACGCAGAGTGCCCTAGGCGCACGGCCACAAGCACTCTCGCGCCTCGCCGACCCCCGCAACGCACTCGCCGCACTCTGGCGAACCTCCTTGGACCTTTTTGATGTGGCCGCGAGGCCGTTTGCATGTTTCAGGTTTCGCCCTCCTAGCCGCCATTAACGAATAGCAGGAGCTTCTCCGCAGGCAGCTCGAGGTCTCCTCAGCTCTAGGCGTGAGCTCCAGGTGACGCGGAAAGGAGTCACGCTCACACCCAGAACTTCAATTGGGGTTGCAAGCGTCGGCTGCTGCCCCAATTGCTCGAAGTCTTCTCCGCAGGCACCCGAGATCGAAGGTGGGACTTTAGTCCCACCTCGGAAGTGTATGGGCACAAGCCTATACATAAATTGAAAAAGTGCTATTGGCTGGTTGCCTCCGATAGCACTAGGGTGAGGTCCCTCACAAACTCATCAAGTCTCGTCCGCGACATGCCCACGCGGATCTGACCTGACCTGACTTCCCACTCCTGTGCACTCCTCGCACACCGCCCACACCGGTGCGCCTTGACCCAGGCACGCGACCCGACCCGATTACCCGGCTCTGGGAGAGCTTCCCAAAGAGAGATTCAGAGAGAGAGAGATGCGGGGAAGGGGTAGGGGTAGGTTTTGTGCTGACGTTTGTGTGTGTGCGCAGGAAGGAAGAAAGAAGAAGAGGAGCAGTAGCCGGGACTTAGCAGCACAGGGAAGAAGGAAGAAGGAAGGAAGGAGAAGAGAAGAGGAAGCCAAGAAGAAAAGAAAAGAAGGAGAGGCAGATCAGTTAAGGCGTCTGATTTCTAAATCAGACATCGGCGAAAAGAAGAAGATAGCCGCAGCAAAAATAAAAGAAGAAGAAGGACCAGAGCAAAGAAAGAAAGAAGGAGAAGAGGCAATAGCAGAAAAGAAAAGAAGAAGAAGAAGCCAAGAGAAAGAGAGAGACTGCCGCACAAGAAATCAGAAAAGAAAAGAAGGAAACGGAAGAAGAAGCAGAAAGGGAAGGAAAAGAGAAGAGAAGAAGAGCTTGCTGCAGAGAAGAACAAAGAAAAAAAAGGAGAAAGAAAGGAGCAATTTTCACTCTCACTCTCTCTCTCTCTTTTTCTTAATTTTTGTAAAACATTCTATTGTGAATTTATATGCTTCTGGAATTATAGTTTGCTCTCTAAGTTCGACCTCGGAAAACTTTTTATTTCCGAGTAACAAATTGTATTAAACTGGTGAGCGTTTCTTTGCACTATACTACGACAAAACCCTAGAGAGGGAACGCAGCCCACCAATGACCCTCCTTGTGCCAACTCTTCTTTTAGGTCCAGCCTTAACTGGAACCAATTCGGGTCCAAAGATAATGACTCAGATGATGGATATTTCGATTTGGGTGAGGTTAGAAACGCTGGAAATTATTATCCTTAGCCTGTTCAAACACAACCTATGAACCCTGGATCACTCAAATCAACCAATAGGTCCAACCCAAATTTGACCCAAGGTGGAACCCAATCAACTATTTATAAACTTCAATTGTAGATGTACCAACATAATCAAAAGTTGATTGAGGATAAACAAAAATTAATTGATCCATTCCAACAATTGGATGAGGAGGGCCACAGAACCTTCATTGGGGAAACTCCATTCTTGGAATTAATGAAAGAAGGCCCTATGGTGATTGATTGGACTAACCCAGATTGCCCTCAACTAGTTAAGTCCAAGGTTGATTTGCCCATCCCTCCTAACTTGGACAATGATTTGAAACCCTTGGATCATGATTTTGGGGAGGCAGACAAACATTAGGATACTAAAATGATTGAGATTGAGTCACAAAATATAAAAATTGGGGTTGATGTCTTTGAATCTAACCCATATTCTATTGGAATTGGTTCCATTATAGAGACATTTTCAAAAGATGGGGCTTGTGAATCTGATTTTGAGATGATCTTGAATTGCTTGAAGACCCCATCCCAAGTTTGGAAGAGCACAAAGGTGAAGAATCCAAGTCTGATTCAGAGGATGAGATTTTCATTGGCTCTACTTCACTTCAACTTTGGAATATGATTCTAATTTAGAAGAGGTTGAAGATAAAGAAATCATTTTGAGGCCCAATAATATGGAGGAATCAAACATGGAAACCATGATTTGGTGTCGAGGGATGAATTTTTATCTTGAGAGAAATCTGATTTTTGACTTTAAGGTCCATGATGAGATTGTAGTTTCCCTTAAGGACCTAGTGGATTTCAAGCTGTTGCAACCCGAATGAAAGTTGATTTTTGACAATTTTATTGATTGGATTTTCAAAGGGCAGCAAGTTGATTATTTAGCCTACATCTATGGTGCTCGGAATTCTAGATTTGGGTTGCATCCTTCAAAACTAAACCCCTGTCCACATGCTAGGCAAACTATGGACAACAATATGTGGGCATGCGTGATGCACCATTTGTAGAGTCACTGTCCCTTAGGGATGGGTCTCCACCACCACTTAGTCTGCATCTGCGAGCACATGATTTTGAGCCCCAATGATCATATCTTGACTCTAATCCTAACTCAACCCATTAATTTGATTATTCCTTTATTTTTGGGGTTTTGGCCCGACAAATGACGTGAAACTTAACGCTGGCTGGGAGGCAACCCAGTATTCTATATTGATATTAGGATCTTTGTTTTTATAAGCTGACTTGGAACAAGAAGCTCAGTCAGGTGATGTCCTCTCTTCTTGCTTATTGCCTTTTGTTACTTTTATTCTGCATATATTTCAATGAGAACATTGTAATGAATAGCATGGGGGAGTAGACATTACATGTCTTATTTTTGTGTTAACTAATCCTGTTAGAACTTATATATATATATATATATATATATATATATATATATATATATATATATATATATATATATATATATATATATATATATATAGCATTTTTTGTAAAAAAAAAGAAAAAAAATCTACATTTGCATCCTTGCATATGTTTTCCCGTGATATTCCTTTTGAACATTTCATTTTAAAAAAAAAGTGTTTTAGTACAATTCTTAAAATTCAAGCTAGGTTGAGTCAAGAATTCTCAATTTTGAGAATTTATTGACTTTAGGAAATGTGAAATAAAGTCTTTCCGCTTAGACTCCTCAGGTCATTTTAGACTTAATTTTCTTGAGTATTTCCCTAAATCTTGATTGATTTTCCTAAGATTTTGAAAGGACTCTGAAAAAGCTAAAAGTATTGTGTCAAAGGGGTGATGAGTGAATGACCTATTGTTCCATCCTTTGGTTTGGATAGTCTTTGAGTTGTAAGCATCTTCACTTGCACATTGCATTGACTCGTCTTATGTATGATTTTTTTGAGTCCTTAGTGGTCAATAAGATTTAGTCCTAGGGCTTGCGGATCCAAAGGACTTTGTTGTATTTCTAGCTCTTAGGATTGTTCCTATTTGTAGGGGAAAACATTTAGAACAAATGAAGGAGAGCCACTCACCTAGAAAAATGAGTTGGAGCAAAAAATTTATCTTCAATTGAAAAATTCAAAGAAAAAAAATATATATATACATAGAAAAATATATATTTTCCACCAAATAAAAGTATATCACTACATATGGATGCTACCCTTTTCCATTTTCGAATAAAAACACCTCACTACAAATGGGTGTTTATCCTATAGAAAAAAAGAATGAAAAAAGGAATAAGAGACCAATGAGTCTAGCTGGGGAGATATACACCTAGTGTGTTGACCTTGGGGTAGAAAAGTGGTGAGGAGAAAGCTGTCAAATCTTAGTATGGCCTAATCGAAGATGAGATTGTCTAAGAGAGAGTTTAGAAATATTCTAAGTTTTATTGAATGCTAGGAATCAACTTGGTTGTCCGTCTGACGAGTCACATAAAAATCACATATGATTGCACAACAATCATGCAACGTAAATCACCTAAATTAAGTTAGATTCTAGCATAACTTAGGAACAGTGCATGCATAAGTGTTGTAATTCGGATAATAGTTAATTTGTTAGCTGCATAGATAATATTATCATTTTATGACCTAAAAGAGAGATGAAATTAATTGTAGATGAATCCAAGCCTCAAATGAAAGATCAAACTGCACAGATGGATCTGGATCAACAATTGCAGTCCAACGGTGCAAAAATCAACCTGATCAAAGGCCTACATCACCGTTTACAAAGAAGAGCAGATGAACGGCCACGATGGCGCCATGTGGCGCCATTGCAGCCACCCTTGCCACCCCCCCTCTGAAATCGCCTGATATCCCCGTGCCCTCATCAAAGAAGAACGCATCTCAACCGTTGGATATCCATCCAACAGCCAAGAGCGGAGTTGCTTAACTTCTATCCGCGACATAAAAGGTAGCACAACGCAGCGGTGAGTGCACTCAACCGCAAGTGAAGAGCGCGCGTTCAAGTGGCACGGCATGAGAAATCAGGACAGGCGTCACAAGCGAGCGCTATTGACCATCGGATGCCGATCGAAGGGCGGATAAGAGAATGCGTGGTGCGATTAGAGTTCTTCGCGACTGCACGCGCAATCGTACATGCTTTTGAATAAAGGCGGTGGCCTGCTTGATTTAAGCCGTCTGATCTCACAATTGGACGGCTGAAATCAAAGCGCAGGTGTTTTGAATGAGCAGCGCACACGAGGAGAGAGAAACGAGCGGGTGGGCGTTGAAGCGAGTGCATGGTGAGTGCTGAGTCGTGCGATCACAATCCAGTGGTCGTAGAGTCACCACGTGTCGACCAGTGGCTTAATCCAAGTGTTGGAGGTGTTTTAGAAGGCTTTTTGAGGCACGATTTGGTTCGTTGATCTCCCGATCGACGGATCTGATCGCCCAGGAGTTGTTACAAGGTTTTGGGGGCTAAAAAACCTACTTTGCCCTTCATCAAAGCTATAAAAGAAGACCCAAGGCCCCCCAGTTAAGAGACATCTCTTCCATCTCAGATACAACTTCCACCATCTCTCTTCTAGACTTCTCTCCCTCTGCAACTTTGCTCCAACCTTCATCTCGGCACTTTGGATCTGAAGCGCTACCTCGCTTCACAAAAGAATCCCACAAGCGATGTCGTCATCTAATCTGCTTTCTCTCTCCCTCTCTCTCTAGTTATTGTTTAGCATAGCAATCTCCATTTTGAAAAACTATTTTTGAATGCAATAAAAATTTGATTTTCTGCATATCTTACCTATACATATACACACACACACACACATATATATCTATTTAAAGCGAGTTTTCTGAAAAGCTTCCATACAAAAATCATGATTGCCTTCTTGCGAACGACCCAATACTCACCAGTCCTTATAAATTTATTTGTTCTGTCTCAATTCGCACTACGGCGATAATATCTACCTTTCTAAATGCGTCTCACAAGAGGCAAAAAAGTTGATGCCGTTGCCGGGGAGGCAACTGAAATTTTTGAAGCTTTTTGGTGCTTATTCGAGATCTTTAACTTGCTATTTTTCGTTGATTTCAGGAAGCATGGAAATCTGAACATGACACAAAAAATGGAGAAATCGTAGGTTCGAATTTCAAGTAAGTACCAGTAGTTTAGATTAGTTAAATTTAGAAAAATTAGGATTTTCTTGAACCTTAGTATTAGTTAGAATTTGCTTGCTTATTGAAAAAAAAAATCCTCTCTTATTAGTGATTTTTGGGCTGAAAGAAACTCTTAACTTATAAATTCAATTCCTAAAGATCCACACATCCAAAAATTCTCAAAGTTTTACTGGATGTGAGTTCTAAGTCAGAAAAAACATATCCAAATTTCACACAAATTGAAGTTATATAAAAATTTTAAAAATTCTCATACTGATCTATTATCAAAACTATTATTGTTCTTGATGTTTCAGAGTTCAAAACATCATAAGAATTTTTATACAACTTTAATTGAGTTGAAATTTATGGCACTAAATTTATGAGATAATCAAGAATTTAGAAAAAATCTGAAAAAAATATTTCTTGCATGTTTGATCACATGGATTATTAAATCACTAACTGGGGGTTAAAATAGACTACAAAACCCCTACTACGCTTTAAATTTGAAAAAAATAGAAAATGTGTATTCAAATTCTCAAAAGAATATTTTCTGAGTGCCTAGTTAGTGGTGTAATAGGATCAATTGATTGAATTTCTTGGGTCACACCACTCATCTGATTTTTGGAACTTAAAAGCATCATCTAGAAATACCTGTGCTTAGGGTTTCACATTAAGGATAGAGCACACCTACATTTCCATACTTAAGGGAAATCTATCAAACAAATTGGGATTTGAAAAACTCTTATGTGTCCCATCAGAACCTTCATTGAAGATATTAAATCAAGTGAACCCTAAAATTCACTAATACAAGCATTTGTACCTTAAAAGATACTTCATCAAGAAAAATTGCTTGTAAACCCCTTTTTCCTGCGCACTTCACACATCTGAAATCAATTTTAAAGGAAAACACCCCCCTAACGCCCATCATATTCCAAAAGCACCTCAAACCCAAGCCTAAAACTGAGTAGACGTGCCCTAGGCAGGACTAATAGTCTTGGGGACTTGAAATTAGATTGGACTAAGGTCAAGGTTTTGTCTACTTGGACCCATTGGTGAAAAGTAAGGTCAGTGCGGTAATCACGTTAACCCTTAGTGGTGTCCCGTGTTAGAGCGCTTGATCGGGTTTTAAAAAGGTTACATTGTAGTACAGTTGAAAAAGCATTCAAAACAAATAAATTTTATTACTTTAATGTTAAGTCCGAGGTCGAATACAAGGAGCAAATGGAATTCATCACTAATCTCAATAATAGATGCATTTTGAACATTTAAAATTACTCAAAATCTAATCAAAATATAAAGCAGGAGTTTATGAAAAATGTAGCATAAAAGAGAAATTGGACGTCTGATTATAGAATCAGACGTCTTAAAAAGGTTTGACTCTTCTTCTTATGCTTCTTCTCTTTGGCTCTTTCTTCTCTATTCTTCTTTAACTTTTCTACTTCTTCGGTCCTTCTTTCTTCCTTTGGCTCTGGTCCTTGGCTTCTTTCTTCTTTGTCTTCTTCTTCTTCCTTCCTTCTTCTTCCTTCCTTAGCTTCTGATCCTTCCTGCCTCCTTCTTCCTTTCTGTCTTAGCTTTCTCTGCCCTTAGCTTCTTTGCCTTGGCTTCTAATCTCCTTCTTTCTCCTTCTTCTTCAGCCGTGACTTGTCCTTCTTCTTTCCTCTAGCTTCCTCAGCTTCCTCCTTCAGTCCTTTGCTTTTCCTTCTTCTCTGTGGCTGCACCTAAGGCTTCCTCCTTTCCTTAGCTTCTCGTTCAGCTTCCTCTTCCTTCTTTCTTTCCCTGCACACAAGTACAAAACCTACCCCTACCCTCCCCCACGAACTCTCTTTCTTTTCTCTCCTAGGCTCACTCTCCCAGGGCCTTTCTTGGGTATACAGGTCGGGTTAATGCTCCCGGGTCCAGGTGCATCGGCGTGGGTGATGCGTGAGGAGTGCTGGGTAATCGGGTTAGGTCAGCCAGGTCCACGAAGTGGTGGTCACGGACGGGGCAAGTGGGTGAGGTGATCTCACCCCGTGTCAGAAGGCGAAGAGCCTATGACACAAATTCAATTTATGCTACACCGCACGCTTCAAAACGCCCGAGGTGGGAGTAAAAGTCTCTCCCGCTTCTTCGCATGCGCCCACAGGGGTCTTCCTTGATTGCAGCGACTGCAGTGCCTTGCAAAGCCAATTACTTAGCTAAATGCGTGCATGATGCGAATCCGCATCACCTGGTACCTGGGACCTGGAGCATGTCTGCCTAGAGCGAAGGTTGCGAGCTCCTTCACGTCTGCTCCAATGGCAGCGGAGGTTGAATCCTGCTGTCAAGCAATACGGCCTTGCGGCCTCATTAGAACACACAGGAGGCTTTGCTATGGCACAACGAAGGTGTCTAGGTGGGTGGCGTGGCGCGAAGCGACCTAGGCATGCGTGCCTAGGTCGGTCTGTGGCCATGAAGGTGGGTTTGATCGGGGGACGATTGTGGAGTGTGTAGTGGTCCATGAAGAGAGGGAATATGATTAGTGGAAGGTGGCAGTGCTTCTGAGGGGTTCGGCGAGGCGTGTGGGTGTGTGGAATGATGGATGTGCCTTCGCTGGTGGTCTACCGGAGGTGGAGACGATGGTGGTGGTCTACGGTTGTCGAGGGGTGTTAACAGAAATAGAGAGAGGGCAAATAGAGAGGAGATGAAGGGGAAAGTATCGAACCTAATTTAATTATGAAGGGGGGTGAGATAGCGGCTGGTGCGTACCTGCCGCCATCGGAGACCAAGATCCAGTAGAAGGGTGACGGCAACGACGAGGGGGTAGTTGGCACGTGCGCAGGTATGGCGCGATGCAGACGATGGAGGCGGAGACAGCTCTGCCACTGGTATTATAACAAAGCAATGAGAAGAGGGAGGAGGAGTCGTTGGAGCTTGCTGGATGTCTGCCCGAAGGAGAAGAGACGAAGTTGAGGGTTGTTCTCCGGCCAAACCAAGCTGAGGATGGATGGCCAGGCTTGGGGGACCTTTTATAGCCTCTGGAAGAGGGCCTTGTGCTTGGAAGACAAGCTTCCAAGCACGGGTATCCTTGGCGGAGTAGGAAATCTAGAAATACCCAAATCTCCCATGCGTTCGCATGAGAGATTGGGTGGAAATCAAGGCTTGAAATTACGTTCATACGATCGGGAATTCCTCAGAGAATCTCCCTTTCAAATTTGAGAGGGAATCTCTGAGGAATCAGGGAAAACTTCCCCTTTAAATCCTCGCCGGAGTAGGACTCCTCCGCTGTAATGGCGGAGGGAACTAATTGCAAAGAATGGTGAGGAAGATAGGGGGGTCTCTGCAAGGTTTTCAAAAGCTAGGGGTCTAAAAGTAATTGGGTTGGACTATTGTGCAAAGTAGGTCAAGGTGAACTCCCCTTAGGTCCAAATTTTGGTACAAACCTAATTTGGACCTAAGGAATCCAATGGTAAAGTTGGATTTTAGGTTTGACCACGTTTGACTTGGAATTTTACATAAAAACCTGATTTAGGGCAAATAATTGATTAGGACCCCTATTTAGGTCAAAATAGGTTCCAAAGGTCAAATTGAAGGTTCTAAATCCTAAAGGATATTTTGTCATGAATTTTATAGGATTTAGGTAATTTTTATCCTAACCAAAACCTTATTAAATTAAGTGGGTCAGTTTTAGGGTTACAAGAAGTCATTTAACTCCCCGATTTCACATTAACCCTTTTCTGATTGAACCAACCCACTTTTTATCTTGTTAAGACCATTTGACCTATATTTAGCCCCTAAGAAATCCCGTTGTTGTACTGCAATGGTAAAATTGTAGTTTTATCCTTTGTTTCTTTTTTTCTTCTCAGAATAATTATTCCTTGAATTAGGCCCTTCATTTGGTTATGTAGGAGCTTTTGTTCTCTTTCCTAGGTTAAAATGAGCTAGTTAGGGCTCATGATGGTATTCCCCTCATCCCGCTATGAGAGGTGTCCTAGGGGGTTCCATCATTCTGGCTAGCCAAGTAATTCAAGGGTTGATCTAACCTAATCGTGTTTTGGGGAGCCAGGATTAGGTCTATCTAGGGTTTACACCATAAGGTCTAGTTTGATTGCTTGTATTACGAGGGTGGGGATTCTCTCATCTGTCTTCTCTCTCTCATCTATTAACTTTCTTCCGGTACATGGATGCTAAAAGGTTTCTGAACCTTGATTTGGTACCAGCTTTAGAGAATAAACTAAGGAGAAGACCCAATTTTTTTGTATACATTCCAATGGCCAATTGCCATAAGGAAGAACTGATTGAGGAGGAAACCATGGACCCATACTCTTTTGCCTCACACTATTCCTCTTTTTCTCCCTATCCCAACCCTTCCCTTCAACTTCTTCAGGATGGGAGAACTCTCCTCAACACCCGAGACTTGATTCCCTTGCCTACACCTCATATTCCCTGGGCATAGCTAGGCCTACCTCGAATCCCACATGAATCTCTAAATATCAAGGATCTCTACAATCTCAAGAGACACTCTCCATGCAGGACCAACACCTAATTGGAATGACCAACTATCTTCACCAGTTTAGCCACACTCATCTCTCCCTGGATCAGGGATATGCCTCAGAATCCCAATACCTAGAATATTAATCCTATCCTAGAAATCACTTTGCAAATTATCCCAATTCCACCCAAACAACTTCACCTTCTTATTGGGATAACCCTACACCACCCAACCAAGGATATGATTCTTACCCTAGGTATTCAAATGATAGATATTCTGATTTGACTGAGGTTAGAAATTCTAAAAATTATTATCCTCACCCCGCTTAAATCCCTGACCATGGAGGTGATCCTGAGATCACCCAATTACTCCATGTAGTCTAGGGGATGAGAGAAGATAATAAAAGAAATACAAATAATTTGAGAAAACAACTCAATAGAATTCGGAAAGCACAAGTTGATAAACCTGGTCCGACTATGCCACAAGTTGGTGGTAAGCCACTCAAGGTTGAGGATCCAGCCTTAAGTATGACATCTTATCCAATCCCAACCTCTACATACACTGAATAAAGTCCGAGTTCGTTCGCTGGGAGCAAGTGGCAATTTAATCTCAAAATCACAATTCTAAGTAAAAGATATGAGCAATTGTAATCAGAATTGATTCAAAATGATATAACAATAATTTCCCGTAGTGATGTGCAAAAATAAGAGGGTAAAATGGTGATTTGAATCACCAATTTATCCTACAATGTTAAGCTTTGCAAGTTACTCAAATAACAGAATCGTATAAGCCAAGCAAATCTCAATTTAACCAACAGAACTAAGGTATCAGCAAATATCAGACGACAGAGTAGGTGATCAGATGCCTTAACCAATGCTCAATAGACAGAGGTAAAGGCCTCTTCCTTCCCTCTTTCTCTGGTGTTCTCTTCTTTCTTCCTTTCCTTAGCTCTTTTCCCTCTTTTTGCAACTAAGTGTCACACAACTTCCTGCAAGAGAAAAACCCCCCTCCCCTCTCTCTCTCTTTTCTTCTCCTTAACCTCCTCTCAGATATATGCTAATCGGATCTAGGTACATGGGTAAATAGTTCAAAGCTCAGACCCGCGTGGCGTGGGTGCAGGCGAGAGCGTGCGAGGGGAGTGCGTGAGGACCTCACCCTCATGCTTACTGAGGCAACAAGGATAAAGCACAAAAATAATTTAAGGCGCACGAGGAATTCTGCTTTATCCGATGTGGGACTATGTCCCCTATACTTCCTTTGTGTGCACTGCAGTGGAATGGCTTTGTCGAATTGGCGAGCTGCAGTTGCTGCGATCCTTAATTGAGGACCTGGAGACCTCCCTGGAGCTATTCTGTGTCACCTGAAGCAGTTCTTGGAGAAGAACATGGTTAGAGAAGACGGTGGTGGTGGCGGGGCTTCGGTTGGACCTAAAACACAATAATACGACCTTGCGGCCATGTCAAAATAGCTCAGGAGGATTGCTGGTTGGCGACGAATGCAATGGTGGTGGTGGTGTACTGTGTGCATGTGGAGAAGGTAGCGAAGTTGTTGCGAGGGTAACTTGGTCGGTGGAGCGATGGAGATGGTGAATGCCTTAATTGATAGAGGGCTTTTGTTGAGGAAGTCATGGCGATGCTGATGGGGGCGACAGCGGCAAGGTTTGTGCGGTGGAGCGGCGGTTGGGTGTCGCCAGAGCTTCGCCGGAACGGAAGAAGGTGAAGGCGGTCGGGGTGATACAACGGTCGTGTGTGAGTTGTGGGTGTGGGAGAGAGAAGTAGAGTGAGAGAGAGAGTGATAGAAGGACTTAGCTAGGTGGGAGAGAGGTGGAGGTAGCTGATTGTGATCAATCGACAACGGAGAAGACGGAGAGGGTGGTGGAGCGACGACGGTGATGTAGGCAGAGGCACGTCCTTCCTTTGGTCGGGGAGGATCGCGACGAGGAGAGTCGACAGGGCTGACCAATTTGGTTGTTGGATGGCTGGAGGAAGGGGATAGAAGGAGGTCATCGGAGCAGCGGTTGTTGGTGGCCGAGTAAGGTGATTTAGGGGTTGTTGACTCGCCAAGACTTGCTGAGAAGCATGGTGAGGCATTGGTCGTACTTAAATAGGCCATAGGAGGCCTTTCCAAGCTTGGAAGGTCTTCGCAAAATAGGATACCTGAACCTTTGAAAGGTTTGCATAACCTTTTGGGAATGAATTGGAGCTCAAGACAGGTCTCAATTGGTAGAGAATTTCACAAAGAATCTCCGGTTCAAATTTAGGATTGTTTGATTGAGAATCGAGCAAGAAAATCTTGCTCGAATCTCACCGGAGAAAGGTGTGTTCACACCAATGGCAGTAGGGACTAGCTTGTAAAGAAGATGACAAAAGTTAGGGATCCAAATGTAGATTTTTCAAAAATTAGGGGCACGGGTTGAGATAAAATAGCCAGACAAGACCAAAATGCAAACTTGGTCAATATGACCTCAGATTGGGCCCAAATTTTGGTACAAACTTAATTTGGACTCAAGGAATCAAATGGTGAAGTTAGATTTAGGTTTTGACCACGTTTGATAGGAGAAATTGCGTAATTACCCAAATTAAGGCAAAAGTCTATCTATGGCTCTATTTTAGGTCAAGACGGGTTCTGATGGTCAAATTGAAGGTACTAAGCCCTATAGAATATTTTTCTATGAATTTTAGAGGGTTTAGGTAAATTTTATTCTGACCAAAACCTCAGTAGATTGAGCAGGTCTATTTTTAGGGTTTCCGATGTCCATTAATTCCCGTAACGCATGAAAACCCGTTTCATTCTATATGAGCCCTCTTGTTTAGACTCTAAAGCACATTTTGACCTTTATTTAACCCCTAAGAAAACCCATGGTTATTCTATTTTTGTGATAGAATGGTAAATTTGCAGAAATAGCCTTGTAGTCTTGTCTTCTCAAATCAGTGTTTTGTGCCCTTAAGACATTCTGATGGATATGTAGGAGCTTTTATTCACTTAATCAGATCAAATTGAGCTAGTTATGGCTCATGATGGTATTCCTATCATACCCCGATGACTAGCTTTTGCGAGTCCCTTAGCAAAATCGTTTGAATCGAACCAGTTATCCAGGTCAGATTTTAACCGTCAGGATGCCTTACTAAGCTGCATCTCTTGGAATCAGATCTTAATACCAACAATAGGCCCAGAGGTACTCAAGTACTAGCCAAGATCCATACTTGACTAGTTTTCGCCTTAGTTTGCTGTGAAGGTTTCTAAGGCCCGCAGGAACTATCCTAAGGTTCGTTGGATCCAGCAGTTAAAGCACCCATGCTTAAAATATGGTTAGTTTGATTCAATTTGCTAGTGCATTTTGAGAGAGAAATAGAAGGAGAATTTGATTTGTGGAAAGCTTTCTCTCTCTTTTCTTTTCATTATATTTTTCCTTAGATCCATCCTCGGATTGGCCCTAAACACGATTTGTATCAAATTCCTTGTCCCCACCATCAATCCCCGCAGGGTCCATAGAAATCGATGCTTGGAGATAGCACCTCCCATGGCAACCCCTAGAACCCTGGCTTTCAAGATTTTGGGATAATCCCACCCATGGTGTTCTGTAGCTAAATCCAGACCATGGCAATTGACATTTCATGATAATGCTACCCATGGCATCTGAACCACCACGAGGTGCTTACATGCCCCCAGTAGGATATTTAGATATCCTAGGAGACAAGCACCGAGGAGACAATATGTTATTGTGCATCTTCAAGAGGAATTTCCCACCTCTCCATGTCGGGAACTTGTCCAAATCAATTTGTGTTTTCGAGCCGTTCCTAATCTAGATCTTAGGACCTTTTTCAGAATAGATTAAATGCCTTTTGGCATGGTTTTATCTTTAGTGCACACTGAGCTAGACTCTGCGTGATTTAGGGTACTTAAGTTACCGAGTCCCGTAAACCAGAGGTCAGTTAACAAGGTCGAGTACTTCCTAAGCCTTAAACCTAATACATAAGCTTTGCATTTTCCCCAACCTCTTGAGGATTAATCCAGATCTTGACAAGTATGTGAATGTTTAAATCAAATTTGATCCAAGAGGCCTAAGGTCAGTATTCGCCATTAATCCCTTAAGTTTTAGCCTTTTAGGTCTTAATTCATCATTCAATCCAACCTAGAAGGTGGGTAGGATCCAAATTGTTACTGTGGGACTCAATTTTCTTTTTCTCTCTACTTCTTTCTTTTCATTTTTCTCTCAAAATGGCTCCTCTTTTTCCTCAACCTCCCCCCTTTTTTTGAGAAATTGTAATTTTTTTTTATGAAACCCTTTCTTGTGAAGTGATTCTCACAGCATTTTGAACTTTAATACCCCCCTGTGCCTATGATTTGTAATGTCCTCATTGTAAGTTAGGTGGGTTTGAATTCAGTTTAGATCGTACATTAGAACAGGTTTAGGTGGGTGGACGGGTCGAGGTGACTGTTGCGGACAATTTCAAACTCTAGTACAGGTACCACAGGTGGAGTCGACTATTTTAATGGACTAACTGTAAAGTGTAATATGAGATCAGCACGAGATATGTCAAGAAGGGTTTCGAGTTTTTTAAAAAAGATGATGGGTTGCCTCCCGTTAAGCGCTGAGTTTAATGCCATCAGCTAGGCACAATATGCTCAGGGAGAATGGAGATCAAAAGAGATAACAGCCAAGTTCGAGTCAGTGAGCTTGATGAACGGTTTGAGTCTCTGACCATTCACGACAAAAGGTTCAGAATCAAGGTTGAGTTCACTAATTTCAACTGCTCCATTTCCAAAGATTCATCTCACCAAGAATGGTCCAATCCATTTTGATAAGAGTTTTCCTAGGAAGAGTTTAAGCTTAGCATCAAAGAGTAGAACTTTTTGACCAGGATGGAATGATTTTCTTACAATGTGCTTGTCATGGAAGGCTTTGACCCGCTCTTTGTAGATACACGAGTTCTCATACGCATCATTGCGTAGTTCCTCAATCTCGCTCAATTACAACCGGCGGTGTATTCCGACCTTCATCAGATCCAGATTACACTTCCGTACTGCCCAATAAGCCTTGTGCTTCATCTCAATGGGAAGGTGACACACCTTTTCATACACTAATCTGAAGGGAGACATGCCTAATTGGGTCTTGTGGGCGGTCCTATAGGCCCACAAGGCTTCTGGAAGGTGAGTAGACCAGTCCTTCCTATCAGGTTGAACAGTGACTTGAATGATCTTCTTGATCTCTCGATTTGACAGTTTTGCCAGTCCACTAGTTAGGGGGTGGTAAGGAGTCGAGATATGATGCGACACCCCATACTTTTTCATCAGGGACTGGAAGTGCACATTGTTAAAATGAGACCTGCCATCGTTGATGTTGGCCTTAGGAACCCCAAATATGGTAAAGATATTCTCTTGGATAAATCAAAGGACAACTTTATCATTACTAGTTCTTGTGGGGACGGCTTTGATCCACTTGGAGACATAATCAACAGCTAGTAGAATGTTTTCGAAGCTGTTAGATCCAGGAAAGGGTCCCATGAAATCGATTCCCCAGATGTCAAAGATTTCACACACAATTATCGAGTTTAAGAGCATCATATCCTGTGGGTCCATGTTGTCGAGGGTCTGACAACGAGCGCATGCCCTACAATACGTCTGTGCGTCTTTGAACAACGCTGGCCAGAAGAACCCACACTAGAGAATTTTCGTTGCGGTTTTATGCCCAGAGAAATGGCCACCGCAGGCCTGGTCATGACAGAATGAGATGACTTTATTGACCTCATTGTCAGGAATGAATCTCCAGATCACCTGATCATTGCCAATGTGGAAGAGGTATGGTTCCTCCCAAATATAGTACTTGATCTCAGAAATCAATTTGTTCCACTTGGAAGTTGTCCAATCTGGCGGGACTTTCCCCTTAACCAAGTAGTTTACAATATTAGCAAACTAAGGGAGACTGTGAATGGCTAGCAGGAGCTCGTTCGGAAAATGCTCGGTGATCGGACTAGATGGGTCGATGACTGAAGAAGGAAGATGGGACAAATGGTCAGCTACCACGTTTTGCTTTCCCAGCTTATCGTAAATCTTGAGGTCGAATTCTTGCAACAACAAGATCCAGCGGATTAATCGAGGTTTCGCGTCCTTCTTCATGAGGAGGTGTCTCACTGCAGTGTGATCCGAGTATATGATAACACGGGAACCCAAAAGATAAGATATGAATTTTTCCAGGCCAAATACGACGGCTAGCAGCTCTTTCTCAGTAACTGTGTAGTTACGTTGAGCCTCGTTAAGTATCTTGCTAGCGTAGTAGATGACCACGGGTTTCCCATCTATTTTCTGCCCAAGTACTGCACCCACAGCATAATCAGATGCATCGCACATGATCTCAAGGGGTTGAGACCAATCAGGGGACTGAAGGATAGGTGCTTGGGTAACTTGTTCACGTAGGATCTCAAATGCATGAGTGCACTCCTTAGTGATCTCGAAGGGGACATCCTTTGAGAGAAGATTGGTTAGGCGGTGCATAATTTTTGAGAAATCGGGAATGAATTGATATTAAAATTTGATGTGCCCTAGAAAGGATCGGATGTCCTTGATCGAGCTAGGGATAGGGAGTTTGGAAATCAGATTCACCTTGGCTCGATCAACCTGGATGCCTTTTTCAGAGATGAGATGTCCCAGGACAATTCCCTCAGGTACCATGAAGTGGTTCTTTTCCCAGGAAAGAACCAAATTCACGTCGATGCACCACCTGAGGATTTGGACCAAGTGTAGGAGGCAATCATCAAATGATTCCCCAAATACTGAGAAGTCATCCATAAAGACTTTAAGGTATTCACCTACCATATCTGATAATATGGCAAGCATGCACTGCTAAAAAGTAGTAGGTGCATTGCAGAGACCGAACGACATCCTTTGGAATGCGAACTTCCCGAAGGGGTAAGTGAAGGTAGTCTTCTCTTGGTCCTCAGGATGGATTGCAACCTGGTTATAATCAGAGTACCCGTCCAGGAAGCAGAAGAATCGATTTCTCGCTAGTTTCTTGAGGATCTGAACAATGAATGGTTGTGGGAAATGATCCTTCTTCGTGGAGGTATTGAGTCTTCTGTAATCAATGCAGACTCTCCACGAGTTCGCTATATGGGTCGGTATGGTCTCTCCAGTTTCAGTCGTGATCACGATGAGTCCTGTCTTCTTAGGCACAACTTGGATTGGGCTCACCCACCGACTGTCGGAGATGGGGTAGATGATCCCTGCATCTAACCACTTGATGATCTCCTTTTCACGACCTCCTGCAGATTTGGATTTAGGCATCTCTGCATTTTACAGGAAGATCGCGTGCCCTCTTCGGTATAAATGTGATGTGTACAGTATGAGGGGCTTATTCTACTCAGATCATCGAGAGTCCAACCGATGGCTCTTTGATGTTGGTGGAGGACAAAAATCAAGCGTGTTTCCTGATCAGATGTGAGGTGGGAATTGATAATCACAAGAAATGTCTGATTGGAACCCAAAAAGACATATTTAAGATAGTCAAGGAGGGGTTTCAATTCCATAACAGGATTATTAGCAGCAGCAAGTGGTTTAGGGTGGGTGTCGGGAGCAAAGGAAGGTGCTATGGGTGTGTCTAGGTTAAGTTCAGGCTCCTCTAATTGCAGGTTTTGATCTTCTTTTCATTGATAAAAAATAATTGGGTTTTCCTCGATACATGGGTCGTCAACCACGGCCTCGACATCGCAAATTTGTTCGATAACTCTGCAATTAATTCCTTGTTGGACCTTAAAGATGTCGATATTTAGTGTCTTGCTCCCAAATTTTAACTCAATTTGGCCCTCCTCACAATTAATATTGGCCCTAGTGATGAGAGGCTCATCATGGCTTCTAATTGCCCCTAATTAACTAGTTTCCCTAGTTAATTAGCTAGGAATATGTAAATATATGGGTTAATTATAGAATAAGGGATAAATCATTAAAGGACCTTAAAATAAGTTAAAAATGCTAAATTATTAGCCAATTAATATTATTAATAATTTAATTGATAAATGGACTCAAAATATCATTAACTATTTACCTAATTAATGTGTTAATTAACTTAAGCATAACTTATACCTAAGTATGTAATAACGTAACTTTACTTAATTAAATAAATTAAGCTAAAAAGGTCAAAAACATAAATCCAAGATTTATATATAATATTTGTCTAATTTATAATCATATATAAAAAGTTTAAAAAGATTTAAATTAAATAAGCCTTGAAAACCTTAGTTTACGTTTTGGTCCTTAGGTTTATTTCAATTGAGTCCTTTTCCTTCACTTAGGTGCTTATTTTTCCTTGCAACCAAGTCCCTATATACATCTTCCTCCTCTTCATTTTTTCTTCAGCCTCTTCGACGGCTGACAACAGGAGGTGCTTTCACTCATCGATCATCGTCCATCTGACATCTACCCATCCTTGCCAAGCTCCTGGAGCTTACGCTCACCGCCTCCTTTACATCCATCAGTCTGGATGAAGCTACAATCCTATTTTAGGTTTGAAGTTAACCTCACCGGTGTCGGAGAAGACGCCAGTGGTTACTTCACACCTAGACTCTTCCTCATCCAGATTCACCCTCCTCCTCAGTCGCTGCAACCTATAAATACCCCTCCACCTCTCTGATTTCAAGAGGTTAGCTCCCTTCCCTCTTCCCCCCACTGAGCTAGCAGATAGACTATTCACTCCAAATCTCGTGACCTCCTCTCGCTTCCTCCATCTTCCTCCAATCATCTCCACTCATTCCTGATCTCCGCCGTCGTCCGCTGAGTCTTCTGACGCAGTACCGACGTCGGACTTCATCTCTACGCCTCACCTACACCCACTGGACTTCTTCCTCTGCCCCTCTGATTTCCTCCTCCGTTAAGGACCTTTGACGAAGATTCTCTGCCCCCTTTGTCCAGGTAACAGTAGGCTAGGTAAGTTAGAGTAATTAGAGCAGTTAAATAGGTAGGTTAGTTAGAATTAATGTTAGATTTTTCGTCGTCTTCCTCAGCTCCGGCGAGCTCTTTGAGCTTGATTGGAACATTCTTTTGTCTTTTTGTTTCACTAATCACCTTCTATAACCTTCCACGATCATCTTTGACACCTTGATTACTTGATTTTAACACTTAATCGGCTAATCCATCTCCACCTTCACCGGCTGTCCATGGCGGAAGTAACTGAGGGCAATTCACCTCCACTGGGGCCCTCCATCACTTAGTCATCATCTAAGGGCCCCAATCTTCACTTTAATTTGACTTAAAATCACCTATAACTAAAACACCTAAAATTCATTCAACCTCCTGAGCTCGCTGTCAATGGCGACTCAGGAGGAGTTCCTCCACCTAATTGATCATCTGTACACCTTCGCCACACTCTACTGACATGTTCTCTCTACTCAATTGAGTGAGAGAACTTGTCCTGAGTTCCAGCGAGCTCAAGTCACATTCTTTATGAATTCAATGCATAACTTTCAGTTTAATCAATAATTGAGTGAACTATTGAGTTCCTAAGGTTCCTTGTGACCTCAGGAAACCTTTCAGATCTTCACTGGCCTATTTTGATGACTTTTACAAATTTTTTAGCCATTATCTGGACTCATCGGAGCTCCAGTGAGTCAAAGAGTTGTCTTCAGCCTGTAGAACTTCCTGAGAAGCTACAGATTGCTTAATTGAGGTTTAATGATCATTCTGCAGTATTTACTTTGAAGTTTTAAAGTCTGGAGCTAGATCTAGACCTTTGTCTTCCCCAAATCCGACAAAGTTGGAGAAGACTGTTCATTAGGGTTAAGTTTGATTTTAGAGGCTTAGAAGCATCAGGAGGATGCTATGAGATCGATTCTGTGAATCTTTCACTTAGAAAAGCCTTAGTTTGTTCTGTCGAACAAGCTAACTTTAGATCTCAGGCGACTAACCTGAAACCCTAGGTTTCTTGGTTGAAATTTCTCTTTGAGACTCTGAACCTGTTCCTGAGGATAATTAGAGTTGAATTGATGTGTTAATTTCATCTGAAAAAGCTTAATGAAGAAAGTCAAATTTTAAGATTCAGTGGTCAAAATCAGATTTGATTGAATGATTTAGGCTTCAATTAGAGAAATTCATGAGTTTAAATGATTTTTGGGATGATTATAAATGATTTAAGATTGATTTTGATGAGTTTTATTAAGAATTTCAGATGAATCCAATTTCTGTTCAGTTTGGGTTCATTTGAACCCAAAAACTAACTTTAGTGTTTTTCTGACGAGATTCAAATGAGAATGCTGCCCAGATGGATTATTCACAACCTTCAGAGGTTGTTTAATTGGGTTAAACTGAACTTTAGCTATCTGTCAAGCTTCTCAGAGATCAAACTGGAGCTCTGAAGCAACTGTTTGAAGCTTTTGAGCTTCTGCATCTTCTAAAAGCTTTTTAGCACCTCTTCCCTTCACCATTAGACATGGAGTCAACTCCTGAACCTATTCAGAACCTCATCTGAGGTCATACAGTGCATTACAGGTCCTTAGACCTGAATTGCTACTTTTGCAGGCCAGAATGGCCGTGACAACCTCCAACTTTCACCCTTCAAATCGAAGGGCTAACTTTGTTCTCAACATCAAATTGATGCTGCAAACCTGTAGTACTCCTCTAGAGCTTTCCAATGAGCTATTGCTTGCTCAATTTGGAGCTCTGAGTCGGCCAGTGTCTCCAGCCAAAGTTTGGCCTGGAGGGGACAAAGTTAGTTCCACATCGGAAAAATGTGAGTGCACGCCTTAGAATATAAGGAAAAAGTGATATGGCTTGTTCGGTCGTCAGTGCTTGGCGCACAAAGAGCATGTGTGTGTGTGTGGGTGCGTGCGGTGCACATGCCCGGGTGTGTGTGCGCCTGTGGGCGTGTGAGTGTGGGCCTGTGAGCGGGTGTGTGTGTGGGCCTGGGAGGCCGGTGACTGTGCATATGATGAATCAATCCGAAAATAAACCACCTAATGTGAACTAGGCTTGGACCCAGTAGGGTCTGGTCCCACCCTGAGAGGGGTGCTGCATATCCCCGACCGGTCTGAGCTGCCAACCATAAACCAAATTTTTGGTTCAAAACGTGGTTCAAATGCACAGTTAAGGTGTTGAAAGGAGAAGAAAGAAAGGAGGGTTAAGAGAGATAAAAGAGAAGTGAAGAAGAGCTTGATAGAGAGGTAAATAGAGAGCAAAGGAAAAGAATAAATGAAAAGAGAGAGATGGCGGAAGAAGAGAAGAAGAATCAAGGCTGAAGAAAGAAGAAGAAAAAAATAAATGGAAAATAAAAAGTTTTAGACGTCTGATAAACTTAAGCTTATTTTTAAGACGCCTAATTTTGTATTTTACTTAAATACAATTTCTTTTGGAGCTTAATTGATGAATAAGGCACTTGTACTTAATTGAATTTCTTTCTCTTGCCTTAATCTTTTGTAAATGAAATGCAATTGGTAGAAATAAACATGTTTACTTGCTTTTAATAATTGATCACATGTGTAAATATGCTTTTCTTGTGGAATGTTGCATGTCTTTTAAGTAATTATCCTTTGTGCAAGATTCATGTTCTTAAAAGTAATATAATTATAATTCTAATTGATTAAGTAATTAGTAATTTATGTTTAAAATTAAATGGTGAATTAAATTAAGTTATGTCTTCCAGTGAATGACCTGGACTCAACCAGTTAAAATAGAATTAAAAATCTAAAATGTTAGGTTAGCTTGACCCTATACTACACAATCGACATTAAATCAAGTTAACCTAAGTTGCTTTCTCTTACATTTAATTAAGCCTAAATAACTTAATTAACTATGTTGGGAAATTAAACGAACACTTAGCTGTGGCCAAAAAGGGTTTCCCTAATATGATCGGTGTATTCTTCAAGTTCTCAAGAGAATCCATGTCTAAGACGATGAAATCCATGGGAAAGTAAAAATCATGTACCCTAACTATGACATCCTTGAGTACTCCTCTTGGTGACTTAATAGGTCGATCAGCTAATTGCAAAGTCATTTCTGTCAATTTAGGTTCAGATTCCTCAAAGTGGTCTAGTAGGGATGTGGGTATCAAATTGATGGAAGCTCCTAAGTCTAATAAGGCTCGGTCAAACTGTATATCACCGATAGCATAGGAGATCAGTGGGGTGCCTGGGTCTTTTGCCTTAGGCGGGAGTTTGCTCAAAATGATGGAGCTGGCTTGCTCTGACAGTACGATCGGGTTCTTGCCTTTGGTTTACGGCTTACAGTTGGGTGTATGATGTTGAAAATGGTTGTTGGTGATAATTGTGTAATGTGTGTAATGTAACACAATGGTTGTATGATGATGAATGATTATTGTTATGATCATGTCGTTGTAGTATAGGGTGTATAATATAACATTAAGGATGTCGTATAGTGGTGAGTATGGGTGAGTACCAGTCATTACAACCATTATTATCATTTGCTTATTTATCTAATTTTTACTGGTTTTGTTCCAGGTCGTTCTCTGGGAGGCAATTTATTGAATTTAATTCGGTCACTCTTTGATTATCTCCAAAATTGTCTTCTTATTCAAAAAGAAACTTTACACTTAAAGAATGAATGAATGTTTTATTTACCTAGTTACTAAGAAGTGCTTGCAAAAATAATAACTATGAACAAGCATCAAACAATCTATTATTATACTCTAAACTATGTATTTACAAGTTATACTATTAACACTAATACGTTAGTTCATACTACATTAGGATACCATAGTGTAAAAACTTAACTTACTAGTCATTTATTTATAGTGACATATATATCAGTTTTAGTGACAGATATAAACGTCGCTAAATCTCAGAAAACACTATATACAACCTAAAGAAGCAAACTGAGGTCTTATACGTATGTATATTACTTATTCTACTGCTGTAAGTCTTTCTGTTCTTGTTATCTCGTGTTCCTTCTCTTAAGTCGTCTGTCCTTTCATTTTCTTCTGTGTTTAACTCTTGTCTCTTGAGGTATTTCAGAGGCTGCGGTGGAGACGGGGTTAGGCTAACGTCCTTAGTGTAAAATGTGTTTTAATTAGCGGGCACGCTTTTCGAGGGATTCGCAGCACCCTACGGGTGGGACCAGACCTCTACTAAGCGCGCCCTAATCTAAGATTTGGTGGCTTAGTTACGTTCACAATCTCAGCGTCAGGCCTCAGCCCAACGCCTTCAAGCTCGCACACGCTCGGGCCGCCAGCCCCACACAAATATCAAAGTTCAGCACACATCGGGTAATCGGACCGGAAATAATTGGCAGTGTTTCGGGCGCCCTGCGCCTTGACGACTGCTTAATGTATAGCATAAATTATATTTATATGGCTGCGTTTGGTTTGCAGCACACGATGTGGCGCTATTCCAGCGCCACATCGTGCGCTGGAAATCAGACGCAGCTGCGTCTGTGCGCGTTTTTGGCCCTCGATTTGGGGGCCATAAATTATTAAAAAAAAATAAAATAAAATATGGTAAATAAAATATTTACGTAATAATACATAATTGATTAATTAATTTTGAATTTTAAATATTTTTACTATACAAATAAATTCGCTAAACTAGGCTGATTATACAGGTTGATTTAGGTGATTAAATAGTTAATTACTTATAAAATAATTAGTAAATGGTCTAATTGACTTTAAACAGTTTTAATTTACATACTTAAATATTTAATACATATTTTTATTGTATTTTTACGAATTTATTTATGTTTTATTTAGGCTAAAATAGCAGTTCTGGGTGTTTAAAATTAAAACTAAGTTACAGTAAGTTATACTAGGTATAATTATACTTTGACTAACTTAAATTACTTAATATATATATATATTCCCAAGTTTATAGATTTATTTACTTGATTATTGCTCTAACTTATTAACTTAGCTACTAAATAAGTAAATATAAATCTGTACATACATATATACATAAATCAGTAAATACATGCATAATAGATTAGTATATATACATATTTTTACATAGATTACATATGTATATGAATTTATGTACAGGTTTTATACATATTTACAGTATAACTATGTATCTAACTGATATGCTATAGTTATAATACTATGAATAGGTATATTTACAGTTTTAAAATATGTACAATTAGGTTTTAGTAGGAAGTTAGGGAATTAGAGTTGATTGAGTGTTAGTGCTCAATTAAGACAGCAGCCACAGCTACTGTCAGAAGAGATGGAGAGAAGAAGAATGTATTTAGTATGTGTAGTTTACAGTGGCAGTGGCTTAAGCCACTGTCAAGTGGCTAACTGCTGCTGCAGTTAGTCCACTTAGAGAAAGGGGAACAGAAAATTCACAGATGAAAGGGGAATTTGGAGGAGAAGAGAATTTGGAGATGGAGGGAAATGTAGCTGCAAGTTGCAGCATATTGCTGTGTAACTGGGAATAAGATAAAATTCAAAACAAACTAAAAATTTTGAGAGTTGAAATCCAAATCTGATAAGGGTTTAAATCTCACGAAAATCTCATGTAGATTCAGCTAAATACTCATTAGGAAAAACCTTATCAGAAGCATCCTTTCAGATCAACATTCAAATGGCATTGAGTTAGTCTTCCTAATGCCATAGACAGCATGAAGGAAGACTTAGCTCAATCAATTAAAACCAAAGAAACACAATCCCAGTTTCTTGCAACCTTAAGGAGTATGGAAAACTCCTTAGGTTAGAGAATCACCATACAGAAATGATCATCAACACAAATAGTGTATGGCAGTTCTGAAATAGCAAAAAGAGACTAAGAATGCATTAAGGAAATTTAATGGAAGCTGGCGAATGCATTCAAAACAAAGTATACTCAGAATCATGAGAGGCTCTTCTGATTGGTTCTCTGTCACCAGAGAACTTCTCAGAGTCCTTGCCCACAATGAAAACCAAAAATCCCTTCAATTTGTCAGATCTGTCAAAACATTTCAGAGAGTAAAAATCCTTTAAAATCCAAATCAAAAGTGCTCTGACAAACTGAGGCAATCCATTTAAAACAGAGGGGCTTTTGTGAAACAAATGGAGTGAGTGAGAAGCCCCAAATGGTGCTTGTGACGCCACTTTCAGATCTGAGGCAGTGCGCCATCAGATCTGAAACTGGGTCAGGATGTGTGGGTGATTGATGAAAAATTCGTCGTTAAAAGGAAAAACAAGAATCAGAATTTGGATGATGGAAAAACAAAACATGAAGAGGGAGATAAATTGAACAATGAACAGATGATTCTTCCCCTCTGATCTGGACTGATCAGAGGAGGTGAGGGAGGGGATCTAATACTAATTCTACTCCTAAGACTAATCTAACTACAGCTAACATTAAACACTAACAATTAAAACTAAATCTATTCTAAACTACTGCAAACTAAATCTAACACTACTTGTGCAGAATTAAAAACCTAAACTAAAAGGAAGAATGGGACCTATGGGTCCTTAGCCGGCGGCTAAGGAGGAAGAAAGGAGGAGGGTGACTCCAGCGGAGGGAAGAGTCTGCTAGTGAGACTCCAGGGTCGTCCTCAGGTGCTACGAGGTCCTTAGCGACGAGGAGGGTCGAGAGCAGGCGATGATTCCACAGCCGGTGGCTGTGAAATCAGGGTCTAGATGAGGAGGAGAGACTGGAGTGGACGAACTGATCGCTAAGAGATGTAGGAGGGAGCGATCCTTTGCGCACGACACCACTGAGGTGCTTAAATAGCAGCTCAGTGACTGGAATCACCGCAAGGGTGAGGTTAATCAAAATTAGGCCGGCGGTGAGGATGAGATGAGTAGAGCGCGGGGCGAGTCGAGAGGGAAATCTGACCGTCAGATGTGATCTGGGAAGAGAGGTGAACGCACGCACCGAATCGCGCGAAGGTTCCAATAGAATCCAGCCGCAGATCGAGATCAAAAGTGCGATGGACGGTCGAGAATGGCTTTGTTCTTCGCGTGCTACAGTGCGCGTGAAGAACACATGCTTCTCTCTGAAATGAGGGAAAACTTGCAGGAAGACCCTTGAACGAAGGGGTAGAAGAATAGCGTGCAGGTCCAAAAGTGAAGACAACTATAACTGGAAGGGCATTGCAGTCATACAGAAGGGTCCCTGCGGCTTGCAAAAAGGTCCAAGAAGGAGTTTTGAAGGGTAGAAATGTAATGCATGAAGGACCTAATTGTAATATATTTATTTCTAAGCCTAAATGATGTCCAATTGCTTTCAAATTTTTACATGTGCTTAATTGAACATTTAAGACATTGATTTTACTTCTGATTTGTCTTTTAAAACTTGTTTATGTGTTCAATTGATGCATGGATCATCATTTGTTCTTTAGTTTTCAGAATATCTCATTTTTGTGACCTAATTAGGAGGTTTTAACACACATTAAAAGTTTTAGGTCTTTTCTTTAATTCCCACACTTAACCCTTTTTATATGTTAATTTGATATTGTTTTGCTTAGTGTCTAGCTTAATTTCGGCCTTTTAGCTATGATGAGTAGCCACTCATCAGTGTACACATGTCTTTCAGGAATCGTGCATAAGTCGGTACGTGGCGAATTGCATCCATCAAGGGGTTGTTTATATGGACCTGCTCAAAGAGCTTGACCAGGTCCTCCTCAAGTGCCATGGGTTTGGGTTTCCTTTTTCCTTTGGTCAAGGCCTTCGGAAATGGAACCTCTGCACATTCCTCTAGAATGGGTCTAGGTTCTTGATTTGGGACAGGGGTATCCTTGATGACTATCCTAGGGTTTGGGTTTGTATTACCAAGCTGAGAGTGGCTTGGATAAGGTAGGTCCTGTGTTACTTTGCCACTATGGGTAGTAATCGAATTTAGTCCTGCCTGGTTCCAGGTTGGTGTAGGCAAAAGAGGTGATTGTTGCTGATAACCCACATATGATGTCGAAGCCTCCATCCCGTTGGGTGATAGAGCAGAAGGGGCCTGATAGACATAAGGAGCCTAGCCTTGAGTCGGGTTCATAACGTGACTCTGGTTTTGCATGTTATTCTGGTTAGGCAGAGGTTGCGAAGGAAGTGCACCAAGTTGGCGGGGATTTGCCATCTGAGTGAGTTGATTGCGAACCCTGTGATCTCGTCTTTTTGTTGTTTTTGCATAGCTGCATTTATTTTCTGAATGTCAGCCAGAGTTTGAAGGATAAGAGTCATCTAATCTTTGTGAGTTGGCCCAGATTGATAAGTTGGGTTGGGTCGAGGCTAAGGCGGCTGATATGGACAAGAAGCTTGTGGTTGGGGCTGATATTGAGGTCTCTAATTTTTATTGTTCCCTGACCACGTGAAATTAGGATGATTACATCATCCAGGGTTGTAGGTGTTTGAGAATGGATCATTTTGGATGACGTTGAGGTCCTCGCAGGTCTGAGGAGCCTCGAAAAAGTCAAAATACGAGGGTTCAGAGTTCCCCCAACTAGAATAGGCGGGTCCAGAGTTTCCTCTGAACCCAGAATCAGACGGGGGTGGATACAGGTCCATCTCCTGAGAAGATCGGTGGTAGATGTTATGCACAGCCTCCCTGCCAAAGGGTGGTTGCTCGAACGTGTTTTGCATAGAGGTGGCTTGTTGCAGGTGTCGAGTCAGCTCATCTACCTTCTTCTCAATAATAGAGACCTTGTCTAGGCAACTGGCCATTGGCTCCAAGTTGACCGAAGAGGACAGGCCCTGTGTCTCATGTGCACCCTATTTGTGGCGCTAAATCTATGTTTAAAAAGTGTCCCATTGTAGTATAGCTGAAATAACATTTAAACAAATACAATTTTTATTACTTGAAAAAGTTCTGAGGTCAAACACAGGGAGCTATATGGGATTTAGAAATCAAGATCACAATTCAAACAGAAAGAAATTGCAATAATATCAGTATCAATGTGCAAAAATATGGGAGTAAAAATGGTGATTTAGATCACCAAATACTCCACAATATCACTAAGGAACTCAATGTATATGTATGCAATGAGAGTTAAGGTCTGTCATCTGATTTGGAAATCAGATGACTTAAAGTTGTCTGCTGATTTCTTCTTTGTCTTCTTCTCTTTTTCTCTAATTCTTCCTTTCTTCTTCTTCAGCTACAGCTTCTTCTCCTTCTTCTTTCTTCTTCTTTCTCTGCTTTCTTCTTCTTCTTTCCTTCTTCTCTGTCTTTGCTTTCGTTGTCTTCTCCTTTCTTCAAATCTGCCTCTTTAGCTTTCTCAGCTATGACTTCTCCAAGCCTTCTTCTTCCTCTGCTCTTAGCTTTCTTCTTCTTTGGCCCTTAGCTGCTTTCTCTTCTTCTTCAGCTTTAGGCCTCCTCTTCTTCTTCTTCTTTGGCTTTCCTCTTCAGAATTCAGCTAAGTGTCGGCCGAAGGTTCCTGTAGCAAAACCCTCCCCCTACCTGCACGACTCTCATCTCTTTTTCTCTCTTAAGATTCGCTCTCCCAGAGCCACGGGTATCTGGGTTATTGGGTCAAGCGCATATCCGGGTCCAGGCTCACGAGCATGCGGTGGTGAGCGAGGAGTGCAAGTTAGGCAGGTAAATGGGTCGACCAGGTCTGCGGGGCGTGTCGCGGACGAGGCCAAGTGAAGGTGAGAGGGACCTTACCCCATGGATCTGTGGTAAACAACTACTGTGAGTTTTTCAATTTATGCGGGTGCACGGCTTCAATAGCTTCCAATGTGGGACTATCCGTGCACCCTTCCTTTCTCGCGTGCTCGCAGCAGGGAGTGTCCTTCCAATTGTAGCAAGATGCGAGGCTCACATCTTTAATTGATGACCTGGGATCGTGCAGGAGATACCTTCGCGGGTTCTGGGACTTCAACCTGGGACAGCAAGGCCTGGAGCAACCTCAAGCAAGCTCGAAGCTTGCTTGCCAATGGTGGACAAGGTCGTACACCTAAAATCAGTAAAACAGCCTTTCAGCCACATCAGAGCACTCGGGGAGTATCATCGGAGCACGATGAACGTGATGGGGGTGGTGGCGTGGCGTGATAGTGGCCATGAGTGCGTGGTTAGGTCAAACTGTGTGCGTGCGAGTGGGTGTGTTCGGGGGTGCGTGTGAGTGAGTGGAGAGGAGAATGAATAGAGGGGAAATGATCAGTGAGGTGTGGCGAAGGTTTTGCGATGGTCGGTGAGGGTTTTGGTGGGTTGTGGAGGTGGGATGGCCTCGCCAGTGGGGGTGGCCAGAGATGGAGGAGATGGAGGTGTGACGGGGCGTCGGTGGTCGATTTTGGAAAGTAAAGAGCGAAGAAAAAAGTAGAAGTGACAGGGGACTTAGCTAGGAGGTTGATGGATGAAGGGAAGTAGCGATGGCGTTGGGTTTGGCGTTGCTGACGCCAGAGATGAAGGTGGCTCCGGTGAGGTGGGAATGGCTAGGATGAAGGGGGAAGTGGCATTTTCTGGTTCGACGAGACGCGGACGGAGGAGAGGAAGAGGAATCCGCCGCTGGTTTGGCGGATGGATGACGAGAAAGAGCATAGGGGATCGCCGGACATCAAGGAGCCTTTGGCCATGAGAGGGAGATATGAATTGAGGGGATTCACGGCTGAATTCGAGCGTGGAGAATTCGGGAGGATCTAAGCTTCTTTAAATAAGGATCTGAGGGGCAGTTAGGGCTTGGGAAGCAAGCTTCCCAAGCTTGGAAGGTCGCCAAATTTGGGAGATTTCAAGAGACCCAAATCTCTCATGCATTTGCATGAGGGATTGGGAGGGAATCAGAGCACATGGATGGGTTCATACTGGAGAGAATTTCTTAGAGAATCTCCCTTCCAATTTTGGAAGGGATTCTCCAAGCAATCAAGGAGAAATCTCTTGTAAAAGGTTGCCGGAGTAGGTTTCCTCTGCGATAATGGCGGAGGGACTTAATTGTGAAGATGATGAAGAATTTAAGGGGCTGAATGCAAGGGTTTTTGAAAGTTAGGGGTATAAATGTAATTAGGTAGGACCTTTTTGCAAACTAGGTCAAGGCAAGCTTATCTTGGGTCCAACATTTGGTATAAACCTAATTTGGACCTAAGGAATTCAATGGTGAAGTTGGATTTTGGTTTTGATCATGTTTGACTAGGTAATTTATGTAAAAACCTAAATTAGGGTAAATATTTATCTCAGACTCCATTTAGGTCAAGATGGGTTCTGATGGCCAAATTAAAGATACTAAACCCTAGAGAATATTTTTCTATGATTTTTAGAAGGTTTAGCCAAATTTTATCCTGGCCAGAACCTTGGTTAATTAAGTAGGTCTATTTTTAGGATTTCAAAAGTCATTTAATTCTCAGAACACACAAACCCTTTTTTGTCTAATCCAACTTACTTGTTATCTTATTAAGACCATTTTGACCTTTATTCAACCCTTGAGAAAACTCGTGGTTGTACTGAATTCATGATATGCTGGTAAAATTGTGGTTTTAACCCTAGTTTCTTATTTTTCTCTCAGAATGGTTATGTAATGAATTATGCCCTTCAGTTGGTTATGTAGGAGCATTTACTGACTCAATTGGGTCAAAATGAGCTAGTTAAGGCTCATGATGGTGTTCCCATCACTCCCCTTGGATTTGTCAATGCACGGGCATTCGTCTGGTCGAACATGCCCATGGATTCATTATTGATGGAGTTCTCGCACATGTTCTCGAGAATCTCCCATATAGTGTCTTCATGTTGACCTATGATGTTTCCTCTACAGGTCGCATTGATGAATAATCGAATATCCTCATGGAGTCCCTGGTAAAAAGACTGGACTTGTTCCCTTTTAGGAACTCCATGGTGGGGGCACTTTCGCATGAGATCTAGAAAACAATCCTTTGCCCCATGAAGTGGTTCTCCTGCTCCTGCTTATTGCGTAAAATGCATGATCTGGTGCCATAGAGCATTTGTCCGACCAAATGGGAAGAACATTTTCAGAAACTCAGATTGTAGTTCCGTCCATGTGTTGATTGGACGCATTAGGGTTTGGTACCAGTGAGCAGCCTTATCCATGAGAGAGAAGGAGAACTTTTTCATGAGCAAGATATCTCGATTTTGAGCCTCTAACTCGAAGGTCTGAGCCAGATGCTTGAGTTTCTTGATATGCTGGAAAGGATCCTTGGAATTACCCCTATGAAATTTGGGAATAGCATGAATCATGTTGGGCTTGAGTTCTATATCAGGACCTTCAGCTGGGATTTGGACTCGAGGTTTGATCGCAACCGCAGCAGGATTGTAATGATCTTTCATCATAGGATGCTGCGGTGGGTTCATAAAGGCTTGGAATAGATCGTTGTGGCGCTAAAGTTGATTCTCAAGATTATTTTCTTCTGCCGGTTGCTCTATGATGATTAATGAAGGAGGGCTAGGTTCAGATGAATCAGAAGAGATATCGATCTGGTTGGGTTGTTGCACAAACAGGGAGGTCGAGGCTTGGACTCGACGGGAGTGAATAGCTAATGGAGGACTCAACGGTGGTCTTGGAGACCTCCTCCCGAACATGCACCGATGGATAAGATGTGGGATAGAATGTAAGGGACCCAATCAAGACACCCAAAAAATTTTGGATGACTATAGAGGGTCGGGGCCGATGATACCCCTAAGTCAGAAAAGTCATCCACTTGAGAATTACCTGGGCAACCAGAAAGGGAGAGTCCCGCGAAGACCCCTACATGGTAGAGTGCCCCCACGGGTTACAGGGTTTCCCCCACTCGACCTTTCTTGTCACTGAGGATTCAGGTAGACCAGAATGGGGACTTGACCTCTTAAGTCTACCAGTTTTAGATTAAGAGCACGGGTGCTTATGATTTCACTTGAACTTTAAGATGTTTTAGTGTAGGGTGACCTAATTTGAAGATTAGTTAACCCAACAAGGTGGGTCAACTTCACCTGTTTGTCCTTTGAGAAATTTAGGTCCCTCTTTTAGTGTTCAAATGAAACTAAGAGCCTAATTTTAGGGTTTGCTTAAATAGGTCAATTCAACCAAGGCTTAGGCACACACTGTTTGGGGAGGTTAATTCTTGATTAAGCAAGTGTATCTCTAAAACCCTAAACTGGAAACCCTAAATGGCTTTAATTGGTCCAATTCAATTCGTCCAAATGTGGTACCTAGGGCTCAAGCAAGAAGGTGATAGCCCCAGATTCCTTAAATCCTGAGTAGGGGCACAAATCAGGGTTTGGATGTTCTCTAAACAGAATGTATCAAATTAGGCAACTTGATGATTAATCTAAGAATAGAATGCAAGTTGAACCTAATTGACTTGTTTCTTCTTTTAGCATTTTCAGAATTAGAGACTTTGGAGAGATTGGATTTGTGGTTTACCTATCCTTGGAGTGGCTGATGTGCGACTGATCTTCTTCCAATGTACCCCCTACACAGATCGCAGTCAAAAGAGATAGAGCAAGTTAATATCAAATCAGGAATTATAATCAAGAGATCGAATTGCACATTACTCCCCGGCAACGATGCTAAAATGTTAATCGCTTTGAAATGGGTTTTAAAATCATTGCGTTGTAGTATAGCTCAAATCAGTGCGAAAAATAAATAATATTTATACTCGAATAAAGTCTGAGGTCGTTCGTTGGGAGCAAGTGGCAATTCAATCTCAAAATCACAATTCTAAGTAAAAGATATAAGCAATTGCAATTAGAATTGATTCAAGATGATATAACAATAATTTCTAGTAGTGATGTGCAAAAAGGAGATGGTAAAATGGTGATTTGAATCACCAATTTACCCTACAATGTTAAGCTTTGCAAGTTACTCCAATAACAAAATCGTATAAGCCAAGTAAATTTCAAGTTAACCAACAGAACCAAGGTATCAGCAAATATCAGACAAGAGAATAGGCGTTCAGATGCCTTAACCGATGCTCAGTAGATAGAGGCAAAGGCCTCTTCCTTCTTTCTCTGGTGTTCTCTTCTTTCTTCCTTTTTCTTGGCTCTTTCCTTTTTTTGCGACTGTCACACAACTTCCTGCAATAGCAAGACCCCCCTCCCCTCTCTTTTTTCTTCTCTTTAACCCCCTCTCAGATATATGCTAATCGGATCCAGGTACATGGGTAAATGGTTCAGAGCTCAGACCTGCGTGGCGTGGCTGCGAGCAAGAACGTGCGAGGGGTGTGCGTGAGGACGTCACCCTCGTGCTTACTGAGGCAACGAGGATAAAGCACAAAAATAATTTAAGGTGCACATGGGAAGTCTGCTTTATTCGATGTGGGACTATGTCCTCTGTACTTCCTTTGCATGCACTGTGATTGCACAGCAATCATGGGTCCTAATCAACCTAAATAATGTCTGAACCTATCTTAAATTGTGGATATTGCACTCATATCTTGCATATCATGCATTGCATCAGTCTATTTAGAATAAGATGAGATATCCTGCTAGTTAATGGTTTTTATTACTATTTACAGATAATAAAGTGATCCAGGATGGAGATAGTGGAATAAAGCAATAAAGGAAGAAGAAGACTGATCCAGATAAGAGGAGTGACGAGGATAGCCTTATCCCTACCCTTAGAAACCCTAGGACAGCCTTCCCAAACCCAAAACAACCTCCATTAGGGCACCTTAGCCTCAAAACCCAAACATGGATAGCACTATCCATGTTCCTATCCCTCTCCCAAACACTTAGGAACCAAAACCAACCTTAGAAAACATAAAACCCACTCTCCAGCACCTTTGAGGACGTCCAGACATCTGGCTGGACGTCTGATTTCTGCAGAATAACAATCCAGGAAGCCAAAACTCATACTGACACAGAATTGGACGTCTAATTTAGTGTCCAGATGTCCAATTTTGTAGTATAAGACGTCTGACCACTATCCTGGACGTCTGATTCAGACGTCTTATACTGCTGTCTGATTCCTGATTTTGGTGTTGGAAGCCCTAGCTTGCCTATTTTGACCTAGGAACCCCACCGGACACCCTAGGAAACCTAAGTAGAGACCTCCTAAGCCTAGTCCACTATCCATAGCCCTATTTGTCCTATCCCTAACCCAATTGAACCATCCCATACCTAATTGGGTGCATCTACAGTTGATTGGGTGCACCCGAGCCCAATTAGATCCACCCAGGATCTAATTAACTCATACCTATTAGGGTTACCCTAGACTAATCACATGCACACATCTAATTAGACTTGACCTAGACATAATTAGGTTCACTCCTACCCAATTAGACTTTCCTAAGCCTAATTAGGTCCACACCCACTTAATCTAGATTGACCCAACCTATTTAGCACCGAATCCTACCAAAACCCACAACCTAGCCCTACGAAAAACACACACCCACACACACACGCACACCTTCCCATTTTACTCCCACCAAACCCATGCACACTCTCTTGGAAACCCTAACAACTTGTGTCAAACCTAGATCCAAAAATTGTGGCATTGGCTATTTTTGGAGCCACCAAAAGTGGCAACCAAATGGAGCCTTCCATAAGGGCAAAGAGAGAGCTACGAAATTGGACCATCTCTCTATACACTCTCCCATCCATACTCTCCACTCTAAACTTGCTTCCACCCTCCAAAACCTTAAGGCCGTCCTCCTCATCCTCCTCCAAGGCTCCATGGACGGCTAGCTAGAGAAGCTTCTCTCCAAAGCTTCAAGGACGGCCATTGGTAGAGAAAGGGAGCAACACCCTCCTCTCTTCACTTGGGTGCACTAGCCCTCATCTTCTTCTTCTTGGATGGCCATGAAGGCTCACCCATAGCCTCTTGTGGCCGGCCATCTCTTTTGGTAGGTGTGTAGACGGGTTTGCACACCCAAGGTTTAGCCTACACCCTCACACAAGGCCGATGGCCCTAGTGGCAACTTTCCAGCGTGAGGGATTTTCTTCTATTTATATGCTTTCTAGTGTAAATGATGTGTGATAATTTTTTTATGCATAAATAATTTCATGATGTTTCTGTGATTGATTGTCCTCATGTTTGCTTGCCTATATGACACTTTGGTTCGTTCACACCATGCACGACCACCATGGCCTCATTTAGATGCACATAGTCACTTAGGTTTTTGCTAGTTTATCTAGATCTAGGTTTCAATTCGCTTTTCGAAATAAAAAAATCAAAAACACAAAAAGACAAAAATAGTAGCTTAGGTTAGATTTAGGTTATAAAAGCCGATCCAAATCTTGATTCGTTTTCACGCCTCCCAGAGACGAACGACCGGGACTCAAGTTCTAAAAAGAATAAAGATCTATGAGAGTTTCGTTATCACAAATATCTTTGACGAGTGATTTTTGCGACTATACTACGATTTCCAACAATTTCAAAATACGCGATTTCCACGCTTGTCACACTGCAGTGGAATGGCTTGGTCGAATTGGCAAGCTGCAGCTGCTGGGATCCTCAATTGAGGACCTGGAGACCTCCCTGGAACTATTCCACGCCACTTGGAGAAGTTCTTGGTGAAGAACACGGTCGGAGAAGTACGAATGACGTCGGAGAAGACGGTGGCGGCAGCAGAGCTCCGGTTGGACCTGAACCACAATAATACAACCTTGAGGCCACGTGAAAATAGCTCAGGAGGATCATTGGTCGGCGACGAATGCAATGGTGGTGGTGGCGTGCTGCAAGGAGGTGTGTGCGCATGTGGCGAAGTCAGCGAAGATGTTGCGAGGGTGGGTTGGTTGGTGGAGTGATGGAGAGGGTGAATGCCCTAATTGATAGATGGCTTTTGTTGAGGAAGTCATGGCGATGCTGATGGGGGCAATAGTGGTGAGGTTTGTGCGGTGGAGTGGCGGTTGGGTGTCGCCAGAGCTTCGCTGGAGCAGAAGAGAGTGAAGGCGGTCGGGGTGATACGACGGTCGTGCGTAAGTTGTGAGTGTGGGAGAGAGAAGTAGAGTGAGAGAGAGAGTGGTAGAAGGACTTAGCTAGGTGGGAGAGAGGCGGAGGCAGCCGGTTGTGATCGACCGACGCTAGAGAAGATGGAGAGGGCGGTGGAGCGATGACGGTGATGTAGGCAGAGGCACATCCTCCCTTTGGTCGGGGAGGATTGCAACGAGGAGGAGAGTCGAGAGGGCCAACCAATTTGGTCGTTGGATGGTCGGAGGAAGGGGATCGAAGGAGGTCACTAGAGCAGTGGTCGTTGGTGGCCGAGTAAGGTGATTTAGGGGTTGTTGACTCGCCAAGACTTGCTGAGAAGCACGGTGAGGCATTGGTCGTACTTAAATAGGCCATAGGAGGCCTTTCCAAACTTGGAAAGAAGCTTCCAAGCTCGGAAGGTCTTTGCAAAATAGGATACCTGAACCTTTGAAAGGTTTGCATAACCTTTTGGGAATGAATTGGAGCTCAAGATAGGTCTCAATTGGTAGGGAATTTCACAAAGAATCTCTCGTTCAAATTTAGGATTGTTTGATTGAGAATCGAGCAAGAAAATCTCGCTTCAATCTCACTGGAGCAAGGTGCGTTCACACCAATGGCGGTAGGGACCAACTTGTAAAGAAGATGACAAAAGTTAGGGACCCAATGTATATTTTTTGAAAGTTAGGGGCACGAGTGTGAGATAAAATATCTAGATAGGACCAAAATGCAAACTTGGTCTATATGACCTCAGATTGAGCCCAAATTTTGGTACAAACCTAATTTGGATCCAAGGAATCAAATGGTGAAGTTAGATTTAGGTTTTGACCACGTTTGGTAGGAGAAATTGCATAATTATCCAAATTAGGGCAAAAGTCTATCTGTAGCTCTATTTTTGGTCAAGATGGGTTCTGATGGTCAAATTAAAGGTACTAAACCCTATAGAATATTTTTCTATGAATTTTAGAGGGTTTAGGTGAATTTTATCATGACCAAAACCTCATTAGATTAAGCGGGTTTATTTTTAGGGTTTTAGATGTCCATTAATTCTTGTAACGCATGAAAACCCATTTCGTTCTGTATGACCCCTCTTGTTTAGGCTCTAAAGCACATTTTGACCTTTATTTAACCTCTGAGAAAACCTGTGGTTATTCTATTTTTGTGATAGAATGGTAAATTTGTAGAAATAACCCTGTAGTCTTATCTTCTTCTCAAATCAGTGTTTTGTGCCCTTAAGACATTCTGATGGATATGTAGGAGCTTTTATTCACTTAATCAAAACAAATTGAGCTAGTTATGACTCATGATGGTGTTCCCATCAACCCACCATCCCTGTGATTATGTAGAACAAATCCTACTTAGTCCTATAGCTGAACTAATAAATAATTTTGATATCCCAAAAACCTACTTTGAGGAGGAAGGCTCACTTGAGGAATCATATCTTGATTTAGGCCTTGAATTGTAACCATTCTATTTTAAGGAGCCAATCCATGGTGGGCTGGAGTATAAATCTTTTAGGTTTAAAGACACATAATTGGACTACATGGATAATTTGGGAGGATTAAAGCAAGATCAAGAAGATAGAAAGATTGAGGATAGTGACACTCCCAGCCAAGCACGGTTGGATGGCTCTAATGTGATCTTGTCTGAGGATTACCATGATCAGATGTGCTTGAATGATTCGATATCTGGATTTGGCGATACAAATCATTCTAAGATATCCCATATAGAAGTCGAATCTGCTTTCACTTCTGTTTCAGCTAAGTTGCACCCTTCTCTTCCCATCCACCAAAGTCTTGAGGAAAAACCCCAACATCTCGAGATTGAACAAAACAGACAATCCCCTTATGAAAAAGATGTTCAAGAAATTGTAGAATTATTGGGGATGACTTTTGAGGATTTATCTGAGGAAGCAAAGAATTTAGCTGAATCATGGAATCCTAAGGAGTTTGATTTGATTGATGAGGAACAGAAAACATTCCCTTAGAAGATGTAATTCAAGAGAAAGACAATTGGTATCAAATTCAGAAGTCCACAAAACTAAAAGAATTTGAGATTTTGACTAATCTAGATTCTGGTCTTACTCCCCCTAGGGCAGTGATTCTAAGGAATAATGAATTTTCGTCCATTACATTTGAAGACTTTCATCATGAATTAAAATAGATTTGGGCGACTCAAATGAGATTTTTGATCACCCCAGGGATGAGAGTGAGGATTCTGATCTAGATATCCAGCATGATGTGGGTAAATCTCTTCTCAAAAAAATGATGTGGGTAAGTCCGAAACTAGTGAGATGGACCACTGAATCCTATTTGACTCAACTACTCTACATCCATCTACACCTAACTTAACTTACGAAGTGGTTTCTTATACCATTTCAGACTATACCACTCGGGTTCCTCCTTTCATTTCCCATCACTTTCAGGACCCGTATGATTTATTCCCCACAAACCACACTTTATCCCCCTCATCTGCCTTCCTCATGCATCATTTCTTAAGGTTGCCACTATCTACTTTCCACTTTGGCACCCGCATTAATGTTTCTCTCTTTTATAGTATCTGGCTACAAATAGTTTCAAGCCTGTTCACTTTATTTTTCCAACCTTTTGGGCTAGGTATTCACCATCAGTTGATCCGCATTTGTGAATCACTGATCCTTGCATTGCATGATGATATCTTCATTTTAATCCTGACTCAACCCATTAATCAGATCATTCATTTTTGGGTTCAGGTCTGGCTAATGACGTTAAACTTAGCGCTGGCTAGGAGGCAACCTAGTATTCATTATAGGTAGTTTTGCATCCTTTGCATCCATGCTGACCTGGATTAACAAGCATAGTCAGGTGATATCCCCTCATCTTGCTTATTATATTCTAATTTTCCTACATACATTTCAATGAGGACATTGTAATGAATAGGCATGGGGGGGTGGACATTGCATGTTTTATTTTTATGTCAAAAAAAAAATTGCATTTAGGCATAAAGAATTTTTATTAAGGTTTTATTAGGGATTTATTCTTAAGTTGATTACTGAGTTTAGAATCCAGTACAATTTCACACTTACATGAAGAATTTGCAATGGATCCTCTGTGAAGACCGATAGACATCTTTAGTTTATCGAGAAGAGGCAATGCTTCTTTTCCTAAGTCCTTGGACAGTAATTAGGGAGTTAGGCAAACTATCTTTTAGCAGATCCACCAAACAAGTGTGAGGTGAGACTAGAAAGTCTATTGGTGCTCTAAGGCTAGTATGAAGAATCTTAACTTTTGGATAATTAGATAATGATACTCGAAGTTAGGCATAAGTTTTTGCTCTTGATTTCTGCGTACAAATTCTTAGTGCGAATATTTTGAGAGTCACCAAATAAGGCAAATATGCAGAGAGGGGGTTCTAATAGAACTAGGACTAAGGTGGATGGTCACGACTATCCCTTACGGAATCCTTGGCTGAAGGAGGCTATTAATGTCAAGGTTAGAAATATATTGTCCTATCCATTCCTTTCTCGGTGCCTAGAATAGGCACTTCCACCAAATAAGCCACCAGATATCCTCTTAAACATCCCTAATCCTACATAATGCTTCGTAAATAAAAATTCGTACGCTATACTACGTTGCGTTAGTAGATTTATGGATGTGAAAAAAAAGAGAAAGAAAAAAAAAGATATATATATATATAAAGAGAGAGGAAGAAAAAGAAAAAGAAAAAAATATATATATACATAGAAAAAATTTAGAAAAAAGAAAAGAGCAGAAAAAAAATGAGTTTATGAGTTTAGAATTTGTTTCAAGTATATTGAGGCAACAACACCTACCACCCTCACGACCCACTAGATACAACCTTGACTTACTTTTCTATATTTCTGACTGCCTGAATATGGGTTGAGGAATTCTAACTTAGTCATAGGCTTATCAGAACCTAATTAAAGTGTTAATGCTAGGAGAGACCACTAATTAGACTGACAAATCTGGTGAGGTTGTGAGCTTTAAAAGAAAGAAAAGAAAAGATAAGAAAAAGAAGAAAAAGAAAAAGAAAGAAAAAAAGAAAGAGAGAGAATAAGTATAAAGGAACTAAAGAGAGCACAGTTTCTCCACCTCTTTTTGAGTTGAATTATTTAATAGTATGGAAATCTAGGTTCTAAAGTACAAATTTATATGCAGCACCATATGAGTGTGAGCTACCAAATACAAATCTACTTAACTTAGAAATCTTCTATCTAAGCCAAAAGCCAGGGCTAAATTTCCAAATTATGTTATAACCCCGAGGGAAGAAGTTTGCCTATCCCAATAGAATTTTACTAAGGGGTCAACTACGAGCTTTAGATGTAGATTGGCTTTCTCACTTGGATCCATTGCATAGGCTACAACAAAACATGTTCACAATTGTCTGGATTACTAAAATTTTGGATAAAAACAAAAGAAATAAATCTATAGTCAAACTTTTGATAAGAAATCTGTCATATAGGACCACTTTGCATTTAGTCTTGCATTTGCTAGAGACTAACAAGATTTAGGCATGGGGGGTGTGATTGCACAGCAATCATGTAACCTAAATCACCTAAATTAAGTTAGATTCTAGCATAACTTAGGAATAATGCATGCATAAGTGTCGTAATTCCCATAATAGTTAGTTTGCCAACTGTATAGATAATATTATCATTTTACGACCTAAAAGAGAGATGAAATTAATTGTAGATGAATCCAAGCCTCAGATGAAAGATCCGATCGCATGGATGGATTTGGATCAACAATTGTGGTCCAACAATGCAAAAATCAACTCGATTGGAGGCCTACATCACCATTTACAAAGAAGAGCAGATGGACGGCCGTGATGGCGCCATGTGGCCCCATCCCAACCACCCTTGCCAGGCTTCCAACCTCTGAAGGAAGAAACAAAGGTCGTTGGATCAACATCCAACGGCCAAGAAGCAGCCACGTTGCATGATCTCCTCGTGGCCTCATCAAAGAAGAACGCATCTCAGTCGTTGGATCTCCATCCAACGGCCAAGAACAGAGTTGCCTAATTCCTACCCGCGACATAAAAGGCAACACAGTGCAGTGGAGAGCACACTCAACCATGAGCGAAGAGTGCGCATTCGAGTGGCATGGCGTGAGAAATCAGGACAGGCGTCGCGAACGGGTGCTATTAACCATTGGATGGCGATCGAAGGGCGGATAAGCGAATGTGTGGTGCGATCAAAGCTCTCTACAACTGCACGTGTGATCCAACGTGCGCATAACGTGCGATCTCATGTGCTTTTGAGTAAAGGCGATGGTGTGCTTGATTTAAGCCGTCCGATCGTGAGATCAGACGGCTAAAATCAAAGTGCGAGCGTTTTGAATGAGCAGCACACGCAAGTAGAGAGAAACGAGCGAGCGAGCATTAGAGCAGGTGCGTTGCGAGTGTTGAGTCGTGCGATCACAATCTAATGGCTGTGGAGTGGCCACGTGTCAGCCAGAGGCTTAATTCGAGTGTTGAAGGTGTTTTAGAAGGCTTTTTGAGGAGTAATTTGGTCCGTTGATCTCACGATCGACGGATCTGATTGCCCAGGAGTTGTTACACGACTTTGGGGGCTAAAAAGCCCACTTTGCCCCTCATCAAAGCTATAAAAGAAGGCCCAGGGACCCCAGTTAAGAGACATCTCTTCCATCTCAGATACAACTTCCACCATCTCTCTTCCAGAACTCTCTCCCTCTACAACTTTGCTCCGACCTTCATCCCGACGCTCTAGATTTGAAGTGCTATCACTCTTCACACAAGAATCCCACGAGCGGCATCATCATCTATCTGCTTTCTCTCTCTCTAGTTATTGTTTAGCATAGCAATCTTTATTTTGAAAAACTATTTCTGAATGTAATAAAAATTTGATCTTCTGCATATCTGATCTATACATGTATACATATATATATCTGTTTAAAGTGAGTTTTCTAAAAAGCTTCTGTACAAAAATCGTGATTGCCTCCCTGCGAATGACCCGATACTCACCGGTCCTTATAAATTTATTTGTTCTATCGTGATTTGCACTACGACGATAATATTTACCTTTCCAAATGCATCTTATGAGCGGAGAACAACACACAAGATGCTTTTTTCTTACATTCGATTTGGATCTTGGGTGGGTCGACTTAGTTAGAGAAAGTCACTTTGGTGACCCAAGTTTAATGGCTAATAAGATTTCTTATTTGATTTAGGGGGTCCGAATTTGTGTTGATACTTTAGAACTATTGAGTCTTTGTTGTTAAGAATTTATCTGCAATTTCCTTTTCCTAGTGAAAAATCTTATTGGGATTTTTGATTTAAATTGGCTCGATTCCTTGACAGCACCTTCATAAAAAATTTTTTATGCATTACTTTTGGGACTAAAGAAAACCCATGTATTGTGATTCTCATATGATTTCCGTAGGTTTTTCACATGTTAATTTTGCTAGCGACTAGCAAAAGATAGGCATGGGGGTGTGATAACAGCCTAATTTATTACCTTAATTGGCTTAATCTAGGGCTATCTCCTTAGTAAAATCATGCATTTGGTTTATAAATTCTGCGTTTAGAGAAAGCATGCATATTTAGGCTTTCTATTTATTTTATGAATAACTATCTAATTTTAGTCTTTTGTGAATGGAGTAGGTAAAGGACTTAGAATAATCTAGAGCATTAAAGAATAACAGCTGGATAGGAAAAGAAGCTATAGTAGAGCTAGGAGCTGGTTGAAGAATAAAACTTAAATAAAGAAGGAATGAAGACATAAGAATAGAGAAGGATAGAGAGGAACTAAGATAACCATGCCCTATCCTTAAAATCCTAGGACAACCTTATTCCAATACGTATCCCTAAACTAGCTCAAAACTAGATATTTGAGCTTAAAACATGGATAACATTATCCATGTACCTTTCCACCCTATCCATAGACCTATCCTACTATCCATAACCCTAGTCCACTTATCCAATACCCTATCCCTTTCCTAGAAACCTATTTAGTTCTATACCACACTTAATTGACTCTATTTGAGTCAATTGGGTTAGCCACTAGTCAATTAGGTCCATGGGAGCTGATTAGACTAATCCTCAATTGATTAGACTCATTTGAGTCTAATCAAATCCAACCTAAACCTATTGAACCAAGCCCTTACTCAGTTGGGTGCACACTTGATTGGGTGCACCTGAATTCAATTAGGTTCACCCATAACCTAATTGAGCAAATACCAACCCACACAAGTTTAATTAGGTTCATGAATACCTAATTAGATTTAGCCTTAACCTATTTAGATTTCCCTTACCCAATTACACAGTTACACACACAATTAGACTTGGACCTACTTATTTGGACCCAACCCACTAGACTTAGGGTCAACCTAGCCTTATTAGGAACCTATTCTCACAGCCTATGTCTACCAAACCTAGCCCTTATCCTACCCACATATGACCCACGAAAATATTAGCCTAATCCTCTTAAGTTGGTGCCAACTTAAGAATATTTTATCCCTTAGTGGCTGGCCAAGAGATAGGATCTTATCCCTTGGCAAGATTTTATCCCTTAGTAGCCACCCACCTAGGTTGCCTATTTTTAGAAAACCCTCATCCTATCCTAGCCCTACAACTTAGATCCTAAGGTCCTTATTCAACCAATCCTAGGCATCACTTTTGTTTAAATCTAAACCATCCAATTTAGTGATCCTAGGCACTCTAGATCAACCAATAGGAAGCCACTTAGATTCCTATAAAAAGACCTAGCCTCCAACCCTTAGGAAGGAAGGAGCCACTTAGAGAAATAGCCTACCATAGTCCATGCCCTCTCTACCTCCAAGCATTCTCCAATCTCCTTCTTCCTCCCGGCGCCCTGGATTTGAAGCTCTGTCAGAAGCTTCATATATGCATGCCTCAAGTGGCTCTGTTCTCTCTCTCTCTCTCTCTCTCTCTATTCTTTCTAGTTTATGTTCTTCTTAGTTGTAATCTTACTTTTGTAAGACTCTCTTCAAGATAGCAATAAAGTTCATTATTCTTATGATATCTTGATTCTAGCATTATTTGATTATCTTCTTGAAACGTTTAAAATATCAACTGCCTCCCTGTGTTTGACCTAGACTCTTTGCAGTTTGATATTAAAAATTTAATTGAACGCCTTTTTACGTGCTACAACGATTGCATGCATTTTTAATCAAGTAGATTAGGCGAGCATCAGTCATCCTCCGAAGGGAGTCAGAAGAAGCCTAAGGCCTCCCACTTTTTCTACAAGGGTGAAGGGCACGTGAAGAAAGATTGTATCAAATATCATGCTTGGTGTGAGAAGAAAGGTACATCACTTTCATTTGTTCATTCAGAAATTAATTATGCTTTTGAATCCTCAGGCATTTGGTGGATAGATTCTAGAACTACTATTCACATTGGTGTGTCTGTGTAGGGTTGCCTAAATTACCGAATGCCATGTGATGTCGAAAGATACATCTATGTGGGCGATGACAAGAAGTTGGAGGTAAAAACCATTATCGAATTTAGGCTTTCATTGACTATCAGCCACCAATTAAATTTGAAGAAAACATTCATTGTATTGTCGTTTAGGTGAAATTTAGGTTTTGTATATCTATTGGGCAAATTTGGTTATTCTCGTTCATTTGGTGATAGACAATTTCATTTGTTTCTTAATTCAAATTTAGTTACTTTTGGTTCTTTGTATGTCAATGATAAAGTATATATGCTTCATACGGTTTCCTCTAATTATGAAACCTTTAATGCAACCACGAGTAGTAAAAAATGTAAATTAAATATTGAGGGTTCCGCTTTATTATGGCATAAGCATTTAGGCCATATATTTAAACAGAAAATGGATAGGCTTATTTCCAATGAAATTCTTAATTCCCTTGATTATACATATTTGGATATATGTGTGGAATGTTTAAAAGGGAAAATAACAAACAAAAGAGGTGTAGGTGCCACTAAAGCCTCAGAAGTCTTAGAACTAATAGATATGGATATTTGTGGTCCATTCCCTACGTCCTCATGGAATTGACAACAATACTTTATTACGTTCATAGATGACTACTCTAGATACAGCTATTTATTTCTTCATGAAAAGTCATAATCCTTAAATGCGTTCAAATCCTATAAGGCCGAGGTGGAAAACCAACTCAGGAAAAGGATTAAGGCCGTCAGATTTGACTGTGGTGGTGAGTACTACGGCATGTATGATGGATCAAGTGAACAACGTCTAGGACCTTTTACTTCTTTCTTTAATGAGTGTGATATAGTACTCCAGTACACCATGCTTCAGACACCAAGTATGAATGGTATTGCTTTGCACTGTATAGGACTCTTGAAGATATGGTACAAAGTATGATTTGTCACCTAAGTCCCTTTGGGGAGAAGCATTAAAGACATTTATATACATTCTCAATGAAGTACCAACTAAAGCAGTACCCAAAACCTCTTATGAACTGTGAACTACTAAGGTACCTAGTCTAAGAAATTTTCATATTTGGGGGTGTCCAGCTGAGCCTAGGCCATATAGGCCTACTGAAAAGAAACTGGACTCTAAGACGGTAACATTCAATTTTATGGAGTACTCTGAGAGGTCGAAGGGTTATAAGTTTTATGACCCAATGACTCGCTCATTGTTTGAGACAAGGAATGTCCACTTCTTTGAGGATGTTAGTTTGGGGGGTGATAGTTGCCACATTACTTTTAAAGAACTAGATCCTATTCATAAGGAAACTATTGAGCATGGTCAAGTTCTTATTCCAAATGTTGTCCCAACAACATTAGGGGAAGAAAGTAATGTGGATAATCTTCCTATTAGTCAAATCGAACAATCTCAAAGCATTCCAGATCCTGCACCCATTAGGAGATCTAGTAGAGAAAGGAGAAGTGCGATATCAAGTGATTATGTTGTATTTCTCAAGGAACTAAAGGCAGACCAAATGGATTCGGATCCTATTTCAGTCACTCAAGCCATAAGGAGTTCCATTTCTCAGAATTGGATCAATGCCATGAATGAAGAGATGAAATTCATGAGTGACAACAAGATTTAAGATATTGTCACATTGCCTAAAGGTGTAAAATTCATTAGTTGTAAATGGATATTTAAAATCAAATGGGATTCAAAAGGCAATGTGGACAAGTATAAGTCTCGATTTGTTGCCAAGAGGTTTACTCAAAAGGAAGGCATCGATTATAAAGAGACATTTTCACCAGTTTCATTTAAGGATTCGTTTAAAACCATAATGACTTTGGTAGCTCATTTTAATTTAGAGCTACATAAAATGGATGTAAAAACGACATTTCTTAATGGAGACATTAATAAAACTATTTATATAGTGCAACCAGAAAACTTTGCATTGAGAAACACAAATGAAATGATTTGCAAATTAAAGAAAGCCATTTATGAATTAAAGCAAGCTTCAAGATAATGATATAACACATTTTATCAAGTAATTCTCTCATTTCATTTTGAGACAAATCCGGTTGATGAATGTGTATACCATAAATTTCATAGGGGAAAACATATTTTCTTGGTTTTGTATGTGAATGACATTCTCCTTGCTTGTAATGATAATGGTTTGCTTTTGGAAACCAAGAAATTTCTTTTAAGTACCTTTAAAATGAAAGATCTTGGTGAAGTCTCTTTTGTATTATGAATCCAAATACGATGGGATTGTTCTCGTGGTATTCTTGGATTATCGCAAAGGAGATATATTGATACCATTTTAAGGCATTTTGGCATGGAGAATTGCAAACCACGAGATACTCTTGTGGCTAAGGGAGATAAATTCTCTCTTGACCAATGCCTTAGGAATGATTTTGAAGAAAGGGAAATGAAAAATATTCTCTATGCATCGGCAGTGGGAAGTTTAATGTATGCCAAGTCTGCACACGGCCAAACCTAACATACATTGTTGGCATGTTAGGAAGGTATTTGAGCAAGCCTAGACCTAGGGATGCAAGTTTCGGTAAACCTGACCTGAACTCGACCCAACCTGACCTGAAAAGAATGGGTAAAACCCGACTTGGCATGTTTGAAAGGTACTTGTATTTAATTTTTCTTTGTATTTTTTGTAATTTTATTTTTGATATATTCCCTTAAAAGGCTCTTTTTGTAATAATTTTAGTGGAGATCAATAAAATTAGAGTAACCCGAGTTCCTATGATGAGAGCTTGCTAAAAATAAATAATTCATGAATTGTGTTATAGATTTCTCCTCTTCTTTGACTTTAATTTGACATGATTTGATTGTAATATCAATTTATAAATGAGTACCTGATGGGTAAATGGGTACCTGATAGGTAGATGGCTATGGGTATGGGTTTGAATTTTTGTACTCGATGGGTACATGGGTAGGGTATGGGTATGAATTTTGTAAATGGGTATGGGTATGGGTTTAGCCAAACCCTACCCAATTGCATCCCTACACCCGATCATTGGAAGGTAGCCAGACGAGTCATGCGATATTTGCAAAGAACAAAGGACTTCATGCTCACATACAGGAGGTTAGATCATTTAGAGGTCCTCGGTAGTGTTGTAAAAATTGGCTTACTTGTCCAAGTAATTGGCTGAGTAATCCTATGTAGTGCCCTATCGACTGAATAACCCATAGTCGGGCCTATAGTTGACAACATTGACTACTTGGCTGAGTAGTCAGTGTAGTCGGCCGAGTAGTAGGCCGATTTTTGCATAGAGGGAAAAATAGGTATGTAGGTATATTATTTCTTGAAATGACCCTTTCCAAGGATCGTTTGGAGTTTTTCCGAAAAGTTAGGGGCGTGAGTGTAATCTTAAAACCCCCTGGGTTTAGTTGTGGGCTTTGCGGGGAGGAGAATGGTTTGTGGGAGAAATTCAGCAATTTTACTCTCTCTCTCCTCCCACACCACACACACGCACGCACACACACCATCCCCTCTCCCTCTAAACCCTAACCCTTTTCTATTTAAACCCTACGCTACCCTCTCCATCTCCTTTCGTCTGCCAGTGGCCGTCTTCTTCTCCGCCCCCTTGTTGCAGTGAGTGGAAAGGAAGGAGAGGGACGGGACATGGAGAAGAAGGGGAGAGGGAGAGTGTGAGTGAGGAAGAGGGAGGGCATGGGAGAGAGGAGAGAAGCTCGAGGAAGCCCATGCATGCATGGCCGGAGGAGCTCGAGCAGGAGAGCTCGCACACATGGGGACTGCCCTTACCGCAGTCGGAGTTGCAACCGTGGGAGAGGGAGAGCGAGGGCGTGAGAGAAGAGAGAGCTCACTCGAGGGAGCTCGTACGAGAGGGAGGAGGCACGGTCGGAGGAGTCGTGAGCACCTATGAGAGCTCGAGAGGATGCGCATGAGGAGGAGGAGCTCGTGGAGAAGAGCCTATCGACCTCTTGTAGCTGTTGGAGTTGCTGCTGCTATGCTGCAGGCGGAGGCCCATGAGAAGACAAGTGTCGTGAGGAGTTCTGCATCCTGGATTTTTCCAATATCAGACATCTGGAGTATCTACCAGACGTCTAGAGCAGTAGTAAGACTTTCGGAGCTGAAGCCGGACGTCTGAAAATACCCGGGGTGCCGAGGTATGAGTTCTGTACGCTCATGCACATGCATACGTGAAGTACGTAAACATTTTGCTGTTGGAGTTTTTGAACTGCGTTTGCGTACGTAGGGACAAGCCTTGGAAAGGCACGTAAGCATGCTCTTTGAGGTGCTTTAGGACTTCTTGACAACTTTGTAGACGTCGGATTAGACATCCGAATGCATTCACAGACGTTTGGAATGACCCTAGGATGATGGTGAGGGGTTCCAGATGTCTGCTAAGACATCTGGGTCTATTCCTTGACGTTTGATTTTGGTCTGTATGCATGTTTTTGGCTCGTTTGGGGCCCAGACGGAGTTAGATTTACGCAAACGGAGTACTGTTGCTTTTCGCTTGAGTTTCTCTACATGTTAATGACACTTGTACACTATTTTGAACTCGTCTGATGTAATTTAGTCACTGGTATAAGTTTCCAGCCTTATAACGTGTTCGGGGCCTGCGGAGATAATCGGATCTATGATTCAGGCCCCTATTCCTCCCGTGTACCCCGGTAGAGTGGTTTACATTCATATTAAGATTTAAATAAGTAAAGTGCATGTTTATAATAACTTGATTGAACCTTAGGGTAGAAGCAAATGAACATTGCTTGAGCTACACTATTTACTTTGAGATACTTGTTAAACCCTAATTGCTAGAAATTGTATAGATACATGATGTGATACTTCTTCAATTGTAAAAACATGAGCTACCTGTTATATGAATGAGAATTAGAGGGTGAACAACGAGATATGCATGTTGAGAAATGAAATGAGAGCATGAACCCTATGGGAACTAGCTTGTATATGGAAAGAATCTTGTAAGTAGACGGGAAGTGAGCTGGCCTTTGTGTACACAGCACTAAGGAGAGCAATTGTCCCTTTAGTGTAGAGAGGAGCTAGCCGCCCCTTGGGCTGAGACCCGGGGTTAAGACTAGCTACTCTACACCGACTCCTGTTTGGCCCTCGTGTATGTGGTACCAAGGTGGGCTATTAGTATAGAGAGGGAGTTAGTCGCCCCACAGGGCTCAGGCTTAGGACTAGCCACCCTACACTGACTCTTGTTAGGCCCATTGGGCAAACTGGGATAGTCGGGTGAGGGTACGTAGACTGTTGAGGGGTGAGACCCCTATTATGAGGGGAGAGACCCCTGTTTCTGTGAGGGCAAGGCCCTATTCTGTTTTGCACTGTATACTTGGGCATACCCGCTAGTGGAAACGACGGATCGTGTGCCGGTGTGGGGTAGCTACCCGTGCGCTTATCGCTCGTGCCATCGTCACCGCTATGTTGCGACCATGACCTCGGGGTGGTAGATCGGGTGTAGGACTACCACGGGGGACTCTCCTGACTAGAAGAGCACCACATGTACATCCTACATTACAGGAAAAACTGCAATCAAGATCTTTCCCTTAAGGAACATGAAAGATCAAGAAATGTATGGATCCTTAGTAGAATAAACAAACTAGAAACACCTAGTTGAGATAAATGGAAATGATAAATAAATTTCATATGTTAATTGCATATAAATGGCTTAACCACCACTCTACTCAGCATTTGCTGACCACGGATTTTGTAACCTTGTTCAGGTCAGGGAGTTGAGCAGCCAGCACTACTGGCTGTAGAGGGAGCTGGGCCTAGTTGAGCCCAGCCATAGCTGTTGTCGCTTTTCTATTCCAGCATGTTCTTTTGTTGTAGTAGTGAGTACTTGATATACGTATGACTGTTTTAGTTACATTTTCGCTGTTGTAGTTGTGATGGAATGTAATATTGAGAGACATTTCGTTCTGTTTCCTTTACTGTCGCTTATTTATTTTCTGCTTAGTTACATTGCATGTGTAGTTATGGAATATTTTCTGCTTTTGGTCATTTCTTGTTGGACGATTGGGTCTTGGGATTAGTTGTGGCGAGCCGATCTTGGGTCCATTAGGGATCCGAGATCGGGTCGTAACATTTTTTTAGGTCAAATAAAACCCCACTAGACCGTTGATGTGCATACATCTGAATAGCAAAAAATGTCTATTAATTCATGTTCTTAGATCATATTAGCATCATACATTGTAAATATTACATAACATACATCATCATGCATTTACGCCAAATTGTACAAATTGTATAGTAATTTCTTCTTTTTGGTGGCCAGGGACAAAGCAACTTTTAATCGGGGCCTCGGATCAAAGATCCAACCATACGGATTTGATCAGGGTGACGATTGGAGTTCAACGACTCCAAGATCCCCTTGATTGGACTTCCGTAGCATCAGATATAATTCGAGGAAGGTCAAAGATTAAGGGCCAAGATGGTGTCAATCCGCACTTCAGGTGATAAATCCGACCAAACGGATGGGTTCGGATCGATGATCGCAACCTAACTGTGCAAAAATAGACCTAATTTGACATCCGTGGCACCTTCTACAAGTCACAGAAGATGGACGGCCAAGATGGTGCCACGTGGCACCATCTTGGTCACCCAAACTGGCCCAGCTAATACGCGAGGACTTGCCGTGCTCTCTCTCTCACCTCAATGCAAGATCAGATCTGGGCCATTGGATCTTGATCCAATGACCATAAGCACGCGTGCCGCAGTTAGAAAGTCAATAAAGAAGAGGGGATAGTGCAGCGGGCGAGCGCCTCTTCATGAGTGAAGGGCGCGAGTTTGATCTGCGCTCCACTTTAAATCAAGCAGACATGCGTTGAGCCGTTAAATGGCGAGCGGGCGACGCGGATGCGGGCGATGTGGCGCGCCCAGATGCGAGGAGCGCAAACACACCATCAGACTCTCTTTTGTGAAGGTGGGAGAGCGTGCGTCTTGAACCGTTGATCTTCGATCCAACAACGATGAAGGAGGCCGTGTTGCCTCTTAACAGGCGTTGAAGGCGATCGGGCTTGGTGCGTTTAAGCCGTCCGATCTTGCAATCGGACGGCTGAGAACATGCAGATGTGTGCGTGCGTTGAGGCGTGAGAATAAGAAGAGGTGCTGCATGCACGGCAGCTATGCCCACGATCTGGGATTTAGTGACGATTTTATCCATCACTAAATGCCCCTAATTGAATGTTTTAAAGTGTAAAGACCTATTTGCCCCCTCCAATCTACACCTATATATAGCCCTACGACCCCCACACTTTCTTCATCCCTTCCTTCACCTCTCTCCCTCTCCAAAGCTCTAAAGAAGTTGGTCCCAAACTCGAGATGCTCCTCTAGAGCCAAAATCAAAGTTTTCTCTCCCTCTTTCTAGAAGTGGATCCCGCGACGATGATGACGCCCTGCCTCACCCTTGGTTCTTCCTGCTTCGTTCTTCGTCTTCAGTCTTCGTCCTCTGTCTTCCAGGCATCGCCCTGTTCGGCTTGTCTCCAAGCAACCGTCGAGGATTATAACATCTCTCTCCCTTCTTTATCGCTTTCTAGTTGTAATAATTTCCTACTTTCTAGTTGTAAAAATAGTATTTAGTTACAAAGTGATTGTTCTCTCTCTCTCTTTCTTAGTGTTAATATCAATGTCATTGTGATTATCTTTCTTTTAAAAAAAAAATACCAAAAGAATATAATCATTGATTTTAGATCAACATAGCCTCCCAGTGTTCGACTGGAATCTCTTTATGAATTTCGGTATAAATTTATCTGTTGACGAATTTCTTTGCAAATCATACTATGACGACGGGTTTTTCAAAATCCAATCCCATTTGCGTACATCTTCTGATGTAACAACCATCCCCCCCTGACCGCTCCCCTAAAATCATTTATTTTCACCCGAGACTCCTCTTTGACCAAGCAAAAATCCTCCATCTCCGACGCATATATTGTAATATATTTGATTTAAGTATATATTACTTCTTGATTTACGTTTCTCTGTTATTGGTAATGTATTTGTAATCTTTTATACCCTGGTTTGATTATTAAATTTGTAATGAATTTGATATTGTTTATACTTTGTAGCTTATTTTATAACCTTGAACTTGAATATGTTTACTTTTATGCAATGATATATTTTACTTCTTGATATGTGTGTGTCTATACATACATACATACATACATATATGTATTTAAAAAATGCGTGACCGAGTACTCCCCGGCTACTCCCCCACATACCATATACTCCTTAATTAGTGGGCCGACTGACTGAATATCGACTACCGACTTTTACAACACTGGTCCTTGGATATTCCAATTTCGACTTTGTGGGATGTCAGGATACCCGAAGATCTACTTTAGGGTACATTTTTCTGCTAGTTGGAGGAGCTACCTCATGGTGGAGTGCTAAGCAAATGTTGATAGCCACCTCCACTATGGAAGAAGAATTTATAGCATGCTTTGAGGCCTAAAATCATGGGGTATACTTAGGAATTTTGTCACAACACTACGAATAATTAATGATGTTGAAAGATCACTTCGGATTTACCGTGACAATAATTCGACGGTGTTGTACTCTAATAGGAACAGAAGTTCTCTGAGGTCGAAGCACATCGATATTAAGTTTCTAGTAGTCAAGGAACAAGTTCCAAGTGGACAGGTATCCATTGAACACATCAGGACTCACTCTGTGGTGGCATACCTGCTCACTATAGGGCTAATGCCAAAGGTCTTTCATGAGCATGTTGTCTGCATGGGTGCTATATGCATTTTATGATACGACAGTTCAGTGGGAGTTTGTTCCATTTTTTTGGGTGTTTCATGTATCGACTTGTTTTAAGTTATGCGCATAATAAATCTCCTTTACACTTTGGAACTCATCTGTCCTTACCATGTGATTTCTTATATGATAAAGTTTTGGACTAGTTGAAATAGGCATATGTAGATCACATTGACATGCAATTTTCATTCTATGTACTTAATATTAGATCAATGTCATTACTTGTGTTAATATATGTGATCATTCTTGGTCTAGTTGATTTCATAATGGCAAAAACCAACTTTGGTCGTATGTTGACAGAGTATGGACGAGATTGGTAGAGATGTGGTCTATTGTGATGTTGTATATTGAGCTCATACAGGTATATGTAAATGTATGATTATAAGAATAATATATGTAGTTCGAGTGGGAGATTGTTAGAATTATAATGTGAACCGTCATATATTATTATTACGGAATCATACGTTTTCATATACATATATATTTGACATCACATTTACTATCATTAATGTGATCTAATTATGTTAACTGACCACACAAATCTTATGAGGGTATAGGATTTATACATAGAAACCATGTGGAAATGATGATTCTATGATGGGTAGAATTATCATTTAATTCATCATTTAATCTCTAGCGGTTATGGTCCCTGGAGGGGTATGTGAGGAGTGTGTGGTAACGGTTCTCTGCATCCCATTGCAGAAAATATAAGGGGCCCTTGGATAGAACCCAAAGGACACGCTTAGTCTTTTGTCTTCTTTTGCTCTCTCTCGCTTTACTCTCTGGAAGCATCATCTCCTTTTCTAGAGGAGGAACTCCATCGATCACAGGAGGATCTCCACATGCATCCTTAGTGATTCTCCTCAAGACGATGGATTTAGGTATGCTTCCATTATCTTTCATTTCCTTTCGTTATGGGATGATGAATTGATGAAAGAATTGATTCTTGGGATTAAGGAAATCATTTGTTTTGATTTTCATTCGATTTTAAATCTATCAGATGCATCTACCATAGTGTTGATACTAGGAAGCTAGTATGTGTAAGAGGGAACAAAATACACATGATCTCTCCAAGGGATCATCCAAATTTACTTCATAGGTCTATGTGGCAGGTTGAAAGAATGTGCTCACTCTGAGTATATCAGGATATGTCCATTCTACTTATGGTCACAAAATCCTTATCAAACTCAAACATGAAATAAAAGAAAATAGTCTTTTAGAAAAGGAATTAGTTTTTGTCATATCCCAATGATATAAAGAGATATCATCATAAAATAACCTACGGTAGGGATGGCAATTGTTTATTGTGATTAGACCTCAAGATTATATTTATCTCTAGTGTTAAAGATCCATGGATATTGGGAATACCTAAGGGAGGTATAGTGTTGTATATCACAAGGTTATAAAGTGTGACTTTTCCTTTAGATGAGTGCCTTTGGCTTGCATGGTGAGAGGGTCTTGTGATGGGTGCCTTGAGGAGGATGACTATGGGGAGTACATTTCAGTCTTGTGCGTTTGGCTGCGATGCTAAGGACAATATAGAACATCTCTTCTCTAGCTGTTCCTTCACCAAGGGGTTTGACGTGAGATAGTAGGTTTTTCTCTACCCACTTAGGATGCGTTGTGGAGCTTATTGGAAGATCAGACAAGAGATAGGATGGGGATGGCAACGACCTTGTGGCCAATATGGCTAGCCCGGAATGGGAGAATCTTTAGTGCTGAGTCCTTTGTCTCTTCAGTTATTTCTAGAAGGGCCTGGGTGTGGGCTGCTTCTTGGTCCATGTAATTTTTTTTTCCCATACGACTAAAAGTGGATGAGCACCACCATGGTGCCTCATCCTTTCTTTCAAAAGAAAAATAATAATAAAGTCTATCAAAATCCTCTTTTAATCTATCAACACTGAATTGATCAATCCTTTTATTTAATCGACCAAAACTATTTTTGATCGACCAATCCCATGTTTTGATTGATTAAAGCCATATTTTCAGTACTTTGAAAATAGGTCGAAAAACACCTATAAATAGGACTTTTAACCTCCCTCTTCAAAATACACCTTAAGAGCTTTCAAAAGCAAAACACACATATTCTCTCTAGTGCTTTCACGCCTCTGCACCTACAACTATTACAATCCAAAGCACGATCCTTTACAATTCTAGAAAGCTTGGTTTGTTCTAATCTTACTGAGGTTCCATAGGAATTATTGTTATTACTTTATGTTCTGTTGTTCTTGATATGGGAATCTAAGTCATCTCGGAAGTCCCTTTGTTCTTCTCATGGTTAGGTGTGAGAGAAGACGTTTTGTAAGAGGTTGTGCCACACTTGTTCAAGTGGTATGTTAGTGGATTTGACTAGCGTCAACTAGTTGAGAAAATTCTAAGATGTGAGGCTTAGGTAGTGGTTTTTACCAGCAGGAAGGGTTTTCACTCTAAATCAGGCATTGTTCGGGGCATAGATCGTGTAAAAGATGAACACGTCGTAGTATAGCACGAAATACGTCTCGAAAAATAAAATTAATGGAACTGGGAGTCCCGGTCGATCACAGGGAGGCAGAAAAGTACTTTTGATTTCATGCACTTATTCTAAATTTAATTACTAAGTAGTAGAGATAATGAATTGCAATATATATCATGTAGAAAGTTTGAACATTAATTGCATATCATACATGTATTTGAATAAAACATAAAGTAAATAACTACTACTGTAAGAGAACAAGGGCACCACGGGTAGTCCGTGGTGGCCTTCTGGAGAGGTTGAGAGGAGCAGCGGCAATCTGACAAGGTGGCCCAATGGATTCGTCAGACGGAAATGCAGAGACGACGGGAAGAAGAAGAGAGAGGTAGAAGAAGGAAGAAGAAGAGAATGAGAGAGTTAAGAAAGTTGTTCTCCAAAGGGGGGCCCTTTGGTCCTTCTATAACTTTTTCTTTCTCGTACAAATCCTTCCCTAAATCCTTCTTCTTGATCGGTTTATTCTGGTGCTGCCACGTGGCACTCTCTACGCCCTCAGATCTGCATCGCATGGCTTCCTCGCACCTGCATCGCTTCTTCGCATTTTCATCTTCAAATCCCGCCTCATCATCTTAGCCATCCAATCTTGCAATCGGATGGCTTAAACACGTGCTCATCATGCCATTCAAATCCTACGTGCAGTTCTCGCGCCTTCCAGATCTCACAACAACCCCTCGCGATTGCGCCACGTGGACGTGCCTCTGGGCCCCTCCAATCACGCATGCCTGCAACCCACACCAATTTTTGCATAGCGCAGGGCTTGTTGAACCCGCGCCCTGCGCATACGCGGGCGTGCGCGCGAGCCAATGCGCTGCGCAAAGCCTTTGTTATATATACTTAATTATATTTATATTAATCTGGTCTAGGTGGCGATGTGGCTCGTTCATGGCCATTGGATGAACATCCAACGACCCACGTTGTGAGGCGAGGCACCTTCAGGGGTTGGGGGCGCGGTGAGGGGTGGCTGCGATGGTGACACATGGAGCCATCGTGGCCGTTTGTTCTTCTTCTCTTTATATCTGATGACGTAGGCCTCCGATTAAGTTGATTTCTGCACCGTTGGACTGCAAAAGTCGATCTGGATCCATCCGTATGGTTGGATTTGTCATCTGAGGTCTGGATCTTCTTCAATTTTCCCCTTGGCTCTTGCTCTTCTGTGGACTCCCTAGGGTGCTACGGGAGTCTGATTGATGCAATCTTAGATGCGTTGGACTCCCGTTGTTATTCTGAACAGATCCATATGGCTGGATCGGTCATCTGCAGCCCTGGATTACTTGCAATCATTAATACCTCTCAAATAACATGGTTGAATACATAAAACGCATATATCAACTACGATGCAGAATACGATGTGTATGCATGTAGGATGTTCTTGTTAAGCTAAGTTCTAGTTTAATTCAGGCGAGTTAGGACCTATGATTGCTGCATAATCATACCCCCATTCCTAAATCTTGCTAGTCCCTAACACGTGCAAGACTAAATACATTTTACCAAGAGTTAAACTAAAGTTTTATTTCTTTGTGCTACATCCAAAAATTCAGAATTCAGATAACTATGAATATATAATGTTGTAGCTTCTGCAATGGATCCAAGTGAAGAGTCAATATACATTTAAAGCTTGCACTAGACCCCTAGTAAAATTCTGTTGGGACAGGTGAACTTCTTCTCTCGGGGTTATAAAATATTTTCTGATTTTGGCCCCGGTGTTTGGTTTGGGTAGGAGATGTCTGAGTTAACTAGATTGTATTTGGTGGCTCACTCTCTTCTGGTGCTTCTTAGAGACTAGTATTTTAGAATTTAGATTTTCAGATTATTGAATAAATCAACTTAGAGAGGGGCTGGAAAAATTGTGCTCTCTTTAATCTTTTGTACTCTTCTCTCTTCTTTTCTTTTTCTTCCCGAGCTTACATCTCACCAGATTTGTAAATGTATTTGGTGGTCTCACATGGCATGATACTTTAATTAGGTTCTGATAACCCTACGACTAAGTCAGACTTCTCAGTCCGTAATCAAGTGGTCAGAAATACAGAAAAAGAAGGTTAAGGCTGTATTTGGTGATTCGTGAGGGTGGTAGGTGTTTCTTCCTCAAAACGTTTCAAAACATTTAACTTGACTCACATTATGCAACTATTTTACATAACACCCTTTTTTTTCTTTTTTTTTTCTTCTTCTCTTCTTTTTTTTTTTTTTGAGCAAACAACTCTTTTGTATGCAAATCTATTGGCACAATGCCACAACACAATATACTGCTGTATTTATCAGCACAACATAACATGGCATACGTACTTTTATACGTGAGGCATTCTTGGGGAATTTTGGGATGACCAAGAGGATTTTGGGTGGCTTATTTGGTGGAAGTGCCTCTTCTCAGCACCGGGTAGGGGACGGATAGGACGACGTATTTCTGACCTTGACATATGTACCCTCCTTCAGTCGAGGATTCCGTAGAGGACGGTCGTGACCATCCACCTCAGTCATAGTTTTATTAGAACTCTCTCTCTGTGTTTTTGCATTATTTGGTGGCTCTCGTATGGAATTTCTCACAAATTTAGTACGCAAGAACTGAGAGCGAAAACTATGCCCAACTCCAAGTGTCATTATTCAATTATTAAAGATTCCTTATACTAGCCTTAGAGCACCAGTACTCTCTACTCTCACCTCACATATGTTTTGGTGGATCTACTAGAAGATAGTTCACCTGACTCCCTGATTGCTGTCCAAGGGTTCAGGAGAAGCGATGCTTCTTTTTGACAAACTAGAAATGTCTATCGGATTTTACAGAGGATCCATTGCAAATCTACATGCAAGTATGAAATTATATTGGATTCTAAGTCTAGGAATTTATTAAAGAATAAATCTTTAATAAAACCTCTTGATAAAATGATCTAATCCCCCCAATTGTTGGTAGAAAATTTTTAGTTTTTTATGAACTACCCCCCATGCCTTAGTGTTTGCATGTCCTCATGCATGAATAAAAGAAATAAGGCTGGGTGTATGTGGATAGAAATCACCTGAATTGCTTCTGAGTTATCATTTAGTTGACGCCATTGCTGTAATGCCATACACAATATGCAGAACAATATGCAAAACATTATGCGAAAATGAAATATGCTATGTATATATGGTATGCATATATGTATATGTGCTGAGTTTAACACCTCCAGCTGGGCAACTCATTAGTCATACGTCCTCAAGAAGATGTATCGTTTTGTCAGCAGGAGGAGGTTCTTAGGCAAAGAATGGTTTGAGGTGCTGGCCATTAGCCGTAAAATCGTGCCTAGATTTTGGGTCTCTAATTTGGACCGCCCCGTTAGGATACGGGTGGACCACTAAAAACGGCCCAGTCCACTTGGACTTGAGCTTTCCTGCAAAGAATTTGAGTCAGGAGTCAATCAACCAAACTTGCTGGTTAGGTGCGAACTCCTTCCTTCAGATGTGTTGATCATGGAAAGCTTTGGTCTTGTCCTTGTATATTTTTTGCATTCTCATATGCTTCCCGCCTAATCTCCTCTAACTCACTGAGTTGGAGCTTCCTTTCATAACCTCCGATCTCGAGGTCAAAATTACACTTCATCACCGCCCAAAAGGCATGGTGCTCTAGCTCCATAGGAAGGTGACAGGCCTTTCCATACACCATGCGGTATGGTGACCTTTCGAGTGAGGCCTTGTACAGGGTCCGATATGCCCATAGTGCATCGATCAACCGATCGGACCAATCCTTCCTATCAAGTCTAACCGTCTATTGAAGGATAAACTTGATTTGACGGTTTGATACTTCAGCCTGCCCATTGGTCTGTGGGTGATATGGGGTAGCAATGCGGTGCTGCACCCCATATTTCTTCAATAATGATCTGAAATGGGCATGGATGAAGTGGCTTCCCCCATCACTTATCAGGGCGAGGGGAACTCCGAATCTAGCAAAAATAAATTCCCGGACAAAGGATATAACAGTCTTATGATCAGCTCGTCTTGCCGGGATGGCTTCTACCCACTTTGAGACATAGTCTACTGCGAGGAGTATGTACTCAAAGCCATGTGAGTTCGGGAAGGGGCCCATAAAGTTGATGCCCCAAACATCAAACACTTCTACAACCATAATGGATTGGAGAGGCATCATGTCTCTTCAGGTCATAGAACCGATTGCCTGGCATCGCTTACAACACTTGGCAAACTTGTGTGTATCTTTGAAAATGGTCGGCCAGAAAAATCCCGACTGCAAAATCTTTGCAGAGGTTTTTCGGCTCGAGAAATGACCCCCACAAGCGTCGCTGTGGTAGAAGGATAACACACTAGAGATTTTTGAATTAGGGATGCATCTACGGATGATCTGATCAGCCCCAATGTGAAAGAGAAATGGGTCATCCCAAAAATAGAACTTAGCCTCTGATATAAATTTGAGCTTTTGATCCTTGGATAATCTCGCAGGTAGCCTGCTTACGACAAGATAGTTTGCTATATCAGCATACCAAGGAAACTCCACAGAGTTGATAGATAGTAGAGACTCATCTGGAAATCGGTCTGATATTGGCGGGGAGTACGGAATGTAGTCTAGGTCTAGTCGAGACAAGTGGTCCGCCACAACATTATGTGCTCTGGATTTGTCACGGATTTCAATATCAAACTATTGCAATAGAAGGATCCATCTGATAAGGCGGGGTTTGGCGTCCTTCTTTGCCAACAAATGCCGGAGGGCAGAATGGTCAGTGTAGATGATAACTTTGGACCCGAGTAAGTATGAGCTAAATTTCTTCAACCCGAATACTACGGCCAGCAATTCTTTCTCAGTGACTGTATAGTTATGCTGAGCTTGGTTCATCATTTTGCTGACATAGTATATTACAAATGGATGGCGCTCTCGACACTGGCCAAGAATAGCTCCCACAACGAAGTTGGAGGCGTCACACATCATCTCTAAGTTGAGCAACCAGTGGGGGGTTTGGAGAATAGGTGCACTGGAGACAGCGTTTCGCAAGGTCTAGAAAGTGCTGAGACACGAGGAGTCGAATTCAAAAGGCATGTCGGTTACCAGAAGATTCGTTAATGGACGAGCAATTTTTGAGAAATCTTGAATGAATCTTCAGTAAAATCTGACATGCCCTAAGAATGATCTGATTTGCCTGACAGAGCTAGGTAGAGGTAATCGCGAAATGATTTCAGACTTAGCTCAGTCGACCTCGAGTCCATTAGAGGAGATCCTGTGACCTAGTACATTGCCATCCCTCACCATAAAATGGCTTTTTTCCCATGAAAGTACTAGGTTAACTTCTATACATCTCCTCAGAATCTTTGTGAGGTTATCGAGACAAGACGAGAAATCATCTCCAAACACGGAGAAGTCGTCCATGAACACTTCTACGCAATCCCCGATCATGTATGAAAAGATGGCCATCATGCATCGCTGAAAAGTAGCTGGTGCATTGCAGAGGCCGAAAGGCATCCGCTTAAAAGCGAATGTTCCAAAGGGACATGTAAAAGTCATCTTGTCTTGGTCTTCCGGGTTGATTGAGACTTGATTGTACCCGGAGTATCCATCCAGAAAGCAGAAGAAACTACGCCCGGCTAGCCATTCTAGAATTTGATCAATAAAGGGCAAAGGAAAATGATCCTTTTTGGTAGCCGAGTTTAGCTACCTGTAGTCAATGCAAACCCGCCAAGAAGTCGTGGTGCGGGTCAGGATGGATTCTCCCAATTCATTTCTGATTACGGTGAGTCCCGCCTTTTTGGGAACTATCTGAATGGGACTCACCCACTGGCTGTCGAAAATCGGATAGATAATGTCTGCATCCAGCCATTTAATGATCTCCTTCTCGACAACCTCCAACATATTTGGATTTAGGCGTCTCTGAGGTTGTCTCGATGGTCTCACCCCTTCATCAGTGTAGATATGGTGAGTGCAATATGAGGGGCGAATTCCGTGGAGATCAGCAATGCCCTACCCGATGACAGCCCTATGTGCTTGCAAAATAGAGATCAACCGGTGTTCCTGATCTGGAGTCAAGTGAGCATTGATAATCACTAGATATGTCTCACTTTCTCCCAAAAATACGTATTTGAGCGAATCAGGTAAGGGCTGTAGCTCTAGTAGCGGAGGGTGAGGAGGAAGGTTATGCAGGGGAGGAGAGGAAACAATAGCAGAAATTTGCTGATCTTGATTTATGAAGAATGCACCTGCAGTGGTCATGTAATCCTGTCTTAAGATATCAGTGTTGGATAGGACAAGATAGTCAGGATCAGGGGTGTTAGGAGTAGATGAACACCCATGACAACCAGATCCATGGGATGAAATGTGTATATCAGTAGTCTCAGTCTCGTGTGGATCATGATCAAAGACCCTTGATAGTGAGGATGAATGTGCCATTGGGTTGCTGCAGAGGAGCCCAATGTTCTCACAGAAAGCTGAATCTTCATCGTCACTATCCTCCTTGATCAAGTCCCAATCAAAGTTCTTTGATGCCTTGAAAATGTCCAGTCTAAGCTTTTCGTTTCCCAGAGCAATCTCCATGCACCCTGATGCACAGTTGATGTTTGCGCGGGCGGTTGCTAGAAACGGGCAACCTAGGATAATCGGTGCATCACAGAGATTAGGAGGAACCTCCATATCAAGAACAAAAAAGTCCGCTGGAAAGCAGAATCCTTGGACTTTTACAATCACATTTTCAATCACCCCCCTCGGTGTTTTTACAGATTGGTCAGCCAACTGTATGGTAACCGAGATGGGCTTTAACTCCCCAAATTGAATTCTATCAAATACTGCGGTGGGAGTTAGGTTGATGGACGATCCCAAGTCAAGAAGGGCCCTATCAAAAGGGGAATCCTGTAATAAGCAGGAAATCAATGGTGTGCCCGGGTCCTTCTTCTTGGGCGGTAAGTCAGCTAAAATAACTTCTCTGGCTTCCTCAAATAATGCCGCTTGTCGTCCAATCCTCTATTGCCGCTTCGGAGTATAGTAGTCCTTAAAGAACCTAGCGATATCTGGGATGTGATCTATCGCTTTGAGGAGAGGGACCTGAATGTGAACTTCCTTGAACATAGATTTCAGGTCCTCAAAATTCCACGTGTCCTTTTTCCTTGCTGAATCTCGTGTTAAGGTCGCGGGAAAAGGGATGGGAAATTCTGGGTCTAAAGGCTTCTTTCCTTTATCTAATGAAGATGGCTTGTGAGAGGAAGAGGGTTGTGAGCCATCTCGTGGTATGGCACAGGAAAAATCATTACCCACTTGCCTAGGTAGCGGGTCCTGTGTAGTCTTTCTGCTCCTTAAGGTAATAGCTTTTGCATCGACGTGCTGTCCATGCAGGGGCAGAGGAGCGGGTTGGTCTGGATACATAGGGTTTGGCAACAAAGGTGGTTGACTGAGCCCATAACCAGGAGGTGTGGGAGGTGCTTGCATAACCACGTGTGCTTGCCCCTGTGGTGCTTGGAATCTAGGTGGGGCACCCTGATTTTGCACATATCTCGGGTTCAGGACAGGTTGGGAGGGTAAAGCTCCCTGTGATCTATGCTCCTTCATCATCTGGTTCTGTGTGTTCTGTATGCTCTGTATTTGGTCAGCCATTGCCTTCATTATTTGGAGGTTGTCATGAGTAGATTTCCGAATAGATGCCTGCAGTTCCTCCTTCGGTGACTCCAAAGGGTCTGCCCCCTTTGGAGGGTAGTTGGTATCTTGGTGCAATGGTTGATAGATAGAGCGTATCTCTTACTGCTGAGATGGGAATGGCTGCTGCCTAGGATACGCGTTCTGCACATTCTCGTATTGTCTGGTCTGGTAGTGTGGAACTTGACTCGGTCTCTGTGGATTACCAGACAAGGCGAAATTGGGATGCTGGTGCCAACCAGGGTTATATGTTTCAGAATATGGGTTGTTACGCCCGTATCTCTGAATGGCATTGACATATTCGTAAGCCGAAGATGTCTTAGATGCGAATTCATCAAAAGAATACGCACTTGCATCATCATGTGGTGTGAAACCCTGATTGTACGGTGTTAGACCCATATTGTTCACAGGTTCCTGGTATGTAGGATCTTGCGAAGATGGAGAGAAAACATCCTGAGTAATCGGATATGTATGAGAAGAGGGGGCTTGTGATGCTTGAGAGGAGTAAGATGGAGCAGTGTTGCCAGAAGATGCAGATCTCGCTCGCATCAATTCATCAAGCTTCTTATCGAGCAGATCCACCTTATCTAGCTTTTTGGTGATAATGTCCATGTCAGCTTGAGCAGATTCGGCTTGAGCTTCGTGGAATTAACTCGTTGCTGTCCAGGTCATTAGAATTGGTTCATTGAGGCGGCGTTCATTGAATTCTCTGCTAAGGACTTGAACAGTTCAAATGCGTTGTTCTTGTCCTTCGCGAGAAAATTCCCACTGCTAGATGCATCGACCTGGTACCGATGTGTGTCATCCAGCCCATGGTAAAATACTTGCGCAAGGTGCCATTTGGGTACACCATGATGTGGGCACTTCTTGAGAAGATCGTGAAATCTATCCCAGGCATCATGTAGCTTCTCTCCAGGGCCTTGAGCAAAAGTCGTGATTGTGCGCCTCATGGCATTTGTTCGATTGATTGGGAAGAACTTTTGGAGGAATTCATGACGTAATTCCTCCCAGGTTCCAATTGGCCTCCTGATGGTATTGAACCAATAAGCAGCTTTATCCTTGAGAGAAAAAGGAAAAAGCTTCATGAGAACAATTCCAATATCAATATTCCTGGGTCGAATTGACTTTGCAATTTGACTCAGGTCTTCGAGGTGTTGAAAGGGATCCTCATTCGAGTTTCCATGGAAATGAGTCTGAATTAGACTTATGATATTCGCTTTTAACTCAAATGCATCTCCGCCTGCGGGAATCTGAACCGGAGGTGCTATGATTGTAGCCTCCGGATCATAGAAGTCTCGCAGTTGTTCTCTGCATGGTGGGTGCTGCATCCTATCGAGTGTAGTGAGAATCCAGTCGATGCTCTGCTCATATTTCTGTTCCATTTCCTCAACCCTGGCTTCCAGATGAGCCATTGGGTTTTGATTTTTAGGGTCTTGACAAATTTGAGGATCGGGATTAGCCATCTCAGCTAATCGGGTGGAAGAAGGTTGAGACAAGAGGTTGGGCGAAAATCGCCTCTGCCACCTTGGGTTTGGCTCCCAAGGTCCTGCGAGGTTAGGTCTTAATGACCTTCTTCTTTGCATACATCAACTCAAAGGGTTGGTGTAGTCAACCAGAACAAGGCTAAGGCCTTGTTAATCAGAGTGGTCCTTAAAATCAGATGATCAGATTTTTCATTCAAGTTCAAGTTGAAGAAAATTCGGTAAGAGACTGACTGTAAGGAATTCCTACCTCTCAGGCTAACCCAGCCAGGCTGGTTACGAGGGGACTACAAGAAAGGTTCTTCCTTTGGCTTTTGCCTTTGGTTCCATTACCCCATAGCCACGGTCGTTTGACGCTACCCCGCAGCCTTAGACAATAGGTTTTGCAAGAGAGGTTGAAACTACTCAGTAGTTTCAAGCAAAATGCAGGTTATTTGATGTGTTCTTTGTGAATTTTAACCTGTCTTTTCAATGTAGTATTCATGGTGGGTGATCCACAAGGTGACTCACCTCACCGACTAACTTTTGGACTCATTAGGGTCCAGGTTTATCCAATGTGGTCTTATTGGCTCATGTGCATCTAAGTTATTTCAAATTAAAGACCATAAATCAAATATAAACTCTTAAGTAAAGATGGAATTCAAATGATTTGAAACTTAACAACAAGATTTCTTTTTAAATAAGCTTTTCAGAGAGTATTTTTTCAAAATTTTTACTATTCCCAACAATTAGTTATGAATTTTTAACTAGTAAGGGGTTAAATCTAGGATTTAGACCCCGTGTTGGTTTCTCTATTGGAAACAGTATTAAATATGATCAAAAAATTTTGTAAAAATATGCTAATAAAATTTAATTTGATTATCTTTCAAACCCCACTAGTTGTGAGTAAATTAGATTTGTATATTGGTTAGAACTGATTTTCAAAGTTCATAAAAGTTCTACTTTTAAGCAATCTGACACATATGTACTCTATGAATTTTCAAAAATTCCATAGATAAAATTTATTTTTGGGAATGGTGGCGTTGGAAAGAAAATTTGAAAATCTAATTTCAGTCTAAATTTCAAGATTTTTGGAGCAATATAAACACGGCTATTGAATTTTGAAGATAATACTTATTTTTTGGTCGAATTTCTAATAGCAATGTGTGCACCTGATTTCCGCAGCGCCCGCTTTAATTCTTTCGCCGCTTCTTTGGTTTAATCCTGCACACAAAAATAGTATGTTACAGATGAAATTAATAGTCGCCTTGCCTCCCTGGCAACGGCGCCAATTTGTTCGGGGCATAGATCGCGTAAAAGATGAATACGTCGTAATATAGCGCGAAATACGTCTTGACAAATAAAATTAATGGAACTGGGAGTCCCGGTTGATCACAGGGAGGAAGAAAAATGCTTTTGATTTCATGCACTTATTCTAAATTTAATTACTAAGTAGTAGAGACAATGAATTGCAATATATATCATGCAGAAAGTTTGAACATTAATTGCATATCATACATGTATTTGAATAAAACATAAAGTAAATAACTACTACTATAACAGAACAAGGACACCACGGGTAGTAAGTGGTGGCCCTCTGGAGAGGTTGAGAGGAGCAGCGGCAATCTGATAGGGTGGCCCAACGGATTCGTTAAACGGAAATGCTGATGACGGGAAGAAGAGAGAGGTAGAAGAAGGAAGAAGAAGAGAATGAGTTAAGAGAGTTGTTCTCCAAAGGGGGGGCATTTGGTCCTTTTATAACTTTTTTTTTCTCATACAAATCCTTTCCCAAATCCTTCTTCCTGATCGATTTATTTTGGTGCTGCCACGTGGCGCTCTCTACGCCCTCAGATCTGCATCGCACGGCTTCCACGTGCCTGCACCACTTCTTCACGTTTTCATCTTCAAATCCCACCTCATCATCTCAGCCGTCCGATCTTGCAATCAGATGGCTTAAACATGCACTCATTGCTCCATTCAAATCCTACGTGCAGTTCTCGCGCCTTCCAGATTTCGCAACAACCCCGCGCGATCGCGCCACGTGGACATGCCTCTGGGCCCCTCAAATTGCGCATGCTCGCCTGCATGCGCACACCTGCAACCCACACCAAGTTTTGCACAGTGCAGGGCTCGTCGAACCCGTGCCCCGCGCATACGCGGGCATGCACGTGAGCCAATGCGCTGTGCAAAGCCTTTGTTATATATACTTAATTATATTTATATTAATCTGTTCTAGGTGGCAATGTGGCACATTCGTGGCCGTTGGATGAACATCCAACGACCCACGTTGCGAGGTGAGGTGCCTTCAGGGGTTGGGGGCACGGTGAGGGGCGGCTGCGATGGTGCCACGTGGAGCCATCGTGGCCGTCTGTTCTTCTTCTCTTTATATCTGATGACATAGGCCTCCGATTAAGTTGATTTTTGCACCGTTGGACTGCGAACGTCGATCTGGATCCATTCATATGGTTGGATTTGTCATCTGAGGTCTGGATCTTTTTCAATTTCCCCCTTGTCTCTTGCTCTTCTGCTGACTCCCTAGGGTGCTATGGGAGTCTGATTGATGTGATCTTGGATGCATTAGACTCTTGTCATTATTCCGAACAGATCCATATGGTTGGATCGATCATCTGTAGCCTTGGATTACCTGCAATCATTAATACCTCTCAAATAACATAGTTTATTACATAAAACACATATATTAACTATGATGCAGAATACGATGCGTACGCATGCAGAATGTTCATGTTAAGCTAAGATCTAGCTTAATTCAGGCGAGTTAGGACCTATGATTGCTGCGTAATCAGGCATTATCTTTTTGGTCCGTACTTATTTAAATTTTGATCTATGGTGAATGATTTTTTAAACTCTCATAGAAATAGCTATTACACTATTCACCCCCTCTAGTGTATACTTGATCCATTGGGCTCTGCACGTACTCTCACTTTTGTCCTTGAGTCACACCCTCAAAATATTCAATCCTTGGCTTCAAGCCTACTTCAATCCAAGTAATCTCGCTACATGCGAGATCGTGTACCTACAAGTCACAAGTTATCTTTTCTCTTTTACAACTTTTTTTTTTGGTGCTTTCTTAATTATCAAATAAAAGAGAATAATGGCATGAAGGAAAAATCACTGAATTGAAATACTTAACTTATTTATATAGATGGAGCTATAAAATATAGTAATAAGGGAAATGAATATGTGATTCAATTTGGATGTAGCGTGGGTTAGCCTGTCCGACGTCTAGAGAGACGTGATTGATGCTAATGTTGCACCACGTGTGAGGTGTGGAGTAGATGTGTGTGCGTGTGTGAATGCTCAATGTGCGTAGATTATCATGTATGAAATGTCATACAATGCACGGTAAATGGGAATGGTACATGTTATGTGTAGATGTGTGAATGTGTGTATGTGTATGTGAGAAGAAGTGTGAGTGTTGTGAGTGTGTGCGTGAGTGTGAGGGTGTGAGGTGAGCGATGTGAGTGAGTGCGTAAGTGTGAGTTAGTGAGTTGAGTGATTGTGTGTGTAAGCTGGTGTGTGAGTGAGTGAGGTGCACAACTGGCAGGAGGGAGAGAGAGAAAGGGTGCATAGAAGAGGGCGACCGGCTAAGTGAGAAACTTAGCCAGTCAAATGTTGCCCTAATTAGTCACCAAGGATGCGCATGGAGAAGTTGCAACTGGCTAGCTGAGAAGGGGAGTGGGTCAAACGGTTGCGAAGAGAGAGAGAGAGTGGTGGGGTGGTGCGTGGGTGAGTGTTGCGAAGTAGATGTGTTGAGTCATCGGCCAAGTGAGGAATGAGCTGGTGACACACAAGGAAAAATGAACTGCGATTGAGACACTATTATAACTAGAGGAAAGAAGTTGGGAGAGGTCAAATGGCGATCAAAACAAAATAAGAAAAATCGAAAATGACCACGTCTACTTGCTCGTAAAGGAGCTAGATAGTGGTAGAGCCCTGCCATGGTGGTTGCGACCACAGGAAGCTACTCCCAATTACCAATGGGGGCTCTCAACTAGTGATAGGTCGCTAGCGATAGGAGAGGAAGAGAGGGAGAGGAGAGAGGCAGTGGTCGACATGGTGCTATCTGAGGGTGTGAGTGTTAGTGAAGGTGGGTGCCGACTTGCAGAGAGTGGAGGTGGGGGGTGGCTTTATAAGTGAGGGGTGGGTTGCTGGTCGCAAGAAAGGTAGGTCGTTAGTATTTATTTTGGGTAATTTGTAAGGTATAGACTTGGGGTTTTGGGTAATGAATGTAGGTGATAGGTGGATAGTAATAGATGGTGACACACACGTAAGAATTGATGAAAAATCTACCTCTCTCTCTTTCTTCCTCTAAATTATTCATGAATGAAGGCATTTAGAAAATGCATGATTTGTTAATTAATCCTAGATGTGTAATCCTAGAAAATAACATAAGATCGACAAATTGTTGGCGTGAATTGCTGTGCAATCATGTCCTTCGACAATGAAGCTTGAAAGGATGATTCAAGGGATAGGTGCATTCGAGTTCAAGGGTCTTAGGTAAATCCAGAGGATCATAAGAGTCCCTTATAGAAGGTTGGAGCTTTTAAGAGTACAAGGGCCCTTAAGCTTTTTCCCCAAAAATCTTCTGATTCCACTCTTTCCTCTTCTATGCTATTTCCTTCCTTAAAGTTCAAGTCTTTTGAATTCAGGAAATAAAAATTTGACCTCATCACATTAGATATGTAATCAAACTCCATAGAAAATGATTCAAGTTTAAGCTCATCTAGATTGGATGTAAAGGTGAAGCTAGTCATTGAAGGTTCATCAAGTTCAAATTGAAATCCTTGAGCTTCACTTACTTCTAGCAAGAAATTTTCCCCAAACTCAAATGTGAATCCTTCCCTTTCAGATTTTTTCAGAAATCTCCTCATCAAAATTAAAGGTCTTATATTCAGATTTATGTTTATCTTCTTTAGATTCTATCTCAAAATCGAATATAAAGCTTTCAATTTCAAAATTATCATAGATTTGATCCTAAAAAAGAAATGCCTTACATTCATGTTTATCTATATATTCCTCAAATTCTGAGTCTTTCAAAGAGACATCTTCATTTTCAATTAGACCCTCACCCTCTTAATCTCTTTAATAAGCCCACAACTTTCATTAGAGTTCTCAATAGCCTTAAAATGTTCTAATTTCATCTTTTCATCCCCAAAGGCTATTTGTATATTCTTGTTTTTACAATTAATCATGGACTCAGTTGTTGGTAAAAATGGTGTTCCAAGAATAATCGAAGCCTGTCTCAAATCCTCAGGAATGTTAAGATCCAAAATAATGAAGTCCACTGGGTAGTAGAAGTTATCAATTCAAACATTTACATCTCTCAGAATCCCACGTGGATGTCTTATGGATTAGTTGATGTTCGTAGTAGATTATTGCACTTTTAGTGAGTTAAAGAGTCGTAGTATAGTCACGAAATCAACCTAAACAAAATATTTATAATGAAACTCCAGGTGAGTCCCGATCAATCTCTAAGAGGTGATGTGATGCGAAAATAATTTACAATTTTTTCTTTCGTGCTTGCAAAACTAAGTCTAAAGATGATAGCGGATTTCCTGAACAGTAAATTTGACTGTTGCTCTTTCAAAACGCACAATCATAGTATAGCGCAAATAGATATAACACGTATAAGAATAGCACTCATATTGAAACTCATATAATGTATGTGTAATATCGAGAGAGTTTTGGTCAAGGATTGATTTGTTAATGCGGGCAGGAACAACCATCCATATATATATTTTTGATTTTCTTTTTCAATTTTTTTTTGTGATTTTGATTTTTGAAAGTAAACTCAACTAGAACTACTAGAGATTGCAATGAGAAAACATAATCAATGCTTCATTCATCAAGTATGGAGATAAACAAATCGTGAGTAGATGAAAGCTTGGAAAAACAACTTGCTATTAAAGAAACAATTATAACAAATAGAAGAATTACTAGAACCACTAGAACTAATATTACTAGAACTAAAGATAGAGAAAACTACTGAGAAGATTATATTCTAAGGCTACTAGAAACAGGGCACCAAGGAGTATCCCTTGGTGGCCTTGGAGGGTGGTAGAGGGTAGAGGATGGCCGGCCACTGAGGTTTGAAGGTGGATGGCTATGGAGCTTTGGAGCAACGGAGGTGGACGGCTATGGAGGTGGAAGAAGATAAATGGAGGGAGGAAGGGGGAGAGGGGAGGGAGGGGCCACATGGCTATCGCCCATGTGGTTTTATAGAGAGGAGGAGGGCTATGGCCGACCACCTTAGGATAAGATCCTAAGGTGGGTTTTGGTAACAAAAGATCTTATCTCTTTTGATTTTTCCATAAGAAAGATCAAAGAGATAAGACCTTTCTTATGTTGGGTGGCAACAAGAGGATAGACCTCTTCCTTAAGTAAAGTGTGTGTGGATGTGTGTGTCTATGTGTGTGCGTGAACATGTGTGTGTGTGTGTGTGTGGGTTTTATAGACCTAGGTTGTGGTTTAAGTGGGTTTGTGTTGGTTCAACCTAGGTTGGTTAGGTTCTAGTCTAATCGGGTCTAATTAAACTAAGTGTGGCAGATGTGAACCTAATTGGATCTATGGTGACCTAATCTAGATAGGGTTGAACCCAATTAGGTGTAAGTACACCGAATTGGCTTTGGGTTAGGTCCAATTAGACTTACTGAGTCTAATTAGGTTGACTTAATTAGGTTCCAATTGAACCTAATCAGAGTTGGTTGCATCAAATTAGGTTATACTAGACCTAATTGGATGTGGCTAGGTCTAATAGGTTTAGGTCATCATGATTAAACTCAATTGAGTCCAATCAACTTAGGTTTACTCCAATCAGGTCCCATGGACCCAATTGACTACAGGCTAGCCTAATTGACTCAGACTGAGTCAATTAGGTAAGGTATGGACCTAAATAGATATCTAAGTTAGGGATTGGGTATATAATAGGTAGACTAGGGTTATGGATAGTAGGATAGTGCTAGGGATAGGATGGATAGGTACATGGATAGTGTTATTCGTGTTTTTGACCTTTGATCTCAGATTTCTTGGTTCTGAGCTAGATTAGGGATAGGTACTGGGATAGGGTTGTCCTAGGGTTTTGAGGATAGGATTATCCTAAATCTTCTCATTCTTTTCCTCTATTCTTGTTCTAGACAGACAATCCTTTGTTCTTTCTTTCTTCCTTCTCTCTAGCTGGTGTCTTTATTCTTTATTCTCATAATCCAACTCTAGTTCTATTACAGCTTTTGCTCCTATCCAGCTTTATTCCATTCGGAACAGCTTCTAATCTACTTATGACCTATAAATAAGAATAAACCCTAATTAGCATGGAAAAAATGGTTTTAAAATATAAGCAACTAAATAAAGAAATGCAATGCATGACACGCAATTTATGAATGTACTATTCACAAGTTAAACTAGATTCTAACATAATTCAGGTGAATTAAATCCTATGATTGTTGCGTAATCAGTCGACCAACTAGCTTTGAACTACAATAGGTTGAAGGTCCCCAAATCCAATCATCTCATAGATCTCGGTAAGCATTAGGTTGGTGGAAGCCCTCAAATCAATTAAAGACCTATCAAATGCTAGATCATTAATTTTACTGGAAATCAAGGGGGTTCTTGGATGTTTCTTTTTGATAGATAAATTCTTTAAGAGAATAGAGCTAGCTTGTTCACAAAGGATCATCTTCTCATGATTACTTGATTTTGGCTTGCACTTTGTTATGGTTAGTTCCTTTAAAAACTTGGCACAAGTCGGGATGTGCTTAATAGCTTCCAAAAGTGGGATATTAATCTGTACTTGTTTGAACACATCCAACTAGGTCTCATTCTTAAGCTCAAGCTTCTTTCTCCTATGCTTATTCAGGGCCTTAGGAACCGAGATCTGGATTTTCTGGTCCTCAGAATTATGAGCCTGAATCTCTTCCTCCACCTTGGGTGTATTAATCAAAGTTGGTTTATCAAGATCTTGGTGGGTTGACTGATTTCGATGCATAGAGTTCTGAGTGGTCTTTCCACTGCTTAGAGTAATGGAATTAGCACTGGCAGGTGGGTATTGATTCCCCTGAGAAGGATTAGGAAAGATAGGTTCAGAAGGATGTGTAACTTGAGGTGAATTAAAACTAGGGGGAGTCAAGGGAGCTGGTTGAATCATGTGTGCTTAGTACTCCTTATTTTAATTGAACCCTTGGGGATTGTGTTCGTGATTAGGTATGTTCCTAGGGTTCGAAATAGGTTGGGATAGGAGGGCACTAGTTTGTTTGTCACTAGGTTTAAGCCCTATTTGATTCTTAAGGTCCGTGATGGACTGAGTCAATTGTTGCATAGCTTGCAACGTTGAAGTGTTTGTGTCCAACAATTGTTGGTTCTAGTTCAAGATAGCCAATTTAGTTTGGCTAGGTTGACTAGCTGGCAAGGATTGGTAGGTCTGACCTCGGTAGAAAGTGTTTAATTTGCAAATTATGATTTACCTGATAAGGTCTAGGTTGGGAAATCTACTGGTTCTCTTGTCCTTGGATTTTCCAAGAGAAATTCAGGTGGTTTATTGATTCGCTAAAAATTGTGATTTAAAAGTTTGAAAATCTTTGTAGGGCAAACTAAAGCGATCAATTAAAATTTTTTTTTCTGAACTACTAGTAGTCCAAGTCAAACACAAGGAGGTAGTCACTAGTTTCAAAACCTTTCATTTTTATTATTATTTTTCTTTCTATATAGTTGCAAGGAAATAATATTGTAGAAACGTAAATCAAGCTACTAATGGTGCAAGAAAAAAGATCACAAATAAATGATTCTATTGATAATATTAAAAATTTGCACAAAGCTATGAATAAACATACAAGAAAAATAAGAACTTAGGAAAATAGAGAATAATAATAAAGGAGAGATGCAGAGCCGCTTGAGGGATGCTTGTTGGAAGCTGGAGTAGCTTTAGATCTAGGGCGCCAGGAGGAAGATGAAGACCGGAGAGGTGTGAAGGTGGCGAACTAATGGTGGGCATGCACTATAGGCTAGGTCTAAGTACTATTAGATTATACGAAGGCTAGTTAACTAAGAGACTAATTGGCTTCTAAGTGGCAGAGGCTAGGTGTTTTTATAAGAATGTAGGAGAAATGGGGGCCTTAGGATCTAATTAAGGGTAGGTATTGATCCACCCATTCAAGGCAAAGGAGGACCATAAGATTGGGATCTATGGGTGCTAAGGAGGGGTCGACTAAGTAGAAGAATAATATGGACCTTATGATTGGTAGTGTATGGTCTAGATTAGGTGGGATGATGTCGCATAGGTAGGATTTAAACTAGGTTGATATGAGCCATTGGATGGTGAATGGAGGGAGTGGATTAAACCACTATGGGAGACTAAGGGTGATGGGTTTTTAGGTGGCTAATTAGGACCATAAGATGGGGAGTAGATGATGGAGATGTGGTCATGGGAGTTGAGAGGAAGGGGGGGGACTAGTGACTAGGCATACATGCTTAATTTAGCATGTAATTGGTGGCCTTAGGATGATGTATTGATGGCTTGGATTGATTAGGCTTAGGTTACTAACAATGGGTAGGCTTTAGGTGATCCTAGGATGGAGATCTAAGGGTGTAGATGGGTTTCTAGCTTGGGTTAAGGATAAGGTTAAGTAGTAGAATTAGTTGTCCTAGTGGCCTAAGTGGTGGTGCATTTAGAGAAGGCCATGTGTCCTCCCTTATCCTTCTCCTCTTCTTGCCTCTTTATTTCTTTGCTCCCTTGTCTTTATTACTTGAGCTCATGTGTTGATCCCCCTTGATTCTTCATTATTCAAGCTCCTAAGTAGTTGCATCTTATCTCAAAATTTATTCTGTAGCTCATTTTACTCTCTTGGTCTTAATGCCTACATTATTCATAATAGAGTAAAATTAGGACATAGTTATTTATATAATAAATACAAAGCTTAAGTATGCATGCATGCTCAAAATGCAATATGTATAAACCTAATGCATGATTTTAATAAGCTACCCCTAGATTAAGCAAATTAGGGTAATAAGTTAAGTTATTGTCACTTCTCCAACCCGAATTATAAGTGTTAGAAAAAGCATTATTTTTACTATTCCCTTGGATAGCCGAAACATCCTCATATCCAGATGATGATGAGGATATCAGTGTGGAATTAGGATAATAGGGATCAAAGGTCCTTGTTTGGACCCCATTAAGAAGGTCCTTGTTTGGACCCCATGGGTCAAATAGCTCGTGTCCTAAGCCATGTGTAGGTTATTAACAAACTCCCTCCTTGAGGGAGTTTGGATAGCAAGTGATGGGAGGGTTGCTCCCTTCATATTTTGGCTCATTAGTTCATCTAGCTTCTAGGATACAACATCAACTTTATCCAATTTCTCATAGATCAGGTTCATATCCACATTATTTGTATTCTCCTATACCTCATAAATTCCACTCCTCGAGTGCATGGATCTCCCATAAGTTTCCATGGAGGCATTATTCAGGGAATTCTCGCTTATATTCTCAAATAATTCAAAGGCACTATTTTCATCTTTACTCATAAAGTTACCTCCACAAAGGGCATCCACTAGGCTCCTCATTTGATCATTTAGCCCATGATAGAATATTTGCACTAAATGCCATCTAGGAACCCCATGATGTGGGCATTTTCTAATTAGATCCATGAATCTCTCCTAAGCATCATGTAATGGTTCTCTTGGTTGTTGGGAGAAGGTGGTAATAACTCTTCTAAGTGCATTGGTTTTTTCGATAGGGAAAAACTTCTTTAGGAAGGCACTTCTTAGCTCCCCCCATGTCGTAATAGGACTTCCTATCTTTCAAATGTAAACACGTTTACATTACTTAAGATATCTATTTATGCATGTTCTTAAGCATAGGATTGCATTGCATGATATAAATATTGCATAACATGCATTATCTTACATTTAGAGTAGTTTGAATAAAATAGAGGTTAATTGTCTCCTTTTATATGCTTGGACAGGGCAAACTTTTTATCGGGGCCTCGGATCGAAGATCCAACCATACAGATGTGATTAGGGCGACGATTGGAGTTCAACAACTCCAAGATCGCCCCAATCAGGCATCTGTAGCATCAGATAGTGACCGGGGAACCCTAGAAGATCAAGGGCCAAGATGGTGTAAATCCGCACTTCAAATGACAAATTCGACCGCACTAATGGATTTGGATTGACGATTGCAGCCTAACAACGTGAAAATTGACTCAATCCGACAACCGTGGCACCATCTACATTATCCAGAAGGTGGACGGCCAAGATGGTGCCACGTGGTGCCATCTCAGCTGTCCAACCGGCCCTCAAGCACTGTTGCACCTTCTCTTCAATCAGAGCGCTGCTTCTGGGCCATTGGATCTTGATCTAACGGCTGTGGATGTGCGCGCTTGAAAACGTTCACGCGACCATTTGGACGACGCAACGCAGCGGTTCAGCGCCTTATCGTGAGGCGCTGGCGTGGGATCGAGTTGCAGCGAGCGGAATTTGAAGAGGGGGCACGCCTTCAATTGACCGTCAGATCGCGATCCAACGGTCGCACGTGCTCGATAGTGCCGACAAGCTATCGCACACCCGCGCCTCATGCAGGATTGTACGCGGGCGGGCGCGCATTGAGGAGAGGGGAAGGCGCAACTTAAGCCGTCCGATCTCGCGATCGGACGACTGAGATTCAGCGAACGTGAGCGTGCGTTGAGCACGCGAGAAAGTGAGCAGCCGCATGGGTAGTGCCCACTACGCCATAATGGGGCTTTAGCGACGGTTTTATCCGTCACTAAAGACCCCTTATTTAATGTTTTGAGATTTAAATGACCAAATTGCCCTCACTCCTTGCAACTATAAAAGGAGACCCCCTCCACATGAAATTCTCATCCCTTCCTTCTCTTCTCTACCTCTCCAAAGCCCAAGAGAAGCTTGTCCCACACCCGGGATGCTCCTCGCGAGATAAAGTCAAATTTTCATCCCCCTTCGGAAGTGGATCCCGCGATGACGACGATGTGCTGCCCCGTTCCCATTCTTCTGCTTCATCCTCCTTCGTCTTGCTTCGTCCTCCTTCGTCCAAGCATCGTCCCATCCGGCTCGTCCTCCAAGCGACCGTCGAGGAGGATATTTCTCTCTCCATTCTTTTTACTGCTTTCTAGAATAGATTTATTGCTTTCTAGAGTTGTTCTGCTTGTCCTCCAAGAGACCGTCGAGGAGGATATTTCTCTCTCCATTCTTTTAATGCTTTCTAGAGTAAATTTACTGCTTTCTAGTGTAATTGTTTTCTGCTTTCTAGTTGTAATGTTTAGTGAAACAAACAATCTTTTTAATGATGAATTCCCTGTTCATTCTACATCTCATTTTGATTTCTGTTTGTAATATTCTCTCTCTCTTACTCTCTCTCTCTCTTCTATTTATTGTAAATAGTTAGCTAGTTTTAATCAATTGAATTACTTCGTGACAAATAAAATCAAACGCGTAGTTTTTAAATCAAAGTTCGCCTCCCTGTGTTTGACCTGGAATTTCAATTTCGGTATAAATTTTATTTGTTGAACACGAGTTCTTCGCTTTCAAGTTACAACGACAAGGTTTTCAAAACCAAACACATTAGCGTAGCAACCGTACATTCAACATTTTGGCACCGTTGCTGGGGAGGCAATGATCTTTGATTTTTCTTCGCGTTTTTACAACTTACAAATCATTTACCTCACTTCTCTCCTTTCTTATTGTGATTGCAGGTACTCTTTCGAGATGAGCAAACGTGGTAGATTGGAGTAAAGTGCTGTGAAAGGTTTTGTAAGTTATCCCCCACCTCCCACCCATTAGATTTCATTTCACCACATAATAACACAAACCTCAATCAACCTAGGTGTTGTTATAAACTCTAAGGTTAGATTGTTTGTTGTTTGACACCCATACTCACCCCAACCCCCACATTAAAAGAATAAAAAATAAAAAAAATCTCATAGATGTACACAACCTCATCTGATTTTCAAACTCAACCGGTAAACCTATCTTTGGAGCCGGTACACACATCCAAATACATAATTGAGTAGAAATCAGATTAGGTAATCATTTGTGTGCCTAATTAAGTGGTGCAACAGGCCAATTGTTTGAGTTGATTGGGCAGCACCACTTCAATTAAAATCAACTCATCAAGTAGCTGCCACTTAGGTTTAACTCTTAGGGATTTATCAGGCACTCCACATTCTTTTTAAGCTTCAAAGGAAAATATCTTCACTTGTCCTTCCAAAAACCTGGTGTGCCAACAAAACTTGTTTGAAAACACCTAAAGTTGAATCCTAAAAGCTACTAAGCAAGATTTGAACTCTAAAATTCACCACATCAAAAATAATCTTGCTTGAAAACCATTGGTTGTGCACTCACACACAATCAATCAACCATTAAGGGCACAAACCATATAAAGGGTCCATCACATTCCAAAGCACATTCAAACCTAGCCCTAAATAAAACAGAGTAGACGTTGGCCTTAAGGATTTGACTCGCTCTTCAGAGTCCAGAACGAGATTATTTTCGATTAGTCTGTTTCTACTGTTCAATCTAATGTCTAGCTAGGGGACCAGAATCAAACGATCGCGGTTGGGGGGTACACTAGGAACCGGAGGCGCAAGTCAAAGGAAGAACCTTCTCCCCAGTCCCTCCTTCTAACTAGTTGGATTGAACAGACAGAAGTAGATCAAATCGTTTCTCTATCTCAAGACAGGTTTTGGGAGTCTATTGGTCTGTAGGCTAACCCACTTAAGGACAGGTTTGATTGTTTGTATTGCAGGGCAGCTTTCTTCCTCCCATTTCTCATGAATCCTTCCACATATTACATACATTCCCGCTCTTTCCCTCCTATTTTGAATTATCCTCAACATGACGATTATCCCGACTCGTACTGTCATCAACCATCAGTTAGTTGGGATAACTTGGATTGGGGATACAGTTCTGGACCTCCGTGTTTAGGGTCTAACCCTGAACACTTTGATTGCAATTTCTATCCTTCTAAGAGCCACATCGATTATAGATTGTCAACCTTTCATGGACAACCTAATATGATCTACAATCAAGAAGGATACACTGATTCTTACCCATCCTTTGATTACACTGCCTTTAGGTCATCGCCACCTTTTGAATAATCTGAAATGACCTATTATCAGGAAGGGTATAACGAACCTCAATTCGTTAATTCCCCTGCATTGATCCCAAACCTGCCCAACCCTAAACTAACTCATTTGGTTCAGGGTAACCAGATTCAAGATAAGGTTCTGGCTAACTTGAGGAATATCATTCAATCTTTAGAAGTTTAGCCAATACCTTGCATTGAGAGATTGGAGCCCCTGATTGAAATGATTGATGATTTGAACAAGTCTTTGTTGGATTGGCTCCAGGAGGTTAAGGATAAGAACCCGGGTGAGTTTCTACTTGGGAAATTAGCGAAATTGAGGATGAGATTCGTGGTCGCTTTGATTCAATCATGGGATGATTCCCAGGATGAAATCCCTTCAGGAAAGCCAATGACAGAACTTGCTCAGGCACTTGTTGGGGGGACACGTGTTACGAGGCTAACCAGATTGAATTAAAGCAACCAATTAAGGAAGATCTGATTTCTTCACCTGAGATCCCTGAGCCAGGGTATGAGGAAACGTATGTCTCCTTGGAATAGAAAGTGACAAATGATTTTGAGACATACATTAATACGGATCTTGATTTCTTTGATTCTGATGGTGAAGATTCAATTTGTGAAGTCTCACGCGAGTTTACAGGACACAATTTTTGTGAGACGATAGGGCCTGAGGAATCTGAAAGATCATTTGATAGCCCAAGAACTGAGGAAACTGATCCTATTAGGGCACACATTATGGATCCAGAATTGCATTTTTTGGAGTATTCAATTCAATGCCCTGATTGTCAGTTACACCTCATTGAGCTTATTGATGATTCTATTTCTGAGATAATTAAACCCAAGTCAATTTTGATTTAGCCACATCATTTAGACTTGGAGATTTCAGACGGGGTGATTAACATGCAAGAGGTCTCAGAATTTAACATTCTAATTGACGAGGATAGGAGTTGGGAAATTCTGATTTGGGAAGTTAACTTTGGAGGAAATAGAAGATTGAATCGAAGGGTTCCTTTTAAGCTGAAACCATCAAACCAGAACCCTTACGACATCTATTTTGAGGATGTCCAACCTAAGCACGCATTCAATGATTATCCTTTTGAGCTTCAATTCTCCGTAACCTAACTTTTTGGTCTTGGGTTACATCCTCATAAATTGCAGGCTCGACCCTGCTTGCATACAGATTTTAGGTTTTGGGTAATTTTTATCCAGAACCTAAGATATTCTTGATTATGGGGTATGGGTTTGCACCACAATCTGGTCCACATCTGTAGACCTCTGCTGATAGGTCGAAGGATTCTTCTGTTTATTCTGATTCTGACCTGCACCTGTGATTTCTTCATTTCTTTTCTTTGTATAGTGTGCCTAGCTGAAGGCACTAAATTCAGCACATATACTATTCTTTTTTAGTTTCTATCTCAGAGCAAACCTGACATTCACGCAATTCAAGTGCTTTCTACGCTATTCCACTCGTTTTGTCTTTTTAATACAAGGAGGACATTGCATTAGATAGGCATGGGGGGGTGGATATTCATCTCTGAATTTATTCGTCAGCTCCATAGATTTTTTTTATTTTCTTAAAAAAAAAATTTGGAATTAGGAAAGAGAACTTGGGTTTAAGAAAATTTTCAATCTTAGGAAATTTTACATTAGCATTTGAACACAAAGACCCTTTAGGTCTTTGGACTTAATCAGCTCGTGTATCCGCTAAAATGTGGATTTGTCTTTCGAGTCCTTGCCATCTTAATTCTATCGTAATTGGAGTAAATAAGTTTGGGTGATAAGTACACGACTTATTAACCCACCCTCTGATTTGAGGGAATTTTTGAGTTTTAAGCATCTACACACTTTCTTTGCACTGACTCGTTGTTCGACGATTCTAACGGAAATTGGGTAGCTAATGAACCTTCTAGGGTGATATGGCTGGCAAGTTATCGTGGGTAACAGCCCATAGGTAGGTTGTCCAGAGCCTAGTCATTGGACCTTTCTCTTTTTGTTGCCTTTGGGTAAATCTTAGACCAGGGAAGCCACCTACTTTAAAAAAAAAAAAAAATCAAAATGAAAAGGAGAAAATAAAAAAAAAGAAATAAACCACACTTCGCCCCACGAGTATGGCTGGCAAGTTGTCGATGGTAACAGCTCATCGACCGGTTGTCCAGAACCCAGCTCAATAAATGCATTGAAAATTCCCAAAACACTTAGGAAGAAGCGGAGAAGTAGAATAAACCGGGGAGATATACACTGGATTCACCCTTGTGTTGACCCCGTAAGAAATAAAAGTAGGGAGAAAGCTACCGATTGTAAAGATACACCTTTAGGCAGAATTCTTTTTGAGGTCACCTAGAGGCGTAGAAATCCGAAGTCCGTTTTAATTGCCGGTCAACGAGTCTATCACATTCACAATAAGATGCTTAGAACTTAGAGTTCTCATCAAATCTTAGGTGAGTTGAATGGCCGTAGAAAGCCACTCTTAAACCCTAAAACTTGAAAATCCAAAAAATTAGAAAAGAGGAAAAAAAGGAAAAGAAAATTTTCTTTGAATAAGGCGAGAGCTTGAGGCGGTCTGCATTTTGGCAGATACTTGGGAACTGTTGTGTCTTTGAAAGTTCAGATCTTAGGTAGACATTTTCTTAATGATTGAAAATAAGTCATGCCCAAATAATCCAACCTAATTCTTTTATAAATAACATATAGTTTTTGCTAGGGACTAGCAAAAGATAGCCATGGGGATATGATGTAAACAAGTTTACACTACTTAAGATGTCTATTTATGCATGTTCTTAAGCATAGGATTGCATTGCATGCTATAAATATTGCATAACATGCATCATCTTGCATTTATAGTAGTTTGAATAAAATGGAGGTTAATTGTCTCCTTTTATGTGCTTGGACAAGGAAAACTTTTTATTGGGGCCTCGGATCGAAGATCCAACCGTACAGATGTGATCAGGGTGACGATTGGAGTTCAACGACTCCAAGATCGCCCTAATCAGACATCTGTAGCATCAGATAGTGATCGAGGAACCCTAGAAGATCAAGGGCCAAGATGGTGTAAATCCACACTTCAAACGACAAATCCGACCGCACGGATGGATTTGGATCGACGATTGTAGCCTAACGACGTGAAAATCGACTCAATCCGACAACCGTGGCACCATCTACATTATCCAGAAGATGGAAGACCAAGATGGCACCACGTGGCACCATCTAAGTCGTCCAACCGGCCCTCAAGCACCGTCGCACCTTCTCTTCTTCAATCAGAGCGCCGCTTCTGGGCCGTTGGATCTTGATCCAATGGCCGTGGATGCGTGTGCTTGAAAACGTCCACGTGACCATTTGGACGACGTAGCGCAGCGGTTCAGTGCCTTATCGCGAGGCGCTGGCGCGGGATCGAGTCGCAGCGAGAGGAATTTGGAGTGGGGGCGCACCTTCAATCGACCGTCAAATTGCGATCCAATGGCCGCGCGTGCTCGATAGCGTCGACGCGTTATCGCACGCCTGCACCTCAAGCAGGATTGTACACGGGCGGGCGTGCGTTGAGGAGCGGGGAAGGCATAACTTAAGTCGTCCGATCTCGCGATCGGATGGCTAAGATTCAGTGAACGTGAGCGTGCGTTGAGCGTGTGAGAAAGCGAGCAGCTGCGTGGGCAGTGCCCACTACGCCCACGATGGGGCTTTAGTGACGGTTTTATCCGTTACTAAAGACCCCTTATTTAATGTTTTGAGATTTAAATGACCAAATTGCCTTCACTCCTTGAAACTATAAAAGGAGACCCCCTCCACACGAAGTTCTCATCCCTTCCTTCTCTTCTCTACCTCTCCAAAGCTCAAGAGAAGCTTGTCCCACACCCAGGATGCTCCTCGCGAGATAAAGTCAAATTTTCGTCCCCCTTCGGAAGTGGATCCCGCGACGATGACGATGTGCTGCCTCGTTCCCATTCTTCTGCTTCGTCCTCCTTCGTCCAGGCATCGTCCCGTCCGGCTCGTCCTCCAAGCAACCGTTGGGGAGGATATTTCTCCATTCTTTTTACTGCTTTCTAGAATAGATTTACTGCTTTCTAGAGTAGTTCTACTCATCCTCCAAGCGACTGTCGAGGAGGATATTTCTCTCTCCATTCTTTTAATGCTTTCTAGAGTAAATTTACTGCTTTCTAGTGTAATTGTTTTCTGCTTTCTAGTTGTAATGTTTAGTGAAACAAACAATCTTTTTAATGATGAATTCCCTATTCATTCTACATCTTGTTTTGATTTCTGTTTGTAATATTCTCTCTCTCTCTTACTCTCTCTCTCTCTCTTCTATTTATTATAAAAAATTAGGTAGTTTTAACCAATTGAATTACTTCGTGACAAATAAAATCAAACGCGTAGTTTTTAAATCAAACGTCCGCCACCTTGTGTTTGACCCGGAATTTCAATTTCGGTATAAATTTTATTTGTTGAACACGAGTTCTTCGCTTTCAAGCTACAACGACAAGGTTTTCAAAACCAAACATGTTAGAGTAGCAACTCGTACGTTCAACAGTTTCGGTACCAAAGGCTAGATTTTTCTTTCAAGGCAAAATGGAAGAGTTTCATTTTCAGCACATCATCATCTAGATTTGGGATTCTGATGGTCTCACTAATAGTTGTGAACTCTTCTAAAAATTGAAAAGGAACTTCAGTATTAATGCCCTAAAAGTAAGGTAGGAGCTGTATGGTAGAGTGCTTAATTTCAAAATGTTGAGGCTCCCTAAACTTGTTAAACCTAGGAGAATTGTTAACTCTATTTTGTATGTTCCTAGGGTTTGGGACAGGCTGGCTAGGTAGAGCTCCAGGTTGTCTGTTACTCTGATTGGGCCCTATGTGATTCTTCAAATTAATAAAAGATTGTTGCATTTGTTGCATCATTTGCAGCATTGAAGCTTACATTTCCACCATAAGCTTTTGGTTATGGAAACTCACGGCAACTTGGGTAGTCTGCTGAGTAGGCTGGGACAAGTAGGGTTGGGCTTGATTAATGGGTCCTTGTAGATTCTAATTTAAAGGATATGGCTTAGGTGGAATCACTTGGTGGTTATCCTACCCTGGTTCTTCCAAGAGAAATTATGGTGGTTCCTTCAACGCGAATTATACATGTTAGAGTACGGATTTGATCTGTGGTTCCCTTTGATGGCTTGGGCATCGTCAAAAGTCTGGGAAAAAACAGAAGAGTAGGTGGAATAGGAGGGATAGGTGGAATTGGAAAGGGTAGGATCAAAGGTCCCGAGTTGGAATGCAAAGGGTGGTTCCATAGTCAAAGGGCTTATATGTTGAACCAAGTCTAGATTGTGCACCTAAGATGTGTGGGTGGTGTAAAGCTGTGGTACATGTGAAGGTGTTCCCTGCATATGTGTATGTGCATGTGAACCTAAGGGACTCTTGGTCTGATTCATCAACTCATCCAATTTCTTTGAGACCAAGCCTAACTTATCTAGCTCTGACAAATCAAATCTATGTTAACTTGACTAGATGTAGCTTGAACTTTATGAATATTTGTCTTAGGTTGATTGAATCACCAAAAAATGTTCATGGATGCATGATTTATCGAATTATCACTCATATTCTCAAATAGATCAAAAGCACTATCTACATCCTTACTAATAAATTACCATTACATAAGGCATCCACAAAATTTCTAAGTTGAACATTCAGCCCATGATAAAAGATCTTTACTAAATGCTACTTTGGAACCTCATGGTGGGGGGCATCTCCTCGTTAATTCCATAAATCTTTCTTAAGCTTCATGCAGTTGTTCCCCAAGGAGCTGTGTAAATGTGGTGATTGCTCTCCTCAATGCATTAGTTTTACCATAGGGAAAATTTTCTTCAAGAAAGCACTTCTCAATTTAGTCCAGGTTGTGATCACTTTCTCTGTGGTTCTATACTGATAAGTCCACTTTAGTGGACCATTATTTGGCCTAAGTACTCTTTAATTATTTGATTTTAGTTTCTAATCAATTAGGAGTTAAATGGTAATTCATCTTAGTCTACGTATATATAATTTTATGCACCAAGTTTATAATATATGGTTATGATAATCTATATGGTTGGATGCAGGCTAAGTGCAAGAAACAAGAAGGCATCATTCAAATGTCCAAAGTCATTCTATAAGACAACTTGAGATCAGTTTGGACTTTTGATAACCATTAATTGTGGACCTGCTGCAATTTACATTTTTAAGACGTCCAAAATTGAATCTGGATGTCTGATGTGCCTAGCCTAAATGCAGCACCGCCTTCCTCCTTGCAACAACTCCCTCCGAGTCTATCGGTACTGCCACCCAATCCCACCGCTTCACCACTGCTACCAATTTGTTGGAAAAGCTGAGTCCTCAGGGAAAGGAAACAAATTGAGAGAGAAAGCCGCAACAACAGGAGGTTTTAAAAAGAAAAGGCCAGGGCTTCTGGAAAGGAGGTATCTTCTGATCCTATCCCCTTATGGGGAGCCACCTTCTCCCTCTCCACCATCGGCACCATGGCCGGGGCTTGCACCGTGAACTCCCCAGCATGCACCATGGCATAGGCGTGCTCCACCTCTGTTCATTCTCCCTTTCGTCGGTTGCGTGGTGATAGCATGCGGCCACAGCACCATCATCCTTCACCTCTCTTCTCATCATCACACCCCACCATAGCAACAACTGGTCACCATCTTCCCCTTCTCGCAACCTCACCACACCCTCATGACTTTCACCACCTCCATCTGTCCCATTCATCATCTTCTTCATCTCCAAACTTTCTCCTTTGTTTCACCATCACCGAGAACCCAACAACCCATCACCACGGCCACACCTCGATGCAGTAGTAGCTCAACCATTGACTACGCCTCACCTATCAACACACCGTCATCCTTCTCTACGTGCCAATCAACCTCCTCGAGCCACCAACGCCTACACTGCCATCCTCGATGACAGGTGGCCTTGACCACATCACCTATGGCCACGCACCACCACATGCAGCCACGTGTAGCTGCCACCTCCGGTTGTCCCACACCCCGACGCCACCACTAGTGCGCTCCTCTCCTCCCACAGACCTCCTCCACCAAAGCAAGTGGCTGCCCATTCTCTCCTCCATGTGTGGGAGTAGGGGATTCATTTTCCCTATTTTGCTGTAGTAACTGGCCCATTAAAAATTACTTATCATGCCATTGCCATTCACTATTCATTTATTTAATGACATATTTTATATTGCAATTGCATGCTTACCCTCTAGTTTATCTGATTTTATATAGTGAATGATGAAAGAGATTGTTAAGAATGAGATAATTATTTTGATGCATTTTGCTCTGATGCCCTCCTCACTTTGTCTCTGTTTCTTATTTGATGGGAATTTTGTGAGCATGAATGCCATGGAAGTATTGTGGCTTTTACTAGGTTCATTCCTCCCTGTGGACACAACCTGATCTTGTGGTTAGATTTTAGTTTATTTAAATATTTTGATAGTCAATTTCTACCACGTGAACATTACAATGACATGACATTTTATGTAAAAATTTCATCAAAAGCAAAAATCAACATATCCTATACTAGTGATTAGCCTTATCCTTGAGGGAGAAAGGAAACAATTTCATTCTCAAAAACATCATCAGTCATATTCCGGATCCTAATGGTTTGGCTAATGGACTCACTCAAAGTGAGTCCCTTAATATTATTGGCGTGATGAAACCAATAATGATTTTGAAGGGTTTCTACTTATAGAAAGATCAAATATTATTTAAAGAGTTAAATAATATTTTGATTTATCATTTAATTGGGTCAAAAGGGTTTGGTCTTGATTCAAAAGGATTTAGATTGAAATTAAATGTAATTTGGGTACTAAAACCCAATTGGCTAATTTAATAGAAGGGTTGATGTGTAAATAATCAAGTAAGAATGATCCCAATCATTGGACTTGATCTATTGATCCCCATTGTATTAGAATTAGGGTGATTCCTTCTATATATCTTCCACGGTAAGGCTTGAATCCCTAATCAATCATTGTGTATGAGACAAATATCTCCACTACTGTGAGAAAGAAAAGAAGAAAAGAAGAGACTTATCACCCCTTCTTCCTTCTCTTCTCTTCCAAGACATCCAGGATCTTCATCACAAGTCCAGAGACTTCATTAAAAGTTTAATAAACTGAGCAAATGTCTAGTATGTGTCTTTGGTCATGTGCTTGTTCGTGATTTTCTTGCTAATCTTTGAAGGAATAATGCAAGGGTTGCCTCTGAAGGGTTTCGTTCATACCAACCCCCTTACAGGCATCGCAAAAGCGTGAAAATCAGGTATTTACAAAATTTTTGAATCAAAGATTGAATAGATGCCAAAAACCCAATCGAGAAACAAAAATAAGATCATAATACCCTAAAACTAGAATCACATGTGAGGAACTATTTTCCTCTAGTTCTAGGATCAAACGAGTATAAGGGGTTATACCTTTGTTGGTGGTGTTGCACATTAGCTCATGTGTGGTGCCTCCCCAAATAAATCCAGAAAATCCCTTATCCTCCTTATCCTCGATGGGCGAATGATACTCTCGTGTTGTTGGGAGTTAATCCCAAATAGGATCTGCAAGCCCTTCGCAATGTCGAAGCAACTCCTCACCTCAAACCTCGAACTAGCACCAAGAGAGCCCTCAAAAGGATCATAGAGAACTGCACCAATACTAGTTGGTCGACTAAAAATTATTTTCAGCTGACTAGCTATTGAAGGGAAGAGAGGGGGCATGTTTTGAATGCACACCTAATTTTCTTGATCCTAGTAGCTGGTTAGTCGACGGGATGCTTGGTCTACCTGTTCCTATGCTGTCGGTTTGCCAACGGTGATGTTGGATGACTTTTTACAACTAATGTTGATAGATTCGATAACTATTTGTTGGTGGATGATGTGAATACATCTAAATAGCCAAAAATGTCTATTAATGCATGTTCTTAGTATCATATTAGCATCATGAATTGTAAATATTACATAACATGCATCATCATGCATTTATGTCAAATTGTACAAATTGTATAGTAATTTCTTCTTTTTGGTGGCTAGGGATAGGGCAACTTTTAATCGGGGCCTTGGATCAAAGATCCAACCAGACAGATCTAATCAGGGTGACGATTGGAGTTCAACGACTCCAAGATCGTCTCGATCGAACTTCTGTAGAATCAGATATAATCCGAGGAAGGCCAATGATCAAGGGCCAAGATGGTGTCGATCTGCACTTCAGATGACAAATTTGACCACACGGATGGGTTTGGATTGATGATCGCAGCCTAATGACGCAAAAATCGGTCCAATCTGACATCCGTGGCACCTTCTACAAGTCATTTAAGATGGACGGCCAAGATGGCGCCACGTGGCGGCATCTTGGATGCCCAAACTGGCCCAGCCAAATTTGCGAGGACCCGCTGCGCTCTCTCTCTCCTTAAATGATCGATCAATCTGAGCCATTGGATTTCCATCCAACTACCACGAGCTTTAGACACCAGGCAAGCATTCGTGACCATCCACTGAAGTAGTACAGCGGGCGCAAGCACTTCACGCGAAGAAGAGGCGCGGGGTCGAGCCATCGCGAGCCTCAAATTCGAGTGTGGGGTGTGGGCAGATTCAATTCAACCATCAGATGGCGATCGTGTGGGCGAGGAGCGAAGACGTGGCATGTAGAGGTGCTTTTGATCGCGTATGCGCATGATGACGCACTTTTGCACGCTCCATCGCATGCACGGGCGTGCAGTTATGCTGAAGCTGAGTGAAAGAGGAGCAGTTTAAGCTGTTCGATCTCACGATCGGACGACTGAGATTGCTTGGACGTGCTCATGCATTAGGCGCACGGGAGAGGGGGAGACAGCGGGCGCGCTTGCACGTCGCCTACGTTCAGGCCTTTAGTGACATTTAATTCCATCACTAAAGGCCCTTGCATTAATGTTCTTTATATAAAAAGACCTAATTGCCCGCAACCTCTATACCTATATATAGCCCTACAACCTCCACTTTTTCTTCATCCCTTCCTTCACCTCTCTCCCTCTCTAAAGCTCTAAAGAAGCTTGTCCTAAACTCGGGATGCTCCTCTAGAGCCAAAATCAAACTTTTCTTCCCTCGTTCCAGAAGTGGATCCTACGACGATGACGATGCCTTTCCTTGCCCCCGGTTCTTCCTATTCCATTCTTCGTCTTTCATGCGTCTCCCCGTTCGGCTCGTCTTCCAAGCAACAGTCAAGGAGGATAACATCTCTCTCCCTTCTTTACTGCTTTCTAGAATAGAATTTCCCATTTTCTAGCTATAATCATTTCCTACTTTCTAGTTATTAAAATAATATTCAGTTGCAAAGTTATTGTTCTCTCTCTCTCTGTGTTAATATTAAATCCATTGTGATTATCCCGCTTCTAAAACAAAAATACAAAAAAATATAATCACGATTTTTAGATCGACGTAGCCTCCCTGTGTTCGGCCCGAAATTTCTTTACAAATTTCGATAAATTTATCTGTTGATGGATTTCTTTGCAAATCAGACTACGAAGACGAGTTTTTCAAAATCCAATCTCCTTTGAGACGATTTCTGCTACAATATTTTGGCGCCGTTGCCGGGGAGACGATGATTCTTGATTTTCTTTCCGCATTTCACGCACTTTTTTATTTTCTAACTTACTTTTATTTCTCTTCTATTATTTTGCAGGTACCTCAATAGGGAATCTTCAAGCGGTAGAAAGGAGTAAAGTGCAGTTGAAGACAACTGTAAGTGCTCCTCATTCTTTCCCCTCCATAGATTTCATTCCGCAACCTTAAATCAAACCCCAATTAACCTAGGTGTTAACATAAACCCTAGGATTAGTTTGGATGCTTTGATTTCCACTTCCACTCATCTCACCTTCGTAAAAGAAAAAAATAAAATAAAAATAATAAGATACTTCTTGTGGGATAAATCAATATACACACTACATACACCCACATTCAAGGCACATAACCTAACTTGATTTTTATCTACTCAACCGGGATTCCGACTTGTGGAATTGGTACATGCAAATCAACACATAAAAGAGTAGAAATCAGTTTAGGTTAATCATCTTGTGTGCCTAACTCAGTGGGGCATTTCGGCCAATTGTTTGAGTTGTTTGAGCTACACCACTTCATTTTAAAATCAACTCATCAAGTAGCTTCCCCTTAGGGTTTGCAGTTTAGGTCAATACCAGGCACTCCACTTTACTTTTTGATTTCAAAAGGAAAAGATCTTCACCCATGTTTGAACATCTGGTTTGCCTTTGAAGCTTGATTGAACTCACCTAATTCTAAACCCTAAAAGCTACTTAAGCAAGATTTGAACCTTAAAATCCATCCATCCAAATAATCTTACTTGAAAACCCTGGTTGTGCACGCAGTCACACATATTCAATCTATCATTAAGGGCACAACCCATTTTAAGGGCCCACCACATTCCATAAGCACTACAATCCTAAGCCTAAATAAAATCAAGTAGACGTTGGCCTTAAGGACTGATTCATTTTTTTTGGCCCAGACTGAGATTGTTTACGATTAACCTGCTTGTACTAGTCAATCTGATGTCTAGTTAGGGGGGTAGAATCAAACGATCGTGGCTGGGAGGTACACTAGGAACTGGAAGGGCAAGCCGAAGGAAGAACCTTCTCCCCAGTCCCTCCTTCTAACTGGTTGGATTGACTGGATACAAGCAGAGTAAATAGTCTATAATCTTAAGACGGATTCTGAGAGTCTGTAGATTCTTAGGCTACCCAACTTAAGGACAAACTTGTTTTGTTGTGTTGCAAGGTCCTTATCCCTAATCCTTTCGACCTCTTTCTAGTTTATGCTTGGAAGGAGGTCGTTGAATCCCCGGTTGGAAGGGCCATTAGATCATTCTAGGAGGCGTAGATTGAATTTTGGCCAAATTGATCCCATGGCTGATCAACAACCTCCTCTTCCTCAGAATCTATAGGAGATGTTTCAAAGGCAGCCGGAACAAATGCAGAGAATGCAAGAATGGTTCCAGAGAATGTAAGGTGCTCAACCCTTGAAGGATTTTTATGATCCTTCAAATTTCGGGGAATGTCCTGGCGTCCAGATTCCTATTGGAGACGTAGAAATCAAGCCCCAGGTGTTAAGCCTGATCAAACACTTTCATGGGCTTGGCTCTGAAGACCCGTTTTAGCATTTGGAGGACTTGACCACTTTGGTCCAGACCACCAAAGCGCGAAATGTGAATGAAGAGTAGATGATCATGAGCCTCTTTCCCCACTCTCTTAGGGATAAAGCCGTTCATTGGTACAAGACCATAGGAAGGCCGATCGCAACATGGAATGATCTGAATTCGACTTTCCTGAAGAAATTCTTCCCTGTTGGACGTGCCAATGCTCTGAGACGGGCGATTACTACCTTCACCCAACGGCCAGGGGAGCAGTTTCATGTTTCCTAGGAGCGATTCTAGGACTTATTGCAAAAGTGTCCACACCATGAGGTGCTGAAATGGTAGCTCGTGCAGATCTTTTACCACGGGTTGACTAAGCAACTCAAAAATCACGTGGACGCTTCTTGCAGAGGCAATTTCTTCAACAAAGACGCAGATAGCGTGCACGATTTGTTTGAGGAAATGAGTGGAAATTCAATCAATCATGCCTCCATGGATACTTTTAACGGTCCCAACAACCCAGATCGAATGTTAATGAGGTGCACGATTCTCATTCATTCGATATGGCCCTGATTATAATAAATTAGATAAGGTGGACTTGGTTACCAAAAGGATGGAGTGGATGACGGAAAACACTGCAAACAGTTCTCAATACACTCAATCTCAGAATTTGGGATTCCATTTTTTGCGAGCTCCTTCTGGACGGGAGTTTGTGAATCAACTGGATGTGGCTCAACCTGTAAGCCAGCATTGTTCGGAACCCCACGGGTTCCAAACTGGGGCCTTTGATCCTAGTTTCTCTAATCCCTCCCTTTCTTTCTCTCCATCCTCACCCTATGAGGATGTCTATGCCGTACAGGAGAATGTTAGGTCCAACCCTTACTCCAATGCTTATAATTTGGGTTGGAGGAACCACCCTAACTTCTCCTGGAAAAACCCAGGCCAACAGACCCAATTCTGACCCAGCAACTATGCTCTGCAAAGACCAATGGGTCAGGGTCATGTATATACTCATCTGCCCCTAAATCAACTCAATTAGCCAGCTTGGAATGCTCGTCAACCTGTAGGGCAGGCTGATTTGAATTGTCAGATGATAGAGATGTAAGGATCTATGCTCCAGCTCATGCAGCAAATGAAAACATCACTGGACAACTTGCAAACTGGGTTCATTGCTAATTCCCGTCAACTCGGATCTTTGCCATCTCAACTCGTACCTAACCCGCGTAATATACAGAATCTGGGCAATCAAGCCCAAGGGTATGGGAATTAGAGGGACCCACACGCACATGCTCAGGTGGTTGAGCAGGGCCTTCCTCTTCTGCTTCATCAAATTTGAGGTTTCTGGTTAATGAAGCCCCTTCAATCTTTCCTAAACCTCCCCAAGACCCAAACCCTTATGCATCTGCTAACTTTGTTACCTTGAGGAGTGGAAGGCAAACCTAGGACCCAAAACTACTATGTTTTGATCTACCAAATCCTGGAGAACTTGAGGAAAGAAAGGAGAACTCTGAAGAAGAAATCAAGGCTTAGGAACCTAATTCCAAAGATCTGACTTATGTTCCTTTTTCTGAAGCCTCGATTAAACCTAGGAAGAAGAAGCTTGTTGATAGTAACGAGGAGCTCTTGAATGTATTCAAGAATGTCAAAATCGTTACCCCGCTCCTTGACACTATCAAACACATACCGGCTTACGCTAAATTTTTAAAGGATTTATGCACATAGAAGTGTAAGTCGAGGGAATCTGTTCCAAGGAAGGTGATACTCTCCGAGCAGGCTAGTTCTGTTATCCTGCATCACCTTCCTCCGAAAAAGAGAGATCTAGGTGCCCCTTTGATTTCTTGTGTCATCGGAGATTACACCTTTGATAAGGCACTTTTGGATCTAGGTGCATCCATTAACCTAATTTCGACTTCTCTTTACAAGAAGTTCTGATTAGGTGAACTTCGGCTGACCTTAGTAACATTGCAGTTAGCAGACTATTTGGTCACAAATATGAGAGGCATTATTGAGGATGTTATTGTCAAGGTTAAGGACTTCTATTTTCCTATAGATTTCCTTGTCCTTGACATGGATGTACCTGAAAATTTAAGGAACACACCCATCATAATGGGGTATCCGTTCCTAGCTACCGCTAAGGCCAATATCAATTGTGAGAGCGGTAGCATGGAAATCGCCTTTAGGGATCAGAAATTGAAATTGGATATTTTTAAGGCGAGTAACAAATTTGAGGATTGTGGATTTATAGAGGAACTTGAGGATGATAACTTGAATATTGAAACATGTATGGCGGTTTCTGCAATTGAAAGTTCCTCCTGTTGTGATCGATCTGACCCGCAACCCTCTATGGCAAACCCGCCACATTCTGAAGTGGTTATTGATTTTGTTCACTGTCAACCTCTTCCTCTTGATGAATCTTCATCAACATCATCCTTACCTTCCATTCTAAACCTGCCACAGCTCAAATTGAAACCATTGCTTGAGAGTTTGAAATATCAGTTTTTGGGACATCAAAAGATGCTACCTGTGATTATCAATGATAGATTAACTAAGGAGCAGGAGATTAAACTGATCAAGATCTTAAAGGAACACAAGGAGGCAATTGGTTGGACCATTCGTGACCTTGTTGGATCGAACCATCTTACTGTAATCATAGAATTTCTTGGAACATGGATCCTGCCCTTCTTGCCAAATGCAAAGGAGATTAAACCCTAATATGCGAGAAGTGGTCAAGAAGGAAATAATTAAGTGGCTCGACGCAGGAATCATTTATGCGATCTCAGATAGTCCTTGGGTAAGTCCCATGCAAATTGTTCCCAAGAAAGCCAAGATTACCGTTGTGACTAATGAGAAAGGAGAATCTATCACAACTCGTTTAGCTTCCTCTTGGAGGGTCTGTATTGATTACGGGAAGTTGAGCACAACCACGAAAAAAGATCATTTCCATTTGCCCTTCATCGATCAAATCCTTGAAAGACTAGCCAGGCAAAAGTACTTCTATTTCCTAGACGGTTACTCGGGATACAATCAAGTCCCTATCCATTCAGCTTATGCAATGCACTTGCGACTTTTCAAAGGTGTATGCTAGCCATATTTTCTGACATGGTGGGAGAGTTTATGGAAGTCTTCATGGATGATTTCTTTATTTTCGAAGAATCGTTTGATTCTTGCCTGGCTAATCTTGAAATGATCCTTAAAAGATGCATCAAAACAAGATTGGTCCTTAGTTGGGAAAAGAGCCATTTCATGATACAAGAAGGCATCATCTTGGGTCATGTTATCTCTGAACGGGGAATTGAAGTTGACAAAGCTAAGGTTGATGCTATCTCCAAACTTCCTCCTCCCACATCTATCAAACGAATTCGATCATTTCTTGGTCATGTGGGATTCTATAGGAGGTTCATTAAGGACTTGTCTAAGGTTGCTCGTCCTCTGAACAAGCTTCTTGCCAAAGATATGTCGTTTGATTTTAACGAATCATGCCGTAAGGCATTTGATTTTCTTAAAATGGCAATCACTTGTGCTCCGATGTTGCAATCACCTGTTTGGACAACCCCATTTGAGATCATGACCGATGCTTCTGATTACGCGGTTGAGGATGTTTTGGGTCAAAAGATTGATAGGAAGCCCTCTGTCATTTACTACGCTAGCAAAACTTTGGATGAGGCCCAGAGGAATTACATTGTTACTGAGAAGAAATTGCTAGCTGCAGTATTTGCTTTAGAGAAATTCAGGGCTTATCTCTTAGGGTCTCACGTCAAAATTTACACCGACCACTCGGCCTTGAGACATCTCTTGGCCAAAAAGGATGCCAAACCCCAACTTATCCGATGCATTCTTCTGCTTCAAGAATTCGATCTTGAAATCAAAGATAAATTCGGGGCACAGAATGTGGTGGCAGATCATCTTTTGAGACTTCTAAGTGATTCTTCTCGTTCGGATATTCCAATTGCTGATACTTTTCCGAACTAAACTATTCTTACAGTATCAGGTGTCCAAATCCCATGGTTTGTAGACTTTGTAAATTATTTGGCTGTTGGTCAAATCCCCCAAGATTGGACCAAGCAACAACGAGATAGACTCAAATATGAGGCCAAATATTACTTCTGGGAGGACCCTGAATTGTACCGCATTGGCTCTGATTAGATAATTAGTCGATGTGTTCTGGAGAATGAATTCCAAAGTATACTTGAGTTTTTCCATGCATCTGCTTGTGGTGGATATTTCTCCAAGAAAATGACGGTTGCAAAAATTTTGCAATCTAGATTCTATTGGCCGTCTTTATTCAAGGATTTCCAGGAATTCTCAAGGTCGTGTTCTCGATGCTAGGCACTTGGGAGATAACCAAGAGAGATATGATGCCTCTAAACCCGATTCTTCCCGTTGAAATCTTCGACGTATGGGGCATCGACTTTATGGAACCCTTCCTCCCTTCATTTGGACACCAGTACATTCTCGTTGCTGTTGATTACGTGTCCAAGTGGATTGAGGCCATTCCCACCCGAACCAATGACCACAAGGTGGTCATCGATTTCATTAAGAAGAATATCTTCAGTCGGTTCAGGATTCTGAGGGTCATCATTAGCGATGGTGGTACTCATTTCATGAATGTCCAATTTCGTAGTTTACTGGCAAAATACGGGGTAAATCACAGAATCTCCACACCTTACCACCCTCAGATGAATGGACAGACCGAGATCTCTAATCAGGAGATCAAGAATATTCTGCAGAAAATGGTTAAACCTGATCATAAAGATTGGACTCACAAGCTTGAGGATGCTCTTTGGGCCTACCGTACGGCATACAAAATGCCTATCAGCATGTCACTGTTTCTTCTGGTGTATGGAAAGGCATGCCATTTACCCATAGAGATTGAACATCAGACATTTTGGGCAATCATGCAATGTAGTTTGGATTTGAGTTTAGCTGGAAAGACCAGGAAACTCCAGCTATCTGACTTGGAGGAGCTTAGAAATGACGCATACGAGAATGCCAAGTTCTACAAGGCTCGTTCAAAGCTCTTCATGACCAATTGATATCCTGCAAGAGCTTTGAGCTGAACTAGAAGGTCTGGCTCTTTGATTCTCGACTTAAGCTCTTTCCCTGCAAACTTAGGTCAAAATGGAACGACCTATTCATCGTCGATCAGATATTTTCAAATGGAGCTGTTTAGATCTCTGACCCAAATACGGGTAATTCTTTTAAAGTCAATGGTCAATGTCTGAAGCCTTTTGTTGATCGTATTGTTCCAGAACCCATTCCAGACACAGTTGCTCTAATCACATTGTGATTTCTTTGGCTGGACTTCGCCTAGCTGATGGCATTAAACTCAGCATATGTACAGTCTGACTCAGAGCTGACCCAAGCATCATATTCAGGTGATATCTTCTATATTCTACCTTTCCTTTCATGTCTTTTATTTTCAATGAGGACATTGCATCAGCTATGCATGGGGGGGTGGATTCATTTCCGAATCATTCTGTCAGTTCTGTGGAATTCTTGTAAATTCTACTTATTTTTGTTCTCTTAAAAAAAAATAAAAAAAATGATGAAAAAAAAATTGAATTAGGAAAGAATAATTGGGCATTAGGATTTTTCAACCGTAGGAAATAATACAGTAGGATCTAAACACTTAGACCCTTCAGGCCTTCGGGCTTAATCAGCCTAGGTGTCTACTAAAATGTGGATTTGCTTATCGAGTACTCGCCATTCTGAATTTACTTTAAATTGGTTAAATAAGTTGGGGTGATAAGTACACGACTTATCAACCCTACCTCTGATTTGAGGGGATTTTAAGTCTAAGCATCTACACACTATTTGCACTGACCCGCTTTTCTACGATTTTTACAGAAATTAGGTAGCTAATGAACCTTCTAGGGTGGTATGGCTGACAAGTTATCATGGGTAACAACCCATAGGTAGGTTGTCTAGAGCCCAGTCACATGACCATTCTTTTCTTATTGCCTTTAGGTAAATCTTAGATCAGGAAAGTCACCTACTTAAAAAAAAATCCAAAAAGAAAATAAAAAAATAGAAAAGGAGAAAAGAAAAGAAAATAAATAAGCCACACTTCACCAAACGAGTATGGCTGGCAAGTTATCGTGGGTAACAGCCCATAGGTAGGTTGTCCAGAACCTAACTCAAGAAATGCATGTAAAATTCCAAAACACTTAGGAAGAAGCAGAGAAGTAGAATAAGCCGGGGAGATATAACTGGGTTCACCCTTGTGCTGACCCCATAAAAATAAAGTAGGGAGAAAGCAATCGGTCAAATAGATATACCTTTAGGCAAAATTTCTTTTTAAGGTCACCTAGGGGCGTAGAAACCCGAAGTCTGTTCTAATTGCTGATCAGTGAGTCTATCACATTTCACATAAAGATTCTTAGAACTTAGGGATCTCTTCGAGTCTTGGGTGAGTTGAGTGGCCGTAGAAAGCTGCTCTGAAACCCTAAACTCAAAAATCCAAAAAAAAAATTAGAAAAGAAGAAAAGAAGAAAAAGATCCTCTTTTGAATAAGGCGAGAGCTTGAGGCGATCAGCATTTCGGCAGACATTTGGGCACTATTGTGTCTTTGTAGTTTAGGTTCTTAATAAAAATTTCCTAGTGTTGAAGAATAACTTTTGCCCAAGAAATTTGACCTAATTCTTTTATAAATAGCGTATAGTTTTTGCTAGGGACTAGCAAAAGATAGGCATGAGGGTGTGATGTGCATACATCTGAATAGCCAAAAATATCTATTAATGCATGTTCTTAGTATCATATTAGCATCATGCATTGTAAATATTGCATAACATGCATCATCATGCATTTAGGTCAAATTGTACAAATTGTATAGTAATTTCTTCTTTTTGGTGGCCAGGGATAGGGCGACTTTTAATCGGGGCCTCGGATCAAAGATCCAACCATACGTATCTGATCAGGGCGACGGTTGGAGTTAAACGACTCCAAGATTGCCTCAATCGAACTTCCATAGCATCAGATATAATCTGAGGAAGGTCAGAGATCATGGACCAAGATGGTGTCAATCCATACTTTAGATGACAAATCTGACCGCACGGATGGGTTCGGATCGATGACCGCAGCCTAACGGCATGAAAATCGATCCAATCTGACATTCGTGGCACCTTCTACAAGTCATAGAAGATGGACGACCAAGATGGCGCCACGTGGTGCCATCTCGGCCTCCCAAATTGGCCCAGCCAAATTTACGAGGACCCATTGCGTTCTCTCTCTCCTCAAACGACCGATCAATCTGAGCCGTTGGATTTCTATCCAACGGCCATGAGCTCTGGACACCGAGCAAGCATTCGCGACCATTCATTGAAGTAGCACAGCGGGCGCAAGCGCTTCACGCGAAGAAGAGGCACGGGTGTTTAATTGAAGCGAGATCAATGTAAAATCAATGCGTCGTAGTATAGTTGAAATTGCTCAAAAACAAATGAATTTTATTACTCGAAATTGTAAATCCAAGGTTGAACACAGGGAGCAAATTGGGGTCTAAAAATCAAGAACACAACTTTAAAATTTGATATAATATGCAATGAAAAATCAAAGTTATAATGCAAGAAATATAATGTTAATGTATATAGAAGCACAAAAAAAAATATGCATGTCTGATTTTGAAAATTAGACGTCTTAAATATGAAATTGCTACAGTGCTTCTCTTCTTTGTCTTCTGTCAGATCTCCTTCTTCTCCTTTCTTTTCTTTCTTCTATTCTCTGTCTCTGATGACCTTCTTCCTTCTTGGCTTCTTCTTCTTCTTCGTCCTTCTTTGATTGCTTCTTTCTTTTCTCTGGCCCTTGTCTTCTTCCTTCTTTGATTGCTTCTTTCTTTGACTTCAGATCCTCTTCATCCTTGCTCCTCTTCAACCTTGCCTTCTCCTTCCTTAGCTTCTCTGGTTGCTACCCTTTCCTTCCTTGGATCCCTCTTCTTCTCCTGAGAGCAAACCCTACCCCTACCCTCCCCTGCGACCTCTCTTCTTCCTTCTCTCTTATGCTCTCTCTCCCAGAACCTTCTCGGGTTATCAGGTCAGGTATGCGAGCTCGGGACTAGGCCCATCGGTGTGCGTGGTGGGCGAGGAGTGAAGGCTAATCGGGTATACGGGTTAGAGCCAGGTTCGCAATTAGTGTGGTCACGGACGAGGCGATGAGGGCGATTGGGACCTCACCCCGTAGTCAGGAGGCGATAAGCCTCTGTGACTTTTTCAACTTATATCACTGCCCCCGCTCCTACACTCCGAGGTGGGACTATGTTGTCCCACCTTCTTCGCAAGTGCCCGCAGCAGATGTCTCCTCGAATTACAGCAGTTGCATGGGCGTCGACGCCAATTACTAGGTTGAGGATGTGTGCAAAGGGAATCCGCGTGACCTGGGACCTGGAGTCCTGGATGAAGCTTCTAAGCAAGATTCGTGCTTCGTCAATGGCGGCAAAGGCCTCAAACCCTGTCAACAAGAAAATGGCCTTGCAGCCTCGTCAGAACATGTAGGGAGCTTCTCCTGAACACGGCGAAGGTGGTACGGTCGTCGACGTGGCATGAGGTGGCCTGAGCATGCTTGCCTAGGTCACCCTATGCGTGAGAAGGTGGGTGTTTTCGGGGGGCGTTCTGGGGACTTGGCGTGGTGAGTGGAGTGAGGGGTTAGGGTCAGTGAGGTGTGGTAGTGCTCGTGAGGTAATTGGCGAGGTGGATGGAGGCGTGGAGCAGCGGGAACACCTCGCTGGAGGTCTGGCTGGAGGTGGAGAAGGTGGTGGTGGCTTGTGGTGTCGAGGGATAGTTTATGAAATAAAGAGGGGGAACAAAAAGAGGAGGGAGAGAGGAATTATCTGACCTAATCTAAGGACGAAGGGGGCAGGGATGGCGGCTGGCTCGTGTTTGCCATCTCTGGAGATGAAGGACCCAGTGGGAGGAGGATAGCGACGACGAGGGGGTTGTAGAGACATCGGCTAGTGTGGCGCGACGCGGATGAAGAGGATAAAGGAAACTCTGCCACTGGTATTGTGGTAGAGCGACGAGAGAGAGAGAGAAGGGTTGCTAGAGCTTGCTGGGTGATTGACCGGAGGGGGAAGAGATGAATTAGGGGTATCTCAGGCCAAATTCAAGCTTAGGAGGTGCGAAATGATGTGGGGATGCTTTTATAAGCCATGGCAAGAGGTCTTGTGCTTGGAAGCCAAGCTTCCAAGCATGGCAACCTCGCCGAAGTTGGAAGGTCGAAGGTGACCCAAATCTCTTATGCATTTGCATGAGAAATTGGGTGCCAAATCAAGCCTCTATTCGTGTTCAAACTAGAGGAGATTTCTCAGAGAATCTCCTTTTCAAATTTGAAGGGGATTCTCTGAGGAATCAGGGAGTTATTTCCCTTGATACCTCGCCGGAGTAAGATTCCCTCCGCTGTGATGGTGGAGGGACCTAATTGCAAGGAACGATGAGGAAGTTAGGGGGGTTTTGTAGAGGTTTTCAAAAGTTAGGGGTAGAAATGTAATTGGGCTGGACCTGTTTGCAAAGTAGGTCAAGTGAATTCTCCTTAGGTCCACATTTTGGTACAAACCTAATTTGGACCTAAGGAATCCAATGGTGAAGTTGGATTTTAGGTTTGATCATGTTTGATTGGGTAATTTGCATGAAAACTCAATTTAGGGCAAACATTTGACTTAGACCCCAATTTAGGTCAAAATAGGTTCTAAGGGCCAAATTGAAGGTTCTAAATCCTAGAGAATATTTTTTCATGAATTTTAGAGGGTTTAGATGAATTTTATCCTAACTAGAACCTTGTTAAATTAAGTGGGTCTATTTTAGGGTTACAAGAAGTCATTTAATTCCTAGAATTCACATGAACCCTTTTCTGTTTGAACCAACCCACTTTTTATCTTGTTAAGACTATTTGGCCTGTGTTTAGCCCATGAGAAATCCCGTTGTTGCATTGCAATGGTAAAATTACAGTTTTACCCCTTGTTTCTTGCTTTTCTTTCGGAAGGGTTATTCATTGAGTTAGGACTTCCATTTGGTTATGTAGGAGCCTTTGTTCTTATTTCTGGGTCAAAATGAGCTAGTTAGGGCTCATGATGGTGTTCCCATCATACCCCCATGATTAGCTTTTGCTAATCCCTTAGCAAAATTTTAAGGTTTTAACTTCTGTTTCAGACCATGAATTCCTTTGATGTTCACAAATTATGATGAGTACTTTTTCTTTTCTTTTTGATTAGGTTAGAATGCTGACAGTAGGCCTAAAGGTACTCAAGTATCAACCAAGATCCAGACTTGACCAGCTTTAGCCTCGATCCTCCGCGAAGGTTTTTAAGGCCCACAAGAACTATCTTAAGGTTCGTTGGACTCCGCGGTTAAAGCACCCGTGCTTGTAACGTATTTTAGCCTTGGTTCAGTTTACAGTGCATTTTTTTGTAAGAGAGAGACATAGGATTTATTTGTTTGGAGAGTTTTCTCTCTCTTTTCTTTTTATTTCTAGCTTCGGATTGGCTTCTCAACACGGTCTATATCAGATTCCTCGTCACCATCATCAATCCTCGAAAGGTCCATGGCAATCGATGCTTCATGATAGCACCACCCATGGAAACCCCCAGAACCCTGGCTTTCGAGATTTTGAGATAATCCCACCCATGGCATTTTGTAGCTAAATCCAGACCTTGGCAATCGACATTTCATGATAATGACACCCATGGCATCTGAACTAGCACAGGGTGCTTATGTGCCCCTAGTAGGATATGTAAATATCCTAGGAGACAAGCACCGAGGAGACGATATGTTATTAAGCATCTTCGAGGAGAATTTCCCACCTCTCCGCATCGGGAACTTGTCTAAATCAACTTGTGTTGATCGGCCGCTCCTAATCTAGGTGACTTTTTTAGAACACTTAAACACTTTTGCGTGATTTTGGTAGTTATGTGCACTGAACCAGACTGTGTGTGGATTGGGGTGCTTAGGTTACCGAGTCCCACAAACCAAAGGTCAGTTAACGAGGCCGAATACTGCCTAAGCCTTAGACCTAATGCTTAAGCTTCGCATTTTCCCCAACCTTTTGAGGACTATCCAGATCTTAGCGGATACTTGAATTTTTAAGCTTAAGAGTCTAGCCCAAGAGGCCTAGGATCAGTGTTCCTACTAATATCTTTTGTGTCTCCTTGGTACTTTTTTCCTTTATTTTTCTTTTTCTTGATATGGTCTAGAACTTCTGTTAATCCCTTAATTTCTTACTAATGACTATCTCTTTTTTCCTTTTTCATTTTATGCTTCTTTTTTGACATTTTGCTCTTTTCGTCCTCATTTCCTCTTCATGATTTGTATGGCCTCAAAATTTTCTCTCCTCTCAGTATTTTTTTGTTCTTTCTCAAGATTTTTTCATTTTTTTGGTGTTTTTTGTGATATGTGATTTTTTTGTTGAAACCTTTTCTTGTGAGATGAGTTTTCAAGGTGTTTTGCACTTTCATCCCCCCCATGCCTACGATTTGCAATGTCCCCATTGTAAATTAGATGGGTTCAAATTCAGCTTAGATCATTCATTAGAATAGGTTTTGGGAGGGCGAACGGGTCGAGGTGACTGTTGAGAACGATTTCTAGACTCGGGTACAGGTACCTGAGGTGGGGTCAGCTGTTCTAATGGATGCACCCTAAAGTGCATTATGAATTCAGCATAGGAATGTCAAGAAAGGTTTCACATTTTTCAAGAATGATGGGTTGCCTCCCGTTAAGTGTTATGTTTTACGCCATCGGCTGGGCGCAATGAGCTCAGGGAGAATGGAGGGTAAAGGATATCTCAACTAAATTTGTATCGGTCAAGTCAATGAATGGTTTGAGTCTCTGACCGTTTACGACGAAAGGTTCTGAATCATGGCTGAGTGGATTGATCTCAATGGCTCCATTTCCAAAGATTCGTTAGACTAGGTAGGGTCCGATCCATTTTGATGATAGCTTTCCTGGGAACAGTTTAAGCTTGGCATCGAAGAGGACTTTTTGACTAGGATGAAAGATCTTTCTTGATATGTGCTTGTCGTGAAAGTCCTTAACCTGCTCTTTGTAAATTCGCGAGTTCTCATATACGTCATGGCATAATTCATCGATCTTGCTCATTTGAAGCTTTCTATGGGTTCCTACCTTAGAAAGATCTAGGTTGCAGTTCCGTACTGCCCAATAGGCTTTGTGCTCCAACTCGACGGGGAGGTGACATGCCTTCCCATACACCAATTTGAAGGAAGATATACCTAATTGGGTTTTGTGGGCGGTCCTATAAGCCCACAAAGCTTCCGGAAGCTAGGATGACCAGTCCTTCCTGTCAGGTCGAACAGTAACTTGGAGGATTTTCTTGATCTCCTGATTTGATAGCTCAGCTAGACAATTAGTTTGCGGGTGGTAAGGAGTAGAGATTCGGTGTGACACCACGTATTTGGTCATTAGTGACCTGAACTAAGCATCAACGAAATGGGTCCCTCCATTAGAAATTATAACACGTGGAATCCTGAATTGTGAAAAGATGTTCTGATGAATGAATTTGATAACTACTTTATGATTATTGGTTCGGGTCAGAATGGCTTCAATCCATTTGGACACGTAGTCAACAGTGAGCAAAATGTACTCGAAACCATCCGAAACAAGGAAAGGTCCCATGGAATCAATCCCCCATATGTCGAAGATTTCTCATACCAGAATCAGCTGTAAAGGCATCATATCACGATGGCTCATGTTGCCTAAGGTCTAGCAACGAGTACATGCCTTACAATGATTGTACGTGTCTTTGAAAATTGTGAGCCAATAGAAGCTGCACTGGAGGACTTTCGTTGCGGTTTTATGACTTGAAAAATGTCCACCGCATGCTTGGTAATGGCAGAAAGACAATATGTCGTGAATTTTCGCTTCCACGACACATCGTCGAATAATCTGATTAGCACCGATTCGGAAAAATGTGGGTCTTCCCAGAAGTAGTACTTGGCATCGGAAAGTAATTTGTCCTTCTTGGCCTTTGGCCAATTGAATGGGATCTGATGTGATGCCAGGTAGTTTACTATATCAACAAACCATGGAAGCCCTATATTGATAGTCAGAAGGTGCACATCAGGAAAATGTTTCGTGATGGATCCGGAAGGGTCGATGATCTCAGAAGGAAGGCGAGACAAGTGATCAGCTATCACGTTCTGTTTTCCTGCTTTGTCACGAATCTCGAGGTCAAACTCTTGCAATAGCAAGATCCAGCAGATTAATCGAGGTTTCGCATCCTTCTTCTCAAGGAGATGCCTCACAGCTGTGTGATCCGAGTAAATGATAACATAGGAACCCAGGAGATAAGATCTGAATTTTTCCAGGGCAAATACTATGGCTAGTAGCTCTTTCTTAGTAACTGTGTAGTTACGCTGAGCCTCGTTAAGTGTCTTGCTAGCGTAGTAGATGACTACGGGTTTCTCGTCAATTTTCTACCCCAGTACTGCTCCTACAGCGAAATCAGATGCATCGCACATGATCACAAAGGGTTGAGACCAATCAGGGGATTGGAGGATCGGGGCTTAGGTAACTCGATCACAGAGGATTTCAAATTCTTGAGTGCATTCCTTGGAGATTTTGAAAGGTACATCCTTAGAGAGTAGAGATGTCAGGGGGCACACGATTTTTGAGAAATCAAGAATAAATCGACGGTAAAAATCGACATTCCCTAGAAAAGATCGGATGTCCTTGATCAAGCTAGGCATAGGGAGTTTGGAAATCAAGTTCACCTTGGATCGATCGACTTGGATGCCTTTTTTCTGAAATAAGATGTCCCAAGACAATTCCTTTAGGCACCATGAAGTGGCTCTTTTCCCATGAAAGAACTAGATTCACATCAATGCACCGCCTGTGGATTTAGACCAACTGCAGGAGATAATCGTCAAATGATTCTCCAAAAATTGAAAAGTCATCCATGAAGACTTCCAGATAATCACCTACCATATCTGAGAATATGGTAAGCATGAACCATTGAAACGTAGCGGGTGCATTGCAGAGACCGAACGACATTTTTCGGAATGCGTACATCCTGAAGGGGCAGGTGAAAGTGGTCTTTTCTTGGTCCTCAGGATGGATTGCCACCTGGTTGTAATCAGAGTACCCGTCCAAAAAGCAGAAGAACTTATTTCCCGTTAGTTTCTCGAGGATTTGATCAATAAACGGGAGTGGGAAATGATCCTTCTTCATGGAGGAATTGAGTCTTCTGTAATCAATGCAGACTCTCCATGAGTTCGCCACACGGGTCGGTATCACTTCTCTGGTTTCATTTGTGATAATGGTGAGTCCTGCCTTCTTAGGCACAACCTAGATTGGACTCACCCACTGACTGTCGAAAATTGGGTAGATGATCCCTGCATCTAACCACTTAATGATCTCCTTTTTTACGACCTCTTGCAGATTAGGATTTAATGTCTCTGCATTTCACGGGAAGGTCGTGTGCCTTCTTCGGTGTAGATACGGTGTGTGCAGTAAGAGGGGTTGATACCAGTCAAATCATCGAGAGTCCATCCAATGGCTCTATGATGTTGCTGAAGAACAGTAATCAGACGGGATTCCTGGTCAGGTGTGAGTCTAGAGTTGATAATTATAGGAAACGTCTGATTGGAACCCAAAAAGACATACTTCAGATGGTCGGGAAGAGGCTTGAGTTCCAGAATAGGGTTATTAGCAGCAGCGGGTGGTTTAGGGTGTGTGTCAGGAGAAAGGGAAGGAGTTATGGGTGTATCTAGATCAGGGTCAGACTCCTCTGATTGCGGGTTTTGATCTTCTTGTGGTTGATCGGGAGTAATCAGGTTATCCTCGATATACGGTTCATCAACCATGGCCTTGATATCACATATTTGTTCTATAGCACCGTAATTAATCCCTTGGGCCTTAAAGATGTCAATTTTCAATGTTTCGTTCCTGAATTTCAGTTCAATTTGGCCCTCCTCATAGTTTATATTGGCCCTAGCAGTGGCCAGAAAGGGTCTCCTTAGTATAATTGGTCTATCCCTTGGGTTTTCAGGTGCATCCATATCCAAGACTATAAAATCCATCGGTAAATAGAAATCCCATACCCTAACGATGACATCCTCAAGTACTCCTTTAGGTGACTTGATAGATCAGTCAGCTAACTGCAATGTCACTTCTGTCGGTTTAAGCTCAGATTCTTCAAGGTGGTCAAGGAGGGATGTAGGTATCAGGTTTATGGAGGCGCCTAAATCTAATAAGGCTTTGTCGAATTGGGTATCACCAATGGTACATGAAATCAAGGGAGTACTTGGGTCTTTAGCCTTAGGTGGGAGTTTGCTCAAAATTATAGAGCTGGCTTGCTCTGACAGTATGATAGGACTCCCACATTTGGTTCGTGTGTAAGATGGTACGTGGTGGATTGCATCCATCAAGGGGATGTTTATATGGACCTGTTCAAAGAGCTTGACTAGATCCTCCTCAGAAGCCACGAGTTTGGTTATCCTCTTTCCCTTGGTCAAGGCCTCGGGAAATGGAACCTTGGTTGGTTCCTCGAGAATAGGTCCAGTTTCTTGATCTGGGACAGGGGTGTCCTGGATAACTATCCTAGGGCTTGGGTTACTACCAGGCTTAGAGTGGCTTGGATAAGGTGAGTCTTGAGTTGCTTTACCACTACGGGTTGTTACAGAGTTTAGTCTTGCCTGATTTTGGTTTGGAGTTGGTAAAATAGGTGGCTGTTGTTGAAATCCCACATAAGATGTTGAAGCTTCCATCTCGTCAGGTGATGGAATAGAAGGGGCCTGATAAATCATGTAGGCCTGGCTCGGATTTGGGTTCATAATGCACCTTTGGTTTGGCACGTTATTTGGATTTGGCAAAGGTTACGAAGGGAGTGTCCAGGTTGGCGGGAATTTGCCATCTGGGTGAGTTGATTGCGAACCTCTGTGATCTCGTCCTTGTGCTGTTTTTGCATAGTCGCATTCATCTTATGAATGTCAGCTAGAGTATGAAGGATAAGAGTCATTTGATCTGCTTGGTTTGGCCTAGATTGATAGGTGGGGTTGGGCCGAGGCTGAGGCGGCTGATATGGACGAGGAGCTTGTGGACGGGGTTGATAAGGTGGTCTTTGATTCTAAGTATTTCCCGTCCACAGGAAGTTGGGATGATTCCGCCATCCAGGGTTATAGGTATTGGAGAATGGGTCATTCTGGATGGCGTTGAGGTCCTCGCAGGTCTGAGGAACCTCAGGCAAATCAGAGTACGAGGGTTCAGAGTTTCCCCAACTAGAGTAGGTCGGATCGGAGTTTCCTCCGGGCCTAGAGTCAAACGGGGGTGGATACGGGTCCATCCCCTGAGAAGATCGGTGATAGATGTTCTGCACAGTTTCCCTCCCAAGAGGTGGCTGTGCGAACAGGTTTTGCATAGAGGTGGCTCGCTGCAGATGTTGAGTTAGCTCATCCACCTTCTTCTCGATGATAAAGACCTTGTCCAACTGACTGGCCATCTGTTCTAAGTCGATGGATGTGGATAGGCCCTGCATCTCATGTGCTCCCCTTGGATTCGTTGATGCGCGGGCATTCGCTCAGTCGAATAAGCCCATGGAGTCATTATTGATGGAGTTCTCCCGCACAGTGTCCTTGTGTTGACCCATGATATTTCCTCCACAGGTTGCATTGACAAATAAGCGAATGTCTTCACGGAGTTCCTGGTAAAAAGACTGGACTTGTTCCCATTTAGGAACTCCGTGATGGGGGCATTTTGCATGAGATCCAAGAAATAGTCCCATGCCTCATGAAGTGGTTCTCCAGATTGCTGAGTGAAGTGTGTGATCTGGTGGCGCAAGGCATTCGTCCAACCTGGGAAGAACTTTTTCAAGAATTCAGATTGTAGTTCAACCCACGTGTTGATTGGACATGTCTCAGTCTGATACCAATGAGCTGCCTTGTCCATGAGAGAGAAGGAAAACATCTTCATAAGAAGAATATCCCAATTTTGTACATCTGACCTGAAGGTCTGGGCCAGATGTTTGAGTTGTTTGATGTGCTGGAAAGGATTCTCGAAGTTAAGCCCATGAAACTTTGGAATAACATGAATCATGTTGGGCTTGAGTTCAGAATTAGGACCTCTAGGTGGGATTTGGACTCGAGGTTGGATCGCCACCGCAGCGGGATTATGGTGATCTCTCATCATAGGACACTGCGGCGGGTTTACAAAGTTCTGAAATAGATCATTCAGGCACTGAAGTTGGTGTTCCAGATTGTTCTCTTCTTCAACTGGTTGTGCCATGATGATGGAAGAAGGAGAATTCGATTCTGATGAATCAGAGGAGTGGTCTATGTGGTGGGGTTGCTGCACAAACACGAACGTTGAGGCTTAGCCTCGGTGGGAGTGGATTGCTAAAGGAGGTCTTAAGGATGGTCTCAAGAACCTCCTACCAAACATGCACTGATGGTTTAGACGAGATTAGAATGTGCTGGACCCAATCAAGACACCCAAAAAAATTTGGATGACTATAGAGGTTCGGGGCGGATGATACCCCTTAGTTAAAAAAGCCGTCCACATGAGAAATACCTGGGCAGCCAGAGAGGGAGAGTCCCGCAAAGACCCCTATACGGTAGAGCATCCCCATGAGTTATAGGGTTTCCCTCACCCGAACTCTCTTGTCATTGAGATTCCAGGTAGACCAGATTGGGGACCTTAACCTCTTAAGTCTTCCACTTTTATTTAAGATCAAAGGTGTAAAAGTGACCTAATTTCAAGGTTGGTTGACCCAACATGAGGTCAACTTCACTTATTTGTCCTTTGAGAGTTTTAGGTCCTTTCTTTTAGGGTTCAAGTGAAATTAAGAGCTTGATTTCTTTTAGGGTTTCTCTTGAATAAGTCTTTTCAATCAAGGTTTAGGCACACCTCTTTTTGGAAAATTTATTCTTGCTTAGAAAGATGTGTCTCTAAAATCCTAAATTGGAATCCTTAATTTGGCTCTAATTGTGGTCCAATTTAATTGCCATAAATATGGTATTTAGGGCTCAATCAAGAAGGTGGTAGCCCTAGTTACCTTAAATGGATGCATAATTCAATATTTGTTGAAATAAAAAATCATGCAACTTGGGTGAATTAGCTAAATATGGAAAGCAGGTAGCCCTAAATTGATTTTTGTCTTGTTTTTCCTTTTTAGAATGAGGGGATTAAGAGAAAGGGCTAATCAGAGATTACCTGCCCCGGGTGTGGTTGTTGTGCGGCTGTCTTCTTTTGAATCTTCTCCCCTGAAACAATCACAACAAAAAAGATATATCAAGTTAGTATTGAATTAGAAGTTGTAATCAAGATTTCTAAATCGCCTGTTGCTCCCCGGCAATGGCGCCAAAATGTTTTTATCGAAGCGAGATCAATATAAAATCAATGTATTGTAGTATAGTTGAAATCACTCGAAAACAAATGAATTTTTTTACTCGAAATTGTAAATTCGAGGTCGAACACAGGGAGCAAATTGGAGTCTAAAAATCAAGAACACAACTTTCAAATTTGATATAATATGCAATGAAAAATAAAAGTTTTTTTTTTTTTGAGAAAGAAAGGAATGCTATCGAATCACCGATAGCAAACCAGGAGAGCTATTATTGATAATAAAAAAATAATTTACAAGTTCGACTCCCAGTACTGTATGAGCCTCCAGCAAAAATTTACAATGTTTTCCACATGAGCTGGGGTCTCCTGAAAAGCACACTCATTTCTAGCCCTCCATACCGCCCACAGAACCGCCACCATATGTATATAAGGCTTATTCCCATCTACCAGACAGCTCCACAAATTTCCCCAGGTGGGTAAGGACTCATTGCATACTCTCCTCCAAACATAATCAGTGATAGCACATGAAGAGAAGATATGATATGTAGAATCATTATGCAACCCACACAAATAACAAAACTGGGTTGGGGTCCCCATCCTTCTGTGCCTCAGATCTCCAGTAATCAAACCATCCCTCCTGCACAGCCATAAGAAAATTTGTAACTTTAATGGTATTTTTAACTTCCAAAGCTTTTTCCCCATTTCTTCATCTTCCGCCATCCTGGAGGACATTATCAATTTGTCATAGGCAGTCGCAGTAGAAAAATTACCTTCCCATTTGTATGTATCATATTCATGAGGCATGGGTTTGAAAGCAGCAAGCTCTTGCATGAGACGTTCATTCTCTACGCGTGTTCTTGTTTCATGATTATTCCTCCCACCAATATTTAACAGCCACTGCTCCGAATCCACATCCCAATAATCAGCTACCACTGCATTTTTATTTGCTGCAGCAGCATAAGCAAGGGGGAACCTATCTTTAAGCGTCCCTCCGTGCACCCAATTCTCCAGCCAAAACTTAAAGCTTTTTCCATCACCTAAAATAGATTTGAAAAAGTTCCAATTTTCCTTCAAGGCACGCACCACAAAAAGCCAAAACGGGGATGGTTTACGTGGGTTAAGACGATTTATCTCATCATTGGTACTCCCATAACTGTCCTGAATAATTTCTGTCCAAGTTTTTTTTTCCCCCTGCAGTAATCGAACGGCCCATTTCAACAGTAATGCTTCATTGAATTCCTTAAGGGATCTGACACTCATGCCTCCCAGCTTCTTTGGTTTGCAAATTAACTCCCATTTTAAGGGTTGAAAGAAAGCCCCTTTATGGGAGGCCCCTTTCCAAAAGAATCTTTTCCGCATCACCTCCAGCTTTTTCCAAATAGAATTTGGAGCTCTCAGGACAGAGAAGAAGAAAACAGGAATCGATGTGACAACAGAATTCAGTAATATATACCTCCCCCCTTTTGATAGGTATCTACTGCTCCAGCCCTCCAATTTTGTAGCTATCTTTTCAAAGAGGAAAGACCAATCTGTTTTCTTCAGCTTAGAACATTTCAAAGGCAGACCCAGATATTTAATCGGTAGTGGCACCACAGGTGTACCAAGAGTGGCAGAGATCTCATTCTGTAAACCATCATTCATCCCAAAACAGACCAGGGAAGATTTACTTCCATTCAATCTGAGCCCAGAAACCTCTCCAAACAATTTAACCATATGTAACAAAGCTTGCGCTTCTCTCTTCCCCCCTTCTACAAGAAAAATAGTATCATCAGCATACTGAAGTATAGGAGCTAGAGCCCTATGATTAGACATTGAATACCCCCTTATAAAACCATCCACAGCCAATTTGCAGGCAAACCTAGCCAAAGTATCCACCGCAAGATTAAAAATTAGAGGGCCAATAGGACAACCTTGCCTTACTCCACATTGGGGCTGAATCCAAGAACGGCACGGTTTACCATTTATCAATGGGGAAAAAGAGGCTGTCGTAATGCATCTCTTCACCCATTGAATCAATAAGGGTGGAAATTTCCTCCTTTTAAGGATCTCCCACAAGTATGACCAGCAGATAGAATCATAGGCTTTTGAGAAGTCTACTTTCCATAAGAAAGCCTTTGATTATCTCCTTTGCCACCCCATTACAATTTCCTGCGCCACAATGAATGACTCTTGTAACGATCTCCCAGGAAGAAAAGCTGATTGAACAGGCATAATCAAATCCTTTAAAACCTCCCGCAATCTGTTAGCAATAACCTTACTAATAATAAGGTAGATGGAATTTGATAACGCAATGGGTCTGTAATCAGAAAAACTTTCTGCACTTGATTTCTTGGGCAACAAAAACAGGTAGGATTTGTTCAGCCTCTCAAAACCAGAGTTACCCACTTCAAACTCATGGATAACCTTCATTACATCCACCTTAACAACATTCCATAACTCTGTAGAAAAACACCTGAACACCATCTGGACCTGGAGCCCCTTCATTATTTAAATCTTTAATGGCCTTTAGCACTTCCTGTTCAGAAATAGGGGTCACAAGCATGCCACTCTATTCATTATTTACACAAGGGAAATCCATTGCTGCCATCCTCCATGAACCCCTTGGAGTTGCCTTGGAAGCTTCTTTAAAAAATTTTGTTGCTTCAGATCTGATCTCCTTAACTGAGGTAATATTTCTTTCTTCAACTTTAATAGATGAAATAAGGTTGAATCTCCTTCTAGCACTGGCCGCAAGATGGAAAAATTTTGTGTTCGCATCACCCTCTTTAAGCCAAAGCTGTCTGGATTTTTCCCTCCAATCCATTTCAATTTTCAGGTCTTCATCCCCCACAATTGCTTGCATTTGCTGCCTCAATTGCTGCTCCTGTTGGTCCAAATTCAGCCTGCACTCTTTCATATCTAAATCCCTGATGACTGTCAAGGCTTCCTTCCTCTTCTGGTCTCTAATCAGGTTCACAGCCTGCCCATATTCTTTCAACATTTCACGCAGACCAACCAATTTTGCAGCCAACTGCTGTGTGGCAGTGCCTTGAACATCCTTGCTCTGCCACCACTGAGAAACCATTTGCACAAAGCCTTCTTCCCTAAACCAAGATGTCTTGAGTTTGAAATATGACCCCGTGTCTGCATTCACCCCACTGTCCCAAACCAAAGGCGTGTGGTCAGAGAACGGCCTATCAAGGCTCAAAATTGCTGATAACTGAAAACTCTCTAACAAACTAGGACTGCCAAAGAACCTGTCCAATTTGGAAATCTGTCCACTTCCATTCCTCCAAGTATATTCCACACCACTGATGGGAAATTCAGTCAAGCCCATGTTCTGCACAGCCAGTTGGAAGCCTGTTGAAGAACTGCCCATTCTCCCATCTGGATTGTCATCATCAGAAAGATAACAATTGAAATCACCCCCTAACAGCCATGTAGTCTCTTGCACTCTTTGATGCATTGCATAAAGTTCCTCCCACAAGCCAACCCTCTCTGCTGCCACACAAGGACCATAAATACATGATATAAACCATTCCATATCACCTTGGGGAGATTGACACCTGCAGGAAATTAAGAACCTATCACGAAAAATCTCAGTTACTGAAATGGCAGACTTTCTCCACCAAAAAGCCATACCACCAGACCGACCAGCAGCACCCTTAGCCACAATATCACTATGGCCAGCTGTTTGAAATAGTCCCATTCTTGACCATTCTCCCTCTCCAAGTGAGTCTCTTGTAAAAGGGCACAGTCTATCTCCCACTCAGAGAGATATCTACAAAGAGAAGCCCTTCTTTGCTTGTTGCGTATCCCACGCACATTCCACAACAAAACTCTCATTTCTCACTTGAAAGATCCCCATTGACCTTGCAACCCACATATTCTACCATAATAGATTTAGCAATATCTTGCTCCACAATAGGATGCTCCTTTCTTCTCCTTCGCAGCACATATGGAGATCTGCCCATGCCTCTCTTTTGTTTGGACCCACAGCCATACTGCAAATCAGTTGGAGTAGCAAACTGTAACTGGCTCTGCTCTTTAAGCCTCAACTCCCTTTCTAAACTGCCCAATTCCACACTGCAATTCATCTTAGACTCTGCCAAATCAGTCTCAGTAACCTCTAAACAATCACCCTCTTTGACTATCAGAGCTAATCTATTTTCAGCAGGTGTTGCAGCATCTTCCATCAGGTCCTTCTCAGCCATAATACAATGGCAGTCCTTCCTCTTTTTGGGCTCAGGAACCTCAACTGCAGGAGGACTCAGGTGCTGCATCTGGTTTGGTTCTTTAAGCCTCAACTCCCTTTCTGTACTTCCCAACTCCATACTGCAGATCATCTCAGAATTTGCCACTTCATTCTCAACAACCTCCAGACAGTCACCCTCTTTGCCTATCAACACTGATCTAGTTTCAGCAGGTGTTGCAACATCTTCCGTCTGATCCTTCTCAGCCATAGCACAATGGCACTCCTTCCTCTTTGTGAGATCAGGAGCCACAGCTGCAAGGTTGCATCCTTTAAGCCTCAACTCCCTTTCTAAAGTGCCTAATTCCACACTGCAGTTCATCTCAGATTCTGCCAAAACAGTCTCAGAAACCCCTAAACAATCACCCTCTTTAACTATCAGAGCTAATCTATTTTTAGCAGGTGTTGCAACATCTTCCATCTGGTCCTTCTCAGTCATAACACAGTGGCAGTCCTTCCTCTTTTTGGGCTCAGGAACCTCAACTGCAGGAGGACTCAGGTGCTGCATCTGGCTTGGTTCATTAAGCCTCAACTCCCTTTCTGTACTGCCCAACTCCATACTACAGATCATCTCAGAATTTACCACTTCAGTCTCAGCAACCTCCAGACAGTCACCCTCTTTGCCTATCAACACTGATCTATTTTCAGCAGGTGTTGCAACATCTTCCATCTGATCCTTCTCAACCATAGCACAGTGGCACTCCTTCCTCTTTGTGAGATCAGAAGCCTCAGCTGCAGGGTTGCATCCACAGCTGTCACATTGTTTGCTCACCTCATTTTTGGTTCCAGACATTGGTTTCTCCTTAGGAGAATTATCTTGACAGCAATCAACCTGCCCAATAATAGCTAACCTAACAAGCCATGAGGTGCCCCCACATCTGATAATGATCGAATCTGGAAGTGAACCAGCATTAGCAACTTCCACCTCAATTCTTAACGACCTAATGTCTCCTTCTCCAATCAGAACATCAGAACCATCACAGATTGATGCAAAACCTGCTAGCATCTTGGAGACAACACCCTTTACCCGCAGGTGCAGTGGTAGTCCAGAGATCTCAAGGATGACCCTCCTGGAGGACACTCTTTGTGGAGGCCGTTCAGATAGTGCCCCATCAAAAGGAGAGACCATTCTTCAGATCACAATGAAATCTTTAAAGATACTTGAACGAAATCTTAATCGCTCAACATCCAGCATGCCCAAACCATACACCAAGAATCGAGAAGGGGATAACAGAGCAACTTTCCAGCCCGCAGACAAAAGATCTAAGGAAAGTACCAGGTTCTGAAGCATTTCGATCGAAGGCCTACCTGACATGATCTCCCCAATCAAAGCACCTCTCAGTGTGATCTCTGCAGCCGAGATCTCTTTCATAGATGGGATCTCAACTTCAATTGTATGCCTGCCCAAAATCGGTGGTGGTGGCGGCCGAGGTTCATTTTTGACCCTCCAAACAGGACGTGAGACTGCCCGCCATTGTCGCAAAGGGAACCTCCTAGGGCACAAATCGCTTTTGTGTCCTTCGCCCCTGCACTCCAAGCAGATCTGAGCATTCTTACATATCGCAGCCACATGCCCCCTTTGTCTACATCTGAAGCAGAGAACATCACCATTCTTCCGCCTCCAAGGACGTCTTTGAGAATGGTCAGACGACCTAAAAAACCTCTCCTGCCACAACCGCTCTCTTCTCCTCCAGGCCCTTGATCTCCACGTCTTCCATTCATCTTCTGCGCCCACCCTGGATGGATTCGCCCCACTACCTCGCTCCGCCCATCGCTGATCGCCCACCACTCGCCCTCTCCATCGCCGATCGCCCATCTTTCCACCTCAACTTTTTCATGAAAAATAAAAGTTATAATGCAAGAAATATAATGTCAATGTATATAGAAGCACAAAAAATAATATGGACGTCAGATTTTTTTTTTTTTGTTTTTTTGAAACAGAAAGGAGAGCTATCATCCTGCGATAGTAGTTCGGAGTAGTATATTATGTGCAAAGAAAGGAGATTACAAAAAGGATCCCCAAGACTGTATGAGGGACCGGCACTCTCTTACAATATTATCACAATAAATCGGCCTCTCCTGAAAAAGTCTCATTCCTTGCCTTCCATACACACCACAGAGAAGCAGCCATGTGGACATGTGGTTTCCCTCTCACCTCAAACCCATGCCACATAGAATTCCACTCTGGTAAAGGCTCCTGACAAATCTTTCTCCAAATGACATCAGTAACAAGGCAAGAGGAGAAGAGGTGATTTACATTATTAGTGCTCATCTCACATAAAAAACACACATGATGATCAGTACCCAATCTTCTATGGCGTAGATCACTTGTGATTAACCCATCTCTCCTGCACAGCCAAAGGAAGATTTGTACCTTGAGAAGAATTTTTAGCAACCATATCATCTTATCAAAGATTTGTACCTTGGATGTCTGATTTTGAAAATCAAACGTCTTAAATATGAAATTGCTACAGTGCTTTTCTTCTTTGTCTTCTGTTAGATCTCCTTCTTCTCCTTTCTTTTCTTTCTTCTATTCTCTGTCTCTTATGACCTTCCTTCTTGGCTTCTTCTTCTTCCTTCTTTGATTGCTTCTTTCTTTTCTCTGGCCCTTGTCTTCTTCTTCCTTCTTTGATTGCTTCTTTCTTTGACTTCAGCTCCACTTCAGCCTTGCTCCTCTTCAGCCGTGCCTTCTCCTTCCTTAGCTTCTCTGGTTGCTGCCCTTTCCTTCCTTGGCTCCCTCTTCTCCTGAGAGCAAAACCTACCCCTACCCTCCCCCGCAATCTCTCTTCTTCCTTCTCTCTTATGCTCGCTCTCCAAGAGCTTTCTCAGGTTATCGGGTCGAGTATGCGTGCCCGGGACCAGGCCACCAACATGCGTGGTAGGCGAGGAGTGCAGGCTAATCAGGTATACGAGTCAGAGTCAGGTCCGCGGGCAGTGGGGTCACGGATGAGGCGGTGAGGGCGATTGGGATCTCACCCTTTGGGCTGGAGGCGATAAGCCTTTGTGACTTTTTCAACTTATATCACTGCGCTCGCTCCTACACTTCCAAGGTGGGACTATGTTGTCCCACCTTCTTCGCAAGTGCCCACAGCAGATGTCTCCTCGAATTGCAGTAGCTGCGTGGGCGTCGACACCAATTACTGGGCTGAGGATGTGCTCGAAGGGAATCTGCGCGACCTGGGACCTGGAGCCTGGTGCCTGGAGTCCTGGATGAAGCTTCCAAGTAAGATTCATGCTTCGTTAATGGCGGCGAAGGCCTCGAACCATGTCAACAAGAAAACAGCCTTGCGGCCTCGTCAGAACACGTAGGGAGCTTCGCCTGAACACGGTGAAGGTGGTATGGTGGTCGGCGTGGCATGAGGTGGCCTGAGCGTGCGTGCCTAGGTCACCCTGTGCGTGCGAAGGTGGGTGTGTTCGAGGGGCATTCTGGGGACTTGGCGCGGTGAGTGGAGTGAGGGGTTAGGGTCAGTGAGGTGTGGCGGTGCTCGTGAGGTAATTGGCGAGGTGGATGGAGGCGTGGAGCAGCGGGAACACCTCATCGGAGGTCTGGCCGGAGGTGGAGAAGGTGGTGGTGGCTTGTGGCATTGAGGGATAGTTTAAGAAATAAAGAGGGGGAACAGGAAGAGGAGGGAGAGAAAAATTATTTGACCTAATCTAAGGATGAAGGGGGCAGGGATGGCGATCGACTTGTGTTTGCCGTCCCTGGAGATGAAGGACCCAGTGGGAGGAGGAGGACGACGACGAGGGGGTTGTAGAGATGTTGGCTAGTGTGGTGTGACGCGGACGAAGAGGATAATGGGAACTCTGCCACTGGTATTGTGGCAGAGCAAAGAGAGAGAGAGAGAGAAGGGTCGCCGAAGCTTGCTGGGTGATTGACCGGAGGGGGAAGAGATGAATTAGGGGTATCTCAAGCCAAATTCAAGCTTAGGAGGTGCGAAATGATGTGGGGAAGCTTTTATAAGCCTTGGCAGGAGGTCTTGTGCTTGGAAGCCAAGCTTCCAAGCATGGCAACCTCGTCAGAGTTGGAAGGTCGAAGGTGACCCAAATCTCTCATGCATTCGCATGAGAGATTGGGTACTAAATCAAGCCTCTAATCGTGTTCAAACTGGAGGAGATTTCTCAGAGAATCTCTCTTTCAAATTTGAAGGGGATTCTTTGAGGAATCAAGGTGTTCTTTCCCTTGATACCTCGCCGGAGTAGGATTCCCTCCGCTATAATGGTAGAGGGACCTAATTGCAAAGAATGACGAGGAAGTTAGGGGGTTTTTGTAGAGGTTTTCAAAAGTTAGGGGTAGAAATGTAATTGGGCTAGACCTGTTTGCAAAGTAGGTCAAGGTGAATTCTTCTTAGGTACAAATTTTGGTATAAACCTAATTTAAACCTAAGGAATCCAATGGTGAAGTTGGATTTGAGGTCTGATCATATTTGACTGGGCAATTTGCACAAAACCCTAATTTAGAGTAAACATTTGACTGAGTCCCTAATTTGGGTCAAAATAGGTTCTAAGGGCCAAATTGAAGGTTCTAAACCATAGAGAATATTTTTCCATGAATTTTAGAGGATTTAGGTGAATTTTATTCTGACTAGAACCTTGTTAAATTAAGTGGGTCTGTTTTAGGGTTACAAGAAGTCATTTAATTCCTAGAATTCACATGAACCCTTTTCTGTTTGAACCAACCCACTTTTTTCTTGTTAAGACCATTTGACCTGTGTTTTGACCATGAGAAATCACGTTGTTGCACTGCAATGGTAAAATTGCAGTTTTACCCCTTGTTTCTTTCTTTTCTTTCAGAAGGGTTATTCATTGAGTTAGGACCTCCATTTGGTTATGTAGGAGCTTTTGTTCTTATTTCTGGGTCAAAATGAGCTAGTTAGGGATCATGATGGTGTCCTCATCAGTGGGGTCGAGCCCCAGCGAGCCTCAAATTTGAGCGTAGGGTGTGGGCGGATTCAATTCAGCTGTTAGATGGTGATCGTCCGGGCGAGGAGCGGAGACGTGGCGTGTGGAGGTGCTTTGGATCACGTACGCGCATGATGACGTGCTTCTGCATGCTCCATCGCACGCACGGGCGCGTGGTTATGCTGAAATTGAGCTGGCGAGGAGAGGTTTAAGCCATCCGATCTGGTGATTGGACGACTGAGACTGCTTGGGCGTGCACATGTGTTAGGCGCGTGAGAGAGGAGGAGACGGCAAGCATACTTGCACGTCACCCATGTTCAGGCCTTTAGTGACGTTTAATTCTGTCACTAAAGGCCCTTGCATTAATGTTCTTTATATAAATAGACCTAATTGCACCCAACCTCTACAGCTATATGTAGCCCTACGACCTCCACTTCTTCATCCCTTTCTTCACCTCTCTCTCTCTCTCCAAAGCTCTAAAGAAGCTTGTCCCAAACTCGAGGTGCTCCTCTAGAGCCAAAATCAAAGTTTTCTTCCCCTATTCCGGAAGTGAATCCTACGACGATGACAATGCCCTGCCTCGCCCCCGGTTCTTCTTGCTCCGTTCTTTGTCTTTGTCCTCTGTCTTCCAGGCGTTGCCCTGTTCGGCTCGTCCTCCAAGCAACCGTTGAGGAGGATAACATCTCTCTACCTTCTTTACTACTTTCTAAAATAGAATTTCCCACTTTCTAGCTGTTATCATTTCCTACTTTCTAGTTGTAAAAATAATATTCAGTTGCAAGGTTATTGTTCTCTCTCTCTCTCTTAGTGTTAATATCAAATCCATTGTGATTATCCCGCTTCTAAAACAAAAATACAAAAAAATATAATTGTGGATTTTAGATCGACATAGCCTCCCTGTGTTCGACCCTGAATTTCTTTACGAATTTTGGTAAATTTATCTGTTGACGGATTTCTTCGCAAATCTTACTACAATGATGGGTTTTTCAAAATCCAATCTCCTTTGCGAAGATTTCTGCTACAACAGTGGATGGATTTGGAATTGATTAACAGGCTTTTGGGTTGCACAAGAGAGATATGTATAGGATTTCCAAGGCTAAACCTAATTAGATGGTAACCCTTCTATTCCTATTTTTTGGATTTTACAAGATAAGCTGATAACAACTTTTGTGATGTTGTATCTAGTCCACAAAATTAAGTTAATTGCAGTCCAATATTTGGATTCTTTACTTAATCACATTAGGTGCAATTAAATGCCAAATCAATTGTAATTTAACTCCTTAAATCACAATTGATCCCTCTATTTAGTAGGATGCCATCTAAATTGTTATTGGTTTCATCATGCCAATAATGAAGCTTTAGGTTTCATGGAAAAACTGGCACAATGCCCTCTTAAGTATTCCAAATACTCATGAATCCTTCACACATGGAGGAAATATATTATCCTAAGGTCTAATTCCATTAGACAGCTATCAATCTTGCATGGATAATATTATTCTTGATATCTCCTTGTATCATTGGGACTGGAACAAAGATTAGAACCTTTCGAAAAGGTCCATCTTCTATTCTTGCCTTAGGTTTGATTAGGAACTTGCGACCACATGTGGAATTAGTCATTCCCAATACACGTGGAGTGAGCTCATGCCTCCAAGTTATTACATACACCTATGTAACAAATTTGTGTGATTCCTTCAAGAGATCATGTGCCTCCTGTCCCTTCCCACATACACCAGCTTTCCAGTATCAATACCAAGGTGGGTGCATCAACTTAATTGTCCACCAAATGAATGTGTTCGTGGATAGAGACACATATCTAGGATATGCCTTCTCTTTGACAACATTAGAGCAAGACTTTTGCTATCTCCTGTCTCATCAGGTTAACTCCTTAATCTGGCCTACATGACAGTTCTCAAATCTCCATTTAAGAACATCAATCATGCGACGAACTCTAGAGAAATTTGACATCCCAACTCAGACCAAAAACATATGATCGAATCAAATGATTTTTTGATGTGCTATCAGATCCTCTAAATTGTTTAGATCTCTGAGTTAACACATGCTAGGTTAATTAATTTGGCCAAGTACGTAACCCTAATCGTACTAAGGGATCAAAGTCATTTAACTGGAAAATAATCAAATTCTTTTATTTAGATAAAATGTAATCATATTACAAAATATTTGAATGGCTCTCTTAGGGCATACAAATTCCAACAAACTTCCACTTACCCTCAGAGCCATTTCGAAACCTTTTTCAGCCCCATATTGTGAACATGCCGATCAAATGACTCTCTAGTTAAGGGCTTGGTCAGTGAATCTGTGATGTTATCCACGGAGGGCACCTTCATGATGATCACATCTTCATGCTTGGCAATATCCCAGATGATGTGGTACTTCCTCTCAATATGCTTGCTCTTCTAGTTAGAGCGAGGCTCTTTCACCGTGCAATGGTACTCATGTTATTGCACAACTATGGGATTGGTGACTGTATTGAGGAAACTACGCCATGTTCCTTTATGAACTTGCGTATCCACACTGCCTCCTTCACAACATCTGATGTAGCAATGTATTCAACTTTAGTTATTGAATTAGCCATAGTATCCTGCTTCTTGCTTCTCCAGCTTATAAAACCACCATTCAACAAGAAAACGAACCTTGACATAGACTTTCTCTCATCAATATCTGACTAGAAGTCAGAGTCACTATACCCCAACACCTAGAGATTCCCATCTCCAAAGACTAAGTAGTAATCCTTAGTCCTCCTTAGCTACTTGAGGATGTTCTTGATAGCAGTCCAATGTTCCTATCTTGGGTTGGATTGGTAACAGTTTACCACTCCCATTGTGTGACAAATGTCTATTCATGTACAAGCATGGCATACATCAGGTTGCTCACTACAGAAGCATATGGACATCCACCCATGGCTTTCTTCTGCTCAATCGTTTGGGGAGACATTCCCTTCTTGGAGTTATCCATACAGACTCTCTCTAAGACCTTGGTTATGTATCCTTGATGTGACAATCCTAGTATCCTCTTGTCTCTATTTTTGAACATTTTCAAACCCAAGATGTAAGATGCATCCTCGAGATATTTCATCTCGAAGTTCTAAGACAACCGGAACTTAACATCGGATAACATTCCTACATCATTCCCAATGAGTAGAATGTCATCTACGTATGATACTGAAAAGGTGATAGCACTCCTAATGGCCTTCTTGTAGACAGAAGGTTCATTCGTGTTCTGATGGAATCCATAACTCCTTATGGTTTCATTAAACTAGAGGTTCTAGCTACGAGAAAACTGCTTAAGTTCATAAATGGACTTCTTCAGCTTGCACACCTTTCTTTCCCCATCATCTACTTGTAAACTCTTTGGTTGTTCCATGTAGATGTTCTCCTCAAGGAAACCGTTGAGGAAAGTTGTCTTGACATCCATCTGCCAGATGTCATAGTCATGGTGTGCAACAATGGCTAACAAAATCTAAATGGATTTAAGCATGGAAACATGGGAGAAGGCTACCTCATAGTCAACCCCTTCCCTATGGGTATAACCCTTGGCCACAAATCTTGCTTTGAATGTCTCTACCTTCCCATCCGGACCCCTCTTTCTCTTGTAGATCTATTTACACCCAATGGGTTTTACCCCATCAGAAGGATCCAAAAGGATCCATACATCATTTTTATGCATGGAGTCTATCTCAGACTTCATTGCTAGCCTCCACTTGTCCACATCATGATCCTTCATTGCCTCATCATATGTGACAAGATCAATCCAAGACTCTTCTGAGATATGGAAACAATATCATTTCGGAGAATGTACCGTTGTAGAACTCCTAAGTAGAATGGGAGCATTACTAGATTATGGTAAATCTCTTTTTTCTTGGTTAGAGACTTCATTAGTCTCTTCAAACTCAACAAGTTTCCTTCATTTTTATCTCGTCCTTCAAGGAACTCATCTTCCAAGAATCTAGCATTCCAAGAGATGAATACCTTTTGAACCTCAAGGTTATAGAAGTAATAACCTTACTATCCTTCGGATACTTAATGAAGTAGTGATAAACGCCAGTTTATCATCATTCCTATACCCTAAAACAAGTCTAGGTCTTAGGATTTTAACTCCGCAAATGGGTTTTTGGGTTGCATTTAAGCATCATTTAGGTTAGGCATGCATTGCATGATTTTTGTATTTTTGACACGTTTATTTGAGTGTTAGGGATGAACAGATAACCAGATCACTAAAACCCTAACATTCAGGAAGGCAACAGGTGAAGAGGAAGCTTAATTCAGCTGGAACCCAGCAAAATCTAGCTTATCATAGTTGGACACCAGCTCACCTGGGTTAGGTTTAGCACTCTCAAGCTCCATTCAGCTCATCTTAGCTGGATGGTAACTTAGGGTAGGTCAACTTAGCTTAAGTCAGCCCAGATCCAGCTTAACTTAGTTGAGTCTAGCTCATCTTAGCTTCAATCAGTTCACTGGGAGCTTAAGCTAGCTTAACTTAGTTGACTGGAGTTCACCTAACCTCAACTAGCTTAGGCTAGCTCAAGTCCAGCTCCCGGAGACTCAACTCAGCTCAACTTAGTTGAGTTGAGCTACTTAACCTAAGCTAGTTACTCCAACTAGCTAGGTAATCTTCGAGAAGACCAGACCCAACTTACCTTAGCTCAATTTAGCAAAAGACAACTCACTTTAGCTTGGCTTAGTAGCTAGCAAAGAACTAGCAAGCTAAGCCAGCTAAGGTAGCTCCTTGCAGTTCTCTTCAGTAACCACTAGCTCCAGTGCAACTCCAGTACAGATCCAGACAGCTCTTCCTCAGCTCCTCTTCTTAAAACCCTAGCTCCCCCCACTACTACTCTACTAGCTAAGCTAGCTTAGCTTAGCTCCACCTAAGCTCTCCACTCTATGGCCGCCATCCTCCTCACTTAACCCCACCATAACCCTACCTAAACCCAACCCTAAACCACCATAGTTGGTGCCAAAATATACATCGAGCACCTCTTCATTTTGGCGCCAACCATGACACCTTTTCCTCCCATAACCACCACCTTAGCCTCCCTTGAGTTGGCACCAAAAACACCCTCACACCTCTCCAAAGTTGAAACCAACTTTAACCTCCATCAGAACCCTACACCTATTCCCATAAGGCCACCTCCACCATCCACCTAACCTTATTCTAGAAACCTTCTTTGGTGCCAACCCTAACCTACCCCTTCACCACCTTAACCAACCTATAACCACCACCTAAGGTGCTGCCAAAACACCTACCAACACCCTTTCACCTTGGAGTAGACCTATAAACCCATCTCCACCTTACACATAACCCATCCAACCTATATCCACCCTCCACTAATTGGTGCCAATAAACCAAATCCCCAACCACATATAAACCCACGCCAACCACCCATAACTACACCTACATGCACCCTTTCCTTTGGCTCCATTTAATATCCACCCTCCATCCCACAACTACCACCGAAAGATCAATCCTAACCCTACATCTACCTCCATGCCAACCAACCTAACACCAACAAGAGTTGGCGCCAACTCTACTCTACCCCATCATAACCACCACTCAACACATCCTTACATCTCACTTCAACCCTAATCCACCATTCATCCATCAACTTCCACATCCTCACCATCCACAACACCACTCTTCCCTTAATCCTAGTTAACACCCATCATTATCCCTCTACTCTATTTATACCCTACCTAAGCAACTATTAAACCTTACCTGTGGCTTCATCTTCCACACATACTCCCACCTACATTCCACCATACCCCACGACCAAGAGTAGAAGAAGAAGATTAATGGGATACTTTATCCCCTTGGTGCCTTCCCCTCTTCTCTTCTCTCTTGTGCCCATGCTAGCCAAAGGACAAGCTAGGTAGGAGGACGTCTAAAGGAGGAGTTCTTGAGGGTAGTTCACACCCACACTAGAAGGATATTTTGGAGTGGAATTCTTCCACTCTTGGAGGAGCTAGGAACGCCCACCAAGGGCTTGCCAAGGAGGACATACCTTGGAGGAGCACTTCAAGAAAAGGATTAGGAGAAATCCTTTTCAAGCCCAGGAGCAGCTGAGCTTGGAGCAAGGATCTTCTCCTCTTCACCAACATTACCAAGAGGATTTGTGTTTTCATTTTTTTTGTGTTTTCATTGCTATAGTAGAAGCATTCCTCTACTAGTAATCTTATAAAACATTTTTCTCAATCAAAGTTTCCTTTCCATTATTTTTTGTTGCATTTTCTTGCTTTTACCATAGTGCACTCATACCCTCTCTCTAATTACCCTAGGTCTTCACGCACCTAGGGTGAGCTTAGGGAGAGGATTTTCTTGTCACTAAGGTTTTAGTTGTAGCAATTAGGCGTAGTCTTTTTTCGCATATTATTTCATTGTTGCCCTTTATCTCAAAACTCCAAAAAAATCTTACATTCCAAAATCACAAAAAGAAAGTTGATTTCCTGTTTTCAAGCGAGAGTGTTTGAAAGTGCAAACTTACCTCCTTGGATGACCCTAGATACCACCGCTACCTAGGTTTTATAAATTTAAAAGTGATTGTGAATTTATGTGTTACAATGACTCAAAACCCTAATCTTATCGAATCATGCATTTTTGCAATCAAGTAGTACTTGGTAGTGTGGGATTCTAGTTTGTTCGAATTCATGCTCTTAACATGAGCCATACAACCCCAAATGTGCAAGTGTCCTAGATTGGGCTTTGTTAGGTACAAAATCACACTAAAATGTGTTTTTGTATCTAGTATAGGCACGAAATCGATCTTAAACAAAAATATTTATATGAAACTCAAAGAAGTCCTGGTCGATCTCTAGGAGGCAGAAAATGCTTTGATTTGATTTTTGATTCGAAAATAATGCGTAGATTGTGATTTCCTAAACTAACCTAAATTAACCTAACTTAAAATCTAACAGAACTTAAACCTAATTGCAAGATCCAATTTCCAACTCGCGCACATAAACCCCACCCATTATCTTGTTTTCATGGATAATAAGGGCAGTTGTCAATGAGATATAGAATGTAAAAATATGCATCTCAGTTTCCACAGATTCAGTTATGTTAATATTGTTGAGCAAGCTCAGGAAAACATGAGAATGATTAACTCGGATTTGTGCTGCCATATGAACTAACCTAAATGAAACAAATCAGATAATCATGATTTGAAATGTGACTTGGTGAGTAGGTTGAAGTAGAAGGTGAGCAAGATGTGGAAACAGATTCGGAGTTGGTGGAGTGACTGTGATTACTGAGGTTATTACGAAAATCAAAACAATCAGTTTTTTTTTGTATTTTTGCTTTTATAATTTTTTTTTTGTGATTTTTGAAAGTGAGAATAAGGAAATCATGGCATGACTAATATCAAGATTAAGCACTCGTGCATAATATATAATCAAAATAGATTTTTCATTGCATTCATCATAAGAGAAAGAGATTTAATCATTCACAAGTAGAAGAAAGATTAGCAAGATGAAGTAGAAATATTATGCTACTAGAATAATTAGATCTACTTGCTACTAGAACTAGAATAGTATAGAAAAATTCTAAGAAGAACTTGCTACTAGAACTAGAATGAAGGGCACCAAAGGTGATTCCAAGAGGAAGCTTTTGATGGCCTTTGGATGGCTATAGGAGGAAGATGGGTGGCTGACCACCAAGGCTATGGTGGATGACCTTGGAAGGTGGAGGGAGAGGCTTTGAAGGTGGTGCTCTAAGGTGGAAGAAAGGGGGGATTAAGGGGGCCAATGGTCAGCCACCAAGGGTCTTTTTAAAGAGGATGGGAAGGGATAGGTGCTGGGATAAGGTTATCCTAAGGATCTAGGGATTGGATAGGGATATCCTAGTTCTTCTCTTTCTTTTTCTACACTTATTCTAAATAAGGGATGCTCTTCTCTCTTTCTCTCTCTTCTGATCTTTATTCCAACTTTATTCCAAATCTCCAACTTCAGCTCTATTGTAACTTTTGCTCCTATCCATCTTTATTCAGCTGAGGATTTGGAAGTCCTTAGTCCCTGTAAACAAGAATAACCATCAATTAATAGTAAAATGGCATTATTATATGTATAACTAAGTAAAAGGATGCAATGCATGACAGACAGTTTATGAATGCATTATTTATAAGTTAAGCAAGGTTCTAACATAATTTAGGTTAATTAAGTCCTATGATTGCTGCACAATCATATCCCCATGCCTAAACTTTGCTAATCCCTAGCAAAACCAACATGCAAAAAACTTGTGGGAAAGATGCGAGAATCAAGTGTGCAGGTTTCCATTTATTTTTGAGTGCAAAGTAAAGCTGAAAACAAAATATTTTTATAATTTTTTTGAATATATATATTTTATTTCGATACGCTTCGTTGCCAAAGAATCAAGCCAATTCAAATAAAAAATCCCAACAAGATTTTTCACCAACAAAAGGAAATTGTAATAAATTCTTAACGGCAAAGACTCAATAGTTCTAAAGTATTGACTCAAATCTGGACCTCCCAAATCAAATCAGGAATCTTATTAACCATTAGACTTGGGTCGCAAGAGTAACTTTCTCTGACTAAGTCGACCCACACAAGGTTTAAATTGAATGTGAGAAACAAGCATCTTGTATGTGATTTTTTTGTGACTTGTCAGATAGACAATTAAGTTGATTCCTAGTATTCAATAAGGGCTATAATATCTCTCTACCCTATATATCTAGTTTTGAGATTGGTTATACTAAGATTTGGCAGTTTCTCCTCACCACTTTTTTATCCCGAGGTCAACACACTATGTATATATCTCCTGGGCTGAATCCTAGGTCTCTAATTCCTAATATTTTTCTTCGTATTTTTTCTCTTTTTCTATAGGATGAACACCCATATGTAACGAGGTGTTTTTATTTGGTAGGATTACACTCATTTGTAGAGAGGTGCTTATTTGGTGGGGTATTTTCACATATATATTTTTTCCTCTTTTTTTTTTTTTTCAAAAGCTAAATAAATATATATTTTTTTCTCCAATTCATTTTTCTAGGTGAGTGGCTCTCCTTCATCCATTCAAGAGCTACACTTAAACACATATCCAAAAGTTGAAGACAAAGGTTGGGCTCTGGACATTCGACAATGGGGAGGCTCTCCCACTACAACATGCCAGCCATACCTACAAGAATCATTTGACCCTCAAACTAAACCTTATTGACCACTAAGGACTCAACAAATTGCCTAGAAGATGATGAGGGACTCTTCATGGCTCCTAATTCACTAACATAAGCTACTTTTCCTAGTTCATTAATTGGTAATATCATTAAAACATGGTTAATTTATAAATAAGTCAATATTGTATAAGGACCTTTGCTAACATGCTTTCGTCGAGTTTAAGAAATGCATCATAGTATAGTGAAGAAAGCGAATCAACACTTAAATTTATAAGCTCAAATGTGAGTTTGAGGTCATCTCAGGTAGCAAATTAATCGCAATTCAAGCCACTAATCAAGTGAATATAAATTGAAGCTCAAGAGATTGATGCAAAAGTAAATATTCAATTAATAGCACTATCAAGCTCATAAAGAAATGAAAGTGTTAAGGAGGAAAAAATGTGATTTTTCAACTCAATGTAAAGCCTCAACACTTAGGCAAATTTTCAACCCAAAGAGAGCCTTGGCACAAACCAAATGTCGGCCCATAGAACCAGCCTAATAGCCTCAGATAATCAGATCCACAGCTGGACCCAAGCTTGCCCAAAGATGGGCCCACACCTGTGCGTGTGTGTGTGCATGTGTGTGGTGTGTATGGGGACCAGACCCCCTGCTTCTTGAGCGATGGTGTAGGGGGTTGGTTTCCCTATATACTCAGCTACAGTCTCGTAGTTCCATGATGTGGAACTATAAGTCCCACTTCCTCTTTGCATTCTTGCCACTGGCTGCTATTGCTGATTTGCTGGTCGATTCGCTATCGGATTCGAATCCAACGGCTAGATGACTTCCTCAGGTGTATCCGCGTTTGATGGAGGTGTTGCTCTCGTCAGTGGCCTACCGGAGATGGCTATTTGATGTTGGAGAAGAAACTCAATTCAACGATCACCTGCATGTAAGAACACGGGCTTTTGGCCCAAATCAAATACCCTACAAGCTCCGACGTGATGTGCCAGAGCTAAGCCCTAATCTAATTGTGTGTGAGGGTGCACGAAGCTATGCTGCGAAGGAGCTTCACTGAAGCTTCGTCGGCGATGGTGGTGAGTGATGGTGGAGAAGATGTAGGGGTCAAATTAACTTAGGAAAAAGCCTGGTGAAGGTGAGGAGAAGCTTTTTGCCTAAGTTAATTGGGTGTAAGGGTAGAGAGAAGATGAGATAGTGAAGGTGGTAATGGTTGCCGACGGTGGTGGTTGAAGGAGTTAGAGGTGATAGACGGAGCTCTAGAGCTCTAGAAACCTAATTAAGAGGGTAAGGAAGAGAAGCCCTATGTTTATTAGAGGAAAGGAAGAGGAGAGAGGCTCACTGGAGGTACGCCAGAGGTGAGGAAGATGAGGTTGTTAGAGCGGAGGTGGAATTGGACCATGAAGCTTTGCATGAGCTTTGTGGGAGGAAGGAGAAGGGAAACCCTCTGCTTATTATACGTGTCAGAGGGCAAGGAAGTGAGACAACAGAGCTTTGAGGTGCATCAACTCGCCGGCAAGGAAGAAGAAGAAGAAGGAACTTTGGTCAAAATTGAGCATGGTCTTGACTTGTGGAAGTTGAGACCTATTTATAAAAGGGGGATTGGAGCCAATTGACCTCAAATTTGCAAGGTCAACTTGCAAATTTGGCAACTTTAGAACATGCGAAATCGACGTTCACCAAAGTAATTCCCATCCAATTTGGATCTCGAGAGGCAATTCATTGGATCAGCCATGACTTGAGCAATCTCACCAAATTTGGTGAGATTTGGTTGAGATTTACTCAATCAAATCATTGATTGAATCTCAATAATTGTGGGTTCCTTGCTACTGTCTTGCCTTGTTTGGAATGAGGAAGATGAATGTGAGGACCTGCTTGCGATAAAAAGTCAAAAGGTAGGGGTAGTTTTGCAATAAATGGAGGTAAATGGGCTAAGCTGCAAAGTCGGTTAAGATGGACTCTGATTGGGCTCAAAATTTAAAGGTAGCCTAATTTGGATCCAAGGAATCCAATGGTAACATTAAAATTAGGTTTTGACGAAGTTATATTGGATAATTTACATTGTAACCCAAAATAAAGTAATTTCCTGCCTAGGTCTCTATTTTTGGTCAAAATGGATTTATTTGGTCAAAGTAAAGGTTCCAAATCTTATAGGATATTTTTCAATGATTTTTATGAGATTTATATTACATTTATTTCCACCAGAACTTGTTTAATTTAAGTAAGGCTGTAATTAGGGTTTTCATTATTTAAAATAATCTTTAAATCTTAGAAAACCCTGATTCAGTTAGTTCAAGCCCACTTCTTGGGAATTTATGTTCATTTGACCTTATATTAGGCACTGATTCACCCCTTCGTTAATCTGCATTAGTGATTATGCATTAAAATAGAATTAACTCAAATTTCTATTTTCTTCTTGCATTCGACACAAATTTGAATTATTCTTGGAATTAGGCTAAATTAGGCTAGTTATCACATATGATGGTGTTACCATCAGCCTTAATTATATGTTAAAATGGCTTAATTAATGTTTAATAAGCATTCTTTTATATTTATTAATAAATAGGACTTAAACCTAAGCATTTAACTACTTATAATTAAGTTAATTAAGCTTATATATATTATATAGTATAAGTTAATAATATAAGTAATAATATTAATCATTAAATTAAATATTGCATAAAAGGACAAAAATGTGATTTCAAGCCATAAATATATTATTTAACATATATATAATATATAATAAAAAGTTGGAAAAGAAAGAAATTAATTTACACATTTAAATTAATTATTTAATTGCATTTTAGTGCCTGAAAGATTCATTTTAATTAAGTCCTTTTTATTACGTTCAAGTCCTTCATATTTGTAATCCTGTCCTATGTACAACTTCCTCATCTTTTCTTCTTCTTCAACGGTCAGCAATGATCGGTGACTTTTCTCTTTGATCACTAGAGATTCGATGGCTACCCTTAGATTCCTTTGCTGGCAAGAAATATCCTAACTTCCCATGTGCATCCAATGGCCTAGATCCTTTTATAACTAACTATTCTGACATGGAAGCTCTTATCGTCGATAGAGATGACGATGAGCAGTATGTTGTATCTAGACCTTCTATCGTCTACATTCATCCATCTTCCTTTCCATTGGTACCTATAAATAGGTCAGACTCCTTCGATTTCACTCGACAACTCCTTATCTCTCTTCCCCACATTGAGTTGTTAGTAGGCTATTCTTTCCTATCTTTGGCAGCCTCTCACCTATTTCTTGAGGTCACGCCAGTGGCGTGGATTGCCTCTCTCAACCCCTCTTCCTCTACTCCGCCTTACCAATGACGGAGGAGAATCATTTCTTCATCACGACTCTTTCGATCCCATGCCGAAGTCTTCTTCTAGCACTCTCTGATTTCGTTCAACTCCGATGAGCAATCACCGGTGTCCTCTATCTCCATTCGTCTAGGTAATGTTTGATTTAGCTTTAGCTAGTAGTTTAGAGTAGTTTAGTGTAGTTAATTCATAGGATTAGCTTAAATTTAGCTCTATTCTTTTCATCTCTGTTTTCGAGGTCGGCAAGGCCAAATCCAGCCTTGCTTGGCTTTCCTTTGTTAAATTACTCACCCACTCACCTTCCTCATCTCTTTACAACACACATCCACCTTCTCCCTTCTTTGATTAGTCTTATTACACAATTCACCTAAATCACTCAACCTCAGACCTCTACTGTCCATGACGGAGCTCAAAGGAGTTCATTCGCCTAATTAGATCATCTCACAACCATCGCCACTTCTTGTATAATATTTTTCCTTAAGTAATTAGGAGCTTTATTGTATCTTGAGTTTTGATGAACTCAAAATCTTTTTCAAAGTGACTTGAGTTAGGATATCCATTTCAAGCCTTCTCTCATCAAATTGATGTGTCCTTGAGGTTATTGAAGACCTTAGGAAACTTTTGAATTGGTTCCTATGTTGTTTCGTTGAAGATTGCGTTCTGCCAATCAATGTCATCAGTCACTGGAGCTCTGGCAACTCTAATCTTGAGCAAAAGTGTTTCAATCAACTCTCAGTGATCCTCAATCACCTGAGTAAACTCTTGTGATTAATTTCCAAGCATTTAGTTAGGTTTCTATTGACTGAATCTTCCTGAGCCCAATCATGTTCCTCAACTCTGGTGGAGCTGCACAAAGACAATAGTTCATCTTTTGTGTTTCCAAATAGGTCTACGAGCTTCAGTGGAGTGTTCTAAGTTTGAAGCAACCTTTAGATAGGTTGTTATATGTTTGGATCACTCTATCGATCAAAGTACCATTTGAATTCTGGCGATGGATAAGAGAATTGAAGGAAATAGGTCAAGGTCCATTCTTTTTTATTCAATTGAGTTTCTAAGGTGATTTAGTGTCTATCTAGGTGATCAATTGGATCAGAAGTTATGTGAAACTAGAAGTCAACTCTTCACCTTAATTTGGTTAAATGCAATCGCCATTAGACCACAGAAGCTCTTGAGTTTGCTTTTGAGGTGTGCTGAGTATTTTAAAGGTTGTTAAGAGTTAGTGTCGAATTTTGGAAGTTTTCAAGTATGATTAGTTAGTTATTGATCTTTGAGTTTGTTGGGTATATAAGACTTGCAAGAGAGTTCTTTGGTGTTCTAGATGAAATTTTAAGCTCTCTAAAGCTTAAATGAAAGGATTTGAGTCCTTTATAAATGTTAGAACAGATCTGGAAGCTCAGGTCTAGTAAATGGTTGAATTAAATCTTTGATTACTTTCCTTTGTTGATCTAAAGCTACGATATAGATTCCAGGTAGTTTTAAAGCTATTCAAGCCTTCCTTTATGCTTCTTTGCACATTGAGGAGTTTTTAGACACTGAAAGCAAGCAATAGGAACAAGAAAGAGAGAGATTAGGAGATAGAGAAGACCTGTAGGTGTGTTAAAAGATCTGCTGGTTGCTCATGACCAGCCATGTTTAGAAGCTGGAGATCAAGATGATTCATGGAGTAATCAAGCCAAATTGATGAGTTCATTTGATGGATCGAGACATGATGGAGCTGCTGATGATGATTGGGAATTTAATTGATGAAGATTGTAGCTGAATTAGAGTTGAATTAAAGAAGAGATGAAGAACTGAAGCTTTGCATGTGCACTGAGAAGGAGGGGGTTGATGTAGTCCCACCTCTACGAATGAAAGCCACTTGCAGCCATATATAATGAAACGTCTTTGTTGCCTTTACGTGAGTGCCCGGGCTAACAGATGAGTGCGTGCCTATTAACCCATTGACCTTGCTTTGACCATGATATATCCTATGGCTCTGGGAGAACAACCTACAGGTGTGATGAGCTGTGATGTTGACACGTGGCATACTGATGTAATAGTGGTTCGGTTCATCTGAACTGTTCATTTTGTTCGGACTGTATGCCTAAAAACCAAATTTTTTTAGTGTTAGGTGCTAAGTATGCTTGTGCTTATGTTGAGAGGAAGGAAAATTCAAAGTGTTAGAAACTTAGAAGTAAACACTTAGCCTGAGAATTAAGTGATTTGTGTTGAGCTTTAATTCTGTGAGCTTATACATTTTTTTATTTTATACATTATGTGTTGTTATTCTTTGGAATTGGTTGCTATGCTTAATGCTTAATTTATGAAATTACTTCATGTGGTTAAAGTATTATAATTATACCAATTAAGTAATTAACTTAGCCTAGTAATAATTTAAATATTTTAATTAAGCTAAGTACTTATATAATGCAATAACTTAAGTAGGTAAATTAACTAAGTTAAGTAGTTAGTAAGTATGTTAATTATTATAGTAAGTTATAAGTTACTTAAGTTAAGTTAAGTTATTATTACTCATAAGTTATAGGTTAACTTATAAGTAGTTTAGTTAATAAGCCAAGTAGTTAATTTATAGTAGTATTAATTAACTTATTAATAGGTAGTAGTAAATATATATAGGTAGTAATTTACTTCAGTAGTTAACTTAAGTGATTTATGTATTGTAAATTATAACCTAAATTTATATAGTATAACTTATTAATTAATAGATCTTTAGTATTAACTCAACTAAGAGAATAAAGGATAGTTAAGAATAATCGATTAAATTAAGCTATAATAAGCTTCCCAACGAATGACCTAGACTCAACTAGTATAAATTATAAAATATGTTGGCTATCTTACTCACTATACCATGACATAAAAATGACACTTCTTAATAAAGCAAGAAAGTTTAACATTAGAAGACGAGTTAGTGCACTATGCAAGTGAAGATGCTTGGAATTCAAAGACTATCCAAACCAAAGGGTGGAAAGATAAGTCATTCACTTATCACCCTTTTAACTTAATACTTTTAGCTTTTTCAGATCCTTTCAAAGACTCTGGAAAAACAAATCCAGATTTAGATCAATACTCGAGAAAATTAAGTCCATAAGACTTGAAGTGTCTAAGCGGAAAGACTTTGTTTTGCATTTCCTAAGGTTGGTAAGTCCTCAAAATCGAGAATTGTTGACCCTATCTAGCTTAATTTCCAAAAACAACCTCAAAAGCACCATATTTTTTAATTTTTTTTCTCCCTTTTTAAAAAAACTTTTCTACTTTTTTGTATAAATAAACTATATATATATAAATTTTTTTCTTTATTTTTTTTCTTTTTGTCATTTCAAAACTCACTCAAACAGAACTAATGCATGCTCAAATCCTACTATTTTGTTAAAAATCCTATAGATCATACTAAAATCCTAGGTGTTGGTAGAAAATATTCAGTATATGTGTACTACACCCCCATGCCTAAATTCTTGCATGTCCCCATGCATGAATATAAACACAAAAGAAAAAACAAAATGTATATCTATTAAGTGCATAAAGAAAAGGGTAGAATTCACCTGGAATAGCTCTTGAATACTGTCATTCAACTCATTTCAACACCTATGAAATGAATCAAAAGAAATATGCTATGTATATAAAAGGGAAAACAAAAGCTATATGTAGAGATGCTGAGTTTAACGCCTCCAGTTGGGTGAAAACTCAATCACACGTCCTCAATAAGATTGATGACTTCATCAGTAGAAGGAGGTTCCTAGTCCAAGAATGGCTTAAGGTGTTGGCCATTTACCATAAAAACATGCCTAGTTTTCAGGTCTTGAATCTGGACAGCCCCATTAGAGTACGAGCAGATCACAACAAATGGATCAGTTCACTTAGATTTCAGCTTGCTCGCGAAGAATTTAAGTTTGTAATCAAATAACCAGACTTGCTAGTTAGCAATGAAAGATTTTCTCTAGATGTGGCGGTCGTGAAAGGCCTTTGTTTTATCCTTGTAGATTTTTGCATTCTCATAATTCTCCCACCAGATCTCTTCTAATTTACTGAGTTGGAACTTCCTTTCATAACCTTCTGCATCAAGGTTAAAATTACACTTCTGCACCGCTCAAAAGGCATGGTGCTCCAGCTCAACCAGAAGGTGATAGGCCTCACCATATACCATGCGGTATGGTGACATTCCAAGTGGGGCCTTGTACATGGTTCGATAAACCCATTGTGCATCAATCAAACGATCGGACCAATCTTTCCGGTCAGGTCTAACCATCTTTTGCAGAATGAGTTTAATCTGATGGTTAGACACCTCAGTTTGCCCATTGGTTTGCGGGTGGTATGGAGTAGCAATGCGGTGATATATCCCATATTTCTTTAATAATGACCTAAAATGGGTGTGACTAAAATGACTCCCCCCATCGCTAATCAGTGCACGAGAGACGCCAAATCTTGTAAAGATAAACTCTCGAATGAAAGAAATAACAATTTTATGATCAGCACGCTTCGCTGGGATGGCCTCAACCTACTTCAAGACATAATCAACTGTGAGGAGAATGTACTCAAAGCCATGCAAGTTTGAGAAGGGGCCCATAAAATCGATGCCCCAAACATTGAACACCTCCATGACCAAGATAGGTTGGAGAGGCATCATGTCTCTCCTAGTCATGGAGCTTGTTGACTGGCATCACTCGCAGCTCATGACAAAGTCATGCATATCCTTGAAGATGGTCGGCCAGAAGAAACCTGACTGCAAAATCTTTGCAGTGGTCTTCCTACCTGAAAAGTGACCACCATAGGCCTCGTTGTGGCAAAAGGATAACACACTAAACATCTTAGAATTTGGGATGCATCTCCTGATCACCTGATCAGATCCTAAGTGGAAAAGCAGGGGATCATCCCAAAAGTACTTGGCCTTAGAATGGAATTTGAGTTTCTGGTCTTTGGATAATTCTGAAGGTATTTTGCCTTTAGCAAGATAGTTTGCGGTATTCGCATACCACAGAAACTTTGATGAATTAATGGCCAAAAGAGATTCATCTTGGAACTTCTCATAAATGGGTAGGGAGTAAGGGATGTAGGCTAGGTCAAGATGAGAAAGATGATTAGCCACTACATTATGAGCTCCAACCTTGTCACAGATTTCAATATCAAATTCCTACAACAGAAGGATTTATCTAATAAGGGGTGGTTTCGCATCCTTCTTTGCCAACAAGTGTGGAGGGCCGAATGATCAGTAAAAATAATGACTTTTGACCGTAAAAGATAAGAATGGAACTTCTCCTTGCCGAATACTACAGCTAGCAGTTCTTTTTCAGTAACTATGTAGTTAAGCTGAGCCTCATTTAGCGTCTTGCTAGCATAGTAAATCACAAAAGGGTGGCACTCCCAACGCTGGCCTAGAACGGCTTTGACAGCGAAGTCAGAGGAATCACACATTATCTTGAAATCAAGAGACCAGTTGGGTAGCTGGAGAATGGGAGAATCAGACACAACCTTTCGTAAAGTCTCGTAAGAGCTGTGATAGGAAGAATCGAAATGAAATGGGACATCAGTAATGAGGAGATTCATCAGAGGACAAGCGATCTTTGAAAAATCTTTTATAAATTTCTCGTAAAATCCAACATGTCCCAGGAAGGACCTGATCTGTTTGATCGAGCTAGGAGGGGGTAAACAGGAAATGATGGTAGAGTTCGCTTGATCAACTTCCAATCCATTCTCAGAGATCCTATGACCTAGTATATGCCATTCCTCACCATAAAATGGCTCTTTTCCCAAGATAGTACTAGGTTAACCTTGATGCATCCTTTTGGGATCTTGGTGAGATTAACAAGACAAGACTCAAAGTCATCTCCGAAAATGGAGAAATCATCCATAAAAACTTCTACAAAATCCCTTATCATACCAGAGAAGATGACCATCATGCAATGCTGAAAAGTCACTAGTGCGTTGCATAGGTCGAATGGCATCTACTTAAAAGCGAATGTACCAAAGGGTCATGTAAAAGTTGTCTTGTCTTGATCTTTTGGGTTAATCAGAACTTGATTATACCTGAAGTATCCATCCAAAAAGCAAAAATAACTTTGTCTGTCTGACCTTTCCAAGATTTGGTCAATGAAAGGCAGGGGAAAGTGGTCCTTCTTAGTAGCCAAATTCAATTTTCGATAATCAATATAGACCCGCCAAGAAGTTGCGATGCTGGTTGGGATGGATTCACCGTGCTCATTTCTAATCACGGTGAGTCATGCCTTTTTAGGAACAATCTGGATGGGACTCACGCATTGGTTATCAGATATAGGGTAAATGATATTAGCATCCAACCATTTAATGATTTCCTTCTTGACAACCTCCAACATGTTGGAATTTAGTCGTCTTTGAGGTTGTCAAGCTGGTTTCATCCCCTTATTAGTGTATATATGATGAGTGCAATAAAAATGGTGAATACCGTGGAGATTGGAGATGCTAAACCCAATAGCAGCCATATACATGTAAAGCATGGAAATTAGTCTAGGCTCCTTTTCTTGGGTTAAATGAGAGTTGGTGATGATAGGATAAGTCTCATTATTGCTTAAGAACACATATTTTAATGAATCAGGTAAGGGCTTGAGTTTGAACACGGGTGGAGGGGGTATAGAATCAACTGCAGGAGAAGGTTCCTGTAGGGAGAGGTGATAAGAGGAGAAAGAAAAATCAGCAGAGTATATCTGATGAGGTTGAAGTCCATATATACTATTTAATCCTACTTTGGTTGGGTGGTTGGCAGTGGTTGCAGCAATGAGAGGGTGGAGTTTAGTTCTTGCACCATTATGACCTAGGGTTCCAAATGAGGATGAGCTTGACCAAGGGTTGGCGCCCAAGCATCTTAGTGGAAATCCTAGGTCCTCCTGCATGGAAGCAGCAAAAATTGATCTGCTACCATATATGCTATGGTCTGTAAATGCTGAAGAGGGTATCCATGATTAAGGATCCCATCCACGTGTCTCTCAAGTGAACCAAAATCGTCCATAGCAATCACACCATCCTACATCGGCAGTGGTGGGTCAGAAACATGAAGTGCATCAGAAGAATCGGAATATACTACGTCTAAGGTGTTAAGGTTAGAGGTACACCCTGAACAATCAGAATCAGGGAATGGTGATATGTGTAGTGCATCAGTCGTAGTCTTGTGTGGATCATGGTTTATAAGCCTTGAGAACGAAGTCCAGAATGAAAAAGACCATGGACTTTCATGATGGTTTATAAACCATGTCCAGAATGAAAAAAGTCCATTGGAAAGCAGAATCCATGGACTTTCACGATTACATTCTCAACCACCCCCTCGGTGTCTTCACAGACTGATCCGCTAACTTAATTGTAACTGAGGTGGGCTTTAACTCCCCAAATCTAAACTGATCATATACGACTGTAAGGGTTAAGTTGATAGAGGAACCCAAGTCTAGAAGGGCCCTATTGAATGGAGAGTTTTGCAAGTAGCAGGAGATGAGTGATATACCGAGGTCTTTCTTCTTAGGCGGTAAGTCACTAGAATTACTGCACTGGCTTCTTTTGACAATACCGCCTGGCCATTATCTCCCTTCTTCTGCTATTGTGTCAAGGTACAATAGTCCTTGAAGAACTTGGTGATAGAGGGGATGTGATCTATTGCATCAAGGAGGGGGACCTAAATGTGTGCTTCCTTAACAATTGATCTAAGGTCCTTGTAATTCTTTGATTCCATTGTCTTTCATGAAGTATCTCTAGTCAAAGCTCCAGGGAAAGGGAGGGGAATCTTAGGGTCTATAGTCACAGGTCTTTTTCCTTTATCTTCCTTAGGTAGCTCCCTCTCAAAGTGAGAGTGGGAAGAGGAGCCCTCTTGAGGAAGAGGTCATGATGTGTCTTGAACCACCTACCTATATGGTAGCTTTGATTACGGTGGGGGGTTAAAGGCAACATTGCAAACAAGCTAGTAAATAGACTGAGATTGTTGCTGATACAGGACTGGCTGCTTCTTGGGGTATGTGTGTTCCACATTCCCATATTGCCTGGGCTGGTGATGTGGAGTAGGGGCAGGTTTCTGAGTGTTTCCAACCTAGGAGAAGTTTGAATGCTAGCGCCAACCAGGGTTATACATCTTTGAATAAGGTTTGTTACACCCATATCCTTGAGGGGCATTTACATCCTTGTAGGTCGAAGATTCCTGAGACGTATAGTCATCATATGAGTCAATACTTGCATCATCTCTATAGGTGTAGCCTTGATCAATTGGTGCAAGATCCAGGTTGTTCATGGGTTCCCTATATGAGGGAGCCCATGAAGAAGTAGAGGAAGGAAGGGGAACAGGAGCATCTTGAGTGAGCAAATGAGGTCTAGAAGAAGGAGCTCAGGATGAAGAGGAAGAATAGATAGATGTAGCACCTGATCCTAATAGACAAGAATGGCTAAACTCGTTAAACTTCTTGTTCAACAGATCCACACCATCTATTTTCTTCATGATAATGTCCATGTCAGCTCAGGCTGACTTTGCCTAGGCTTTGTGGATAGCTACCTTTTGTTGGGTGGGGCATGTAAATTGGCTCATGGAGGTTGCATTCAATGAGTTCTCTGCCAAGGATTTGAATAGATCAAATGCACTTGCCTCATCCTTACCAAGGAAGTTCCCACGATTAGATGCATCGACTAAGCACTGATGTGCCTTGTCTAGCCCATGATAGAAGATCTGAGTAAGGTGCCATTGAGGCTCCCCGTGGTGTGGACACTTCCTAAGAAGGTCATGAAAACACTCCCAGGCTTCATGCAACTTTTCACCCTGCTACTGGGTAAAAGTTGTGATGGCCCGCCTCATTGCATTTGTCCGACCAATCGGGAAGAACTTTTGAAGGAATTCTTTGCATAATTCCTCCCAGGTAAATATAGGCCTCTTGATGGTCTTGAACTAGTAGGAAGCTTTATCCCTCAGCGAGAATGAGAAAAGCTTCATGAGAACAATCCCAATATCAACATTCCTTGGTCGAATGTTTCGACAATCCGACCTAGGTCTTCTAAGTGTTAGAATGGATCTTCATTCGAGTTCCCATGAAAATAAGTCTGAATCAAACTTATCACATTCGGCTTTAACTCGAATGCATCTCCACCTATGGGCATCTAGACCTAAGGTAGCACATTGCGTGCGACTAGATAGTAAAAATCCAGTAATTGTTCTTTGCGCAGTAGGTGCTGCATTCTATCCAATGTGTCGAGGATGGAATCAAAATGCTCACAATTCTATCGATCAGAAGTAGACATTCTGGCATTAACCATTGCCATTATACCATCTTCGTTCCCCTTATGGGGAGGAAGAGTAGGGGCTTGCTCAGTGATGATAACATCATCATCAGCCATAAATAGCTTTATTTAATCAAAATCAATTAATAACTGCTCCTACATAACTGCTGGAGAGTCATAATTTATTGCATATCCTTTCTAAGAAAAATGCATTAAAATAGGGTTAAATCTGCAGTTTTAACAGAATATCATAAATGCATAGTAGTCATGGAATTTCCCAGGGGTTAAATGAAGGTCAAATGAGCATTAATGACTAACAAGAGGGTTAATGCAGACAGAAATAAGTTTTTACACATTTCAAGAATTAACAAACATCCGAAACCCTAATTTCAGACCCAATTAATTAACAGAGGTTTTGGTCAGGATAAAATTCACCTAAACCTTCTAAAAATCATATAAAAATATTCCATAAGGTTTGGTATCCTTGATTTGACCTTCTGAACTTATTTTGACCTAAATAGTCTTAGACGGACAGTTACCCTAATTTAGGTTTTTACATAAATTACCCAATCAAACTTGGCCAAAACTAAAATTTGGCTTCACCATCAGATTCCTTGGGTCAAAATTAGGTTTGTACCAAAATTTGGACCCAATCAGAGATCATCTTGACCTAGTTTGCATTTTGGTCCAGTCTAACTCTTTCTCTCAAGTAGCTCCTCAGCTTTTGAAATCTATTGCAAAGACCCCCCTAACTTTGTCATCACCTTCACAATGAGGCCCTTGCCGCCATTTCCATGTGAACACACCTGCAGCCGACCTTAAATTAGGAAGATCTCCCTGATTTCATGCCCAAACCCTTCCAAAATTGGAAGGGAGACTCCTGAAGAGATTCCCTTCATTCTGAACCCAGTCTTGGACCATGAATCTTGCCCTAGAGTTCATGCAAACTCTTGGAAATTGCCAAATCCTAATCCCTGATTTCTTGAGCTTTCAAGCTTGTTTCCAAGTTTGGAAGCTCGCCTAATGCCCTATAAAAGATCCCCTAATGCAAACCTCACCTCCTTAGCTTGGTTTTGGACCGGATTCCACCTTCTCCTCTCTCTAGCCAAGCTCTCTGCAAGATCCGGTGAGCTTCTCTGTCCTCCTTCTTCGTCGGTCGCCATAGGCTATAATCGGCTAGTTTCTCTTCCTCAAGCTCCTCTATGTCTCACAATACCAATAGGTGCCTCCTTCCACCTTCATCCTTGCCGTTCTCCCTCAATGGAGACTTCACCTTCCACGGCGTCGGCCATACCATACCAGGCACCCTTCCTCCCTTTTCATTTGATTAGATTAGGTTAGCTAGGTTTCTCTTTCCCTTTATTGCTTTTCCCTCTCCTTTATCACCAAATTCGACCAACGATACGCTGTTTACCCATCATCATCTCCACGACCGGCCACAGCTTTGGCGATCCTCCACACCTCCACAATCCACCAAACAACTCACCATCAAGTCCATAACCTCCTATGTGTCCACGTAAGCAAAACCCCTCAAGAAATTGAGGGGATTGCTGTGCCACCACTCCATTAAACACCTCTGCCTCCACACTCACATTCCACCTTCACTAGCCCCCTACAACCACCTTTGTAGCTCGCCACCACCACCACCGGCCTCGTCGTGCCGTAGCGAAGCTCCTAAACATTTTTAACATGGCCACAGGGCCGTTTTCATCTTTGCAGGTGTTCATGGTCCGTTTCCATTAACGGGGCTTCTTCCTTGACCTCAGAAGTGGTGTTCTTACCGAGTTCTTCAGCCATTCAACTCCCAGGTCGCATGGTATTCCTCCAGGAGTGTACCCAGGTCTTTAATTAGAGGAAACCACCTTTGCTTTGCCTGCAATCAAGAGCTCCTTCAGCAGCTACTTCGTGTGGAGGAGGGGGACTAAGATAGTCCCACCTTATGGAGTGAAGGCGACCGTTAATGCATATATTATTTTTGTGCCTTGAGCTCTTCGCTCAATAACACAAGGGGTCAGGTCCCTCACTACCCACTCACCTAAATACCCTCCTATCTCCACTCCTTAGTCACCACACACGTCGGTGGCCCTGGACACTATACATGATCCGAATACCGGTGTATCTGGATCTGATTAGGTCTAGGTTTTAGAGAAGAAAGAGGAGGAATTTGTGAGAGAGCAGGGGAGGGTTTTGCTCTTTGTGGTTCTGCTCTAGGTACGTGCCTTGTGCTGAAATGCCTAACATTGTGAAGGAAGGAAAGAAGGCTTGGAGAAAGCCTTAATGAAAAGAGAAGAAGAGGCTTTGAAGAAGAGAAGAAAGAAAGGCTCATGCAAAAGGAAAGAAGAAGAAGAAGAGAGAGAGAAGCTGAAAGAAGAAGAAAAAGAGAAGCTGAAGCAGAAGAGAGAAGAAATAAAGAAGAAAGGCTTTGAAAGGCCTTGTGCCGGACACATTTAAGTTATTTGATTGATATATCTATTGTCTAATTGAGCATTATTTGAGATACTGTTGCATTACTTAAGTACTATGGTTAAGGTTAAATTAATTATGAGATGCATGCTAATTAGAGGATTTAATTGGTGATTCAAATCTCCACTTTTTAGATTCTCTCCATTCCTTTTGCCTCTAGATACATTGGATTTCATTGAATAACTAATGTGATAGGTTATTATTCATTGAATATCTATTTGAATGCTCAATTGATTGTGCTCATTAATTCTGAATGCGATTAATGTTGTGAATTCCACATTTGCTCCCTGTGTTTGACCTCGGACTCCATTTTAGATTTTGAGTTATAAATTTTATCTGTTGATCGAGCTATTTAGGAGTGTGCTACGATGACGAAACATTAAACTCCTATCTGGCCCATTAACACTCAGCCATTGGAGCTAAGGAAGAAGAGGGAAGAGGGAAAGAAGGGAGGAAGAAGTAGGCGAAACGAAGGATCGGCTATGGACGGTAGATAGTTGCCTTGGGGCAGGTTCCCAAGGACCAACTAATTTAGGTCTAAGTGACCTTTTACGGTGCATGGACTAGCTACAAGGGCTGGTGTAACGAACGCGTGCCCCAGACGTATTTTAAGACGTCTGGGAGGAGGCCCAGACGTCGGTCTAGACGTCTGGGATCACATCAAGACATCTGAACAGACGTCTGGGATCGTTTCCAGACGTCTGGAAAACAGTTATTTTCGCACAGGAGAGTCGTCTGCGCGCCTGTGCGCGCAGACCCGCGATTCCTCTCTCTCTCTCTTTTTCCCTCTCTCTCTCTGCGGCTGCAGGCGGCCTGCCCCCCCTCTCTCCTCCTCGCGCGGCCTTAAAAGGGCCACGCCTCCCCTCCCGTCTCCACAGCCTCCTCCTTCTTCTCCTTCCTGTGCGCGAGAGCGAGCGGACGCGAGGGCGGCAGCGACGGCCGCAGTGAGCGCGGAGGTGCGGCGTGCGAGGGCAGAGCTCTGCCGTGAGGGCGAGCTCGCTGGAGCGGCTTGGCCGGCCGGCGGAGGGCGCAGGGGGCGTGGAGCGACGCGGAGAGGGACCTGCTGCGGTCTGAGTAGCAGACGCGCGAGGTGCGACGCGGGCGGCGTCGCGAGCGGAGGCCGAGCAGCGCCCTGATTCTGGAAAAATTTCCAGAATCAGACGTCGGGGTTTACAGACAGACGGCGAGATAGACGTCTTTAAGCCCTTACAGACGTCTGAAAGGTGAGTTTACCACCTTCTCCTTCCTTCCTGTCGACTGACCGTACTGAGGGAGGGAGTTGGCTGTGCGCAGGCTCGCTGATTCGCCATCCTTTGCGAATCAGACGTCTGGAAGTTGTACCAGACGGCGGGAGTGACCTCCAGACGTCTGGGGTGACCATCGGACGTCTGGGAGCTAGGCCAGACGTCCCCGCAGACTTCTGGACGTCTGGGAAACCACGCTGAACAGGTAATTCTTTGATCCACTTTTTAAGACATCTGGAAGAAGTTCCAGACGTCTGATTTTGCACAGTATCGTCTTTTACGACCCGTTTAGGGCCCGTTCGGGCTCCGTTTGCCGCGATTCGAGTTGCGTTCTTTTAAGAATTAATTCCTCTACCCGTCTACAGTAGCTATACACTGTTTTGAGACACTCCTTGTGTTGATCCTTGTGATAGGACCTCGTTCGGTTGCAGTCTTGAGAGTCACGGAGGCACGCGGGATTCCCGATCGCGCCCCCATTACTCCCGTTGTACCTGGTAGAGTGGCTTTAAGTATTAATAAAATCTGTTAAAGTATGGAACCATAACTAGAACCTAGGGCATTGCATGAATCCTAGGAATGAGAAATATATGGAATGATAGCTCCTAGGTGTTGCATGAATCCTAGGGCCGGAAAACTAGATTGTATGATAGATCCTAGGATATGGCATGAATCCTAGGATGGAAAAACTAGTGGAATGTATATTACTGCAGTCTTGGAAAAATGGAAAGGAATATATAAAGCTGCCTGTAAATTGAATTAATAGCTGCCTGTTATGAATAAGGAACATGACTGAAATCATGGTTTGTAAGAACGTGAAACTGGAAAGTGAAACATAAGATGTTCTGAGATTAAAGGATGGAACCCTACGGGGAATTAGGAGTGGAACTCCTGGAAAGAGAAAGGAATGGAACTGAGATGTTGTTCGTACTGTCTCTTGGGTACGCAGTACCAAGGGAAGTACCTGTACCTGTTTAGTGCAGAGTGGGGCCAGCCACCCCAGGGACCCGGGGTTAGGATTGGCCGCTCTGTACCGACTTGCTGGCCCTCGTGTACGTAGTACCGAGGAGAGCTACTAGTGTTAGGAGAGTACTAGCTACCCCACGGGCCCCGGGGTTCTGCTAGCCTCCTTCACCGACTTGTTAGGCCCACTAGGGCAAACCAGGGTAGTCAGGCGAGGGTGCGCGGACTGTGGAGGGGCAAGGCCCCGGTTTGGTTACTGTGGAGGGGTTGGACCCCTGTTACTGAGAGGGCTCTGCCCTGGTTCCATGCTGTGCCTTGGGCGCACCCGTTAACGGAAACGACTGACCGCGTGCCAGTGCGGGCTAGCTACCTGTGCGTTTATCGCGCGTGCCGTAGTCACCGTTACGTCTGTCAGTGACCTTGGGGTGGTTGACTGAGGGTAGGATCACCACGGGGGACTCTTTCGGCCAGGAGAGCACCACGTGCTACTTCTACTTTTGGAAAAGACTGCAATCAAGATCGTTCCCACGAGGACATTCGAGATCAAGTAAAGGATCTGAGAAATAAATGAAATAGTAAGAAAAATTGAAAGATGTGAATAAAGGAAGTAATAGAACTTAACAGCTACTGTACACTCTACTGTTGCCTTTAGTTAGTTTGCCACTCTACTCAGCGTTTTGCTGACGTGTTACACTCGTTACCTTTTTCAGGACCAGGTGTTGAGCAGCCAGGGTCTACGGCTGCAGAGGACGCTGGGCCGAGTAAGGTCCAGTAGAGTTACCACAGCCTTTTGTACCTCTTTTGTTTCTGTTCTAGTGAGTAGTTTTTGTTTCCGCTGTACCTTCTTTACCTGCAGTTCTTGTTATATGATAAACGTTGTTTTACTGTTGTGGTGGTACCTACTGTAGTAGTTTCTTTCTTTACTGCTGTACCTTCTTACTGTTAGTTATATTCATGCTGAATGTGGTTTATTTTACTGTCTTTTGGTTACTTCCTCGTTGGACGACTAGGTCTTGGGATTAGTCGAGTCGGTCCGGTTCTCGTGTCTCGTAGGGACTCGGGAACCGGGTCGTTACAGCTGGTGAGAGATAAAGCAAGGCAAAGGCCTTGTAATTGAAGTGTGGTCCTTTACTTTAGGTTGACCTGATTTTAAAAGTTTAAATCCTTGGATCAATGTATTTTAGTAGTTTTGCTTCTTACTGATTAGGCAGATGAGTTTTAACAAGCACGATTTTTTGTTGGTTTCCCTTGCTTAACCCTAACTCCTAGTTGAGATGATCCTAAAGTAGTTACCTAGGTTTGAATAGTGAATCGATTTTAGGTTAGGTAGGTGAGGGGACCAAGCAAGCAAACAACCCTACCTACTTAGCAACTGTGGTTAAGTTTAGTCACTTTAATTAAGATAGGTCCCTAGTTGCAATATTAAAACCCTAAGGTGTGATCCTAGGGTTTATGCTTCTAATCAAACCAGTAGACCCTAATCCGACTTCAAATGATTCCCCAGAACAGAAGCAATCTTAGATCAGAATAAAAATTGACAGGAAGCTTTATTTTTCAAATATTTTTCCAAGATTTTTACTAATCCATAATTTTTTTTTTGATTTTGTAAGTGACGGGGGGTCAAATAGGCCAAACAGACCCCCTATGACCATCTCAAATTGAAATAGTATCAAACCTTTTTCCAAAAAATCTTGAAAAACTACTGAATAATCTAGGCTTCAGTGGATTTTAAACCCCACAAATTTCAGTCAAATTGGATTCTTATTGAGGTCAAAATAAATTTCTAAAATTTGATCAAATTTGGTTTTGGGAAGTATTGGCCCCTTTGCACTATCCAAATTTTTAAAAATTACACACTGCGAATTTTCCAAGACGAAAGGTTGAGTTTGAAAACTAATTTAATTACCTAGATTTAGATAGAATTTACACATTTTTGGATAGTTGGATTGTTGGTTACGAATTTTTAGAAATTGAAAATTATTGCTGGCCAAATTTCAAAAATCGATATAGGTGTGTTAAAGATAGGTTTGAAATCAAAACAGCACACCTTGAGTAAGAATTTGAAAAATATATTTTTAATAACCCAAATTCAAAAATTTAAAATTTTTTCATATTTTTGAAATCTTTTTTTTTTCAAATAAAATTTCAAAGCAAATTTTGAAACAAATTTTAAAGCAAACTGATTGTGCAGCAATCATAAGACTTAAATAACCTGAATTGAGTTAGAACTTAGCATAATTGTAGCATAATTCATGCATTAGTAGCATACCTTGTATCTTTCCCACTTTACTTAGATGTTCATGAAATAATGCTATAATAATGTACTGATTAGTGTATTGTTCGATTTGTAGGTATTAAAAGCTCAGGAGATGGCCTGAAGTTGGATTTGAAGTAGGGAAGAGGCTAGAGCAGCAGTAGAAGCCTTGGAATAAAGTAACTCAAGCTAAAGACATAATATAGGGAAGAGGCATACTACATTACTTGTAGGATTTTAATGCCTAAATTGAGTTATAAAGAACATAGGACATCCCTACACATATCCCTAGCCTTAGGATAGCCCTAGACACCTTTCTAAACGTTAGACATCTTACCATTAGGTCACCTTAGCCTAAAACACCTCAAAACCCACATTACAACCCACCTCTAGATGTCCAGGTAGGATGCTAGACGTCCAGGCTCCTTAGATTCCACCTGCAGGACTTAGAACCTAATCTGCTACAAAATTGGACGTTTAAACAATGTGTTAGACATCTAATTTCTGTAGAAACCCAAGATAGAACCTAAACTCCATACTAATTCAGTATTGGACATGCAAACTAGTGACTTAGACTTCTGATTTTGAAGTATAAGTCCTTTGATCTTAAGATTAAAAGTTTGGAACCCTTATTCTATTGTTGTTTTTGGATTCAAGCCTTGATCTTGATTTCTAAGGCCCCTAAACCCAATCCTACACAGTAGGAAACCTAAATTAAGGTATCCTAAGCCTCGTACACTACCCTAAGACTCTCCTAAGAACCTAATTAGGTTCTCACTAGGCCCAATTGACTTGGATCTAAGTCAATTACACCTCACTTAGTCAATTGGACTCATAGAGTCCAATTGAGATCAATTCTTAACCAACACAAGTCTAATTGGACTCAGTGAGAGTCCAATTGACTCAAGCCTAATCTAATTGAGAATTCTCTCTCTCAATCACACATACATTGACCCAATTAAATTGGGTCAAGTTTAATTGGATCAATCACTCTAGCCATAGGTTGTATGAACGTATTTTTAGGAACCTAGCTAAACTAACTTAGACCTAATTGAAAGTGGACCAAATGGTCCACTTGACCACACACTCATGCACACACACACGCACACACACCCCACCACTTGGCCATCCACTCTAGAGTATTCTAGAGTGGTCTCCAAGTGGTGCCACCTTGAAGACTAAAAATAGTCTTTAAGGTGTCCACAACCTCTTCCCTTGGAAAGTGGATCTAAAAGACCCACTCTCCATGAGGTGGACAACCAACCATGGGTGTCTTCTAGAGAATTCTCTAATTCTCTAGATGACCCTCCTCCATGCCTATTTAAGGACCCATGGGGGTAGCCATGCACCCCCAATCTTGGACTCCATAAGCATCACCCACGAGCTCCAACACCACTTCCATTCTCCACGTCCAAGAGCTAGTGCAACACCTACACCACCTTCATCAAGACGTCGGCCACACCACCTTGGCTGTCCCTCTACTCCCACTTACCACCTTAAGCCACATGCCCATTGGAGACCACATCTGATGCCTTGGTTCCCCATAGATTTATTGTTCTTCATAACTTAATTCTAGCATTAATTTTCTGCTTAGTAGTGTAGTTTTCCTACCTTTTAGAGTGCACGCATAAACTCTTCACGGGTTCCAGGCATGCATCTCTTTTCTGTTAGCATAGAATTAGTCTTTTCAATTTCCTTGTACAGGCATTCCTCTAGAAGTGATTGTAATGACATTATAAATTAAGGAAATAAAAGTTTCTTGCTTCATATCTATATCTATTGCAATAAAATGTAGGTTCCTGAAAACATTAATGATCTTGCAATTGATGCTTTCTTTGTTAATAGCCATTGCAAAGTGAGAATTGTGCACACGAGGACCCACACTTTCACATTCATTGTTTATCTGACGCACACACACGTAGTGAGAGTGAATAATGCGATCGGTGAATCCTATATTCACAAGCTTGAAACTGATGTTCAATTTTAAGCAAGCAAAAGAAGAAAATAAATAAGTTAAAAATCAATTTCGCCATTATCTGCCTCCCTGAGATCAACCGGGACTCACTGTCTTGTTACAAATAGTTTTGTTTGAATCGTAATTTGCACTATACTACGATGTTTTCTTAATCAAATCCACATTTTACAAATTCAACACAAACTTAACTACCTAGTGAAATTGAACTAGAAGGGGTGAAAAGTGAAATTGAAAATATAATTGGCAAATAAAAATTCAATCACACAAATCACATAATGATTTTTAGGTGGAAACCCAAAATTGGGAGAAAATCACCACCTAAGTCAATCCTTGAGTTAGGATTTTTGATCACCTAGTGATGAATACACTAATCACATTACTTAAATGAGGGTAGTGTACCTTAATTACAATTCCCACCTTCGATCCCAAAATGGAGCTTTCTCCTTTCACAAGGAAGAGATAAGGATCTGACAGGCCAGATACCCAAGTACAATGGAATATGAAAACTGAAATGAAAGACACCCTATAGAACTCCCTAAATAGATGTATAAGTAATCTAGTAACTATGGTGAGAGTACTCCCTGGAGAAGATAGCATTAGCACAGTAGTAAGGGAATGGGTATTTACCCAAGGAATGGATTTGCATAATAATGGGGCACTAGAGTGAATAGAGCAGGTGTGTTTTCTTGTAGAATTGTCTCTCAATGGTGTGTTTAGCCTAAGAGGGGTTAATTGAGAGGTATATATAGGCATCATAAGAACCTCCAAGAGGGCTTAGGATTCTCCTCTTAGCTGTTGAGGACATCCCCCAAGAGATTTGGTCGAAATCCAAATCAAATCAAGATCATAATGACTATGATTAGATATTTGATTTTTAGGTCAGACATCTTTTCAGACGTTTGACTATTTTCTTGGTCGTCAGATCTTGAGGGTCAAAGTTGTTGGAATTGTTTAGATGGAAACAAGGTTTTATGTCAGACGTTTGGAATGTCAGTTTAAGACGTCTAACAAAATCCTGGACATCTGATTTTGTGTGGATCAGTCCTTCAATTGAACCAGACCCAAACAGGGTTCTAGTGTATAAAGGTCAGACGTCTGATCGAACATCTGATAGTGGTTCTGGATGTCTGAATGTCATGATGATCTAGAGCTTTGGGTTTCTTGCGAATCCAAAACTGTGATTTTATGTGACACTTTTTGTTAAGTGAGTTTAGGTGTAATGTTCCATTATTGGACATCTGGAGTCTTGTCCTGACATCTGGAACAAGGGTAAAATAACCCACTGGTTGGATATGTTTTGACACATGGACATTTGCAAATAATTAAGCCAACCGTAGTGTCTATGGTCATCTAACAAAACTACTCGACGGTTGGAGTGATCTATGGATGTCTAGAGTTATGTTTATTTGTCTGGAGCCTAAGTGCTTAAAAATCTAAGGCACATATTATGGTGATTGGTCGTCTGATTAAAGGGTCAGATGACTTAAAGTGAGATATCTGACGTTTGGGAATTTTTTCAAACGTCTGATTGATGTTCTGAGTTGGGTTTTTGTTTCTAAGTTTTTCCTAAATGTTGAGAGCCTAAGTCTAAAGATTATATATATTCATTGGGGGCTCTTTACAACTCTTTTTAGAATCAATAAAATACCAAAGTACAACTCTTGTAAGATCATACAATAATACCTAAGGCCTAGACATAAACATATCTTCATCCTTCGATCCTTTGACTTTTAGATAACAGAACCTGCAATAGGGTTATGACAGAGAAGGATGGTATGAGCAGTATTTATTTTTCTTTTAGTTATTTTGTAAAATCATCAAAATAATATTTAGGAGAGGTTAAACTAACAATCTCCCTTTTTTTGATGATTTTCAAAATCTTTTCTTAGGATTTATTTTCTTGCTTGATTTTTGTACTCAAGGCTCTATTTTGAGTTTTTGCGAGAACTTGAGAAGTTTGTTTCTCATGTAAATGGTCAATTTTAAACAAGAATAAATTATAGCTAGTTTTAAGAGTCCTAAGATTTTCTCCCCTTTTTTGAATATCATCAAAACTAACCAAATGGTGTTGAACTAATCAATATGTATATTGTGACACAAGTAGAACATAAGTAAGCAAGCATGAATCTATTTATGAGAGATAAGCACTAATCAAAGATATGAGTAAGTAGTTTCATAAGCATGGAAAGATTGCATAGATGGTATGCATTCTACAAGAAGTAAGGAGCATAATGAAAAGTAGAACATCTAGGGAAAATGTATGTACCCTAATCATATGCTAGCAATGTTCCCATGTAAGAAATAAGTACGAGGCCGAAGCCCCTTAATACAGGCTAAATAGAAAACACAGAAAGAAAGAAAGAAGGAAAAAACAACAAGAAACTAATACAACTAAGAATCACATGGTGGTCATGAAGAGTGGAGGCGCTACTCTGGATGATCCTGGTGCTGACGGTGGTGTGCGGGATCCTGATCCATTTGTAGGTTGCGAATGTTGGAGTGCATCTCATTCATATCTATGTGCATGCTGCCCAGATATGAATAGTTATGACCTATGCGTCGCATCAGTAGGGAGATTCCGTCGGTGATGGAGTCGGAGGCAGGGGCCCACGTTTTGTTGAAACTAGTGCGTGTGGCCTCAATTTGGAATGGGCATTGTGCATATAGGTCGAGTTGAGGCGGGAGCACATCATCGTCATCCCCAGCATCGGGATTGATGTGATCGGGAAGGATACACATTTTGGCGGCGGCGGTCCTATTGTAGGGTTCTACCTTCTTGTCAATCACTTGATCATGGGTGGGTATCCTATGATTTCCAATAATCTTAGAGAGGATAGACCCAAAAGGTAGAGAGACTACGTGGTCTTCATTCATGACCCGAGCGTTGAGATGATAATAGTTAAAGGGAATGTGGCGAATGATAAATGCCAGTTTATCATCATTCTTATGCATTAAAACAAAACTAGCTCTTAGGATTTTACTCTGCAAACGAGTTTTTGGGCTGCATTTAGGCATAAATTAGGCTAGGCATGCATTACATTTTTTATTGTCTTTTTGATATGTTTTTGTGAGTGTTAGGGATGAATAGATATACAGATTCCTAAAACCCTAGCACTCAAGAAGGCAAATGGTGAAGGAGAAGCTCAGACTAGCTGGAACTCAGCTTGATCTAGCTCACCACAGCTGGAACCTAGCTCACTTGAACTAGGGTTAGCTCATCCCAGCTCCATTCAGCTAATCTCAGCTGAATGGCAGCTCAAGAGAGTTCATCTTAGCTCACCCTAGCTCAAGTCAACTCAGATCCAGCTCAACCTAGTTGAGTCTAGCTCATTTTAGCTCCCACAAGTCCACAGGGAGCTCTAGCTAGCTCAGCTAAGTTGACTGGAGTTCACCCCAGCTCAGATCTAGCTCCACTCAACTCTAGCCAGCTGAAGAAGAACTCATCCCAGCTCAGGAAGCTCAAGTCCAACTCCCAGGGACTCAACTTAGCTCAACTAAGTTGAGTTAAGCTACCTTAGCTGCCTCAACCAGCTTGATCCTCCCCGGGAGCACCAGACCCACCTCACCTTAGCTCATTATGGTAGAAGCCATCTCACTTTAGCTTGGCTTAGCAGCTAGCAAAGAACTAGCAAGCTAAGCCAGCTAGAGTAGCTCCATGCCAGCCTCTTCAGCAGCTGCCAGCTCCAGACTTCTCCTCCTCAGCTCCTCTCTTCAAACCCTAGCTCCAATACCTCCACCTCTACTCCATAGCTAGCTAAGCTAGCTTAGCTAGCAACCAGCTCCTTGACCATCCACCACCTTCAACTCAACCCTAGCTAGCTCCACCAACTTAAGCCTTACCTAAGCTAGCTGTCCTACTCATTTTGCCGCCACCTCTTCACCACCTTTCACCCCTCAACTAACCACCAAAAGACACCAAAAGTTGGCACCAAAAATAACCCTAACCACCTCCCTTTTGGCACCAACTTTCAGCCCCTTTATCCACCCTACACCTACCCACATAACTCATCCTAGCCATCCACATACCCCCCTTCTAGAACCCTAAGGTGGTGCCACCTAATGGCCTTTTAGAAGGCCCATTTTGGCCCCAATTCTAAAGGGCACCAAAGCCTTAACTAGCCCCCTTAGCACCCCTTAGGTGGCGCCACTTATCCTTAGCCCTAGGATCCCCAACTACCCCCCATATCCTAGCCATCCATTCCAAGAGCCACCTATGCCCCCTTTCCTACACTATATATACCCACCTAACTTCCCACATTTTCTTCATCCTCCATTAGTGTATTTTCCAAGCAAGAGACCTGAATTTTGCAAACACATTTCCTCCTTGGACGACCCTAGATACCCCACTATCTAGGTTTATAAATTTAAGAGTTGATCGATTTTGCGCGTTACAACGACGTATTTTACAAACCATGTAAAATCCATATCACTTTTTGGCACCGTTGCCGGGGAGGCACGTCTTTGCTTATTCTTTCTTCTCTTGCTTGAAGTGGATCTCATCCCCTTCTCTTTCTTCTCTCTTGTGTGTGTAGGAACTACGATGGGAAAGCGGGAATTTGAAAGCGAAAGCTCAAAGTTCCTTGTCGTCCCGCGAACATTCAGGTTGGTTCTTCTTACTTGTCACACCTAACCTAAAAAACTACCAAAATACACTAAACTTGTCTTTCAGGACCCTAAACAACTTAATTAAGTGGAGTGGTGCACTTTAAAACTTATTGATTGCTTGTTTGCCCCATTAACACCACTTCATTTCAAGTATTGGTGTTCTATCTTTCGGGTCCAGATCAATTCTTAACACCACAGGCCTTTTAAAATCATAAAATTTCATACAATGATTCCAAATTAAGTTAGGAACATCTGTTTCAAATTTCAAATCAATTGGATTTGTATTTAATTTTTAAAAATTCGTGGACTGCAGAGGGGTCACACCCTCCAATCTTCCTATTTTGCTACTGTCTGCAAATTTTTAGAATTTTTATACTCATCTAATTTTTGTGAAATTTATCTTGCTAGAATCCTTGTGAAATTTTACACATTATATAAAATCATCAAAATTTTCTGAGGTTGGTGGTAATACTGAAAAGTCCAAAATACTCACGGGTATCATTTTTGGACTTCGACATCAGTACAAGTAAAAATTCAAAATAATTACCAAACAAATTCCTAAAATCTTACAAAAATCTTTTCTGGAATCCTTGTTTGATTCTCTTCAAAGTAGTGGTGTTGTTTGAATTGTTTAGACCACTACTTAATACAGAAAGCCTAAAAACAACTCATTGGTAGTTAAATTTCTGTCCTACGACCAATTGGATTAGGGTTTCTTTTTTCACTTTTAGAAACAAACAACAAAAGGAAACATATCTTCACCCATACAACTTGATTTCCTCTTATTTGTGGAATCTCAAACTTGTTTGAAAACTTAAAAAGAGAACCCTAAAAATACACTAAGTTAAATCCAATTCTAAAAGACAGAAATACAATAATTGTGTGACAACTTGCTTTTCATTGGAGCCACTCTCCAATTCTTGCACAAAAAAAAAAATTTAAAATAATAGGACAACAACCCAATTAACTCCCTCCACATTCCGTGTGCACTATAGTATCCTAGACCTAACTAAAATCCGTAGCAACTTGACCCCTAAGGCTTCATCAACTTAGGCTTGCTATATAGGTCTTAAGTCTTCTTTAGTTAATACCAATTCTGTCATCTATATCTGGTGTTCAGGCTGAGGGGCCATGTCAAATGACCAGGCGCGGGTTTGTATAAGCACCTGGGATTTTCCCTGGAAAACGTTTGGTTCCAAACTTCCCCTTAAACAACTTGGCTAGATTTGTTGATAGAATGGGTATTCACTATTGATTACTTATTTCCTACGTAGATCAAGTCTTAGGTTTATTTTTAGGGAGTCACACTTAAGTTAGGTCTAGCTTTGGTTGTTTGATTTGAACACTTTCTCCCATCTCTTTCTCTTCTCCTCCCCTCCCGTTCTTCCATTTTATGCACGGGCGACGGTCTCAAAATCCGCACCTGGAAGGACCATTTGATTTCGGCCCTGCGCAAAAAGACCACTTTTTCTGTCTTCTCCTTCTAAAAAAATGGAAAATCAACAAAATGGGTCCATTAACCCTTCCACTTCCACCTCTAATCTTGCCTCTAACCCCACTACTAACCCTAATTCTAACCCTTCCACCCAAAACCCACCCACCTTTAACTTCCCACACTTGGAGCTCGCTAATCTTGAATTGCCCCAAACACAACATCAAGACCCCCTGTTAGACGTATGAATTGCTACGCTAATGTGTTCGATTTTGGAAAACCTGTCATTGTAGTTTGAAAGCGAAGAATTCGTGTTCAACAAATCAAATTTATACCGAAATGAAAATTCCGGGTCGAACAAGGGAGGCGGACGTTTGATTTAAAAACTACGCGTTTCTTTTTATTTGTCACGAGGTAATTCAATTTAAAACTATCTAACTATTTACACACAGAAATCAAAATGAGATGTAGAATAAACAGGGAATTTATCATTAAGGAGATTGTTCATTTCACTATTACAACTAGAAAGCAATAAATTTACTCTAGAAAGCATTAAAAGAATGGAGGGAGAAATGTCCTCCTCGACGATCGCTTAGTGGACGAGAAGAACTACTCTAGGAAGCAGTAAATCTATACTAGAAAGCAGTAAAAAGAATAGGGAGAGAAATATCCTCCTCGATGGTCGCTTGGAGGACGAGCCGGACGGGACCACGCCTGGACGAAGGAGGACGAAGCAGGATGAAGGAGGAAGAAGCAGAAGAATGGGAACAGAGCAGCACACCATTGTCGTCGCGGGATCCACTTTCGAAGGGGGACGAAAATTTGGACTTTATCTCACTAGAAGCATCCCGGGTGTTGGACAAGCTTCTCTTGAGCTTTGGAGAGGTAGAGAAGAGAAGGAAGGGATGAGAATTTCATGTGGAGGGGGTCTCCTTTTATAGTTGCAAGGAGTGGGGGCAAATTGGTCATTACATCTTTAAAACATTAAATAAGGGGTTTTTAGTGACGGATAAAACCGTCGCTAAGGCCCCAACGTGGGTGTAGTGGGTTCTCCCCACGCACGCCTCCTCAGTTGCTCTTTCTCTCAACGCATCCGCACGTTCAACAAATCTCAGCTGTTCGATCGCAAGATCGGATAGCTTAAGATGCGCCTGACCTGCTTGCTGTGTGCCCACCCCAGCGTGTACGATGCCATGTGAGGCGTGGGCATGCAATAGCGCATCATCGCTATTGAGCGCACGCGGCCATCCGATCAAGATCCGACGCACGCCCGCGCTCGCTTGCCCGCGCCGTTCGCCTCCTCGCTGCGGCTCGAACGCGCGTCCACTACTCGCGATAGCGCCCTCGCTCACTACGCTGCGGAGCGCGGATTGTCGCGCGGGCGATTTGTGGTGCAGCAGTTCACAGCCATTGGATCGAGATCCAACGTCGTGAGGGGGTGGATGCGGAGACTTTAGTGGTTGCATGCGGCTGTTTGGGTGGCTGAGATGGTGCCACGTGGTGCCATCTTGGCCATCCATCTTTTGGATGTTGTAGATGGTGCAACAGATGTTGGATTGACTCGATTTTTGCATCGTTAGGCTGCGATCGTCGATCCGAATTCATCCATGCAGTCGGATTTGTCTTTTGAAGTGCGGATTTACACCATCCTGGCCCTTGATCTTCTAGGGTTCCCCGGTCACTATCTGATGCTACGGATGCCTGATTAGGGCGATCTTGGAGTCGTTGAACTCCAATCGTCGCCCTGATCACATCCGTACGGTTGGATCTTCGATCCGAGGCCCTGATAAAAAGTTTGCCCTATCTAAGCACATAAAAGGAGACAATTAACCTCCATTTTATTTAAACTACTCTAAATGCAAGATGATGCATGTTATGCAATATTTATAGCATGCAGTGCAATCCTATGCTTAAGAACATGCGTAAATAGACATCTTAAGTAGTGTAAATGTGTTTACATCACCCCCTGCCTGATCTTTTAAAATTGATGGCTGAGTAGATTGATAAATTAAATTCCAATCAACAAACATTGACTAGGAACATCCAAAACCTGGCCAATCAAAGGCCAAACCCACCACCCCGTCAGCAGCCTGTTATTCCTCTAAAAGATTTTTATGATCCATCTTATTATGAGGAACGACCAGGGGTGGTCATACCAGAGGGGGACTTCGAGATCAAGCCTGCAGTCCTGAACCTAATTAAACACTTTCATGGCCTTCCTAGGGAAGACCCTTTCAGCCACCTTGAAAAATTGACTCTTCTTGCATAAACAACTTGTTCTCGAAATGTGCAAGAAGACATATGGCTGATGCGACTTTTTCCATTATCTCTTAAAGATAAGGCCGCTTATTGATTCAGGACCATTGGCCGACCCATCACAACTTGGCCTCAGCTCAACAGCGCCTTCCTTCAGAAATTCTTTCCCATAGGTTGTACCAATTCCCTGCGAAGATCTATTACGACCTTTCACCAAAAATCTGGTAAGACTTTCCATGATTCTTGGGAAAGATTTCAAGATCTCTTAAGAAGTTGCCCGCACCATGAGATTCCTTTATGGCAGCTCGTGCAAATCTTCTATCATGGATTAGAAGATCAAATCCGACATTTTGTCAATGCCTCGTGTGGCGGTGGCAAACGGTGGCAGCAACTAGCTTTTCTTAAGTCGTTGTAGTACAGATAGTTATTGCCATCATTTACTAATATTTGTTACTCGGAAAATACAGTTCTCCCGAGGTCGAACTCAGGGAGCAAGTCGTATTCTAGAGATATACATGTTCTATTACAAAAATAAAGAGAGAGAGAGAGAGAGATGAAAGTTTGGCTTCTTCTTCTTCTCTTCTTTCTTCCTCTTTGTCTTCTCTCCTCTTTGGCTTTTGTTCTTCGTGTTCTTCCTCTATTTCTTGGTTGGACGATCCTGTCTTTTTCTTCTTTTTATTTTCTTTGTTTCTTCTTTTCTTGCTTCAGATCTTCCTCCCGTGCTCTTCTTCTTCTTTTCTTCTTGCTTCTTTGTCTTCTGATCTCTGCAGAGTCTTCACTTGGCCTCTCTGTGTTCTTCTCTTTCCTCTGCCTCGCCTTCCTTCTTCTTCTTTGCCTTCAGGACGTCGTCTGATTGGAAAATCAGACGACTTAAACCGCTTGTTGCTACAGTGTCTCCCTTAGCTTCCTTCTTCTACACCTATGCCTGCACGCTCAAGAGTTCAGAGTCAGAGGGCAAAACCTACTCTACCCCCCTCCCTCGCGCGTCTCTTTCTCTCTCAGAATTCGCTCTTAGGACAGCTCTCCCAGAGCAACCCGGTAATCGGGTACGAGTCGCGCCCGGGTCCAGGCCCACCGGCGTGCGGTGGTGGGCGAGGAGTGCCAGTCAAGTCGGGTCGGGTCGGCCGGATCCGCGTGATGAGCTCGCGGATGGGCCGGGTGAAGCGGTGTGAGAGGGACCTCGCCCCGTGTGCTGAGGCGATAAGCCTACAGCACTTTTTCAACTTGTATCGGCGCGCCTCTTCGAAGCCTTCCGAGGTGGGACTAAATGTCCCACCCCAATGTGAGCGCCTGCGCAGAGGAAGCATGCGGCAGCTGAACTTCGCGTGAGGGCTTCGGGCGAGGGCTTTGCCCGAACTGCAGCCTGACACTTCGCCAAGCTACCCCGCGAAGCCTGGGAGTCTGACCTGGGCGTGGTGTTGCCTGGAGCAGCAGGTCGAAGGAGCTTTGCTGCTCAGCAATGGCGATGGTGGGCGCAACACCTGTTCACAAAAGCACGGCCTCTCGGCCTAATCAGATATGCGGAGAACCTTCGCCATGGCACGGCGAAGGTGGTCGGAGGGTTTGCAGTGGGCGTGGTGGAGCAAAAGGGTCGCCCTAGGTCAAACTGCGGGAGGAGAAGTGGGTGTGTTCGGTGGATCTGCAGAGGGCGTTTGGTGGGAAGTGGAGGGGCGGAAGAGGATCAGGGTGAGGAGGCGGAGGTTATGCACAGGTCGGCGAGCCGTGTGGGGTGCTGGAGTGACGGGAGCGGGTCGCCGGAGATGGAGAAGGTGAGGGTGATTAGGCGCGGTCGAGGGGTAATTAGATAAAATAGCAGGGGGAAAAGAGAGAGAGAAGGCAGGGAAGTAGCTCTAACCTAACTAAAGGGATGAAGGGGACAAGGAGGCGGACGACTGTACCTGCCGTCGCCGGAGAAGAAGGTGCCTAGTGGGGGAGGACGGCGGCGACGACGGGGCAGAGGCAGTGCGCGCTGGTATTGCGAGACGCGGAGGAAGATCAGGAAGGTGGCTCTGCTGCTGGTATTGCAGTCGAGCGACGAGGACGAGGAGGAAGAAGCCGCCGGAGCAAGGGGGCGTCTGTCGGAGTGGGAAGAGAGGAAGTGAGGGGGGTATCTCCGTCAGATCTGAGCTGGGAAGAACGGCGGAGCGACGGGGGTATTTATAGGGGCAGAATCAGAGAGGAGGGCGGAGGGAGACGACGTGTCTCCCTCGTCAGAGGATGCCGGAGGAAGGAGACCCATACTGTCCGTGCGTTCGCACGGGCGGTATGGGCGGTCGCAGCACTCAGGGGGGTGTCCCTGCGGTGGCTAACGACGCAGGGTACCCCCCATTGACTTGCCAGGGCCCCTCCCTCACCCTGCGCGGCGCCATGCTCCGCGCAAGGTCGCCGGAGCATGGCGCTGCTCAGGTTTTGCAGGAGGGACCTAAATGCAAAGAACAAAGGAGAGTTAGGGGCCAAAATGTGAGGGTTCAAAAGTTGAGGGCCAAAAAGTAAATATATGAGGACCAAAGTGTAAAGTTGGTCAAGAGGGTTTCTTAGGCCCAAGTTTTTATACATGACTAATTAGGACCTAAGGATTCTGATGGTGAATTTTATTTCTAGATTAAACCTTGTTTGATCGGTCAATTTACGCAAAAACCCAAATTAAGTTGTTAATTGGGCATGGTTCTCAATGTAGGTCAAAATGGGTTCCTAAGGCCAAATTGAAAGTCCTAAACCCTAGAGATTATTTTTCTATGAATTTTAGAGGGTTTAGTTGATTTTTACCTTGCCTCAAACCACGTGAATTGAAGTGGGTTTGTTTTTAGGGTTACAGGCTGTCATTTAATTCCTTGGAGTTGCTGTAGCCCTTATTGAGTCATCTCATCCCACTTTTCTTCTTATTAGGTTGTTTTGACCTATGTTTGGACCCTGAGTTACGCTATTTTCAGATCGGATTGGTGAAATTGCATTTTTACCCCTCAGTTTATGTTTTCTTTGCAAACTCAGAATCTCTCTGAGCCAAGCCTTTCTAAGGTTATGTAGGAGCTTTTATTCTCTGTATTAGGTCAAAATGAGCTAGTTATGGCTCATGATGAGGTTCTTATCAGGCGGCAACTTCTTAAATAAAGATGCTGAAAGTGCCTACGACCTTTTTGAAGAAATGAGTGAAAACTCATTTAATCAAGCTTCCATGGACACATTTTGCAGAACTCAAAACCCGCAGTTCGGTGTTCATGAAGTAGGCACTCAATCTATCCCTATCACTCAAGATGATCTTCAAATGATTGCTAAAAAACTCGACCAGATGCATATTAATCAAAAGAAAATTGAGGAAAGACTAGCCACATCAACCCAAGCTCCACATAGTCTAAATCTAACCCAACCTAACTTTCCACGAAGAGAAAATTTGCACAATCTCAACACTACTCCTGCTGATTATTACCAATATTCTGAGGTTGCCCATGATTCACTGGGGAATTACAACTATCCAGATCTAAACCCCATTCAAAATATTTCTGCCATCCAGGAGCCTTTTAAAAATTCTTCCAATTGGAAAAATTACCCCAACTACTCCTGGAATAATTAGGTTCCTTCCCAACTAGATCATTTTAATGGGTTGAATCCAACCTTCCATCCTGGGCCATCCCAACAAGACATCAATGCCCAGATGATGCGAACCCTGCCGGAAATGCAAACAAAAATGATGGAAGTAACCTGCACCATTACAAATCTGAACAACCAGATTGGGGTTACTCCCACGCAAAGACCTACAGGACATCTTCCGTCCCAACCCATGCCCAACCCTAATCACCAAAGGAACCAATATCCGGGCAGAAATCCACACTACCTGAATCAACCTCCTACTAATCCACCACCTCAGCAGCCTCCCAGGTTTCCGCAACCACGGGGTCCCCACCTCCTCGAAATAATAATCCGACTGCACATGCAGTTACTTTGAGGAGTGGGAAAATCACCACTGATCCCGGGCCTTCACACAAACCTGGTGAAATACCTGTGCAAATTGACTCCCCACCCCCCCATCAGGAAGAAAAAGAAATACAAAAATCTCAAGACAAGATTCCTATCTCTTTCCCACAAGCTCTCCACCCCACTACCAACAAAAAAAAGAAATCTGAGCCCACCACAAAAGAACTCATGGATCTATTTGGGCAAGTTCAAATCAATATTCCTCTCCTAGATGCCATCAAATATATACCTGCCTATGCCAAATTTTTGAAGGAGATCTGTACTCCTAAAAGGCAGGCCAAAAATCTAGGACAGGTGAATCTTTTGGAGACAGTAAGCCCTGTCAAACAGAGCAAGCTGCCTCCTAAGATGAAAGATCTGGGGGCATCTTTAATCTTAGTAATTATTGATGATACTATTTTTAATTGTGGCCTCCTTGATCTTGGTGCCTCAGTTAATATTATTCCCATGATTTTATTTGAAGAATTTCAGATCGGTGAATTAAAACCCGTCGAGGCTACCCTACAATTAGCTGACCGATCTACAATCAAACCTCGTGGGATTGTTGAGGATGTTTTGGTCAAGGTCCAGAATTGTGTCTTCCCTGCAGACTTTTTGGTTCTTGACATTGAGGTACCTGAATCATTACTGGACTCCCTAATAATCCTTGGATGCCCTTTTCTGGCCACTGCAAAGGCAAATATCAATTGCCACACAGGCAAAATGGATATCACTTGCACTGGCCAAACTATCACTTTAGATATTTTCAAATCCTCCAAGAGATTCCATGATGATAACTTTTTTGAGGACTCAGATACGAAAATTTCCAATATGGTGGAGGAGACAATGTTGATAGATACCCTTACCGACCATAATTTTTTTGAGTATTCTGATTCTGAATTAATGGTCGGCGAAATCTGTGATCTGGAGACTTGTCTTGACCCCAAATCCATTCCTGATGCACCCCCTGATCACCCTAACCCACCCACTATTCACACACCTAATTTTTCCACACTAACTTCACCCAATCCTCACCATCCCTTCCCCGACTCCTTTCTTATGGACCTGCCACCAACCCTGCCTGAGTTTGGCATCCAACCTGATTTAAAACCATGGCCAGACTCGGGCTACACTTATCATTTTCCATCCAACTTTGATCCCAATATTGCTTCTAATCAATTTTCTAGGGATCTAGAAGACACCTTTTTTGCGGGCATCCAAGTGTCCAACTATTTACATGATTTTCCATCTTCCGTGCATACCTTCACGTCTGGCTGAATGGCGTAAAAGATAGCACTGGATGGGAGGTAACCCATCATTTTTTTCCTGCTTTCCTTTTTTCTTCTTCTTTTTCCAGGTTTTGATCATCCTAAACCCGATCGTTCTTCACTAAGGTGATCCCTTTTCCCTCCTAATGCATGAGGACATGGCATATCTTAAGCATGGGGGGGGGGTGTTTTTAAATTTAATGATCGATTTAGGATTTTCAAAACCTAAAAACATGCATTTTTCTTTAGTTATTTTATTTTCCTGCTTGCATACCCAAAAAAAAAAATAAAATAAAATAATAAAATTATTGAAAACTTTTTGAGGAAAAATTTTGAAATTAGGACTAAGGTCGAAAAATTCACTTTTGGTACAATGGGATTTAATCTTTAACAAACTAGGGAAGAGAATGTGGATCTGATCATTAGAATTTTAGGGTCTATTTTAGACTAGATAAGATATCATTCTCTAAAAATTCCACCTGAACTCATGATAGTTCAGGTGACTTGATCCTATTTTGTAATATGGAAAGTATTTGGCTTAGTTTTTGATTCAAAAACTTGCATGTCTTGAGAAACTTCTTGTGTCAATTTTCACACACAAGCCAACACTTAAAAATAACTAAAAATTTGAAAAACTCCAGTGTTTGGACTTAGTAAAAGTCTGAAATAGATCATTGGTTTGAGTTCCCACCGTCGAGAAGGAGGAAAATGCCTCCTTTGAGGAAGCGATGTCAACATGTTACCACCTTGATGCTGCTCCATATCTATATTTCATATCTTTAGATGGAGCATTGAAGCGCATTTTAGCAGCTCAAGTGTCTTGGACGGTGCTCTACCTATAGTGTCGGAGCAAGAGCTTGAGTTTGCTTGGAGCACCCCTTTACACTGCATTGTGTTTTGGGGTTGTGAGCTCCTGGGTGGTGTCATGGACAGTGCTATCCCGAAGTACTGGCGCCAGAGCCCCCTCAAGGATTGGTAACGGGAATGATGATCCCGACACATCTGTTGTAAGACTAAGCTAAAAATAAGCATGGGGGAGAAAAAAAAAAAGAGAATAAATAAATAAATTAACATGCCCCTATAAATGTTGGCTTTTCACAAGCACAGACACAAGGTTTTAAAGGATTTTTGCAAGTTGCGAATCAAATTCATGACCCAGAAAAATCCTAAAAATAAAAAAATTCAAGTCATCTGAATTAACAAGGGGTTAATTTGTGAATTTTCTAGAGGATATATTAATCCCATTTTGTCTAATGGTTGGATCCAAAACAAATCCCAATGTTTATCTTTAACAAATCCCGTACCTCTTGTGTTTAGATCAACCAAGGTCCCTTAATCTTTTTCTCCTCAAAAGTAGAAAAAAAATTAGATTTCCCAAAAATTTTATTTTCCAAAAAAATTGAAGTTTTGCTAAGAGACTAGCAAAAGATAAGCATGGGGGTGTGATAAATGCCAGTTTATCATCATTCTTATGCATTAAAACAAACCTAGCTCTTAGGATTTTACTCCGCAAATAGGTTTTTGGGCTGCATTTAGGCATAAATTAGGTTAGGCATGCATTACATTTTTTATTGTCTTTTTGATATGTTTTTGTGAGTGTTAGGGATGAACAGATATACAGATCCCTAAAATCCTAGCACTCAAGAAGGCAAATGGTGAAGGAGAAGCTTAGACTAGCTGGAACTCAACTTGATCCAGCTCACCACACCTGGAACCTAGCTCACCTGAACTAGGGTTAGCTCATCCCAGCTCCATTCAGCTAATCTCAGTTGAATGGCAACTCAAGAGAGTTCATCTTAGCTCACCCTAGCTCAAGTCAGCTCAGATCCAGCTCAACCTAGTTGAGTCTAGCTCATTTTAGCTTCCACAAGTCCACAGGGAGCTCTAGCTAGCTCAGCTAAGTTGGCTGGAGTTCACCCCAGCTCAGATCTAGCTCCACTTAACTCCAGCCAGCTGAAGAAGAACTCATCCCAGCTCAGGAAGCTCAAGTCCAACTCCCAGGGACTCAGCTTAGCTCAACTAAGTTGAGCTAAGCTACCTTAGCTGCCTTAACCAGCTTGATTCTCCCCGGGAGCACCAGACCCAGCTCACCTTAGCTCATTATGGTAGAAGCCATCTCACTTTAGCTTGGCTTAGCAGCTAGTAAAGAATTAGCAAGCTAAGCCAGCTAGAGTAGCTCCATGACAGCCTCTTCAGCAGCTGCCAGCTCTAGTTCCAGCTCCAGACTTCTCCTCCTCAGCTCCTTTCTTCAAACCCTAGATCCAATACCTCCACCTCTACTCCATAGCTAGCTAAGCTAGCTTAGCTAGCAACCAGCTCCTTGGCCATCCACCACCTTCAACTCAACCCTAGCTAGCTCCACCAACTTAAGCCCTACCTAAGCTAGCTGTCCTACTCATTTTGGTGCCACCTCTTCACCACCATTCAACCCTCAACTAACCACCAAAAGACAACAAAAGTTGGCGCCAAAACTAACCCTAACCACCTCCCTTTTGGCACCAACTTTCAGCCCCTTTATCCACCCTACACCTACCCACATAACTCATCCTAGCCATCTACATACCCTCCTTCTAGAACCCTAAGGTGGCGCCACCTAATGGCCTTCTAGAAGGCCCATTTTGGCCCCAATTCTAAAGGGCACCAAAGACTTAACTACCTCCCTTAGCACCCCTTAGGTGGCACCACTTATCCTTAGCCCTAGGATCCCCAACTACCCCCCATATCCTATCCTAGCCATCCATTCCAAGAGCCACCTATGCCCCCCTTCCTACACTCTATATACCCACCTAACTTCCCACATTTTCTTCATCCTCCATTAGTGTATTTTTCTACCTATACCTACCTACACCTACAGCCAAGAAGGAGTAGAGAAGAAGATTAAAGGGGCACATCACCAGCCCCTTTGGTGCCTTCTTCTTCCCACTCTCTTCAACTTGGGCCACGCCAAGGAGGAGGACTTTTCTGCTTCAAGGAGGACGGCCAGGCAAAGGAGAAGGACCTAGGGTTGGATGTCCACCTTTAGAGAAAAGCTTAGGACACGCCCCCTTAGGGCTTGCTTTGGAGGACATCACCTTGGCGAAGCATAACAAGGAAGGAGTTGGAGGACTCTTTTCAAGCTCGGGAGCTACCAAGCTTGGAGCAAGAAGCCCTCTTCTTCACCATCTATTTAGAGGATTTGTGTTTTATTTATTGCAATTCTCTAGTAGTAGAAGCATTCATCTACTAGGTTTTTCTGTAAAACACTTTCTCATTAATCTAGTTGCCTTCTTTGAAATTTCTTTTAGTTGCATTTTGATTGCTGCGATTCTAGCACTCTTCACTCCCTCTCCCTAATTACTCTAGGCCTCCACGTGCCTAGAGTGAGCTTAGGAAGAGGAATTACTTGTCACTTAGTTGTTAGCTTAGTAATCATAGTTGTTATTTACTTTTTCGCCAACAACTTGTGTTTTCTCTCATTATTTCAAAATCCTAAAAAAAAATGATATAGTTGAAAATACCAAAAAAAAGGTGATTTCTATTTCCAAGCAAGAGACCTGAATTTTGCAAACACATTGCCTCCTTGGATGAACTTAGATACCCCACTATCTAGGTTTATAAATTTAAGAGTTGATCGGTTTTGCGCGTTACAACGACGTATTTTACAAACCACGTCAAATCCGTATCAGCAAACAGCCACAAAAAGGAGTGCCTTGTGTTGGTGGGAAATATAGTCAAACTGCCGAACTTGTTGAGGAGATCCGAACCAAAAATATGAGATAAGAGGTGTGGAAGGGGCTTGAGGTGTTTGCATGGCAATGTACTGAGATTAGGTTCATATTTGTCGGGGAGAATAAGTTCTTGGTTAATCACCTTCGAGTCATATTCTCGAAGGATGTCATCATAGTCATTCCTGACATTGGGAATGCCTAGCAACTCGCATAAATAGTCATAGGTAATGGTGATGTTTTCCAAGGAGGATTGTACGAAGCTCGACTTTGTCATTATTGTAATCCTCGACAAGGTTGGCATAGAAAAGGTGGACTAGATTCGAGAACACCTCAGGAGTTCCGAAACCCGAATGGAACTGTAGATTGAAGTAATTAAATAGGTTAAGGGTCTAAAAGTGTTTTCGGAGGTTTAGGTGGGAAAAATCATTCCACACAATAAACCTAGGGGATTTGACCTTGGCATTTGTTGACGAAGCCGATGTCTAGCAGTGTCACTACGTACGTAATTGGTCTACAAGATAGGTGGATTGGGTTTGTGAGGATGAGGAACCCTCGGCCTGCTTCCTACGAGGAGGCATTTTTAGGAGGGGGTGGTTTGGAGTTTTGGGTAGGGTTTAGGCTACCTGTAAAACAAATTTGCATACCATTCAATAATTTTGGAAGAATTTATCTATCTTAAGTGGGTAGTACACCTGCCATTCATTCATGCATACATCCACACAAGTAGAACCCAAATCCAATATCAAATCATTTGGCAGTATGCCGATCAATTAGGCCATGATTTTAGGCTTGATTGACAAAGGAAAATACAACTTGCCATAAAGAACATTTAAGACCATGTGGCAGTATGCCCATGTTATTCAAGAGATCACATTAGGCTTGAATCATATAAAAGGGAAATACATCCTGCCAATAAAAACATCATGTATGTGGTAGTATGCCTTTAGATTCAAGCCACTAGATTAAGGCTTGAACCATTGAAGGCAATACCCTTGCCATATATTTTTGGAACCACACATTCAAAAAAGTTGAAAAATTAGGGCATGTGTATGTTAGGGCAAAAGCTCAACTCATGATCAAGCTCTTTGCCTTAGATAGATTTGAGATAGGGGTTAATATTTTGAAAAGGATTATTACTAGACTGTTTTAATCAATAGAAGACCCAAAGAACCCATCAAGAGTTTTCTCAAGCTAATGCACGATCCAAGTCAAAACGTGTAAAATAGATGGAGCATGAGGGGTTATACCAAAGAGGAGGCCTCCCCCTGACGTAGTGGAGAGGAGGTTGCCGGTCATCAGTCATTAGAGGTGGGCGGCAGATGACTGGTCAAAGAAGGAAACAAGGGAGGAGGGGATCGTTGGCTGAGGTTTTAGGGGATTTGGTGTTGTGAGGGATTAGAGAGAGGAAGGAGGGGGCTAAATCCCCCAAGTGGTGTGCCAAAAATCGCCCCAAAGTTGGGGTTTATTTCATTCAAAATTGCCCCCAAATTAGAACCTGCAGAAGTGATTTTTGTCAATATCAGACATTTGGTGATGGTCTTAGATGTCTGGGATCAAGAGTCAAGGATTTCAACCCTTTCCAGGTTGTCTAATTTTTCAATTAGACGACTGATTAGACATCTAATCCTAAAATTGGACATCTAGTTACTGAAATCAGGGACTCTTGGATTAACCAAAATATACAGGTTATCATCTGATTTTTGAGTTAGACAACGGATCTAACGTCTAGTACAAGAAGTCAGACATTTGATCTCTGATTCTAGGAAATCATGAGATTAGACCCTGAAGCAAATTAGTCATCTGATTAAGTCCATCAGACAACAAGTGCAGATGTTTGGACATGGTGTCGGACATCTAAAAAATAATTTTTATATGGTTTTTGATTTTTAATTTATTTAATCAATTTGATGTCTGTTCAAATCACTAGAAGTCCAATGTTCATTTTTAAGACATCTGGAAGTTGTATCGGACTCCTGATATTGCACAGATTCTTTATTTTGATGTTTGAACAAGTTTGAAGGATCTTTGACTTGATAAGGTCAGGCTTCCCTCAATGTTCATTACAAAGAAAATTCATTTAACTCATTGAGATCTTTAAATATTGGTAAGCTTACATATGCCCAATTTTCTACATATAAAATTATATCGATTATAGATCAAAGGTTTAGTGAAGATATCGGCCAATGGAAATTTAGTACAAATACATTCAACCTCGATTTCTCCTTTAAGTACATTGTCCCTCAAAAAATGATGTCGAACATCAATATGTTTTGTATGTGAGTGATGTACAAGGTTCTTCGAGAGGTTGATAGCATTGGTATTATCACATAATATTTTTATTTTAGTAAATATCAATTCAAAATCCTTTAAAGTATTTTTCATCTATAAGACTTGGGAACATGCCAGAGCAGCGGTATATACTCAACCTTTGTGGTTCATAGGGCTACACTAGATTGTTTCTTTGAAAACCAAGAAACTAGTGATTCACCTAAGAATTGGCACGTCTCACTAGTTCTCTTTCTATCGGTGAACTACCTATGTAATCCACATCGCTATATGTGACTAAGCTAAAATTGCTATTCTTAGGGTAGAACAGGCCATAATCTAATGTGTCAACTAAGTATCGAAATATCCTTTTGACTGCATTTAGGTTTGACTGCTTAAGGTTTGATTGAAACCTAGCACATAAGCAAGTACTAAACAAGATATCTGGCCTACTAGAAGTTAAATAAAGTAATGAATATATAATTTTTGATCAACAGACGTACCTGATTCATCCATATCAAGTGAAGTTATAACAGTCATAGGAGTGTTTACCTTTGCTTTTCTCCATTTCAAATCTCTTGAGCATCTCCTTTGTGTACTTGGATTGACACACAAAGGTGCCAAATTCAAGTTGAGTGATTTGTAAACCCAAGAAGAACCTGAGTTCACCCATCAAGCTCATCTCAAATTCTTCCTGCATTATCTCAGAAAACTCTCTACATAGAGATTAATTAGTAGCACCAAATAGGATATCACCTACATAGATTTGAACTAATATGATCTCTTTTCCTTTTCTTTTAATAAATAAAGTAGAATCGACTTCTCCTATAGAAAAGTTTGCACTTAACAAGTAGTCTTTGAGTCCCTTGTACCATGCTCTAAGAGCATGCTTTAGCCCATATAATACCTTGTTTAATTTGAAGACAAAATTAGGTTTATCATGAGACTCAAAATTAGGAGGTTGTTTTACAAAAACTTCCTCCTTAATGAACCTATTAACAAAGGTACTCTTAACATCCATTTGAAAGAGTTTGAAGCTGAGGAAGACGGCATAAGCAAAAAGCATGCGAATCGATTCGAGTTGAGCTACGGCAGCATGGGTCTCATCGAAGTCAATCCCCTCTTCTTGGTTATAACCTTGTGCTACCAATCTCACCTTGTTCTGAAAAACCACACCGGATTAATCCCACTCATTTCAGAATACCCATTTGGTTCTTATTATTATTTGCCCTTCAGGCTTAGGTACTAGATCCCAAACTTCATTCCTCCTGCATAGCCATCATCCAAGTTTGTCGAAACATGCTTCCTCAACACTCTTGGGTTCAACTTGAGATACAAAGGTGGAAAGATCGAAAGAGCAATTAAATCTAGAACGGGTTTTAACAGCATCAAAAATACTTCTAATGACTTGGCTTTCGGGATTATCCCTTTGGAATATCCAATCTTTTAGAAGATTATGGATATTGGAGTTTTGAATGTTAGACACATCAATAAATGAATCATTCTCGTCTTCCATATTGACTCGGTCAATAGAATAAGAGTTGGGTGATTCATTGAAGGAAACATGAAGGGTTTCCTCCACTACTAATATGCTATGCTATTGTTAAAAACCCGAGATTCCTTACTATGTGAAGAATAACTAATGAAAATAGATTCTTCATCTAAATTAGAGCGAGTATTCAAAACAAAACAACGACATCCAAAAATCTTAAAATAACTAATCTTGGGTATTTTCCCATAATATACTTCAAAACAAGTTTTTTACAACCCAGATCAAATTAAGATGTGATTTAACACGTAACAAGCCGTGTTAACCATCTCGATCTAAAAGTACTCCAGTAACCCGGAGTCTATGAGCAATGTCCGAGTACACTCTTGAATAGTGTGGTTCTTTCTCTCGACTACCCCATTTTGTTAAGGAGCTTGAGGGAAAGAGTACTCATGAACAATACTATGCTCTTGACAAAAATCATCAAACAAGGAATTTCAAACTTACCCCCATGATCACTACGAATTTAAGTGATATAGTAGCCTTTTTCAGTTTGAGCTTTCCTACAAAAAATGGAAAATATGGAAAACACTCCATCTTTGGATCTTAAGAAGGAGACCCATGAAAACTATGAAAAATCATCTACAATTACAAGGCAATATTTGCATCCACTAAGACTCTCATACTTTGTTGGTCCAAACAAATCTAAATGAAGCAATTCTAAAGGTTTAGATGTGGATATAACATCTTTATTTTTGAAACTAGATTTCATGATCTTTCTTAGTTTACATGAATCACAAGTAAGATCTTCTACAAATTTCTCTTTTGGAAGACCTAGTTCATGTTTGGCTAATTTATGGACTAGCCTCATATGAACATGTCCTAGTCTTCTATGCCACACACTTATTTCATTATTAGTAACAAGACATTCATAAGTTCCATTGTTATCAAATTCTACAATGTAAATGTCTTTAAACCTAGTTCCCTTAAGAAGGGTTTGATTAGTTGAGGCATATATAATCACAAATATTTTGGAAGTAAAAATAACCTTATATCCCTTATCATAAATTTGGCTAACATTTAACAAGTTATGTTTTAATCCTTTGACCAAAGATACATTTGAAATTGGGGATGAAGGATTACCTATCTTACCAAGGCCAATAATATGACCCTTGTGGTTGTTGCCAAACGTGACCATTCCTCCATCCGTAGGTTGGAGGTCCAAAAATAGGTACTTGTCTCCTGTTATATGCTTCGAACATCTAGAATCCATCACCCATCGCCTCCTTGATGGTGGTAGTCTCTTCGTCGACTTTATTGTAGGTCATCTTATTCATACAAAAGACCTTCTTTAGTGACTTTGGAAATTCTTAGGTCGCTCTAGTTTGAGTTGCCCTTCTTTCATTCTATAGATCCAATTCTGGACATTATAGTGTCCCTTGAAACCTACAAAACAAAGTGCAAGTTGTGTTTTTGGTATCCACTTTAAAGTGGATCTAAATTTGTTAGTGGTCCTCTTTGGGGGAGGATCCTTTTGCGGCTCATTTTCTCTAGTCTCATTATAACCTAGTCCAAACTTGCTAGAGGAAGATTTTTGGTGGGCAATGAGTTGGCCCAAATTATCCTTTCCTTTAGTAAATTTGGCTAAGTCCTTAAGCAATTGATTTGATTTTTCTTTAAGGTGATTTATCGCTATTTTCATTATATTTAGTTTATCTTCTAATCCTCTAATCTCCAATCTTAGTAAACTATTTTCATCCTTTTTAAGGGAGTTTGATTTCTCAAGAACATGAATTTTGTCAAGTAGCTCTTCTCTATCTAGAAATTTTTGTTCTCTCATTGTTGTATATAGATCATTTATTAATGATTTTCTTTCTATCATCAAGTTTCCCACTTGCATAGTTAAGGTGGTTGTTTCATTAAGGAGAATTAGATTCTTTTCCTTAAGATTCTTGATCATTTCCTTACTTTCTATATTTTCAATTTTTAGTGACTTTCCTTTAGTCTTGACTTCTTCAAATTCTAGGTATAATGAATCAAATGCATGTTGTAATTCATCTAGAGTGTAAGAGTTTACCTTGGGTTCCTTCGAGTTGGATTCTGAGGCTTCATTTGTTGCCATGAGCCCTAAGAATGCAGTTTCTTCATTTGATTCCTCCTTTTCGTCCTCTTCTTCGGAGCTTGAGTCATCTCAAGTTTATTGGAATGCCTTCTTCTTGAATGGCTTTGTCTTTGAGAATTTCCTGAAGTCTAATCGCTTCTTGCCTTTCTTCTCTTTATCTCTTCTCAACAAGGGACAATCCTTCCTCATGTGACCTCTTTTCTTGCAATTGTATAACATACAAGAGGTTCGTCTTTCCTTTTCTTTCCCTTGATATATCTTCTATTCCTAAGGAACTTCTTAAATTTTTTTAACTAATAAAACAAATTCTTCGTTATTGATACTTACCTCATCATCCAATGTCGCTTTAAAGGACAAAGTCTTCTTCTTTGGCTTGTGTGTGATAGACTTCTTCTTTTGATCCATCTTAGTCCTGTAGGCCATCAGATTTCCAAGTAGTTTGTCCATATCTAGGTCTTCTACTTTATTTGTGATGGGAACACCATCATGAGCCATAACTAGCTCAACTTGGTCTAAAAAAGTTGATAAATGCTCCTACATATCCATCAGAAGGTCCTAAGGGCATATTATCCTATTTTGAAAAGAGAAGAATACAAGGTTATTTCTGTAAAATTAACAGCATTCCAAAAATATAGAATAGCCACGAGGTATTTCAGGTGTTTATTAAAGGTCATATGGTCATTAATGTCTAATAAGTGGGTCCATGTAGAACGAAACGAGTTTTCATGCATTTCAAGAATTATTGGAATTTGAAATCCTAAAAACAGACCCGCTTAATTAACTAAGGTTCTGGTCAAGATGAAATTCCCTTAAACCCTCTAAAATTCATATAAAAATATTCTATAGGGTTTGGTATCTTTGATTTGACCATCAGAACCCATTTTGACTTGAAACAGTCTCAGATAGAAAGTTACCCTAATTTGAGCTTCTGCATAATTTTCCTAGTCAAACATAGTAAAAACCAAAATCTAAATTTACCATTATATTCCTTGGGTCCAAATTAGGTTTGTACGAAAATTTAGGCCCAATTTGAGATCATCTTGACCCAATTTGCATTTCAATCCTGAACTGACTCTTTTTCTTGCAAATAGCCCCTCAGCTTTTGAATTCATTACAAAAACCCCCATAACTTCTGCATCTTCTTCACGAAGGGGTCCTCGCCACCATGGAAGCTTCCGTGCATATATGGTAAGTTTCAATCAAGGATTTCTCCTCAAATCTTCAACAAAACTCTCCTAAAAATGGAAGGACTCCCGAAGAGATCTCCTTCCGCTTGAGCTATTCCACGGCTTTCCTAATCAAGCCAAGAGTTCATGTGAACTCTTGGATGTTCCAGACCTAACCTAAGATTCTCGAGGTCTTCAAGCTTAAAGACTCGCTCTTGGCCTTTATACGATCGCCTATGACATTCCTCACCTCCTTAGCAAGAAATAGAGCCAAAAATCCCTCTTCTTCCTCCAACCTCTGACTTGCTCCACCTCGCTTTGTCAACTCTCCACCTCTGACCTCTTTACCGGCTGCCACGTACAATGGGAGGCCGGTTCTTCTTCCCCATGTCTTTTCGCACCTCGCAATACCGGCGAGGTGCTCTCTACCCCTCTGTTGTCGCTGTTATCCACCTCCAGAGCACCTTCCTTCTTCGGCTCTGGCCATACCAGACTCGACACCTCCTCCGTCCCCCTTCGTCCACTACTTAGTCTCCTCGACTCCTTATCATGATCTCATCATCACCGTACTGCCAAACTTTGATTTCGACTGCTCACACGCCTGCTTCGTCATCGTCTCCCCCATCTTTGGCATACCTCCGGTGACCTCACGACACCGCCTCGCTGCACTAAACCATCCCCCACATATCCCAAAAGCTCCATCGTATCCTAGCGACCAAAAGCCCTCAAGAAATTGAGGGGATTGGCCGCTCCACTGCTTCCTCGAACTCACCTACTTCCACACCACAATTTCGAGGTTGTACGACCTCCTCACTCACTCAAACTCACCGCTACGACCACCATCACATTCGCCACCTTCATGCGATCACCCTGAGCATTCTGATTGGGGCATTTAGTCTATACTTTCTATTTCAGGTGTTCACCCTCCGACTGCCATTAACGAGCTCCTCCAAGAGAGCTCGAAGCGGGTGTTCTTGCAACATCAGGTCCAGGCCACTACTCCAGGTGATGCGGATTACTCCCAGGAAGAAGTCCAGACTCTCAATTGGGAGCTTCACGAGTTCCTTCATCCTCAATTGGACAAGTCTTCAATCGCTTCTCGTACGCGAAGAACAAGGGACACAATAGTTCCACATCGGATATAGATGAGCTCTCCGCGCCAAATAAGTGGAATTCCTGTTCTCATCTATTTGCCCAAGATCATAGGGTTCGAGTCTCCTCTCACGTGCCTCCTCACACTCACTTTTTACCTGCTACACCACGCGGTGGGTCTGGACCTTTGATCACATATCCGATTACCCGATTAGTCGAGTTTGAGAGAAAGAAAATGAGAAAGGAGGGAGAGGAAGAGAGGGGGGTTTTGACTCTCTCTCTAACTTTCTAACACTTGAAGAGAAGAGGCCTTTGCCTCTGTGCGTGACTTGAGAAAGAGCAAAGCAGAGAAGAGAAGAAGAAGAAGAATTAGTGCACACGCACTGTAGTAGGGGGCTGTTTAAATTGTCTGATTTGAGCATCTGACGCCTAATTCTGCCACTTTGTGCTTCTGAGGCTATACTGCTTACTTATCTTGTGTGGAATTACTTGGTTGATACTGTACATTTATTTGGTATAGTTGTAAAGGGTAATTGGTGATTTAAATTATCATTTTACCCCCATTATTTTTGCACATTGCTACTGATTCTCATATATATATATATCATTCTTGCATGGATTTTTCATTATAAATTGCTCATCTTTGTGGTTATATTGTGATCTTGAGATTAATACCTACTCCCAGTGAATGACCTTGAACTTTCTTAGTGATCTTTCGAGTTATAAATTGTATTTATTGTCGTGTGATTTCGACTATACTACAACAAAGTATTTTAAAACCCAATTTCATGAGTCAATAGTTTGCTTCTTCTATTGCCATGACTTTTTGCTCCCATTTTGGTCCAAGGGAGTGAAGGAGCTTGGCTTGAAGCTCCAATTGAATGAATGTTTTTCTGAGAGACTTAAGGTTATTCATGAACAATGTGAATCGGGTGTACATGTTGCTAACTCTCTCATTCTCCTTCATGGTAAAGGCTTAGAATTCCTAAGATAAAAGATTAATTTTAGAAGTTTTAACCATTGACGTACCTTCATGAGTTACCTTTAGAGTCTTCCAAATCTTGTAGGCTATCTTGCATTGATTGACGCGGTTGAATTCTTCCAAGCTAAGTGCACAATATAGTGAGTTCACCGCCTTTGCATTCAATCCAAGGTGGTGGATCTGCTCTATGTTGTATCCCATCTCCTGCTTGATAGGAACTTCGTAATTGGATTCACACTTCTCCCAAACAGAGAAGTCGTTGGCTTAAAGTCACATCTTCATTTGAAGGTTCCAGTAGAAGTATTTGCTTCCCTCGAAGAGTGGAGGACGGGTGGTGGACTGGCCCTTCATCTTGCTTGTGGACATGATTCTTCCCTCCATTTGATCTTCCGCGAATGTTGCGCCTAAAATGTGAAAACCTGCTTTGATAACAATTGAAATTGAACTAGAGGGGGGTGAATAGTGAAATTGAAAATATAATTGGCAAATAAAAATTCAATCACACAAATGACTGTGATTTTTAGGTGAAAACACAAAACTAGGAGAAAGCCACCACCTAAGTCAATCCTTGACTTAGGATTTTTGATTACCTAGTGATCAATACACTAATCACACTACTTAAATGTGGGTAGTGTACCTTAATTACAATTCTCACCTCTGATCCCAAAATGGAGGTTTCTCCTTTCACAAGGAAGAGACCGGGATTTGACAGGTCGGATACCCAAGTACAACGGAATATGAAAATTGAAATGAAAGACACCCAATAGAGCTCCACAGATAAATATATAAGTAATCGAGTTACTATGGTGAGAGTACTCCCTAGAGAAGATAGCATTAGCACAATAGTAAGGGAGTGGGTGTTTGCCCAAGGAATGGATTTGCACAACAATGGGGCACTAGAGTGAGAAAAGCAAGTGTGTTTTCTTGTAGAATTTCCTTTCAATGTTGTGTCTAGCTTAAGAGGGGTTAAGAGGTATAAACAGGCATCATGAGAACCTTCAAGAAGGCTTGGGAGGCTCCTCCTAGATGTTGGGAACATCCCCCAGGAGATTTGGTTGAAATCCAAATCAAATCATGCTCATAATGACTCTGACAGTAAATCAGATGTCTGACTTTTAGGTTATACATCTTATCAGACATCTAAATATTTTCTTGGTCATCTGATCTTGAGGGTTCGAGTCCCTGGAATTGTTTGGATGGAAATAGGGTTCTATGCTAGACGTTTGGAATGACATTTTAAGTTGTTTGACAAAATCCTAGACGTCTGATTTTATGTGGATCAATTCCTAGATTGAAACAGATCCAAATAGGGTTTTAGGTATAATGGTCTAATGTCTGACGGGACGTCTGATAGTCGTTCTGGATGTCTGAATGTCATGATGATCTTGAGATTTGGATTTCGTGTGAATCCAAAAGCATGATTTTATCTGACATACTTTTCGTTAAGTGAGTTTAGGTGTAACGTTCCATTATTGGACGTCTGGAATAAGGGTAAAATAACCCAACGGTTGGATATGTTTTGACACATGGAGATTTGCAAATAATTAGGCCAACGGTAGTGCTTATGGTCGTCTGACAGCATTACTAGATGTCTGGAGTTATGTCTATTCATTTGAAGCCTAATTGCTTAAAAAGCTAAGGCACAAATTATGGTGATTGGTCATTTGATTAAAGGGTCAGACGACTTAAAGTAAGATATCAGATGTCTAGGAATCTTTTCAGATGTTTAATTGATGTTTCTGAGTTGGGTTTTTGTTTCTAAGTTTTTCATAAGTGTTGAGAGCTTAAGTCTAGAGATTATATATATATATAAATTCATTGGGGCCTCTTTACAACTTTTTCTAGACTCAATAAAATACAAAAGTACAACTCTTGTAAGATCATACAATAATACCTAAGACCTAGACATAAACATATCTTCATCCTTCGATCCCTTGACTTGGAGATAACAGAACCTATAATGGGGTTATGACAGAAAAAGATGGTACGACCAGTATTTATTTTTCTTTTAGTTATTTTGTAAAATCATCAAAACAATATTTAAGAGAGGTTGAATTAACTCCTAGAGGATAAGATCCTATCTAAACCTAATATATATATATATATATATATATAATTTTTTTTTTTCAAACAAATCCTAACCTAGATTTCTAGCAAATCCTAACCTAAAATTCTAAACTAAGATAGAATGTGTGCACCTGTTCTTATCTTCACCCTGGGTCGTTGCGTGCATAGATCCACCACACCCAATCAATTTCCTGCACACAAATCACAACCAAATAAAAATAAATCAGAAATCACTCAAAAATCACCTTCCCTCCTTGGCAACAGCACTATGGAATTGTACTAAAATATGTTTTTGCATCATAGCATGGGCGCGAAATCAATCATAAACAAAAATATTTATATGAAACTAAAAGGAGTCTCGGTTGATCTCTGGGAGGCGGAAAATGCTTTGATTTGATTTTTGATTCAAAACTAATGCATAGATTGTGATTTCCTAAACTAACCTAAAATCTAATCGAAGGTAAACCTAATTGCGGAATCCAGTTTCCAACTCACTCACATAAACCTCGCCTATTGTCTTGTTTTCACGGATAATAAGGGCGCTTGTCAACGGGATATAGAATGTAAAAATATGCGTCTCAGTTTCCACAAATTCAGTTATGTTAATACTATTGAGCGAGTTCAAGAAAACATGTGAATCATTAACTTGGATTGGTGCAACCATACGAACTAACCTAAATGAAACGAAATCTGATAATCGTGATTTAAAATGTGACTTGGTGAGTAGGATGAAGTAGAAGGTGAGTGAGATTTGGAAATGGATTCAGAGTTGGTGGAGTGATTGCGATTACCAGGGTTATTATGAAAATCAAAATAATCACTTTTTTTTTTGTATTTTTGCTTTTGCAATTATTTTTTGTGATTTTTGAAAGTGAGAATAAGGAAATCAATGCACGTCTAATATCAAGATTAAGCACTCGTGCACAATATATAATCAAAATAGATTTTTCATTGCAGTCATCATAAGAGAAGGAGATTCATTTACAAGTAGAGGAAAGATTAGCAAGATGAAGTAGAAATATTATGCTACTGGAATAACTAGATCTGCTTGCTACTAGAACTAGAATAATGTAGAAAAATTTTAAGAAGAACTTGCTACTAGAAATAGAATGAAGGGCACCAAAGGTGCTTTCAAGAGGAAGCTTTTGGTGGCCTTTGGACGACAAAAGGGAGGAACAAGGGTGGTCGACCACTAAGGCTATGGTGGATGACCTTGGCAAGTGGAGGGAGAGGCTTTGAAGGTGGTACTCTAAGGTGGAAGCAAGGAGGGACTAAAGAGGCCAATGGTCATCCACCAAGGGTCTTTTTAAAGAGGATGGGAAGGGATAGGTGTTGGGATAAGGTTATCCTAAAGATCTAGGGATAGGATAGGGATATCATAGTTCTTCTTTTTCTTTTTCTGCACTTATTCTAAACAAAAGATCCTCTTCTATCTTTTTTTCTCTCCTCTGATCTTTATTCCAACTTTATTCCAAAGCTCCATCTCCAGCTCTGTTGCAACTTTTTCCCGTTTCCATCTTTATTTAGCTCAAGATAGCTTCAGAGCTCCTTATTTGCTGTAAACATGAATAAACATCAATTAATAGTAAAATGGTATTGTTATATGCACAACTGATGAGTCTTGTTTCGTGAATTAAAATTGGGTTTGGAGAACCTGTCGTCATAGCTCGCAAAACACATCTATCAAATACAATTTATAACTGAAACTCCAAGGGAGTCCCAGGTCGAACACAAGGAGACGACGTTTACTTTGTTTGAAAACTGCACTTCATTTTGTTTCTTTTTGGTATTTTGAGGTTTTGTTACTTTTGTGTTTTTGAAATAAAAAGACAAGCAAGATAAGTTCACAAAATGAGATGGAATAAATATGATATATCAATCCAATGTTTATTACAATAATCTACGAAAGCATAAAAGAGAGGGGTGAGAAGAAATCTCCCGAATCGGTTGTTCAACAAGACGACGGTGCCTGGCGGAAGCTTGGATGAAAGAGGTAAGATGTAGGATGATGGAGGTGAGATGCAAGAGGATGTCGGGTAGACGAATGCTTCACCGAGGCTCTGGAATGGAGGTGAGGAGACAGAGGCGATCTTCTACCAGAATGGAGGTGGGAGGATGGCTCCAAGGCAACCTATGAAGGTGGTGGGATGAAGGATGAATATTTGGTGGGAAATAGGAATATTACACTAATAGGAGGCCTTTAGAGCTTGAGAGTAAGCTCTAATGGAGCTTTGGTAGGCTATTAGAGCTTAGGAGTAGGTGGGAGTAGAGTAAGTAGAGATGGTGAAGAATGGAGGTGTAGGGGTCCTTTTGTAGTGGAGGGAAGAGGAAGAAATTTGTGTAGAGGGCTGTAGTGATAGCTACAAGCGTCACTAAAGACCCCTGCAGCTGTCGCCGAAGATTGCACCCCTACCGCTCATGCCTGTAGCTGTCTTTGCCCCTACAAGCAATTAGTGATGGCTACAAGAGTCACTAAAGGCTCGCCCAGGTTGTCGCTGAAGGTCGGTGCCAACCAAGCACATGCTTGCTTACAACTGTTGGCGCGCGCATCACGCGGCCGCGTCAAGCGAGTGTGCTGGCATGCTTTGGTTGCTGCTGTGCGCATGCGGCTATGTGTTGTGCCCTTGTTCACGCATGCGGCCATCTCTAATTAGCCAATTGGGGGGGCCGTGGGGATTCGAACCTGTGCCCCTCCCTTGGAGGCCAACATCCCAACCAATGTGCTACCACTGGGGATTGTCACAAGGGGAAGTTCTTGAGCCACGGCGTGGAGGCTTCCTAACTGTTGGATGATGATCCAACGGTTAGGATTCAAAGGTGAGGATGATGAGGGGGTGCTAGTATCCATTGATGGTCGATGTTGGGCGGCTTAGATGGTGCCACGTGGCACCATCTGGGCCATCCATCTTCTTTCTGTTGTAGAGGGCGCCACGGTGCTTGGATTGAGGTGATTTTTGCGCTGCCGGATTGTGATCGTAGCTCCAAATCCATCTGTATGGTCAGATTTTTCATCTGAAGCCCATAAGGATGTCGCATTGCCCTCCTGGCTGTTGATCTTCCTCGGATCTCATAAGGTGATATGGGATTCTAATTAGGACGATCTCGGAGGCGTTGGACTCCAATCATCATCCTGATTAGATTCGTACATTCAGATTGTCAATCTGAGACCCTGAAATAAATATCCTTCCCTCCTGGCTATAAAAAGGATGTAATTAACCTAAAACATACACAACTACTCTAAATGCAGAATGATGCATGCTATGCAATATTTACAATATGGAATGCAAATCTAAGCCTAGGAACATGCATAAATAGGCATGTTAACCTAAATGGATGTTTCTACATCAACAACTAAATAAAAGGATGCAATGCATGATAGGTAGTTTATATATGCATTATTTATAAGTTAAGCTAAGTTCTAACATAATTTAGGTTAATAAAGTCCTATCCACATCTCATGTAGAGTCCTAGGAATGAATTAGGTTGGAATCTTATTCAAAATGTATGCTGTTGTCTCTAGCGTATAGCCCTAAAAGTGAAGCGGCAATTCCGCTTTGCTCATCATGGATCTCGCCATGTAGAACAAGGTGCAATTGCATCATTCAGATACGCCATTTAATTGTAGAGTACTAGGGGTTATGAGTTCAGAGATGATTCCTTTCTCCTTGAGGTATTGTTTGAATTCCTAAAAAAGATATTCACCTATTTGGTTCTCAACCAATGCTTGATATTCTTTGAACTTTTCAAAGGTTTTTAGACTTGCGGTGCATCAGATAAACGAATCCGTACTGTGAATAGTCATTAATAAATGTCATGAAATAGTGTTGACCATTCCTAGTCGTAGTACTAAATGGGTCGCATACATCTGTATGTATAAGGTCCAGCAACTCCTCATGTTTGACTCCCTTTCTAGGAAAGGGTACTTAGGCCATTTTCCTATTAATACAATATTCGCAGGTAGGTAAAGGTTGGACCTTCAGAAAATCCAAGGTTCATCCTTTTTGAGTCTATGGATCCTGTTGATAGACACATGTACAAGTATTTGATGCCAAATCATGATGGATTTCTCTACATCTTCCCAGACACACTTAGAAGGTATGTGATTCTCAATCATAATGACAGAAGCATTCAAGACACAGTTACAATCTCTTCTAAAAAAAAAGACACATTTACAATCATCTAGCTCATACAAACCACCAAGAGTAATGGAACCAAATGCAATTTCTTTACTATAACCTCTTATAGTAAGAATATGCTCAAAATGAAAAGAATACCCATATCTAACTAGCTTAGATATAGACAAAAGGTTCCTCCTAATGGAAGGTACGTAGAGACAATCTCTAAGTAGCAAGATGTGCCCCTTGGGTGTATTAAGTTCATAGGTCCTTATGGTTTCCACTGTAACCATTGCCTCAGATCCTATCATGACATGTATTTCTCCCTTCTTAAGCCTTCTGGTCGCCTAAAAGCCATAGAATAAATTGCAAATATGAACAGATGCACTAGAATCCACAATCCAATTTCTTACTCATCCAACAAGCAAGTTGGTTTCAATGATGAGAAGAGATTTTATACCTACATTGACCTTACTTTGCCCTTATTTAAGAACTTCATGTACTTTAGATAGCTCCGTTTTCAGTAGGCAGGTGATAAGTAATCATAATTATATGTAAACATGCATAGTTTTTTTAGTTTAGGGTGTTAGTTGCATTAGATTTAAGTCATTATGTACATAATTGCCTATTTTCATGATAAGGATAAAATTGTCATTTTGAGCATAGTTTGTGCTAATTTGAGGTCTTGCTATGTGCATGAATCCTTTATTCAGGCTCATGAGGAGAAGCAGGAGTACAAGTCACTAGAGCTCAAGTTGAGAGAAGACTCTTTTTAGGCCTTGGAAACCTTAGCCCTAACCTAGTTAGAGCATGACTATTTTAGCCTCACTGATGAGAGCCTCATCATGAGCCATAACTAGCTCATTTTGACCCAATAAAGAAGATAAAAGCTCCTACATAACCTAGAAGAAGGCTTAACTGAAGGAACAAGTGCTCTGAGAAGAAAACATGAAATAAAGGTTAAAACTGCAATTTTACCATTGCAGTACATAAACGGGATTTCTCAGAAGCAAAACATAGGTCAAATGGTCCAAATAAGATAAAAAGTGGGTTGAGTTAATCAGAAATGGGTTTATGTGCAATCTAAGAACTAAATGACACTTGGTAACCCTAAAATAGACCCGCTTAAATTAACAAGGTTCCGGTCAGAATAAAAATCAAGTAAATCCTCTAAAAATCATAGAAAAACATCCTCTAGGGTTTAGAACACTTAATTTGGCCTTTGGAACCTAGTTTGACCTAGATTAGGGTCCTAGCTCTTCAATTAACCTAATTTGGGTTTTTACGCAAAATGTCCAGTCAAACGAGGTCAAACATAAAATCCAACTTCACCATTGGATTCCTTAGGTCCAAATTAGGTTTGTACCAAAATTTGGACCTAAGGAGAGGTCATCTTGACCTACTTTGAAATTTAGTACACCCAAATCACAAATTGGTCCCTATCTTTTGAATACCTTTGCAGAGAGCCCCCTAGGTTCTTCGCCTCCTTTGCAAACCGGTCCTGCCGCCATTGCGAGGGCAGAACCGAGCTCCGACGAAGTTTCGAGAGAGATTGCTCTCTAATTCCTCAGAGATTCTCTCCCAGAAATGGAAGGGGGATTCTCTGAGGAATTCCCTTCCTTCTAAAGCCAATTACAATCGCTGGTGTGAACCCAATCTCTCGTGCAAACGCACGAGAGATTTGGGTATCCACCTTCCTTCCATCTCCGGCGAGCCGGCAGCGTTGATTGCGCGGTCTCCACGCGCTGGTAGGTGCGGCCAGCACCTATAAAAGACACCCCAGACCCTACCGCAGAAGGCAAGCTTGATTTTGACGGAGATCCCTTCCAAATTCCTCTCTCTCCCATCTCCGGCCAAACGACCCACAAGCTCCGGTGACCTCCTCCCCTCCTTCTCGTCACTCTGTTGCCATACCAGCAGCAGAGTGCTCTCCGCTGCCTCCTCCCGCGTCACGCTGTACCCCGCGCGCGTGCTTCTGACCTCATCTTTGTCGCCGCTTCCTCCCTCAAGGTCTTTCTTCCCCGACGACGGCAGTTACGAGCCGTCCTCTCCGCCGCCTCCCTTCCTTCCAGACAACCCCAGATACGTTCTCCATCCTCTCCTCTCTCTTTTCCCCCAACTATTTTACTTGATTACCCCTCGACAGTACCTGACCGCCTCCATCTTCCTCGCCTCCGACCGCACTCCGGCGAGCCGCCCACACCACTCCGCCACTCCACACGGCTCGCCAACCACCTCGTGAGCTTCGCCTCACCACCAGGAAGCCATTCCACCCCATCACTGCCACTCCAGACCTCCACAAGCACCCCCTGACCAACCCACCATCTCCAGCCACAGGTTGACCTAGGCACGCATGCCTAGGCCGACCGGCAACCTGCAGCATCACCCACCGCCTTCGCCGTGCTACGGTGAAGGTTTCCAGCTATTCTGATTAGGCCAATAGGCCGTTCTGTTGGATTTCAGGTGTACGCCCCAGCCGCCATTAACAGCCGAAGCAGCAGGGAGCTTGGAGCAGCAGCAGGCGTCAGGCTTCCCACGCGGCAGGTGCAGCAGACTCTCGCAAGTGTCGCGAAGCAACCGAGGCCAGCCAGTAGCACAGAGGAGTCAACAGCTTGGGCAATCGAGTGACAAAACTCTGCGGGCGTGCGTGAAGGCGAGACCAGATAGTCCCACATCGTGGGATTGCAACACTCAGGTACCATATAAGTTATTTTTGTGTTTTCGTCTTAGTGCCTCCGTAAGCACAGGGGTGAGGTCCCTCACTGCCCTCACACATGCCTCGTCCGCGGCTTGACCTCGCAGATCTGGCGGATCCGACCCGACCCAGACCTACGCACTCCTCGCGCATCATCACTTGCCGGTGCGCCTGGTCCCGGGTGCGAACCCGACCCGACCACCCGTGTGGCTCTGGGAGAGCATCCGTGAGTGAATTGTTTGAGAGAGAGACGCTTGGGTAGAGGGACGGGGGTAGGTTTTTGCTACTGTGTGGTGTGTGCAGGAAGGAAGAACTGACCAAGGCAGCGAACACTTAGCGGCTGTAGAACAGGAAGAGAAGAAAGAAGAGGCTGTGTAGCAGTGAAAGGAGAAGTCTTCGCAGAGAAGAAGAAGAAGGAAGACAAGGCCGAAGAGAGAGAAGAACGAAGGAGAAGACAAGGGAAGACTGCAAAGAGATCAGAAGAAAAAGAAGAAGAAGAAGAAAGAAGAAAGGCAAGGCAGGAGAAGAAGGAAAGATACAGAAGCAAAGAAAGGAGAAGAGCCACGAAGAAGAAGAGAGAAAGAGAGATCACATTTAAGACGTCTGATACACAAATCAGACGTCCAATTCTACTTTTTTTTCCAAATCCTTTTTAAAATTCTCTCTTTGAATGAATTATATTTGCATTTAACAGTTGTATTCTTTGGTTTTACAAAGTACTGAGATTGCTCCCTGTGTTCAACCTCGGATACTCTAGTTGTTCAAGTAATAAAATTCTTTATATTTGTTTAAACATTTTGTCGGTTATACTATAGCGTAATACGCTTTAAATCCGCACAAAATCATTGAGAACAGTCACCTAATCCCCTAGTCTTAAGACCTAATTCTGATACTTGAACCTAATCCTAACTAGCTCCCCTCAACTCATCTAGCCTTATTCTTGACCTTACATCACTTCCCTAGCCTATTCCTAAAATTTAACTCTCACACCTAGTGACACTACCCTAGTCCTAGTCCTAATACTAATCCTAATCCTATCTTATAAATTCCTACACATTATCCACTTGCCACATAATTTTTATGGACCTTAATTTTCCTTAAATCATTCTTGATTTAATTGCAAATATGTGGCATTGATTGCAATTGATTTGGCCTCCAATTTAGCCTCCTAAAATCTCTCCAATCAAATCCAATGTGAACTCAATTAAGAAGACAATTGGAGCTTCTAGAATCCTTCCTTAGAAGACACCCAAGCCTTTTTCCAAACTCAAACCCACGTCCAAAGCAGTTCAATCAACCTTGCATGCCACCATTTGAATTGCCAAAAATCCCTCCAATCAATCACCATCAATTCCATATTCATATTCCTTGATTTTCTGGATCTACCTTCCTAATTTGCTACCCAAGACCCTCCTTAATTAGAACCCATGTGTTATGACCCGACCCAGATCCCCTTGGAGACCGGACTGGACTGCATCCTCATCCCAAGACCTAGTCATCCAACGAATAATAAGCATAAAACAACATCAATTACCGCACATGCACCATAGTAGAAAATAAATGACAGAAGGAAGTGAAAATAAAACCATGAACTAGCATCAGTACTGAGAGATAAAAGTAAAGTTCACACCATAGCCATCGCAATAAGATGATAAGGGCAAGTGCAAAAAAGTAACAGTTTCAAAGATACTCACTACTACAAAAAAGTAACGAAGTCTAGGCTAAATTATGGCTGGGTGTGGCTAGGCCCAGCTCCCTCTGCAGCTAGTAGGATAGGCTACTCACTTCCTTGACCTCGGTACAGTAAAGTAGGCGTCAGCAAAAAGCTGAGCAGAGTGGGGTGACAACAGGAAAAAACATGTAGGAGCTAAGCAGTAACAAAAATGATTTAAGCGGACAGTTAACTTGTGTGGAAAAGGAAGACGTTCAAGTAAATTATTTTCATTCACATTTATTTATTGAACTCACATTATCTTATTATAATTTTCCCTTGCGAGTTGCACTAAGACTGAGTCGTCTTTTCTTTTATCTCATATATCCCCTATCGGATGATCTCGTTGCGGTACCCTCATGATGCAAGGCACACACGTGGCACTCTCTTGGCTGAGAGAGAGCTCCTTGTGTTCATCCTCCACCCAGTCTACCATCCCGAGGTCATTGTTTCAGTGCAATAGTGACTACGACGTGCGTGATAAACATAGGGGGCTACCTCGCACTGGCACGTGGTCAGTCATTTTCGCTAACAGGTACTCACCCATAGAACAAAATAGAACTGGGGTCACAACTCTCAACATCTCTGCGTACCCTCGCCCGACTATCCCAGTTGACCCCACGTGGGCCCCGCAGGTGTTAATGTAGGGAGGTTGTACCTACCCTAGGTCCCCACCTAGGGAAGTTAGCTCTCTCCCTACACAATGGGGTAGTCAACTCTCCTTGGTACATGTGTACTCGAGGGCTACCTCATCCCTACATTGAAACTCGACTCGGCCTGTATCGGCCCCACATTCGTCACCCACTCATGCGATGCTTTGTTTCCAAGTTTCAAATCAAACATCATTTTGGTTTGCCTTAGTGTTCAGTATAAACCCTAGTTGCTAACGACTTGGCGTTCACAAGACCAACATCTTATGTATAACCAGAGTACTCTAGTTAACCTTAGAGTTCATACGTATCCCTAGTTGGTTGCTAGTTTCAGGCATCGATACAAAATTAGACATTAATCATGCTTGGAGCTAGTTCTAATTTTCTCCTTAAGATTCATGTATAGCCCTAGTTATGTCATTAACGTATTTCCTCGGGTGATAAATTTGTATGGCGAAGGTTAAGTGTCCATCACATGTTTGGCATCTACACTCACTCAAAGCCACATCAAGGCTCGACTCACTCAATGGGGAGTTTGCATTAATTACATACTATATTTGCATCTCAAACTTTATTAACCTAACTAGGGGAGATGGCATTGAAATACCTAAGCAATTATTTCATGCGATAGCACACATCACCATGATTGAGGATGCCGGGTCACAACCAAAATAAAGTAGAAAAGAGGCATGCTACTTGAGATGGTTAAATAGAAAATTATTCAAGGAATGATAACTAGGTCAAACCACTCTACCTCAGCCCTCCGAGGAAAAAGCGAGGTGTGGGCGGCTTACATGCAGCTTCGGTCAAGGTCAGCTTGCCCCTGAGTGATGTACCTATGGCAAATCAAGGTTTCCACCAAGCTTTAGAGACCTTAGCCCAATTTTTCAGTAGGGTAAATGCATGATAACATGATAAAAAATGGTATTAACATGGAAATCCAACGAGCTTTCCGACGGCACCTTGTTTGCAAAAATCTAACACCATTTGGGCTCTGAATCGACTAAAAGAAAATGGTTGGTCTGTGTGAATTGGTGCTAGACTTGTTTGGTCTAGCTGGACCAGACGAGCTTCGCGATGAAATGTGGCGCACACGCTCGTACCCATCTCGTGAGCACCTTGCCCTCGCGCATTGCGCCACACCCCTTTCCATGCGTGCTCGAGCGCTGCACCACACACCTTTCCATGTGCTCTCGAGTGCTGCGTTGTGCACGCTCCCCCATGCGAGCACCTTGACCTATGCACACGCGCTACTTCCCCATGTGCATGCCTCGAGCCTTGTGAGCGGCTTTCGCCTTCCCTTCTCGGTCCACACACCCCCTGCAATCCACGCACCCCCTCGTGCCCTGATTCCCACACAAGAAGAAGAAGAAGGGTACAATTCCTCTTCCTCCTCGCTCTCTCTCCCTCTCTATCTACTAGGAGGGTGCGATGCTACCCTTGAGGTGGGAAGAAAAAAAAATGGGGTGCCATTCACGAGGTGGAGGTGTGGTGGGTGCGATCTCAAGAGGGGAAAAAGATGGGTTTTTATGGGTGTGGGTTTAGGGTTTAGGTGGGGTTTGGGTATTGGAAAGGAAGCCCTATAGTCTGGTTAATTAAAAATAGGTCCCCAAAAGCACAAGTCAAGGTGCCAAAATTGCGTTAAGCCCCTCTACGAGTAGAAAGACTTGCAAGAGGACCCTATGTAGGTAGGTAAAGCACAGAAATTGTGGTATAACCCTTGGAGCTTAAGATAATCTCCCTAAATCATTAGTCACTGTAATTAGTGCACATAAATTTTAGGGATCACCCTGAGAACTCGAAAATCTCATGGTGCCCCATGGGGTTAACCCAAAAAATCCATGAAGGGGTCATTTCACCATGCAACACTAGGCCTTCCTCCACATATTGCACATCCACCAACTTTTCCAAACACCCAAAACCCATGGCCAACCAATAAACACTAGTTTATCATCACTCTTATGCAGAAAAACTCATCTAGCTCTTAGGTTTTTCACATTGCAATATGGTTTGACTGCATCTAGGCATTTTGTCGGACAGGCATGCATTGCATTGTTTTCCCTTTATTTTAGTTTTCATACACTTCATGTCATTGTCAAGGGTGATCACACAGTGAAGATCACCTAAACCCTGGCAATGTGAAAGGCAGATTATCAAGAAGAAGTAGATGGAACCCATTCCAGCTGGACCTCCGCTCAATCCAGCTCACTTCAATTGGATTCCACCTCAACCTAGCTCAATGCAACTGGATCCAACTCATTCCAACTCCATGAAGCTCATGGTAGCCCTACTTGACTAAGCTTAGCTACTACTCCTCAACTAACTAAGGTTGGTCAGCTGATGAGTCCTCAACCAGCTGAGGTCAACTAAATTCCAGCTCATGAAGATTCAACCTAGCTCAATTTAGTTAAGTTTACCTTCGAGACCTAAACTAGCTAGCTAGAGTCTTCTAGCAAATTAGTTCCAGCTCATCTCAACTTTAGATTAATTGAGTCCAGCTCAACTTACCTCATCCTACTTCTTATTGATTTTCTGGCCCTTGACATTGAGGTGCCTGAAACTCTCAAAAATGCCTCGATTATCCTTGGAAGACCTTTCCTGGCCACCGCAAAAGCAAATATAGATTGTCATTCTAGCAAAATAAAGATTACTTGCGATGTCAAAACTATTACTTTATACATTTTCAAAACTTCTAGGAGGTTCAATGATCATGAATTTTTTGAGGACTCAGATGATGAAATGGAAGCACTAGTGGAAGAATCCATGCTGATCCAGTCCTACTCTGCTTTGATCACCATTGAAAAAGATTTTATTGATTTAGATTCAGAATTTGATGATATGGTCGAAGACACTTCGGATCGAATAGGGATTGGCTTTGATTGTCCTGACCTTCCTGAGTTATCACTACACCCTTCCACCCTGATTTCCACCCTTACTTCACCCTTCCTTGACACCACTAACTATTTTTCCCCTACCCCTCTTCTGGACCTAACTAATAATCCTAGTGAGCCTAGCCTGCATTGGCCAGACTCTCCTCCAAATAATTCCATTTATTTTGACCCTAATTATCCCTCGTCTATAAATTCTTATCTTTCAGGGGATCCTAAAGAAGAGCTACTTTATCAGGGCTTGTTGGTATCAAATTTTCTCCATGATTTTTCCTTGTCCTGCTTGACTTCACACCCAACTGAAAAGGCGTAAAAGACAACCCTAAGTGGGAGGTAACCTACTATTTTCCTGCTTTCCTTTTTCATTTCTTTTCTTAGGTTTTGACCATCTTTATTCCAACCTCTCTTCACTCAAGTGATCTTTTACCTTCCTAATGCATGCGGACATTGCATACCTTTAGCTTAGCGGTGATGATTTAAATTTTGACAGTCATTTCAGAATTTTCAAAACCCCAAAAAATAATTTTTTTTGCATGCATTTTACATAAAAATCAGAAAAATCACAAAACACTTTTTTAAGGAATCTTTGAAAACATGGGACCATGGTTGTGACTTTATAAAGGTACACATGGGATTCAATTTTTGACAAAACTTAAGGATGAATCCAAGAATCTTTTGGTTAGACCTTTTAGGTCTAAAAATTTTAGATTCGATCAGTGTATCTCCTAAAGAATTCCTCCTTGATTCATGAAGAAACCAATTGACCCTGATTTTGTTTAGCAGTTTAAATAGTACTTGCCATAGTCTTCGATCCATAAATTTGAATTTCTTTTGAAACTCAAGTGTCAAAAATTCCACACACACAAGACAACAAAAACAAAAGACCCAAAAAATCATAAATCAATAATTCCCTGTGTTTAACTTAATGTGAAGCTTTAAGTAGTTTTGATTGGATGAGTCCCTACCATGGAGAAGGAGAAAACTCTCCTTTGAGGAATTGATGCCATCATGTTACCCCCTGGTCGCTAAAAAGCATGATTTGTAAAAATCGTGAATTAGGTCATTCTAACACGCAATTTGGATCGCTCTTAAATTTATAAACTCCGAGTCCTTGGGAAAGCATTCGGGTCGTCCCAAGAGAGGTAGGCATGCTTTTAACAAAATCTCTCACTTGAATCTTGGAAATCAACTTCTTTTTTAGGTTTTGAAATATGTAATTTTTTAGGGTTTTGAATATGGCAAAACAAATACAGAGAGAGAGACGAAAATTGAAACTATGAGAAATGCAAAGCAACAAGTGCCTTGCTTCTCAAACTCACCCTGAGCACGGAAGGCCTAGTGTAATGAAGAAGCAAGTCACAACACAATCACAAGCTATCTAAAAAAAATAGAGGAATGCTTTTGTTGATTTAAAAAAATGTTTTATAACGGGTTAGAGAACTCACAAGTGAGAGGGGTTCTCACTTGTAATCTCCAACAAAAACACTACACTACCATGCAAAAGAAATAAAAAAATATAGAAGAAAGCTTAGGAAGGTAATGTTGATGATGATGCTGTTGCCTGGAATTCCTACTCCAGTCGTGGTTGCCCCAGGACCAAAAGGAAATCTTCTCTCTTGAATGTCCTCCTTGTGGAAAACTGTAGGTGGGAGTGCCTCCTCCTCCTTGGTGCGGAAGATCTCCACTCCAAGAACTTCTCCCTAAGGTGGCGTGGACCACCTTCAGTATCTCCTCCTCTGGATGTCCTCCTTGCCTGGCCTTCCTCCTTGGTTTGGTGGCAACACAAGGAAGAAGTTGAAACCACCAAGGAGACAGGGTGCCTCCTTGGTCTTCCTCCTCCTCTCCTTATCTCCTTGGACGTTGGATATGGGTGGCATATGGGTAGAAAAATGTAACCAAGGATAACTCTTCTTGGTGGTAGGTTAGGTCTTTTTATAGGAGTGATAGGGGGATAGGTGTGGTTAATGGATGGGGGGCTAAGATGGACTTATGAGGGTGGTTAGAAGATCCTAGGGTTGAGGTGAATTGGTGCTAAAATGGAGGGGTGTTGGTGGTTGGCTCCAACTCTAGGTGGGGGCTAGGGTTAAGGATGGGTTAGGTGTGTTGTATGGCTAGGATTATGTTATACAATGGTGGTTAGGAGATGAGTGGCTGGGGTAGGTTGGCGCCAATTAAAGGGATGTATGGAGGTTGAGTTAAGGAGGTGAGTGGCGCCAACCTAGGTGGGTTTAGGTGGGTTAGTTGGTGTGGGAATTAGGAAGGGTTGGGATGGCTCCATGTGGTGGTAGTTAAGGGATTAAGGGTGGATTTAAATGGTGCCAAGGTGAAGGGATGTTGATGGTGTTTTTGGTGCCACCTATGTAGTGGTTATAAGGAGGTTAGGGTGGTGTTGAGTTGGCGCCAAGAGGGTTTTCTAGAAGGGGGTGATGTGTATGGTGTAGATAGCTTTATGGAGGTAGGTGTAGGGTTGTGATAGGGCTTCAAGTTGGTGCCAACTTTGAAGGGATGTGGAGGTGTTTTTGGCGCCAACTTGAAGGGGGTTAAGGTGGTGGTTATGGGTGGTTAGGTTGGTGAAAGGGTGAGTTAAAGTTGGTGCCAAGGGGGGCTTCTAGAATAGGGTTAGGTGGATGGTGGAGATGGGTTCAAAAGGTGATGGATGGTAGTGATGTGAAGGGGTTTTGGAGGGAAAGTTCGCGCCACTTTTGTGGTGGCTCTTGGAGGTGGTGGTGTGAAAAGATGCAAGGAAGGTGGCACCAACTATAGGTGGAGGTAGGTGGTTAGTTTAGGTGGTGGACTTGGAGTAGAGTTAGGGTGGAGTTAGGTTAGGGTGTAGGTAAGTGGTGGACGGCCATGGAAGTGGAGCTGGTTTTGAGCTTAGCTAAGCTAGCTTAACTAGTAGAATAGTAGTGGAGGAGTTAGGGTTTTGAGAAGAGGAGCTAAGGAAGAGCTAATTGAAGCTGCATTGGAGCTGCACTGGTGCTGAATTTGCTGAGGAGCTCAATTACTTAGCTTAGCTAGCTAGTTCTTATGTTAGTAGCTAGGCTTGAGTAGTTGAGCTGGTTTTAACCTAGTTGAAGCTAGGTTGAGTTGAAATTGCCTCTGATGAGAACTCCCGAGCTAGCTTAGCTACTAAGTAGGCAAGTAGTAGCTAAGCTGGAGGAAGTTCAGCTATTGTGAGCCAAGTGGAGTTAGGTAGTGTTGGACTTAGAATGAGCTGGAGCTGGAATGAACTCTCACCAACTAAGCTGAGCTAGTTAGAGCTCCCAATGAACTGAATGGAGCTAGGATGAGCTAGACTCAACTAAGTTGAGATGGATCAGAGCTGAGCTGAGGTGGGTTGAGCTAAGATGAGCTACCCTGAGCTACCATCTAGCTAAGATGAGCTGAATGGAGCTGGAAGGAGATAAACTTAACCAATGTAAGCTAATATCCACCTGAGATGAGCTAGATCTAGCTAGGGTTCAGCTGATCTAGACTTCTTCTTCACTTTCTTCCTTCTTGAGTGCTAGGGTTTTAAGGATTTGAATATCTGCTTAACCTTAACACTCAAGTAAAGATGTTAAAAAAAACAAAAAGAATGCAATGCATGCCTAATCCTAGATTATGCCTAAATGCAACCCAAGAACCTGTTTGCGGAGTTAAAAACCTAAGAGCTAGATCTGTTTTGGATTATAAGAATGATGATAAACTGGCATTTATCACCTCTTCAGTGCTTGCTACATAGCTATATTGCATATCTATATATGGAGCACATAAGCACATCTTGCGGTTCAGGTGTCTCGGATGGTATTATCCTGAAGTATCGAAGCAAGAGCCCAGATTCACTGGGAGTTCCTCTCACGGTGCCATAAGGTGTTGGGTTGTAGGGCTCTCGGAGGTGTCTTGTACAGTGCTTTTATGCATCAGAGGAAGAGCCTCCTCAAGGATTTGTAACGGGGACAAGGACTCTGACACAATCCTTCTAAAGTTAATCTGAGGGTAAGCATGGGGGAAACAATGACAAAAACATAAAAATATATATAAAAAAAGAGTTGGCCATTCACAAAGCACCGACACTTGAATTTTCATGGTGACACAAATTCTCGATCAATTTCTTAGGACAAAGAGGTTTTTACTATGAAAATAGTTGATGGGATAATTGGAGTTTGATGGGGTAAATTTATCAAATTATAGGGAAGATACACAAATCCTATTTTATGCTAACTTTTGGATCCAAGGATAAATCCTGATGTTTATCTTAAACAATTCTAGTACTTTCCTTACCTCTCGATCAGCCAAATTCCCGTAAAAATGTTTTCCTCAAAAATAAAAAAATTAGCTTACCCCAAAATCATTTTTCAAAGTACAATTTTCCTAAGAGACTAGAAAAAATATAAGCATGGGGGTGTGATAAACACCAGTTTATCATCACTCTTATGCCTAAAAACACTTCTAGCTCTTAGGTTTTTTACATTGTAATCTAGTTTGGGATTGCATTTAGGCATTTTGTAGGACAGGAATGCATTGCATTGCTTTTGCTTTATTTTAGTTTTCATACACTTCATGTCATTGTCAAGGATGATCACACAGTGAAGATCACCTAAACCCTAGTAATGTGTAAGGCAGATTATCAAGAAGAAGAAGATGGAACCCATTCTAACTGGATCTTAGCCCAATCCAGCTTACCTCAATTGGATTCCTAATGGTAACACCATCATTCATCATAACTAGCTTGAATTACTTGGAATCAAAAGATAAATGCTCTTGAATGTTTGCCTGAGGACCATAATTCTACTCTAATCCATTTTGATGAGAAAATAATAAATAAGGATAATTATACAATTTTAACATCACATCACAACTGCAGAGTAACCAAGGGGTCACCCAAAGGTTAATTAAAGGTCAATTGAGCATTAAAGACTAAAAAGTGGGTCCACATTGACAAAAATAGGATTTCACACATTTCGAGAATCGAAACAGTACATAAAACCCTAATTATCAGCCCTTCTTAAATTAAAGAGGTTCTAGTCAAGATAAAATTCATATAAATCTCCTAAAATTCATATAAAAATATTCTAAGAGGTTTGGTACCTTTTGTTTGACCATCTGAATCCATTTTGACCTAGAACAGAATTTCAGATGGGATTTTGCCTTGATTTAGGCTTCTGTGCAAATTTTTCAATCAAATGTGGACAAAACTCAAATCCAAGTTCATCATTAGATTCCTTGGGTCCAAATTAGGTTAAGACCAAAATTTGGGCCCAATTAGAGTCCATCTTGACCTAGTTTGCATTTTAGCCCTTTAAAACTCTATTTCTAACATTTACCTTCTCGATTTCAAGTTTATTGCATTTGGGTCCCTAACTTCTCATCATTTTCTTCACTTATGTCCTTGCCGCCATTAGTGTGAACTGAGCTTTTTAACCAAGATTCGAGGAAGGATTGCTCCCTCAAATCAAAGCAAATCTCTCCAAAATTGGAGAGATTGATCCTCAGATGATCCCCAATCAGTTGAGCCAACACAAGAGCTATGAATCAGCCCATGGAGATCATGTGAACATGAGAAAATTTAGCGATTGTTTCCCCTAAAATTGTGGCCAAATCTGGCCCTTTTCGTGCTTTTGAACTCGGTCTGAAGCTCTATAAACAACCCTCGCATCCTGGGCATCCTCCTTAGCTTGGTTTAGGTTAAGAAAAGTCCTCCTCTCCTCTCTTCGACCGTCTCCGATCGTGGCTCCGGTGAGCCTCCTCGACTCCAACTTCAGGCCTCTCAATATACAAATTGAAAGGCCCACGATCTTCGCCAACCTCGTTCGCTTCTCGCTGGTAATAGTAGAAGCTCTCCAACCCTTTCCTCCTCGCCGTCTTCATCACCGGAGACTTCACCTTCTCCAGCATTGGCCAATCAAAATCAGCTCAGATCTCTCCTTCCTTCATCCTTAATTAGGTCTACTCACTCTCTTTCTCTCTTTAGCTTAGCTTTAGGCCGTTTAAACCTCAATTCGACTGTCGTGCACCTCCTTTCCCCTTTGTCTTTCCCAGCAATGCGTAATTCAACACTAGTCATATTTTTATTGAGTTGATTTCTAAATTGCCCTATTTGCTTTGTTTTGATTTTGTGAGGTACATCACGAGAAGATCTTCCGTGCAGTCAACCATTCCAGGGACAGGTAAAATTTCTCTTCTTCCCTAATCATCTCCTAATCTTGGGAAAGAGAAAAAGGAAACAAATAAATTAGGATCCACTTGCCTTATTTCGTAGTAAATATCATTTAAAGGCAAAGAGTTTCCTGATTTGCGAAATTGATTTTAATTTGATTGAAGTTGAGATGATTTGGTTAGAGATTCCCCATCTCGATTTCCTGTACCTAGTAGGGATTTGCGCTAAATTTCTAAATATTTTGGACTACTCACTTTCTTATTTTAGTCTAAGGTGCCATATTTGGAATTCAAAGTGGACTTGGAAATAGAGCCAATTAGGGTTTCCACATTGGGTTTTGAAGTGTTAGTACACATTTGCATGTAATAAAGGAAATTGACTCTCCCGGATTTGTGTCCCATCCAAGCCCTTGTTTGAAAAGATTTATTCAAGTAAACCCTAAAATCAAGGCTCTAAATTCACTTGAACTCTAAAAGTTGGGACCTAATAACCTGAGAATCAATTCATGGTGATTTGGGCCTTAACCCAAACTTCATCCTCAACCTTAGGACAAGTTAGGTGAAGTTGGTCCACTTTGTGGGTTAATCAACCTCCAAATTAGGTCACAATTGAAATAACTTCTAAATCAAGTGAAATTCAAGGCACTAATTAGGGCTAAAATTGGTAGACTTAGGTCTCAATTCGCACATTTCGTTCTACATGGAACCATGGTGACAAGGAAGGTTCGGTGGGGGAAACCTTGTAACCCATGGGGACGCTCTACCATGTAGGGGTCTTTGCAGGACTCTCCCTTCCTGGCTGCCCAAGTAATTCTCGGGTGTATGGGTTTCTATCCAGAGGTATCATCCGCCTCGAAATAGCCTTAATCATCTAAAATTTTTTTTGGGTGCCTTGATTGGGTCTAATATACATGCAATTTCTCATCTATTATGTAGTGCACATACATAGGAAAGGTCCCTAGGTCTAACCTAGAGGCCTCCATTAGAGTTGATCTTCTGTGGGAAATCTAATTTGATCTAATTAATTCAATCTGGACTTGAATTTGATTCCACATCCTGATCCACCACCTGATTTGGAAATGCAACCTGACAAAATAGGAAAAATGTTCAAGAAACCTGAATCCCGTATGAGCATGAAAGAGAAATGGTCGAGGTTGCTCTTAGACACCATGATGAGTATTACAAAACCTCAGATCCCTTTAGAAGCATTCAGGTTAATGTGTCAGAAGCAACAATCTACATTGTGAACCGTGCCCATCTAATGTTGACACAAATGATAAGTGGGACAACCCGGGATGCTTTCATGTCAGAATACATTGAATTAGAGAGACTACATAATACTGAGCATATACAATGTCTGACAAATCCACCACTTTGGGAAATACACCTAGATGACATTGAAAAATGGGGGAATATGCTGAATCTGTGCAAACAAGCTAATGATAAAAAATGCCCATATCTCCACCCAGAAACTGATGATGAATCTTGGGGAAATGTTGATGATCAATGTGATTTCCCAAAGCTCAGGTTCGAAAATAGAGGTTGTTATGGACCCCAACCCAATTGAAATCAAATTTTGATTTTGTGCATAATGACATACTTGATCATGATGTGGATTGGGTGGATCCAGTTGCAAGTGTTCCCGATTACGAACCAGCCATAGAGAACTGTGAAACTGGTCTGTTGTGCCTAGATTTTCTAAACACCTGTGATGAATTAGACTTAGAACATCTCAATGATGTAACTCCCGCACCTTATCCTATTAAGGTAGTCCTTGAGAGTAATTCTGATATCCCAATAGAATTAAGACTAGAATCTAGTGACCCAATTCCTACCCCTGATCTAGAATCTAGATTTGAGCCTATTTGGGACGATCATGAGGCCCAATATGATGAGAATAAGCTTTTAGATATGAATTGTGATTTTGGGCCTGTATTTGATGAGTATATCTCTCCAGACTCCTCAGAAGAACAAATTGATTTTTCAGAAGTCACACCGATTTACGATACAAAATCAGAGGAGTTGGGAGAGTTGAGATTTGATTGGATCTACCCTAGGTGCCCAAAACCTGAGCCTATGCCTAATAAGGACACCTCTTTGAGCTTGGAATCTGAGACCAGCTTAGACCAAAGTCAGGTTGATAACTCCATGCATCATGATTTGTTTAGTGGTGGAAATCCTGATCTAGAATCAGGTTTAGAAATTGATTATCTCAAATTCTTCGATGATTTCGAATCATACTCTAATTTCGGAGACCCATTGTTTCCAAATGATTATGAGCTAGTTTACAACCTCAGTATCCATGATCCATTCTTTGATTCTGACTCTGAGATCCCTGATCCCAAGATTATTGATTCAAATTCATATTCCATTGAATTGGAAACATTCTGCTATGATCTACAGGAATCAAACATAGTAAGTGCCGAAAGTGTCCACAATCCTATAAACACTCTCCAGGCATTTACATTTGACTGGGTTGAACATCATGGAAAAGACTCTATGGATGAACTAATCTTCGAGTCATTTCTTAAGGAGTCCATACTGCACCCAGATATTGAAGTAGCCACACCTCATATAAAGCCTTCAAAACCTGATCCGAATCCCGACTTGCCACCAGAATCAATTTCTATTATGACTCATCTCTTTCTGATCCAGTTGAGCATGATTCACCACCGTAATTTGACCAAGAATCTGACATTGATTAGACCAACAATCACATCTTATCCTTCTTTGATTCCACCAATAGGGTTCCTACACCCTCCACAGACCCATTTTCTTTTGAAGATCCCAACTCTGATCAGGTTGAGCAGATTCAGCAAACCTGCAATTCACATTTCCATATCTATTTGAGCCACAAAGTATCTGGTGGGCTCCACACCTATTGATTCACATCCATCAACCCACCAAACTGATTGGATTTTTCTGCATCATCAGCATGTTGATTTGAATAAGAACATGGTTGGACCAACCAGACTACTCATTAAAGTGCTTGTTCTACAAAATTGTTCCATTCTAACCACCCCTTCTCCTTGACCACCTTCTGCTCTGCTGAAGACATTGATTTTAGCACTTAATGGGAGGCAACCTGTCATTCTAAAAACTTGAGACCCTTCTGACCATCTCTTTGAGCTACATGCCTATTGCACTTTAGGGATTAACTTTAGAACAACCGACTTCATCTTTGATACCTGTATCAAAGCTTAAAATCGTCCGCAACAGTCATCTCGACCCGTTCACCCACTCTTTGACCTTGTTCTAATCCTTGAACCAAGTTGAATTCGTACCCACCTGGTTTACAATGAGGCATTGCAAAACTTAGGCATGGGGGGTGTTAAAGTGCAAAACAAATGGGAAATTCAATTCTTGGAGGGGTTCTCAAAAAAAAGAAATATATATACATATTAAAAAAAAATGAAGAAAGGGGAGGAAATTTTGTGAAATAAATGAGGAGGAAAAGAGGAGGAAATACAAAATGTCAAATGGAGCAAAATCAGAGACAGTTGATAGTCTTAGCAATTGATTATGGAATCTACTTAAGTTCTAGACCAAATCAAAATAAGGATTAAGTTGTGGAAGGCTAAAACTTAGGAGATTAGTGATGAGTACCGACCTTAGGCCTCTTGGGCTTGTTCTAGGGCTTAACACTCACGAATTCATTAAGATCCAGATTAGTCCTCAAGAAGTTGAGGAAAGTGTGAGGCTAATGTATTAAGTCTAAGGCTTAGGGATTATTCAGCCCCATTGCCTGCCCGTTGGTTTATGGGACTTGGTAACCTAAGCACCCAAAATCCACACACCAGTCCGGTTCAATGTGCTTAATGAAGAAATAATGCCAAAAGTGTTTTGCTTTGAAAAGGTTTTTCCAAAGATCAAGCTTAGGAGCAGCTCAAAGACACAAGTTGATTGGACGAGTTCCCTACATGGAGAGGTGAAATGAAAAACACTCCCCTCAAAGATGAGTAATAACATATCGTCTCCTCGGTGCTTTTCTCCTAGGATATCTAAATATCCTACTGGGGGCATGTAAGTACCTTGTGCTAGTTCAGGTGCCATGGGTGGGATTATCCCAAAATGTTGATTGCTAGGGCCTAGATTTAGCTACAGAATGCCATGGGTGGCATTATCCTGAAGTGTCGAAAGTCAGGGTTTTGGGGGTCGCCATGGGCGGTGCTATCTCGAAGCATCGAAAGTCATGGACCCTTTGAGGATTGATGGTAGGGACAAGGAATCTGATATAGACCCTGTTGAAGGCCAATCCAATGCAAGATTTAGGGGAATATAAAAGGAATAGAGAGAAAACTCTCAAAATGAAAAAAAAGTGCCTCTCGATCTCTTTCTTACCAAAAGTTCACTAGGAAATTGAACCTGAGCTTGATACATCTATGCACGGGTGATTTAAGCATTAGGGTCAATGAACCTCTGGAAATTTTTACAGGCTTTAGAAACCTTCGCGGCAGACCCAAGGTCAGGTCTGGATCTTGGTTGGTACTTGAGTACCTCTAAGCCTATTATTGCATTCTGATCTGATTTCTATAGAAGTGGCACAAATAGGCATCTGAGCATCAAAAACATGGTCCAAAGATCTAGTTCTTTCCATGCGATTTTACTAAGGACTAGGAAAAGTTAGGCATGGGGGTATGATGGTAACACCATCATTCGTCATAGCTAGATTGAATTAATTGAAATCAAGAGATAAATGCTCCTGAATGTTCACTTGAGGACTATAATTCCACTTTAATCCATTTTGAGGAGAAAATAATAAATAGGGTTAATTCTGCAGTTTTAGCATCACATCACAAGTGTAGAGTAACCACGAGGTCACCCAGGGGTTAATTAAAGGTCAATTGAGCATTAAAGACTAAAAAGAGGGTCCACACTGAATGAAATAGGGTTTCAAAGAACCGAAGTAGTACATAAAATCCTAATTATCAGCCCTGCTTAAATTAAGGAGGTTATGGTCAGAATAAAATTTATCTAAACCTCCTAAAATTCATAAAAAATATTATAAGAGGCTTGGTACATTTGGTTTGACCATCTGAACTCATTTTGGCCTAGAATAGAATTTTAGATGGGATTATGCCTTAATTTAGGCTTCTGTGTAAATTGACCAATCAAATATGGTAAAAACTCAAATACAAGTTCACCATTAGATTCTTTGGGTCCAAATTAGGTTAAGATCGAAGTTTGGGCCCAATCATAGTTCATCTTGACCTAGTTTGCATTTTATCCCTTTAAAACTCTATTTCTTACATTTAGCCCCTTAGGTTTCAAGTTTATTACTTTTGGGTCCATAACTTCTCATCATTTTCTTCACTTAGGTCCCTACCACCATTAGTGTGAACCGAGCTTTGCAGCTGAGATTCGAGGAAGGATACCTCCCTTAAATCAAAGCTAAATCTCTCCAAAATTGGAGTGATTGATCCTCAGACGATCCCCAATCAATTGATCCAACTCAAGAGCCATGAATCAACCCATGGAGATCATGCGAATGTGAGAAAATTCAGGGATTGTTTCCCTTGAAATCTCTGCTAAATCTGGCCCTTTTCATGCTTTTGAGCTCGGTCTGAAGCTCTATAAACAACCCTCGCATCTTGGGCATCCTTGTTAGCCCTGTTTAGGCTGATAAAAGTCCTCCTCTCCTCTCTCCGACCTTCTTCGACCGTGTCTATGGTGAGTCTCCTCAACTTCATCTTCAGGCCTCTTAACAACCAAATTGAAAGGCCCACGATCTTCGTCAACCTCATTCGCTTCTCGCCGGTCATAGCAGAAGCTCTCTGAAAAGACAATTTTCGCTTTCATTGTTGTTTCGCACATAAAATGATGCATCGAAGTGGTATCAAAGTGGTGGAAAATCGCTAATGAAAATAATTAAAATAACCACTCAATAGAGGAGCGAGTCGTGTCTATAGGGAGGCAATGCCCTATTAAAACTTGTACGAGTTAAAAATAGATGTCCACTATTGATTTCTCCCAAGTATCAATCCAAAATCCCCTTTAGATTAAGGAAATAGTGTGAGATAATGCTGAAATAGCATTTACATGAAAGAGGAGGGAGTAACTAGCAATTGCACCATAATATTTAATTGATTTAATGATAAATTTGAAGTGGCAATGGCAAGAGATGTAAAAAGAAATACAACCGAAAATAGGGGATTTCTTCCCTGAGCTCGTGTGCGAGGAGGGAATGGCCGGAGGTGCAAAGCTCGGGCGAAGATCTCTAGACTGAGGGCTTCTCGGCGGTGATCGAGGTGGGTTGCAACGTGGCTGGAGCCAGCTAGAAGGAGCGGTGGTGGAGTGGATGTTCGGTGGCCTGCTGCTTCTATTGGAGCGGCTCCATGCATGGGCGGAGGCGAAGGGGGCGTAGGGGCATGCACGCGTGCGAGGGGATGGCTGCTGCTGTGCGCACACCAAGAGGCACGTGTGTGGGGTGGTTGGGCAGGTGGTGAGGGCATTGCTGCATGCTGGGTTGCGTGGGCATCAAGTGGTGGCTGTTGCAACTTGCAGCTACTGCATGATCGCCTGCTGGTACGAGGGCAACGATGCGCGAGGGAGAAGGCAGAGTCGGAGGGTCGTGCGTGCACGAGAGAGATGGCAATGGCGGAGGGGCGTTGGTAAAGGAGGTAGCTGTTGGTGAAGGTGGTGGTGGATTTCGTTGAGGTGGAGGAGAAACAGAGGAAGAGGAAGAATGAAGAAGAAGGAGATGGAGATGTTGGTGGTGGTGAGGATTTGGTTATGTTGTGTGTGGTGGAGCTTGAGGAGGGGCAACAGTGTGATCGGGCGTGAGGAGGCAATAGGTAGTCTGGCGGTTGGTTTGTGGATGTTGGGTTTGTTCTTGATGTTGTAGGTGAAGCATGAGGAAGAAGATGAAGGGGAAAGGTGTTGGTGATGAGAATGACCGTATATAATTGTGTGGCCCAGAGGCACACACGCACAGTGATGGTTGAGGTCGCCGGATTGGTGCGGCGGTCTGTTAACCCGCTGGCCCAAGGTGTGGCGGCGCTCGACCTTGGAGACGTATGGTGGTGGAGTGGAGGTGAGCTTGAAGCTCTTCACAGTGGTGGAGTCGAGGCAGAGTCTCCCTGAGCTTAGTTGCCTCCATCTTCTTCTTATCGCAGTCAAGGAGACCAGATCCACTTCTCTTGCTCCTCCTTGAATGTGATCTTCAACGGTGCGTAGCTGGTGAGAAGAAGGCCGCGTATTCCTTGCAGAGAAAAGAAAATAAAATGAATAATAAAAATATTTGGTTTATTTATGTATAAAACCTTATAGAATATCTATTCTTGAGGATGTCATAGTTAGGGTACATGATTTCTATTTTCTAGTGGATTTTATTATCTTAGACATGGATGCTCTTGAGAATGTGAAGAATACACCAATCATACTAGGGAGACCCTTTCTGGCCACTGCAAGGGCCAATATCAATTGTGAGGAAGGCCAAATTGAATTAAAATTTGGGAGCAAGACACTAAAGATCGACATCTTTAAGGCCCAACAAGGAATTAATTGCGGAGTCATAGAATAGATTTGTGATATCGAAGTTGTGGTTGATGACTTTATTGAGGAAAAACCAACTATTTTTTATCTACCACAAGAGGATCAAAACTCGCAATTAGAGGTGCCTAAACTCAACCTAGACACACCCATAACTCCTTCCTTTGCTCCCGACACCCATCCTGAACCACCCGTTGCTACTGACAACCCAGTTTTGGAATTAAAGCCTCTTCCCGATCATCTCAAGTACATCTTTGTGGGTTCCAATCAGACGTTTCCTATGATTATCAACTCTTGACTCACACCTGATCAGGAAACACGCCTGATTTCTATTCTCCAGCAACATCGAAGAGCCATTGGATGGATTCTCGATGATCTCACTGGTATCAACCCTTCATACTGCACACATCACATCTACATTGAAGAGGGCTCATGACCATGCCGTGAAATGCAGAGACGCCTGAATCCAAATCTGCAGGATGTTATGAAAAAGGAGATTATCAAGTGGTTAGATGCAGGGATCATCTACCCGATCTCTGACAGTTGGTGGGTGAGCCCAATCCAAGTTGTGCCTAGAAAGGCAGGACTCACCATCATTACGACTGAAACCAGAGAAACCATATCGACCTGTATAGCAAACTCGTGGAGAGTCTGCATTGATTACAGAAGACTCAATTCCTCCACGAAGAAGGATCATTTTCCACTACCGTTCATTGATCAGATTCTCGAGAAACTAGTAGGAAATCGATTCTTCTGCTTTTTGGATAGGTACTCCGGTTACAATCAAGTCGCAATCCATCCCGAGGACCAAGAGAAGACCACCTTCACCTACCCCTTTGGAACATACATATTCCGAAGGATGCCATTCGGTCTCTACAATGCACCCACTACTTTTCAGCGGTGCATGCTTGCCATATTCTCAGATATGGTAGGCGAATACCTTGAAGTCTTCATGGATGACTTCTCATTATTTGGTGAATCATTTGACGATTGCCTCTTGCACTTGGTCCAGATTCTCAGGCGATGCATCGATGTGAACTTGGTTCTTTCTTGGGAAAAGAGCCACTTCATGGTACCCGAGGGAATTATCCTAGGACATCTTATCTCTGAAAAGGGCACCCAGTTTGATTAAGCCAAGGTGAATTTGATTTCCAAACTTCCTATGCCTAGCTCAGTCAAAGACATCCAATCCTTCCTGGGGAACGTCGATTTTTACCACTGATTCATTCCCGATTTCTCAAAAAGCGTGCACCCCCTGACTAATCTTCGATCTAAGGATGCCCCTTTTGAAATCTCCAAGGAGTGCACTTAGGCATTTGAAGTCTTGTGTGATCGAGTTACCTAAGCACCTATCCTGCAGCCCCTTGATTGGTCTCAACCGTTTGAGATCATGTGCGATGCATCTGATTACGCTGTAGGTGTGGTACTTGGGCAAAAAATAGATGGGAAACCTGTGGTCATTTACTACGCTAGCAAGACACTTGACGAGGCTCAGCATAACTACACAATTACTGAGAAAGAGTTGCTCGCTGTAGTATTTGCTCTGGAAAAGTTCAGATCGTATCTTTTGGGTTCCCATGTTATCATTTACTTAGATCACACTGCTGTGAGGCACCTCTTGGTGAAGAAGGATGCGAAACCTCGGCTAATCCATTGGATCTTGCTGTTGCAAGAGTTTGACCTCGAGATTCGTGATAAGGTAGGAAAACAGAATGTGGTAGCTGATCACTTATCCTACCTTCCTTCTGACATTATCGACCCTTCTGGACCTATTACTGAACATTTTCCCAATGAGCACCTCCTGACTATCAGTTCGGGACTTCCATGGTTTGCTGATCTAGTAAACTACTTGCCATCACATCAGATCTTGTTCAATTGGCCAAAAGGTAAGAAGGATAAATTACTTTCCGATGCCAAGTACTACTTTTGGGAAGACCCGTATCTCTTCCACATTGGTGCTAATCAGATCATCAAACGATGTGTTCCGGAAGTGGAAATTTTGGACATTTTATCCTTCTGTCATGACCAGGCCTGTGATGGACACTTCTCTGGTCATAAAACCGTAGCAAAAGTCCTACAGTGTGGCATCTATTGGCCCACGATTTTCAAAGACGCATACAATCACTATAAGGCATGCACTCATTGCCAGACCTTAGGCAACATGAGCCACCGCGATATGATGCCTTTACAGTCGATTCTCGTATGCGAAATCTTCGATATCTGGGGGATTGATTTTATGGGACCCTTCCCTGTTTTGGACGGCTTCGAATACATTCTTCTCGATGTTGACTACGTGTCCAAATGGATCAAAGCCATTCTGACCCAAACCAACGATCATAAGGTGGTTATCAAATTCATTCACCAAAAATCTTTTCTTGGTTCGAGATTCCACATGCCATAATCTCTGAAGAGGGGCCCATTTCACGAATGCTCAGTTCAGATCACTGATGACCAAGTACAGAGTGTCGCATAGAATCTCGACTCCTTATTACCCCCAAACTAACGGTCTAGTTGAGCTATCAAATCGGGAGATCAAGAAAATCCTCCAGGTCACTGTTCGACTTGATAGGAAAGATTGGTCATCCCGACTTCCGGAAGCTTTATGGGCTTATAGGACCACCCACAAAACCCAATTAGGCATATCTCTCTCCAGATTGGTGTACGGGAAGGTGTGTCACCTCCCCGTCAAATTAAAGCACAAAGCCTATTGGACAGTACGGAATTGTAATCTCGATCTTTCTAAGGCAGGAACCTACAGAAAGCTTCAAATGAGTGAGATCGATAAACTACGCCATGACGCATATGAAAAATTACGAATTTACAAAGAATGGGTTAAGGCCTTTCACGACAAGCACATATCTAGAAAGATGTTTTTCCCTGGTCAAAAAGTCCTACTCTTTGATGCCAAGCTCAAATTGATCCCAGGAAAACTCAGATCAAAATGGATTGGACCATACCTTGTCAGATGAATCTTTGGAAATGGAGCTATTGAAATCAGCCAACTCAGCCACAATTTAAAACCTTTTGTCATAAACAGTCAGAGACTCAAACTGCTCATTGAACTCACCGATACAAACTTGGTTGAGGTATCTTTTACCCTCCATTATCCCTGAACTCATTATGCCTGGCTAATGGCGTTAAACTCATCGCTTAACGGGAGGTAGCCCATCATTTTGAAAAACCTAAAACCCTTCTTGACACATCTTATGCTGAACTCATATTGCACTTTAGGATTCGTCCATTAGAATAGCCGACTCCACCTCTGGTACCCATACCCGAGCTTGAAATCGTCCGCAACAGTCACCTCGACCCATCCACCCACCCAACACCTATTCTAATGACTGATCTAAGCTGAACTCGAACCCACCTAATTTACAATGAGGGCATTGCAAATCGTAGGCATGGGGGGTATTAAAGTACAAAATGCTATGAAAATCACTTCATAAGAAAGGGTTTCATCAAAAAAATCACATATTCCAAAAAAACCAAAAAAAATAAAAAATTGGAAAAGAACAAAAAAAGAAGAAGGGAGGAAATTTTGAATTGATATCATTTGTTGAGGAGAGAAGGGGAGGAGATAAAAAATATAAAAAAGGAGCATAATTTGAAAAAAAAAAGAAAAAAAGAAAAAGAGATAGTCATTAGTAAAAGATTAAGGAATTGACTTAGTTCTAGACCAAAGCAAAAGAAAGAAAACGAAAGACAAAAGTGGTAAAGAAACAAAAAGAGATTAATAGGAACGCTGATCTTAGGCCTCTTGGGCTACGATCCTAGGCTTAAAAATTCAAGTATCCACTAAGATCTGGATAGTCCTCAAGAGGTTGGGGAAAATGCGAAGGTTAAGTATTAGGTCTAAGGCTTAGGGATTATTCAACCTCGTTAACTGACCTCTAGTTTGCGAGACTTGGTAACATAAGCACCCCAATCCACACATAGTCTGGTTCAGTGCACCTAAGTATCAAAATCAAGCAAATGTGTTAAATCTGTTCTAAAAAAGTTACCTAGATTAGAAGAGGCTGATCAACACAAGTTGATTCGGATGAGTTTCCGACATGGAGAGGTGGGAAATTCCCCTCGAAGATGTGCAATAACATATCATCTCCTCGGTGCTTGTCTGTTAGGATATCTTAATATCCTACCGGGGGATTGTAAGCACCTTGTGCTGGTTCAGATACCATGGGCGACATTATCACGAAATGTCAATTGCCAGGGTCTGAATTTAGCTACAGAACGCCATGGGCAGGATTATCTCGAAATCTCGAAAGCTAGGGTTCTGGGGGTTGCCATGGGCGGTGCTGTCTCGAAGCATCGATTACCAGGGACCCTGTGAGGATTGATGGTGGGAACTAGGAATCCGATACAGACCATGTTGTGAAGCTAATCCGAGGCTAAAAATAAAAAGAAAAGAGAGAGAAAACTGTCCAAAAACAAAGAAAAGTTCTTATGTCTCACTCTTACAAAAATGCACTACAAACTGAACCTGGGTTAAAACATGTTACAAGCACGGGTGCTTTAACTGCGGAGTTCAACGAACCTTAGGTTAGTTCCTATGAGCCTTAGAAACCTTCGTAGTGGACCGAGGCTAGAGTTGGTTAGGTCCAGATCTTGGTTGATACTTGAGTACCTCTAGGCCTACCATCAGCATTATAACCTAATCTACAAAAGAAAGCACACATCAAAGTTTTAAGCATAGAAGGGCATATGGTCTAGAATCAATGTTAATACCTTGAAATTTTGTTAAGGGACTAGCAAAAGCTAGACATGGGGGTATGATGGGAACACCATCATGAGACATAACTAGCTCATTTTGATCCAATTAAGTTAGTAAATGCTCCTACATAACTACCAGAGAGCTATAAGTCACTACATAATCATTCTGAGGGAAAAATAAGAAACTAGGGTTAAAACTATAATTTTACCATCATATCATGAATGCAGTACAACCACGAGTTTTCCTAGGGGTTAATTAAGGGTCAAATGGTCCTAAAAAGCTAACGAGTGGGTTAGAACAATCAAAAAAGGGTTTGCACGTGTTCTGAGAATTAAATGACTTTTGAAACCCTAAACACAGACCCGCTTAATTAACTAAGGTTATGGTCAAGATAAAATTCACCTAAACCTTCTAAAATTCATAGAAAAATATTCTCTAGGGTTTGGAACCTTCAATTTGACCATCAGAACCCGTTTTGACCCAGAATAGAGTCTCAGACAGACATTTTCCCTAATTTGGGTTTTTGCAACAATTACCTAGTCAAACATGGTCAAAACCAAAATCCAACTTCACCATTGGATTCCTTATGTCAAAATTAGTTTTGTACCAAAATTTGGACTCAAGATGGGTTTGTCTTGAGCTAGTTTGCAACTTGGTCCTGTCTGATTACATTTATGCCCTTAACTTTCAAAATATTTTCAAATAGACCCCTAACTTTGTCATCGTTCTCACAAAAAGGTCCCTATTGCCATTAAACCTATTCCTACTTGCTCTGACGACCTTGATTTGGAAAGAACTCCTTGATTTCTTGACGAATCCCTTTCAAATTTGAAAGGGAAGTTCATCTAGAAATTTCCTTCCTTTTGAGCAAATCCCATACCCTAAAACCTTCCCAATCTCTCATGCGAACATATGAGAAATTTGGGTATCAAGGAATTTCCCAACTTCGGCAAGCTTTCCAAGCTTGGGAAGCTTGGTTCCCAAGCTTAAAACTTCTTCCTGAGGTCTATAAAAGAACCTCCTGATCAGACCGTTCTCCCTACGCTCGAAATCGACCAAGATCCCCCCCCCAATTCCTCTCTCTCTCTCTCTTGACTGAAAGCACCTCGACGTCTGGCGAGCTCTTTCGTTCTTCTTCATCCTCCATTCGCAATACCAGCACGGAGTTATCTTCCACATTTCTTCCCACGTCGAGCCGTACCAGCCGGCGCCTTAATCTCCTTCTTCCTCGCCGTTTCCCTCTCTCCAGAGTTGTCTCTTCTCTGACGCCGGCAACACCACAACTGGTGCTTTCTCCTTCCCACTTCATCCGTTACTACATTCAACTGCTCCTTAAACTCTTCCTCATCACACCAACACTTTCGACACGTCGTTTCGACCTCGACCATGCCTTCGCGACTCCATCATCTTCCACCGTTCCGGCCACACCTTCGGCGAGGTACATCTCACTCCACACACCACCAAACCCCTCGTTGACTACCTCAAAACCTCCGCCACACCTCTCCACTCATTTCCCCTCTCTCATTTCGATCCGTCATCCACTCGAACATCACCCCGAACTGACCCATCATCTCCAACCTAACCTGTGACAATTCGGCCACCATCCACACCCATCCACCACGCCGACCTCTTCAACGAACTCACCGTGCTACGGCGATACTCTTTGAACCTTCTGACAGGGCCAAGAGGCCATTTTCTTGATTGAAGGTGTGCCCCCTAGCTGCCATTGATGAGGAACTTCAAAGGAGCTTCGAGCTCGCTCCAGGTCTCGTCTACCCCAGGTGGAAGTCCCAGATCGTGCAGACTTGCTTGAAGTACTACCCCAGGCAATCAATTAGACTCTGGGACCTTAACAGCTATGCCAATTAGAGGAATCTCCTTGCTACAGACGCACGCAAAGAAGGGACGTGGTTTAGTCCCACATCATCAGCTAAAGAGAGCCCCACGGTGCATAAATTACAAAAGTGCTATAGCCTTATCGCCTCAGAACACGGGGTGAGGTCCTTCTCACCTACGCACCTGCGCCTCGTCCATGACCTCTGTCCACGGATCTGGCCTGACCTGTTAACCCACCTAAGCCTCACTCCTCGCTCACCACCCACTGCCGGCGAGCCTGGACGTAGGTACGCTAGGTCCGATAACCCGATTACCCCTGTGGCTCTGGGAGAGCGAATCCTGAAGAGAGAAAGAGAGGAGAGCCTGCATAGGTAGGGGGAGGGTTTTGCTCTTGGTGAGAACTGGCTAACACTTAGCCGAATTCAGAAGCTTTTCCCCTGCTGTGTGAAGAAAGCCAGAGAAAGAAGGGCTGAAGGAAGAAGAGTTGCAGAGATAGCGAAGGAAAGTAAGAGAAGAACACAAAGAAGAGGAAGAGCCGTAGCTGAAAGAAGAAAGGTAGAGAAGAGAAAGAGAAAAGAAGAAGAAGAACAAAGAAAGGCTTGAGCAGTTTAAGCCGTCTATTTAGTAAATTAGACGATTGGTTTGATTGCATTTTATACATATATACATAGAGTTCATTAACTATCATTGTAAGGAGTACTTGGTGATCTAAAACACCATTTTACACCATTATTTTTGCAGTCTGACATTTGATCCTATTGCTACTTTATTCTGAAATAGTTTTTGTTTACAATTTCATAACTTTCTTGTCTTAAATTACAATTTTGATAACTGAATTCCATATTGCTCCCTATGTTCGACCTCAGAACTTTTTCGAGTAATAAATTTATTTGTTTAAGAGCTATTTTGTCTATACTGCAACGCGAAAATTTTGAAACACTGATTTAGCTCGCAAACATTAGCCAAGCTAGCTTAGCTTACTTGGCTAAGCTCTAGCTAAGCTCCACCTCATGGCTGACCACCTAGTCCTTAGCTCCACCAAAGACACCTCCTACTCCTACTCCCCTTGACGTTAACTTAACCACCATTCACATCCCTCCTTTTGGCACCAAACCTAGGCACCTTTACTTCCCTCAACCACTTCCAAAAGTCACCTATATTTTGGCAGCAAATACCCCTTCTAGGATCCCTCCTTCTTGGTGCCAAAACCATCCTAATTAAATCTCCACCATACACATGTCCTTTAAAGCCATCATACCCTTCATCCTTTCCCTCCAAAAACCCCTTGTAGAAGCCTTCCCCTTTTGGCGCCAAACCATCACAAACCACCTTTGGTGAGGAAGCTAGGGGGGTTTATGTGATGGTTTTCAAAAGATAAGGGTCAAAATGTAATTGGGTGTACTAATTTGCAAAGTAGGTCAAGATGACCTCCCCTTAGGTCCAAATTTTGGTAAAAACCTAATTTTGACATAAGGAATCCAATGGTGAAGTTGGATTTTATGTTTGAGCACGTTTGAATGGACATTTTGCGTAAAAACCCAAATTAGGTCAATTGATAAGCTAGGACCCTAATCTAGGTCAAATTAGGTTCCAAAGGCCAAATTGAATGTTCTAAACCCTAGGGGATATTTTTCCATATATTTTAGAGGGTTTACTTGATTTTTATCCTGACCGGAACCTTGTTGAATTAATCGGGTCTGTTTTAGGGTTACACGATGTCATTTAATTCCTGGATTGCACATGAACCCATTTCTGATTGCATCAACCCACCTTTTATCTTATTTAGACCATTTGACCTATGTTTTGTCTCTGAGAAATCCCATTTATGTACTGCAATGGTAAAATTACAGTTTTAACCTTTATTTCATGTTTTTTTCTCAGAACACTTATTCCTTCAATTAAGCCCTCTTCTAAGTTATGTAGGAGCTTTTATTCTCTTTATTAGGTCAAAATGAGCTAGTTATGGCTCATGATAAGGCTCTCATCAATCACCAACCTTGAACCCTTTAGAAAAATTCAATTCCTAAACCTATTAGGAATCCTTTTTTTTTTTAGAGAGAGAAGGAAAGGATGATTACTGAGGACAGTAATCATCCAGTATTATTACTAGAAAAAGAGAACATTTACAAGTCTCATAACCACAAGGATGACAAAGAAGAAGCCTCCCTATACACATTATCAACCCACACATGCCACCTCTAGAAAATGACATCATTGTGGGCTTTCCAAGTACTCCATAATACTGTGGCCATTTGCTCCCTTGATTGAGATGAATCAACCATGAACGTCCATAAGGAATCCCATGTAGGAAGGGGTTGCCCACTAACCCTCTCCCAAACCTCCATGGTAAAGGGGCAACCACTAAAAAGGTGACAAGTATCATCCTCGGTTGATGCACATAAGGGACAATGTGGGTAAGGTGTATGCATCAACATCCTCCTTTTACTATTGGTAACCAAGCCATCATGTTTAGCAATCCATAGAAACAACTTAACCTTCAAAGGGGCCTTGATTGACCATAACTTGGCACAATAACTTGCACTAATTAGGAATCCTTCATACATAATTAGCCTAATTCCCAATCCTACTTCTAGAATCCACTTCCTTAGCCTCTAAGACACCATCTAGCCACTTCCCCTCCTCTATTTAAACACCCTTGGGCATCCCCCATAGGGCCATCAAGTCTCCTTAGCCCCCTCCCTCTCCTTTAGTTGCTTAGGTTCCATTAAGCCTCCTTAGGTCTTCTTTTTTCTCCTTAACTTCTTCCTCCTCCATAGCCCTTCACCTTCTTCTTCTTGGACATCCCCTCTTCCATTCCCCTACCTTCCTTCATCTTCTAGCATCTCCATTAGGAACTCCCTCCTTTAGTTAGCATTTCCCTTGTATCCTTTGTCCATCTCTATTTCTCCATCTCCAGCTTCTTGATGAGTTGTGGCTTACCATAGCAAAAAAGACTAAATTAAGCTAGAAACTATGTTAAACACTATCAAATTAACACATGAAAAATATTAAGTGTGGAAAATAATAGAAAATACCTAAAACATCAATTTTATGCTAAAAATGCATAATTAGCTCATTTATTGAGATATTCTATTAAATAATGTAAAATGATGATCCATTTGCAAATTGAACAAACATTTGAGCTCAAAACTCCAAATCAAAAGTAAAATTACCTTCTAATATGTGCAATTGAGCTTTAATAAAAACTTGATTACATTTGGACATCATTAGGACCTCGCATTTATAGATTCTCATTTAGGTCCTTCATACATAACATTTCAGCCTTAGAAATTCCTCAAAGGACCTATTTGTAACCTGCAGGGTCCCTTTTGTAAGGCCATAAGGACTGTTCTGAATTGATTATTGACCACTTATGGGCCTACTTGATATTTTTCTACCCCTTCATTTTGGGTTCTTTACGCAAAATCACCAATAGACTCATATCACTTGCAATTCTTCGTGGAACACTGTTTACATGAAGAACACGGCCAATCAGGGCCGTCCATCTCATGGTCCTTTGATTTGGTGGCTCTCCTACAATCGAAGCTTCGCGCGACTTGGCACGTGCGATCACCTCTACCTCCAGATCCCATCTAGCAGCTAGGATTTGACTTGAATCTTCACGCGCTCCCCTCCTCTCATCCCTGCCGCCCATGACCTAAACACCTAATCTCACCAATGCGGTGAGTGTAATCACTGCCTCACCTACTTAAGCACCTCCTAGTGCTTGCGTTCAAGGAATCGCTCCCTCCACCTGAGCGGTCCCTTCGTCCACACCAGTAGCTCCTCTCATCTCCATTTCTTTAAGCTGGCTGTGACAGAGCAAGGTCTTCCTTCCTCCTTTCAATCATCACCAGCTGCCAGCGGGTGAACTTAGACATCTTCATTAGCTGCTGGTCTCCTCTCCTCATTCATCGTCACCAGTTGCTAGCAGGTGACCTTAGACATCTTCGTCCCAATTAGATAGATTTTCAATGCTTTTTGAGAGTAGAATTAGCATAGTTTTACTGCTTTCTAGTTAATTGTAGTTTAGTTAGTGTAATTTAGAGTAGACTAGATAGAGAAATCACTAGTTTGATCATTAGTTCGGAGTAGATTAGTGTAGTGTAGAATTCACACACCCATCTCACTGATCAATTTAGATTAGAGGAGATGAATTTATATCATCCATTTGATCATCCATCTCCCCCCTCACATCATGAATTAATGTTCTAATTTTCCTCGTGTTTTATTTGGCAATCCACCCATTCATTAGAGTCAAATCCTCATCCCAATGCTTTCGAGCTTTAAGATGAAGATTTGCACTCAAAAACCACCTAGGGGTCTTTTCACTCATGTCATATTGTTCACAAAGACCCCTGATCTGATTTTAATTTGGATTTCAAAGCAAGATCTCAAGATTTTGATCAAATTGGGTTTTAAAGGATTTTTGATCAAGTGGATTGATACATTTTTGTTTAATTCAGACCTTGGCTGTGAGTTTGAGATGTTCTAATGATAAACTTTTCCTCAAATGAGCCATGTCTGAATTCAGATATGAATTGGGGATTTTATGATCTTGAATGTGTGGGAGAGCCAAGGAGAATCAACTTTGTTGATTTGAGGCTCATCTAGTATTTTTGTGTGGATTTGAGTTTTTGAAATTTTGATTTCTCACCTAAGGGATTCTCAATATTCCTTAAGGTTTTAAACATTTGGGATTCAAGTTAGTTGGCTTTAATGTACTGATTTGAACTCTTCACGTTATCTATAGCATAAGGGGTCAAATTAGTGTTTTCTCTCTGATTTGACATGGGGATCAAGGTTGAAAGGTTTTTAGTGAGGATTCAATGTTTACAACTAATTTTCAAATGAATTCATTGTCCTATTAGATTTTCTTTTTGAAATGTTGATTGTGTGTGTTGAATCCCAATTTTATATATCAAAATGCTGCATAGCAGTGACATTCTTTGTTGGATTGATTTCCAATCTAATCCCATGATCTTTTTTGTCTATGACAGAGATTATGGATTAGATTTGGCCATCGAGCAACTACTGAAATTTCCATTTCAGAGCTGCTGAAAATGTGTTTTTCTTATTGAAATCCCCAATTCAGAACTACTGAAATTGAGACCTGATGGCTGCACAGCAACCTTGGAAATCAGTTTAAGATGTCTGGAGCTATTGCTGCTCTGTTGAATCCCAGCAGCAACACTGTTGCTGTTGTTTGAAGCTGTTGCTGCAGCTATTACTCCTACCGGATGGATTGAAAATATTAGGGCAGTAGGTACAAATTTGGGTTAATTGAATGGCTGGCATGTTTGTAATGTTGTGTAATAATTTGTAACAAGCATTCATGTACTTTGATGCCTTTTAATTGCATTTGAATGGCTTGTAATTTGAGTTGAAACTCTTTTGTCAGCTAGCATGCATGCTTAACTGTCCATTTGGCAAATTAGTGAGAAATCAAGTGGAAAATCATATTCAATTGCTTGAGCACCCTCTACTTCATGTGCTGAACACAACTGAGCCCTTTACTGCATTTTTAGCCACTCCAAACACTCATTTAGGCCTTAGGTTTCATTAGACAACTCTCTCGTAGGCCTAAAATGCATGAACTTTGTAATTAAATAAAAACCCTATAAAAATTCCAAAAAAATAAAATAAACCTATCTTGGTCAAGATTAGATATATTTTTAAGCGTATGCCAAGTTTCAAGGTCATCTGAACCTCCGGCTTAGTAGAACATAACAGCCGACGGCTCAATATACCTTGGAACTTAATAAAAGAATTTAAAATCAAAAACACCAAAAACATTTCCATTTCTCTCATCTCTTTCTTTCTCTCCCACCTCCTACCTCTATAAAACCCATAAAAACCATAAAAAGCAGAAAGACTTCAAAAATACACAAAAACACTATGTATATTGGTAAATACATGTATATATAAGTTATTTACTAAGTTAAAGATATGTATATAGTGTTTAATGTATATAAACTATATATATAACTTATGTACATAATCTATAATGTGAATTAAATATTTAAGATAACTTAAATTGTATATAACCTATTTATATATTTAGCTATTAATTATATTAACTTATATGTATTATAAGCTATGTAAATTAATAAACTCCTATAAATAACATTATTTACTATTGATACCATATATATGTATTTACGTATATATAATATACATTATAATATCTGTAACTTAATTTAATTATATATATATTATAAATAATTAATTTAATAAGTTATTATCTAGTTTTTTAAATTAAATTAGAATAAATTAGTAAATTAAGTTATTACCGAACTGATTTATATTTTATATTTGTATTATATATTTTAAATAATTTAAACTAATTTAACTATATTTATATTGTATTATACTATTTATACATAACTTATATGTATAATAGCCTGAAATCACTTATTTAAATGTAAATCAATTAAAATAAAATGTGTAAAATATAATAAAAATCTGTAATAAATAATTTAATATGTATACCAACTCTGTACAGGGTCAATTATACCATTATTTAGCTAATTTAAATGTTAATTAAGAAATAAACCCAATAATCAGTATGTATAAAGTGTAAACTTTAGCTAATTTATTTATATAGTGAAACTAATTATTTTTGTAAATAAATTATATAATTCTAAGAGCTTCACAACCATATAATTTAATTGAAAATTGGAATTAATTTGGGCCCTCAAATCGAGGGCCAAAATCACCAAATCAAGATGTGAGCGTGAGATTCCAGCGCCTGTGAGAGGTGCCTTTAGTCCCATATCGTGGGCGTGAGAGCGAGCGACACTGCTTATATTGTTTTTCTGCACTTGATGATCCAGTCGTCATGGGCATCGGGTGCCCGATCACACATACCCCTTACACATCTGAGCATTATCTGACTTTGGCATGAGCTTGAGACGCAAGTGTGCAGTGCATGGGCCGGGGGCTGTGCACTGTGCATGGCCTATGTGGGCCTAATTATGAGCATTAATCGGAAATTAAGATGCCTAATTAACAAATTAGGGTGGCTCTTAGTAGAGGTCTGGTCCCACTCATTAGGGTGCTATGTATCCCTCGAAAAGGCAGCTCACCAATTAAAACTAATTTTTGTTAAAGATGAACAGTAATTAAGGATTAAACAAGAGGAGAGGCACGAGGTAAATTGGCCAAGTGTTCTAAGGAGAAGAAGAAATGCACTATGTGTTTCAGAGAGAGTGTTGCCTTTGTGTGGGTCTTGTGTGTATGTTAAATGTATATATGTGTATATGTATATATATATATATATATAAGTAATGTACATAGTATATATATATGTAAATAACATATGTAAATAAGAAGTATATGTAGAACATATGTTTGAGCTATATGTATATAAATAAAATATACCTTTAGTGTCGTATGTCTCCGTCACTGTAGATAGAACAAATATCAGTATAGATCGTACTTTTACCTTAGCTTATATCTATAATTTTTCTAAGGTTTAGCGACGCTTATATATATTGTTGTACATACATTATATGTTATTGTATATGTTAGTATGTTAAATTAAGTTAGTATAGTATACATTATTACTTATTATTGTGTATAGACATAAGTATTACTAATATAAGTTGTAAATAAATAATATAAAGTATTTAATTATAGTTTTTGATGCTTGTTTTCATATAATTGTTTGCAAGCATTGTAATTTATTCTTTTGTATATAATTGATTCATTCATTCATTCTTGTATATAAAATCAACCTTTTTGGAATTAAAGAATATTATTGGACTTAGAGAGTAATGTATATCAATAACTATCTTTCAGTGAATGACCTGGAATAAACCAGTAAAAATTAAGTAAATAAATAAAATTGACGTGACAATAGTTTGTATTAGTGACATATACTAGAACAATGACCTATTTTTGTACGAACCGATAGTCGACCATCACATTTTTTACGCCGTTGCCAGGGAGAAAAAACCCGACAACAGCGCTTTATTGTGATTGTTTGATTACATGTTGCAGAAAGGCGATTACTTCTACTCCGACTTCTTTCGCAACTTCTTCTTTGGCCATCTTCTAAAGCTTTCCTCTACTTCTGAGGGCTTGTGGCAACGCTCTCCTTTGACTATCTTGATCTTTCTTGCATTCGTCATCATTCCAGCTATTTCTTTTTGTCTACTCTCTCTCTCTTCTCCTCTCTCTTCTTTTTTTTTGAAATTGAGAGGAAAGCTATCGAATCACCAATATCAATCTAGGAGAACATTTATTTACTATAATCAAAATAAATGTTATAGGATCGATCCCCACATATGTTTGAGGGACCAATAATTACTTACAATGTGTTCCAGACACACAGGTCACTCCTAAAACAAAAACTCATTTCTTGCTCTCCACACATACCATAACATTTCCACCATAGACACATGTGGCTTATTACATAATAAAAGAAATTCCCATAAATCTTCCTAGGTGGAGATTGATTCCCTACAAATAGTCCTCCAAACATAATTTGTTACCATGCATGAAGAAAAAAATGTGCCAGTTGCTATCATTATGTAATCCACATAGTTGGTAGAACTGGGCAGGAGTTCCCACCCTCCTATGTCGTAGATCACCCGCTATCAAGCCATCTCTTCTACAGAACCACAAAAAAATTTGAACCTTTAGGGGAACCCTCAAATTCCATCATTTCCTTCCAATCACATCAGTTTCAGCTGATCTAGATTGTATTATGAGCTTCTCATATGCTGCTGCCGGAGTAAAAATCCCCTTCCAATTATATGTATCATGTTCCTCTGACATGGGCCTAAAAGTCCTCAATTGCTGCAATAATCTCTCCTTATCCTCCCACGTACTTGTGTCAGATCTACATATTTCAGAGCAATTGAAATACCATTTCCCGGCTTCTTCATCCTAGTAATCCTTCACCACGGCTTGCTTATCAGCTGTAGCAACAAAAGCCATTGGGTATTTGTCTTTTAGCACCCCAACAGAAGACCACTTCTCATGCCAAAACTGGAAGCTTTTCCCATCTCCCAGCACCGATATTAAAATATTCCAATGCTCAGCAAGTGCAAGGACCACTGAAGCCCAAAAAGGGGAGGGTCTGGATGGGTACAATCTAGACATCACATCATTTGAAGTCCCATAGCTTTCTTTGATAATTTCTGCCCAAAGTTTTTGTTCCCCCTGTAGCAGCCTGATCACCCATTTCAAAAGTAATGTTTCATTGAATTCTTTAAGTGACCGAATCCCCATACCACCATACTCCTTGGGAGTACAAAGCAAGTCCCATTTGACAGGTTGAAAAAAGTGGCCTTTATGAGCAGCTCGATTCCAAGAAAACCTCTTGCGCATTATATCAAGTCTCTTCCAAACTGACTTTGGCACCTTCAAAATAGAAAAGAAGAAGATTAGGATTGATGTAATCATTGAATTTAATAAAATAAGTCACCCCCTTTTGACAAATAGCGGCTACTCAAGCTTTCTAATTTGACTGATATTTTCTCACATAGTACATTCCTGTCATTTTTCTTTAGTTTAGTGCATTTTAATGGTAGTCTCAAATATTTTATTGGAAGAGAGACCAACGGGGTACCTAGAAGAGATGAGATAGCACTTTGTTCATTCCTATTCAAACCAAGGCACTCTAAGGATGTCTTTCCTCTATTTAGCTTCAAACTAGAAATTTCTCCAAAAATGCTGACCATATGAAAGAGAGCTTGAGACACCCTTATGCTTCCTTCCACAAAAAATACTGTATCATCTACATATTGAAGAACAAGTGCCATAGCCCTTCTATTGGAAATCGAATAACCCTTGATCAAACCATCCTTTGCAAGTTTACAGGCATATCTGGCTAATGTGTCAATAGCAAGGTTAAAGATCAAAGGAGCTAAGGGGCATCCTTGTTGTACCCGACATTGCGGTTGTACCCAAGCTCTGCATGGTTTTCCATTAATCAGGAGGGAGTAGGAGGTTGTTGTGATACATCTCTTCATCCATTGGACCCATACTAGAGGAAACCTTCTCCTTTAAAATATTTCCCATAAATAAGACCACGAAATAGTTATATGCCTTACTGAAGTCTACCTTCCAAAGAAAAGCTTTGCATCTTCTTCTATGCCATCCCATCACCATCTCTTGAGCCACAATAAAAGACTCTTGCAAAGATCTCCCTGGTAGGAAAGCGGATTGGACTGGTGATGTAAACACATTTACACTACTTAAAATGTCTATTTATGCATGTTCTTAAGCATAGGATTGCATTTCATGATATAAATATTGCATTACATGCATCATCTTGCATTTAGAGTAGTTTGAATAAAATGGAGGTTAATTGTCTCCTTTTATGTGCTTGGACAGGGCAAATATTTTATCGGGGCCTCGGATCAAAGATCCAACCGTATGGATATGATCAGGGCGACGATTGGAGTTCAACGACTCCAAGATCGCCCTAATCAGGCATCCGTAGCATCAGATAGAGACCGGGGAACCCTAGAAGATCAAGGGCTAGGATGGTGTAAATCCGCACTTCAGATGGAAAATCCGACCACACGGATGAATTCGGATCGACGATCGCAGTCGAACGACACAAAAATCGAGTCAATCCGACATCTGTGGCACCATCTACAACTTCCAGAAGATGGACGGCCAAGATGGCGCCACGTGGCGCCATCCCAGCCGCCCAATCGGCCGCAGGAGTCCTGTGAAGTCCGCGCAACGTCTCCTCTCCGCCGTTGGATCTCGATCCAACGGCTGCGGTCGCGCGCGTTTAAAAACGTCCGCGCGACCATTTCGCCCGCGTAGCGCAGCGGCGACGCAGCTGCGGGCGAAGCGGAGGTCGCGGGTTCGAGCCGCGGAGAGGGGGTCGAAGGCGCGGGCGAGCGGGCGCGCACGAGCGTCGGATGAAGATCCAACGGCCGCGCGCGCCCGATAGCGCCGACGCGCAATTGGACGCCCTGGTGGGCGCGCGATCGCACGCGGGCGGCGCGCTACGCAGCGGGCGCGGGCGCGATCTAAGCCGTCCGATCTCGCGATCGGACGGCTGAGACGACGCGGACGTGCGTCTGCGTTACGCGCGCAGGTAGCCGAGCGGGCGCGCATGGCGCGGCGGCGACGGCGGGGCTTTAGCGACGGTTTTATCCGTCACTAAAGACCCCTTATTTATTATTTTGAAGATGTAATGTCCATTTTGCCCCCACTCCTTGCAACTATAAAAGGAGACCCCCTCCATACGAAATTTTCATCCCTTCCTTCTCCTCTCTACCTCTCCAAAGCTCAAGAGAAGCTTGTCCCACACCCGGGATGCTTCTCGCGAGATAAAGTCCAAATTTTCGTCCCCCTTCGGAAGTGGATCCCGCGACGACGACGGCGTGCTGCTTCGTTCCCGTTCTTCTGCTTCGTCCTCCTTCGTCCCGCTTCGTTCTCCTTCGTCCAGGCGTCGTCCCGTCCGGCTCGTCCTCCAAGCGACCGTCGAGGAGGATTTCTCTCTCCCTATTCTTTTTACTGCTTTCTAGTATAGATTTACTGCTTTCTAGAGTAGACTATTCGTCCTCCGAGCGATCGTCGAGGAGGACATTTCTCCCTCCATTCTTTTAATGCTTTCTAGAGTAATTGTTTTATATTTTCTAGTTGTAACGAATGAACTCTTTTATGATTAATTTCTTGTCTATTCTACATCTCATTTTAATTTCCATGTGTAGTATTCTTTCTCTCTCTCTTACTCCCTCTCTCTCTTTTATTTGTTGTAGATACTTAGATAGTTTAAATTGAATTTCTTGGTGACAAAATAAAAAGAAACGCGGAGTTTTTAAATCAAACGTTCGCCTCCCTGTGTTCGACCCGGAATTCTTATTTCGGTATAAATTTTATTTGTTGAACACGAATCCTTCGCTTTCGAACTACAACGACGGGTTTTTCCAAAAACCAAACACGTTAGCGTAGATTCTCTCGCTCAACAACTGGGATAATCAAGATTTGTAACACATCACATAATTTGTTGGCGAGGATTTTACTCACAATCAGATATATAGAATTTGACAAGGTGATAGGCCTAAAATCTGAGAAGCATTTAGCCCCTGACTTCTTTGGCAGAAGAAATAGATATGACTTATTAATCCTTTCAAACCCAAAGTTCCCCTTTTCAAACTCATGTACAACTTCCATTACCTCCTCCCTTAAGACACTCCACATTTCTTTATAAAAAAAAACTTGAATCCCATCTGGGCTCGGAGATCCTTCATTATTCAAATCTTTAATCACCTCCACAACCTCTTGTTCAGAATGGGAGCCACCAGCATTTTTGACTGCTTCTCGTTCACACAAGAAAAATTTGTAGCAGTTATCCTCCACATTCCCCTCGGAGCAACTCTTGAAACACTTTTGAAGTAACGTGAAGCCTCTACTCTTATCGTCTGAATTCTTCCATCTCTAGCTTTAATTGAAGAGATTAAGTTGCTTCATCTTCTAGCACTAGCAACGAGGTGGAAAATTTTCATGTTGGTGTCACCTTCCTTAAGCCAAAGTTGCTTGGAACACTCTCGCCAATCCATTTCTTGTTTCAAATCCTCCTCAGCAACAACCTCTTGCCAAAATTTCTTCATTTCCTGTTCCTGTACAGTTAATTCCATAGTAGCTTCTTTTTTATCAAATTGTCGCACAACCGCCAATGCATCAAGTCTTTTCTATTCATGAATAACATTCACTGCCTGCCCATATTCTTTCAACAACACACGCATAGCTGAAAGTTTGGAAGCCAGCCTTTGAGTTGCTGACCCAACTACTAACTTTGCCTTCCACCAATTTGCTAGCATATCTTTGAATCCAGCCTCCTTGAACTAAGATCTCCTAAATTTAAAATAGGTTCCCACATAGACACTTTCTCCACTATCTCATAAAATTGGCGTGTGATTTGAGAAGGGCCTTTCCAATCCCATGATGGATGACAATTAGAATCTCTCCAATAGAGCAACGTTTCCAAAAAATCTATCAAGCTTAGATAGCAACCCGCTCTTATTTCACCAAGTAAACTCCCACCTCGAGGAAGGAAACTCACTTAAACCTAGATTTTGAATAACCAGCTAAAAACCAGTAGTAGCCCTGTCAACATTACCATTGGATCTGTCCACACTTGCCAAGGTGCAATTAAAATCACCACCTATGAGCCAAGGCCTCTCTTGCACCATCCCATGAGCTGCATTCAGATCTTCCCAAAGTTTTACTCGAGCGTTTGCTACACATGGTCCATATACACAAGTGTTGAACCAATCAAGATCCCCTTGAGTAGTCTGACATCTACACGTGAGTGCATGCCTTGCCTTAAGTACATCAACCACTTTAAGGCAAGATTTTCTCCACCGAAAAGCCATCCCCCCAGATCTCCCATTCACAGCCAAAGTAATCCGTTCAGCTCTTCCAGACTACAGTAACATATTCCACACATCTTTAGTACCTTCCTCTAAATGTGTCTCTTAGATAAGGGCACAATCAATCTCCCATTCCAACAAGTACCTTGCAAGAGAAGCTCTCCGCACACTATTGCACATCTCACACACATTCCAAGATAGGATTCTCATCCCTCAAGTTGCATCCCCCCCAGTACCACCTTCTCAACATGTTCAACCATGAGAGTCTTAGCAATGACATTTTCATCAATTGGGTTCTAATTCTCCTTTCTCCTCCTTCTAAGCATATAAGGGGATCTCCAAATCCCTTTCTTCAAACATAAGCCTTTCCCAAATTTCAGATCTTCAAGAGCATGGAACGATTCCCAGTTATGATCCCCCAGAACGCATATTTCCCTTCTTTTGTCTATCAGCACAATCTCATTATTAGAGGTTTTGTCAAGCACCTCCCTCATTTGTTGATCCTGCAATTCAGAGGTTTCCCCCTCCAGGTTCTCCATCAAACACCCCTCTATTTCAACATGATGATCTTTTCTTTTCTTTTTTTATTCCTATTCCTCATCAGAAGAGATGCTATCATCCTGCCCCATAGGCTGCTCTTCTACAACCGCTTCCACATAAGTCTTATCCTTCACTTGTTCGTGATGTATTACCTCATAATCACCAAGAAGAAGCTAAATAGGCCAAGAGCTCCCACCACATCTGAGTATAATCTTCTTCGGCATAGATCCACTTTGGAAAACATCAACACCGACCTTCAAAACACGACCATCCCCTTCCCAAATGCCCCCTTCTGCCTCGTCAGGTAATTTGGCAAATCTGGCGATCATTGTGGCTACCACACCTCTCGACCTCAGGTGAAGAGGCAAATCTTTAATCTCAAGTTTACCATGCCTAGTTCCTACCCTCTGAGGAGGTTTATCTGGCAAAGCACCATCAAACGGGGAAACTAATCTCCACAACACCGTGATATTCTCGAAGCTACTTGATCGAAATCGTAGCCTTTCCACATCAATCATCCCCAGAATAGAAACAAGAAAACATGATGGAAAAAAAGCAACAATCTTCCAACATAGCGAGACAAGGGAGATGGAACTCACAGTTGATGGAACCGTTCGAAGGTCGAGTTCCCCATCATCACCTCACCTATTAAAGCACCTCATAACACCATCTCCACCAAGTGAATGTCTCCTGACAGTGGAACCTCCACATCCATCGTGTGGTTGAGGATTGTAGGTGGCGGTGGGGGCGATGGTGCATCAAACCCTTCGGCTTAGGGTGCAGTTGATTCTCTATCCTCGGATGCAAATCGGCTTTAGCACATGAGTCACATTTATGGCCATGACCTCCACATGCCAGACACACAAGGGGGTAGGGGTAGATCGTGGCCATGTGCCCTCTTCTTCTACATTGGTAGCAAAGGATGTCACCATTAGTCCTCCTCAACCCTCTCTCATCCCACCCCTCCCAGCCCATCCATGTTGAAATAGCCATCCACTTTCCCTTCTCCTCCAAGATTTGGGCCTCTAAGTCCTCCATCCATCCTCCTCCCGTTGCTGCTCAACACTAATTGCACGATCTCCAGAGCCCCTTCCCTCCATCATTCTCTCTCAATTTCCGCTAGTTGTTCCCCTTCTTCTTCTTGTTTTTCTTTGTTGTAGTAGTGAACTTTTGATTAGTAGTTGAACAATATAATAAGTGGAAGCATATAAACTTCATCTTTTGGGACAAAAATAATAATGATGAGAAGAAAATAAAACAATAAAAGCTAGAGAAGATTTCTCCCCATCTTCTCTAAAACATAAACATCATCTTTTTTTTTTTACTTATTTCATCATTATTTTTTTAACTTTTTTTCCTTTTTTTATTTTTCTCTCTATCTTTTTATTTTTTTTATTTTTCTTTCTCTCTTTTTTTTCCCTTTTCTTTTCTCTTTTATTTTCTTCCTTCTTTCCCTTATTTAAAAGAGACTAAACATCAAGGACCTATGGAGGATACGAACATTTCACCAGGGTTTGGAGAGAACCCAACGTCCTCTGCAGAGCATGGTTCTCCTTCCGCGTAGCTTTCGCTACCACGTCTGCTCCAGTCACGCAACCTACGGAGCTCTACCACCGAGCATCTTCTGCTGGATGCTCCTCGACCATTAGCGCCTCCATGCGGTCCTCGACCTCGATCACTAGTGCCTCCACGTGCTCCTCAAGATTGCCTTGGCTCTGTCTTTCTTGTTCGTGTGGGTCGCAGCTACCATCATTGATGCCTAGGTGTGCTGCTCCACGCCGACCGTTGGTTGTTGACATCATGCCCCGGTCATGTTGCTTGATCCTGCCATGGTGCCTCTCGCAAGCTGCTCTTTTTTGCTCCATCACCATAGATCGGAGGGGATCAAGATCCCCAACATTGTGCCCCTCCACGCGATCTATGAGGATGACTTTGGCTCTATCCTCTCTCACCAAAGGAGCTCCTCTCTGTGTGCACAGTAGGCCATGCGCGTGGAGAAACACCATATGCATCTCCCTCTTCTTCATGTCGTGGTCCATGATGTGGATCCACACATTGAAACAAGAACCAAGAAAGATATTCTCGAACAACAGATAGAAAAATATATGCAATAAAGGACAAAACCCGAGGAACAAACATGCTATGATACCAAGTTGAAAAATATAATAAGCAGAAATATAAGTCAAAGCATACACATTAATATAACGCTTGGGTTTACGTGGAAACCACACTCATGAGGAGTGGGGAGAAAACCACGGGAGAAGCACCCTATGGATGTGTTTTCTTTGTATTTCCTCTCAAAAGAATATGGGAGGAGTACATGCCTATTTATAGGCCACACACACAACGGAAAGTCCCACTCCACTATGTGGGACTAAATAACCACACTACAACTCTCTCAGCAGTAGTAATATATTCTTGGTTTTGCATATCTCTCTATTTATTTGCTTGCTATCTAGTTGCTCATTTGACTTATTATTCCAAAAATTCTAAAAAAAGTGTGTTGTGTTTTTGCAACTTCACAAACTTGCATTTTCGCACTATTTCGAAATCTCGCTTCCCAAAATTTATTTTCACTTTTCCGCACTTCCAAAAATCACCCAATTTTGGCAGTAAGTTAAGATACTAGTAAGGACTTTTTATGGAAAATTTTGGCACAAAAATAATTTTATATTATTTTATAAAATTCATGGATCAATAAGGGGTTAGAGCCAAAATAGAACCCAATTTTTCTTGTTTTGTCTGAATTTTAGAAATTTTTATTCACCTTGGATTGATACGAAATGAATTGCAGTTGCTTCCTTATCTAGTCAGGATTCTTAGGAAAAATTAGTAGAAATTTAGGACATCATTTCATCTAGTTTACGCATGCATCTTGTAGTAGGGGTCAAATCAGCGAGACTGCCCTGATCTTAGAGAAAATTCCCCAAAAAAAGGAAAGTTACCTCCAAAAATTCCAAGAAAATTCTTGCATATTCAAAATTAGTTATGAAGTAACCCAGCTAAAATCCTTTTTAAGATACAACCTGAACTCTCATATATTACCATTTTAGTCTGTTATGAGTTTAGAATTTTGTTTTAAGTGATCGCATATTCTTGCGCTACAATGATAGTATTAACCTTTAGTGGATTTTGCGCATAACTTTTTGGCATCGTTGTTAAGAAGGTGACGTGTTAGGTTTCTTTCTATTGCATGCATTTGCATTTATCTTGCATTTAGTTTGCATTCTTAGTACTAATCATTTCTCTTTGCTTTGGTTGTGCATTTTGTAAGAAGATTTGAACCTTGGGCCAAGTCAAACTGGTCCAGTTAAGTATGTATCTCTTTGCTTAGATTAGGACTTGCATAGTTAGGTTTGCATTGAAATAAAAATAAAATAAAATTATGATTCACACCCAAAAACCTGCACGACACTAGAAGATATCTATTTATAGGGCATTCATTCTAGGGTTGAAGTTGCCTTTAGTTGACTCGTACATTCTCGTGAGTAACTTCCCTAAAATTACCATGCATTTGAATTGGACTTAACTATTAAAGGAAGTTACATCACCTACAATAAATTTGTTTGCGAAACTCTAAAACACGTAACAGCAAGGTGAGACCCTAAAAGACATACATCCTTAAATAAAGGCCTTGTTTTTTTGTTTACAATTGCACTACACACTCTAAATTAATCTTTATGGGTAAATACTCCTCTTAACGCCCATCACATTCTTGAGCATAATTATCGTAGCGCTAATTAAAATCGAGTAGATGAGCCTTAGGCAGTATTTACTATCTTGGTGTAATAAGGTAAGGCTACTTGGAATTAAGGCCTTGTCTACTTGGACCAATCGATGCCTAGATGAAATGGCGTGGTAATCGAGTTAACCACTAGTGGTGTCCCACCATGCAAGGTGTCTTAGGGGGTCCCTTCCATTTGGTCAGCCAGGTAATGCAAGGGTCGAGGAGATTTAATCAGATCCCAATTGTACCCGGATTATGTCCCATAGGGTTACACATTAAGGCTAGATATTGTTTACTTGATTTGGTAGTTAGGACACATCTTCTCTTGTATGTTCCCTTTGCATCCCATAATTCTTCTGTAGTGCATAAACATTAAGAGATCACTGCACCAACCTTTGAAAGAACTGTTGGATAGGGAATCGAGAAACAAATCTGAACTAAGAGATCTAGACCTGATGGAACCTCAAGGGAATCAGAACCCGTCGCTTTAGAACCCACCTCAGAACTTGCCTAAATAGGGAGAAATGATTCAACAGCTATATCAACACCTTGATCTTATCCAAAATTATTTCCATGGATTAACACCGAAGACCCATTCTAGTACATTGAGGACCTTACCACTCTTGGTCAAACTATAAAACCTAGGAACATGAATCTTGATGTTTTGATGATGAAATTATTCCACTTCCCCTTAAGGGACAAAGATGCACACTGGTACAGAATGATAGGGAAGCCGATTAACTCATGGGGAGAGTTGAAAATCACTTTCCTTAGAAAATTCTTCCCTATTGGAAAGACTAATGCTCTTAGGAGAGATATCGCTACCTTCACCCAACAATCTCAGGAATAATTGTATGAAGCCTGGGACAGATTTAATGATTTGCCTAGAAAATGCCCACATCATGGAGTTTCGAAGTGGCACCTAATGCAAATCTTTTACCATGGGATAAATGAATAGATAAGAAATTATGTGGATGCTACTTGTGGAGCTAGCTTTTTGAATAAGGATGAGCATAGTGCTTATGAATTGTTTGAGAATATGAGTGAAAATTCCCTCAACCAAGCATCCATGAACACTTTTGGAAGAAGTGGTCAACCAAGAGGAATGTATGAGATTCAAAATAATAATAAGGTTGACCTTGAAAATCATTGTGAAAAGTTGGGATCTATAGTTAAGAAATTCGATAAATTCCTCAACACAATCAAGACCACCCAACCTACACCGAATTAGGGAACATGCAGGGTTCCTGCTCTGTTATGCACAGACCCTACAAGGGAGTATCTCCACAATCTAAATATGGCTCACTTTGCGAGACCAAGTTACTAGGACCCTTATTATGGGTTCCACCTAGGAACCTTTGTTCTTGCTTATGCTGATTCTTCTTATCCTTCAGATCTATCCTCTGAGTACGAGGAAGCCCAGACAATTCAAGGATATCCCAAGAATAATCCCTTTTCCAAAACTTACAACCCTAGATGGTGTAACCACTAGAATTTTCCTGGGCTAACCAAAGGATTGGACAGACGACTCAACCGACCCAAACCTAGATGAGACAACCTTACTCTAATTCTTTCAATCAGGGTCAAACATCCAGATAGGCATACAATAAAAAACCTCATCCCAACCTTCTTGCACCCACTCAATCAAACCAATTGGAGACCTTGCTTATAATGATGGGTGAAATATTGAAAACACAAGAATAGATTAAACAACACTCTCAGAAAACCTAGGAGGAAATGTGACAGATATGGGGGCAATTGAGTCAATTGGTGGACAACAGATAATACGGTGCCTTGCTATCCCAACCCATCCTGCCCGAGGAATGTGTCAAATCGAGTCCAATTTCCCCTAAAATTCAACCAAAATAGGGAACCACAAAATCGGGCCCACAAGATTTACCAAAACCCGCCTGTACCCAACCTTAATCAAGCTCAACTTACCCTTCCTAAGACACCTTAGGGTCTTGCCAACCCGCATGCCTCTACAAGCGTGGTTACCTTAAGAAGTGGTACAAAAACCTAGGATCCCATCTAGCCTTCTGATTCCACCTCTAAGGGACCTAATGAGCCTGAAATAGTCAAGGAATCTAAAGAGGAAAAAGAAGAAGAAAAGGCTCAGGAACCTGAGATTTAGGACACTATTCACATACCCTTCCATGAGACCTTAGAGAAAGTTAAGAGGAAGAAAAACCAGTCAATTATGAGGAGTCGCTTAGGTGTTCAAGAATGTGAAGATTAATATCCCACTCCTTAATGCCATTAGACATATACCGACCTATGTTGGGTTTTTGAAATAACTCTGTACCCCGAAGCGTAAGGCTCGGACCAAGTCCCATAGGAGGGTAATTTTATTTGAGCATGTTAGCTCAATCATTGTAAGCAAACTACCTCCTAAGAGAATGACCTTGAAGTTCCCTTGATTTTGTGTGTTATTGGAGATATGACTTTTGATCAGGTTCAATTGGATCTAGGTGTTTCCATTAATTTGATTTGAACAATTCTATTTGAGAAATTTGGATTTGGGGAATTGAAGCCTAGGCTATCACTTTGCAGCTAGCTGATCGATCTGTGAAAACCCTGAAGGGAGTGTTGGAGGATGTTATAGTGAGAGTCAAGGACTATTTCCTGGTTGATTTCTTAGTCCTTGACATGGAAGTACCCAAGAGGATGAGTGACACACCTATCATTTTAGGTAGACATTTCCTGTCCATTGCCAAGGCCAACATCAATTGTGAACCGGGTTGCATGGAGATTGCCTTTGGAGACAAAACTTTGCAATTGAATACATTCAAGGAAACCAAGAGTTTTGATTCTAGGTTGATTGAGGACATGGATCAAATTGAAAATATGGTTGAAGAAAGTATGACTATTAGCTTGATTGAGGACCCTTTAGAAGCTTGCTTGACCCAACCTAAATCTTTTCCTGATCACCCACAACTCAAGGACCTCAAAGATTTGCTCCACACTCAATCCACTTCATGACCTCTGTTTGTGTGTTGTACACTCAATTAGGATTAGATTTTTGTCGTAGTATAGTTTATGCATAAATTCAAACAACAAAAATTAACGAGACTTGATTTTTGAAATGTGAGTCCCTGTCGAACTTAGGGAGGCGATTGGGTTCTCGATTCGATTTTGAATTCTTCGCTCTTTTGGAATTGTTGTTTTGCGATCAACTAACTTAAAGACTAACCTAACCTAGATGTAATCGGGCTTTAGATCCCAATCTCAAGTTCCCTCATAAGGATCTTACCCGTGGCATTTGTTACACGAATGATGATCATGTGCGTTAAAAAGATGTAGAAGGTGAATGTGAAGTGTTCATTACGTACTTCCTTCATTGTACACTTGAAAGTGAGTTTAAAAATACATTACATCATTAACTTGAGTGGAGGCAGTCATATACTTTTTTTAAATTTTTGTTTTGTGATTTTTTTTTTGCATTTTTGATTTTTGAAATGAAAATCATTGCGAACCCTTAGGTAGCTAATCTAATCTATGTGAGAATAAACAAAAATGAACCTAAGTCGTGGGGAGAGATGATGGTGATGATGTATGTGGTTTGTTGGTGCATAGTGTGTGCCAAATGTGGAAATGGGTTAGGTGTGAACGTGGTGGTAGTGGCGGTTGTTAACACAAAATCATCGATGTTTAAGAAATGTGTTATAGTATAGAACAAAATCGCATTAAAAACTTAATTTTATAACTCAGAAAAGTTCGAGAACATTCGCAGGGAGCAACAATGGCAATTCAATCCACTAATCACAAATATATTTAGAAATATGATCAAAATCTTGCTCAGAATGAAACAGAAAAATATATCAAAAGAATAAATGTCAGAGTGCAAAAAGATGTGGTTAAAATGACAATTTAAATCACCAAATTAACCCTAGAATATTAACTCACAAATATCTCAAATATATGAATAGTATTATCAACTCAAATACTACATTAGTAAGCAACCAAATGTTTCCACGGTGGCTTTAATCTTTCAAGGCCTCATAACTCAGACGACAGAATCCAACGTCAGACGGCTTAAGTGTAAGCCGCTACAGCAACCTCAAGAGACTCAAGGATCTCTCACCTTCTTTCTTCTTTGAAACCTTAGGAGAGAGACTCAGTAACGAAGCATCACAGAGGCAAAGGTCTCTCAATTTTGACTAAGTGTCGAGAGATAGGGAGGCAGTGTAAAACCCCCTCTCTCTTCTTTCTCTTCTCTCTCAGAAACCCAGGTTTAGCTGGGTAATTGAATCTAGAATAGGGTGCAGGCCTACGGGTGTGATTGTAGGCAAGTAGTGGGCTTAGGCGGGTTAAGCAGATGTGCAGGTGAAGGGGACCCGACCCCCATGACTTGGGCGAAAGATAGGGGAAGGAATTCCTTTTATCCTGTGCGAAGGGCTTCTGAATCGATGATGTGGGACTATCTTATCCCCTGTTCCTCACGTGAGCAGTAGTTGGAGGTCTCGTCTAATTGTAGTCGAAGGAAAGGTGAGTTCCTCCACCTGAAGACTTGGGTGCTTTCCTAGGTGAAGCCCGCACATCTTGGAGCTGAGACCTAGAGCTACTGTGGCTAGAACACCACGAACGAAATCGGAGAAGACGATGCGATGGCGGAGCTCTGATGAAGTACCTGAAAAGGAGAACACGGCCTTTCCGCCATGTCAAAATAGCTCAAAGGGATTGCCGGAGCACGACGAGTGCGGTGGTGGTCGTGACGTGGAGTACGGGTGAGCTAGAGCTCTAGCGACCTCGAAATAGTGGTGTGGAGGGGCGTGAGTCGGGTGGAATGATTGATGTAGAAATCCCCTCAATTTCTTGAGGGGTTTTGCTTGCATGGACTCGATGGAGGTGTAGGAGTTGATGGCAAGTGACTTGGCGGTGTGAGGCACACTGTGGAGGTCGTCGGAGGTACACCGGAGACGGGGGAGGCGACGGTGGTGTGGGCGTTTGGGTGATCTGAAGCCAGTGTCGAGGATGAAAAACAAATTAGTGGGAGTCGCGGAGTTGATTGAGGATGGTTGCAGACGATGGAGATGCGAAGGTGGCATCGGCTATGACTGGTTGGAGCCAGAGATGAAGGTGCTCCTGTAAGGGAGACGACGAAGAAGAGGAGGCTGGGAAGTGCTGCACTGGTATTATGAGACATGGGGTGAAAAGGGGAGTTGGAACTAACCGCCTATAGTATGTGGCAGCCAGTGAAGTGAATGAGGGAGGATGGTCACCGGAGCAAGCTTCGGAGTAGGCCGAAGAGGGAGAAAAGAAGAGGTTGTTGGCCTAAAAACTTGCTAAGGAGGTAAGGCAAGCGAGAAGGGTTTTATGTTGGTCATCGAGCGAGCTTTCAAGCTTGGAAAAAAGCTTGAAAGCTCGAGAAATCAGGGATTAGGATTTATGATTTCAAGGAGTTCACACGAGCTCCATGAGGAGATTTGGAGTTCAAATTGAGGTCTAGATCGATAAGGATTCCCTCGAGACCATCACTTCCAAATTTGGAAGGGATTGGTCAATTAATCAAGGCAGAAGTTGAGATTGAAGCTCGAATCTAATGGGTTCACACTTGCCATGTCAGCAGGGACCCAACTGCGAAGAAGGAGAAGAAGATAGGGGGGTGTTTGCAATAATATCGAAAGTTGAGGGGCTATTTGAAGGAAAAAGAGTTAAGACTGGATTAAAATGCAAACTAAGTCAGGATTATCTCTGATTAGGCCCAAATTTTAGTAAAAACCTAATTTGGACCTAAGAAATCTGATGGTGAAGTTAGATTTTGGTTTTGACAAGTTTGATTGGATAATTTGCATAGAAGCCTAAATTAGGGCAACATTCCGTCTAAGACTCTATTTCAGGTCAAAATGAGTTCCAAAGGTTAAATCAAAGGTATCAAACCTTATAGAATATTTTTCTATAATTTTTAAAAGGTTCAGGTGAATTTTATCCTAATCATAACCTTAGTTAATTAAGTAGGTCTGAAATTAGGGTTTCGGATGTCCATTAATTCTTGAAATGCGTGAAAACCCATTTCTATTTGCATGGACCCTATTATTAGTCATTAATGACCATTTGACCTTTAATTAACCCCTATAATTCCCCGTAGTTATTCTTTACTTATGAAATGCAGTTAAAATTGTAGAAATAACCCTGTGTTCTCTTTTTTTTAAAACAAAATAGTATGCACATAAGACCCTTTGATGGTTATGTAGGAGCTTTTATCAACTTTATCAGACCAAATTGAGCTAGTTAGGGCTAATGATGGTGTTCCTATCAGTGGTAATAGGCTTGATGATGAGGAGAGCGACTAATTATTTTTTGATTCTTTTTGCTTTTTTTTTTTTTGGTACATTTTCCTTTATGAAAATAAGAGTAGACACAAACCTAAATTTGACTAACCTAGTATACACAGCAAAAACCTAATCTTCTTGAACCTACCCTAATTTAAGGATGGGAGTGGGGCGTGAATAGTGATGGTGATGATGATGGGGATGGCCACCACTTGGAGAGTGGTGGTGGGCGTGTGGTGATTAGATAGCGAAGGCAAAGGCAATGAGAAAACTAGATCAGTAACAAGTTAAAAATCAAGATAGATAAATTTCCATTGCATCAAAAATTAACATACATGACAACATAATGAAATATAGAGAAATGCTTAGCAAAAATAACAGAAAAGGAATCCAAGCTATCAAAATCACCACCATGTCGGGAAAGCTTCAAGGAGCTATCGGCTTTTGCATGGTGGGTGTGGCTAAATGATGAGAGACTCATCACGGCTCCTAATTATCATTAATTAGCTAGTTTCCCTAGCTAATTAACTAAGAATACATCAAATATAGGTTTAATTATACTATAGGGGTTAAAACACCAAGGACCTGCAAAATAATTTTAAAACACAAAATTAAATATCACTTAATTTTAATAATAATTTAATTAATAATGTGGACTCAATTAATAATCATTTAGTTTGATATTCAGTATTTAAACTAACTTAATTAATATTATGATCTAAGTATGTAATTAACTTAATTAAACTAATCATTTAAATAAATATAGATAAAAAGGGAAAAAACATAATTTCAAGGAATAAATGTAATATTTACCTAATTTATAATTATATATAAAAAGTTGAAAAATAAATAAATTCAAATAAGCCTAAAAAGTCAATATTTACATTTAGGTCCTTAACTTCTTTTACAGTTGAGTCCTTTTATATCATTCAGGTCCTTCACTTTTTGCAAAAATGCCCTTGTGAACATAGTCCTTCATCTTCTTTACTTTGAACGGCTGAGGACACCCGATTTTCGTACCGCCGATTCACCGTTGATCTTTCGGAAGAAAACCTTCGCCATTGCCGCTCAGCCTCTGCTCACCCTCTCCTCCTCATTCGATGAATCGAATTACCAAGAAATTCTATTTAACCCAGGTGTTTAACTTCATCAGCATTGTCTCCGACACTAGTGAGTATAATGAACCTAGACATGTTCCCATACAGATTCAACTCCCCAGACCTCCAGTTCCACCTATAAATAGCTCTGTAGACCACAGATTCCAGTTAGCAACTCCCTAGCCCTGTTCCCCATACTGAGTTGCCTTAGGCTATTCTTCATTTTCTAAAGTGACCTCTACCCCATTCTTCTATCGCTCTCTACCGAGTTTGACTTCCTCTTCGTCTTCGCCGTCCACTGTCGCGTCTGTGGATGAGGCTACACCACCATCTTCTTCCTCTACACATTATACTCGTCTTCGTCAGAGCTCTTCCTCTGCCCTTCTATTCCTTCCTTTGTTATGAAATCGACGGAGTCTTCTGATCCCCTTTCATCTAGGTAATAGTAGATTTAGCTTTGTAGTTTAGATTAGAGTAATTAGAGTAGTTTAGATAGTTTGATTAGTGTAGATTTCATGCTGCTTTCACATCATCTTCTCTGACTCTGGCAAGTTCATTTGATCTTGACTGGGGCCTTCTTTCGTCTTTTAAACACATCAATCACCTTCTAGTGTTCACAATCACTTCTATCTCACTAATTGCATGATTTATCACCTTATCCACTTAGATCAACTCTACCTTCACTGGATCTCTTCCATTGTCCATGGTGGAGAGATCTGAGCTATCTCACACACATTTGGGGCCTACATCACCTAATCGTCACACAAGGGTCCCAATTTCACTCTTAATTAGCTCTATTATCATCTACATCAAAAATACCTAATTTCATTTCCAACTTCTCATCTCGCTATTAATGGTGAGTTAGGAAGAGTGATTCCACCTAATTAAACACTTATATATCGTTGCTGTATCATCCTGACTAATTTCCCTCACTCAATCGAGTGAGATCCATCTTTCTGAGCTCACTCAAGTTCAGACTAAATTCTTAAGCAATTCATGATAAATCCTTTTGTCTGATCAATAATTTGATCAATTGAGGCATTTTTTAGATTCCTTGTAATCTCAGGATTCGTTCTAGGCCTTTCTTGGTCTATTTCTTGGAGAATTCATCTCGAGTGACCTATATGGCTACTCACCGGAGCTTCGGTGAGTCAAATCAAGAGCCTCAACCTTCAGATGATTGTGAGAAGCTCCAACTATACATGATTTGGTTTGAGGATTAAAATCCGCTAGCTAGGTTTAAGTTTTAATGACGATTCTGTTAAGTTGATGGTCATCTTCTCCAACTCTAGCGAAATTGGGGAAACTTGTTCATTGAGGTTAAGACTCTGAAATTAGGTTTTAAAGAAAGAGTGAACCTTGTGGAACTTATTCTAGACTTTATTTGAATATGAGAAGTTTTGATTAAGTTTGTCGAACAACCCATCATTTGTTCTTAGGCAATGATGCCTGAAACCACTGTTGGAGTTTTCAAAACACAATTTTGATGATGAGAATAGATTCCTTAGGTCAAATTAAGTTTAGAAATGCCCTCAATTTAATCTTAATTGATTTAATCTTTAAAGTCGACTTTGAACCTCCGTAGGTCAACTTTAGGTCGAAATTAAAGATATGGAGGTTGGAATTCTGATTCAATAGTTTATTTTAGTTTCTGAGATTAATATGAGACATTTGAAACTAATTTGATTAAGTTTGATTGAGATTTAAGTTAGATTTCATCATCTACACATTTTGGGTAGTTCACTGAACCCAACACTGTTCTATGTGTATTTGTTGAGATTTGAACTCAATTTCTACCCAGATCAATTGTTTCTCATCATTAGAAATGGTTTCAATGAGTTCTTCACACTTCTACCTATCGATTAGATAGATTGAAACCTATATCAGTGTTCTGTACACTGAGTTATGATTCTCTTAAGATTCTGGAGCTTCTGAAGCCTTCACAGACTTCAATCTTTCTTCTAATCTGCAAGGAATGCTACTCTAAGCATTATTGTACTCTCAATGGAGAGTATATTCAAGTCTTCAGGTTAATAGACCTGAATTTTTTCTTCTGAAGCACGTTTCTGGACATGGCAACAATGCCATGTCTCTCTCTGAATCTTTGGATCAATTATGATCATGCACCAATTGGTGCTTAAATCGTGTAATTGAGATCAAGAGCTTTCCATCTAGCTTTTTCTCGCTCGATTTGTTCCGGTATGCTGGCTGGAGTCGTCGTTTGAAGCTCCAACGTTGTCGACGTTGCTATGAAGGAGAGAGCTCCTTATTTGATCCCACATCGGAAGCTGACGACCACGCGCACACATATTTAAGTGATGTGTACCCAGCGCTTCAGTCGTTAAGCGTTGGGCGCACATATCCCTTCTGACCATTCAATTCTCTGAGCACGCGTGCGTGCATGTGCATGCATGTGTGCGCACCTATGTGCATGGGCTGGGGTGGGCGTGAGCGATTTGTGGGCCTGGTTGGGCCCAATACCGTGCAAAAAGGCTAAAATCCACTGTTAATAAACGAGGACTGGTTTGAGTGGGGTTTGGTCCCACCCTATGGGTACTGTGTTTCTCCGAAAGAATTGATCCACCAATTAACCAAATTTTTGGTTATGTAAAAAAACATGGGTTAAGAACTTAAAACGGCTAAGTGTGGAACATGTGCACAATAATAATGACTTGAAAGAGAGAAGAGAAGAGAGAGAAGCACGAGTAGAGAAAATGAAAAAAGAAATTAAGGAGTTGAGGAGTAATTAAAGAGAGAGAGACGTCCGATGATGTAATTAGAAGTCCAATTTTAACATTTAAGTCATCTAATATTGAGAAGAGACGTCTGATAAGTGAAGGCTGAGCTGAATTAGAAGAGAGAAATGAGGTGTTGATGAGTTTTATTGTAATGAAGGCATTTCTATTCATGAAAACATTTTCTTTTATGCCGTATATTTTGAAAACACTTGTAATAAATGTTTCGTTTCTTGCTAATTCAATGTAAGATCATTTATGTACATTTCTCATATAATGGAATAATTGCAAGCTTTTAGTTACAATTATTCATGTGCTTAACTTATTTTGTAATTGATGTAGTAATTAGTCATTTGTTAATTTGAAATAATAGAAATGGTGAATTAATTATGTTTATACCTTCTAGTGAACGACCTGTACTCAACCAGTTAAATGAAATAAAATCTAAAATATTAGGTTTGCTTGACCATATACTACAATCAACAACAATGGTTTAACAAAATCAAGTTAACCTAAGTCCATTCTTTATGCAATTAATTAAGACTAATAACCTTAATTAATTGTGTTGAGAATTGAATGAACATTTTAATGGCATGATTACCGGGGAGGTTGCTTGCTAATTATATTTGCCATTATCATTTAATTATTTGATTTGTACATATTTCAATTCTAACTAGTTCCTTTTTTTTGTCTTCTTTCAGGGATATCATCATAGGCATTCTCAAGAGGAAGGTGGGTTTTTCTGTTTTGCATTTTTCCAAGTATTTACTATACATACCCATTGTGAGTATTTCTTTCCTTAGTTTTTAGTTAGGTTTGTTGCATTTAGGTTAAAAATGTAAAAAATACCAAAAAACATACTTTTTTGACTAGCAGCAGCATACCATTAGGCATACACTCTTAGGAGTACATATACCTACTATTAGCTACCGATCTGACTCAGGATTATTTTTTGAGATCTCACATCTGCAAGAAAAACACGCAAAAACTCACGTAGATCCCTGTTGTTGAACTAATAAGAAAGACCATAAATTGTTTGAAAAGATATAAAAAAGGGTCATTTTTTTAACATCTTTTTATCATTTAAAAAAAGTAACTAAAAAGAGGATTTTTAAAACTCGTGACATATATTCTATTTGCAGATTGCATGCAGATCGATCATGTCTATTGCATGCTATCACACACACAGTGGGATCACTAGAGTCACATGAGTCTTATACTTCTACCTTTCCTCTTTACACCTCTTATGGCTTTGGTCGAAGATCAACAAGTCAGTCTCACTACTAGAGACCCAGGGAGTTAGTAGTGAGCGGTCTCGATCCTAGACCTTGGACCTTCGAGCTTGTAGGATATGCACATACGTAGACATGTATAGGATGCATATTTGTATTGATATACTACCTGATTGCATCTCTGTATATTTTACGCATATTCTAGGATCTTCCTTTCCTTTGAAAAGAAGAAAACTCTCTTTTTGCGTTGTTTACGGGTTTTGCTTTGGTGCTGTTTTACGTAGTGGTGTGAGTGTGCCTTTGCACACTTTTGCAGTTTATGCACGAGAGGTGATCTCTGAAACTGCCTCTCGTCTCTCCTATAACAGGTCTACCTAGGATGGTTGCACCGAAGCAACCAATTTTCCCATTTGCTTTCTTTGCATTTTCTACGTTTGATTCTATGGATCAACCATAGAATTCGAATCCCGAGATCCCTTCTTCTGGTTAGGGGGAGATGTTGCCTTTTGATATCCATGAGGTCCTCCTAAACTAGAATCTACAGATGCTCGAGTAGAACCACCAAATTAATCTATTGATGGCTGCTCTTCAGAACCTTCAAGCTCGTCCTCCTTCTAGACTTGAGGCAGGTCCTGATCCCCCTGATTTTCCTCCACCTCGTCCTCTACCTAGGCAACTACTCCGAGACTACTACAATCCATCCAATGCCCAAGTAGAGCCTAGTGTTAGGATTCCCATTGGGGACAACGACCCAAAACTAAAGCCAAACATCATAGGTCTAATCCCACACTTTCATGGTTATGCATCCAAGGATCCATTTCAACATATTGAAGATCTTAAGAATCTCTCCCAAATGCTTGGACCTCGAAATCAAAATTGAAAAATCCTACTGATAAAGATGTTCTACTTTAGCCTTAGGGATAAAGCCGCTTATTGGTACCGCACGATCGCACGACCTATCTCTACTTGGATTGAACTCGAACTTGCATTCCTAAAGAAATTCTTTCCCATAGGTTGAACCAATGCCCTTAGGCGAGCCATCATGACCTTTACTCAGAATTAAAGAGAACCAATTCATGAAGCATGGGAGCGCTTTCATGAATTGCAAAGGAAATGCCCACATCACAACATCCCTCATTGTCAACTCATGCATATCTTTTATTATGGTTTGCAAGAGAACATTCACAATCTAGGCGATGCCTCTTGTGGAGGGAATTTTCTGAATCGCGACGAAGAATTCGCCTTAGAATTGTTTGAAGGGATGGCAGAAAACCTGATCAACAATGCATCAATGTTGCAATTCACATGGGGAAATCCACACACATCAAAATCCACATCAAAAGGGCATTCACGAGATCACAAATCCGTCCAGTTCAAAGGATTTAGAGATTATAGCTGAGAAATTGGACAAAGTCAATATCGTAGCAAAGCATCTTGATGAGGTCGAAAACATGATGAAGACTCTTACACCTCTTCTCGCCATGCAGAATCTTGCATGTTTCCCTATTTTGCAAATTCCCGTGGGGAGGGAATTTGTGAATAATTTGGATTCTAGAGATCCTTCTTCCTTGGGTTTTCTCCCTACTCATTCACTCATCCAAGGAGGGACCTTTGTCCCATCATTCCCACCTCTTTCCCCACTTCCTTCTTTTGGTGAAAACATGCCATATCCTTATGATTTGCATGCCATTCAGGGATACACTACTAGATCTAACCCATATTCAAACACCTACAATATTGGATGGCGAAACCATCCCAACTTCTCTTGGTCTGATCAAAACAAAAGACCTACATATCCGAATCAGGCCTGACAAAACCTGCCTACGTTGCCGTTTCAGCAACTGAACGCAAGGCCCTTTCATGTGAGTATGCAGAAGTGCTCAGAGCTGAATAGAGACACATAACTCGATTAGTTGTTGCGAGCTGTGATTGACAGGTACAGACAGAATGCTGAGGCTCTCGCTGAAGTCCAACGGTAATGTTCAACAGAATTGGTTGATCTTAGGGACCAAATCATGCAGTTAGCTGAATCTTGTTAGCTAGGGGCTCCTCCATCCCAGCCAATTCCAAACCCTAGAAACATCCAAAACCATAGGTATAACCCAGGAAGTCAACATCCAACTCAAGGTCAAGCTCATTTTGTAAATCAGGTTCCCCTGAATAAGAATCAAAACCCACCCTTTGCACCTCCTGAATACGAGTATCTGAATCAACAGCAATCACTTCCAAGTCAAATGAATCAATCTTTACTACCAAATCCATCTTTCCAAAATCAAGCATCTACATCTCCTACTTCTTCACATGCAGGTATTAACTCTGCTACAACCCACCATGGGACTTCCACAAGGGACCCTGTAGATCCATGTGTACAAACCTAAGACCCTAGTACATCTAGAACAGCTCTTGTTTATACATCTGTGAGAGGTGATTCATCTAATCTCACTATTCTCGTTGATTTTCGTGATCAGGGTAACCCCTTAGTAGAATAAGATATCCAAGTCCCATTCCCAGAAGCATTGAAAAAATCTAGGAAACAAAAGAAACCTGTTACATTAGATGAGGATTTGATTAAGATTTTTGAACAGGTTCACATTAACATCCCACTCCTAGATGCTATCAAGCACATTCTGACTTATGCGAGATTTCTCAAGGAATTGTGTACTCCTAAGCGTAAGCTGAAGAAAGGAAGCATTGTGGTACTCTCTAAGCATGTGAGCTCAATTATTTTGAGTACGCTTTCCTTTGAAAAGGAAAGATCCAGGATCTCCACTTATTTCCTATATAATTGGGGACCAGTGCTTTGATAGAGCCCTCCTTGATTTAGGCGAATCTATTAACCTTATTCCATCTTCCTTGGTAGAACACTTTGAGATAGAAAACCTTAAGCCTACTAAAGTGACTTTACAATTAGCGGATAGATCTATTAAGTCACCAAAGGGAATTTTGGAGGATATCATAGTTAGAGTTTGGGACTTCTACTTTCCAGTAGATTTTATTGTACTTGATATGGAAGTACCCAAATGCAGTAGAGATACCCCAATTATTTTAGGGAGACCCTTTTTGGCCACTGCAAAGGCCAACATAGATTGTGAAATAGGAAAGATGGAATTAAAGTTTGGGGAGAAGACACTTAAACTTGACACATTTAGAGCTTCTCGAGGATTGAATTGCAAGTGGATTGAGGAGATGAAATCTATTTTTCTTCTTGAGGATGAGCCTAGTTCTTTAGAACTAGAAGTCCTTTCTTTTGATATTTTATACCCTCAGGATGAAATCCTGCTATCAGAATCCCTACTCGATCTAGAGGTTGAATCACATGACTCATCTTTTTCCCTATTTGCAGTAGAAAATCCTGTCCCAAATTCTATTGTTGATTCTACTCCAAAGATTGAACTCAAACCATTGCTTGATACACTTAAATATGTCTATCTCAAACCCGATCAAACTTATCCAGTAATCATTAATTCACATCTTTTTTAATCTCAAGAATCAAAATTGATCGTGGTTGAGAGATCATAAGAAGGAAATTTGGTGGACTTTACATGATCTCACTGGGATTACCCCAACTACTGTACTCATCACATCTATATTGAAGATGGGCATGACCTTCCTACGAAGCACAGTAGTGACTAAATTCGAATTTTAAAGAGGTCGTAAAGAAAGAAATCATTAAGTTGCTAGATGTTGACATTATATATCCTATATCTGATAGCCTTTGGGTGAGTCCAATTCAAGTGGTGCCTAAAAGGTAGGACTCACTATAATCAAGATCGAATATGGAGAAACCATTCCCACACAAATTACGAATTCATGGCAGGTTTGCATCGACTATCACAGACTCAACACGATTACAAAGGACCACTTTCCTTTACCATTCATCAATCAAATCTTAGAAAAGCTTGCTAGTAATAAGTTCTACTTTCTCGATGGATACTTCGGATATAATTAGGTTGTGATCCACCCCAAAGATCAAGAGAAAATGACATTCACCTACCCCTTCAAAATGTTTGCTTTCCGAAGGATGCCATTTGGGCTTTGCAATGCACCCATGACTTTTCAGAGGTGCACGCTAGCCATCTTTACCGAGATGGTGGGTGAATATATGGAGGTATTCATGGATGATTTTTCAATCCTCGGGGAGACTTTTGATATTTGTTTAGATAATTTGTCAAAGATCTTAAAATGTTGTATCAAAGTTAATCTTGTCCTCAGCTGGGAGAAGAACCATTTTGTGGTTCCAGAGGGCATTGTACTTGGCCATCTCGTATCTGAGCAAGGTATCCAAGTAGATCTAGCCGAGATCAATTAGATCTCAAATCTACCAATTCTTGACTCAATTAAGGGCATTAGATCATTTCTTGGGCATGTTGGATTTTATAGAAGGTTTATACTTGATTTCTCGAAAATTGCCCGACCACTCATGAATCTCCTCATGAAAGCATGATTTTTGAGATGAATGAGGGGTGTATATCTGCATTTGAGACTTTGAGAGACAGAGTTACACAGTCTCCTATTCTGCAACCTCCTGATTGGAATCTACCATTTGAAATCATGTGTGACGCATCTAATTTCGCAGTAGGAGTTGTATTAGGATAGAAAATTGAGAAGAATCCCATAGTGATTTACTACGCTAGCATGACACTTATTGATGCACAAAGGAATTATACTATTACGGAGAATGAGTTGTTAGCGATAGTACTTGGATTGGAAAAGTTCAGATCTTACATTCTCGGGTCTCGAATCATTGTGTACTCTAATCATTTAGCGACCAAACACCTTCTATCAAAGAAGGACATGAAACCTAGGTTTATCAGATGGATTTTGCTTTTGCAAGAATTTGACCTAGAAATTCATGACAAGGTGGGACGACAGAATGTCGTTGCTGACCACCTTTCCAGCCTTCCTTCTGAGAATATAGAGACATCTCCTCCAATAATCGAACATTTCCCTGATGAACATCTTTTGATTGTATCTTCTGATCTTCCTTGGTATGTTGACATCGTTAACTATTTGGTTACACATCAATTCCCACTTGACTGGGATAGGAATCGTAAATCACAACTCCAATCAGAAGCTAAATACTATTTCTAGGAAGATCCATATCTGTTTCGATTTTGCAATGATCAAATCATCAGGCGTTGTGTTTCATCTTCTGAGATTGACTTCATTCTTTCCTTTTATCATGACCAGGCTTGTGGCGGTCATTTTTCTGGTGGCAAGACCCCTACAAAAGTTTTGCAGTGCGGGTTTTATTAGCCCACTCTTTTTGCGGATTCACAGACATATTGTAAGGCATGTAGTCATTGCCAAACTCTTGGTAGCATGTCATGCAAAGACATGATGCCTCTAAACTTGATTATTGTTTGTGAAATCTTTGACGTTTGGGGCATAGATTTTATGGGTCCGTTTTGGTCTTTTTTTGGCTTCTAGTACATTTTACTCGCTATCGATTATTTTTCTCGTTGGATCAAAACCGTACCCACACTCGCAAATGATCATAGAGTTGTCATTCCTTTTGTTCAGAGTCATATCATCTCTTGTTTTGAGGTACCACGCGTTATCATTTCTGACGATGGATCCAATTTCAATAACACCCAAACATCATATTACTACACCTTATCATCCCCAAACTAATGGGCAAACCGAGGTCTCTAACCGGGAGATCAAAAAGATCCTTCAAATGACAATCCAACCTAATAGGAAGGATTGATCTTCCTGATTAGATGAGGCTTTGTGGGCTTACAAAACTGCCCACAAGTCACCCATAGGCATGTCACCATACAGACTTGTTTACGGGAAACCCTACCATCTTCCCATAGAAATCGAACACAAGGCCTATTGGGCAATTAAAGCCTGCAATCTTGACCTCGCGAATGTTGGTGATCATCGTAGGTTGTAGCTTAGTGAACTTGAGGAACTCCAACATGATTCCTATGAGAGTTCTAAGTTGTATAAGGAAAAATTGAAAGCCTTCCATGACAAACACATTTCCCACAAATCTTTCGCACCTGGTTAGAAGGTGTTGCTCTTTGATTCCCGTTTGAAACTCTTCCCCAGTAAACTTAGATCCAAATGGATAGGTCCATTTGATGTCATTAGAGTCTTCCACAATGGAGTTGTCGAAATCACTGAACCCAACGAGAATCAACCCTTCAAAGTCAATGGTCAATGTCTTAAACCTTATCTTAAAACACAGGTTTTGGGTCTTGTTGGAGATTGTTGTATGCTCCATTAATTCTCTAGGGTTTACACCTAGCTCAGGCGTAAAACTTAGCACATTTGTACATAGTTGTTTCCTGCTTTCCATACTTTCATCTACCTATACACTTGAGTTTGTACCTTATTTGTCACTTCCCTATTATCTTCCTCTTCACTTAGTTTGACTGACCACTCTTACTTAGGTCAGACTTGAAATCATCTGCATAGAGATATTTGATCTCCTCTATATGACTCCTTCCGTCACACTATACTAAGTGAAGTGTAGAGTCTTTTTCACCCTTTTTATAATGAAGACATTGTAAAACTTTGGCTTGGAGGGGTGTGAAGTGAACCTTAGTACTCTAAGTATATTGGTAGATAAAAGATGAGAAAAATGTAAAAATACCTAAAAATTCAAAAAAAAATTTTGAAAAATATATAAAAATTTGAAAATTAATAAAGCATAAAAGTAATAAATAATAATAAAAAAATAATAATAATAAATAGGGGGATAAAATTCATTTCAAAGAAGAATTGAAGAGAATATAAAAAAACATATTTAAATATTTATACTAGTAATTAAAGAGCTTAATTTTCTTTCTAAGGTCAAAAATAAAAAAAATATCTAAATTGTAAATAGTGTATAATTAGTAAGAGCATTGACTCATTACTTTGGACTTTATCTTAAATATCTTTTTAAACATGTATTTGTTCGCAATTTTTGAATGGGATTTTTCTTGAATTAGAGTATGAAACCCTACTATGATTTGTCTTTCTCGTTCTTTATTCTGAAACAAAGTAACTAAGATGTTATTATGTTTTATACGAGACTTAAATTTTGAAACTAAATTTTAACTTTCTTGGTCAATAAGACTAGGTTAGATCCTTTCGATTTTTGAATATCTGTTTTTTCCACTAAGTTGAGTAAATAGACTAGAAACCAAGAGTTGATTAAGTGAAGAGTTAGTAGAATCCTTAGCCATAAGGTCTAACAGGCTATAGTTAGCTTAATCAATCTAGAATGTTCGGTTAGACTTGGCGAGTTGTGTCTTGACAGATCCTACAGGTTGATATTAATGGTTTAAGGGACCTAAGAGTGAAAGGCTTTGTTGTCCACGCACTAGTTTGAGAGCTAAGTCACCTAAGCATTCAAAATTCACACACATCAGAATTATTTTGCTGGCATCTGAGATTGCAAAAAACACAAAGGTTAAGAGATCGATTCTAAATCTTCTTTAGTCCAAGGATTTCCACAGGACGACTCTTGAAAGGGTGAAGGATGTGCCACTCACCTAGAAAAAAGATTTCGAGTATTTAATTTAATAAGAAAAATGAGGAGAAAAAAGTAAATTATTGAAAAAAAAATTATAGATAACCTACAGTTAAGCATTTTGCTACAAATGGATGCTTATGTAGTTTTTATCCACCAAATAAAACATCTCGCTACAAATGGATGCTACCCCTTCATTAATAAAAACACCTCGCTACAAATGGATGTTTTAACTTATAGAAAATGGATTTGAAAAATATGGAGATAAAATATAGGAATAAGAGACCTAGTGGTCCACCGGGGAGATATACACCTACAGTGTTGACCTCGAGATAAAAAACTGGTGAGGAGAAAGCAACCAAATCTAAGTAAGGCTAAGCTAAAAGCTTGAATTGGAATAACCTGGATTGGAAATTGATGTCTTAAGATCTAGATCTTCTGCAACTTCAGATGCCTTTAGGACAAATATACTCACGAGCACAGATGCTTTAAAATCATAGCTACTGAACCTTGCAATGGGTAGTGAAGCCTAAGAAATTGGGTTTTAGAGACTAGCAATTGAGGCCTAAGGGAGATAGATTGACAAAACCCCAGGTCTAGAAGTCTGCCCTTGATGCTGTGGACTGGATGGTTTAGGGATTTTACTCTTCTCTGAATTTGATTAATAAAGGGTGTTTAGTTAATTTATAAAAGCTTAGGTTGGAAAAAATTGGATTTCACGAGCTTAGGGATTAACGTATGTCTATTGAATTTTTGAGTTAGAATTTAACTTCTAGTCTTTGAGTCTTGTTACCTTAGTCATCTTGACTTCTTTGATTTTTAGAGTTTAGAGTGTATATAATGATTAAACAAGTTCTCAATGTTCTGATTCGAACTAAATTCCTGTTGAGATTCTATTTTTACGAATATGTATTTTGAAAGGTATTTAGGGTTTTGAGTCCATTGTAAGAAGATTCTCGTAAATACCATGTCTATTTATGGATATTTATTTAAAACACAAAACTAAAAAAAATATGAATATTAAAAACATTCTGACCTATGCCTTCCTCTACTATAGAATTATTTATAATTATTTAATCACCCTGTGCTTAAATCATCATATTTCTTGGTTAATTTTGCTAGGGACTAGCAAAACCTTGCTTGGGGATATGATGAGAGACTCATCATGGCTCCTAATTATCATTATTTAGCTAGCTTCCCTAGCTAATTAACTAAGAATACATCTGTTGGTGATAAGGCACCACGATCATTGATTTGATGAAAACAAAACATGTTATATTTAACATTGTATTTGGAGATGAATATTTCAAGCTTAGGATTGGATGAAGCTTGATGAAAGCTTAAGATCAAGGAAATGAGGAGATGAAGATAGAAGGAGATGAGCATCAAGGAAATGAGGAGATGGAGATAGAAGGAGATGAGCATCAAGGGGATGAGGAGATAGAAGGAGAGATGTAGTTAGATTTGTTTATTTCAGTTTTTAGAATGTAAATGAGCCTTGATTATCCTTAGGATTCCTTTAGAACCTTCCTATCCTAAATCTTATAATTCAGCATACAAAATTTTGTTTCTTATTATTTTTCAAACATCCTATGATTCCTTCAGACGTCTGAGTTCGCCTATTTAGATGCATGATCTACTTTATCAGACTTCAAGGCTCCTGTCTAGAACCTAGATTCTTGCCCAAAATTCTTGACCACTGTTACCTAGGTTTTTCAGATGTCTATGCTCTACTTCAGACATCTAATATTGTTTTTCATATGCCTCCTCGAGCTTTTGATATATCTTTAACTTCAATAGATCAATGGTCATAATTTTTGTTGTTTTTCAGATGTCTGTCGTCTTCTTAAGACGTCTGAAAATGACCAAAGTTCATTTCTTATCCAACATTCAATTTGGCCGAAATTGATTATGTTCATTACTCTTTGATCTTGGAGCGTTGTAGGCCATCATGCGTCCTTGCATTTATTCAGATGTCTAATTCTTCTTTTTAAGATGTCTACATCTTTTACTAGATGTCCAGTCAGACGTCTGATCATATGTCTTTAGATCCCTGTTTGAATCCAACTTCATTCCAGTAACAAGCACTTTGACCCTAAGGCTTTTTCAGACTTCTGAAATTATCTATTCAGATGTTTATCTTTTTGTTCAAACGTCCTTGAATTTGATTTTGTGTAATCTAGTAACGACTACTTTCTCATTGAAGTTTTTCTGACATCTGATTTTTTTATCAGACGTCTGAAATGACTCCTTCAGACGTCTTTCATGGTTTTTCAGACATCTGATACATTCAGACTTTGAGTAAATGTTTTTTAGCCATTTTACCTTAATTTATTCCATTCCAATTCAAATCCCAACACTACTTAGGCTTAAATCTGATCTCCTACACCTATATATACCCACGAAGGGTTGCCTTAGGCCTACACATAAAGAAAAGAAATATTCTAGTGTTAAATACTTTCCATTTTCTTATTCTAAGATTTCTAAAGCTATTGTGCTCTTTTGTGCTCTTGGAAATTCTTGAGAGAAACATCACTCCCACTCTGATTTTTCACATCACATAGGTTTGCAAAGGGAGTATCATAGCCTGCTCTATATTCTATATCATACAAGACTCATAGGGTATTTTACATTATTTTGTTTTGCTAGTTTATTTGGGTGCTCGAGTTGTGAGTTTTCCATTTCCTCTTAGTAGAGGAGCTAAACTCTCCTTGAGGGTTGTCCAGGAGAGGGGAATTGTTTTTTAGGAACATCACCCTCGTATTAGTGGTGTGGTTTAGTGATTCCCACTGAATTGGGGGCAAACTCCTAGATTGGGAGATCTAGGTAGAGGTTTCTCCTGCAAGGGTTTCCTCTCTAAATACCTACGTATTTTTGTTGCGATTGTTTTTACTGAATATTATTTTACAATTCAACCCCCCCTTCTTGTGCCATTAACATTTGATATTAGAGCTTGGTTTATTCCTGTGTGTAGGTGTAAAATCCTTTACAAGACAATCCAATGGCATCAAGGGTATTCGTAACAAATGGAAACTGTAAATTCTCAATGACTAAACCTCCTTACTTCGATGGTACGAACTATTCGTATTGGAAGCCAAGGATGGAAGTCTTCCTCCAATCGGTGGATTATTCACTTTGGGAAATGGTGGAAACACCATTTTTGAAGTCGAAGAAATTGGAAAATGGAGCCTTGACGAAGGACAATAAGAAGAAGCTCTTGCTTAACTCCAAGGCTATGAATGCCTTGTATTGTGTGCTGAGTCTCGATGAGTTTAATCGGATCTCTTAATGTACAACTGCAAATGAGATCTAGAAAACTCTTGAGATTACTCATGAGAGAATGAATAAGGTAAATAATTCAAAAGTTGTTATACTAACCCAAGATTTCGAAAAATTTGAAATGCAGGAGAATGAAAGGGTAAAGGACATGTACACCTACTTCACTTTTTATTGTCAACAACTTGAAGGCACTTGGAAAAACATTCATCAATGGTGAGCTTGAAGGTAAGATTTTGTGTTCTTTAACAAATGTTTTTGAGTCAAAGGTTACAGCTATAGAAGAAGCAAATGAAGTTGAGAACTTGGATATGGATCAACTTCTCAGGGATCTCATGGACTAAGAGACAAAGCTAAATCAAAAGAAGAAGGTAATTGACGAAGGAAAGAAAAAGCAACTAGCCATCAAAGAAAATTCAGATTCGGAAGAAAGTGATCAAGAAGAAGATGAAGATCTTGAGTTTCTCACAAGTTTCAAAAATTTTTGAAGAGTAACATGGATTTCAAGAAAAAAAGAGATAAGGAAGAAACCAAAAGGGAACCAATCATTTGTTACAATTGTAAAAAGAAGGGACACATTTTAATGGATTGTCCACTTCTTAAGAAGGATGGTGAAAGGAGCAAAATAAAAAAAAAGAAATATACAAAGAAATTATTTAACAAGTACAAGAAGAAGAAAGCCATGCAAGCAACTTGGGATGATTCAAGCGAAAGTGAATAAGAAGACAACAATTCAAATAAAGAATCTGCTTGTCTTGGATTCATGGCACTTGAGAATGAAAACGATGAAGAAAGCAACAATGAGGTATCACCTTCTTATTCTTATACTATAGAAGAATTGCAAGATGCTTTAGAAGAAATTTATGAACTTTGTAGGTTGTTAACATTAGAAAACAAAAAGTTAAAAAATAATTATAGTTCTTTTGAACATGAAAAGCATGAGCTTGTAATTGAAAATACAAATCTTATTATGACTAAAACTCAACTTCTTCTATTGCTCTAGGCTATTCTTCCTTTTCTCCAGTGACCTCTACCCCATTCTTCTGTCGCTCTTTGTCGAGTTTGACTTCCTCTTCGTCTCCGTTGTCCACCACCATGTCTGTGGACGAGGCTACGCCACCATCTTCTTCCTCTACATGCTGTATTTGTCTTTACTAGAGCTCTTCCCCTACCCTTCTATTTCTTCCTCCGTTATGAAAGGCAACAGAGTCTTCTAATCCCCTTTCGTCCAGGTAGTAGTAGAGTTAGCATTGTAGTTTAGATTAGAGTAATTAGAGTAGTTTAGATAGTTTGATTAGTGTAGATTTCTTTCTGATTTCACATCATCTTCTTCGACTCTGGTAAGTTTATTTAAGCTTGACCGAAGCCTTCTTTCGTCTTTTAAACACATCAATCACCTTCTTCTAATGTTCACGATCACTTCTATCTCACTAATTGCATGATTTATCATCTTATCCACTTCGATCCACTCCATCTTTACCGGATCTCTTCCACTGTCCATGGCGAAGAGATCTGAGCTATCTTTACGCATGTTTGGGGCCTACATCACCTAATCATCACACAAGGGTCCCAATTTCACTCTTAATTAGCTCTACTATCATCTACAACAAAAATGCCTAATTTCATTTCCAACTTCTCAACTCGCTGTTAATGGCGATTTAAGAAGAGTGATTCCACCTAATTAAACACTTGTATATCATCGTTATATCGTCTTGACTAGTTTCCCTCACTCATTCGAGTGAGATCCATCTTTCTGAGCTCACTTGAGTTCAGACTCGATTCTTAAGTAATTCTTGATAAATCCTTTTGCTTAATCAATAATTTGATCAATTGAGGTGTTTCTGAGATTCCTTGTAATCTCATAAATCGTTCTAGACCTTTCTTGGTTTGTTTCTTGGAGAATTCATCTCCAATGACCTATATGGCTACTCACCGGAGCTCCAACAAGTCAAATCAAGAGCCTCAGCCTTCAGATGATTGTCAGAATGCCCAGATATACATGATTTGGTTTGACGATTAAAATTCGTTAGCTAAGTTTGAGTTTTAGTGACGATTCTATTAAGTTGATGGTCATCTTCTCCAACTCCGATGGAGTTGGGGAAACTTGTTCATTGAGGTTAAGACTCTGAAATTAGGTTCTAAAGCAAGAGTGAACCTTATGGAACTTATTCTAGACTTTATTTGATTCTGAGAAGTTGTGATTTAGTCTGTTGAACAACCCATCATTTATTCTTAGGAAATGAGGCCTGAAACCACTGTTGGAGTTGTCAAAACATAATTTTGATGATGGGAACAGATTCCTTAGGTCAAATTAAGTTTCAAGATGCCCTCAATTTGATCTTAATTGCTTTAATCTTTAAAGTCAACTTTGAACCTCTATAGGTCAACTTTAGGTTGAAATTAAAGATATTGAGGCTAGAATTCTGATTTAGTGGTTTATTTGAGTTTCTGAGATTAATATGAGACATTTGAAAATGATTTGATTAAGTTTGATTTCATCATCTGCGCATTTTGGGTAGTTTACTGAACCCAACACTGTTCTATGTGTATTTGTCGAGATTTGAACTCAATTTCTACCTAGATCAATTGTTTCTCATCATCAAAAATGGTTTCAATGAGTTCTTCACACTGCTACCTATTGATTAGATAGATTGAAACCTATATCAGTGTTTTGTACACTGAGTTATGATTCTCTTAAGATTCTGGAGCTTCTGAAGCCTTCACAGACTTCAATCTTTCTTCTAATCTGTATGGAATGCTACTCTAAGCATTACTGTACTCTCAACTGAGAGTACATTCAAGTATTCAGGTCAATAGACCTGAATTTCTTCTTTTGAAGCACATTTCCGGACATGGCAATAGCGCCATGTCTCTCTTTGAATCTTTGGATCAATTATGATCCAAGCACCAAATTGGTGCTTAAATCGTGTAATTGAGATCAAGAGCTTTCCATTGAGCTTTTGCTCACTCGATTTGGTTCGGTATGCTAGCCGGAGTGACCGTTCGAAGCTTCGACGTTGTCAACATTGCTGTGAAGGAGAGATCTCCTTATTTGATCCCACATCGGAAGTCGATGACCATGCGCACACATATTTAAGGGATTTGTGTACCCGGCACTTCAGTTGTCAAGCGCTGGGCGCGTATATCCCTTCTAACCATTCGATTCTCTGGGCGTGTGTGCGTGCACGTGCATGCATGTGTGTGCACTTGTGTGCGTGGGCTTGGGTGGGCGTGAGTGATTTGTAGGCCTGGTTGGGCCCAATACTTTGTAAAAAGGCTAAAATCCACTGTTATTAAATGAGGGCTAGTTCAAGTAGGGTTTGGTCCCACCTTATGGGTGCTGTGTATCCTCGAAAGAACTGGACCACCAATTAAGCAAATTTTTTGTTAAGTAAAAAAACATCGGTTAAGAACTTAAAACATCTAAGTGTGGAAGATGGGCATAGTAATAATGAGTTGAAAGAGAGAAGAGAAGAGAAGAGAGAGAAGCACGAGTAGAGAAAATGAATAAAGAAATTAAGAAAGAGTTGAGGAGTAATTAAAGAGAGAGAGAGAGACGTCCGATGATGTAATTAGAAGTTCAATTTTAACATTTAAGTCATCTAATATTGAGAAGAGATGCCTGATAAGTGAAGGCTGAGCTGAGTTAGAAGAGAGAAATGAAGTGTTGATGAGCTTTATTTTAATGAAGGCATTTGTATTCATGTAAACATTTTCTTTTATGCCTTATATTTTGAAAACACTTGTAATAAATGTTTCTTTTCTTGCTATTCAATGTAAAATCATTCATGTAGATTTCTCATATAATGGAATAATTGCAAGCTCTTAGTTCAATTATTTGTACAAATATTCATGTGCTTAACATATTTTGTAATTAATGTAGTAATTAGTCATTTGTTAATTTGAAATAATAAAAATAGTGAATTAATTAAGTTTATATGTCCCAGTGAATGACCTGGACCAACTAGTTAAATGAATTAAAATATAAAATATTAGGTTAGCTTGACCCTATACTACAATCAACGACAACAATTTAACAAAATCAAGTTAACCAAAGTCCATTCTTTATGTGATTAATTAAGACTAAAAACCTTAATTAATTGTGTTAAGAATTGAGCAAACACTAAACCAAGGTCGAGGTGGCCATCTACACTCCACAAGAGAGTGATAACATCCAAGAGGCTATGGGAGAAGCCTTTGGGTTTGACCTAGAGAAAGGAGAGAGCACGAACAAAATAAAAAATGGAGAGGAGGAGGAGGTCGACTGGCTAATGGGAGATAGGAGGAGGAAGGTGGTGGTGCTCCAAGTGGATGGCACCATCGGCCTTCATGGTGGATGAGGTGGGTGGCTAGCCACCTAAGGAAGAATGGGGGACGACCTTGATAGGTGGAGGGAGGGGAAGATGATGGTGGCAACTTGGAGAGGTTGAGGAAGGAATGAAGGTGATGACTTGGAGATAGGGTTTTTAAGGTGGGAGTGTGTTGAACGTATCGAATCGCTACACTAACGTGTTTAGTTTTAGAAAACCTGTCGTTGTAGCTTGAAAGTTAAGAATTCATGTTCAACAAATAAAATTTATACCGAAATAAAAATTTCGGGTCGAACACAGGGAGGCGGACGTTTGATTTAAAAACTACGTGTTTCTTTTTATTTGTCATGTAGTAATTTAATTTAAAACTATCTAATTATTTACAATAAATAGAAGAGAGAGAGGGTAAGAGAGAGAGAGAATATTACACATAAAAATCAAAATGAGATTTAGAATAAACAAAGAATTTATCATTAAGGAGATTGTTCATTACAACTAGAAAGCATAAAACAATTGCACTAGAAGCGATAACTTTACTCTAGAAAGCATTAAAAGAATGGAGGGAGAAATGTCCTCCTCGACGATCGCTTGGAGGACGAGCAGAACTATTCTAGAAAGCAGTAAATCTATACTAGAAAGCAGTAAAAAGAATAGGGAGAGAGAAATCCTCCTCGATGGTCGCTTGGAGGACGAGCTGGATGGGACGACGCCTGGACGAAGGAGAACGAAGTAGGACGAAGGAGGACGAAGCAGAAGAACAGGAATGAAGCAGCACGCCGTCATCATCGCGGGATCCACTTCCGAAGGGGGACGAAAATTTAGACTTTATCTCGCGAGAAGCATCCCGGGTGTGGGACAAGATTCTCTTGAGCTTTGGAGAGGTAGAGAAGAGAAGGAAGGGATGAGAATTTCGTATGGAGGGGGTCTCCTTTTATAGTTTCAAGGAGTGGGGGCAAAATGGTCATTACATCTTTAAAATAATAAATGAGGGGTCTTTAGTGACAGATAAATCCGTCACTAAAGCCCCAACGTGGGCGTAGCACCCACGCCCACGCACGCCTCCTCAGCTGCACTCTTCTTCAATGCCTGCACACGTTCTTTAAATCCCAGTCGTCCGATCGCGAGATCAGACGGCTTAAGATTCATCTTCGCCCGCTGTTCGTGCCTGCCCGGTGAGTGCGATGCCGCGTGACGCCGTGCGTTCAATCGTGCATGATCTCATTTGAGCGCAGACGGCCATCCGATCAAGATCCAACGCCCGCCTGCGCTCGCTCGCTCGCGCCTTCCTCCCCTTCGCTGCAGTTTGAACCCGCGCCTGCAGCTCGCGTAAGCGCGCTCGACCACTGCGCTACGAGGTGTGGATGGTCGAGTGGGAGCTTTTAGGCACGACTGACCACAGCCATTGGATCGAGATCAAACAGCGGATAGGGAGCGGGTGCGGGGCCTTCAGAGATTGCATGCGACCATTTGGGCAGTCGGGATGGCACCACGTGGCACCATCTTGGCCGTCCATCTTCTGGAAGTTGTAGATGGTGGCACGGATGTCAGATTGACTTGATTTTTGCGTCGTTGGGTTGAGATCGTCAATCCGAATTCATCCGTGCGGTCGGATTTGTCATTTGAAGTGTGAATTTGCACCATCCTGGCCGTTGATCTTCTAGGGTTTCCCGGTCACTATCTGATGCTACGGATGTCTGATTAGGGCGATCTTGGAGTCGTTGAACTCCAATCGTCGCCCTGATCACATCCATACGGTTGGATCTTTGATCCGAGGCCCCGATAAAATGTTTGCCTGATCCAAGCACATAAAAGGAGATAATTAACCTTTATTTTATTCAAACTACTCTAAATGCAAGATGATGCATGTTATGCAATATTTATATCATGAAATGCAATCCTATGCTTAAGAACATGCATAAATAGACATCTTAAGTAGTGTAAATGTGTTTACATCATACCCCCATGCCTAGCTTTTGCTAGTCCCTAGCAAAAACTATACGCTATTTATAAAGGAATCAGTTGGATTATTTGGACCTGAGTTATTTTCAATCATTAAGAAATTGTCTACTTAGGAAATGAACTTTCAAAGACACAACAGCGCCTGGGTATCTTCCAAAATGCAGACAGCCTCAAGCCCTCGCCTTATTCAAAGAAAAATTTCTTTTTCTCTTTTTACTCTTTTCTAATTTTTTTGGATTTTCAAATTTTAGAGTTTAAGAGTGGCTTTCTACGGCCATTCAACTCACCCAAGATTTGATGAGAACCCTAAGTTTTAAGCATCTTATTGTGATTATGATAGACTCGTTGACCGGCAATTAAAACAGACTTCGGATTTCTATGCCTCTAGGTGACCTCAAAAAGAATTCTGCCTAAAGGCGTATTTTTACAGCTGGTAGCTTTCTCCCTACTTTTATTTTTTACGGGGTCAACACAAGGGTGAATCCAGTGTATATCTCTCCAGTTTATTCTACTTCTCTGCTTCTTCCTAAGTGTTTTGGGAATTTTTAGTGCATTTACTGAGCTGGGTTCTGGACAACCGGTCAATGAGCTGTTACCACTGACAACTTGCTAGCCATACTCGTGCGGCGAAGTATGGCTTATTTATTTTTTTCTTTTCTTCTTTTCTCCTTTTCTTTTTGATTTTTTTTTTTTTAAGTAGGTGGCTTCCCTGGTCTAAGATTTACCTAAAGGCAGCAAAAAGAGAAAGATCTAGTGACTGGGCTTTGGACAATCTACCTATGAGCTATTACCCACGATAACTTGCCAACCATATCACCCTAGAAGGTTCATTAGCTACCCAATTTCCATTAAAATCGTCGAACAACGAGTCAGTGACAAGATAGTGTGTACATGCTAGAAACTCAAAATTCCCTCAAATCAGAGGTTGGGTTGATAAGTCGTGTACTTATCACCCAAACTTATTTACTCCAATTAAAATAAAATTCAAGTTGGCGAGAACTCGAAAAACAAATCCACATTTTAGTGGATACACGGGCTGATTAAGTCTAAAGACCTGAAGGGTCTTTGTGTTCAAATCATAATGTAGTATTTCCTAAGATTGAAAATTTTCTTAAACCCAAATTCTCTTTCCTAATTTTGAAATTTTTTTTTTATATAAAAGAAAATAAAACAAATCTACGGAGCTGACGAATGAATTCAGAGATAAATATCCACCCCCCCATGCCTATCTAATGCAATGTCCTCATTGTATTAAAAAGACATAAAATAAAGTGGAAAAGCGAGAAAGCACCTGAATTGCGTGAATGTCAGGTCCGCTCCGAGATGAAAACTAAAAAGAACTGTATATGTGCTGAGTTTAGTGCCTTCAGCTAGGCACACTATACAATGAAAAGAAATGAAGAATTCACAAGTGCAGGTCAGAATTAGAATAAACAGAAGAATCTTCTGACCTATCAACAGAGGTCCACAGATGTGGACCAGATTGTGGTGTAGACCCATCCTCCATAATCAAGAATATATTAGGTTCTGAATAAAAATTATCCAGAACTTGAAATCAGAATGCAAGCGGGGTCGGGCCTGCGATTTATGAGGATGCAACCCAAGACGAAAAAGTCAGGTTACAGAGAATTGAAGCTCAAAAGGATAATCATTGAATGTGTGCTTAAGTTTGACATCTTCAAAATAAATGTCGTAAGGGTTCTGATTTGATGGTTTCAGCTTAAAAGGAACCCTTCGACTTAATCTTCCATTTCCTCCAAAATTAACTTCCCAAATCAGAACTTCCCAGCTCCTATCCTCCTCATTCAGCATATCAAATTCCAGGATCTCTTATATATTAATCACCCCGTCTGAAATCTCCAAGTCTAAATGATGTGGCAGAATCAAAATTGACTTGGGTTTAATTATCTCAGAAGTAGAATTATCGATAAACTCAACGGGGTGTAACTGATAATCAGGGCATTGAATTGATTCCTCCAGAAAATGCGATTCTAGATCCGTAATATGTGCCCTAATAAGATCAGTTTCCTCAATTATTGGGCTATCAAATGATCTATTAGATTCCTCAGGCCCAATCGTCTCACAAAAATCATGTTTTGAAAACTCGTGTGAGACTTCGCAACTTGAATCTTCACCATCAAAGAAATAAGGATCCGTATCAATGTATGTCCCAAAATCATTTGTCACTTTCTATTCCAAGGAGACATACGTTTCCTCGTAACCTGGCTCAGGGATCTCAGGTGAAGAAATCAGATCTTCCTTAATTGGTTACTTTAATTCAATTTGGTCAGCCTCGTAACACGTGTCCCCCCAATAGGTGCCTGAGCGGGTTCTGTCATTGGCTTTCCTGAAGAAGGTTCATCCTGGGAATCATCCCAAGATTGAATCAAAGCAACCACGAATCTCATCCTCAATTTTGCTAATTTCCCAAGTAGAAACTCACCCAGGTTTTTATCCTTAACATCCTGGAGCCAATCCAACAAAGACTTGTTTAAATCATCAATCATTTCAATCAGGGGCTCCAATCTCTCAATGCAAGGTATTGGCTGAACTTCTAAAGATTGAATAATATTCCTCAAGTTAGCCAGAACCTTATCTTGAACCTGGTTAACCTGAACCAAATGAGTTGGTTCAGGGTTGGGCGGGTTTGACATCAATGCAGAGGAATTAACGAATTGAGATTCGTTATACCCTTCCTGATAATAGGTCATTTAAGATTGTTCAAAAGATGGTGATGACCTAAAGGCGGTGAAATCAGAGGATGGGTAAGGATCGGTGTATCCTTCTTGATTGTAGATCGTATTAGGTTGTTCATGAAAGGAAGACGATCTACAATCGATGTAGCTCTGAGAAGGATAGAAATCAGAATCAAAATGTTCAGGGTTAGACCTTAAACATGGGGGTCCGGAATTGTATCCCCAATCCGAATTATCCCAACTGACTGATGGTTGATTACAATACGAGTCGAGATAGTCGTCATGTTGAGGATAATTCACAACAGGAGGGAAAGAGCGGGAATGCATGAAATATGTGGAAGGATTCATGAGACACGGGAGGAAGAAAGGCACCCTGCAATACAAACAATCAAACCTGTCCTTAATTGGGTTAGCCTACAGACCTACAGACTCCCAAAACCTGTCTTGAGATAAAGGAACAATTTGATCTACTTCTGTCTGTTCAATCCAACCAGTTAGGAGGGACTGGGGAGAAGGTTCTTCCTTCGGCTTGCGCCTTCGGTTCCTAGTGTACCCCCCAGCTGCGATAGTTTGATTCTGCTCCCCTAGCTAGACATCAGATTGAACAGTAGAAACAAACTAATTGAAAATAATCTCGTTCTGGGTTCTGAAGAGTGAGTCCAATCCTTAAGGCCAATGTCTACTCTGTTTTATTTAGGGCTAGGTTTGAATGTGCTTTGGAATGTGATGGGCCCTTTAAATGGGTTGTGCCCTTAATGATTGATTGTTTTGTGTGTGCGTGCACAACCAATGATTTTCAAGCAAGATTATTTTTTTGATGCGGTGAATTTTAAGGTTCAAATCTTGCTTAGAAGCTTTTAGGATTCAACTTTAGGTATTTTCAAACGAGTTTTATTGGCACACCAGGTTTTACAAGCACAAGTGAAGATGTTTTCCTTTAATGCTTAAAAAGAATGTGAAGTGCCTGATAAATCCCTAAGAGTTGAACCTAATTGACAGCTACTTGATGAGTTTATTTTATTTGAAGTGGTGCGACCAAATCAACTCAAACAACTGGCCACAAATGCACCACTAAGTTAGGCACACAAAGATGGTTAACCTAGAATGATTTATACTCTTTTATGTGTTACTTTATGTGTACCGGTTTCACAGATCAGAACCCGGTTGAGTAGAAACAAATCAATTCAGTTAAATGCCTTTGAATGTGAGTGTACATTGTGTGTTTGTTGAAAATTGCCCCACAAAATTATCTTTTTTTTTTTTATATATAAATGAAGGTGGAATGAATGTGAGTGAGAATACAAACAACCAAACTATTCCTAGGATTTATGCAAACACCTAGGTTAATTGGAATTTGGATTTAATGTGGCGAATGAAATCTATGGAGGGGGAAAGAATGGGGGATAACTTACAAAATCTTCCACAACACTTTACTCCAATCTACCGCTTTTGCTCGTCTCAAAAGAGTACCTGCAATTATAATAAGAAAGGAGAAAAGTGAGGTAAATGATTTGTAAGTTACAAAACGCGAAGAGAAATCAAAGATCATCACCTCCCCGGCAACGGCGCCAAAATGTTGAACGTATCGAATCACTACGCTGACGTGTTTGGTTTTAGAAATCCTGTCGTTGTAGCTTGAAAGCGAAGAATTCGTGTTCAATAAATAAAATTTATACCGAAATGAAAATTCCGGGTCGAACATAGGGAGGCGGACGTTTGATTTAAAAACTACGCATTTCTTTTTATTTGTCACGTAGTAATTTAATTTAAAACTATTTAATTATTTACAATAAATAGAAGAGAGAGAGAGGGTAAGAGAGAGAGAATATTACACATAGAAATCAAAATGAGATGTAGAATAAATAAAGAATTTATCATTAAGGAGATTGTTCATTACAACTAGAAAGCATAAAACAATTGCACTAGAAAGCGATAAATTTACTATAGAAAGCATTAAAAGAATGGAGGGAGAAATGTCCTCCTCGACGATCACTTGGAGGACAAGCAGAACTATTCTAGAAAGCAGTAAATCTATACTAGAAAGCAGTAAAAAAAATAGGGAGAGAGAAATCCTCCTCGACGATCGCTTGGAGGACGAGCCGGATGGGACGATGCCTGAACGAAGGAGAACGAAGCAGGACGAAGGAGGATGAAGCAGAAGAACGGGAACGGAGCAGCACGCCGTCGTTGTCGCGGGATCCACTTCCGAAGGGGGATGAAAATTTGGACTTTATCTCGCAAGAAGCATCTCGGGTGTGGGACAAGCTTCTCTTGAGCTTTGGAGAGGTAGAGAAGAGAAGGAAGGGATGAGAATTTCATATGGAGGGGGTCTCCTTTTATAGTTGCAAGGAGTGGGGGCAAAATGGTCATTACATCTTTAAAATAATAAATGAGGGGTCTTTAGTGATAAATCCGTCACTAAAGCCCCAAAGTGGGTGTAGTACCCGCGCCCACGCGCGCCTCCTCAGTTGCGCTCTTCTTCAACTCCTGCGCACGTTCTTTAAACCTCAGCCGTCCGATCGCGAGATCGGACGACTTAAGATTCATCTCCGCTCGCTACTGCGCGCCCACCTGGCGCGTGCGATGCCGCGTGACGCTGCACGTTCAATCGCACGTGATCTCAATTAAGCGCAGATGGTCGTTCGATCAAGATCCAACGCCCGCCCGCGCTTGCTCGCCCGCACCTTCCTCCCCTTCGCTGCGGTTTGAACCCGCGCCCGTAGCTCGCGTAAGCGCGCTCAACCGCTGCGCTACGAGGTGCCTATGGTCGAGCGGGCGCTTTTAGGCACGACTAACCACAGCCGTTGGATCGAGATGCAATGGTGGAGAGGGAGTGGGTGCAGGGCCTTCAGAGATTGCATGCGGTCGTTTGGGCGGCCAGGATGGTGCCATGTGGCACCATCTTGGCCGTCCATCTTCTGGAAGTTGTAGATGGTGTCACAGATGTTGGATTGACTTGATTTTTGCGTCGTTGGGCTACGATCATCGATCCGAATTCATCCGTGCGGTCGGATTTGTCATTTGAAGTGTGGATTTCCACCATCCTGGCCTTTGATCTTCTAGGGTTACCCAGCCACTATCTGATGCTACGAATGTCTGATTAGGGCAATCTTGGAGTCGTTGAACTCCAATCGTTACCCTGATCACATCCATACGGTTGGATCTTTGATCCGAGGCCCCGATAAAATGTTTGCCCTGTCCAAGCACATAAAAGGAGACAATTAACCTCCATTTTATTGAAACTACTCTAAATGCAAGATGATGCATGTTAGTCAATATTTATATCATGAAATGCAATCCTATGCTTAAGACCATGCATAAATAGACATCTTAAGTAGTGTAAATGTGTTTACATTAGAGTGGGTCATTAGTCACCACTTTTGGTGGTAGGGGGTTGGGTGTGTGTTGATTGCATGCATGTGTGTGTTGTGCTTGAAATTCGTAGACTATGTTGTATGGTTTAGGTAGATTTAGGTTGGGTCAACCTAGTCTAGGTGGTTGTGAACCCTAACAAGTCTAATTAGGTAGTAGGTGAAGCTAATTAGGTCTAGGTGAATCTAGTTAGGTCTGGGTGAATTTAATTAGGTCTAATTAAACCTAATTAATCCTAGGTTAGCCCAATTAGGTATTAGCTAACCCAATCGACTTAGGAAGAGTCAAATTGAGTTACCTCTAGCCTAATTGGAAATCCAAAGGGTAATCAGGGTAGGAATAGTGAAATTGGGATAGTGGTAGGTAGATTGGGGTAATGGATAGTGAGGATAGGTGGTGTGAAAATACGTTGTTTTATAATTGATGCAAATTGGTGTCGTTGCAACATGTAAAAGAGACCAACTTTTAAATTTATAAACCTAGATAGGGTGAGTATCTAAGGTCATCCAAGGAGCTAATCTTAGTGTTTCAAAAATATTTCTCTCTTGCAAAACTTGAATCTTCCATTTTTTTATGTTTTTGTTTTGTTGTTTTTAGGGTTTTGAAATAATCGGGGAAACAAAATGTGAAACACGCGGAATTAGATTATGCCAAAGTGACAAGAACTAATCCCTCTTTTTAAACTCACGCTAGCAAGTGTGCCTAGGTTATCTAGAAAGGAGAGTGGTTGCACTAAGAACTACTAAAATCTAGGAAGCAATTCAATAGACAAAATTGAAGGGCACTTGATTTTTGTATTGAGAATAACAGATGTCACAAGTAAAGGAATGCTTGTTACACAATTAAAGCTAATACACAAAGAGATTAGAGTAGAAGAAATAGATGAAATTCTTCAATTGAAGCTTGAGATGATTCTCACTCCAAATGCAGCTGCTCCGCACTTGAAGATAATCCTCTTTGGCTCCTCTCCTTAAGTGAAATGCTCCAGCATGCTCCTCCTTCTAACCTTCTCCAAGGGTAGATGTCCACCCTTAGCTTCCTCTTCACTGCCTGGATGTCCTTCAATAGGTTTGATCCTTGGCTTGGACTAAGGAAGAAGGAAGAAGAAGAAGGCACTAAGGAGGCAAGGGATCCTCCTTAATCTTCTTCTCTTCTCTTCTTCCTTTATCCAAATATATGGTGTATATGGGTAGGAAATTAAAGCTAGCCAAAGATGGGATTATGTGGTGGTTATGGGGTGTATTTATAGGATGGTGAATATGGTGGTTAAGGCCAAAAGTGGTGCCAACTATGGTTGTTAAGGACCATGTGTTGTCACCAAAAATGGAGAACTATGGTTAAGGATTGACATGGATACTTGTAGGGTTAGGATGTGGTGTTGTGTTGGTGGTTAAGGAATGGATGGTGCAGGTGTTTTGGCGCCATAAAAAATGGTGTAGGGAAGTACAGTTTGAGTAGGGTTGGCACTAATTCTTGGTGGGGTTAGAGTTAAGGTTGGTGTGGATACTTGTAGGGTTAGGATGAGCCTATAAGGTGGTGGTTATGTGATGGAGGGAGATGGATTGTTGGCGACATAGGAATGGGTGTATGGAGGTATGGTTAAAAGAAGTTGGCACCAACTTTAATGTGGTTAAGGGCTAGTGTCTTTGGCACCAACATGTGGATGGTGGAGATGGATTTTGGAGGTAGATGTAGGGTGGATATAGGTCCTTGAATTGGTGCCAAATGGAGCGTTGTGGGGCTTTGGTTTTGGCGCTAACTAGTAGTGGTTATTGGTGGTTATATGGGCGAAGAGGTGCCTTGTTTTGGCGCCACCCTTGAAGGGTTGCCAAGGGTGGTGGTGGTTGGTGATTTTGGCGCCAAAGGAGGGTGTAGGTGGTTGTTTTTGGTTATGTTTAGGGTTAGGTGGATGGCCAAGTGAAGTGGAGATGAGCTAGGGTTAGCTTAGCTACCTAAGCTAGCTTAGCTAGTAGATGAGTGGCGGAGGAGCTAGGGTTTAGCTAGAGAGGATGGAACTTGAGCTGTATGGAGATGGTATGTTGCTTTAGAAGGTCTTTTAGGAGTTCAACTACTCAACTTAGCTAGCTAGTTCTTTGGTAGCCACTAAGTTGAGTAGGTTGAGCTGGTATCAACTATTCTGGCACTAAGGGGAGCTGGTTCTGATCTTAATGAAGACTCTCTAGCTAGCTAAGCTAGCTAACTTAGGTCCAATACACAAGCTCAACTAAGTTGAGCTAGGGTGAGCCTTCATGAGTTGGTGTTGAGCTGCCCTGAACTGATTGTGGACTCCTCAACTGACTTAGCTTAGCTAGTGAAGGACTAGTAGCTAAGCTAAGTTGACTGGAGTTGCCATGAGTTAAGTAGAGCTAGAATGAGCTAGGTTGAGCTGGAATCTAGCTAAGATGAGCTGGACTGAGCTGAGATCCAGCTGGAATGGGTTCCATCTTTTTCTTATTGAATGTTTGCCTTTCTTATGGCCTAGATTTAGGTGATCTTCACTATGTGATCATCCCTGATAATGACATGAAGTCTGTGAAAGCCAAAACTGAGGAAAACAATGCAATGCATGCCTAAACTATGAAATGTATAAATGCAATACCAAACCATCTTGCACTGTGCAAAACCTAAGAGCTAGATGTATTTTTTAGACATAAGGGAGATGATAAACTGGTGTTTATCAATGGGGTTGTGGATGGTGTTATCTAGGTTTTGGGTTATAGGATTAGGTCATCTAAGGTGGTGGTGATTCTGGGTTTGGGTTAGGCTATCCTAGGTTTTGGGATTGGGATAAGGTTATCCTCCTCTTCTCTTCTTGATTATGTGCCATTCTCTCTCTCTTTCTCCTGTCTTCTGCACTTTATTCCACGCCTCTATTCTTCTCTTTGTCTATCAGTAGTCTTCTCTGCTTCATTTTATTCCATGTTTAGATCAAGATCATCCTCTAATCTTCTTATTGCTTGCAAACATGAATAAAACATCAAATAGAAGGATAATCTATCATTATTTTATGTACAACTATACAAAGTAATGCAATGCATGATATGCTAAATATGAATGCATTAAGTACAATGTAGCTAGGTTTCTAGCATTATTTAGGTTAATTAAGTCTTATGATTGCTGCACAATCAACCTCCTTGGACCTATCATGTGGAAAGCTTCCTAAACCACCTTTTACACCCCTCCCTCATACTTAGGTCCCACCCCAACTGGAACCGAAGCCTTTACTTAATAATCTTAAATATGTGTACCTTGGACTAAATGAAACACTCCTTGTAATTATTAATGCCCATCATAGGAGTAGGAATTGAAATTTACTAAGGTTCTAAGGGAACATAAATAAGCAATCGGGTGGAACATAGCAGATCTCAGAGGCATTAACCCCTCATACTGTACTCATAGAATCTATGTGGAAAGAGAGGTTCGACTATCTCATGAGTTGCATAGAAGATTGAACCCGAATATGCGAGAGGTCATTAAGAAAGAAATCATCAAGTGGCTAGATGCAAGAATCATTTATCCAATCTTAGACAACCCTTGGGTGAGCCTAATACAAGTGGTGCTTAAGAAAGCTAGGCTCACCGTAGTCACGAATGATTATGGTGAATCCATCCCGACCCACACGACAACCGCATGGTGGGTCTGCATAGATTATAGGAAGTTAAATACCACAACCTAGAAGGATCACTTCCTTCTACCATTTATTGATCAAATCCTTGAGAGACTTACTAGTAGGAAGTACTTTTGCTCCTAGATGGATATTCAAGGTATAATTAGGCTGCAATTAGCCCTGAAGATCAAGAAAAGACTACCTTTACCAGTCCCTTCAGAACTTTTGCATCCTGTAGAATGTCGTTTAGACTTTGCAATGCACTCACGACCTTCCAATGGTGCATTCTAGCTATCTTTTCAGACATGGTAGGGGTTTATCTCAAGGTCTTCATGGATGATTTCTCTGTATATGGGGATTCCTTCGATCAATGCCTGAGCAACCTATAACATCCCAAAATCTAGGTTTTGAGTCATTTTAGTGTGGTTCGGGTCACTTCGATACCGTAGAGACAGTCGTGGTTCGGTGCAACTACAAGCACCTCTTGAAACATGCGAAAAATGATTATTTTGAGTCAACCCCTAGTAAAACCTCATCAAAAGGGTACCATGTAGGGTACCCTTGGATACCTCTCATCGCAAGCTTTCCAACTATACTTGTTTTGCACAAATCCGAGGTGTATAACTCAAGTTATGACCAAAACAAGTCAAAAAGGACTTAAATTTAGGGTGAACCTAACCTAAGGGGTATTTTCAGTATTTCATCCCACTTATCCTAACCCTAAATAGATTTTGGGTCTATAAGTAGGTACCCTTAGACTTGGGTTCGTCATTAATCCCTAAGCCACTTAGAGTTGAAGAGAAAAATAGAGAAAAGGTGTAGAAAAATCAATTAGGTTTCCTAATTAGGATTCGTAGGGACCTATTTGTGATTCTGAGAAGTCTGGGCTTCCCATCACAAAATTTGCAACGACAATGGCAGTGTGCAGCGTGCGTGTGATGCATGGTGGTTGTTTGTTGAAGCGAAATCAGGTTTTAAAATAACGTATTGTAATATAGTTGAAATCACTTTGAAAATAAATAGATTTTATTACTCGAAGTTTTAAGTCCGAGGTCGAACACAGGGAGAAAATTAGGGTTTAGAAATAAAGAGCACAACTTGAGAAATTGAATATAATATGCAATAGAAACTAGAGTTATAGTGCAATAATGTAGACACAAGATTAAAGAAATCAATGTAAACAAGCACAAAAATTGGACGTCTGATTTGTGAATCAGATGTCTTAAACTATAGTGCTTTTATTTCTTCTCTTTTTCTGATCTCTGTCTCTGTTCTTCTCTTGCGGTTGCTTCTTCCTTTTTCTTCTTTCTTTCTTTTCTTCTATTCTCGTGCCTGTGCCTTAGCCTTTCTTTGCTTCTTTCCTTTTCCTTTGATTCCTTTAGCTGCTTATCTTTCTTTTTTCTTTCTCTCTTTCTCTGGCGGCTCCTTCTGCCTTTGCTTTCAATCCTTCTCTTTCTTTCTCTTTCTTCTTCAGCTTCTCTAACTTCAGCTTCTTCCTCTTCAGCCTTGCCTTCTCCTTCCTTAGCTTTCTCTAGCCTCTGCCTTCTTCTTCCTTAGCTTCTTCTTCTCCATTCCCTGTGAGAGCAAAACCTACCCCTACCCGCACGCACTCTCTTCTCCTTTTTCTCCCTTAGGTTTGCTCACCCAGAGCCACCGTCTTGGGTAATCGGGTCGAGTACGCGCCCGGGACTAGGCCCAGAGGCGTACGATGGTGGGCCAAGAGTGTAGGGTCGAGTATACGGGTCATGCCAGGTCCGCAGAGGTCGGGTCACGGACGAGGTGGGTGAAGGTGAGTGGGACCTCACCCCGTGGTCAGGAGGTGATAAGCCCTATGTAGTTTTGCAACTTATTCGGCTGTGGCAGTTTAAGATTTTCCGAGGTGGGACTATCTTCCCACCTCCCTTCGCGTGCGTCCATAGCAGACAACGGCGCTTGATTGCAGTTATGCTTCCGCCTTTAGTGCTAATTGCTTGCCTGGAGCTATGCGCGAGGGAAGTTCGCGCAATCTGGGACTGTTGGCCTGGAGGAGGGAGACCTGGAGGGAGCTCGCAAGCAAGCTCCTCGCTTACGTCAATGGCGGCGAACCTCCTATACCTGTTAACACGAAAATGGCCTCACAGCCTCATCAGAAAGCTTAGGAGGCTTCTTCGAGACATGACGAATGTGTTGCGGGGGTCGACGTGGCATGGGGCTGTCGGAGCATGCGTGCCTAGGGCACCTTGTGGCCGTGTGTGTGGGTGTGTTCGGGGGGTGTTTTGGGGGCATGGCGCGGTGAGTGAAGTGAGGGTTTTTGTTCAGTGAAGTGTTGTGGAACTTCTAGGGTGGTTGGTGAGGCGGACAGAGGTGTGGAGCAACGGGGACGCCTCGCCGGAGGTTTGGCCGGAGTTGGAAGGGGTGATGGTGAGTGCGTCGAGGGGTGTTTTTAAGAGATAAAGAGGGAAAAAGGATTAGAAAGGAGAGAGGATTTATCTGGGCGTAAAGAGATGAAGGGGGAGGCAGAGATGGTGGCCAGCTCGTATTTCCGTCACCGAAGACGAAGCACTCAGTGGGGGAGAGGACGGCGACGATGAAGGGGCTGCAGAGGCGTCGGCAGGTGCGACGCGACGCGGACGAATAGGAGGAAGAGAACCCTGCCACTGGTATTGTGGCTGGGTGATGAGGGAAAGAGAGGGAAGTCACCGGAGCTTGCTGAGCCACTGACTGGAGGAGGAAGAGACGAATTTGAGGGATTCTCCGGCCAATTTCAAGCATGGGTGATGCAGGGTGACTTGGGTCTGCTTATATAGGCTCTGGAGGATGGATTTGTGCTTGGAAGCCAAGCTTCCAAGCATGGCAAGCTCGCCAGAGAAGGCAACTTGAAAGAGACTCGAATCTCTCATGCATTCGCATGAGAGATTGGGTACCAAATAGAGCCTCTGATTGTATTCATACTGGAGGAGATTTCTCATAAAATCTCCCTTTCAATTTTGAAGGGGATTCTCTGAGAAATCAGAGAGATCTTGCCCTCGAAATCTCGCCAGAGTAGGATTCCCTCCGCTATAATGGTGAAGGGACCTAATTGCAAAGAATGAAGACAAAGATAGGGGGGTTTCTGCAGATGTTTTTAAAAGATAAGGGTAGAAATGCAATTAGGCTGGACCTATTTGCAAAGTAGGTCAAGATGAATTCCCCTTAGGTATAAATTTTGGTACAAACCTAATTTAAACCTAAGGAATCCAATGGTGAAGTTGGATTTTAAGTTTGACCACGTTTGACTGGGTAATTTATGCAAAAACCCAATTTAGGGTAAATATTTGACTAAGACCCCAATTTAGGTCAAAATAGGTTCTAAGGGCCAAATTGAAGGTTCTAAACCATAGAGAATATTTTTCTATGATTTTATAGGATTTTGGTGAATTTTATCCTAACCATAACCTTGTTAAATCAAGTGGGCTTTTTTAGGGTTATAAGAAGTCATTTAATTCCTAGAATTCACATGAACCCTTTTCTATTTTAACCAACCCACTTTTTATCTTGTTAAGACCATTCGACCTATGTTTAGCCCATGAGAAATCCCATTTTTGCACTGCAATGGTAAAATTGCAGTTTTACCCCTTGTTTCATGCTTTTCTCTCAGAATGGTTATTCATGGAATTAAGACCTCCAGTTGGTTATGTAGGAGCTTTTGTTCTCTTTTCTGGGTCAAAATGAGCTAGTTAGGGCTCATGATGGTATTCCCATCAGTGGTGATGGGCGCCTTGAAGCCAACGCATGGCGTTTGTATTATGTGCGCACACTCTCAAGCAAGGTAGTGCATTGTGGAGCACACGATCATGACATGTGTCGCAATCGGAGGCTGTGTTGGCATGCACTAGTAGGTGCACTTGTGTGAAGGAAGAGAGAGTTTGACCGTTGCATGGTCTACATGTGGCAATCCAACAGCGAGAAGTGAGGCGCGACATTAGGCGATCTAGGTGCGGGTGCGTCAGGCAATTTGGGTTCAGGTGCGTGGGTGAATCATAGCTGACACGTGGTGTGCACAGGGACCGTTGATCGATTTGCTTGAACTGACTAGTTTGAGATCCCCTCACATTGTTTCAAGTGGTTAAAGGCCTTCTCGACCTCAGATTTCAACAAATATGATACCGTTGGAATTGTCTTGACGCATACCACGTGTTGGTGTAGTTTATTTTTGTTTTTGAATATTATTTCTTTAGTAAAAAATTAGTAACATTTCTAAGTGATTCCAACCCTATTTTTGGTCCGTGTATGCCAAGATTTATCCCCGATGCATGCATGTATTACATGGCAGGCGTGGCGACTGTTCCCAGGCCATTTGTGTAAAATTTGGAGTCACTGTGACCCTCTGGTGATGTTAGTAGAGTAGTCCCCTCCTCTCTTGTTTCCGTGGTTGTTTCGGGTAAACGTGGACCTATTTTGGGGATTATGTGTGTATACTGCGAAGATTGCCGTGGTAATTCCTCTTTTCCTGAGTCTGGAACCTTTTTGAAGTTTACCATGATTTTTGGGTGCTTTTATGAGAAATAATTGGATGTCATGCGAATGGTTAAGAATTAATGACTTAATGTACCCCTATCATTACATGCGTGAAACGAACTCCATTTTTCGTAAAACAAGTTTCGTTGTGTTCGTTAATTGATAAATAATACAGGAACATTGGGATAATTTGGAAACTATAAGTTGGAGGATAATGTGAATATCTGGTAATCTTGGACTTAATAAGTGAAAGTCTTAATATGGTTTGATTTGATGACAATAAATGACGCAGCTATTTGGAATTAATTAAATAATCAATACAACTAGTTTTAGCCCGCTACTTGTCAAATTTGGTTGTAGATTTGGTTTGTTAGATTGGTTGTAGGTTGGTTTAGGGAGTTGCTGACCTCCCTACGATTCCTTGGTTAGGTGTTTACACTACTTAAGATGTCTATTTATGCATGTTCTTAAGCATAGGATTGCATTGCATACTATAAATATTGCATAACATGCATCATCTTGAATTTAGATTAGTTTGAATAAAATGGAGGTTAATTGTCTCCTTTTATGTTCATGAACAGGGAAAACTTTTTATCGAGGTCTCGGATCGAAGATCCAACCGTACAGATGTGATTAGGGCGACGATTGGAGTTCAACGACTCCAAGATCTCCCTAATCAGACATCTGTAGCATCAAATAGAGATTGGGGAACCCTAGAAGAGCAAGGGCCAAGATGGTGTGAATCTGCACTTCTAATGACAAATCTGACCGCACCGATGGATTTGGATCGACGATCGCAGCCTAACGGCATGAAAATCGACTCAATCTGACAACCGTGGCACCATCTACATCATCCAGAAGATGGATGGCCAAGATGGTGCCACGTGGTGCCATCTCAGCCGCCCAATTATCCGCACGCACCCGCTGAAGGCATCCGCATCAACGTTTCCCCGCCGTTGGATCAAGATCCAATGGCTGGGACGCATCCGCGCTTAAGTTAAGCACCCACCCATCAGCGCGCGTAGCGCAGTGGGCGAGAGCGCTTAACTGAGGCACTGGCGCGGGTTTGAATCGCAGAGGCGCGGTGAGCAGGCGCGGAGAGCGGGCACGTGCAACTGTGCGATGAGGATCGAGCTGCTACGGGCGCTCGATAGCGCCCACGCGCTAGATAGCGCCCACGCGCTATTGCACGCATGTGCCTCACACGAGATCAGACGCGGGCGGGCACGCGCTGAGGAGCGGGCGGAGAAACGAGATAAGTCGTCCGATCTCATGATCGAACCGTTGAGATCGGTAGTACGTGAACGTGCATTACACGCGCGAGCAAGCGAGTGAGCGCGCATGCTCTGCCACACGTCACCCATGATGGGGCTTTAGCGACGGTTTTATCCATCACTAAAGGCCCCTTATTTAATGTTTTGAGATTTAAATGACCAAATTGCCCTCACTCCTTGTAACTATAAAAGGAGACCCCCTCCACACGAAATTCTCATCCCTTCCTTTTCTTCTGTCCCTCTGCAAAGTTCAAGAGAAGCTCGTCCCACACCCGGGATGCTTCTTGCGAGATAAAGTCAAATTTTCGTCCCCCTTTCGGAAGTGGATCCCACAACGACGACGACACGCTGCCCCGTTCTCATTCTTCCTGCTTCGTCCTCCTCTGTCCTGCTCTGTTCCCCTTCATCTAGGCGTTGTCCCGTCCGGCTCATCCTCCAAGCGACCGTCGAGGAGGATCTCTCTCTCCCCATTCTTTTTACTTCTTTCTAGAATAGATTTACTACTTTCTAGAGTAGATTTACTGCTTTCTAGTGTAATCATTTTCCCGCTTTCTAGTCGTATTGTTTAGTGTAATGAACAATCTTCTGATAATGAATTCCATGTTCATTCTACATCTCTTTTTTATTTTTGTTTGCAATATTCTCTCTCTCATTCTCTCTCTCTTCTATTTAGTGTAAATAGATAGATAGTTTCTAGTCAATTAAATTAGTTCGTGACAAATAAAACAAACACATATTTTTAAATCAAACGTCCGCCTCCCTAAGTTCGATCCGGGATTTCCATTCCGGTATAAATTTTATTTGTTGAACATGAGTTCTTTGCTTTCAAACTACAACGACAGGTTTTCAAAACCAAACACGTTAGCGTAGCAACTCGAAGTGTTCAACATTAGGCTTAGTGGCCAATTGGGATTGCGGGATGCATGGCTCAAGGTTTGGGAGTGGTTTCTTTCTCGGTTGGTGGGTGGGTCATTGGCTGTCTGTAGTTCAACATACATAGTGTTTGTACATGTTCACGCTACACGACATAGCACCACCCCTTTCAGCAATGACCCTAGGGTGACAGAGCATGGTGACTCGAGCAATATAAGTCATCTTCTTGACCAAGAGGGTGGCCTATACCGGTTATGTGCCTCAAGAAGTTACATGAGATCGTCTCATGTCCCGAGACGTTGATTCACGGATTATGGACTGTAATAATGTGGGCTTAAATGCATAAACATAATTGGATAAGTAATAATTCATAAATGAAATAACTGTTGATATAGTGCCCTCTTTCTTTTACTCTTGTCGTTGTTATTCAGTTGTTGTACTACTCTACTCAATTTTTACTGATGTGTTTTTCTCGGGTTCCGTACTTAGGTGTTGTTGAGCAGTTGGGTGCAACGGCTGTTGTTGCTCTGTCTACTGCGGGACCGAATTCTACATTAGGAGACGATTCATTTTTAGCCAGTAGCTCTTTACCTTTGTTCTTTTTCTGCTTTCTGTGTTTTAATTTCTAAGAGAGGAATTTAGGTTGACCAAGCTAAGGTTGATTTGATTTCTAATTTACCTCCACCTACCTCGATTCGACAAATAAGGTTATTCCTAGGACATGTTGGATTTTACATAAGATTTATCAAAGACTTTTCTACGATCTCTATGCCTCTTACAAATCCGTTATCCAAATAAATACCCTTTGAAATGATTGATGAATGCATCCAAGCTTGCACCACTCTGAGGGTTGCAGTGACCCAAGCCCCGATTTTACAACCCCTTGATTGGTCCCAAACCTTCGAGATCATATGTGATGCTTTAGTTTATGCCATAAGGGTTATCTTAGGTTAAAAGATTGACAAGAAACCCATAGTGATTTACTATGCTAGCAAAACATTGGATGAGGCCCAAAAGAATTACACAGTTACTGAGAAAGACTTGCTAGCAGTGGTTTTCGAGTTGGAGAAATTTAGTTCTTATCTCTTGGGGTCACACATGATCATATATGCAGATCACTCAACCATCTGGCACTTGTTGGTAAAGAAAGATGCAAAACCTAGGTTGATCCGATGGATCCTGCTATTACAAGAATTTGACATAGAAATCAGAGATAGAGCTGGATCTTCGAATGTTGTGGCTGATCACCTATCTAGACTTACTTTGGAGAATGTAGAATCCGTACCTCCAATCAAAGACAACTTCTATGATGAACATCTCTTAGCAATAACTGAAAATGGGATTCCCTGGTATGCAAACCTTGTTAATTACTTGGCCACAAGAAAGACACCACTTGATTGGTCCAAACAGAAGAAGGCGAGATTTTTCTCTGAGGCTAAGTATTACTTTGGGGAAGACCTAATTCCCTTTATAATTTATTTTGACCAAATCATTAGGAAATTCATTCTCAAATCGGAGGTTGCGAATATCTTATCCTTTTGCTATCATCAAGCTTGTAGAGGCCATTTCTTAAGAAAGAAAATCGTTGTAAAAGTTTTGCAGAGTGGATTTTATTGGCCGATACTTTTCAGGGACACACATGATTTCTATAAATCTTGCATTAGATGCCAATCTTTAGGGAATATGACAATAAAGGACATGATGCCCCTCCAGCCTATTCTGATTTGTGAGATCTTTGATGTTTGGGACATCGACTTTATGGGACTCTTCACACCATTTGTTGGCTTTGATTACATCCTCCTTGCAATTGATTGTGTCAAAGTGGATTGAGGCCATCTCGACCAGGACTAATGATCATAAAGTTGTCATTGATTTTGTGAAAAAAAAATGTTTGTGTGATTTGGAATGCCTCGGGCCTTAATTAGTGATGGAGGGAATCATTTTACAAATGCCCAATTTCGATCATTACTTAAGAAGTACAGGGTGAATCATAGAATTTCCACACCATATCACCCTTAGACTAATGGGCAACTCAGGTGTCTAATCAGGAAATCAAGAATATTTTGTAGAAAATCCTGAGACCCAATAGGAAAGATTGGTCCTCGTGACTTGATGATGCTTTATGGGCTTACAAGACCACCTATAAAACACCTATAGGCATGTTTCCTTACAAATTGATTTTCAGGAAATAGTGCCATCTTCTTGTCGAGTTTGAACACCGGGCTTATTGGGCAGTTAAGGAATGCAATTTCAATATGGATCAAGTCGGTGAGCATAGAAAATTGAATTGAATGAGCTCACAGAGATCAGGAATGGGGCTTATGAAAGTGCTTGGATCTATAAGAAAAAATCAAAATCCTTCCATGATAAGCATATTTCGAGGAAACATTTTGAACTAAATCAGAAGGTTTGGCTATTTAATGAGAGATTGAGATTATTCCTAGGAAAATTGAGGTCTAGATGGATTGGCCCATATATAGTATTGAGACCGTTTGAGAACGAGGATGTAGAAATTTTTTATCCTAAAACTGGGCAAACTTTTAAGGTGAATGGACAAAGATTCAAACCCTATATTGAAAACCTAGCCAAGACACCCTTGATTGAGAGACTGGTCTTATTAGAAATTTGACAAAGCTGCATTCCTAACTGAAGGCATAAAACTTAGCCCTTGTTTGGAGGCAACCCAACACAATTTTGCCTATATATATATGTATATATATATATATATATTGGCTCTCTATTTTCAGGTTTGGCTAGTCGAGCTTCATTATTGCAACTCAGAGTTTTGCAAGTGATATCCTCCCTTTCTTTACCTTTTCATGTACTTGTTATCTTACAATGAGGACATTGCATGAAATAGACGTGGGGGGTACGTATTATTATGCTGAGTTTATCTTGTTCCAAATATTTATATATATATTTTAAAAAAAATTGTAAATTGAGTTAGGATTGTGGATAAATTTTAGGTATTTAGAAATGACAAACCCTATGAGTATGTGTTAAGAGTTTGTTGCTTATTCTCTTCAAGTTGTAGTCAACTTAACCAGCTAGGGTACCTCAAATGCAAATTTGTTTTCAAGTCCGTAATGATATATGTTGATTCAAGTTAGAAGCTGATAGAGGTGGTATATGGCTTTTTCGTCCACCCTTGGGTTTGAAAGTTTTTGAAGTTTGAGTATCTTACGTTTAGACTTACACCCTGATTTTGCTTATGGTAACTACATATTAAGAACTTAATTTCACAGGCATGGCTATTATGTTACACTGAGTATGATCCCCAGATCCAGGGTATTCAAATCCTAGCCTAGCACTTACACTTTCATGGGTATGGCTGTTACATTGCAGTAGGTATGCTCCCCAAATGCAAGATATTCAGAGCCTAGCATGCTATTTGGATTCTCGTGTAACACTGTTGAAGTGAGGTTCTGAAACAAGCTTTTGGATGAGTCACACGTATATAGTATATATTATATATATTATACAAAAAGAAGAAGAAAGAAGAAAAAAATAGAAAAAAAGTAAGCAAATGGAAAATAAAAAAATATATTAGTGCATATTCAAATATGCATTGTAGAATAGGGAAGTGCCTCTTATGATGTCATCCTAAGGCGTCAGAGTGTAGGGCCCTCCCTATAGTTATATATAGTAATAAATAAAAAGGGGCAATGATTCCATTTTGGTAGTAAGGCTAATAATCTAAAGTGGAGTGAGCAGGATGATAGGTGAACTCAATACATAATAAATGAAACTTCTAAATACAATTGCCATTTGTCGAGTTAGTTTCATGAGCACGAGAACTCAGATTTTCAGTTTCTCGCAAACCTTGGGTGGACCTTAAATCCATAGAATCTAATATGGAAGCTCATAACAACGAGATATAGGAATTTGATGGTTCATATTTAGGGCAATAGTCTAGAGTTGTTGAGCCTGTGTATGAATTTTCCCGCGTGTTTTTGTAGTTGGTGGTAACCAGTACCTTCGTTGTGACAAATCCTAACTCAAATTTTGGTTTTATTTGTAGTTTTTCTCAGAGATAGAAAAAGCTAGGCAAGGGGGTGTGATAAGTGAGCATAATTATTGTTTCAAAAAAAAAGTAAGCATAATTATATGTTAACATGCTTATTTTTGTTGGTTTTAGGTGTTTGTTGCATTAGATTTAGGTCATTATGTACATAATTGAATAATTTGAGCTAATTGCGTTAGATTTGCATTCTAAGGGTAAAACCATCATTTTGATCCTATTTTGTGCTAATTTGAGCTCTTGTTATGTGTAAAAATCCTTTACTTAGGCTAATAAGGTGAAGAAGTAGGAATATAGGTCACTAGAGCTCAAGTTGAGAGGAGACGACTCTTTTTTGAGCTTGGAAACCCTAGCCTTAACCTAGCCAAAACCTGTCTATTTTAGCCTTACCCAAAACCCTAGTCCCAAGACCTAATACTGATACCCAAACCTAATCCTAACCAGCTCCCCTCAGCTCATCTAGCCGTAATCCTAACCCTACATCACTTCCTATCCTATTCCTAAAATTTAGCTCACACACCTAGTGACACCACCCTAGTTCTAGTCCTAGTCCTATCGTATAAGTTCCTACACATTATGCACTTACCATATAATTTTTATGGACCTTAATTTGCCTTAAATAGTTCTTGATTTAATTGCAAATATGTGGCATTGATTACAATTGATTTAGACTCCAATTTAGCCTCCTAAAATCTCTTTAATCAAATCCAATGTGAACTCAATTAAGGAGACACTTGGAGCATCTTCTCGAATCCTTCCTTGAGAACCACCCAAACCACTTTCCAAACTCAAACCCCACGTCCAAATCAGTCCAATCAACCTTGCATGCCACCATTTGAATTGCCAAAAATCCCTCCAATCAATCACCAGCAATTACATATTCCTATTCCTTGATTTTTTAGATCCACCTTCCTAATTTACTACCCAAGCCCCTCCTTAATTAGAACCCATACAACCCTAGGCCCTCCTCCACATATTGCATGTCCACCAGCCTTTCCAAACACCCAAAACCCATGACCAACCTTGAACCCTCTAGAAAAATCCAATTCCTAAACCTATTGGGAATCCCACTTACTTAATTTGCTTAATTCCTAATCCTACTTCTAGAATCCACCTCCTTAGCCTCCAAGCCACCATCTATCCACCTCCCCTCCTCTATTTAAACACCCTTGGACATCCACCAAAGGGCGATCAAGTCTCCTTAGCCCCCTCCCTCTCCTTTAGTTGCTTAGGTTCCATTAAGCCTCCTTAGGTCTTCTTTCTTCTCCTTAGCTTCTTCCTCCTCCATAGCCCTCCACCTTCTTCTCCTCCTTCTTGGATGTCCCCCCTTCCCTTCCTCTATCCTCCTACACCTTGTAGCATCTCCATTAGGTACCTTAATTACTTAGGAACTCCCTCCTCTAGTTAGGATTTCCCATGTTTCCTTCTTCCACCTAAATTTCTTCATCTCCAGCTTCTACTCTGACTTCTTCCATGACTTTTGCAACCATCTTCAGAAGATTTCCACCACTTTTTGGGACTTGTAGTGGCGCTTGATGGGTCCACTTTAGTGGACTAATTTAGTGCTTAAGTACATTATTATTTTAATGAGAGACTAATTTAAAGCATGGATGTTAATGATAAAATCATGTGAACGGTAAATTTATCATTTTATGTATTAATTGCATTAATATTTATATGGGAGGATTGATTATTCACTTTAAAAGGGAATGGCATCACATCAAAGTGAGTGGAGATATGTGGGATTTTATCTAGGCAAAATACAATAAGAAAATAAATTTTAGAGATTTCAACAATTCCTCAAATTTATTCCAACAAAATTCCTTATCTCTCATGAATCTCTCTCTCCCTAAAATTCCTATTCGCTATATTTAGTAACCGAAAGTCTGACTCTCTCTCTCTCTCCTTATTTAACAGGAAGGGACAGACAACGGGAAAGGGGACGAGAGGTTCCCCTCTCAAGCATCTTCCTCCTCCCTCGAGTGGGTACACGGCCTCCAACTTCATCTCCTTACCCATGTACCCACACCGCGAGCCTCTGTTGACACCGCGATTTCTCCCTTGCCACGACCGTGAGTTCACCATGACCGTACTTCAGCAACCTCTGCCGTGTGCCCATGACTCCACCACCGTGAGCCATCTGACCGTGACCGCACTTCCTCTCGACGAGCGTGGTGATAGCACACTCCTCGACACCACATCCTCCTCACTGCGACCGTGTGCCTCATCGTCTGTGACAGCAACATCGACTGCGCATCTCCTCCACGACCACGAGCAGTCTCTGGCGCACTCCCCCCCCGCAGCACCACCCATCGGTGCCACCTCCTCCGCACACCCGCAGCAGTACAACCCCTCGCTCAGCACCCACTGCAGTCCTCGCACGCACAACACTGCCTTGGCATGCACTACATGCATCACCTCCATGGACAAGATCAGGCCACAGCACCATCTTCGTCTTCCTCCTCTCCTTCTTCTTCTTCTCCGTCAACCAACAGAGAAGGGGAACCCAAACCACCCATAACGTAGCCACCTCCACAGGCAACGGTTCTCCACGCCATCGACTCCCCTACGCTCGCCTCGACCCCACGAAAGTAGCCACGTCCTCAGAACCACCCACGATAGCCCACGTGCGACAGCGACCTGCCGCCAGTGATGAACCAGCCTTCCTCATCACTGGCGTCAACTCCGACCATCGTTCGGAGAGCCACCACCACCAATGGAAAGCCCTCGTCGCGGTCGACTTCCTCGAGCTCCTCAGCTTCCGCCGTCGCTTCCTCTTCGCACGAGGTCAAGAGGAAGATTTCCTCTATTTTTGGGTTCTATTAGTATTTACCAAAAATTCCATTATGGAACACTATTCAAATATTTTGTTGGATTAAATTATTAGGGTGAAATTGCGACATTATACTTATTCCTTTTCATATTTAATTTGCTCTTGTTATGCACATCAATTCTCATTGAAATTGGATTCAGATTTGCATGCAACAAGAAATTACATACTCTGCCACTACACATTCATCATTTACATATTTTTGACAGCTTGATTTATGATGTGAAATTTACGAAAATAGCCCACAACTTCTCATGAAATTGAAAGTTACATTCTGAGCTGCATATTCATTGAATTGATTTCATGAACATTTCTATGAACATTATGGCTCCATAGTCGTAAATCTATTGGTATGTCCTCCTGTGGATACGACCGGAATTGTGGTATAATTTCAATATATTCTTAGTAACTTTGATCGAGGGTTTTCCACCACATTATTTACTACGAAGCAATATTTTTCTGACAGCATATTTGAAAAGCGAAAAATTGTATCGATCAGCGCTCTCCTTCGACCATCTCAAACTTGCTCGCATTCGTCATCATTCCGGCTATTTCTTTTTCTCCACTCTCTCCCTTCCCCTTCTTTCTCTTCCTATTCCTAAATGTAAATGTGAACTTTTGATTAGTAATAATATATTCTTGGTTTTTCATATCTCTCTCTTTGTATTTTCTTGCTATCTAGTTGCTTAATGCTTTATTATTTCAAAAATTTCAAAAAAAGTGTGCGTGTTGTGTTTTCGTAACTGTGCAAACCCACAATTTCGTACTATTTTGCAATCTTTCTTCTTGAAATTTGTTTCGACTTACACATCCAAAAATCACCCAATTTTGTCATTATGTTATGATACTAGTAAGGGGTATTTATGCAAATTTATGGCACAAAAATAATTTTCTATTATTTTATAAAATTCGTAGATCAAGAAGGGGTCAAAGCCAAAATAGAACCTAATTTTTTTTAGTATTGTCCAAATTTTAAGAATTTTTATACACCTTGGATTGATGTGAAATGAATTACAATTGTTTCCTTATCTAATCAGAATTTTTAATAAAAATTAGTAGAAATTTAGGACATCATTTCATCTAATTTAGGCATGCATCTTGCACTAGGGGTCAAATAAGCCAGATTGCCTCGATGTTGGAGAAAAATCCCAAACAAAAAGGAAAAATACCTCCAAAAATTTCAAAAAAATCCTTACATACTTAGGATTAGTTAGGAAATAACCCATCCAAAAGCCTCCCTAAGATACAACCTAGACTCCTATATATTACAATGTTATTATGTTACGAGTTCCTAATTTTGATTTGAGAGATTGCGTATTCTCACACTACAATGATAAAATTAACCTTTAGCGAGTCTCTAGCATCACTAGGATTCTTGTAGAAGTGACACGCATCTGCCATCTTGTCCTTCTTCTTGGAAGAAGTGATATATGCAAAAGGACCTGAAGATTTGCTCTTCTTTTGGGAACCTTTCTCTTTTCCCTACTTCTTTAGTTTGAACCTCCTACTGCTCTTGGCAACCATTGCCTAAGGTGGGTTCTCCTCTTAATATTGTCACCTAAGCAAGGAGATGAGCTCAACATATGTAGTCTTCATCTTTGCTATATGAAATGAGATGATGAAGTTGGTGAAGCAGCTTGGAAGAGATTGCAAGATGATATCCGTAAGAGTCTCATCATCAATCTTCATCCCCAACTTTTGGAGCTTTGAGATTTGTCCATACAACCTCAGAACGTTCCCCCTCACCGAAGTCCCTGCCTTCATCTTGTATAAAAGCAACTCCTTAAGAACATTATTGAGTTGAGTTTAGTTCACATCCCTAAACATCTCCCTCAGACTGATCAAGATCTCAGAGGTGGTATGCAGCTCCTCATGTTTCTTCTCAAGCCTATTGGAGAGCGAACCAAGGATATAACACCAAGTAAGTGTATTGTCCTTATCCTAGTTCACATTGAGCTCCCTCTCTTGAGCATTCCTAAGAGTCTTGTGCTTATTATGCTTGATCTCATACTCTATGCAATTGGCAACAAGAATGAGCTCAAGGTTACGGATCCAATCTATATAGTTAAGACCCGTTAGTTAGTTCTTTTCAAGTAGGTGATCGAGTGGATTGAGCTTGGTCATCTCAAAAAGAATTTAAGATCATTTGATTAGAATCTAGTTTCACGAAGGAAAAATTTTGTTTTAAGAGTTTGTAAACAAAATTACCCACTATGTCAAAATTTGAATGTTGTTCCCTCTTTAACACTCAAACCAAGAGGTATGCTGACCCTGATGCCTCAAGTGGGACCAAACTCTCTTCTCTAATGAGACCATGTTGAAATTGAACTAAACTGGGGGTGAATAGTGAAATTGAATTATAAAAAGAAGATAGAAATTTCAATCACACAAATAACATAATGATTTTTAGGTGGAAACCCAAATTGGGAGAAAACTACCACCTAAGTCAACCTCAACTTAAGATTTACGATCACCAAGTGATCAATCCACTATTCACACCACTTAAAGCAAGGGTGGTGTACCTTAATATAATTCACACCTCCAATCCCTAAATGGAGGTTTCTCCCTTCGCATAGAAGAGATGGGGATTTGACAGGCTGAATACCCAAGTATAACAAAAATGTAAAGAAGAAAATAAAAAGCAGCCTGTAAAGCTCCCCAAAAGAGATATAAAGAGGATCTAGCTACTATGGGTGAGTAAGATACTCCCTATGAGTAATCGTAACAATGAAGTATTGAGGAAGATAGAGTGTATGCCCAAGAATCAAAGTGAACAACAGTAGGGCAATAAAGTATGTGAGTAGAGCTAGTATGTGGCTTGGAAATTATCTCTAATTGGTGTGTCTAGCCAAAGAGGTGTTAAAAGGTATATATAGGTCTAAAAGGAACCTTTAAGAATGATAAGACTCGTGCCATCAAAACACTTTAAGACATCTAAGAGTTGGTCTAGAGTCTGGCCAAACGTCTAGAAATCAATTTTTGTGTGCGTACGGCCTCGAGTCTGAGTGTGTGCCGTGCGCAGACTGAGCTCCGCCACCTTCCTCTTTCTCCTTCCTTCGCCAAACTGCAGAACTTTTCCCCCCTCACGCCTACATATACCCCCTCCTCTCCCTCACGCCACCCCACTCCCATCCACCTTCTCCTTCCTCCAGCGAGAGCATGAGCGAGAGAGGCGAGTGCAGCCAAGGTAGCGGCGGAGAGACGGAGCAACGAAGGAGCAAGAGAGGAGAGCGCGCGAGCCGTGAGAGAGCTCGCCGGAGGTGCTCACGGCCGATCGGGCGTGCGCACGGCGAAGGGGTGTGCTGGGGAGATCTGCCCCGACACTACTATAGCTAGAGCAGCGGATGAGATAGTGCGGCGCGACCGCGTGCAGCAGGAAGAAGACAAAGGAGCTTCTGATTCTGGAATTTTTTTTCCCAGAATCAAACATTTGGACCTACATCCAAATGATGTGGATGACATCTGGAGGAAGCCCCAGACGACTGAGAGGTATGTCCTGCACCCTATGCTTCCCTTCGCGAATACGGCCATGCAGGCTGTTCCGCCGAGGCTCTGATACTTACCGTTTTAAGGAGATTACGTTGCACATACAGGATTATTTTCAGGAAGGCACGGGGACACGCCCTCCCACGCGGTTCAGACGTCTAGGTAGGGCACCAGACGGCGGAGAGCGTCTTTAGACGTCCGGAGAGGTGGTCGGATGTTTGGAACTACGTCCAGACGGTTTAGCAGGATCCCTGCATGTCTGAGGAGCAGCGTAGAGTGAGGTATGGCTCTGGGTTCCTTTTAAGACGTCTGGAAGGGGTTCCAAATGTCCGATTTAAATCAGAATTGTCGTTTTCAACCCGTTTAGGGTTTGTTTGAGGTCTGATTTCCACAATTAAGATTTCGTTCTTCTTCGTATAAGTTCCTCTACTTGTTGGAATGATTTTTTATCATGTTCTGAGTAGTTTCTTGTGGTTGATCCTTGTGTTAGGACCTCGTTCCGTTGCGGGTTTGGGGGTTGCGGAGGCACGTGGATCTGCCGATCAAGCCCCCATTACTTCTGGTTTCGTAGGTAGAGTGGCTTCCCCTAGGTATTTATAACATAAATGCATATTTAGAATGAAAAATTAGATCCTAGGGTATGGCATAAATCCTAGGACTAGAAACACTGGAATAATTGTATTGAATGCATAGATTGCAGTATGAGATGATTAAATAAAATAATAACAATTGCCTGTAAGTGGATAACGGCTGCCTATGGAATGTAAAGTACTGTTAGCAACTGTTGCATGTATATTCCTGTTATTGAAATTAAATATGAGCTGCCTGTATATGAAATGGAAATAGAAATGATGAAACCTAGTATGGCTTGCCCTGAGAAACATGAGCATGAACCGTACGGGGAATTAGGAGTAGAGCTCCTGGAAATAAATGGGATAGAACTCGAAATGTGAATGGGGAAGTGAGCTGGTCCTTGAGTACGGAGTACCAAGGAGAGCGACTGTCCCCCCTGTTTAGTGCAGAGCGGAGTTAGCCGCCCTAGGGTTGGGACCCGGGGTTAAAACTGGCCAGTTTGTACCGACTCTTTTGGCCCTCGCGTACACAGTACCGGGGAGAGCTACTAGTGTAGGGAGAGAGCTAGCCACCCCACGGGGCCCAGGGTTCAGCTAACCGTCCTACACCGACTTGTTAGGCCCACTGGGCAAACCAGGGTAATCAGGCGAGGGTGCGCGGACTGTGGAGGGGTGAGACCCCTATTTGGTTCTTAGGGTCTGGACCCCTATTACTGAGAGGGCTATGCCCTACACTAGTTTCGTGCTGTGCTTGGAGCGCACCCGTTAACGGAAACAACTGACCGCATGCCAGTGCAGGGTAGCTACCCATGCATTTATCGCGCGTGCCGTAGTCACCGTTACGTCTGTCAGCGACCTTGGGGTGGTTGACTGAGTGTAGGACCACCACGGGGGACTCTCCCAGCCAGGAGAGCACCACGTGCTACTTCTACTCTTCGAAAAAGACTGCAATCAAGATCGTTCCCACGAGGAACACTCGAGATCAAGAAAAAGACCTGATAAATAAATCAAGTGATGAAAGAAAGAATAATTAGTTAAATAAAGAAAGAAATTGAAAACAACAGCTACCTGTCCACCTTTACTGTTTTCGTTAGCTGGCTGGCACTCTACGCAGCGTTCGCTGATTTCTTTCATTCATAACCTTTTCAGGTTCAGGTGTTGAGCAGCCAGAGCCTACAGCTGCAGAGGGTGCTGGGCCCAGTAGAGCCCAGTAGTTGTACTTTTCTTTGTTGTACCCGTTTCATTGTTGTAACTTGTTACACTTTTGTACTCTTTATTGTAAACTTTATTTTCCTATACCTATTTAAATTCTCTACTGTTGTGGTGGTATGTATTGTAGTAGTTTTCTTCTTTACTGCTATACTATTGTTACTGTTAGTTGCTTGCATGATGAATGTGGTTTATTTTATTGCTTGTTGGTTACTTGCTCATTGGACGACTGGTCTTGGGATCAGTCGAGTCGGTCCTGTCTCGTGTCCTGTAGGGATTTGGGAATCGGGTCGTAACAAGATGGTATCAGAGCAAGGTCGTCCCGAGAAGTGAACCAACTAGCTGGAAAATAACCAATTCACGTGCCTGTAACTAAAGTAGCCACCACAACGTACCTTTTGACATCTGTTCTGAGGTTCTTTCGTTGAATGTCGATTAGAATTGACGTCTTTTCTGTTCTGTGTTCGCGTCTCCTTGCAGGAGATGCCTCGACGAGGAAGCAGCGAGGCAGGCTGCGGACGCGGCCGAGGACGAGGTCGGAGGGGCGAGCGTGTTGAGCCCGATGCCTCAGTGGACCAGCCACTACTCCCGGGTGTTCAGGCCTAGGACCTCGCCTAGCTGATATAGGAGATTGTACGAGAGGAGCTTCACCAGCCTCCACGAGCACCCCTCCCTGGGGTTGCGGAGGGGGAGTCCTCTGTGGGACCGCGAGACGGACACGACGCTGGACGTGGGGGAGGGGGTGGCCCTCCACCGCCCCCACCTTCCTCCAGCACTTTCGAGCACGAGCCCTCTTTACCTGAAGGCGTACCAGTTTCTCCACTTCAGCAACATTACGAGCTTTTCGGACAATTCCGGAAGTTGAAGCCCCCCTCCTTCAAGGGGGATGAGGACTTGACCGAGGCGAAGGACTGGCTCGAGTAGATCGAGAAGGTATTTGACACCCTTCGCCCCCCTGTGGAGTACCACGTGGCCTTTGCCATGTACCAGCTAGAGAGCGCGGCACACAGGTGGTGGAGGGCAGTCAGAGGATAGGAGAGGGTCGAGCTGACTTGGGACCAATTTGTCACCCTCTTCTGTGAGCAGTACTTCCCCCAGACATGGCAAGACCAGAGGAGGCGAGAGTTCCACACTCTCCACCAGGGGATGATGACCGTGAGCGCGTATCACACGCGTTTTCTGGAGCTATCTCATTTCGCCGCGACAGCTGTGGTTACCGAGGAGGAGCACCTTTGGAGGTTCACCGAGGGGCTCCGACTTGCTATTCAGGGGTATGTCACACCCCTGAAGCTGCCTACGTTCTCGAGGGTGGTGGAGGCAGCCATGACATATGAGGAGACCAACCCGTCCGCATGTGACACTGACAGTGTGCGGAAGAAGCCCTACCAGCTAGACTACTCACAAAGTCGACAAGGGAGGAGGCACGTGGCACACATAGGAGAGCCATCACGCTTCGTGGGGCCGTCAGTGGCCTTTGGGGGCCCCCGACAGGGGCCAGCTGCTAGCACCGGACCCCCGCCCAACCATCAACAGGGACCCACTGAGGCGGGAGTCGAGTTCCTCTTTGCTACCAGTGTGGCCAACCAGGCCACATCAGGAGGGACTGCCCATCTAGGGCTGGAGGCCAGCAGATGCTCCCCGCATCGAGTACTGGAGGATGAGCAGGAGGTCACGGTTTCCAGGCGTGGGGGGGAGGACCGCAGTCGCAGGGAGGGTACCGGCTAGCGGCTACCCGTTCGACGCAGAGTGTGGCTGCTTCGTCCGCACCTAGGGCTGAGGGGCGTATCAACGCCCTGACACACAGAGACGCCAGAGCTTTAGGTTCAATGGTGGCAAGTATGGTTACAGTTTCTGGCAGACTAGTTTACACGCTTTTTGATTCCGGCGCCACGCACTCGCTTGTCACTGCTAGTTTTGCTATTAGTTTGGGGCAGGACTGTGTGTTGTTAGAGGATCCGTTTGTGATCAGAGGTCCGGGTGGTCAGCTGTTTGTAGCTAAAGAGGTTTACACGGATTGTGAGGTCAATGTTGGGGGACACAGCCTCCCTGTTGATCTGATTGAGATACAGATAGAGGACTTTGGCATGATTCTAGGGATGGACTGGTTGTCCGCTTACCACGCCTTGGTGGACTGTTTTGAGAGGAAGATCGTCTTCTACATACCGGAGTTGCCGTCTTTCGAGTTTCATGGACAGCCAGTGGACGGAGGCTTCAGGAGCATTTCTGCACTTCGAGCGGCGAGACTTTTAGGCCAGGGGTGTGAGGGCTTCCTGGCTTGTGTGGTGTCAGAGCTCAGCCATGTGGCAGACTTTCGAAGTATTCCAGTGGTCAAAGAGTACCCTGACGTGTTCCCAGACGAGTTGCCAAGACTACCGCCCGAGCGTGAGATCGAGTTTGAGATCTCATTGGTACCGGGGACCAGCCCCATTTCTACAGCGCCTTACAGGATGGCACCACTTGAGCTGCGAAAGCTCAAGTCCCAGTTGCAGGACCTTCTGGAGAAAGGCTTTGTGAGCCCCAGTGCGTCTCCGTGGGGAGCCCCGGTATTGTTTGTGAAGAAGAAGGATGGCACCCAATAACTTTGTGTGGACTACAAACAGCTGAATAGGGTTACCATCAAGAATAGATATCCGCTGCCGAGGATTGACGACTTGTTTGACCATTCGCAAGGTGCAACGGTATTCTTCAAGATAGACTTGAGGTCTAGGTACCACCAGTTGAGGATCAAGGAGACAGATGTCTCCAAGACAGCTTTCCGCACCCGGTACGGACACTACAAGTTTTTGGACATACCGTTTGGGCTGACCAACGTCCCCACTGCCTTCATGGATTTGATGAACCGGGTGTTCAGACCGTATCTGGATCAGTTCGTGGTGGTATTTATTGATGACATGCTCATCTACTCTCGAGATCAGGCGCAGCACGGATAGCACTTGCGGATGGTTTTGGACACACTGAGACGACGTAGGCTGTACGCCAAATACAGCAAGTGCGAGTTCTGGTTGAGGGAGGTGATCTTCTTGGGTCATGTGATCTCTGGGGATGGCTTGGCTGTGGACCCAGCCAAAGTTGAGGCAGTGCTCAGGTGGGAGAGACCGCATACAGCTACAGAGATTCGCAGTTTCTTGGGACTGGCAGGCTATTACATGCGGTTTATCAGGGGTTTCTCGCAGATTGCACATCCTATGACACAGTTGACCTGGAAGGACGTGCCCTTTTCTTGGATAGATGCTTGTGAGGCGTGTTTTCAGGAGCTGAATGAGAGGCTGACTTCAGCTCCCATACTCACCATCCCTGACAACTGTGGCGGATTCGTTGTGTACACGGATGCCTCCTTGCAGGGGTGAGGGGGTGTGCTCATGCAGAGGGGTCACGTTGTCTCTTACGCTTCACGGCAACTGAAGCCCCATGAGCACAGCTACCCTACTCACGACCTGGAGCTGGCAGCTGTCGTCTTCGCGCTAAAGACTTGGAGGCACTACCTGTACGGTGAGACCTTTGAGATTTTCACAGATCATAAGAGCCTCAGATACTTGTTTGATCAGAAGGAGCTCAACATGAGATAGAGACGTTGGTTAGAACTCCTAAAGGACTATGACTGTAGCATTTCCTACCATCCGGGGAAGGCCAACATGGTGGCTGACGCCTTGAGCTGGAAGGCGCCCGCCCCCTTGGTCAGTTTACAGGTGCAGAGTTGGAGCCTCATGGAGGAGATGGGCAGTTGGTGACCCCTAGAGTTACTGGGGCACTGTGGGGCAGTGATTGTGACATGACAGACGAGGCCAGAGCTGATAGACCGCATCATCACAGGACAGATAGCCGACCCGTACTTGCAGTCGTTGCGTGACAAAGTACTGTCTGGGGACCCTGGGGACTTCTCTTTTACAGACGAGGTGCTGCGCATGAGGGGACGTTTGTGCGTTCCCAGGGACGAGGAGTTGCTGAGAGAGCTCTTGACTGAGGCACACGGTTCCAGGTTCACCATACATCCCGGAAACACAAAGATGTATCATGATTTAAGACACAATTTTTGGTGGAGGGGAATGAAGTGGGATGTAGGTGAATTCGTGCAACAGTGTTTAGTGTGCCAGCAGGTGAAGGCCGAGCACCAGAGGCCTGCAGGGCCGTTGCAGCCACTTCCAGTGCCAGATTGGAAGTGGGAGATCATCACCATGGACTTGGTGGTGGGCTTTCCTGTTACCCAGCAAGGACATGATGCAGTCTGGGTGATCGTAGACAGATTAACGAAGATGGCACATTTCTTGCCGATCCGAGTCACTTTGGGACCAGCATAGTTTGCAGAGAGGTATATCCGCGATATGGTACGACTGCACGGAGTTCCGCGGGAGATTGTATCCGATCGGGATACCCGCTTTACGTCCTAGTTTTGGGCTGAGTTTCAGCAAGCCTTGGGGACGCGGTTGAGGTTCAATACAGTATACCAACCCCAGACGGACAGACAGTTAGAGCGCACGATACAGACACTTGAGGATCTTTTGAGTGCTTGTGTACTTGACTGGAGGGGCTCTTGGGAGGAGCACTTGCCCCTGGCAGAGTTTGCATATAATAACAGCTATCACTCGAGCATCGGCATGGCACCTTATGAGGCTTTGTACAGACGAAGGTGTACGGCACCCTTGAGTTGGGTTAAGGTGGGGACCAAGTGGAAGGTTGGCCCCAGACTGATCCGGCAGAGTCAGGAGGTGATCGAGCAGATTCACAGGAGACTCCGCACTGTCAGGAGTAGACAGAAGAGCTATGCAGATCGAAAATGTAGAGAGGTGCAGTTTGAGGTTGGGGATGACGTCTTTATTCGCGTTTTGCCCATGAAGGGCCTGCAGCGGTTTGGGGTGAGAGGGAAGCTCACGCCGAGGTTTATGGGACCCTTTGAGATCCTGGAGCGGGTTGGATCCGTTACTTACAGGCTTGCCCTTCCTCCCCAGCTTTGTAGTGTGCACGACGTGTTCCACATGTCCAACCTCAGGAAGTACGTCGCCGATCCCAGTCATGTTTTGAGCCACGAGAGCGTCGAGGTGGGTGACGACCTGACCTACCCCGAGCAGCCAGTGTAGATTATCAATAGAGCCGTCTGGAGCTTGAGACGGAAGCAGGTACCTCTGGTGAAATTCTTGTGGAGGAGCCAGCAGTACGAGGAGGCTACCTGAGAGCCTAAGGCGGTGATGCGAGAGCGGTACCCAGAGCTCTTTGAGGGTACGTCTTTTCGGACCAGATTCGGTCCTTTCTGAGTTTGTTATGCGTATGTTGTTCTTTTTCCGCACCCTAGTTAGCGCAAGTTTCGGAGATGAAACTTCCTTTGAGTTTGTTATGTTGATAAGACATATGCCATCGAAACACTTTAAGACGTCTGGGAGTTGGTCCAAACATCTTCCCAGACGTCTGGAAATCAATTTTTGTGTGCGTACTGCTTCGAGTCTGCGCGCGTGCCGCGCATAGACTAAGCTCCGCCGCTTTCTTTCTCTTTCTCCTTCCCTCTCCGAACTGCAGAACTTTTCCCCCCTCACACCTACATATACCCCCTCCTCTCCCTCACGCCACCCCACTCCCATCCACCTTCTCCTTCCTCCAGCGAGAGCGAGAGCGGGAGAGGCGAGTACAGCCGAGGTAGCTGCGGAGAGATGGAGCAGTGAGGGAGGAAGAGAGGAGAGCGCACGAGCCGTGAGAGAGAGCTCGCCGAAGGTGGTCGCGGCTGGTCGAGCGTGCGCACAGTGGAGAGGTGTGCTGGGGAGATCTGCCCCGACACTGGTGCAACTAGAGCAGTAGACGAGCGAGCGCGGCGTGGCCGCGTGCAATAGGAAGAAGACAAAGGTACTTCTAATTCTGGAATTTCTTTTCCCAGAATCAGACGTCTGGACCTACATCCAGGCGACGCGGACGACATCTGGAGGAAGCCCCAGACGATTGAGAGGTACATCCTGCGCCCTATGCTTCCCTTCGTGGATACGGCCATGCAAGCCATTCTGCTGAGGCTCTGATACGTACCGTGTTATGGAGATTACGTTGCGTGTGCAGGATTTGTTTCGGGAAGGCACGAGGACACACACTCCCACGCGGTTCAGACGTCTGGGCAGGGCACCAGATGGCAGAGAGCATCTCCAGATGTCTGGAGAGGTGGTCGGACGTCTGGAACTAGGTCCAGATGGTTCAGCAGGATCCCTGGATGTCTGAGGAGTAGCGCAGAGTGAGGTATGGCTCCGGGTTCGTTTTAAGATGTCTGGAAGGTATTCCAGACGTCTGATTTGACTCAGAATTGTCGTTTTTGACCCGTTTAGGGTTCGTTTGAGGTCCGATTTCCGCAATTAAGATTCTGTTCTTCGTATAAGTTCCTCTACTTGTTGGAATGATTTTTTATCATGTTCTGAGTAGTTTCTTATAGTTGATCCTTGAGTTAGGACCTCATTCCGTTGCAAGTTTGGGGGTTGCGGAGGCACGTGGATCTGCCGATCAAGCCCCCATTACTCCTGGTTTCACAGGTAGAGTGGTTTCCCCTAGTTAATTACAACATAAATGCATATCTTGAATGAAAAATTAGATCCTAGGGTATGGCATGAATCCTAGGACTAGAAACACTGGATTGAATGTTAGATCCTAGGCTATGGCATGAATCCTAGGACTAGAAACACTAGAATAATTATATTGAATGCATGGATTGCAGTATGAGATGATTAAATAAAATAATAACAATTGCCTGTAAGTGGATAACAGCTGCCTGTGGAATATAAAGTACTGTTAGCAACTGTTGCATGTATGTTCCTGTTATTGAAATTAAATACGAGTTGCCTATATATGAAATGGAAATAGAAATGATGAAACCTAATATGGCTTGCCCTGAGAAACATGAGCATGAACCCTACGGGGAATTAGGAGTAGAGCTCCTGGAAATAAATGGGATAGAACTCAAAATGTGAATGGGGAAGTGAGCTGGCCCTTGAGTACGGAGTACCAAGGAGAGCGACTGTCCCCCCTGTTTAGTGCAGAGCGGAGCTAGCCGCCCTAGGGTTGGGACCCGGGGTTAGGACTGGTCACTTTGTACCGACTCTTTTGGCCCTTGCATATACAGTACCGGGGAGAGCTACTAGTGCAGGGAGAGAGCTAGCCACCCCATGGGGCCCGGGGTTCAGATAGCCATCCTACACTGACTTGTTAGGCCCACTGGGCAAACTAGGGTAGTTAGGCGAGGGTGCGCGGACTGTGGAGGGGCGAGACCCCTGTTTGGTTCTTAGGGGCTGGACCCCTGTTACTGAGAGGGCTATGCCCTATACTAGTTTCGTGCTGTGCTTGGAGCGCACTCGTTAACGGAAAAGACTAACCGCCTGCCGGTGCGGGGTAGTTACCCGTGCTTTTATTGCGCGTGCCGTAGTCATCGTTACGTCTGTCAGTGACCTTGGGGTGGTTGACTGAGTGTAGGACCACCACGGGGGACTCTCCCGACTAGGAGAGCACCACGTGCTACTTCTACTCTTCGGAAAAGACTGCAATCAAGATCGTTCCCACGAGGAATACTCGAGATCAAGAAAAAGACCTGATAAATAAATCAAGTGATGAAAGAAAGAATAATTAGTTAAATAAAGAAAGAAATTGAAAACAACAGCTACCTGTCCACCTTTATTATTTTCGTTAGCTGGTTGCCACTCTACCCAGCGTTCGTTGATTTCTTGCATTCATAACCTCTTTAGGTCCAGGTGTTAAGCAGCCAGAGCCTACGGCTGTAGAGGGTGCTGGGTCCAGGAGAGCCCAGTAGTTATACTTTTCTTTGTTGTACCTGTTTCGTTGTTGTGAGTAACTTGTTACACTTTTGTACTCTTTATTGTAAACTTTATTTTCCTGTACCTGTTTAAATTCTCTACTGTTGTGGTGGTATACATTATAGTTGTTTTCTTTTTTACTGCTGTACTATTGTTACTGTTAGTTGCTTGCATGATGAATGTGGTTTATTTTATTGCTTGTTGGTTACTTGCTCATTGGACGACTGGGTCTTGGGATTAGTCGAGTCAGTCCGGTCTCTTGTCCTGTAGGGATTCGGGAACCGAGTCGTAACAAAGAAGACTTGGGAGGCTCCCTTTAGTCGGGGACATTTCCCAATAGATTTGGTTGAACTCCAAATCAAACCAGGCTAATAAATATTCTAATAGTAGAATTAGGTGACTAATGTTTGGATCAGACATCTTATCAAACGTCTAATAGAACTTTTGGTCATCTGAACTAAAGGGCTAGTGTTCCTGGACTTAATTGGATGGAATCTGGGTACTTGTTACTAAGGGTCAGACATCTGAAATTGCATTTTAAGACGCTTGAGGATATTTTAGGATGTCTAAAAATATGTGGATTTGTTCCTGGATTGAACCAGATCCAAACAGGGATCTAGTTTGTGAAGGTCAGACGTCTCCCTAGATGTCTGCTCAAGTGTCTGGACGTTTGAAGGTCATAATGACCTTGGGTTTAGGATTTCCTAAGAATCCATAATCATGATTATATTTGACAAAGTTCTTGTTAAGCGAATTTAGGTCCAATGTTCCATTATTAGATGTCTGGAGGCATGTCCATATGTTTAGAACATAATATTAAAATATTTCTTAAGTGAATCTACGTGTATTTTGTTCTGCCCAAGAGACTAGATTCAACAATCAGTTTATTAGACAACTAAGAATGTGTCCAGACATCTGAAGTGACCTATGGATGTTTGGAGAGGTGTATGGTCATCTGAAGCCTAAGTGATTTAATTTCTAAGGCTTTGCATATGGCAATTGGTCATCTAATGCCTATATCAGATAACTTATCTTTCAATATTAAATGCCTGGGAACACCTGCAGATGTCTGATTCTAAGGTATATGTTTGTTTTTGAGTTGGTTTTGTTTCTAAGTTTTTCTTAAGAGTTATGAGCCTAAGTCTAGAGATCCTACATCTAGATGGGGGCTCTTTACAACTCATCTAGACTCAAAATTAAAATTGAGAATACAACTCTTCATAAAATTTATACATCAAATCCTAAGATCTAGACATCTTCATCCTTCGTTCCTTGCTTTAAGATTCTGATACCTGCAATGGGGTTATAATAAAGATAGAAATAATGTGTTATCTAGTTTTATTTTTCCTTTAGGTATTTTATAAAATCATCAAAACATAATTAGGAGAGATTGAACTAAGACATGTATCTACTCTGGCAGTCTACACAATTTCATTGAGAAGAGTGGGAACATTTCTGCCTCACAAGTCCAACTTGCATGTCCGTATGATTTGATCTTTTGGTGTACTCTACACCATGCTTATCGACCGTTGTTGAGCTATTTTGCACAAGAGCTCCATAGATGCACCTAACCTTTTGGTTAGGAACTACATCCATGGAGATAGATGCACAACCCATCCTAAGGAAACAAGCAGACCCGCTCCACACAAATGCCATACTAGTGCCCTCCCTTTGGGGAGCAAACTCACTAGTACAACCCTATGGTTATGGCTCCGCCATCATGGTAGGGACCAGGAATCATCATCACCATTACTAATTTGTTGACGTATTTTGAAAAATGAGGGAATGAGTCCTACTAGGAATTTGACTAGGTCTTGCTTTGGGAAAAGTTTAATTTAATCCTATTAAATTAACTAATCTTGACCTAGTCTAAAGATAAAATCACATTCTAATCTTGTCATTACAATTACATGTTTAAGATTGCATCCCATGCATCACAACCACAATCTTATATCACTCCATAAAAATTACATCAAATGTAAAAATTTCCTAAACCGAGAGGATTACAAGAAAAATTACTCAACACACAACCTCTCCACACACTATATGCCTAAGATCACCTCATCATCACACTTTCCACAATCAAACCATCAAATCGCGAAAAGTAGTCATACAGATGATAACCACAACATCACATGTCGAGCGATGCGGTTGCCTTTTCTCCTATTGATTACTAATTAATCAAGTGAGTGCATTTTGATATTTACTAATCTTGTAATCCTAGTTTGAGACCTTGTGGAACGTAATGACATTCTATTGTTTTGAAAAACTTTAATCCAGATATTAATCCAATTAATTTCTGAAATTAAATTTCCAAAACAAATCTTTTAAGGTTTGTTTGATTTTGAAAAGGGGAAACTGCATGCCTATCTCTACGTGAATCATATCCACAAGAATTAAGGCATCATTCAACCAAAAAAAAAATGAAAAACTTGGAAAAACAAACAAAAGTTCACCAACGATCATATCATATTTTTTCCCATGTTGGTCGCATCGAATCCATTTTGAAAATAGGATAAAAACACATAAGGAAGCAACTCTAACATCACTGGCCGAGCCACTGGCCATTGACCGGCTACAACAAGAGCCACATGATCCAATCCTTTGATAGTCAGTCGACCACCCAACCTGGTGCTGATTGATCGCTAAGTAACTAGTCGACTGGACACAACATCGCACGGCGTCGCCTGTTAGGAACAATTTCCTTTGTAGTTGGTCGAACGTCCTGCGATCAGTCAACCCGCTACAACAACATCAGTCGATGGGTTCACTAACTCGTTGACTTACATCCCAACTATCAGCCTAAACATTTAACATCCAATGTCAGGGGCATGGCCTTAGTAGTTGGTTGGTCAATCACATTGCTGGTTGCCTAGCTACACCAATCGACCGACCCAAGACTGGTTACAACATGTGTGAATGGAAACCTTAAAAATCTAAGTTTTTTGATAAAAATCGAATCGACCAAGGCTCTGATACCACTGAAGGGTTTCGGTCATACCAACCCCTTTATGGGCATCGTAGAAGCATAAAAGTCAAGTATTTTACAACTTTTTCAAATCAAAGATCAGATTGATAACAAAAACCCAATCGAGAAACGAAAATAAGACAAAATACTCTAAATTGGAACAAACATGGGAGGAACTACTTTCCTCTCGGTCCAGGATCCCATGAGTATAAGGGATTATACCTTTATGGGTGACATTGCACAACACCTCATGTGCAATGCCTCCTCAGATAAGTCTCAACAATCCCTTGTCCTCCTCCTCGATGGGTGGATGAGACCCTCGTGTCATGGAAAGTCAACCCCAAATAGGATCCACCAACCCTTTGCAACCCTGAAGTGATTCCTTGCCTTGAACCTTGAACTAATACGAAGAGATCCTTCAAAAGGATCAAAGAGGGCCACACCAGTACTAGCCGATCGACAAAAAATTATTTTCAGTTCACTGGATAGTGAAGGGAAGAGAGGGGGCGCATTCTAAACACACTCCTGATCTTCTTGATCCCAACAGTCAGTCGCCCAACAATGATGTTTGATGACTTGCTACAACTAATGTTGATGGATCCAACATCTGTTTGTTGTTGGACGAATTTCGGATTAATTAAGAGGCTTTAGGGTTGCACAAGGGAGATATTTATAGGGTTTCTAAGGCTAAACCTAATTAGATGGTGACCCTTAGATCTCCATCCAAGGGTTGGGATCTATTCCTACTTTTGGGATTTTACAAGATAAGCCCATAACAACTTTTGATATATTATTATCTAGTCCACAAAATTAACTTAACTGCAATCCAACACTTGGATTCTTTACTTAATCACTGTTGAACGGGTTTCGCGAATCGCTGCGCTTACGTGTTTGATTTTGGAAAACCTGTCGTTGTAGTTCGAAAGTGAATAATTCGTGTTCAACAAATAAAAATTTATACCGAAAAGAATTCCGAGTCAAACACAGGGAGGCTACGTTGATCTATATTCGCAATTATATTTTTTTAGGATTTTTGTTAAGCAAGGCGATATAATTACAATGGAGCTATCAAACTAATGAGAGAGAGAGAGAAAGAGAACATGTATTCAATATTTCAATTGTTTATAAAAGTTACACTAGAAAGCGGAAAATCAAGTACACTATAAAGTAGAAAAATTCTACACTAGAAAAGCTGTAAATAAGAATGGGAGAGAGAAATTATCCTCCTCGAGGATTGCTTGGAGGATGAGTCGGACGGGATGACGCCTGGATGAAGGAGAACGAAGCAGGACGAAGGAGGACGAAGCAGAAGAACGGGAACGGAGCAGCACGCCGTCGTCGTCGTGGGATCCACTTCCGAAGGGGAATGAAAATTGGACTTTATCCCGCGAGAAGCATCCCGGGTGTAGGACAAGCTTCTCTTGAGCATTGGAGGGGTAGAGAGGAGAAAGAAGGGATCAGAATTTCGTATGGAGGGGGTCTCCTTTTATAGTTGCAAGGAGTGGGGGCAAAATGGACATTACAACTTCAAAATAGTAAATGAGGGGTCTTTAGTGACGGATAAATCCGTCACTAAAGCTCCCTTCGTGGGCGGCTCGTGCGCGCCCGCTCGGCAACTCACGCGCGCGCAACGCTCGCGCATGTCCATTGATTTTCAGCCGTCCGATCGCGAGATCGGACGGCTTAGATCGCATCCGCGCCCGCTGTGTTGCGCGCCCCCCGCGAGTCTGATTGCGCGTTCGATTGCGCATCCAATCGTGCGTCGACGCTATCGGGCGCACGTGGCCATCTGATCTCCATCCTGCGCTCCACCCGCGCCCAATCGCTCGCACCCGCCGCTCCACGCCACGGCTCAAACCCGCGCCCCGCGCTCGCGATAGCGCGCTCGACCACTACGCTATGGGGCGCGGATGGTCGAGGGGGCATTTTTAAATGCGAGCGCCCACAGCCGTTGGATTAAGATCCAACGGCGGAGAGCGATCGGGCGTGGGGCCTTCACAAGATGAAGCGGCCGCTTGGGCGGCTGAGATGGCGCCACGTGATGCTATCTTGGCCATCCATCTTCTGGAAGTTGTAGATGGCGCCACGGATGTCGGATTGACTCGATTTTTGTGTCGTTGGGCTGCGATCGTCTATCCGAATTCATCCGTGCGGTCGGATTTATCATCTGAAGTGAGGATTTACACCATCCTGGCCCTTGATCTTCTAGGGTTCCCAGGTCACTATCTGATGCTACGGATGCCTGATTAAAGCGATCTTGGAGTCGTTGAACTCCACTCGTCGCCCTGATCACATCCATACGGTTGGATCTTTGATCCGAGGCCCTGATAAAATATTTGCCCTGTCCAAGCACATAAAAGGAGACAATTGACATCCATTTTATTCAAACTATTCTAAATGCAAGATGATGCATGTAATGCAACATTTATATCATGAAATGCAATCCTATGCTTAAGAACATGCATAAATAGACATCTTAAGTAGTGTAAATGTGTTTACATCATACCCCCATGCCTATCTTTTGCTAGTCCCTAGCAAAAGCTATATGCTATTTATAAAAGAATTAGGTTAGATTATTTGGACTTGAGTTATTTTTCAATCATTAAGAAATTGTCTACTTAGGAACTGAACTTTCAAAGACACAACAGTGCCCGGGTATCAGCCAAAATGCAGACCGCCTCAAGCCCTCGCCTTATTAAAAGAAAATTTTCTTTTTCTCTTTTTTCTCTTTTCTAATTTTTTTTATTTTCAAATTTTCGGGTTTAAGAGTGGCCTTCTACGACCATTCAACTCACCCAAAATTTGATGAGAACCCTAAGCTTTAAGCATCTTATTATGATTGTGGTAGACTCATTGACCGGCAATTAGAAAGGACTTCGGATGTCTACGCCTCTAGGTGACCTCAAAAAGACTTCTGCCTAAAGGTGTATCTTTACAACCGGTAGCTTTCTCCCTACTTTTATTTTTTACGGGGTCAACACAAGCGTGAATCCAATGTATATCACCCTGGTTTATTATACTTCTCCGCTTCTTCCTAAGTGTTTTGGGAATTTTTAGTGCATTTTCTTAGCTGGGTTCTGGACAACCGGTCAATGAGCTGTTACCACCGACAACTTGCCAGCCATACATGTGCGGCGAAGTGTGCCTTATTTCTTTTTGTTCTTTTCTCCCTTTCTTTTTTTTTTTGATTTTTTTTTTTTTAAATAGGTGGCTTCCCTGGTCTAAGATTTACCTAAGGGTAGGAAAAAGAGAAAGGTCCAGTGACTGGGCTCTGGACAACCTACCTATGGGCTGTTACCCACGATAACTTGCCAGCCATATCACCCTAGGAGGTTCATTAGCTACCCAATTTCCGTTAGAATCGCCGAACAACGAGTCAGTGCAAAGAAAGTGTGTAGATGCTTAAGACTCAAAATTCCCTCAAATCAGAGGGTGGGTTGATAAGTCGTGTACTTATCACCCAAACTTATTTACTCCAATTAAAATAAAATTCAAGTTGGCGAGAACTCGAAAAACAAATCCACATTTTAGTGGATACACGGGCTGATTAAGTTCAATGACCTGAAGGGTCTTTGTGTTCAGATCTTAATGTAGTTTTTCTTAAGATTGAAAATTTTCTTAAACCCAAATTCTCTTTCCTAATTTCGATTTTTTTAAAAAAAAATCAAAATAAAACAAATCTACGGAGCTGACGAATGAATTCAGAGATAAATATCCACCCCCCCATGCCTATCTAATGCAATGTCCTCATTGTATTAAAAAGACATTAAACAGAGTGGAAAAGCATAGAAAGCACCTGAATTGCGTGAATGTCAGGTCCGCTCCGAGATGAAAACTAAGAAAAACTGTATATGTGCTGAGTTTAGTGCCTTCAACTAGGCACACAATACAAGGAAAAGAAATGAAGAATTCACAAGTGTAGGTCAGAATTAGAATGAACAGAAGAATCCTCTGACCTGTTAGCAAAGGTCCACAGATGTGGACCAGATTGTGGTGCAGACCCACACCCCATAATCGAGAATATCTTAGGTTCTGGATAAAAATTACCCAAAACCTAAAATCAAAATGTAAGCGGGATCGGGCCTACGATTTCTGAGGATGCAACCCAAGACCAAAAAGTCGGGTTACAGAGAATTGAAGATCAAAAGGATAATCGTTGAATGTGTGCTTGGGTTTGACATCCTCGAAACAAATGTTGTAAGGGTTCTGATTTGATGGTTTCAGCTTAAAAGGAACCCTTCGACTCAATTTTCTATTTCCTCCAAAATTGACTTCCCAAATCAGAACTTCCCAACTCCTATTCTCCTCATTCAGCTTATCAAATTCCAGGACCTGTTGTATATTCATCACCCCGTCTGAAATCTCCAAGTCTAAATGATGTGGCCGAATCAAAATTGACTTGGGTCTAATTATCGTAGAATTAGAATCATCAATAAGCTCAACAGGGTGTAACTGATAATCAGGGCATTGAATTAATTCCTCCAGAAAATGCGATTCTGGACCCGTAATGTGTGCCCTAATAAGATCAGTTTCCTCAGTTATTGGGCTATCAAATGATCTATCAGATTCCTCAGGCCCAATCGTCTCACAGAAATTGTGTTCAGAAAACTCGCGTGAGACTTCACAACTTGAATCTTCACCATCAGGATCCGTATCAATGTATGTCCCAAAATCAGTTGTCACTTTGTGTTCCAAGGAGACATACATTTCCTCGTAACCCAGCTTAGGGATCTCAGGCGAAGAAATCAGATCATCCTTAATTGGTTGTTTTAATTCAATCTAGTCAACCTCGTAACACGTGTCCCCCCCAACAGGTGCCTGAGCAGGTTCTGTCATTGGCTTTCCTGAAGAGGGTTCATCCTGGGAATTATTCCAAGATTGAATCAAAGCAACCACGAATCTCATCCTCAATTTCGCTAATTTCCCAAGTAGAAACTCACCCAGGTTCTTATCCTTAACATCCTGGAGCCAATCCAACAAAGACTTATTCAAATCATCATTCATTTCAATCAGGGGCTCCAATCTCTCAATGCAAGGTATTGGCTGAACTTCTAAAGATTGAATGATATTCCTCAAGTTAGCCAGAACCTTATCTTGAACCTAATTAACCTGAACCAAATGAGTTGGTTCAGGGTTGGGCGGGTTTGACATCAATGCAGAGGAATTAACGAATTGAGATTCGTTATACCCTTCCTGATGATAGGTCATTTCAGATTGTTGAAAAGATGGTGATGACCTAAAGGCAGTGAAATCAGAGGATGGGTAAGGATTGGTGTATCCTTCTTGATTGTAGATCATATTAGGTTGTGCATGAAAGGAAGACGATCTATAATCGATGTAGCTCTGAGAAGGATAGAAATCAGAATCAAAGTGTTCAGGGTTAGACCCTAAACATGGGGATCCGGAATTGTATCCCCAATCCGAATTATCCCAATTGACTGATGGTTGATTACAATATGAGTTGGGATAACTGTCATGTTGAGGATAATTCTCAACAGGAGGGAAAGAGCGGGAATGCGTGAAATATGTGGAAGGATTCATGAGAGACGGGAGGAAGAAAGGCGCCCTGCAATACAAACAATCAAACCTATCCTTAAATGGGTTAGCCTACAAACCTACAGACTCTCAAAACCCGTCTTGAGATAAAGGAACGATTTGATCTACTTCTGTCTATTCAATCCAACCAGTTAGAAGGAGGGACTGGGGAGAAGGTTCTTCCTTCGGCTTGTGCCTCCGGTTCCTAGTGTACCCCCCAGCCGCGATCGTTTGACTCTTCTCCCCTAGCTAGACATCAGATTGAACAGTAGAAACAGACTAATCGAAAATAATCTCATTCTGAGTTCTGAAGAGCGAGTTCAATCCTTAAGGCCAACGTCTACTCTGTTTTATTTAGGGCTAGGTTTGAATGTGCTTTGGAATGTGATGGGCCCTTTAAATGGGTTGTGCCCTTAATAATTGGTTGATTTGTGTGTGCGTGCACAACCAGTGATTTTCAAGCAAGATTATTTTTGATGTGGTGAATTTTAAGGTTCAAATCTTGCTTAGTAGCTTTTAGGGTTTCAAATTAGGTGAATTGCAATCAAGTTTCTAGGCAAACTAAGTTGTAAAACACAGGTGAAGATTGTTTTCCTTTAAAATCAGAAAGAAAGTGGAGTGCCTAGAATATACCTAGATTGAAAACCCTAAGGAGGAGCTACTTGATGAGTTGGTTTTAAAATAAAGTGGTGCGGCCCAAACAACTCAAACAACTAGCCACAAATGCACCACTAAGTTAGGCACTCAAAGATGATTAACCTAGAATGATTTCTACTCTGTTATGTGTTGCTTTGTGTGTACCGGTTCCACAGATCAAAACCCGGTTGAGTAGAAAGCAAATCGAGTTGATCAAGTGCCTTGAATGTGGGTGTGTGTTGTGTGTTTATTGAAAATTACCCCACAAGATTATCTTTTTGTTATTTTTTTTTTTTTATGGATGAGGGTGGAATGAATGTGAGTGAAAATCCAAACAACCAAACTATTCCTAGGATTTATGCAAACACCTAGGTTAATTGGGATTGGGATTTAATGTGGCGAATGAAATCTATGGAGGGGGAAAGAATGGGGGAGCACTTACAGTTGTCTTCAACTGCACTTTACTCCAGTCTACCGCTTGTTGATTCCTTGATGGAGGTCTCTGCAAAACAATAGACACAAGAGAAAGCTAGTTAGAAAATAAATAAAGTGCAAGAAATGTGAAGAAAAGATCGGAAATCGTTGCCTCCCTGGCAACGGCACCAAAATGTTGAACGGGTTTCGCGAATCGCTATGCTTACGTGTTTGGTTTTGGAAAACCTGTCGTTGTAGTTCGAAAGCGAAGAATTCATGTTCAACAAATAAAAATTTATACCGAAAAGAATTCCGGGTCGAACACAGGGAGGCTATGTTGATCTATATTCGCAATTATATTTTTTAGGATTTTTGTTAAGCAAGGCGATATAATTACAATGGAGCTATCAAACTAATGAGAGAGAGAGAGAAAGAGAACATGCATTCAATATTTCAATTGTTTATAAAAGTTACACTAGAAAGCGGAAAATCAAGTACACTATAACGTAGAAAAATTCTACACTAGAAAAGCTGTAAATAAGAATGGGAGAGAGAAATTATCCTCCTCGACGATTGCTTGGAGGACGAGCCGGACGGGACGACGCCTGGATGAAGGAGAATGAAGCAAGACGAAGGAGGATGAAGCAGAAGAACGGGAACGGAGCAGCACGCCGTCATCGTCGCGGGATCCACTTCCGAAGGGGAACGAAAATTGGACTTTATTTCGCGAGAAGCATCCCGAGTGTGGGACAAGCTTCTCTTGAGCTTTGGAGGGGTAGAGAGGAGAAAGAAGGGATCAGAATTTCGTATGGAGGGGGTCTCCTTTTATAGTTGCAAGGAGTGGGGGCAAAATGAACATTACAACTTCAAAATAGTAAATGAGGGGTCTTTAGTAACGGATAAATCCGTCACTAAAGCCCCGACGGATGGTCGAGCGGGCGCTTTTAAATGCGAGTGCCCACAGTCGTTGGATTAAGATCCAACGGCGGAGAGCGATCGGGCGCGGGGCCTTCACAAGATGAAGCGACTGCTTGGGCGGCTGAGATGGCACCACATGGTGCTATCTTGGTCGTCCATCTTCTGGAAGTTGTAGATGGTGCCACGGATGTCGGATTGACTCGATTTTTGTGTTGTTGGGCTGCGATCGTCGATCCGAATTCATTTGTGCAGTCGGATTTATCATCTGAAGTGGGGATTTACACCATCCTGGCCCTTGATCTTCTAGGGTTCCCGGGTCACTATTTGATGCTACGGATGCCTGATTAGGACGATCTTGAAGTCGTTGAACTCCAATCGTCGCCCTGATCACATCCATACGGTTGGATCTTTGATCCGAGGCCCTAATAAAATATTTGCCCTGTCCAAGCACATAAAAGGAGACAATTAACCTCTATTTTATTCAAACTATTCTAAATGCAAGATGATGCATGTAATGCAATATTTATATCATGAAATGCAATCCTATGCTTAAGAACATGCATAAATAGACATCTTAAGTAGTGTAAATGTATTTACATCAATCACGTTGGTGTAATTAAATGACAAATCAATTGTAATTTAACTCCTTAAATCACAATTGATCCCTCTATTAAGGAGGATACCATCTAAATCATTATTGGTTTCATCATGCTAATAATGAAGCTTTAGGTTTCATGGAAAAACTGGCACATTGCCCCCTCAACTATTCCAAATACTCATGAATCCTTCACATATGGAGGAAAAATATTATCCTAAGGTCTAATCTCATTAAACAACTGTCAATTCTTCATGGATAATATTATTTTTGATATCCTCTTGTATCATTGGGACTAGAACAAAGATCAGAACCTTTCAAAAGGGTCTATCTTCTTTTATTCTTGCTTGGGTCTGATCAGGACCCTATGACCACATGTGGAATGAGTCATTCCCAATATACATGGAGTGAGCTTATGCCTCCAATCGGTTACATACGCCTATGCAACAGATTTGTGTGATTCCTTCGAGAAAACATGTTCCTCCTATCCCTTCCCATGCATACTAGTTTTCTAGTATCAACACCAAGGTGGGAGCATCAACTTAATTATTCACCAAATAAATGTGTTTGTGAATAGAGACACATATCTATCTTAGGTTTTAGGATATGCTTGATGAGGTGTGGCTCATCATAGCTAAAATGCCCAAGTTAATTTAGAAGCTAAGTTAAAACACTATCAATTAACACAAGAAAATGGTTAAGTGTGGGAATTAAGGAAAATGACCTAAAACACCAATTTTGTGCTAAAAATGCATAATTAGGCCACATTTGAGAGATTATTTATTTAAATATGTAAATGAATGAATTAAATTCCAATTGACCACAAAATGAGCTTAAATTCATAAATCAAGGGTTGGATTATGTTCTTAAATGTTCAAAACATTTGTGATAAAAGTTACATTGCATTCTGACATCATTAGGACCTTGCATTCAATGTTTTCATTTAGGTCCTTCTTATTTAACATAGCTTTCACATTTTCTTCATTAGAAAATGTCAAGGACTCATTTGCAAGCATTCAAGGACCGTTTAGTTACAATTCTTACCACTTATGGGCTGCTTTGCTAATATTCTATCTGTTCGCACTTCTGGCATCACTTGCAAAACACCCATCAGACTTGGAGCAGCTCTTCTCAACTACTATTCATACTCGAAGAACCCGAGCTTTGCCAGTTGTTCATCCCTCTTCCTTCGATCATACAATCGATCTTGCTTCTACTTGCTGGCACTGGTGACCCTGTTATGTACCACTCTATAGATCACATCCTACAGTCAGATTTCATTCCAAAAGATCCTGCGCCCCTCATTGCTCCATCTCCTCTATTGATTGCTAATGGTTTGCAACTATTGTTCCCAATCACTTGAGTTGCCCTTCACCTATATAAGGACCTCCTTACTCACTGACCCCATCAGCTGTCCCCTACACCTCTTGAGCTCAATTACTTCGTCCCTTTCTAGTTTCCCTCCCTCCTCTTCTGCCATTAGTGATAGAAACGACATACTCCTACCCTCTTTCATCCCTTGTTGCTAAGGGTCACACAACACCTGAGAGCGAGCCTTGAAGCTTCTCTAGTCGAGCTTTTTATCGTTGGAAGCTTCCTCCCTACTTTCGTTGCCACAGCCACCAGCTATGGTATCCTTCAAGTCCCATTCATTTGTTAGATTAGGTTTTGATAACGGCGTTGTGACTAGGTTTTGTTGTTTTGTTATAGAAATTACGTTGTAGTACAGATAGTCATTGCCATTATTACAATTTTTACTCGGAAATGAAAGTTCTCCCAAGGTCGAACTCAGGGAGCAAGTTGTATTCTAGAGGTACGAAGTTTCTATTACAAAAAATAAAGAGAGAGAGAGAGAGATTTGTCTTGTTGGCTTCTTCTTCTTCTCTTCTTTCTCGTCTTTGTCTTCTTTTCTCTTCTCTTTGAGTCTTCAATTTTCTTCCTTCTTCTTATTCTTGCTCTGTTCTTCTTTTCTTGTTTTCTTCTTGCCTTCTCTTCTGTTCTTCTTCTTTCTTCTCTTTCTTTTTCTTCTTGTTCTTCTTTCTTTCTGTCTGTCTCTTTCTTTTTCTTCTCCCTTGCGGTCCTGTTCTTCTTTTCTTCTCCTTCTTCTTTGCCTTCAAAGCGTCGTCTGATTTTTCAATCAGACGACTTAAGTACCTGCTGCTACAGTGCGTCTTTTCTTCTTCTTTCCTCTGTGGCTTTCTTCTTCTTCTTCTCGCAGTCCTTCTTCTTCCTGCCTTCTCTTCTTCTCCACCTGTGCCTGCACACTCAAAGTTAGATCAGAGGGAAAAACCTACTCTACCCTCCCCCGCGTCTCTCTCTTTCAGAATTCACTCATAGGATAGCTCTCCCAGAGTTGCCGAGTAGTCGGGTACGCGGGTCGCGCCTGGGTCCAGGCCCACCGGCGTGCGGTGGTGGGCGAGGAGTGCAGGACGGGTAAACGGGTCGGGCCAGGTCCGCGGGGCGTGGTCGCGGACGAGGCCGGCTCGAGCAGGTGAGAGGGACCTCACCCCGTGCTCAGGAGGCAAAGAGCCTAAGGACCTTTTTTCCTTTATGCGGGCGTGGGCCTCTCAAAAGTTCCGAGGTGGGACTAAATGTCCCACCCCAATTGGGCACCCGCAGCTAAGGGAGCTGCAAGCAGATGCAGCAGCTGCGGGGCCTTCTCCCCAACTGCAGGCCTGGACGACTGCGTGGCTGCGAACCGCGCGTCCTGGCGAGTCGAACCTGGGCGAAGCGCGCCTGCAGCTGCAGGTTGAAGGAGCTTCACCGGCTCAGCAATGGCGACGGAGGGCGAGCAACCTGTCCACAGAAGAACGGCCTCTTGACCTAATCAGACAAGCGGAGAACCTTCGCCGTGGCACGGCGAAGGCGGTGTGGGGTCTGGCAAGCCATGGGGCGGAGCGTAGGGGCTACCCTAGGTCAAACTGTAGCGAGAGAAATGGGTTTGTTCGGGGGGTCTGCAGGTGGCGAGTAGCAGGAAATGGAAGGGCGGAAGTTGATCAGGGTGAGGAGGTGGAGGTTCTGTGAGGGTCGACGAGTCGTGTGGGGTGGTGGAATGACGGGAGCGAGTCACCGGAGTTTGGCCAGAGATGGGGAAGGTGAGGGCGATTAGGTGAGGTCGAGGGGTGGTTATGCAAATTACAATAAGGAAAAGAAAGAGGGAAGGAAAAGGAAAGATTGTACCTACTCGGAGGGACGAGGGGGGGGCCGGAGCAGGGCGACAGTCGTATCGACTGTAGCCGGAGAAGAAGGTGCCCAGAGAGAGAGGGCGGCGGCGAGGAGAGAGCGGGAGAGCACGACGCGGGAAGAGCAGGTGAAGGCAGCTCTACTGCTGGTAGTGCGGCAGAGCGACGAGGAGGAGGAGGAAAAACCACCGGAGCAAGGGGGCCTCTGTCGGAGTGGGAAGAGAGGAAAGGGGGGGGATTTCTCCGTCAAAATCGAGCTCCCGAGAGCGGCAGAGCGTCGGGGGTTTTATAGAGGCAGAAACAGAGAGGAGGGCGGAGGGAGACGACGTGCCTCCCTCACCGGAGGACGCCGGAGATGGAGACCCATACCGTCCGTGCGTTCGCACAGGCGGTATGGGTGATTGCAGCGATCAGGGGGGTGTTCCTGCGACGGCTGACGTCGCAGGGAACCCCTGGTTGACTTGGCAGAGGGTCCCCCTCACCCTGCGCGGCGCCATGCCTCGCGCAAGGTCGCCGGAGCATGGCGCTGCTCAGGGTTTTGCAGGGAGGACCCAAATGCAAAGAACGAAGAAGAGTTAGGGGCCAAAATGCGAGGGTTTCAAAATTTGAGGGTCAAAAAGTAATGAATGAGGACCAAAATGCAAAGTCGGTCAAGAAGGTCTCTTCTTAGGCTCAAGTTTTTATGCATGACTAAATGGGGCCTAAGGATTCTAATGGTGAATTTTATTTCTAGATCATACCTTGTTTGATCGGTCAATTTACGTAAAAACCCAAATTAAGTCATTAATTGGGCATGGTTCTCAATGTAGGTCAAAATGGGTTCCTAAGGCCAAATTGAAGGTTCTAAACCCTAGAGATTATTTTTCTACGAATTGTAGAGGGTTTAGTCGATTTCTTCTTTGCCTCGAACCTCGTGAATTGAAGTGGGTTTGTTTTAGGGTTACAGATTGTCATTTAATTCCTTGGAGTTGCTGTAGCCCTTATTAGATCAGATCATCCCACTTCTCTTCTTATTAGGTTTGTTTGACCTGTGTTTGGACCCTGAATTACCCTACTTGCAGATTGTGCTGGTAAAATTGCATTTTTACCCCTTATGACTTATTTTCTTCTTAAACTCAGAATTCTCTGAGTTAAGCCTTTCCTTGAGTTATGTAGGAGCTTTTATCCTTTGTATTATGTCAAAATGAGCTAGTTATGGCTCATGATGAGGTTCTTATTAAGTTTTATTACTTTTCTGTAGTTTAGATTCGATTAAATTAGTAGTTTAGATTAGTATTCATTATTTTATTACATTAGATTGGCATAGATTATCTTAGAGTAGTGTAATTTCTTCATTCCTTCGATCAATCCTCTCTGATCAATCTTGATCAAAGAGGTGAATTCACTCGCTTCGATTCACTGATCTCCCTCCACACTTCATGATCACTTTCACTCACTTCCCTCACTATTTTAATCACCAAAACATCCCCTCCATCAGAAGCCACTCAAGGTCTGAACCTCTTTAGCTTTTAGATCTTGAGTGCACTAGATTCACTCTGAGGGTCTTCCATTCATTTCAGGAATTCACAAAGGCCCTCCTCTGATCTGAATTTGTTTTGATTTGATCAATTGACCATGATTTGATTCTAATGTTCGATCAAGGGATTTGAGATGAAATTCAATTTTAATCTCATCCAATTGTATGAATTGAGTTTATGAGGTCTAATTGAATTATTTGCGATTGATCTGAGCTTATTAGATTAGATTTTTATCAATTATTTTATGGCACCTAATTTCAACACTTGATACTATTTGCGTTCTTCATCTAGGTAGCGAGGGTTGAGAAAATTGGAGGCACCCAATTGAGACCCTCGCAATTAATGACCTAATCAGATCTAAAGTATCACCCAGAATCCCTGAACACTAATCAATGGTGTGCAGGGATCCTAAATGTCTACTTCATTATGGCGATCTCACACTAATAGTCTAGGTTGATGACACCTTGATTTCAATTTAAACCAGTTTTGATTTGCGAACTAAAGATTAATTGAGGTTTAAAGGATCTTATTGGAAGTTTGAAATTGGTTTTCAAATGATTTTGACTTATGATTTGAATTCTCCTATCGTCACTGTCTATAGCAAAGGAAGGGGATCAGATTAGAGTTTTTAGGATTTCCTAGGTTTTGATCGAAGTTTGAGCAGTTTCAAATCATTCAAAGAGTGTTTGCAACACTTGAAATGGGTTTTAAATTGGCTAGAGTTTAATATGGGATTTTTGGGTACCAATCTTCAGGTTCCAGATTGACCTAAAAGTTTACTGGGTTTATTTGATTCTTGATGTGTACAAAAAGTTTTCAAATGATTTCAGATGCTTTTGTGTCAAAGTGGAACTAAATTTAAGGAAATCTAAGTGTTATATTGGATCTAACAGTAATTTGAGTAGTTCTTTGGTGTTTATGAATGAGATTTTAATTGAGAAAATTGAAATGGATTTTGAATGGATGAAGCTTGTAATGATCCTTTTTTTGAGATGGATTTACCATAGAACCACTATTTTAATGAATAGGAGTTGAGTTTTAATGGCAAAATCAATTTATGAAGAGCTTCCAATGATCATTGTCAGTAGTAGCAACCTAATGTTTAGCCAGATCTGCTGAATGATATAAATGAATTCAGATCTTATTGATGACCTTTTTAGATGGTTTTGTATTGCATCTATTTGTGACAAGCATTCATCTACTGATAATTGAGTTAAGTTCGCATTAAAGAACTTGTAATTTAATATGAAATTCCTTTGTCAGTCATTTAAAAATCTGTTAACTGTCCAACATTGTATTCTGATGCAATTCAATGAGAAAAATTTATGTTCTAGTGTTTGAAGGTGATTTAAATTGATGTTTGGATATTTCAACTACTCTATTCTTGATTTCCAGCATATTTAGATGATTTCTAGGGCTTGATTTGAATTTCTAACTATTTTACAGCCTTTTCCAGTTTATTCCTAAAAAACATATAACAATACAAAAATAAATGTAAATAAATAAATAAAATATGTTTTAAATGAGAATAAACCTTAAAGAACATGTATGTGTGGTTAGACATAAGTTTTGAGTTTGTTTGTATATAGAACATACCTACAGAAGTTTTATACTTCTCAGGTTTTGTAAATAAAGAAACAAAAACAAAAGCACCGAAAAGAGTTCTTTTCCCTTCTTCCTAGCTTTCTCTCCCCTTTCTCTCTTCTTATAAAAAGAAAAACAAAAAAAAAATAGAAAAATCTCAAAAACCATAAAAAATCATCCTTGTACGTAATGTGTGTGTGTGTATATATTGTATAATATACATATATGTAACTTAAGTATATTTATCTATGATTAAATTATAATAAGTAGTATTTCATAAAGTTAATTAGTATGTATTGTATATATATAACCTATATATTTATGTATATAACCATACATGTACAATAGTATATATGTATATAATTTAAAATACTAATTACAGTATGTATCATATAGAATAACCTACTTATAGTGTATATATTTAATTATGTATTGTATATATATTTATATCTAATTTAATAACGTACATTATTAAGTAAATTAATGTAGATTAGTAGTTTAAGTAACTAATGAAATAAATTATACCATATTCTTATATATTATAGTTTAAACTATTTTAATTATGTTTATTTTCTTATTTATAATGTATAATACCAGGTATATTGCATAAATTATATATATATTATCAAATCTGTGTATATAAATATGTAAATACAAAAATAAATCAAATAAAATTACTTAAAAATCTTAATTAATCATGTAAATATATAAGTTAACTAATTTAAGTTTTAATTGAGTAATTTATTCATCAATTTATACCATATATAAGTAATTACAGTAATTTTAGTGTGTAAAAAACCTCTAACTTTAACTAATTTTGAAATATATTTATATATTTAATTAACTTAAAATAATTATAGCAATAGGTAGCCCTATGTATTGGCTATACAACTATGTAATTTAATTGTAATTTAAAACCCTAATTAGTGCCTGATTAAGGCCCTTAAGTTTGCATTAAATCACGAATTTGCATTGAAATCGGGCATTTGTTTAGCACCACATCGGTGGAGTTAGAACGTTCGCAGTGGTATTTAAAGAACTGCCTTCATAAGCATCTTGGCCAATATGGAGGTTGGCTCCCCTATCCCATTCGATCCGAGCATGTGAGAGAGAGAGGGGGGGGTTGTGTGGACCTGTGGGTTTGTGTTGTGCTAGGCCTAATTTGGGCCTAAATTAAGCTAAAATAAATGTGGTTTTGCCTCCCCCGTAGGGGCTGACTTAGTAGCGGTACTGATCCGAGCCTTGGGTCATTGATTTTGTGAAAGGTTGGCCCAATCTTTTTGGGCCAAAGTGAGATGAGAGTTTGATCGCACGAGTTTCACGAGTATGAAATCGGGGTTACGAGTAACCCGTCGTCGTACTTGCAAAACTCCTGGTCAAATAAAATTTATACCAAAACTTGAAAAGTGAGTCCCGGATCAAACATGGGGAGGCGATCATTTGGTTTTATAAAAATCCGCATTTTTCTTTTTATTTGTTTATTTAGTTTTTGTCTTTTCTAATTTTTTTGGTATTTTTAACAAGCAAGAGATTAGGTTGATGAAAACTTTATCTACTTGCAAAAATGTAAGAGAGAGAGGGAGAAAGAGAGAGAGAAACAATCATCTATTCATGAACAACTATTTGTTACAACTACGAAAGCAAGAAAACCACACTACGAAAGTGTAAAAAGATAAAAAGAGGTGAGAGAAATCCCCCTCGACGGTTGCTCGGAGGACAACTCTCTTTGACGTCGCCTGGAGGAAGGTAGTGAGGAGCGGGACGAAGGAGGATGGAGCCGAAGGATGGAAGATGGGGCAGGACGGCGTCGTGGCGAGGATCTTCTTCCCGAAGGGTGGTGAGAGGATGGCCATGGGATGCTCCACGAATGGGGATGAGAGGTGGGAAAACTATTTGGTTTTCTACTCTAGAGGAGCATCCCATGCTTAAGACAAGCTCTCTCTAGAGCCTTTTAGGTGGTGAGAGGAAGAAAGGAAGAGATGGTTTGGAATGGTGGTGGGTAGGTCCTTTTATAGTAGAGGAGGAAGAACAAATTCACATCTGGGTCATTATTGATGTCCATAAACGTCGCTGCAGTTGTCGCTGAAGATCCGCCATTCAAATCCTCTTGCTGGCGTGCACAGACCATTAGTGACAACTACAAGCATCACTAAAGGCATGCGTCACTGAAGATCCATGCCCGCCCTACTAGCGTGCACATCGCGCGCTGTGCGCTTCACATGCCCATGCTCCCCGCACTGTGCGTGCATGCACGCACTAGCATGCGCTGGGCTGCTGCTGCGCTATGCGTGGTGCGCGGCTACGGCTGCGGCTATGAGCTGTGCGCTGCGCACAGCTGCAGCTGTGGCTGTGCGCGTGCGCTATTGCTGGCAGACGTTGGGCGGCCTAGATGTTACGACATGGTTCCATCTGGATCGTCCATTCTTCTTCCTTTTGTAGAGGGTGCCATGGTGCTCAGATCGAGATGATTCTCATGCTGCTGAACTTCGATCGTCGCTCTAGATCCATCCGTACGGTCGGATTTTCCATCTGAAACCTGTATGATGTCACATTGCCCCATGGCCGTTAATCTTCCTCAGACTTCATATGATGCTACGATTCTCCGATCTAGATGATTTTAGAGGCATTAGACTCTAATCGTTGTCCTAATCAGATCCGTACGGTCCAATCATCCATCCGAAGCCTTGAAATAAGTCTTCTTCTCTACTGACCATAAAAAGGACCTAATTAACCTAAAATATATACAACTACTCTAAATGCAAAATGATGCATGTTATGCAATATTTATAACATGAAATGCAAATCTAAGCCTAAGAACATGCATGGATAGGCATTTTAACCTAAATAGATGTGTCTATATCAAAGTTTAAACAAAATAAAAAATATTGTTTATAGTGTGGTTGAGTGTTAAGTGTTTGTGCATGCATTTTGTATACTATGTGTACTTATATTTTAAGTATGTTAGTTATTTATGTACATATATATATGATACATGTATAAAATAAGTATTACATATAATGTATGCCATATTTGTGGATTGTGATGAGTAGAAGTTATATATATATATATATATATATATAACTGTTACATATATGTATATATTTGTAGTTGTGTTGTGTATGTGTTAGAGTTAGGTTTATATATATTTATGTTAGTATGTAGAGTGTATATAACTAAGTATTGTAAATATTAAATATGTTAAGTACATATGTAGGTAAAATGAGTTAAGTACATATTGTTGGCCTAATATTTGTAGATGATTTTTGAGTTATATATATATTTATGATTAATCTTTCTTTTCATCTATTTTTAGCCTTGATTGTATATACTTTTTTAAGGCTTTTATACATAGCTCTTTACTTATAAAGATTTAGTGATTCATTGTTGCCTTTATGTTTATAATGTTTAAGGTAAATTTGTAAATAAGATTTCATTCATTTACTAACATACAGGCTTGTACATAATTAGTTGTAATCTATATTTATAATGAGTTGCCTTTGCTTCATACATATTTTTAAGGCATGTATTAAGATAATAATTCATTTATTTAACTTGTAAATAACTAACTCAAATTAATTGATTCTTTGATTCTTTTTCTTCTAACTCATTCTTCTGTAAATAAACTTAACATTTTTGGAATAAAAAATGATTTTGGGTAATAGAGAGCGATGTATATCAATAATTGCCTCTCAGTGAACGACCTAGAATAAAATCAGTAAAAAATGTCTATAAACGAAATGACATCCATCTGGATTGTGACATTATACTACTTAATGAATAATTAACCCTAATTAACTAGTGATCCAGACGGTACATCAATGCCTTCTCCATGACAGCATCAGAGAAGGACTTCCACTATCTCCTATCTCATCAAGTTAACTTGTTAACCCAACCGACCTCTAGAGAAGGTTGCCATCTCAACTCAGACCATAAACATATGATTGAATCATATGGTTTCTTGATGTGCTATTGGATCCTCTAAACCATTTATATCTTTGAGTTAACACACATTCAGTTATTCGAACTAGCCAAGTATGTAACCCTAATCATACTAAGGGACCCAAGTCATTTAACTAGAAAATAATTAAATTCTTTTATTCAGATAAAATACAATCATATTACAAAATACTTGGATGCCTCTCTCAAGGCATACAAATTCCAACAACCTTAGTGATCGCGAAGGGTTTGCAACATGCACATGATTGGGATGTTCTCGGCATTGAGGGCCTCATCAGCCTAGTGAGAAGATGGGAATCTCATTATGCTAGGACTTATAGTAGGAGATACAACACATGGGATGTTGTGCTATGCCACCTATGAAGGTATAACCGCAAAACTTCTGGGACCCCAGAATGAGAAGAAACTTGTTCCTCCCTTGTGATTTTGGTCTAGGTTTGTTATTCTTGATTATTCGATTTTTTGGGTGTTGAATCACTTCTCAAATCAAGTTTTAAACAACCACTTTTTCTCGCTTTTGCAATGCCTCAAATAAATCATTTGTCCAACAATAAGCAATGCTCTTGGTTGTCGTAATAGGAGGTTGAATCAAAAGATTACACTAGTACCTTCTGCCTATACTTTTGATTATGACTTTTTGCCATTATGGGATTTCTTAGTTGACTGCATTGACTCTATGCCTTCCCGACTTGCTTTCTTGGTGACTCTAACTTGGAGACTTTTGACCTTCGACTTTCACTGGAGTTATACCTAATGAAGCAAAAAGTAACCCAGACAGTTATAACAAGATAACCATTACTCTTGTTTTGATTGGAAAATAGGGTATTGGATAGAACTACTAGCCTCCTTCTTAGGGTTCAGCCATCATCATCCTCATTCCACCTCCAATGAAGGGAAAGAGAAAATGAGTTATAAACCAAATAGTGTTAAGCTTTGTGCTCCTTTTGTAAGGCATATGGAATTATCTTTTTCTTATTTGGTAGGTTTGTTTTCAATCTTCAGTTATACACTTCCACACTTTTGTACCCTTTACAATCTCTAAAAAGTGTATTTCATAAGTACAGTTTCTCCATTCCTGTAAACTTGCTTTACATATAATGGAAAATGTGCTTTCCATTGTGGAAGTATGAAAGTGTACAGCTACAAGAGGTAGGGAAAAGGGATCAATTGAGATTAATCAAAATGGGACAAGAGAAAGGCCTAATAGGACAAAAGGGATCTTTTTTTTGCCTTAAGAAAGCACTCATATTTTAGTTCAATGCAATGTAGGTCTCCAAAACCTGATGTCATAGATTCAAATTTTATAGAGCGTAATTATGTTCTTGTGTGACCCCCAAAAAACTTGTAAGGCAACCTTCTGATTCCATTTTCCACTCTACATTGTGCCCATTTCTTTGAAAAGTTTTTCTTACATTTAATAAGGTATAGCTTAAAAACACTAGAGGCGGGTGAATAGTGTTAGTGGCAAAGTTAAGTAAAATTGACTCAATAATTACAAGTTGCAAAGGGTTGAATATAAGTAGATGCAAGATACAACAAAATAATAGCCTACAAGACCAAATTTTTTGTGGAAAACCCACCAAAAGGAAAAACCACTACTTAGCCCTCCCAACCTAGATTTTTGCCTCATTTCTAGATCAAAATCACTAATCTTAAGCTACTTTGGGTGTAGTGTAACCCACATTACAATCGATCCTCTTGAAGCCTGTTCAAGAGATGCCTTCTCCTCCTTGAAGGGTAGGGAATCCACAATCTATGTCCTCAAATATAGCAAAAATAAGTGGAAGAAAGGAATTTAGCAAGTAAATAAGTAGCTCATATTTCAATCCTATGGATAAGCCCTTAATGCAAATGAATGAAATCAATTAAATGCTTCAACTGAGGGTTTAAACAAAGTACTCCCATGTACTCCCTAAAGAATGGATGTAGAACTAGAGGGGGAGAGAGTTAGAGAACTCCCAAGAGTGTGCAATAATAGGTGTGGAGCTCAATGTGCATACTAGAGAGCTAGAGAGTAGTTGGGATGGTAGCTTGTTCTCTCAAGGTTTAAGTGCTCAAGAGTACTTTTGTTGAGTATGCAAGACTTTTAGAGCCTAGGAGTTGGTGCCCTAATGTAAAGAAGGTGTTTGGAGGCCAAAACAAGACCTAAGGTTCAAGTTCCAACGATCAAAAATGCCACACTCCTGTTGACGTCGGAAAATGCGTGAAGATTATACGTGTGTTGTAGCAAGTGTTCACGACATCAATTTTAATAAGAAAACTGAATGGTGAGTCCAAATATCGATCTTAGGGAGGCAAGAAATCATATCAATTAGTCACTTAATGTCACAAGTTACTTTATTCCGTTTGCTTGCAAAAAGAGAGAGAGAGAGTCAAAATCCATGATGGAATACGAGTTCCAACTATATCAAAAAGGATGAATATCTAGGCAAAACTATTGCAACATAAGCATATAGAATAGAAGCCAAATTCGAGATGAAACGAACACCAAACATAAGGGAAATGATTACTACCATGAATTATAAGAATCGTTTTACAAACATCACAGAGATATGCTTGAATGAAGCGCAAAATATAAGCTAAAGAAAACTAGAAACTAATTGCTAAAAGGAGAGCGTCGAGGTAGCCACGGTGGTGGAGGGGCTTCCATTGATAGCTCGACAGCTCCAGGACCTTACTTTAAAGCTCTATGGAGGTGGGGGACGTGCTTGGTAGTAGATAGTGATAGATGCCTTACAATGGAGGTTCATAGGTCTCTTTATAGTGAAAGAAAGAGAGCTATAATAGGCATCACATCAATAGCGACAGCAAGTTCGTCACTGCAAGCGTTGCTGTAGCTCACCCTCGCACTAATGCACGCCCGCACCTAGCTGCCATTGCACACGATTCGTGTGCTCGCGCTCACCAGCGTTCAATCGGGAATCGACGATCCAGATCGCATGTGGCCACGCCCTTCAGATCGCGCGGAGCGCACGTATGATCAGGCGTTGGATGGCGTGTGCAAGCATCATGCGCACCTGGCGTGTGAGATCACGCAACATTGCGTCCTTCAGAACTGTTCAATGAGAAATCAAGGGCTGAATTTTGCTCGTCGCTTGTGTGTTGCTGATTTGTGTCCTCCTGAGGCTTCGAACGCAAGCCCACAGCATGTGGGTTGAGGTGCCAACTACTGTGCCACACCTGTGGTTAGTCGCGCAGATGAGCTGCTGGTGCTGCGTCCGCAGTCGTTGGTTGTTATTGCACAGTCGAGCCGAGGTGAGGCATGGCATAATCCTCACTATTGGATCTTCATCCAACGGTGGAGAGGTGTTGCTGGAAGGGCCTTCAGTGGATGTGAAGCATGTGGAGGCGTGGATGAGTGACACATGGTTGATTTTGGGCCGTTGATCTAGTAACTTCTTTGGCTCTTTGTGGGGGCTACGGAGGTTGGATTGAGGTGATTTTGAGTCCATTGGACTTCGTTTATAGATCTAGATCCATCTGTACGATCCAATTGCTTATCTGAGACCTGTTTCAATGTGCACTTGTACCCATGGTCATTAAACATTAATTGCAAGCAATCTTAATGTAGGAATAACATAATATGCATGCAATGCTCCCAAACCCACTGCATCACGATATTTATGCACATATGTCCTTGAAGTTGACTCTAGTTGATGTAATTAATGCTATAATTTGTAGAGTCATCACCTACCAAACCAACAGGCAAATCACCTCTTCAAAAAGCACTTTTTACAAGGTATCTAATGTTGGTTTACTTTTACCTAACGTTAAGTAGGTCATTTAAGGTTAAGAATCATGGTTCGTAAAACACTGGGTGTGGTTAAAATTCATTGCCTAACATTAGTTTTATTGATACCTAGTGTTAGTTTTTATCTGAACTATTGAACATTTTGGATTTCATGGAATTTTGGAGAGGTGATGCTAAGTAATGATCTCTAATGATAATTAGTGCTTAATGAAGGTCTTCTTAGGTCATTAGAACAAGATAAGCACTAATTACACATTAATGACCGAATTAAGGGGTGATTAGGCTAAGTAAGGTGCTTGAGTAGAGTTTTAAGGTTGAGGAGCCTAATTTAAGCCTAAATGATTTATGCAATAGGGGTTATCCTTATAATACTATCAAATAAACAAAAATACAACTATGGAAACCACATCCTTGTGCTTGTTTGTCTTCTCTAATGCAAGTAACCCTTCTTGAATTGTCAACTTTCTTAGATTTTGGGCCTTTCCTTCATGTCATTTTCAACAAAAAAGCATGCTTATATATGAAGAGGGAGATGAACAAATAAAGACCAATCTCATCAATTAATCAACGTTTAAATCTGAATCCATTTTAATCTAGTGTTTGTTATCACCAAAACCACTTAATTAAGTGCATATTGACTTATGCACTAATAAAGTCAAATACCTCTAGCAAGTAAATATAGGAACACTTAAATCTCGATATAGGTAGCTGTATTATTTTTAACAAGAAAAAATCATAATAGAAGGATACCTTGTTTTCTTAATAACATGCACCTAATTCACCATGTTGATAATTCTAGATACTAATATTTACTTTTGATAATAACAAATTATACTTATATATATGCTTTAAGGAGTACTAAGAATTCTAGGAAGAATATAAGAGTAAAGCTTAAATGAGAAAGAAGTTCTTGAAGAAAAGCTCTTGAAGCTTTGCAAGATTGTTTTTCTTTTATTTTTTTTAGAATATAAATGAGCCTCAAATATCTTCTTGAAACTCATAGGATACACTTTAGAACCTACCCAACATTTTCACCACACGAAATCTCTAAAAAAACAAACTGTTGGAATTTTCAAATGTTTGACGTTTCTTCCCAAATGTCTATTTTTTTTAACTGATTTAAAGTATGCCAAATTTGACCCTAACTCATGTCTCTCTCACTCTACTTAACATTCCTATATATAAAAATGTTAAAAATTTTAAGATGCATATCTTTATATTTCAGACATCATAAATCATATTTAATTATATAATTCATGCCAAACTATTATTGGTTTAAAGGTATCCTGAGTATAATTGCATTAGGTTAGGGCATTATAGCCATTTATGCATCATCTTGTAAGTAATGCATTTTAGGGTTTAATTGTTGTAATTTGTAGCATATATTTATGTGGTGCCTTGATGTGCATTTTCTTCTCTTTGCAAGTGCCAAATTCAAATTCCAGATTGAGCCCTACTTCAGAGTCAATGCAATTGGGCTCATCAATTGGACTCACCTAACCTAACATATCCTACATCTTAATCCCCCTCAACCTAAAACCTAGCCCTAACCACTCAACTTAATGGCCAGCCACACCTCAACCTAAACCAACCTAATGGCCGACCACCTATAGCCGGAATCTCTACCCTCTAACTCTCATCTAAGGGCCACCAAAATTCAAATTCAAATTCCTAGACCATATCCCTTCCCAACAAACCATATGGTCGATCATTTGAATCCAAATAATGCCCTCCTTGGCTAGCCACCATAATGTCATCTCCACCCTTCATCATAAAACCCTAACCAACCTATCTATCCCTGAACCCAATGCAACCTAAGGCATTCCATCGTGGTTGTCCACTTCATAGCCCTCCATCCTAGCTGTCCAAAATCCTTAATCTAAGGCCACATCTCTCCACCAATCACAAGCTTTCCTACTTCCTATTTAAAGACCCAATGGCAGGACCCTTAAGATCATTCCCTTCCTTGGATGGCCCCCTTAGGGGCACCATCTTCTCCACCTTCTTCTTTCCACTAATGGCCTACCACCTCCCTCCTCCAAAACCTTAGCCTTCATTTCTATCTTCGAAGGATCTTCATCTCCACTTCTACTTCTCAAGGGCAAGAAGATCAATTGGACTTCTCCACCATCATCTGGATGCTTCTACACCTGCCACTTCTCCGCATTTCTACTTACTCTCTCTTTATTTCTAGCAGTTTTTATTCTAGTAGATTTAATTTTAGTTGTTCTAGTAGTTTTCTAGTTCTAGTTTGTTCACTTCGTGTTCTCATTGCTATTTCTTTTCTAGTAGTAATCATTAGTTGTAATCAAACTTTTCTTATTAATAAAAATTTAGTTTCTATTTCATCTCTCTTGTGCTTGCACTTTTATATGCTTTTATTTACTTGCATTATTTTCATTCACTTTCGTAGTTAGTAGTCACTTCACTTTGCGTATTTCGTCTCTATTTCAAAAATCCCAAAAAAATAAAATAGAAAATATAAATAGAAAAATTGAGTGCTTTGAAAAACAACAAAACTATGTTTTGCCTCCTTGAGACAACCCGGACTCCCAATTTCAATTTCAAAATCTTATGAGTTCAGTTACTACAAATTTTAAAACGATCGTGAAAACCTACGTTACAACAACGCGTATTTATCGATTACAGATTTTGTGAGTCATGTAGGGTCTCTTGATTACCAAACATTCAATTCTTTTAAATTCCAATGTTCACAAAATCTTTAAAAATTAGTCATTTAATGACAAGATCTTTGAAAATAGGAAATGTCAGTCAGGCGAGGCTAATGAGTGTGAAGACTCTTAGGTCCTAGTTTCCCTCCAAAGTGGTTCAGATTACACGTAGTTCGTTCATTAGTTATTAAGCCTATTTTCCTAATAAACTTCACAAACATAGCATTTCCACATGGCATATACATTGAAGGCGCAACAAGAAAAGCAATGTAAAATGAGATACAAAGTGGAAACTAGGAGTAACCAAACATACCATAATGCATCATATAGAATATTATAGGAGCCATATATGTTTACATCCCATACATATGACAAAAGCTACTTATTATAAGAACAATAACAATAAAATTGGGGCTCATTTGTGATATATACAGAACAAAAAGGGCCTACAAGTTTCTGAAATAAGAAAGTACCAACTAAGATGCGGCCATGAGCTTCATCAATGCCTCTCGTCGCTTGTTAGTGGGAGGGTTCAACAACTGTACCAGGTGCAAGGGCTTGTCCATCTGGGCCCTTGTGCCCCAGAGTGCCCTACAGAAGTGGCACCTCACTAACTCCAAGTAAACCAACTCCAACCTATTCATAGCTATAGCATTGCTTCACAGCATCGTGTCATGAAAATAGGTCACAAAGTAAGGGTGAGCCAATCAGCTCAATAGGGAAAAACTACATGTACCATAAGAGACCAACAGGTAGTGTACAAGTTATTATACTACAGGCTAACTGACCCAAACTACCTCTTCCCAACAATTATCCCCCGTATTACATTGTTGTTATTATCATTTTCTCACTCACCTTAGTGGATTAAATTCTAGAAATCAATCCTCTCAAGTAGAGGGGATGGTGATGTATCCTTCTTTTGAACTGCAACCCAGTAGTCCCTCCTTAATAAGGGGAGAAACTAAAGGGTTTGATCATATCGATTCGTGGCATCGCAGAAGTGTGAAAATACAAAAATAGGCATTTTAAAATTTTTTGAATGCAAGATCAAAATCTATGCCAAGAATTGATCAAGCAAACGAAAACAAAAACACCAAATACTAGAACCACATGGGAAGAACAAGTTTCCTCCCATTTTGACATCCCATGAGTAGAGGGATTATACCTTGGTCAACCGACTACAACTCGATAGAGGGTGCCACCTCTTCTTCTTCCTGTGGCTATTGGATGTGGCTTTGTTGGTAGATTTTTGGTGGAAATGATTCAATAATTGATTGAATGAAGTGATTAAGGTTTCTTTCTTTGTGAGATATTTATAGGGATTCCTTATCAAATCCTAATTTGATAGGATCCATTGGATCTTGATGGTGCAACAATCCATAGACTTAATTTATCTATTTTAAGTTGGAAACCTAGATAACATTGTACATACACATGTACATTTCATGCATATTGCATTTCATGAGCATGCATTGCATTTTTTGGCCTTGTAATAGTACCTCCATTTTCATGTGCAGCCATAATAAGGGAACAAAAAGTCGGAGCAATGGAAGAAACAATAAGATACGAGGAGGCCCGAGTAAGAATCAACACCAACTTGGAGCAAGATCACCTTCCCGCACTGACAGAGAATGGAGGAGAGAAGTGGCTACTACACCAAGTCCCTTAGCCTAATTCGACCCAAACCTAAACCAATCCACACCAAAAGACACCCCATCTACCCAACTAAGTACTTAAAATTCACACCGAATTAACCCAATTCACCTACCCAATGACCCTCCTACTACATGTCCCATTCAACAGGGATTTCCCCTCTCTTAATCACCTATTTTTCTCTCTTTCCCACTTTAATTCCCAGCCGATTTCCACATCTCCACCAACAACCACATTAATTCCCCCCATTTCTCAACACTCTCATTCACCCAATAACATTCCCTAACACCAACGCCCTCAACACACCCCTGCTCCCTCAAACTCATTTTCTCCTCACCATCGGCCATTAATCTCTCATTTTCCCCATTCCAATGGCTCTGTCCCCTGCCTCTTCCTGTCTCAACCATTCCAATGCATACGCCCCTCTCATCCCATTAATTTCCAGCAGCATCCCATCTAATTCCCTTACCCTCTCACAGTCTTTTCTTTGTTTTCCAGCAGCAATAGCCCCCTCATTTTTCCTTTCTCATAGCCAAGCACCCTTACCATTTCTTATCCATTTCTAGCAATGGCTCCACAATCTCTTCTCTTTCTCTCTTAATCCCTCCTAGCACCCTCCCTTTCTAGAACCTACGCATGTTTCCCCTCCACTCTATAAGGTATCGTTTGTTTCAAGGGATTAATTTTGTAGGTGGTGGAATCATGGGATAAAGATGGAATTGGGAAGTTTTTGTGTTTGGGGAAATGTGGGTCAAATCGTGGGATGTTTGGGAGATAGGTGTAGGTGTTCTCTCACACAATCCCAGGATAAGTTCATCCCACCCTTCTTCCTGGAATTGGATAATCCCGGGATTGAGGACTCTACCCCAGGATTATTGTAACCATGGATTGAAAGACCCAAATGTAGTATAAATGACACAATCCCTACAAACAAATAGTACCTAAGTATTCCCATCCATCCCATTCCATTTTGGGGTGCATTCACCTCTCCATTTCAGACACTATAGCTAGAACCCATTATCCCTTAGACCCTTGGCGCATTTGTTTTGTAGCAATGAAATGAAGATGGAATTGAATCAAGCATAGAATGAAAAGAGGTAAGGAATGGAAAGGAATGGTTGATTCCATCTTTTTGTTTTGATTATGATAGAAATGGAATTGTTAAAGATGGATCTAATTCCTGTCAATTGTTTAATAGGATCGATTATCGAGATGAATGGAATCGAAACTTTTTTGCATATTTGACCTAATATATTTTTAAAAGTATGGTAATTGTCAATTTTAACATAAAATTTAATTTATTTACAAATTAATATATTCATAAGAAATAAATATTATTAATTTACATAGAAGCCCTTAAATTTAAAGAAATATTTCAATTTAATCCATTATTTTATATATATTACACTAATTCAAATTTAACACACTTATCCAAACAATATAACAAACCAATAGATAAGGAAAACATTGAAGGCTAATTTATGAAATATAAATGTCTCAATAATAAGAATTCAACTACATTTTTCATTACAAGAATTTAAAAATATAAACTAATAACAATTTTAATCTAAAAAATTTCTAACAAGCTCATAAAAGGATTCTTTCTCATCATCTGAGAGAGTAAAGAAAAAATCCAATACATCTGCATGACGAGGAATCTTCAGACCAATTTAATGACACTGACTTTGGTTAAATGAAGTTATTTTTTATAACTCTCCATTCAGCTTTAGTTTATTTTCAAGAGCATTAATCCTAATAACTCTACTAAATTTGTCGGTTGCTTATTTAATTTCTGAAGTAATCATAGTTGTAGCATCGATAATAGACTTTCCTTAGCTATTTGTAAGTGACATCTTTCTTTTACACCCATGAATAGAACTCTCTTAAGATACTTCTTGATTTCTTGAGAGAAAAGGGGATCCAAGATTAATATCATCTAAAACAACTATATTAACATCCTTTTCATTTGCAGTTTCAGCCTCTACTCAATCAATAACATTAGTAATAGCTTGGGTATTGCCTCCTGTGATACGATCTTTCCCGAAAATAGTACAAAAAATATTATAATATGGGGATTGCTTATTTTTTAATTGAGCTGCATCCTTGTGACTCTGTAATCAAATAATAAATGAATGTTATAAGAAAATTTAAATTATAATAAATTAAAAAATCATATAAATTCAAAACAAAATTACTTGCAAATAATTTTCCCATATCTTATTTTCAGTAACCACACACTTTAAATTTGAATAGTATCTAAAATCACTTGTACTTCCATTCAACATATCCCACACAATGTAAAAATGATTCTTAAATGTCTTGATTCATGATTCAATATGTGACCTTCCTTTTATTTCACAACCTGATAATTTTTGTTCAAGTGCCTTCTCTAATACTCCAAGATATCCTGATTTAAATCAATTATCAGCCTTGTAGGTCCCATCATGGACCAAACCAAGTAGTGCTTTGATAACCTTTTGATTTTCCTCATCTAATCATTTTCACTTATTCTTTCCAGGGCCAAAATTGATCTCCGTTGCTTAGCTCATATCTTTTAAGAACAATTTACAAAATGAGATCAGATAAATCAAATATATATACAAAAAGAAATAATCTTCACAACTTTCAAAAATATATAAAGCAACTTTATTTATTCAATTACAAGAAAATTTTAATTTTTGAAATAAGATTGTCAAGGAAATTAATATAAAGAAAAAATATGTGCTCAATTATATTCACGAATTAAACATTGCATTAGCTAAATTATCTCTCCATAACATCCATGCATTTGATGGTTCTACAGTTGTTATCAACTCTAATTCATCTTCTTCATCAGATTCATCATTTGAGTATTGCTTGTTCATTAGCATATTTAGAACTTCTGGTACTTCATCTTCTACTAGATCTTTGACCATCTCACGTATAAAGAAAACAACAAGCTAAAATAATTCTAATATTAGCTTTTATCAGATAAAATGGACTCCTCAATATCGCCTAATGTTTCTTCAGTAATCCAAAACAATGCTCAATCACATTTCTTAGTCTTGCTTGCTTCAAATTAAAAACTTCCTTAGGGATACTTGGTTGATAATTTGTTCTCCACAAAGTCAAATGATATTTTTGTCCTCTATATGAAGTGAGAAAACCTTCACCATTCCTGTATCCACAGTCAACCAAATAATATTGCCCTAGAAGTAAAAAATAAGAGTTTAAAGTTCTAATATATTTGTACATAGTCAATTTAAAGAAACTTGGTAAAGCATATTTACCATGAAAAACAATCAGTCTATTACTTATTGAAAGTGCATCTCTTAATATACGACTATCGGTTGCAAATCCTTCCCAACTTGATAATACGTAGATAAATTGCATATCTAGTGAACATGCAACCAGAACATTAATTGACATTGTTTGTTTTCTTGACCTATACTTTGGTTTTCTATTTTCGGTATAATCAATTCAATGTATGTTCCATTAAGGGCACCAATGCATTCCTAACACATAAATAGATGGTTACTGAAATCAAAGAAGATGACTATGTAAGATTACACAAGTATGTATGTGCCTTAAACCATTTCCATCAATCATTAGTTGAATTTGCAGGAATTGTTTGTGGCTTCTTGTATAACTCATTATGTAGTCATAGCATAGCATTCAAAACACGATGGAAATATCTACTGACTATCTCTCCAGACCATATGAAATGAAATTTAATAACTCTATTCTTTACATGATGAGCTATAATATATAAAAGATAGTAACTTGCTCGTAAACTTTCATATTTCAAGAATATGATAACTTGCGAATAGTTCTTAGCAAGTCACAAAGTTTCAAGAATGCAAATCGATCCATCTTTGTCATCTTGTAACAACTTGTGTCATTGTCATATAACAACCTTTGAAGAGATACATTTCGTTGATAATTTAAGTTAGTCCTATTTCTCTTCGATAATAAGGAGAAATAGTTGTACCAATTGTAGTATATTTAACTAATGCACTATTGTTATGATCATTATCTGTCGTTGCTTCTTTTTCCTTAATGAATTGGATGAATGTGCCATAACTACACAATATTCAAAAGAAAAAATTAATTCAATTTTGCATTGTAATATAACCAATTTACAAAATATTAAAGAATAAAGCCCACACAAGATGCTTGATAAAAATAACTACAAACAATACAAATCACATAAAAGCTTACTTAGTAACATGGATTAATCAAGAATGCCAAGCCAATTGGTAAGTCTCAAATCAAATCTATTCCTTGTGGCTTCTACTTTACTACTTCCCTTGTTTCTGTAAAACTTTTATTTTGTAACTTAAATCTACTTTCAAATATCTAACTTTGATATTGCTGTTTGTTCAATTTAATTCCCCCTATTTAGATAACTTTGCAGTTATAGTTGCTTTTTGTATAACTAAGAAAAGAATAATTTTTTTAGGTTGTAACCAAGAGTTCAAAATATTTCTCTTTTGCTCTAGTTAAAGCAATGGCTCTTATTTTATAATCTTGCATTAGAATAGGCACACCCCACCTTTCCCCCCTAAGAAAAAAAAAAGAAACCAGCCACCAATATCTTCATGTTCATTGTCTTCAAAATCTCATTTAATGAGAGAATGAAGCATAATGGAATTACTGGAATTAGGTGGAAAATTACAAAAGTACCTCAAAGACTAATAACATAACAAATAACATGAAAACAAATAAGTTGTTTATCAGTGAGAAATTCACATGGAGATCAACAAGGACTTCAAAGTAGTTTTTTAAAAAAAAATCCTGCAGACAATCTCAAATGGTAGCATACTTAGAATTCTTATAGAATCTTTTTTTTTGAAAGGTAATCCTTATAGATTCTTATATATGAACAAGTACAAAGAGAGGCAAATCTAGATTCAACAAATATACCTACTTTACCATAATATCTTCTCCACACATATATCAAGTTTGGGACATGCTCCCTGTAAAGACCCGTTCTGTTTTGAGTCTTTTACGAAGTCTGGACTGTCAGTCAGACGCCTGGCCAGATGTCTGGACCCCTTCCCAGACGTCTAGAAATTGAAAAACTTGTACGCACGATTGCTTTCTGCACGCAGTTCTCTTCTCTCTCCCCTCTTCTTCTTTTCTCCCCCTCACCGAACCCTAGCCCATCACCTATATAAGTGCCCCCCTTCCTCCCCTCACCACTCCATCACCACCACCTTACTTCCTCTCCACTACCGTAAGAGAGATGAGCGAGAGAGAGAGGGAGCAAGAGCGAGGAGGAGGAGCGGCGTGAAGAGAGGAGGAGGAGGTTGAGCTTGTGAGCTTCGTGGGAGCTCGCCGGAGTGCGCACGGCCACCGCGGCACGTGCGGGAGGAGGAGAGCATTGGGGAGCCATCCTCGACTTCTTGCTACGACCAGAGCTGCAACCGAGAGGGAGAAGCCGCGGTGAAGCACGGCAAGAGGAGCGAGAGCTCATTCTGATACTGGAATTTTTCCAGTGTCAGACATCCGGAGTGCCTTCCAGACGACGGGCTAGACGTCTAGTGATGACACCAGGCATCTGAAAGTAGGTATTCGCGTAAGTACATTTCTGCGGCTGCGGCCATGCAGGTCGCACCACAGTATGATTTGCTTGGCTAAATAGGGTTGTGCTGCTCTATCATGCGTAGGAGCAACTTTGGGAAGGCGCGTGGCATGCCCTCCCACACATTTCGGATGTCTGGACAGCTTACTGAATGACCGGAGGCATTCCCAGACAACCAGAGGATAGGTCGGCCGTCTGGAGTTTGGTCCAGACGATCGCGTAGAAGTCCTGGACGTCTGAGGTCGACGCAGGGACTTGAGGTGAGACTCTGGTGACTTTTAAGACATCTGGACTTGGTTCCAGACGTCTGATTTGGTTCTGTAGTTCTATTTTTGACCCGTTTAGGGTCCGCTTGGGGTCTGTTTTACGCAAACGAAATATTTGTGGTTTCCTTGTGAGTTCCTCTACATGTTAGAAATCTTTATATACTATTATGAACATTCCATTATGGTATGTTCCTTGATATAGGACTTCGACTTGTTGCGTATCTAGGGCTTGCAGAGGCACATGAGTCTGCCGTTCGAGCCCCCAATACTCCCGGATTATCTGGTAGAGTGGTTTCCCCTGTTTTCTTTATAAAACATGAATACAGTCATGATAATTAGATAACTAGAAACCTATGATGTGGCATGAATCATACGACGAGAAATAGATGCACTGTTTGTATGCGTGATTGAGATTGCAGTTATAAATGAATGAGTTGAATTGTAAACAACTGCCTATTAAAAAATATGAGCTGCCTGTTAGAATATGAAATGCTTGAGATAACTAAACAGTTACCTGTGATGTCACTTGTTGCATATGATAAATTATGGAAATACGAGCTGCATGTGTATAATACGAAATAGAATTGTGAATGATGAAACCTGGTATGGAATAATATGGTGGATATGAGCATGAACCCTATGGGGAGTCAGGAGTAGAGCTCCTATAGATGAATGGAAAGGTCTGGAAATGTGAGTGGGAAGTGTGCTGGCCCTTGAGTACGTGGTACCAAGGAGAGCGACTGTCCCCTTCTTAGTGTAGAGCGGAGCTAGCTGCCCTTGGGTTGGGACCCGAGGTTAGGATTGGCCACTCTACACTAACTTCTATTGGCCCTCGTGTACACTGTACTGGGGAGAGCTACCAATGTAGGGAGGGAGCTAGCCACCCCATGGGGTCCGGGGTTCAACTAGCCACCCTACACCGACTTGTTAGGCCCATTGGGCAAACCAGGGTAGTTAGACGAGGGTACGCAGACTGTGAAGGAACGAGATCCCTATTTGGTTTCGAGGGGCTAGACCCCTGTTGCTGAAAGGGCTAGGCCCTATACTATTCTGTGATGTACTTTGGGCGTACCTGCTAGCAAAAACGACTGACCTCGTGCTAGTGCGGGGTAGCTACACATGCGTTTATCATGTGTGCCGTAATCACCGCTACGTCTGTCTGTGACCTCGGGGTGGTTGATTGGGTGTAGGATTACCACGAGGGACTCTGCCAACCAGGAGAGCACCACATGTGCCTTCTACTCTTCAGAAAATACTACAATCAAGATCGTTCCCACGAGGAACATGCGAGATCAAGAAAGAAATCTGAAAGTAAACCAATGAGTGAAAAGGAATTACTTGTAAAATAAAATAATTGGAAAAGATAAATCTACCTGTTAGCTTTTATTGCTTTAGATAGTTTGGTTACCACTCTACTCAACGTTCGCTGACTCCGTTTACTCATAACCCTTTACAGGTCCAGGAGTTGAGCAGCCTAAGTCACCAGCTGCAGAGGGTGCTGAGCCCAGTCGAGCCTAGCAGTAGTTCTTACTATTGTTGTACTTCCTTTTTGTTAGTGAGTTTCAGACTTTTTTACTGTTCCTATTTCTGTACTTTTGTTCTACTTTCCTGTTGTGGTGGTGATATGTACTGTTTAGCAGCTTTACCTTCCTTTACTGCTTGTATGCTTTTACTGTTAGTTGCCTTGCATAGTGAATGTGGTTTATTTTCCTGCTTTTCGATTATTTCTTGTTGGATGACTAGGTCTTGGGATCAGTCGAGTCGAATCGGTCTCGGGTCCTATAGGGATTCTAGAACCGGGTCGTAACACTCCCATATCTGATTGGGTTCAATACTTGGTTTAGCACCTATCTTTGGGACCTATGTGCCCTCAAAAGCTCTTATATATGATATAAAGTATCTTAGTTTAGAACATTCTGGAGAAAACTTTTTTTTAAGTGCATATTTGGGAGTCGTTGAGAAAAGAAACATAGTGGTCTAGATTGAGGATGTTTTTATTGTCAACAATTACTATACTAGCACATATAGTCATATTTCTTATCCAGAAAGAGATGTCAATCTTCTATAAAAAAGGATCATCACTTAACATGTAATTTGCTAGGATGAAGCTATCATGTGAATGATGATTGATATGTTGATCTGTGGACAAAGAACACATACTCTCCAAACTATTCTGTGACAAGAAGAACAAAATCTTGAATTGTGGTTATGTCCATGCTAGAGTGGATGGACAACAAGCCACTTTTAGTCAGGTATGATTGTATAAGCTCCTACTTAATCATCTGAGGGTTGTAATTCTGTATTATTCTGATTTGAGAGAAAAATGGGAAATCAGAGTTAATTCTATAATTTTAACAGCACATCATGAACACAGATTAACCATGGAGTCCCTCAAGGGCTAAATAAAGGTCAAATGAGCTTAAAAGTCAAAAAAGTGGGTCAACACTCACAGAAACAAGGGTTCACGCATTTCAAGGACCAAAATAGCACATAAAAGCCTAATTCTCAACCTTCTTAAATTAAAGTGGTTCTGGTCAGGATAAAATTCATCTAAACCTCCTAAAATTTATATAAAAATATTCCAAGAGGTTTGGTACCTTTGGTTGACCATCTAAAATCATTTTAACCTTGGATAGAGTTTCAGATGGGATTTTGCCCTAATTTGGGCTTCTATGCAAATTTCCTAGTCAAACGTGGTCAAAACTCAAATCTAACTTCACCATTATATTCCTTAGATCCTAATTAGTTTGGTACCAAAATTTGGGCCAAATCAGAGTCTATCTTGACCTAGTTTGCAATTTAACCCTTTAAAACTCTATTTCTTACATTTAACCCCTTTAGTTTCAAATTTATTGCAAATGGATCCCTAACTTTTCATCATTTTCTTCATTACGGTCCCTACCGCCATTGGTGTGAATGTAGCTCCTCAACTGAGATTCAAGGGAGACAAATCAAAGTCAAATTCTCCAAAATTAGAGAGATTGACCCTCAAGCAATCCCCGATTGTTCGCACACAATCAAGGTCTTCAAATCTAGCTTTAGAGCTCAAACGAACTCAAGATTTTCAAGGATTTCTTCTCCTTGAAAACCCCAGGAATCTAAGCTTCTTTCCAAGCTTAGAGCTCGTCCTGAAGACCTATAAAGGACCCCCTCGCCCAGGCCGTTCTTCTTAGCTCAGAAAAGGCCAAGAACCACCTCTCCTCTCCTCCGGTCGATGTCTCTTCGAGCTCTAGCAAGCCTCTCTACCCCCTTCATTGAGCTGGCCAACGGTCAAATTGACCGACTCAGCATCGCCTTCTCCTCTTCGTGACCGCATCCAGCCGAAGATCAGCCGCTTTCAACCTCTCCTACCTCATCATTCCCTTGTCGTCGCCTTCACCTTCTTCGATGCCAACCCATCATAGTCGACTGCCCTCACTCACTATCTCTCGCTCTAAGTTTCTTTTTCCTCCTCTCACTCCCCTACCCTTCTAACTCCTTAGCTTCTAGGGTCAATCACTACATCGACCGCACGCATGTCATCTTCCTCAACGCCGACAAATCTCCGATGACCTCGCACGGCCGCTACACTTCATGAAACCACCCACTTCCACATCCAGAAGCATCACCATGATCCACTTATCAAAATTCCCAAAGAAATTTGGGGCTTTGATCTCATTTACACCCCATCGAACACACACACTCACACACCCCTTTTCCGTCACCAACAGAGCTCTTTTGAGCACCACGCACCCTAATACCACCACAACTGCACTCACCATCCCTCGGTGAAGCTCTTGAGCTATTTTGATTGGGCCACAAGGCCGTCTTTCCTGTTTCAGGTGCTCACTGGATCTCCATTGCCGTCGCCAACTTCTTTAACCACAACAACGTCTCTTCAGCCTTCATCCACCTTGCTGTAACTCTCATTCGAAGCGACTTCCTATTTTGAAACACTCCAGGTCCTTAATTGAAGTTGCAGACAACGCCCACAGCCTCAAGTCAGTCATCACAAAGGAAGCCATGAAGAAGAAACCTAATCTTTAGTCCCACATCGAGCATTCACAAAGCTGCTGCTACGTATAATACGCAAAGGTGCCCGTAGCTGTTCACCTCAGTGAGCACGAGGTGAGGTCCCATCTCTCTCCACGCGCCAAGCACGTGCCCTCGCCCGCCACGAACGTCGACGCATCTGGGCTAGATCCATTTACCCGGATATCTAGGTCCAATTGAGTTCCGAGGAAGGAAATTCTGAGAGGGAGGAGGGGGGTTTTGCTCTATAGTACCCTCGGGAATTGTGCCCTTTCCCCCTTCTCAACACTTAGCGTTACTGAGACTCATGAGATAAGCCCCTTGTGCCTTGTACTACTACTACTGTGCCTTGGCTCCTCTGAGGCTCAAGATAAGGCATCTCAAGCCTTAATCAGACATTTAATCTCGTGCATGTGTTGGTTATGATATTTGAGATATTTGATTGATACTATTGAAATATTTGAGATAATTGCATAGCTTAAACAACAGGGTTAATTGGTGGTTCAAACCACCATTTTAACCCCATCTTTTTGTTCTTTGGTTCTCTAATTTTATTGAAATATTCTTCTGAGTATTATTGTGGTTTCAATTATATATTCTTCTTGATATTGTGATTAGTGAATTGAAATTGCCAATTTGCTCCTTGTGAACGACCTCGGATTCATTTCTTGATTCCAGGTTTTATAAATTTAAGTGTTGTCGTGATTTTTGTCCTATACTACAACACGTATTTCTAAAAGATGATTCTCGTACTACAACATTTTTGTCACCGTTGCCTGGGAGCAACGCACATTTCATTCACTGATTACAATCCTGATTTGATACTAACTTGATTTCTTTGATTGGTTGTGATTTTTGCAAGGTACACAGGAGAAGATCATCCACGCAACAACCACTCCAGGAGTAGGTAACTCCGTTCCTTTCTTGTTAAGCCCCTTATTTCTGGGAAGGTTTAAAATGGAGAATCAATTAGGATCAACTCGCATTATTTCATAGAATTTATCACCTAAGTTGCCTGATTTGGTTGATTTGATTGGAAATCCCCATCCAGATATCTGCACCTACTAGGGACTTAAGATGCCTAAGGCTATTCACCTTCTTGATTGAGCCATAGGTGCCAACTTTGGAATGAATTGGACCTGGAAAACAGAGCCAAATTAGGGATTCTATTTTAGGGTTTTAGGAAAACACACTTGCCTGATTTAAAAAAGAATTGATTTCCTGCATCGTGTGTTTCCTAAGCCTTGGTCGAATTAATATAATCAAGCAAACCCTAAAAGAAGGCTCTAACAATCACTTGAATTACTAAAATTTGGGACTTAATATCTTATTTTCAAACCACTCAGGGTGATTTTGGGTTCTTTACCCAAGTCATCCTAAACTTTAGGGCAGGTTAGGTGAAGTTGACCTACCTTGTGGGTTAATCAACCTCCAAATTAGGTCACAAATCACAATCAATTCTAAAGTTCAAGTGAAATTCAAGGCACATATTCAAAAATAAAATTGGTAGACTTAGGGGTCAAGCTTGCTCATTCCGATCTACTTGGATTCTCAGTGATAAGAAAGGTTGAGTAGGGTAAGCCCTGTAACCCATGGGGACGCTCTACCATGTAGGGGTCTTTGCAGGACTCTCCCTTCCTGGCTACCTAAGTAATTCTTAGGTGAGTGACTTTCTGATCTAGAGGTATCATCCGCCTCAAACCTCCTTAGTCATCCAAAGATTTTTGGGTGCCTCGATTGGGTCCATCACACATTCTGTCCCTCATCTGGCTCTTTAGTGCATGCTCGAGAGGAGGTCCTTAAGACCACCCTTGAGGCCTCCATTAGCAATCCATTCTCATCGAGACTAAGCCTCAACCTACTTGTTTGTGCTACCACCTGACCACATTGACATCTCTTCCAACTCTTCTGCTTCTGAGCCCAGATCTCCTTCATCCGCATCCATGGAGAATCACCAAGAAGAAGAACCCAATGTCTAGAATCAGATACAACATCTCACAGATCTTGTGCATGCACTCATGAGCCCTCCACCACAGCCACAAATGCGAGATCATTACAACTCAGCCGTGGTGGTGATCTAACCCTGGGTACAAATTTCTGTTTGAGGGCCTAATGCTGAAGTCAAACCGAATATGATTCAGGCTATTCCCAAATTCCATGGTTTGAACTCCGAAGATCCCTTCCAGCACATCCAGCAGTTGAAACATCTGGCCTAGACCTTTAGGCCTGCTATTTAAAATCGGGATATCTTACTCACGAAGAAATTCTCCTTCTCTCTGATGGATAAAGCTAAACACTAGTGTTAGACTCTGACCCATCCGATCAACACATGGGGGAACTCCAAACTGAATTCCTGCAGAAATTCTTCCCAGTTGGTTGGATGATTGCTTTGAGGCTCAAGATCATGCACTTCTCATAGAACGAGGGAGAACCACTTCATGAGGCATGGGATCGCTTTTTGGATCTCGTGCGAAAATGTCCCCATCACAGAGTTCCTAAGTGGGATCAAGTCCAGTCCTTTTAAAATGGACTCCGTGAGGATATCAACCTCTTTGTCAATGCAACCTGTGGTGGGAACACCATGGGTCAACATGAAGATACGGTTTGGGAGATTCTCAAGAACATGTGTGAGACCTCCATAAACAATGAATCTATGGGTGTGCTTGACCGGATGACCAACTGTGTGTTGACAGACACGCGAGGGGCACACGATACTCAAGGCCTATCCGCATCTGTCGATCTGGAGTTGGGGCCATTCGCTTGGATAAGGTCTCTATCATTGAGAAAAAGGTGGACGAATTAACTTCACATCTTCACAAAGGCGCCACTGCACAACAGAACACATTTGCGCAACCGCCCTTAGGTAGTTAGGGAGGCTGTGCATAACATTTACCACCATTCTCTCCAGGGGATGGACTCTTATCCACCCCCATCTGATCCCAAGTTCGAAGGAAACTCCGGACCCACCTACTCTAGTTGGGGAAACTTTGAACCCTTGTATTTTGGCTTTTCTGGAGTTCCTCAAACCTGTGAGGATCTTCACGCCATCCAGAATGATCCATTCTCCAATACCTAAAACCCTGGATGGCGTAATCATCCCAACTTTGTGTGGTCAGGAAATAATCAGAATACCAAAACTCAATTCCATCCCCAACCACAAGCTCCGCACCCATATTATCCCACTCAGCTTAGGCCCAACCCAAATTACCAATCTAGGCTATTAAGGGAAGATCACATGACTCTGATTCTACAAACCCTGGCTGACATCCAAAAGACCAATGTGGCTATGTAGAAACAGCACAAAGACGAGATCACAGAGGTTCAAAATCAGCTCGCACAGATGGCGTGGACTCACCATCCTGGTGCACTTCCTTCCCAACCTTTACCAAATCTAAACAACATGTCAACCCAAAAACACGTGGTGAATCAAATCCAGGGTCAATCATGCTACACTCAGCCAGGCACGTCGACTCCTACCTGCGTGTTTGGAGCATCCAGCTCAGCTGATCTGAATCATACCATGACTTATCCTACTGATCAACAACAGGGTCCAATTCTCTCTCCCTCGCCTCTGCATCATGACTGTGCTATGATCAATGTTGTGGGCATGAGAAAAGACCACAAGACTAGGCCCCGAGGCCCATCTCCAAAATCTCACCCAACCAATGATCAACGCAACAAGGTCGAGGACAAAACCAAGAGGTGGAAACAGAAACCCATCCCCCAAGATAGAAATCCATTCCCCTATCCCAAATCTTATCCCACCTACACACTAGAGGACTATCAGAATTTAACATATCGAGACCATTGAGGAATGCACAACTCACTATCCTGTTACTAGATATTCTCACTCTTAGCTCCACCTCACCTGACTTATTCAAAAAAGAGGTGGAGGAACCCTCACAAGGGAAGGTAGTACTGTCTAAAAATGTGAGTGTCATAATCCAAAATAGTCTACCTCCTAAGAAATCTAATCCAATCACCCCGCTGATCCCCTGCAAGATCGGTGGTACAAATTTCAAGCGAGCTGTACTGGATCTTCGGCTTCAGTCAACCTAATCCCGACCACCCTATTTGAGAAACTACGGATAGGACAACTAAAACCCACTGATGTTACTCTGCAAATAACTGACCGAACCATACTCACCCTGATTGGGCTGGTAGAGGATGTGGTAATTAGAGTCAAGGATTTTAGCTAGTTAGCTGATTTCCTAATTCTTGACATGGATGCACCACAACAAATACAAGATATGCCCTTGATTTTGGGGAGACTTTTCTTGGCTACTGCAAGAGCCATAATCAATTATGAATTAGGGCACATGATAATTGCCTCTGGAGAAATGTAAACTAAGATCAATATTTTTTAGGCATCTTCTAAAGGAAAAGAAAAGTGCTTAGCAGAACAACTAGGTTTAATTCGAGATCTCATGACCATTTCGGTAGTAGAAAACTTAGAACCAGAACTGGAAGTTTTCCACATGAAGGAGGATCTCGATTTAGCCAAGCATGATTCCAGTGAATTAAGGGTATTGGAGGATTTTACCTTTGATCTTGAGGACATACACAAGGATTTCGGGGAACAGGATGACATTCGACAGGATTCAGAGTTATATTCCATGGATCTGGAGACATTTTATTCTGATGATCGTTTTGAGGATCTCCAGGAATCAGGCATGGTAGGTACCGAGAGCGACCACAACCCAGAGTATGAATCCTTTACAAATTTGGAGTTAGATGATCTGTTGAATGGGCCAGATAGGAGTTTAATGTCATTTCGTTGTAGCAAAACCTCCTAAATAGCTCAAGCAACAGATAAAATTTATAACTCAAAATTTAAATTGAAGTCTGAGGTCGAACACAGGGAGCACATGTGGAATTCACGTGCTAATCTTAATCAAAATATAAATAAGCATTGGAAATTAAACACAATAATGATATTCAATGCATAATAACTACTCAAATCTGATATTCAATGGCAAACATGAGTACTTCAAGAGTTTAACATGACAAAAAGAAACCTAGGACAAAATAATGGTGATTTAAATCACCAATTATTAGTCTAAGCACATATATAGATATATATCAATTACATAAAAAATGCTACAATATCCTCAAATGGAAATGCCATGCAAGCTTAAGTAGCCAAAGTTTCAAATGGCAAATCAGATGTCTAATCTTTCCACCAAATGACTTAGTTGCCTTGCTACAGTGCTTCTTTCTCTTCTTCAGGCTTTCTTTCTTATGCTTTTCTTCCTTTCCCTCTTCTTCTTTCACAAGCCTTCCTTCTTTTCTTCACAACACAAGGGACACCAACTCGCTCAATGACTAAGTGTTGAGCATGTACACAGAGGAGCAAAACCCCCCCACTCTCTCACAAATTCCTCCTTTTCTTTTTTTCTCTTCTCATATAACTAGGTCATAGTCAAGTATCTGGGTTAAGCAGTATCAGGTCCAGGCCTGCGTGCATGGTGTCATAGGCGAGGAGTGGGGCATAGGCGGGTAGCGGGTGTGCGGGTAATGGGGACCTAACCCCCATGTTCTTGGGCGAGAAGCGTAAGGCACAGAAAACATTGATGCGCTATTGTTGCTTTGGAATCCCACAATGTGGGACTAAGGCATCCACTGCACTTCGCACGTAGCTGCAGCAGAGGTGATTCTCCCAATCGTGAGTGGAGACGAGACTAGCTGCTTCAATTGGTAGCTTGGGCGTGTATCTGGAACAGCTCCATGTGACCTGGAAGATGATCTGACAAAGAACATGACTGGAGCTTGAAGAACACGGCTGGAGACAATGGTGGCGGCGGAGGGCGACAGCGTATACCTGAAATACTAAAGAATGGCCTCTTGACCACGTTAATTTACTTCAGGAGCTTCGCCAAAGCACGACGAAGGTGTTGGTGGTGGTTTTGTGGTGTGAAGGTACATGTGGAAGGTGGACGGTGACAAAGAAGGTGGTCGGTGATGGGTGTGTTTGGGGTGTCGCGTGAGTGGATGGAATGGCAAAAAAAGATGGGGGTTTGGTTCATGGATGTAAAGACACATCACACTTTTAGCCTTTTAAGACGTCTGGAGTCTCAATCAGATGTCTGTCTAGACGTCTGGACCCTTTTCCGGACATCTGAAAATGCAATTTTTGTACGCACACTGCACCCTGCGCGCAGGCGACGCGCAGGACCTTCTTCCTCTCTCTCCTTTCCTTTCCTTCCCTGAACCCTAAAACCCCCCACACCTTCTATGTATACCTGTTTCCCCCCTTCCTCCTCTCCACACACCACCCCCCTTCAGACCTTCAGTGAGGCGAGTGGAGGGCGAGCAAGGGAGAGCAAGAAAGAGGAAGGATGAGAGTTCGGGAGGAGGGGGAGGCCGAGGTCATAGAAGCTTCGGTGGAATCTCGGCAGAGCTCGCACGGCCACCGCGACACTTGCGAGAGGAGGAGAGAACTCGAAGAGGCAGCCTCCCGCCATCTGCAGCGGTTGGAGCTGCGGCGAAGCGTGGCAGAGCGCAGCAGAGAGCGCTAGGAGGAGGTTCTAGTACTGGAAGTTTTTCAGTATCAGACGTCTGGAGTGGAGTCTAGACGGCTGACGGAGCACCTGGACGTCTAGAGCTAAGGCCAGACATCTGAAAGCTCATTTATCGCGAAGGTACGTTCTTTTTCACGATTACGGCCATGCAGGCCTCACCGCAGACGCGTGTTTGGCCTGATTTGGGGGCCTGCGGTTCTCATACACAGGAGTAGCCTTGGGAAGGAGCGCGGAACGCTTTCTCACGTGCTTGTGGACGTCTGATCAGATCACTAGATGTCCGGAGGTGCGTCGAGATGACCAAAGGCATTGTCCGACGTTTGGAACTGCCTTCAGACGATCGCAGAGAAGGCCTGGACACTAAAGACACCGCAGGAACTTAAGGTAAGGTTCTGGTACCTTTTAATACGTCTCGACTTGTTCCCAGACGTCTGATTTTGAACAGTAGGCAAGTTTTTTACCCATTTAGGGTCCGATCAGGGTCCGTTTTACGCAAACAAAGTACTTGTATTTTCTTTGCGAGTTTCCTTACGTACTCGACACCTTTGTACACTGTTATGAACCCTCCTTTTGTGTTGTATTCCCTGGTATAGGGTTTCAACCTGCTGCGTGTTTGAGGCTCACAGAGACGCCTGGGTCAGCGATTCAAGCCCCCATTACTCCCGAGTTGCCTGGTAGAGTGGTTTAATTCTGTTAATAATACTTAATAAGAATGTGCTTGTAGAAATAGCCGAATGGAACCCTAGGATAGAGGAATGAATGAATCATTGGAACTGTATAATGTATTTGTATGCATGATTGAGTTAAATTGCTAGAAATTTCCTGTAATATAGTTGTGAGCTGCTTGTTAGAATATGAGATGCCTGTAATTAAGGAACAATTACCTGTGAAATCATTAGTTGCATGTATCGAATTATGGAAACACGAGCTGCCTATATATGGACGAGAAATGAATTGTGAATGGTGAAATCTGGATCGGAATAAGAGGGGTGAACATGAGAATGAACCCTACGGGAAATTAGGAGTAGAACTCCTGTGGTTAGATGGAAACCTGAAATGTAGACGGGAAGTGTACTGGCCCTTAAGTACGTGGTACCAAGGAGAGTAACTGCCCCCTTTTCGTGTAGAGTAGAGATAGCTGCCCTTGGGTTGAGACTCGGGGTTAAGATTGGCCACTCTACACCGACTCCTGTTGGCCCTTGTGTACGCGATACCGAGGTGAGCTACTAGTGTAGGGAAAGAGCTAGCCACCCCATGGGGCCCGGGGTTCAGCTAACCACCCTACACCGACTTGTTAAGCCCTCTGGGCAAACAGGGGTAGTCAGACGAGGGTGCACGGACTGTGGAGGGGCGAGACCCCTGTTTGGTTCTGAGGGGCGAGACCCCTATTCTGAGAGGGCAAGACCCTATACTGTTCCATGCTATAATTTGGATGCACCCACTAGCGGAAACGACTAACCGCATGTCAGTGCGGGGTAGCTACCCATGCGCTTATCACGCGTGTCGTAGTCACCGCTATGTCTAGACAGTGACCTCGGGGTGGCTGACTAGGTGTAGGACTACCACGGGGGACTCTCCCAGCCAGGAGAGCACCACTTGTACCTTCTACTCTACGGAAAAGACTGCAATCAAGATCGTTCCCACGAGGAACTTGCAAGATTAAGAATATCTGGATGTTTGAGTAAAATGGGTGAAAAGGAAATACACGTAAAATAGATAAATAGAAACGAGAATTAAACATGTTGCTTTTACTATTTTGGATAGTATGGATACCACTTTACTCAGCGTTCGCTGACTCTGTCTTTTCATAATACTGTTTAGGACCAGGAGTTGAGCAGCCCGAGCTTCCGGCTGCGGAAGGTACTAGGCCCAGTCTAGCCCAGCCGTAGTTTTCAACACTTCCATGTTATTCCTTTACTATTGTAGTAAGTATTAAACCTTTAGTTACTGTTTGTCTCTACTATTTACTTTTGTTTCCGTTGTTTTGTTGTTGTGGTAGTATGTAATGGAACAACAGATTTACTTTCCTTTACTACTTTGTACGTTCCTTCTACTTAGTTATATTCCATATGTGAATGTGGTTTACTTTCCTGCTTTTTGGTTATTTCTTATTGGACGACTGGGTCTTGGGATTAGTCAAGGCAAGCCGATCTCGGGTCCTGTAGGGATCCAGGAATCGGGTCGTAACAAGATGGTATCAGAGCAAGGTCGTCCCAAAAAATAAACCAATTGGCTTGAGAATAATTGTTCACGTGCATATAACTAGGGTAGCCACCACAACGTATCGCCTTGATGTTCGTTCTAAGTCTTTTCTCGAAAAAATTCGATATCGTTGACCCTTTTGTTTTGTCTTTCGCGTCTCCTTGCAGGAGATGCCTCGTCGGGGAGTTCTCGAGGCAGGCCGTGGTCATAGCCATGGATGAGGTCGAAGGGGCGGGCATGCCGGGCCTGAGGTACCAACTGACCCACCTCTTCTCTCAGGAGTTCACACCCAAAATCTCGCCCAGCTGATCAAAGATATTGTGCAAGAGGAGATCCACTAGCCTTCACAGGCACCTCTCCCTGAGGATGTGGAGGGGGAGTCCTCGGTGGGACAGAGAGACCGTCGCAGCACTGGACGAGTAGGAGGGGGAGGGGGTGGTCCTCCACCTCTCCCACTGCACTCTGACACTTCCGAGCACGAGCTCTCCTTACCTAGAGGCATGCCCGTTCCCCTACTGCAACAGCACCACGAGCTTTTCGGACAGTTCCGGAAGCTGAAGCCCCCCTCCTTCAAGGGGGATGAGGACTCGTCTGAGGCAGAGGACTGGCTGGAGCAGATAGAGAAGGTGTTCGACACCCTTCGCCCTCCCACGGAGTGCCGCATGGCCTTTGCCACGTACCAGCTAGAGAGCGTGGCACACAGGTGGTGGAGGGCAGTCAGAGGCCAAGAGAGGGAAGAGCCGACGTGGGACCAGTTCGTGACTCTCTTCTGCGAGTAGTACTTTCCGCAGACCTAGCAGGACCAGAGGAGGTGGGAGTTCCACACTCTCCACCATGGGACGATGACTATTAGCGTGTATCGCACGTGTTTCCTGGTGCTGTCACGTTTTGCCTTGACAACTGTGGCTACAAAGGAGGAGCGCCTGTGGAGGTTTACTGAGGGGCTCCGACTTGCTATTCGGGGGTATGTCAAGCCCCTGAAGCTACCCACCTTCTCACGAGTGGTTGAGGCAGCCATGACCTACGAGGGGACCAACCTAGCTGCACGAGACACCAACAGCAGACGGAAGAGGCCCTACCAACCAGAGTACTCTCAGGGCCATCGGGAGAGGAGGCATGCAGCACCCGTAGGAGAGCCATCTCCTTTTGCGAGGCCATCAGTGGAAGAACGAGAGGAAGAGGAATCCGTCAACTATTGTCTATGATGGCGGATGAGGAAGGTGGACGGAGGAGCTCGCCGAAGTTGGTGGAGACGGAGGTCGGGGAGAAGGAAAGAGGGGGAATCCGACCTCCAAACCAAGCTAAGGAAGTCGGCCATGTGCCTTGGGTCCTTTTATAAGGCTTAGAAGGGCATTCAAAGCTTGGAAACCAAGCTTGGAAGATTGTAAGCTTTGCGAAGTAGGAAACCCTAGGTTTAAATTGATTCGCATTAGGATTTTGGTGCAAATCAGAGCCCAATGCGTGGCTCAGATTGAAGGGGATTCTCTTAGGAGTTCTCCTTCCAATTTTGGAAGGGATTGGGTAAGAAATCAGGGAGAAATCCTTGATTGAAACTTGCTGGTGAAGAAGGTTCCTCCGGGATAATGGCAAAGGGACCTATTTGCAAATATGATGACAAAGTTGGGGGGTTATTTGCAAAGAATTCGAAAGTTAGGGGTATGTGTGTAAGAGAAAAGAGTCAGATTAGACTGAAATGCAAACTAGGTCAAGATGAACTTTGATTAGACCCAAATTTTGGTACAAACCTAATTTAGACCTAAAAAACCTAATGGTGAATTCAGATTTTGGTTTTGACCTAGTTTGATTGGGTAATTTACATAGAAACCCAAATTAGGGCAACTTCCTATCTGAGATTGTTTTAGGTCAAAAAGGGTTCCAATGGTCAAATCAAGGATACCAAACCTTATAGAATATTTTTCTATGATTTTTAGAAGGTTTAGGTGAATTTAATCCTAATCAAAACCTCAGTTAATTAAGTGGGTCTGAAATTAGGGTTTCGAATGTCCATTAATTCTTAAAATATGTGAAAACCAGTTTCTATTTGCATGGACCCTCTTATTAGACATTTAGGACCATTTGACCTTTATTAACCCCTAAAAAACCCCATGATTGTTTTGCATTTAGGATATGAAGTTAAAACTGCAGATTTAACTTTGATTTAATGCACTCTTCTCAGAAAGGATATGCAATGAATTATGACTCTCCGACAGTTATGCAGGAGCATTTGTATTTTGATTCTGATTAATTAAAGCTAGCTATGGCTGATGATGAAGTTATCATCATGATCCAAAAGTCACTCTCTAGACATTCACTTTTGATTGGGATAAGAACTATAGAGAAGATTCATTAGAAGACCCAATCTTCGAGTCATTTCTCGAGGAATTGATCTTGCACCCATTTGAGAAGAATCAAGATGACTCATTGGATAATGATCCATTAGGTCACATTGCACAAAAGGAACCACACATCTAGGCTATGCTAACTAGATTCATCTCTGTTGGGTCCTGGACTCATGACGATCTTACTTCAGAGACTCATAATCGCTACATCTTCCAAGTGATTCCTCTGCAAAAACTCCATAAGAGCCACCCAGAAATGAATCAACTTAACCCATATCATAGACCTTCTGGAATGACTTTTCATCATGATTTGATACTCATTTGTGGCTATCTGATTCTCATCCACCACGATCACATATTTTCTCCTATCACTCATCATAATGCGATAGATGACATATCCTTTTGAGCTCCTTGCACCCAACCGATGGCGTTAAACATAGCACTTAACGGGAGGTAACCCATCATTTTAAAAAACTAGAGACTCTTCTGACCTATCTTTTTGCTTAAATCATATTGCACTTTAAGGTTCATCCGTTAGAACAGTCGACTCCACCTTTGATACTTGTATCAGAGCTAGAAATCATTCGCAACAGTCATTTTGACCCATTCACCACCCACCTATTCTAATGTATGATCTAAACTAAACTCGAACCCACCTAATTTACAATGAGGACATTGCAAATCTTAGGCATGGGGGGGTATTAAAGTGCAAAATGCTATGAGAATCAATTCATGGAGGGGTTTCATCAGTAAAAAAAATAATAATAAGGGAGAAAAAAGTAAAGGAGAGAACAAAGTAAGCTGAATTGAAAACAATTGAGGAGGAGAGAAAAGAAAAGAAAAGAAAAGAGAAAAAAAGGAGCAATCAAAAAGAAAGAAAAAAGTCCCTTGTGATTGAGTAAGGAACTCATGTAAGTTCTAGGCTAGATCAGATGATGAATTAAGACCTGGAAAGCTAAAACTTAGGAGATTAGTGACAAATATCAACCTTAGGCCTCTTGGGCTTATTCTAAGGCTTAAAGACTTACGTATTCGTTAAGATCAAGATTAATTCTCAAGAGGTTGAGGAAATTGCGAGGCTGATGTAGTAGGTCTAAGGCTTAGGGATTATTCGACCCCATTGCCAGCCCTTTGGTTTGTGGGACACTTCATAACCTAAGCACCCAAAATCCACACACTAGTCTGGTTCAGTGCACTTAATGAAGAAATAATGACAAAAGTGCACTATTCTAAAAAATTTGTCTCGAAGATCTAGCTTAGGAGCAGCTTGAAAACACAAGTTGATTAGACAAATTCCTAACGTGGAGAGGTGGAAAATTTCACTTGAAGATACGTAATAACATATCATCTCCTTGATGCTTATCTCCTAGGATATCTAAATATCCCACCGGAGGCATGCAAGCACCTTGTGCTAGTTCAGGTGCCATGAGCGGGATTATCCCGAAATGTCGATTGCTAGGGACTGAATTTAGTTACAGAACACCATGGGCAGCACTATCCTGAAGTGTCGAAAGCTAGGATTATGGGGTTAGCCATGGCGGCGCTATCCCCAAGAATCGATTGCTAAGGACCCTTCGAGGATTAATGGTAGGGACAAAGAGTCTGATACAGACCATGTTTAGGGCCAATTCGAGGCTGGATTTATGGAAATATAAAAAGAAAAGAGAGAAAACTCTCAAAATAAAATATCCTTCATCTCTCTCTTATCAAAATGCACTGGTAAACTGAACTCGGACACAGTACGTTTACTTACAGGTGCTTTAATCGCTGGGGTCAACAAACCTCTTAGTAGCTTTTGCAGGCCTTAGAAACTTTTGAGGCAGACCTAGGCTGAAGCTGGTCAGGTATGGATTTTGGCTGGTACTTGAGTACCTCTAGGCCTATTGTTGATATTTTGATCTAGTTTCTAGAGGTGCGGCTTAATAGGTCATCGTGACGATTACATCCGATTTAGAGACCTGGTTTGATCCATAGGATTTTGTTAGGAACTAGCAAAAGCTAGGCATGGGGGTATGATGGAAACACCATCATAGGGCCTAATTAGCCACTTTTAGTCAGGTATGATTGATAAAAGCTCCTACATAATCATTTGAGGTTCGTAATTTCATATTATTCTGATTTGAGAGAAGACCAGGAAATCAAGGTTAATTCTATAATTCTAACAGCACATCATGAACACATATTAACCACGAGGTCACTCAAGAGCTAAATAAAGGTCAAATGAGCTTAAAAGTCCAAAAACTGGGTCAGCACTGATAGAAACGAGGTTTCACGCATTTCGAGAACCAAAACAGCACATAAAACCCTAATTCTCAACTTGCTAAAATTAAAGTAGTTCTGGTCAGGATAAAATTCATATAAGCCTTCTAAAATTCATAGAAAAATATTCCAAGAGGTTTGGTACCTTTGGTTTAACCATCTGAAATCATTTTGACCTTGGATAAAGTTTCAGATAGGATTTTGCCCTAATTTGGGTTTCTGAGCATATTGCTCAGTCAAACGTAGTTAAAACTCAAATCCAACTTCATCATTAGATTCCTTGGGCCCAAATTTGGTTGTACCAAAATTTGGGCCCAATCAGAGTCCATCTTGACCTAGTTTGCAATTTAGCCCTTTAAAGCTTTTTTCTTACATTTAACCCCTCAGGTTTCGAATTTATTGTAATGGGTCCCTAACCTTTCATCATTTTCTTCATTCCAGTCACTGTCACCATTGGTGTGAACGTAGCTCCTCAACCAAGATTCAAGGGAGATTTTCTTCCTCAAATCAAAGCCAAATCTCTCCAAAATTGGAGAGATTGACCCTCAAGCAATCCCCGATCATTCGCACTCAATCAAGGTCTTCAAATCTCCCTCAAGATCGGGGATTGCTTAGTAGGCCTTTAGAGACAGTTGCAAAACTGTCACTAATGGTCTTCAATAATCTCGAAAGGGATTTTGTGACGGTTTGGCAATCGTCCCTAAAAGTGGCGTTCCAAATGATTTTTTGAGATAATTACTAAAAATCGTCCCTAAAAGATTCCTTTAGGGACGATTGTTAACCATCCCTAAATTTCAAACTAACATTTGAAGTAACCGTTACTTTATGGTTTGTGACGCTTACAACTGCCTCAAAAAATCATCAAAAACCATCACTAAAGTTCAACTAACATTTTAAATGACTGTTATACTTTCTTTGTGACACTTATAACCGTCCCTAAAAACCGTCAATAAAAGGCATTTCAATCATTACAAAAAAATAATTCAAACGATGTTGTATCCTCAAATAACATTTACTAGAACTGTTACTAATACTTGTAAGAATAGTATCTTATCAAAATTTATATTCATTTCCATTCATAACATTCACAGTTTGAATAAAAAAGTCATAAGGAACCAAATAAAAACTCATCTTCTATTAAAGAAAGTAACAAAAATAGTCTTCTACATTGATGTAGGCACATCCATTTAGGTTAAAATGCCTATTTATGCATGTTCCTAGGCTTTGATTTGCATTCCATATTATAAATATTACATAGCATGCATAATTCTGCATTTAGAGTAGTTGTGTATATTTTAGGTTAATTACGTCCTTTTTGTGGTCAGGAGAGGAGATTTATTTCGGAGCCTTAGATTAATGATCCAACCATACGAATCTGATCAGGACGACAATCGGAGTCCAATGCCTCTAAAATTGCGTTGATCAGAGTCCCGTAGCACCATAAGCAGTCTAAGGAAGATCAACAGCCAAGGGACTAGGTGATGCAATTCGAAGCTTCAAATGATAAATCCAACTGCACGGATGAATTCGGGTCGACGATCGCAGCCCAACGGCATGAAAATTAACTCAATCCGACCTTTGTAGCGGCCCCTACAAAGGAAAGAATATGGTCGGCCTAAGTCTCGCCACGTGGCAAAACTAAGCCGCCCATGCACATGCATGCACGCAGTCGTAGCGGCACGCACAAGGCAACGGCAGCAGCAATAGTGCACGCGAGCGCGAGGTGTGTGGGCACGTAGCGCATGTGTGCACGCGACAAGGGAGTGTGGAGCACGTGCCAGCAGTGCGACAGTAGGGGCGCGTGAGCAGGATCTTCAATGACGTTTGCAGCGGATCTTTAACAACATTTATGACCATCACTAAATATCCTATATACGAATTTGATTCTTTCCTTCACAATAAAAGGACCTCTACCCCTCCCATTTTTCTTCATCTCTTCCTTTCTTCCTATCACCACCTCCAAGGCTCTAGAGAGAGCTTGTCTCAATCCTAGGATACTCCTCTACAGCATAATCAAAATTTTTTCCCTCCCCTCATCCCCATTCGTGAAGCATCTCGCGGTCGTCTTCTCACCTATTTCGAGAAGTAGATCCTCGTCGCGACGCCGTCTTGCCCTGCCCTCCATCTTCTGGCTTCGTCTTCGTTCGTCCCACTCCTCACCACCTTCCTCCAGGCAATGTCAGAGCGAGTCATCCTCTAAGCGACCGTCGAGAGAGATTTCTCTCACCTATCTCTATCTTTATTGCTTTCGTAGTATAGTTTTCCCGCTTTCCTAGTTGTAATAAACATTTGATTATAAAAATACATGATTGTTTCTCTCTCTATCTCTCTCTTATATTTTGCAAGTAGATTAGTTAGATAAGAATTCATCAACCTAATCTCTTGCTTGCTAAAAATACCAAAAATATTAGAAAATACAAAAATGATAAAAACAAATAAAAGTGAAACACAGATTTTTCAAATCAAACGTTCGCCTCCCCGTGTTCTACCTGAGACTCACTTTTCGAGTTTCGATTAAAAATTATATTTGATAACGTGTTTTGCGAACCACGACGATGGGTTCTTGAAACCCTGATTTTACTTCGCCAAAACCCATGCATCATACATGCATTCAAAAAAATCAAAGTTCCACATATGAAATTAAAAGTTACATATCTAAGCTACAAAAAGGAAAGCTATCATTTAGTTCTTAATAAATCTATATCACACTAAGATTCTGGTGATACTTATCCTTCAACATGCTCATCAATCTATTCAAATTCCCCTCCATAAGTTTTTGATTGTGAAGGAGTTCTTCAATTTTTTTATTTGCTTCTTCTAATTATGTATGCTAAGATGACACTTTTGCCTCGAGATTATGATTTTCCTATGATTATGAAGAGGATCCACAACATCCATACCAATTGGTGATTATGGCTCCACGACCACCACATTTTATGCATCCAGGATGCTCATCTGGTAGGACTTTGTGGAATGCTTCTTCAGGAGATAGTGGTTCAACAGTATGATCTGCTTCATCATCTTCATTAGAAATTGGATTAACAAGTGCCAACATCTCCTCCTACAAGACATTTAACAGGAAATACATTTTAAGATTTAAAAAGTAATGGAAAAGAAAAATGTTCTTCATGTTTAAAAGATTACATCCAACTCCTCTTTATTTCAACTTTCAAACTCCAGTGAATAAGATAGAATTAACCCCCTACTTTAAAACAGATTACCACTATGTCAATTCCTCCTGCTTAGCAGACTTAGCTTGGAGTGGGTGTTGTGGGGAAAGTCGAAAGAAGTAGCCTAAAAGAGGAAGCAAAACCAAACGGGCCCTATTAACCAATGCCCCTTGGTATTGATGGTATCATCGTTTATGTATTTTTCATTGGCATTCTTATATGCTGTAGCATATGCACTTATTTTCAAGAAAAGGAAGATCATACATAATGGTTCTTCTAACCTCTTCTTTTTCCGACATTGGTTATTCTTGCAAGGCTCACCATTTTAACTTTTCATGCTTTTCTCGTGAGAACATTCTTTTGCCTTCTCTTAGGATATCCTGATAATTAAACAACTAAATCTCTAACACTTCCCTTGAAGTTGGAGTATGTAAATCTGTCATGTTAGGTTGGGAGATGTTGAGTTGTACGCGTAACCGAGTAATTGGGTCTTGGGGGTGGATTCTAATTATTCAAAAATATATGCAACTAAAAAGGTCATTTTGTTATCCTACTATTTAACCCAAAGCTAATTTTATCATTGCATGAATTATGTTAGAAGAAGTTTACAAGAAATTACAATAAACCTACATACATGAACAATAAACATAAACTTACATATTCCTCTTGACATCTTGGATCTATCCAAGAAATGCTTCCATCGTTCGCCTTCTTACTTCTCGAAAATAAATATACCTCCATTCGATTAAGTTCACGTCCTTCCTTTTCATACTGCATTAAGTAACCAACGCATATTACTAATAAATAAGTGTGAAAAATAAACGAATAAATATCCAAATTAGTAAATAGTTCCTTACAAATTCATAACACAATTGATTTGAACTTTTCCTACCCAATCAATAGATAGGTTGGATGGCCTTCGTACAATCTTCGCCATTTTTTTTTTGCTTCTTATTTACATATATAATCGATTATGCATTATATATCCCAACTAATTAACATATAAATATTGTTTAATTTATACCTTTGCCACATCAGAGTCAATAATCAACAAGAATGTTCCAATCATCATTTTGTACTCCTAGAGGTATATTCCGACATACCTCTGCCAAATCCTAATTTTAAAAGTACTTCAAAAGAAAAACATAAGATATTATTAATATGAGTTCAAAATGAAAAATTCAATAAACCCAACTAAAAAAGTAATTAGATACCTTCTCTGTCAACTTTGCCCTGTTCTTTCTATTTGTCTCCAGCATGCCTTAAAATAGCATTATCATTGAATGTATTTCTCTCCCATGAATAAACAACCTACGATAAATATAAATTCTACTTAAGCTTAATTTTTTTACAATATTAAAAGTTTAAATATGAGTTTATTTTTAACTCAACCTCTCATAAAAGGCCATCCCTTTACACACTTGTTACATCCCTCCAATCTAACGTGGATATTGGAATGTGGGAACATATAATGGTCCCCAGCCAACTAGCGATTTCTGGTGATAACGTCCTACAACAACACCTCTCTTATCAAACTATAAAGGACGACACTCTCCAGGAGCCACATACTCAAGGCCTTTGTTAACAGCCTTTCTGCTACCATGTCGTACTATAAAAGAAAGGTCAATTATTTCCATTAATGCAGCAACTAAAATAAAAGAAAGATACTTATAAACGCAATCACATTATACCTCTAGAAATGGAACCCTGAGGGTCATGGTAGGTACTTACTACACATCTTTCACGTCAAGTGGTCACCATCTGCATAAAGTTAACATTTCATTATACAATGAAATAAAAATAAGATTTAATGCCAAATAATAAAAAATAAATAATAAAAAGGTAATAAAATTTAAGATTTTAAGTACCATGTTTCATCCACATCAACATTTGAAGTGCCTTGAACTAAAGTAATGTCAATGTCAGTTACGTTAGTTGGAGTCATCATGTCATTGATTGCATCTTCTTTGTAAGTGATGTGCATACATCTAATTGGCCTAAAGTGCCTATTTATGCGTGTTTCTAGGTCTATAGAAGCATCATACATTATAAATATTGTATAACATGTATCATCATGCATTTAAGTTAGATTGTATAAATTATAAGTTAATTTTCCCTTTTTGTGGTGAGGAGATAGGGTGAGATTAGTTCGGGGCGTCGGATTGAAGATCCAACTGTACGAATCTGATCGAGGCGACGATCGGAGTCTAATGCCTCCGAGATCGCCCCAATTGGACTTCCATAGTATCAGATACAGTTCGAGAAATATCAGAGGTCAAGGGCCAGGTGGTGTTAAATCCATATCTTAGATGACAAATCCAACTGCATTGATGGGTTTGGATCAACGATCGCAGTCAAATGGCACGAAAATGGATCCAATCCAACATTCGTGGCACCACCTACAAGAAAAAGAAGATGGACAGCTTAGATGGCACCACATGGCACCATCCCAGCTGGCCACGTCACCACCTGTCGTCACCACAGCCCTCCTTCACAAAGATCAGATTAATCTCCACCGTTGGATCATCATCCAATGATGGAGAGCATTGGAGGAAGAAATCAAAAGCGCGACAAAGAATGAAGCGTAGCGTAGTGGTTGCGCGCTCTATCATGAAGAGAAGGCACGTGTTCAAAATGCGATTCACCTCCCCTGAGCGAGCGGAGCATGCCCAAGCAAAATTGGACCGTCCGATGCACAATGAATGGATCAGATGCGGCTACATGGTAGCGCTGGATGGAGGCGAGGCTGCATGCACGATCTGAAGCAACTTCTTATGCCAGATCTGATGTGCCATAGGGGCATTGTGGATTGGATGGCTTTTAAACCATCCGATCCATTAATCGAACGACTCATGGCGATGAGGCGCAATGTACATGCACAACGGCTTAAGGCAAGCAGTCGGGACATGTGGATGCTCCGATCTCCATCTTTTGACCAAGGTCGCACGTGAGCTTCAGCAATGTGGGGTCTTTAGTAACGTTTGCAATCGTCACTAAAGACCCCACCATTTATTTCAAGGCTTTAAAAGGACTATTCTACCCCTTCCTCCTTGCCTATAAAAAGGACCTTACACCCACATTATTCTTCATCCCTTTCTTTCTCTCTCACCCCCTCTAAAGCTCTACGAGCTGGTCCCATACCCGGGATATTCCATTAGAGTTATAAAGATAATTTTTCCATCTTCTCACCCCCTTCATAGAGCATCTCACAGTTGTCCTCTCGCCACCATTCAGAAAGCGGATCCCACTGAGACGTCACCCTATTCTGTCCTCTGTCCTCCATCTTCGTCCTCTTTCGTCCAGCATCTCACCACCTTCATTCGGGTTCCCCGTCAACGTAGCTCGTCCTCCAAGCAGCCCTCAAGGAGAATAATTTCTCATCCCCTTCTCTTTTATCACTTTATAGTGCAGATTTCCTGCTTCTAGTGTAGCACATAGATGTAATGAACATGTTTCTATCATTATGAAGTATTTGTTTATTCTCTCCCTATTTTCTCTTTATTTGTATTATTCGTTCTCTCTCTTCTATTAATTATTCCTTAAGTAGAATAGCTAATAGATTAATTTCAACCAACAATAATTCTAACACAGTTTTTGATCAAACGTTTGCCTCCCCGTGTTCAACCTGGGACTCACCAAAGTTTCGGTTAAATTATCTATTTGACAGATTTGTGTGCGACTACAACGACAAGATTTTCAAACTCAATCTTTGAGTGCAGAAATCGCGTTCAACATTTTGGCGTCGTTGCCGGGGATCGAACCCGGGTTGCCAGCGTGATAGGCAGGAATGCTCACCACTATACTACAATGACAAGGTTTTCAAACTCAATCTTTTAGGATAGAAATCACGTTCAACATTTTGGCGCCATTGCCAGGTAGGCAACGCTCTTTGATTTCCCGCTTTCCTTGCCTGGCTTATCTTTTACGTCACTTGTCTCCATTCTTATTATGATTGTAGGTACTCTCTCAAGGCGAGTGAAAGCGATAGATTGGAGCAATGTGCAGTTGAAGGATTTGTAAATATATCCCCACCACCCACCCCTTAGATTTCATTCTATCACCTAATAACGCAAGCCCTAATTAACCTAGGAGCTTGTATAAACCCTAAAGTTAGTCTTGGTTGCTTGTTTGTCACTCCCACCCACCTTACCCTCTATATATATATATATATATAACCTGATTGTGGGATTTACTTAAAGCTATACATCACATACACCCATAGAGGTACATGACCTCTTCTGATTTCAATCACTTAACCGGGAATCTAACCTAAGGATCTGGTACACCTGCATGACTTATACAAATAAGTGATTATAAATCTGATTAGGCTAACCATTTTGTGTGCCTTAATTAGTGGTGAATTAGGCCACTTGTCTGATTTGTCTAGGCTGCACCACTTAACATAAAACCGATTCATCAAGTAGCTGCCTTTTAGGATTCAACTTTTAGTTATTAACCAAGCACTCCACTTCTTTTAAGTTTTAAAAGAAAACATCTTCACCTGTACTTTCAAAACCTGGTGTGCCAACTGAACTTGATTGAATACACCTAAAGTTGAACCCTAAAAGCTACTAAACAAGGTTGAACCCTAAAAGACAAATCATCAATTAATCTTGTTTGAAAATCATTAGTTGTGCACGCACACACATCGAAACTAATCATTAAGGGCACAACCCAGATAAAGGATCCATCACATTCCAAAACACATTCAAACCTAAGCCTAATTAAGACAGAGTAAACGTTAGCCTTAAGAAATGAACTTGCTCTTCAAGGCCTAGATCGAGATTATTTTCAATTAATTTACTTCTACCGTTCAATCTGATATCTAGCTAGGGGAGTAGAGTCAAATGACCGCGGTTGGAGAGTATCAAAGGAACCTGAGGCGAAAGCTAAGGGAAGAACCTTCTCCCCAATCCCTTCCTCTAACTGGTTGGATTGACCAGAAAGAAGTAGACCAAATCATTCTTTTCATCTCAAGAAAGGTTCTAGGAGTCTGTAGATCTTTAGGCTATCCCACTTAAGGACAGGTTTGATTGTTTGTACTGCAAGGCACCTTTCTTCCTCCCACCTTACCATGGATCCTTCCACATCTTACTCACATTTCTACTCCTACCCTCCTACCACTATTTATTCCCAAGATGATTACTATCCTAACCAAACTTATTCTCACCCATCTACTAGTTGGAATAATTCTGATTGGGGATACAATTCTGAACTTTCGTGTTCAGGCCCTAACCCTGGACACCATGATCTTGATTTGTATCCTTCTTCAAACTACATTGATTATAGATCACTGCCTTCCTATGAACAACCTAATATGATCTACAATCAAGAAGGATATCCTAATTACAACTCTTATCCTCCCGCAGATTACATTGCATATGGGTTACCACTGCTTTATGAACAACCAGAAATGACCTATTATCTGGGAGGGTACCAAGAACCTCAATTCCTTGACTCCGCTGGACTGAACCCAAACCCACCCAACCCTGAACCAAACCATTTAGTTCAAGTGTACCAGGTAAAAGATAAGCTGTTGGCCAACTTAAGGAATACCATTCAATCTTTGGAAGCTCAGCCAACACCTTGCACTGAAGAATTGGAGCCTTTGATTGAAATGATGATGATCTTAACAAATATTTGTTGGATTGGCTCCAAGATGTTAAGGATAAGGACCCAGGTGAGTTTTTATTTGGGAAGTTGTCGAAATTGAGGATGAGATTTGTAGTTGCTTTAGCCTAATCTTGGAATGATTCCCAAAACGAATCCCCTTTAGGAAAGCCATTGTCAGAACCCGCTCATGCACCTGTAGGGGGGACACATTTTACGAGATCGGGGATGACCAGTTTGGTCTAGAGCAACTAGTTGAGGATGAATTGATTACATCACTTGAGATCCCTAAGCTAGGGTACGAAGAAAAGTATCTCTCTATGCACTAGGAAATGATCAATGATTTTGAGAGATATAAATGGGGATTCAGAATTCTTTGATTCTGAAGGTGAAGAATCGTTATGTGAAATCTCACCTGAATTTGAGGAAGATAATTTTAGTGAGATAAACGGGCCTACGGAGTATGATAAATCATTTAATGGTCCAGTAATTGAGGAAATTGATCTTGTTAAGGTTAGCAAGGTGGATTCAGATCCTAATTTCATGAAGGATTTAATTCATAGCCCCATTCCTCACACACACCCCATTGAGCATAATGATGATTCTATTTTTAAGATCACTAGACCCAAGTCAATTCTGATTTAGCCAAAAATTTTGGATTTGGATATTTTATACGGGGATGACACTTTAGAGGTCCTGGAAACACTTATTTTGGGGGATAGGAATCAGGAGATGATAATTTGGGAAGCTAATTCTAGGAGAGATAGACATTTGGATCTAAGTGTTCCTTTATGTTTGAAACCACCAACCTTTTACCACGACCCTTACGATATTTGTGACTCTGAGGATGTGCAACCTAAGTCTAGATTAATGGATTCTCTTTTTGAGCAAACTGTTAACTGGACAAACGAGCCCATTGACTTAGATTTTCCTATTGTCCGACTTTTTGGACTTGGGTTGCATTCTCACAAATCGCAGGCCTGACCCCACTTGTATACTGATCTCAGGTTCTGGGTAATTTTTATTCAGAACCTTAGACACACTTGACCTTGGGGCATGGGTCTACACCATAATCTAGTCCACATTTGTGGACACCTACTGGCAGGTCCTGAGGTGAATCTATTTCTTTTGATTCTGACCTACACCTGTGAATTCTTTATTTCTTCTTTATTTGTATAGTGTGCCTAGCTGAAGGCACTAAATTCAACACATATACAGTCTCTTTTTCATCTTGGAGCTGACCTGTTAATCACGAAAATCAGGTGCTTTCTTCTCTACTTCGCTCTTTTTCATGTCATTTAATACAATGAGGACATTGCATTAGATAGGCATGGGGGGTGGATATTCATCTCCGAATCATCTTGTTAGCTCTGTAGATTCTTTTTATTTTAAAAAAAGAATTAAATTAGGAAAAATGAACTTGGGCTTTAGAAATTTGTCAACTATAGGAATGATACGATATGACCTGAACAGTTAGATTCTTCAGATCTTCAGGCTTAATCAACTTGGGTGTCCACTAAAATGTAAACTTGTTTCTTGAGTCCTTGCCATTTTGAATTCATTTCTAATTGATTAAATAAGTTGAGGTGATAAGTACGCGACTTATCAACCTACCATTTGATTTGAGGAAACTTATAGTCTAAGCATCTACACACCCTTTTCACTGACTCAATTTTTGGCAGTTTTAACAAAAATTGGCTAGCTAATGAATCTTCTAGGGTGGTATGGCAGGCAAGATATCGGTGGTAACAGCTCATTGGCCAATTGTCCAAAGCCTAGTCACATGACCATTCGCTTTCTGCTGCCTTTAGGTAAATCTTAGATCTGAGAAGCCACCTACTTTAAAAAAAATAAGAAGAAAAAGAGAAATAAGCCACACTTCACCGCACGAATATGGCTAGCAAGTTGTCGGTGGTAACAGCTCATCGATCGGTTGTCTAGAACCCAGCTCACGAAATGCACGTTTAATTCCTAAACACTTAGGAAGAAGCGAGGAAGTAGAATAAGATGGGGAGATATACACTAGTTTCACCCTTGTGTTGACCCCATAAAAATAAAAAGTAGGGAGAAAGCTACTGATCGAATAGATACACCTTTGGGTAGAATTTCTTTTCAAGGTCACCTAGGAGCGTAGAAACCCAAAGTCTGTTCTGATTGTCAATCAATGAGTCTATCACTTCACATAAAAAGATCTTAGCACTTAGAGTTCTTTTCAAGTGTTGGGTGGGTTGGGTAACCATAGAAAGCTACCCTGAAACTCTAAACTCAAAAAAATAAAAAAAAAATACCGTGTTCAACCCGAAACTCACCAAAGTTTTGGTTAAATTATCTATTTAATGGATTTTTACGCGAATACAATGATAGGGTTTTCAAGCTCAATCTTTTAGCATAAAAATCGCATTCAACAGTAAGGTGATGAATCATCTGCCAACTCATTAGGTATATCCAGCATATCATAATAGTCTCTTAGCATGATTCTAATTGGTATGATCCGATCTCGACTCTTATTATCTGGAACAAAAAATATCTGTTCTACCTGAGAGGCCAATGGAAATGGTTCATTTGTTCTCAATCTTGCATTTTTATTTAAACTGAGAATCCCGTTGTCCACCCGAAACCCATTATTTTTTCCATAAACATCGAACCAATTACATTGAAATAAAACTATACGTTGATCTTGTGCAAAACTTATTTCAATAATGTCAAGAACTTCACCATAGAAGCCATTACAATCTCCAACTTGGGAGGACATTACTATCACACGAGAAAGTTATGTTGCTTTGGTTTCATCAATGCTTTTTGGGTGAAATCAAAATCCGTTGACAATATATCCATTATGCGAAGTCACATAAGCATATGGTTTCTGTGCCAATATATCAAATTCAAGTGACCCTCTCATATCATTTGATACTTTAAGTTGTTCAACATTTTTATTAAACCATTGAATGAATTCTCTTTCTATGCAACCAAATTGACATTTAAACGCTTGAATGAAGGGATCTAATTCAGGCACTGTTAAGACCCCGGCATCAAACGTCTTTTAAGACGTCTGAGAGTTGGTCCAGACGTCTAGTTAGACGTCTGGAAATTAATTTTTTCGGTGTATGGTTTCGCATCTGCGCGCATGCACGCGTAGATTGAACCGCCGCCCTCTTTTCTTCTCCTTTCCTCCCCGTCATGCAAGCGCAGCCTTCTTTCTCTCTCTCTCCCCACGACGCCTTCAAATACTCCCCCCTCGCCATCACTCCACCACCTTCTTCTTCTTCCTGTTAGCGTGAGAGTGAGAGGGCGAAGGCAGCAGCTGCTGCCGTGGGTGCGCCGAGAGGAGTTGCAGCGAGAGGGAGAAGAGTTAGCGTGCAAGTGTGCGAGCTCGCCGGAGCAGCCAGGGCAGGCCAACGGGCACGCAGCGGGAGTGTGGCACTGGGGAGGTGCTGCTGCAGCTCAGGCAGCAGGCGAGCGCGGCGCGGCAAGGCCGTGCACAGTAGGCAGAGGGCGAGGAGGTGTTGATTCTGGGAAAATTTTCCAGAATCAGATGTCTGGACCTACGTCCAGACGACGCGGGAGACGTCTGGAGGAAGATCCAAACGTCTGAAAGGTACGATATTTCCATTTCTTCTTCCTTTCACATGTACGGCCATGCAGGCCGTTCCGCCGAAGGGTCTATCTCATTTTCGTGTTGAGGACGGTTGTGTACGCGTGCAGGTTTCGTTCAGGAAGGCGCGAGGGCACGCCCACCCACACAGATCGGACGTCTGGGCACAGCACCAGATGGTGGAGAGGGTCTCCAGACGTCCGGAGTGACAATCGGACGTCTGGAACTAAGTCCAGACGGTCCAGCGGGATTCTGGACATCTGAAGAACTGTGCAGAAAGAAGGTATGACCTGAACCATCGTTTAAGACATCTGGAAGATGTTCCAGACGTCGGATTTTAGGCAGACTTGTCATTTTTGACCCGTTTAGGGTCCATTCGAAGTCCGTTTTCCGCATTTCAAGTTTCGTTCTTCTCAGAATTAGTTCCCCTACCTATTTACAGTATTTGTATCCTGTTCTAAGTAGTTCCTTGTGTTTGATCCTTGTGTTAGGACCCCGTTCCGTTGCGACTCTGGAGGTTGCAAAGGCGCGCGGGCTTGCCGATCACGGCCCCAGTGCTCCCAGTTTTGCGGGTAGAGTGGCTCCCTTTAATTGTTTATCAAAAATTATGCACTTGTGAAATAATTAATAGATTCTAAGGTATTGCACGAATCCTCAGACTGGAAAACTAGATTGAATGATAGATCCTAGGGTATGGCATGAAACCTAGGACTGGAAAACTAGATTGAATGATAGATCCTAAGGTATGGCATGAATCCTAGGACTGAAAAACTAGATTAAATGATGGATCCTAGGGTGTGGCATTAATCCTAGGAACAGAAACACCAAAACGAATGTCGTGAATATATAAATTGCAGTCTTGGAAAAGTAAGAAGAAAAATGATAATTGTCTGTAATTGGATAACAGTCGCTTGTTTATGAATGGATATTACCTGTTGAGAACATGGGCTATATGAAAATAAAGCTGAAATGATGAGACCTAAATTGGCTGAGTTAAAGAAAAATGAGCATGAACCCTACGGGGAATGAGGAGTAGAGCTCCTGAGAAGTGAATGGAATGGAATTGGGGAAATGAGCTAGCCCTTGACTACGAGTACCAAGGAGAGCGACTGTCCCCTGTTTAGTGTAGAGCGGAGCTAGCCGCCCCAGGGAAACAAGGTTAGGTCTGGCCACTTTGTACCGACTTTTGGCCCTCGCGTACACAGTGTCGGGGAGAGCTACTAGTATAGGGAGAGCACTAGCCACCCCACGGGTCCCGAGGTTCTGCTGGCTTTCCTACACCGACTTGTTAGGCCCACCGGGCAAACCAGGGTAGTCAGGCGTGGGTGCTCAGACTGTGAAGGGGCAAGACCCCTGTTTGGTTACTGTGGAGGGGCTGGAACCCTGTTACTGACAGGGCTCTGCCCTATACTGGTTCCGTGCTGTGCTTTGGGGCGCACCCGTTAACGGAAACGACTGACCGTTTGCCAGGTGGGGTACCTACCCGAGCATTTATCGCGCGTGCCGTAGTCACCGTTACGTCTGTCAGTGACCTTGGGGTGGTCGACTGAGGGTAGGACCATCACGGGGGACTCTCTCGGCTAAGAGAGCACCACGTGCTACTTCTACTTTTTGGAAAAGACTGCAATCAAGATAGTTCCCACGATGAAGATTCGAGATCAAGAAAAAATCTGAGGAATAATTCAAGAATGAGTAAATGGAAGAATAAAGAAAGAGATTAAAAATAACAGCTACTTGTTCACCTTACTATTTTTCTTCGCTTTGGTTGCCACTCTACTTAGCGTTTCGCTGACGTGTCACCTTTGTCACCCTTTTCAGGACCAGGTGTTGAGCAGCCAGAGCCGGCAGCTGCAGAGGGTGCTAGGTCTGGTAGAGCCCAATAGTTTTACTTGTATAGTACCTACTGTACCTTTTCTTCTGTTGTAGTGAGTATTTTCTGTTACCACTGTACTCTTTTATTGTAAGCATCATGTTTATGTACCTGTTTAATTTTCTACTATTGTGGTGGTGTGTATTGCAGTAGTTCTTTTCTTTACTACTGTACTTTTGTTACTGCTAGTTATATACATGGTGAATGTGGTTTATTTTTTTGGTTACTTACTCGTTGGACAACTGGGTCTTGGGATCAGTCAAGTCAGTCCGATTCTCGTGTCTCGTAGAGATTCGGGAATCGGGTCTTAACAAGATGGAATCAGAGCAAGGTCATCCCGAGAAGTGAACTAACTGACTGGAAAATAACCAATTCACGTACCTGTAACTAGAGTAGCCACCACAACGTATCTTTTGACATCTGTTCTTAGACTTCTCCGCTGGATATCGATTCATATTGACATCTTTTTCTGTTCCGTGTTCACGTCTCCTTGCAGGAGATGCCTCGACGAGGAGGTAGCGAGGCGGGCCGCGGGCACGGCCGAGGACGAGGTCGGAGGGGTGGGCGCGTTGAAGACGATACCTCAATGGACCAGCCACTGCTCCCGGGCATTTAGGCCCAGGACCTCGCCCAGCTGATACGGGACATCGTGCGAGAGGAGCTCCACCCACCGCCATGAGCGCCTCTCCCTGGGGCTACGGAGGGGGAGTCCTCTGTGGGACCACGCGACGGACACGGCGCTAGACGTGGGGGAGGGGATGGGTCGCCGCCGCCCCCACCTTCCTTCGGCACTTCCGAGCACGAGGCTTCTTTACCTGAAGGTGCACCAACATCTCCACTTCAGCGCCACTTTGAGCTTTTCGGACAGTTCCGGAAGCTGAAACCCCCCTCCTTCAAGGGGGATGAGGACCCAACCGAGGCGGAGGACTGGCTCGAGCAGATCAAGGTTTTTGACACCCTTCACCCCCCTGTAGAGTGCCGCGTGGCCTTTGTCACGTACCAGCTGGAGAGCGCGGGACACAGGTAGTGGAGGGCGGTCAGGGGACAGGAGAGGGACGAGCCGACCTGGGACCGGTTCGTCACCCTCTTCTGCGAGTAGTACTTTCCCCAGACGTGGCAGGACCAGAGGAGGCGGGAGTTCCACACTCTCCGCCAGGGGACGATAACTGTGAGCGCGTACGGCACACGTTTCCTGGAGCTCTCGCTTCGCAGCAACAGCAGTGGCCACTGAGGAGGAGCGCCTTTGGAGGTTCACCGAGGGGCTCCGGCTTGCGATTCGGGGGTATGTCAAACCCCTGAAGCTACCTACGTTCTCGAGGGTGGTGGAGGCAGCTATGACATACGAAGAGACCAACCCGTCCGTGCGAGATACTGACAGCGGGCGGAAGAGGCCCTATCAGCCAGACTTCTCACAGGGTCGACGAGAGAGGAGACACGTGGCGTCCACAAGAGAGCCGTCACGTTTTGCAGGGCCATCAGTGGCCTTTGGGGGCCCTCGACAGGGGCCAGCTGCTAGCACCGGACCCCCGCCCAGCCAACAGTAGGGACCCACTGAGGGCGGGAGTCGAGTCCCCCTCTGCTACTGGTGTGGCCAGCCAGGCCACATCAAGAGGGACTGCCCGTCTAGGGCAGGAGGTCAGCAGATGCTTCCCGCGCCGAGCACTGGAGGGCGAGCAGGAGGCCGCGATTTCTAGGCGCAAGGAGGAGGACAGCAGTCACAGGGGGGGTACCGGCCAGCAGCTACCCGTCCGACACAGAGTGTGGCTGCTTCGTCCGCACATAAGGCTGAGGGGCGTAACAACGCCCTGACACACAGGGATGCCAAAGCTTCAGGATCAGTGGTGGCAGGTATGGTTTCAGTTTCCGGTAGACTCGTTTACACGCTTTTCGATTCCGGCGCTACGCACTCGTTTGTCACTACCAATTTTGCGGTTAGTTTGGGGCAGGACTGTATGCTGTTAGAGGATCCATTTGTGATCAGAAGTCCGAGTGGTCAGCTGTTTGTAGCTGAGGAGGTATACACGGGTTGCGAGATCAGTGTTGGGGGACACAACCTTCCCGCTGACCTGATTATGATACAGATGGAGGACTTTGGCGTAATTCTGGGGATGGATTAGCTGTCCGCTTACCATGCCTTGGTGGACTGCTTTGAGAGAAAGATCGTCTTCTCCATACCGGAGTTGCCTTCTTTCGAGTTCCACGGGCAGGTAGTGGACGGAGGCTTCAGGTGCATTTCTACACTTCGGGCGGCGAGACTTTTGAGCCAGGGGTGTGAGGGCTTCCTAGCTTGTGTAGTGGCAGAGCCCAGCCCTGTGGCAGACTTCCAGAGTATCCCGGTAGTCAGAGAGTACCCCAACGTGTACCCAGACGAGTTGCCAGGACTACTGGCCGAGCGTAAGATCGAGTTTGAGATCTCACTAGTACCAGGGACCAGCCCCATCTCCACAGCACCGTACAGGATGGCACCACTTGAGCTGCGATAGCTCAAGTCTCAGTTGCAGGATCTTTTGGAGAAGGGCTTTGTGAGGCCCAGTGCGTCTCCTTAAGGAGCCCCGGTACTGTTTGTAAAGAAGAAGGATGGTACCCTACGCCTTTGTATGGACTACCGACAGCTGAATAGGGTCACCATCAAGAACAGGTATCCACTGCCGAGGATTGATGACTTATTTGACCAGCTACGAGGTGCCACGATATTCTCCAAGATCGACTTGAGATCTGGATACCACCAGTTGATGATCAAGGAGACAGACGTCTCCAAGATAGCTTTCCGCACTCGGTACGGACACTATGAGTTTCTGGTCATGCCGTTTGGGCTGACCAATGCCCCTGCTGCCTTCATGGATTTGATGAACCAGGTGTTTAGACCGTACTTAGACCAGTTCATGGTGGTATTCATTGATGATGTGCTCATCTATTCTTGAGATCAGACGCAGCACGGACAGCACTTGCGGATGGTTTTGGACACACTGAGACGACGTAGGCTGTACGCCAAATACAAGTACGAATTCTGGTTGAGGGAGGTAACCTTCTTAGGTCATGTGATCTCCGGGAATGGCTTGGCTGTGAACCCAGCCAAGGTCGAGGCAGTGTCAGGTGGGAGAGACCGTGTACAGTCACTGAGATTCGTAGTTTCTTGGGACTGGCAGGCTACTACAGGCGGTTTATCAGGGGCTTCTCACAAATTGCACGTCCTATGACATAGCTGACCCGGAAGGACGTGCCCTTTACTTGGACAGACGCCTGTGAGGCATGTTTTCAGGAGCTGAAGGAGAGGCTGACTTCGACTCCCATGCTCACCATCCCAGACAGTAGTGGTGGGTTCGTTATGTACACGGACGCCTCTTTGCAGGGGTTAGGGGGCGTGCTCATGCAGAGGGGTCACGTTGTCGCTTACGCTTCGCGGCAACTAAAGCCCCATGAGCATAGCTACCCTACCCACGACCTAGAGCTGGCAGCTGTTGTCTTCGCACTGAAGACCTAGAGGCACTACTTGTACGGCGAGACCTTTGAGATTTTCACAGATCACAAGCGCCTCAGGTACCTGTTTGATCAGAAGGAGCTCAACATGAGACAGAGACGTTAGTTGGAGCTCTTGAAGGACTATGACTGCAGCATTTCCTACCACCCGGGAAAGGCCAACGTGGTGGCTGACACCTTGAGCCGGAAGGCGCCCGCACACTTGGCCAGTTTACAGGTGCAGAATTGGAGCCTCTTGGAGGAGATGGGCAATTGGCGACCCATAGAGTTACGGGGGCACTGTGGAGCAATGACTGTGACGCGACAGACGAGGCCAGAGCTGATAGATCGCATCATCACAGGGTAGATGGCCGACCCGTATTTGCAGTCCTTGCGTGACCGAGTACTGTCAGGAGACCCTGGGAATTTCTCTTTTACAGACCAAGTGCTGCGCATGAGGGGACGTTTGTACGTTCCCAGAGACGAGGAGCTGTTGAGAGAGCTCCTGACTGAGGCACACGGTTCTAGATTCACCATACATTCCGAAAACACAAAGATGTACCATGACTTGAGACGCGACTTTTGGTGGAGGGGAATGAAGCGAGATATGGGTGAATTTCTACAACAGTGTTTAGTGTGCCAGCAGGTGAAGGCCGAGCATCAGAGGCCTGCAGGGCCGTTACAGCCACTTCCAGTGCCAAAGTGGAAGTGGGAGAGCATCACCATGGACTTGGTGGTGGGCTTGCCCGTTACCCAGCGAGGACACGACGCAGTCTGGGTAATCGTTGACAGATTAACAAAGACGACACGTTTCTTGCCAATCCGAGTCACCTTGGGACCAGCACAGTTGGCAGAGAGGTATATCCGCGACATGGTACGTCTACACGAAGTTCCGTGGGAGATCGTATCCGACCGGGATACCCGCTTTACGTCCCAGTTTTGGGCTGAGTTTCAACAGGCCCTGGGGATGCGGTTGAGGTTCAGTACAGCATACCACCCCCAGATGGACGGACAGTCTGAGCGCACGATACAGACACTTGAAGACCTTTTGCGTGCTTGTGTACTGGACTAGAGGGGCTATTGGGAGGAGCACTTGCCCCTGGCGGAGTTTGCATATAATAACAGTTATCACTCGAGCATCGGCATGGCACCCTACGAGGCTCTGTACGGACGGAGGTGTACGGCACCCTTGAGTTGGGTTGAGGTGGAGACCAAGTGGGAGGTTGGCCGCAGGCTGATCCGGCAGAGTCAGGAGGTAGTCGAGCAGATTCACAGGCGACTCTGCACTATCAGGAGCAAACAGAAGGCTATGCAGATTGGAAACGTAGAGAGGTACAGTTTGAGGTTGGGGACCACGTCTTCCTTCGCGTTTCGCCTATGAAGGGCCTGCAGCAGTTTGGGGTGAGAGGGAAGCTCGCGCCGAGGTTTGTGGGACCCTTTGAGGTCCTGGAGTGAGTTGGACCTGTTGCTTACAGGCTTGTCCTTCCTCCCCAACTTTCTGGTGTGCACGACGTGTTCCACGTATCCAACCTCAGGAAGTACGTCGCCGATCCCAGTCATGTCCTGAGTCACGAGAGCGTCGAGGTGGGTGACGACTTGACCTACCCCGAGCGGCCAGTGCAGATTCTCGACAGAGCCGTTTGCAGTTTGAGAAGGAAGCAAGTACCCCTGGTGAAGGTTTTGTGGAGGAGCCAGCAGTACGAGGAGGCTACCTGGGAGCCTAAGGCGACGATGTGGGAGCGGTACCTGGAGCTTTTGGAGGGTATGTCTTTTCGAACTGGCTTCGGTCCTCTTTGAGTTTGTTATGCATATATCGTTCTTTTCTGCACCCTAGTTAGTGCAAGTTTCGGGGATGAAACTTCCCTTGAGTTTGTTATGTTGTTAAGACCCCGGCATCAAACGTCTTTTAAGACGTCTGGGAGTTGGTCCAGACATCTGGTCAGACGTCTGGAAGCCTTCCCAGATGTCTGGAAATTAATTTTTTTGGCGTACGGTTTCGCATCTGCGTGCACCTCATTTCTTCTCCTTCTTTCCTCCCCGTCCTGCAGGCACAGCCTTCTTTCTCTCTCTCCCCCCACGACGCCTTCAAATACTCCCCCATCTCCTCTCCCTCACCATCACTCCATCGCCTTCTTCTTCCTGTTAGCGTGAGAGTGAGAGGGCGAGGGCAGCAGCTGCTGCCGTGGGTGCGCGGGGAGGAGGAGTTGCAGCGAGAGGGAGAAAAGTTAGAGTGCGAGTATGCGAGCTCACCGGAGCAGCCAGGGCCGGCCGACGGGCGCGCAGTGGGAGCGTGGCGCTAGGGAGGTGCTGCTGCAGCTCAGGCAGCATGCGAGCGCGGCACGGCCGTGCGCAGCAGGCAGAGGGCAAAGAGTGCTGATTCTGGGAAAATTTCCCAGAATCAGACGTCTGGACCTACGTCCAGACTACGCAGGAGATGTCTGGAGGAAGATCCAGACGTCTGAAAGGTACGATATTTCCATTTCTTCTTCCTTTCGCGTGTACAGCCATGCAGGCCGTTCCGCCGAAGGGTCTGCCTCATTTTCGTGTTGAGGATGGTTGCGTATGCGTGTAGGTTTCGTTCAGGAAGGCACGAGGGCACGCCCTCCCACACAGATCGGATGTCTGGGCACAGCACCAGACGGCGGAGAGGGTCTCCAAACGTCCGGAGTGACAGTCGAACATCTAGAACTAAGTCCAGATGGTCCAGCGGGATTCTGGACATCTGAGGAACCGCACAGAAAGAAGGTATGACCTGAACCATCGTTTAAGACGTCTGGAAGATGTTCCAGACATCTGATTTTGGGCAGACTTGTCGTTTTTGACCCGCTTAGGGTCCGTTCGAAGTATGTTTTCCGCGTTTCAAGTTTCGTTCTTCTCAGAATTAGTTCATCTACCTGTTTACAGTATTTGTATCCTATTCTGAGTAGTTTCTTATGTTTGATCCTTGTGTTAGGACCCCGTTCCGTTGCGACTCTGGGGGTTGCGGAGGCGCCCGGGCTTGTCGATCACGCCCTCAGTACTCTCGGTTTTGCGGGTAGAGTGGCTCCCTTTAATTGTTTATCAAAAATTATGCACTTGTGAAATAATTAATAGATTCTAAAGTATTGCATGAATCTTAGGACTCGAAAACTAGATTGAATGATAGATCCTAGGGTATGGCATAAAACCTAGGACTAGAAAACTAGATTGAATGATAGATCCTAAGGTATGGCATGAATCCTAGGACTGGAAAACTAGATTAAATGATGGACCCTAGGGTGTAGCATTAATCCTAGGAACAGAAACACCAAAACAAATGTCGTGAATATATAAATTGCAGTCTTGGAAAAGCAGGAAGAAAAATGATAATTGTCTGTAATTGGATAACAGTCGCTTATTTATAAATGGATATTAACTATTGAGAACATGGGCTATATGAAAATAAAGCTGAAATGATGAGACCTAAATTGGCTGAGTTAAAGAAAAATGAGCATGAACCCTACGGGGAATCAGGAGTGGAGCTCCTGAGAAGTGAATGGAATGGAATTGGGGAAATGAGCTAGCCCTTGACTACGAGTACCAAGGAGAGCGACTGTCCCCCTGTTTAGTGTAGAGCGGAGCTAACCACCCTAGGGACCCAAGGTTAAGTCTAGCCACTTTGTACCGACTTTTGGCCCTCGTGTACACAGTGCCGGGGAGAGCACTAGCCACCCCACGGGTCCCGGGATTCTGCTAACCTTCCTACACCGACTTGTTAGGCCCACTGGGCAAACCATGGTAGTCAGGTGAGGGTGCACAGACTGTGAAGGGGCAAGACCCCTGTTTGGTTACTGTGGAGGGGTTGGACCCCTGTTACTGAGAGGGCTCTGCCCTATACTGGCTCCGTGCTGTGCTTTGGGGCGCACCCGTTAACAGAAACGACTGACCGCGTGCCAGTGCGAGGTAGCTACCCGTACGTTTATCGCGCGTGCCGTAGTCACCGTTACATCTATCAGTGACCTTGGGGTGGTTGACTGAGGGTAGGACCACCACGGGGGACTCTCCCGGCCAGGAGAGCACCACGTGCTACTTCTACTTTTCGGAAAAGACTGCAATCAAGATCATTCCCACGAGGAACATTCGAGATCAAGAAAAGATCTGAGGAATAATTCAAAAAAGAGTAAATGGAAGAATAAAGAAAGAGATTAAAAATAACAGTTACTTATCCACCTTACTATTTTTCTTCGCTTTTGGTTGCCACTCTACTCAGCGTTTCGTTGACATGTCACCTTTGTCACCCTTTTCAGAACCAGGTGTTGAGCAGCCAGAGCCGGCGGCTGCAAAGGGTGCTGGGTCTAGTAGAGCCCAATAGTTTTACTTGTGTAGTACCTACTGTACCTTTTCTTCTGTTGTAGTGAGTATTTTCTATTACCACTGTACTCTTTTATTGTAAGCATCATATTTATGTACCTGTTTAATTTTCTACTATTGTGGTGGTGTGTACTGTAGTAGTTCTTTTCTTTACTGCTGTACTTTTGTTATTGTTAGTTATATACATGGTGAATGTGATTTATTTTACTGCTCTTTTGGTTACTTACTCGTTGGACGATTGGGTCTTGGAATCAGTCGAGTCGGTCTGATTCTCGTGTCTCATAGGGATTCGAGAATCGGGTCGTAACAGGCACCTGCATTAATACATATAAGTGAGACAAATTTCTATCTTCGTTAGACATTTGCTTTCGCCTTGATTGATTGACAGGCTTCCCTCCTGATGTGAAGATTAACAAATTACCTTCTGCATTTTCAACAGGACCACCATTATAGTTTCTCTCAATTTTATTAAAACGATTATCTGGATCATCTATATACATTGCACACAAATTTATACATTCTTCTAACAGATACCCCTCAACTATTGAACTTTCTGGACGTGCTTTATTGAAAACATAGTCCTTCAACTTTTTCAGATAACGCTATATGGGATGCATCCATCTATATTGTACCAGTCCAGCAATCTTTGCTTCATAAGCCAAATGTATGACAATAAGAATCATCACATCAAAAAAACTAGGAGGAAAGATTTGCTCCATCCTATACAAGGTAATAACAATATCTTCTTCCCATCTTGATAGTGAAATTAGGTTCAAAACCTTAGAACATACAGCTTTGAAAATGCGGCTCAACTCTAATAATGGTTGGAACACATCATCTGGCAGTACACCATTGATTGTTAGTGGAAACAAAACTTGCATAAATACATGACAATCATGACTTTTAAGAGAACTTATCTTTCTTCCCACAACATTTATGCATCTGGATATTTGTGAAGAATATCCATCGAGAAATTTAATGCTTGATGGAAACTTAAATATTTTTTGTTTTGCTGCTCCATCTAGTGTATAAATTGCATCCTCCAATCTAAATTTTCCATTTGGTAGACTCTTTGGTTGCAACTCAAGTTGTATACCCATATCTTGTAAGTCTCATCTTACCTTCATATTATCTTTTGGGTTCCCTGAAAGGTTCATTATTCCAAGGATGTTCTCCATTACATTTTTTTTCAATATGCATAACATCAAGATTGTGGCGAATTTAAAGATCTTGCCAATATGATAATTTTCTAAAGAAAATGCTTTCCTTCCTCCAACCATAACAATCACTAATCTTCTCTGCATGCTTTTCCAATTCCTTCTTAAAGGACTTTCCAAGTTTAACGTATCCAAGCTTTTTTTGTTCCATCCACGCATCCTCCCCAGATAATCATTCTTTCATCATACTTGAGACAGGTTTGCCATCAAATTTTTGCTTGCAATCATTCTTTCACCACCTATGTCGTATGGGAAGGAATTTACGATGGCCCAATGATGATAACATCATCATCAGCCATATCTAACTTTAATTAGTTAGAATCCACAAATAAAATGCTCCTATACAACCGCCAGAAGACCGTAATTCATTATATATCCATTCTGCGATATAAACATTAAAATAGGGGTAAAATTGTAGTTTTATTAGAATATCCTAAATGTAGAATAATAACAGGGTTTCTCAGGGATTAATTAAAGGTTAAATGGTCATAAATGCCTAATAAGTGGGTTCATGTAGACAGAAACGGATTTTCACGCGTTTTGAGAATTAAATGACATCTGAAACCCTAAAAACAAACCTGCTTAAATAACTGAGGTTCCGATCACAATAAAATTCATCTAAACCTTCTAAAGATCATAGAAAAATATTCTCTAAGGTTTCATATACTTGATTTGACCATTGGAACCCAATTTGACCTAAAACAGATTCTTAGATGGACAGTTGCCCTAATTTGGGTTTCTACGTAAATTACACAGTCACACTTGGTCAAAACCTAAATTCAACTTCACCATCAGTTTCCTTGGGTCCAAATTAGGTTTGTACCAAAATTTGAGCCCAATTAGATATCACATTGACCAAGTCTGCATTTTGGTCCTATGTGACTCTTTTCTCACACACACATCCCTAACTTTTGAAACCTTTGCAAATACCCCCCTAAATTCATCATCTTTTTCACCAACAGGCCCCTGCCACCTTCAACTCCTAAACCCACTTCGCTAGCAACCTTCAATCAGGGATCACTCCCTGATTTCGCAGCCAAACCCTTCCAAAATTGGAAGGAAGATTCATGAGAGGATCCTCTACAATCTAAACCTATTCTTGGGCTCTAATTCTTTCCCAATCTCCCATGCGAACACATGGGAGATGTGGGTATCCCACATGCGCAAGAAGCTCAGAGTTTCCAAGCTTGTTTCCAAGCTTGGAACTCCATCCTAAGCCCTATAAAAGCACGCCCAATGCATGCCTTACCCCCTTAGCAAGAATTTGAGCCAAAATAGACCTTTCTTCCTCAACCACCGACTCGCTCTGGTGACTATCCTCCTCCAACCTCTTTGCCGGTCTCTACGTACAATAGGCGGCCGATTCTCTTTCCCTACATCTTTCCGCACCACGCAATACTGGCGAGGTGTCCTCTAACCCTCCGTCATCACCGTTCATCACCGGAGCAACTTCTTCGGACTTTCTCCAACTCCCCTATGTCCGTTAGGTTCCCACATCGACTCCTCTTTGTCCACTAATCTTCTCAGCATCATTAGACTTTAGGCCCGCTCACGAGTCCGCCCACTCCATCGTCGTCTCCCCCATCGCCGGCATACCTCCGGTGACTTCAACAACCTGCTACATGCCACCAAACCACTCGCCTCCGACTCCTACACCATCGCCGTGTCCACACGAGCAAAACCCCTCAGGAAATTGAGGGGATTGCTGCGCCCATCACCTCCCCGAACACCTCCGCCTCCGCACTCACATTTCACCTTTGCCAGCCCACCACGACTACTCTCACAGCACGCCACCGCCACCATCACCCTCGTTGTGCTGTAGCAAAGCTCCTGAGCACTTCTAATGTGGCCGTTAGGCTATTTTCATCTTTTTAAGTACTTGCTAGACCTCTGCCGCTGCAACTGTCTTCTCCGACCTCGACTGCAGCACTCCGATCGAGTTCTTCAACAGTTCTTCCCCCAGGCAACGTGGAATTCATCCAGGAGTGTGCCCATGTCTCCAATTGAAGGAGTTGCCCTCTTCGTCGACTACAATCAAGACTTCACCTCCTGCTGCTACCTCACGCGAAGAACAAGGATAGATAAATCCCACATCATGGGATTAGGAGCAAAAGAGCTGCATAAATTATTTTTGTGAACCTAACTCCTCGCCCAGTACACAAGGGGTCGGGTCCCTCACACACCCTCACTTGCTTAACCTGCCTAGCCCCACTGCTCGCCTACGATCACGCCCGCAGGCCTGCACCTGGATCCGGTTACTGTTCCTACCTGATTACCCGGTTAACCCTGAGTCTTTGAGAGAGAGAAGAGAAGAGAAGAGAAGGAAAGAAAGAGGGAGGAGGGGTTTTGCCTCACTCTCTACTCTCTAACACTTGGAAGATTTCAGAGAGGCCTTTGCCTCTGTTGTGCGTAGATGCTGTGCCTCTCCCTGAGGCTTGAAGGGAAAGAAGAGAGGACATTGAGCCTTTGTTGGTTAAGGCATCTGAGTGCCTTATCTGTCGTTTGATTTTGCTGGTTCTGTGTTCCTGTGGCTATATTGGTTGCTTACTGACGTGGAATAAGTGGTTGAGCATTACTGTTCAGTTATTTGAGAATTATTGTGAGCATAATTAGAGGGGTAATTGGTGATTTAAATCACCATTTTATCACATTCTTTTTGCACATTGACATTGGTTTTCATATATATATCATTCTTACTCATATCTATGGTGATATTGTGATCCTTGAGATTAATTGCAACACTTGCTCCTTGTGTTCGACCTCAGATTTTCTTAACAATCTTTCGACTTATAAATATTATTTGTTTTCGAACGATTTCAACCTATATTGCAATGCATCTTTTAAAACATCGATCTCGCGCGATAAACACCCAAATAACAAAATTTCTTACTCTTTTTAAGCCAAGTACGATTCGTATCCTCCACACAAACAGGGCATGCTTTTTTTCATTTCTTGCTCCATCCGAAGAGGTTGGCATATGCAGGAAAATCACTGATAGTCCAAAGTAATGTTTCATGCATTATAAACGTTTGCTTCTGCAATGCATCATATGTTTGCACTCTTGTAAACCATAACAACTTCAATTCATCTAGCAAGGGCTGCATATAAACATCGATTGCATTTCCAGGAGCACTAGGACCTAGAATTAACAATGTTAACATCATAAATGATAACTTCATGCATAACCATGGAGGTAAGTTATATGTGACAACCATCACTAGCCAAATTATATAATTAACATTCATGTTACGAAATGGATTAAACCCATCACTTGATAGCGCTAATCTTAAATTTCAAGCCTCTGTTGCAATAGTGGATGCTTAGTATCAAAACTTCTCCATTCTTCACAATCAGCTGGATGATGCATTAGTCCATTTGGATCTTCTTTCCTTCCATTCTTATGCCAAGACATTAATTTTGCAGTCTTTAATGACATGAAGAGACATTGTAGTCTTGGAATAAGTGAAAAGTAATGAAGTTGTTTTTCTGGACAACGTTTCTTTCCTCCGCTAACATTACTGTTAAACTTGTATCATGGTGCAAGGCATTCTTTGTCCATCCAAAATAATATGCAATCATTTCGACAAGAATCTATCTTTTCACTATTCAATCCCAATACACAAAGCATTTCTTAGCATCATGCCAATTCTTAAGGAAATTCACAGGAAGACCTAATAGCTCTACAATAAAATCTAGAACATCCGACATCATTTTTGATGTTGCTCTATTCATCACCTTCATTCTAAACAATTTCAATATGAAGCTTAAACGTGACATTGAGTTGACTTCATGACAAATTGGACAATTGGCTTTGTTTAGTGCATAATAAAATTAACTACTTTCATCATTTGTCTCCTCTTCATTCAAGGAATCAGAATCAGGTCTACTATCATTTAAAAAATCCATTATTTGATCCCCATGTTGTGAATGATTTTGTTCAGAATCCATTATATGATCACCAAGATCATGTTGCCTTGACAATTGCCCTATTTCCTCTCATGAGCTATCCAAATTGTATAACATGACCATATGCATTCACAAATGAGATGTTCTAACACACCTTCTTGCTCATAAAACCATCCATTCTTGCAATTTTTGCAAGGAAAAAAATCAAGTGCTTCCCTATTCCACTTCTATATGATCTTTAATCATTATGAAAAGCCCAATCTAAGAATCTCTTTACTCCGAGACTTTATCTTGCAATGTCAGTTCAAGGCAAATACATCCATGATTTATCCATTGGTACCTAAATCAATAGCCAAAATGATTTATAACTAGATCTCATGAAAATAGGTTTAACTTATACATAAATAAAGATATTTTTAGGTTGACGAAAATCTAGTACCTACAATCAACAAAAGTCCAACCATTTGTTACACTTATGTTGACAGACAACAAGGAAAACCTTCTATGAAGAACCACTTAGTTAGAAAACAACTTTAACCTAATTAGATGAGAATCTATCTCCAGCCTAAAGGCAAATGGTGGTTGGAAATACCATATTCAGAATTTTTTCCTTAATCATGCCATGAATAATTCTAAGCTAGAGTATACAATAATACTACTAGCATTTTGCCCAGAATCACAACAAGGTTATATCTTAGAGGGAACGAGGGAAGGGAGAGAAAATAATTTGTTTTGCGAATATAAAAATCACTTAAGGTATAACATCCCTTCACATCCAAATTTTGCAAAACCAATGTTTCTCAGCCTTAACACTATTTTGCAAAATCAATGTTTCTCAACCTTAACATTGTTTTGCAAAACCTAGTTGGGTTGAGTGATAAGGTAAAGAATTTAGATACCATAAATCTACAAACTTGGGATAAAAGTTGTAAAAGGAAACATGGTAGTGAACAATATGTTGGAATTAGAAAAAAAATCACAAATTGTTTTATTCATCAAACCATATAGAACCCACACTTTCTAAAAGTAATGTCTACTAACAAATAGATGTACCAGAAATCTTGAGAGGAAAAAGCTTAAACATATTACTTTAGAATGATTTATATTCTCTTGTTGGATGGCTTTATTGTCCAATTTAGTTAATGTTACAAATTAGCTACTAATGCTATCCACAGTTGTGGTGTCATCCCTAATCTTAAATTTCTTTGCACTATTTCTGTTACAACCTATTAGTACCATCTAAGTAAAGGTTTTCCCTTTAAAAAAAAAAATCTCTCTAAATCTGTTATCTTTTTTTATATGTTTGTTTTTATTTACAATTTTTGTCTACAATTCACCCCCTCTTATGCTAGTCTAATTTCCTATTCTTACTCTAATGAATATTCGAGCACCACAAGTGATCCAAAATGAATGGAGTAGAGCTATAAGATTGCCTAGATAACATATAACCCATGTCTAGCACCTATGTGAAATGGATTTAGCATATGTACTTAATGCGCCATGTCAATGGAGGTGATGATTTTTTATTTGGCTAGACAAATCTAGTGAGGTGCTAGGACATAAAACTATCATCTTGAAGACTCTGAAAGAGGAAACAAGTTCTACTAACTTTTTATTGTAATTGATTTCTAATAGGAGCATCTTGAGAAAAGATTGAGTAAGAAGACGATGATCTACAAGATCAACTAAGCACGAGTTGTTTTTGACTACCTCCTAAGCCTAAAGTTGTTTCAAAATAGCCAAAACATTACAAACTTGAAAGTATATTCCCCTGAAGACTACATGCCAAATTAAGATGACCTAATCCATGCCAAATAACATTGTTAAAAAAAAAGGACCTAATCCATGCCAAATAACAATGTAAAAAAGATTGGACCTAATCCATGCCAAATAACATTATAAAAAAAAAAGGACCTAATTCGTGCCAAATAACATTATGGCTGTTAACAAAGACCTAATCCATTCCAAATTGAACCTGTAGTCGATACACATCAATTTGAAATAAAAGCATATACTGATTTGCAATGTCAAAAATGAAACTCCACATGAAGAGATAGTAAGTATATTGTTAACTAATCCTCTTATTAATTCATTAAAATAGGACGATGGAGCCTGTTAACAAGTATACTGATTTGCATATACTGATGGCTGCAATGCCCTGTTCTTTCTATTTTAAAACTATAATAGGGCCTGCGAAATACAAGAGAACTAGGTTGTCTAGAAACCCTCACATGGTAAACCATGCTTATGGTGGTGTTCTATCTGGAAGTGCTGATCGAGAAAGGATTATCCGTGCCTTCTTGGTTGAAGAGCAAAAGATTATTAAGAAAGTTTTGAAGATCCAGAAGGCAGAAATGCAGTCATCCAACGTTATGGTGGCAGCCTTTTATGATATATCTTTGCCTTATCAAAAAAAAAAACCTGCAGATCAAAGGAGGTGAAGGATCAATCGGATTAATAGGATTTGTAGCTATTCATAACCTATAGTTTTATGAATAGGAACTGTAGCCACGATGGATCGATCAGATGGCGAAGGAGGTGACCGGACGGAGGGCGGCGTCGATCAAAGGGACTGGGACAGCCAAGCAATCGATGAAGGTGATCGGACGGAGTTCGGTGTTGACCAAAGGGACTGGGACGCGAGATCGATGGGGCTGCAATCAGTGGCCTCTGCAATCAATGGGGCTACGCGAACGATGGGGAACTGCACACCGATGGGGCTCTGCGATCGACGGGGCAGGTAAACGATCGATGATAAGATCAATCGGGAAGGGCTGCACGCCGCTGGGGAGGGGCCGCGCGTTGCTGGGGAGGAGTCGTGCGTCGCTAGTTGCTGGGTAGGGGCAGCGGGTCGCTAGGAAGGGGGCCACGTGCCGCCGGTCGCTGGGGAAGGGGGCCGCGTACCACTATGGAAGGGCGGTCGGGAAGGGCTGCACGTGGAGTTTTTTCGAGGGAAGGGCTTTTGACCGTGGGGAGGGGTTTGTTTGAGCGGGCGGGAGTTTTTTTTAGGGAATGGGCGGGGGTTTTTTGAGGGACTTTTTTTTTTTTTTTCTTTTGACGAGGGGGGAGGATGGGGGTGCTAGAGATGGTTCCACTAATGCATCTCAAATTATCGTCTCAACAAGCTTACTGTGTTGTATTAATTTCTTCTCTCTGAAAACCCAAGCAATCTATGCTTCTTTTCAAGCTTAGAGCTCATCTTGAAGAACTATAAAGGACCCCCTCGCCCAAGTTGTTCTCCTTAGCTCAGAAAAAGCCAAGAACCACCTCTGTTTCTCTCCTTCGATTGACGTCTCTTTGAGCGTCGGTGAGCCTCTCCGCCTCCTTCATCGAGCCAGCCAATAGTCAAATTGACCGACTCAGCATTGCCCTCTCTTCTTCGCGATCGTGTCCAGCCAAAGACCGACCACTTCCAACCTCTCCTGCCTCGTCATTCCCTCACCGTCGCCTTCACCTTCTCCCGTGCCGACCCATCATAGTCAGCCGCCCTCACTCACTATCTCTCTCTCTCTAAGTCTCTTTTTCCTCCTTCTCTCACTCCCTACCCTTCTCTAACTCCTTAGCTTCTAAGTTCAATCACTGCATTAACAGCACGCACGTCATCTTCCTCAACATCAACGAAGCTCCGGTGAGCTCTCACGGCCGCTACACTTCACGAAACTGCCCAATTCCACATCCAAAAGCATTGCCACAATCCACTGATCAAAAGCCCCAAAGAAATTTGGGGCTTTGATCTCCTTTACACCCCAGTGAACATGCGCACTCACACACCCCTTTTCCGTCATCGACAGAGCTCTTTCGAGCACCATGCACCCTAATACCACAACTACTACACTCGCCATCCCTCGGCTAAGCTTTTGAGCTATTTTGATTGGGCCACAAGGCCGTCTTTCCTATTTCAAGTGCTCACTGGATTGCCGTCGTCGCCACCATCTTCTCCGACCACAGCAGTGTCTCTCCGGCCTTCTTCCACCTTGTTGTAACTCTCATTCGAAGAGGCTTTGTGTTCTGCACTCCAGGTCCTCAATTGAAGTAGTAGACAGTGCCCATGCCTTAAGTCAGTGCATCACAAAGGAAGTCGTGAAGAAGAAATCCCGATCTTTAGTCCCACATCAGGCATTCACAAAGCTGCTGCAGCGTATGATACGCAAAGGTGCCCGTAGCTATTTGCCTCAGTGAGCGCGGGGTGAGGTCCCATCTCTCTCCACATGCCACGCACATGCCCTCACCTGCCACGCACGTCAGCGCATCCGGGCTGGATCCGTTTACCTAGATATCCAAGTCCAACTGAGTTCTGAGGAAGGAAATTCTAAGAGGGGGTTTTGCACTGTAGCACCCTCAGGAATTGTGCCCTTTCCCCCCTCTCAACACTTAGCATTGCTGAGACTCATGAGATAAGGCCCTTGTGCCTTGTGCTGCTACTGTTGTGCCTTGGCTCCTCTAAGGCTCGAGATAAGGCGTTTAAAGCCTTAATCAGACATTTGACCCTGTGCTTGTGTTGGTTCTGATATTTGAGATATTTGATTGATACTATTGAAATATTTGAGATAATTGCATAGCTTAAACATTATGGTTAATTGGTGGTTCAAACTGCCATTTTAACCCTATCTTTTTGCACTTTGGCTCTCTGATTTTATTGAAATATTCTTCTGAGTATTATTGTGGTTTCAATTATATATTCTTCTTGATATTGTTATTAGTGAATTGAAGTTTCCACTTTGCTCCCTACGAACGACCTCGGATTCATTTCTTGATTTCAGGTTTTATGAATTTAAGTGTTGTCACGATTTTTGTCCTATACTATGACGTGTATTTCTAAAAGACGATTCTCATGCTACAACATTTTTGGTATCGGTGCCGAGGAGGAATGCGCATTTCATTCACTGATTACAATCCTAATTTGATGCTAACTTGATTTCTCTAATTGGCTGTGATTTTTGCAAGGTACACAGAAGAAGATCAGTCATGCAACAACCACCCTAGGTGCAGGTAACTTTGTTCCATTCTTGTTAAGCCCCTTATTTCTAGAAAGGTTTAAAAAGGAGAATCAATTAAGATCAACTCACATTATTACATAGAATTTATCACCTGAGTTGCCTAATTTGGTTGATTTGATTAGAAATCCCCATCCGAATATCTACACCTACTAGGGACTTAAGGTGCCTAAGGTTATTCACCTTCTTGGTTGAGCCCTAGGTGCCAACTTTGGAAAGAATTGGACCTGGAAAACAGAGCCAAATTATTATTTCTATTTTAGGATTTTAGAAAAACACACTTGCCTGATTTCAAAAAGAATTGATTACCCGCATCGTGTGTTTCCTAAGCCTTGGTTGAATTGACATAATTAAGCAAACCCTAAAAGAAGGCTCTAACAATCACTTGAATTACTAAAATTTGGGACTTAATAACCTATTTGCAATCCACTCAAGGTGATTTTGGGTTCTTTACCCAACTCAACCTAAACTTAAAGGCAGGTTAGGTGAAGTGGACCCACCTTGTGGCTTAACTAACCTCCAAATTAGGTCATAAATCACATTCAATTCTAAAGTTCAAGTGAAATTCAAGGCACATATTCAGAAATAAAATTGGTAAACTTAGGTGTCAAGCTTGCTAATGTAAACATGTTAATATCACATAAACCGTCTATTTTTGCACGTTCTTAGGTATATAGTTGCATTATACATTATAAATATTGCATAACATGCATCATCATACATTTAGGATAGATGGTATAAAATTTAGGTTAATTTCTCCTTATGGTTAGGTAATAAGGCAACATTTAATCGAGGCCTCTGATCGGAACACCATCATGAGCCATAACTAGCTCAATTTAGTCATTATCAAGGAATAAATGCTCCTACATAACTTCCAGAGAACCCTAAGTCACTACAAATCCATTCTGAGGGAAATACAAGAAACTAGGGTTAAAACTGTAATTTTACCATCATATCTTGAATGCAGAATAACCGTGGGTTTTCTCAAGGGTTAGATAAAGGTCAAATGGTCTTAAAAGTCTAACGAGTGGGTTAGAACAAACAGAAAATGATTTTAACGTGTTTTGAGAATTAAATCACTTCTAAAACCCTAAAAACAGACCCACTTAATTAACTGAGGTTCTGGTCAGGATAAAATTCACCTAAACCCTCTAAAATTCATAGAAAAATATTCTCTAGGGTTTGGTACCTTCAATTTGACCATTAGAACCCGTCTTGACCCAAAACAGAGTCTTAGACAAATATTTATCGTAATTTAGGTTTTTGCATAAATTACCCAGTAAAACTTGGTAGAAACCAAAATCCAATTTCACCATTGTATTCCTTAGGTCTATATTAGGTTTGTACCAAAATTTGGGCCCAATCTGAGACTGTCTTGACCTAGTTTGCAATTTGGTCCTATCTGATTCTTTTATCTCACACACATGCCCTTAACTTTCAAAAATCTTGCAGATAACCCCCCATCTTTGTCATAGTTTTCACAAAAAGGTCCCTACTGCCATGAATCCTAATTCTACAAACTTCGGCGACCTTAAAATGGCATGTTCTCCTTGATTCCTTGACGAATCCTTCTCAGATTTGAAAGGGAAGTTCGTTAAGGAATTCCCTTCCTTTTGAGACAATTTCTAAGCCCTAAAACTTTATCAATCTCTCATGCGAATGCATGAGAGATTAGGGTATCTTGAAATTCCTATCTCCAACGAAACTTTCCAAGCTTAGGAAGCTTGCTTCCCAAGCCCCAAACTCCCTCTAGAGGTCTATAAAAGGACCCCTAAATCAGGTCGAACTTCTCAAGCTCGATTTTGGCCGAAAACTCCCCATATTCCTCCTACCTCTTCCGACCGAAAGGCTCCTCGAGCTCCGACGATTCTTCCCATCCTCATTCCTCGTCCGTTCGCAATACCGGCGACGAATTTGCCTCCCTCACCTTCTTCCGCGTTGCGCAATACCGACCGACGTCCCTATCTCCTTCGTCCTCGCCGTCCAACCCTTACCAGAGTTACCTTTGTCTCTTGCACTAGCCAAACCGCAACTGGCATCACCTCTTCCCCTCTTCGTTCGCCAATCACCTAGATAAGTTCCCTAACTCTTCTACTTCATTTACACACCAACCACACTTCATTTCGACCATCATATCACCCCGACCACCTCCATCGTCCTCCGCTCTGACCAAACCTCCGGCGAGGCCCTCCGCCCACTCCACTGTCCCAAATACCTCGCCTATTGTTGGTATTTTGATCTAGTTTCTAGAGATGTGGCTTAGTAGGGCATCTTGACGATTACATCCGATTTAGAAACCTAATTTGATCCATAGGATTTTGCTAGGGACTAGCAAAAGCTAGGCATTGAGGTATGATGGGAACACCATCTAGGCCTTAACTAACCACTTTTAGCTAGGTATGATTGATAATAGCTCCTACATAATCATCTAAGGGTCGTAATTCCATATTATTCTGATTTGAAAGAACTGAAAATCAGGGTTAATTCTATAATTTTAACAACACATCATAAACACAAATTAACCACGGGATCACTCAAGGGCTAAATAAAGGTCAAATGAGCTTAAAATTTCAAGAAGTGGGTCAACACTGATAGAAACTAGGTTTCATGCATTTCCAGAACCAAAACAGCACATAAAATCCTAATTCTCAACCCACTTAAATTAAAGTGGTTATGGTCAGGATAAAATTCATCTACACCTCCTAAAATTCATAAAAAAATATTCCAAGAGGTTTGGTACCTTTGGTTTGACCATCTGAAATCATTTTGACCTTGCATAGAGTTACAGACGAGATTTTGCCTTAATTTGGACTTCTATGCAAATTGCCCAGTCAAACATGGTCAAAACTCAAATCCAACTTCACCATTAAATTCCTTGGGTTGAAATTAGGTTGGTACAAAAATATGGGTTCAATCAGAGTCCATCTTTACCTAGTTTACAATTTAGTCCTTTAAAACTCTTTCTTACATTTAGCCCCTCAAGTTTCGAATTTATTGCAAATGGGTCCCTAAATTTTCATCGTTTTCTTTATTCCGATCTCTTTCACCATTGGTGTGGAGAGGTCAGGGAGACTAGCAGCGGTGCACCAAGGTGGCTTGGTGGATGCTTCAGAGGAAGAGGGAGAGAGCCGAAGAAGAAGAGGTCTAGAGAGTTATCTGGAGAGGGTTGGAGAAGAGATCTGGAGGAGAGTATGCTTCATATGGGGGCCCCTGGGGTCCTTTCTATAGTCAAAATGAGGGGCAAGGCTGGTATTTGGCCCTCCAAACTGTGCAACAACCACAGATCGATCAGATCCGTCAATCGAGATATCAATGAACCAAATTACACTTCAAAAAGACCTTCCACGTGCCTAAAACACTCGGATCGCTTCTGGTGTTGACACGTGGTGCGTCCAACGCCCTCGATTTCCATTGCACAACTTTGCCTCATGCGCTCACAACCTTCGCTGAATCCTCGCGAGTGCACGCGTGTTTAGATCTTAGTCGTCTGATCTCGCGATCGAACGACTTACAAGAGCCACGCCCACCGCCTTTGAAATTCCTCACGCGCGTGAACGTGTGTTCAGTTGTTTGTCATTGTGTGCATTTCCATCCGATGCTCCTCCACTCGCCACGCAGACACGCTATTGACGCCAATTGGAGATCCGATGGTGCGATTTCATCTACGCTTGCAACCACCTCAAGTTCACGTTGTTTGCATTTCGACTGCGTGTTGTTCCTTCTCGCGTGAGTGTGCTCTCCATTGCACTACACACGTAGATTATCACGCTTGCCATTTCTTACTTGGTTGCCCTCAGCCGTTGGATGAAGATCCAACGGCTAAGCGTGGTCCTTCCTTGATGAGGTGCGGATGTAGCGGTGACGTTGCCGCATCGTGGCCATTGGGTGACGATCCAACGGCCCACAATGCATGGGGAGACTCCTTTAGAGAATGGGGCTACGGTCTTGGGTAGCTGTGATGGCGCCACGTGGTGCCATCATGGTCGTCCATCTTCTCTTCTTTGTAGATCATGCTGTAGGTCTCCGATCGAGATGATTTTTGCGTCGTTGAACTGCGATCGTTGATCCGAATTCATCCATGCAGTCGGATTTGGCATTTGAGGTTCAGATTTCCAACTATTTGCCTCTTGGCCCTTGCTCTTCTATAGACTCCATAGGATGCTACGTGAGTCTGATCAAGGAGATCTCAGAAGCGTTGGACTCCCATTGTCATTCTGAGCAAATCCGTATGGTTAGATTTAACATCCGCAGCCCCAAATTACCTGCAAGTATTAATTCAACTCAATTAGAACATACTATAGCATTATTATTTGCAAAACTAACAAATCAACTATGATGCAAAGTATGATGCTTATGTATGCATTATGCCTAAGTTAACCTAGGATCTAAGTTAATTTAGGTAGATTAGGACCTATGATTGCTATGCAATCATACCTCCATACCTAAATCTTGCTAGTCCCTAACAAATGCAGAACTAAATGCATTCTATCAAGAGCTTGACCAGAGATTTATTCCTTTCTGTTTTCATCCAAAAATTTAGAAATCTAGATAACTGTGAAATTGTAATGTTGTAGCCTATGCAACGGATCCAAGCGAAAAGTCAATCTACATCTGAAGCTTATATTTGATCCTTAGTAAAACTCTATTGGGATAGGCAAACTTCTTTCAAGGATATAAAATAACCTTTAGTTTTAGCCCCAGCTTTTTGGCTTAGGTAGAAGATGTCTGAGTTAAGTGGATTAGTATTTGGTGGCTCACTCTCCTCTGGTGCTGCATAGAGACTAATATTTCAGAATCTATATTTCCAGATTATCAAATAAATCATCTTAGAGAGAGGCGAGAAAACTGTGCTCTCTTAAGTTCCTTATACTCATTCTTTTCTTCTCTCTTTTCCTCTCTCTCTCTCTTTTTGAGCTTACATCTCACCAAATTCATAAATATCGTTGAATTAAGTTCTGATAACCCTACAACTAAGTCAGAAATCCTCAACCAGTATTTGGGCGATCAGAAATATAGGAAAAGTGGGTTAAAGCTATATTTGGTGGATCGTGAGGGTAGCGGGTATTGTTGCCTCGATGTTCTCGACATGAAATGAAATAAATGCAACTCAACACTTTTTTTTTCAAACTTTTTCTCTCTTCTTTTTTTTCAAAAGATTTCTTTTCTTTTTTTTCTTTTTTTTTCAAAAGCTTTTTTTTCTTTTTTTTTCATATATTTCTACCAACACAATGCAACATGACATATGTACTTTTATTCATGAGGCATTATTCAGGATTAGGGATGTTCAAGAGGACATCAGGTGGCTTATTTGGTGGAAGTGCCTATTCTCAACATCAGGAAAGAAATGGATAGGACAATGTATTTCTAACCTTGACATTAACACCCTCCTTCAGTCGAGGATTCCGTAAAGGGCAATCATGACCATCCACCTTAGTCTTAGTTTTATTAGAACCTGCTTTCTGTGTATTTGCCTTATTTGGTGGCTTTCACAAAGATTCTCTCAAAGAATTTGTACCCAAGAATTGAGAGTGAAAACTATGCCTTTCTTTGAGTATCATTATCCAATTATCTAGAAATTAAAATTCCCCACACTAGACTTAGAGCACCAGTAAACTCTCTACTCTCACCTCAAAATTGTTTGGTGGATCTATTAGAAGATGGTTGACATGACTCCTTGATTACTGTCAAAGGTTTAGGAAAAGAAGCAACACTTGTTCTCGACAACCTAAAGATGTCTATCGGTCTTTACAGTGGATCCATTGCAAATTCCACATGCAAGTGTGAAATTGTACTTGATTCTAAATTCAGGAATCAACTAAAGAATAAATCCCTAATAAAACCTCTTAATAAAAAGATCTAATTCCTAAAGCGTTGGCAGAAAATTTTTTAGCTTATATGTACTACCCCCCCATGCCTAAGTTCTTGCATGTCCTCATGCATGAATAAGAGGAAAATAAAGTAAGACAGGATGTAAGTGGATAGAAATCACCTAGAATTGCTCTTGATTTGTCATTCAGCATATTCCAACACTATAATTACAAAATGCAAAATAATATGCCAAAAAGAAATATGCTATGTATAGAAGGAAGATAAATGCTGAGTTTAACGCCTCCAGCTGGGTGAAACTCCATCGGATGGATCAATGATTGCAAGAGACAGAGTCAAGATGGTAAGCACTTGGAGTTCCATCGTCATCAACGGGCCAAAAATGTAGAGCAGCTACTCGTGAATACTAAGCCCACAGGGTCAGCAAAATAACAAATCAGGGCTTGGAATTGGTTGTAGCCAGGTGCTATAAGAGAAATAAATCCGGGTGCCAGGGTGATAGGTAGCAAGTGGTAGTCTTGAAGAGTGGTGTATGACTAATGTAGATGAGGTGGATAAAGAGTTGGGAGTGGGAAACAAGTCATACAGGTCATGAAAGTGGTGGAAAATGAAAGGAGGGACTCGAGTGGTGTAATCTGAAATGGTGTAAGGAACCATTTCGTGAGTGAATCTGGGTGTGGGTGGTTGTAGAGTACGTGTGTGGAATAAGATTCAATGTTCCATCCCAATAGCTCTAGATTTGCTCAATTTAGTGTCATCCCTGGGTTCATGGTTCATGATGTAAGGAACCATTTCGTGAGTGGGTCTGGGTGTGGGTGGTTGTAGAGTAGGTGTGTGGAATAAGATTCGGTGTTCCATCCCAATAGCTCTAAATTCTCTTAATTCAGAAATCTCGTACAAATCGCCTAAATTTTGTTCATGGTGCGAACCCTCAAATGTAATGGGCGGCAATTCATTATCCCCAAGGTGTGGAAACTCAGAATCTAGATACAATAAAGCCTTAAATTCTTTCACTTTCTATTATGTGGCTTCTGTGAAATCGTCGATATCAGAATGCAAGAGTGAAGATGTAATAGATTCATTCAACCCCAAATCCAAAAATGCCTCAAGATTTTTCAGATTTTCCTCACAATAAAAAATGGGGTTTTTATTAGATTCTTCCTCAATTTTGATTGGATTCCTTGTCAATTCGAAATCAACCCCATGGATGTATGGAATCTCATGTAAATTGATGTATTTATCATCTGAGCTTGTCACGAGGCTTTTATGCAATTCCACTCCAGATCTTTCATAATCCAAATCATGTGCCTCATCAATTGCCTTTGGCCGATCAGTGTTCACCACAGTGTCAGAATCATTATAACTCAAATCAATGAGCCCAACAAAAGCTATGTGTGGAGTTAATTCACAAAGAAGTTCTATGTTCTCACAGTGCTCAAGTTCATCATCATCTGAGTCCTCCTTGATAAAATTACAATGTGGGTCCTTGTTTGCCCTGAAAATATACAATCTAAGTTTTCATCCCCCAGGGCAATTTCCATACACCCGAATGCACAATTAATGTTAGCCTAGGCGGTCGTTAAAAACAACCAGCCTAAAATGATAGGTGCATCACGGAGACTAGGAGGAATGTCCATATCCAAGATGGAAAAATCTGCTGGGAAGCAAAGCCCATGGATTTTTACAATGACATTCTCTACCACACCTCGGGGCACTTTGACTGATCTATCAGCCAACTGGATAGTGACCAAAGTGGGTTTTAGCTCCCTAAATTGGAAGTGGTCAAAAATAGCAGTGGGGGCTAAATTAATGGCTAAACCCAGATCAAGCAAGGCTCGGTCAAAAGGAGCATCCTGTAGCTAAAAGGAAATGAGTGGGGCTCTTGGGTCTTTCTTCTTAGGTGGCAAGTCAGACAATATGACTGCACTAGCTTCCTTAGACAATACCACCTTATTGGTCTTCCTCAGCTGTCACTTGGGTGTACAAAATTCTTTAAAGAATTTAGTAATAGTAGGAATGTGATCAATAGCATCAAGGAGGGGAACCTTAATGTGAACATCTTTGAAGATTTCCTTTAAGTCCTCATTGGTTTTGTTTCCCTTTATCTTTCCTTTAGGTTCATGAATTAAGGCTCCAGGGAAGGGTAAAGGGATGTCAGTGATCTCAGTGATTGATTTCTTATCCTAAGGCTACTCCTTTGAATGGATAGAATAGGAAGAGGAGCTAATCTGAGAATTATCATGACCCTCCTACCTACATGGTGGGTCTTTTGTAGCTTTTCCGCTCCTCAAGGTAACAGTATTTGCATCGGCTTACTGACTATGAGATGGGGGAGGGGCAAAAGGGGCAGATTGGGCGGGATTTTGTAGTAACAGTGGCTAACTGTGTCCATAACCAGGTGGTACAGGAGGCGCTTGTAAAACAGCATGTGCATGTCCCTGTGGTGTCTGGAACCTAGGCGGGGCACTCTAGTTTGGCACATATCTTGGGTTAGGGACAGGTTGGGAGGGCATGGCTCCCTGTGATCTATGCTCTTGCAACAGCTAATTCTGCATATTCTGAATGTTTTGAATATAATCCGCCATCGTTTCCATGAATTTCAAATTGTCATAATTCGATTGACGCATATATTCCTTCAATTCATTTCTCAATGCCACAAAAGAGTTAGCCCACCTTGGAGGGTGATTGGCAGCTTGATGCAGCGGCTGATAAGTAGGATAGGATTGCTGTTGAGACAAGAATGGTTGCTACCTTGGGTATGTGTTTTGCGCATTCCTGTATTGTCTAGTGTAGTAGTGTGGATCTTTATTTGGTCTCTATGAGTTACCAGACCAGGAAAAATTAGGATGCTAGAGCCAACCAGGATTATACATCTCTGAATATAGGTTATTACGCCCGTAACCTTGGATAGCACTGACATCTTCGTAGGCTAAGGATGTCTCAGACGTACACTCATCAAAGGAATACGCATTAGAATTGTCATGAGCTGCGTAACCCTGACTGTACGATGCCAGATCCAGATTATTCACGGGTTCCTGATATGCAGGATCCCACGGAGATGGAGAAGAAACATCCCGAGTGAGTAGATGTACTCAAGTAGGAGGGGCTCAGGATGCTAGACAGGAGTATGATGCAGCTGTACTGTCAGGAAATCCATGTTGAGCTTGAATCACTTTGTCGAGCTTCTTGTCGAGCAGATCCACCTTATCCAGCTTCTTGATGATAATGTCCATATCAACTCGAGCAGATTCGACATGAGCTTCGTGGACACTAACTCATTGTTGTCTAGGTCATTGCAATTTGTTCATAGAGGCGGCATACATTGAGTTCTCCACTAGGGACTCGAACAGTTCGAATGTACTGTTCTCATCCTTTGCGAGGAAATTCTCACCACTAGATGCATCGGCCAGGTACCGATGTGTGTCATCCAGCTCATGGTAAAAGACTTGTGCAAGGTGCCATCTGGGTACTCCATGGTATGGGCATTTCCTCAAAAGATCATGAAATCTATCCCAGGCGTCATGCAATTTCTCTCCTAGTCTTTTGGAGAATGTCATAATTGCATACCTCATTGCATTTGTTCAACCAATCAGGAAGAACTTTTGGAGGAATTTGCGACATAATTCTGCTGATGGGAACACCATCATAAGCCTTAACTAACTCATTTTGACCCAATGAAGTGAATAAATGCTCATACATAACCAACTGAAGGTCATATAATTCATTGCATAACCTTTCTGAGAGAAAACAATAAGAAACTAGGGGTAAAACTGTAATTTTACCAATGCATTACAACCACGGGTTTTCTCGAGGGCTAAACAAAGATCAAATGGTCTTAACAAGATAACAAGTGGGTTGGATTAGACAGAAAAGGGTTTGTGTGTGTTCTGAGAATTAGATGACTTTTGAAACCCTAAAAACAGATCAACTTAATTAACCAATGTTCTGGTCAGGATAAAATTCACTTAAACCCTCTAAAAATCATAGAAAAATATTCCCTATGGTTTAGTACCTTCAATTTGGCCATCAGAACCCATCTTGACCTAAAATGGAGTCCTAGATAGATATTTATCCTAATTTGGGTTTCTTCATAAATTACCTAGTCAAACGTGGTCAAAACCAAAATCCAACTTCACCATTGGATTCCTTAAGTCCAAATTAGGTTTGTACCAAAATTTAGACGTAAGGAGAACTTGTCTTGTCCTAGTTTGCAAAAAGGTCCTATCTGATTACATTTCTACCCCTAACTTTCAAAAACCCTTGCATTTAGCCCCCTAGCTTCTTTGTCGTCTTCAAAAGTAGGTTTCTCCGCCATTATCGCAGAGGAAACCTACTCTGGCGAACTTTGACAGGGACGTTCTCCTTGATTGCTTGGAGAATCTCCAAATTTGAAAGGGAGATCCTCTGAGAAATTCTCTCCCATCTGAACCCATTAATGAGCTCTAATTCCCTCCCAATCTCTCATACGAACGCATGAAAAATTTGGGTATCCTAACAGTTCCCATCTCCGGCGACCTTCCAATCCCTAACCGCCCTTCAAAGCCTTATTTAAAGAAGTCCAGATCACACCGCATTCTCCACGCTCGAATTCAGCTGTAAATCCCCTCAAATTCTTCTCTCCCTCACAGCCGAAGGCTCCTCGATGTCCGGCGACATCTCCTACTCTTCCTCGTCATCCGACCGCCATATCTGCGGTGGATTCCTCCTCCTTGCTCTCGTCTGCATCTCACCGTACCAGCAGACGCCACTTCCTCCTTCGTCCTTGTCGTTCCCACCTCACCGGAGCTGCCTTCGTCTTCGGCATCGGCCAGACCAGACCCGACACCTTCGCTACCCCCCTTCGTCCATTGACTTCCTAGCTAAGTTCCCTCTCACCTCTACTTTATTTCCGCATTTACTCCACTTCAAACCAACCGCTGCCACCCCTCGCACCTCCATCTCCTTCATCTCTGGCCACCACCTCCGGCGAGGCCACCCCACCTCCACAGGCCACCAAAACCCTCGTCGACCCTCGCAAAACCTCCACCACACTTCACTGATCACTTCCCCTCTATTCGCTCACCTCGCCACTCACCCAAATCATCCCCCGAACACACCCACTCACACGCACACAGTGTGACCTAGGTACACACTCACAGACACCTACATGCCACGCCACCACCCCCAGCGCATCCATCGTGCTCCGGCAAAGCTCCCTGAATGCTTTGACATGGCTGAAAGGCTGTTCTGTTGATTTTAGGTGCGAGGCCTTCTCCGCCATTGGCGAGAAAGCTCGAAGCTTGCTTGAGGTCACTCCAGGCCTTGCTGTCCCAGGTTCACATTCCCAGGATGCGTGGAATTGTCTCGCGCACACACCCAAGACCTCAATTGGAGTCGAGAACCACAGCAGCTGCTGTAATTGGAAGCATCATCCCTGCTGCAGGCGCGTGAGAAGAAGGGTGCGTGGATAGTCCCACCTCAGAAACGAAGAGGCACCCACACCCGCATAAATTGAAAAGTTGCCATAACCTCATCACCTCAGTTACCACGGGGTGAGGTGCCTCTCACCTTCATCAGCCTCATCCGTGACACCTCACCTACGGATCTGGCCTGACCTAACCCGACCTGCACTCCTCGCCCAGCATCGCACGCTGATGGACCTGGACCCGGGTACGTGCCCAACCCGATAACCCGAATACCTGTGTGGCTCTGGGAGAGCGGATCCTAAGAGAGAAACAGAGAGGAGTGTCGCACGGGTAGGGGGAGGGTTTTGCTACAGGGATCTTTGGCCGACACTTAGCAGATTCTGAAGAAGAGGAGGCCAGGGCTGAAGGTAGAAGGAAGAAGTTGAAGAAGAAGAGACCAGAAGAAGAAGAAAGGATGAGGGCGAAAAGCTATGGGCAGAAGAAGAATCAGAGAAAGCTAAGGGAAAAAGAAGAAGAAGAAGAGAAGCAGAAGAGAAGAAGAAGAAAGGAAGAGAAGGATACAGCACAGACAGAGAAAAGAAGAATCAAACAACTTAAGTCGTCTGATTCCATCATTAGACGACAGATCATTACTTTCATTTCATTGCAAATACATTGAGTTCTTTGGTGATATTGTAGGAGTATTTGGTGATTTAAATCACCATTTTACTCTCATATTTTTGCACATTGCTATTGACATTATTGCAATCTCTTTTAATTCTGAATTGTGACCATGATTTCTAAATACCAATTTGCTCCTTGTGTTCGACCTCGAAAACCTATTCGAGTAATAAAAATTGTATTTGTTTTCAAAGCGATTTCGACTATACTGCAACATGATTATTTTAAACTTCGATCTCACCTCACAAAACATTTTGTCATCGTTACCGGGGAGCAACGGGCAATTTAGAACTCTTGATTACAATTTCTGATACAGATTCTAACTTGTTACATCTCTTTTGCTGTGGTTGTTTCAGGGGAGAAGATACATTGAAGAAAGTCAGCTGCACATCAAACACACCAGGGGTAGTTAAATTCTGATTACTTGCTCTCTTAATCCCCTGATTCTGAAAAGGTTAAAAAGGATAAAATCAATTAGGACTACTTGCTTTCCATTCTTAGATAATCCATCAAGTTACCTGATTTGATTTCAACTACAAAACCTGATTTGTGCACCCATTTAAGGTAACTAGGGCTATCACATTCTTGTTTGAGCCCTAGATACCACATTTGGCAAACTAAATTAGACCAAAATTAGAGCCAATTAAGGATTCCAAGTTAAGATTTTAGAGACACACTTATATAAACAAGAATCATCTTTCCAAAATGATGTGTGCCTAAGCCTTGGTTGAATTGATCTATTGAAAGCAAACCCTAAAAATAAGGCCCTTAATCTCACTTGAATCCTAAAAGAGAGACCTAAAACTTCTCAGAGGACAAATAGGTGAAGTTGACCCACCTTGTTGGGTCAACCAATCTTAAAATTAGGTCACTTTTGCACTCAATACATCCTAAAGTTCAAGTGAAATCCTAAGCACCCTTGCTCTTAATTAAAATTGGTAGACTTAAGAGGTCAAGTCCCCATTCTGGTATACTTGGAACATCAGTGACAAGAGAGGTCGGGTGGGGGAAACCCTGTAACCCGTAGGGGCACTCTACCATGTAGGGGTCTTCGCGAGACTCTCCCTCACTGGCTGCCCAGGTAATTCTCAGGTGGACAGCTTTCTGACTAAGGGATATCATCCGCCTCGAACCTCTATAGTCATCCAAAATTTTTGGGTGTCTTGATTGGGTCCATCACATTCTATTCTCATCCAGTCCAACAGTGCATGTTCAGTAGGAGGTCCTTAAGACCATCCTTGAGGCCTCCTTTAGTCATTCACACTCGTCGAGGCCAGGCCTCGACTTTCGTGTTTGTGCAGCAACCCCATCACATAGACATCTCTTCTGATTCATCTGAGCGTAATTCTCCTTCATCCATCATCATGGCACAACCCGCAGAAGAAGAAAATAACCTTGAGAATCAACTTCAACGCCTTAATGATTTATTCCAAGCCTTTGTGAATCCACCGCAGCGTCCTATGATGTGAGATCATTACAATCCCGCTGCAGTGGCGATCGAACCTCGAGTCCAAATCCCGGTTGGAGGTCCTGATACTGAACTCAAGCCCAACATGATTCATGCTATTCCAAAATTTCATGGGCTCAATTCCGAGGATCCTTTCCAGCACATTAAATAGCTCAAGCATCTGGCCCAAACCTTCGAGTCAGACGTCCAAATCGGGGCATTCTTCTCATGAAAATGTTCTTCTCTCTCATGAACAAAGCAGCTCACTGGTATCAGACTCAAACACGTCCAATCAACACATGGGTCAAACTTCAATCCGAATTTCTGAAAAAGTTCTTCCCAGTTGGTCGAATGAATGCTTTACGACACCAGATCACGCACTTCACACAGCAGCCTGGAGAACCACTTCACGAAGCATGAGACCACTTCCTAGATCTCATGCGAAAGTACCCCCATCACGGAGTTCCTAGATGGGAACAAGTCCAGTCTTTTTACCAGGGACTCCGTGAAGATATCCGTTTATTCGTCAATGCAACTTGCGGAGGAAATATCATGGGTCAACACGAAGACACTATGTGGGAGATTCTCGAGAATATGTGCGAGAACTCCATCAATAATGACTTCATGGGCATATTCGACCGGACGAATACTCGTGCATCGACGAATCCAAGGGGAGCACATGAAACGTAGGGCCTGCCGTCCTCTGTCAACTTGGAATTAATAGCCAGTCGTTTGGACAAGGTCTCTATCATTGAGAAGAAGGTGGATGAGTTAACTCGACATCTGCAGCGAGCCACCTCTGCGCAAAACCCATTCGCATAGCCACCCTCTGGGAGGGAAGCTGTGCATAACATCTATCACCGATCTTCTCAGGGGATTGACCCGTATCCACCCCTGTCTGACTCTAGGGCCGAAGGAAACTTCAATCCTGCCTATTCTAGTTGGGGGAACTCTGAACCCTCGTACTCTGACTTTTCTAAGGTTCTTCAGGCCTGCGAGGACCTCAACGCCATCCAGAATGACCCATTCTCTAATACCTATAACCCTGGATGGCGAAATCATCCTAATTTCATGTGGGCAGGAAACAATCAGAATAAGAGACCACCATATCAACCCCATCCACAAGCTCCTCGTCCATATCAGCCGCCTCAGCCTCGACCCAACCCCACCTATCAATCTGGACCAACTCAGATAGATCAAATGACCCTTATCCTTCAAACTCTGGCTGACATTCAAAAGAAGAATGTGGCTATGCAAAAACAGTACAAAGACAAGATCACAGAGGTTCGCAATCAACTCGCCCAGATGGCAAATTCCCGCCAACGTGGTACACTCCCTTCGCAACCTCTACCAAATCCGAATAACATGCCGAACTAGAGGCACGTTATGAACCCAAATCCAAACCAAGCACACATGATTTATCAAGCCCCTTCTGCTCCATCACCCGATAGGATGGAAGCTTCGACATTATATTCGGGATTTCAGCAACAGCCACCTATTTTACCTACACCAAACCCGAACCAGGCAGGACTAAATTCAGTAACAACCCGTAGTGGCAAAGCAACACAGAACCCACCTTACCCAAGCCACTTACAGGCTGGTAGTGCTAACCCAAACCCTAGGATAGTCATCCAAGATACCCCTGTCCTAGATCAAGAACCTAGACCAATTCTAAAAGAACCATATAAGGTTCCATTTCTCGATACCTTGACCAAGGGAAAGAAGACAACCAAACCCGTGGCACCTGAAGAGGACCTTGTCAAGCTCTTTGAATAAATCCATATAAGCATCCCCTTGATGGATGCGATTCGCTACGTACCGACTTACGCACGATTTCTAAAAGACGTGTGTACACCTAAGCGTAAGCCGCGAACCAAAAGTGGGAACCCAATTGTATTGTCAGAGCAAACCAACTCTATCATTTTGAGCAAACTCCCACCTAAGGCAAAAGACCCAGATACTCCCCTGATTTCCTGTACAATTGGTGATATCCAATTTGATAGAGCTTTATTGGATCTAGGAGCCTCCATAAACCTAATACCTACATCCCTACTTGACCATCTTGAGGAATCTAAGCTCAAACCAACAGAGGTGACATTACAGTTGGCAAATCGACCTATTAAGTCACCTAAAGGAGTTCTTCAGGATGTCATTGTTAGGGTTCGGGATTTCTATTTCTTAGTGGATTTCTTAGTCTTAGATATGGATGATCCAGAAAATCCGAGGAACACACCAATCATACTAGAGAGACCCTTTCTGGCCACTGCTAGGGCCAACTTTAATTGTGAGGAGGGCCAAATTGAACTAAAATTTGGGAACCAAACACTAAAGATCAACATCCTTAAGGCCCAACAAGGGATTAATTGCGGGATTTTTTTTTTGAAACAGAAAGGAGAGCTATTGTCTTACGATAGCAGTCCGGAGCAGTATATTATATGAACACGTAAGGGAAATTACAAAAAGGATCCCCAATAGTGTATGAGGGACCAACACTCTCTTACAATACTTTCACAACATACCGGCTTCTCCTGAAAAAGTCTCTCATTCCATGCCTTCCACACACAGCAAATAGTAGCAGCCATGTGAACATGAGGCTTCCCTCTCACGTCAAACCCGTGACAGAAATAATCCCACTCTGGTAATGGCTCCTGACATATTTTTCTCCAGATGGCATCAGTGACAAGGCAAGAAGAAAGGAGGAGATTTACATTGTCAGTATCCATCTCACACAAAAAACAAACATGGTGATCAGTTCCCAACCTTCTGTGGCGTAGATCACTTGTGATTAAACCATCTCTCCTGCAAAGCCAGAGAAAAATTTGTACCTTGAGAGGAATTTTTAACAACCAGATCTTCTTGTCAATGGAATCACATCTCCATCCATCTTCAACGCTCAACATTCTGTTATAGCCAGATTGGACACAATAAATCCCCTCCCAAAGGTATTTGTCCTCCATTCCAGGCCTAGGTCTAAAGCTGTCAAGGTCTGAGATAAGCCTTCTCCTTTCTTCCCACAGCCGGGTAGCTCTTCTACTGGACTCCTCACCATCCAGATTCCAGTTGCTGCTGCTACAGGACCAGACCTTGCTGACAGTGGCATCCTTGTCAGCTGCTGCAGTAAAAGCTCTTGGATAGAGCTCCTTCAAGACACCCAGCTTAGACCACCCCTCCTTCCAAAAACTGAAGGACCTGCCATCTCCAAGTGACGGTTGCAGCAGATGGAAGTGATCAGTCAATGCCTTAGTCACAGATTTCCAGAAGGGAGGACAGCTAGGCTGAAGTCTGGACAGCGTGCTGTTGGATGCTCCATATCTGTCTTTAATCAGAACAGACCATGGCTTCAGGTCGCCTTGCAACAGTTTAATAGCCCATTTAAGTAGCAGGGCATCATTAAAATGCTTCAGGGATTTAATCCCAAGACCACCCCTCTCTTTTGGATAGTAGATCTGATCCCATTTGAGAGGCTGCAAGAACCTGCCCTCATGTCTAGCTCCCTTCCAAAAGAACCTCTTCCTCATCACATCCAACCTTTTCCAAAAGGATTTCGACGCTTTAAATATGGAAAAGTAGAAAACAGGGATGGAGGTGACCACCGAGTTGAGCAAGACAAGTCTTCCACCTTTGGAAAGGAAACTACTATGCCAGCCATCTAATCTCACAGAAATCTTGTCAAAAAGGCAGTTCCAATCACTCTTCTTCAACCTGGAACACCTCAAAGGCAGCCCTAGATATCTGATAGGAAGACTGATGCTGGGAGTCATCAAACAGTTGCTAAAGCATCTTGCTCCTCCTCAGGTAAACCAAAGCAGACCAAACCAGACTTATCTCTATTCAATCTCAAGCCAAAAAGCTCACCAAAAATATTAACCGTATGATGCAGAGCCAATGCTTCATCCATGGACCCTTCAACAAAAAAACAGTATCATCTACATACTGAAGAATGGGAGCCAGATTATTCCTTCAAGATAATGAATGTCCTCTAACAAGACCAACTTCAACAAGCTTACAAGCAAACCAAGCCAAACTGTCAACTGCCAAATTGAAGATCAGGGGAGCCAGGGGACATACTTGCCTGATACCACCTTGGGGCTGAATCCATGCACCACAGGATTTTCCATTTATTAGAGGGGTGAAGGAGGCAGTGGTAATACATCTTTTAACCCAGCAGATCCAAGTAGAAGGAAAGCCCCTTCTTTTGAGCACATCCCACAGATAAGGCCAGCTGATGGAGTTATAAGCTTTACGAAAGTCAACCTTCCAAAGGAAGGCCTTGCATTTTCTCTTATGCAGCCACAAATCATCTCTTGGGCCATGATAAATGATTCTTGTAGAGATCTGCCAGGGAGGAACGCTGATTGAGCAGGATGGATCAGATCTTGCAACACGGGCCTCAATCTATTGGCCAGGACCTTGCCAATCACCAAGTACAAGGAGTTAGAGAGGGCAATAGGTCTAAACTCCTGAAAGGATTCAGCACCCAGGGTCTTTGACAGAAGAAATAGATAAGATCTATTTATCCTTTCAAAGCCAAAATTGCCACTTTCAAACTCTCTAATCACATCCATAACTTCAGTGCCCACAATGTCCCACAGTTCTTTGTAAAAGAAAACTTGGATTCCATCAGGACCAGGCGACCCTTCATAGTTAAGATCCTTAATGGCCTTCAGGACTTCAGCTTCAGATATGGGTTCAATCAAGCTGGACCCCTGAGTCTCATTAATTTTGGGTAGATCACTAGCTTTCATCCTCCAACTACCCCTACCTGCTCTTGAAGATTCCTTGAAATATCTGACAGCCTCAGCTCTGATATCAGATATGGAGGTAATTCTCTACCCCTCTAAAACAATTGAAGATATCAGATTTGTTCTTCTCCTAGAACTGGCAGCCAAGTGAAAGAATTTAGTGTTTACATCCCCCTCACTTAGCCACAGCTGCCTAGAACGCTCCCTCCAATCCATCTCCAGTTTCAGGTCTTCTTCAATCACCATCCCTTGCCATCTCTTTCTATCTGCAAGGTCCAGCTCAGACAGATGAGCCACAGCTTCCTTGGTATCCAGTTCTTGAATCTTCAGCAAAGCCTCACGAAGCTTCTGATGTCTAAGGACAGAGATAATATCTCCATATTCCTTCAGCATACCTTTCAAAGCCACAATCTTGGAAGCCAATCTGAAGGTAGCTGTGCCTTCACCATGCTGTGACCTCCACCAGCTAGCAAACATGTCTCTGAAACCTGGTTCCCTCAGCCAAGACTTTCTAAATTTGAAGTAGGAACCAGCCACCACCTGTTCACCATTGTCCCACACCAAGGATGTATGGTCAGAGAATGGGCATTCAAGACCACAAACAAAGGACATCTGGAAGAGATTCATCAGCTCAGCATTGCCAAAAAACCTATCAATCTTGGACATGAGCCCATTACCATTCCTCCAAGTGAATTCAGCACCTGACGAAGGAAAATCACACATTCCCAAGGTTGGGACCATCAATTGGAATCCAGTGGTAGAGCTGTCCACTACCCCATTAGGTCTGTCACTCCCCAATAAAGTACAATTGAAGTCCCCTCCAACAAGCCAAGCCCCCCCATCTACAAAATCTGCAGCCAGGTTCCAATCCTCCCACAGCTCCTGCCTCCTGCTAGGATCACTTGGACCATACACACCTGTCACAAAGAAGACATTGTCCCCCTGGCCTCTTTTGAATCTACAAGTCAGAAGGTGCCTAGCCACAGAAACCTCCTCCAAACACAGCAGCTGCTTCTTCCACCAGATGGCAATTCCCCCAGATCTGCCATTGGAATTGATCACCACAAAGTCATTTGCAAGACCTACTCTCATCTCCACCCATGCCCTGTCAGACTCACAATCTATGTGTGTCTCTTGAAGGATGGCACAGTCAATTTCCCATTCTCGTAGGTATCTAAGCAGAGACCCCCTCCTACTTCTATCGCGCAGCCCACGCACATTCCAGGTTAGGACCCTCATTTGGGAGTCAGGTCTGTCCCCTTCTTAGCTGCAAAAGCTCTGCCAACCTTCATCACAGCTGCAATGACAGATTCATCAACTCTTTGTGTAGAAGTGTGCCTTCTTAGCCTCAGCTTGTAGGGAGGTTTCCCAATCCTAGCAGTAGAAGGAGTTTTTGACTTCAAGTGCACGACATCAGCCATAGGAGAGCAATTCTGCAAGTCCAAGGAATTCACAGAGGAGTCCACCAAAACAGAATCAGCAGGATCACCAGAATGGGCTTTCAGGTCCTCAGTCACAGCTTCATTAATCACATTCACTTCCACCCCTTCTTCAGTCACCACTGCAGCTACCTCTTGGATCAGAGGTACTTCAGCCACATCCTCCAGAGCTTCAGTCCTCATCTCCTAAACTCGCAAGCTCCCTACCCCATCTACCAATTCCCTACCTATAGTGCATTCTGCCACCACCTCCTGACTAGCACAGTTTGGTTGCAAGGAAGGAACTTTGGTTTTCAGCACCTCAGCATAAGAGGGGGGGTGATGTCTAGACATGACCTCCCTGTTTGCCACAATAAAATTCAAAAGGAGCATCCAAGAGCTGCCCCCACACCTGAGAATTAGTTTATCAGGAATGGAACCGGCCCTGAAGACATTCACCCTCACTTTCAGAGCACTAGCATCTCCTTCAGTCAGACCAACAACAGCATCCTCAGCCACAGATGCAAACCCAGCAACCATGTTTTCCACCACCTTCCTAGACCTCAGATGCAAAGGCAGACCTCTGATCTCAAGAACACCAGACCTGCAAAGAGCCATCAAAGGGGGATACCAGCCGCCAAATCACTGACAATCCACCCAATTTGCTAGTCTGAAAATAGTACTTCTCTACATCTACTGCACCCACATCAAAAAGCACAAATCGCGAAGAAGAGATAACCGCAATTTTCCAAGCATCAGTTGATAAAGGAAGAGATCTCACCAATTGTCGAATTCTGTTCGTCGAAAGGGTACCCAACATCACTTCCCCAATCAAAGCACCACGCAGTACCAGCTCCGCTACCTTGATATCCTCGGTCAGGGGAATCTCCACATCCATAGCATGTCCCCCGAGAGTTGAGGGGGGTGGGAGGGGCATCTGCGGCTCACCCCTAGGATGAGAAGGTGCATTGCACGCCCTGCCCCTAGAATCACTGCAGGTCGCCAGGCAGACATCCCGCTTGTGGCCAAAGCCTCCACAAGCAAGACAAAGCAGTGGTCGTCGGCAGGTCGCTGCCAGGTACCCCCGAAGCCGACATCTGAAACAAGTCACCTCCCTCCGACTTCTGCCCCAGCCACCTTGATAACCCCTCCTGCCCAGGGTCCTAACTCCATCAGGCACATAGACGCCACGCACATTCCTGTGCCAAGATCGCGAGTGCCATACCGCCCATTCGTCACAGTCATCGACACGGGCGTCGGAGCCCCTCAGGCGGCCGACCATCCTTACCGGAGCTTCCCGCCCAAAGGAGAATTCAAATTTTGGCGAATCTTCTCTCTCCAAACAACCGGCTCCTTAAAGGCTCCAAACATCCGTCCTTAATTGCGGAGTTATAGAGCAAATATGTGATATCGAGGCTGTGGTTGCGATCAGTGTATCGAGGAAAAGCTGACTACTTCTGATCAACCACAAGAGAATGAAAACCCGCAATTAAAGGAGTCTGAACTCAACCTAGACACACCCATAACTCCTTCCCTTGCTCCTGACACACACCCTAAACCACCCGCTGCTGCTGATAACCCTGTTCTGGAACCAAAGCCTCTTCCCGATCATCTAAGGTACATCTTTTTGGGTTCCAATCAGACGTTTCCTATGATTATCAACTCTAGACTCACACTTGATCGGGAATCCCATCTGATTTCCGTTCTCTAGCAACATCGAAGAGCCATTGGATGGACTATCGATGATTTGACTGGTATTGGCTCCTCTTACTACACACACCGCATCTATACTGAAGAGGGCACACGACCTTCCCGTGAAATGCAGAGATGTCTAAATCTTAATCTGCAGGAGGTCGTGAAAAAGGAGATCATCAAGTGGTTAAATGCTAGGATCATCTATCCGATCTCCGATAGTCAGTGGGTGAGTCCAATCCAGGTTGTGCCGAAGAAGGGAGGACTTACCGTGATCACGACTAAGACCGGAGAAATCATACCGACTCGTGTGGCAAATTTGTGGAGAGTCTACATTGATTACAAAAGATTCAATACCTCCACGAAGAAGGATCATTTCCCACTACCGTTTATTGATCAGATCCTCGAAAAACTAGCAGGAAAGATTCTTTTGCTTTTTGAACGGGTACTCCGGCTATAAATAGGTGGTAATCCATCCTGAGGACCAAGAGAATACCACTTTCACCTGCCCCTTCGGGACATACGCGTTCCAAAGGATGCCTTTTGGTCTCTACAATGCACCCGCTACTTTTCAGTGGTGCATGCTTGCCATATTCTCAGATATGGTAGGTGATTATCTGAAAGTCTTCATGGATGACTTCTCAGTGTTTGGCGAATCACTTGACGATTGCCTCCTACACTTGGTTCAGATCCTTAGGCGATGCATTGACGTGAATCTGGTTCTTTCCTGGGAAAAGAGCCACTTCATGGTGCCTGAAGGAATTGTCCTGGGACATCTCATCTCAGAAAAAGGCATCCAGGTTGATCGAGCCAAGGTGAATCTGATTTCCAAATTCCCTATGCCTAGCTCGGTCAAGGACATCCGATTTTTCCTAGGGCACGTCGATTCATTCCTGATTTCTCGAAGATTGCGTGCCCCCTGACAAATCTACTATCTTAGGATGTTTCTTTTGAAATCTCCAAGGAATGCACTCAAGCATTTGAGATCCTGCGTGATCAAGTTACCGAAGTTCCAATCATACAATCCCCTAATTGATTTCAACCCTTTGAGATCATGTGCAATGCATCTGATTTCGCTGTAGGAGCGGTACTTGGGCAAAAAATTGATAGGAAACCCGTGGTCATCTACTACGCTAGCAAGACGCTTGACGAGGCTTCGCATAACTACACAGTTACTAAGAAAAAGCTACTAGCTATAGTATTTGCCCTGGAAAAGTTCAGTTCGTATCTTCTGGGTTCCCATGTTATCATTTACTCTGATCACACAGTTGTGAGGCATCTCCTTGCAAAGAAGGACGCGAAACCTCGACTAATTCGCTGGATCTTGCTGTTGCAAGAGTTTGACCTCGAGATTCACGACAAGGCGGGAAAACAGAACGTGGTAGCTGATCACTTGTCCCACCTTCCTCTGACATTATCGACCCTTCTGGACCCATTACAGAACATTTTCCGGATGAGCACCTCCTGACTCTCAGTACAGGGCTTCCATAGTTTGCTGATCTAGTAAACTACCTAGCATCACATCAGATCCCATCCGATTGGCCGAAGGCCAAGAAGGACAAATTGCTTTCTGATGCCAAGTACTACTTCTAGGAAGACCCATATCCCTTCCGCATCGGTGTTGATCAAATCATCCGACGATGTGTCCCGGAAGCGGAAATTCAAGGCATCTTGTCCTTCTGCCATGACTAGGCATGCGGTGGACACTTCTCTGGTCATAAAACCGCAGCAAAAGTCCTCCAGTGTGGGTTATATTAGCCCACGATTTTCAAAGACGCATACAATCACTTTAAAGAATGCACTCGTTGCCGGACCTTAGGCAACATGAGCCACTGCGATATGATGTCCTTACAGCCGATTCTCGTATGCAAAATCTTCGATGTCTGGGGGATTGATTTATGGGGCCCTTTCCTGTTTTGGATAGCTTCGAGTACATTCTGCTCGCTGTTGACTACGTGTCCAAATGGATCGAAGCCATTCCAACCCGAACCAACGATCATAAGGTGGTTATCAAATTCATTCATCAGAACATCCTTTCTAGGTTCGAGATTCCACGTACTATAATCTCTAATGGAGGGACCCATTTCACTAATGCTCAGTTCAGATCACTGATGACCAAATCTGGGGTGTCACACCGAATCTCTACTCCTTATCACCCCCAAACTAACGGTCTAGCTGAGCTATCGAATCGGGAGATCAAGAAAATCCTCCAGGTCACTATTCGACCCGATAGGAAAGACTAGTCATCCCGACTTTTGGAAGCTCTATGGGCTTATAGGACTGCCCACAAAACCCAATTAGGTATGTCTCCCTTCAGATTGTTGTACGGAAAGGCATGTCACCTTCCCGTCGAATTGGAGCATAAATCCTATTGGGTAGTACGGAACTGCAATCTCGATCTTTGTAAGGTAGGAACCCACAGAAAGCTTCAAATGAGCGAGATCGATGAATTACGCCACGAGTATGAGAACTCGCGAATTTACAAAGAACAGGTTAAAGCCTTTCACGACAAGCACATATCCAGAAAGATCTTTTGCCCTGATCAAAAAGTCCTACTCTTTGATGTCAAACTCAAACTGTTCCTAGGAAAACTCAGATCAAAATGGATCGGACCTTACCTTGTCTGATGAATCTTTGGAAATGGAGTTGTTGAAATCAGTCAACTCAGCCACAATTCAGAACCTTTCGTTGTGAACTGTCAGACTCAAACCATTCATTGAACTTACCGATACAAATTTGGCTGAAACATCTTTTATCCTCCATTCTCCCTGAGCTCATTGCGCCCGGCCGATGACGTTAAACTCAGCGCTTAATGGGAGCCAACTCGTCATTTTGAAAAATCCGAAACCTTTCTTGACACATCCTATGCTGAACTCATATTGCACTTTAAGGGTTCATCCAGTAGAATAGCCGACTCCACCTCAGGTACTCGTACCCAAGCTTGAAATCGTTCGCAACAGTCATCCCGACCCATTCACCCACCCAAAACCTGTTCTAATGAATGATCTAAGTTGAACTCGAGCCCACCTAATTTATAATGAGGACATTGCAAATCGTAGGCATGAGGGGGTATTAAAGTACAAAACACCATGAAAATCATCTCAGAAGAAAAGGTTTCATAAAAGAAAAATCACATATCCCAAAAATACCAAAAAAATAAAAAATTCTTGAAAAAGAACAAAAAAAATGAGAGGAGAGAAAATTTTGAAGGCATATCAAATTCTAAGGAGAAAAAGGGGAGGAGATAAAAATGTCAAAAAGGAGCACAAGTTGAAAAGAAAAGAAAAGAGATAGTCATTAGTAGGAAATTAAGGAATTGACTTAGTTCTAAACCATATCAAGAAAAAGAAAAAATAAAAGGCAAACAGTGCTAATGAAACAAAGAAGAGATTAGTAGGAACGCTGATTTTAGGCCTTTTGGGCTATGATCCTGGCTTAAAAATTCAAGTACCCACTAAGATCTGAATAGTCCTCAAGAGGTTGAGGAAAATGCAAAGCTTAAGTATTAGGTCTAAGGCTTAGGGATTATTCAGCCTCGTTAACTGACCTCTGATTTGTGGGATGCGGTAACCTAAGCATCCCAATCCACATACAATCTAGTTCAGTGCACATAAGTATCAAAATCACGTAAATGCGTTTAAATTGTTCTGAAAAAAGTCACCTAGATTAGGAGCAGCCGATCAACACAAGTTGATTTGGACGAATTCCCGGCGCGGAGTGGCAGGAAATTCTCCTCGAAGATGCGCAATAACATATCGTCTCCTCGATGCTTGTTTCCTAGGATATCTACATATCCTACCAGGGGTATGTAAGCACCCTGTTCTAGTTCAGATGCCATGGGCAGTATTATCCCGAAATGCCGATTGCCAGGGTATGGATTTAGCTACAAAACACCATGGGCGAGATTATCTCGAAATCTTGAAAGCCAGGTTCTAGGGGTTGCCATGGGCGATGCTATCTCGAAGCATCGATTGCTAGGGACCCTTCGAGGATTGATGATGGGGACTAGGAATCCGATACAAACCGTGTTGTTAAGCTAATCCAAAGCTAGAAATAAAAAGAAAAGAGAGAGAAAACTCTCCACAAAGAAAAATTCCTTTGTCTCTCTCTGACCAAAACGCACTGCAAACTGAACCAAGGCTAAAACATGTTACAAGCACAGGTGTTTTAACTGCGGAGTTTAACGAACCTTAGGATAGCTCCTGTGGGCCTTAGAAACCTTCGTGGCAGACTGAGGCAAGAGCTGGTCAGGTCTGGATCTTGGTTGGTACTTGAGTACCTCTAGGCCTACTATCGGCATTCTAACCTAATCTACAGAAAAAAGCACACATCACAGTTTTTGAGCATCAAAGGATCTTATGGTCCAAAATCAAGGTTACCTTAAGAGAAATTTTGCTAACCTAATCTTACCGTAAAATTTTTCTAAGGGACTAGTAAAAGTTAGGCATGGGGGTATGATGGGAACACCATCATGAGCCCTAACTAGCTCATTTTGACCCAATGAAGTGAATAAATGCTCCTACATAATTAATTGAAGGTCATATAATTCATTGCATAACCTTTCTGAGAGAAAAAAATAAGAAACTAGGGGTAAAACTGTAATTTTACCAATGCAATACAACCACACGTTTTCTAAAGGGCTAAACAAAGATCAAATGGTCTTAACAAGATAAAAAGTGGGTTGGATTAGACAGAAAAGGATTTGTGTCTGTTTTGAGAATTAAATGACTTTTGAAACCCTAAAAATAGACCCACTTAATTAACCAAGGTTTTGGTCAGGATAAAATTCACTTAAATCCTCTAAAAATCATAGAAAAATATTCCCTAGGGCTTACTACCTTCAATTTGGCCATCAGAACCCATCTTGACCTAAAATGGAATCCCAGACAGATATTTGCCCTAATTTAGGTTTTTTCATAAATTATCCAGTCAAACGTAGTCAAAACCAAAATCCAACTTCACCATTGGATTCCTTAGGTCTAAATTAGATTTGTACCAAAATTTGGACCTAAGGAGAACTTGTCTTGACCTAATTTGCAAAAAGGTCATATCTGATTACATTTCTACCTGTAACTTTCAAAAACCCTTGCATTTAGCCCCCTAGCTTCTTCGTCGTCTTCACAAGTAGGTCTCTCCGCCATTATCATGGAGGAAACCTACTCTAGCGACCTTTAATAGGGATGTTCTCCTTGATTGCTTGGAGAATCTCCTCCAAATTTGAAAAGGAGATCCTCTAAGAAATTCTCTCCCGTCTGAATCCATTAATGAGCTCTAATTCCCTCCCAATCTCTCATGCGAACGCATGAGAGATTTGGATATCCTAACAGTTCCCATCTCCGGCGACCTTCCAAGCTTGGGAAGCTTGCTTCCCAAGGCCTAACCGCCCTTCAGAGACTTATTTAAAGAAGCCCATATCACACCACATTCTCCACGCTCGAATTCAGCCATGAATCCCCTCAAATTCTTCTCTCCCTCACGGCCGAAGTCTCCTCGACGTCCGACAACCTCTCCTGCTCTTCCTCATCGTCTGACCACCATACTTGCAGCGGATTCCTCCTCCTTGCTCTCGTCCGCGTCTCGTCGTACCAATAGATGCCATTTCCTCCTTCGTCCTCACCATTCCCACCTCACTGAAGCCACCTTCGTCTCCGACGTCGGCCATACTAGACCCGACGCCTTCGCTGCCCCCCTTTATCCATTGACTTCCGAGCTAAGTTCCCTCTCACCTCTACTTTATTTTTGCATTTACTCCACTTCAAACCAACCGCTACTGCCCCTTGCACCTCCATCTCCTTCATCTTCGGCCACCACCTCCGGCGAGGCCACCCCACCTCCACAGGCCACCAAAACCCTCGCCGACGCTCACAAAACCTCCGCCACACTCCACTGATCACTTCCCCTCTATTCGCTCACCTCAGCACTCACCCAAATCATCCCCCGAACACACCCACTCACATGCACACAGTGTGACCTAGGTACACACTCACAGACACCTACACGCCACGCCGCCACCCCCAGTGCATCCGTCATGCTCCGGCAAAGCTCCCTAAATGTTTTGATGTGGTCGAAAGGCCGTTCTGTTGATTTCAGGTGTGAGGCCTTCTCCGCCATTGGCGAGCAAGCTTGAAGCTTGCTTGAGGTCGCTCCAGGCCTTACTGTCCCAAGTTGACGTTCCCAGGATGCGCAAAATTGTCTCGCGAATGCATCCAAGACCTCAATTGGAGTCGAGAACCTCAACAGCTACTGCAAATGGAAGCATCATCCCTGCTACAGGCACCCAAGAAGAAGGGTGCACGGATAGTCCTACCTCGAAAACGAAGAGGCGCCCGCACCCGCATAAATTGAAAAGTTGCCATAAGCTCATCGCCTCAGTTACCACAGGGTGAGGTCCCTCTCACCTTCACCAGCCTCGTCCACGACACCTCACCCACGGATCTGGCCTGACCAGACCCGACCTGCACTCCTCGCCCACCACCGCACGCTGGTGGGCCTGGACCCGGGTACGCGCCCGACCCGATAGCCTGAATACCTGTGTGGCTCTAGGAGAGCGAATCCTAAGAGAGAAACAGAGAGGAGTGTCACGCGGGTAGGGAGAGGGTTTTGCTACAGGGATCTTTGGCCGACACTTATCAGATTCTGAAGAAGAAAAGGAGGCCAGGGCTGAAGGCAGAAGGAAGAAGCTGAAGAAGAAGAGGAGGCCAGAAGAAGAAAGGAAGAGGGCAAAAAGCTAAGGGCAGAAGAAGAATCAGAGAAAGTTAAGGGAAAAAGAAGAGAAGAAGAAGCAGAAGAAAGGAAGAGAAGGATACAGCACAGACAGAGAAAAGAAGAATCAGACAACTTAAGTCATCTGATTCCATCATTAGACGACAGATCATTACTTTCATTTCATTCCAAATACATTGAGTTCTTTGGTGATATTGTAGGAGTATTTAGTGATCTAAATCACCATTTTACTCCCATATTTTTGTACATTACAACTGACATTATTGCAATTTCTTTTAATTCTGAATTGTGATCTTGATTTCTAAATACTAATTTGCTCCCTGTGTTCAACCTCAGAAACCTATTCGAGTAATAAAAATTATATTTGTTTTCAAAGCAATTTCGACTATATTGCAATGCGATTATTTTAAACTTCAATCTCGCCTCGCAAAACATCTTCCTAGGTTCCAATCTGCCTCTCGATGGTCTTGAACCAATAGGAAGCTTTATCCTTGAGAGAGAGAGAAAAGCTTCATGAGAACAATCCCTATATCAACATTTCTTGGTTGAACTGATTCTGCAATTCGACTCAGATCCTCAATGTGCTGGAAGGGATTCTCATTTGAGTTTCCATAAAAATGAGTCTGAATAAGACTTATTATGTTCGACTTCAACTCGAATGCATCTTCGCCTGCGGGAATTCGAACTTGAGGTGCCAAAATCATCGTCATCGAATTGTAGAAGTCTCGTAGTTGTTCTCCACGTGGTGGATGTTGCATCCTGTCTAATGTCGTGAGGATCTTGTCAATGCTTTACTCGTATCTCTGTTCAGACTCCTCGACCCTGGCTTCCAGACGAGCCATTGGGTCTAGATTTTTAGGGCCCTGACTAGCTGTAGGACCAAGATTAGCCATGTCAGTTAATCGAGAGGAAGAGGGTTGGGAAGAAGAGTCAGGCAAAAGTCGCCATCGCCTCCTCGGGATTGGTCCCAAGGTCCAACAAGTTTAGGTCTTAAAGACCTTCCCTGCATACACCAACAATAAAGGTTAGTGTAACCAAGCCAAACAAGGCAAAGGCCTTGTTAATTAGATTGGTCCTTTAGAATCAGATGACCAGATTTTTCATTCAGGTTCAAATTATTGAAGAAAATTTATCGAGAAACCGACTGAAGATAATCCCCGCCTCTTAAGCTAACTCGGCCAGTTTGGTTACGAGGGGACTAAGAGGGAGGTTCTTCCTTTAGCTTTTGCCTCCGGTTCTTTTGTACCCCTTAGTCGTGGTCATTTGACACTACCTCGCAGGCTTATTCACCAGGTTTGGCAGAAGGGGTTGACATCACTCAGTAGTTACAAGACAAATGGAGGTTATTTGATATGTTTTTGTGATTTTTAACCTTTTTTCTTCAATTTGATATATGATGAGCAGTCCACAAGGTGACTCAGCTCACTGACTAACCACTGACCTCGATTGAGTCCAGGCTAGTTCAATGTGGTCCTAAGGCTCATGTAGTTCTATGTTTTTCTTAGATAGTAGACTACTGATAAAAAATATACTCTCAGGTAAATTTGAAATCCAAATGATTTAAAAATTAGCAAGAATATTCCTTTTTCAATAAGCTTTTTAGAGAGTATTTTTTTAGAATTTTTACTAATTCCAATGAATATTTATGAATTTTTAACTAATAGGGGGTCAAATATGAGATTTTGACCTTGTGTTGATTTTTCTATTGGAAACAGTATCAAATGTGATCCAAAATTTTAGGAAAAATATGAGAACGAAAGCTAACTTGATTATCTTTCAAACCCTATCATTTTTAAGTCAATCAGATTTGTATGTTGGTCAGAATCGATTTTTTGAAGTTAAGAAAATTTCAATTTTCAATCTATCTAAGGCTTGTGTATTCCACGAATTTTCAAAATTCCACAAATTGATTTTTTTTTTTTGAAATGGTGGCGTTGGAAAGATAGTTTGAAAATCTAGTTTTTGCTTGAATTTTAAGATTTTTGGACCACTAGAAACACAGAAAATGAATTTTCAAAATCATTTTTAATTTCTAGCTGAGTTTCTAAAACTAGTAGTGGCATAGAAAATATGTTTTTTTTTTTTAAGGTAAAGCAAACCCTAATTACCTAACAAATCCTAATTCTAAATTTTTTTTTTCAAATAGCTCTTATCCTACTTAATCCCTACTTTAAAATCCTACTGAGATAAATGTGTGCACCTGATAGTCTTCACCTGTGCTCGATGCGTGTGCAGATCCTCGCTTCATCCCTGCACTCAAAAGAAACAAATACACTAAAGCAGTTACTTAATCAAGAATCACCGTGCCTCCCTGGCAACGATGCCAAGTTGTTCGTACGTGGGATTGCGTTTAAAAGATGATTTGTCGCAGTACAGTGCGAAACACATCGAAGCAAATAAAATTTAACAAGATGTGATTCCCAGTCGAACTTAGCGAGGTAGAAAACAACTTGACTATAACACTGATTTAGATCTAAATACTAAATACTAATCGCAACATATATATAAAGCAAATCAGGTAGTTGATTGATTATGAGTTTGCAAATAAAACTAAGACACACAATGCTAAATCAAAAATTAAAAATAACTATTTAAACTATCAGAATAAGGGCAACAAGGGTGGTCCTTGGTGGCCTTGTGGAGAGGTCGGGGAGAGCAACTACGGTACACCAAGGTGGCTTGGTGGATGTTTCAGAGGAAGAGGGAGAGAGCCGAAGAAGAAGAGGTCTGGAAAGTGTCTAGAGAGGGTTGGAGAAGAGATCTGGAGGAGAGTATGCTTCATATGGGAGCCTTTAGGGTCCTTTTTATAGTCAAAACGAGGGGCAAAGCTGGTATTTGGCCCTCTAAACCGTGCAACAACCTCAAATCGATGAGATCCGTCGATCGGGAGATCCACAAACCAGATCATGCTTCAAAAAGACCTTTATGTGCCTAAAATGCTTCGATTGCTTATGGTGCTGACATGTGACTCGTCCAATTCCTTCAGATCACATTGCATGCCTCTGCCTCTCACACTCACCGCCTTCACTGAATCCTCGCAAGCATGCACGTGCTTAAATCTTAGCTGTCCAATCTCGCGATCGGACGGCTTACAAGAGCTGCACCCAACACCTTTGAAATTCCTCACGTGTGCGAGCGCACATTCAGTTGCGTGTCATCATATGCATTTCCATCCGACGCTCCTTCGCTCGCCACGCGGACGTGCCATCGACATCGATTGGAGATCTGATGGTGCGATTTCATCTGTGCTTACGACTGCCTCAAGTTCACACTGATTGCATTTCGACCACGGGTCATTCCTTCTCGCATGAGCATGCTCTCTGCTGCGTTACGTGCATGGATTATTGTGCTTGCCATTTCTTGCTCGGCTGCCCTCAGCTGTTGGATAAAGATCTAATAACTAAGTGTGGTCCTTCCTTGATGAGGCTCGGCTATAGCGGTGACGTCACAGCATCGTGGCCGTTGGATGACGATCCAACGACCCACAATGCATGAGGAGACTCCTTCAAAGAATGGGGCGATAGTCTTGGGCGACTGTGATGGCACCACGTGGCGCCATTGTGGTCGTCCATCTTCTCTTCTCTGTAGATCATGCTGTAGGTCTCCGATCGAGATGATTTTTGCACCGTTGGACTGCGATCATTGATCCTGATACATCCATGCGGTCGGATTTGACATTTGAGGTCTGGATTTTCACTTATTTGCCTCTTGACCCTTGCTCTTCTACGGACTCCATAAGATGCTACGTAAGTCTGATCAAGGAGATCTCGGAAGTGTTGGACTCCCATTGTCATTCTAAGCAGATCTGTACGGTTGGATTTATCATCCACAGCCCCAAATTACCTGCAATTATTAATTCCTCTCAATTAGAACATAATATAGAATTATTATTTACAAAGCTAACAAATCAACTATGATGCAAGGTATGATGCTTATGTATACATTATGCCTAAGTTAAGTTAGGATCTAACTTAATTCAGGTAGATTAGGATCGATGATTGCTGCGTAATCAAAAAGAAAAATATTGTTCATGTTTAAAACATTACATACAACTCCTCTTTATTTCAACTTTCAAACTCCAGTGAATAAGATAGAATTAACCCCCTACTTTAAAATGGATTATCACTATGTCAATTCCTCTTGCCTAGTTGACTTAGCTTGGAGTGAGTGTTATGGGGAAAGTTGAAAGAAGTAGCCTAAAATAGGAAGCAAAACCAACCAAGCCTATTAATCAATGCCCCTTGATATTGTTGGTATCATCATTTATGTATTTTTCATTGGCATTCTTATATGCTGCAACATATGCACTCGTTTCCAAGAAAAGGAAGATCATACATAATGGTTCTTCCAACCTATTCTTTTTCTGACACTAGTTATTCTTGCAAGGCTCACCATTTTAACTTTTCATGCTTATCTCATGAGCACATTCTTTTGCCTTCTCTTAGAATATCCTGATAATTAAATAACTAAATCTCTAACACTTTCCCTGAAGTTGGAGTATGTAAATCTGTCATGTTAGGTTGAGAGCTGTTGAGTTGTACGTGTAACCGGGTAATTAGGTCTTGGGGGTGGATTCTACTTAATCCAAAATATATGCAACTAAAAAGGTCATTTTGTTATCCTACTATTTAACTCAAAGCTAATTCTATCATTGCATGAATTATGTTAGAAGAAGCTTACATGAAATTACAATAAACCTACATACATGAACAATAAGCATAAACTTACATATTCCTCTTGACATCTTGGATCTATCCAAGAAATACTTCCATCATTTGCCTTCTTACTTCTCGAAAATAAATATACCTCCATTTGATTAAGTTCACGTCCTTCCTTTTCGTACTGCATTAAGTAACCAACGCATATTACTAATAAATAAATGCGAAAAATAAATGAAAAAAATATCCAAATTAGCAAATAGTTCCTTACAAATTCATAACATAATTTATTTGAACTTTTCCTACCCAATCAATGGGTAGGTTAGATGGCCTTCGCATGATTTTCACGATTTCTTTTTCTTCTTCTTATTTACATATATAATCGATTATGCATTATATTTCCCAACTAATTAACATATAAATATTGCTTAATGTATACCTTCGCCACGTCAGTAGTCCAATAATCTACCAGATGTTCCAGTCATCCTTTTATACTCCTGGAGGTATATTCCGACGTACCTCTGTCAAATCCTTGTTTTTAAAGTACTTCAGAAAAAAAACATAAGATATTATTAATATGATTTCAAAATGAAAAATTCACTAAACCTAATTAAAAAAGTAATTAGATACCTTCTCTTTCAACTTTGCCCTGTTCTTTCTATTTATGTCTCCAACTTACCTTAAAATAGCATTATCATTGAATGTATTTCTCTCCCATGAATAAACAACCTGCAATAAATATAAATTCTTCTTAAGCTTAATTTTTTTACAATATTCAAAGTTTAAATATGAGTTGGTTATTTTTACCTCAACCTCTCGTAAAAGACTATCCCTTTGCACACTTGTTACATCCCTCCAATCTAACGTAGATATTGGAATGTGGGAACATATGATGGTCCTCAGCCAACTAGCAAATCTCTGATGATAACATCCTATAACGACACCTCTCTTGTCAAACTATAAAGGACAACGCTCTCCAAGAGCCACATACTCAAGGTCCTTGTAAACAGTCTTTCCCCTACCACATCGTACTATAAAAAAAAGGTTAATTATTTCCATTAATGCAGCAAGTAAAATAAAACAAAGATACTTATAAATGCAATCACATTATACCTTTAGAAATGGAACCCTGAGGATCATGGTGTGTACTTACTATACATCTTTCACGTAGAGTGCTCACCATCTGCATAAAGTTAACATTTGAGTATACAATGAAATAAAAATAAGATTACATGCAAAATAATAAATAATAAATAATAAAAATGAACTAAAATTTAAGATTTTAAGTACCATGCTTCATCTACATCAATATGTGAAGTGCCATGAACTGAAGTAATGTCAATGTTAGTTACATTAGTTGGAGTCATCGTGTCATCGATTGGTAAGGTGATGAATCATCTGCCAACTTATTAAGTATATTTGACATATCATAATAGTCTCTTGGCATAATTCTAATTGGTATGATCCAATCTCGTCTCTTATTATCTACAATAAAAAATACCTGCTCTACCTGAGAGGTTAATGCAAATGGTTCATTTGTTCTCAATCTTGTATTTTTATTTAAGCTGAGAATCCCGTTGTCAACCTGATACCCATTATTTTTTCCATAAACATCGAACCAATTATATTGAAATAAAACTATATGTTGATCTTGTGCAAAACTCATTTCAATAATGTCTAGAAGTTCACCATTGAAGCCATCATAATTAGTAAGTTGGGAGGACTTTACTATCACACCAGAAAGTTGTGTTGCTTTGGTTTCATTAATGGTTTTTGGGCGAAATCGAAATCCGTTGACAATATATCCATTATGTGAAGTCACATAAGCATATGATTTTTGTGCCAATATATCAAATTCAGGTGACCATCTCACATCATTTGATACTTTAAGTTTTTCAACTTTTTTATTAAACCATTGAATGAATTCTCTTTTTATGCAACCAAATTGACATTCAAACTCTTGAATGAATGGATCTAATTACAACACCTGCATTAATATATATAAGTGAGCCAAATTTCTATCTTCGTCAGACATCTACCTTTGCCTTGATTGATTGAAAGGTCTCCCTCCTGATGTGAAGATTGACAAATTACCTTCTGCATTTTCAACAGGACCACCATCATAATTTCTCTTAATTCTATTAAAACGATTATCTGGACCATCCATATGCATTACACAGAAATTTTTACATTCTTCTAACAGATACCCCTCAACTATTGAACATTTTGGACGTGCTTTATTGAAAACATAGTCCTTCAGCTTTTTCAGATAATGCTCTATGGGATACATCCATCTATATTGTACCGGTCCAGCAATCTTTGCTTCATAAGCCAAATGTACGACAAGATGAATCATCACATCAAAAAAACTAGGAGGAAAGATTTGTTCCATCTTGCACAAGGTAATAACAATATCTTCTTCCCATCATGATAGTGAAATTGGGTTCAAAACCTTAGAACATACAGCTTTGAAAAGGTGGCTCAACTCTAATAATGGTTTGAACACATCATCAGGCAGTACACAGTTGATTGCTAGTGGAAATAAAACTTGCATAAATACATGATAATCATGACTTTTAAGAGAACTTATCTTTCTTCCTGCAACATTTACGCATCTTGATATTTGTGAAGAATATCCATCGAGAAATTTAATGCTTGATAGAAACTTAAATATTTTCTGTTTCGCATCTCCATTTAATGTATAAATTGCATCCTCCAATCTAAATTTTCCATTTGGTAGACTCTTTGGATGCAACTCAAGTCATATACCCATATCTTGTAAGTCTCGTCTTACCTTCATATTATCTTTTGGGTTCCCTAAAAGGTTCATTATTCCAAGGATGTTCTCCATTATATTTTTTTCAATATGCATAACATTAAGATTGTGGCGAATTTGAAGATCTTGCCAATATGGTAATTCTTTAAAGAAAATGCTTTCCTTCTTCCAACCATAATAATCACTAATCTTCTCTGCATGCATTTTCAATTCCTTCTTAAAGGGCTTTCCAAATTTAATATATCCAAGATTTTTTTGTTCCATCCACGCATCCTCCCCTGATAATCATTCTTTCATCATACTTAAGATAGGTTTGCCATCAAATTTTTGCTTGCAATCATTCTTTCGCCACCTATGTCATATGGGAAGGAATTTACGATGGCCCAAATAACAAAACTACTTACTCTCATTAAGCCAAGTGCTATTCATATCCTCCACATAAATAGGGCATGCTTTTTTTCCTTTCGTGCTCCTTTCGGAGAGGTTGGCATATGCAAGAAAATCACTATTGTCCAAAGTAATGCTACATATTGTATAATTAAGGATAGGTTTGTAAACGTTTGCTTCTGCGATGCATCATATGTTTGCACTCCTGTAAACCATAACAACTTCAATTAATCTAACAAGGGCTGCATATAGACATCGATTGCATTTCCAGGAGCACTAGGACCTGGAATTAGCAATGTTAACATCATAAATGATGACTTCATGCACAACCATGGAGGTAAGTTATATGTAACAACCATCACTAGACAAATTGTACAATTGACATTCATGTTATCAAATGGATTAAACCCATCACTTGAGAGCGTTAATCTTAAATTTCGAGCCTCTGCTACAAATAGTGGATGCTTAGTATCAAAACTTCTCCATTCTTCACAATCAACTGGATGATGCATTTGTCCATTTGGATCTTCTTTCCTTCCATTCTTGTGCCAAGACATTAATTTTACAGTCTTTGATGACATGAAGAGACGTTGTAGTCTTGGAATAAGTGGAAAGTAACGAAGTTGTTTTTCTGGACAACGTTTCTTTCCTCTGCTAACATTATCACTAAACATGTATCTTGGTGCAAGGCATCTGGACAATGTTCAAGTCCTTCTTTGTCCTTCCAAAATAATATGCAATCATTTCGACAAGCATATATCTTTTCAATGTTCAATCCCAATACACAAAGATGTTTCTTAGCATCATGCCAATTCTTAAGGAAATTCACAGGATGACCTAATAGCTCTGCAATAAAATCTAGAACATTTGACATCATTTTTTATGTTGCTCTATTCATCACCTTCATTCTAAACAATTTCAATATGAAGCTTAAACGTGACATTGAGCTAACTTCAAGACAAATTGGACAATTAGCTTCATTTAGTGCAGAATAAAATTGACTACTTTCATCATTTGTCTCCTCTTCATTCAACGACTCAGGATCAGGTCTACTATCATTTAACAAATCCATTATTTGATCCCATCTTGTGAATGATTTTATTCAGAGTCCATTATATGATCACCAAGATCATGTTGCCTTGACGATTGCCCTATTTCCTCTCCATGGGCTGTCCAAATTGTATAACATGATCATATGCCATCACAAATGAGATGTTCTAGCACGACTTCTCGCTCATACAACCATCCATTCTTGCAATTTTTGCAAGGGAAACAAATCAAGTTCCACTTCTATATGATCTTCGATCATATAGAAAAGCCCAATCTAAGCATCTCTTTACTCCGAGACTATATCTTGTAATATAAGTTATGCAAATACATCCATGATTTATCCATTGGTACCTAAATCAATAACCAAAATGACTAATAACTAGATTTCATGAAAATAGGTTTAACGTATACATAAATAAAGATTTTTTTAAGTTGATGAAAATCTAGTACCTACAATCAACAAAAGTCCAATCATTTGTTACACTTATGTTGAGAGACAACAAGGAAAACCTTCTGTGAAGAACCACTTAGTTAGAAAACAACTTTAGCCTAATTAGATGAGAATCTATCTCCAACCTAAAGGCAAATGGTGGTTGGAAATACCCTATTTATAATTTTTTCCTTAATCATGCCTTGAATAATTCTAAGCTAGAGTATACAACAATACTACTAGCATTTTGCTCAGAATCACAACAAGGTTATATCTGAGAGGGAGAGGAGGAGGGGGGTGAAAATAATTTGTTGTGAGAATGTAAAAATCACTTAAGGTATAACATCTCTTCACATCCAAATTTTGCAAAACCAATGTTTCTCAACCTTAACACTATTTTGCAAAATCAATGTTTCTTAGCCTTAACACTGTTTTGCAAAACCTAGTTGGGTTGAGTGATAAGATAAAGAATTTAGATACCATAAAACTATAAACTTGGGATAAAAGCTGTAAAAGCAAACATGGTAGTGAACAATATGTTGGAACTAGAAAAAAAATCACAAATTATTTTATTCATCAAACCATATAGAACCCACACTTTCTAAAAGTAATGTCTACTAACAAATAGATGTATTAGACATCTTGAGAGGAAAAAGCTTAAACATATTACTTGAGAATGATTTATATTCTCTTGTTGTATGACTTTATTGTCCAATTTAGTTAATGTTACAAATTAGCTACTGGTGTCATCCATAATCTTAAATTATTCTGCACTATTTCTGTTACAACCTATTAGTACCATCTAAGTAAAGGTTTTCCCTTTTAAAAAATTTCTCTCTAAATCAGTCATCTTTTTTTTATATGTTTATTTTTATTTACAATTTTTGTCTACAATTCACCCCTCTTATGCTAGTATAATTTCCTATTCTTACTCTAATGAATATCCGAGCACAACAAGTGATGCAAAATGAATGGAGTATAGCTATAAGATTGCCTAGATAACATATAACGCATGTCTAGCACCTATGTGAAATGGATTTGGCATATGTACTTAATGCGCCATGTCAATGGAGGTGATGATTTTTTATTTAGCTAGACAAATCTAGTGAGGTGTTAGGACATAAAACTATCATCTTGGAGACTCCGAAAGAGGAAACAAGTTCTACTAACTTTTTATTGGAATTGATTTCTAATAGGAGCATCTTGAGATAAGATATATGAATAGGGCCTATAGCTAACGATGGATCGATCAGATGGCGAAGGAGGTGACCGAACGGAGGGCGACGTCGATCAAAGGGACTGGGACGGCCAAGCAATCGATGGAGATGATCGGACGGAGGTCGGCGTCGACCAAAGGGATTGGGACGCGTGATCGATGGTGCTACGATCGATGGCCTCTGCGATCAATGGGGCTACGCGAACGATGGGGAACTGGACGCTGATGGGGCTCTGCGATCGATGGGGCTGGTAAACGATCTAGGATGAGATCGATCAGGAAGCGTCGTACGCCGCTCGGGAGGGGCCGCGCGCCACTGGGGAAGGGGGCTGCGCACCACTGCGGAAGGGGGATCGGGAAGGGCTGCGCGTAGAGTTTCTTCGAGGGAGGGCTTTTGTCCGTGGGAAGGGGTTTGTTTGAGCGGGCGGGAGTTTTTTTCAGGGAATGGGCGGGGGTTTTTCGAGGGACTTTTTTTTTTTTTTGACGAGGGGGGAGGATGGGACACTTTCGAAAGTCTTAGTGTGCAAGGATTTTTCTTCAGGGTCAGCCGATTTTAGTTTATTTGAGATGATTCCACTGATACATCTCAAATTGTCATCTCAAAAAGCTTTCTGTGTTGTAGTGATGTCTTCTTTTTCCAAGCTTAGAGCTTGTCTTGAAGACCTATAAAGGACCCCCTCACCTAGGCCGTTCTCCTTAGCTCAGAAAAGACCAAGAACCACCTCTTCTTTTCTCCTCCGATCGACGTCTCCTCGAGCTCCGATGAGCCTCTCCACCTCCTTCATCGAGCCGGCCAATGGTCAAATTGACCAGCTCAGCATCACCCTCTCTTCTTTGCAACCGCGTCTAGCCAAAGATTGGTTGCTTTCGACCTCTCCTGCCTTGTCATTCCCTCGCCATCGTTTTCACCTTCTTCGACGCCGACCCATCATAGTTAGCCACCCTCACTCACTATCTCTCGCTCTACGTCTCTTTTTCGTCCTTCTCTCACTCCCCTACTCTTCTCTAACTCCTTAGCTTCTAGGTTCAATCACTGCATCGACAGCTCGCACATCATCTTCCTTAGCGCCAGCAAAGCTTCGGTGAGTTCGCACGACCGCAACACTTCACGAAACTGCCCACTTCCACATCCAAAAGCATTGCCATGATCCACTGATCAAAATCCCCAAAGAAATTTGGGGCTTTGATCTCATTTGCACCCCACCAAAGACATGCACTCACACACCCCTTTTCCATCACCAACAGAGCTCTTCCGATCACCACGCACCCTAATACCACCACCACTGCACTCGCCATCCCTCGGAGAAGCTCTTGAGCTGCTTTGATTGGGCTACAAGACCGTCTTTCTTGTTTTAGATGCTCACCGGATTGACGTCGCCACTGCCATCTTCTCTGGCCACAGTAGCATCTCTTCAACCTTCATCCACCTCGCTGTAACTCTCATTTGAAACGGTTTCGTGTTCTGAAACACTACAGGTCCTCAATTGAAGTAGCAGACAGCACCCACAGCCTCAAGTTTGTGCATCACAAAGAAAGCCGTGAAGAAGATAATACGCAAAGCTACTTGTAGCTGTTCGCCTCAATGAGCACGGGGTGAGTTCCCATCTCTCTCCATGTGCCATGTACATGCCCTCGCCTGCCACACACGCCAGTGGATCTGGGCTGGATCTATTTACTCGGATATCCGGGTCCAACTGAATTCTGAGGAAGGAAATTCTGAGAGGGAGGATGGGGTTTTGCATTATAGCACACTCAGGAATTGTGCCATTTCCCCTTCTCAACACTTAGCGTTGCTGAGACTCGTAAGATAAGGCTCTTGTGCCTTGTGCTGCTGCTGCTGTGCCTTGTGCTACTACTGCTGTGCCTTGGCTCCTCTGAGGCTCGAGAGAAGGTGTCTGAAGCCTTAATCAGACATCTAACCCTGTGCTTGTGTTGGTTCTGATATTTAAGATATTTGATTGATACTGTTGAATTATTTGAGATAATTGCATAGCTTAAACATTAGGATTAATTTGTGGTTCAAACCACCATTTTAACCCCATCTTTTTACACTTTGACTCTTTGATTTTATTGAAATATTCTTCTGAGTATTATTGTGGTTTCAATTATATATTCTTCTTGATATTATGGTTAGTGGATTGAAATTGCCAATTTACTCTCTTGGAAAGACCCCAGACTCATTTCTTGATCTCGGGTTTTATAAATTTAAGTGTTGTCGCAATTTTTGTCCTATACTACGATGTGTATTTCTAAAAGATGATTCTCATGCTATAATAGCGACAATGGAAGGGGAAAGGGTAGTGGTCAGCATCTATAGGTAGGAGAGGAGATAGCAGGTGCTTGAACAGGGAAGTGAAGATGCCTGTAATAGAGGAAGGGGAGAGGGTTGTTCATCACTAGCATATGGGAGAGGCCAGAGCAAGTACGTGAATAGGGGAGATGGCTGTGACAGAGAAGGGGAGTTGGTTGTGGGTCGCGGGTGCTTGGGAGAGGGGGCGACAACCTGATAATATGAGGATGTCGAGTACATCTCCATGCAAAGGGATAGGAGTGGTTACGTTGTAATTGATTGAGAAATCCTGGGGTGATGGGATTGGAAAAGCCATTGTTCATGGGAATTAACAAACCCATGGAAATGATGTTCCTATCTTATATTTGATGTTCAATCTCGGGAAAGGAATCGAGGGGGGTTTTTCCATTCCTTAACCCCCCCGATTACTGCGAAACAAACTTAGCTCCCATTTCTAGAGTAGAATCCCTTAGCATTAGGTCCTTTTTGCTTCCACCTCCTCCTCCCATAGGCCAACCGGCAGCCCATCAGTGGGCCCTCACCGATGACCAACCTAGCCACCGCTGGTGGCCCATCCCCACTAGTAGTTGGCCTCTTCCTCTGACAACTCCTCCATGCCCTCACCAGTCATTGGATTCCTCCCTCTCCCCCTCCTTTAGCTCCCATTAGTTTAGTTTCATAGTTGCTCCATTGTTGTGCATAGCATCCCATTTAGGAAACCATCTACCCACCAACACCACCATTGCTACATGACAACACCTCTACCTTCACATACACCACCACCCACACCACTTTTCCTCCATCCTTTCATATTCGTGGCTTCCATCTTGACCTCATCTCGAGCTTCATGAACATGGGGGGAGCATCTCGCTATGCGTGATTTTGATCTGCAAACGCTCCCCGACTTCTTTCGTTTGAGCTTGATTTTTTTTGTATAAATTGGCTTGGGAAGCATTCCTAGAGGCCTTGATAAACTTTTGTTTCTTGTTATCTTTTTAATTTCATAACCATCCAAGCAACCATTATCCTCCATGTTGAGAGCTTCTTGCCCCTTCACATGAAACTCAAGGTCATCTTGTTGATTGTAGTTCTTTTTCATTATGCAAATTCTCTTTTAGTTAATAAAATAAATTGTTTCCTTATTATCTCTTTTATTGTGGTATGTCTTATCTTTTGTTCTCTTAATCAAAAGACCAAAAAAAATGGCAAAAGAGAAAAATGAAGAAAATATAATAAATCGAGAGATTAAAAGCGAGATAGAGTATGGTACAATTCGCCTCCCTGTGAATCGACTTGAGACTCTCAAACTTAATCGAATTAATCAAGCAAGCTCGATTTTAAAGGGTATAATAACATACAAAACACTACAATGAACATATTTTAAAATCACTTCCATATGATTATCATTAAATAGATGAGATTAAATCCTAATTGACATTTGCAATATTGACACATAATAAAGTATAGAAAGTTTAGATCTAGTATCCAAACTTAAATTAATTGCAATTCAACATCTGAATTTTGTGCTTAATAAAATTAGGTGCAAGTAATTTCCAAATCAAATTAAATCTTGCGATTGATACTTTGGCAAGATATGAATGTAGATTGTCAGAGGCAGGTGATTAGCCCATATTTGTGGGCTATTTAAGTATTTAAGTACCTAGACATTAAGTTAATTCTAACATTTATTTAGCATAAATTAGGATGTAAATAGATTAATTCATATTTCTTATTTAATTACATAATTTCTGCATTGCATTCATATTTAAATGCATTTAGAATTAACTTAGAATTGCATTCATTTAATTAGTTAACCAATTAGGTGCATTGCATGCATTAATTTAAGTTAACATAAAAGTTGAGGGTTTGTATATAAATAGCCATAATATTTTATCATTATTTTATTCTTCTTCTACAAGCAACGACTGCATTTCTTACTCCAGCTGCCGTAGTGAAGAACCCAATCAAGGAGTAGTGCCAAAAGTGGATCTGGTCTCCTCGACGGGGATAAGGAAGAGAGGGAGGCTACCATGCACAGGGAGACACCGCCCCACTCCACCACCGTGTACTCCATTCCACCACCATGGTCTCCAAGGCCGAGCTCCACCACACCGTGGGCCGGCGAGGTGACAGCTCACCGTGCCAAGCCGGTGGACTCATGCCAACACCGTGAGCGTGTGTCCCTGGCCACGCTTCCATCACTATGCCTCACCAGAATCAACATCACCACCTTCACCGCCATCACCAGCAACCACCACCGCAGCCGCCGCAACTCCATGCCCTACATTTTCATCTCCTTGGTCAATTAAGACATTTGGGAAATTTCCCGGACGTCTGAAGCTTCGTCCCCACGCACAACAGCAACTGGCCTCTCCTCTAGCCCGCGCCATCACCAGCAGCTTCTCCCCGCTCCATCAGATCCACACCTCCAGCCACACACGCAGCCAGCGCGCCCCTCCAGCTGCATGCGCCCACCAGCGTGCAGCACCGTCCACAGCTCCACCGCGCACACTCATCTCCTGCAGCACCGCCATCCCCGCTCACGCCCTTGCTACGTGCAGCATCCTCCACGCCAGCCCCTAGCGCACGCCCACCAGCTCCCCTCGGCGTGCCTCACCTCCTGCAGTAGCGCCACTCCAGCCCACAAGCGCCCCTGCCACACACCTGCAGCAGCAAACGCCCTCCAGCCACGCGCGTAGAATGCATTGCACTCCTGCCGCACTCCCTGCAGCGTGCCATCGACGCTTGCAGCGTGCGGCCAGCAGTACGCAGCAACAGCAGCGTGCGGCTTGCAGCACACAGCAACAATAGCAGGCCAAGCTCAGCCGCACCCGCGCGCGTCCGCACGACTTGCGCGTTCATCGCATGAACCTCCTTCAGCAGCCACCAAAACCCACCACCACCGTACCTCCGTCCGACCACCTCGGGGCACCTCGCACTTTGCCACGACCACCATCACGAAGCCCTCGGTCTAGAGATCCTCCTCCGAGCTTCACACCTCTGGCCATTCCTTCCTCCTCGCGCACGGACAAGGGGAAGAAGTTCCCCTATTTTGCTACAATAAAAGTTCTATTAATATTTACATTCTATGCCATTGTCAACTTTTATTATTATTTTATTAAGCTACATTGCAAAATATATCCTTTAGTTCAAAATTGCCATTTCAGCATGTTCTCTTGATGCTTTCTTAATCTAAAGGCAGATTTGGTTCGATTCTTGTCAAAACTAACTGTGAACATATGTTTTTAATCGGTGCAAGTTTAAATATGTCATTGCCTCCCTGTGGACACAACCCGCTCCTAATTGAGTGGTTATATTAATTGTTGATTAGTCAATTTTTCTACCACATAGAACTACAAACGACGCATCATTTTATGTGACAAACAACTTTAAAAGTGAAGAATCGACTCGTCAGTAGGGGTGTTAAGAGGCTACGCTATTTCAAATAGGAATGCCATGGCTCCAGTACTTCAATACATTGATGACACTGTGTTTTTTGTTGAAGGAAGAGAACAAGAAGTGAAAGCCTTGCTACACATGGTCAAGATTTTTGGTGAGATTTTAGGTTTGAAGTTGAATGGGGAAAAGTCCTCGATAGTTTGCTTTGGGCTGAATGGTGGAGAGCAAGAGGCCATTTCTTCTATTTTGGGCACACCTTTGGTTACGCTTCCAATTAGATATTTGGGATTGCCGCTAAAGTAAGAATGGAATGTATTATTTGATAAAATCTTAGTCAAATTGGAAAATTGGAGCAGCCGCTACCTGTCCAAGGGTGGGAGACTCATACTCTTGAACTCTGTGATTATTTCTATTCCAGTTTTCTTCTTCCTATTTAGAGTACCTAAAGCTATTTGGAAACGTATTGATGTGATGCGGAAGAAATTTTTTTGGAAGGGTCCACTACATGAAGGGAGATTTTTACAACCTTTGAAATGGGATCAACTGTGTGTACCAAAGGAATATGGTGGTATGGGAATAAAGTCTCTCAAGGAATTTAATGATGCATTGCTACTTAAGTGGGCCATTAGACTGTTCAATGGTGAAAATAAGATTTAGGCTGATCTCGTGAGAGATAATTATGGAAAATCACATGGCAACCTGAATAGGCTTCACCCCTCCAAGCCTTCTCCTTTCTGGTAGTCTATTGTACAAGCTTTGAAGACCAACTAGTAGCTACTGTAACCAACATTAGGTGATGGATGCTCTTTCAGATTTTGGCAGGAGGAATGGTTAGCATTGGGGAAGCTGAAGGAAATCTATCCGCAAGCTTATGCTGCTACGGCTGATAAGTGGAAATCTGTCAACAACCTTTGGTCTGAACCGAACGAGATGTAGAGGATTGGAGGGACTGAATGTTGTCATGATGGTATCCGAACATGGGATGAAAGGAGGAGGCTACAATAAGACTTGCAGACCTTCAGACCAGTGGCTGGAGTGGAAGATCAATACTGCTAGGAGGGGATCTTCACTCCAGCTCATGCATATGACAGAATTTTGCTGATATCAAGAGCAAAGGAAGCTAATCTGGTTGGAAGGAAGCTTTGGCTTTTAAGAGTTCCTTTGAAGATCCAAATTTTTTTTGTGGCTATGTAGGAGGGATGAGTTGATTATAGGTGATTTAAGGCATAGGAGGATGGGCACTCCATTGCAGTTTTGTGTTCTATGTGGCTTACCCACTGATAATTCCAGGCATATCTTCTCATCTTGTGTGGTGACTAGTTCAGTTTGGAGAAGAGTTTGCATGGAACCGCTTCCTATATGGGATTTGCTTTGGCTAGGTTTTTTATTACAAGATAAATCACATGTTCATATGGCGGCGGTGATGTGGGCTATTTGGAGGGCTAGGAATGAGTGTTTCAAGAGTGACCAGTTTGTGTGGGACAAATTATACACGATTGCTGGTCCCTCATATGTATATGGGGATCTGTTTTGTAAGATCCGATTGTTCTTTTTATTTGATGAATAAAATTCCCTCCCTGACTGCTACTGTAGCACGATAGCTTTCCTTTCAGTTTTTAAAAAAAAGTTAACTTTCAAATTACAATTGATTTATTCTTCAATTAGGAACCCATCAAAATCATTATTGGTTTCATCACTCCAGTATGAACCATAAGGTAGGTGAAATTTTGGCACTTTACCCCCTCAACTATTTTGAATACTCACAATCCTTTACACTTGAAGGAAAATATTATCTTGAGGTTTAATCCCAATAGATTGTTGGTATTCCTCCTTGCATAATATTATTCTTGATATCTCCTTGTATCATAGGGGCGAGAATGAAGATCAAAATCTCTCCCAAAGGTTTATCTTCTTTTCTTCTTTCCTTGAGTCTAATCATGATTTTGTATTGACTCAAAATCTGAACTCACACCTAATTTTAAATAAAACATGTCAAGATGAACTTGTCGATGTTGGTTGGGCACGAATCAGGTTAATGTAGGTCAAAAATGATGAAACACAGGTTTTGGTCAACTATGGTCAAAACTCAAGGAAAATTGCATGAAAGGCTTCATTTTTTGTACCATCGGTTTTCTTCCATGTTAGATTTTCAGCGTCTCCTATTTCATGGAAATCCGAGTTGTGTAGCTCAAGTTATGCTCAAAACACGTTTAACAAGGTTGTAGGTGCATGTAAATTGAAACAGAGAGTTTCGGGGGCCATGATTGTTGAAATGAGGTTCTAAATCATTTTAGAGACATTTTCATCATATCAAACCCATTGGTGCTCATCAGGGTCGGGTCGAGTCGAATCAGAGTGCCTCATAAAATATGAAAAATGCATGTTTTTAGTCAAATCTTGGTCAAACATTCCCAAAAGTGGATCTTATGTGGTATATTTGGATTGCTCTAGCCGAGAGCTTTCGAACAAGACCAAGTTAATGAAAACTGGAGATTCATAGCAAAAGTTGCTCAGAAAATACACTTCACAAGGCTTGTTAACGCGCTAAAGTTGGATTTAAAAATAAGTGTCGTAGTATAGTGACTAAGGCAACAAAAATACTTAAATTTATATCTCGAATGTGAGTCCGAGTTTGTCTCAGGTAGCTAAATGATCGCAATTCAAACCATTAATCAAGCATATATTAATTGAATATAATAAGACACAATAGCTTGATGCAAAAATAAATAGATTAAGCAACGAATGTCAATCTCAATTGGCAAAATAACTAACTTTAAAGGCCAAAAAATTTGGTTTTCAACTAAGCCAAAGGCCTTTCAACACTTAGAATTTTTCAAGTCCAAGAGAAGCCCTCAAACCGATCCATAAAATTGACCCAAGGCTTGGCCCAGATTGAACCCAATGAACTAGCCCAAACCATGCGCGAACCAAGCCCAAAACCCGACCCAGATTAAACCCACAAGAAGGTCTGACAAGCTACATCGGACAATTGCGTGCGAGGGTGACCATGGAGTGAAGGCAGAGAAGCTTCGATGTAGCTTGGACGACGTCAATGGTGGGTGGTCGGGGAGTGGTCGTAGGGACCAATAAACTTAGGCAAAAGCTTTGCGTGGTGGTGAGTAAGCTTTTTCCTAGGTTTATTGAGTGCGAGGAACGCAAGGGAGTTGGGACAGTGAAGGTGGTGGCAGCGGTGGTTGTCGACATCAAGGAAGGAGCTAAAGGAGAAGGATGGGGCCCTAAAGCTTCCTAATGCTAATTGGAGGGGAGAAGAAGAGAAGCCCTAAAGAAATTTGGGGAAAGAAAGAGAGGAGTAGCTCACCGTAGCTCGCTAGTGATGAGGAAGACGACGAGGTTAGCCGGAGCGATTGAAGGAGAATTAGAGGTTGAAACATTGTGAGAAGCTTCATAGAAGCTTGGAGAGGAAGATCCCTCTACCTATTATACGTGGAAGAGTGTGACAAAGGGGATTGAAGGATCTCTAGTGGTGCTTCCAATGTACGCCAACAATTCAAAGTGGGCATGAATTCATGTTTGTGAATGCAAGGCCCTTTATATAGAGGTGATTCCCTTTTCTATTGAGCCAAAATTTTAAGATTTGACTTGCTATTTGACCGAATATGGAGCTTGAAATCTTGACCTCACCGACGTCTAAATCGAACAAATTGGAGATCGAGAAGGATCTCAATGGATTGGTTGTGATCTGCAAAACAATCTTGCCAAATTTGGCAAGATTTGATTAAGATTTCTTTAATCAATTTGATGATGGAATCAAGATGGCCATGGGTTCTTTTTGTAGCTACGGTGTTGCATTTTAGGAAATGAAGGAGAAGAAGATGGAGGCAAGGGTGAAACTCAGTAGGAATTAAAACTTTAGGGTATTTGTGTAAAAATCAAAGCAAACTAGGCTAGAATGCAAACTAGGTCAAGACAAACTTCGATTGGACTCAAAATTTGAGGTTAACCTAATTTGGACCCAAGAAATCTAATGGTGACCTCAAATTTTGGTTTTGATGTAGTTTGATTGGGTAATTTACACTAAAGCCCAAGAATGAAGCAAGTTCCCGCCTAACTCTCTTTTTGGTCAAAATGGGTTACTTTAGTCAAAGTGAAGGCTCCAAACCTCATAGAATATTTTTTTAATGATTTTTAGGAGGTTTAGATTACATTTACTTACACCAGAACCCATTTATTGAAGTAAGGCTATAATTAGGGTTTTTATTATTAAATTAATCCTCAAATCACAGAAAATCTTGATTTAATCAGTGCAAGCTCACTTCTTGGAAATATAAGTTCATTTGACCTTATATTAACCACCAATTAATCCCTCATTTATTCTACATTAGTGATTTCTCATTAAAACAACAAAATTAACGGGGTTTCCCATCTTCTTCCTGCATTCATCTCAGAACTGAATTACGACCCTCAGATGCATATTAAGGAGCATTTATTCTTAGAGTTAGGATAAAATAGGCTAGTCATCATAGATGATGGTGTTACCATCATACCCGAATGCTTAACTTTTGCTAGTCCCGAAAAAAATCCTATGAAACAAACCTGATCTCTAAATCAGGTTTTACTGTCAAGATGCCTGCTCGTGCCACCTCTCTAGAAATTAAATCGAAATGCCAACTTTAGGCCTAAAGGTACTCAAGTACCAACCAAGATATGAACCTGACTAGGCTCAGCATTGGGTCTAGAACAAAGGTTTCTAAGGCCCCAAAATATGCTTAGAGGTTCGTTGACCCCAGCGGTTAAAGCACCAGTGTGTACGTGTAGCAAGGCCTAGGTTCAACTTGCCAATGTATTTTTAGAAGAGAGAGAGAGATATATTTTTGAGAAAATTTTTTCTCTTTTTCTAATTTTTTTAGATACCCCTGAATCCAACATCGAATTAGCCCTCAATATGGTCTGTATCAAATTCCTCATCCCCATCATCAATCCTCGAAGGGTTCTTGGTAATTGATGCTTTGAGATAGCATCACCCATGGCAATCCCTAAAACCCTGGAAATAGACACTTCATGATAGTGCCGCCCATGGCATTCTGTAGCTAAAACTAGGCCCTAGTGTTGCGAGAAATTCACAGTTTGTTAAATGATGTAATTAGTGTCGTTGCAACACATAAATCTACAATCAAACTTTTACATTTATAATACCTAGATAGTGGAGTATCTAGAGTCGTCCAAGGAGGCCAATTTTTTAGTCACAAAGAATGGGTTCTCTTTCTCGCCTCTCAAATCAAGACTTAACTTTTTGTATTTTTGATTTCGTTATTTGTAGGGTTTTTAGAAACAAGCGAGTTTTGTGCGAAGATGAATTACGCTACAACTAACCCTAAGTGACAATAATGAAATCTTCTCCTCTAAGCTTATCCTAGGCAAGTGCGCCTAGGGTAATTAGAAGAGAAGAGTGTGATGTGCACTACACTAATAAGAGAAGAAAAACACACTAATTTCAAACATGAACTTGGAAGGTAATGAAAATTTATATTACTAGAAAAGTAAATATAGGTAGAGGAATGCTTCTACAAGACCATTAAACTACTTGCTAACACAAAAGGTAGGGTAGAAGATAAAGAAGAAGGGGTGATTCTGGTAGAAGATCCAGGTGGCCCTTGCTCCAAGTATGGTTGCCCAACACTTGAAAAAAGCTCTCCTCTTCCTTCTTCGATTGGGCTTCCTTCAAGCTCTTCCTCCAAGGTGGGTGTCGACCACCTTGATGAAGATCCTCCTTGCCTGGCCATCCCCTCTAGGTTGAAGATGACCTCCTCCTTGGTGTGGCTAAGGAAGAAGAGAGAGAAGAAGAAGGCACCAAAGGGGCGAGTAGGTTGCCCCCTTGATCTTTTCTCCTTCTTCCTTGGCATCGATGTAACAACCTAACTAATGGTATGGGTAGAACCTATCTAATGGAGAGGAGATGGGAATTATGTGGTGGTAGGGTAGGGTATTTATAAGATGGGAAGGGGGTGGTTATGGTATTTTTTGGAGGGAAATGAATGGATGGTTGGATATTTTTGGAGGGAAAAATGGGAGGGAAATGAAGAGGTGCCTTGGTTTTCCCTCCAAAAATACCTTCTAGAAGGTGTTGATTCTGGAGGGAAGAAATGGAGGGTGGAGATGGGTTGAAGGGGTAGGTGTAGGGTTGGATTTCAAGGGTTTTGGAGGGAAAAAGTTGGTACCATTTTTATGTGGTTTTGGAGGGAATTTGGTGGTGTCTTTTGGTGGTAGAGAGGGGTGAAGGGATGTATAGGGTTGGCCCCAAGATTGAGGTGGAGTGGTGGTAGCTTAGGTGGACTTAGGTAAAGTTAGTTGGTGGAACTATTTAGGTGAGTTTTAGGGTTAGGTTTTTGTGGCCAAGGAGATGACTGGCTAAGCTAAGCTAGCTTAGATAGTAGGGAGTAGGGTAGACAGGTAGAGGGAGTTAGGATTTTGAAGGTGATGAGCTGGAAGAAGTAGTCTTCAGCTACACTGGAGCTCGTGGTTGCTAAAGAGAGTTGCAAGGAGATACCTTAGCTGGCTTAGCTCGCTAGTTCTTTACTAGCTGCTAAGCCAAGCTAAGATGAGTTGGCTTCTATTGATGTGAGTTAAGGTGAGATGGGTCTGGTCTTCCTAGAGATTACTGAGCTAGCTAGAGTAGCTAACTTAGGTCAAGTAGCTCAGCTCAACTAAGTTGAGCCTTTGGGAGCTGGACTTGAGTTGGCTGAGCTGGTAAAGGTCATCTTTAGCTGACCAGGTCTAGCTAGTAGCTAGTCCTAGTCAAGTTGAACTTCCTATGAACTTTTCTGAGTTGGAGGAGCTGGAATGGAGCTGGGATCAATTGACTTGAGCTAGTTTAAGTTGCCATCCAGCTGAGGTGAACTAGCTAGACTACCATTCAGCTGAGATGAGCTGAATGGAGCTAGGGATGAGTTGATCCAACTAGAAGGAGTTGGGATCTAGCTGGGATGAGCTGGATCTAGCTGATAAGAACTTTTTCTTCATCTTCTTCCTTCCCGAGTGCCAAGGTATGTGGGATTTGACTCTCTGTCTATCCCTGACACTCAAGTAAACACATTAAAAATACAACTAAAATGCAATGCATGCTATCCTAGTTAAATGCCTAAATGCAGCCCGAAAACCCATTTATGGAGTTAAAACCAGAAAAGCTTGATTAGTTTTAGGGTATAAAATTGATAATAAATTGACATTTATCACACCCCATACTTATTTTTTGCTAGTCTCTTAGCAAAACTAAATTCACAAAATGGATTTTGGGAAATACTAATATTTTCTTTTACTTTTGAGGAGAAAAGATTACAGAGCCTTGGTTGATTGAAAACATAAAAGGTACGGGATTTGTTAAAGATAAAACATCAGGATTCATCTTTGGATCCAAGAGTTAGAAGAATCGGGATCAATTTATCTTTCAAAAATTCACAAATTAATTCCTTGTTAATTCAAGTTACCAAAACCATTTTGCAGTTAGGATTTCCTTGGCTCATGAATCTGTCTCGCAACTTTCATAATTCTTTTAAAACCTTGCGTTTGTGCTTTGTGAATGCCAATGTTTATTAGGATATTTATAAGGTCATGTTTTTGAAACTTTTTTTTTATCTCCCCCATGCTTACTCCTAGCTTAATCTTATAACAGATGTGTCAGGATCATCATTCCCGTTACCAATCCTCAAGGGGGCTTTAGCGCCAACACTTCAAGATAGTAATGTTCAAGACCCCACCTAGAAGCTCACAACCCTAAAACACAATGCAGTGTAAAGGAGCGCTCCAAGCAAACTCAAGCTCTTGCTCCAACACTATAGGTAGAGCACTGTCTAAGACACTTGAGTTGCCCAATGGGCTAATGCTCCATCTAAAGATATGAAATATAGATATAGAGCAGCACCGAGGCAGTAACATGTGAAGAAGCTCTGATACCACTTGATAGGATCTAAAATATATGGAATATATATATGGCTATGCGCACAAACACTCAAACAATATTAGTAATAAAAAGACAATTTGCACAATTAATCAAACCACAAAAGGACACAAAATGTATAGTGGTTCCCCTCCCTTGGGTACTCCACTACCTAAGCCTCCCAGCTTAGGGTTTTTAACTCGATTCCCTCAACCCTGAGGAAATCAATTTACTAAATTGAGGTAATTAACGGGTTACCTCAACCCAAGTACAAAAACGGATTTGTTACAACCCAATGAGCAAATGTTCATGAACAAATGAAATACAGGTGTAAGAAAGAAAGATCTTACAATTAAGTTCCTAAGCCTCTCAACAAATGTAAATATAATGTTATCGATTTGAGAGCCTAGAAAGGATGCGAATCGTGTTGAATTGCATGAACAAAACATGTTAATGTATTTGCAAACCCGTAGCACGATTTCATTTTATAGAGTTTAGGACCTAGGATACTCGTCTATTAGACGTTGGGATTTAATTCCCAACGTTCATATTGTTGGAATTAATATTTCTGTTGTTCTGTTTTGGGCCAATGGCTAGCTGGTACCGGTACTAAAGTACTTGTACCGGTACTAACAACTCACTGCCACCAGTACATGAGTCCTGGTACCAGTACTCATCATGGGTACCGGTACTTGTGACTCCCAGGTTTGAAATTCCTTGGGCACAGTAACCTACCTGTACCAGTACTTATCATGGGTACCGATACTTGTAAGGTTCAGGCCAGAACTAGGGCTTCAACCTGTGGCCAACATGTACTGGTACTTGTTCACAGTTTAAGATGAATTCTCAAACCTGTGCCTTGCAAATACCAGTACTGATGAACAGTACTGGTACTTGCTTACAAGTACCTATTTTAAGCATTTTAATCCATTACGTACTTTGAAAATGTTTGCAATATAAATTAATCCTAATTTATCTCTACTTGATTTTACGATCTAAGTTATGATTCTTTGTTAAGAGGCATATACAATCTATAAATATAAAATCTAAACTAGAGAAACTAAAGGTCGAAGATGATCTTCTTCTCCTCGACACATCCTTGTCTTCCTCCATGACATGATCTTTTTCTTCTCACCATCATGCCTCCATCATTTCTTGTTTTCCTTGCTCCTTCACCTAAATCTGAAAAACACTTAATGACAAACATTAATCCATAATAATTTTGTTAACACCAAAACAAGATGTGGAACAAGGTCCCAACAATCTCCCCCTTTTTGGTGTTGACAAAACTATCTTGCAAATAGATAATTATAAGAATAAAAATAATTTTTAACAATGTTATATGAAGGAAAAAAACTTTTAATTAAATCCTTCCCCTCAATATATGCTCCCCCTAAAAATATTACTATTTTCCCTTTATCTTTCTCCCCCTTTTTGTCAATCACAAAAAAATGAAGAAATATCATGCCATAAAATTTACCAATAGTAAAATGGAGCTTGTGGATACCAGGCATCTCTCATCCAACATTCTTGGTCTTCATTCAACCTATATAAAGGTTAAAGTGTTCCGTTATGTGCCTTGAACACCCATTGATTACTTTGATCTACTCCTGCAAAACAAATATCTTTTCTAGGTACCCATTTTCTTGTGGGTCCTTTAGAGTTAGCACCTTTCAAATCCTAAGATTTATAGAACTTTTTAGTGTTAGATCTATAATTCTTTGGATTTTTAGACTTTTGATACATCCATGCATGCCTAGGTGTATGTGATTTATTTTGTATATTCTTTTTATTTTGAAATTTTGATTTTATTGAATCACAAAATTTAGTGTTTAGCTTAGTTGTTATTTGAAGATTATTCAAAGTCCCTCCAAAATGCTCATAAATATCTTCTAGTTCTAATATCTTTGCATGCAACTGATTATAAGTTTCTTTTGACATTTCTAATTCTATTTCTAAACATGATTTTTCTAACTCTAATGTTTGATAATTATTCTTTAAAACCTTATTTTCCTTTTTAAATGACCTAGCTTTATGATATAGTTCTTCATATGCTTCTAATAATTCTTCAAAAGAGAAATCAAGGTTTACCTCATTTCCGTGTCTTCTGTAGTTGCTACCAAGCAAAGATGTGCGATCTCGTCATCATCAGATTTGCTAGAGTTGGTGTCCATGTCAGAGTCGCTATCATCCCATGTTGCTTTAAATGCTTTCTTCTTCTTCTTGACTTCTTTTGTGTCTTTCCTTTTGTCTTCCTTCTCCTTATTCATAGGGCAATCCTTCCGCAAGTGGTCCTTCTTGTTAGTACCTTTGTAGGTGATTTGAAGTGTGTTCCATATCTCAAATGCTGACTCGTATGCTGAGATACAGTTGAATTCTTCCCTTGACAATGGATAATAGAGTGCGTTCATCACCTTCACGTTTCCCGTAATCTTTTTCTTTTGCTCCGTTGTCCAAGCTTTGCCTTCTTGCAACTCCGGATCCATGTACTTCTCTTGAATGAGAATCCAAGACTCCTCGTCCATTGCTTTGAGGAAGACTTGCATCCTCCTCTTCAAATCCCGTAGTCCATCCCATCGAAATAGGGAGGACGGGTCGACGATTGTCCTTCAGTGCGCCTTCAGGTTGATGCCATCGCGAGCAAGAGTTTTTACTTCTTCTCGCTACCCGCTCTGATACCACTTGATGTGCTCTGATACAACTTGTACAAGGCTTTGATATCACTTGAACAAGCTCTGATACCACTTGATAGGATCTAAAATATATGGAATATATATATGGCTATGTGCACAAACACTCAAACAATATTAGTAATAAAAAGACAATTTGCACAATTAATCAAACCATAAAAGGACACAAAATGTATAGTGGTTCCCCTCCCTTGGGTACTCCACTACCTAAGCCTCCCAGCTTAGGGTTTTTAACTCGATTCCCTCAACCCCAAGGAAATCAATTTACTAAATCAAGCTAAGTAATGGGTTACTTCAACCCAAGTACAAAAATGGGTTTGTTACAACTCAACGAGCAAATGCTCAAGAACAAATGAAATACAGGTGTAAGAAAGAAAGATCTTACAACTAAGTTCCTAAGCCTCTCAACAAATGTAAATATAATGTTACCAATTTGAGAGCCTAGAAAGGATGTGAATCGTGTTGAATTGCATGAACAAAACACGTCAATGTGTTTGCAAACCCGTAGCACGATTAGAAGGCAGCAAACACGATTTCTTCTCTTGAATATGTGGTGGAAAATATGAATTATAGCTCTAGGAATTTTCTTCTCTTTTCTCTTGTCTCTAGTATGCAAACAAAGAGTCCTAGGTTCATTTTATAGAGTTTAGGACCTAGGATACTCGTCTACTAGACGTTGGAATTTAAGTCCCAATGTTCATATTGTTGGAATTAATATTTCTGTCATTCTGTTTTGGGTCAATGGTTAGCTGGTACCGGTACTAAAGTACCTGTACCGGTAATAGCAGCTCACTACCACCAGTACATGAGTCCTGGTACCGGTACTCACCATGGGTACCGGTACTTGTGACTCCCAAGTTTGAAATTCTTTGGGCACAGTAACCTACCTGTACCGGTACTCATCATGGGTACTGGTACTTGTAAGGTTCAGGCCAGAACTAGGGCTTCAACCTGTGGCCAACATGTATCGATACTCATTGTTGGTACCGGTACTTGTTGTTCACAGTTTGAGATGAATTCTCAAACCTGTGCCTTGCAAATACCAGTACTGATGAACAGTACCGGTACTTGCTTACAAGTACTTGTTTTAAGCGTTTTAATCCATTACATACTTTGAAAATGTTTGCAATATAAATTAATCCTAATTTATCTCTACTTGATTTTACGATCTAAGTTATGATTCTTTGTTAAGAGGCATATACAATCTATAAATATAAAATCTAAACTAGAGAAACTAAAGGTCGAAAATGATCTTCTTCTCCTCAACACATCCTTGTCATCCTCCATGACATGATCTTTTTCTTCTCACCATCATGCCTCCATTTCTTGTTTGCCTTGCTCCTTCACCAAAATCTGAAAAATACTTAATGGCAAACATTAATCCATAATAATTTTGTTAACACTAAAACAAGATGTGGAACAAGGTTCCAACAACATGTTGATATCGTGTCCTCAAAGGAGGCATTTTCCTCCTTCTCGGTGGTGGGAACTCAAAATAATGATCTGCTTTGGATTTCACTGAGACTAAAGAAGGGGCTTTTCTAATTTGTTTCTAAGTGTTGGCTGTGTGTGAAATTTGACACAAGAATTTCATAAGGGATGCAAGTTTTTGAGTCAAAAACTAAGCCAAATAGTTTCTAGGTCGCAAAAAGAGATTAAGTCACCTAAATCATCATGAGTTCAAGTGGAATTTAGAGAAAGATACTTGATCTAGTCTAAGAATAGACCCAGAAATTCTTGAAATTGGATCTGCATTCTAGTCTCTAGTTTGTTAAAGATTAAATCCCATTATACCTTAAAATGAAGCCTTCAACCTTTGTTCCGATTTTCAAAATTTCCTCAAAAAGTTTTCAACATTTTTATATTTTTGGGTATGCATGTAGAAAATGAAACAAGAAAATTGCATGTTTTTGAGTTTTGAAAACACTGATTTGATCGTTAAAATTTAAAAACACCCCCCCATGCTTAAGTTATGGCATGTTCGCATGCAGTTGGAAGGGAAAAGGGATTACCTTGGTGAAGGTGATCAAAATCAGGATAGGCAAAATCGCTGAAAAAAATAGAAAAACAAAAAGCGGGAAAACTGATGGGTTACCTCTCATCTAGTGCTATCTTTTACTCCATTCAGCCGAGCGTGAATTGCAATGCACGGAAGATGAACAATCATGTAAATAATTGGACACTTGAATGTCCTCAAGAAATTGTCTTCCTCATGATCCCTTAAAAGATGATTGGTAAAGATATAGGAATCAAAATGAAATGGAAAATTGGAAGAATGACCCAAGTTTGGCCATGGTTTGAATTTATGATGAAAGCCAAACTTGGATGGGTCAGGTGGTAGGTCCAATGGAAAGGGAGGGGGAGAGAAGTCAATGTGATGTAGGTTGGGTGAAGTTAGTGTGGGTATTTTTGGTGATAAATCAGGAAGATTAAAAGAGTAAAAGTCAAACCCTAGTTGATCTGAAATGTCTTGGACCACAAAATCATATTTGGAATATGAATCAATAACATTTGGATCAATGGTGGTCAAAGCACAGTAGGAATTGATCAATAAAGATTTCTCAATTACTGCTTCCATTTTATTATCAGGGTCCTCAAAAAATTCATGATCAATGGACCTTTTGGAAGCTTGGAAAATATCTAATGAGATAGTGTGGTTACCACAACTTATCTCCATTTTTCCGAAATGACAATTGATATTAGCTTTTGCGATAGCCAAAAAAAATCTTCCAAGGATGATAGGGGTAGTTTTGAGAGCCTCAGATACCTTTACGTGAAGGACCAGAAAATCAATCAGAAATAGACAATTCCGGACCTTGGCAATACCATCCTCGACAACTCCCTGCGGCTGAATGGTAGATCAGTTTGTCAATTGAAATTGAACCTTAATAGGTTTTAAATCACCAAATCAAAATTTCTTGAATAAAATCTAGGGAGTGAGATTAATAGAGGCACCTAAGTCGAGAGGGGTGCGATGGAAGGTGGTGTCATTTATGACAATCAAAATGAGTGGTGCACTCGGGTCCTTTTTCGTAAGAGGAAGCTTACTCTATACAACTGAGCTCACTATCTCAGAAAGGACCACCCTTTCTAGATTTTAGGCCTACCACTTTGGAGTACACATAGCTTGCAAAAATTGAGCATAGGCAGGGAAGGCATCTAGGAGGGGGATGTTAGTCTCGATTTGCCCAAATAAGTCCAAAAGATCTTGGTGAGAGGGCTCTAATTTCTTTCTCTTAGAAGGATTGGATTGCAGTGCGTGAGGGTAAGGAGTAGGATTTGAATCTTGTGTTTTTGGTGGTTCTTTTTCTTCTTCCTAATTGAGGTTAGGAGAGTCAATTTGCATAGGTTGAGAGTGGGTTTCATCAGTTTGATGTGAAGGCCCTGAATCAGTGGTGGTTTTCTCACTCCTCAATGTATCTGCATAGGTAGTTTGGTTATGCCTGGGAGGAGGTGCGGGGCCTGTTGTTGATAGAAATTGGGTTGGTGCTGAGCTATCGAGTTAATAGGAGGTTGATTAGTGTGGTTCTGATGTTGGTTTCCACCCAGGTGTTGGTTCCTTTGATTAACAGGGTTTGGTGTGGGCTGGGATGGTGAATGTCCTGCAAGTCTTTGGGTCAGAGTAACCACAACTTGATCATGGAGATTGTTAATATAATAACATGGGTTACTTCCATCATTTTGCTTTTCATTTCCTACAGGGTTTTCATCATCTGGGTATTGATGTCTTCTTGAGATGGCCCAAATTGATAACAAGTATGATTTGAACCATACCCTTCAAATGGGTTTTGTTGTTGGTGAGGAACCAAATTGGTCCATGGGTGAGTCGGATAATTCCTTCAATTAGAGGAATTTTTAAATTGCTCTTGGAGGGTGGAGATATTTTGAGTGGGGCAATGATTTAGATATGTGTAATTCCCCGTTGAACCATAAAAAGCCTTGGAATATTGATTATACTCAGCATGGGCAGTATTTAGATTATGCAAATTTTCTATCTTTGGGGTGTTAGATGAGGTTAGATGTGGAACCCGTGGAGCTTGGGTAGGTCTGGCAGGTCTCCTTTGGGTGGATAGGTTTGTTATAGCCCTAGTCAACTATTGTTGATTGGCTTGTAGTTGAGCCATCATGGAGTAGAAATGAGGTGAGGGGGCTTGATTAGGTAGCTCCAAGACGGATATATGGGGGATAGAAAAATCTGCATGTGGGTTAGAGGGCCTCTTTTGTTTTTCCATTTGTTTAAAGTGCAAATAAGAGGAAGAATGTGGGAAAAGAGGTCTTTGGTGAGGGGGGGGGAAATCAAGTGGTCCTTCCAAGAGTGGAGTTCGGGACCATTGCCTATGCAAAAATGGAAGAAATAGGGAGGAGAGGAGGGAGAGATGAGAGAAAGTGTGCAATCAAGCAACAAAATTTTAGACCTAACTTAAATGTGACTCACTAAAAAGTAACCTAAGACTTGGTCTATCTAGGAAATAAGAAATCAATAGTGGATATCCATTCTCTCAACAAATCTGGTTAGGCTGAATAAGGGGAGGGTTGGCCCCAAGCATGTCCCAAGAAAATCACTGGGGGCTTGTGTAAACCCACGCCTAGTCGTTTGACACGGTCCCTCAGCCTGACACCAGATATAGATGAAAGAATTGATACCAACTAAAGAAAACTTAAAACCTAGGTAGCAAGCCTAAGTTCGATGAAATTTTAGGGGTCAAATTGCTACAAAATTTTAATTAAGTCTAGGAGCTTAAAGTGCACAAGGAATGTGATGGGCATTAGTTGGGGTAATGCCCGATTTTTTTTTTCTTTGTGTGCGAATTGGGTAGGAAGTGGTGCCCAAACGAAATCAAAAGATGTTTGCAAACAAGGATTTTTGGTTGAAGGATTTTAGGGTTTTAATAAAGATTTAATGTCTTTTAGGATCTCTCTTATTAAATGTTCAAATAAGGTTTTGATGTTCCACAAAATAATGGCAAACAAGTTGTTGCTAGTGGAAATCAATTCCTTTCAAATTTGATGTGACTAAGGGAGAAAATTAAAAACCCTAAAGTTGGAATTCCTAGTTATGCAACTTCTAAAAATGAATCTCTTTTTAAAATCTCTTTAGGTGGTGGTCCAGACAAGACAAACAACATCACCACCTGATGTAAAATCAAACAAGGAATCCAAAATGATTTCTTTTGAGATTTTAAGAAATTATTTGATATTTTTTTGGAATTTTTCTTATTGGTGTCAAGAGTCAGAAATGATAGATTCGGGAAATTGATTTTGCAGAAACCTTAAATGATCTCCAAAATTTTTGAGAATTTTATATGATGTAGATAATTTCTCAAGGTTTCCAGAAATATAAAGTTTTCCCAAATATGATGAGTAGAAAAATTATAAAATTCAAAGATAGAAAGAAAATAGTAAGAAAACAAGGTCTAACCCCTGTTCAATCCATGAATTTTTTAATTTTTTCTATTTAATAACATTTCTTTAAAATTGTACTCAAGGTTCTTGACTCAAAGGGGCTTACTTGGATGAAATTTGATAATTTTTGGAAGCTATTAGGTGCCTGAACCTGATTTTTAAAAATCAAGATAGAAGTCTGGATTTTCAAAAATTAGACACCAATAAGGCAAAGGTGGTGGAAAAATGAAGCAAATAAGCAACAAAATAAATTTTAGGGTTCCACAGCCCTTAATTTTTCCTCTTTTTGATTTTTTGATAGTTTAAAGATTTTTTAAAAAGATTTTGCTTCTGTTTCTAATAAGAAAAGGCCTGAGGTACTAACCTGAAGTACGTGAGAAGAAAAGAAACTTGAAGCTTTTGCTCCATGTGCTCCAAACCCTGCTCCTGCTCTTGATTCGCACCTAAAACAAAAACAAACAAACTTTCATGAAGATCAAGCAAGCAAGAGAGACATTAAATGTGTAACTAAGCTGTGCCTCCCCGGCAACGGTGCCAAAAAGTGATGCCGAAAATACGCAGTTTGTTAAATGATGTAATTAGTGCTGTTGCAACACATAAATCTGCAATCAAACTTTTACATTTATAATACCTATATAGTGGAGTATCTAAAGTTTTCCAAGGAGGCCAATTTGTTAGTCACAAAGAATGGGTTCTCTCTCTCACCTCTAAAATCAACACATAAGTTTTTGTATTTTTGATTTTATTGTTTTTACGATTTTCAGAAACAATTGGGGTTTGTGCGAAGATGAATTATGCTACAACTAACCCTAAGTGATAATAATGAAGTCTTCTCCTCTAAGCTCTAGGGATAATGCGCCTAGGGTAAGTAGAAGAGAAGAGTGCGATGTGCACTACACTAATAAGAGAAGAAAAACACACTAATTTCAAACATGAACTTGGAAGGCAATGAAAATTTGTATTACTAGCAAAGTAAAATATAGGTAGAGGAATGCTTCTACAAGACCATTGAACTACTGGCTAACAGAAAAGGTAGAGTAGAAGATAAAGAAGGGGTGATTCTGGTAGAAGATCTAGGTGGCCCTTGCTCAAAGTGTGGTTGCCCAACACTTGAAAAGAGCTCTCCTTCTCTTCCTTCTTCAATTGGCCTCCCTTCAAGCTCTTCCTCCAAGGTGGGTGTCGACCACCTTGATGAAGATTCTCCTTGCCTAGCCGTCCCCTCTAGGTTGAAGATGACCTCCTCCTTGGTGTGGCTAAGGAAGAAGAGTGAGAAGAAGAAGGCACCAAGGGGGAGGGTAGGTTGCCCCCTTGATCTTCTTCTCGCCTTCTTCTTCCTTGGCATGGATGTAAGAACCTAACTAATGGAAGGGGTGGAACCTATCTAATGGAGAGGAGATGGGAATTATGTGGTGCCAGGGTAGGGTATTTATAAGATGCGAAGGGGGTGGTTATGTATTTTTTGGAGGGAAATGAAGGGGTGCTTGGGTATTTTTAGAGGGAAAAATGGGAGGGAAATGAAGAGGTGCCTTGGTTTTCCCTCCAAAAATACCTTCTAGAAGGTGTTGATTTTGGAGGGAAAAAATGGAGGGTGGAGATGGGTTGAAGGGGTAGGTGTAGGGTTGGATTTCAAGGGTTTTGGAGGTCAAAAGTTGGCACCATTTTTATGTGGTTTTGGAGGGAATTTGGTGGTGTCTTTTGGTGGTAGAGAGGGGTGAAGGGATGTATAGGGTTGGTGCCAAGATTGAGGTGGAGTGGTGGTAGCTTAGGTAGACTTAGGTAAGGTTAGTTGGTGGAGCTAGTTGGGTGGGTTTTAGGGTTAGGTTTTGGTGGCCAAGGAGGTGACTAGCTAAGCTAAGCTAGCTTAACTAGCTTAGATAGTAGGGAGTAGGGTAGAGAGGTAGAGGGAGTTAGGGCTTTGGAGGTGATGAGCTGGAAGAAGTAGTCTTCAGCTACACTGGAGCTAGTGGCTACTGAAGAGAGTTACAAGGAGCTACCTTAGCTGGCTTAGCTCGCTAGTTCTTTACTAGCTGCTAAGCCAAGCTAAGATGATCTGGCTTCTGCTGATGTGAGCTAAGGTAAGCTGGGTCTGGTCTTCCTGAAGATTACTGAGCTAGCTAGAGTAGCTAACTTAGGTCAAGTAGCTCAGCTCAACTAAGTTGAGCCTTTGGGAGCTGGACTTGAGCTGGCCTGAGCTGGTAAAGGTAATCTTTAGATGACCAGGTCTAGCTAGCAACTAGTCCTAGTCAGGTTGAACTTCTAGTGAACTCTTCTATGTTGGAGGAGCTGGAATGGAGTTAGGATCAACTGCCTTGAGCTAGTTTGAGATGCCATCCAGCTGAGGTGAGCTGAATGGAGTTGAGGTGAACTGGCTAGAGCTACCATTCAGCTAAGATGAGCTGAATGGAGCTAGAGATGAGTTGATCCAACTAGAAAGAGTTGGAATCCAGCTTAGACGAGCTGGATCTAGCTGGGATCCAGTTGAGATGGGTTGGATCTAGCTGGAATCTAACTGATAAGAGCTTCTTCTTCATCTTCTGCCTTCCTAAGTGCCAATGTATGTGGGATCTAACTTTATGTCTATCCCTGACACTCAAGTAAACACATTAAAAATACAACTAAAATGTAATGCATGTCTATCCTAGTTAAATGCCTAAATGCTACCTGAAAACCCATTTGCGAAGTTAAAACCCTAAGAGCTAGATCAGTTTTCAGGTATAAGATTGATGATAAATTGACGTTTATCACCTTGCAGTAGACATTTCAGGATAATGTTGCCCATGGCACTTGAACCAGCACAAGGCACTTACGTGGCCCTGATAGGATATTTAAATATCTTAAGAGACAAGCTCCGAGGAGACAATATGTCATAACTCATCCTCAGGAGTATTTACTCCTCTTTGCGATAGGAACTCATCTAATCAACTTGTGTTTTCGTGCTACTCCTAAGTCAAAACTTCAAGAAATCATTCTTTTTCAAAATAGAACACTTTATGGCATTATTCTTTTTTAAGCTTACTGAACCAGACCAGTGTGTGAGTTTTGGGTACCTAGGTTACCAAGTCCCACAAATCAAAGGGCAAACAACGAGGTCGAATAATCCCTAAGTCTTAGACTTAAAACATTAACTTCGCAACTCCTTTAACCTATTGAGGTCCAGATCTTAACAAATACGTTAGTGTTTAAGCCTAAAATAGGCCCAAGAGGCCTAAAGTCAGTATCCCTCACTTATCTCCTTTTCTTGAGCACTTCAGGACTTAATTCATCATTCGATCCAACCTAGAACTTAGGTATGTTTCATACTCAACTATTGGGACTAACACAATTTATGCTTTTCTCCTTTTATTTCTATCTTTGTCATCTTTTTCCTTCTCAAAATAGATTTGCAATTCAGCTCAAAAAACTTCCACCCTCCCATTTTTTTTTTGTATGATAACCCCTTAAAAGAATAGAATTTTGAGTCATTTTGCACTTTAATAACCCACATGCCTAAGTTTTACAATGGCCTCATTGGAAACTAGGTGGGTACAAATTCATCTTAGTTCATATTTTAGAACAGGTTCACAAGGGTGAGTGTTCAGGTCAGGATGGCTGTTGTAAATGACTTCAAGCTCCAATACGAGTATTGAAGGTGGAGTCGATTGTTCTAAGGTACGAACCCTAAAGTGCAATAGGAATTCAGCTTAAGACAGACAAGAAGGGTCTCAGGTTTTCAAATGACGGGTTGCCTCCTGTTAAGCTCTAAGTTTATTGCCATCAGTTGGGTGAAATGTAGCTCATGGTGAATGGAGATCAAAAGATTCAGCAGCCAGATTCAAATCAGTAAGCTCAAGAAATGGTTTCAATCTTTGACCATTCACTACAAAAGGGTTTGAGTTGTGGCTGAGTTCACTGATTCCAATGTCTCCATTTCCAAAGATCCTTTTGACTAGAAAAGGTCTAGTCCATTTCGATCTCAATTTTCCTGGGAAGAGCTTGAGTCGAGCATCAAAGAGAAGCACTTTCTGACCAGGGTAGAAAGATTTTTGTGAGATGTGCTTGTCATGAAAGGCCTTAATCGGCTCCTTGTAGATACACGAGTTCTCATATGCATCACATCGATCTCGCTCATTTGCAAATGATGGTGGATTCCGGCCTCCCTGAGATCCAGATTGCACTTACGTATTGCCTGGTAGGCCCTATGCTCCATCTCTATAGGAAGGTGACATGCCTTCCCGTAAACAAGTCTTAATGGAGACATCCCTAACTAGGTTTTATGGGCGGTCCTATAAGCCCATAATGCTTCTAGAAGTCGGGTCGACTAATCATTTCTGTCAGGTCGAACAGTGACTTGAAGATTTTTCTTGATCTTCCGATTGGAGAGCTCAATCGGTCCATTAGTCTGGGGATGATATGCAGTTGAAATATAATGCGACACCCCATGCTTCTTCATCAGGGATTGGAAGTGCAAATCCTCAAAGTGGGTCCCTCCATCATAAATGATCGCATACAAGACACTGAACCAAGAAAAGATGTGCTCATGAATGATTTGATTACTACTTTATGATCATTGGTTCGGGTGAGAACGACTTCGATCCATTTGGACAAGTAATCCATAGCCAGAAGGATGTATTCGAAACCGTTCAAATTCGAGAAAGGACCCATGAAATCAATCCCCCAAATGTCAAAAATCTTGTACATGAGAATCGGGTTTAAGGGAATTATGTCGTGGTGGCTCATGTTACCTAAGGTCTGGCAATGAGTGCATGCCCTATGATAATTGTGTGTGTCCTTGAAGAGTGTGGGCCAATAGAAGCTGCACTGGGGGATTTTTGCTGCGATTTTGTGGCTAGAGAAATTGGCACTACAGGCCTAGTCATGACAGAATGATAATATATTATAGACCTCGGAGTTGGGAATGCATCTCCAGAAGATTTGATCAACACTGATGCGAAAGAGATCAGAATCTTCCCAGACATAGTACTTGGCATTTGAAATCAATTTGTCTTTCTTAGTTTTGGCTAATCAAAAGTGATCTGGTTCGATGCCAAATAATTGATAATATTGACGTACCAGGGAAGTCCAACATCAATGCTTAGAAGATGCTCCTCCAGAAAATGCCTAGTAATAGGTCCGGAGGGTCAATGATCGAAGAAGGAAGATAAGACAAATGGTCAGCAACCACATTTTGTTTTCCCACCTTATCACATATTCCGAGGTCGAACTCTTGCAAGAGCAAGATCCATCAAATCAGCCTCGGTTTAGCATCCTTCTTCACAAGTAAGTGTTTTACAGCAGTGTGATCCTAGTAATAATGACATGGGAGCCCAGGAGGTATGATATGAATTTCTCCACACCAAATACTATGGCCAACAGCTCTTTCTCCATAATCATATAATTACACTAAGCCTCGTCTAGTGTCTTGCTGGCGTAATATATTACCACTGGTTTCCCATCAACCTTTTGTCCCAATACCGCTCCTATTGCATACTCAAACACATCGTACATGATCTCAAATGGCCGAGACTAGTTAGGAGATTATAAGATTGGAGTTTGGGTTACTCGGTCACGCAAGATCTCAAATGTGCGAACACACTCGCTTGTCACCTTAAAGGGTGTGTCCTTTGAGAGAAGGTTCGTCAAGGGGCACGCAATTTTTGAGAAATCAGATATGAACCGTCGATAAAAACCAATGTACCGTAGAAATGATCGAATGTCTTTGATTGAGGAAGGCACAGGTAGTTTGGAAATCAAATTCACATTAGCTCGGTCAACTTGGATACCTTTCTTAGATACAAGAGTCTAAGTATGATGCCCTCAGGAACCATCAAATGGCTCTTTTCTTAGGAGAGACTAGATTCACTTCAATGCATCGTCGGAGGATCTGAACCAAGTGCACAAGGCAATCATCGAACATCTGACCGAATATCGAGAAGTCATCCAAGAAGACTTCAAGGTATTTACCTACCATATCGGAGAATACGGCCAGTATGCATCGCTGAAAGATGGCAGGCACATTGCATAGCCCAAATGGCATCCTACGGAACGTATACATCTCGTAGGGGCAAGTAAAGGCGATCTTCTCCTTATCTTCAGGATGAATTGCCACTTGGTTATATCCAAAGTACCCATCCAGAAAACAGAAAAACCAATTTCCCACCAGCTTTTCGAGGATTTGGTTAATAAACGGGTGAGGGAAATCGTCTTTCTTTGTAGAGGTGTTCAATTTTTGATAGTCTATATAGACTCTCCATTAGTCCGCAATTCATGTCGAGATGGTTTCTCTAGATTCAGTCGTAATCATGACGAGTCCTACCTTTTTAAGCACAACTTGAATGGGACTCACCTAGTGGATATCAGAGATAGGGTAGATGATTCTCACATCAAGACATTTGATGATCTCCTTTTTCATGACCTCCTGGAGATTCGGGTTTAGTCTTCTCTGCATCTTGCGAGAAAGTCGTGAGCCCTCTTCAGTATAAATACAATGAGTGCAATAAGAGAGACTTATTCTAGTCAAGTCATCTAGACTCCAACCAATGGCTCTGTGATGCTGCTGGAGAATAGAAATAAACTTTGTTTCTTTATCAGGAGTGAGTCGAGAATTGATAATCACTAGAAACATCTAATTTGAACCCAAAAACACGTACTTTAGGAGAGGTTTCAGCTCCAAAATCTAGTTATCAGTAGCGGGTGGGGGTTCGGGGTTAGCCTCAAAAGATAAGGTGGAGGCTAAGGATAGGTCTAAATCAGATTCAGGCTCCCTATTCTATGGATCAAGATCTTCTTGTGATTGAGGTCCTTGGAGAATCGGGTTCACCTCAAGAATCAGATCCTTTTCAAGAGAACCTATGTCACAAACTTCCTTAATTGCCCCATAGTTTATTCCTTTCTGGGCCTTAAAAGTATCGATCCTCAATGTTTTATCCCTGAATTTTAACTCGATCAAGCCCTCTTCGCAATTGATATTTTCTCTAGCAGTCTCTAGGAACAGTTTCCCCAAGATGATCGATGTGTCTCTCAGATTCTCAGGAGTATCCATGTCCAAAATAATGAAATCCACTTGAAAATAGAAATCTCGTACCCTAACCAGAACATCCTCGAGAATTCCTCGTGGTGACTTGATTGATCTATCAGCCAATTGTAAAGTCACCTCAGTCGATTTGAGCTCAGTTTCCTCAAAGTGATATAGCAGGGAGGTGGGAATCAGGTTTATGGAGGCTCCTAAATCCAAAAAAGATCAATCGAACTCTAGGTTTCCTATCTTGCAAAAGATCAAAGGGGTGCCAAGATCCTTTTCTTTCTGCTGGAGTTTACTAAGAATTATAGAGCTTACTTGCTCTGACAAAATAATCGGACTCCTGTCTTTATTTTGTGGCTTATGCTTTGGTGTACACAAATCTTTCAGAAATTGTGCGTAAGCCGGTACGTGGAGGATCGCATCCATCAAGGGAATGCTTATTTGGACTTGCTCAAAGAGCTTGACCAAATACTCAGATGCCATGGGTTTGGATTTCCTATTTCCTTTGGTCAAGGCCTTGGGAAATGGAACCTCTTTAGGTTTTTCCAGGATTGGCTCAGGCTCTGGATCTGGGGTGGGTTTGTCCTTGATATCCATCTTGGGTTTAGGTTTTGAACTACACAAACAAGATTGGCTAGGGTAAGGTGGGTCCTGAGTAGTTTTACCACTATGTGTAGTGACAAAGTTTAGGCCTGCCTGGTTTGGATTTTGAGTTGGCAGGAGAGGACGTTGCTGTTGATATCCCATACATAGAGTAGAAGCCTCTAACCTGTTAGGTGGAGGTACTGAAGGGGCCTGATAAACATAATGTGCTTGGCCCTAATTTGGGTTTGCAACGTGCATGTGGTGCAGCATGTTGTTCAAATTCAATAGAGGATGAGATGAAAGTGCACCAGGCTGGTGAGTCCTAACCATTTGTGTGAGTTAGTTACGAACCTTTGTACTTTCCACATTGTGCTGCCTCTGCATGGCAGCATTGGTCTTCTACATATCAGCCAATGTTTGTAGAATCAGGCTCATCTGGTCTTCCTTGCTAGGTTTGCTTTGAATGTTCGGGTTAGGCCTAGGATGAGCAAGTTGATATGGACGCGGATTTTGTGGTCGAGGTTGGAATTGAGATCTAGAGTTATTATTTCCTAACCAGGTGAAATTCAGATGATTGCGTCATCTAGGGTTGTATGAGTTGGAGAACGGATCATTCTGGATGGTGTGGAGCTCCTTGCAGGGTTGAGTAGCTCCCGAGTAGTCAGAATACAGGGGTTCAAAGATCCCTCAACCAGAGTAAGATGGTTCAGTGTTTCCTCCGAAACCAGGATCAGATGGGGGTGGGTACGCATATATCCCCTGATACGAGTGTTGGTGAATGTTATGCATGGCCTCCCTCCCTATGGGCGGACATGCACACGTGCTTTCCTGAGAAGAAGTGGCTCTCAAAAATTGGCGAGTCAAGCCATCCAACTTCTTCTTGACAATGAAGACCTTATCCAATTGACTAGCCACTAACTTCGGATCGACGGATGCGGATAGGTCTCGTGTCTTGTGTGACCCTCAGGTGTTTGTCAATGCACAGGTAGTCGTCTAGCTGAACATACCCATAGACTCCTTGTTTATGGAGTTCTCGCACATGTTCTTGAGAATCTCCCAAATAGTGTCTTCATCCTTACTGATGGGAATACCATAATGAGCCATAACTAGCTTAGTTTGATCAGATTAAGTCAATAAAAGCTCTTACATATCCATCAGAAGGTCTTAAGGGCACAAAACATTGATTTGAGAAGAAGATAAGAATACGTGATTATTTCTGTAAATTTACCATTCTATCACAAAAATAGAATAACCACGAGTTTTCTCAGGGGCTAAACAAAGGTTAAATGGGCTTTAGAGTCAGTTAAAAGGCTTCATATAGAACGAAATGGGTTTTTACGCGTTACAGGAATTAATGAACATCTGAAATCCTAAAAATAGACTTACTTAATTAACTAAAGTTACGATCAGGATAAAATTCACCTAAACCCTTTAAAAATTATATAAAAATATTCTCTAAGGTTTGGAATCTTTAAATTGACCATCAGAACCCATTTTGACCTAAAATAGTCACAGACAGACTTTTGCCATAATTTGAGTTTTTACATAAATTACCTAGTCAAATGAGTTCAAAACTAAAATCCAACTTTACCATTGGATTCCTTGGGTCCAAATTAGATTTGTATCAAAATTTAGGCCCAATCTGAGATTGTTTTGACCTAGTTTGCACTTTTGGTCCAAGTTTGATTTTCTTTATTTCACATGGCCCATTAGCTTTTGAATTTCTTACAAATAGGCCCCCAGCTTTGTTGTCCTCTTCACAAATAGGTCATTTCTGCCCTCAACTCCTAATCCTAAAGCTCTGGCCACCCTAATTTGGCAAAATCTCTGCGAATACTTGACGAATCCCTCTCAAAATTGAAAGGAAAACTCATCAAGTAATTGCCTTCCTTTTCAGCCAGATCCGAAGCTCTAGATCTCGCCCAATCTCTCATGTGAATCCTTCAAAGAGATGGCTATCCTATTCCAGCGAACCTTCCAAGCTTGGAAGCTTGGCTTCCAAGCTCTTTTTGCCCTCTAGACCCCTATAAAAGGAACCCCAGACCTCGTCGAGTTCCATAAGCTCGATTTCGGCCAGAAATTCCCCACATTCCTCCTTCCTTTCCGGTTGAGAGGCTCCTCGAGTTTTCGATGATCCTCTCCGACTTCTCTCATCGTCTGACCACAATATCGGCGGCAGATACTCCTTTTCATCTTCCTCCACGTTGAGCAGTACCAACAGGTGCCTCTATCTCCTTCGTCCTCACCGTCCAACCCCCACCGGAGCTACCTTCTTCCCCGACGCCGACCATACCGCAACTGACATCGCCTCTACTCCCCATCATCTGACAACTACCTAGATAAGTCCCCTAACTCTACTTCATTTTCACCCCAACTACACTCAGTTTCGACTATGCTACCGCCCATTCACTGTCATCCCTTCCGTGTCCAGCCACTCCTCCGGTGAGGCACATCTCGCTCCACACACCACTAAACTCCTCGCCGTTCATCCCTACATCTCCACCTTGACCCAAGGGGAAAAACCCTTTGTCTATTTCACTGATTCACCACCCAAACACGCCCCCAAACAACCCACCTTCTCACGGCCATCTCCGTCACCGTTCGACCACCTCACACACTCTCATGCCAAAAGATCACCGTCCACACATTCGCCGTGGTCCAGTGAAGGTCTTGAACTTGTTTAATTAGGCTGTGAGGCTGTATCCATGCTTTTTAGGTTTCTTCGGTGCTCCGCAATCTCCACCGTCACCCCTACCTTGTTCTTCAAGCTCCAGGCACTTGTAGCTCCAAGTGCCACCTCCAGGTGACGCGGCTTCATCTCAGGAATCATCCCAGGTGGACAATTGGAGGCCTTAACCTCGTTAGCTGGGGCAATTGAAGAGAGGAGCCCTGCAGTTGTACGCAAAAAGGAAGCAGTGGGGTTTAGTCCCACCTCGGAAGTGCACGGGATCTCATAGCTGCATAAGTTGATTTTGTGTTGTAGGCTATTCGCCTCAACACACGTGGGTGAGGTCCCCTTTCACCCGACACCTGCCTCGCCCGTGACACTACACGCGGGTCTGGCACTCACCCGATTACCCACCTAAGCTCTCACTCCTCGCTTACCACCCATTGCCGGTGAGCCTGGTCTCGGGTACGTGGATCCCTATTCACCTGATTACCCAAAACTGTTTGAGGCCCTGGGAGGGCGGAACCTAGAGAAAGAAAGGAGAGAGCGTGCGGGTCAAGGGAGGGTTTTGCTCTGAGGATATTTTGACACTTAGCCAAAATCAGAGCCCCTCTGTGCATAAAGCCAAGGAAAAGAAGAAGAGAAGAAGAAAAAGACAGAGAAGAACAATGCTTCCCTAGCACTGTAGCACCTGCTGTTTAAGTCGACTGATCGGCCTGACCGTTGACTGATACTACTGTTGCATTGATATTACTGTTGCATTATTTGAGATACTTGAGCTTATTTGTGCTTGGGGGTAATTAGTGATTCAAATCACCATTTTAACCTAATCTTTTGCTTCATTGACATTTGCTTTATCATATATATCATTCTTGCTTGGATTAATTGTTATACATTGATAGAATTGCAATCTTGAGAGTTAATTGTTACTTGCTCCCTGTGTTCAACCTCAGATTTCTTTTGAGCATAAATTTTATCTATTTTCAAGCGATTTCAACCTATACTACGATGCAGCTTTTATAACATTGATTTCACTCGTAAACGCTTACCCATGAAGTTGCCTCCACAGGCTGTATCGACAAATAATCTGATATTGTTACGACCCAGTTCTCGAATCCCTACAGGACACGAGACCGGACCGACTCGACTGATCCCAAGACCCAGTCGTCCAACAAGGAAGTAACCAAAAAGCAGTAAAAATAAACCACATTCACCATGCAAGCAACTAACAGTAACAAAAGTACAGCGGTAAAGAAGTAAATTACTACAGTACACACCACCACAACAGTAGAGAATTAAACAGGTACAGGAATATAAAATTTAAAATAAATGAGTACAGAAGTGTAACAAATTACTCATTACAACGGAAACGGAGTACAACAAAAGGGTATAACTACTGGGCTCTACTGGGCCCAGCACTCTCTGCAGCCGTAGTCTTTGGCTGCTCAACACCGGGACCTGAAAAAGGTTGAGTACACGAAATCAGCGAACGCTGAGTAGAGTGGCAACCACCTAACTAAAAATAGTAAAGGTGGACAGGTAGCTGTTGTTTTCAATTCCTTTCTTTATTTAACTAATTAGTCTTTCTTTCATCACTTGGTTTATTTATCAAGTCTTTTTCTTGATCTCGAATGTTCCTTGTGAGAACGATATTGATTGCAGTCTTTTTCCAAGAGTAGAAGTAGCACATGGTGCTCTCCTGGCTGGGAGAGTCCCCCGTGGTGGTCTTACACTCAGTCAACAACCCAAGGTCGCTGACAGACGTAACGGTGACTACGGCACATGCGATAAACGCACGGGTAGCTACCTCGCACTAGCACGCGGTCAGTCATTTCTGTTAACGGGTGCGCCCAAAACACAGCATGGAACCAGTATAGGGCATAGCCCTCTCAGTAACAGGGGTCTAGCCCCTAAGAACCAAACAGGGGTCTCCCCCCTCCACAGTCCGCGCACCCTCGCATGACTACCCTAGTTTGCCCAGTGGGCCTAACAAGTCGGTGTAAGGCAGCTAGCTGAACCTCGGGCCCCGTGGGGTGGCTAGCTCTCTCCCTACACTAGTAGCTCTCCTCGGTACTGTGTACGCGAGGGCCAAAAAGTCGGTGCAAAGTGGCCAATCCTAACCTCGAGTCCTAACCCTAGGGTGGCTACCTCCGCTCTGCACTAAGCAGGGGGGAACAGTTGCTTTCCTTGGTACTCCATACTCAAGGGCCAGCTCACTTCCCCATTCACATTTCCAGTTCCATTCCATTTATTTCTAGGAGCTCTACTCCTAATTCCCCGTAGGGTTCATGCTCATGTTTCTCAGGCCAAGCCATACTAAGTTTCATCATTTCAGGTTTATTCGCAGGTAGCTTGTGTTTCCAACATTCAATCTTTCATTTCAAAATCATATACAGGTAGCTCATATTTAATTGCAAACAACATGAATATACATGCAACAGTTGCTAACAACAGTACTTTACATTTCACAGCCAGCTGTTATCCAATTACAGGCAATTGTTATTATTTTGTTTGCTCATCCAAGACTGGAATTCATGCATTCAATACAATTATTCCAGTATTTCTAGTCTTAGGATTCATGCCATACCCTAGGATCTAACATCCATTCCAGATATGCATTCATGTTGTAATTAATCTAGGGGAAACCACTCTACCAGCAAAACCAGGAGTAATGGGGGCTTGTTCGGCAGGTCCACGTGCCTCTGCAACCCCAAAATCCACAATTGAATGAGGTCCTAACACAAGGATCAACCACAAGAAACCACTCAGAACATGATGAAAGTATTCCAATAAGTAGAGGAACTTATACGAAGAAGAATGGAATCTTAATTGCTGAAATCGGACCCTAAACGGGTCAAAGATAGTAATTCTGACTCAAATTAGACGTCTGGAACACCTTCCAGACATCTTAAAAGAAGTCCAGAACCATACCTCACTCTACGCTATTCCTCAGACGTCCAGGGACTCTGTTGAACCGTTTGGACCCAGTTTCAGACGTCCGACCACCTCTCTGGACGTCTGGAGACACTTCCCGCCGTCTGGTGCTTCGCCCAGACGTCTGAACTGTGTGGGAGGACGTGTCCCATGCCTTCCCGAAGCGAATCCTGCATGCTCGACGGAAAATCTTCTCAAAAGGGCACGGGGCAGTGCCTCGGCGGAACGGCCTGCATGGCCGTATCCGCAAAGGGAGCTGTAGGTGGCGGGACGTACCTCTCAGTCGTCTGGAGCTTCTTCCAGACGTCATTTACGTCGTCTGGACGTCGGTCCAGATATTTGATTCTGGGAAAATCCCAGAACCAGAGACTGCCCTCGCCTCCTCGTGCCGCGCCCGCTTGATGGCTTCTCTGGCTGTAGCAGTGTCGAGGAGGACCTCCCCAATGCAACTCCCACCTCGCGCACGTGCCGACTGGCCGTTCGCTCTCCGACGAACTCCTCATGAGCTCGCTCGCCCTCCTCTCTTCCCCTCACTGCTCCTCCTCTCCGCCGCTTCACTCGGCTGCACTCGCTGCTCTCGCTCTCGCTGGAGGAAGGAGAAGGTGGCTGGAAGTGGGGTGGTGAACGAGGGAGAGGAGAGGGGCTTAAGTAGGTGTGGGTTAGGGTTTCTTCGGTGGGCGGAGAGAGAAGGAAGGCGGCTGCGTATCGTCTGCACGCGGCACGCGTGCAGACCCAAGGACATACACACAAAAAAATTTGATTTCCAGATGTCTGGGAAGATGTCCAGACATTTGGCTAGACATTTGACCCAACTCCCAGACGTCTTAAAGGGCTTTGATAGAATTGGTCTTAACAACATAACAAACTCAAAGGAAGTTTCGTCCCCAAAACTTAAGCTAGCTAGGGTGCGGAAAAAGAACAACATACGCATAACAAACTCAAAGAGGACCGAAGCTGGTTCGAAAAGACGTACCCTCAAAGAGCTCCGGGTACCGCTCTCGCATCACCGCCTCAGGCTCCCAGGTAGCCTCCTTGTACCTCTGGCTCCTCCACAAAACCTTCACCAGGGGTACCTGCTTCCGTCTCAGACTCCGGACAGCTCTATCGAGTATCTGCACTGGCCGCTTGGAGTCGGTCAGGTCGTCACCCACCTCGACGCTCTCGTGGCTCAGAACGTGACTGGGATCCGTGACGTACTTCCTGAGGTTGGACACGTGGAACATGTCTTGCACACCAGATAGCTGGGGAGGAAGGGCAAGCCTGTAAGCAACGGGTCTAACCCACTCCAGGACCTCAAAGGGTCCCACAAACCTTGGCGCAAGCTTCCCTTTCACCCCAAAATGCTGCAGGCCCTTCATGGGAGAAACGCGAAGGAAGACGTGATCCCCAACCTCAACTACACCTCTCTTCGTTTCCGATCTGCATAGCTCTTCTGCCTACTCTTGACAGTGCGGAGTCGCCTGTGAATCTGCTCGATCACCTCCTAACTCTGCCGGATCAGCCTGGGGCCAGCCTCCCACTTGGTCCCCACTTTAACCCAACTCAAGGGTGCAGTACACCTCCGTCCGTACAGAGCCTCGTAGGGTGCCATGCCGATGATCTAGTGATAGCTGTTATTATATGCAAACTCTGCCAGGGGCAAGTGCTCTTCCCAAGAGCCCCTCCAGTCTAGTACACAAGCACGCAAAAGGTCCTCAAGCGTCTGTATCGTGTGCTCCGACTGTCCGTCCGTCTAGGGGTGGTATGCTGTACTGAACCTCAACCATGTCCCCAAGGCCTGCTGAAGCTCAGCCCAAAATTGGGACGTAAAACGGGTATCCCGATCGGATACAATTTGTCGCGGAACTCCGTGCAGACGTACCACGTCGCGGATATACCTCTATGCCAACTGTGCTGGTCCCAAAGTGACTCAGCTCGGCAAGAAACGTGTCGTCTTCATTAATCTGTCTACGATCACCCAGACTGCGTCGTGTCCTCACTGGGTAACGGGTAAGCCCACCACCATGTCCATGGTGATGCTCTCCCACTTCCACTCTGGCACTAGAAGTGGATGCAACGGCCCTGCATGCCTCTGATGCTCGGCCTTCACTTGCTGGCACACTAAACATTGCTGCACAAATTCACCTACATCTCGCTTCATTCCCCTCCACCAAAAGTCGCATCTCAGATCATGATACATCTTTGTGTTCCCAGGATGTATGGTGAACCTGGAACCGTGTGCCTCAGTCAAGAGCTCTCTCAACAGTTTCTCATCCCTGGGAACGCACAAACGCCCCCTCATGCACAGCACCTCGTCTGTAAAGGGGAAGTCTCCAAGGTCCCCTGACAGTACTCTATCACGCAATGACTACAGGTACGGATCGGCCATCTGTCCTGTGATGATGCGTTCTATCAGCTCTGGCCTCGTCTATCGTGTCACAGTCACTGCCCCACTGTGCCCCAGTAACTCTAGGGGTCGCCAACTGCCCATCTCCTCCATGAGGCTCCAACTCTACGCCTGTAAACTGGCCAAGTGGGTGGGCACCTTCCGGCTCAAGGCATCAGCCACCACGTTGGCCTTCCCCGGATGGTAGGAAATGCTGCAGTCATAATCCTTCAGGAGCTCTAACCAACGTCTCTGTCTCATGTTGAGCTCCTTCTAATCAAACAAGTATCTGAGGCTCTTATGATCTGTGAAAATCTCAAAGGTCTCACCGTACAGGTAGTGCCTCCAAGTCTTCAGTGCGAAGACGACAACTGCCAGCTCTAGGTCGTGGGTAGGGTAGCTATGCTCATGGGGCTTCAGTTGCAGCAAAGCGTAAGCGACAACGTGACCCCTTTGCATGAGCACACCCCCTAACCCCTGCAAAGAGTCATTCGTGTACACAACAAACCTGCCACTGTTGTCTGGGATGGTAAGCACGGGAGCCGAAGTCAGCCTCTCCTTTAGCTCCTGAAAACACGCCTCACAAGCGTCTGTCCAAGAAAAGGGCACGTCCTTCCAGGTCAGCTGTGTCATAGGACGTGAAATCTGCGAGAAACCCCTGATAAACCGCCTGTAGTAGCCTGCCAGTCCTAAGAAACTGTGGATCTCTGTCATTGTGTGCGGTCTCTCCCACCTGAGCACTGCCTCAACCTTGGCTAGGTCCACAGCCAAGCCATCCCCAAAGATCACATGACCCAAGAAGGTCACCTCCCTCAACCAGAACTCGTAGTTGCTGTATTTGGCGTACATCCTATGTCGTCTTAGTGTGTCCAAAATCATCTGCAAGTGCTGTCTGTGCTGCGCCTGATCTCGAGAATAAATGAACACATCATCAATAAATACCACCACTAATTGATCCAGATACGGTCTGAACACCCGGTTCATTAAATCCATGAAGACAACGGGGGCGTTGGTCAGCCCAATCGGCATGACAAGAAGCTCGTAATGTCCATACCGGGTGCGGAAAGCTGTCTTGGAGATGTCTGTCTCCTTGATCCTCAACTGGTGGTAACCAGACCTCAAGTCTATCTTGGAGAATACTGTGGCACCTCACAACTGGTCAAACAAGTTGTCAATCCTCGGCAGCAGATACCTGTTCTTGATGGTGACCCTATTTAGCTATCTGTAGTCCACACAAAGGCGTAGGGTACCATCCTTCTTCTACACAAACAATACGGGGGCTCCCCATGGAGACGCACTGGGCCTCATAAAGCCCTTCTCTAGAAGGTCCTGTAATTGGATCTTGAGCTCTTGTAGCTCAAGGGGTGCCATCCTGTAAGGTACTGTGGAAATGGGGCTGGTCCCCTGTACCAGTGAGATCTCAAACTCGATCTCACGCTCAGGCGGTAGTCCTGGCAACTCGTCTGGGAACACATTGGGGCACTCTCTGACCACCGAGATACTTTGAAAGTCTGCCACAGGGCTGGGCTCTGCCACCACACAAGCCAGGAAGCCCTCACACCCCTGGCCCAAAAGTCTCGCCGCACGAAGTGCAAAAATGCACCTGAAGCCTCCATCCACTAGCTGTCCATGAAACTCGAAAGAAGGCAACTCTGGTATGGAGAAGACGATCTTCCTCTCAAAATAGTCCACCAAGGCGTGGTAAGAGGACAACCAGTCCATCCCCAGGATCATGCCAAAGTCCTCCATTTGTATCACAATCAAATCAGCGGGGAGGCTGTGTCCCCCAACACTGACCTCACAACCGGTGTAAACCTCCTCAGCTACAAACAGCTGACCACCCGGACCTCTGATCACAAATGGATCCTCTAACAACACACAATCCTGCCCCAAACTAACAGCAAAATTGGCAGCGACAAACGAATGTGTGGCGTCAAAATCAAAAAGTGTGTAAACTAGTCTGTTGGAAACTGTAACCATACCTACCACCACTGATCCTGAAGCTCTGGCATCTCTGTGTGTCAGGGCGTTGATATGCCCCTCAGCCCTAGGTGCGGACGAAGCAGCCACACTCTACGTCGGACGGGTAGCTGCTGGCCGGTACCCTCCCCGCGACTGCTGTCCTCCCTTACGTGCCTTGGAACCTCGGCCTCCTCGTCCCCCAGTGCTCGGTGTGGGGAGCATCTGCTGACCTCCAGCCCTAGATGGGCAGTCCCTCCTGATGTGGCCCAGCTGGCCACACTGGTAGCAAAGGGGAACTCAACTCCCGCACTCAGTAGGTCCCTGCTGATGGCTGGGTGGGGGTCCGGTGCTCGCAGCTGGCCCCTGTCGGGGGCCCCCAAAGGCCACTGACGGCCTCGCAAAGTGTGACGGCTCTCCTGCGGGCGCCATGTGCCTTCTCTCTTGTCGGCCCTGAGAGAAGTTTGGCTGGTATGGCCTCTTCCGCCCGCTTTTAGTGTCACGTGCGGATGGGTTGGTCTCCTCATATGTCATAGCTGCCTCCACCACCCTCGAGAACGTAGGCAGCTTCAAGGGTTTGACATACCCCCGAATAGCAGGCCGAAGCCCCTTGGTGAACCTCCAAAGGCGCTCCTCCTCGGTGGCCACGGCTGTCGCGGCGAAACAAGACAGCTCCAGAAAACGCGTGTGGTACGCGCTCATAGTCATCGTCCCCAGGCGGAGAGTGTGGAACTCCCGCCTCCTCTATTCCTGCCACGTCTGGGGAAAGTACTGCTCGCAGAAGAGGGTGACAAACTGGTCCCAAGTCGGCTCGGCCCTCTCCTGACCTCTGACTGCCCTCCACCACCTGTGTGCCACACTCTCCAGCTGGTACGTGGCAAAGGCCACGTGGCACTCCACAGGGGGGCGAAGGGTGTCAAACACCTTCTCGATCTGCTCGAGCCAGTCCTCCGCCTCGGTCGAATCCTCATCCCCCTTGAAGGAGGGGGGCATCAGCTTCTGGAACTGTCCAAAAAGCTCGTAATGGCACTGAAGTGGGGAAACTGGTACGCCTCCAGGTAAAGAGGGCTCGTGCTTGGAAGTGCCGGAGGAAGGTGGGGGCGGTGGAGGGCCACCCCCTCCCCCACATCCAGCGCTGTGCCTATCTCGTGGTCCCATAGAGGACTCCCCCTCTGCAGCCCCAGGGAGAGACGCTCGTGGAGGCGGGTGAAGCTCCTCTCGTACAATCTCCCGTATCAGCTGGGAGAGTGATTGCACCGCAAAAATACACCTGCAAGTGTGTCGTCTTGTGCTATTTCCTAGCATTACTAGTGCATATTAGGGTTCCATAGTGGCATTTATAAAAATACATGCATGCATGCATTTAATTGAGAGTGGAGGAGAGTAAATAAATGGCCTTGCATTTAACATTTTTCCTCAAGTGCATCTTTGCAAAATTCACCATCTTTTTATTTTTTATTTCTACTTAACTTTGAATTCTTCCCGTGGCTGCATGGATGGATGGACCTTCCTCCTCGCGCCATTCCTTGCGGTAGCCTCTCCCTGCCAAGCCATGCACAAGCCATGCACAGCCAGGGCATGGCTGTGCATGACTTCTTCCTCTATAAAACAGCCACGACTCCTCCTTCGCAAGGAGCCTGGTCCTCCACCAAAGAAACACACAGCAGCACTTCTCCAGGCCACCGTCTCCTCCCTCTCCCTCCATACACAGGACCTCCTCCTCAGAGGAGCCACTCTGCGGGCAGGAGTCTTCACTGTGGTGTACACCCACCACCATGAAACCACCACCGCTCAGCTCATCAAGAGCCGGTGGGCGTGGTGGCCTTCTTCCCTATTTCACTTTCCACCATTCCAGCCATTGGAGCGGGAGCTTCAAGCTTTGAAGCTCAAAGCTCTGCACGCAGTAGCAGCAGTAGCCGCCCAGCCCTTGCAGCACACCCCTGCAGGCCGCCCTCGCCTCCAGCACGCACCTGCAGGAGCCCTTGCCTCCCGCTTCTTTGTACTGCATTCACCTTCCCACTCGCAGCCGGACGCCGTGCACCCCTGCAGCGGCCGGCAAAGCCTCACCACACACCCTAGCCAACACCCGTAGGTCACCGCGCGCCCCTTCGCTCGCGACCCAACCTTCTCCACGCACTCTGTCGCGAGGTTCCGCCTGCAAGCCATCGGCCGGCGCAACCCTTCCACGCGAGCCGTCCGCACTCACAGCACCGCCCGCTCCTGGTTGCGCGGCTCGGCCATTCACTGTAGCCACTGTTCACGCCGGTCTGCGGAATGCTGTGGCTACAGTAGGGTGACGGTAAGCTTCTCACTTATCCGGTCACCCGGTGCACCGCTACTGTTGTTCGCCCGAGCGCGCGTCTAGCCTCGAGTCCGCTCCAGCTCTCGCCCGCGCGTTTGCGTGCGCCCGCCTCTCCCAACGCCTGCCTTTTCCTGCTTCCTTCACCGCGTGCCTTTGCGTGCACTCGCTCCTGCCCTTCATGCCGCATGGTGCGCTACGTTCCTCCCTTCGCACCCACTCCCCTGCATGCGCGCGCCTCTCAGCGCGCCTATGCGCCTGCACGTGTGCACGTGGACCAGAAGACGCTCCACAGCTTCAGACGTCTTAACCCGCCTTTCCTTCCTCTGCAGGCGCTCTCTCTCTCTCTCTCGATCTCTCTCTCTCTCTCTCTCTCTTTCTCACAGCACTCTCTCCCTATCTCTTTATCGACGCTTACACACATACACTCACACTTTCATACACACACACACACCTATACACTATTATATACATATATTAGTACTTATATAACTATGTATTAGTCTATTTATATATATATCTATATACTTATACATATATATATATACACATATATACTTACCTATATACATATATTTATATACATATATATATATTATTACCTATATAACTAAGTATAAGTATAGATACATATATATATATACATATATACACACCTACTTATACATACATATATATATATATATATATATACACAAATATACATACATATATACATATATATCTATATAACTATATATACACATATATATATTTATACATATCTATGTACATATATCTATATACATATATTACTATATATATATATATATTTACATCTATATAGTTATATATACATACTTCTACGTATATATATGTATATATATATATCTATACATATATCTATCTATACATATACTTATATATATATATACATATATATATACACATATATATATACATATATAACTACATATATATACCTATATATTTATAACCATATATATATATATATACACACACATATAGATATATTTACATATATACATATATATATATTTTTTCACATTACCTACCAAACGTGGTGTCGCAGGAATATCTGCACCAGTTGCTGATATTCCTCGATACCCACGTACAAAAAGCGTGGTCACACTCATCTTCCACCATCCATCTTACACTCCACGCGGCACCTCATCCTATTGGTTGCGTCTTTCTAGACGACGACCGACTCGACACCGTGCTACACTACATCTCCACCTCCACCCCCACCCCTTTATACATATATAGTATATACATATATATCTATACTATATTTACTTTATTTCTATTTCTCTTGTATGCCAGTAAAAAGATAAAAAAATATATAAAAGAGAAAAGATAATCCTTGACTTGCAGGTACTCCGTCTTGCGAATAGCAAGACCTGCTTTGGAACCCTGATTTGGCTCAACGCTAAGAACCTAATTTTGAGGGTGTGCCTCAAGGACCAAGATTATCAGAAAAAAATCTTAAATAGAAAACACCAAAAGCACAATAAACGAACGGAAGAGATTCGTTGTAGGAAAGGCGTAGAAACTTGACTTGTAACCCCACTTCATTGAGTTCGACCCTGGGCCTAAAAGTGACCAAGATAAAATCAAGTAGGCCAGGTTAAAAATTTTGTAAAGAGATGGTTAAATCCGATTTAGGTTAACCACTATACACACTTCAATGATAAAATCACCATATTAACAACCTATCCGGGTCCGACTACCATCCTTTTCTGGCATCGTTTCCAGGGAAGTGCGCCTTCAAGTAAGTTTCTGTTCCATTCCTTTCATTTTTTCTCTTTCTCTCTTCACGAGTGTCTCTGTTTTTGGTGTGCAGGTGAACCTGTTGCAAGGAGAAGGCAGGCAGACGAAATCGAAGACGTGAGCAGATCCAAGGCGGGAACGAGAGCATGAAGACACCGACACCGCATTGGAGCTTCGTACACGTTGCTGAACAAGTAGGTCTTCTTTTCTTAGCAACTTAGGTTAACTTGTCACCTTAATAAAAAAATAAAAAAAAACTAAAAACTAGAAAAACTTCTTGGGATATCTTGGGGCAAATGGATTAAAATTCACTTGTTTGATTGATTGCCTTTACTCCCACCGCCCTGGGATTTCTCGCCTTACTTCGCATAGTGAAAATCCAAGAATCTTGATTCTTGAATTTTTCGCCATGTGAAGTATTCTTTGAGGCAAACATAAAAAGATTGATTGCACCCCTCTTTGCCTCACTTATCTGCAAATTCAGGATCACATTTTTGGTGGGGAGACTTAGAATTGAGTTGATTCCAACCCCACCACGACTTTTCAACTTGCCTAAGATTCGATCCCGAATAATTCAACCCCAACAAATTGATTTTCTTTATCTTTTGGTTGAGCCCTGTGTGGAAATCTTTCTGGTGATTGGGAGCACTTGAATTGAAGTGCTTTGGCTCCCTTTCACACTAATCTAAAACTGATTCGCGCATCCACACATAGAAATCTCCATTTAGGGAAGCCCATTGCATTTTAGCATGCATTAACCAATTGACATTGAAGAAGGGTTTGTTGGGCTTAGAAAAGAAAACCTGTATTCTCTCAAAAACCCGGAGATTGGTTGAATTGGTATTTCAGCGAAATCCTAAAATCCATACTACTTAAGGCTGAATTCTAAAAACCATTCACTAATTAAAACTTCAACTCTGGGAGATTTCCCCGTTGCATGCTTGTTTTACACACTCTGAAAATCAATCACTTGGGCATTACCCGTAAACAACGCCCTTCACATTCCAGAAGCACTTGATCCTAAGCCTCTAACTAAAACTGGTAGTAACTTGACCCTTCTTAAGGATTGGAGGTCTAACTACCTGCGTGTAGCGCCTACGTGCTGGTGAGGGTTCCCGCATGTTATCGGGTGTCTAAGACTGGGGCAAACGACCTTTTAATCTGGCCCGGTGGTTCTGCAGTGCTCGCATTCGGTTTCGTAGTTCGTGATAGTAGGTAAATTAGATCTTTAGGTCTAAGGGCACACTATAGAGGTTAGGAATTTAACTGTATTGATTTGTAATCAAGTGTACCTTTGCGGCGTCATTTCTCTCATCTCTTTTCCCTTCTCATCTCCCCAATTCTTTCTGCGGTAGTGCATGTTTAGGAGGAGGTCACAAAACCTTGAACTGATTGAATTGCTTGATAAATCTAGAAAAGAAGCCAAATCGTCCTCCTCCTCCACAAACATGGCTGCACGCCCACCCCCAAATCCTGAGGGAGGAAACCGCCCTCAAAACCCACCAGGTGGTGGAGCCTTAGATCCCATAACCCACCTCCAAGCCCAAATGGAAATGTATAATGAATGAATTGAGGCCATTCGGGAAACATTGGAGGAAATGCAGAACCCTCTCGAACGGGAGGAGCCTAGGTCTCTTAGCTCCTATCAGAATCCCGTTGCTACAGAGACCATAGGACAAATTCCGGTCCCCATGGGTGGGGACGACTTTGAAATGAAACCTAACATAATTGGCCTAATAAATTTTCACTTCCATGGTCTTGCAAGTGAAGATCCTTTTCTCCACTTGGAAGACCTAACCCGATTAGCTGAAACAGTTAAACCAAGAAATATCGGGTTACCTATAGTCCTCATGAAAATGTTCCCGTTTTCATTGTAGGATAAAGCGTCGCAGTGGTTACGCACCCTTGGGAGAACCATCCAGTCTTGGGAAGGATGCGAACAGCGTTTCTCAAGAAGTTCTTCCTAATCGGGTGGTGTCGGACCCGGTTAGGTTGTTAATATGGTGATTTTATTGTTGAAGTGTGTATAGTGGTTAACCTAAATCGGACCTAACCATCTCTTTACAAAATTTTTAACCTGGCCTACTTGATTTTATCTTAGTCACTTTTAGGCCCAGAGTCGAACTCAGGGAAGTGGGGTTACGAGTCAAGTTTCTACGCCCTTCCTATAACGAGTCTCTTCCGTTCGTTTATTGTGTTTTTGGTGTTTTTCTATTTAGATTTTTTTCTGGTAATTGTTGTCCTTGAGGCACACCCTCAAAATTGGGTTCTTGCCTTTGAGCCAAATCAGGGTTCCAAAACGGGTCTTGCTACTCGCAAGACGGATTACCTGCAAGTCAAGGATTATCTTTTCTCTTTTATATATTTTTTTTTATCTTTTTACTGGAATGCAAGAGAAATAGAAGTAAATACAGTATAGATATATATGTATATACTATATATGTATAAAGGGGTGGGGGTGGAGGCGGAGATGGAGTGTAGCACGGTGTCATGTTGGTCGTCGTCTAGAAAGACGAACCGACAGGATGAGGTGCTACGTGGAGTGTAAGGTGGATGGCGGAAGATGTATGTGACCATGCTTTTTGTACGTGTGTATCGGGAAATATCAGCAACTGGTGCAGATATTCCCGCGTTACCACATATGGTAAGTAATGTGAAAAAAAAAAAATATATGTATATATATATGGTTATAAATATATAGGTATATATATATATATGTAGATATATATGTATATATATATGTGTATATGTATGTATATATATATATATAAGTATATGTATAGATAGATATATGCATAGATATATATATATATATATATGTATATATAACTATACAGATGTAAATATATATATATATATATATATGTTTGTATGTATAAGTATATGCGTATATGTATGTATATATATATATATATATATATGTATATAAATGTAGATGTATATATATATATGTATGTATATAGACTAATACATATTTATATAAGTACTAATATATGTATAGATATATGTATATATATATATATATATATATGTATATAAATGTATGTATACTAATACTTAGTTATATAAATACTACTATATATATAGATATAAGTATATATATATATGTATACGTATATATATATATATATATATGTATGTATGTATATAATAGTGTATAGGTGTGTGTGTGTGTATGAAAGTGTGAGTGTGTGTGCGTATGTGTATTTGCAGAGAGAGAAGGATAGTGTGCTGTGAGAGAGAGAGAGAGAGAACGGGAGAGAGAGCGCCTGCTGAGGAAAAGAGAGGCATTTAAGTTGTCTGAGGTAGCCAGGCATCGTCTAAAGGCTTCACGCACACGCGCAGGTGCGTATGCGCGCAAGGACGTGCGCGTTGGGGGGCGATGGGCGCCGAGAGGAAACGTAGTGCACCGTGCTGCGTGAAGGGCAGGAGCGGGCACTGGCAGGCTCACGCGGGCGAAGACGTGGAAGGGAGCGGGCAGGTGCAGGCGACGCAGGCGCATGCAGATGCGCGGACGGGCGCTGAAGCGAGCGCGGGGCTGAACGCGTGCGCAGGCAGTGACCGGTCGCGGTGCGCCAGGTGACCGGTTAAGTGAGAAACTCACTGGTCACCCCACTGTAGCCACAGTCTTCCGCAGACTGGCGTGAACAGTGGCTACAGTGTAAGGTCGAGCCGCGTGACCGGGAGCAGGCGGTGCTATGAGTGCGGACGGCTCGACGCGCGCGGTGGAGTGGCTCCGGCTGTTGGCTTGCGGGTGGGACCTCGCGACAGAGCATGCGGAGAGGGCTGGGTCGCGAGCGAAAGGGCACGACAGGGCGCGCGGTGGCCTGCGAGTCTTGGCTGGGGTGCGCGGGAGGCTTGGCCGGTCGTTGCAGTGGCGCGCAGTGGCCGGTTGCGGGTGGAAGAGAGAGCGCGATAGGGCAAAGAAGCGGGAGGCGATGGTTCCTGCAGGCGCGTGCTGGAGGCGAGGGCGGCCTGCAGGCATGCGTGGAAAGGTTGGGGCGGCTGCTGCTGCCTTGCTGTGTGCTGTCGCCTTGCCGCCGCTGCTGGAGCTTTGAGCTTCAAGCTTGAAGCTTCCGCTCCAATGGCTGAAGTGGCATGGTCGTTCAAACAGGGAAAAGAAGGCCACCATGCCCACCGGCTCTTTGAAGAGCTGGGCGGTGGTGGTCTCATTGTGGTGGGTGTGCACCACAATGATAACTCCTGCCCGAAGGGTGTCTCCTTTGAGGATGAGGTCCTGCGTATGGAGGGAGAGGGAGGAGATGGTGGCCTGGAAGGAGAAGTGGAGCTGCAGTGTTTTTGGCTGGGGACCAGGCTGGCTGCAAAGAAGAAACCATGGTCTTTTTAAAGAAGAGGAAGCCATGCACAGCCATGCCCTGGCTGTGCATCGCTCGGCATGGGGCTCGGCAGGGAGTGGCTGTGCAGGTCATGGTGAGTAGGATATGGCATGAGGAAGAGGCCACCATGCATTGCAGCCGTGGGAAGAAGTCAAATAAAAAATGGAATTAAAAATAAAAAGATGGTGAATTTTGCAAAGCAGCACTTGAGGAAGAATGTTAAATGCAAGGCCATTTATTTACTCTCCTCCCCTCTCAATTAAATGCATGCATGCATGTATTTTTACAAATACGACTATGGAACCCTAATATGCACTGGTAATGCTAGGAAATAGCACAAGACGGCACAATTGCAGGTGTATTTTTGCGATGCAATCATCGGGCGAACCAATGCGCTTCGTCGTGCTATCACTTCATTTACACAACAAAACGGCGAACAATTTCATGAGGCATGGGAGAGGTATAATGACCTCCTCAGGAAGTGTCCGCACCACGGTCTGCCTAAGTGGCATATAGCCTAGATTTTCTACTACGGGCTAAATGAGACTTTGAAGTAGATAGCAGACGCTTCCTGCGGAGGGAACTTTATGAATAAAGACGAGAATGGAGCATTCGAATTATTTGAAAATATGAGTGAAAACTCAATGAACAATGCCTCCATTGTCGCCTTTAATCGTAACAGCCAGCCCCGAAATGTCCACGAAGTTGACACGGGACCCTCCCATTCATCCACTGATCTCAGCCTTATCGCACAAAAACTGGATGAAGTCTCCATCGTGCACAAGAAGCTGGACGAGTTTCTGGCCAACCTCACCCATTCTATGGCAAACACCCCCACTTCACCACTTTGTCACAATCCAAATTCTTCCAACACCAGGCTTATCCCGAGAAACCCCGTAAGACCTTCCTTACCGAGTGTCACATCGAGCAACTCGGTAAGTCATGTGGAACTAGCTTCTGCGAGCCAATATTTTGACACGAAGGACCAAGCCTTCGTGTGCTTGGACGCATATTTACATGCGGACACGTCTTTTGGCATAGAAGACGCTTGCGCCCTGGGGAACAACCAATTCTCTGACACTTTAACCCAGGGTGGCGAAATCATTCGAATTTCGCATGGTCCAACAACCTGCAGAGCCAAAACCCCGCAGGTGGACCAATGCGACCGTCTGCACCTGTCATCCCAAGGGCCCAGTCTAATCCTATGGCAAATCCGCCATCAGGCCCTTGCGTACTGCAAACCGAACACGCATCAAGTCCTCTTAACAAATTGATGCAAATGATGACGGAAATGTCGAAGCGCCATGAAGAGAACATGACCTCTCTTCAGCACCAATTGGCGTAGCAAAATGCTGAGATCAGTCAACTACGCATGGCAACTCGATCTCAGGGCACTCTTCCCACCCAACCTGTTCCAAACCTGCGAAATTTCGTACCCCGTGGTCCTCAACCACAGGTACGACCTTCTCAGGGGCAGGTTAATCAGATTCTGCAGGCTCCGAGCATTCCACCGGGGTTTCAGGCTAATCCCGCTGCAGCACCGCACTCTTATGTCCCTATTGCGAACCCTCCTCCGCCGTATGATCCCATTGGACCCACATCGTCCAATGCTATCACTACGAGGAGTGGCAAGCAGACTGGCGATCCACCTCGACTTGATCTTGGCTCGTCTTCTTCACCGCCCTCTCATTCGGGATGCGCACCGCATTCGCAAGAGGACGATACACCCAAATTGGTGCCAGAATTAGTTCCATTCCCTGAGGCTCTACTGAGGGAGCCAAAAGGCAAAAAGAAAGATACGTAGGCCTTTGATAACCTGCATAATTTGTTCAGGGATGTAGAAATCAAGGTACCCCTGCTCGAGGCTATCGACCACATACCTACTGTCGCCCGATTTTTCAAAGACTACACAACACCCAGGCGACAGTCAAAGAAAACTAAGAATCCAGTGGTTCTCTCGCCTCATGCGAGTTGTGCTATACTGTCAAATCTACCACCGAAGCAGAAAGATCCGGGCACACCGCTCATTTCCTGCAGCATCCAAGGTTGCAATTTTAGCCGTGCCCTGCTTGATCTAGGATCTTCCATTAATCTTATACCGACCATCATGCTCGAAAAATTTTCCTTGGGAAATCTGAAACCCACCCCTGTCACGTTACATTTGGCAGATCGTTCTGTCAAAATCCCGAAGGGTATGGTGGAAGACGTGGTGGTTAGGGTCAACAGTCTCTATTTTCCTGTTGAATTTCTTGTTTTAGAAATGGAAGTTCCTAGCTCACTTTCTGATTGTCCGATCATCCTTGGTCGACCTTTCTTGGCCACAGCCCGCGCCCATATCGACTGCGAGTCGGGCTGTATTGAGATTGCGGTTGGATCTGAGAAGCTCAGGCTTAACATCTTCAACACAGCCAAGAACTTTGATTGTGACTGCATCGAGGATGACACGTCTGACGAGGACATGGCCGCCAGCGTGTGTATCAGACTAATTGGGACCTATTCGGACTGCTGCGGATTACTTATAAACCTTGACGATTGCCTGACCGACACATATTGTGACGTTCCCCCATCCCTCCCTTGTCCCGTACCTTCTCCTGGCCAGACTTCTGACGAGGTTTTCTCTGCTTCCCATACCTCGTGGTCTGAGTCATATCCGGGCTACTCACCGCCGATCCACACTCTTGAAGATCGGATTGCCCTTTCTTTCCCACCAAATCAGGCGGATTTACAACTCCACACTGGGACCATGAGCCCACATGCTTCTCACTGGGGCTATTCCTTGTTGGATCCATCTATCCAAGAAGCCCCTCTTCTTGGCCAATCTGAGGGCCAACTTCTTCTTCCCAACTTGTTCTTCGATCCGCCTGGGACACTCTCGTCCCATGAAATGCCTGACCTTTCACCATCCACCATCACTTTTCACGCCACTATCACGATCACTTCACTTTTCACTTCACCACCCACCATCCACCCACCCTACCACCCTACTGTATACCCTGCACCTCAGCTCTCGTTATCTGATCTTTCGTCCTTTCTCTACCTTTCCCTACATGCATATGAGGACATAGCATCGTTTGGCATGGGGGGGTGGATAGGCGTCCATAGGATCTGGGTATTTTATGATATCATGCAGTTTCCACCTATTTATAAATATGTAAGAAAAAAAAAAGAAAAAAAATAATATATAATAATAATAATAAATGGTGTTTAGTAATGATTTGAAGGCTGAAACAAAAATACAATAAGTGTTTATGGATATTCAACCTCTATTTTGAAGACTTTCCAGGCCACAGAAGCTTGATTCGCTTAGGCTCGGCTTAATTCACTTGAGTATTGACAAAATAGATCAGAATCTCTCCTAACTAAGGATGTATTCGTGTACCTGAGACACCAGTACAGGATCCGTTGGTTTGCTTCTACTTGAGAGCCTAAGTAATCTTGGTTCACACTACACATATCAAGAAAGACCAGGTGAACATAAGATCCAACCCTAGTGTTCATTAGGGAAGGTGGAGTCCTTACCTGTGCGCACAGGTAGACTTTTTATCCCAGGCTTTAGTCTTGTGTTTAGGAGAAACTCTTTCCACCAAAAAGAAACTCTCCCACCAATAAGAAAGTGTGCTCCTCCAAATAATGTTGTAAGAGATATACTGACACATGTTTCAAAAAAAAAAAAAGTTGCAAACAAGTCAGTATATCTCGCAAATGTCTATAAAGTCTCTACCCTAAAAAAGTTTTTCAGGGCAAGTAAAAAATGTCAGAAAATGGGAGTTGAGTTTTCCGTCATCTTTTAAGGGTCAATCCGAAAACACGAGCTGAAACTGGGACCAACCTGTACTTAAAAATTCATGAAACCCTGGGCTTGAGTCTTAATGTTCATCTGGCCAGTCTTGATTCTTCACTATGCACAAGCCATAACCTCTTGAGCTCTCGAGTACGGCAAAAAAAAAACCTCCTGGGTCCTGGAAATCGTACTTAAGGTTTAAATATCAAGAGTCTTGGTTAGTCGAGAGATGATCTATGTCATGTGAAACTTAAAGTACTGGTATTCTTCTCTACAATTGGTTCTCACAATATCCAACAATAAACACACCTATGTTGCCTCAGGAGAAAATCTTCAGCTTAAAGATCATTTCTAAAATACAACAAAAAAAATGTTTTGCTAGGGACTAGCAAAAGATAGGCATGGGGTTATGATTGCACCGCAAAAATACACCTGCAAGTGTGCCATCTTGTGCTATTTCCTAGCATTACTAGTGCATATTAGGGTTCCATAGTTGCATTTGTAAAAATACATGCATGCATGCATTTAATTGAGAGGGGAGGAGAGTACATAAATGGCCTTGCATTTAACATTTTTCCTCAAGTGCATCTTTGCAAAATTCACCATCTTTTTATTTTTTATTTCTACTTAACTTTGAATTCTTCCCGCGGCTGCATGGATGAATGGACCTTCCTCCTTGCGTCATTCCCTGCGGCAGCCTCTCCCTGCCAAGCCATGCACAAGCCATGCACAGCTAGGGCATGGCTGTGCATGACTTCTTCCTTTATAAAATAGCCACGACTCCTCCTTCTCAATGAGCCTGGTCCTCCACCAAAGAAACACACAGCAGCTCTTCTCCAGGCCACCGTCTCCTCCCTCTCCCTTCATACGCAGGACCTCCTCCTCAGAGGAGCCACTCTGTGGGCACGAGTCTTCACTATGGTGCACACCCACCACCGTGAAACCACCATCGCCCAGCTCATCAAGAGCCAGTGGGCGTGGTGGCCTTCTTCCCTATTTCACTTTCCAGCCATTCCAGCCATTGGAGCGGGAGCTTCAAGCTTTGAAGCTTAAAGCTCCGCACGCAGCAGCAGCAGCACGCAGCAGCAGCTGCCTTGCCCTTTCCTCGCACGCCTGCAGGCTGCCCTCACCTCCAGCGCGTACCTGCAGGCGCCCTCACCTCCCGCTTCTTCGTACTGCATTCGCCTTCCCGCCTGCAGCCGGCCACTGCACGCCCCTGCAGCGGCCGGCCAAGCCTCATCGCGCACCCCAGCCAACACCCGCAGGTCACCGCGTGCCCTGTTGCGCCCCTTCGCTCGCGACCCAACCCTCTCCACGCGCTCTATCGTGAGGTTCCACCCGCAAGCCACCGGCCGGCGCAACCCTTCCACGCACGCGCCAGCTCGCGCGCGCCAGCCCCGAGTTGTCCGCACTCACAGCACCGCCCGCTCCCGGTTGCGTGGCTCGGCCATACACTGTAGCCACTGTTCACGCCAGTTTGCGGAACACTGTGGCTATAGTGGGGTGACCGGTAAGCTTCTCACTTATCCGGTCACCCAGCACGCCGCTACTGTTGTTCGCCCGTGCGCGCGTCTCGCCCTGAGTCCGCTCCAGTGCCCGCCCGCACGTCTGCGTGCGCCTGCCTCTCCCAGCGCCTGCCTTCTCCTGCTTCCTTCACCGCGTGCCTCTGTGTGCGCTCGCTCCAGCCCTTCGCACAGCACGGTACGCTGCGTTCCTCCCTCCATGCCTACTCCCCTACGTGCGCGTGCCTCTCTGCATGCCTATGCTCCTGCGGGTGCGTGCGTGGACCAGACGACGCTCCACAGCTTTAGACGTCTTAACCCGCCTTTCCTTCCTCTGCAGGTGCTCTCTCTCTCTCTCTCTCTCTTTCTCACAGCACTCTCTCCCTATCTCTTTACCGACACTTACACACATACACTCACACATTCATACACACACGCACACCTATACACTATTATATACATATATATATATATACGTATACATATATATTGATATATATGCATATAGTTATATACATATATATATATACTTATATCTATATATATAGTAGTATGTATTTAACTAAGTATTAGTATACATATATATATACATATATCTATATACTTATATATATATATATATATACACACATATATATTTACATATATACATATACTTATATACATACATATATATATATATATATATATATATATGCATATATCTATACATATATTAGTACTTATATAACTATGTATTAGTCTATATATATATATATCTATATACTTATATATATATATATACACATATATACTAACCTATATACATATATTTATATACATATCTATATATATATATTATTACCTATATAACTAAGTATAAGTATAGATACATATATATATATATATATATATATATATATATATATATACAAATATACATACATATATACATATATATCTATATAACTATATATACATATCTATCTACATATATCTATATACATATATTACTATATATATATATATTTACATTTATATAGTTATATATACATACTTATACGTATATATATATATATCTATGCATATATCTATCTATACATATACTTATATATATATATACATATATAACTACATATACATACCTATATATTTATAACCATATATATATATATATACATATAGATATATTTACATATATACATATATATATTTTCACATTACCTGCCATACGTGGTATCGCAGGAATATCTACACCAGTTGCTGATATTCCCTGATAGTCGCGTACAAAAAGCATGGTCACACTCATCTTCCACCATCCATCTTACACTCCATGCAGCACCTCGTCCCGTTGGTTGCGTCTTTCTAGACGACGACCGACTCGACACCGTGCTACACTCCATCTCCGCTTCCACCCCTACCCCTTTATACATATATAGTATATACATATATATCTATACTATATTTACTTTATTTCTATTTCTCTTGTATGCCAGTAAAAAGATAAAAAAATATATAAAAGAGAAAAGTAATCCTTGACTTGTAGGTACTCCATCTTGCGAATAGCAAGACCCGCTTTGGAACCCTGATTTGGCTCAACGCCAAGAACCTAATTTTGAGGGTGTGCCTCAAGGACCAAGATTATCAGAAAAAAATCTTAAATAGAAAACACCAAAAACACAATAAACGAATGGAAGAGATTCGTTGTAGGAAAGGCGTAGAAACTTGACTTATAACCCCACTTCCCTGAGTTCGACCCTGGGCCTAAAAGTGACCAAGATAAAATCAAGTAGGCCAGGTTAAAAATTTTGTAAAGAGATGGTTAGGTCCGATTTAGGTTAACCACTATACACACTTCAACGATAAAATCACCATATTAACAACCTATCCGGGTCCGACCTCCAGCGAGGTCCTGGGCTTGAATGCCCCGAAGTAGTGGCTGGTCCACTGAGGCGTCGGCTTAACGCGTCCGCCCCTCCGACCTCGTCCTCGGCCGCGTCCGCGGCCCGCCTCGCTAACCCCACGTCGAGGCATCTCTTGTAAGGAGACACGAACACAGAACAGAAAAGACGTCAATTCTAACCGACATTCAACGAAAGAACCTCAGAACGGATGTCAAAAGGTACATTGTGGTGGTTACTCTAGTTACAGCACGTGAACTAGTTATTTTCCAGCTAGTTGGTTTACTTCTCGAGACGACCTTGCTCTGATACCATCTAGTTATGACCTGATTCCCGAATCCCTACAGGACACGAGACCGGACCGACTCGACTGATCCCATGACCCAGTCGTCCAACGAGGAAGTAACAAAAAAGCAGTAAAAATAAACCACATTCACCAAGCAAGCAACTAACAGTAACAAAAGTACAACGGTAAAGAAGTAAATTACTACAGTACACACCACCACAACATAGAGAATTAAGCAGGTACAGGAATATAAAATTTAAAATAAACGAGTACAGAAGTGTAACAAATTACTCACTATAACAGAAATGGAGTACAACAAAAGGGTACAACTACTGGGCTCTATTGGGCCCAGCACCCTCTGCAGCCGTAGGCTTTGGCTGCTCAACACCGAGACCTGAAAAAGGGTATGAGTACACGAAATTAGCGAACGTTGAGTAGAGTGGCAACCAGCTAACTAAAAACAGTAAAGGTGGACAGGTACCTGTTGTTTTCAATTCCTTTCTTTATTTAACTAATTAGTCTTTCTTTCATCGCTTGGTTTATTTATCAGGTCTTTTTCTTGATTTTGAATGTTCCTCGTGGGAACGATCCTGATTGCAGTCTTTTCCGAAGAGTAGAAGTAGCACGTGGTGCTCTCCTGGCCAGGAGAGTCCCCCGTGGTGGTCCTACACTCAGTCAACCACCCCAAGGTCGCTGACAGATGTAACGGTGACTACGACATGCGTGATAAATGCACAAGTAACTACCTCGCACTAGCACGCGGTCAGTCATTTCCGTTAATGGGTGCGCCCAAAGCACAACACGGAACCTGTATAGGACATAGCCCTCTCAGTAACAGGGGTCTAGCCCCTAAGAACCAAACAGGGGTCTCGCCCCTCCACAGTCCGCGCACCCTCTCCTGACTACCCTAGTTTGCCCAGTGGGCCTAACAAGTCTGTGTAAGGCGGCTAGTTGAACCCTGGGCCCCGTGGGGTGGCTAGCACTCTCCCTACACTAGTGGCTCTCCCCGGTACTGTGTACGTGAGGGCCAAAAAGTCAGTGCAAAGTGGCCAATCCTAACCCTGGGTCCCAACCCTAGGGCGGCTAGATCTGCTCTGCACTAAGCAAGGGGAACAGTTGCTCTCCTTGGTACTTCGTACTCAAGGGCCAGCTCACTTCCCCATTCACATTTCCAGTTCCATTCCATTTATTTCCAGGAGCTCTACTCCTAATTCCCCGTAGGGTTCATGCTCATGTTTCTCAGGCCAAGCCATACTAGGTTTCATCATTTCAGGTTTATTCGTAGGTAGCTCGTGTTTCCAACATTCAATCTTTCATTTCCAAATCATATACAGGCAGCTCGTATTTAATTGCAAACAACATGAATATACATGCAACAGTTGCTAACAACAGTACTTTACATTTCACAGGCAGCTGTTATCCAATTACAGGCAATTGTTATTATTTTATTTGCTCATCCAAGACTGGAATTCATGCATGCAATACAATTATTCCAGTGTTTCTAGTCTTAGGATTCATGCCATACCCTAGGATCTAACATTTAATCTAGTGTTTCTAGTCCTAGGATTCATGCCATACCCTAGGATCTAACATCCATTCCAGATATGCATTCATGTTGTAATTAATCTAGGGGAAGCCACTCTATCAGCAAAATCAGGAGCAATGGGGGCTTGTTCGGCAGGTCCATGTGCCTCTGCAACCCCAAAATCCGCAACAAAACGAGGTCCTAACACAAGGATCAATCACAAGAAATCACTCAGAACAAGATAAAAGTATTCCAACAAGTAGAGGAACTTATACAAAGAAGAACAGAATCTTAATTGAGGAAATCGGACCTCAAACGGACCCTAAACGGGTCAAAGATAGCAATTCTGACTCAAATCAAATGTCTGGAACACCTTCCAAACATCTTAAAAGAAGTCCAGAACCATACCTCACTCTGCGCTATTCCTCAGACATCCAGGGACTCTGCTAAACCGTTTGGACCTAGTTCCAGACGTCTGACCACCTCTCTGGACGTCTGGAGACGCTTCCCGCCGTTTGGTGCTTCGCTTAGACGTCTGAACTGCGTTGGTGGATGTGTCCAGCGCCTTCCCGAAGTGAATCCTGCATGCGCGAAGGAAAATCTTCTCAAAAGGGCACGGAGCAATGCCTCAGCCGAATGGCCTGCATGGCCGTATCCGCAAAGGGAGGTGTAGGTGGTGGGACGTACCTCTCAGTCGTCTGGGCTTCTTCCAGACGTCGTTTACATCGTTTGGACGTCGGTCCAGATGTCTGATTCTGGGAAAATCTCAGAACCAGAGACTGCCTTCGCCTCCTCATGCCGCGTGCGGCTGCGTCGTGCCCGCTCGACCACTGCTCTAGCTGCAACAGTGTCGAGGAGGACCTCCCTGACACAACTCCCACCTCGCGCACGTGTCGACCGGCCGTGCGCTCACCGGAGAACTCCTCACGAGCTCGCACACCCTCCTCTCTTCCCTTCGCTACTCCTCCTCTCCGCTGCTTCGCTCGGCTGCACTCGCTGCTCTCGCTCTTGCTGGAGGAAAGAGAAGGTGGCTGGAAGTGTGGTGGTGAACGTGGGAGAGGAGAGGGGCTTAAGTAGGTGCGGGTTAGGGTTTCTTCGATGGACGGAGAGAGAAGGAAGGTGGCTACATATTGTCTGCACGTGGCACGCACGCAGACCCGAGGACATACGCACAAAAAAATTTAATTTCCAGACATCTGGGAAGATGTCCAGACATCTGGCCAGACGTCTGACCCAACTCCCAGACGTCTTAAAGGGCTTTGATAGCACAGGTCTTAACAGATATCCTCATGGAGCCCCTAGTAAAAAGATTAGACCTATTCCCATTTAAGAACTCCATGATGAGGGCATTTGCACATGAGATCCAGAAAGCAATCCCATGCCTCATGAAGTAGTTCCCTCGCATTCTGTGTGAAATTCATGATTTGGTGTCTCAAGGCATTAGTGCATCCAACTGGGAAGATTTTCTTGAGAAATTCAGCTTGTAAACCATCCCAGGTGTTGATCGGTCAAGTTAGAGACCAATACCAATGGCCAGCCTTATCCTTCAAAGAGTAGGGGAACATCTTCATGAGCAAGGTGCTCCGATTCTGAACATTTAGCCTGAGAGTCTAGGCCAGATGTTTTAATTATTGTTTATATTGGAAAGGGTTTTCAGAGCCCAATCCATGAAAGTAGGGGATCAAGTTTATGATATTCGGCTTCAACTCTGTATCAGGTCCCCCAGCCGGAAATTGTGTCCTGGGTTTGATAGCCACGGTTGCAGGATTATAGTGATCCTGCATTTATGGACATGGTCAAGGGTTAGATAGTGCATGAATTAGATAGGTAAGAGTCTAAAACTTGTCCTGAAGATTTTGAATCTCACCCCCTTCTTGATCTTGGTTCTCGATAGAGTTAAAGGATGGAGAATTGGGCTCAGATGTAGATGAATCAAAAGAGATATCAATTGGATAAGAAGAGAACCCAAACAAGTTGGTTAGGGTTTGACCCCGACGAGAATGAACAACTTATGGAGGCCTTAAGACTAGTCTTAAGGACCTCCTCCCATACATACACTACAAAATTAGATGAGGGATTGAATATGTCTTGGACCCAATCACTGCACCCAATAAAGATTGGATGACTAAGGTTGGTTCAAGGCAGATGGACCTTTGGATCAAAAAACTCACCCACCCAAGAATTACTTAGGCAGCTAGGAAGGAAGAGCCCTACAAAGACCCCTACACGGTAAAGCATCCCCATGAGTTATAGGGTTTCCCCTGCCTGACCTTCCTTGTCACCATAGATCCAAGTAGACCAGAATGCGCAAATTGAACCCTAAGTCTACCAATTTTAGTCCTAATTGTGACTTGGATTTTCACTTGATTTTAGAGGTTGATTCAAATTGTGACCTAATTTGAGGTTGGTTGATTTGCCAAGTGAAACAACTTCACCTGACCTGCCCTAAAGTTGAGGATGGGAATCAGGTCAAGTCACTCAAACTACTTTGATTTAGTTCTCAACAGGTTATTAGGTCCCAACTTTTATGATTCAAGTGAATTTAGAGCCTTGATTTTAGGGTTTTTTCATAAGATCAGCTCAATCAAGGGCTTAGGTAGCAAACAAATACGGGAAGATTTATTTCTGTTTTTGAATGGCAAGTGTGTAGTAGCACTTCAAACCCTATGTGGAAACCCTAATTGGCTCTATTTCCAAGTCCAGTTGATTCCAGATATGGCACCTGACACTCAAACAAGAAGGTGAATAGTTCAAGGTACTTTATGTCCCTAATAGGTGTAATAGCAAGGAATTGGGTTTTCTGAATCAATTCAAATCTGATCACAATCAATCAAAATAAATCAAGAAAACTCTTTCCTGAAATGATGATTCTAGAAAAGTAAGGCAAGATTGAATTGATAATTCCTTTTTGTTTCCTTTTTCAATCTTTCCAAGATAAAGAGGGGATTAGGGAAGAAGTCAGAATGACTAACCTGCCCTTGGTGTGGTTGCTTTGAGTGGACAATCTTGAGTGCACATTCACCTTGAAACAATCAAACAGAGCAAGTTAGGAATTAGAATCAGACAAAAAGATATGAATAGTGGTGAAATGCATGCTTCTCCCTGGCAACGACGCCAAAATGTTAATACACTAAAGTCAGGTTTTAAAATATGCATCGTGGTATAGTGACTAAACCGACAAAAACATTTAACTTTATATCTCGAATGTGAGTCCAAGGTCATCTCAGGGAGCAAAATGATCACAATTCAATCCACTGATCAAGCATATATGAATTGGATATAATAAGACATAATAGCTTGATGCAAAAATAAATAGATTAAGCAATGAATGTCAATCTCAATGGGTAAAAATAACTAACCTAAAAGGCCAAAAAATTTGGTTTTCAACTAAGCCAAGGACCTTTCAACACTTGGAATTTTTCAAGCCCAAGAGAAGCCCTGAAACCGAGCCACAAAATTGACCCAAGGCTCAACTCAGGCCGAACCCAATGAACTGACCCAAACCACAAGCGAACCAAGCCTAAAACCTGGCCCAGGCTCTCACCTAGGCATGCACTTGCATGTGTGCGGGCACGTGGTGTGTATGGTCATCAGTAGGATGGGGACTAACCCCCTGTTACTGAGCACGCTGTAGGTAATGAAATCCCTTATGAAGCCAATTCCAATATGTCTTTTTAAAATGTGGGACTAAAGAGTCCCTCCTCTTCTTCGTCTTCCTCGCGCATTGCTGCATGGAGTGTCGCAGCTCAATTGGAAGCCCAAGGCTATTGGATCTCAAATCCAACTGTGGGGAATGTCTCCTCAACTGATTTTGCGTGGAAAGGTGTTACCTTGGACGATTGCTCACAGGAGATCGTTGCTTGGAGTCAGGGACAATGGGCTCATTGACGATGTATTTGCGATCAAAACATGACCTTACGGCCCAAATTAAACTGACAAGAATGTTCGACGAGCTACGCCAAACAAAAACCCTTAGTCAATTGCATGCGAGGGTGACTGTGGAGTGGAGACGGAGAAGCTTCGATGAAGCTTGGATGGCGTCAATGGTGGGTGGTCGGGGAATGGTTGTAGGGACCAATAAACTTAAGGAAAAGCTTTGCATGGTGGTGAGGAAGCTTTTGCCTAGGTTTATTGAGTGCGAGGAATGCAGGGGAGTTGGGACAGTGAAGGTGGAGGCGATGATGGTTGTTGACATTGGGGAAGGAGCTAGAGGAGAATGATGGAGCTCTAAAGCTCCCTAGAGCTAATTGGAGGGGAGAAGAAGAGAAGCCCTAAAGAAATTTGGGGAAGGGAAGAGAGGAGTAGCTCACTGGAGCTCGCCGGTGATGAGGAAGATGATGGGGTTGGTTGCAGCGATTAGAGAATTAGAGGTCGAAACTTCATGGGAGGCTTCGTAGAAGCTTGGGAATGAAGATCCCTCTACCAATTGTACATGGTAGAGGGTGACAAAGGGGATCGAAGGTGGTGCTTCCTATGTATGCCAACGACAAGGAAGAAAAAGGGAAAATCAGTCAAATTGGGCACGAATTCATGCTCGTGAATGCAAGGCCCTTTATATAGAGATGATTCCCTCTTCAATTGACACAAAAATTGTAAGATTTGACTTGCGATTTGGCCAAATATGGAGCTTGAAATTTCTACCTCGCCATCATCTAAATTGAACAAATTGGAGCTCGAGAAGGATCTCAATGGATTGGTTGTGATCTGCAGAATAATCTCGTCAAATTTGGCAAGATTTGATTGAGATTTCTTCAATCAATTTGATGATGGAATCAAGATGGCCATGGGTTTCTTTTGTATTTGTGGTGTTGCATTTTAGGAAATGAATAAGATGGAGGCAAAAGCTGAAATGCAATAGGAATCAAAACTTATGGGTATTTGTGCAAAAATCAAAGCAAACTGGGCTAGAATGTAAACTAGGTCAAGATAAACTCCGATTGGGCTCAAATTTTGAGGTTAACCTAATTTGGACCAAATAAATCTAATGCTGAACTCAAATTTGGGTTTTGACTCAATTTGACTAGGTAATTTACACTGAAGCCTAAGAATGAAGTAAATTCTAGCCTAAGTCTGTTTTTGGTCAAAATGAGTTACTTTGGTCAAAATGAAGGTTCAAAACCTCATAGAATATTTTTAAATGATTTTTAGGAGGTTTAGATTACATTTATTTCCATCATAACCTATTTAATTTAAGTGAGGCTTAATTAGGGTTTTTATTATTAAATTAATCCTCAAATCGTAGAAAACCTTGATTTGATCAGTGCGAGCTCACTTCTTGGAAATTTTAGTTCATTTGACCTTAGATTAACCACCAATTAACCCCTCATTTATTCTGCATTCGTGATTTCTCGTTAAAGCAGCAGAATTAATGGGATTTCCCTTCTCACATTTGTTGCAAAACTAAATTACGACCCTCAGATGCTTATTAAGGAGCATTTATTCTTGGAGTTAGGCTAAAATAGGCTGGTTATCGCAAATGATGGTGTTACCATCAAGGATATTGGGTTAATGGACCAAGAAAGGAGGGCTATTTTGGTCTCTAGACCACCCTAAACCTAACTAAGGTTAACCTAAGCCTATAAATTGGTGTTAGGGTTCTTAATCCACCCCTAAACACCCCCCATGGCAGCACATCACTCAAGAAGAAGGGAGAGAGAAGAAAGAAGGAGAGAAGAGAGAAGTGACAGAAAGAAGGAGCATGGTGGCACGTATGTAGTGGGAATAAGGGGCATGGCGACACATGCAGCATGGGCAAGAGGTGTGCATAAGAGGGCATGTAGAGATGAGCACCAGTTGGTGGGTGCAAGGGCGTGTACGTAGCGTGCATGCGAGTGCGCATGTGCATGGGTTCCCGTTTGGCATTGCATTTCATGTTTTTGTCCATTGAGGGGTTAAACAGTGACTGATTTTCTCATTCTTGGTGCCATTGGAATCGTCTCAATGCATACTACATTATAGGAAATCCTAAACTCAAGTTTGAAAATTATTTTGTACATAAAAATTGTATAAAATCCATTATCATGATTTTTGGCCTATTCCTTTATGTGTCTCAATGTAAAGTTGATCCTCGAAGCACGCACGGAGTACATGGGTCCCTAAGGTAGTAGGAAGGGACCTCGGTGCTCATTTGGAGTCACAGTGACCCTTTGGTGACCTTCTGTAGAGTAGCCCTATTACTCTTTTCCCGTAGCATAAGGTATATGGTTGAATGTGCTTACTGAAGATTATTTTGATTTTGTATTCTTTTGTTGAGTATTTTGAGTCCAACATGCCTGAGAGTTGACTATATTTTGGTACTTGATTAAAATGATAAGTAAAATTGCTTGAGTTAATCATGGATTAGTACTTATTGAAAGTTATAAATGGTCAAACAACTTGCATATATATATTTATATATATTTGGCATAGTAATTTAGTACCTATAAATTCATATATAATGAGATGTTAATATTTGCCTAGTTTGCTAAATCTAATGATCTCTTTAAGAATAAAAGAATTGCGATAATTACTGATATATGGAAATGGTGGGATTTTCTCTGAGAGATGGAAATGAAAAAAAGAAATAGAAATATCTACCATGTTAGAAATGGAACAAATGATGGAAATGTGAATGAAATTTGCTATTAAGTTCGGGAAATCACAGATGGAAATTGGTTGACAAACCCAAAACTTGTGAGGATAGTTTGAAAGTTTGTTAATGAATTCATATTTAATTAGTTAATTCATACCTGATTTATGTTAGTTAAGGGGCATTTAAGGAATAATTGCATTAAATAAGTGCATATTAGGTAGTAATGCATCATAGTGTAAATAATGCAAATTAGGGCTAATTATTGTATCTTGAAGCTTAGTTGTATAATATTTATTAATGTGTGTTTCTTTTTACTCTTTACAGGCCTTGTTCTAGGTGGCAAATGGCTTCTCACATCATGACATGAACTCCATCCTTAATTGATATCAATTAACCGAATCCAAGCTAACCTCAAATCCACTCCACACGCCACATTAGCCCATCCCATAATATGGTCATCCACCTCACCAATATCCACCTCATCAATCCAAGGTTTCCCTCTTCATCCAATCATCTTGTGACATATCATCTTTGCCACATCACCACATGCCACCTAAGACGTCCAACAACCCTAGTCTATGCTATAGGTGGCGCCACTTTATGGTTCTTTCTATGCCTTCTCCTTGCCACCGTCAAACAAGATCCCAACCCTCTGATGGGAACACCATCATGAGCCAAAACTAGCACAATTTAGTCTTATAAAGTCAATAAAAGCTCCTACATATCAGTCAGAAGGTCTCTAGAGCAGGGAGAGTTGTTTTGAGAAGAAAAGAGAAAAATAGGGTTATTTTTGTAATTTTACCAACTCATCACAAATTCAGAATAACCATGGGATATGCCTGGGGTTTATTAAAGGTCATTTATTCATTAATGTCTAATAAGTGGGTTCATGCAGACAGAAATAGGTTTTCGTGCATTTCAAGAACTAATAGACATTTGAAACCCTAAAAATAGACCTACTTAATTAACCGAGATTCTGGTCAATATAAAATTCACATAAACCCTCTAAAATTTATAAAAAAATATTCTCTAGGGTTTGTCATCCTTGAATTGACCATCAGAACCCGTTTTAACCCAAAATAGAGTCACAAACAGACAGTTGCCATAATTTGGATTTTTAAATAAATTATCCAGTCATATGAAGTCAAAACCAAAATCTAACTTCACCATTGGATTTCTTGGGTTCAAATATGATTTGTATCAAAATTTGAGCCCAATCTGAGATCATTTTGACTTATTTTGCATTTTAGTCCAAGTTTGACTCTTATTATCCCAAATAACCCTTCAGCTTTTGAATTTATTACAAAAATCCCCCTGTCTTTGTCGTCACTCTTTGTAAATAGGTCCTTCCACCATTTTCGTGAAGGAATCCTACTTCGGCGAGCTTTGTTTGGCAAGAACCTGGCGATTACTTGACGAATCCCTCTCAAAATTGAAAGGGAGATTCGTCAAGTAATTGCCTTCCTTTCAAACCTATTCGTTTGCTCCAATTCTTTCCCAATCTCTCATGCGAACGCATAGGAGATGTGGGTATCTTTCGCTGGCAAGCTTACCAAGTTTGGAAGCTTGGTCTCCAAGCCTTAAACCTCTTCCCATGGCCTATCAAAGGAGCAGGGGCAAGAACCCTAGCTCCTTAGCAAGTTTTGGTCTCATAAAAGCCCTCTTCCTCCTTCAACCACCTCCGCACCTTGCTCCGGTGTCCTTCGCTCCCCTCGTTCGGCCGTCCAACAGTCAAATTGGATGGCCCATTGCCTTTCTCTCCTTGTCGCACGCCTCTCCAGTCAAAGAGAGAGCGTTTCCTTGTTTCTTTCCTCATCGCCGTCTCGCCACCCTCTTCATCTTCTTCGGCTCCAGTCGACCAACACCGGAGCTTTTCGCCCCTTATCTTTCCCTTTTAGGATCTATATCACTTCCCTTCTCCCTCTATTTTCCTTTTACTCTTCCACGACTCACTTACGACCTATGCACCGCCCACATCACCTCCATCTTCCTCAATGCCAGCACACCTCCGGCGATGCCTCCAGGTCGCTCCACCACATGAAACTCGCTGCCACCACCTCCGTTAGCTCCTCCTCAACTTCCACATCAAAAGTCCTCAACCAATTCCTCTCCAAGATCACTCAACCACCCTATCGAACTCCATCCCCTTTGCAGCTCTGCCCTGATCTTGCCCTACTCACATCCACCTTCAAACGCCACGAAATCGCCACCACTACATTCGCTGTGCTACAGTGGACCTTCTGAGTTATTTTGACGAGGCTGTGAGGCCGTGTTTTGGTTTTCAAGTACCCCACCGGAGCTCCACTGCCACCGCGACTCCTCCAACTTCATCTTCAGTGTTCCGGCCACAAGACCTCTAGGAGTTGTTCCCAAACGCTGCGATTGACCTCCAGGACCTAATCCTGACATCCAATTTGGTCAAAGACTTACTGTTGTGGCTTCAATTGAATGCATCAATCTTCCGCAGCTACATGAGGAAAGGTGTTGGACATAGTCCCATATCAGAAATTGCTGAAGCGCGTGTGGGACATAAATTATTTTTACTCCTCTGCCTCGTTGCCTTAGTAAGCACGGGGTGAGGTCCCCCTAGCATGTGTCCACGCAGGCCCTCGACCACAGCCATGGCACGTGGGTCTTGACTCTGAACCGTTTACCTGTATACCTGGATCCGATTATCCCTTAGAGAAGAGAAAGAAAGGGAAAGGAAGAGGAAAAGAGGGAGAGGGAAGGGGGGTTTTGCTCTACTGCCCACCTCTTGATTTCTGAGGGAGGCCTTTGCCTCTGTTGGTGTTGGTGCCGCGCTCTGTGTTGTGCCTTCCCTTGAGCTTGAGGAGAGAAAAGAAGGGAAGAAGGGTGCCCTCTTGGCACTGTAGCAGTTGGACGGTTAAGCCATCTAGTTGAAAGCTCCATTATCTGATCTTTGATAGGGAGTGTACTGTGCACTTATCCTACGTGGATTAAACTTGGTTGATACTATTTAGATATTTGATATTATTATAATTAGGGTAATTGGTGATTCAAATAACCATTTTACCTTAATTTTTTTGCACTATCAACATTTGTTCTTATATACATATCATTTGAGTTTAGAAATTTCATCATATATTGATATCTTGTGATAGAATTGCAATTTTGAGATTTATTACAACACTTGCTCCCTGCGCTTGATTTCAGATTTCTTTCGTGCTCTAAATTGTATTTGTTCACACACTATTTTCTCTTATATTACAGCGAAGTAATTTTGAAACCTCGATTCAGTGCGTAAACATTTTGGCACCGTTGCTAGGGAGCAACATGCAATTTGATCTCTTAATTGCAATATCTGATTTGATACTAACTTGCTCTATCTATTTTGCTGTGATCTGTGCAGGGAGTTTAGCCAAGGAGTAAGATCAACCGCACAACAGCCACTCTAGGGGTAGGTAATCTCATTTTTCATCCTCATTAAGCCCCTAATTCTAAAAAGCTAAAAGAAGAAAAATAATCAATTAGGGCTAACTTGCATTCCATTCTTAGATTAATCATCACAAGTTGCCTGATTTGATTTGATTTAACTCTTTGAGTAGACAAACCCTAACCATAACTCTGGCACCTACTTAGGGTTTAAGGTATTTAGGGTTATCACCTTCTTGCTTGAGCCATAGGTATCGCATTTGGAATCAATTAATTGGACCAATTAGTGCAAACTAGGGCTTCCATCTTAGGGTTTCAGAGATACACTTGCTTAAAATAGAATCAACCTTTCCAAATAATGTGTGCCTAAGCCTTGATTGAACCTAGCTAATCAAGCAAACCCTAAAATCAGGCCCTAAATCCACTTGAATTGAAAAATTTGGAACCTAATAAGCTCAAAGGACAAATGATGAGAGCCTCATCACGAGCCCTAACTAGCTCATTTTGACCTAATAAAGAGAATAAGAGCTCCTACATAACCTAGAGAAGGGCTTAATTCAAGGAATAAGTGTTCTGAGAAGAAAACATGAAATAAAGGTTAAAACTGTAATTTTACCATTGCATTACATAAATGGAATTTCTCAGAGGAAAAACATAGGTCAAATGGTCTGAATAAGATAAAAAGTGGGTTGGTTCAATCAGAAATGGGTTCATGTGCAGTCTAGGAATTAAATGACATTCTATAACCCTAAAACAGACTCGCTTAATTCAATAAGGTTCTAGTCAGGATAAAAATCAAGTAAATCCTCTAAAATTCATGGAAAAATATCCCCTAGAGTTTAGAACCTTTAATCTGGCCCTTGGAACCTATTTTGACCTAGATTGAGGTCCTAGCTCACTAATTGACCTAATTTGGGTTTTTATGCGAAATGTCCAGTCAAACGTTATCAAACCTAAAATCCAACTTCACCATTGGATTCCTTAGGTCCAAATTAGGTTTTTACCAAAATTTGGACCTAAGGGGAGGTCATCTTGACCTACTTTTCAAAAGAGTACACCCAATTACATTTTGGTCCCTATCTTTTGAAAACTATTGCACAGACCCCCCTAACTTCCTCGCCACTCTTACAAATAGGTCCCTCTACCATTAATGGGGGGAAATCCTACTCTGGAGAGGAATGGCAGGGGAGTACTCCCTGATTCCTCAGAGATCTCCTCCCAGAGTTGGAAGGGAGATTCTCTGAGGAATTCCCTTCCATCTGAGCTCGATCCTAATCTCTGATTTGCACCCAATCTCTCGTGTGAATGCACGAGAGATTTGGGTTTTTAACTGATTCCTTCTCCGGCGAGGACTCACACACTTGGAAGCTTGTCTTCTAAGCACAAGAGCCCCTACCAGCATCTATAAAAGGATCCTCAAACCCGCCCTCACCTCTTAAGCTCGACTTGGCCAGAGATCCACCCCAATTTCATCTTCTTCTCCTCTGGTCAAGTAGTCCAGCGAGCTCCGATGAGCCTCCCTCCTCTTTCTCGTTGCTCTGCCACCATACCAGTGGCAGAGCTGCCCTCACCATCTTCCTCCGCATCGCGCAACACCTGCACGAGCATCTCTAGCCCCGTCGTTGTCGTCGTCTCCCTCCATTGGACACCTTCTTCTCCGACGACAGTAGGTATTGCTAGTCGTCATCTCTTCCCCTTCGTCCACTTAATTAGGTTAGACTTACCCCTCTCTATCCCCTCTTCAATTCCCCTCAATCTATTTCACAAATTACCCCTCGACTGCCACTGTCCACCACCATCTTCCCCATCTCCAGCCAACCTTCGGTGAGACGCACCCATCACTCCACACCTCCACATGTCTTGCCACCAACCTCTTCACCTCCTCCATCGACCACTGAACATCTTCCACCCATCCATCGACCACCTACACCTCCCTAAATGCCCCCCGACCTAACCCATAAACCTGGCCACAGAGTGACCTAGGCATGCACGCCTAGGCCGCCCCGCGGCCTGCCACCTACCATCCCACCTTCTCCGTGAGACAACGAAGCTTCCCATGTGTTTTAATGGGGCCACCAGGCCATATTCGTATGTGACAGATCTGAGCACCCACCGCCATTAGTGACGGCTCGAAGGAGCTCGCAAGCTTGCTCCAGGTTGGAGCACTCCAGGGTCCCAGGTCTAGAAGGCGCGGGTTGGTCTCGCGCATTCATTTGTCCAGGCAATTATCTTTGTGAGGCACCCAGCTGCAGCAATTGGAAGAAGACATTCGCCTGCCGGTGCCAGCAGAAGTGGGTGGGACATTTAGTCCCACCTCATGAATGCAAGAGTGCGGTGCGTGGGATAAATTGAATTTGTGTTTTATGTTATTCGCCTCGAGACACATAGGGGTGAGGTCCCTCGCCCTTACCACGCCTCGTCCGCGACACTCCCCCACGGACTTGGCACCCGACTCGACTAGCTATTTGTGCACTCCTCGCGCACCACACCCACGCTGGTGCACCTGGACCTGGGCACGCGACCGACCCGATTACCTGGCTTTAGGAGAGCGTACCAAAGAGAGATACAGAGAGAGAGACGCGAGGGAGGGTAGGGTTAGGTTTTGCTCTTCAGTGTGTGCAGGGAAGAAGGAGGAAGGAAGGCGTAGCTGGAGCTAAGGAAAGGTGAAGCTGACACTTAGTCGCAAATAAGAGAAGTCAGAAGAGAAGAAGAAAAGACAAAGCAGGAAGGAAGGCCACAGAGAAGAGGAAGTCAGAGGAGAGCCTAAGGCTGAAGAAGGAAGAAGCTAAGAAAGAAAGAAGAAGACTCGCAGAGGAAGAAGAAGGAGAAAGGCACTGTGCAAGAGAAGAAGAAGAAGAAAGGCACTGTGCGAAGAAAAAGAAGAGAAGTAACTGAAGTAGAGATAGAAAGAGAAAAGGAAGAAGAAGAAGAGAAAGCTGCAAGGAGAAGAAAATAAGAGGCCATCATTTAAGACGTATGATCCTATGATCAGACGTCTAATTCTTCTATTTTTGCTATAAATTTAGCTCTTAAACTCTTGCATTTATATTTTTTTTAAGTTTTGAGTAATGCTAAATGTTCAATTACATTATTGAGATTAGTGAATAAATTCCATTTGCTCCCTGTGTTCGACCTCGGATACTTAGGTTTTCGAGTAATAAATTTTTATTTGTTGTCAACGCTTGGTCACCTATACTACAACGTGACTGACTTATAAGCCTGACAAAGTGTTGCAACAACAAACAGGTGAAGTTGACCAACCTTGTGGGGTGAACCAATCTTCAAATTAGGTCACCTTGCACAAAAGTATCTTAAAGTTCAAGTGGAATCATAAGCACCTTGCTCTTAACTTAAAATTGGTAGACTTAAGAGGTCAAGTCACCATCATGGTCTACCTGGACCCTCAGTTACAAGAAAGGTCGGGTGGGGGAAACCCTGTAACTCGTGGGGACCCTCTACCGTGTAGGGGTCTTTGCGGGACTCTCCCTTCCTAGTTGCCCAGGTAATTTGTAGGTGGATGACTTTTTGATCCAGGGGTATCATCCACCTTGAACCTCTATAGTCATCCAAAAATCTTTGGGTGCCTCGATTGGGTCCGTCTGACATTCTATCTCTCATCTTCTCCATCAGTGTATGTTTGGGAGAAGGTCCTTAAGACCAACCTTGAAGCCTCCATTAGTTATTCACTCTCATCAAGGCAAGGCCTCGACCTCCGTGTCTATGCAACAACCAAATCATATAGACATTTCCTATGATTCTAAGCCCGAACCTCCAATCATAGCCATGGATCAACTAGAACGACCTAACTTTGAACCACAACAATTCTTTGATTTTAGAGATCAGATAAATGCCTTCATCAACCCATCGCCACGTCCTCAAATGCGAGATCACTAGAATCTCGTGACAGTGGAGATCAAACCACGAATCAATATCCCCGCAGGAGGACCCAAGGTGGAGCTCAAGCCTAGTATGCTTCACATGACTCCAAAATTTCATGGCTTGAACTCCAAGGATCCTTTCCAACACATCAAGAATCTGAAGCATCTGGCCCACACCTTTAGGGTAGACATGCAGAATCGAGACGACTTGCTCTTAAAGATCTTCTCCTTCTCTCTGCCGACAAAGCTGCCTACTGGTTTCAAACTTATCCACACGCGATCAACACATGGGAAGAACTTCAAACTGCCTTCCTAAAAAAATTCTATCCCATTGGTCGCACAAAGGATATGCGCACCAAATCATGCACTTCTCCCGAGGAGTGGGAGAATCTCTGCATGAGGCATGGGATCATTTTTTGGACCTCATGCGCAAATGCCCCCATCACGGAGTCCCAAAGTGGGAATAAGTCCAATCCTTTTACCATGGGTTTCGTTATGATATCAAGCTATTTGTTAATGCAACTTGTGGTGGCAGCATCATGGGTCAGCATGAAGACAAGATTTGGGGAATTCTCGAGAACATATGCGAGAACTCCCTGAACAATGAATCACTGGGTGCGTATGACAGGACGTCCACCCACGCATTGATAAACAATCAGGGGGTACACGAATCTCGAGGCCTTTCCACATTTGTTGACTTGGGGTTGGTAGCCAGTCAATTGGATAAGGTCTCCATCATTGAGAAGAAGGTGGACGACATCACTCGACATCTACACAAGACCACCTATGCATCACAGAGCACATATACACCGCCACCCTCAGGTAGGGAAGCAGCACACAAAATCTACCACTCTCTGAGGACGGATGCGTATCCACCCTTATCTGATTATGGCTTTGGAGGAAACTCTGGGCCAGCCTACCACAGTTGGGGGAACTCTGAACCCTTGTACCCTGATTATTTTGGGGATCCTCAGACCTGCGAGGATCTCCATGCCATCTAGAACAATCCCTTCTCAAATACCTACAACCCCAGATGGTGTAATCATACAAACTTTGCATGGTCGGGAAATAACCCACATCCAAGACCTCAATTCCAACCCTAACCACAAAACCCGCATCCCTATCAACCCATTCAACTAAGGCCCAATCAAAATTTCCAATTTGGACCACCTAAAGAAGATCAAACATCTTTGACTCTCCAGACCGTGGTTGACATGCAAAAACAACATAAAGAAGAGATCTCTGAGCTACGAAATCAATTGGCCCAGCTGGCAAGTGCTCGCCAGCCAGGTGCACTCCCTTCTCAGCCTCTGTCGAATCCAAATATCATGCCGAACTAGAGGCGCGTTATGAATTCAAATTAGGGCCAAGCTCACTTTGTCTATCAAAACCCTTTTGCTCCATCCCCTGACAGGGTGGGTGCTTCAACCTCTTATTTTGGATTTCAACAGCAGAAACCTATCCCCCTAGCCCAAACCAGAATCAGGCAGGGATAAATTTTGTCACCACCCGTAGTAGCAAAGCAACACAGAACCCACCTTTTTCTAGCCACAACTCGCCTGAGATTGTAGACCTTAACCCTAGATTGGTCATCCAAGACACCTCGATCCCTGATAAAGAATCTGAGCCAATTCTAGAGGAACCAACTAAGGTTCCATTTCCCAAGGCCTTGACCAAGGGAAAGAAGAAACCCAAACTCGTGGCTCTCGAGGAGGATTTGGTCAAGCTCTTTGAGCAAGTCCAAATAAACATCCAATTGATGGATGTAATTCGCCACGTACCGGCTTACGCAAGATTCCTAAAAGATAGATGTACACCAAAACATAAGTCACGAACCAAAGGCGAGAATTTAATCATACTGTCGGACCAAGCTAGCTCCATCATTTTGAGAAAACTCCTGCCCAAGGCAAAAGACCCAGGAACCCCATTGATCTCCTATGCTATCGATGATATATAGTTTGACAGAGCCTTATTAGATCTAGGAGCTTCCATAAGCCTAATACCTACATCCCTACTTGACCACCTTGAAGAATATGAGCTTAAATTGATAGAGGTGACATTGCAATTAGTTGATCGATCCATTAAGTCACGAAAAGGATTTCTCGAGGATTTCATAGTTAGGGTGCATGACTTCTACTTCCCCGTGGACTTTATAGTTTTGGACATGGATGCTCCTGAGAATTTGAAGAACACACCGATCATTTTGGGGAGACCTTTTCTGGCCACAGCTAGGGCCAATATCAATTGTGAATAGGGCCAAATTGAGTTAAAATTTGGGAACAAGACACTAAAGATCGACATCTTTAAGGCCCAAAAAGGAATTATTTGTAGGGTTATCGAGCAGATCTGTGATATCAAATCCATGGTTGAAGAGCCCTTTATTGAGAAAAACTCGCTTATCCCAGATATTCAACAAGAGGATCAAACCCCACACTTAGAGGAGCCTAAACCAGACTTAGAAATACCTTTACCTCTTATCCTTGTGCCTGAACCTCACCTTGAACCACCTGCTGCGGCTGAAAATCCAGTCATGGAGTTGAAACCCCTTCCTGACCATCTCAAATATGTCTTCTTGGGTTCCGATTAGACCTTTCCTGTGATTATCAATTCCCGCCTTACCTCTGATTAGGAAACCTGCTTGATTTTTGTCCTCCAGCAGCATCAGAGAGCCTTTGGGTGGAATCTCAATGACCTGACTGGCATCAGCCCCTCTTATTGCACGCATCACATCTACACCGAAGAGGGCTCATGACCATCCCGTGAAATGCAAAGACACTTGAATCCTAATCTGCAGGAGGTTGTGAAAAAGGAGATCATCAAGTGGTTAGATGCAGGTATCATCTACCCGATCTCCAACAATTGTTGGGTGAGTCCAATCCAGGTTGTGCCCAAAAAGGTAGGACTCACCGTCATTACGATTGAAATCGGAGAGACTATACCGACCTGTATAGCTAACTCATGGAGAGTCTGTATTGATTACCAAAGACTAAATGCCTCCATGAAGAAGGATCATTTCCCACTACCATTCATTTATCAGATACTTGAGAAACTAGTGGGAAATCGATACTTCTGCTTTTTGGACGGGTACTCTGATTACAACCAAGTAGCAGTCCATTTTGAGGACCAAGAGAAGACCACCTTCACCTACCCCTATGGAACATACACATTCCGTAGGATGCCTTTCAGTCTCTGCAATACACCCGCTACCTTTCAGCGGTGCATGCTTACCATATTCTCCGATATGATAGGTGAATACCTTGAAGTCTTCATGGACGACTTCTCGGTATTTAGGAAATCTTTTGATGATTGCCTCCTACACTTGGTCCAAATCCTCAGGCGTTGTATCGATGTGAATCTGGTTCTTTCCTGGGAAAAGAGCCACTTCATGGTACTTGAGGGAATTGCCTTAGGTCACCTCATTTCTGAAAAAGGCATCCAGGTTGATCGAGCTAAGATTAATTTGATTTCCAAGCTACCCATGCCTAGCTCAGTCAAGGATATCTGTTCTTTTCTAGGGCACGTTGGTTTTTACTGTTGTTTCATTCCTGATTTCTTGAAAATCGTACGCCCCCTAACTAATCTTCTCTAAAAGGATGTCCCTTTCGAGATCATCGATGAGTGCACTCACGCATTTGAGAGCCTACGTGATCGGGTTACTCAAGTACCAATCCTACAATCCCTTGACTGGTCTCTACCCTTTGAGATCATGTGTGATGCATCTAACTACGCAATGGGTGCGGTGCTTGGGTAGAAAGTTGACGGGAAACCCATGATCATCTACTACGCCAGCATGACATTAGACGAGGCTCAACATAACTATACAGTTACTGAGACAGAGTTGCTGGCTGTAGTATCTTGCTTGGAGAAATTCAGATCTTATCTTTTGGGTTACCGTGTCATCATTTACTTGGATCACACTGTTGTGAGACACTTACTTGCGAAGAAGGACGCAAAACCTCGGCTAATCCATTGGATCTTATTGTTACAAGAATTTGATCTCGAGATTCGCAACAAGGCAGGAAAATAGGGTTATTTATGTAATTTTACCAACTCATCACAAATACAGAATAACCATGGGATATGCTTGGGGTTTATTAAGGGTCATTTATTCATTAATGTCTAATAAGTGGGTTCATGTAGATAGAAATAGGTTTTCACGCATTTCAAGAACTAATAGATATTTGAAACCCTAAAAATAGACCTGCTTAATTAACCAAGATTCTGGTTAATATAAAATTCACATAAACCCTCTAAAATTTATAAAAAAATATTCTCTAGGGTTTGTCATCCTTGAATTGACTATCAGAACCCATTTTGACCCAAAATAGAGTCACAGACAGACAATTACCATAATTTGGATTTTTAAATAAATTATCCAGTCATATGAAGTCAAAACCAAAATCTAACTTCACCATTAGATTCCTTGGGTTCAAATTTGGTTTGTATCAAAATTTGAGCCCAATATGAGATTATGTCGACCTAGTTTGCATTTTAGTCCAAGTCTGACTCTTATTATCCCAAATAACCCCTCAGCTTTAGAATTTATTACAAAAATCCCCCTATCTTTGTCGTCACTCATTGCAAATAGGTCCTTCCACCATTTTCGTGAAGGAATCCTACTCCGGCAAGCTTTGTTTGGCAAGAACTTGGCAATTACTTGATGAATCCCTCTCAAAATTAAAAGGGAGATTCGTCAAGTAATTGCCTTCCTTTCAAACCTATTCGTGGGCTCCAATTCTTTCCCAATCTCTCATGCGAACACATGAGAGATGTGGGTATCTTTCATTGGCAAGCTTACCAAGCTTGGAAGCTTGGTCTCCAAGCCTTAAACCTCTTCCCATGGCCTATAAAAGGAGTAGGGGCAAGAGCCCTAGCTCCTTAGCAAGTTTTGGTCTCAGAAAATCCCTCTTCCTCCTCCGACCACCTCTGCACCTTGCTTCGACGTCCTTCTCCGCTCCCCTCGTCCGGTCGTCCAACAGTCAAATTGGATGGTCTATTGCCTTCCTTTCCTTGTCGCGCGCCTCTCCAGTCAAAGAGAGGACGCTTCCTCATTTCTTTCCTCGTCGCCTTCTCACCACCCTCTTCATCTTCTTTGGCTCCAGTCGACCAACACTGGAGCCTTCCGCCCCTTATCTTCCCCTTTTAGGCTCTCTATTACTTCCCTTCTCCCTTTATTTTCCTTTTACTCTTCCGCAATTCACTCATGACCTACGCACTGCCCACATCACCTCCATCTTCCTCAGCGTCGGCACACCTCCGGCGACGCCTCCAGGTCACTCCACTGCACGAAACTCGCTGCCACCACCTCCATTAGCTCCGCCTCTACTTCCACATCAAAAGCCCTCAAACAATTCCTTTTCACAACCACTCAACCACCCTACCGAACTCCACCCCCTTCGCAACTCCGCCCTGATCTTGCCTTATGCACATCCACCTCCAAACGCCACGAAATCACCATCACTACATTTATCGTGCCGCGGTGGACCTTCTGAGCTATTTTGACGAGGCTGTGAGGCCGTGTTTTGGTTTTTAGGTACCCCACCGGGGCTCCACTGCCACCGCGACTCCTCCGACTTCATCTTCAGTGTTCCGACCACAAGACCTCTAGGAGTTGTTCCCAGACGCTGCGATGGACCTCCAGGACCTGATCCAAACATCCAATTTGGTCAAAGACCTACTGTTGTGGCTTCAATTGAATGCATTAATCTTCCGCAGCTACACGAGGATAGGTGTGGGACATAGTCCCATATCGGAAATTGCTGAAGCACCTGCGCAACATAAATTGTTTTTACTTTTCTACCTCGTTACCTCAGTAAGCATGGGGTAAGGTCCCCTCACACGTGCCCACGCATGCCCTCGCCCACGGCGACGCCATGCGTGTCTAGGCTCTGAACCGTTTACCTGTATACTTGGATCCGATTATCCCTAAGAGAAGAGAAAGAAAGGGAAAGGAAGAGGAAAAGAGAGAGAGGGAAGGGAGGTTTTGCTCTACTGCCCACCTCTCAACACTTAGTGATTTCTGAGGGAGGCCTTTCCTCTATTGGTGTTGGTGCCAAGCTCTATGTTGTGCCTTCCCTAGAGCTTGAGGGGAGAAAAGAAAGGAGGAAGGGTGCCCTCTTGTCACTGTAGCAGTTGGACGGTTAAGCCATCTGGTTGAAAGCTCCATCGTTTGATCTCTGATAGGGAGTGCAGTGTGCACTTATCCTACATGGATTAAACTTGGTTGATACTGTTTATTCACCAAAAAGAGATGTAGAATAAACATGGAATTTCATCATCAGAATGATTGTTCATTACACTAGAAAGTGGGAAAATGATTACACTAGAAAGTAGTAAATCTACTCTAGAAAGCATTAAAAAGAATGGGGAGAGAGATATCCTCCTTGACGATCGCTTGGAGGACGAGCCGGACGGGACGACGCCTGGACGAAGGAAGATGGAGCAGGACGAAGGAGGACGAAGCGGAAGAATGAGAACAGGGCAGCATGTCGTCGTCGTCGTGGGATCTGCTTCCAAAAGGGGATGAAAAATTGACTTTATCTCGCAAGAAGCATCCCGGGTGTGGGACAAGCTTCTCTTGAGTTTTGGAGAGGGAGAGAAGAGAAGGAAGGGATTAGAATTTTGTATGGAGGGGGTCTCCATTTATAGTTGCAAGGAGTGGGGGCATTTTGATCATTCCAATTTGAAAAACATTAATTCAGGACCTTTAGTGACGGATAAATCCATCGCTAAAGGTCCTAACGTGGGCGTAGTGGGCGACGCGCGCGCGCTCGCGCCCGCTCACCTCCTCGCACGTAACGTGCGTTCACGTTCTTTAATCATCAGCCGTCCGATTGCGAGATCGGATAGCTTAAGTCACTCATCGCCGCACCTCCTCTGCACGCCTCACCGCGTCTGATCTCGCGTCACCTCACCACGTCAAATGGCGCATTCAGTCGATTGGGCGCGCATAGCCGCCTGATCTCCATCGTGCGATCGATCGCATCCGCACGGCCGCACCCGCTCTCCCGCTTCTCGCGACTCGATCGTGCGCTTCGTGCTTCACAAGAGCACCTTCGACCAACGCGCCACCAGCGCGTTTGTGCTGCGCTAAGGATTTGTGCACGCGCATCCATAGCCATTGGATGCACATCCAACAATGGAGAAGCAGCGCTCTGATTGAAGAAGAGAAGGTGCGGTGGGTGCTTCGGCTGGTTGGGCGACTGAGATGGCGCCACGTGACGCCATCTGAGCCGACCATCTTCTGGATGATGTAGATGGTGCCACGGTTGTTGGATTGAGTCAATTTTCACACCGTTAGGCTGCGATTGTCAATCTGAATCATCCGTGCGGTCGAATTTGTCGTTTGAAGTGTGGATTCACACCATCTTGGCTCTTGATCTTCTAGGGTTCCCCGATCTCTATCTGATGCTACAGATGTCTGATTAGGGCAATCTTGGAGCTGTTGAACTCCAATTGTCGCCCTGATCACATCTGTACGGTTGGATCTTCGATCCGTGGCTCTGATAAAAAGTTTGCCCTGTCCATGAACATAAAAGGAGACAATTAACCTCCATTTTATTCAAACTACTCTAAATGCAAAATGATGCATGTTATGCAATATTTATAGTATGCAATGCAATCCTATGCTTAAGAACATGTATAAATAGACATCTTAAGTAGTGTAAACATGTTTACATCATACCCCCATGCCTATCTTTTGCTAGTCCCTAGCAAAAACTACATATTATTTATAAAAGAATCAGGTTGGATTATTTGGGCATGAGTTATTTTCAATCACTAAGAAAATGTCTACTTAGGATCTGAACTTTCAAAGACACAATAGTGCCCGAGTATCTGCTAAAATGCAGACCGCCTCAAGCCCTCGCCTTATTCAAAGAAAAATTTCTTTATCTCTTTTTCCTCTTTTCTAATTTTTTTGGATTTTCAAGTTTAGGGTTTAAGAGTGGCTTTCTACGGCCATTCAACTCACCCAAAATTTGATGAGAACACTAAGTTCTAAGCATCTTATTGTGAATGTGATAGACTCATTGACCGACAGTTAAAACGGACTTCGGATTTCTATGCCTCTAGGTGACCTTAAAAAGAGAATTCTGCCCAAAGGTGTATCTTAACAACCGGTAGCTTTCTCCCTACTTTTATTTTTATGGGGTCAACACAAGGGTGAATCTAGTGTATATCTCCCCGATTTATTCTACTTCGCTTCTTCCTAAGTGTTTTGGGAATTTTCAGTGCATTTATTGAGCTAGGTTCTGGACAACCGGTCGATGAGCTGTTACCACCGACAACTTGCCAGCCATACTCGTGTGGCGAAGTGTGGCTTATTTCATGTTTTCTTTTCTCCTTTTATTTTTGACTTTTTTTTTTTCTTTTTAAGTAGGTGGCTTCCCTGGTCTAAGATTTACCTAAAAGCAGCAAAAAGAGAAAGGTCCAGTGACTGGGCTCTGGACAACCTACCTATGGGCTGTTACCCATGATAACTTCCCAGCCATATCACCCTAGAAGGTTCATTAGCTACCCAATTTCCGTTAGAATCACCGAACGAGTCAGTGCAAAGAAAGTGTGTAGATGCTAAAAACTCAAAGTTTCCTTAAATCAGAGGGCGGGTTGATAAGTCGTGTACTTATCACCCAAACTTATTTACTCCAATTAAAATAGAATTCAGATGGCGAGGACTCCAACGACAAATCCACATTTTAATGGATACATAGGCTGATTAAGTCTGAAGACCTGAAGGGTCCTTGTGTTCAAATCATAATGTAGTATTTCCTAAGATTGAAAATTTTCTTAAACCCAAGTTCTCTTTCCTAATTCCATAATTTTTTTTTTCCTTTTTTTTTATAATAAAAGAAAATAAAACAAATCTACGGAGCTGACGAATAAATTCAGAGATGAATATCCACCCCCCCATGCCTATCCAATGCAATGTCCTCATTGTATTAAAAAGACATAAAATAGAGTAGAATAGAATAGAAAGCACCTGAATTGCGTGAATGTTAGGTCTGCTTTGAGATAGAAACTAAAAAGAACTGTATACGTGCTGAATTTAGTGCCTTCAGCTAGGCACACTATACAAAGAAGAGAAATAAAGAATTCACAAGTGCAGGTTAGAATCAGAATAAACATAAGAATCCTCTGACTTGTCAGTAGATGTCCACAAATGTGGACCAGATTGTGGTGCAGACCCATACCCCACAGTCGAGAATATCTCAGGTTCTGGATAAAAATTACCTAAAACCTAAAATCAGTATGCAAGCGGGGTCGAGCTTGCGATTTATGAGGATGCAACCCAAGACCAAAAAGTCAGGTTACAGAGAATTCAAGCTCAAAAGGATAATCATTGAATGTATGCTTAGGTTGGACATCCTCAGAGCAGAGGTTGTAAGGGTCCTAGTTTGATGGTTTCAACTTAATAGGAACCCTTCGACTCAGTCTTCTACTTCCTCTAGAACTTGCTTCCCAAGTCAAAATTTCCTAGCTCCTATCCTCCTCATTCAGAATGTCAAATTACAAGACCTCTTGCATATTAATCACCCCATCTGAAATCTCCAAGTCTAAATGATGTGGCTGAATTAGAATTGACTTGGGTCTAATTATCTCAGAAACAGAATCATCGATAAGCTCAATGGGGTGTAACTGACAATCAGGGCATTGAATTGAATCCTCTAGAAAATGCAATTCTGGATCCGTAATGTGAGCCTCAATAAGATTAGTTTCCTCAATTATTGGGCTATCAAATGATCTATCAGATTCCTCAGGCCCAATCGTCTCACAAAAATCATATTCTGTAAACTCGTGTGAGACTTCGCAACTTGAATCTTCACCATCAGAATCAAAGAAATCAAGATCCGTATTAATGTATGTCCCAAAATCATCTGTCACTTCCTGTTCCAAGGAGACATACGTTTCGTCGTACCCTGGCTCAGGGATCTCAGGTGAAGAAATCAGATCATCCTTAATTGGTTGCTCTAATTCAATCTGGTCAGCCTCGTAACACGTGTCCCCCCAACAGGTGCTTGAGCGGGTTCTGACATTGGCTCTCCTGAAGGGAGTTCATCCTGGGAATCATCTCATGAATGAACTAAAGCAACCACAAATCTCATCCTCAATTTTGCTAACTTCCCAAGTAGAAACTCACCCGGGTTCTTATCCTTAACATCCTGGAGCCAATCCAACAAATACTTATTCAAATCATTAATCATTTCAATCAGAGGCTCCAATCTCTCAATGCAAGGTATTGGCTGAACTTCTAAAGATTGTATGATATTCCTTAAGTTAGCCAGAGCCTTATCTTGAACCTGGTAACCCTGAACCAAATGAGTTGGTTCAGGGTTGGGCGGGTTTGGGGTCAATGCAGGGGAATTAACGAATTGAGATTCGTTATAACCTTCCTGATAATAGGTCATTTCGGATTGTTCAAAAGGTAGTGATGACCTAAAGGCAGTGTAATCAGAGGATGGGTAAGGATCAGTGTATCCTTCTTGATTGTAGATCGTATTAGGTTGTTCATGAAAGGTTGACGATCTATAATCGATGTGACTCTGAGAAGGATAGAAATCACAATCATAGTGTTCAGGGTTAGACCCTAAACACGGAGGTCCGGAACTGTATCCCCAATCTGAGTTATCCCAACTAACTGATGATTGATTATAGTACGAGTCGGGATAATCATCATATTGAGGATAATTCAAAATAGGAGGGAAAGAGCGGGAATGCGTGTAATATGTGGAAGGATTCATGAGAGATGGGAGGAAGAAAGACGCCCTACAATACAAACAATCAAACCTGTCCTTAAGTGGGCTAGCCTAAAGACCTACAGACTCCCAAAACCCGTCTTGAGATAAAGGAACAATTTGATCTACTTCTGTCTGTTCAATCCAACCGGTTAGAAGGAGGGACTGGGGAGAAGGTTCTTCCTTCGGCTTGCGCCTCCAGTTCCTAGTGTACCCCCCAGCCATGATTGTTTGATTCTACTCCCCTAGCTAGACATTAAATTGAACAGTAGAAACAAACTAATTAAAAATAATCTCGTTCTAGGCTCTGAAGAGCGAGTCGAATCCTTAAGGCCAACGTCTACTATGTTTTATTTAGGGCTAGGTTTGAATGTGCTTTGGAATGTGATGGGCCCTTTATCTGGGTTGTGCCCTTAATGATTGATTGATGTGTGTGTGTGTGCACAACCAGTGGTTTTCAAGTAAGATTTTTTTGATGCGGTGAATTTTAGGGTTCAAATCTTGCTTAGTAGCTTTTAAGATTCAACTTTAGGTGTTTTCAAACAAGTTTTGTTGGCACACCAGGTTTTGAAAGCACAGGTGAAGATGTTTTCCTTTAAAACTTAAAAGAATGTGGAGTGCCTGGTAAATCCCTAAGAGTTGAACCATGTGGCAGCTACTTGATGAGTTGATTTTAATTGAAGTGGTGCAGCCCAATCAACTCAAACAATTGACCTGTTGCACCACTTAATTAGGCACACAAATGATTACCTAATCTGATTTCTACTCAATTATGTGTTTGGATGTGTGTACTGGCTCCAAAGATCGGTTTACCAGTTAAGTTTGAAAATCAGATGAGGTTGTGTACCTCTGTGAGATTTTTTTTTTAATTTTCTTTTTAAATATGGAGGTTGGGGTAAGTATGGGTGTCAAACAACAAACAATCTAACCTTAGAGTTTATAAGAACACCTAGGTTGATTGATATTTGTGTTATTATGTGGTGGAATGAAATCTAATGGGTGGGAGGTGGGGGATAACTTACAAAACCTTCCACAACACTTTACTCCAATCTACCGCTTTTGTTCGTCTCAAAAGACTACCTACAATCACAATAAGAAAGGAGAGAAGTGAGGTAAATGATTTGTAAGTTAGAAAATGCGAAAAACAATCAAATAGTGTCGCCTCCCCAGCAACGGCACCAAAATATTGAACGTCGGGTTGCTACACTGTGTTTGGTTTTGAAAAAACCTGTCGTCGTAGTATGAAAGCGAAGAACTCATGTTCAACAAATAAAATTTATACCGGAATAGAAATCCTGGGTCGAACATAGGGAGGCGGACATTTGATTTAAAAACACACGTTTGTTTTATTTGTTACGAAGTAATTTAATTGTTTAGAACTATCTAACTATTTACAATAAATATAGGAGAGAGAGAGAGAATATTACAAACGAAAACCAAGAAGAGATGTAGAATAAACATGGAATTTCATCATCAAAACAATTGTTCATTACACTAGAAAGCGGGAAAATGATTACACTAGAAAGCAGTAAATCTACTCTAGAAAGCAGTAAAAAGAATGGGGAGAGAGATATCCTCCTCGACGGTCGCTTGGAGGACGAGTCGGACAGGACGACGCTTGGACAAAGGAGGACGGAGAAAGACGAAGGAGGATGAAGCAGAAGAACGGAAATGGGGCAGCACGTCGTCATCGTCGCGGGATCCGCTTCCGAAAGGGGACGGAAAATTGACTTTATCTCGCTAGAAGCATCCCGGGTGTGGGACAAGCTTCTCTTGAGCTTTGGAGAGGGAGAGAAGAGAAGGAAGGGATGAGAATTTCGTATGGAGGGGGTCTACTTTTATAGTTGCAAGGAGTGGGGGCATTTTGGTCATTCCAATTTGAAAAACATTCATTCAGGACCTTTAGTGATGGATAAATCCGTCGCTAAAGGTCCTAACGTGGGTGTAGTGGGTGCGCATGTGTGCCCACTCACCTCCTCGCACGTAACGTGCGTTCACGTTCTTTAATCATCAGCCGTTCGATCGCGAGATCAGACAGCTTAAGTCGCTCGTCGCCGCACCTCCTCTACGCGCCTCACCGCATTTGATCTCGCGTTGCCTCGCCACGTCAAATGGCACGTTCAGCCGATTGGGCACACACAGTCGCTCAATCTCCATCGTGCTGTTGATCATGCCTGCACGGCCACACCTGCTCACTCGCTTCTCACGACTCGATCGTGCGCTTCGCACTTCGCGAGAGCACCTTCGACCAACGCGCCACCAGCACGTTTGTGCTGCGCTAAGGATTTGTGCGCGCGCATCCACAGCCATTGGATGCACATCCAACAATGGAGAAGCGGCACTCTGATTGAAGAAGAGAAGGTGCAGCGGGTGCTTCGGCCGGTTGGGCGACTGAGATGGCGCCACGTGGCACCATCTAAGTCGTCCATCTTCTGGATGATGTAGATGGTGCCATGGTTGTTGGATTGAGTCGATTTTTGTGCTGTTAGGCTACGATCGTCGATTCGAATCCATCCGTGTGGTCAGATTTATCGTTTGAAGTGTGGATTCACACTATCTTGGCCCTTGATCTTCTAGGGTTCCCTGATCTTTATCTGATGCTACAAATGTCTGATTAAGGCGATCTTGGAGTCGTTGAACTCCAATCGTCGCCTTGATCACATCTGTATGGTTGGATCTTCGATCTGAGGCCCTGATAAAAAGTTTGCCCTGTCCATGAACATAAAAGGAGACAATTAACCTCCATTTTATTCAAACTACTCTAAATGCAAAATGATGCATGTTATGCAATATTTATAGTATGCAATGCAATCCTATGCTTAAGAACATGCATAAATAGACATCTTAAGTAGTGTAAACATGTTTACATCATCCTCCCTATGTTCGACCTCAGATTTCTTTCGAGCTATAAATTGTATTTGTTCACGTGCTATTTTCAGCTATATTACAACAAAGTGTTTTTAAAACCCTGATTCAGTGCGTAAACACCCTCCATCTAAAACCCTCCTAATCCTAGCCACACAAATTCCTAACAAAAACCCTAACCCTAGCCACCAAAAAGTGGAGCCACCTTAGGTTAACCCTAGCCCTCCAATTTGATCAAGCCTCCATCCTAACCCTTCATAATTCTTATAACCACCTAGCCCATCCTCTAAGGTCTACTCCACGCCTCAAACTTAATCCTAGCCTTTCATTTTTCAACTCCCAATCACCACTCTCCATCTTCCTCGATCTTAGGCACCCTCCTTCCACCAATCATAATTGACTTCACCTTCTATAAAAAGCCCTCAAGTGCACACCCACATCATTCATCTCTCCCTCCATCTCATTCTCCACCTCTCCCAACCAACCATCTCCCTTTCTCCACCACCAGTGCTGACCACTCCTCTCCATAAACCCCAACCCTAATGTCCATTAGAAGCATAGGATCCCTCCACCTTTCCACCATCTTACACCTTGAGATCTCTGTCTCTGTCTCCTACAACATCTTTAACTTCTTTCTCTACTTCCACCATGGCAGAATTCTCCACCCCTACCACAAACCCTTCACCCTTCACACTACTCTTTGTTCTAAGGATATTCTTCTTCTTTTGCATTCCTTTCTCTTTTCTTGTTTACATTGTTCCCTCTCTTAATATTAGTTGTAGAACTTGCAAGTTGATTATAATAAATGTTCATATTTCTAAGTTATTCTCCCTTTTGATTACTGCATATTTTTTCCACTTAATCTTTCTTAGTTTCTAGTCATAGATAATATTTGCTTGCCTTCCTAATCACAGTTAGGTTCTTGAAATTTCGTAATTAATTTTGTGCGTTAGAAAAATCCCAAAAAAAATATTTAGGTTAGATTTAGCCATTTATAAAAAGAACAAAAAAATATTATTTCTTTTGAATTGTGCAAAGAAAAAAAATCTATTTTGCTTATCTTGTTAGGTAGTTAGGTTAGGTTAGATTTTTATGCTTTCTCCGCATTGATATATATATATATATATATATATATATATATATATATATATATATATATATATATATATATATATATAAACTTAAAAACTTATCTCACTCCCTAAAATCTACACTTCATAAGTAGTTATCTGTATTATGGCAATCACGCTAGGGTTACAATGTTGAAATTGTGATTTGGATGCAGTAAAAATGTTGATGTAATGTAATGTTTGTGTTTCACCACACTAATAAAATCAAGTTGCTTAAGTTTTAAAGTAGGTTTTGACAAGTCCCAGGTCGAATACAAGAAGGTGAATATGGGAATTCTCTCACTAACTTGTCACTTTTTTCTTATTATATTTTTGGACCTTTTTCATTTGCCTTTTTTTTGTTTTACTTAGAGAAGATGAACATGAAATAAAATAGAATCGTATGGGAATACAAAGATGATATAAACACTAAGTATCTTTTGTTGTATCATAGTAGAGATGAGTACATGGTCACATAATTGAAGAACAACATAAGTGAACATAGAAATGGAAGAACACATAATAGCATAGATGGGAAACATGAAATCAACATAAAAGAAAACTATCTGATAATTGCATAGTTATTTACATTAATTAATGCCTAACTAATATTAGTCTGAGGGTAATTTGGGTTAGAATCATTTATATAGGTTAGATTAGTCATTTAGTGCATTTTGTAAATAAAGCATAAGTTTGGGTTTTTATGTAATTTTTTCTATAGCTATATCTGGTACCTTTATGTTCTTGTTCATAGGTGTGTAGGTGCTAGGTTTTAAACTAATTAGGTCTTGCCTGGAGTGAGAATTGGGAATGAGCTCACTTAGAGAGGAAGGCTGAGTCAAGTTGGTAAACCTATTTGGTAACCTGATTGGATCTAACCCTAGCCTATTTAGGAGCCTAATTTTCCTAGACCCATACCCTATCACCTAGACTAATTAACCAACTCAAATGGCCAACCATGAGCCTTGATTTCTATCCTAAATTGGTTGACCAAACTAATTCTTATCCCTACTAGAAAACCCTAAGACCTAAAACCAACCTTATCCTATCCTCTACTTAGCTGCCACCCCTAAAATCTCCACCACCAAATCCCAATCCAAGGGCCTTAAAACCATTATCCTAAAACCTAACCCTACCTACTCCAACAACCTATACTAGGTGCCAACTATTAGCCTTTGACCATAAGCCCTTACCTACCACTTATGAACCAGCAAGAGCCACAAGTGGCTGGCTATACACCTTGGAACATATCCCTTAGTGGTCGGCCACCTTAGGATAATGAAGACCCAATAACAATTGCCTATATCTCTACCCTCCATTCCAAATTCTATGGTCCATAAATCCACCTATCCTACCCGGCCCCTTAGATCTAATCATTGGCTCTCCACCTCATCAATCCTAAGCACTCTAGATCAACTAATAGGAATCCTTCCTAATCCTTATAAATACCCCTAGGCATGCCCCCCTTAGGACTTAATTATTCCTACTTCCAAAAAAAGGCACCACCAACTAGAACTAGCCTTTCTTTCTCACACCCTTCGCTTGGAGCTTCTTGGATGCACCTTCGCATTTGCTGCTGTGACTCTGGTTTGGACCTTGCCTTAGAAACCCTTATATTCTAGTTCTAGTTGTAGTAGATTTCTTTCTAAACATTCTACTAGTTGTAATATTTTCTCTACTTGTTACAACTTTGATTTGCAATAAAGTTCTAGTTATTTTTCAATCCTATACTTGCCTTCAAGTATTTATTTATTTCTTATATCTGCTTTAGTTGCTAGTCATTGCCCACTATTAGTTCTAGTTAATATCTACTTTAGCTCTAGTTAGTCTTGATTTCGCATCTATATCATTTAAGTCTATTTCTTAAATTCTAGGAAAGCGAATTAGTCTATTTGTCTTTCTGCGAATGACTCGGACTTCATTTTGGAAACATCAATCTCATTATTCTCAAGTTCAATTTGAATAGAAATTTAAGAATTTCTATGTGCATTTACTACGACGAACATGAATTTTCACGTACACCTAGGCAAGTAGATCACTATAAAACAAAAAAATAAGTAAGGGTGCTTGGCGAGTCAAGGCCTCACCACATCCATGCAACCCCCCATATTATGTAGTTCTCAAGGAGCACACAATGTAGTCGCGATGATGGTGGTGGAGCAATGGAGAATGTGTTGATACCCTTGTTTCGATGTAACAAAATTATATTTTACTATGGACTAATCATTTTAGGTTTCTCAAAGTCAGAAAATCAAGAAATGGTTATGCTTCAAGGATGATCAATCTCATGGTGAAGTATTTGAAGACTCTTTTTAATTTTATTGAGTCTAGAATGTTGTAGGAAACCTTAAAATAACAACTGACATGCTTTTAAGCTTTGTTAGATTACAAACCTCAGCGAAACCCTAAGTTAATATTGTTGATCGACCAACTTTTAACCTTGATTGATCAAACCCATTTTTGATCGACCAAACCTTTGTGCTTAATCGATAAAAGGCCTCCAATGGTCAAATCCTACTTTTGCGGTTCAAGTCGATCAATCTCTTAATTTAATCGACCAACATGGAATCGATCAAAACTTTATTTTAATCTACCAAAATTCATTTTAATTGACCAAGGCTTAATTTTGATTGACCAAAATTATCTTTACAGACTTTCTAAATCAGGTCAAAAAACACCTATAAATAGGACCCTTGACCCCCCACCTCAAAACACACCTTTAAAGCTTTAAGAAGCAATTCTCTCTCATTCTTTCTAGTGCTTTCACACCTCTACATCTACAACTATTGCGATCTAAACCACGTGTCTCTGCAATCTTCAAAAGCTCGATTTATCTTATTCTCTGAGGTTCCATAGGATATTATTGTTGCATTTTATTCCCTTTGCTTTGATTTGGGACCCAAGTTGTTTTGGGAGTCCCTCTTTTCTTCTCTTGGTAAAGTGTATAAGAGAAGTTTTGTAAGAAGTTGTGCCACCCTCGTTCAAGTGGTACGGTAATGGAATTGACTAGCATTGACTAGTTGGAAAATCCTAAGTTGAGAGGCTTAGGTAGTGGCTTTTACCTAGGAGAGTTTCAACTCTAAAATCCAAGTGTTATCTTTTTGATTTCTGTGATTGGTTTATACTTGAGATTGATCTGTGGTGAATATTATTTTTAAATTCTCCATTATTTTCGATAGTATAATACTCACCCCCCTTCTTCTCTATACGTTACATTCTTCAGGCTTCGCTCACGCTCACATTTGGTATCAAAGCCTGGTTATTCACAGCAAGGATGTCAAAGTCCTCTGAAGTATATGTTGAGGGGCAATCAACGATTAGACCACCTCTTTTTAATGGCACCTACTATGGATATTGGAAGACCAGAATGCAAATATTCCTTAAATCGTTGGATTCTGAGGTCTAGGATGTGATAGTGTTACGACTTGACCTAGATCCGAGAGGAAACTGGACTAGACTACATTCTAATCTCCTAAGATCTGATCATCCATCGAGTAATAGACATGAAACAACAACATGCCCACATATGCATCATATAGGAGAAAATAAATGACAAGGAGAAACATGCATTCATATAACTGAGAAAAGAAATATGATAACAACCCACAGCATAGCCATCACTAGATAACATAATAGAGTGCAATAGATGAAAATAAAAATATTGCAATCCACCAAAAGAGAAGAACCTACTACAGCAAGTGGAAAAGAAAAAAGCTGAGGGTCTATGGCTGGGCATGGCTAGGCCCAACTCCCTTTCTCTCTGCAGCCGATAGGGCTCGATGCTCACTCCCCTTAGTTGGTTACAAGTATAGTGGGCGTCAGCAAAAGCTGAGTAGAGTTGTAGTACAGAAAGAAAGTGTGTAAATAGAAAGTAGTAAATAAGACTATCTTGTGTAAACATTAATATATTTTAAGTAATGATGCGTGTCATTTTCATTTTCTTATTAGGTTTACAAATCATCCATTGTCCCAATGGTGCTCTCCCCACAATTCACATTAGGATAGGTCACCATTCCTGTTTGTTCATATGCCCACCATCAGGACGATCTTGTTGAGGTATCCATAGGGTGTAGGGCATTCACACGGTGCTCTCTTGGCCGAGAGAAAATCCTGTGCTCGTCCTACATTTGGTCTACCACCCCGGGGTCATTATTGCAACATAGCGGTGACTACGGCACCCATGATAAACACATAGGGGGCTACCCAGCCCTGGCACACGGTTAGTTGTTTCCATTATCAGGTATGCACTAATAGAATAGAAAAGCACTGGGTCACACTCCTCAATAATGCATACCCTCGCCCGACTATCTCGATTGGCCCCTCGTGGGCCCAACAAGAGTCAACACAGGAAGGCCATTCCTTCCTTAGCTCCCTACCTGGGGAGGTCAACTCTCTCCCTACACAACAGGGTGGTTAGCTCTCCTCCGTACACATATACCTGAGGGTCAACTCACCCCCACAATGAAACCAACACCTAGACATTTACGTCCCACATCCATATTACCATCCCATTACTATCTCAAAAACTCATTGCCCATTTTAAACACCATCTTTTATTCACCTTAGGGTTCAAGTAGATTCCTTAATTTGGTTATTAACAATTTTGTGTATCGTCAATCCCCACATTTCATATGTTGCAAGTAAGCCACTAGTTCTACCCTAGTGATTCGTTTTCACCCCGAAATGGTTGTTAACAACTCAAGCGTCATTCATCCTGGTGACTTTTCACATTTCAATGTAATTGTCGAGCTTTCTCCTTAGGATTCATGCATAAGCCTAATTGGTTGCTAGAAGTGCATTAATTTCCATGACTCACCACAAGTCTAGCTTGAAACTTCCCTCTTCCATATAACAATCTACCAATCATGAGTTTAACAAGTTTAAAACACAAGAGTAGGATGGTTGGGTTTAGTTCTTTAAGGTATTCGAGGAGATCTAAGCATCACATTAAATGTAGAGAGAGAACCACTCTACCTCTACTCCAAGAAAGAAAGGGAAATGTGTGCAGTTTGCCTAGACCTCCCACGATTGTGGCGCGACCCCTCTTGTAACACGTGTTCTGCTCGGGTGTGTCTCCTAGGTATCAAGGGGTTAAGCAAGGTCAATTAAGCTTCAATAAATTTTTTAGAAGCCTAAATGTTTGCTAATAGAGTCATAAATAGTACTAAATCATAAGAAATTTCTATACCTTTCCAACAGTGTCTTTCAGATGCGATTCTGAGGTCGTTCGAGCCTTGAATCAGCCCAAAAATGATCTCGAGTTCATGTGAATCGACTTGGATTGACCAGGTTTAGTCGGTTCAAGTGAATCGGCTTACGTCGCCTTCCCTTTCCCACTACCACGTGGCACATGCTAATTGGTGTGCACGTGAACACGTGGATCAACCACCGGATCTCCCTTACCCATCGCTAAATCACTCGTGGTCTGTGGTACACACTTCCAACTTGTGCAGTCCCACCCCCTATCCTCCTTGTGCTTCACGTGGCACACAACTAGAGGCTCCACGCACACTTCTTGCCTGCGCAGTCCCATACCCTATCCTCCTCATGCTTTACGCTGTGCATGGCTCGAGGCTCTACGTGCTTTCTCGCCTGTGCTCATCCTTAGCGTGCCTGAGAACACAAAGGGAGGGCATCGAGCGTGCCTCTTCTTTCTCTCTCTCTCTCCTATTGAGTTGAGGTGCGACGCACTGCTCAAGGAGTAGTTCCCAAGGTGGTGCAGGTGGTGTGGGGCTCAAAACTTGAGGGGGAGCGATTTCATAGAATTGGAGTAGGGTTTTGGGTAGGGTAGGGAAATTTTAGAGATTTTTGACTCATGTTTTGAGCCTTTATGAGGAAGTGCTTACTCGTTGAAAGCTGGGAGCATATACATTGTGTAATGCTTCCAACGTGGAGAAACAAATTGCTACGAGGTCCCTGGTACACTCTCTATGGTCAGAATTTACAAGAAAAGCCCTCAAGTGCTAGCATTTTGCTCATGGGTCCTTACGTTGATTGGATGGTGCACAAAATTTTTAGAAAGGCCCTTGCAGTTTAAACAAATTCCCCAGGGCTCTTAGACACACCATCTAGCATGTAGAAATTGTGATAAAACCCTTAGGGTCGGGAAAAATTACAAATGATCCTTGGGTAATCATTTTGACGCACAAAATTTATAGCGACCACCCTGAAGACTCGAAAATCTTGCGATGAACTCAGGAAACCATTTTAGATAGCCTTCAAGTATTCATGACCAGAAAAGAAAGAAGGCGTTGCTATCACCTCAGATCAAAAGATGATGGCTACTCACAATGCTAAAGCCATGGGTGCTATCTTTTGTAGCTTATCCAAGGAAGAATTCAACCGCATATCAGCTTGCAAAATAGTATATGAAATTTGGAATACTCTTGAACTAACCCATGAGGAGACTTCAAAAGTAAAAGAGACTCAGATCAACCTTCTCATGCAGAAGTATGAGCTCTTCTGCATGAAGAAGGGAGAAACTATCATGGAGATGTACACAAGATGCACCAACATCATAAATTCCTTGAGAAATCTGGATCAGGAGATTACCAATGGACTAGTATGAAAGATTCTACGATCTCTCACTAGTGACTGGGAGACAAAGACTACAGTAATCCAGGAATCCAAAGATCTCTCTATGTTACAATTGGATGATCTTATAGATACCTATGAAGCTCAACTAGAACACATGAAAGAGCACGAAGGGGAAAGGAAGAAAAAGAAAGATATAGCTTTAAAGGTCAACATGAATTTAGAAGATTTTGATGAAGAAGAGGATGATATTTCCCTACTCTCCAGAAAGTTCAGAAAATTTTTGAGAAACAAGAAGAACTGGAAGAAAAAGAAGGAAGAACCTTAGGATAATCAAGTTATTTGTTACAATTGTAAGAAAAAGAGTCACATGAGAAAAGAATGTCCTCAACTAAAGAAGGAAGCTAAGAAGAAGAAGGTTAGGAAACAACCCAGGCAAGAAGGAAAGAAGAAAGATCTCCAAGTCACCTGGGATGATAGCGACTCAAGCTCAATTGAAGAAGAAGACACATCAGGTGAGGAAGCTCTTTTCGGACTTATAGCAATTAAAGATGAGGTATCTTCATTTTCCTTTGATGAACTTTTATAAGCTTTCCATCAGTTGCATGATTTAGCTAAATCACTAAAAGTAGCCAGCAAAAAGCTAACTAAGGACTTAGATGAAGAAATAGAGTTGAAACACAAATTTGCCTCACAAAACCATCAACTCTCATAGGAGATCACTTCACTAAAAGCACAAGTAGATTCACTTCAGTAGAGTTAGAAAAACTTAAACAAAAGTCTATTTCTCTTGTAAATGACTTAGCCAAGTTCACCAAAGGTAGAGAAAACCTGGAGAATCTACTAGGTACACATACCCAAACTACAACTAAATTTGAGTTAGGATGCACACCTAAAAATGATCATGAAGCATCTAGTTCACAAACCAACACACAGTCACTCTAGCCTTAAAGTCAAGAATAGGTTCATGCTTAAACAGGCACCGACTAACAAATTTAGACCCAAAAGAAAATGGGTAACAAGGAGAAATCTACAATCTTGTTTTGTAGCACACCCAAACGAAGGATTAATAAAGTATTAAGATTGGTTCTTTAAAGAAAAAGATAGACAATATGTAGCTATTAGAAGAAACTCTGGACCTCACAGGCATAAACCAATGACAGGTCCAAAGCAACAGAAGATGTGTCATGGAGAGCGGATGCTCAAAACACATGATAGGAGAAGAAGACTTATTTCTCAAGCTAGACTATAAGGAAGACAGTTCAGTCACATTTGGAAACAACCACAAGGGTCATATTATTGGTACTAGCCAAATTGGTAACTCTAAAACCTCCTTTGATAATATCCATCTTGTAAAAGATCTGGAACATAATTTGCCTAGTATAAGTCAGATTTGTGATAAAGGCTATAAAGTAAATTTCACCTCAAAAGGATTTAAGATTAAGAACAAGAAAACTAAGGAAATTCTTCTGATTGGAAATAGATCAAAAGATAACTACACTATTAACTCTGACAATTGCAACAACCTAAACTGCTTAGTTGCATTGAATGATAAGTCAATATTTTCGCACTGTCAACTGGGCCTTGTTTACATCCAAAATATAAATAAGCTTGTGAAACATGACTTAGTATAATGATTGCCTAAGATATCCTTTAAGAAGAAAAATCTTTGTAATTCTTGTGAATTAGGCAAACTTCATAAGAACTCTAAACCCAAAAACATGGTCAGCACCTCAAAGCCACTTGAGTTGATTCACCTAGACCTCTTTGGTCCAACCAAGTTAGAAAGCCTAAGTGGGTGCAAATATTGTCTTGTCATTATCGATGACTTTTCTCGATTCACTTGGGTATTGTTCTTAAGGTCCAAAGATTCTACTTTTGAGGAATTTAGAAAATTAGCCAAAAGAATCCAGACTGTGACAAGCCTTTCAATTACCAGAATAAGAAGTGATCATGGAGGAGAATTTGATAATCAAAACTTCCAAGATTTCTGCTCAACTTATGGGATAAAATAAGAATTTTCCTTTCCAAGAGCAGCTCCTCAAAATGTAGTAAAGAGAAAGAATAGAACCCTACAAGGGTATGCTCGCACTATGCTGTGCAAGTCAAAGCTACCTCAGTATTTTTGGGCTGAGGCAGTAAACTCTACTTGTTACATCCAAAATAGAGCCTCTATTAGACCAATCCTTAGGAAAACTCCCTTTGAACTTTACTATGATAGGACACTTAAGATTTCCTACTTTAAGGTGTTTGGATGCAAATGTTTCATCTTGAATACAAAAAAAAATTTGGATAAGTTTGATGCTAAAAGTGATGAAGGAATTTTCTTAGGATACTCTTCTAAAAGTAAAGCTTACCGAGTCTATAATAAGAAGAATTTGACAGTTGAAGAGACTCTGCGTATCTCCTTTGATGGATCAGATCAAAAGGAGAAACCATCAAATCGAGATGATGATCAAATTCTAGAAGATCCCTCAAACCTCCCTAAGGAAACCATTGGTAGTGATCTACCTAAAGATCTAACCTATATACTAAAGACCATCCTAAAGATCTTGTGATTGGTGAAGTTACAAAAGGAGTTCAAACCAGATATTCCCAAATAATCTTGCACTTAGTGTATTTGTTTCCCAATTAGAACTTAAAACTGTAAAAGGAGCCTTCACTTATGACTGTTGGATTGTAGCAATGCAAGAAGAATTGAACCAATTTGAAAGAAACAATATGTGGGAATTAGTGCCGAGATCAGAATCTCAATCAATGATGGGAACAAAGTGGGTATTTAAAAATAAGCTTAATGAATCAAGTAAGATGGTAAAGCTAGACTTGTGGCCTAAGGTTACAATTAGGAAGAAGGAATTGACTTTGATGAGACTTATGCACCTGTGGATAGATTAGAATCCATTTAGATGTTGCTAGCTTTTGCTGTTCATATGCAATTTAAGTTATTCCAAATGGATGTCAAGAGTGCATTTCTAAATGGATTCATTAAAGAAGTCTATGTATAACAACCACCTGGCCTTGAAAACGTAGACAAACCTAATCATGTTTTAAAATTAAATAAAGCCCTATATCGATTAAAACAAGCTCCTCGAGCTTGGTATGAAAGACTAAGAAATTATCTACTAGAAAATGAATTTAAAATTAGATAAGTTGATCCATGATAGTCAACCAATTTTGATTCAAATCTATGTCAATGATATAATCTTTGGTGCTACTAACGATATTCTATGCTAAGAGTTTGCAAAGGTTATGCAGGATCAATTTGAGATGAACCTAATGGGGGAATTGAAGTTCTTGCTAGGGTTGCAAATTGGTCAGCTAAAAGATGGCATCTTCTTTTCGTAAACCAAGTACACGAAGGAGATCTCAAAGAAGTTCGGCTTGGATAACACCAAAGGGAAGGAAACACCAATGGCAACCAATACACAACATAGGGAAGATGAGTCAGGTAAGTGTATAGAACAAAAATTGTATAGAAGCATGATAGGTTCTTTACTTTATCTAACTGCTAGTAGGCTAGACATGCTATTTAGCACCTGCCTATGTGCTAGGTTTCAAGTAAACCTTAAGGAATCATACCATAATGCCTTAAAATGAATACTTAGATATCTTCAAAACAATGTAGATCTTGCTCTATCCTATCCCAAGTCAACCACACTTGGCTTACTTTCTTCTTGTGATGCTGAGTATGTGGGTAGCCAGAAGATTGCAAGAGCACGAGTGGAACTTGTCAATTTCTCAAGAATTCACTAGTCTCTTGGATCAGCAAGAAAAAAAATAGTGTTTCGCTATCCACAACTGAAGTCTCACTTTTTCTTATAAGATCCATTCTGAGTACTTTATTATTCCATCAATTAGGTGTCATACAAAACAGGATTGCAAATTTCTGTTTGGTACCCATTTTCTTTTAGCTCCAAATTTGTTATGTGGTGCCTATTTGGGTGTGAACCTATTCTTGACCTTAGGGCTACAATGCCTATGTATGTTGGTTTGTGAACTAGATGCTTCATGGTCATTTTTTGGAATATACCCTAACCCAAATTTGGTTGTGGTTTGGGTGTAAGCGCCTAACAGTTTTTCCAGATTTGCTCTACCTTTGGTGAATTTAGCTAAGTCATTTACCAGAGTAATGGACTTTTGTTTAAGCTTTTCTAGTTCTACTTGAAGTGAATCTACTTGTGTTTTCAATGAAGTGATCTCTTGTGAGAGTTGATGATTTTGTGAGGCAAATCTATGTTTCAACTTTGTTTCTTCATCTAGGTCCTTAGTTAACTTTTTATTGGCTATTTTTAGTGCTTTACCTAAATCGTGTAACTCATAGAAAGCATCTAAAAGTTCATCAAAGGAAAATGAAGGTACCTCATCTTCAATTGCCATGAGTCCACAAAGGGCTTCCTCACTCGATGTGTCTTCTTCTTCTGATGAGCTTGAATCGCTATCATCCCAGGTAACTTGCAGGGCTTTATTCTTTCTCTCTTGCGTGGGTTGTTTCCTTACCTTCTTTTCAGCTTCCTTCTTCAATTAAGGGAATTCTTTTCTCAAGTGTCCCTTCTTCTTGCAGTTGTAACAAATAACTTGACTATCCTGAGGTTCTTCCTTCTTTTAGCTCTTGTTATTTTTCATAAATTTTCTAAACTTTCTTGAGAGTAGAGCTATGTCATCACCTTCTTCTTCATTGGATTCTTCTGAATCAGTGTTTGACCTTTAAGGCTATGTCCTTTTTTTTTCTTCCCTTCACCCTCATGCTCTTTCATATGCTCCAGCTGAACTTCATAGGCCATCAGATTGCCTATGAGATCATCTAATTGAAGTACGGAAAGATTCTTGGATTCTTGGATTGCTGTTGTCTTTGTCTCCCAATCACTAGTGAGTGACCAGAGCATCTTTCACTCCAGGGTTTCCTTTACAATCTCCTAATCCAGATTTCTCAAGGAGTTTATGATGTTAGTGAATCTTGTGTATATCTCCTTGATAGTTTCTCCTTTACTCATGCGAAAGGGCTCATAATTCTACGTCAGAATGTTGATTTGGGTTTCCTTTACCTTTCAAGTCCCTTCATGGGTTGCTTCAAGTGTATTCCAAATCTCATAAGTCATTTTGCAGGCAGATACTCGATTGAAATTCTCCTTTTAAAAACCACAGAAGATAGGAATCACGGCTTTGGCATTATGAGTGGCCATCTTCTTTTGGTTCGAGGTGATAGCGATGCCTTCTTTCTTTTTTGGCCGTGTATACTTGGAGGCTATCACATCCTAGACTTCATAGTCAATGAATTTGAAAAATATTTTCATTCTAGTTTTCCAGTATCCATACTTTTTGCCATCGAAAAGAGGTGATCTAACCACTGATTGCTCCTCAACATATACTTCAAAAGATTCACTTCCTTACTGAAAATAACCTCACTTTGATACCAGATGTGAGTGCTAATGAACCTTGAAGGATCTAATGTATACACTAAAGGGGGGGGTGATTGCGTAGTAATCATATGACTTAAATGACCTAAATTGAGTTAAAACTTAGCATAATTGTAGCATAATTCATGCATCAGTAGCATACGTTGCATCTTTCCCATTTTATTTAGATGTTCATGAAATAATGCTATAATAATGTATTGATTAGTGTATTGTTTTGTTTGTAGGTAATAAAAGCTCAGGAGATGGCCTGAAGCTGAATTTGAAGCAGGGTAGAGGCTAGAGCTATAGTAGAGATGGAGTAGAAGCCTTGGAATAAAACTACACACAAGCTGAAGACATAATGTAGGGAAGAGGTATACTACATTACTTGTAGGATTTTAACATGTGAATTGAATTATAAAGAACATAGGACAACCCTACACCTATCCCTAGCTTTAAAATAGCTTTAGACACCTTCCCAAACCTTAGCCACCTTTATATTAGGTCACCTTAGCCTAAAACACCTCAAAACACACATTCCAACCCACCTTTGGATGTCCAAGTAGGATGTTGGATGTACAAGCTCTTTAGAGTCCACCCACAGAGCTTAGAACCCAATCTGCTGCAAAATTGGATGTCCATACAAGGTGTCAAGTGTCCAATTCCTGCAGAAACCCATGACAGAACCTAAATGCCATACTGATTTAGTATTGGACGTCCAGACTAAGGAGTTGGACTTCTGATTTTGAACTATAAGTCATCTGATCTTAAGATCAGACATCCAGAGCCCTTCTCCTGCTGCTATTTTTTCAATCAAGCCTAGATCTTGATTCCCAAGTCCTATGAACCCAATCCTACACCCTAAGACACCTAAATTAAGGAATCCTAAGCTTATTACACTACCCTAAGACTCTCCTAAGAACCTAATTAGGTTCTCACCAAGCGTAATTGACTTGAATCTAAGTCAATTATACTTTACGTAGTCAATTGGACTCAGAGTCCAATAGAGCTCAAATCTCAACCAACACAAGTCTAACTGGACTCAGTGAGAGTTCAATTGACTCAAGCCTAATCTAATTGGGAACTCTCTCTCCCAATTACATACACATTGATCCAATTAATCTTGATTAAGTTTAATTGGCTCAATCATTATAACCCTATTTCTAGAAACCTAATTAGACCTACCATTTAGACCAACCTAGACCTAATTAGAAGTGGACCAAGTGGTCCACTTGACCACCACACACTCACGCACATAAACACACCACCACCACTTGGCCATTCACTCTATAGTATTCTAGAGTGGTCTCCAAGTGGCGCCACCTTGAAGACTAAATATAGCCTTCAAGGAGTCCACAACCTCTCCCCTTAGAAAGTGGATCTAAGAAGACCCACTCTCTACCACTTTAGCTGCCACCTAAGCCCATTCTAGAGAATTCTATAATTCTCTAGATGGCCATCCCCCTTAGTCTATTTAAGGACCCAAGTAGGTGGCCATGCACCCCTATCTTGGACTCCATACACTTCATCCATGAGCTCCATCACCACCTTCACTTTCCACATCCAAGAGCAAGTGCAACACCTCCACCACCTTCATCAAGAGGCCAGCCACACCACCTTTGTTGTTCTTCTACTCCCTCCTACCACCTCAAGCCCACACGTTCATTGGAGACACCTCCGATGCCCCGATTTCTCATAGCTTAGATTTAATGTTCTTCATAGTTTAATTTCTTGTGTTATTATCTTGCTAAGTAGTAGTAGTATTACTCTTTCCAAGAATGCACGCATAATCTTCCCTAGATCCATGTGTGCATATCTTTTTTGTTAGCTTAGAATTGGTCTTTTCATTCCTTGTACGAGCTTTCCTCTAGAAGTGATTGTAACGATATTATAATTGAGGAAATAAAACAATAATTACCTGCTTCATCTATTGCAATAAAAATGTTGGCTCCTGGAGATATTAATGATCTTGCGATTGATGCATTTTCGGTTAATAGACATCATGAAGTAAGAGTTGTGGGGACTAGTGCCCACACTTTCACATTCATTGTTTATCTGGAGCATGCACACGTAATGACAGTTAACAACGCGACTGGCAAATCTTACATTCACAGACTTGAAACCAGCATTCAATTCTAAGCAAGCAAAAGAAGAGAATAAATAAAGTAAGAATTAATTTTGCCATTCTACACCTCCCTGAGATTGATCGGGACACTCATCTTCTTATTATAAAAAGTTTTGTTTGAATCGTAATTCGCACTGTACTACGACATTTTCTTAAACAAGGGTGAATAGTGTGCTTATAAAAAATGTAGAATTTAGAAGAATATTCCACACAGATCAAAAGTAATTATAAACCAATCACAACAATCAAAAAGATCGCACATGTATTTTTGAGTTGAAACCCTTCTGGGTAAAAATCACTACCTAAGCCTCTTGGCTTAGGATTTCTTGACTAGCCTATGCTAGTCAAATCCACTATCGCATCACTTGAATAAGTGTGGTGCAACCTCTTTATAGAACTTTTTCTCTCTTACACCTGACCAAGAGAAGAAACAACGGGACTCCCAAAACAACTTGGGTCCCACATGAAAAACAACAGGAATAAAATATAATAATTGAATCCTATGGAGCCTTAGAAAATAAACAAACTGAGCTTTTTGAGATTGCAGAGGAGCGTGCTTTAGAATGCAATGATCATAGTCATAGAGGCATGAAAGCACTAGAAAGAATGAGAGAGTTTTGCCTTTTGAAAGATCTTTTAGGTGTGTTTAGAGGTGGGGGTTGATAAATACACATTTATTAATGATAAAATGTCTATTTACACAAGTTCCTAAGCTTAACATTGCATTCCACATTATAAATATTGTATAGCATGAATCATTATGCATTTAGGATAGATTGTATAAATTATAGGTTAATTCACTTTTTTTTGGTGGCTAGGAGAGAAGGATATTTATTTTGGGGCCTCGAATTGGCGATCTGATCATATGGATCTAATTAGGACAACAATTGGAGTCCAACGCCTCCAAAATTTCCATGATTGGAGTCCTATAACACCTTATGCAGTTCGAGGAAGATCAAAGTTCAAGGGGCAAGGTGGTGCCAATCTAAACCTCAGATGCCAAATTCGACCGCATAGGTGGATCCGGATCAACGATTATAGCCAATGGCGAATAAATGAATCCAATCTGGCATTCGTGGTGCCACATACAAAGCAAAGAAGATGGATGATCATGATGGCACCACGTGGCTCCATCACAGTCGCCCAAAGCCGACCAAGAATCTCGCACAATTCCTAAAGAGCATGATTAGGACCATTGGATCGACATCCAACGGCCCTAATCTCGCCACGTCGCCAGCCTCCACCCTCTCATCAAGGCAGCCTTAATCTCGGCCATTAGATTTCCATACAACGGCTGAGATCAACTCCTCGTCATGCCCACAAAAACATCTTCTGGACTCAAAAGCGCTTGTAGCGCATTGGTCGATGAGGCACACACTCAAGGAGAGGGTACGGGTTCGAAACCCATCGTGCCCCCTCTCAGCACAACCAAGGCAGAAATTGGTCCGCACGATCTCAATTGTGCCGTTCCGAATGTGCCACATCGCCAATAGCATGGACGCGCGATACAACATGCTACTACATGAGCCATCGATGAGTGCTTGAGGCGCAATCCAAAGGCAGTGCTCATGTGCGATCCCTACCCTTCGATCTTTGATGGACGACTATGAGTGCTTCCAGTTGTGCCAACATGGTGCTGCATGAGCGCGCGCATGTAGTGTGCGGTGGCTGGGGATATGTGCGGCTGTGCACGTGTGTAGTGTGTGCAGAGGCATGTTTTGCGCATTGCCTTCATTGCCTTGCCGCAAAATGATTTGACAAAGGCCTCCACTCTATAAATAGCCCCCTTCACCCCCATATGCAAACCATCTCTTCCTCTTCTTCCCACACCTCCTCCAAAGCTCTAAGGAGTTGGTCCCAAGCTCGGGATGCTCCTTAGAGTAGAAAAGTAAAATATTTTCCCACTTCTCACCCCCTTCATGGGGTATCCCGTGGCCATCCTCTCACCCTGATATGGAAGTAGATCCTTACCATGACACCGTCCTAACTCGTCCTCCTTCCTCCGATGCCATTCTCCTTCCTCCAACTCCTCACCACCTTCATCAAGGCATTGTCAATGGAAGTCATCCTCCAAGCAGCCATCGAGGGGGATTCTTCTCACCTTTCTTTTACCGCTTTTTAGTGTAGTTGTAATTTCTTGATTATTTGTAGCAAACTCTGGTTAGATATATATATTGATATTTTCTCTCTCTCTTTTATTCTGCTAGAGTAGATTAGATTAGATAATAATTATTTCACTTGATATTTTGCCTCATAAAAATACCAAAAAACTTACAAAAGATAAAAACACCGAAAACAGATAAAATCAAAATGCGATTTTACAAAACCAAATGTTCGCCTCCCCATGTATTTGATCGAGGCTTATCTCGAGCTTCGGTTATAAATTTTATCCAGTAGTGGATTTCTACACACTACAATGATGGGTTTATAACTCAAATCTTTTCGCATACAAAATCTCACTCATCATTTTGGCATCCTTGCCAGGGAGGCAATGGAATTTGATTTCTTCTTCTATGTTTTTCTACATTTACTTATTGTCTAACTCCTCTTTTCTTTGATTTACTGTCTTGCAGATATCCTAGCAGGGTGATCCAAGTGTGGTAGACCAGAGTAAAGTGTGGGTAGAATGATTTGTAAGTGCCCCCACATTTCCCCCCCACCAGTTTCACTTTTCACCACATAAATACCAAGACCTAATCTACTTAGGTGTTTGCAGAAACCCTAGGATAGAAATTGTGCCTTGCTTGCCACCTCTACTCATCTTACCTTCGCATAAAAATAATAAAACAAAAAAAAATCTCTTCTGATAGTGGGAGAAAATTAATATACAAACTACACACACCCACATTTGAGGCACATAACCTCTTTTGATTTTATCAACTTAATCGGGATTCTGACCTGTGGAATTGGTAGATGCACAAATCTACATATAAAAGAGTAGAAATCAGATTACGTTAATCACTTCTGTGTGCCTTAATTACTGGTGCATTAAGGGCAATTGTTTGAGCTGCTTGGGCCGCACCACCTAACTTAAAATTGATTCATCTTGTAGCTACCCCATAGGATTCAAATATCTAGGTCAAAACCAGACACCCCATATTCTTTTGAATTTTAAAGGAAACTACTTGAACTCGTGCTTTCAAATTTGGTTTGCCTCACAAAACTTGGTTGAATACACTTAATATCTGAATCCTAAAAGCTACGAAGTAAGATTCAAATCTTAAAATTCACCTTACAAAAAAATTTAATCTTGCTTGAAAATCCATTGGTTGTGTACATACACACTTACGAATTGATCACTAAGGGTACAACCCAATTAAGGGCCCATCACATTCTAGAAGCACTATCATCCCAAGCCTAATTGAAACTGAGTAGACATTGGCCTTAAGGATTAACTCGCTCTTTCGGACTCCAACTGAGATTTTTTTCAATTAATCTGCTTTTACTAGTTCATCTAATGTCTAGCTAAGGGAGTAGTGTCAAATGACCGCGGTTGGGGGGTATCAAAGGAGCCGGAGGTGCAAGCCAAAGGAAGAACCTTCTCCCCAATCCCTCCCTCTAATTGGTTGGATTGATCGGATAGAAGTAGACCAAATCATTCTTTCATCTCAAGATGGGTTCTGAGAGTCTATAGGTCTTTAGGCTACCCACCTAAGGATAGGTTTGGTTTGATTGTACTTCATGGCACCTTTGTTTTCCCACCTACTTCACCATGTATTCTTCCACACCACACTCGCATTTCCAATCCTACCCTCCTTCCACCACTTACCCCAAGATGATTACTATCCCGACCCAACTTATGACTACCCATCCACTAGTAAGGATAACTTTGATTGGGGATATGATTTCGGACCTCAATGTCTAGGGCCTAACCCTGGACATCATGATTATGATTATTATCCTTCCCAGAGCTACACCGAATTTAGATCTTTACCCTTTGATGATCAACCTAACCCGATCTATAATCAAGAAGGATATGATGATTATAACTCTTACCCTCCCCAGGATTATATTGAATATAGGTCAACACCCTTCTTTCAATAACCTGAAATGACCTATTATCAGGGAGGTCCCCAAGAACCTCAATTCCTTGACTCCCCTGTATTAAACCCAAACCCACCCAACCTTGAACCGAACCATTCGGTTTAGGTGAACCAGGTCCAACATAGGGTGTTGGCCAATTTGAGGAACACCACACGATCTCTAGAAACCTAGGCAACACCCTGCAGTGAAGAATTGCAACCCCTGATTCAAATGATTGAAGATCTGAATAGTTTGTTATTGGATTGGCTCCAAGATATTGAGGATAAGGGCCCAAGTGAGTTTTTACTTGGGAAATTGTCAAGATTGAGGATGAAGTTTGTGGCTGCCCTAGTCCAATCTTGGGATGATTATTAGGATGAACCCCCTTCAGGAGAGCCAATGTCAAAACTCGCTCAGGCACCTGTCGGGATGGACACATTTTATGAGACCAAAGATGACTAGGTTTGTTTAGAGCAACCGATTGAGGATGATGTGATTTTCTCACCCGAGATCCCTGAGCCAGGGAATGAGGAAAAATATGTCTCTATGGACTAGGAAATGATAGATGATTTTGAGACATATATAAATGAGCAACAAGAATTCTTTGATTCTGAGGGTGAAGAATCTTTAGGTGAAGTCTCACTTGAGCTTAAGGAGGATGATTTTACTGAGACAAACAGACTTGAGGAATCTGATAAATTATTTGATGGCCCTGTAAATGAGGAATTTAATCCTATTAGAGTTGACATGGCGGATTCAAATCTAGATTTATTAAATGATTCAAACGGTAGCCCCAATCCTCAACCACACACCGAAGAATATAATGATGATCTTGAAATCACCAAACCCAAGTCAATCCTGATTTAGCCACAATTATTGGACTTGGATAATTTAGATGGGGTGAATAACATGCTAGAGGTCTCGAAATTTGAAATTATGATTATGGAGAATAGGAGTATGGAAATGAAGATCTGGGAGGTTGTTTACAAGGAAAAATTGGGTTTTAAAATAAAGCATTGTAATATAGTCAAAATCGCTTTGAAAACAAATAGATTTTATTACTCGAAGTTTAAGTCCGAGGTCGAACACAGGGAGCAAATGGAATTCATGCACTAAACTCAATGAATACAATTTGAACACATAATATTACTCAAAAATCTATTGAAAAATGTAAAGCATGAGTATATGGATAATAAAATGTATCTAAAAATATAAATGAGGACTTATGAAGAATTGGACATCTGATTCTAAAATCAGAATCAGATGTCTTAAAATCATATGCTACAGTGCTTTCTTTTGATTTTTCTTCTTCTTCTACTTCTTTCTTCTTTCTTCTCTTTCTTCTTCTCTGGTCTTAGCCTTGTGAGCCTCAGCTTCTTTTTTCTTCCGATTTTCTTCCTCTTTCCTTAGCTACTCTATGGCTCTTTACCTCTTCAGCTCTCTTTTGATTTCTGCTTCAGCACTTAGCTTCCTCTTCAGCTTTGTCTTCTCCTTCCTTAGCTTGCAGAGCGAAACCTACCCCCTACCCACATGAACTCTCCTCTCCTTTCTCTCTTAGGCTCGCTCTCCCAGAGCCTTCTCGGGTTATCGGGTCGGGTATGCGCGCCTGGGACCGAGCCCACGGGCGTGCGGTGGTGGGTGAGGTGTGCTAGTCTGGTCGGGTCAAGACCAGGTCTACGGGGCATGGTCGCGGATGAGACCAGTTGGTCGGGTGAGAGGGACCTCACCCCGTGGTCAGGAGGCGATAAGTTCCTGACACTTTTTCACTTTATATCACTGCTTCCTCTCACTATCTTCCGAGGTGGGACTATGTTGTCCTACCTTCCTATTGCTTGCACTCGCAGCAGATGGCATCCAATTACGGCTGCTACTGTGGCCTCCAGAGCCAATTTCTTGGCTGAGGCTATGCGTGAGATGATTCCGCGTAGCCTGGGGCGATCCACCTGAAGCGAGGAGACCTGGGGCTAGCTTGCAAGCTAGCTGCTTGCTTGCTCCAATGGCGGCAGGGCTCCTATACCTGTAGTCTTGCAAACGTTCTTGCAGCCTTATCAGAAAGCTTGAGAAGCTTCGTCGAGACATGGCGAATGTGTTGCGGGGGTCGGCACGACGTGTGGGTGGTTGTGATGGCGGATCTAGGGCACCCTGTGGTTGTGAAGGTAGGTGTGTTAGGGGGGTGTTTTGGGTGTGTGGCGTGGTGAGTGAGGTGAGGGGTTACATTTAGCGAGGTGTGGCGATGCTCATGGAGTGGTTGGCGAGGCGGATGGAGGTGCGGAGCGGTGGGGACGCCTCACCGGAGTGTGGCCGGAGATGAAGGTGGTGGTGGTTTGCGGTGTCGAGGGATAGTTTTAAGAAATAAAGAGGGGGAATAGGAACAGGAGAGAGGGAGGAAGTATCTGACCTAGTCTAAGGACGAAGGAGGCAAGGATGGCGGATGGCTTGTGTTTGCCGTCGCCAGAGACGAAGCTCTTCGTAGGTGAGGCGGTGGCGACGACAGGGGCAGAGGCCGTGTCAGGCTGGTATGGCCGACGCAGATGAATGCAAAGAAGGTAACCCAACCACTGGTATTGTGGTTAGGTGACGAGATAGAAAGGACAGAGCCACTTGAGCTTGTGGAGAAATTGTAGTTGGCGAGGAGAGAAGAAGGTGGGGTGGACTGGCCCAAATCCAAGCTAAGGAGGTGTGGAATGATCCGGGGAGGCTTTTATAAGCCCTGGCAGGAGATCTTGTGCTTGGAAGGCAAGCTTCCAAGCATGTGCATGTCGTTAGAGATGGAAGGTCAGGGAGACCCAAATCTCTCATGCGTTCGCATGAGAGATTGGGTAGGAAATAGGGCTTGATGATGGGTTCACGTGAGAGGAGATTTCTCAGAGAATCTCCCTTTCAAATTTGAAAGGGATTCTCTGAGGAATCAGGGAGTTCTTTCCCTTGATTCCTCGCCGAAGTAAGACTTCCTCTGCTGTAATGGTGGAGGGACCTAATTGCAAAGAACGATGAGGAAGTTAGGGGGGCTTCTGTAGAAGTTTTCAAAAGTTAGGGGTAGAAATGTAATTGGGCTGGACTAGTTTGCAAAGTAGGTCAAGGTGAATTCTCCTTAGGTCCAAATTTTGGTACAAACCTAATTTGGACCTAAGGAATCCAATAGTGAAGTTGGATTTTAGGTTTGACTACTTTTGACTGGATAATTTACATAAAAACCCAATTTAGGGCAAATATTTGACTGAGACCCCAATTTAGGTCAAAATAGGTTCCAAGGGCCAAATTGAAGGTTCTAAATCCTAGATGATATTTTTCCATGAATTTTAAAGGGTTTAGGTGAATTTTATCATACCTAGAACCTTGTTAAATTAAGTGGATTTGTTTTAGGGTTACAAGAAGTCATTTAACTCCTAGAATTCACATGAACCCTTTTCTATTTGAACCAACCCACTTTTTATCTTGTTAAGGCCATTTGACCTGTGTTTAGCCCATGAGAAAACCTATTGTTACACTGCAATTGTAAAATTGTAGTTTTACCCCTTGTTTCTTGCTTTTCTTTCAAAAGGGTTATTCATTGAGTTAGGACCTCCAGTTGGTTATGTAGGAACTTTTGTTCTCTTTTCTGGATTAAAATGAGATAGTTAGGGCCCATGATGGTGTTCCCATCATACCCCCATGCCTAGCTTTTGCTAGTCCCTTAGCAAAATTTTAAGGTTTTAACTTCTGTTCTAGACCATGAATTTCTTTGATGTTTCGAGATTATGATGAGTGCTTTTTTTTTTCTTTTTGATTAGGTTAGAATGTCGATAGTAGGCCTAGAGTTACTCAAGTATCAACCAAGATCTAGACCTGACCAGTTCAAGCCTCGGTCCTCCGCGAAGGTTTTTAAGGTCCACAAGAACCATCCTAAGGTTCATTGGACTCCGCGGTTAAAGCTCTCGTGCTTGTAACATATTTTAGCCTCGGTTCAATTTGCAGTGCATTTTTTATAAGAGAGAGACAGAGGATTTGTTGTTTGGAGAGTTTCTCTCTCTTTTCTTTTTGTTTCTAGCTTAGGATTGGCTTCTCAACACAGTCTGTATCGGATTCCTCGTCCCCATCATCAATCCTCGAAGGGTCCCTGGCAATCGATGCTTCATGATAGCACTGCCCATGGCAACCCCCATAACCTTGGCTTTGGAGATTTTGAGATAATCCCGCCCATGGCATTCTGTAGCTAAATCCAGACCCTGACAATCGACATTTCGTGATAATGCCGACCATGGCATCTGAACAAGCACAGGGTGCTTACGTGCCCCCAGTAGGATATGTAAATATCCTAGGAGACAAGCACCGAGGAGACGATATGTTTTTGCACATCTTCGAGGGGAATTTCCTGTCTCTTCGCGCTGGGAACTCGTCCAAATCAACTTGTGTTGATCGGCCGCTCCTAATCTAGGGGACTTTTTCAGAACATTTAAATGCTTTTGCGTGGTTTTGATAATTATGCACACTGAATCAGACTGTGTGTGGATTGGGGTGCTTAGGTTACAGAGTCTTGCAAACCAAAGGTCAGTTAACGAGGCCGAATACTCCCTAAGCCTTAGACCTAATACTTAAGCTTTGCATTTTCCCCAACATCTTGAGGACTATCCAGATCTTGGGGGATACTTGAATTTTTAAGCCTAAGAGTCTAGCCTAAGAGGCCTAAGATCAGCGTTTGTGTTGCATTAGCACTTTCTTTCCTTTCATTTTCTTTTTCCTGATATGGTCTAGAACTTTAGTTAACCCCTTAATTTCTTACTAATGACTAGCTCCTCTTTTTTTTCTTTTCATTTTATGCTCCTTTTTTGACACTTTTCACTTTTTCTCCAATTTTTGTATGGCCTCAAAATTTTCTTTTCTCCTCCAATGTTTCGTTCTTTTTCACAATTTTCTATTTTCTTGGTATTTTTGGAATATGAGATTTTTTTGTGAGAACCTTTTTGAATTTTGATTTTTGTATGTTTGCACTTTACCACCCCCCATGCCTAAGTTTTGTAATGTCCTCATTGTAAACTGAGGGTATGAAACAGTGTTGGGTTCAGGGACTTAGAACAGGATTTATCGGGTGAGCGAATGGGTCGGGAATGACTGTTGTGGATGATTTCAAGCTCTGGCACATGTACCAGAGGTGGGATCGAATGTTCTAAGACTAAACTCAGGGTGCAATAGACATGAAGTACAGATGGATAATCAGAAGGATCTCGGGTTGTTGGAATGATGGGTTGCCTCTCGTTAAGCACTAAATTCAATGCCTTCAGCCGAGCGGGAAAGGTATGGAGAGGGAGTGGTCAAATCAGCCGAGTTTTGTAGAACAAGCACCTTGATCAAGAGCTTGGTTGGTCCAACCAGGTGCTTGTTCAGATCAATAGGCTGATGATGCAGCCCAAACCCAATCATTCTGGTGGGTTGATAAATGTAGATCAAGAGATGTAGAACCCACCATATACTATGGAGCTCAGAATGATGTGGAAGTGTGAATTCAGGGTTTGGCTGAGTCGAATCAGCCTGGTTAAAGGAGGGATCCTAATAGTCATAATCGTCGATTTTTGTTGCAATAATGGTGGTTATTGATTGATGAAAAATATCATTAGTGTCATTGTAGTGGATTGTATGGAATACCAACCATCATTACGATCGTTATTATTTACTTAATTAATTTTTATTGGTTTTGTTCCAGGTCGTTCACTGGGAGGCAGTTATTAATTTACATCACTCTCTAATTCCAACATTATCCTTTAATTCCAAAAAGAAGTTTAACGTCTAATAAAGAATGAATGAATGAATACTTGGATTGATTGCTTATAAAGAATTAATCAACATGCTTGCAAAAACTAACTATAAAAAAGCACTAAACTATACTCTAAGCTATCTCTTTATAAGTTATATTACTAATACTTTCATAAAAGTACACTACCAACTAAAATTACAAAGTATACTAATTTAACTTACTAAGCTGACACTTACAGTAACACATATAATAGCTATAGTGACAGATGCAAGCGTCGCTAGACCCAAAAAAAAAACTATATACAAACTAAAAGAGGGAAACCAGGGCCTGTGGCGGTGGTTATAGAGACATTTTATTCTGTTAGTAAAGGTACGAATTTATTTACATATAAGTAATTTGCTATACTATGTGTATATATATATATGTTAGTCCTTTGTATCTGTATTCACTCTCTAATTTCACTATACATATTTACATCTTCTCTCTCTCATTCCACACTATTGTTCATCTTCTTCATCTTATCCTGCATTATACGTCTTCGGAAGCACTGCAGCACACAAGCGATTAGCTGCTGTCATTAACACTCTTAAGTAATAAAAAATGTGTTTAATTTGCGGGCATGCTTTTCGAGGGATACACAGCACCCAGAGGGTGGGATCAGACCTCTACTAAGTGCACCTTAATTTCATTAGGCTGCTTAATTGTGTATTATCAGCTCAGATCAAAGGGCTTCTCAGCTCGCTCACGCACACACACACCCGGGCCCCCGACCCCCAAATGCTCGAATCAATTCTCAAGTATAAGCTCGTATGTATAAGGCATGGTTGTTTCGGGCGCCACGCGCCCGTGAGGATTGTGCCATAAGAAAACAAAAACAATAAAAAGAGTAGCACGTGCTCTTCAGGGCACGATGTGGCGCTATTCGAGCGTCGCATCTGCGCTGAAGATGCGTGCGGCTGCTCGACAGAGAGGATTTTGGCCCTCAATTCGAGGGCCATAATTTATTTTAAAATAAAAATAAATTACAGGAAAATAAAGTATTTATATAATACTATACAATTGTACACTTGATTTGAAATTTTATTTATATTTACTATATAAATAAATTAACTAAAGTATACGGTTTTTACATACTGATTTTGATGTTTAATTCTTTAATTACTGATAAATTAGCTACTATATGGTCTAATTGACCTTATACAGAGTTAATATACATGTATAAGTATTTTATAAACATTTTTATTGAATTTTACGGATTTAATTTCTATTCTGTTTACATTTAAATAGCAAATTTGGACTGTTTTACTTATCCATTAAGTTTAAATAATATAATAAAATATAAACATACTTCAATTAGCTTAAATTACTTAAAGTACATTAGTCTAAGTATACAGATTTAGTTAACTTAATTCTAACTCTAAATTACTAATTTATCTAATTTAATCTAATAACTTAATAAATTAATTGTTTATTATGTATAAAGAATTAAATTAAGGTATAGGGTTTTAGTGGTTTATAATCTACATATACATATATATATATATATATAGTTTTATAGCTTAACACTGTTATTTACACTGTCTATTGATTTATTTAGTCTAATAGTACATATATGTTAGTTTAATTAATAAATAGTTATATAATTAATAAATATATAGTATAATCTAACTTAAATACCCAAATTACAGTGTATAATATATACGTAAGTTATTTGTACAGCTTATATACATATGCTACTTATTTACATAGAAGACTTAATATAAGGCTTATATTTACAAGAGTATACTTTATATACAAAGTACCTTTTTAGGTATTTTTGGAGTTTTTCACTTTTTTTGGTTTTTATACATATTATAGAGATAAGAGATGAGAAGGGAAGAAGTAGATGAGGAGAAAAAGGTGTTTGTGATGTTTGTTAGCTATAACTTTTCTTATTAAGTTCCGTGGTATACAAATCCATCGACTGGCAAATTTTACCAAGATGAGGGTTTTGCATATCATGCAACTTGGTATGTGATTAAGAAACTTTCTGATCTTTGATCAGACAATTTTATTTTAATTTTTTAGAATTTTTTTCTGATTTTCATTGAATTTCAAATCTCACCCATCCGAAGCCTTTCAAAAGGTTTCTAAAGGGGTCCTAAAGGCTTAGGATGGGACTTAGAAGACTTAGAAAGGCATTGACTGCCTTATTTACAGTCAGAGTGAGATCTGACAAAGATTCAACCCATTTTAACATATTAATCATTTTCGTTTCATTTAGTTAGTGTGTTTGGATAGTTAAGTAAAATGAAGTGGCTGACAAACAGTTGGAAGGAAACAACAAGCATTCACAGAATTGAAATTCAATTTCTTATAAAGGAAGGCTTGTATACAAGAAATGGAATACAACTACATGTCAGTTATTTGATCAAAAATTTCTTATACAGGGTTTTTAGATCAAAAACTCATGCTGCACATTAAGATATTAGACAGCAGCAGCAACAAGAACACTAAATACCAACCCTGCAGCAAATCAGATTTCACTCCATATGGCTTGCTGCAGCTACAGTAAGTTCATCTAGAATGAAATCAACACTTAAGGAAAGGAGGGGAATGTAGCTTCAAGTGCAGCAATTTACTGTGGATCTGGGATCAAAATTAGAAATTCAAACTCATAAATTCCCTAAACCCCAACTGACAAGGGTTTCACTTATCAAAAATACTCAATATTTCAATTCCAAAGCACAAATCCTTGTCAAGAAAATTCTCATTGAATCCAATCGGCAGAAACACTGATCTAACTCTTCCTAATGCTATAGACAACATGTAGAGAGAGTTGAATCAGACAACTTAAATCCATAATACAAATCCCAGATTCTGGCACCATAGGGAGTATTGAAAACTCCTTAGGTTAAAAGAAAAAGTATCAGTGCTCTCAACAAACCACAAGCTCCTGAATGCAAGATAGACTTCAAATCACCACAGTGATTTTCCTTAGTTTTATCATACATTCAATGCATTAAAGTCCTCAAGAAAACTTAGATCAGATTATGGCTCTTCTGAGATGAATTCTGACATCAGAGTCATCTCAGATTCCTTGCCACACAATGAATGAAGATCAGAATTCCTCAGTTTGTCAGATTAAGACAATCAAAATCCAATTAAGTAAAAATCCTTGAAATCTGAATCAAGGAAAAATCCAACAAATTGACATTTTCAAGCTCAGTACAGGGGCTTTTGTGAACAAAAATGAGGTGAATGGGAAGCCCTTAATGTGCTTTTTGACGCCAATTTCAGATCTGAGGTTAAAAACCATTCAGATCTGAAATTGGGTCTGAATGAATGGGTGAATTTGCGAGGAACAAATCATGGAAATCAGAAGCGATTATGAAAACATGGAGAGGGAGAAAATTCATAATTATGGACTTTGTGAAACCATCCCCTTTGATTTGGAATGATCAGAGGAGGTGAAAGGGGGGAAATCGGGTCTAAATCTACTGCTACAATACAACTACACCATCATAATAGCGAAATTAAACACTACTCATTACTTGAATTCTACCCTAAACCTACTTAACTACAGCCACTACTAATTTGCAGAAAGATAAATCTACTCTAACAGGAAGAATGGGACCTATGGGTCCTTAGCCGGTGGCTAAGGAGGAAGATGACTCCAGCGGAGGGAAGAGTCTGCTAGTGAGGCTCCAGGGTCATCCTCAGGTGCTACGAGATCCTTAGTGACGAGGAGGTTGAGAAGAAGGCGGCGATTTCACAGCCGGTGGCTATGAAATCAGAGAATTGGTGGGGAGGAGAAACTGGAGTGGACGAATGATCGCTAAGAGATGTAGGAGGGAGCGATCCCTTGTGCGTGCGACCACTGAGGTGCTTAAGTAGCAAACTCAGTGGCTCAGATCACCGCACGGGTGAGAATATCCGATGGGGCAACCGGTGGCAGGGATGAGAGGAGAGGAGCGCACGGCGAGCCAACTCAAAATCTGATCGTTAGGTGGGATCTGGGGAGAGGGGTGAGCGTACGTGCTGATTCGCGCGAAGCTTCTATTTAAATCCAACCGCATATCGAAATCGTGAGAAGCAACGGATGGCCGAGATTTGGCATGTTCTTCGCGCGCTACAGTGCATGCGAAGAGCAGCAGGCTGATCTTGAAATGTCAGGAAAATTGCAGGTAAGACCCCTACGCGAAGGGGTAGAAAAGTTGCGTGCAGGCCCATAAGTGAAGAGAGTTGCAACAGGATGGACCCTGCAGCCTTTCAAAGGGGTCCCTGCAGTTTACAAGTAGGTCCAAAAAGGATTTTTAAAGACGAATGTGATGCATGAAGGACCTAAGTGTAAACTGCATATTACAAAGCCTAAATGATGTCCAAATGCCTTCAAATTTTTATATGTACTTAATTGAACATTTAAGAAATTAATTGTACTTTTGATTTGGCCTTTTAAACTTATTTATGTGTTCAATTACCACATGGATCACCATTTGTTCTTTGCTTTCAGAATATCTCGTTTTGTGACCTAATTATGAAATTTTAACACAGAGTAAAGGTTTTAGGTCTTTTTCTTTGATTCCCACACTTAACCCTTTTTATCTGTTAATTTGATGTTGTTTTACTCAGTGTCTAGCTTAACTTTAACTTTTTAGCTATGATGAGTAACCACTCATCAGATCCGTAAAGTAATCAATGGATAATGTGGAAACCCTACAGGGGTGATCAGAGGATGATGGAGCATGGTCTGTAGTCTGATCAATGTCCGAAACCCGATATAGATGTGAGGCGAATCATCTGCAATCGGCTCAGTAGGAGGTGAATCAGAATAGAAATTGAGTTCGGTTGCGGGTTGGGGTTGAAAACATGTTTGGATAGGTTCTGTATATGTGAAGGAGGTGGCTTCAATAAGAATTGTGTACGGGGGCTCTTCTAGAAAGGAGTTACAGGTGGTTTCATTTAGAGAGTCCTCATAGTAGCCATCAAATTCAAAAGTGAATGCTTGAAGAGTGGTTATAGGATTAAGAAAATCTGAGTCAAGAAAAGATTCGAACTCTGGGTTGTAGTCACTCTTGGCATTTTTTGGTTTTGATTTCTAAGGATTGAAAAGAAATGATTCCATCTCATTGGAACCTGAATTTAAATCCGTGATCTTTGGATCAGGGACCTTAGAGTCGGAGTCGGAGAATGAATCATGTGAACTGAGGTCGTAGATTGTTTCGTTGAAGTCAGGAAACATAGGTTCTTCGAAATCATGGTAAGATTCGAAATCTTTGGAGATATTGAGAAAATCAAGTTCTGAATGAGATTCGAGATCAAAAATTCCACCACAGAATAAATCATAAGATGTAGACTCAGCAGCTTGACTAGGGTCTAGCCTATATGTAGATTCTAAGCTTAAAAAGGTGTCCTTATAGGTTCTGGGTTTAGGTTTTTGGCTTGTAGGGACGACCCAATCAAAACCCCACTTTCCAACTCCTCGATTTCTGTATCATAGATTGGCGTGACATCTGCGAAATCGATTTGTATCTTTGAGGATGTTGGAGAGGGATATTCATCAAATAAAGGTCCAGAATCATACTCTGTGTTTAAACTTTGATCTTTGTCATACGGGGCCTTGTAATTTTCCCAATAAGATTCAGATCGAGATTCTAGGCTGAGGGTGTGAGTTGAATCACTAGAATCTAGGTCAGAATTACCTTCGAGGGTCACCTTGTCAGAATAAGGGGCGGGATTTACACCCTCTAGAGGTTCAGTTCTAATCTCATTATTGCAGGAGTCTCGAAATTCTATGCTTGATGACCCAGGATTTTGGTTTTCTAGGGTTGGCTGAAAATCGTGTTCTCCTGCAATTGGGACTTCCCAACCTAATTCAAGGTTAGGCATGTTATTTTTCATTTGGGTTGGGAATCCACCATAACCTTGTGCCTCGAACCTGGGATTTGGGAAATCAGATTGGTCCTCAATATTATTCCAAGATGTTTCATGAACTGTTTGGGGCATGTACGGGTATTTCTGATCGATAACCTGTTTCAATAATCTCATCATCTCTTCCCATTTTTCACGATCATCTTGGTGTTGTTCCCATAGTACAAGATTTGTCATGCATTGAAGGTATTCAAAGTTATGCAATTTTTCTATCTCAATGTATCCTGTTATGAGAATGTCTCGGGTTGATCCTTTTGTAGCTTCTGTTAATAGCAATTGGGCACAGTTTATGATGAAGGTTGTTGTTGTTGGTATATTAACCTGAATATCTTCTACTGGTTTTGAGGTTTTGTATTCAATTTCATCAAATTCAAGGGCATCCTCAATCATCTTATCTCTCATGGATCTTTGTGACTCAGGTTTCTTGAATGGTAATCCTAAGTAACCAGGCTGCATATTTGGATAAGATGGTGGAATCAAGATGTAGAATCAGAATTCAGATCTTAGATTGAATTGATTAGTTTGGAATAGAGAATCCCACTGAAAATCTATGTGTGTGCTCTAAAGAGAAGGGATGAGGGGCTAGATGTTTGACCCAATCAAGGCACCCAAAGATGTTTGGATGACTATGGAGGTTCGGGGCGGATGATACCCCTGGATCGGAAAGTCGTCCACCTGAGAATTACCTGGGTAGCCAGAGAGGGAGAGTCCCGCAAAGACCCCTACACGGTAGAGCATCCCTACGGGTTACAGGGTTTCCCCCACTCGACCTCTCTTGTCACTGAGATTCCAGGTAGACCAGAATGGGGACCTTGACCTTTTAAGTCTATCAGTTTTATATCCTAATTTATGCCTTTGATTTCACTTGGATTAATAGTTATTTTGGACTTGTGACCTAATTTGGAGGTTAGTTGGCCTACAATGTAGTCCAACTTAACCTGACCTACCCTAAAGATGGCAGAATGATTCTAGGTCAAGACCTAGAAATCACCTTGATTTGACTCCCAGGTTATTAGGTCCAAGGTTTTTAAGGTTCAAGTGATTTTAGAGCTTGATTTTAGGGTTTGTCTTGATTAGATCCTTTCAATCAAGGGCTTGGGTAGCACATAGATGCGGACGAGTTTGTTTCCTTTTATGCGAGCACATGTGAACTAACACTCCAAAACCCTACTGTAGAAACCCTAATTTGGCTCTATTTCCAGTCCTCTTTGATTTTCACAGAAGTTCTCTTTGGACTTCAAACAAGAAGTGTGTAGTCCACGGAGACTTAGCAACAGGAAGGTGGGACAACATAGTCTTACCTTGGAAGATAGTGAGCGGAAGCAGTGATATAAAGTGAAAAAGTGTCAGGGGCTTATCGCTCCTGACCACGGGGTGAGGTCCCTCTCACTCGACCGACTGGCCTCGTTCGCGACCATTCCCCGCGGACCTGGTCTTGACCAGACCTGACTAGCACACCTCGCCCACCACCGCACGTCAGTGGGCTTGGTCTCAGGCACGCATACCCAACCCGATAACCCGAGAAGGCTCTGGGAGAGTGAGCCTAAGAGAGAAAGGAGAGGAGAGTTTGCGCGGGTAGGGGGTAGGTTTCGCTCTGCAAGCTAAGGAAGGAGAAGACAAAGTTGAAGAGGAAGCTAAGTGCTGAAGTAGAAATCAGAAGAGAGCTGAAGAGGAAAAGAGTCGTAGAGTAGCTAAGGAAAGAGGAAGAAGAAAGGAAGAAGAAAGAAGTTGAGGCTCGCAAGGCTAAGAACAGAGAAGAAGAAAGAGAAGAAAGAAGAAAGAAGAAGAAAAATCTGAAGAAAGCACTGTAGCATATGATTTTAAGACGTCTGATTTTATAATCAGATGTCCAATTCTTCATAAGTCCTCATTTATATTTTTAGCTACATTTTATTATCCACATAATCATGCTTTACATTTTTCATTAGATTTTTGAGTAATATTATGTGTTCAAATTGCATTCATTGAGTTTAATGCATGAATTCCATTTGCTCCCTGTGTTTGACCTCGGACTTAAACTTCAAGTAATAAAATCTATTTGTTTTCAAAGCAATTTTGGCTATATTACAACGCTTTATTTTAAAACCCGATTTGGCCTTGTAAACATTTTGGCAACGCTGCCGAGGATGGAAGGTCAGGGAGACCCAAATCTCTCATGCTTTTGCATGAGAGATTGGGTAGGAAATAGGGCTTGATGATGGGTTCACATGAGAGGAGATTTCTCAGAGAATCTCCCTTTCAAATTTGAAAGGGATTCTCTGAGGAATGAGGGAGTTCTTTCCCTCGATTCCTCGCCGGAGTAGGATTTCCTCTGCTGTAATGACGGATGGACCTAATTACAATGAATGATGAGAAAGTTAGGGGGGCTTCTGTAGAAGTTTTCAAAAGTTAGGGGTAGAAATGTAATTGGGCTGGACTAGTTTGCAAAGTAGGTCAAGGTGAATTTCCCTTAGGGCCAAATTTTGGTACAAACCTAATTTGGACTTAAGGAATCCAATAGTGAAGTTGGATTTTAGGTTTGACCACTTTGGACTGGACAATTTACACAAAAACCCAATTTAGGGTAAATATTTGACTGAGACCCCAATTTAGGTTAAAATAGGTTCCAAGGGCCAAATTGAAGTTTTTAAACCCTAGAGGATATTTTTCCATGAATTTTAAAGGGTTTAAGGGAATTTTATCCTGTCCAGAATCTTGTTAAATCAAGTGGGTCTATTTTACGGTTACAAGAAGTCATTTAATTCTTAGAATTCACATGAACCCTTTTCTATTTGAACCAACCCACTTTTTATCTTGTTAAGACCATTTGACCTGTGTTTAGCCCATGAGAAAACCTGTTGTTACACTGCATTGGTAAAATTGCAGTTTTACCCCTTGTTTCTTGCTTTTCTTTCAGAAGGGCTATTCATTGAGTTAGGACCTCCAGTTGGTTATGTAGGAGCTTTTGTTCTCTTTTCTAGATCAAAATGAGCTAGTTAGGGCTTATGATGGTGTTCCCATTAGAGGTTAATTCCAGAAAAAATAGAATTCTTTATCTAAGGGTTCCTTTATGCCTTAAAACACAGACTTTTTACTAGGACCCTTACGATATTTTTGTAGATATGAAACCCAAGTGCAAAATAATTGGTTATCTTTTTAAGCTGAACTCTAAGTGGACATCTGAACCTATTGAACCATATCTCACTTTTGTGCACACATTTAGATTTAGGTTGCATGCTCCCAAACTGCGGACCAGACCCCACAAGCTGAAATATCTTCAATTCTAGATTTTTATTATTCAGAGCCTTAGAACCACTTGACCCTGGGGCATGGGTTTACACCATAATTTGGTACATATTTGTGGACACTTGCTGACGGGTCCTGAGATCAATCTTCTTAATTTGATCTTAACCTGCACTTATGAATTCTTAATCCCTTCTTTGTTTGTATATTGTGCCTAGCTGAAGGTACTAAATTCAGCACTTATGTATATTCTCTATGGAGCTGACCAGCTCTATCACAAAATTTAGGTGATATTCTATTTATTCCGCCCTTTTCATGTCTTTTTTTTTTACAATGAGGATATTACGTCATTTAGGAATGGGGCGGATACTTAATCCTGAAAATATTTTGTTAGCTCCCTATAATTACTTTTCTTTTCTTTAAAAAAAATTTTAAAAATTCAAAAAGATAGAAAAAAAAATTAGAATTAGGAGAAAAGAATTTAGGCATTAAGAGTTATTAACTTTAGGAAATAATACAATAGGACCTGAACACTTAGACTGTTCTTTGGGCTTAATTAGCCTAGGTGTCCACTAAAATGTGAACTTGTTTCTCAAGTCCTTGCCACGTTAATTTTATTTTGTCTAATAAATTAGGGTGATAAGTACACAACTTATCAACCTGTCATTTGAGGAGACTCTGAGTATAAAGCTTCTATACACTATTTGCACTGACTCACTTTTTGGCTGTTTTTATGAAAATTAGGTAGCTAATGAACTTTCTAGAGTGTTATGACTGGCAAGTTGTCGTGGGTTTAACGACCCATTGGCCGGTTGTCCAGAGCTCAACCACATTATCATTTTCCTTTATTGCTGCCTTTAGGTAAATCTTAGAGTAGAGAAACCACCTACTCAAAAAAAGAAAATATGTATATATATACTCAAAAAAAATATAGAAAAAAAAATAATATAGAAAAAGGAAATCCACACTTCACCGCATGAGTATGGCTGGTAAGTTGCCGTAGGTTGGACGCCCCATTGGTCATTTGTCCATAGCCCAACTTACAAAAATGCACAAATAATTCTTAAAACACTTAGGGAAGAAGCAGGGAAGTAAAATAAACCAGGGAGATATACACTGGTTTTTCCCTTGTGTTGACCCCATTTAAAAAATAAAAAAAGTAGGGAGAAAGCTAGCAGTTGAACAGATACACCTTGAGGCAGAGTTTTTTGGTCACCTAGGGTCGTAGAAACCTGAAGTTCGTTTTAACTGCCGTTTAGTGAGTCTATCACTTTTCACGAGATGTTTAGAACTTAAAGTTCTTTTTTAGTCTTGGGTAGGTTAAATAGTCATAGAAAGTTGCCCCGAAACTCTAAACTCAAAAAAAACAATTAGAAAAGAAGAAAAAATAGAAAAAAAATGTATCTTCCCTTTTCAAAATAAGGTGAGGACTTGGGCGGTTTGCAATTTGGCATGCACCCGGGCACTGTTGACTCTTTGTAATTTGGTCCTTAGTTGAATTTCTCTAGTGTTAATCAACAAATTTTGCCTAAGTAATCAAAACTTAATTCTATTCTATACATAACATTTAGGTTAATTTTGCTATGGACTAGCAAAAGATAGGCAAGGGGGTATGATAAATACACATTTATTCATGATAAAATATCTATTTACGCGAGCTCCTAAGCTTAGCATTACATTCCACATTATAAATATTGCATAGCATACATCATTCTGTGATTAGGATAGATTCTATAAATTATAGGTTAATTCACTTCTTTTTGGTGGTCAGGAGAGAAGGTGATTTATTTCGGGGCCTTGGATTGATGATTTGACAGTATGGATCTGATCATGACGACGATGGGAGTCCAACGCCTCTGAAATTGCCTTGATCAGAGTCCTATAGCACCTTATATAGTCCAAGGAAGTTCAAAGTCTAAAGGGCACGGTGGCACCAATCTGAACCTTAGATGCCAAATCCAACCACACAGATAGATCCGGATCAACAATCGCAGCTCAACAGCACATAAATCAATCCAATCCAACATCTGTGGTGCCACTTACAAAGCAAAGAAGATGGACGGCCACAATGGCGCCGTCATAACCGCCCAAAGCTGACCAAGACTCCTGCTCAATTCCTAAAGAGCATGATTAGGACCGTTGGATCGACATTCAATAGCCCAAATCTCACCACGTTGTCGACCTCCACCCTCTCATCAAGGCAGCCTTAATCTTGGTCGTTGGATTTCCATCCAATGGCTGAGATCAACTCCTCGTCACCCGTAAAAATAACTTCTAGACTCAAAAGTGCTCATGGTGCATTGGTCGACGAGGTGCACACTCAAGGATAGGGCGTAAAATTTGAAACCCACCGCGGCCCCTCTCAGCACAGCCAAGCCAGAAATTGGACAGCATAATCTCAATTGTGCAGTTATGAACATGCCACGTCGCCAATAGCATGGATGTGCGATACGACCAGCTACTACACGCGCCATTTGATGCGCACTTAAGGCGCAATCCAAAGGCAGCACTCACGTGAGATCCTAGCCCTTCGATCTTGGATGGATGGCTGTGAAAGCTTCTAGCTGTGCCAGTACGGTGTTGCATGAGCACGCACTACTAGCCTGCAATGGCCGGGGTGATGCGTGGCTGTGTGCATGTGTGGTGTGAACGAAGGCATGTTTTGTGTGTTGCCTTCATTGCCTTGAGTGCCAAATGATTTGACAAAGGCCTCCTTCAACCTATAAATAGCCCCCTTCATCCCCATTTGCAAACCATCTCTTCCTCTTTTTCCCACACTTCCTCTAAAGCTCTAAGGGGCTGGCCCCAAGCCCGGGATGCTCCTTAGAGTAGAAAAGTAAAATATTTTCCTGCTTCTTAATCCCCTTCATGGAGCATCCCGTGGTCGTCCTTTCACCTTGATTTGGAAGTAGATCCTCGCTGTGACATCGTCTTCCCTATCCTTCCTTCGACGCTGTTCTCCTTCCTCCAACTCCTCACCACCTTCATCCAAGCACCGTCAAAACGAGTCATCCTCCAAGCAGCCATCGATGGGGATTCTTCTCACCTCTCTTTTACCGCTTTCTAGTGTAGTTGTAATTTCTTGATTATCTATAGCAAACTCTGATTAGATATATGTATTAATATTCTCTCTCTCTCTCTCCTATTCTATTAGAGTAGATTAGATTAGATAACAATCTTTTCACTTGATATTTTGCCATATAAAAATACCAAAAAAATTACAAAAGATAAAAACATCAAAAATAAATAAAATCGAAACATGATTTTACAAAACCAAACCTTCGCCTCCTTGTGTTTGACCCAAGGCTTAGCTCGAGCTTCGGTTATAAATTTTATCTGGTAGTGGATTTCTACGCACTACGATGATGGGTTTATAACTCAAATCATTTTGCGTACAAAATCTCGCTCATCAGGGGTCGAGGGTCCTATTTATAAGTGTTTTTCGACCTGATTTAGAAAGTTTATAACAACGATTTTGGTCGAACAAAATTAAGCATTGGTCTATCAAAACGAACTTTGTTCAATTAAAATAAGTATTGATCGATTCCATGTTGATTGATTAAATTAGGAAATTGATCGACTTGAAGCGCAAATTTAGGACTTGACCATTAGAGGCTTTTGATTGATTAAGCAAAAAGTATTGGTTAATCAAATAGGTTTAGTTGATCAAAGTTAGAAAATTGGTCGATCAATAGAAGTAAAAACTTTGGGATTTGCCTAAGTTTGTAATCTATTGAAGTTTAAAAGTGAATTGGTTGATATTTTTTAAGTTCCTTACAAAATTCTAGACTCAATAAAAGTAAAAAGTGATAACTATAGTCTTCAGAAGCTTCTCCTAAGGTTGATCATCATTTCTTGGTAATTTGACTTTAAGTAACCTGAAATGATTAGTCCACAATAAAACATAATTTTATTACATCAAAACAAGGGTATCAACACATGGTGGTGGTGCAGATGGAGAGGTGGTAATGATGGAGATTCTGACGACCCGAGTCCCACCAATCAGGCAAACTTGATATGACCCAAGTCATCTAGTACAGGATAACATCTGACACTTAGCAAGATCACAGTCACCTAACACATAACCGTAAAACAACAATAATAGTCAAATAGAAATTCATAATGCATCAAATAAAATAGTTCTAACACTAGTAAGAGTTCACCAACAGAAAGCAATAAAAGGAAAAGAGTACTAGAGTAATAGAATACAATCACTAGAAAACTAAAAGGAAAACCTACACAGCTAAAACTGCCATTTGCATAGACCATCTTCAGGTACCATGCTACGTTCTATAGTAGAAAGACCAACCACAACCTAAACTCGTGGCTGCTTAGTTACACCTAAGTATAGAACTCAAAGGGTACGTCAACATAATCTAAGTAGAATGGAAACAACAACCAGGTATAAAACAATAATAGAGAGAGAGAAAGAAAAAGGGTACAATCTCATAAATTAATTCTTTTATTAACTTTCACATGAATATGTTCATTTTACAAGTTAAGCTCAGCTTGTTACAGTCAAAATCCTGTTAATCAACACCTCGGGGCATGAGGTGATTCGTTTGACTTCTTGAGGTGTAAGACCAATATAAGCCACCCTTTTGGCTGAGAAGACGGTTTATACCCATCAAGTCACCCCACTTTGTCGCCCTAGGGTCATTGTAGAATGGGGTGGCGACTACATCGTATGACGTGAACACGTGCAAGCTACACGCACTGAACCATAGATGGCTAATGACTCACCCACCAACTGAGTAAAGAAAGCTAACTCCAACCATCGATCCGTGCCTCTGGCTATCCTAGTTGGTTGCTAAGCCTAACAAGAGTTGTAAGGAGGCCATCAACTCCCAAAACCAGTCTAAAAGACCAAAGTCATAGCCAAAGTCCTGGTGAGTAGTAGAGCTAAACTAGTTTTTCGATTTATTTTTGACCAATCCGTCATTACCAATTTAATAACTTATTCCTGAATAACTGAATTAATAATGTACATTAATTAACCCCTAAGTCTCATCATTTAAAATCATTTATTCAAAGTTATGAAAGAGCTCAAATCACATCACTTCCAAATTGATTGCTAAAATGACTTATTTTCCAAATTGTAACAGTGATCCTAATTAAGTTATTATTTAACAATCATAATGATGGTAGTATTACAAAAAATGGAGTTCATTTCACTCATGCGATAATAAGGTTGCATGCAATATACTTAAGTACTCATAATTCGTTAAATCATGAAAATCCACTAATAAGTTGTAATTAATTCCTTCTAATCTAGTAGTTAATTATATCAATTCAACTATTCACATTCCAAGTCATCAACTTGATTAACAACATTAATAATTAATATTTAAGTACCCAAAATAATAAGAAACATGAAGACAGGTTTCGATCCTAGTAACAGGTGAGAACACATGCTAAATAGTGCAATACATGAAGAAAACTATAATGTAGACAAATCACATAGGGAACGAGAGGGACTACTCTACCTAATGTCACCAAGAGATTACAGCGACTTCAAATAAGAACAAGGGTTACAAGGTGTTACGAACGTGGCATCAGACGATTTTTTAAGACGTCTAGGAAGTGGCCCAGACGTCTGGAACCCTTTCCAGATGCCTGGTAATAAATTTTTTCGGTGTATGCCGCTTTCGTTCCTCTTTTCCTCTCTCTCTTCCTGCAGGCGCGCCGCTCTCTTCTCTCTCTCCCCGCGCGGCCTTATAAGACACCCTCGCCCTCTCCCTCACCCTCATCTCCTCCGCCTTCCTCTTCTCCTTCTCCCTGCCAGTGCGAGAGCGCGAGCGAGCGAGTGAGCGGCGGCAGCAGTGGCCACGGCGAGCGTGCGGGAAGGAGGGTTGCGAGCGGAAGGAAGAAGCTCGACCGCGAGGGTTCGAGCTTGCCAGGGTAGCTAGAGGCGGCCGACAGGGGAGCGGCGGGCGTGGGGTGTCGTGGAGGTGCTGTTGCAGCTCGGGCAGCAGGCAGACGGGGCGCGGTGCGGCCGTACGTCGTGGGCGGAGAGTGAATCGGGCTCTGGTTCTGGAAAATTTTCCAGAATCAGACGTCTGGACTTACGACCAGACGACGCTGAAGACGTCTGGAGGACTGTCCATACGTCAGATAGGTAAGATATTTCTATCTTCTCCCTTTTTCCCGTGTACGGCCATGCAGCGATCCGCCGTGACTTCGTCTGCGTTTCGTCGTGCTGAGAGCAGGTGTGTGTGTGCGCAGGTTCTGCTCGGGAGGGCGCGAGGGCTCTCCATCCCACGTAAATCAGACGTCTGGCCGTAGTGCCAGACGACGGAGAGAACCTTTAGACGTCCGGGGAGACAATCGGACGTCTGGAAACCAAGCCAGATGTCCCAGCAGGCTTCTGGACGTCTGAAGGATTACGCAGAACTAAGGTACGACCTGACCCAACTTTTAAGACGTCTGGAAGAGGTTCCAGACGTCTGATTTTGGATAGTTTTGTCGTTTTTGACCCGTTTAGGGCCCGTTCAGAGTCCATTTTCCGTGTTTCGAGTTGCGTTCTTTCCAGAATAAATTCCTCTACCCGTTTACAGTAATTGTATACCATTTTGAGAAACTCCTTGTGATTGATTCTTGTGTTAGGACCCCATTCCGTTGCAGTCTTGGGGGTTGCAAAGGCATGCGGGATTGCCGACCACGCCCCCAGTACTCCCATTTTCGCTGGTAGAGTGGCTTTTTAATTTACTTAACAAAATTTGTCACAATTGTGGAACAATTAATAGAGTCTATGGCATTGCATGAACCCTAGGACTGAGAAACTAGATTGAGTGATAGATCCTAGGGTATTGCATGAATCCTAGGACTGGAAAACTAGTGGAACATATAAATATTGCAGTCTTGGAAAAGTGCAAAGGAAATAATAACTGCCTGTAAATTGATTTAACAGCTGCCTGTTATGAATGAAGAAATATGATGGAGAACATGGGTTGTATGAACGTAAAACTGGAACGGTGAAACCTAAAATGGCCAAACCAAAAAGAACATGAACCCAACAGGGAATTAGGAGTAGAACTCCTGGAAAGAGAACAGAATGGAACTAAGAAAGTGAAACGTGGAAGTGTGTTGTCTCTTGGGTACGTAGTACTAAAGAGATGCACACATTACCTCTTAGTGTAGAGGGGAGCTTGCCGCCCTAAGATTTAGACCGGGGTGGGTTTGGCCACTGTACACCGACTTGTTGGCCCTCGTGTACGCAGTACCGAGGAGAGCTACTAGTGTAGGGAGAGCACTAGTTGCCCCACGGGCCCCGGGGTTCTGCTAGCCCTCCCACACCGACTTGTTAGGACCACTGGGCAAACCAGGGTAGTCAGGCGAGGGTGCGCGGCCTGTGGAGGGTTGGGACCCCTATTACTGAGTGGGCTCTGCCCTATACTGGTTCCGTGCTGTTCTTTGGGCGCACCCGTTAACGGAAATGACTGACCGCGTGCCAGTGCGGGTTAGCTACCCATGCGCTTATCGCGCATGCCGTAGTCACCGTTACGTCTGTCAGTGACCTTGGGGTGGTTGACTGAGGGTAGGACCACCACGGGGGACTCTCCCGGCCAGGGGAGCACTGCGTGTTACTTCTAATTTTCGGAAAAGACTGCAATCAAGATCGTTTCCACGAGGAACATTCGAGATCAAGAGAAGGATCTGAGAAATAAATCAATAGTGAATTAATAGAAAGACGTAAATAACGAAAGTAAAAATATAACAGCTACTGTGCACTCTTCTGTTTCTTTAGCTTTTAGTTGCCACTCTACTCAGCATTTCACTAACGTGTTACACTCGTTACTTTTTAGGACCAGGTGTTGAGCAGCTAGGGTCAGCGGCTACAGAGGATGCTGGGCCTAGTAGGGTCCAGTAGAGTTACCTGTAGTACTTTTTGTACTTTTCTTCCACTGTAGTGAGTAGTTTTCTTTGTTACTCCCTGTACTTTCTTTGTCGAAACTTTATGTTATGTACATGTTTATTTCCCTTCTGTTGTGGTGGTGTATACTGTAGTATTTCCTTTTCTTACTGCTGTATTTTGTTACTGCTAGTTATATTCATGCTGAATGTGGTTTATTTTACTGCTCTTTTGGTTACTTCCCCGTTGGACGACTAGGTCTTGGGATTAGTCGAGTTGGTCTGATTCTCGTGTCTCGTTGGGATTCGGGAATTGGGTCGTTACCAGATGGTATCAGAGCAAGGTCGTCCTGAGAAGTAAACCTACTGACTGGAAAATAACCAATTCACATGTCTGTGACTAGAGTAGCCACCACAACATTTCTTTTGGCATAAGCTCTTAGACTTTTTCGTTAGATATCGTTCCATATTGACGTGTTTCTGTTCTGTTTCGCGTCTCCTCGCAGGAGATGCCTCGTCGCGGGACTAGCGAGGCGGGCCGCGGGTGCGGCCGAGGATGAGGTCGGTGAGGTGGGCGTGCTGCTGTCGACGCCTCAGTGGACCAGCCACTGCTCCCGGGCATTTAGGCCCAGGACCTCGCCCAGCTGATATGGGATATTGTGCGAGAGGAGCTCCACCCACAGCCCCGAGCGCCTCTCCCTGGGGCTGCGGAGGGGGAGTCCTCTGTGGGACCACACGACGGACGCGGCGCTGGACACGGGGGAGGGGATGGGCCGCCACCTCCCCCACCTTCCTCCGACACTTCTGTGCACGAGGCTCCTTTACCTGGAGGTGCACCAACATCTCCACTGCAGCGCCACCTTGAGCTCTTCGGGCAGTTCCGGAAGCTAAAGCCCTCGTCCTTCAAGGGGGATGAGGACCCGACCGGGGCAGAGGACTGGCTAGAGCAGCTCGAGAAGGTTTTCGACACCCTTCGCCCCCCGGTGGAGTGCCGCGTGGCCTTTGCCATGTACCAGTTAGAGAGTGCGGCACACAGGTGGTGGAGGGCAGTCAGGGGACAGGAGAGGGACGAGCCGACCTGGGACCGGTTCGTCACCCTCTTCTGCGAGCAGTACTTTCCCCAGACGTGGCAGGACCAGAGGAGGTGGGAGTTCCACACTCTCGGCCAGGGGACGATGACCGTGAGCCCGTACCGCATGCGTTTTCTGGAGCTGTCCTGCTTTGCAGCAACAGCGGTAACCACTGAGGAGGAGCCCCTTTGGAGGTTCACCGAGAGACTCCGGCCTGCGATTTGGGGGTATGTCAAACCCTGAAGCTGCCTATGTTTTCGAGGGTGGTGGAGGCAGCTATGACCTAGGAGGAGACCAACCCGTTTGCGCGAGACACTGACGGCGGGCGGAAGAGGCCCTTCCAGCCCAACTTTTCACAGGGCTGGCGAGAGAGGAGACATGTGGCGTCCGCAGGAGAGCCGCCACGTTTTGCAGGGCCATCAGTGGCCTTTGGGGGCCCTCGACAGGGGCCAGTTGCCAGCACCGGACCCCCGCTCAGCAGACAGCAGGGACCCACTGAGGGTGGGAGTCGGGTTCCCCTCTGCTACCAGTGTGGCCAGCCGGGCCACATCAGGTGGGACTGCCTGTCTAGGGTAGGAGGTCAGCAGATACTTCCCGCGTCGAGCACTGGAGGGCGCACAGGAGGCTGCGGTTCCCAGGAGCGAGGAGGAGGACAGCAGTCACGAGGAGGGTACCTGCCAGCACCTACCCATCCGACGCAGAGTGTGGCTGCTTCGTTCGCACCTAGAGCTGAGGGACGTATCAATGCCCTGACACACAGGGATGCCAGAGCTTCGGGATCGGTGGTGGCAGGTATGGTTTCAGTTTCTGGCAGACTCGTTTACACACTTTTCGATTCCGGCACTACGCACTCATTTGTCGCAGCCAGTTTCGCAGTTAGTTTGGGCCAGGATTATATGCTGTTAGATAATCTGTTCGTAATCAGAGGTTCGAGTGGTCAGCTGTTTGTAGCTGAGGAGGTGTACACGGGTTGTGAGGTCAGTATCGGGGGACATAGTTTGCCAGCTGACCTAATTATGATACAGATGGAGGACTTTGGCGTAATTCTGGGGATGGACTGGCTGTCCGCTTACCACTCTTTGGTGGATTGTTTTGAGAGGAAGATCGTCTTCTCCATACCGGAGTTGCCTTCTTTCGAGTTTCACGGTCAGCCAGTGGACGGAGGCTTCAGGTGCATTTCAGCACTTTGGGCGGCGAGACTTTTGGGCCAAGGGTGTGAGGGCTTCCTAGCTTGTGTGGTGGTAGAGCCCAGCCCTGTGGTAGACTTCCAAAGCATCCTGGTGGTCAGAGAGTACCCTGACGTGTTCCCAGATGAGTTACCAGGACTACCGCCTGAGCGTCAGATCGAGTTTGAGATCTCACTAGTTCCAGGGACCCGCCCCATCTCCACCGCACCATACAGGATGGCACCGCTTGAGCTGCGAGAGCTCAAGTCTCAGTTGCAGGATCTCTTGGAGAAGGGCTTTGTGAGGCCCAGTGCGTCTCCCTGGGGAGCCCCGGTACTCTTTGTAAAGAAGAAGGATGGTACCCTATGCCTTTGTGTGGACTACAGACAGCTGAATAGGGTCACCATCAAGAACAGATACCCGCTGCCGAGGATCGACGACTTGTTTGACCAGTTGCGAGGTGCCACGGTGTCCTCCAAGATTGACTTGAGGTGTGGATACCACCAGTTGAGGATCAGGGAGGCAGACGTCTCCAAGACAGCTTTCCGCACCCGGTACGGACACTACGAGTTTTTGGTCATGCCGTTTGGCCTGACCAATGCCCCCGCTGCTTTCATGGACCTGATGAACCGGGTGTTTAGACCGTACTTGGACCAGTTCGTGGTGGTATTTATTGATGATGTACTGATCTATTCTCGAGATCAGACGCAGCATGGACAGCACTTGCAGATGGTTCTGGACACACTGAGATGACGTAGGCTGTACGTCAAATACAACAAGTGTGAGTTCTGGTTGAGGGAGGTGACCTTCTTAGGACATGTGATCTTTGGGGACTGCTTGGCGGTGGACCCAGCCAAGATCGAGGCAGTGCTCAGGTGGGAGAGACCGCATATAGTCACTGAGATTCGCAGTTTCCTGGGACTGGCAGGCTACTACAGACGGTTCATTAGGGGTTTTTCACAGATTGCACGTCCTATGACACAGTTGACCCGGAAGGACGTGCCATTCACTTGGACAGACGCCTGTGAGGCGTGTTTTTAGGAGCTGAAGGAGAGGTTGACTGCGGCTCCTGTGCTCACCATCCCTGACAGTAGTGGCGGGTTCGTTGTGTACACGGACGCCTCTTTGCATGGGTTAGGGGGTGTGCTCATGCAGAGGGGTCACGTTGTCGCTTACGCTTCACGGCAACTGAAGCCCCATGAGCATACCTACCCCACCCACGACCTGGAGCTGGCAGCTGTTGTCTTCACACTGAAGACCTGGAGGCACTACTTGTACAGTGAGACCTTCGAGATTTTCACATATCACAAGAGCCTCAGATACCTATTTGACCAGAAGGAGCTCAACATGAGACAGAGACGTTGGTTGGAGCTCCTAAAGGACTATGACTGCAGCATTTCCTACCACTTGGAAAAGGCCAATGTGGTGGCTGACGCCTTGAGCCGGAAGGTGCCCGCACACCTGGCCAATTTACAGTTACAGAGTTGGAGCCTTTTGGAGGAGATGGGCAGTTGGCGACCCCTATAGTTACGGGGGCACTGTGGGGCTGTGACTGTGACACGACAGACTAGGCTGGAGCTGATAGACCACATCATCACAGGACAGATGGCCGATCCGTACTTGCAGTCCTTGCGCGATAGAGTACTGTCAGAAGACCCAGGGGACTTCTCTTTCACAGACTAGGTGCTACGCCTGAGGGGACAGTTGTGCATTCCCAGAGACGAGGAGCTGTTGAGAGAGCTCCTGATTGAGGCACACGGTTCCAGATTCACCATACATCCCGAAAACACGAAGATGTACCATTACTTAAGAAGCAAGTTTTGGTGGAGGGGGATGAAGCAGGATGTGGGTGAATTCGTGCAGCAGCGCTTAGTGTGCCAGCAGGTGAAAGCCGAGCATCAGAGGCCTGCAGGGCCGCTATAGCCGCTTCCAGTGCCAGAGTGGAAGTGGGAGAGCATCACCATGGACTTGGTGGTGGGCTTACCTGTTACCCAGCGAGGACACGATGCAGTCTAGGTAATTGTGGATAGACTGACGAAGACGGCACGATTCTTGCCGATCCGAGTCACTTTGGGACCAGCACAGTTGGCAGAGAGGTATATCCGCGACGTGGTACGACTACATGGAGTTCTGTGGGAGATCGTATCCGACCGGGATACCTGCTTTACGTCCCAGTTTTGGGCTGAGTTTCAGCAGGCCCTGGGGACGCGGTTGAGATTCAGTACAGCTTACCACCCCCAGACGGATGGACAGTCTGAGAGCACGATACAGACACTTGAGGACCTTTTGCGTGCCTGTGTATTGGACTGGAGGGGCTCTTGGGAGGAGCACTTGCCCCTGGCAGAGTTTGCATACAACAACAGTTATCACTAGAGCATCGGCATGGCTCCCTACGAGGCTCTGTACGGACAGAGGTGTACGGCACCCTTGAGTTGGGTTGAGGTGGGGACCAAGTGGGAGGCTGGCCCCAGGTTGATCCGGCAGAGTCAGGAGGTAGTCGAGCAGATCCACAGGCGACTTCGCACTATTAGGAGTAGGCAGAAGAACTACGCAGATCGGAGACGCAGAGAGGTGCAGTTGAGGTTGGGGACCACGTCTTCCTTCGTGTTTCGCCCATGAAGGGCCTGCAGCGGTTTGGGGTGAGAGGGAAGCTTGCGTCGAGGTTCATGGGGCCCTTTGAGGTCCTGGAGCAGGTTGGACCCGTTGCTTACAGACTTGCCCTCCCTCCTCAGCTTTCTGGTGTGCACGACGTGTTCCACGTGTCCAACCTCAGGAAGTACGGTGCCGATCCCAGTCACGTCCTGAGTCACGAGAGCGTCGAGGTGGGCGACGACCTGACCTACCCCGAGCGGCCAATACAGATTCTTGACAGAGTCGTCCGTAGTTTGAGATGAAAGCAAGTACCCCTGGTGAAGGTTTTGTGGAGGAGCCAGCGGTACGAGGTGGCTACCTGGGATCCTGAGGCGGCAATGCGGGAGCGGTACCCGGAGCTCTTCGCGGGTACGTCTTTTAGGATCGGCTTCGATCCTCTTTGAGTTTGTTATGTTTATATATGTTGTTCTTTCTCGCACCCTAGTTAGCGCAAGTTTCGAGGATGAAACTTCCTTTGAGTTTGTTATATTGTTACGAACGTGGCATCAGACGGTTTTTTAAGACATTTGGGAAGTAGCCCAGACGTCTGGTAATAAATTTTTTCGGCGTACGGGGTTGCGTCTGCGCACGTGCGCGCGCAGACTGCACCCGCCGCTTTCGTTCCTCTTTTCCTCTCTCTCTTCCTGCAGGCGCGCCGCTCTCTTCTCTCTCTCCCCACGCGGCCTTATAAGACACCCTTGCCCTCTCCCTCACCCTCATCTCCACCTTCCTCTTCTCCTTCTCCTTGCCAGTGCGAGAGCGCGAGCGAGCGAGTGAGCGGTGGCAGCAGCGGCCGCAGCGAGCGTGCGGGAAGGAGGGTTGCGAGCGGAAGGAAGAAGCTCGACCGCGAGGGTTCGAGCTTGCCGGGGCAACTAGAGCCGGCCGGCGGGGGAGTGGCGGGCGTGGGGTGTCGCGGAGGGGCTGTTGCAGCTCGGGCAGCAGGCGGACGGGGTGCGGCGCAGCCGTGCGTTGTGGGCGGAGAGCGAATCGGGCTTTGGTTCTGGAAAATTTTCCAGAATCAGACATCTGGACTTACGACCAGACGACGCTGAAGACGTCTGGAGGACTGCCCAGACGTCTGGTAGGTAAGATATTTCTATCTTCTCCCTTTTTCACGTGTACGGCCATGCAGCCGTCCGCTGCGACTTCGTCTGAGTCTCGTCGTGCTGAGAGTAGGTGTGTGTGTGCGCAGGTTCTGCTCGGGAGGGCGCGAGGGCTCGCCATCCCACGTAAATCAGACGTCTGGCTGCAGTGCCAGACGACGGAGAGAACCTCTACACGTCCGGGGAGACAATCGGATGTTTGGAAACCAAGCCAGACGTCCTAGCAGGCTTTTGGACGTCTGAAGGACTACGCAGAACTAAGGTACGACCTGACCCACCTTTTAAGATGTCTGGAAGAGGTTCCAGACGTTTGATTTTGGATAGTTTCGTCGTTTTTGACCCGTTTAGGGTCCGTTCGGAGTCCGTTTTCCGCGTTTCGAGTTGCGTTCTTTCCAGAATAAATTCCTCTACTCGTTTACAATAATTGTATACCGTTCTGAGAAACTCCATGTGATTGATCCTTGTGTTAGGACCCTGTTCCGTTGCAATCTTGGGGGTTGCAGAGGCGTGCGGCATTGCCGACCACGCCCCCAGTACTCCCGTTTTCGCTGGTAGAGTGGCTTTTTAATTTACTTAACAAAATTTGTCACAATTGTGGAACAATTAATAGAGTTTATGGCATTGCATGAACCCTAGGACTGAGAAACTAGATTGAGTGATATATCCTAGGGTATTGCATGAATCCTAGGACTGGAAAACTAGATTGAATGATAGATCCTAGGGTACGGCATGAATCCTAGGACTGGAAAACTAGTGGAACATATAAATATTGCAGTCTTGGAAAAGTGGAAAGGAAATAATAACTGCCTGTAAATTGATTTAACAACTGCCTGTTATGAATGAAGAAATATGATGGAGAACATGGGTTGTATGAACGTAAACTGGAACGGTGAAACCTAAAATGGCCAAACCAAAAAGAACATGAACCCTACGGGGAATTAGGAGTAGAACTCCTGGAAAGAGAATAGAATGGAACTGAGAAAGTGAAACGTGGAAGTGTGTTGTCTCTTGGGTACGTAGTACCAAAGAGATGCACACATTACCTCTTAGTGTAGAGGGGAGCTTGCCGCCCTCAGGTTGAGACTGGGGTGGGTTTGGCCATTGTACACCGACTTGTTGGCCCTCGCGTACACAGTACCGAGGAGAGCTACTAGTGTAGGGAGAGCACTAGTTGCCCCAAGGCCTCGGGGTTCTGCTAGCCCTCCTACACCGACTTGTTAGGCCCACTGGGCAAACCAGGGTAGTCAGGCGAGGGTGCGCGGACTGTGGAGGGGTGGGACCCCTGTTACTAAGAGGGCTCTGCCTTATACTGGTTCCGTGCTGTGCTTTGGGTGCACCCGTTAGTGGAAACGACTGACCGCGTGCCAGTGCGGGTTAGCTACCCGTGCTCTTATCGCGCGTGCCGTACTCACCGTTACGTCTGTCAGTGACCTTGGGGTGGTTGACTGAGGGTAGGACCACCACGGGGGACTCTTCCGGCCAGGGGAGCACCATGTGTTACTTCTACTTTTCGAAAATACTACAATCAAGATCGTTCCCACGAGGAACATTCGAGATCAAGAGAAGGATCTGAGAAATAAATCAATAGTGAATTAATAGAAAGACGTAAATAACGAAAGTAAAAATATAATAGCTACTATGCACTCTTCTGTTTATTTAGCTTTTAGTTGCCACTCTACTCAGCGTTTCGCTGACGTGTTACACTCGTTACTTTTCAGGACCAGGTGTTGAGCAGCTAGGGTCAGCGGCTGCAGAGGACGCTGGCCCTAGTAGGGTCCAGTAGAGTTACCTGTAGTACTTTTTGTACTTTTCTTCCACTGTAGTGAGTAGTTTTCTTTGTTACTCCCTGTACTTTCTTTGTTGAAACTTTATGTTATGTACATGTTTATTTCCCTTCTGTTGTGGTGGTGTATACTGTAGTATTTCCTTTTCTTACTGCTGTATTTTGTTACTGCTAGTTATATTCATGCTGAATGTGGTTTATTTTACTGCTCTTTTGGTTACTTCCTCATTGGACGATTAGGTCTTGGGATTAGTCGAGTCGGTTCGATTCTCGTGTCTCGTAGGGATTCGGGAATTGGGTCTTTACACAAGGCACTAGGCACGTGTCCTTAATCTACACCTTGGAGTTCAGAATGAAATTTGTCCAATCCAACTGATTAGGAAAGTTTCGCTTCAGAAAATAATATCAGAAATAATATGTCGTCATGATTCACGTGGTGGAAAAATCCTGAATAAAATTATTTATTAGTAAAACTAACACTACTAGAAAAAGGTGATCTGTCATCAGTTCTTTACTGTTGGTTTGCAAAGCGATGGCAAAAATATTTCTCTCATCTCTTCTTGATAAAAGTGATGGCGAATACCTATCTAAACTTCCACGCCTCCACCTCATAGAAAAGGTGATCTATAATGAATATTTGTCGTCATTTATTATAATAAATGATGGCAAATGTTAGCCTAAAATTTCATGCGAAATTGGGCATGAGAATTGGGGCTAAAAAGGGCATTGGTTGTCGGTTAGTAATTAAACCAATGGAGAATATCGAACACCTTCACCAACACAATGCCTTTTCTCCCTCACACTGCGTGAGATTCCCCTCCTCCTCTCCTCTCCTCATCATCCCCTCCTCTCCTTGTCATCAGTTCCCATCCTCCTCCTCCTCGTCACCCTTCCTCCTCCTCAGCAGGTAAGCCCTTGTCCCCTTAATCTCCTCCTTCTCATCTTCCTCCTCCTTGTCGACATCCCCCTTCTCCTCCTCCTCATCCTCCAACCCCCCTCTACCTCCTCTTCTTCGTCCCCTCTCGAGCTCCTCCTCTTGGTCCTCCGCCCCCCTCATCCTCATCCTTTGCCCCCCTCCACCTCATCCTCTGCCCCCCTCCACCTCATCCTCCTGCCCTCTTCGCCCCCATCCTCCTCCTCCTGCCCTCCACCCCCCTTCGCCTCTTGCCCCCTCCTCATCCTCTGCCCTCTCCACCTCCTCCTCCTGCCCTCCCCACTCCTTCCTCCTCTTGCCCTCCGACCCCTTCCTCCTCTGCCTCTTATCCCCCTCCTCGTCCTCCGCCCCCCCCACCTCCTCCTCCTACCCTTCCCACCCCCATCGGCATACTGCTGTTGCCCTCCCCACCTACTCCTACTCAGGGCTTCAACAACTGGGAGGAGGATAAATCAAAGGAGAGGAAGGTCTGAGATTTGAGAAGAATCACCTTGTAGCTCCTCCATTCATCTTAAGTAACAAAGTAGGCCCTCATTCTTCATTTGTGATATCTTCTTCTTGTGTGGTGGGAAGAAAAGAGGGGTTGTATGCATCTCTAGAGAGAAGAAGAGGATGATCAGAATGCCATTTTACCCTTAGATTGGAGTAAGGAACCAAATTTTGGATCCGCTTTGGTGTGGTTGTTGCTACAGGTATGAAGGACTACAACAAATAGGTTGCTGCAGCTTGAAGAGGAAGAGAAGAGGACCATCTGTAGTAGCTAATCACTTTAAACCTTGAGGTAGGGCATTAATCTCTTGGTGAATGTTTAGTTTCATACATTAATGGAAATGTTGGAGGTGAAAGTATGGATTTCCCCTAAACTGTGTGGATTTTGTGATAGTAGTGAAAGTGGTCTACCCTTAGTTAAATGTGGATTGCATGTTATAAGTATAGGGTCTTTGATGTATGTTTAGGGTGATTAAAGTGACCCCCAAGTGTTTGGTGAGGTTGATATAGTTTAGATCATGTTTTACAGTCATTTCCCATCCTCCCTAGTTATTAGAGTCGAGTTGTGTGCAGTGTAGCTAGGCGAACACACAGGTAACCATCAAGTGTCATTTGATTTTGTGATTAGACATCTAATGGGGGGCCCTCCTCTTCTTTTTCTCCTCCTCCTACCCTCCTCCTCTCCTCCTACCCTCCTTGTCTCCTCCTATCCTCCAGCCCTCTTCCTAACTTCGCAAAGAAGAATGAGAAGACTCCCTCCTATCTTCCTCTCATCATCCTCGTACTGCCCTTCCTCCTCGTCCTTGTCGTCCTCCTCCTCCTCGTTAATATATATCTTATGTTAATATATGTGTTATTTACATTTAAGATTATAATTTGTTATTTAATTAATTTTGCTTCTGAAAATGTTGGTTATCGGTGTTGGGAATACTCGAAGGTTGTAGTAGTGGGAGGTATATATACATTCAATCTTTTTTATTTAATTGAATGATATTTTAGTTTTTTGTTGAATTTCTTTAATGTTCAAATTAGTTATTGTTTAGATACACACACTTGCTAAAGAAAATATATGCATGTGAGGCCAAACATTAGGTATTCTAACCCATAGGGTAAAAGTCCTCCGATTCAAATTATGTTAAATTACTTGCCCATCGAGAATTATGATCACGTTATACGGACAATGTAGGAAGTGTATGTATACCTCACTTACATGGATGATGTGTTGTCTTTGTAGCATGTCATAAGACTCGATCGACTTTAGTTCAGTGAAGTATCGAACTAAAGAAGGTCCTTGAAGATTTGATCACAACTTAGGTTTGCTCTTTACGTGCAACCTTGTGCGGTGAAATTTTGGTTGCTTCTTCCTACTCTTCTCTGGTATACCAATCAATCTTATATAGTTTCCTGAGGTACCCTTAATTGGGTGTTAAAGGAAATTTAGCTAAGGTTAGTATTGGGAGGTATACTGGAGAAGTGCAGGGAGATGCTATTGAAATTTCACCGCACGAAGGTTACATGTAATGAGCAAACCTAAGTTGTGATCAAATCTTTGAGGATGGGCTATAAAGTGAAAATTTTAATCAAGATATACATCATTCAGTCCTTTCCCTTCGTAATAAATGGTTTGTTTATATTAAATTTTAGGTTATAATGGACAAATCAAGGATTGGATTGCAGGGTTCATATTATACCAGATATAAGGATGGAGTAATTTCATTCCTGGATTGGGCCTTTGATGATGATAGGAAGATATTTAGGTGAGGAGACCAACTCGATAATATCTTCTACCCATGCAAAAGCTATTTGAATGGTTCCTTGCATGACCGTAACACTGTGCTCGAGCATTTGATTTGTAATGGGTGGTGGCCGCGTTACACTACTTGGGTAGCTCATGGAGAAGAGTTTATTGAGGAAGTCATAAATAATGAAAATATTGTTGACGAAGAGATTGACAAGGAAATTGCTGATAGTGGAGGTGAAGAAATACAAGAAATGTTGAATGAGATGAGAGTAGGAGAGGATATAAATACAGATGAAGAAGATCCATTTAGTTGTGATCCGTTCTATGTTGCTGTTAAGGCGGTTGAGGATCCTATTGCTCCTGGTGTTACAAGAATGTCTAAGTTGTCATTTCTATTGAAGATGTTTCAACAGAAGGTTATAAACATAGCTAGTGCTAAATTCATGTTAGAAATACTTTAGTTTATTGCTGAGCTGTTAAATAACCCTAATGATTTTTTGACTTCATGATACTAGGCAAGGAAATAGATTCATAAGCTTGTTTGGACTATCAAAAGATTGATGCTTGTCTGAATGACTACATTCTTTCTAGAAATGAATTCGCAAACTTGAGTAATTGTCCCGAATGTGGACATAAGAGATATAAGGGAGGTAAAAATAAAAGTAAGAGGAAACAACCTTAGAAGGTTCTTCGTTACCTCCCATTGACACCTAGGCTTCAACACCTTTTTATATCAATTAAAACTGCACGGTGGATGACATGGCACCAGGATTCTAAATCTTAAGATGAGAATACGTCATCCTACTGGTTCAGAGGAGTGGAAGATATTTGACGAAAGAAAAGGTTCATTCGCTTTAGAAGCAAGGAACGTACGGTTGGGTTTTGTAAGTGATGGATTCAATCCATTTACGAGTATGTACCCATCGTACTCTATATGGCCAATGGTAATGGTCATTTATAACTTACCTCCCTAGTTGAGTACGAGATCATCATTCATGATTCTGACCTTATTGATCCCTAGTCCAAAACAACAAAAAAATGCAATAGATATTTATCTCCAGCCATTAATCAATGAACTAAAATAGTTGTGGTACACCAGAGTGAAGACATATGATGCAAAAGAGAGAGAATTCTATAATATGCATGCAGTACTATTGTGGACCATAAACGACTTCTCAGTGTATGCAAATTTGTCATCTTGGAGCACTAAAGGAAAGCTTGCTTTCCCAGTTTGTATGGAAGATACTCATCACCTACGACTACCAGAAAGTAAAAAGTTATGTTACTTAGGGCATTGCAGATTTCTACCCATTGAAAAAATCCAAAGACTAATAAGAAAAATCCAAAGAGTAAACTTAGTACAGATTCTATCAGGATGCCCAGTTAGGTTATATGGAGAGATTATAAGAAATAGGTGAGATATGGTTCGATTGACCATTCAAACAAGACCAGACAGCCTTGAGAAATTCTAGGTTTCGAAAGAAAAGCATTTTCTTTATGAACCTACCATACTGGAATGATCTTACGATACGTCATAATTTAAATGTTATGCACATCAAAAAGAATGTGATGGATAGCATCTTAGACGTATTAAATCTAACTGATGATCCAAATAACACTATGAAAATAAGAAAAGATATGAAGAGTTTGGGGATACGTTCGAAGCTACATATTCATGAGGAGGATGGCTACTTCTTACCTGCTATTTATAGCTTGAATCAGGACCAGAAGAGTAGATTGTTCTTCTTAAAGGAAATTCGGGTGCCAAATGATTTTTCATTGCAACTTTCTCATTGTGTAAATGAAGCGCAAAAAAAGATATCTAGCTTGAAAAGTCATGACTCCCACGTTTATATGCAAGTATTGTTTCCACTGGCAATATGGGGGATACTGCCTGAGCTAGTTGTTGATTCATTCACAAAGATTGGTAGATTTTTCAAAGCTTTTTTTCAAAGACACTACAAAATGATAACTGGATCACTGGGATAAATAAATAGTCATTACTCTCTATAAGATGGAACAGATTCTTCCCCCAGCCTTTTTCGATGTAATGGTTCTTCTCACGTTGCATCTTACAAATGAAGCAAGAGTCAGTGAACCTATACAATTCAGATGGATGTATCCTGTAGAGCGATTTTTGAAAAAGGTTAAAGATTGTGTTTTGAACAAGGCAAAGCTGGAAGGTTCAATTGTAGAAGGTTACCTCCATGTACATGAATGAAATAGACAACCAATTTAATAAACTTTAAAGGAACTATGAGGGGGAATACAACAATGATAAATGCCATTTTTTTAGGACTTTGATGATGAAATGGAAGTAGTAATTGAGGAATCTATGATGATCCATTCTTCTTCCACTTTGACCACCATTGAATTAGATTTTATTAATTCAGATTCTAAATATGATAATGTGGTCAAAGACATTTCAAATCAATTAGGGTTTGATCTTTACTCTTCAAATCTTCCTGGTTTTCCACCATACCCACCCACACTAACTTTATCCGCCCTTCATCACACCAACTTCTCTCCTGCTCCCTTTCCCTTAGACCTACCACCAGACCCGCCCGAGTATGTCATTTATCAAGAATTAAAACCATGGCCAGACTTAAGTCATTCTTCCATTTTCCCATCTCATTTTGATCCCCATATTTTTACCAATCATCTTTTACGGGATCTAGAGGAAGACCTTTTTCATGTGAGCATTCATGTGTCCAATTTTCTATAAGATTGTCTGTCTTTCATGCATCGCTTCACATTTGGCGAAATGATGTAAAAGATAGCACTAGATGGGAGGTAACCCATCATTTTTTTCTACTTTCCTTTTTCTATTTCTTTTCCAGATTTTGACCATCGCTAATTTGATCGCCTTTCACTAAGGTGATCTCTTTTCCCTCCTAATGCATGAATACATTGCATGTCAAAAGCATATGGGGGTGTTTTTAAATTTTGACGATCGATTTAGGATCTTCAAAGCCTAAAATTATTAAATTTTCTTTTTGCATGCATCTTCATAATAAAAAAAATCATAAAACTTTTTGAGGAAAATTTTAAAAATAGGGACTAAGATTGAAAAGCTCATTTTAAGGTATAATGGGATTTAATCTTTAACAAACTAGGGACTAGAATGCGGATCCAATTTTTAGTATTTCTAGGTCTATTCTTAGACTACATCAAGTATCTTTCCCTAAATTCCACCTGAACTCGTGATGATTCAAGTGACTTGATCTCTTTTTGTAACCTGGAAATTATTTGGCTTAGTTTTCAACCCAAAAACTTGCATCTCTTGCAAAAATTCTTGTGTCAAATTTCACACATAGCCAACACCTAAAAATAAATTAGAATAACTAGAAAAGCTCTTTATTTAGTCATAGTGAAATCCGAAACAGATGATTGATTTGAGTTCCCACTACTAAGGAGAAAAATGCCTCCTTTGAGGATGCGATGTCAACATGCTATCGCCTTAGCACTGCTCTATATCTATATTTCATATCTTTAGACAGAGCATTAAGGTTCATTTTGCGGCTTAAGTGTCTTAATGGTGCTCCACCCATAGCATCGGAGAAAGAGCTTGAGTTTGCTTGGAGGGCTCCTTTACACCGCATTGCATTTTAGGGTTGTAAGTTCCTGGGTGGTGTCTTGGATAGTACTATCTCGAAGTGCTGGCATTAGAGCCCACTCAAGGATTGGTAACGAGAATGATGATCCTGACACATCTGTTGTCGGATTAAGCTAGGAATAAGCATGGGGGAGACAAAGAAAAAGTTTTAAAACACGACCTTATAAATGTTGGCATTCACAAAGCACCGACAAAAGGTTTTAAAGGATTATGCAAGTTGTAATTCGGATTCAAGAGCCAAGGAAATCCTAACTACAAAATAATTTTGGGTCATTTGAATTAATAAGGATTTAACTTGTGAATTTTTGAAGGATACGTTGATCCCGATTCATCTAATTTTTGAATCTAAAGATGAATCCTAATGTTTTATCCTTAGCAAATCCCATGCTTTTCATGTTTTCAGTCAACCAAGGTCTCGTAATTTTATTCTCCTCAAAAGTAAAAAAATTAGCCTTTCCCAAAAATTTATTTTGTGAAAATAATTTTACTAAGAGACTAGCAAAAGATAAGCATGGGGGCGTAATAAATACCAGTTTATCATCATTCTTATGACTTAAATTAGACCTAACTCTTAGGGTTTTAACTTCGCAAAAGAATTTTCGGGCTACATTTAGACATTCACTTAGGTTAGGCATGCATTGCATTTTATTTATATTTTTGATGTGTTTATCTGAGTGTCAGGGATAGGTAGAAAGTCAAATCCCACATACCTTGGCACTCAAGAAGGCAAAAGATGAATGAGAAAACCTATTAGTTGGATCTTAGCTGGATCCAGCTCATCCCAGCTAGATCCCAGCTCATTCTAGCTGGATCAACTCATCCTTAGCTCCATTCAGCTCATCTTAGCTGAATGGTAGCTCTAGCTAGTTCACCTCAGTTGGATGGTTAGCTTAAACTAGCTCAAGACAATCGATCCCAGCTTTATTCCAACTCCTCCAGCTTAGAACAGTTCACTGGAAGCTCCACCTGACTACGGCTAGCTACTGCTATCAACTAGCTAAGCCTAGTCTACTGAAGGTGACCTTAACCAACTCAGGCCAACTCAAGTCTAGCTCTTGGAGACTTAGCTCAACTTGGTTGAGCTGAGCTACTTGACGTAAGTTAGCTACTCTAGCTAGCTAGGTAGTCTCTGGGAAGACTAGACCCAGCTCACCTCAGCTCACATTAGTAGAAGCCAGCTCATCTTAGCTTGGCTTAGCAGCTAGCAAAGAACTAGCAAGCTAAGCTAGCTAAGGTAGCTCCTTGCAGTTCTCTTCAGTAGCCATCCACTTTAGTGCGGCTCAAGCCAGCTCCTTCCAGCTCCTCATCTCCAAAACCCTAGCTCTCTCTACCCCCTATTCCACTCACCTACTAGCTAAGCTAGATTAGTTAGCTTAACTTAGCTAAGTCCACCTCCATGGCACCAAAACCTAACCCTAACTCACCTAACCTAAGCTAAACAAAATAACCCTACTTAGCTCCACCTAATCTACCCATACACCTCCCCATTTTTGGCGTCAACTCTTCACCACCTTTCACACCACCACCATCACCAAGAGACACCAACAATTGGTGCCAAAATGACCATAACTGATGTGGACGTGTTTCACAAATTAAAATCGGGGTTTGGAGTAACCCGTCGTCATAGCTCACAAAACGCGTCTATCAGATAAAATTTATAACCGAAACTCGAATGTAAGTCCCGGGTCGAACATGCGGAGGCAAACGTTTGGCTTTGAAAAATCCACATTTTGCTTTATTTCTTTTTGTCGTTTTTATCTTTTCTAAATTTTTTGGTACTGTTAATAGAGCAAGAGATCGGGTCGATGCAATCCAGCTAATCTACTTGCAAAATATAAAGGAAAGAGAGAGAGTGAAGAACAATCATCTATTTATGAATAAGTGTTTGTTACAACTATGAAAGTAGAAAAACTACACTATGAAAGCGAAAAAGATAGAAAGAGGTGAGAGAATCCCCCTAGACGGTTGCTCGGAGGACAACTCGCTCTGACATCGCCTAGAGGAAGGTGGTGAGGAGCGGGACGAAGGAGTACGAAGCCGGAGGATGGAGGATGGGGTAGGATGGCATCGCGGTGAGGATCTTCTTCCCGAAGGACAGTGAGAGGATGGCCACGGGATGCTCCACGAATGGGGATGAGGGGAGGGAAAACCATTTGGTTTTGTACATTAGAGGAGCATCCCGGGCTTGGGACAAGCTCTCTCTAGAGCCTTGGAGGTGGTGAGAGGAAGAAAGGAAGAGATGAAGAAAAATGGGAGGGGGTAGGTGTCCTTTTATAGTGGAGGAAAGAATCAAATTCGTATACAGGACATTTAGTGAGGGTCATAAACGTCATTGAAGATCCATAGCAAACATCGCTGAAGATAGCCCACGCGCCCACGTTGACGCTACGCTGGCGCCCGCTCTGCACATCGTGTTGTGCACCTCAACGTGCTACGTGCTTGCGTGCGCGTGCGTGCGCATGGGTGGCCTGGGTTGCGCCACGTGGCGCGATCTGGGTCGTCCATCTTCTTTTCATTGTAGGGGCTACTACAGAGGTCGGATTGAGTTAATTTTCGCGTCGTTGGGCTACGATCGTCGACCTGAATCCATCCGCGTGGTCGGATTTGTCATTTGAAGCTCCAAATTATGTCACATAGTCCCTTGGCCGTTGATCTTCCTTAGACTGCATATGGTGCTACGAGACTCCGATTGAGGCGATTTCGGAGGTGTTGGACTTCGATCGTCGTCTTGATCAGATCCGTTTGGTTGGATTGTCAATCCGAGGGTCCAAAATAAATATCCTTCTCTACTGACCACAAAAAGGATGCAATTAACCTAAATTATACACAACTACTCTAAATGTAGAATGATGCATGCTATGCAATATTTATAACATGAAATGCAAATCTAAGTCTAGGAACATGCATGAATAGGCATTTTACCCTCAATAATTGTGTCTACATCATACCCCCATGCCTATCCTTTGCTAGTCCCTAGCAAAATTAAACTACATGCTATGTATGAAATCAAAATTAGGATTAGATCGCTTAGGCCTAAGTCATTTATTAACAATAGAAAATTTCAACTAAGGTCCTAAACTACGAAGACTCAACAGTACCCGGGTGTCTTCTAGAATGCAGATCGCCCAAGTCCTCACCTTATTTGAAAAGGGAAGATACATTTCTTTTTTTCTTTTCTTCTTTTCTAATTTTTTTGTACTTTTGGAGTTTGAGAGTTCTAGGATAACTTTTTACGGCTACCCGACTCGCCCAAGACTCAAAAAGGACTCTAAGTGCTAAGCATCTAGTGAAAAGAGTGAAAGACTCATTAGGCGGCCGTTAAAATAGACTTCAGGTTTCTACGACCCTAGGTGACCTTGTGTAGAGGTTTATCTTTTCAAACGGTAGCTTTCTCCCCACTTTTATTTATGGGGTCAACACAAGGGCAAACCCAGTGTATATCTTCCTGGTTTATTCTACTTCCTCGCTTCTTCCCTAAGTGTTTTGGGAATTATTGTGCATTTTTGTGAGCTGGGCTCTGGACAATCGGCCAATAGGTTGTTACCCATGACAACTTGCCAGCCATACTCGTGTAGTGAAATGTGATTTTATTTATTTATTTTTCTCCTTTTTCTATTTTTTTCTTTTTGCTTTTGCTTTTCTTTTTTTTTTTAAGTAAGTGGCTTCCCTGGTCTAAAATTTACTTAAAGGCAGTATAACAAAAATGGTCTTGTGGCTAGGCTCTAGACAATTGGCCGATGAGTTGTTACCACCAACAACTTGCCAGCCATACACCCTAGATAGTTCATTAGCTACCTAATTTTTGAAAAAATCACTGAAAAGTGAGTTAGTGCAAAAAGTGTGTAGATGCTCAGGCTTAAAGTTCCCTCAAATTAGAGGACGGGTTGATAAGTCGTATACTTATCACCCCAATTTATTTATTGAATTAAAATAAGATTGACTTGGTGAGGACTCAAGACTAAGTCCACATTCGAGTGGGCACCTAGGCTAATTAAGCCCGAAGACCTGAAGAGTCTAAGTGTTTAGGTCCTCTCGTATCATTTCCTAAAGTTAATAATGACTAAAAGCCTAAGTTCACTTCCCCTAATTCTATTTTCTTTTTCTTTAATCTTTTTGAATTTTCATTTTTTTTAAAAGAAACTAAAAGAAATTCTGTGGAGTTAACAAAATGATTTCAGGATAAAGTATCCACCCCCCCATGCCTAAATGAAGCAATGTCCTCTTTGTAAAAATAAAGACATGAAAAGGGTAGAGTAAATAGAATATCACCTGAATTTCGTGACAACCCAGTCAGCTCCACAAAGAGAAGAGAGTATACACACGTGCTAAGTTTAATGCCTTCAGCTAGGCATAATATACATACAAAGAAGAAATTGAGAATTCACAAATGTGGGTCAAAATCAAAATCAAAAGATTAATGCTTCGACCCTCTAGCAGAAGATGTCCACAGACGTGGACCAGATTATGATGCAGACCCATGCCCTAGGGTCGAGTGGTTTTAAGGTTCTGGATGAAAATCACCTAGAACCTAAGATTATTGTGTTTGCGGGGTCGGGACTACGGTTTTGTGGTGTGCAACCCAAGACCAAAGTGTCGGACAACAGGTAAAGATGGTTCAATAGGTTCGGATGTCCACTTGACGTTCAGCTCAGAAAAATAATCAGTTATTTTGAGCTTAGGTTTCATGTGAAAGATATCGTAAGGGTCATGGTAGAAAGTACGTGGTTTCAGGTCCATAGGTACCCTTAGATCCAAAATCAAAGTTCCCTCAAAATTAGCCTCTGAAATTTTTATTTCAATAATTCTATCCTCCAACATCAAGGTTTCTGGGACCTCCAGATCGTTGTACACCCCATCTAAAATACCCAAGTCCAATAATTGTGGCTCAATCAAGATTGACTTGGTTCTGGTGATCTCAAGAATATCATAATTCAACTCTTTAGGGTGTGGTTGAGGAATGGGGCTACTGATTGAATCATCAAGATTCGAATCATCCAAGTTAGCCCCAACATGATCATAATCTTCAATGATCGGGCTATCAAATAGTTCGTCATGCTCCTCAAGTTCGATTGTCTCACTAAATCCTCTTCCTTAATTTCAAGTGAGACTTCACCAAAAGATTCTTCACCCTCAGAGTCAAAGAATTCATGATCCTCATTTATATGTCTCAAAATTGCATGTCATTTCCTAATTCAAAGGGACATATTTTTCCTCCCTCCCTGGCTTAGGGATCTCGGGTGAATCAATCGGTTCATCCTCTAAGGGTTGCTCTAGACTAACATGGTCATCTCCAATCTCAGAATATGTATCCCCCTTGACAGGCACCTGAGCGAGTTCAGACATTGGCTCTTCTGAAGGGGCTCATCTTGAGAATCATCCCAAGATTTGATTAGGGCAACCACAAATTTCACCCTCAACCTTGACAACTTCCCAAGAAGAAACTCACCTAGGTCCTTATCCCTAACATTTTGAAGCAAATCCAATAAAGATCTATTTAGCTCATCAATCATTTTTATCATAGGCTCCAATGCTTCAGTGCATGGTGTTGGTTGAGCTTCTAAAGATTGTATAGTGTTCCTCAAATTGGCCAACACCCTATCCTGGATCTGGTTCACCTGAACCGACTGATTCGATTCAGGTTTGGGTGGGTTTGGGTTAAATCTAGGGGAGTCAAGATGTTGAGGTTCTTGGGTCCCTCCCTGAAAGTAGGTCGTTCTAGGTTGTTCAAAGGATGGTGGTGACCTATATTCAGTGGAATACTGGGGAGGGTAAGTGTTATAATCATTATATCTTTCTTGATTGTAGATCGGGTTGGTTTCGTTATCAAAGGATGGAGATCCATAATCATTGTAAGTTTGGGAAGGATAGTAATCATAGTCTTGTTATCTAAGGTTAGGCCCTGAACATTGAGGTTCGTATTCATATCCCCAATCAAAGTCATCCCAGCTAGTGGATGGGTAATTACAAGTCAAGTTGGAATAGTAATCATCTTGGGGATAAGTGGTGGTAGAAGGATAGGATTGGAAATGTGTGAAAGATGTGGAAGGATACATTGTGGAGGAGGGAAAACAAAAGAGAGAAAGGTGCCCTATAGTACAATCAACCAAATCTGTCGTTATGTGGATAGCCTAAAGACCTACAGACTCCCAGGATCCGTCTTGAGATTGTAAACGATTTGGTCTACTTTTATTTAGTCAATCCAACCAGTTAGAAGGAGGGACTGGGGAGAAGGTTCTTCCTTTGGCTTACGCCTTCGGTTCTTAGTGTACTCCCCAGCCGTGGTCGTTTGACACTACTCCCCTAGCTAGACATCAGATGGACCAATAGAAGCAGATTAATAAAAAAAAAATCTCAATCTGAGCCCCGAAGAGCGAATCAATCCTTAAGGCCAACATCTACTCAGTTTTAGTTAGGCTTGGGATGATTGTGTTCTTGGAATGTGATGGGCCCTTTAGATGGGTTGTGCCCTTAATGATTAATTCAAATGTGTGTGCGCGCACAAAAAGGGTTTACAAACAAGGTTATTTGATGATGTGTCTTTTAGGGTTCAACCTTGTTTAGTAGCTTTTAGGGTTTAATCTTTACGTGTATTCAATCAAGGTTCAGTAGAACACTCCAAGTTTTGAAAGCACTGGTGATGATATATTCCTTTAGAAATCAGAAAAAATGTGGAGTGCTTGGTTTAGCCCTAAAAATCAACCCTAAGAGGCAAGCTACTTGATGGATCAGTTTTAAATTGAGTGGTGTGGTCTAAACAACTCAAGCAATTGGCCTGTTGCACCACTTAGTTAAGGCACACAAGAATGTTAGACTTATTCAGATTTCTACTCACTTATTTGTATGTTGAGTTAAGTGTATCAAGTCCACAGGTCAGATCCCGGTGAAGTGGTAGAATCGATGTGATTGTGCACCTTAGGGTGAGATGTTGTGGGTGTTAAGTGTATAGCTTTCAGAAAATCCCACAAGAGAAGAGTATTTTTTTTTATTTTTTTATATATGCAGGGGTGAGATGAGTGGAGGTGGCAAACAAACAACCAAATCTATCCTAGGATTTATAAAAAGCACCTAAGTTGATTTGGGTTTGAGTTATTAGCGTGGTGAAATGAACTAGTGGGTGGGGGTGGTGGGGATAAACTTACAAAACCTTCATCTGCACTTTTCTCCAATCTAACCGCTTTGGCCCGCCTCGGAAGAGTGCTTGCAATCACAGTAAGATCAGAGAAAAAGTGAGATAAAAGTTAGGTAAGGCGGAAAAAATGCGAGAAAAACCAAAGAGCGTTGCCTCCCCGGCAACGACGCCAAAATGATCGAGGCGCGCTTCGCGAATTTAAATTGGGGTTCGGAGGACCCCGTCGTCGTAGCTCGCAAAACATGTCTATCATATAAAATCTATAATTGAAACTCGAAATGTGAGTCCTGGGTCAAACACGGGGAGGCGAACGTTTGGTTTTGAAAAATCCACGTTTCACTTTATTTCTTTTTGTCATTTTTATCTTTTCTAATTTTTTTGGTACTTTTAATAGGGTAAGAGATCAAGTCGATGCAATCTAGTTAATCTACTTACAAAATATAAAGGAAAGAGAGAGAGAAGAACAATCATCTATTTATGAATAAATGTTTGTTACAACTACGAAAGCAGAAAAACTACACTATGAAAGCAAAAAAGATAGAAAGAGGTGAGAGAATCCCCCTCGACGGTTGCTTGGAGGATGACTCGCTCTGACGTCGCCTGGAGGAAGGTGGTGAGGAGTGGGACGAAGGAGGATGAAGTCGGAGGATGGAGGATGGGGCAGGATGGCGTTGTAGCAAGGATGTTCTTCCCGAAGGGTGGTGAGAGGATGGCCACGGGATGCTCCATGAATGGGGGTGAGGGGAGGAAAAACTATTTGATTTTCTACTCTAGAGGAGAATCCCAGGCTTGGGACAAGCTCTCTCTAGAGCCTTGGAGGTGGTGAGAGGAAGAAAGGAAGAGATGAAGAAAAATAGGAGGGGTAGGGGTCCTTTTATAGTGGAGGAAAGAATCAAATTCGTATACAGGACATTTAGTGACTGTCATAAACGTCGCTAAAGATTCTCTGTAAACATCTCTACAGATAGCCCAAGCACCCACGCTACCACTGCGCTGTCACGCGCTTCGTGCGCTAAGCACTGCCGCTGCGCGCGCACACGCCTACGTTGCTGTGCGTGTGCTGTCGCACGTGTGTGCGCATAGGCAGCCTGGGTTGCCCCACGTGGCGCGATTTGGGTCGTCCATCTTCTTTTCATTTTAGGGACTTCTATAGAGGTCAGATTGAGTTGATTTTCATGCCGTTGGGCTACGATCATCGACTCGAATCCATCAGCGCGGTTAGATTTGTCATTTGAAGCTCCAAATTTTTTCACCTAGTCCCTTGGCCATTGATCTTCCTCGAACTGCATATGGTGCTACGGAACTCCGATCGAGGTGATTTTAGAGGCATTGGACTCCGATCGTCGTCTTGATCAGATCCGTACAGTCGGATCGTCAATTCGAGGCTTCGAAATAAATATCCATCTCTCCTGACCACAAAAAGGATGCAATTAACCTAAATTATATACTACTCTAAATGCAGAATGATGTATGCTATGCAATATTTATAACATGAAATGCAAATCTAAGCCTAGAAACATTCATGAATAGGCATTTTACCCTCAATAATTATGTCTACATCAATAACCAACCCCCCCCCTTTTGTTGCCAAAATAGCCCTCCATCTCCACCATACAACCACCTCCATAAGCCATCCTAGCCCTACTCCTAACCACCTTCTAGAAGCCACATAGGTTGGCGCCAAACCAAGGCAACCCCTCATGGTTGGCACCACCTTTGACAACCCATAACCACCCCCTTGCATCCAATAAAGTGGTGCCAACTATCCTACACCCTAGGATCCACAAAACCACCCTCAAAACCCATCCTAGCCCTACAGTTAGTCCCTACGCCAACCACCACCTTCCCTTCCTATAAAAACACATCTAGCCACCACCTTATCATCATCTTCTCCATTTGTTTAGTTCCACCCATAGCCACCTACATCACACGCCAAGGAAGAAGAAGAAGAGAAGAAGATCAAGGGGGCAACCTACCCACCCCCTTGGTGCCTTCTTTCTTTATCTTCCTCTCCATTATGCCTTGCTAAGGAGGAGGTCTTCACAGTTGAAGGGACGACCAGGAAAGAGGGGCAAGGTGGTTGATGCCCACCTTGGAGGACTGCTTGGAGGAGTACTTGAAGAAGAAGCCAAGGAAAACCGTTTTCAAGTGCGAGGCAACTGCACTTGGAGAAAGGGCTATCCAGAACTTTTACAGAGGATCCCCCTTCTTCTATCTTTATTTTATCTTTGTATTAGATAGTGGTTTACTATTTTCTTATTAAGAATTCCTCTACCTATACTCTACTCACTAGTAATACAAAGTTTTCAATTGCCTTCCAATTTTCATTTTCTAGTTAGTGTGTTTTCTCATGTTCTAAGCAGTCTTAGTGCACACACCCCTTCTCTTCTAATTACCCTAAGCACACTTGCCTAGGGTGAGCTTAGAAGAGAGGGCTTGATTCTTGTCACTTAGGTGTAGTTTTAGCATAGTTCATCTTCACTTTGCAAATATCCGATTATTTCCAAAACCTAAAAACAACAAAATTGAAAATCCCAAAAATATGTGTTGATTTGAGAGGTGAGAGAGAGAATCCTTTTTGTAACTAACAATTTGGCCTCCTTGGACGACCCTAGATATTCACCCTATCTAGATTTATAAATTTAAGAGTTGATCGATTTTACGTGTCTCAACAACAAAAACCTACTTTTATAAAACCACGTAAAATGTATATCAAATGACAATGATGAAGAATGTTTGTCAATTTTTTATGTTAAAGGAAGGAAGATTCTTCATATAGAGTACAAGTTAATTTCAGAAAATGACAGATGTTGGGCACATCTTTGTATTTTAAAATAAATTATTGAAATTGATCCATACTGTGAAGAATTCAAACAATTACCTCTTTTAAGGACATCCAAATTTGGCTTCTTAGATTAATTTAATGATTAAGTTAATCAATTGAAAGAGGATAAAGACTCATGATGGTTACCAGATTTTGATGTAATTGCCGATACACCATTACATTATGCACATTACCACTCTGGGAATATAATAGATGGGTTCAGATTCAGAATAAAAGAAATCGATGATAGAAAGATTACATAATAGGCCAGAGTTGTTGATTTAGATCTTTCCACCGATCTAGATGGATACTATGGTGAAATCAAAGAAATTGTGGAGATCAACTTCAGATATGATTGCAGAGTTGTCCTATTTAAATGTCATTGGTTTGATGTTTTTAAAGAGGGCACTGGTTTCAAAATTGACAAGAAACACAATTTCTTGAGTTTAAATCGTAATCGTCAAATTCTTTAGTCTGATGAACCATTTACATTTGCATGTCAAGTGACACTAGTTTTCTACGTCTCTGATAATTACCAAAGGGGATGGGTTATACCAATAAAAATAGTACCGCACAATCATTTTGACGCACACTCTGAAGCATACTAGAAATTAACAGAAGATAGGCATATAGATTCAAATGTAATAAATGTGGATATCTAAGGTTAGTAACAATTTCTTGACTTTGTCTCATTTTTGTTTTACTTATGAAAAAAAGTCGCATAACTCTAGCATTAGATATTTGGTAGTTAGGCTATCGTTTGTACTCAAGAGTCAAATAGGGATTCATATTCAATTTATTTTGCTGAAATCAAATTCATATTCAAATTGAAGAAACCTAAACTTCTGCTGGCATTTTCTATGCACTAGAAAAACTAAAACTTAAAACTAATCACACACACATGTTCAAAATATGTTACTATTACTCACTACACTATTTATTTATTTATTTAAATTATTTTAATAAGATAATAATGTACTATTTAATGACTTTTGTTTTTGAAATTACAAGTTATCAGTGACAGGAATGCTCGAAGGCTGTTGCAGTTAGAGGTATAATTCAATGTTTTTAATTTAATTGAATGATATTATAGGTTTTTGCTAGATGTTAGGTTTGCCTACATATTATTTTTTATTTCATTAAATGGATGTGGGGTGTGCCCACTTGTGTGCTTCATTTTGGATGTGGGGTGTACCCATTTGTGTTGTTTATTTGTTTTATTTGAATAGATGTGGGGTGTACCCACTTGTTTGCTTTATTTGTTTTATTTAAATGAATGTGGGGTGTACCCACTTGTGTGCTATGCAGGTTTATAGAAAAACCTTAAATTTTAAGGGAAAAATCTATTGATTTTTTTTTCAAAATTCTTTAATGTTAAAAAAATTTGGGTGGAGGTTGTGTTGGTGATTGTAGCCTTGGATAGAGGTGGATATGGGGATGAAGAGGACAACTAAATGAAAGTGTTGATGAATGGTCAGCCGAGGTTGATAGGATGGTGGATATGGGAGTTATGGGCAAGGAAGGCTGCGGAGATTGTGGATAGGTGGAGTGGAGTGGCTAGCCATGGTTGATAGTGGATAGGGAGGTGTTGGTGGTGGTGAAGTGGATGGATGAGGAGGTGGTCGTAAATGGTAGTAGAGAGTGTGGTGAAGATGAAAGGTGTTAGGTGTGTAATGGATGTAGAATGAGTGTGGTAGTGGCATAGCTAAGATGAGGAGAAGGTGTTGATGGTGGTGGAGTTGAGAAGTGAAGTGGCTGGCCATGAATGATGAGATGGTGGTGGAGTGATGGTGAAGGGCACGGCTATGTAATGGTGGAAGTGAAGGTGGAGGTGCTGGCCATGAGTTGGTGATGGAGATGAAGGTGGAGTGGCATGGATGGTAGGATGAAAATGGTGGTTGTGTGTGTGCATATGAGTATGTATGTGTGTGTATATGAAATGTCCAATTATAAAAGGGTTTTAGCCTACTGTTTACTTGAGCAAGTGAGCTCATCATCCAGTTTCATGTTATATTTCATTTAATTTACTTTCTATAAGTTAGATTACTCAACATTTCTTTGTAATAGCAATTCCTATATGCAAGTTTCATTTTAATATGAAGGATTATAGAGAAACTTCCAAATTTAAGGGGAAACTCTGCCGAAATTTTTAAATATTTTTTTAATGTTCACCAAACTTTTTTCATTAATAATTTATATATTTATGATTTTCAACTATATTAATTATTGCATTTATTTCTTGTTACAGATGAAGGGGTTTAGGAGAAAACCCAAAAAAAATGGTCCCCATGAGACACAGCCATCCACCCAACCCAAGTCATCTCCTCAGGCTCAGCCACCCCTCTGGCACCAGGCTCCTCCCAGTCACATTTCGTACGACCCAGGGACCTGGCACGTTTACTATATGCAGAGGGGAAGGGAAAGGGGAAGGAGTTTGCTTCTCCTTTGCTAGGGTGAGTAGAGGATGATCCAAATTATGGAGCATTAAATGAGGACGAAGATGAGAATTTTGATGTAGAGGGAGAGTACTGCGTTTGTAAATCCCATATTTGATAGGAGAAGCATCGTAGTATAGTTGCGAAATACAACTCAACAAAACATTTTAGTTAACAAGACGGTGAGTCCCAGTCAATCTCAGGGAGGCATTTAGAAAAGTGAAATTGATTTTGATTTCCTAGCTTGCTTAAAATTGTACCTTGGTCTCTAAGGTGCGAGTTAAAGATGCGCCAGCCGCCTTATTTACGTGGAAAATGTGTGCATGTGTTAGATATATCACGAATGTGAAAATGTGAGTTGGCGTGTGCACGACTTTAACAATACAATGACGGCTAGCGGAAAACATATCGATTGCCAATTCGTTTATATCTTCGGGGACAGACATTTTAGTTGCAATGTAGTAGGCAAGTTAAATTAGGCAACTCATGATCACGATAGAGATAGATGGAATAATGATTTCATTCATTCATGAAGGTTGTCATTATAATCATTTTTCAAGGAAGGCTTGTGCATGAATGATTAGAGCGAGAATTCTAGATAGCAAAAAATGGATGCATGCGTGTATCTACGGAATATTACACATGCATCACTCAAGTAGAGGATGATTACATTACTAAGCAGTAATTTAGTGCAGAAATTAAACTATGAAGAACTAGTTATCTATGAGAAATCAGATAGATGGAGGTGGTCTCCAAAGGCCTATGGAGCTTGAGGTGGTAGGAAGGAGGAGAGGCGGCCAATGGTGGGTAGGCTGGCCCTTGGAGAGGTGGTGCTAAGTTGCTCTTGGACGTCCACTGGTGTTTGGAGGTGGAAAGAGCTCGTGGAGATGGAGATGGAGGGAGAAGCCACCAATGGAGAGTCCAAGATGGGTGCATGGCCGTCCAAGAGGGTCTTTTTATAGACTCTTGAACGGCCTTCAAGTGGACTCTCTAGAGAACTATAGAAGACTCTAGAGAGACCCTTAGGTGGCTATCCACTAGGTCTTGAGTGGGTCTTCTTAGATCTACAAATTGTGGATCTAAGAGTGGACCACTTTGGTTGCTATTTTTGGCAACTCAAATTGGCGCCACCTTTGGAAGACTCTAGAGGATTCTAGAGGATTCTAGAGTTGGCAGCAATGTGTGTGTGTGTCGGTGAGTGTGCGTGACTTATGTGTGTGTGGCTAGGTGGCTTAGGTCTGGTCGTATAGGTCTAGGAGGTTTGGTTTAGATAGGCTCCTAGAATTAGGGTTATGAACCCTAATACTAAAGTGAATGTACAATTAAACTTATCACAAGTTTAATTGAGTGTATGTGTGTCTAATTGGAAGAGAAGATACCCAATTAGGTTAGGCCTGATTCAATTGGACTCTCACTTAGTCCAATTGGACTTGTGTTGGTTTAGATTTGAGCTCAATTGGACTCTGTGAGTCCAATTGACTTGGTGAAGTGTGATTGACTTGATCTAAGTCAATTGGGCTTAGTGAGAACCTAATTAGGTTCTTAGAAGGGTCTTAGGGTGGTGTACTAGGCTTAGAGCACCTTAATTTAGGTTCCCTAAGGTGTAGAATTGGGTTTAGGGACCTAGGAAATCAAGATCCAAGCCTGATTTCCAAAATAGGGTCTGGAGAGGGGTATCAGATGTCCAATCTAAGTGTCAAATGACTTATACTCAAAAAGAAAAAGTCCAGACTTCTTGTCTGGACATCCAATCAGAGGTCAGGTTGGATTCAAGGTTCTGTCTTGGAATTCTATAGAAATTGGACGTCTGACAACTTGTCTAGACGTCCAATAACACTGTAGACTTGGGTTCTAGGTCTGCAGGTTGTGCCTAAGGGTTCTGGATGTCCAATAACTTATCTGGACATCCAGATAAGGGTTGGAACTAGGGTTTTGAGGTATCCTATGCTAAAGTGACCTAATCTAAAGGTGGCTAAGGCTTAGGATGGTCTCTAGGGCTATCCTAGGGCTAGAATTGGTCCTAAGTTCTTCATAATTTAAACTCTACATTAAATTCTACTAAGTAAAGTGATCGAGAGGTTTTCGCTTAAACAGGATGATCACAATAAAATGATAATGTCGTTATATATTGCGTGGTGGAAAACTCTCAACCAACACAAAGTAAAATTAACCACTCCAAAGCAAGTAGGTCATATCCACAGGGAGGCAATGGCCTATTAAAACTTGCACTAGTCAAAAATCAATGTTCATAATTAATTTCGCAAAGAAACTGAATCAAAATCACCTTTCAATTAAGATAATAAGACATGGATCAACTAATATTGTATTTTTGTGAAAGATGGAGGGAGTTCTCACAAAATCACCAGATTAATGTAAATAAAAATCAAACCCAAAACAGAGCTTTTCTTCCCTTCATGTGTCCGTGGAGAAGAGGCGATGGTGGACCATGGGAAGCTCGAAGAAAGTTGGTCGCGACAAGGGTGACGTGTCGGTGATGACGGCACGTCGAATGGTGGCCAACGGCGGTCGCCGGAGAGAAGGATGCCACCAGCGGTGGGAGCCTCTCCGTGCTTACGCAGGGTTGCAAAGGGCACGATCGAGGGTATGGCTGTTCTCTTGGAGTCGAGGTGAGCTCAACAGAGGTGACAACGTGAGAATAGAGGTCCGTGGTGGTGGCTGTGTGTAGAGGAACGGCGATGGTTGTTGGGTTCCTCCTCCCTGTTGACAGAGAAGAAGAAGTGGACAAGGAGGCCAACTGTTGTTGTTGCTGTGGGTGGAGCACATGTATGCGCACGCAAGGAGGGTGTGCACAAGGGTGCACTGGATGCGCGAGGAGGTGGTGTGCTTGATGGTGGCACCAGTGATGGCTAGGCACGTGGAGGAGGTTGATGCTATGCGTGTCTGCTGGAGGGTGCTGGCGAGTGTGCGCAGAGGTGGTGGTGCGCATGCATGGCTGCCTGTGTGTGTGCGCACGTGACTGTGGTGAGGGTGGTGTGCGTGCCACAGTTGAAGGTGGAGATGGTGGCTTCTGTGGTTTGGTGGCATGGAGATGAAAATGGTGGTGCGTGGAGGTTGAAGAAGAAGAGGAAGAAGTGATGATGGTGGTGGTGTTGTTGGGTCATCAGATGTCTGGGAACCTTCCCAAACAACTTAACCGAAGGGGATGGCATGACGAGAATGGATGCAAGGCACGTGTGAAAAAGATGAAGAAGGAGATGGCATTGCTGCAATGGACAGTGGATCATGGTGGAGTGGACACCTGTGTGTGCTCTCGGTAGTGCAGCTGCTCGGATTTAGCGGTGCATCCTGTCACGACACACGCTTACGGTAGTGCAGCAAACTGCCACGGTCGAGGCTGGCGGTGGTGAGATGGATGAGCTTGAAGCTCTGCACAATGGTGGAGTGAGGGTGGTGGCCTACCCCAGCATGGTCGACTCCCACTCCCTTCGTAGCTGTAGGTAGTGGATTTGAAATGCAAGAGGCGGGAGTAGATCCACTTCACGACGAATGAAGGCTGGTAGCTGTGAGTGAATGGGTGCAGGTGGAGGAAGCGTAGTAGTTACCTATAGAAGAAGAAGAATAAAATAATAATAAAATAATATGGTTATTTATGCACAAACCCTTAACTTCTATGTTAAATTAAAACAATGCATGTAATGCATCTAATTAGTTAACTAATTAAATGCATGCAATTCTAAGTTAATTCTAAATACATTTAGATATGAATGCAATGCATGAAAAATGCAAATAAGTGAATAATTAGACTAATCTATTTACATCTTATTGTATGCTATTTATATGCCAATATTAATCTGATGTCAAGGCATTTAAGTAACTAGTTAGCCCACAAATATGGGCTCATCAAATGCCCCCATGCCTAGTTTTTTCTAGTCCCTAGCAAACTCAAGCAATAACCCAGCTCTCCAAATAGACTAGCCAACCCAATCAGTCTTAGAAACATGTTAAGTTACAGATTTTAGACCTAAGGTTCCCAAGTAGTTGTTAAGTTATAGACTAGGTCGGTTAAGGATAAGTTACAGGCACAGGTTTCCTTGATTTCTAGCTCTACGCTAGGGTTTATTTGTCCCAGAGATTAAAGCATCCGTGCATGTACATTGGTCTAAGTTATTTGAGGTTGGTATGATTGCCAACATAGAAAGAGAGTAAGAGGATTTTTTTTTCTTGTAATATATATATATATTCTTTTTTTGTTTGATTCCTCTAAGTCTAACCTTGGATCAGCTATCAACACGATCTATGTCGAATTCATTGTCCCCATCACCGAACCTTGAAGGGTGCCTGGCTTCCGATGCTTCGAGATAGCACTGCCTATAGCGACCCCAAGGACTCCTAGCAATCGACACTTCGAGATAGTATCACCCATGGATTTCTTAAGCGAATTCAGGCCTGTGGCAATCGACACTTCGAGATAGGGCCGCCCATGGTACCTGAATTGCACAATGTGCTTACATAACCCCAGTAGGATAGATATCCTAAGAGACAAGTGCCGAGGAGGTGACATGTTATCATCACGTCATCAAGGTGAGTATATACTCCACCTCTCATGCGGCAGAAACTCATCCAATCAAATTGTGATTTCAAGCTTCTCCTAAATCATAACTAAGAGAACCAAATTTTCTCCAAGAAAGGAATTAAGGTGATCATTATTTACACAAGACCAAGTGTGTGTGAAATGTGGATGCTTAGGTTGCAAGGACCCGTAAACCAAAAGGTAGAAAAAGACACCAGGTACTACCCAACCCTTAACTCAATCCCTAGCTTTCCTTCCTCAACCTCTTGAGGAATGGTCTGCAACTTAACTCTTACTTAGGTTTTTAAGTCCATAAGGGACCCTAAGGTCTAAAGTTAGTAGCTCAACTTAGCTTCTAAAGTCAGACACCTAGAGTCAACTTAGTCTAACCTAAAGTTCTGGTCTTATGCCTAAGAATGCAAGGCCCAGCCAGTTAAGCTCAATTCTACTGTAGGCCTAAATGCAATTTTTTTTTTTTTAATAAATGCAAATGTATGCAATGCAGAATGTTTAACTAAATGCATGAATGCACTATGTATAAATGCTATGTATATCCCCAAGTACACCCCCCCATGCCTAAACTCTACAATGTCCCCATTTCATAGAAGGGTAATACGTGGTTCAGAGTTGGGCTGTCGTTATTTTGTTAGCAACCAAGTAGCCAAAGAATATGCAAGTCAGGTTCAAGGATTGCAGAAATTGGCCCTAAAAATGAGCATAACAATATAGGCCTAGAAAAGAGGTAAACTAGGATGTTGGCGAGTTGATGATCAATCTCGATAGCAAATGCTCGCCCAACCATGATGGGAATGAAATCTTCCCAGGTCATCGGGGGAGGTTCTAGAGGACATACTGGAATAGCGGCCTCTAAAGGGATAGGAGGAGGATGACAAGGACCCTCCAAAAGAGATTGGGAAGGAATGCTACAGAGATAAACCCCTAGGGTGATGGACTGACCATAAAAAGCATCAATCCATACCCAGTACCCTATTATAAAAGATATTGGTCTGTTAAGCCCCCCGATCAAAACAGTAGTGAGCACGTCTTTAAGCCAAGGATTGTCTAGGGTGTCCAAGTTTCGAGTTTGCAGGATGGCCATAAGATCTAGGTTGGGTTTAGTCAGCTTGGTGTCCATCCCTAACAATCTTTCTAATTCCTCAATTGCATCCTTAGCATCCCCACTGATGTCATGTATACCGTCCTGCACTTCATTAGTGATCATTTCAAGGAATGGAGTCAAAATTTCACCTTCAAACATAGGCAAATCAAAGGGTGACTCTGAATTAAATGAAGGCAGGTTGGAAGCAATAGATTTAAGGATTACCCTATCAATCTCATCCTTGGGTTCTTATTCTTTTCTCAAATCCTCCCCATAGTCTATATGTGAATCCACATAAATCTCAAAAGTTACTTCCACGTTTTCCATTATTTCATCATGAGGAGGGATATCATCAATAGATGTGCTAAGGAAACCTAATTTGATCAAATTTGTGACATCCTTGGGGGATAATTCTTGAAATAAGACATAATCACCCTTAGCGCCACTCCAAATCTTGAATGTAGTTCCTTATATAATTCATCCTTCTCCTCATCATACAATTCATCATGTTCTTGGGGTCTAGAATCATCTAAAATCTCGGCAGGTCCCCTAGGGCACTCTATCTAGGGTAAATGGTTCACACTGGTTACATTGGACTCCTTAGATAGGTGAATTTCTTCAGGGTTAGGTTCCCTAAGGGTGGGCTTTAGTTTCATCTTGTGATAAGAAGGGAAGGTGGGATTAACAACTTGACTTTGATCCACTTCATCAAATGTCATGAAAATATTGTCATCTGGGTCAAGTTCTTCCAATGGTACCATCATTCCCTTCTTTTGACTCCAATATACTTCAGGTGGATACTCAACTTGATCATCATCTTCCTCGGGCATTGGATAGCTACTTTCATTCATATCCTCCTCCCACTTAAGGAGTGGACCTCTCAAGAAAGTATCATCTAGTGGGGAGGTTTCAAAATCAATCCTCGAAAAGTAGCTATTCCCCCTTACATAATCCCCAAAATTCCCCTCCAACTTAGGGTATGGCTCTCCCACGGGAGATGCATCTAGCATAGAGGGGTGCACGTCATCCTCAATGGGGTAGGTTGGGTGGCTAATTTCTTCTTTTTCTTGTTGGCTTTCTCTCGAAGATTCTCCTAATAATTCAATCATTTTGTCTTGCATTTTCTGTATTCCCATCTTCAAGGAGAGGTCATCATTACTATCAGGAGAGAAGTCAAGCTCAGGCTTATAGTACCTAGGAGTTTCTGTCCAACCATTACAATCATTCAGGGAGGGTGGGTTGGGTATTTCTATGGTGTATGGGATATTGAGCAAGGCAAATCCCGCTCCTAGGTTCTGCTCACTGATTTGGGGCTTAACCAGGCCAATACTCTTATAGTAGGAGTAAAAAGGATCCCAATTACTATCATTATGTCCATCAAAGAATGGGCCCTCTTGACATATGGGATCAAAGATCACAGAGTGGGGGTAAGGATGTGGGCAAGAGGTGAAAGAAAGGTGATCAAATTGGTCCATTCGAACTCACACCCAAGTTAGACTCTTCCCAATACAAACACAAATCAAAAGACTTTTTAGGTCATTACCAATTTAGGCACTCAAGTTTAGTTCCATTTTGTAGGTGACAAAACAAGTTATCCAAAAAGTTATATGCCTACTTGTCAACCAATGATGTGCCTAAGAAGACCTAGTTGGAACTTAGGTGTTCTTCCCTAAAGTTCAAATGGTAGAGTACTCCAAGGACGGAAGATCAAGGGATGCAAGTAGGCCTAAGCCTTCCTTTGAAACTGTGCTTTCGCGGTGCTTCTTAACTACCCTCAAAAATCCATGACAGGGTATCCCCCTCCTTGGAGTTAGAAAACCCTTGATCTCGAGTTCTGAACACTTTAGAATCCAACGGTAGGAGGGTTCTTGTCCTAATGGTTCCAAGACCTAAAAGTGTTTATATGAGTGCTTCAGTGCAACAAAATATCAACGTGTGCATACATCGAAAACTGTTTTTGAATTTTTGAAATGCATGCAAGATTATTAATTCAAGTCCTTGGCTTTAATGTCCCTCCTTTAGTTAAGTCCTTTTCCGAATTAAAAGGTGACCACTTGTTAGATTGTTTCAAATAAAAATAGATGGTCTTGCAATTAAATCCAGATGCAAATGCATGATCAAGATATGGATGCAAAGTAAGAGGATGTGTACCATACTTCCACCAATCTTCAATGAGATGCATGCAAATGCAAGCAAAATAAATCTAGAGGCTACTCATTCACATCTAAATGGTCATCCTAGGGCAGGCAGCTTCTAGCAGGCAATTCGTGTTTTGATATCATTTTTTTATTATTATCTACCTACTTATGCACAAATAATGGAAAATCAATCCATGAAAGAAAATCAAAACCTAAGTCTAAATAAATGGGAATAGACTCCCACAAAAATGCCCACCACAATGGGCCTAAAACAAGTTCGGGGAACAAACCCTTCAAAAATCGTGACCCCAGATAAGGGCTTTCCAAATGAATGTATTGAAATAAAGAGAAGAAAGAAAAATAAAAACTATCTACAACTAAATGGATGAGATGAGGATGTGGTCCTTTGGATATCTCCTCCAGCAGTGGAAACAAGGTCCACCAAGGCGTTGCTGAGGCAGGTGTGATGCTCCTTCTCCCAATGTTGCGACTCCACCAGCGACGTCAAGGATCACCTGATCTTTGAGGTTGGTATGACAAGATGTCTCCAAATATGCGTACCTCGCACCAAACAGATAATCGAATTAAAATGTGCCTCAAATAAAATGTGAACAAATAAAAAAAATAAATGCGAGTTTAATAGGCCCGTTGCCTCCTCGGCAACGGCGCCATTTGATTGAGAGGTTTTCACTTAAAATGGATGATCACAATAAAATGATAATGTCATTATATATTGCGTGGTGGAAAACTCTCAATCAACATAAAGTAAAATTAACCACTTCAAAGCAAGTGGGTCGTATCCACAGGGAAGCAATGGCCTATTAAAACTTGCACTAGTCAAAAATCAATGATCATAATTAATTTCACAAAGAAATTGAATCAAAATTATCTTTCATTTAAGATAATAAGACATGAATCAGCTGATATTGTATTTTCATAAAAGATGGAGGGAGTTCTCACAAAATCACCAGATTCGAATATTATTAACTCAAAAATCCCACATCTCACAATGGCATGCAAATGTAAATAAAAATCAAACCCAAAAAAGAGCTTTTCTTCCCTTCATGCGTGCGTGGAGGAGAGGCGATGGCAAATTGCGGGAAGCTTGGAGAAGGTTGGTCACGATGAGGGCTACGCATGGGTGGTGACGGAGCGTCGAACGGTGGCCGGCAGTGGTCACTGGAGAGAAGGATGCCGCTAGCCGTAGGAGCAGCTTCGTGCTTGCGTAGGGTTGCAGATGGCACGATCGAGCATATGGCTGGTCTCGTGGAGTCGAGGCGAGCTCAATGGAGGCGACGGCGTGGAGAACGGAGGTCCGTGGCGGTGGCTGTGTGTAGAGGAACGACGATGGTTGTTGGGTTCCTCTTCCCTGTTGATCGAGAAGAAGAGGATGGGGAGGCCGGTTGCTGTTATTGCTGTGGGTGGTGCCCGTGTATGCGCATGCGAGGAGGGTGTGAGCAAGGGTGAGCTGGACGCGCGAGGAGGAGGTGCGCTCGATGGTGGCACCAGTGATGGCTAGGCGCACAGAGGAGGTTGGCACTGTGCGTGGCTGCTGGAGGGTACTGACGAGTGTGTGCAAAGGTGGTGGTGCACGTGCATGGCTGTTGGTGTGTGTGTGCGCGTGACCATGGTGAGGGTGGCGTGCGTGCCACAACTGAAGGTGGAGAGGGCAACTTCTGTGGTTCTGTGGCGTGGAGGTGAAAACGGTGGTGCGTGGAGGTTGAAGAAGAAGAAGAGTAAGAAGTGAAGATGGTGGTGGTGCTGTTGGGTCTTCGGACGTCCGAGAACCTTCCTAGATGACTTAACCAGAGGGGATGGCATGGCGAGAATGGATGCGAGGCACACGTAAAGAAGATGAAGAAGAAGATGGCGTTGGTGTAGTGGACAGTGGATCACGGTGGAGTGCATAGATGTGTGTGCTCACGATAGTGCAGCCGCTCAGATTTGGCGGTGCGTCCTGTCACGATGCACGTCCACGGTAGTGGAGCGGACTGCCATGGTTAAGGCTAGCGGTGGTAAGATGGATAAGCTTGAAGCTCGGTGGAGTGAGGGTGTTGTACCTGTAGAAGAAGAAGTATAAAATAATAGTAAAATAATATGGTTATTTATGCACAAACCCTTAACTTCTATGTTAAATTTAAACAATGCATGTAATGCACCTAATTTGTTAACTAATTAAATGCATGCAATTCTAAGTTAATTCTAAATGACTTTAGATATGAATGCAATGCATGAAATATGCAAATAAGTGAATAAATAGACTAATCTATTTACATCTTATTGTATGCTATTTATATGTCAATATTAATATGATGTCTAGGCATTTAAATAACTAATTAGCCCACAAATATAGGCTCATCATAGAGTAGCATACCTCAACCCTACAATATTTTTCAACTTTATTCCTTGGTCATCTGCTCCAGCACCAGCTTCTCTTTATTCTTCAGATCCAACTTTAGATCTAGCTTCAGATCTTCTTATTACCTATAAACCATATGATGCACTTAATCAGCACATTATAACATTATTTTATGCATAGCTAAAATAAAGCAGCAAAGATACAAAGTATGCTTATGAATGCATGGATTACACTAAGTTAAGCTAGGTTCTAACTTAATTTAGGTCAATTAAGACCTATGATTGCTGTGCAATCATACCCCCATGCCTAAATCTTGCCAGTCCCTAGCAAATGCAAAGCTAAGTTATTTACAGTTGAGTCCCTAAAGGATTGATTATTATCAAGTGTATGACTAGAGATTCTTTCCTTTTCATTTTCATCCTAAAATATAGAAATCCAAGCAATCATGAAAGTGAAGCTATGTAGCTTTTGCAACATATTCGAGTGAAAAACCTGATTTACCTCTAATGCCTATACTTGACCGCTAGTAAAATTCTACCAGGATAGGCAAACTTCTTCCCTTGGAGTATTCAAGATATGCTATGAATTCCACCCTAGCTTTAAGCTTGGGTAGAGAATGTCTAAGGCAAATGGGTGTGTATTTGGTGGCTCACTCTCCTTTGGTGCTACATAGAGATTAGTACTATAGAATCTAGATTCCCAAATTATTAAGTAAATCAACCCAGAGAAAAGCGAGAAAAACTATGCTCTCTTTGGTTCCTTTGTATTCACTCTCTCTTTTCTTTTTTTCTTTCTCTTCTCTTTTCTTTTTGAGCTCACAATCTCACCAGATTTATGCATATAATCTATATTTGATGGTCTCACATGGCATTAACACTTTAATAGGTTCCAATAACCCTAACACTAAGTTGAAATTCCTCAGCCAGTATTCAGGCGGTCAAGAATACAAAAAGGTAGGTTAAGGTCATATTTGGTGGAGTGCAATTATGGTGGGTAATACTACCCCAATGTAATGGAAATAAATACTAAGGCACTCATAAACTCATAACTTTTTTTTTGCTCTTTCTTTTTTTTCTTTTTCTAATTTTTTCTTCTCTTTTTCTTTCTATATATATTTTGATATATTTTCTCTCTCTTTTTTTTTCTTTCTTTTCTTTTTTTTCCTAATAATCTTTTCACACAACTCAATACAACACATGACATATGCAAATTTTATTCAGGAGACAGTATTAGGGACTGGTGATGTTCAAGAGATATTGGATGGCTTATTTGGTGGAAGTGCCTACTCTTGGCACCAGGAGGAGACAGATAGGACCGTGTACTCCTGACCTTGACATCAATACCCTCCTTCAGCTGAGGATCCGTAAAGAATCCACCTTAGTCCTAGTTTTATTAGAACTCGATCTCTGTGTATTTGCCTTATTTGGTGGCTCTCAAAAAATTTGCAAAAAAATTATACGTGGGAATCAAGAGCGAAACTATGCCTATCTCCAAGTATCACTACTCAATTATCCAGAATTCTGGATTCCTTGCACTAATCTTAGAGCACTAGTAACACTCTACTCTCATCTCACACTAATTGGTGGATTTTAGAAGAAGATTCTCCTGACTCCCTAAACACTGTCCAAGGGTTCAGGAAAAGGAGCACTGCTTCTTCTCGACAGACTAAAGATGTTTATTGTTCTTCACCATGAATCCATTGCAAAATCTACGTGTGAGTGTGAAAATTTGTACTGGATTCCATATTACAGGAATCAATTAGAGGATAAAAATCCCTAATGCATCCTCTTGATAAAAATCTTATTCATGAATGCAATATGTATACATGCTATATACAAATAACCTCTTCTGATTTGTACTTTAATGTTGTTCCCTTATCGGGTTACATTCAGCTTGGTCCTTAATTTAGAACAAAAAGGGTGAGCGAATGAGTCGGAAGTGGCTGTTGCGAACGATTTCTAGCTCCAAGGTGAGCATTGGAGGTGGAGTCAGTTGTTCTTAAATTAGGACCCTAAAGTACAATTACATACTGCTTAGAGATTTTTCGAAATGTTGGCATAAAAATTTTCAATTTTGATATATCTACCCCCTCCCCCCCCATTCCTAAGTTCTTGCATGTCCTTATGCATGAATATAAAAGAAAATAAATTACGATAGAGAGTAAGTGGGTAGAAATCACATGGAGTTGCTCCTGAATTGTCATTTAGAACAGGCCAACCTAACGATATGCAATATGCAGAAAAATATGCTAAAAGAAATGCTATGTATAGAAAGGTATCAAATGTTATTTATAAATGCTGAGTTTAACACCTCCAGCTGGACGAAAACTCAATCACACGTCCTTAATGAAATGAATGATTTTGTCAGCAGGAGGAGGTTCCTGGGCTATAAATGTCTTGAGGCGCTGGCCATTTATTGTCGAAACATGCCTAGATTTTGGGTCCATGATTTAGACTACCCCATTAGGATATGGGTTAATCATGATATATGGGCCAGCCCACTTGGACTTGAGCATCCCCACAAAGAATTTTAGGCGTGAATTGAATAACCAGAATCGCAGGTTGGGCATGAAGTCCTTTCTTCGGGTGTGCCAGTCATGAAAGGCCTTGGTTTTGTCCTTATAGATTAATGCATTCTCATAGGCCTCCCACCGAATTTCTTCTAATTCACTAAGCTGGAGCTTCCTTTCCTTACCTCCCGCATCGAGGTTAAGATTGCATTTTTGCACTGCCCAAAATGTGCGGTGCTCCAGCTCGACAGGAAGGTGATGGGCCTTACCATATACCATACGATATGGCAACATTTCGAGTGGGGCCTTGTAAGCGGTCCGATATGCCCAAAGTGCATTGATTAATATGTTAGACCAGTCCTTCCTATCCAGTCTAACCATCTTCTGGAGAATTAGCTTGATTTGACGGTTAGACACCTCAGCTTGCCCATTGGTCTACAGGTGATACGGGATGGCTATACGGTGATGTACCCCATATTTCTTTAATAATGACCTAAAATGGGCATGTATGAAGTGACTTCCCCCGTCACTAATCAGGGCGTGGGGTACATCAAATCTCACAAAAATGTATCCCTGTACGAAAGAAATGATGGTCTTATGATTAGCCCATCTTGCCAGGATGGCTTTGACCCACTTTGAGACATAATCAACAGTGAGGAGTATGTACTCAAAACCATGCGAATTCGAGAAAGGGCCCATAAAATCGATGCCCCAAGTGTCTATCAGTTCTACGACCAAGATAGGTTGGAGAGACATCATGTCTCTCCTGGTCATAGAACTGACCGGCTAGCATCGCTTACAACATATGGTGTAATCGTGTGCATCTTTGAAGATGATTGGCCAGAAAAATCCCAACTGCAAAATCTTTACAGTAGTTTTTCGGCTCGAGAAATGACCTCCACAGGCTTCGTTGTGGCTAAAAGATAACACACTAGAGATCTCAAAGTTTGGGGTGCATCGCTTGATAATTTGATCTGCTCCAATGCGGAAGAGCAAAGGATCATCCCAAAAATAGAATTTATCCTCAGAGATGAATTTAAGTTTCTACTCCTTGGATAAATTTGCAGGAATCTTGCCTGTAATAAGATAATTCATAATATCTTCGTACCAGGGAAACTTGACAGAATGAATTGCCAAAAGAAAGTCATCCGGGAATTGATCTAAAATGGGCAGGGAATATGGAATGTGGGCTTGGTCTAGTCTAGATAAGCGATCTACCATGACATTTTATGCTCTAACTTTGTCACGTATTAAAACATCAAATTCCTGCAATAGAAGGATCCATCTGATAAGATAGGGTTTGGTATCCTTCTTTGCCAACAAATGCCGAAGGGCAGAGTGGTCTATGAAAATTATCACCTTGAACCCCAAAAAATATGAACGGAATTTCTCCAACTGAAATACTACGGCTAGCAACTCCTTTTCAGTGATAGTATAATTACACTGAGCCTCATTTAGCATCTTGCTAGCATAGTATTTAACAAAAGGTTGGTGCTGCTAATGTTGGCCTAAAATGGCCCTGACAGTGAAATCAGATGCGTTGCACATCATCTTGAAATCGAGCGACCAGTCGGGTGGTTGGAGAATCAGGGAATTAGAAACAACGCTTTGCAAAGTCTCGAAGATGCCGAGACACGAGGTGTTAAGATTGAATGGGGCATCGACTACTAGGAGATTCGTCAATGGCTGCGTGATTTTTGAGAAATCACGTATAAATCTCTGGTAGAAGCTGACGTGACCCAAGAATGATCTGATCGGCTTGATCGAGCTAGGCAGAGGTTGAAAGAGCAATCTTCGTTTTTGATAAAATTTGTAACATAAAATGTTGCGTCGTTGTATTTAGTTGCATGGTAGAAAATTGCTTTTCAAAACATTTAATTCTCAAAATCTAACCACGAAAATAGTTAGGTCATCTCCACAGGGAGGAATTAGCCTATTTAAACTAGTGAATCATGTCTTGTTTATTCGGGAATCTCAATGCGTACGCATACAACTGGTGCACGTGTTTTCAACATAATTTCTTGATTTAAAGAATTAATCAATAATGTAAGGGTGCACATGCAAAATCACCACCAATGAAATACCTGAATTGCAATCTTAATACTGACAAGCATCATCAAATTTAATTAAATCAGAATTTGTTCCCTATAACAAATATGCATGCTTGCTTATTCGTGAGATCAATTTGACTGTATGCAATTCAATTAGAATTGAGGGACATGCATGCAAATTTACTGCAATATATTAAATAGATAAATAAATGAATAGGAGAAGCTGCAATGGCATAAGTGGTAAATTTTAATACCCCTTGCACTGTTGCAAAATAGGGGAGATGGAAGGAGGGATCGCATACGATGGAGAGGGCACGGCTAAAGGCACGAAGCTCCGAGGTGGTCAACGAAGGAGAGGCCATTCCAATGAAGGTCGTGGCGACGGGAATGGTAGTCAGAGCTCTCGCTGGCGACGAGGAGAGGAGGCGACGGTGGCTGCGGCTCGTCGGCATGTGGGTTGTCGACAGTGGCAGTTGTGGACGTGAGTGGCCTCGTGAGGGTGAGGAGAGTTCAACAGTGTCGATGGAGTGGAGATTGGAGGCCTTTGGATGTGGCTGCGTGGAGGTGGTTGGACACCGCTTTGGGTTCCTTCCTGTTGGCTGAGAAGAAGAAGAAGATGAAGACCCAGCTGTGCGTGTGGTGGCTGGTGCGTGCTCGGGCGCGTGGAAGGTGCTGTGCACGCGTGGTGGTAGGTGAGTGCATAGGCGAGCGCAAGGCTGCTGCGTGTGCGCGGGAAGCGCATAGCTGCTACATGGTGAGTGCACTGTTGGTGGCACGCACGACTGTGTGTTGAAGCAACGGGTTTGTATGCTTTTGAATTTGGCTTTGAAAACCTATCTTTGTAGTTTGAAAGCGAAGAACTCGAATTCAACAAATACAATTTATACAGGAATAGAAATCCCAGGTCAAACTCAGGGAGGCTAAGTTGATCTAAATTTGCAATTATATTTTTTTCGTGTTTTTGTTAAAAACGGAGTAATTACAATGAAGCACTATAAGCAATCAGAATAAGAGAGAGAGAGAAACATTCACTTGATAATTGAAAATGTTTATACAATTAAGTAAGCGAGAAATTACACTAGAAAGCAGGAAAACTATTACACTAGAAAGAAGAAAAATTCTACTCTAGAAAACAGGAAAAAGGAATGGGAGAGAGAAGTTATCCTCCTCGATGATTGCTTGGAGGATGAGCTGGACGAGACGATGCCTAGAAGACGAAGAATGGAGCGGGAAGGAGGTCGAGGAAGGAAGAACAAGAATGAGGCAGCACATCATCGTCGTCGAGGGATCTACTTCCGAAATGGGGGCGAAAATTTGACTTTATCTCATGAGGAGCATCCCAGGTGTGGGACAAGGTTCTCTTGAGCTTTAGAGAGGGAGAGAAGAGAAGGGATGAAAATTTCGTATGGAGGGGGTCTCCTTTTATAGTTGCAAGGAGTGAGAGCATTTTGGTCATTACATGTTGAAAATCATTAATTCAGGACCTTTAATTACAGATAAATCCGTCACTAAAGGCCTGAACGTGGCTGCAGTGGGTGGCGCACGCGCCCGCTCGCCTCCTCGCACCTCAACATGCGTGAATGTCCGCTAGATCTTTGTTGTCTAATCGTGAGATCGAACGGCAGAGGGTGCCTCTTGCCACGCCTCATCCGCGCCTCATCCACGTGAGATCCTGCATCACGCGGGGCATTAGATGGTGCGTTCAGCCGATTGGATGATCTGGATCGTCCGCCATCGATCGCACGGCTCCTTGCTCCTGCGCATTCGCTCCAATTCGAGGCACCTCAGGGCTCGATCCCGCGCCTCAACGTTGCGTTAAGGCGCTCGACCAATGCACTATGAGCGCGTTTGTGTCGAGCGCTTAACTTAAGCACACGTGCCTCGTAGCCATTAGATCTTGATCCAACGGCGGAGAAGCGTTTGTGCAATGGGCTTCAGCGGTGCATGCAGCCGGTTGGGTGGCTGAGATGGCGCCACGTGGTGCCTTCTAGGCCGTCCATCTTCTGGGTGATGTAGATGGTGCCATAGGTATCGAATTGAGTCAATTTTTGTGCCGTTAGGCTACCATCGTTGATCCAAACCCATCCGTGCAGTCCGGTTTGTCGTCTGAAGTGTGGATTCACACCATCTTGGCCCTTGATCTTCTAGGGTTCCTCAGTCTCTATCTAATGCTACGAATATCCGATTAGGCTGATCTTAGAGTCGTTGAACTCTAATTGTCGCCCTGACCATATCCGTACAGTTGGATCTTCGATCTGAGGCTCCGATAAAAAATCACCCTGTCCCTAACCATAAAAGGAGACAATTAACCTCCATTTTATTCAGACTAATCTAAATGCAAGATGAATTATGTTATGCAATATTTATAGTATGTAATGCAATTCTATGCTTAAGAACATGCATAAATAGACATTTTATGTAATATAAACATGTTTACATCACACCCCCATGCCTATCTTTTGCTAGTCCCTAGCAAAAACTACATGCTATTTATAAAAGAATTAGGTTGGATTACTTGATCATAAGTTATTTTCAATATTAATAAAATTTTTACTTAGGATTTGAGCTTTCAAAGACACAACAATGCCCGGGTATTTGCCAAAATGTAGACCGCCTTAAGCCCTTGCCTTATTCAAAGAAAATTTTCTTTTTCTCTTTTTCTTCTTTTCTAATTTTTTTGGATTTTTAAGTTTAAGGTTAAAGAGTGGCTTTCTATGGCCATTCAACTCACCCAAGATTTGGTGAGAACCCTAAGTTCTAAGCATCTTATTGTGAATGTGATAGACTCATTGATAGGCAATTAGAATGGACTTCGGGTTTCTACGTCTCTAGGTGACCTTAAAAAGTGAGTTCTACCTAAAGGTGTATCTTTACAATCGATAGTTTTCTCCCTACTTTTATTTTTATGGGGTCAACAAAAGGGTGAATCCAGTGTATATCTCCCTGATTTATTCTACTTCTCCATTTCTTCCTAAGTGTTTTGGGAATTTTCAGTGCATTTCTTGAGCTGGGTTCTGGACAATCGGTCGATGAGCTGTTACCACCGAAAACTTGCCAGCCATACTCATGCGGCGAAATGTGTCTTATTTCTTTTGTTTTCTTTTTCTTTTCCCTTTTCTTTTTCTTTTCTTTTTGACTTTCTTTTTCTTTTTCTAAGTAGGTGGCTTCCCTGGTCTAAGATTTACCTAAAGGCAGCAAGAAGAGAATGGTCCAATGACTGGGCTTTGGACAACCTACCTATGGGTTGTTACCCACGATAACTTGCCAGCCATATCACCCTAGAATGTTCATTAGCTACCCAATTTCCATTAAAACTACCGATCAACAAGTCAGTGAAAAGAAAGTGTGTAGATGCTTTAGACCTAAAGTTCCCTCAAATCAGAGGGTGGGTTGATAAGTCGTGTATTTATCACCCAAACTTATTTAATCAAATTACAATAGAATTAAGATGGTAAGGACTCGAAAAACAAATCCACATTTTAGTGGATACACGGGCTGATTAAGTCCAAAGACCTAAAAGGTCTTTGTGTTCACATCTTAATGTAATATTTCCTAAGATTGAAAAGTCCTAATGTCCAAGTATTCCTTCCTAATTCAATTTTTTTTTATGTATATATAAGAAGAGAAATACAATTTACAAGAATTTCACAAAGCTGACAAAATGATTCAAAAATGAATTCACCCCCCCATGCCTAGCTGATGCAATGTCCACATTGAGAAAAAGAGACATGAAAGAAAGGGTAGAGTATGAAAGATATCACCTGAATATGAAGCTTGGGTCAACTTTGTGTCATATGTACAACTGCTGAGTTTAATGCCGTTAGCTAGGCAATGTCTAGCCAAAGAAGTCACAATATGGCTAGAGCAACTGTGTCTGATACAGGTTTTGGAAGAGTACGGTCAATAACAGGCTTTAGACGTTGACTGTTGACTTTAAATGTGTTACCCATCTTTGGGTCAGAGATTTGAACGGCTCCATTTGGAAAAATTTGATCGATAATGAATGGACCGTTCCATTTTGATATAAGTTTGCCGGGAAAGAGCTTAAGTCGAGAATCGAATAACCAGACCTTCTGGTTCGGCTCAAAGCTCTTTCGGGAAATCAATTGATCATACAGAGCTTTGGTCCGAGCCTTGTAGATGTTGGCATTCTCATATGCATCATTTCTAAGCTCTTCCAACTCAGATAGTTGGAGTTTCCTGGTCCTCCCAACTAAACTCAGATCTAAATTACATTGCTTGATTGCCCAGAATGCCCTATGTTCAATCTCTACGAATAAATGACATGCCTTTCCATACACCAAATGAAACAGAGACATGCCGATGGGTGTTTTATACATCGTACGGTAGGCCCAAAGAGGGTCCTCAAGCTTTTGAGTCCAGTCCTTGCGATCAAGCCTAACCGTTTTCTGCAAAATATTCTTGATCTCCCGATTGGAGATCTCGGCTTGTCCATTCGTTTGGGGATGGTAAGGTGTGGAGATTCGGTGATTAACCCCGTATTTAGCCAGCAAATTACGAAACTGGGCATTAGTAAAATGAGTGCCACCATCACTGATGATGGCCCTCGGAATCCCGAACTTGCTGAAGATGTTTTTCTTGACAAAATCGATGACCACCTTGTGGTCATTAGTTCGTGTGGGAATGGCCTCAATCCATTTGGACACATAATCAACAGCGACAAGAATGTACTGATGTCCAAATGAAGGGAGAAAGGATCCCATGAAATCGATGCCCCAAACATCAAAGATTTCGACAGGAAGAATTGGGTTTAGGGCCATCATATCTCTCTTAGTTATGCTCCCGAGTGCTTGACATCGGGAACACGACCTTGAGAAATCCTGGGCATCCTTGAATAAAGATGCCCAATAGAAGCCATATTGCAAAATCTTTGCAGCCATCTTTTTCTTGGAGAAATGTCTACCACATGCAGATGCATGGTAGTACTCAAGTATAGTGTTGAATTCGTTCTCCGGAACACATCGGCGAGTAATCTGATTAGAGCCGATGCGGTACAGTTTAGGGTCCTCCCAGAAGTAGTATTTGGCCTTAGATTTGAGTCTATCTCGTTGTTGCTTGGTCCAATCCTGGGGGATTTGACCAACGGCCAAATAATTAACAATGTTGGCAGACCATGGGGTTTGGACACCTGAAACTGTAAAGATGGTTTCGTCCGGAAAAGTATCAGCAATCGGGACGTCCGGACAAGAAGAATCACTTAGAAGTCTCGACAAATGATCAGCCACCACATATTGTACCCCAGATTTATCCTTGATTTCAAGATCAAATTCTTGAAGCAGAAGAATCCAACGAATAAGCTGGGGTTTGGCATCCTTTTTGGCCAAGAGATGTCTCAAGGCCGAGTGGTCGATATAAATGATGACATGAGATCCTAAGAGATAAGCCCTGAATTTTTACAAAGCAAATACTACGGCTAGTAATTTTTTTTTAGTAACAGTGTAATTCCTCTAGGCTTCATCCAGAGTTTTACTAGCGTAGTAGATGACAGAGGGCTTCCTGTCAACTTTCTGACCCAAAATAACCCCGACCGCGTAACCAGAAGTGTCGGTCATGATCTCAAAAGGGGCTGTCCAAACCGGTGGTTGCAACACTAGAGCACAAGTGACTGCCGTTTTCAGGAAATCAAATGCCTTACGACATGATTTGTCAGAAACACACGGCATTTCTTTGGCGAGAAGATTGCTTAGAGGATGAGCAACCTTCGAGAAATCCTTGATGAATCTTCTGTAGAATCCCACATGACCAAGAAATGATTGGATTTGTTTAACAAATGTGGGAAGAGGAAGTTTAGCGATAGCATCAACCTTAGCTTTATCCACTTCAATTCCTCATTTAGAGATTACCTGATTCAAGACGATGCCTTCTTGTGTCATGAAATGACTCTTTTCCCAGCTAAGGACCAATCGTGTTTTGATGCACCGTTTAAGAATTATTTCTAGATTAGCTAGACAAGAGTCAAATGATTCTCCAAAAATAGAGAAATCGTCCATGAAAACTTCCATAAACTCTCCCACCATGTCAGAGAATATGGCTAACATATACCTTTGAAAAGTCGTAGGTGCATTGCATAAATCGAAAGGCATCCTACGGAAAGCAAAGGTTCCGTAGCGATAGGTGAAAGTAGTTTTTTCCTGATCCTCGGGATGGATAGGAACTTGGTTGTATCCCGAGTAGCCATCAAGAACACAGAAGTACTTCTGCTTGGCTAATCTTTCCAAGATTTGATCAATGAAAGGTAGAGGAAAATGATCCTTTTTCGTGGCCGTGTTCAGCTTCATGTAATCGATACAAACCCTCCAAGAGGAAGTTGAACAAGTTGTGACAGATTCTCTTCTCTCGTTAGTCACAATGGTAATCCCGGCTTTCCTGGGAACAATCTACACAGGACTTACCCATGGACCATCAGAGATCGGATAAATAATTCCTACATCGAGCCACTTAATGATTTCCTTTTTGACCACTTCTCGCATATTTGGATTTAATCTCTTATGCATCTGGTGAGAAGGGCAGGATCCATCTTCCAAGAATATTCTATGATTGCAGTAAGTTTGCTCGATCCCCCTAAGGTCATGAATGGTCCAACCAATTGCCTCCTTGTGTTCCTTCAGGACCTTGATCAATTTAATCTCCTACTCCTTTTTTAGTTTAGCACTGATAATCATAGGGAGCATCTTCTGTGGTCCTAAAAATTGATATTTCAAATTCTCAGGCAATGGTTTCAGTTCAAGCTGGGGCAGATTGATGATTGAAGGTAAGGAAGATGATGATGATTCATCAAGAGGAAGAGGTTGACAGTGAACAAAATCAATAACCTCTTCAGAAGATGGCAGGTCTACCATAGAGGGTTGCAGGTCCAATTCATCATCAAAGGAGGAACTTTCAATTGCAAAAACCATCAAACAAGTTTCAATGTTCACATTATCCTCCTCAAGTTCCTCAATCAATCCACAATCCTCAAATTTATTAATTGCCTTAAAAATATCCAACTTCATTCGTTGATCCTCAAAGGAGATTTCCATGCTACCGCTTTCATAGTTAATGTTGGCCTTAGCGGTAGCCAGGAACGGACGCCCTAGAATGATGGGCTTGTTCCTCAGATTTTCTGGTACATCCATGTCAAGGACAAGGAAATCTACAGGAAAATAGAAATCTTTGACCTTAACTATAACATCTTCAATAACGCCTCACGGTTTTGTGATCGAATGGTCCGCTAACTGCAGCATTACTAAAGTTGGCCAAAGTTCACCTAATCCAAACTTCTCGTAAAGAGAAGTCAAAATTAGGTTGATGGATGCACCTAGATCCAGAAGCGCTCTTTCAAAAGTGTAATCTCCGATGACACAAGAAATCAATAGAGCACCTGGGTTTCTCTTTTTCCGAGGGAGGTGGTGTAGGAAAACAGAACTAGCCTACTCGGAGAGTACCACCTTCCTCGGAATAGATTCTCTCGACTTACGCTTTTGTGTACATAAATCCTTTAGAAATCTCGCATAAGCCAGTATATGCTTGATAGCGTCAAGGAGCAGGATATTGATCTCAACATTCTTTAAAATATTCAACAGCTCCTTATTGCTATCAACAGACTTCTTCTTTGATTTGATCAAGGCTTCAGGAAAAGGAACAGTCAGATCTTTGGAATTAGGTTCCTGAGCCTTGATTTCTTCTCCAGAATACTCCTTTCTCTCCTCAGGTTCTTCAGGATTAGGTAAATCAGAATAGTGTGGTTGTGGATCCTGAGTTTGTTTACCACTCCTCAAGGTAACAGAATTTGCAAATGCATAAAAGTTTGGGTCGTGGGGAGGGTTAGGAAAGATTGGAGGGGCGTGATTAGCCAAGAATTGTTGATGTGTAAAAGAAGAAGAAGAGGAAGGACCCTGCTCAACCACCTGAGCATGTGGTGTGGGTCCCTTTGATTTTCGTACCCATGGGCTTAGTTGCCTAGATTCAGAATATTTCACAGGTTGGGTATGGGTTGGGATGGTAGAGATCCGGGTTGACGAGAGTTAGCTATGAGCCCGGTTTGCAAGTTGTCCAGCGAGGTTTTCATTTGCTGCATGAGCTGGAGCATGGATCCTTGCATCTCTACCATTTCCCGGTTCAAATCAGCTTGCCCTACGGGTTGACGGGTATTCCAAGGTGGTTGATTGACCTGATTTGGGGGCAAATGAGTATACACATGACCCTGACCTATTGGTCATTGTGGAGCATAGTTGCTGGGTCAGAATTGGGTCTGTTGCCTCAGGTTTTTCTAGGAGAAGTTAGGGTGGTTTCTCCAACCCAGATTATGAGCATTAGAGTAGGGGTTGGATCTAACATTCTCCTGTACAGCACAGACATCCTCATAGGGTGAGGATGGAGAGAAAGAAAGGGAAGGATTAGAAAAACTAGGATCAAAGGCCTCGGTTTGGAACTCGTGGGGTTTCAAATAATGCTGACTCACAGTTGAGCTGCATTGAGTTGATTCATGAACTCCTGTCCAGAAGGAGCTTGTGACGAATGGAATCCCAAATTTTGGGATTGAGTGGATCGAGAGTTGTTCATAGAATTTCCAGTCATCCACTCTTCCATTCTCTTAGTAACCAAGTCCACCTTATCAAGTTTGTTACAAATCAATTCCATATCAAATGAATGAGAGTCATGGACTTCATTAACATTTGATCTGGGTTGTTGGGACCGGTTAAAAGTATCCATGGAGGCATGATTGATTGAATTCTTGCTCATTTCCTAAAACAAATCGTGTGCACTATCTACGTCTTTGTTGAGGAAATTGCCTCCGCAAGAAGCGTCCACGTGATTTCTAAGTTGCTCAGTCAACCCGTGATAGAAGATCTACACAAGTTTCCATTTCGGCACCTCGTGGTGTGGACACCTCTGCAATTGGTCCTGGAATCGCTCCTAGGCCACATGAAGCCGCTCCCTTGGCTGCTGGGTAAAGATAGTGATTGCCCGTCTCAAAGCATTGGTATGTCCGACAAGGAAGAATTTCTTCAGAAAGGCCGATTTCAACTCATTCCATGTTGCAATTTGTCTTCTTATAGTCCTGTACCAATGAGCGACTTTATCCCTAAGAGAGTGGGGGAAGAGCCTCATGATCATTTGCTCCTCATTCACATTTCGTGCCATGGTGGTCTGGACCAAAGTGGTCAAGTCCTCTAAGTGCTAAAATGGGTCTTCAGAGCCAAGCCCATGGTAATGTTTGATCAGGCTTAACACCTGGGGCTTGATTTCTACGTCTCCAGCCGGAATCTGGACGCCGAGACGTTCCCCGTAATTTAAAGGATCATAAAAATCCTTTAAGGGCTAAGAACTTTGCATTCTCTGGAACCATTCCTGCATCCTCTGCATTTGTTCCAGCTGCCTTCGGAATTCCTCCTATGGATCCCGAGGCAGAGGAGGCTATTGATCGGCTATGGGATCAATTTGACCAAAATCCAATTTACGCCTCCTAGAATACTCTAGTGGTCCTTCCAATCGAGGATTCAATGATCGTCTTCCCAGCATAAACTAGGAAAAGGTCGGAAGGACTGGGGATAAGGACCCTGCAGCACAACAAAACGAGCTTGTCCTTAAGTGGGGTAGCCTAAGGATCTACAGACTCCCAAAACCCACCTTAAGATTATAAATGATTTACTCTACTTGTGTCTGCTCAATCCAACCAGTTAGAAGGAGGGATGGGGAGAAGGTTCTTCCTTCAGCTTGCACCTTCGGTTTCCAGTGTACCCCTCGGCCGCAGTCGTTTGACGCTACTCCCCTAGCTAGACATCAGATTAATTAGTACAAGTAGGTTAATCATAAACAATCTCAGACTAGGCCCCGAAGAGTGAATCAGTCCTTAAGGCCAACTTCTACTCGATTTTATTGAGGCCTAGGATTGTAGTGCTTATGGAATGTGATGGGCCCTTAAAATGGGTTGTGCCCTTAATGATTGATTGAGTATTGTGTAAGTGCTTGCACAACCAAGGTTTTCAAGCAAGATTATTTGTGATGCGTAGATTTTAATGTTCAAATCTTGCTTAAGTAGCTTTTAGGGTTTAGAATTAGGTTGATTTCAATAAGTTTGAGGCAAAATAGGTTTTCAAGCACGGGTGAAGATTGCTTTCCTTTAAAACCAAAAATAAAGTGGAGTGCCTAGTATGAACCTAGATTGAAAACCCTAAGAAGCTACTTGATGAGTTGATTTTAAGTTGAGTGGTGCGGCCCAAACAACTCAAACAACTAGCCACAACTGCACCACTAGGTTAGGCACACAGAAATGGTTAACCTAGAATGATTTCTACTCTTTTATGTGTTGATTTGTGTGTACCGGTTCCACAGATTAGAACCCGATTTAGTAGAAGCAAATCAAGTAGGTTAAGTGCCTTGAATGTGGGTGTATGTTGTGTGTCTGTTGAAAATTACCCACAAAATTATCTTTTTATTTTATTTTTTATATAAGTGAGGGTGAAATGAGTGAGTGAAAATCCAAACAACCAAACTAATCCTAGGATTTATGCAAACACCTAGGTTAATTGGAATTTGAATTTAATGTGACAAATGAAATCTATGGAGGGGGAAGAATGGGGAGCACTTACAGTCGTCTTCAACTACACTTTACTCTGGTCTACCGCTTGATGATTCCCTGATGGAGGTCTCTGCAAAACAATAGACACAAGAGAAAGCAAATTAGAAGATAATAAAGTGCGTGAAATGCGAAAAGAAGATCGGAAATTGTTGCCTCCCCGGCAACGGCGCCAAAATGTTGAAGCGATGAGTTACTACGCTTTCGAATTTGATTTTGAAAACCTGTCGTTGTAGTTTGAAAAGCGAAGAACTCGGATTCAACAAATACAATTTATACCAGAATAGAAATCCCAGGTCGAACTCAGGGAGGCTACGTTGATCTAAATTCACAATTAAAATTTTTTTCATGTTTTTGTTAAAAAGCAAAGTAATTACAATGAAGCACTATAAACAATTAGAATAAGAGAGAGAGAGAGAGAGAAACATTCACTTGATACTTCAAAATGTTTATACAATTAAGTAAGTGAGAAATTTCACTAGAAAGCAGGAAAATTCTACTCTAGAAAGCAGGAAAAAGGAATGGGAGAGAGAAGTTATCCTCCTCGACGATTGCTTGGAGGACGAGCCGGATGGAACGACACTTAGAAGATGGAGAATGGAGCAGGAAGAAGGAGGTCGAGGTAGGAAGAACGAGAACGAGGTAGCACGTCATCGTCGTCGCGGGATCCACTTCCGAAATGGGGGTGAAAATTTGACTTTATCTCTTGAGGAGCAACCCAGGTGTGGGACAAGCTTCTCTTGAGCTTTGGAGAGGGAGAGAAGAGAAGGAAGGGATGAAAATTTCGTATGGAGGGGGTCTCCTTTTATAGTTGCAAGGAGTGAGGGCATTTTGGTCATTACATGTTGAAAATCATTAATTCAGGACCTTTAGTGATGGATTTTTCCTGAACGTGGCCGTAGTGGGTGGCTTACGCGTGCCCGCTCGCCTCTCCGCAGCTCAACGTGCTTGCACGTCCACTAGATCTTGGTTGTTCATTCGTGAGATCGAATGGCTGAGAGCGCCTCTCGCCGTTCTTCATCTGCGCCTCATCCCCGTGAGATCCTACGTTACGCGGGGCATCAGATGGCCCCTTCAGCCGATTGGATGATCTAGACCATCCGCCATTAATAGCACGGCTCCTTATGCCCACGCATCTGCTCCAATCTGAGGAGCCCCGCGGCTCGATCCTGCGCCTCAACATTACGTTAAGGCGCTCGACCAATGTGCTACGGGCGCGTTTGTGTCGAGCGCTTAACTTAAGCGTGTGCACCTCACAGCTGTTAGATCTTGATCCAATGGTGGAGAAGCATTGGCGCGAAGGGCTTCAGAGGTGCGTGCGGTTGGTTGGGCGACCGAGATGGCTCCACGTGGCGCCATCTTGGTCGTCCATCTTCTGGGTGATGTAGATGGTGCCACAGGTATCGGATTGAGTCAATTTTCACGTCGTTAGGCTGCGATCGTCGATACAAACCCATTCGTGCGGTCGGATTTGTCGTCTGAAGTGAGGATTCACACCATCTTGGCCCTTGATCTTCTAGGGTTCCTTAGTCTATCTAATTCTACGGATATCTGATTAGGCCGATCTTGGAGTCGTTGAACTCCAATCATCGCCCTGACTAGATCTGTATGGTTGGATCTTCAATTTGAGGCCCCGATAAAAAATCACCTTGTCCCTGATCATAAAAGGAGACAATTGACCTCCATTTTATTCAGACTAATCTAAATGCAAGATGATGCATGTTATGCATTATTTATAGTATGTAATGCAATTCTATGCTTAAGAACATGCATAAATAGGCATTTTATGTAATATAAACATGTTTACATCACTGCGCATGGGTGCAAAGGAGTCGGCGGAGGTGTTGGTGAAGAGAACAGCGGCCAGCGGGGGGGTGGGGCAACAACGAAGGTGGTGGTGTTTGGGTTCTCTGGAGGTTGAAGAAGATGAGGGAAACAAAGAAGAAGCTTAGGCGTGAGAAAGGGAGTGGAATGTGGTTTGGCTATGGGTTTTTATGGTTGGGTAAGGATGGCTGATGGTGGTACATGCTGTGACCATGCGTCACAGTAGGCGAGTGAAGCGTGGGTTCTTTGCAGGTCACGGTGCATGTGGATCTCCACAGTGCTCGCTAGTTCCACGATGAACCCTCCTTCACGGTGGAGAAGATGAATAGATGATCCCCACCCAGGGGAGAAGATATCTCGTATGGGTTGTTCTACGGTTGGAGAAAAGAGCGGCGTGGAGTGGGCGGTGCGTTAGGATAAGGGATGGGAATTGTTGCAAGGGGGAAGGCGATGCGTGAGGAGGGGTGCGCTGCTGGCCCTGTGCATGCACGAGAGGAGGTTTGGTTTATTCAAAATATAAAATAATTATTTATATACAATAAGTTATAAAATGCATTAGATATATGCAAACCTAAGTAATGATGCATGCAATTATTTTATGACCTAATGTAGTTATTAACGAATATAAAATACAAGAATAAAGTCAACTTAGGCATAACAATAGTCCATTAAAATAGATTCATCAGAGGTAATCGTGATATAACTTCAGATTTGGCTTGGTCGGCCTCAAGTCCATTTGCAAAGGTCCTATGTCCTAGTACAATGCCATCCCTCACCATGAAATGGCTTTTCTCCCAGGATAGAACTAGGTTTACCTCAATACATCGTTTCAGGATCTTGGTGAGGTTATCAAGACAAGATTGAAAATCATCTCCAAAACTGGAGAAGTCATCCATGAACACTTCCACATAGTCCCCAATCATGTCAAAGAAGATGGCCATCATGCAATGCTGAAATGTCGCTAGTGCGTTGCAGAGGCCGAAGGGCATTCGCTTGAAGGTGAATGTTTCGAAGGGACATGTGAATGTGGTCTTGTCTCGATCTTCCGAGCTAATCACTACTTGATTATACCTGGAGTATCCATCCAAAAAGCAAAAGAAACTGCTCCCGGCTAACAGTTCTAAGATTTGATCAATGAACGATAAAGGAAAGTGAGCCTTCTAGGTAGCCATATTCAGTTTCCTATAATCTATGCAAACCTGCCTTGATGTTGTGGTGCAGGTTGGGATGGATTCGCCCTTATCATTTTTTATTGCTGTGAGTCCTGTTTTCTTGGGCACGATCTGGATTGGACTCACCCATTGGCTGTCAGAGATTGGGTATACAATGCTCACATCCAGCCATTTGATGATCTCCTTCTTAACAACCTCTAGCATATTTGGGTTTAGCCGTCTTTGAGGTTGTCTCGAGGGTTTCACCCCCTCATCAGTGTAAATGTGATGAGTACAATACGAGGGGCGAATACCACGGAGATCAGTAATACTCCACCCAATAGCAGCCCTATGGTCTTGTAATACAGAAATCAATTGATTTTCCTGTTCTTGGGTTAAGCGATCATTAATGATAACCAGGTATGTCTCACTTCCGCCCAAAAACATAAATTTGAGTGAGTCAGGTAAGGGCTTCAGTTCAATTACAGGTGGGTCAGAATCAGAGGTAGGAGTGGGAGTAGGAGAAGCAAAATTAGTGGCGGAAATTTGATGATCCTGACCTGCGGGGATTCCTGCTGATTCGCTACTTGCAACATAGTTAGTCGTGACTGTATTAACGGGAAACCCGTTTGTTGGAGTCTTGCCTTCCTGCATTAGTGTTCGGGGCATAGATTACGTAAAAGATGAATATGTCATAGTATAGTGCAAAATATGTCTCGACAAATAAAATTAACGGAATTGGGAGTCCCGGTCGATCACAAGGAGGCAGAAAAACGCTTTTGATTTCATGCACTTATTCTAAATCTAATTACTAAATAATAGATACAATGAATCACGATATATATATCACATAGAGCGTTTGAACATGAATTTTATACATGAAACTAAACTAAATGATAACATGGATATAAACTACTTATGGAATAGAACAAGGGCACCACGGGTAGATCGTGGTGGCCTTTCGGGGAGGTTGAGAGAAGCAACGACAATCTGATAGGGTGGCCGAACAAATTTTTCAGACAGAGGCAGAGAAGATGGGAAGAAGAGAGAGAGGTAGAAGAAGGAAGAAGAAGAAAAAGAATGAAGAGAGAGTTGAGTGTTGTCCCCTCCAAGGGGAGGTCCTTAGGTCCTTTTATAGCTTTCTTTCTTCTCATGCAAATCCTTCCCCAATCGGTTTATTCTGGTGCTACCATGTGGCACTCTGTGTTCCCTCGGATGCAAATCACATGGCCCCGCTCTCCCGTGCCTTCGCATTTTTGCTTTTGCCACATGGCTTCAAATCCCGCCTTAACATCGACCGTAGCACCGCACCTTCGCAAATCCTAAGCACGATTCACGCACCTTCCTGATCTCGCAACAACCTGCATGATCGTGCCACGTGGATGCATCATCCCTCCAATCGCGCATGCCTGCCTGCATGCGCCTGCCCGCGATGCTGCATTAATTTTTGCGCAGCGTAGAGCTGGAACCCGTGTCCCACGTATACGCGCACGTGCAAGCCAACGCACTGCGCAAAGCCTTTATCATATATACGTGCTTATTTATATTTATACTGATCGAATCTAGGTGGTGACATGGCGTGTTCGTGGCCGTTGGATGAAGATCCAATGACCCACACTATGAGGAGAGGTGCCTTCAGGAGTTGGGGGCGCGATGAGTGGCGGCTGCGATGGTGCCACGTGGCACCATCGTGGCCATCTGTTGTTCTTCTCTTTATATCTGATGATGTAGGTCTCCGATTAAGTTGATTTCTGCACCGTTGGACTGTGAACGTCGATCCGGATCCATCCATGCGGTTGGATTTGTCATCTGAGGTTTGGATCTTCTTCAATTTTCCCCTTGGCTCTTGCTCTTATGTGGACACCCTAGGGTGCTACGGGAGTTTGATTGATGCGATCTTGGATGCGTTGGACTCCTGTCGTTATTCCAAAAAAAATCCATAAGGTTGGATCAATCGTCTGTAGCCCTGGATTACTTACAATCATTAATACCTCTCAAATAACATAGTTTAATACATGAAACACATATATCAACTACAGTGTAGAATACGATGCGTATGCATGTAGAATGTTCTTGTTAAGCTAAGTTCTAGCTTAATTCAAGCTAGTTAGGGCCTATGATTGCTGTGAAATCATACCCCCAAGCCTAAATCTTTCTAGGCCCTAGCAAGTGCAAGACTAAATGCATTTTATCAAGAGTTAAACTAAAGGTTTATTTCTTTTTGTTTTATCCAAAAATTCAAAATCCAGATAACCATTAATATATAATGTTGTAGCTCCTGCAACGGATCCAAGCGAAGAGTTGATATACATTTAAAGCTTGTACTTGACCCCTAGTAAAATTCTTTTGGGATAGACGAATCTCTTCTTTCAGGGTTACAAAATATTTTCTAATTTTGGCCCCAGCGTTTGGTTTGGGTAGGAGATGTCTGAGTTAACTGGATTTGTATTTGGTGGCTCATTCTCTTTTGGTGCTTCCTAGAGACTAGTATTTCAGAATTTAGATTTCCAGATTATTGAATAACATAAGTTAGAGAAGGGCTGGAAAACTGTGCTCTCTTTAATCTTTTGTACCTTTTCTTTTCTCTCTTTCTCCCTCTCTTCTTTTTTTTTTTTTGGAGCTCACATCTTACCAGATTTGCAACTGTATTTGGTGGTCTTACATGTCATTACACTTTAATTAGGTTTTGATAACCCTACGACTAAGTTAGACTCCTCAGCCTGTATTCAGGCGATCAGAAATATAGAAAAATAGGTTTCGGCTGTATTTGGTGGTTCGTGAGGGTGGTAGGTGTTTTTGACTCAAAACATTTTGACTTACATAATTCAAACTTCTTAACATAACATTTTTTTTCTTTTTTTCTTTTTACAAGCAAATATCCCTTTTGTATGCTTTTTTTTTATATGTATATATATCTGCTGGCACAATGTCGTTACTAACATAACATAATGCAACAATTCAACACGACATACATACTTTTATTCATGAGGCATTATTTGGATTTTTGGGGGTGACCAAGAGGATCTCGGGTGGCTTATTTGGTGGAAGTGCCTATTCTCGACACCGGGTAAGAAACGGATAGGATGACGTATTTCTGACCTTCGCATCAATACCCTCCTTCAGCTGAGGATTCCATAGAGGATGGTCGTGACCATCCACCTCAGTCCTAGTTTTATCAAAACCCGCTCTCTATGTTTTTGCCTTATTTGGTGGCTCTCGTATGGAATTTCTCACAGATGTAGTACGCAAGAACTGAGAGCGAAAACTATGCCCATCTCTAAGTATCATTTTTTAATTATTAAATATTAAAGATTCCTTACACTAGCCTTAGAGCACCGGTAGACTCTATACTCTCATCTCGTGTATGTTTTGGTGGATCTACTAGAAGATGGTTCACCTGACTCCTTGATTGCTGTCCAAGGGTTTAGGAGAAGAAACAATGCTTCTTCTCGACAAACTAGAGATGTTTATCGATTTTCACAATGGATCCATTGCAAATTCTACATGCAAGTATGAAATTATACCAGATTCTAAGTCTAGGAATCTACTAAAGTATAATTCTCTAATAAAACCTCTTGATAAAGCGATCCAATCCTCCAATTGTTGGCAGAAAATTTTAAATTTTTATGGACTACCCCCCCATGCCTAAGTGTTTGCATGCCCTCATGCATGAATAAAAGAAATAAGGTCGGGTGTATATGGATAGAAATCACCTGAAACTGTTTTTGAGTTGTCATTGAGCTCATGCCATTACTGCAATGCCATACACAATATGCAAAACAATATGCAAAACATTATGCGAAAATGAAATATGCTATGTATATATGGTATGTATATATGTATACGTGCAATTGTGATGCCTAAATGCGAAGGCTAAATGCTATGTCTAACTATGATGCTGAGTTTAACGCCTCCAGTTGGGCGAAACTCATCATATGGATCAATGACTGTAGGAGGCAACTAAAGATAGACAAGAAGATGTGTTCCACTATCATCAATGGTCCAAGAATGTAAAGTAGTTGCCCGTGAATAGCAAGGCCACAAGGTTGGCAGAATAGAATCGCAAGGCCTGGAACAGGTTGTAGCTAGGAGCTACAAGAGGAATAAATCCAGGTGCCAGAGTAAGGGAGCAAGTGGCAACTGTGAAGGGTCAAGAGTAGGAAACCAGTCATACGGGTCCCAAAAGTGGTGAAACAGGCATGGGGGGACCCGTGTGGTGTAATTAGAAATAGTGTAGAGAACTATTTTGTGATTGGATCTGGGTGTTGGTGGTTGCAGAGTAGGTGTGTCGAATATGATTTTGTGCTCAACATCTCTATACTCACCCAAATCATTGTTCTCCCTGAGTTGATCAGAAATCTCACATAGATTGCCCAAATTCTGGTTGTGGTGTGAATCCTCAAATGTAATGGGTGACGCTTCACTTTTCCCAGGGGATGCAGAATCAAAATGTAAGTATACCTCAAATTCCTTCATTTTCTACTTTGTGGCTTCTGTGAAATCTTTGATATCCAAGAGTGAAGAGGATGTAATAGATTCTTCTGATTCCAAATCCAAAAATGCCTCCAGATTTTTCAGATTTCCTTCATAATCAGATATGGAGTTTTTATCAGATTCTTCCTCAACTTCGCTTGGATTCTTTGACAATTCAAATTTAACCCCTTGGATATATGGTATCTCATGTAAATCTATGTTCTGGATATATTTATCATCTAAGCTTATCACGGGGTTTTTATATAGTTCCACTCTAGATCTTTTAGAGTCCAAATCATAGGCCTCATTAAGTGTATATACCCAAGCTCAAAATGTACCAAGTCTTGGGTGTCATGATCCTCCATCTCTATCTCCTAAGATTCAGGATTTTTAGATTGAAAATCGATCATGGGACTTTCGTCACTATTTTCTAGGCTAGGGCTCTCAACTGATTTCATTTCAGATATGCCAAGAACATTTCCCTTAATTCCATCCGATATCTCATCTCTCACTTGAAAATCACCTACATCATCTACTTCGGGCATGTGAGTCGAAGAATCCCTAAAAGTCGTCTCAAGTTCCTTAAAATCCTTTAGGCTAGTCTGAACTTGGTACTGTAAAAGGAGTATATCTTGAAGTGTGCAAGTTTGTTGATTCATCCTAGCCACAGATTCTAGCTCTTTAAGGGCTTCCATTAGAGGTTCTTCGGTTGCAATCAAAGCCTTTCTCTGCCTTGGATCAGTAGGGATCTGGATTTGATGTAGATATCTCACAACTATGTCCTTGTACTTTGTTGTTGTTTGTTGCAGTCTGAGAAGTAGTTGCGAGTCTATTGGTGACTCCCCATTGGTGATCTATGTGGATGTGGTCTCAGATGAGGGTCTCAAGGAAGGTGGAGGGTTATAATAGTTTTGGTCTGGGGAATTAGAAGGGTGGTGGGTGGGTTCAGTGTAGTTATAGGTTGCGGTTGATTTCTTAACCTGTAGTACATTCTCTCTGAATTCAGGGCCCTTAGAGGTGATGTCTTGGGTTCTTTGTCTTTCATCTTGAATTGCTTTTCTTAAGTCTTCATATTTCCTTTTTCTAACCTCTTTTGCTTCTTGGACTATTTGGATCAGTTACCGATTTGAGGGTTCATGTGAGATGTGGAAGCTTGCCTTTGGTGAGACTGATCAAGGTAATCGGTCATCATGATGAGATCTCGATTCGGCATGGTGAGTGTCTCTAAGTGTTGCGAGATCTGTGTGGATGTCCAAGAGGTTGAGGTGGGTATGTCCTAGGCCTGAGGTGCATGCGTATAGGAAAAATGATGAGCAATCTCCCACCCATAAGAAGTTGGGTTGGGAGGAGAACCCTACTGATGGTAAGATGAGAAAGAGTATGGTCCATGATTAAGATGATCAAAGGACACCAGAAGGATCGTAGTGACCTTACACTAGTTACAAGGGACTGGTGGCTGTTGTCGAGCCCGGATAGGATGTTAATATGGTGATTTTATCGTTGAAATGTGCATAGTGGTTAACCTAAATCGGACCTAACCATCTCTTTACAAATTTTTTTTTTCTTGGCCTACTTGATTTTATCATGTCACTTTTAGGCCTAGGGTCGAACTCAGGGAAGTGGGGTTACAAGTCGAGTTTCTATGCCTTTCCTACCGTGAGTCTCCTTCCGTTTATTGTGTTTTAGGTGTTTTTCTTATTTAGAATTTTTTTCTGGTAATCTTTGTCCTTGAGGCACACCCTCAAAATTGAGTTCTTGACTTTGAGCCAAAACAGGGTTCAAAATGGGTCTTGCTTTTCGCAAGATGAAGTACCTACGAGTCAAAGATTATCTTTTCTCTTTTATCTATTTTTTTTATCTTTTTACTAACAGGAAAGAGAAACAGAAATAAAGTAAATACAGTATATATATATAGGTATATATTATGTATATAAAGGGGTGGGGGTGGAGGGGGAGATGGAGTGTAGCACGGTGTCGAATCGGTCGCCGTCTAGAGAGACGCAACCAATAGGACTAGGTGCCGCGTGGAGTGTGGGATGGATGGTGGAAGATGTATGTAACCACGCTTTTTGTACTCATGTATCGGGGAATATCAGCAACTGTTGCAGATATTCCTGCGATACAGTGTATGGTAAATAATGTGAATATATATATATATATATATATATGTAAATATATCTATATGTATATATATATATATGGTTATAAATATATAGGTATATATATATGCAGATATATATGTATATATATAAGTGTATATGTATATATATATATATGTCTGTGTGTGTATGTATATATAACTATATAGAGGTATATATATATGTATGTATATATAGTTATAGATATATATATGTATAGATGTACATATATATATATATGTATATAATACTATATAGATGTATATAATAATATATGTATATATGTATATATATATATATGTATGTATCTTAGTTATATAGGTAATATATATATAGATATGTGTATATTTATATATATATATATGTGTGTGTGTGTGTGTATAGATATATGTATACATGTAAGTATATATGTATATTTATATAAGTATATGTATATATGTATATATATATATATAAGTATATATATAAGTATATAGATATATATATGTGTATATATATATATATATATGTATGTATGTATGTATGTATCTATGTATACTAATACATAAGTATATAGATACTACTATATGTATAAATATAAGTATATATATATATGTTTATAATAGTGTATATGTGCGTGTGGGTGTGTGGAAGTGTTAGTGTAGGTGTGTGTGTGCGTCGGTGTAAAGAGAAAGTGAGAGAGAGAGAGAGAGAGTGGGAGAGAGAAGGCCGCAGGTTAAGTCGTCTACGGTCCAGGGCCGTCGTCTGATCACGCGCGCTTGCGCAGGCACGTATGCGCAGAGAGGTGCACACGGGCGTGGGGAGCGGAGAGGAACTTGCAGCGCCCAGCGCTGCATGAAGACTGGAGCGAGCGAAGGCAAGCGTGCATGAAGTGAGTGGGCGATGCAAGTGCTGGGAGAGGGCTGGCAGATGCGCGGGCGTGAGCGGGCGATGCGGGTGGAGACGCACGGGCGAACGGCGGTCGTGGCTCGTCGGGTGACCGGGAAAGTGAGAAGCTTTCCGGTCACCCCACTATAGCCATAGTGTCGCGATGACTCACGTGAACAGTGGCTACAATGGTCGTCCGCGCCGTGCGAGCGGCAGTGGGCTGTGCTGTGAGTGAGGTCGGCTCGCGACTGGCGCGTGCAAGCTGGCGCGTGAGGGAGAAGACCTGCGCCGGTCGATTGCGAGCATGGAGAGCTCGCAACAACGCGTGCGGAGAGGGAGGCGAGGCGTCTGTAGGCATGCACGGAAGATTGCAGAGGCTGGCAGGGTGGGAAGCACTTGGCTGGCCGCTGTAGAGGCGCGCAGCAGTCGGTTGCAGGTGGAACAGGGCTTGCAATAGAGCGGAGAAAGCAGAGGCGGAGAGGACCTGTAGGTGCGCATGGAGGGTTGGGGTGCCTGCAGGCTTGCGCGGATGGAGGCTGGGCGGCTGCTGCTGCCTTCTTGCATCTGCTGCAGGGCTACTGCTGCTGCCGCCGAGCTTCGAGCTTGAAGCTTGCAACAATGGCTGAAGGTCTGGAACGGGAAAAAAAATGGAAAAGAGCCACACGCCCACCGGCTCTTTAAAGAGCTGGGCGGTGGTGGTCTCACTGTGGTGGTGTGCACCACAGTGAGAGCTCCTGCCCTCTGGGTTTCTCCTCGGAGGAGGGCCGGCATATGGAGGGGATTGGAGGAGAGGACGGTGGTGGCCTGGAGATGGAGCTGCCTGTGGGATTTTTTGGCTGGGACCAGGCTTGTTTTGAAGAGAAGAAGACGTGGCTTTTATAAATGAAGAAGGCATGGCTGCATGCGGCTGCAGGGAGAGGGATGGAATGGCTTAGCAGGGAGAGGCAAGTTGCAGCCGCGGGAAGCATGGCGCAAGGAAGAAAGGTGCAGCCGCGGGAAGAGATTAAAAATCAAGTGGGAATAAAAATAGAGATGGGAATTTTGCAAAGATGCACTTGAGGAAAAAAGTAAAATGCAAGGCCACTTATTTCATTCTCCTCTCCTCTCAATTAAATGCATGCATGCAAGTATTTTTACAATGCAACTATGGAGACCTAATATGCATAGGTAATGCTAGGAAATAGCACAAGAAGGAACTATTACAGGCGTACTTTTGCGGTGCAATCATACCCCCATGCCTATCTTTTGCTAGTCCCTAGCAAAATAGTATTTAGAAATGATCTTAAGCTGAAGATTTTCTTCTGAGGCGATATAGGTGTGTTTATTGTTGGATATTGTGAGAACCAATTGTAGAGAAGACTACTAGTACTTTAAGTCTCATATGACATAGATCAATTCTCGACTAACCAGGACTCTTGATATTTAAACCTTAAGTACGATTTCCAGGACCCAGGAGGTTTTTGCCATACTCGAGAGCTCAAGAGATTATGGCTTGTGCATGGTGAAGGATCAAGACTGACCAGATGAACATTAAGACTCAAGCCCAGGGTTTCACGAATTTTTAAGTAAAGGTTGGTCCCAGTTTCAGCTCGTGTTTTCGGATTGACCCTAAGAAGATGACGAAAAACTCAGCTCCCATTTTCTGATTTTTGTGGCTCAAAGGAAAACAAGGTATTTGTAACCTGCCCTGAAGAACTTCTTGTAGGGCGAAGACTTTACAGACATTTGTGAGATATACTGACTTATTTGCAACATTTTTTTTTTGAAACACGTGTCAGTATATCTCTTACAACTTTATTTGGAACAGCACACTTTTCTTTTTGGTGGGAGAGTTTCTTTTTGGTAGAAAGAGTTTCTCCTGAATGCAATACTAAAACCTGGGATAAAAAGTCTACCTGCACGCACAGGTAAGAACTCCACCTTCCCTAATGAACACTAGGGTTGGATCTTATGTTCACCTGGTTTTTCCTGATATGTGTAGTGTGAACCAAGTTTACTTAAGCTCTCGAGTAAAAGCAAACTAATGGATCCTGTACTGGTGTCTCAGGTACAAGAATACATCCTTAGTTAGGAGAGATTCCAATCTATTCTGTTAATGCTCAAGTGAATTAAGCTGAGCCTGAGCGAATCCAGCTTCTGTGGCCTGGAAAGTCTTCAAAACAGAGGTTGAATATCCACAAACACTTATTGTATTTTTGTTTCAGCTTTCAGATCATTACTAAACACCATTTATTATTATTATTATTATATATTATATATATATATATATATATTTTTTTTTTCTTTTTCTTGCATACTTATAAATAGGTGGGAACTGTATCATACCATAAAATACCCAGATCCTATGGATGCCTATCCACCCCCTCATGCCAAACACTGTTATGTCCTCATATGCATGTAGGGAAAGGTAGAGGAAGGACGAAAGGTCAGGTAACGAGAGCTGAGGTTCAGGGTATACAGCAGGGTGGTAGGGTGGGTGGATGGTGGGTGGTGAAAGATCTGGCATTTTCTGGGACGAGAGTGTCCCAGGCGGAATAGAAAATAGGTCAGGAAGAAGAAGTTGGCCCTCAGATTGGCCAAGAAGATGGGCTCTTTGGATAGATGGATCCAAAAGGGAATAGCTCCAGTGAGTAAGATGTAGGCTCAAGGTCCCAGTGTGGAGTTGCAAATTCGCCTGATTTGGCGGGAAAGAAAGGGCAATCCGGTCTTCCAGAGTGTGGATCGGTGGTGAGCAGCCCGGCGATGACTCAGACCATGAGGTATGGGAAGTGGAGAAAACCTCGTTAGTAGTCTGGTCAGGAGAAGGTACGGGAATAGGGAGGGATTGGGGAACGTCACAATTTATGTTGGTCAGGTAGTCGTCAGGTAATTCGCAGCAGTCTGAATCGGTCCCAATTAGTCTGATACACGCACTGACGGTCATGTCCTCGTCAGACGTGTCATCCTTGTTGCAATCGCAATCATAAGAGTGCGGTGCTGTAGCCTGAAATCCTGGTGGAATGCTTGGAGCTTGCAGAATTTGATGAACCTATCCCTGAGAAGGTTGTACCTGTGGTTGCGGACCACAGGGTACGAAGTTCGCGGGTTTGGAACAGGTTGGGCGGGAAGAGTGCCCTGAGATCGAGTCGCCATGCGGAGTTGATTGATCTCAGCATTCTGCTGCGCCAAATGGTGTTGAAGAGAGGTCGTGTTCTCTTTATGGCGCTTTGACATTTCCATCATCATTCGCATCAGTTTATCAAGAGGCCTTGATGCGTGTTCGGTTTGTGGTACGGGAGGGCCTGATGGCGGATTCGCCATAGGATTAGACTGGGCCCTTGAGATGACGGGTGCGGACGGTCGCATTGGTCCCCCCGTGGGATTTTGGCGTTGCGGGTTGTTGGACCATGCGAAGTTTGGATGATTATGCCACCCTGGGTTATAAGTGGCAGAGAATGGGTTGTTCCCCAGGGCGCAAGCGTCTTCTATGCCAGAAGATGTGTTCGCATGTAAATATGCGTCCGAGCACACGAAGTCTTAGTCCTCCGTGTCTAAATACTGGCTCACAGAAGCCAGTTCCACATGACTTACCGAGTCTCTTGGCGCGACACTCGGTAAGGAAGGTCTTACAGGGTTTCTCAGGATAAGCCTGGTGTTGGAAGAATTGGAATTGTGATGAAGTGGTGAAGAGGTGTTTGCCATGTCTGTGGAGGAGGAGAACGATTTGACTCTTTTCTAGATTTATCAGTCAATTCAAATAGTTCAGGGTTTTGTGACCTCCTCCCAAACATGCACTACCGCAGGAAGATTTGGGGAAATGAGAAGGGAAAAGGGACGAGAGAAATGATGCCGCAAAGGTACACTTGATTACAAATCATTTCAATCAAATTCCTAACCTCTACAGTGTGCCCTTAGACCTAAAGATCTAAGTTACCTGCTATCACGAACTACGAAATCGAATGCGAGCACCGCGGAACCATCGAGCCAGATTGAAAGGCCGTTTGCCCCAGTCTTAGACACCTGATAGCACGCGGGAACTCTCACCAGCATGTAGCCGCTACATGCAGATAGTTAGACCTCCAATCCTTAAGAAGGGTCAAGTTACTACCAGTTTTAGTTAGGGGCTTAGGGTCAAGTGCTTTTGGAATGTGAAGGGCATTGTTTACAGGTAATGCCCCAGTGATTGATTTTCAGAGTGTGTAAAACAAGCATGCAACGGGAAAATCTCCCCGAATTGAAGTTTTTTAATTGGTAAATGGTTTTTAGAGTTCAGCCTTAAGTAGTATGAATTTTAGGATTTCTCTAAATTACCAATTCAACCAATCTCTGGGTTTTGTGAAATACAAGTTTTCTTTCTAAGCCCAACAAACCCTTCTTCAATATCAGTTAGTTAATGCATGCTAAAATGCAATGGGCTACCCTAAATGGAGGTTTCTATGTGTGGATGCATGAGTCAGTTTTAAATTAATGTGAAAGGGAGCCAAGCACTTCAATTCAAGTGCTCCCAATCACCAGAAAGATGTCCACACACAAGGCTTCAACCAACAGATAAAGATACTAAAGTTGTTGGTGTTGAGATACTCAGGATCGAATCTGAGGCAAGTTGAAAAGTCGTGGTGGGGTTGGAATCAACTCAATTCCAAGTCTCCCCACCAAAAATGTGGTCCCGAATTGTAGATAAGTGAGGCAAAAGAGGGGTGCAATCAATCTTTTTGTATTTGCCTCAAAGAATACTTCACATGGTGAGAAATTCAAGAATCAAGATTCTTGGATTTTCGCTATGCGAAGTAAGGCGGGAAATCGCGGGGCGGTGGGAGTGAAGGCAATCAATCAAACAAGTGAATTTTAGTCCACTTGCCCCAAGAGATCCTGAGAAGTTTTTCTAGTTTTTAGTATTTTTTTTATTATTAAGGTGACAAGTTAACCCTAGTTGCTAAGAAAAGAAAACCTACTTGTTCGACAACGTGTGCGAAGCTCCAATGCGGTGTCGGCGTCTTCACACTCTCGTTCCCGCCGTAGATCTTCTCACGTCTTCGACTTCGTTTGCCTGCCTTTTCCTTGCACCAAGTTCACCTGCACATCAAAAATAGAGATACTAGTGAAGAGAGAAGAGAAAAATTGAAAGGAATTGAATAGAAACTTACTTGAAGGCTCACCTCCCCGGCAACGGCGCCAGAAAAGAGTATGTTGTCAAGCCCAGATAGGTTATTAATATGGTGATTTTATCATTGAAATGTGCGTAGTGGTTAACCTAAATCAGACCTAACCATCTCTTTACAAAACTTTTTTTACCTGGCCTACTTGATTTTATCTTGTCACTTTTAGGCCCAGGGTCGAACTCAGGGAAGTGGGGTTACAAGTCGAGTTTCTACACCTTTCCTACCACGAGTCTCCTCCTTTCATTTATTGTGTTTTTGGTGTTTTTCTTATTTAGAATTTTTTTCTGGTAATCTTTGTCCTTGAGGCACACCCTCAAAATTGAGTTCTTGACTTTGAGCCAAAACAGGGTTCAAAATGGGTCTTGCTTTTCGCAAGACGGAGTACCTGCGAGTCAAAGATTATCTTTTCTCTTTTATCTATTTTTTTTTTATCTTTTTACTAACAGGAAAGTGAAACAGAAATAAAGTAAATACAATATATATATATAGGTATATATTATGTATATAAAGGGGTGGGGGTGGAGGCGGAGATGGAGTGTAGCACGGTGTCGAATCGGTCGTCGTCTAGAGAGACGCAACCAACAGGACTAGGTGCCGCGTGGAGTGTGGGATGGATGGTAGAAGATGTATGTAACCACGCTTTTTGTATGCGTGTATCGAGGAATATCAGCAACTGGTGCAGATATTCCCACGATACAGTGTATGGTAAATAATGTGAAAATATATATATATATATATGTAAATATATCTATATGTATATATATATATATGGCTATAAATATATAGGTATATATATATGCAGATATATATGTATGTATCTTAGTTATATAGGTAATATATATATAGATATATATATATATATAGATATATATATATTTATATATATATATATGTGTGTGTATAGATATATGTATATATGTAAGTATATATGTATATTTATATAAGTATATGTATATATGTATATATATATATAAGTATATATATAAGTATATAGATATATATATGTATATATATATATATGTACGTATGTATACTAATACATAAGTATATAGATACTACTATATGTATAAATATAAGTGTGTATATATATATGTATATATGTATATATATAAGTCTACGTATATAAATATGTTTATAATAGTGTATATGTGTGTGTGGGTATGTGGAAGTGTTAGTGTAGGTGTGTGTGTGCGTCGGTGTAAAGAGAAAGTGAGAGAGAGAAAGAGTGGGAGAGAGAAGGCCGCAGGTTAAGTTGTCTGCGGTCCAGGGCCGTCGTCTGATCACGTGCACTTGCACAGGCGCGTATGCGCAGAGAGGCGCACGCGGACGTGGGGAGCAGAGAGGAACTCGCAGCGCCCAGCGCTGCACAGAGACTGGAGCAGGAAAAGGCAGGCGCGCATGAAGGGAGCGGGCGATGTAGGCGCTGGGAGAGGGCTGGCAGACACGCAGGCGTGAGCGGACGACAAGGGCGAAGACACGCCGGCGAGCGCGTGCACGGGCAAACGACAGTCGCAGCGCGTCGGGTAATCGGGAAAGTGAGAAGCTTTCCAGTCACCGCACTGTAGCCACAGTGTAGCGATGACTCACGTGAACAGTGGCTACAGTGGTCGTCCGCGCCGTGCGACTGGCAGTGGGTGATGCTGTGAGTGAGGCTGGCTCACGGCTGGCGTGCGCGGGCTGGCGCGCGAGGGAGAAGACCTGCGCCGATCGGTTGCGAGCGCGAAGAGCTCGCGACAGTGCACGCGGACAGGGAGGCGAGGCGTCTGCAAGCGTGTGCGGAAGCTTGCAGAGGCTGGCAGGGGGCGGGAAGCGCTTGGCCGGCCACTGTAGAGGCGTGCAGCAGCTGGTTGCGAGCAGAAGAGGGCTTGCGATAGAGCGGAGAAAGCGGAGGCGAAGAGGACTTGCAGGCCCGCGCGAAGGGCTGGGGCGCCTGCAGGCGTGTGCGGAAGGAGGCTGGGTGGCTGCTGCTGCCTTCTTGCATCTGCTGAAGGGCTGCTGCTGCTGTCGCTGAGCTTCGAGCTTGAAGCTTGCGGCAATGGTTGAAGGTCTGGAACGGGAAAAAAAATGGAAAAGAGCCACCATGCCCACCGGCTCTTTAAAGAGCTGGGAGGTGGTGGTCTCACTGTGGTGGTGTGCACCACAGTGAGAGCTCCTGCCCGCCGGGTTTCTCCTCGGAGGAGGGCCGGCGTATGGAGGGGATTGGAGGAGAGGACGGTGGTGGCCTGGAGATGGAGCTGCCTGTGGGATTTTTTGGCTGGGACTAGGCCTATTTTGAAGAGAAGAAGACGTGGCTTTTATAAATGAAGAAAGCATGGCTGCATGCGGCTGCAGGGAGAGGGATGGAATGGCTTGGCAGGGAGAGGCAAGTTGCAGCCGCGGGAAGCATGGCGCGAGGAAGAAAGGTGTAGCCGCGGGAAGAGATTAAAAATCAAGTGGGAATAAAAATAGAGATGGGAATTTTGAAAGATGCACTTGAGGAAAAAAGTAAAATGCAAGGACACTTATTTCATTCTCCTTTGCTCTCAATTAAATGCATGCATGCAAGTATTTTTACAATGCAACTATGGAGACCTAATATGCATAGGTAATGCTAGGAAATAACACAAGAAGGCCTTATTATAGGCGTATTTTTGCGGTGCAATCAATGGCAAAACAAGGCAAGGGCCTTGTAATCAAATTGGTCCTTAGAATCAGATGATCGGATTTTTCATTTAAGTTTTAGTTATTGAAAATTTGGCTAGAGACCAATTGTAAGGAATTCCTGCCTCTCAGGCTAACCTGGCCAGTCTGGTTATGAGGGGACTATGAGGAAGGTTCTTCCTTTAGCTTTTGCCTCCGGTTCCATTACCCTGCAACTGCGGTCTTTTGACACTGCCCAGCAGGCTGTCACCAAGTTTTGTAGGAGAGGTTGGAACTACCCAGTATTTCAAGCCAAATGCAGGTTATTTGGTGTATTTTTGTGAATTCTTAACCTGTTTCTTCAGTGTAGTAGATGGTGAGCAATCCACAAGGTGGCTTGCCTCACTGACTAACTTTCAGGCTCCTCAGAGTCCAAGTTAGTCAATGTGGTCTTATTGGCTCAAGCACTTCTAAGTTCTTTTTCAAATTGTACACCACAATTCCAAAGTATACTCTAAGGTGAGATGGAATCCAAACAATTTAAAACTTGGCAAGAAGATTCCTTTTACAATAATATTTTCAAAGAGTATTTTTTTAAAATTTTTTCTATTTCCAAAAATTAGTTATGAATTTTTAGCTAACCAGGGGTCAAATCTAGGATTTAGACCCCGTGTTGGTTTTTCTATTGGAAACTATATCAAATATGCTCCAAAAATTTTGTAAAAATATGATATTGAAATATAATTTGATTATATTTCACACCCCACAAATTTTGAGTCAATTTGATTTGTAGGTTAGTCAGAATTAATTTTTAAAGTTCATAAAAATGCTATTTTTAGGCAATCTGACTAGTATACACTCCATGAATTTTTAAAAATTATACAAAAGGAATTTATTTTTAAGAAAGGTGGCGTTGGAAAGATAATTTGAATATATAGTTCCAGTCCAAATTTCAAAATTTTTAGAGCATTAGAAACATGGCTATTGAATTTTAAAAATGACACTTACTTTTTGGTCGAATTTCTAATAGGAATGTTTGTACCTGGTTTTCGCAGCTCCTGCTTCGATTCGTTTGCCGCCTCTCTAGTTTAATTTACACACAAAAATAGTATGTTAGAGATGAAATCAAAATTCGCCTTGCCTCCTCGGCAACGGCGACAATTTGTTCAGGGCGTAGATCACGTAAAAGATGAATATGTCATAGTATAACGCGAAAGACGTCTCGACAAAATGGAACTGGGAGTCCCGGTCAATCATAGGGAGGCAAAAAAATGCTTTTGATTTCATGCACTCATTCTAAATGTAATTACTAAATAATAGACACAATGAATCATGATATATATATCACATAGAGCATTTGAACATGAATTTCATACATGAAACTAAACTAAATGATAACATGAATATAAACTACCTATGGAATAGAACAAGGGCACCATAGCTAGATCGTGGTGACCTTTCGGGGAGGTTGAGAGAAGCTGTGAAATCCGACAGGGTGGCCCAACAGATTTTTCAGATGGAGGCAGAGAAGATGGGAAGAAGAAGAAGAGGGAGTGGTAGAAGAAGGAAGAAGAAGAAAAAGAATGAAGAGAGAGTTGAGAGTTGTCCCATCCAATGGGAGGCCCTTAGGTCCTTTTATAGCTTTCTTTCTTCTCGTGCAAATCATTCCCCAATCGATTTATTCTGGCGCTACCATGTGGCACTCTGTGCGCCCTCGGATGCAGATCGCACAGCTCCCTCTCTCTTGTGCCTTCGCGTTTTCACTTCTGCTGCATGGCTTCAAACCCTACCTTAACATCGGCCGCTGCATCGCGCCTTTGCAAATCCTAAGTGTGATTCACGCGCCTTCCTGATCTCGCAACAACCTACGCGATCGTGCCACATGGATGCATTTGCCCTCCAATCGCACATACCCGCCTGCACGTGCTCGCCCGTGATGCCGCATTAATTTTTTTGTAGCACAGGGCTCGAACCTGCGTCCCATCCATATGCGCGCATGCATGAGAGCCAATGCGCTACACAAAGCCTTTATCATTTAATGTGCTTATTTATATTTATACTAATCGAATCTGGGTGGCAACGTGGCGCTTTCATGGCAGTTGGATGGAGATCCAACAGCCCATACTGTGAGGAGTGGTGCCTTCAGAAGTTGGGGGCACTACAAGGGGCGGCTGCAATGGTGCCACATGGCACCATCGTGGCCGTCCATTTTTCTTTTCTTTATATTTGATGAAGTAGACCTCCGATTAAGTTGATTTCTACACCGTTGGATTGTGAACATCAATCCGGATCCATCCGTGTGGTTGGATTTGTCATTTGAGGTCTGGATCTTCTGCAATTTTCCCCTTGGCTCTTGCTCTTTTGCGGACTCCCTAGGGTGCTATGAGAGTTTGATTGATGAGATCTTGGATGTGTTGGACTCCCGTCATTATTCCGAATAGATCCATAAGTTTGGATCAGTCATCTGAAGCCCTAGATTACCTGCAATCATTAATACCTCTCAAATAACATGGTTTAATACATAAAACACATATATCAACTATGATGCAGAATATGATGCGTACGCATGCAGAATGTTCATGTTAAGCTAAGTTCTAGATTAATTCAGGCGAGTTCGGGCCTATGATTGCTATGCAATCAATTAGCAAGGGTGATTCAGAAATATGTGGATTAGGATAGTTAGAGTCAAGGGTGTTGTGGTCAGATGAACACCCTAGACAATTGGATCTGCAGGAAGAAATATGCATTTCGGTGGTCTCAGTCCTGTGTGGATCAAGGTCCAGAAACCCTGATAGTGCAGATGAATGAGACATTGGGTTGTTACAAAGGAACCCAATGTTACCACAGTATGCTGATTCTTCGTCTTCACCATCCTCCTCTATGCGATCACAATCAAAGTTTCTTGATGCCCTGAATATACCAAGTCTAAGTCGTTCATCTCCTAAGGCAATGTCCATACACCCGAATGCACAATCAATGTTCTCTCGGGCTGTCGCAAAAAATGGGTGACCTAAAATAATTGGTGCATCATGAAGATTAGAAGGAACCTCCATATTGAGAACGAAAAAGCCCACGGGGAAGCAGAATACGCGGACCTTAACGATCACGTTCTCAACCACCCCCCTCGGTGTTTTCACTAATCGATCAGCTAACTGAATCGTAACTGAGGTAGATTTTAACTCCCCAAATCGAAATCGATCATATACTATAGTAGGAGTTGATTGATGGATGAACATAGATCAAGAAGGGCCCAATCAAATGGAGAGTCCTGTAAAAAGTAGGAAATGAGTGGGGTGCCAGGGTCATTCTTCTTTGATGGTAAGTCAGCTAGAATCACAGTGCTAGCCTCTTTCGATAGTACTGCCTGTCATCTAATTCTTGGCTGTCGCTTCAGGGTACAGTAGTCCTTAAAGAACCTAGAGACAATGGGAATGTGATCGATGGCCTCGAGGAGAGGAACCTGAATATGTACTTACTTGAACATCAATTTTAGGTCCTCAAAATTCCGCGTATCCTTTTTCCATGCTACATTTCACGTCAAAACCTTGGGAAAAGGGACAGGAATCTTAGGGTCAATTGGCCTCCTGGCCTTATTTACCGTGGGTGGCTCATGAGATGAAGGAGTCGAACCACACTGTGGTGAAGGGCACGAAAGATTGGGACTTGCCTACCTAACTGCTGGGTCATATGTCTTTTTCCCGCTCAACGAAACAGCTTTCGCATTGACATGCTATCCATGAGGTGGTGGAGGAGCAGAAGGGGTCGAGTAATTGAGGTTTTGTAACAAAGGTGGTTGGCCTTGAGTGTAACCAGGTGGTACAGGAGGCGCATGTAATATAGCATGCGCCTATCCCTATGGTGCCTGAAAACTAGGTGGGGGGCCCTGGTTTTGCACATATCGTGGGCTTGGGACAGGTTGGGAGGGCAAGGCTCCCTAAGTCCTATGCTCCTGCAACAGCTGGTTCTGCCTGTCCTGGAATCTTTGTAGTTGGTTAGCCATCATCTTCATAAGCGGCAAGTTATCCTGTGTCAACTTCTGCATTGATTCTTGCAGCTCCTCTTTTAATGCCTCCAAAGGGTTGGCCCGCCTTGGAGGGTGACTGGCAGCTTTTTGCAGCGACTGGTATATAGAACGAGGTTGCTGCTACTAAGACGGGAATGGCTGCTGCTTAGGGTACGTGTTTTGAGCATTCCTGTACCATCTAGTCTAGTAGTATGGGTCTTGATGTGGTCTCTGTGAATTACCAGACCAAGAGAAGTTCTGATGCTGGCGCCAACTAGGGTTATACATCTCCGAGTATGAGTTATTACGCCCGTATCCCTGAATAGCGTTGACGTCTTTGTAGGCCGATGACGTCAGAGACGTATATTCATTAAGGAAATATGCATCAAAATCATCATGCGGTGTGTAACCCTAATTTTGTGGTACCAGCTCGAGGTTATTCACAGGATCTTGATATGTGGACTCCCATGAATACGGAGTAGATGCATCCCGAGTGAGTAAATTAACTTGAGTAGGAGGGGCTCGAGGTGCATAAGAGGATCTCAGAGTAGCAGAATTTCTGACCAGATCCGGTTGAACCTAACCCAGTTGGTCGATCTTCTTTTCTAGTAGATTCATCTTATCCAGCTGCTTGACGATGATATCCATATTGGCTTGAATAGACTCGGTGAGCCTCATGGACACCAACCCGCTGCTGTCTAGGTTGCTGGAACTGGTTCATAGACATGGCATTCATCGAATTCTCCGCCAAAGACTCAAACAACTCAAATGCAATGTTTTTGTCTTTTGTGAGGAAATTCCTGCCACTAGATGCATCGCCAGATACCGATGTGTGTCATCCAGTCCATGGTAAAAGATCTGAGCCAAGTGCCATCTGGGCACACCATGGTGCAGGCATTTGCTAAGGAGATCATGGAATCGGTCCTAGGCATCATGCAACTTCTCCCCAGGCCCTTGGGAGAAAGTTGTAATCGCGTGCCTCATCGCATTCGTACAACCGATTGGGAAGAACTTTTGCAGGAATTCGCATCATAATTCCGCCTAGGTTCCAACTGGCCTCATAATGGTCGTGAACTAGTATGAAGCTTTTTCCTTAAAAGAGAAAGGGAAAGCTTCATCAGAACAATTCTAAGGTCTATGTTCCTGGGTCAAGCCATTTTCGCAATTCGCCTCAAGTCCTCTAAGTGCTGGAATGGATCCTCGTTTGAGTTCCCATAGAAGTAATTCTAGATCAAACTGATTACATTGGGCTTGAGCTCAAACGCATTTCCTCCTACAGGAATCCAGACTAGAGGTGCAACAATCGGTGTTGCCAGATCGTAGAAATCCCAAAGCTGTTCTCCTCATGATGGATGCTATATTCTGTCAAGAGTAGTCAAGATGCGATCCATACTCTGTTGGTGCCACCCTTAGATTCAGCAACCTAGGCCTCCAGGTGAGCCATCGAGTCTTGATTTGCTACATCCTGACTAGGTTTGGGTCCAAGATTAGCCATCTCGGCTAAGAGAGTAGAAGAAGAAGGGTAAGAAGATGGTCCGAGTGATGCGGCAAATCACCTTCACCTCCTTGGGATTGGCTCCCAAGATCCAACCAGTTGAGGCCTAAGTAACCTCCTCCCTTGCATACACCAACCAACCCCTAGGTTGGTGTAACCAAGCCAGACAAGGCTAAGGCCTTGTCAATCAGATGGTCCTTATGATAAGATGACCAGATGTTTCATTTTAAGTTTGAATTACTGAAGAAATTCGTCGAGAACCGACTGAAGGTAATCCCTGCCTCTCAAGCTAACCTGGCCAGTCTGTTTACGAGGAGACTAAGAGCAAGGTTCTTCCTTCGACTTCGCCTTTGGTTCCTTTGTACCCCTTAGCCGTAGTCGTTTGACACTACCTTGCAGGCTTGGTCACCAGGTTTGGCCGAAGAGGTTGAAATCACCCAATAGTATGACAATGAATTCGAGTTGATTTATGTATTTTAATGATTTTCATTAACATTTTTCTTCAGTTGGGGTTGTGGTGAGTGGCCCACAAGGTGACCAAGCTCATAGGCTAGCCACTAGACTTGATTTAGTCTAGGTTAGCCCAAATGCGTGGTCTCTAGAAATTTGACCCTAAAGGTTGAGCCTAGGGTTAATGTAAGTTCTGAGTGTGCTGTAGACTAGTTTCAAATTCAAATTATTCTCTACGGCAAAATTTGAATCCAATTGATTTGAAATTTGATAAGAAAATTTTTTTTTTAAATAGCTTCCTAGAGAATATTTTTTTGAAATTTTTACTATTTCAACCAAATAAATAGGAATTTTTAGCTGTCATAGGGTCAGATTTGGAGTTTTGACCCCTTATCGGTTTTCTAATTTGAAATGGTATCAAATAGATTTCAAAAATTCAGGAAAAATATGGAAATAAAAGCTAGTTTGATAGGATTTCAAACCCCACAATTTTTGTTCAAATCTAATTTGCGTGCTATTAGGAATCTCTTTTTGAAATTCAAAAATTTTCAAATTTGGGTCAATTTGACCCTCTTGTAATTCACAAATTTTTAAAAATTTCACGATTCCAATTTTTTTTAGTGAATGGTGCCGTTTGAAAGATATTTTAAAAGTGAAGCTCTTACCCAAATTTTGGAATTTTTTGCATAAAATATTTTTGGTAATTAAATTTTGAATTTGCTATTTGAAATCAACTTGAATTTCATAATGTGCTGGAAAGGCTTTTAAAAGTGGTTTGAAATTCAAATTCAAATCATCCACCAAAATCATTTTTTTTCTTTTTTTTTTGAATTTTTCTTTCAAAACTTTTTTTTTCAAAGCCTTTTTTCTTTTTTGAGGGAAACCTAATTTTTTTCTTTTTTTTCTCACCAAAATATGCAAATTATTTTTTCTTTTTCATTTTTTCAAAAAGCAAATTCTACCTAGAAATCAAATCTACCTAGGGTTTAGAAAGGGAAATCTAAAGCTAATATAAAGATGTGGACCTAATTTTTTTTTTTTACTGTGCTCGATCTGTGCGCAGAATCCACTCTTCATTTCCTGCACATCAAAAAGCAAGCAGAAGCGGATTTGTCACTATTAAGCTTACAAAATCACAAATCAAAATCATGTTGCCTCCCCAGCAACGATGCCATTTGTTGGGAAATCGTAAATCATGCATTTGATAGGAGAAATGTCATAGTATAATTGTGAAATACGACTCAGCAAAACATTTTAGTTAACAAGATGGTGAGTCCTAGTTGATCTCAAGGAGGCATTTAGAAAATCGAAATTGATTTTGATTTCCTAGCTTACTTAAAACTATACCTCGGTCTCTAAGGTGCGAGTTAAAGATGCGTCAGTCACTTTATTTACGCGGAAAACATGTGCGTGCATTAGATATATCACGAATGTGAAAATGTGAGTTAGCGTGTGCACGACTTTGACAATACGATGACGGCTAGCGGAAAACATATCGACCTCCAATTCATTTATATCTTCGGGGATAGACCTTTTAGTTGCAATGTAGTAGGCAAGTTAAATCAGGCAACTCATGATCACAATAGAGATAGATGGAATAATGATTTCATTCATTCATGAAGGTTGTCATTACAATCATCTTTCAAGGAAAGCTTGTACATAAATGATTAGAGCGAGAATTCTAGCTAGCAGAAAATGGATGCATGTGTGTATCTACGGAAGATTACGCATGCATCACTCAGGTAGAGGATGACAACACTACTAACTAGTAATTTAATGCAGAAATTAAACTATGAAGAACTGCTTATCTACGGGAAATCAGGGCGATGGAGGTGGTCTCCTAAGGCCTATGGAGCTTGAGGTGGTAGGAAGGAGGAGGGGTGGCCAATGGTGGGTAGGCCAGTCCTTGGAGAGGTGGTGGAGAGTTGCTCTTGGACATCCACTGGTGTTTGGAGGTGGAGAGAGCTCGTGGAGATGGAGATGGAGGGAGAAGCCACCAATGGAAAGTCCAAGATGGGTCCATGGCCATCCACGAGGGTATTTTTATAGACTCTTGGGAGACCTTCAAGTGGTCTCTCTAGAGAACTATAGAAGACTCTAGAGAGACCCTTAGGTGGCTGTCCACTAGGTCTTGAGTGGGTCTTCTTAGATCCACAAATTGTGGATCTAAGAGTGGACCACTTTGGTTGCTATTTTTGGAAACTCAAAGTAGCGCCACCTTTGGAAGACTCTAGAGGATTCTAGAGTTGGCAGCAATGTGTGTGTGTGGGTGTGTGTGTGGCTAGGTGGTTTAGGTCGAGTCCTATAGGTCTAGGTGGTTAGGTTTAGGTAGGCTCCTAGAATTAGGGTTATAAACCCTAATACTAAAGTGAATGTGCAATTAAACTTATCATAAGTTTAATTGAGTGTATGTGTGTCTAATTGGAAGAGAAGATACCCAATTAGGTCAGGCCTAAGTCAATTGGACTCTCACTGAGTCCAATTGGACTTGTGCTAGTTGAGATTTGAGCTCAATTGGACTCTATGAGTCCAATTGACTTGGTGAAGTGTGATTGACTTGATCTAAGTCAATTGGGCTTAGTGAGAACCTAATTAGGTTCTTAGGAGGGTCTTAGGGTGGTGTACTAGGATTAGGGCACCTTAATTTTGGCTCCCTAGGGTGTAGAATTGGGTTTAAGGACATAGAAAATCAAGATCCAAGCTTGATTTCCAAAACAAGATTTGGAGAAGGGTATCGGACGTCCAATCTAAGTGTCAAACGGCTTATACTCAAAAAATCAGAAGTCCAGACTTCTTGTCTGGATGTCCAATTAGAGGTCAGGGTGGATTCAAGGTTCTATCTTGGAATTCTGCAGAAATTGGAGATCTAACAACTTGTTTGGACGTCCAGTAACACTATAGACTTGGGTTCTAGGTCTGCGAGTTGTGCCCAAGGGTTCTGGATGTCCAATAACTTATCTGGACATCCAAATAAGGGTTGGAACTAGGGTTTTGAGGTATCCTATGCTAAGGTGACCTAATCTAAGGGTGGCTAAGGCTTAGGATGGTCTCAGGGCTATCTTAGGGCTAGGATTAGTCCTAAGTTCTTCATAATTTAAACTCTACATTAAATTATACTAAGTAGAGTAGCATACCTCAACCGTACATTATTTTTCTACTTTATTCCTAATTCTTCTACTCCACCTCTGCTACAGCACTAGCTTCTCTTTATTCTTCAGATCCAGCTTCAGATCTTCTTATTACCTACAAACCATATGATACACTTAATCAGCACACTATAATATTATTTTATGCATAGCTAAAATAAAGTAGTAAAGATGCAAAGTATGCTCATGAATGCATGGATTACACTAGGTTAAGCTAGGTTCTAACTTAATTTAGGTCATTTAAGACCTATGATTGCTGCGCAATCAAAGAGGAGGAAGGAGAGGTGGAGGGGGGGGAGGCGTTGGATGAGATGGTGGGGAGTATGTCCCCAATTCATGTGGACCCCTTAGCGACGAGAACAAGTGTTGGTAAGAACTCCTATACTTTTAAGAAGTAAATTACTTCTATATCTTAAATTTTATCATAACTTCAGAAATATATAATGAATATGATTAATGTTTACGCACGTAAAGTAAGAAGAAGTCGGGAGAAGACAAAGAATCTAGACCTCCAGCGTGTCCCCGAGGGCCTAGGAATAATGATCAGGCTTAGAACCACAGGGGAGGTGAAGAATTACCCGAGCATCATCAGTCGAGTGGGCACAATGGTTAAGTCCATTGTGCCCATTTGCTACATCGACTGGAGGAAAGTGCCTGCAGAGTTGAAGAGGTAGCTCCTTTGACAATTGGAGTTAATTCCATGTATCTTAAATATTTCTTTTATAACTTTATCTTAAAATTATTATCAAGTAAGATTGATATTCTTTTTTTAAAATAAATGTAGGCGAGTTACGATTTGGGTGACGACCTCAATGCCTCCCAATATATCCTTAGGCACGCCACCAAACTCCATAGAGATTGGCGGACAGAGAGTAAGAAAAAGGTAACAATTTTTAAACATTTACATTTTTATTATGCACATAATTTCATATATTATTTCTAATCATTTATATTTGGTATTTAATTTTTTTAGGACTACAGTTCACCCGAGGAGGCAATGGAGAATTGTCCTCCTAATATCATGCCTGAACATTGGAAGCAGGCACGTGAGCATTGGTTGGATCCCAAGGTAGAGGTTAGTAATCAATTAAAAATGATTCTATTAATTTCACATATCTTAAATTCATAAAAATATTATTGTGTATATTAATTTAAACATATATATGCTTTTATTACAGGAGAAAGTAAGGAAAAATAAGGCCAATAGGGCTAAAGTTCCACCACAGACCCATTGCTTGGGTCGAAGGAGCATCGAGAAGGTCAGGAGCCATTACATAAGTATTATAACTACTTTGCAATTGAATATTACTTAATTTATAGGTTATCTTAAAATAATTATATCATTTTCATATTTTCAGTCTGCTACACATGATGGGAGGAAGATGAGTAGGATGGATATCTACGATGTCACCCACAGTAAGGCTATAGCTGAGGGTGCTCATAAGTGCATTCATGAGACGTAGTGATAAACGTCAGTTTATCATCATTCTTATGCCCTAAAACAAATCTAGCTCTTAGGTTTTTAACTTCGCAAAAGGGTTTTTGGGCTGCATTTAGGCATTTACCTAGGTTAGGCGTGCATTGCATTTTAGTTGTATTTTTGATGTGTTTACTTGAGAGTCAGGGATAGATAGAAAGTCAAATCCTGCATACCTTGGCACTCAGGAATGTAGAAGACGTAGAGGAAGCTCCTATCAGCTGGATCCCAGCTAGATTTAGCTTATCCTAGATGGATCGCAGCTAGATCCAACTCATCCCAGTTGGATCCCAGCTCCTTTTAGCTGGATCAACTCATCCTTAGCTCCATTCAGCTCATCCCAACTAAATGGTAGTTTCAGCTAGTTCACCTCAGCTCCATTCAACTCACCTCAGCTACATGGAAGCTCAAACTAGCTCAAATAGCTGATCCCAGCTCCTCTAGCTCAGAATAGTTCACTAGAAGCTCAATCCGACTAGGACTAGCTACTGCCATCAACTAGCTAGACCTAGTCAGCTGAAGATGACCTCAACCAGCTCAGGCCAACTCAAGTCTACCTCTTGGGGGCTCAACTCAGCTCAACTTAGTTGAGCTAAGCTACTTGATCGAAGGTAGCTACTACAACTAGCTAGGTATTCTCCAGGAAGACTAGACCCATATCACCTCAGCTCATATCAGTAGAAGCTAGCTTAACATGGCTTGGCTTAGCAACTAGCAAAGAACTAGCAAACTAAGCCAGCTAAGGTAGCTTCTTGCAGTTCTCTTTAGCAGCCACCAACTCCAGTGTAGCCCAAGACAGCCTCCTCCAGCTCCTCTCCCTCAAAAACCTTAGCTCCCTCTACCTTCAACCCTACTCCCTGCTAGTTAAGCTAGCTAGGCTAGCCTAGCTTAGCTAAGTCCACCTCCATGGCACCTGAACCTCACCCTAACTCACCCATCCTAAGCTCCACCAACTAACCTCACCTAAGTCCACCTAAGCTCCCTACTCCTAACCTATTTTAGGCACCAACAAGAGACATCCCTTAGTCCCTCAACCACCACCAAAAGACACCAATTTTGGCTCCAAAATCCACCCACAATCACCTCCCTTTTTGCGCCATTTTTACTCTCCAAAAACCCTCTCATCACAACCCTACACCTAGGCCCACAATTCATCCCAACCCTCCACCTAACCCCCTTCTAGAACATACCTAGGTTGGTGCTAAAATGGAAGCAACCTTCCATAGTTGGCGCCACTTTTAGGCACCCCTTAGTCACCATAACTACCCTCCACCTTAGGATCCCTTAACTACCCACCAAACCTAATCCTAGCCATCCACATGTCCACACCAACCATCCCCCTTTCCACTCCTATATATATCCCTCCTAACTACCACATATAGATCATCTCTTCCATTAGTTAGGTCCACCATTACTCCACCATATCTCCATTCCAAGGAAGAAGAAGAAGAGAAGAAGATCAAAGGGGCAACCAACTCGCCCCCTTGGTGCCTTCTTCCTCTCCTTCTTCTCCCTTATGCCACATCAAGGAGGAGGTCATCTACATAGAGGGGACAGCTAGGCAGAAGAGGAACCTTAAGGTGGTTGACGCCCACCTTGAGGAGAGAGCTTGGAGGAGGACTACATCAAGAAGCGAAGGAGCACCCTTTCTAAGTGTGGGGCAACCACACTTGGAGCAAGGGTTATCTAGGCTTCTATAGAGGATCTCCCATTCTTCTTCTTTATCTTGTTTTTGTATTAGCTAGTAGTTTATATTTATTCTTGTTGAAGCATTCCTCTACCTGTAATCAACCTACTAGTAATACAAAAATTCAATTGCCTTCCAATTTCTATCTTCTAGTTAGTGTGTATTTCATACAACAACAACAACCAAGCCTTTTCCCACACTAAGTGGGGTCGGCTATATGGATTCTTTGCCTCCACACAGATCGATTTTTAGCCATTTCAGGACTTAAATTAAAGTAATTGAGGTCATACTTAATAGTTTCCTTCCAACACTTGTTTGGTCTTCCTCGCCCCCTCTTAACGGGTTCAGCCTCCAACTTCTTGCATCTCCTAACTGGAGCATCTAGTGGCCTTCTTTGTAAATGTCCAAACCACCTTAGACATGCCTCTCTCATTTTATCCTCTATCGGTGCCACCCTAACCTTTTTTCTAATAATCTCATTTGAAATACAGTCCTTTCTTGTATGACCACACATCCATCTTAACATCATTTCTGCCACGGACATCTTCTGTAGATGCCTATAGTTTATAGCCCAGCATTCAGAACTGTACAACATGGCTGGTCTTACCACAGCTCGATAGTATTTTCCTTTGACTTTTAAAGGAACCCTCTTATCACAGAGAACACTAGATGTACCCCTCCATTTCAACCAACCTGCATTAATTCTATGTGTAACATCTCCATCAATTCCACCATCATGTTGGAAAATGGATCCCAAGTACTTAAAAACATCTTTCATTGGAATGCACTCTTCTCCAATTTTTACATCAATCCCTTTATTGTTCCTTCTACTACTAAACTTGCATTTCATATACTCAGTCTTTCGTCCTACTTATGCGTAATTCTTTATCTTCCAGGGCTTCTCTCCAAAGCTCAAGTTTGCTGCTCACTCCATCTATTGTCTCATCAACCAACACAATGTCATCAACAAAAAGCATACACCAAGGCACCTCAACTTGGATATGCTTCGTCAACTCATCCATGACCAAGGAAAAAAGATAAGGGCTTACAGTCAAACCTTGATGCAGACCAATGGTGATATCAAAGTAGTCTGTCAAATCATCCTTAGTCTTTATACAAGCTACTACTCCATAGTACATATCCTTTATGAGGTTGACATATATAACTGGCACTTGTCTCTTCTCCAAAATTCTCCACAAGATATATCTTGGGACAGAATCATAGGCCTTCTCCAAATTAATAAAAATCATATGTAAATCCTTTTTCTTGACTTTGTATGTCTCCATTATACGTCTCAAGAGATGTATTGCCTCAATAGTAGACCTACCTAGCATAAAGCCAAACTGATTTTCAGTTACCATGGAGACTTGCTTCACCCTTCTTTCAATTATTCTTTCCCAATGCTTCATCGTATGACTCATCAACTTAATACCTCTATAGTTGGAGCAATCTTGTATGTCACCCTTGTTCTTGTATAAAGGTACCACAAAACTTTTCCTCCATTCCTCTGGCATCTTCTTGCCTCTCCACACAGTATTAAATAAATTTGTGAGCCAAGTTATACCTCGTTCTCCCGTCATTCGCCAAACGTCTATAGGAATATCATCAGGCCCAACAACCCTCCCACTTTTTATCATCTTCAAAGCCTCCTCTACTTGTTTCTTTTGTATCCTTCGATAACATGCCCGATCCACATACTCTTCTGAGTTGGCTAACTCCCCTAAGTTGATATCATTCTTTTGTTTTTCATTAAATAGCTTATGAAAATATCTTTTCCATTTTGTCTTTATATCCTCACTAGCTATAAGCACCCTTCCTTCTTCATCCTTGATGCATCTTACATGTATAAGGTCCTCTGCTTTCCGCTCAAGTGTGTATTTCATACTTGTATTTAATTAGTACAGCACACTCTTCCCTTCTAATTACCCTAGGCACACTTACTTAGGGTGAGCTTAGAAGCGAAGACTTCTTCTTGCCACTTAGGTTTAGTGATAGGCTTAATCTTTAGTTCATCTTCGCATCAAAATACTCGATTGTTTCTAAAAACCCTAAAAATAATATAAATCAAAATCACAAAAACATAGGTGTGGATTTGAGAGGCGAGAGAGAGAGAGAGAGAGTCAATTCATGTGATTAAAAGATTGGCCTCCTTGGATGACCTTAAATACTCCATTATCTAAGTATTATAAATTGTAAAAGTTGATTGTTGATTTACACGTACAACAACACTATTTTGCATTCTTAACAAACCGTGCATTTATAACTTTATATATATATTATAATAATTTTTTTTAATACATTTAGGAGTAAATGGTACACTTGGTGCATCCCCCCACTGACGAGACCTCTGACAGTGTCCAGCAACCTCTGGATCTAGACGAGGCATTTAGGAGAGTGATGCCACTTGACCATGGTGGTTTTGTTTGTAGTGCGAGTAGGGCACACACCTTGTCTAGCTGGTATGAGGGGAAAGGTACCGTCTCATCTAGTGTTGTTGATTAGCTACATCAAAAGATCGGCACGCTACAAAGACGAGAGGAGGAGATGAATAATCAGATGGATGCCATGCAGTCACAGATGACTAGGAAGGATGATAAGATCGAGAGGCTTTTAACCCTTCTTCTAAAGAAGGGTCAGTCAGAGCATCCATCTTCATCATATCCCAGCAGCCACAAACAAGATGACGACGACATGGGCAGTGCAGGTGGAGCCAGTGGCATTGGGGCAGCAGTATTTTGATTTTTTATCCATTTCCTTTTGTTATGTTTTCATGTTACCCTTTTTATGTAAATATTTTATTTTCAAACTTTTGTTATGTTTTCATGTCAATTTAAATATTTCAATAATGCAACAGTGACTTAGAACCAGCAGTAGAGGCAAAGGCCTCTCTTTTTCCTTCAGCCTCAAGGAGAGGCACAAGCACAGCAGCTTCAAAGGTGAAGGCCTCTCAAATTTGCCAAGTGTAGAGAGAGCAACAGAGGGCAAAAATCACCCTCCTCTCTCTCTCTTTCTTTCTCTTCTTTCTCTCTTAGGATCGGGCGAACCAGACCTGACCCAGGTAACCGAGTAAACGGACCAAGGCCCAGACCCGCGTGGTGTAAACTGCAGACGAGGGCATCTGTAAGCACGTGCATGAGCAGGACCTCACCCTGTGTGTGTGCTGAGGCAAATAGCCATAAACAAAAAATCAATTTGTATGCTGCACGCACGTCTGTTCTATCTGATGTAGGACTAAACCTATGTCTCTCTTTCATGCACAGCTACAACTGTCCTTGTCCAATTGATGCAGTCGTGAAGCTAAGGTCCTCAATTGATGACTTGAATGCTTTCCTGGGACTTGTCCGCAGCGCCTAGAGCAAAAGCCTGGAGCTCTTGTGGCTTGAAGCTCAAAGAACAAGGTGGTGAAGATGGCAACGGTGGAGGAGATCAGCAAGGAACCTGAAACCACTAGAATGGCCTTGCGGCCATGTCAAACAGGCTCAGAAGGATCGCCGTGGAATGGTGAGTGCGGTGGTGGGTGCAGCATGCAGTGTGAGTGATGGTGGAGACATGATGACCTCGAGAAGGTGAAGTGGAAGTGCTTGAGTTCAGGGAGGTGTTTTGGTGGGTGAATTGTGAAATAGGTTGAGGGCTTTTGTAGAGGGTGGCACAGCGAAGCTTATGAGGGTGGTAGTGGTGAGTTTGGAGCAGTGGAGCGGTGGATAGGCATCGTCGGGGCTTCACCAGGGTAGAGGAAGATGAAGGCGTTGGGGTGTGTTGCAAGGTCGATTGGGAGTGTATGTGAGGAGGAAGTGATGTAGAGGAAGAGAGGAAGGAATAAGGGATCTTAGAGGAGAGGAAGGAGGTCGGAGAGCTCCGATTGTGACTTGACTAGAGCCGGAGAAGGAGATAGAGATGGTGAGGCGGCGATGGCGAATGAGGTAGAGAAATGCCCTCCCTTTGACCGGAGAGGTGCGCGAGGAAAAGAGGAAGAGGAAGACGGTGGCACCTCTAATTTGATGGTTGGAGGTGCAGACAAGCAGGATGGAGGATGTCGTCAGAGCAACCTGCGGAGGTGACTGGAGAGGGAAGAGAGAAGGTTTTCTTTGACCAAAAATTGCTGAGGTAAGGCAGGGGTTCCAGGGTTTAAATAGAATTTCAAAGAGGGCTCTAGATCAGGAAAGAGCTTGGATGTGCTCTTTAGGAAATCAAGAAACACCCATTGATTCAATGCGTTCACATGCATGAATCAATGGGTTTTAGGAGTTCGGATCTGTCCCAATAGGTTTGTCTAGGTGTGAACATCAATCCCACCAAGTTTGGTGGGATTTGATTGCCATTAGAGTAGGATTTGGTCTGGTCAAAGCTTGCCTGGAGGTCCGTTGACCTCCAATGGTAGCAAGGACCATTTTGCAAAGAAGAGGAAGAAGTTAGGGAGTAATTTGCAATGAATTCAAAAGTAGGGTCATGTGAGTGAGAGAAAAGAGTCAGATTGGACCAAAATGCAAACTTGGTCAAGATGATCTCTGATTGGGCACAAATTTTGGTACAAACCTAATTTGGACCCAAGAAATCTGATGGTGAAGTCGGATTTAGGTTTTGACCAAGTTTGACTTGGTAACTTATGCAGAAACCTAAATTAGGGCAACTATCTGTCTAAGACTGTTTTAGGTCAAAATGGGTTCAAATGATCAAATGAAGGATGCCAAACCCTAGAGAATATTTTTCTATGATTTTTAAAGGATTTAGGTGAATTTTATTCTGACCATAACCTTAGTGAATTAAGTGGGTCTATTTTTAGGGTTTCAGATGTCATTTAATTCTCAAAACATGTAAAAACCCATTTCTATCTGCATGGACCCATTTATTAGATATTAATGATCATATGACCTTTAATAAACCCTTGAAATACCCCGTAGTTATTCTGTATTTGTGATAAGATGGGAAAATTGCAAAAAATAACCATGTTTTCATCTTTTCTTCTCAAAATAGAATATCAAGCACTTAGAACCCCTTAAGGTTATGTAGGACCTTTTATCAACTTTATCAGACCAAATTGAGCTAGTTATGGCTCATGATGGTGTTTCCATCATAACCCCATGCCTAGCTTTTCCTAGCCCCTTAGCAAAACTTTATGAACCAACTCAGTTATCTAGGTCAGATGTAACCGTCAGGATGCCTTACTAAGCTGCATCTCTAGGAATTAGATCTTAATACCAATAATAGGCCTAGAGGTACTCAAGTACCAGCCCAGATCTAGACCTGACTAGCTTTCTCCTCAGTTTGCCATGAAGGTTTCTAAGGTCCGTAGGAACTACCCTAAGGTTCATTAGATCCAGCGGTTAAAGCACCTGTGCTTGTAACATGGTTAGCCTAAGTTTAGTTTGCCAATGCATTTTTGTAAGAGAGAGAGGGACAAAAGAAGATTTTTTATTTGTGGAGAGCTTTCTCTCTCTTTTTTCTTTTCATTATATTTTTCCTTAGATCCATCCTAGGATTGGCCTTAAACATGTTCTGTATCGAATTCCTTATCCCCACCATCAATCCTCGTAGGGTCCCTAGCAATCAATGCTTCAAGATAGCACCGCCCATGGCAACCCCTAGAACCTTGGCTTTTGACACTTCGGGATAGTGCTGCCCATGGTGTTCTGTACCTAAATCCAAACCCTGGCAATCGACATTTCATGATAATGCCGCCCATGGCATTTAAACCAGCATAAGGTGCTCACATGCCCCATGTAGGATATTTAGATATCCTAGGAGACAAGCATCGATGAGACGGTATGTTATTGCGCATCTTCGAGTGGAATTTCCTACCTCTCCGCGTTGGGAACTCATCCAAATCAACTTGTGTTTTTGAGCAGCTCCTAATCTAGATCTTAGGACCATTTTCAGAATAGCATAAATGCTTCGGCATAATTTTATATTTAAGTGCACTGAACCATGCTATGTGTGATTTTTGGGTGCTTAAGTTACCAAGTCCAGCAAACTAGAGGTCAGTTAATGGGGCCGAATACTACCTAAGCCTTAGATCTAATACACAAGCTTTGCATTTTCCTCAACCTTTTGAGGACAAATCCGGATCTTGACAAGTACGTGAGTGTTTAAATCTCATAACAGATCCAAGAGGCTTAAGGTCAGTATTCACCACTAATCCCTTAAGTTTTAGCCTTCCAGGTCTTAATTCATCATTTGATCCAACCTAGAAGTTAGGTAAGTTCCATATTATTTTGAAGGGGTTTCATTTTTTTCTTTATCTTTTTGCTCCTTTCTTTTCTTTTCAATTTTTCCTCCCTCCTTTTTCTCATTTTTCTCTCAAATGGACCTTCTCTTTCCTCAATCCTCCTTTTTTTTTCCTTTTTTTTTGTAATCCTTTTGTGAGAGTTGATTTTCATGATGTTTTGTACTTTAATACCCCCTCATGCCTATGATTTGCAATGTCCTCATTGTAAATTAGGTGGGTTCGAATTTAGCTTAGATCGTACATTAGAACAGGTTGAAAAGGGTGGGTGGATGGGTCTGGGTGACTATTGAGGATGATTTCAAGCTCTGGTACGTGTACCAGAGGTGGAGTCTACTGTTCTAATGGACGAACCCTAAAGTGCAATATGATTTCAGCAAAGAGATATGTCAAAAGGATTTTAGGTTTTAAAAAGAGATGACGGGTTGCCTCCCTTTAAGCGCTAAGTTTAACACCATCAGCTGGGCGCAATAAGCTAAGGGAGAATGGAGATCAAAAGATAACTAAGCCACATTTAGTTCGGTGAGCTCAACGAACGATTTGAGTCTCAGACCATTCACGACAAAAGGTTCAGAATCATGGCTGGGTTCACTAATTTCAATCACTCCATTTCCAAATATTTTTCTTACCAAGAAAGGTCCAATCCACTTAGATCTGAGTTTACTAGGTAGAGTTTGAGCTTGGCATCAAAGAGTAGGACTTTTTGACCAGGGTGGAAAGATTTTCGCATAATGTGCCTGTCATGGAAGGCTTTGACCCTCTCTTTGTAGATATGCGAGTTCTTGTACAAGTCATTAAGTAGCTCCTCGATCTCACTCATTTGCAACTGACGGTGTATTCCAACCTTTATTAGATCTAGATTGCACTTCCGTACTACCCAATAGGCCTTATGCTTCATCTCTCTAGGAAGGTGACATGCCTTTCCGTACACTAATTTGAAGAGAGACATGCCTAATTGGGTCTTGTGGGCGGTCCTATAGGCCCACAAAGCTTTCGGAAGGTGAGTAGACCAGCCCTTCCTATCAGGCCAAACAGTGACTTGAAGGATCTTCTTGATCTCTCGATTCAACAGTTCTACCAGTCCATTGGTCTGAGGGTGATAAAGAGTCGAGATACGATGCAACACCTCATACTTTTTCATCAGGGATTGGAAGTGCACATTGTTAGAATGAGACCCGCCATCGCTGATGATGGCCTTAGGAACCCCAAATCTGGAAAAGATGTTCTCCTGGATGAACTGGAGGACAACTTGATGATTGCTAGTTCTCGTGGGGACAGCTTCAATCCATTTAGAGACATAATCAATAGCGAGCAAGATGTATTTGATGTCGTTAGATCCGGGAAAGGGTCCCATGAAATCGATTCCCCATATGTCAAAGATTTCGCACACAATTATCTAGTTCAAGGGCATCATATCCCGCGGGCCCATGTTGCATAGGGTCTAACAATGAGCACATGCCCTATAATACATTTGTGCGTCTTTGATTATTGTGGGCCAGAAGAACCCACACTAGAGAATTTTCGCTATGGTTTTACGCCTAGAGATATGGCCACCGCAGGCCTAGTCATGACAGAATGAGATCACGTCATTGACCTCGTTGTCAGGAATGCATCTCCGGATCACCTGATCATTGCCAATGTGGAAGAGATACGGTTCCTCCCATATATCGTACTTGTTCTCGAAAATCAGCTTGTCCCACCTGGAAGTCGCTCAATCTAGCGGTACTTTCCCCGTAACCAAGTAGTTCACTATATCCGCAAACCAGGGGAGACCGTGAATGGCTAGTAAATGTTTATCCAGAAAATGCTCAGTGATCGGACCAGATGGATCGATGAATAAAGAAGGAAGACGTGAAAAATGGTCAACTACCATGTTTTATTTTCCTGCCTTGTCGTGAATCTCGAGATCAAATTCTTGCAACAGCAAGATCCAACGAATTAATTGAGGTTTCGCATCCTTCTTCGAAGTGAGTGCCTCACAGTGATGTGATCTGAGTAAATGATGACACGAGAATCCAGAAGATAAGATATGAATATCTCCAAGCTAAATACTACTGCAGCTCTTTCTCAGTAATCGTGTAGTTATGCTGAGCCTCCTCCAGTGTTTTGCTGGCGTAGTAGATGACCACAGGTTTCCCGTCAACTTTCTACCCAAGCACTGCCCCCACTGAGTAGTCAGACGCATTACACATGATCTCAAAGGGTAGAGACAATCAGGGATTATAGGATTGGTGCTTGAGTAACTCGATCACGTAGGCTCTCAAATGCGTGAGTGCACTCATCGGTGATCTTGGAAGGGACATCCTTCGAGAGAAGATTAGTCGGGGGGCACACGATTTTTGAGAAATCAGGAATGAAACGACGGTAAAAATCGACGTGCCCTAGAAAAGAGTGGATGTCCTTGACCGAGCTAGGCATGGGTAGTTTACAAATCAAATTAACCTTGGCTTGATCAACCCGGATGTCGTTCACAGAAACAAGGTGATCCAGGACAATTTCCTTAGGAACCATGAATTGGCACTTTTCCCAAGAAAGAACCAAATTCACTTCAATGCAACGCCTGATGATTTAGACCAAGTGCAGGAGGCAATTAGCAAAAGATTCCCCAAATAGAAGTCATCCATGAAGACTTCAAGGTATTCACCTACCATATCTGAGAATATGGCAAGCATGCACAGCTGGAAGGTAGCGGGTGCATTGCAGAGATCGAAAGGCATCCTATGGAATGCGTATGCCCCATAGGGGTAGGTGAAGGTGGTCTTATCTTGGTCCTTAGGATGAATTGCCACCTGATTATAACCGGAGTACCCATCTAAAAAGCAGAAGAATCGATTTCCCGCTAGTTTCTCGAGTATCTGATCAATGAACGGAAGTGGGAAATGATCCTTCTTTGTGGAGGCATTCAGTCTTCTGTAATCAATGCAGACTCCTCATGAGTTTGCTATAAGGGTTGGTATGGTCTCTCCGGTTTCAGTCATGATCACGGTGAGTCCTGCCTTCTTAGGCACAACCTGGATTGGACTCACCCACCGACTGTCGGAGATCGGGTAGATGATCCTTGCATCTAACCATTTGATGATCTCCTTCTTCACGACCTCCTGCAAATTAGGATTTAGACATCTTTGCATTTCACGAGATGGTTGTGTGCCCTCTTCAGTGTAAATGTGGTGTGTGCAATATGAAGGGCTAATGCTAGTCAAATCATCGAGAGTCTAACCAATGTCTCTTCGATGCTACTGGAGGATGAAAATCAGTCGTGTTTCCTGATCAAAGGTGAGGTGAGAATTGATAATCATAGGAAATGTCTGATCAGAACCCAAAAAGACATACTTCAGATGATTGGGAAGAGGTTTTAGTTCCATAATGGGGTTATCAGCAGCAGCAAGCGGGTCAGGATAGGCCTCAGAAGAAAAGGTGAGAGCTGTGTGTGGGTCTAGATCGGTGTTAGGCTCCTCTATCTGTGGGGTATGATCTGCTTGTTGCTGAGGATCAGGGATAATCGAATCATCCTCAGGAAATGTGTCCTCAACCATAGCACTGATGTCACATACTTGTTCCACTATCCCACAGTTAATTCCTTTTTGGGCCTTAAATATATCAATTTTCAGTGTCTTATTCCCGAATTTCAATTCAATCTGGCCCTCTTTGCAATTAATGTTCGCCCTAGCTGTCGCTAAGAACGGTCTACCTAATATAATCGGTGTACTCTTCAGATTTTCAGGAGTCTCCATATCCAACACAATGAAGTCCACAGGAAAGTAGAAATCATAGATTTGAGCCAGAACATCCTCGAGAACTCCTCTAGGTGACTTGATTGATCAGTCAGCTACTGTAAAGTCACCTCAGTTAGTTTTAGCTTAGTCTCCTTGAAATGATCTAGTAGGGACATAGGGATCAAATTGATGGAAGCTCCTAAGTCTAAAAGGGCTTGTCGAACTCTAAATCACCAATTTTCCATGAAATTAGAGGGGTACCAGGGTCTTTTGCCTTAGGTGGGTGTCTACTCAAAATGATGGAGCTGGCTTGCTTTGGCAGTACGATTGGATTCTCTCCTTCGGTTCGCAGCTTACGCTTAGGTGTACATACGCCCTTTAGAAATCTCGCATAAGCCGGTACGTGGTGAATTTCATCCATCAATGGGATGTTTATTTGGACCTGCTCAAAAAGCTTGACCAGGTCCTCCTCGAGAGCCACGAGTTTGGGTTTCCTTTTTCCTTTGGTCAAGGCCTCTGGAAATGGAACCTCTGTAGGTTCCTCTAGAATTGGTCTCGGTTCTTGATCTGGGACAGGGGTATCCTGGATGATCAACCTAGGGTTTGGGTTTGAACTACCAGGCTGAAAGTGGCTCAGGTAAGGTGGGTCCTGAGTTGTTTTGCCACTATGGGTGGCAACAGAATTCAGTCATACCTAGTTCTGGTTTGGGGTAGGCAAAAGAGGTGGTTGCTGTTAATAACCCGCATATGATGTCGAAGCTTCCATGTCGTTGGGTGATGGCGCAGAAAGGGCCTGATAGACATAGTGAGCCTGGCCCTGAGTTAGGTTCATAATGCACCTCTGGTTTGGCACGTTATTTGGATGGGCAGAGGTTGCAAAGGGAGTGCACTAGGTTGGAGGGGAATTACCATCTGGGCAAGTTGATTGTGAACCACTGTGATCTCATCTTTGTGTTGTTTTTGGATAGCCGCATTCGTCTTCTGAATGTCAGCTAGAGTCTGAAGGATAAGAGTCATTTGATCTTCTTAAGTTGGCCCGATTTGGTAAGTTGGGTTGGGTCGAGGTTGAGGCAGCTGATATGGACGAGAAACTTGTGGTCGGGGCTGATATTGAGGTCTCTGATTTTGATTGTTTCCTGACCACGTAAAATTAGGATGATTACACCATCCAAAGTTGTAGGTGTTTGGGAAAGGATCGTTTTGGATGGAGTTGAGGTCCTCGCAGGTAGAGTAAGTAGATCCGGAGCTTCCTTCAAACCCTAGACCAGATGGGGGTAGGTATGGATTCATCCCCTGAGAAGATTGGTGGTAGATGTTATGCATAGCCTCCCTCCCAGAGGGTGGTTGTGTGAACTGGTTTTGCGCAGAGGTGGCTTGCTGCAAATGTTGAGTCAGCTCATCCACCTTCTTCTCAATGATCGAGACCTTGTCTAGGCAACTGGCCATTAACTCCAAGTCAATGGAAGAGGACAAGCCTTGCATCTCATGTGCTCCCCACGAATTCGTCAATGCACGGGCATTCGTCTGATCGAACATGCCATGGATTCATTATTGATAGAGTTCTCACACATGTTCTCGAGAATCTCCCATATGATGTCTTCGTGTTTATCCATGATGTTTCCTCCATAGGTCACATTGATGAACAATCGAATATCCTCATGGAGTCCTTGGTAGAAAGACTAGACTTGTTCCCATTTAGGAACTCCATGGTGGGGGCACTTTCGCATGAGATCTAGAAAGTGATCCCATGCCTTATGAAGTGGTTCTCCTGCTTGCTACGTGAAATGTGTAATCTGGTGCAGCAGAGCATTTGTCCGACCAACAGGGAAGAACTTTTTCAGAAACTTGGATTGCAGTTCATCCCACGTGTTGATTGGACGAGTTAGGGTTGGTACCAGTGAGCGGCCTTGTCCATGAGAGTGAAGGAGAACATTTTCATGAGCAAGATATCCCAATTTTGAGCTTCTGACCCGAAGGTCTAGGCCAGATGCTTGAGTTACTTGATATGTTGGAAGGTATCTTCGGAATTAAGCCCATGAAATTTAGGAATAGCATGAATCATGTTGGGCTTGAGTTCAATGTCAGGACCTCCAGTTGGGATTTGGACTCGAGGTTCGATTGCCACTATAGCGGGATTGTAATGATCTCGCATCATAGGACACTGCGGTGGATTCATAAAGGCCTGGAATAGATCGTTGAGACGTTGAAACTGATTCTAGAGATTGGTTTCTTCTTCTACTGGTTGTTCCATGAGTATGGATGAAGGAGATCTAGGCTCAGATGAATCAGAAGATATGTCGATCTGGTCGGGTGGTTGCACAAACAAAGAAGTCGAGGCTTGGCATCGACAAAAGTGAATAGCTAATGGAGGCCTCAAGGGTGGTCTTAGGGACCTCCTCCCAAACACGCACCAATGGAGAAGACGAGGGATAGAAGGTGTGATGCATCCAATCAAGACACCCAAATATCTTTGAATGACTATAGAGGTTCGAGGCAGATGATACCCCTAGATCAGAAAGTCGTCCACCTGAGAATTACCTGGGCAACCAGGCAGGGAGAGTCCCACAAAGACCCCTACATGGTAGAGTGTTCCCACAGGTTACAGGGTTTCCCCCACCCGACCTTCTTGTCACTGAGGGTCTAGGTAGATCAGAATGGATAACTTGACCTCTTAAGTATACCAATTTTAAGTTTAGAGTGTGGGTGCTTAGGATTTCACTTGAACTTTAAGATGTTTTTGTGAGTGGTGACCTAATTTGAAAATTGGTTGACCCCGCAAGGTCGGTTAACTTCACCTGATTTGTCCTTGATTATGAGGTCCCACTTTTAGGATTCAAGTGAGATTTAGAGCTTGATTCTTAGGGTTTGCTTGTTTAGGTAAGTTCAATCAAGGCTTAGGACACACATAGTTTAGGAAGATTGAATCTTTTTTTTAAGCAAGTGTGTCTCTAAAACCCTAGAATGGAAACCCTAATTGGCTCTAATTGGTCAATCAATTAATTCCAAATCTGGCACCTAGGGCTTAATCAAGAAGGTGGTAGCCCTAGGTGTCTTAAATCCCTTAATAGGTGCATAAATCAGGTTTGGGATATTTCTAAAAATGAATCAAATCAGGCAATTTGTTGTGATTGAATCTAAATATATGAATCAAGTTGGTCCTAATTGATCTTTTTTCCTTTTTTAGCTTTTCAGAATCAAGGGCATAATGAGGATGGAAAATGAGATTATCTGCCCCTGGAGTGGTTGTTGTGCTGTTGATCTTGCTCCTTGGTCCCTTTACAATCACAATCAAAAGAGATAAATCAAGTTAGTATCAAGTCAGAAATCGTAATCAAGAGATCAAATTGCATGTTGCTCCCCGGCAACGGTGACAAAATGTTCATGTGAAATCGTCGATGTTTAAGAAATGCATTATAGTGTAAGACAAAACCACATTAAATACTTAAATTTATAACTCAGAAAAGTCCAAGGTCGAAGTAGGGAGCAATCAGTCAATCAATCTCAAGATTGCAATTCTAAGTAAGAGATATAAACAATTGCAATCAGAATTGATTCAAGAATGACATATCAAGATTCAAATATCAATGTGCAAAAAATGATAGGTTAAAATGGGGATTTGAATCACCAATTAGCCCCTTTTAATTAAGCTCAAGTATCTCAAATAAATGAACAGTGAATCCAACCAAATATTCCACGTCAACTTAAGTATTTCAATAATGCAATAGTGACTCAGAACTAGTAGCAGAGGAAAAGGCCTCTTTTTCCTTTAGGCCTCAGAGGAGAGGCACAAGCATAGTAGCTTCAGAGGTGAAGGCCTCTCAAACTCGCCAAGTGTAGAGAAAGCAACAGAGGGCAAAACCCCCCCTCCTCTCTCTCTTTCTTTCTCTTCTTTCTCTCTCAGGATCGAGCGAACCAGACCAGACCTGGGTAACCAAGTAAACGAACCAAGGCCTAGACCCATGTGGCGTGAACCGTAGGCGAGGGCATGCGTAAGCACGTGCGTGAGCGGGACCTCACCCCGTGTGCATGCTGAGGCAAATAGCCATAAATAGAAATTCAATTTGTATGTTGCACGCGTGTTTGTTCTATCCGATGTGGGACTAAACCCACATCCCTCTTTCACGCATAGCTATAGCTGTGTCCTCATCCAATTGATGGAGCCACAGTGCTGAGGTCCGCAATTGATGACTTGAATGCTTTCCTGGGATTTGTCTGCACCGCCTAGAGCAAAAGCCTGGAGCTCTTGTGGCTTGAAGCTCGAAGAATGGGGCGACGAAGATGGCAATGGTGGCGGAGACCAGCTGGGAACCTGAAACCACTAGAACAGCCTTGAGGCCACGTCAAACAGGCTCAGAAGGATCACCGTGGAATGGCGAGTGCGGTGGTGGGTGCAGCGTGTGTGCAAGTGATGGTGGAGGCCTGATGACCTTGAGAAGGTGAATGTTGATCGCGTTAAGTTGAGGTTTAAAAAGTGTTGCGTTGTAGTATAGCCGAAATAGCGTTCAAAATAAATACAATTTTATTACTCGAATATATTCCAAGGTTGAACACAGGGAGCAAATGGAATTCACACACTAAACTTAGAAATTAATGCAAATTGAACACATAATATTTCTCAAAAACTAATTAGGAATGTAGAGCATGAGTATATGAAGAGTAAAAAGAAATTTAGACAAAATAATGGAGATCATATGAGAATCAGACATCTGATTTTGCAATCAGACGTCTTAAATGTCTTGTGCTACAGTCCCTTTTCTCTTTTTCTTCTTCTGATTTCTCCGATTCTGCCTTTCTTCTTCTTTCCTTCTTCTCTTTCTCTACCGTTTGCCTTCTCTTCTTCTTTCTCTTCTTCTTTCCTTAGCTTTCTCTATCTTCTCCTTTCTTCTTCTCTTTCTCTGCCTTCTGCCTTCTCTTCTTTCTCTGCCTTTGTGTACTTCTCTTCCTCTCTTCTTCTTCAGCTTCTGTCTTTGGCTTCTTCTTCTTCTTTTTCCTTCTTCTTCCTTTGCCTTTGCGAGCCCTCTCTTCTTTCTCTTCTTCTGCCTGACCTCCTCTTCTTCGTCTTTGAATTGGCTCAGTGTTGGAGCCAAACTCTCCAGGCCAAAAACCCCCTACCCCCGCACAGCTCTCCTATCTCTTTCTCTCTTTCTATTTCAGTCTCGCTCTCCCAGAGCCTCAGCCAATCGGGTAATCGAACCTATCGTATACCTGGATCTAGGCTCACCGGCGTGTGTGGCGAGCGAGGAGTGAAGTCAGGTTAGGTAGTCGGGTCGGCCAGGTCCGCGTGGGCAGTGCTGCGGATGAGTCCGGTGAAGGGGGAGGAGGACCTCACCCTCAGTGTTGGTGAAGAGCCTACAACACTTTTTCAATTTATGCGCATGAAAGCGCTCGTCCGTTTCTGAGGTGGGACTAAATGTCCTACCTTCCTTTCGCACGTTGCAGTGGCAGGGTGTTGGCCAAATTGAAGGGGCTACGACTGCTAGAGCCTTCGCTTGATGGCTTGGACACCTGCACGCTTTAACTTTGCATAGCCTGGGGCTATCCCTTGGAGCAGAGCAAGACTTGGAGCAACAGCAGCAAGCTCGAAGCTTTGGCAGCAATGGCAGTTGTCGTCCTGCTACCTGAAATCAAGAGAACGGCCTTTTGACCATGTTAAATTGTTCAAGGAGCATCACCGGAGCACGGTGGATGTGATGGGAGTGGTTGTGTGGAGCGAGGGTGGCTGTGGTGGCATGTCTAAGGCGTACTATGTGCGTGGGAGTGGGTGTGTTCGATGAGGTGTTTGGGTGGCCAATGGAGTGATTAGAGTGAGGGAAAATGATCAGGGAGTTGCGGTGGAGGTTGTAGGGTGGTCAGCGAGGTGCGTAGCGATGGGAACACCTCGCCGGAGGTATCGCCGGAGGTGGAGGAGGTGAAGGTGTTCGATGGTGTTGGTGGTCGATTTTGAGAAATAAAGAAAGGGAAAGAAAGTGTGAGAGATAGGGAGCCTAAAAACCTACTTCTAAGGGACGAAAGGGACAGGAATCCCATGTCGATATGGTTGTCGGACATGGGGAAAACGAATCCTCCGTAGATGAGGTGGCGGCGAAGACAGGGTAGGGGTGACATCGGCCGGTATTGTGCGACATGGAAGACTGTGGTGGAGATAACCTAACCACTGGTATTGTGGTTGGGCAATGAGAGAGCTAGGGAGAAGCTGCCAGAGCCTGCAGAGGGTTGCAGCCGGTGAGGGAGAGAGGAATAGAGGGAGAATCGGCCCAATTTCAAGTTGAGGAGACGGTTGGACCCTGGGGAGTCTTTAAATAGGGATCTGAGAGGGTTTTGTGCTTGGAAGCCAAGCTTCCAAGCAAGGAAGGGTAGCTGGAGATGGAAACTGTTAAGGGACCCAAATCTCTCATGCATTCGCATGAGAGATTGGAGGAGATCTGGAGCATCTAACTGGGTTCATATTGGAGGGAATTTCTCAAAGAATCTCTTCCAATTTTGGAGGAGATTCTCTAAGCAAACAAGGAGAAATCTCCTTTCAAAGCTCGCCACAGTCGGATTCCTCTGCGGTAATGGCAGAGGGACCTACTTGTGAAGATGATGAGAAAGCTAGGGGCCTAAATGCAAGGGTTTTTGAAAGTTAGGGGTAGAAATGTAATCAGACAGGACCTTTTTACAAACTAGGTCAAGATAAGTTATCCTTAGGTCAAAGTTTTGGTACAAACCTAATTTGGACCTAAGGAATCCAATGGTGAAGTTGGATTTTGGGTTTGACCATGTTTGACTATGAAATTTATGCAAAAACCCAAGTTATGGAAAATATCTATCTGAGACCCCATTCTAGGTCAAGATGGGTTCTAATGGCCAAATTGAAGGTACTATGCCCTAGAGAATATTCTTTTATGATTTTTAGAGGGTTTAAGTGAATTTTATCCTAACCAGAACCTTGGTAAATTAATTGGGTCTATTTTTAGGGTTTCAAGAAGTCATTTAATTCATAGAACACACACAAATCCTTTTCTGTCTGATTCAACCCACTTGTTGTCTTGTTAAGACCATTTGACCTTTGTTTATCCCTTGAAAAAACCCATGGTTATACTGCAATGGTAAAATTGCAATTTTACCCCTTGTTTCTTATTTTTCTCTCAGAATGGTTATGCAATGAATTATGACATTTGGTTGGTTATGTAGGAGCATTTATTCTCTTCATTGGGTCAAAATGAGCTAACTATGGCTCATGATGGTGTTCCCCTCAGTGAAGCGGAAGTGCTTGAGTTTGGGGAGGTGTTTTGGTGGGTGAATCATGAAATAGGTTGAGGGCTTTTGTAGAGGGTGTCACAACAAAGCCTGTGAGGGTGGTAGCGACGAGTTTCGTACGGTGGAGCAGTGGATAGGCATCGCCAGAGCTTCGCCGAAGCGGAGGAAGACAAAGGCATTGGGGTGTGTTGCGTGGTTGATTGGGAGTGTATGTGAGGGGGAAGTGATGTAGAGGGAGAGAGGAAGGAATAAGGGATCGTAGAGGGGAGGAAGGAGGCTGGAGAGCTCCGATCGTGACTTGACTAGAGCTAGAGAAGGAGATAGAGATGGCTACGCAGCGACGATGAATGAGGCAGAGAAGCACCCTCCCTTTGACCGGAGAGGTGCGCGAGGAAAAGAGGAAGATAGTGGCACCTCCAATTTGATGGTTGGAGGTGCGGACAAGCAGGATGGAGGATGTCACTGGAGTAAGATGTGGAGGTAACCAAAGAGGGAAGAGAGAAGGTTTTCTCTGACCAAAATTTGCTAAGGTAAGGCAGGGGTTCCAGGGTTTAAATAGAGCTCCAAAGAGGGCTCTAGATCAGCAAAGAGCTTGGATGCGCTCTTTAGGAAATCAAGAAACACCCATTGATTCAATGTGTTCGCACACACAAATCAATGGATTTTAGGAGTTAGGATCTGTCCCAATAGGTTTGTCTAGGTGTGAACATCAATCCCACCAAGTTTGGTAGGATTTGATTGCCATTAGAGTAGGATTTGATCTAGTCAAAGCTCGCTTGGAGGTCGTTTGACCTCCAATGGCAGCAAGGACCATTCTGCAAATAAAATGAAGAAGTTAGGGGGCAATTTACAATAAATTCAAAAGTTAGGGGCATGTGTGTGAGAGAAAAGAGTCAGACTGGACCAAAATGCAAACTTGGTCAAGATGATCTCTCATTGGGCCCAAATTTTGGTACAAGCCTAATTTGAATCCAACAAATCTGATGGTGAAGTCGGATTTAGGTTTTGACCAAGTCTGACTGGGTAAATTACATAGAAACCTAAATTATGGCAATTATCTATTTGAGACTCTATTTTTGGTCAAAATGGGTTCAGATGGTAAAAAAAAGGATTCCAAACCCTAGAGAATATTTTCCTATGATTTTTTGAGGGTTGAGATGAATTTTATCCTGACCAAAACCTTAGTAAATTAAGCAAGTCTATTTTTAGGCTTTCAGATGTCATTTAATTCTCAAAACGCATAAAAATCCATTTTTGTCTACATGGACCCATTTATTAGACATTAATAACCATATGAAATTTAATAAACCCCTGAAATACCCCGTGGTTATTCTATATTTGTGATAAGATGGTAAAATTGTGGAAATAACCCTATTTTCATCTTTTCTTCTCAAAATAGAATATCAAGCACTTAGGACCCCCTGAGGTTATGTAGGGGCTTTTATCAACTTTATCAGACCAAATTGAGCTAATTATGGCTCATGATAGTGTTCCCATCATTAGAAAATATTGTATATTTGCTGTCTCTTATTTGAAAAAGTAACAACACAAAAACGTAACTTTAGTCTTCCCTAAAAGGTATATGTCGTCGCTTATTTGGGAAGGTGACGGCAAAAATATTTTTATCGTTGCTTATATAAGCAACTGTGTATTCATTTGAACAATGACAAAACTTAAGAAAGGGTGCGCTAACACGGGAAAAAGTGATGTACAGATGCCGTCGTTTATTTTATAAGTGACGGGAAATAAAATTCCCAATCTGTTATCAAACGACAGCAAAATATCCAATCCATCCTTTAGTCGAATAAGAATTCGACATCAGATGTTCCATGAAACCGATGGGAAAAAGAAACAACAATGCTACTAACAACGTCACTTAGTGGAGTCATTTAAAAGAGCTTTGCCGTTAGTTTTCAACCAACGGCAAATGTGAAGTATGTTCTAGTGTAACCACAAAGAGTTAGGTCGTATCCACAGGGAGGAATAAACTAATAAACTATCATATATCTCACATTCATAATTACAAATTTATAGAGAAATTCATAGAATGTTTAATGAGTTTATTTTCTAATGGGAGAGAGAGAGAATGAAAGAGATAACATGCTGAAGGAAATAGAGAGAAAAAGATAGGGCACCTTAGCAATCTTCACTCAATGTTAAAATCAAAATCAAAGTTTCGACAAAGGCATTGAGATGTAAAAGGTAATATGTGGAGAAACAAGAGAATCTCTTCCCCTTGTTTGCGCAAGGAAGAGGGCTACTCGGCTAGCGTGAAGAGCTCGGTGGAGGACGGCTAGAGAGAGGGATTTGCGATGGTAGTGGTCTCAAGGCGGGAGTCAATCAGAGTTGATCGGACAACAAGGAGAAGCTCACCAGCGGTGGAGTTTCCCATGCTCGCACATGGGATGCGAGAGGGTTGTTGGAGGGTGTGGTCATGTTGGTAACGTTGTGGCAACGATGATGGCGTCACCAGGGTAGAGAATGGCGGTGTATGGAGGAGTTTAGATGTGGTCACGTTGGTGATGTGTTGGATCTCTTCTTTGGTTGTAGCAGGTGGAGATGAAGAAGACGAAGACAAGGATAACGAAAAGGGGGCGAAGGACGTTGCGAGAAGGTGAGAACCATGGTGGTGGCTGCTGTGTGGAGGAGTCATGGTGAAGGTCCTGGATAGAGCTGCTCACGGGTGTAGTGTTGAGAGCATGTGCTCCTTGTTGGCATGGTTAAGGAAGAGGACTACTATTGTCACGAGTCAAGGAAGAGGGTGCAGGTGTGGCGCACGGTGGTAGGCTCCTTATTCTCCAAGCGTAAGGTCGTGGGGCAAGGTAAGGTCGGTGATCACGATGGCTAGAAACGAGGGTGCGTGCTCCCTATTGGTGATATTGGTCGACACGATGGATGCAAAGAAGGAGAAGGGCTGGTGTATGATGGTGGTCGCTATAGGAAGAAGTTGTTGAGGTCACGGTTGCAAGGATGATGAAGCACGGTGGTGGAGTCGATAGACCAGTCGTAGTGGCGGCGTCGAAGCTGTCACCTCCAACCACGGTGGTGGTACGTAGTGGTGGATGGCATGGTCGTGAGGATGGGTGGAGTGCAATGGTGGGAAGGAGAAAGAGACACGGTAGCGGATGGCTCACAGTGGCAAAGTCATGGGCACGTAGTCTTGTGGGTTGAGGATGGAGGCTCGCGGTGGTGGTGCTCCTCCTATGCGAGGAGAGAGGATATGGAGAGGGGACTTTTATTGGGTGGAAGAGGGGGGAAGAAGATGAAGGGTGGTCAGGTTCCCTTTTGTCTCGTCTGAGATCTCCCCAAAAACAGAAGGGCAGTGGTCATCTCTCTATTTCAATCAACCCAACGTTGCCTTCCCAAAAAGAATTTCCTCCATTTCTTTCTCTTGGTGAAAATCAAATATATTTGATGCGAAGCCATTAAGATTGTCCTTCCCTGAATCACGCTACATCCAAAATAAGTAATTAACCAATTCATATAAAGATTACTGAAATTAATGCATGGAATGATAATTCTAAAGCTTAAATAATTTGTCAATATCATGCATGCTTTAAATTAATTTCTTATTCCAATAATAATGTACTTAGGCTGTCACGATCTGAACCTAGATCCCTACAAGACCCGAGACCGGTTCACCTCGACTAATCCCAAGACCCAGTCGTCCAACGAGAAATAACCAAATAACATGCATCAATCCGCAACCACACAAGTACAATAGCTAAGCAAAAAGAAATTGGCAACAAAAGGAGAAATAGAACAGTAATACTAGAATATTACATGTGTTCAAGAATAGGAATACTGCCATCACAACAAAATTAGTACAGATAGAGAACATAATGGAAAGTACTGAAAAGATAACTGTAGGAACTCACTACAACTAGCAGTAGAAACTACAGTTAGGCTCGACTAGGCCCAGCATCCTCAACAGTCGGTAGCTCGATTTGCTCAAATCCCTGACCTGTACAAAGTAATATAACTGGAGTCTGCTAACGCTGAGTAAAGTGGTGGCTAATCATAAAATGCATTTAACAGGTAGTTTAACATATTACTTTCCGATCCAAATTATCTTTTTCTATGTAGAGATCTCTAATCAGGGTCCATCTCAATACTTAATCTTTTTATCCCCTAAGGGGACGATTTTGCTTGCAGTTTTCCCGTAATGTAGGATGCACACATGGCACTCTCCTAGTCGAGAGAGTCCCTCCATGGTAGTCATACACCCAGTCTACCACCCTAAGGTCACGGTTGTGACGTAGCGATGACTACAGTAAACGTGATAAGCGCACGGGTAGCTACCCCGCACTGGCACGTGGTCAGTCATTTCCGCTAGTGGGTACGCCTCAACGTACAGCGTGGAATAGTATAGGGCCTTGCCCTCTCAGAACAGAATAGGGGTCTCACCCCTCCTCAGTCCGCATACCCTTGTCCGACTATCCTAGTTTGTCCAACGGCCTAACAAAAGTTGGTGTAGGGTGGCCATGCCTAACCCCGGGCCCCCTAGGGTGGCTAGTTCCCCCCTACACTAAGTAGCTCACCTTGGTACCACGTACACGAGGGCCAGCAATAGTCAACGTAGAGTGGCCAAACCCACCCCGGGTCTCAACCCAAGGGCGGCAAGCTCCCCTCTACACTACAAGGGATAGTTGCTCTCTTCGGTACCATGTACATGAAGGTCAGGTTACTTCCCTTAATGGCCGCCTGTGGGCAGCGAATTCCAGAACCATCTGGTTCTCGGTACTTCAGTGTTCTTATCTCATTCTACATTCCCCATAGGGTTTGTACATGAACTTTTCTTTATTCCATATCTGGTTTGTTACATACATAACAGGCATCTCAGTTTCCACAGTACGAGTTCGTTTTTCCTATCCATAATGTAGTTCATTTCGGGTAGTACAGGCAACTTATGATTTATTTAATCATCCATCTCTCTACACATGCATCTTTCTATCCCTAGTGTTCATGTCATAACCTAGGGTTCAATTGAATAGCTGTATTCTAGAGCATACGTTTATTTCTTCCTAGGATTCATCTCACATCCTAGGTTTTAACTAATTTCATGCATTTTATTAAACTTGGAGAATTAGTTAGAACCACTCTACCAGGATAAGCGGGTGGAATGGAGGCTAGTACAACTGCTCCTGACATCTCCGTAGGTCCCGTACGCTTGACGGACTGGAGACCTAAGACGTGGATGGACAGGTCAAAAGGATTCCAAAAGATATAGACAAGCTACCATTATGTGAAGAAATTTGTATGAAAAATAATGATGCTTCGTTTATGGAAAACCAACATCGTTTGGGCCTTGAACGGGCCTAAAACATGAGTTCTGATAGAAATCAGACGTTTGGGAGAGATCCTAGACATCTTAAATCAACTCCCAGGCATACCTCTCTCGGTGCGCCTCTATCAGACATCTGAAATGCAGTGCCGACGTCCGAGGGTTCCACCAGACATCTGGAGATGCTCCTGGACATCTGAAACTACCTCGGTCCACCTTCCAACTTCTAACACATGTACGTGCAATGTCAGGACTTTGGCAGAGAAGAAAATACAAAAAATAGATCTCTACCAAACGTCTGGATGTCACTCTAGACGTCTAATTCCACGAAAAAAAGACTTCCGTGGAACTGGTCTGGCTTTCCTCGTTTTAGACGCTGCAGCAGAGCAGCACAGCACCCTCTGCTCTCGCACTCAAACTCGCGATCAGCTCTTTGCTCGCTTTCTCCTTCTCTGACTTAGCGTGAGGGTGAGAGACGAAGTTTAGGAGGAGGACTTATAAAGGAAGAGAAGGTGAGGGGAAGGGCATGGGCGAGGGAGCGACGCGGAGTGGGCGTCGCAGGGAAGGGAGAGGCAGTGAGGGAAAGGCATGGTGTACGTACGGTATGTTCCAAGGAGAAAAGATATTTTCAGACGTCTAACGATCTATCCAGACGTCTGGACAGACGTCTGGTGAGCATCCCAGATGTCTTAAATGACCGAAAGGTAACGGGTCATTTCAACATAACAAACTTAAAGGAAGTTTCATCCTTGAAACTTAAGCTAATTAGGGTGCGGAAAATAACGTAGTAGCATATAACAAACTTAAAGATGACCGAAGTAGGTCCGAAAAGACATACCCTCGAAAATCTCTGGGTACTGCTCTCTCATTATCGCCTCAGGCTCCCAAGTTGCCTCCTTGTACCGCTAGCTTCTCCACAGGACTTTCACCAAGGGTACCTCCTTCCATCTCAGACTCTGGACAGCTCTATCTACTATTTGTACCGGCTTCTCGGCATAGGTCAAATCATCTCCCACCTCGATGCTCTCATGGGTAAGGACATGATTGGGATCGACAATATATCTCCTGAGGTTGGAAACGTGAAATACGTTGTGCACTCTAGAGAGCTAGGGAGGAAGGGCAAGCCGGTAAGTGACGGGTCCTACCCATTCTAAGACCTCAAAAGGCCCCACAAATCTCGGTGCAAGCTTCCCTCTTACCCTAAACCACTGCAAGCCCTTCATGGGCGAAACACGGAGGAAAATGTGATCCCCAACCTCAAATTGTACCTTCCTACGCTTCAGATCAGCGTAGCTCTTCTACTTGCTCTGGACAGTGCACAGTTGTTGATGGATCTGCTCGATCACCTCCTGACTCTGGCGTATCAGCCGGGGACCAACCTCCCACTTGGTCCCCACCTCAACCCAACTCAAGGGAGCCGTACACTTCCTCCCGTACAGAGCTTCATGCGGTGCCATGCCGATGCTCGAGTGATAACTATTGTTGTATGCGAACTCTGCCAGGGGAAAATGCTCCTTCCAGGAGCCTCTTGACAGAAAGCCATTTTCGCGCATTTGAAAGTTGTCGAAAATCGTAGTATAGTCACGCAAAAACGTTCGTCAAAAATTGATTTCTAAAGATAACGAGACTTGAGTCCCGGTCGTTCGTCTCTGGGAGGTGTTGCTTTTACTTTTTCAATCGATCTTACTCCACTTTGTTTAGAATCGCATGCCAGTTCGTGATTATTACGTATTTAGGTATGACATGCTTAGTTGCAAGAATATTAGGAATCGGAAACAGGCAACTTGAATCACACAAAAAGAATGACAATTATTAAGCTCATGGTGATTTCAAACATATAGAGAAAAATATATATATATAAGCATTTTTCATTCATTCAGCGGGAGAGTCATTTGCAACATAAAACGTAGAGGGAAGCTTGTACATAAATGCTTGAAAATTAAATCTAGCTACCAGAAAATGATCGCATACAAGAATCGATGGGGGGATTTCGCATGCATCATTGGGGGAGAAATAAGACTACACTACTAAGCAGTAAATAAAAGCAGTAAATATACGAAGAGCATAATCTAAATCTAGCAGAATGGAAGGGCATTCAGGGGTGGTCCCCGATGGCCTTTGAGTGGTTGAGAGAAGGAGGGGCGGCCAATGGAACTTAGGTCGGCCCTTGGAGAGAGGTTGGGGAGCTGATCCAGCTTCCTGGCATGGAGATGGTGGCCTCCATGGTGGTGCTCAACTCGTGGAGGTGGAGTGGAGATGGAAGTGGCTATTCTAAGTGGAATGGATGCCAAGGAAGTGAATGGGTGCAAATGGCCACCCAAAGGGTCTTTTTATAGACCTAAGGGAAGCTCTCTAGAGAATTATGGAATTCTCTAGAGAGGCCTATGGTGGGATCTCGTGGGAGAGTGAGAGTGAGAGGGTGGATGGTGGTTTTTAGATCCACCAAATGTGGATCTAAAAATTGAATGGCTCTTGGTTGCTATTTTTGGCAACCAAGGCAACCACACATGGTAGAGAGTTCTAGAGAACTCTAGGCTAGATATTTTCGTGTGGATGGTGTGTGTGGGTGTGTGTGGGTCGAAACTTAGGTGGCTAGGTTGATTGGGTTGGGTTCTAATGGGCTTAGGTCAAGGTAGGTCTCAAATTAGGGTTATAAACCCTAATTCACTAAGGTAAAGTGCAATTAAACTTAATACAAGTTTAATTGGGTGTGTGGAAACTTAATTGAGAGTAAAACAACTCAATTAAGTCAGGTGTAGGTAAATTGGACTCTCACTGAGTCCAATTGGACAGTGTGTGCTGAGATTAGGGCTCAATTGGACTCAATGAGTCCAATTGAATAGGCTGATGGAATTGACTAAGATCCAAGTAAATTAGGTTTAGTGAGGACCTAATTAGGTCCTTAGAGAGGTCTAGAGGTGGTGTACTAGGGTCAGGGCACCTTAATTTAGGTTCCTATGGGGTTGGAATTGGGTTTAGGGACCTAGAGATCCAAGATCAAGGCTTAAATCTCAAAATAGGAATTGGAGAGTAGTATCAGACGTCTAATAATAGAATCAGACATCTTATACTCAAAAATCAGAAGTCCATACTTGTTGTTTGGACGTCCAATCAGAGTCACGAAGGATTTCGGGTTCTGTTTTGGGTATTCTGCAGAAATTAGACGTTTGACAAAGTGTCTGGACGTCTAATAACACTGTAGGAGTGGGTTTGAAGTGTGCGGGATTTGGCTAAGGGTCCTGGACGTCTTAAAACTTATCTGGACGTCCAGAGAAGGGTTGGAACTAGGGTTTTAGGGCTTCCTAGGGTATTGTGACCTAATCTAAGGGTGGCTAAGGCTTAGGGAAGTCTCTAGGCTATCCTAGGGCTAGGATGGACCTAAGCTCTTTACATTTTACTGCTTTATTTCTACTTAATAGAATAGAAAACCTTTAACCCCCTTACATTATTATTCCTACATCTAAACTAGGCCTTCTGCTCCAGCTCTGCTACAACTCCTGTTATTCCTGATCCAGCTTTAGATCCAGCTCCTGATCAGCTTATTGCTTGCAATTGACATAATGCACTTAATCAGCACATTATAACATTATTTCATGCATAGCTAAAGGAAAGCAGTAAAGATGCAGACAATGCATATGTATGCGTGAATAACCCTAACTTATGCGAAGTCCTAGCTTAATCTAGGCTAATTAAGACCTATGATTGCTGCGCAATCACCTCTCCAGTCCAATACGCAAGCGTGTAGAAGGTCCTCAAGGGTCTGAATGGTGTGCTCCGACTGTCCGTCTGTCTGGGGGCAATAAGCTGTACTGAATTTCAAATGAGTCCCCAAGGCCCTCTAAAATTCCACCTAGAACTGGGAAGTGAAACGAGTGTCTCTATCTGAAATAATTTCATGGGGGACCTCGTGAAGGCGCACTACATATCTGTTGTATCGTTCCGCCAATTGTGCTGGTCCAAAAGTGACTCGAATCGGCAGAAACCGTGCTGTCATTGTCAATCTGTCTACAATCACCTAGACTGCATCGTGTTGTCGCTGTGTCACAGGTAATCCCACTACCAGGTCCATAGTGACACTCTCCCACTTCCATTCTGGCACGGGAAGTGGCTGCAATGGCCCTACAGGCCTCTGGTGCTCAGCCTTCACCTGCTGGCATATCAGACACTACTAAACGAAAAGAACAACATCTCACTTCATTCCCCTCCACCAGAAATCACGTCATAGGTCGTGATACATCTTTGTGTTCTCGAGATGTATGGTGAATCTGGATCTGTGTGCCTCAGTCAGGAGCTCCCTCAATAGCTCCTCATCTCTAGGAATGCACAAGCGTCCCCTCATATGCAGGACTACATCAATGAACGAGAACTCTCCTTGGCTCCCTGCCAATACTCAGTCTCGCTATGCCCGTAGGTATGGGTCTGTCATCTATCCAATCAAGATGTGATCCATCAGCTCTGGTCGTGTCCACCTCGCCACTGTCACTGCCCTGCAGTACCCCTGTGACTCCTGGCATTGCTAGTTGCTCAACTCCTCCATGAGTCTCCAACTCTATGCTCGTAAGCAAGCCAAATGGGCGGGCGTCTTCTGGCTCAAGGCGTCAGCCGGCCTTTCCTGGGTGGTAGGAGTGCTGCAATCGTAGTCCTTCAGGAGCTCCAACCAATGTCTCTGCCTCATGTTGAGCTCCTTCTGGTCAAACAGGTATCTGAGGCTCTTATGGTCAGTGAAAATTTCAAACGTCTCTCCGTACAAGTAGTGCCTCCAGGTCTTCAGTGCGAGGATGATCGCTGCCAAATCTAAGTCATGGGTAGGGTAGTTATGCTCGTGAGGCTTCACTTGCTGTGATGCGTATGCAACAACGTGACCCTACTACATGAGCACACCCCCCAATCCCTGCAATGAGGCATTTGTGTAGACGACGAATCCACCACCGCTGTCAGGGATGGTGAGTATAGGAGCTGAGGTCAGCCTCTCCTTCAGCTCCTAAAACCAAGAATCACATTCATTTGTCTAGGTGAAAGGTACGTTCTTTCGAGTCAACTGAGTTAAAGGACGTGCAATCTGCGAGAATCCTTGGATAAATCGTCTGTAGTAACCAGTCAATCCTAGAAAACTGTGAATCTCTGTCACCGTACGCAGTCTCTCCCACCTGAGCACTGCCTCCACTTTGGCTGGATCCAAATCCAATCCATCCTCTAAGATCACATGGCCTAGGAAGGTGACCTGTCTCAACCAGAACTTGCACTTGCTGTACTTGGCGTACAGCCTGTGCCGTCGCAAAGTATCCAAGACCATGTGAAGATGCTGCTCATGCTGTGTCTGATCTCGAGAGTAAATGAGTACGTCGTTAATGAACACTACCATGAACTGGTCCAGATACGGCTAGAAGATGCGGTTCATCAAGTCCATGAAAGCAGCAGGGGCGTTGGTCAGCCCAAATGGCATGACCAAGAACTCATAGTGACCATACAGCATGTGAAAAGCTATCTTGGAGACGTCGGTCTCCCTAATCCTTAGCTGATTGTAGCCCAACCTCAGATCTATCTTGGAGAATACCGTGGCATCTCTCAGCTGGTCGAAGAGGTCATCTATGTGCGGCAATGGGTAGTTATTCTTGATGGTGACTCGGTTTAGCTATCTGTAGTCAATGCACAGCCGAAGAGTACCATCCTTCTTTCTCATAAACAGGACGGGGGCTCCCCATGGGGAGGCACTGGGCCTCAAGAAGCCCTTCTCTAGAAGGTCCTGTAGTTGGGACTTGAGCTCTCGTAGCTTAAGCGGGGCCATCCGGTACGGTGCAGTAGAAATGGGGTCGGTCCCCGATATCAGTGAGATCTCAAACTCGATCTCCCACTCAAGTGGCAGTCCTAGCAGCTCCTCTGGAAAGACGTCGGGGTACTCATGAATCACCAGAATACTTTGTAAGCTGACCATGGGGCCGGGCTCTGGTAGGACGTAAGCAAGGAAGCCCTCGCACCCCTGGCTCAGTAGCTTCGCTGCCTGAAGCGTGGAGATGCATCTGAAACCTCTGTCTACTGGCTAGCCGTGGAACTCGAAGGGAGGAAACCGTGGTATGGAGAAAACAATCTTTCTCCGAAGCAGTCTACAAGGGCATGGTATGCGGCTAACTAGTCCATCCCCAAGATCACACCAAAATCCTCCATCGGGATCATGATCAAGTATATCGGAAGATTGTGTCCCCCCATCGTGACCTCACAGTCAGTGAAAACCTCCTCTGCAACAAACACCTACCCACCTGGTCCTCTAATTAGAAAGGGCTCGTCTAAAAGTACACTGCTCGACCCCATACTGATAGCAAACTCCACAGAAACAAATGAATGTGTGGCACCAGAATCAAAAAGCGTGTAAACGAGCCTACCAGAAACAGTAACCATACCTGCCACTATGGAGCTTGAAGATCTAGCATCTCCGTGAGTCAGGGTGTTAACACACCCTTCAGCCCTCGGTACAGAAGAAGCAGTCATGCTCTTGGTCGGGTGGGAGGCAGCGGGTCGGTACCCTCCTCGCAACTGCTGTCCTCCTCCTCAAGCCTGGTAACCACGTCCTCTAGGTCGGCCTCCAGTGCTTGGTGCTGGGAGCGTCGGCTGTGCTCCGGTCCTAAATGGACAATTCCTTTGCATGTGGCCCGGCTGGCCACACTGATAGTAGAGGGGTATGCAACCTCCTCCCTTTGTCTGCTGTCCCTGCTGGTGACTGAGTGGGGGTTAGCTACAGTCAGCTAGTCCCTACCGGGGACCCCTAAAGGTCCCTGGTAGACCCACAGAATGGGATAGCTTCTCTGCTAGTGTCTGGTGCCTCCTCTCTCGATGGCCCTGTGAGTACTCCTACGGGTAGGGCCTCTTTCGTCCTCCTCCGTCGATGTCTCGCATGGACGGGTTGGTCTTCTCGTAGGTCATGGTAGCCTCAACTACATGGGAGAAGGTAGGCAGCTTCAGGGGCTTTACATACCCTTGAATGGTAGGTAGAAGGGCCTCAGTGAATCTCCATGGGCGCTCCTCCTTGGTTGACGCAGCTATCAGGGCAAAGCGTGACAGCACCAGAAAATGCGTACGGTACGCGCTAACTGTCATTACCCCCTGGCAGAGAGTGTGGAACTCCCGCCTCCTCTGATCCTGCCAAGTCTGTGGGAAGTACTGCTCACAGAAGAGCACCATAAACTGGTCCCACGTCAGCTCTCCCTCCTCCTGTCCTCTGACCGCCCTTCACCACCTGTGAGCTGCATTCTCCAGCTGATACATGGCGAAGGCCACACGACACTCTACAGGAGGACAGAGGGTGTCAAAGATCTTCTCCATCTGTTCCAGCTAGTCCTCTGCCTCAGACAGGTTCTCCTCCCCCTTGAAAGAGGGGTCTTCAGCTTCTTGAACTGGCTGAAGACCTCGTGGTGCAGTCGCAACGGGGGAATGGGTTACAGGCAAGGAGGACTCGTGCCCCGAAGTGTATGAAGGAGGTGGGGGCGGTGGAGGATCACCCCCTCCCCCTACAGCTCATCTGGTGCCGTGGCGGCTCGCCTGCCCCACGGAGGACTCCCCCTCTGCATCCCTAGGAAGAGGAGGCTGAGGAGGAGGCTAATGGAGCCCCTCTCGTATGAGATCCTGGATCAACTGGGTGAGGTCCGGGGCCAGAATGCCCGGAAGGAGAGGTGGAGTGGCCCTGTCCTCGGCCATTGCTCGCCCTCCCCTGCGATCAAGCTCTCGGCCACAACCATGTCCGCAACTTGCCTCAAGAACTCCCTGGTGAGGCATCTCCTGCACGGAGATCGTAAAAGAAATAGGATTTGTCAGTGACTATTTGATCACAGAGGAGACGTAAGACTCGGAAATGATAATCAAGGTAAAACGTTGTGATGGCTATCCTAACTACATGCACAAGTGTGGTTATTTCCGAGCTATTTGGTTCATTTCTCAGGACGACCTTACTCCGATACCATCTTGTCACGACCCGAACCCAGATCCCTACAAGACTCGAGATCGGCTTACCTCGACTAATCCCAAGACCTAGTCATCCAACGAGAAATAACCAATAACATGCATCAATCCACAACCACATAAGTACAGTAGCTAAGCAGAAAGAAATTGGCAACAAAAGGAGAAATAGAACAATAATACTAGAATATTACATGCCTTCAAGAACAGGAATATTGCCATCACAACAAAACTAGTATAGATAGAGAACATAACGGAAAGTACTGAAAATATAACTACAGAACTCACTACAACTAGCAGTAGAAACTACAGCTGGGCTCGACTAGGCCCAACGTCCTCAGCAGCCAGTAGCTCGGGCTGCTCAAATCCCTGACCTGTACAAAGTTATATAACTGGAGTCAGCTAACGCTGAGTAGAGTGGTGGCTAAAGATAAATGCATTTAAAATCCAAATTATCTTTTTCTGTGTAGAGATCTCTAATCAGGGTCCATCTCATTACTTAATCTTCTTGTCCCCTAAGGGGGCAATTTTGCTTGCAGTTTTCCTATGATGTAGGATGCACACGTGGCACTCTCCTAGCCTAGAGAGTCCCTCCGTGGTAGTCCTACACCCGATCTACCACCCTGAGGTCACGGTCGTGATGTAGCGGTGACTACTGCACACGTGATAAGCACACTGGTAGCTACCCTGCACCGACACGTGGTCAATCATTTCCCTTAGCGGGTACGCCCCAACTACAACGCGAAATAATATAGGGCCTTGCCCTCTCAGAACAGAACAGGGGTCTCGCCCCTCCTCAGTGTGCGTACCCTCATCCGACTATCCCAGTTTGCCCAACGGGCTAACAAGAGTCGATGTAGGGTGGCCATGCCTAACCCCGGGCCCCCTGGTGTGGCTAGCTCCCCCCTACACTTAGTAGCTCACCTCAGTACCACGTACACGAGGGCCAGCAAGAGTCGACGTAGAGTGGCTAAACCCACCTCGGGTCTCAACCTAAGGGCGGCAAGCTCCCCTCTACACTACAAGGGATAGTTGCTCTCTTCGATACCATGTACATGAAGGTCAGCTTACTTCCCTTAATGGCTGCCTGTGGGCAGCAAATTCCAGAACCATCTGGTTCTCGGTACTGTAGTGTTATTATATCGTTCTACATTCCCTATAGGGTTCGTACATGAACTTTTCTTTATTCCATATCTGGTTTGTTACATACAGAATAGGCATCTCAGTTTCCACAGTACGAGTTCATTTTTCCTATCCATAATGTAGTTCATTTCGGGTAGTACAGGCAGCTTATGATTTATTTAATCATCCATCTCTCGACAAATGCATCTTTTCTATCCCTAGTGTTCATGTCATAACCTAGGGTTCAATTGAATAGCTATATTCTAGAGCATACGTTTATTTCTTCCTAGGATTCATCTCACATCCTAGGTTTTAACTAATTGCATGCATTTTATTTAACTTGGAGAATTAGTTAGAACCACTCTACCAGGATAACCGGGTGGAATGGGGGCTCGTATAGTAGCTCCCGACGTCTCTGTAGGTCCCGTATGCTCGACGGAATGGAGACCTAAGATGTGGATGGACAAGTCAAAAGGATTCCAAAAGATATAGACAAGCTACCTTTGCACGAAGAAATTTGTACGAAAAACAACGATGTTTCGTTTTTGGAAAATCGACATCGTTTGGGCCTTGAACGAGCCTAAAACACGAGTTCTGACAAAAATCAGACCTCTGGGAGAGATCCCAGATGTCTTAAATCAACTCGCAGGCATACCTCTCTTGGGGCACCTCTATCGAACATCTGGAACACAGTGCCGATGTTCGAGGGTTTCGTCAGACGTCAGGAGATGCTCCTGGACATCTGAAACTGCCTCGGTCTGCCTTCCAACTTCTGACGCATGTACGTGCATTGTCACAACATTGGTAGAGAAGAAAATACGGAAAATAGATCTCTACTAGACGTCTCATTCTACCTTCGGACGTCTGATTCCGCATAAAAATGACTTCCACAGAACTGGTCTGGTTTTCCTCGTTGCAGATGCTGCAGCAGAGTAGCACAGCACCCTCTGCTCTCACGCTCAGACTTGCGATCAGCTCTCCGCTCGCTCTCTCCCTCTCTGACTCAGCATGAGGGTGTGAGACGAAGTGGAGGAGGACTTATAAAGGAAGAAAAGGTGAGGGGAAGGGCATATGCGAGGGAGTGGCATGGAGTGGGTGTCGTAGGGAGGGGAGAGGTGGTGAGGGAAAGGCATGGCGTACGTACGGTATGCGCCGAGGAGAAAAGATATTTTCAGACGTCTGACGATCTCTCCAGACGTCTAGTGAGCATCCCAGATGTCTTAAAGGACCGAAAGGTGACGGGTCGTTTCATAGGCTCTAATTTAGTCCACTATAGTGGACTTATCACTAATCGTACGGATGTGTCCGACACATTTGAGAACCCTAAGATTGAGTCTTGGATCACCTAAATCTTCATCCAAATGACCTTTAGATTTAATTTAAATCATAATTCTTCGGGGGAGCCTATATGTAATATTTAAAACTTACTATTTTTCAAACAAAATTTCCTTACCTATTCATCCCTCCTCTCCTTCATTTATTTTCTTCCCCCATTCTCACTTCTCCTCCACATCAAGCACATGCAAGTGAACCCATGCACGCAGGGCTCCACTACTAACTCCATCGCTGGCACTCACCTCACTAGTGCTTCGCCAAGTCACCCTCCATCCTCCGATGGCCACCGATAGCCTCAACCAGCCTCCTCTCTCTTCTTCTACTCCTCTTGTCCTATGGGTGTAGGTGGGTTCACCCACCACCATACACCATCAACAACTCCAACATGGCAGCACCAATGTCCATGGACCACCACTAGCTCATCACCGCTCCCTCTAATGAGACATTTGCCATGCCTCCTTCACTCTCTTTCCTCTCTACTGTTCCCCACCTTGCATCCTTCCTACCTTAAGTCTTCAACTACGACACAAGGAACAAACAAGGGAATGAAAAAAGAAATCTTCACCTCAATCAAGTCTCACCTTGTCACACACCATCAACGTGTGTGCACACCTTATGCATGCCCATGACAGCTATTGCATCAATTATCTCCTCTCCTCAGCCCTTTCTTTCCCTCTCAGCTACTCTCTTTCTCTCTCCTTCCCTCTCCCTCTCGTTTTCACATCTACATGTGGAGTAGGTGAGAGAAACGAAGGTAGGGTGAGATCTTTAGGGAGAGGAAAGGGTTTTCTGAGGTGGGGTAGGGAGTTTATGTGCTTTATAACTATGTAGGAGAGAGAGAAATGTAGGAATGTGGGTGTGGGATTAGGATTGTGTTTTGTCTTTTTTTCGTAACTACAAGTGACTCTCGTAAGAAGGTCAAATGGCAACCAATTTCTACGAAACACATACCTTCAAATTCATTACGAGTCGAGGAATCCGACAAATTTTGTAGATTTTGAATCTGAGGTCATTTGCATGGTGCAGTTCCCTGGTGGATTATACGTGGTTTGTACACATTTTGTGCGTAATCTATACTACACAACTTAGATTTCCATGAAATAGGAACTATTGGAGAGCTTATGAAAAAAGGAATCTAAAAGTACAAATCATAAAGTAGTTTTGTGATGTGCATACATCTAAATAGCCAAAAATGTCTATTAATGCATGTTCTTAGTGTTATATTAGCATCATGCATCATAAATAACGCATAACATTCATAATCATGCACTTAGTTCAAATTGTACAAATTGTATCGTAATTATCTCCTTTTATGGCCAAGGACAGGGTGATTTTTAATCGGGGCTTCGGACGAAAGATCCAACCGTATGGATCTTATTAGGGCAACGGCGGGAGTTCAACGACTCCAAGATCGCCTTGATCGGACATCTGTAGCATCAGATATAGTTCGAGGAAGCCCAGAGATCAAGGGCCAAGGTGGTGTCAATCCTCACTTTAGATGACAAATCCGACCACACGGATGGGTTTGGATCGATAGTCGTAGCCTAAAGGCATGAAAATCAGCTCAATCCGACATCCGTGGCACCTTCTACATGTCACAGAATATGGATAGCTATGATGGCGCCACGTGGAGCCAGTACAGTCACCTAAACTGGCCGCAGCACTGCTTCTCATCCTCTGAAGGCACGGGCGAGGAAAGATCTGGGCTGTTGGATCTTGATCCAATGGCCATGGACACGCACGCTTAAAACGTAAGCACGACAAAGAACCGGTCGTAGCTCAGTGGTCGAGCACCCTTGAGCAAGCGCGAGGCGTAGGTCTGATTCGCAATCAAAGGCGTGCGCACATTTTATCTCAACTGTGCGATCAGTTGTAGATGGCCAAGATCGCTTAATCGGGCACACGTGCAATTGGACCCCTTGCCTCACGCCCAATCGCATGTGCAGGCGCGCGAAGCTGAAGTAGGCGAGGAGTAATTTGAGCTATCTGATCCTACAATCGGATGACTGATATTTCTTGGACGTGCTCTTGGTGTTAAGGCACGGGAGAGGAGGCATGCATGGCTTGCACACATCGCCCACAATCAGGCCTTTAGTGATGGATAAATCCGTCACTAAAGACCTGATTTTAATGTTTTTGAATATGGAATGACCAAATTGCCTCCAATCCTTGCAACTACAAAAGGAGACCCCTACCATACGAAATTCTCATCCCTTCCTTCACCTCTGTCCCTCTCCAAAGCTCAAGAGAAGCTTATCCCACACTCGAGATGCTACTCTAGAGCCAAATCCAAGTTTTCTCGCCCTCGTTCCGGAAGTTGATCTTGCGACGACAATGACGTGCTGCCTCGTTCCCGCTTCTTTCTGCTTCATCCTCCTTCCTGCTCCATCCTCTATCTTATAAGCGTCGCTCCGTTCGACTCGTCCTCCAAGCATTCATCGAGGAGGATAACATCTCTCTCCCTTCTTTTTAATCACTTTCTAGAATAGAATTTCCCACTTTCTAGTTGTAATCATTTCCCACTTTCTAGTTGTAAAAATAGTATTATTTTATCAAGTGATTGTTCGCTCTCTCACTTATTGTTTATATCAATTCCATTGTAATTATCTCATTTTCAAATAAAAATTCAAAAAAATATAATCACGAATTTCTATCTCTCCCTGTGTTCGCCTGCTCGCTTGCTCGTGAGCTACAACACTCACGCACATTCAGCCATCCTCAGCCGTTCGATCGCGAGATTGGACGGCTTAGATCACGCTACGCCCACCTCCTCAGCGCATGCCTGAATGCGTGCGATGTCGCGTAATCGCTACACGTGAAATAGCGCGTGGGCGCTATCGGGTGCGCGCGACCGTTCGATCGCGATCCGACACTCCACACGCCTGCTCGCCTGCACCTGATTTGAGGCTCGCGGGGGCTCGACCCCGCGACCTCTGCTTCGCCCGTAGCGTCGTCTCTGCTGCGCTACGTAGTCGAGAAGGTCATGCAGACGATTTAAGGCACCGCATCCACAGCCGTTGGATGAAGATCCAACGGCCCAGATCGTGCACTGGATGTCCTTTGGAGAGGTAGCGACAGTCTTGAGGATCGGTTGGACAGCTGAGATGGTGCCACATGGCGCCATCTTGGCTGTCCATCTTCTGGATGATGTAGATGGTGCCACGGTTGTCGGATTGAGTCGATTTTTGCCCCGTTAGGCTGCGATCGTCGATCCGAATCCATCCGTGTGGTCGAATTTGTCATTTGAAGTGTGGATTAACACCATCTTGGCACTTGATCTTCTAGGATTCGCTTGTCTCTATCTGATGCTACAGATGCCTGATTAGGGCGATCTTGGAGTCGTTGAACTCCAATCGTCGCCCTGATCACATCTGTACGATTGGATCTTCGATCCGAGGCCCCGATAAAAAGTTTACCCTGTCCAAGCACATAAAAGGAGACAATTAACCTCCATTTTATTCAAACTACTCTAAATACAAGATGATGCATGTTGTGCAATATTTATAGCATGCAATGAAATCCTATGCTTAAGAGCATGCATAAATTGACATCTTAAGTAGTGTAAACATGTTTACATCATACCCCCATGCCTATCTTTTGCTAGTCCCTAGCAAAAACTATATGCTATTTATAAAAGAATTAGGTTAGATTATTTGGGCTTGACTTATTTTCAATCACTAAGAAAATGGCTACTTAGAATCTGAACTTTCAAAGACACAATAGTGCCCGAGTATCTGTCAAAATGCAGACCGCCTCAAGCCCTCCCCTTATTCAAAGAAAATTTTCTTTTTCTCTTTTTCCTCTTTTCTATTTTTTTTTTTTTTGGATTTTCAAGTTTTAGGGTTTAAGAGTGGCTTTCTACGGCCATTCAACTCACCTAAGATTTGATGAGAACCATAAGTTTTAAGCATCTTATTGTGAATGTGATAGACTCGTTGACTGGCAGTTAAAACGAACTTCGGATTTCTACGCCTCTAGGTGACCTAAAAAAAAAAATTCATCCTAAAGGTGTATCTTTACAACCGGTAGCTTTCTCCCTACTTTTATTTTTTACGGGGTCAACACAAGGGTGAATCCAGTGTATATCTCCTCGGTTTATTCTACTTCTCCACTTCTTCCTAAGTGTTTTGGGAATTTTCAGTGCATTTCTTGAGCTGGGTTCTGGACAACCAGTTGATGAGTTGTTACCACCGACAACTTGCCAGCCATACTCGTGTGGCGAAGTGTGGCTTATTTCTTTTTTTCTTTTCTCCTTTTCTTTTTGATTCTTTTTTTTAAGTAGGTGGCTTCCCTGGTCTAGGATTTACCTAAAGGCACAAAAAGAGAAAGGTCCAGTGATTGGGCTCTGGACAACCTACTATGGGCTATTACCCATGATAACTTGCCAGCCATATCACCCTAGAAGGTTCATTAGCTACCCAATTTCCATTAGAATCGCCGAGCAATGAGTCAGTGACAAGAAAGTGTGTAGATGCTCAAAACTCAAAATTCCCTCAAATCAGAGGGCGGGTTGATAAGTCGTGTACTTATCACCCAACTTATTTACTCCAATTATGATAGAATTAAGATGGCGAGGACTCGAAAAATAAATCCACATTTTAGTGGATACACGGGCTGATTAAGTCCAAAGACCTAAAGGGTCTTTGTGTTCAAATCATAATGTAGTATTTCCTAAGATTGAAAATTTTCTTAAACCCAAGTTCTCTTTCCTAATTCCACTTTTTTTTTAATAAAATAAAACAAATCTACAGAGCTGACGAATAAATTTGGAGATAAATATCCACCCCCCCCATGCCTATCTAATGTAATGTCCTCAATGTATTAAAAAGACGTAAAACAGAGTGAAATAGCATAGAAAGCACCTGAATTGCATGAATGTCAGGTCCGCTCCGAGATAGAAACTAAAAAGAACTGTATATGTGCTGAATTTAGTGCCTTCAGCTAGGCACACTATACAAAGAAGAGAAATGAAGAATTCATAGGTGCAGGTCAGAATCAGAATAAACAGAAGAAACCTTTGACCTGTCAGCAGAGGTCCACAAATGTGGACCAGATTGTGGTGCAGACCCATACCCCATAATCGAGAATATCTTAGGTTCTGGATAAAAATTACCCAAAACCTAAAATCAGTATGCAAGCAGGGTCGGGCCTGCGATTTATGAGGATGCAAGCCAAGACCAAAAAGTCGGGTTACAGAGAATTGAAGATCAAAAGGATAATCATTGAATGTATGCTTAGGTTGGACATCCTCAAAACAGATGTCGTAAGGGTCCTGGTTTGATGGTTTCAGCTTAATGGGCACCCTTCGACTCAATCTTGTACTTCCTCCAGAACTTACTTCCTAAATCAAAATTTCCCGACTCCTATCCTCCTCATTTAGCATGTCAAATTCCGGGACCTCTTGCATATTAATCACCCCATCTGAAATCTCCAAGTCTAAATGATGTGGCAGAATCAGAATTGACTTGGGTCTAATTATCTTAAAAACAAAATCATCGATAAGCTCAATGCGGTGCAACTGATAATCAGGGCATTGAATTGAATCTTTTAGAAAATGCGATTCTGGTTCCGTAATGTGAGCCCTAAAATTAGTTTCCTCAGTTCTTGGGCTATCAAATGATTTTTCAGATTCCTCAGGCCTAATCAACTCACAAAAATCATGCTCTGTAAACTCGTGTGAGACTTTGCAAATCGAATCTTCACCATCAGAATCAAGATCTGTATTAATGTTTGTCTCAAAATCATCTGTCACTTTCTGATCCATGGAGACATATGTTTCCTCGTACCTTAGCTCAGGGATCTCAGGTGAAGAAATCAGATCATCCTTAATTGGTTGATCTAATTCAATTCGGTCAGCCTCGTAACACGTGTCCCCCTCAACAGATGCTTGAGCGGGTTCTGAAATTGGCTCTCTTGAAGAGGGTTCATCTTGGGAATCATCCCATGATTGAATCAAAGTGACCACAAATCTCATCCTCAATTTCGCTAATTTCCCAAGTAGAAACTCACCCGGGTTCTTATCCTTAACATCCTAGAGCCAATCCAACAAATACATATTCAATTCATTAATCATCTGAATCAGGGGCTCCAATCTCTCAATGCAAGGTATTGGCTGAACTTCTAAAGATTGTATGATATTCCTCAAGTTAGCCAGAACCTTTTCTTGAACCTGGTTACCCTGAACCAAATTAGTTTGTTCAGGGTTAAGCAGGTTTAGGGTCAAAGCAGGGGAATTAACGAATTGAAATTCGTTATACCCTTCCTGATAATAGGTCATTTCAGATTGTTCAAAAGGTGGTGATGACTTAAAGGTAGTGTAATCAGAGGATGGGTAAGGATCAGTGTATCCATCTTGATTGTAGATCGTATTAGGTTGTTCATGAAAGGTTGACGATTTATAATCAATGTGGCTTTGAGAAGGATAGAAACCACAATCAAAGTGTTCAGGGTTAGATACTAAACATGGAGGTCCAGAATTGTATCCCTAATCCGAGTTATCCCAACTAACTGGTGGTTGATTACAGTACGAGTCAGAATAATTGTCATGTTGAGGATAATTCAAATCAGGAGGGAAAGAGCGGGAATGCGTGTAATATGTGGAAGGATTCAGAAGAGACGGGAGGAAGAAAGGCGCCTTGCAATACAAACAATCAAACCTGTCCTTAAGTGAGTTAGCCTACAGACCTATAGACTCCCAAAACCCATCTTGAGATAAAGAAACGATTTGATCTACTTCTGTCTGTTCAATCCAACTAGTTAGAAGGAGGGATTGGGGAGAAGGTTCTTCCTTTGGCTTGCGCCTCCGGTTCCTAGTGTACCCCTCAGCCGCGATCATTTGATTCTGCTCCCCTAGCTAGACATCAGATTGAACAGTAGAAACAGACTAATCAAAAATAATCTCGTTCTGGGCTCTGAAGAGCGAGTCGAATCCTTAAGGCCAACGTCTACTCTGTTTTATTTAGGGCTAGGTTTGAATGTGCTTTGGAATGTGATGGGCCCTTTATATGGGTTGTGCCCTTAATGATTGATTGATTTGTGTGTGCCTGCACAACCAGTGATTTTCAAGTAAGATTATTTTTGATGTGGTGAATTTTAGTGTTCAAATCTTGCTTAGTAGCCTTTAGGATTCAACTTTAGGTGTTTTCAAACAAGTTTTGTTGGCACACTAGGTTTTTGAAAGCACAGGTTAAGATATTTTCCTTTGAAGCTTAAAAAGAATGTGGAGTACCTGGTAAATCCCTAAGAGTTGAACCTAAGTGGCAGCTACTTGATGAGTTGATTTTAATTGAAGTGGTGCGGCCCAATCAACTCAAACAATTGGCCTGTTGCACCACTTAATTAGACACACAAGTGATTACCTAATCTAATTTCTACTCAATTATGTGTTTGGATGTGTGTACTGGCTCCAAAGATCGGTTTACCGATTGAGTTTGAAAATCAGATGAGGATGTGTACCTCTGTGAGGTTTTTTCTAATTTTTTTTTTTTTAAATGTGGGGGTTGGGGTGGGTGTGGGTGTCAAACAACAAACAATCTATCCTTAGAGTTTATAAGAACAACTAGGTTGATTGATGTTTGTGTTATTATGTGTGAAATGAAATCTAATGGGTGGGATGTGAGGGGTAACTTACAAAACCTTCCACAACACTCCAATCTACCGCTTTTGCCTGTCTCGAAAGAGTACCTGCAATCACAATAAGAAAGGAGAGAAGTGAGGTAAATGATTTGTAAGTTAGAAAACGCGAAGAAAAATCAAAGAGCATCACCTCCCCGGTAACGGCGCCAAAATGTTGAACGTACGAGTTGCTACGCTAACGTGTTTGGTTTTGAAAACCTGTCATCGTAGTATGAATGCGAAGAACTCGTGTTCAACAAATAAAATTTACACCGAAATGGAAATTCTAGGTCGAACACAGAGAGGCGGACATTTGGTTTAAAAGCAATGCATTTGTTTTTATTTGTCACGAAATAATTCAATTGATTAGAATTATCTAACTACTTACAATATATAGAAAAGTGAGAGAGAGAGAATAAGAGAGAGAAAGAATTTTACAAACAAAAACCAAACTGAGATGTAGAATAAACATAGAATTTCATCATTAGAACAATTGTTCATTACACTAGAAAGCAGGAAAATGATTACACTAGAAAGCAGTAAATCTACTCTAGAAAGCATTAAAAGAATGGAGAGAGAAATATCCTCCTCGACGGTCGCTTGGAGGACGAGTCGCATGGGACAACGCCTGGACGAAGGAGGATGAAGCAGGACGAAGGAGGACGAAGCAAAAGAACGGGAACAGGGCAGCACGCTGTCGTCGTCACAGGATCCACTACCAAAGGGGGACGAAAATTTGACTTTATCTCGCGAGAAGCATCCTAGGTGTAGGACAAGCTTCTCTTGAGCTTTGGAGATGGAGAGAAGAGAAGGAATGGATGAGAATTTCATGTGGAGGGGGTCTCCTTTTATAGTTGCAAGGAGTGGGGGCAATTTGGTCATTACATCTTTAAAAACATTAATTCAGGACCTTTAGTGACGGATAAAACCGTCGCTAAAGGTATGAACATGGGTGTACTAGGTGGCGCATGCACCCCCACTCTCTTTCCCGCACGCTACAATGCTCGTGCACATTTAGCCATCCTCAGCCGTTCGATCACGAGATCGGACGGCTCAGATCGCGCTACGCCCACCTCCTCAGCGCGCGCCCGAACGCGTGCGATGCCGCATTACCACTGCACGTGAAATAGTGCGTGGGCGCTATCGGGCACGTGCGACAGTTCGATCATGATCCGACGCTCCACGCGCCCGCTCGCCCACGCCTGATTTGAGGCTCGCAGGGGCTCGACTCCGCGACCTCTGCTTCGCCAGTAGCATCATCTCCGCTGCATTACGCAGTCGAGAAGGTCGCACGGATGATTTAAGGTGCTGCATCCACAGCCGTTGGATGAAGATCCAACGGCCCAGATCGTGCACTGGATGTCCTTTAGAGAGGTAGTGGCGGTCTTGAGGGCCAGTTGGACAGCTGAGATGGCGCCACGTGGCGCCATCTTGGCCATCCATCTTCTGTATGATGTAAATGGTGCCACGGTTGTCGAATTGAGTCGATTTTCACGCCGTTAGGCTGCGATCGTTGATTTAAATCCATCTGTGTGATCGAATTTGTCGTTTGAGGTGCAGATTCACACCATCTTGGCCCTTGATCTTCTAGGGTTCTTCGATCTCTATCTGATGCTACAGATGCCTGATTAGGGTGATCTTGGAGTTGTTGAACTCCAATCGTCGCCCTGATCACATCTATATGGTTGGATCTTCGATCCGAGGCCCCAATAAAAAGTTTGCCCTGTCCAAGCACATAAAAGGAGACAATTAACCTCCATTTTATTCAAACTACTCTAAATGCAAGATGATGCATGTTATGCAATATTTATAGCATGCAATGCAATCCTATGCTTAAGAACATGCATAAATAGACATCTTAAGTAGTATAAATGTGTTTACATTATCGATGGAGACTACTTGGGGAGGCTACCAGCTGGTCAAGGAGGAGAAGTGTGGTGGAGCTAAAAATAAAATAAAGGAGGAAGAAGGAGAAGAAGAGCCTTCTAGTAAGAGTGCTTGGATTGCCGACTAGGCTTGGAGGTGGTCACCAATGAAGACATAGGGTGGTCACTAGCTAGCCCTCTAATGAGGAGGAAAGGGGGGGCAAGGAGGAGAGGGGGGGACAGTTGGGGGAGTGTGTGTGTGTGTGTGTGTGGCGTTGGGAGAAGAATGGGGAGGGGGGGTGATAAATCTACATTTATCCATGTTAAATTTCCTATTTATGCATGTTCATAGGTTTATAGAAACATTCAGAATTATAAATATTGCATAACATGAATCATCATGCATTTAGATTAATTTGTATAAATTATATATTAATTTTCTCATTTTAATGACTAGGGGACAAGGTGACATTTTTTTGGGCTTCAGATTAAGATCTAACCGTATGATGTGGTCAGGATGATGACTGGAGTCCAATGCCTTTGAAATCACCTCAATCTGACATCTGTAATATCTTGTACAAGCCATAGAATATTAAAGGCCATAGGGTAAGGTGGTGAAAATCCTAACTTTAGATGGCAAATCCAACTGCATGATGGGTTTAGATCGATGATCACCGCCCAATGGCTCAAAAATCGATTCAATCTGACATTCGTGCCACCACCTACAAACCAAAGAAGATGAATGGCTCATATGGTGCCATGTGGCACCATCCAGGCCACCCAGCACTGGCTAAAGCTGATGCCTTGCCTCAATAGCGCCTTCGCCGAACGATCTTAGCCGATGGATCTCAATCCAACGACTGAGATCCATCCCAGCTGCACCCATTCAGTTCTTAATGGCAAGACCAAGAGAAGATCTCGACCGTTGGATTGAAATCCAACGATCAAGAGTGAGCGAACCTTAATTCCAAAGCACAACAATCTAGAGCGATAGTGCAGCGGTCGAGCACTACGCTGTGGGGAGGAAGGCATGCGTTAGCAAAGCAAGCCACCCTCCCCGCGTGAGCGCGACTTAATTGGACCATCCAATTGACATCGAGTGGACGATGAGCATCCATGTGGTGCACGAAGATTGCGCAATCCACGTACGTGCATCATCATGCGAGATCACACACGTGTGCGGGGGTAGCTGATGTAGTTAAGACATTTAATCACGATCTCAGCCATCCGATCGCGAACGGATGCACGCGATCTGAGTAACGAAAACGTACGGGATCTATCCATTTGATCAGGATCTGAAGGCTCACATTCAACACGCCTTCAGCAATGCTCGCCTACAGCAATGCATGCATGGGTCACTAAAGGCCCTACATTCATTTTTAAGCCTTTAAAATGACCTTTTTGCCCTCTAACCTCACATATAAAAGGGAACCTATACCCCATTCGTCCATCATCCCATCCTATGCTTCTCTCACCCTCTCCAATGCTCTAAAGAGCTAGTTCCATGACCAAGATGCTCCACTAGAGTTTATAAAAATAAAATTTTCCATCCTCTCACACCCATTCGTGGAGCGCCCATGGTCGTCCTCTCACCCCCCTTCGGGAATCGAATCCTGTGGTGGCGTCGTCTCGTTTCTTCTCATCCCTATCTTCTACCTCCGTCCCCCTTCTAGCTTCCCATCTCCATCTTCCGGGCACCAACAGCATGACTCGTCCTCCAAGCAACCGTCAAGGCGGATTTCTTCTCCCTTTTCTCCCATTTACTACTTTCTAGTGTAGTTTTAATTTCCCGCTTTACTCTCTGTAGGAAACTCTTTTTAGACATATATTGATTGATAGTTTCCCTCTCTCTCTCTATCTCTCTCTAATTTTGCAAGTAGATTACTAGATATTTCGACATGATCTCTTGTCTTGTAAAAATACAAAAAAAGGAGAAAAACACAAAAACAAATAAAACCAAACACAGATTCCTCAAAATCAAGAGTAGCCGCTCCATGTTCGACCCAGGGCTCATCTCGAATTTTAGTTATTTTTATTTGATTAGTGGATTTTTCGCAACTACGATGATGGGTTTTCAAACTCGATTTTTCTTGGGGAGGCAACGAATCATTACAACTTTCCTTGTTGGGAGTACCAATGCTCTGTGACAGGCGATTATGACTTTTGTCTGATGGCCGGGGAACCACTTCATGGTACCTAGGAGCGATTCTAGGATCTATTGCGGAAGTGTCCACACAAGGGGTGCCAAAATGGCAACTCGTGAAGATTTTCTATCATAGGTTGACGGAGCAACTTTGTAATCACGTGGACGCTTCTTGCAGAGGCAATTTCCTCAACAAGGATGCAAACAGTGCACATGACTTGTTTAAGGAAATAAGCGAGAATTCTATCAATCATGCCTCCATGGAACTTTAAACCAGTCCCAGCAACCCAGATCAAATGCTAATGAGGTCTAGGACTCTCATTCATTTAATATGGAATTAATCTATAACAAACAAGATAAGGTGGACTTGGTTGCAAAAAGGATGGAGGAGTGGATAGCTGGAAACTCTAGAAATAGTTCTACAACCACTCAATCCCAGAATTCGAGATTCCATTCTGCATGAGCTCCTACTGGACGGGAGTTCGTAAATCAACTGGAAACGGCTCGACCTATGAGCTAGCATTTCTCGGAACCCCATAGGTTCCAAACTGGGGCCTTTGATCCCAGTTTCTCCAATCCTTCTCCTTTTCCACCATCCTCAGCCTATGAGGATGTGCATGCTATACAGGAGAATGTTAGATCCAACCCATATTCTAATTCCTACAACCCGAGTTGGAGGAAGCACCCTAATTTCTCTTAGAAAAACAACGGGCAGAAGACCTAAATGTGACCTAGCAATTATGCACCTCAAAGACCAATGGGTCAGGGTCATGTATATACCCAACTGCCCCTGAATCATGTCAATCAACTAGATTGGAATGCCCAAAAACCCGTAGGGCAGGCTGATCTAAACCAACAGATGGTAGAAATGCAAGGATCTATGCTCCAGCTCATGCAACAAATGAAAACTTCGTTGGACAACTTGCAATCCATCCTCATTGCTAACACTTGACAACCTAGATCTCTACCATCTCAACCTGTACCCAACCCCCAAAATATACAAAATCAAGGCAATCTAGCCCAAGGGTATAGGTATCAGAGGGACCTACACGCACATGCTCAGGTGGTTGAGTAGGGTTCTTCCTTTGCTTCTTATAATTCTAGATATTTGGCGAGTCAAGCCCCTCCAATCTTTCCTAACCCTCCCCAAGACCCGAACCCGTATGCTTCTGCAAACTCTGTCACCATGAGGAGTGGAAGGCAAACCTAGGACCCAAAATTACCTTTAACCAGCAAGTAAAACCCTGGTGAGCCTAAGGAAGAAATGGAGAAAATTGAAGAAAATATTAAGGCTCAGGAACCTGAAACTAATGATCCCACTCATATCCCACTTCCTGAAGCCTTATTAAAACCTAGGAAGAAGAAACCTGTTGATAGCAATGAGGAGCTCCAAGTATATTCAAGAATGTTGAAATCAATATCCCGCTCCTCAATGCTATTAAGCATATCCTTGCTTATGTTAAGTTCTTAAAGGATTTATGTGCTCAAAAGCATAAGCTAAACGAACCTACCCTAAGGAAGGTGATACTCTACGAGCAAGCTAATTCTGTTATCTTGCATCACCTTCCTCAGAAAAAGAGAGATCCAAGTGCCCCCTTGATTTCATGTGTTATAGGAGATTACACTTTTGACCAAGCACTCTTGGATCTAAGTGCATCCATTAACCTAATCCTGACTTCCCTGTACGAAAAGTTCAGGTTAGGTGAACTCAGGGTGATCGCAGTAACACTGCAGTTAGCAGACTATATGGTCACCAACCCGAAAGGTGTTATTGAGGATGTTGTTGTCAAGGTTAAGGATTTCTATTTTCCTGTAGATTTCCTTGTCCTTGACATGGATGTACTTGAACAATTAAGGAACACACCCATTATTCTAGGGTGTCCATTCTTGGCTACCGCTAAGGCTAATATAAATTGTGAAAGCGATAGTATGGAGATCATCTTCAGGGATAGAAAACTAACACTTGATATTTTTAAGGTGATTACTAGTTTGAGGATTGTGGATATATCGAGGAACTCGAGGATAATGATCCGAACGTTGAGACATGTATGACTTTCAATGTTCTCGAGGATTCCGCACGCAACACTAAACTTGAATCACAACCCTCTGTGGCAGACCTGCCACACTTCGAAGAGGTTATTGATCTTTTTCATTCTCAACCTCTTCCTCTGGATCATCCTAATGAGTCTTCATCAACATTCTCCTTACCTTTCATTCCCAACCCACCCCAGCTAAAGCAAAATCATTGCCTAACAATCTGAAATATGAATTCTTAGGACCAAAGAAGATATTCCCTATGATTATCAGTGCAAAGTTGACTAAGGAACAAGAATTGAAATTGCTTAAGGTCTTAATGGAACATAAAGAGGCATTTGGTTGGACCATTCATGACCTTAGGGGGATCGAGCCATCTTATTGTAATCATCAAATTTATATGGAAGATGGATCCAGCCCTTCTCGCCAGATGCAGATGAGATTAAACCCCAATATGCGAGAAGTGGTCAAGAAAGAAATCAACAAGTGGCTTGATGCAGGAATAATATACCCAATCTCAAATAGTCCTCGAGTTAGTCCCATGTAAATTGTTCCCAAGAAAGTTGGGATAACTGTAGTGACTAATGAGAACGGAGAATCTATCATGACTCATTCAGCTTGCTCTTGGAGAGTCTATATTGATTACAGGAAGTTCAACACAGCCATGAAAAAGGATCATTTCTCATTGCCTTTCATCGATCAAATCCTTGAAAGGTTAGTCGGGCAAATGTATTTCTGTTTCCTGGATGGTTATTCAAGATATAACCAAGTCCCTATCCATCCCGAAGATCAGAAAAAGACAACTTTCACCTGTTCCTATGGAACCTTTGCATTCCGTAAAATGTCATTCGAGCTTTGCAATGCACTTGCGACTTTTCAAAGGTGCATGCTAGCCATCTTCTCATACATGGTGGGAGATTATTTAGAGGTATTCATGGATGATTTCTCCATTTTCGAAGATTCTTTTGAATCTTACCTGGCTAACCTGGAATTGATCCTAAAGAGATGTATCCAAACTTGATTGGTCCTTAGCTAGGAGAAGAGTCACTTCACATAAGAAGGCACTATCTTAGGTCATGTAGCCTCTGATTAGGGAATTGAAGTTGATCGAGCTAAGGAGGATGCTATCTCCAAACTTTCCCCACCCACATCTATTAAGCAAATCTGATCATTTCTTGGTCATGTGAGTTTTTACAGGAGGTTCATCAAGGACTTTTCGAAGGTTGCTCAATCCTTGAGCAACCTTCTAGACAAAGTTATGCCGTTTGAATTTGAAGAATCATGCCACAAGGCATTTGATATACTCAAAATGGCAGTCACTTGTGATCCCGTGTTGCAACCACCGGTCTAGATAGCCCCATTCAAAATTATGACTAACGTTTTTGATTACGCGATCGGGGCAATCTTGGGTCAGAAGATTGACAGAAAGACCTCTATCATCTACTATGCTAGCAAGACTCTAGATGAGGCCCAAAGGAATTATACTGTCACACAAAAAGAATTGTTAGTTGTAGTCAGCTTTGGAAATTTTCAGGGCTTATCTTTTAGGATCTCATGTCATAATCTACTTCGACCACTCAGCCCTGAGACATCTCTTAGCTAAAAAGGATGCTAACCCTGGCTCATTCAATGGATTCTTTTACTTCAAAAATTTGATCTTGAAATTAAAGATAAATCTAGGGCACAAAATGTAGTGACAGAACATCTTTCAAGACTCCTAAGTGATTCTCTTCATCAGGATATTTCGATTACTGACACCTTTCTAGACGAGACCATCCTTATAGTTTTGGGTGTCCAAACCCCTTGGTTTGCTAACATTGTTAATTATGAGGCCATTGGCCAAGTCACCTAGGACTAGACCAAGAAACAATGGGATAGACTTGTATCCGAGGCCAAATAATACTTTTGTGATGACCCCAAACTGTACTGCATCAACTCTGATCAAATTATTCGTCGATCTATCTCAGAAAATGAATTCTAAAGTATACTTGATTTTTGTCATGCATCTGCATGTGGTGGACACTTTTCTAGGGAAAAGATAGTCGCAAAGATTCTACTGTCTAGATTTTATTGGTCATCTTTACTCAAGGATGCCTAGGATTTCTCGAGGTCATGTTCCTAATGCCAAGTATTTGGGAGGATAACTAAGAGAGATATGATGCCCCTTAACCCGATCCTTCCCATCAAAATCTTCGATGTTTGGGGCATCAACTTCATGGGACCCTTCCTCCCTTCATTTGGACACCAGTACATTCTCGTAGCTGTCAATTACATGTCCATGTGGATCGAGGCTATTCCCACTTGAACCAATGACCACAAGGTGGTCATCAATTTTGTCAAGAAAAGTATTTTCAATCGGTTCGGTATTCCAAAAGCCATCATCAATGATGGTGGTACTCATTTCATCAATGCCTAGTTTCAAAACTTACTGGCAAAATATGAGGTGAATCTCAGGATTTCTACACCTTACCACCCCCAATTGAATGGACAGGCCGAGGTCTCAATCAGGAGATTAAGAACATCCTACAAAAAATGGTTTAGGCTAATAGGAAAGGCTGGACTCAAAAGCTTGATGACACTCTTTGGGCCTACTGTACAACGTACAAGATGCCTATCAGCAGCTCACCATTTTGTCAGGTATATGGTAAGGCATTCCATTTACCCGTAGAAATTGAACACCGGGCATTCTGGGCAATAAAGAAATGCAATGTTGACCTAGGCTTAGCCAAAAAGAATAGGAAACTCCAACTATCTAAGTTGGAGGAGGTTAGAAATAATGCCAGGATCTATAAGGCAAGGACCAAAGCTCTTCATGATCAAATGATTTCCCGAAAGAGCTTTGACCAATTCTCTACTTAAGCTCTTCCTAGTAAACTTAGGTCCAAAAGGAATGACCCATTCATTATTGACCGTATATTCCTAAACGGAGCTGTCCAAATCTCTGAGATAAAGACAGGAAATTCTTTTAAGGTCAACGAACAATGTCTTAAACCTTATGTTGACTACATTACTCCAGAACCCATCTCGGACAAGGTTGCTTTGACCTTGATCTAACTTTCTTTGGCAAAACCCTGCCTAGCTGATGGCACTAAACTCAGCATTTATATAGTCTGACTCAAAGCTGACCAGAGCATCATAAAAAGCATGTGATATTTTCCTTATTCTGCCCTTTCTCATGCCTTATATTTACAATGAGGTCATTGCATAAGCTAGGCATGGGGGTGGATTCATTTCTAAATTATATTGTCAGCTCTGTGGTTTTCTTATAAAATTCTCTTATTTTTCCCTTTATTTACATATATATATATATAAATTTTTGAATTAAAAGAAATTGAATTAGGAAAAGAGAACTTATGCATTAGCATTTTTTTTCAATCTTAGGAAATAATACAATAGGATTTGAATACTTAGACTCTTCAGGTCTTCAAGCTTAATCAGCCCGGCTGTCCACTACAATGTAGACCTGTTTCTCGAGTCCTCGCCATTTTTAATTTGTTTCTAATTGGTTAATAAGTTGGGGTGATAAGTGCATGACTTATCAATCTGCCCTCTGATTTGAGGGGACTTATAGTCTAAGCATCTGCACACTATCTACACTGACTCACTTTTCGACGATTTTAATGGAAATTAAGGAGCTAATGAACTTTGTAGGGTGGTATGGCTGGCAAGTTTTCATAGGTAATAGCCCATTGGCCAATTATCCAGAGCCTAGCCACACAACAATTCTCTTTCTGCTGCCTTTAGGTAAATCTTAGATCAAGGAAGCCACCTACTCAGAAAAAGAGAAAGAAAAAAGTACTCAAAAAATGAATATATATATATAAAGAAAATAAGCCACACTTCACCGCATGGATATGGCTAACAAGTTATCGTGGGTAACAACCCATTGGCCGGTTGTCTAGAACCTAACCCACAAAAATGCACAAATAATTCCTAACACTTAGGAAGAAGCGGAGAAGTAGAATAAACCAAGGAGATATACATTGAGTTCATCCTTGTGTTAACCCCATAAAAATAAAAGTAGAGAGAAAGCTACCAATTGAAAAGATAAACCTTTAGGCAGAAATTTTTCTTAAGGTCACTTAGGGTTGTAGAAATCCGAAGTTCATTCTAATTTTCAATTAGTGAATCTATCACATTTTCACAATAAGATGCTTAGTGAAGTCGGTTCGTTTTGATGACCGGGTTTTAGTTATAACATTGTAGTATAGCCGGTTACTACCAACATTTCAAATAAATAATTTTTTTTACTCGGAAAATAAAAGAGTTCCCGAGGTCGAACTCAGGGAGCAAGTTGTATTCTAGAGATATACATGTTTCTTTTACAAAAAGAAAGAGAGAGGGAAAGAATTTGTTGTTTTCTCTTTGTTCTGCAGAGGGGATGCCCTTCTTTCTCTCTTTCTTTAGATCTCCTTCTTTCTCTCTGTTCTGCAGAGGTGATGTTCTTCTTCTGCAATGGTGATGCTCTTCTTCTTCTTCCTGCTATTCCTGCTTTGGTGATGTTCTTCTTTCTTCAGAGCTCCTTCTTCTTCTTCTTCGGTCTCTGCCTTGACCTCTCTTCTTCTTTCTTTCTCCTTCCTGTCTCCTTCTCTTTTTTTTTCTTTGCTTTGGCCCTTCCTCTTCTTTCTTCTTCAGCCTGCCTTCTTTCCTGCTCTGGCTGCTGACCTTCCGTCGTCTGACCCGGTGCTTAGACGACTTAACTATGCATTTGCTACAGTGCAGCTCCTTCTTCTTCCGCGGGTCTTCTTCTTCGCCTGTGCCTGCACACTTCAGAGTTTTTCGTCAGAGGCAAAACCTACTCTACCCTCCCCCCCCCGGCGTCTCTCTTTCTCTCTGAAACCACTCTTGGGACAGCTCTCCCAGAGCTACCGGGTAATCGGGTTCGGGTCACGCCCGGGTCCAGGCCCACCGGCGTGCGTGGTGGGCGAGGAGTGCAGGTCAGTATAAGTCGGGTCGGGTCAGGTCCGCGGGGCGTGAGCGCGGACGAGACCGGGTAACCGGGCGGGTGTAAGGGGACCTCACCCCGTGTACTGAGGCAGTAAGGCTACTGCACAAAATCAATTTAAACAGTGGAACGGGTGTGAGGCTTACCGATGTGGGACTAAACGCAGACCTTTCCTCGCGTGCGCCTGCTGGGAGACCGCGGCCTGGCTTTTGCAGCTGCGGCTTCGATTTGCATAGGTTGCTGGCTGGCTGCCTTCGCAAGACTCCCCGTACTCCGCAGCAGCTGGAGACCTGGAGTCCTCAAGCCTGGAGCGCGGAAGAAGCTGCTTCAATGTGCGTTAATGGCGGTCGAACCTCAAAACCTGTCGGACATGAATATGGCCTCTCGGCCTAATCAAACCACTGGGGAACCTTCGCCGTGGCACGGCGAAGGTGAGGAGCTGCGCGGCAGGCCGCAAGGTGGTGTCTGGCGGCAGCCCTGGGTCGGACTGCAACCGGAGGAATGGGTTTGTTCGGGGGAGTGTTACGGAGGTGTGGAGTGGCAGTGGAGGGGCGGGGGGTGCTCAGTGTGATGAGGCGGAGGTTCGGTGAGGGTCGGCGAGCCGTGTGGGTTGCTGAGGTGATGGGAGCGGCTCGCCGGAGGGTGGTCGGAGGCGAAGGGGGTGAAGGTGGTCAGGGTCGGTAGAGGGCTTAATTGAATAAATTGAAAGCGGGGAAAGAAAGAGGAGGAGAAGGGGAGTAGCTCTAGCTTACTTGCAGGGACGAAGGGGGAGGAACAGGGCGACAGTCGTATCGACTGTCGCCGGAGAAGACGATGCCCAGTGGGGGGAGGACGGCGGTGACGACGGGGCAGAGACAGCGCGCGCCGGTATTGCGCGACGCGGGAAGAGCAGGGGGAGAAGTCTCTGCTGCTGGTATTGCGGCAGGGCGAAGAGGAGGAGGAGGAAGAACCGCCGGAGCTGGTGGGCGTCTGCCGGAGTGAGAAGAGAGGAAAGTTGGGGGTTTTCTCCGTCAGATCCAGGCTGGGAAGAACGGTGGAGCGACGGGGGGTATTTATAGGGATCAAACAGGGAGGAAGGCGGAGGGAGACGACGTGTCTCCCTCGCCGGAGGATGGTCGGAAGCAAGAACCCATACCGTCCGTGCGTTCGCACGGCCGGTATGGTGGGTTATAACGACCAGGGGGGTGTCCCTGCGACGGCTGACGACGCAGGGCACCCCCGGTTTACTTGCCAGGTTCCCCACCTCACCCTGCGCGGCGCCATGCTCCGCGCAAGGTCGCCGGAGCATGGTGCTGGCAGGTTTTGCAGGAGGGACCTGATTGCAAAGAACGAAGGAGAGTTAGGGGCCAAAATGCGAGGGTTCAAAAGTTGAGGGCCAAAGAGTAAATATATGAGGACCAAAGTGTAAAGTCGGTCAAGGAGGTTTCTTCTTAGGCTCAAGTTTTTATACATGACTAATTAGGACCTAAGGAATCTGATGGTGAATTTCATTTCCATATTAAACCTTGTTTGACCGGTCAATTTGCGCAAAAACCCAAATTAAGTTATTAATTGGGCATGGTTCTCAATGTAGGTCAAAATGGGTTCTAAAGGCCAAATTGAAGGTTCTAAACCCTAGAGATTATTTTTCTATGAATTTTAGAGGGTTTATTCTATTTTTACTTTGCCTCGAACCTTGTGAATTGAAGTGGGTTGTTTTAGGGTTACAGATTATCATTTGGTTTCTTGGAAGTGCTGTAGCCCTTGCTAGATCATTTCATCCCACTTTTATTCTTATTAAGCTGCTTTGACCTATGTTTGGGCCCTGAATTACCCTGTATGCAGATTATACTGGTAAAATTGCACTTTTACCCCTTATGACTTGTTTTCTTCTCAAACTCAGAATTCTCTGAGTTAAGCCTTTCCTTGAGATATGTAGGAGCTTTTATCCTTTGTATTAGGTCAAAATGAGCTAGTTATGGCTCATGATGAGGTTCTCATCACTTAGCACTTAGAGTTCTTTTTTAGTCTTGGGTGGGTTGGGGAGCTATAGAAAGTTTCCCTGAAACTCTAAACTCAAAAATCCAAAAAAATTAGAAAAGAAGAGAAAGAAAAAAATTTATTTGCTTTTGAATAAGCTGAGGGCTTGGGCGGTCTGCACTTTGGTAGACACCCAGGCACTGTTGAGTCATTGTAGCTTAGGTCCTTAGTAGAAATTTCTTATTGTTGAGAAATAATTATTGCCTAAGTAATTTAATCCTAATTCTATCTATATATAGCATTTAATTTAATTTTGTTAGGGACTAGCAAAAGATAGTCATAAGGCTGTGATAAATCTACATTTATCAATGTTAAATTGCTTATTTATGCATGTTCCTAAGTCCATAGAAGCATTCAGCATTATAAATATTGCATAACATGCATCATCATGCATTTAGATTAATTTGTATAAGTTGTATATTAATTTTCTCAATTTAATGACTAGGGGACTATTTGCACAACAATCATGCAACTTAAAACACCTGAATTAAGTCAGATTCTAGCATAACTTAGGGACAATGCATGCATAAGCATCGTAATTTGCATAATGGTTAGTTTGATTGGCTACATAACTAAAATCGTCATTTCATGACCTAATGAGAGATGAAATTAATTGCAGATGATTCAAAGCTGCTGATGACAAATCAGACCATACAGATCTAATCAAAACGACGACAGGAGTCCAACGCTTCCAAAATCGTCTCAATCAGACAACTAAAGCATCGTGTGCAGTCCATAGAAGAATAGAGACCACGGAGCCAGAGGACAAAAATCCAAGCCTCAGATGAAAGATCCAACCATATGGATAGATCCGGATCAACGATCGCAGTCCAACGATGCAAAAATCAACCCGATCGGAGGTCTACATCACCAGATACAAGGAAAAGAAGATGGACAGCCATGATGGTGCCACGTGGTGCCATCACACCCACCCCTCATCGCCACTCCATCTCTGAAGGCCATTCCTCGCACATTGTGGGCTGTTGGATGGCCATCCAATGGCCATGATGCATCCACGTCGCCGATCTCTTCATGCCTCATTAAAGGAAAGATCTCCCATTGGATCTTCATCCAACGACCAAGAATAAGTTGCCTTAAAATGAAAACGCAACACAAACGCGGCCTTAGTACATTGGTTAGAGAACTCAACCGTGAGCGAAGATTGCGGTTTTGATCCACGCGACGCTTAAATCGGGAAAGCGGGGAGGCGCGAGCGCTATTGACCGTCAGATCTCGAGTGGAAGGCATGGATGAGAATGCATGGCGTGAACTGAGTGCACCACGACTAAACACAGGATCCAACTCGCGTTTAATGCGCAGTCCCACACATTTCCTTGAAGCAAAGGAAAGGTGGTGTGCTGCATGCATTTAAGCCATCCGATCATAAGATCAGACGACTGAGGAGTGATTGGCGTGCGAACTAAATTCAAAGCACACACTAGCGCGAATCTAATCTGTCTAATCGTAAGATCGAACGGTTGAGGATGTAGCGCTAAAATGAGGCATGCGGCATGCATAAAGAAAGGAGAAGCAGGCAAGCGCACGCGAGGAGGCAATAGAGCCATGCGATCATCATCCAACGTGCCAGAGCATGCCACGTGTTGATTAGATGTTAAACCTGAGCGTAGAGGGCATAAATAAGGTGATTTTGAGGCTAGATCTGATCTATTGATCTCCCGATCGACGGATCTGATCATAAGGGAGTTGTTGCAATATTTTAAGGGTCAAAATACCCTTTTTTCCCTTTATAAAAACTATAAAAGAAGACCCAAGACCCTCCTTTATGGATCATCAACTTCATACAACACTCTCTCTCTCTCCAGACCTAGATCTCCCTCTGCAACTTTGCTCCGACCTTCATCCCGACGCTCTGGATCTGAGGTACTGCCGCATCTCACACAAGCATCCTACAAGCGATGTCGTCGCCCTACCTTCTTCTCTCTCTCTCTCTCTTTCTATCTATCTATCTATCTCTATTAGCATTTTCTATTAGGAAAAAGTCTATCTAATTGCAATAAAATTCTCATCTTCTAAATGCCTGATATCTGCTCTATACACATAGACATACACACACACACATATATATCTATTTAAGAATTAGTTTATTGAAAAGCTTCCATTAAAATCGAGATTACTTCCCTGTGAACAACCCGATAATCACTGGATTTTATAAATTTATTTGTCGACGTGTTTCATACTATACTACAACTAAATCATCTTTTATAATGCAATTTACACGCTAGACAGGGACAAGACAACATCTTTCTAGGCTTCATATTGAAGATTTGACCATACGGATGTGGTCAGGGTGATGACTAGAGTCCAACACCTTCGAAATCACCTTGATCTGACATCTGTATTATCTTGTACAAGCTACAGAAGAATAAAGGCCATAGGGCAAGGTGGTGAAAATTCGAACTTCAGACGACAAATCCAACTGTGCAGATGGGTTTGGGTCAACAATTGCAGCCCAACAACGTGAAAATTGATTCAATCCGACATCTGTGGCAGCACCTAAGAGTAAAAGAAGAGGGATGGATTAGATTCCGCCATGTGGTGCTATCCAAGCCGCCCAACACCAACTGCAGCTGATGCCTCGCCTCAAGAGTACCTTCTTCGAATGATCTCAGCCGATGGATCTCAATCCAACGGCTGAAATCCATCCCAGCCGTGCCCATTCAATTCTTAAAGGCAAGACTGAGAGAAGATCTCGACCATTGGATTGAGATCCAATGGTCAAGAGTGAGTGGGCCTTAATTCCAAAGTGCGACATCTCAAGCAATAGCACAGCGGTTGAGCGGTTCATTGTGGGGAGGAAGGTGCGCATTCAAAATGCAATCCACCCTCCCCGTGTGAGTGCGACTTAATTGGACCGTCCGATCAACATTGAGAAGGCGACGAGCATCCATGTGGCGCACAAAGACTGTGCGATCTACGTATGCGCGTGATTATGTGAGATTACGCGTGTGCGTTGGGGTAGCTAATGCGATTAAGACATGAGATCACGATCTCAGCCGTCTGATTGCAATCGGATGCTCGCGATCTGAGTAATGGTAGTGTGTGTGATCTAGCCATTTGGTCAAGATCTAAAGGCTCACATTCAACCTATCTTCAGTAACGCTCGCTTACAATAACGAATGCATGCATCACTAAATACCCTGCATTCATTTTTAAGCCTTTAAAATGACCTTTCTACCCATAAACCTCACCTATAAAAGCGCACCGACACCCCATTTGTCCATCAACCCATCCTATGCTTCTCTTACCCTCTGCAAAGCTCTAAAGAACTAGTCTCATGTTCAGGATGCTCCATTAGAGTTTATAAAAATAATTTTTCCCATCCTCTCACCCCCATTCGTGGAGTGTCTGTGGCTGTCCTCTCACCCCCTTCGGGAATCGGATCCCTTGCTCACGACATCTTGCTTATCATCCCCATCTTCCGGCTCCGTCCCCCTTCTTCCAACTTCCCATCTCTGTCTTCCAGGCAGCAACAGCGTGGCTCATCTTCCAAGCAGCCGTTGAGGAGGATTTCTTCTCAGCTCTTTCTCTTTTACTACTTTCTAGTGTTCTTTTAATTTCCCACTTTACTCTCTGTGGCAAACTCTTTTTAGACATATATTGATTGATAGTTTGCCTCTCCCTCTTTATCTCTTCCGTATTTTGAAAGTAGATTAGCTAGATATTTTGACCTGATCTCTTGCCTTGTAAAAATACCAAAAAAAAAAAGAAAAACACAAAAACACTAAACCAAATAAAACCAAATGTGGATTCCTCAAAATCAAACGTAGCCTCCTCGTGTTCGACCTAAGACTCATCCCGAGTTTCAATTATTTTTATTTGAATAGTGGATTTTTTGCAACTACAACCATGGGTTTTCAAACTCAATTTTTCTCACGTAAAGTCTCATTCATCAGGAGGCTTGTGTGCATGGGATGAGGTCCTTTTATGGTGATTTTGGCACATGTGGTTGGGGGGAGCGGGGGGGATATTTTGGGTGGTGCCTTAGGAAGGAAGCCTTTTAGAATTATCTAGATGGGGTGCTTAGGTGGACGGTGATGTGTAGGCTAGGTGGCACCACGTAGGTGGGTGATGTGGCAGATGCTTTTGGGCGAGGTTTTAGAGAATTGTTAGGAATGTCTCATGAGATCCAATGGTGTGGGTTAGGGTGAAATTGGGCTAGGTTATATGTGGTTAATTGGGTCCTCCTCCACTCTATATTGGTGCAGTCCCACTATGGGTTGTCTTTGATGTGGGTACAAGATGTACCTGTTAGATCTTATAGGTCTACACTAGAGGTGGGTGAATAGTTTACCAAGGCAAATAATATAAACTTAAAAATGCAATCCACAAAAAAAAGACAGATCACACCTCAATTTTATAGTGGCAACCCTTCCAAGTAAAAACCACTACAAGCCTCCCAAGATTTTTTGACTAGTCGATGCTAGTCAATCAACTAATGCACCACTTAACAACAAGGGTGGTACAACCTCTTATAAAACGTTCTCTTTTACACCTAACAAGAGAAGAATAATGGGACTCCGAACAACTTGGGTCCCAGATCAAAGCAACAGGAATATAAGGTAAATCTACATAATATCCTATGGAACCTAAAAAAATATACAAGCGTGGATTTTGAAGCCTTAGAGAGCTGCACTTTAGAAAGAGTTGAGAACAGGCGTAGAGGCATGAAAGCATGAGAGAGTATGAGCACTTTTTGCTTTAGAGAAGCTCTAAGAGGTGTGCTTTGAAATGGGGTTGAGCGGTCCTATTTATAAGTGTTTTTGACCTGATTTAGAAAGTTTATGAAAATGGTGTTGGTCAATCAAAAAAACTGTTTGGTCAATCAAAATGAACTTTGGTCAATTAAAACTATATTTTGATCAATTTCATGCTGATTGATTAAAGTATGAATTTGATCGACTTAAACAGCAAATTCAGGATTTGACCATTGGGTAATTTTGATCAATAAAAAAGATAGGCTTAGTCGATCAATGTTAATTTATTGGTCGATCAATAGTACTGAAAACTTAGTTTTTGACCTAAGTTGGTTTTCTATTGAAGGTCAAAATCAAATGGTTGATATTTTTGAGGTTCCTTATATGTTTCTAGATTAAATAAAAGTAAAAGTAGCAACTCTAGAAATATAATTAACTCTTTTAATCCAATCTTCCTTAGTTCGTAATCATTTCACCAAGAATCCATCATGATATAACCTAAAATGCTAAGTCTACAATAAAACATAATTTTGTTACATCAAAACATGGGTATCAACATTCTACTTTTTTATGATAACAAAATTACAATTATATATGAATGAAATGTATGATGCATTTTTTTTTTAAACAAAAAGGAAAGCTATCGTGCTATGATAGCAATCCGGGAGAGCATTTTATTCATAAAAAATAAAGCAGGATCTTACAAAATAGATCCCCACATATGTATGAGGGACCAGCATACATTTACAATTTGTTCCACATAGACCAGCCTCTCCTAAAACAAAAACTCATTCCTCACTCTCCAAACACACCACATCACTATCACCATATGAATATGCGGCTTATCACGTAGCAAAAAATTATGCCACAGAACACCCCACATGGGGAGCGGTTCCTTGCATACTCTTCTCCAAATCATATCAGCAACCACACATGAGGAGAAAATGTGAGTAGAGCTGTCGGTGGGTAATCCACAAAGCAGGCACGACTATAAGGCAGTACCCATCCTCCTATGTCTAAGATCCCCTGTAATCAATCCATCCCTCCTGCATAGCCACAAAAATATTTGGACTTTAGTTGCGATCTTCAGCAGCCATAATTTCCTTCCTATCAGATCAGCCTCCTCAGAAATGGACCTCATCAAGATCTTTTCATATGCCTAGGCTGGAGTGAAGATCCCATCCCATCTATAACTATCTTCTAAACGAAGCATTGGCCTAAAGGCCGTCAAATCCAACTGCAGATGAGTCTTCTCCTCCCAAGTTCTTGTGCCTTCTCTGCTTGAGTCAACCCCATCAATCTGCCAGGTCTCCTCCAGATCAGACCAAAACCTGCAAATCGAGTCCCATTTATTTGTAGCAGCTGCATAGAATCTTGGATACACATCCTTCAGTAGTCCCAAAGTCGACCATTCCTCCTCGCAGAACTTGAAAGAGCAACCATCACCTAGGATCAGCTGAAACATCCCTTGAATATTTCTATAAACAGCATGCCATGAATTGCATCTAGGGGAGCTCATGTTTTGACTTAAGCATGTTATTATATGATTTTTGTTAATAACAAAGGGGGAGAAATATTCTATATGCATTTATTTAAAGCAAAATGTATGATGCATGTTGCTTTAAATAAATGTATATAGAATATTTCTCCCCCTTTGTTATTAACAAAAATCGTATAATAACATGCTTATGTCAAAACATGAGCTCCCCCAGATGCAATTCATGGCATACTGTTTATAAAAATATTCAAGGGACAATTGAAACTTGCATAGAGGAAAGCTATTGTTTTAAGAGAATCAAAGTTTAGCATATGAAAGCAGTAGAAAACTACATATGAAAGTAGTTGTAGTAGTAAAAATCAAACCACATATGAAAATGTTCTACAGGTCTAAGAGCTGAAATAGCTATCAAAAAGAGGAGACGAAAAGCTCTAGGTTCTTTGGGAACTCTGCATCCATGTCAAATCATTGAGAGGTTGATTGGAGGTGCTTGACTTAATAGAAGAGGCGAGTGGTACCTGGAGTCGAAGTTGACATCTCGTCCGAGGTGAGAATTGACTCATCATAGAAGGAGTGGCACGAGATAAAGTGGTGTGCATGGTGGTCTACTATTGTCGTGATGTTGCTGTTGTCGAGGCTATACCTGGTGTAGAGTGTCCATGTTATTGAGTAGGAGGAGGAGGAGATGCTGCTAGTGCTCGACTAGATCTGGGAGGCCACTGGTCGCAGAACTAAAGAGCGTGCATTTGCTTTCCCAACTGATCTAGAAATTTACCTTATCGACTCAGGTAGTCGAATACTTGAGTCTCGTGCTCCATCATCATCACTGCTATCTCTCTCTATTTGTGCATTATGAGAGACATGCCATCCATCATGTCCCAAATCCCTACTGTGCCATGCCTGTTGATGCGTATTTCCATCATTGTTTCATAGAATCACATTGTAGTAAAGCAACAAAAATCGAATCGACATTTAAATTTATAAGTGCTCAAAAAATGTGAGTTCTGAGGTCGTTCGAAAGAAGAAAAAGTGTGCAATTCAATCAACCAATCAATGAATATAAATGAGCACAAACAATTTGATTCACAATAAAATAATATATGCAATGAATAGTCCTCTCAAGTATGTATAGAAATATGAATTCCAAAAGCCAAAAATAAGAAAACATAAGGCTAAAAAAATTGGTTTACAACTTAGCACATCAAGCCATCATAATTTCCACTTAGACTCAATCAAATTAGCCAAATCAAACATTTAATGCAAGCCCAACAAATGACTTAAACATTTAAAGCCAAAGCCTCCATATGTTTCAATGCCAAAATTCTTCCCCAAGCTAGCATAATTCCCGAGGTACGAAAAACCACACCTAGGCTAGTGCCCATGCACGTGCTTACGTGTGTGTGTGTGAGCGAGCGTGTACGTGCATGTGTATGGCCTTTAGGGACCCAACCCTCTGTGCTTATGGGCAAGCAACTATCTGGCGCATTTCAATAAATACAAAAATCCAAATCAGATTTGCCCGATTTGGCACCAAATCTTCTTCATTTCGCAGCAGCTACAACCGTTGAAATGTGGAGGAGCTCCTCCCTAATTGGATGAAGATTACTTGTTGGCTGGCCGAATTGAGGACATGGAGAGCTTCCTCATGTGGAATCGTAGCTTCTCAAGGTGGTGCATTGTCCGTTGATGGTCGGAAGTGGGTAGATAGCGTCGGAGAAGCATGACTCACCGATGATGACCTATCACATGAAACACGAGCTTTAAGCCACACATAGAATGCTCAAGAGCTTGTACGTGATGTGAGGAACATGATGGTGGTGTTAATTTGGTAAATGGAGGCTTGTGGAGGTCGACCCAGCACGATAGAGGTAGCAATGGGATGGTTGCTCGGCCGAAGATTTGGGTGAGCAAAAGCCTAAATGTCTTGAGGGCTTTTGCTCCCCAAGATATGGTGAAGCTTATGGACTAAGTGGATGGGAGTTTATTGACGTATGGCTATGGCATGAGCTCACTGGAGCTCATGCAGGAGGCGGAGAAGAAGAAGAGGGATTGAGTGATAGAGTGGTCGAAACTAGGTCTAAGGGGCCTAAATCTAATCTAAGAGAGGAAGGGAAGATAAAGGACTACCTAAGAGGGACAATGGGGGAGGAATCCATGTCCGACTTGCCTCGTCAGACATGGAGAAGAAGATATCTCCGATGGTGAGAAGCAGCGATGATGAAGGGGTTGAAAGCCCTAGCTAATGTGCATTGGGTGCGAAAGAGGCTGAGGGAGAAGATAGGCCACCTAATTAGGTGCTTGGGTGCCCGGATGACGGGGAAGACGAAGGTCACTGGAGCCATTGGCGATCACAGTTGGAGAGGAGGAAGGAGGTGGGAATCCAACCTAGAATTGACTAGCGAACTCATGGGAAGATGCTATGACTTAAATAGAAGAGGTTACAACCTCTAATTGCATGAAATCATTGCAAATTCCTTACGATTTTTGCAAGCAAACCTTGCCAATCTCACGTCCTCGCCAGCAGTCTTGGGTCCACATTGGACTTCATGAGTGGGTACAAATGGAAGGGATCTCCTCAAAGTCAATCTCTCCAAGTTTAGAGGGATTTGATTGAGATTTGAGTGCAAAATCCATGCTTAAAGATCTCATGTTTGGGTTTGTCCTTTTCTATCATGTCGTGAATAGGGAAGCTTGAAGGAGAAGGTGGTAGGGACCTTTTAGTGAAGATGACGAGAAAGTTAGGGGCATAGATGTATGGAAACATGGAAGTTAGGATCTAGATGTGAAAAACAGAGATTTTAAGGGTAGCAATGCAAATTAGGTCAAGTTGGACTCTGATTGGGCCTAAATTTTGGTGTTAACCTAATTTGGACCCAAGGAATCTAATGGTTAACTTAGATTTAGTTTTGACCACATTTGACTAGGTAAATGCACAAAAGCCCAAGTCAGGGCAAATTCCAGTTTAAATCTCTGTTTATGGTCAAAATGGGTTTAAATGGTCAAAGTGAAGGTACCAAACCTCTTAAAATATTTTTTAATGAATTTTAGGAGGTTTAGATTGAATTTATCTCTACTAAAACCCTTTCAATTTGAGTGGTTCTGATAATTAGGATTTTCAGTACTGTTTTAATCCTCGAAATGCGTGAAATCCTTATTCGGTTATTCTGAGCCCACTTCTTGGTCTCTTAAGTTCATTTTACCTTTAATTAACCCTTGATAAACCCCTTGGTTAATATGCATTTGTTATTGAATGTTAAAATAACAAAATTAACCTTATTTTCATGTCTTCTCAGATCAGTTCAGTATGGAATTGTGATCTTCAGATGATCATTTGGGAGCATTTAACACTTGGATCTGACTAATTTAAGTTAGTTAGGATGAATTATGGTGTTATTGATGTAGACACATTTAATTAGGTTAAAATGCCTATTCATGCATGTTCCTAGGCTTAGATTTGCATTTCATATTATAAATATTGCATAACATGCATCATTCTGCATTTAGAGTAGTTGTGTATATTCTAGGTTAATTAGGTCCTTTTTATGGTCAGGAGGGAAGGAGATTTATTTCAGGGCCTCGGATGGACGATTTGACCGTATGGATCTGATCAGGATGACGATCAAAGTCTAACACCTCCAAAATTGTCTAGATTAGAATCCCGTAGCACCATATGATGTCCAAAGAAGATCAATGGCCAGGGGGCAATGCGACATCCTTATGGGCTTTAGATGAAAAATCCGACCATACGAATGAATCCGGAGCGACGATCGCAGTCCGATAATGTGGGAATCATCTCGACCCGAGCACCGTGGCACCCTCTGCAACAGAAAGAAGATGGGTGGCCCAGATCAGCCGCTTGGGCCACCCAACATTGGCCAGCAGCACCCACTCACATCACACCTCATCCGTGACCTCCATTCCCAGCCATTGGATCTTGGTCCAACAGTTGAGAAGCTCTCTCCACCGTGTGCCCATAAGACATCTTGGCATCACAAAAGTCGGCTTGCCGCGTTGGTTGAAGCACTGGTCTTCAAGGGAGGGCCACGGGTTCAAATCCTTGCCCCCCCCAATTGAGCAATTGACGCAGTGCAGCAACAGCGACACTAGCACAGTGCATGCCCAAGTGAGGCAGTGCATGCATAGGATGACCAAGTGCAGTTGTGCACGCTAGTGATAACGGTCTGGCTGGTAGAGCTTGTTTGCGTTTGTTATATGTCAAGTTACAGTAGTTGTAGTAATAAGACAGCTACCAGGTTATCATTACAAAATTTTTTACTCGGAAATGGTTTTCCTGAGGTTGAACTCAGGGAACTACTGGAATTCTAGAAATATAAAGGTTCTCTATTAGATTACAAAAATAAGAGAGAGAAAGAGAGAGCGAGAGTCTGTCTTGGCTTCTTCTTCTTCTCTTCTCCTTCTCTTTCTATCTTTTTTTTTTCTTCTTTCAGTTGCTCTCCTTTTCTTCTTCTTTCTCTTCTTCTCTGCTTACGGCTGTGTCTTCTCTCTTCTTTTCTTCCGCAGAGTTCTTCTTTTCTTCTGTTCCTTTTTTTTCTTTGTTCTTCTCTTTCTTTTTCTATGGCGGCTATGTCTTCTTCCCTCTTTTTCTTCTTCTTCTTCAACCTTCTTCTTTCTTTCTTTTCTTGCTTTCTCTCTTCTGGCCACTGCTCAATCGTCATCTGATGCAGTGGTCAGACGACTTAACTGTAGGTTTGCTACAGTGCTTCTCTTCTTCTTCTTCTATTTCTTCTCTCTTGCTTCTCTTTCTTCTTCTCTGCTTCTTCTTCCTCTCTGCCCTGAGCGGCTAAGGCTTCGGCCGCCTTCCTTCCTTCTCCTTCCTTCCTTCTCCTTCTGCTCCTGCATGCTCACACAAGGATTAGAAAGCAAAACCTACCCGTACCCTTCCCCGCATCTCTCTCTTTCTCAGATTTCTCTCATAGGATCGCTCTCCCAGAGCCGGGTATTCGGGTACGGGTATCGCGCCCAGGACCAGGCCCTCCGACGTGCGGTGGTGGGCGAGGAGTGTGCGGTTTTGGGTAATCGGATCCAGCCCAGACCTGCGGGGCATGAGCGCGGGAGAGGGCGAGCGCATGGCGCGTGGCATGCGTGAGGGACCTGACCCCTATGTTCGAAGGCGGATAGCCTTGAACACTTTTCAAATTTATGTGTGGGCGCTTAGCCACGCACTGCGGGCGCCAATCTGGGAGGTGGGACTAAAGTCCCACCTCCCAGATTGGCGCCCGCAGTTGAGGAAGCTGCAGGCAATTGCAGCAGTGTGCGAGGCCTTCGCCCCAGCTGCAGGCCTAGGATGCTTTGTGGAGGCAAGCCGCGCGTCCTGGGGCGTGAGCCTGGGCGAGAGAGCACCTACAGCTACAGGTGAAGGAGCTTCAGAAGCTCGGTAATGGCGGTGAAGGGGCGTCGACCTGAAAACAAGAATACGGCCTCTCGACCCAATCAGAGGATGCAGGGAGCTTCGCCGGAGTACGGCGAAGGCAGTGCAGGTGGTGGTGAGGCGTAAGGCGGCGTATGGTGGTAGGCCTAGGTCGGACTGTGGTTGGAGAGGTGGGTTTGTTCGGGGGGTCGTCTGGTGGCGTTTGGCAGTGGATGGGAAGGGGGGATTTGTTGAGTGGAGTGAGGGGAAGCTTTTAGGGTAGTTGGCGAGGGGTGAGAAGGTCTGTGGAGGTGGGATGAGCTCGCCGGAGAGGGTGGTCGGAGACGGAGCAGGAGGAGGTGGAAGTCATGTGCGGTGAGGTGAAAAGATAAATTGAGAGAAGGAAAATGTAAGGGAGGAGGGGAGGAAGCTATATCCCTAGGTTTTGGACGAAGGGGGAGGGCGGAGCCACCGGCTCGTACCTGCCAGAGCTAGGGAAGAAAGGGCCCTGGAGGAGGAGTGCAGCGACGAGGAAGCAGGAGGAGGGTGCTGGCGGGTACAGCACGGCACAGACGAGAGGGCTAAGAGAACCCTGTTGCAGGTAAGGCGGCAGAGCGACGAGGAGGAAGAGGAGGGAGTCACCGGAAGCTGTGGGTCATCTGACGGAGGAGGGGATGAAGTAGGGAGGTGTTCTACGTCAAAGAGAGCTTGAAGGAACCGGCAGGGGGTGCCGGTCCTTATAAAGGGGCTGGCGCAGAGGGAGGCGCGGGCTGGCGATGTGCCAGCCTTGCCGTAGTGTGGCCGGAAAGGGGACCCATACCTTCTGCACGTTCGCACGGAAGGTATGGGGGCCATTAGAGAGCATGGCCGGGTCCCTGCGACAGAGGACGTTGCAGGGAACCCTGCGTCTATTTTGCAGGGCGGTTACCCCTCTCTGCGCGGCACCATGCTCCGCGCAAAGTCGCCGGAGCATGGTGCTGCGCAGAGTTTTGCAGGAGGGACCGTTCTGCAAAGAACGATGAAAAATATGGGGACCAAAATGCAAGGATTTCGAAAGATAAGGGTCAAAAAGTAAATGAAGAGGACCAAATTGCAAAGTCGGTCAAGGAGGTCTCCTCTTAGGCTCAAGCTTTTATACATGACTAATTTGAACCTAAGGATTTTAATGGTGAATTTTATTTCTAGGTTGGACCATTTTTGGCTGGCCAATTTACGTAAAAACCCAGATTAAGTCATTAATTGGGCAAGGTTCTCTTTGTAGGTCAAAATGGATTTCTAAGGCCAAATTGAAGGTTCTAAACCCTAGAGATTATTTTTCTATGAATTTTAGAGGGTTTACTTGATTTTTATCCTGCCTCGAACCTCGTGAATTGAAGTGGATTTATTTTAGGGTTACAGAATGTCATTTAATTTCTTGAAGTTGCTATAACCCTTTTTAGATCAGACCATCCCACTTTCCTTCTTATTAGGCTTGTTTGACCTGTGTTTGAACCCTTAATTACCCTGTTTGCAAACTGCGTTGGTGAAATTGCAGTTTTACCCCTTATGATTTATTTTCTTCTTAAACTCAGAATTCTCTGAGTTAAGCCTTTATTTGGGTTATGTAGGAGCTTTTTCTTACATATTTGGGTTAGATTGTGCTAGTTAGGGTTCATGATGAGGTTCTCATCTGCTAGTGTGCACATACGCTCGACATGGAGAGTGATGCAAGCTCCAGCAATGGAGCTGATCTTCAGTGACAGCTTGGGCAGGTCTTTAGTGACACTTGTAGCTGTCATTAATTGCCTGTGCGCGGGAAGCCCTTCCTCCTTCCACTATAAAAGGACATACACCCCTCCATTTTTCACTATATCTTCCTTTCTTCCTCTCACCACCTCCAAGGCTCTAGAGAGATCTTGTTCCAAGCCCATGATGCTCCTCTAGAGTAGAATCAAATATTTTCTCGCCTCTCATCTCCATTCATGGAGCATCTCACTACCGTCATCTTACCTCCCTTTGAGAAGTAGATCCTCACCGCGACACCGTCCTGCCTCGCCCTCCGTCCTCCGGTGCCGTCCTCATTTGTCCCGCTCCTCACCACCTTCCTCCAGGCAACGTTAGAGTGAGTCGTCCTCCAAGAGACCATCGAGAGGGATTTCTCTCACTTATCTCTATCTTTAATGATTTTGTAGTATAGTTTTCTCGCTTTCCTAATTGTAATAAACATTTGATTATAAAAATACATGATTGTTTCTCTCTCTCTCTTTCTCTTTTTTTTCAAGTAGATTAGCTAGAATTCATCGACCTGATCTCTTGCTCTATTAAAATACCAAAAAAAATAACAAAAGATAAAAACGACAAAAGCAAATAAAAAGCGAAAGGCGGATTTTTTAAACCAAATGTTCGCCTCCCCGTGTTCTGGCCGGTACTCACTTTTCGAGTTTCGGTTATAAATTTTATTTGATAACGTGTTTTACGAACTATGACAACGAGTTCTCAAAACCCTGATTTTTCTTCGCCAAAACCCGTTCATCATTTTGTCGCTGTTATCGGGGAGGCAATGCTCTTTGGTTTTTCTCACGTTTTCCCACATTACTTACATATTTTTCTAACCTATCTTTCTTCTTCGATTTATTTTCTTGCAAGAACCCAATCGAGGAGCCGAAGGTGGTAGATCGGAGTAAAGTGAGGGTAGAGACATTTGTAAGTTTTCCCCCACTTCCCCACCCACTAGATCATTTTGCTACCTTAATAATCAAGACCTAATCTACTTAGGTGTTTACACAAGCCCTAGGATAGAAATTGTTTATCTTGTTTGTCACTCCACTCACCTTGCCATCCACATAAATTAAAAGAAATAATAAAAAAAAGTTATCTGATTGTGGGATTTTCTGAAAGAGATACACATTAACACCCACAACTCTCGACTTAAGGCACACTTCACATCGATTCTAGCACTTAACCGGAATCTGAAATAATAAAAAAAAGTTATCTGATTGTGGGATTTTCTGAAAGAGATACACATTAACACCCACAACTCTCGACTTAAGGCACACTTCACATCGATTCTAGCACTTAACCGGAATCTGACCTATGAATCTGGTACACTTAACACACACATAAGTGAGTAGAAATCTGAATAATTTAAACATTTCTGTGTACCTTAACTAAGTGGTGCAATAGGCCAATTGATTGAACTATTTGGGTCGCACCACTCAAATTAAAAGTGATCCATTAGTAGCTTGCCACTTAGGGTTGATCTTTAGGGCTGAACCAAGCAGTCCACATTAGTTTTTGATTTCTAAAGAAATATATCATCACCAGTGCTTTCAAAACTTGGAGTGTTCTACTAAACCTGATTGAATGAACCTAAAGATTAAGCCCTAAAAGCTACTAAACAAGGTTAAACCCTAAAAGACACATCATCAAATAACCTTGTTTGAAAACCCTGGTTGTGCACGCACACACATTTGAATTGATCATTAAGAGCACAACCCATCTAAAGGGCCCATCACATCCCAAGAGCACAATCATCCCAAGCCTAATTAAAACTGAGTAGAAGTTGGCCTTAAGGATTAATTCGCTCTTCGGGGCTCAAACTGAGATTTTTTTTGAATAATCTGCTTCTGCTGGTCCATCTAATGTCTAGCTAGGGGAGTAGCATCAAACGACCACGGTTGGAGGGTACACTAGGAACCAAAGGTGCAAGCCAAAGGAAGAACCTTCTCCCCAGCCCCTCCTTCTAACTGGCTGGATTGACTAGATAAAAGTAGACCAAATCGGTTATAATCTCAAGACGGGTCTTGGGAGTCTATAGGTCTTTAGGCTAACCCACCTAAGGACAGGGTTGATTGCTTGTATTGCAGGGTTCCTTTTTCTCTTCTATTTTCCCTCCTACTCCACAATGTATCCTTCCACATCTTTCACACATTTCCAATCCTTCCCTCCTACCAACACGTATCCTCAAGATGAGTACTATCCCGACTCGATTTATGATTACCCATCTCCTAGCTGGGATAACTTTGATTGGGGATATGAATCCAGACCTCAGTGTCCAAGGCCTAACCCTTGACAATAAGACTATGATTACTATCCTTCCCAGAGCTACAATGATTATAGATCTCCACCCTTTGATGATCAACCTAACCAGATCTACAACCATGAAGGATTTGTTGATTATAACACTTAGCCTCCCCTGTATTTCGCTGAATATAAGTTGCCACCATTCTTTGAACAACCTGAAATGACCTACTATCAGGGAGGGACCCAAGAACCTCAATATCTTGACTCCCCTAGATTTAACCCAAACCCACCCTAACCTAAACCGAACCATTCGGTTCAGGTGAACCAGGTCCAAGATAGGGTGTCGGCTAACTTAAGGAACACCATCCAATCTTTAGAAGCTCAGCCAATACCATGCACTGAAGCATTGGAGCCTCTGATAAAAATAATTGATGAGCTGAATAGCTCTTTATTGGATTTTCTCCGACATGTTAGGGATAGGGACATGGTGAGTTTCTACTTGGGAAATTATCGAGGTTGAGGATGAAATTTATGGTTGCCCTAGTCCAATCTTGGGATGATTCTCAAGATGAACCCCCTTCAGGAGAGCCAATGTTTGAACCCAGTCAGGAGAGTGTCGAGGGGGATACATTTTCTGAGGCCAGAGATGACCAGGTTGGTCTAAAGCAATCGATTCAGGATGAATTGATTACCTCACCCAAGATCGCTGAGCCAAGGAACGACAAAAAATGTCTCCATGGACCATGAAATGATATGATTTTGAGACATATATAAATGAGGATCAAGAATTCTTTAATTCTGAGGATGAGGAATCTTTAGGTGAAGTCTCACTTGAGCATAAGAAAGATGATTTTAGTGAGACAAACGAGCCCGAGGAATCTGATGAACCATTTGACAGCCCGATAATAGAGGAATTTGATTTGGTTGGGGTTAACTTGGAGGATCCAAATCCTAATGATTCAATTAGTGACCCCATTCCTCATCCATACCCTGAAGAGCTAACTTTTGAGATCATTGTGCCCAAGTCAATCTTGATTCCGCCACGATTTCTAGACTTGGGTAAATCATATGGGATGAATGATATGCTAGAGGTCCCAGAGCCTGAGCACTTGATGTTAGAGGATAGAAATGTAGAAATGAAAATCTAGGAGGTCAATTCTAAGGGAAAGAAAGTTTGGATTTAAGGGTTCCTGTTGACCTAAAATCGCCCACTTTCTACCAAGACCCTTATAATACCTTTCGCATGCAACCTAAGCTTGAAACAACTAATTATTTTTCTGAGCTGAACATTAAGTGGACATTTGAACCTAGTGAATCAAATCTACCTTTTGTCTGACAGTTTAGTCTTGGGTTGCACACCACAAAACTGCAGGCCCAGCTCTGCAAATACAACAATCTTAGGTTTTGGGTGATTTTCATCCAGAACCTTAGAACGACTCAACCCTGGGGCATGGGTCTGCACCATAATCTGGTCCACGCCTGTGGACATCTTCTACTAGTGGGTCTGAGGATTAATATTTTGATTTTGATTCTGACCTGCACTTTTGAATTCTCAAATTCTTCTTTGTATGTACATTATGCCTAGCTAAAGGCATTAAACTTAGTGCATTTGTATACTCTCTTCTCTCTGCGGATCTGACTAGATTGTCACGAAACTCAGGTGATATTCTCTTATTCCACCTGTTTCATGTCTTTATTTTTACAATGAGGACATTGCATCGTTTAGGCATGGGGGGTGGATAATTAATCCTAAAATCATTTTGTTAACTCTGTGGAATTTATTTCTTTTATTTTCTTTAAAAAAAAAAGAAGAAAGAAATTAGGAGAAGAGAACTTAGGCATTTGGAAGTTGTTAACTTTAGGAAATGATACAATAAGACCTAAATATTTAGACTCTTCAGGTCCTCGGGCTTAACATCCTGGGTGGCCACTCGAATGTGGATGTAGTCCCGAGTCCTTGCCTAGTAATTTTACTTTAATTTGGTGAATGAATTGGGATGATAAGCACGTGACTTATCAACCCGCCTTCTAATTTGAGGGGACTGTAAGTCTAAGCATCTACACACTATTTGCACTGACTCACTTTCCGACAGTTTTTACAAAAATTGGGTAGCTAATGAACCGTCTAGGGTGGTATGGCTGGCAAGTTGTCATTGGTAATAACTCATCGGCTGGTTGACTAGAGCCCAGCCACATGACCATTCTCTTCTTGCTTCGTTTAGGTAAATCTTAGATCAGGGAAGCCACCTACTTAAAAAAAAAAAGAGAAAAAGAAACACCCAAAAAGAAAAAGAAAAAATAGAAAAGCAGAAAATAAAAAAATAATAATAAACCCACACTTCACTGCACGAGTATGGCTGGTAAGTGGTCGTGGGTAACAGCCCATTGACTGGTTGTCTAGAGCCCTACTCACAAAAATGCATAAATAATTCCTAAACACTTAGGAAGAAGTAGAGAAGTAGAAGAAACCAGGGAGATATACACTGGGTTCACCCTTGTGTTCCCATAAAAATAAAAAGAAAATTAGGGAGATATACACTGGGTTCGCCCTTATATTGACCCCATAAAAAAACTAGGGAGAAAGCTACCGTTTGAAAAGATAAACCTTTAAGCAGAAACTCTTAAGGTCACCTAGGGTTGTAGAAACCTGAAGTCCATTTTAACGATCGCCTAGTGAGTCGTTCACCCTTTTCACAAGATGCTTAGCACTTAGAGTCCTTTTTGAGTGTTGGGCGAGTCAGGTAGCCGTAAAAAGTTATCTCAAAACTCTCAAACTCTAAAAGTCCAAAAAAATTAAAAAAGAAGAAAAACAAAAAAAATGTATCTTCCCTTTTCAAATAAGGTGAGGACTTGGGTGGTCTGCATTCTGGCAGACACCTGGGTATTGTTGAGTTTTCATAGTTTAAGACCTCAGTTGAAAATTTCCTTTTGTTAATAAACAACCAATGCCTTAAGCGATAGAGACCTAATTCCTAAAGATAGTCATGGGGGTATGATGTAGACACATTTAATTAGGTTAAAATGCCTATTCATGCATGTTCCTAGGCTTAGATTTGCATTTCATATTATAAATATTGCATAGCATGCATCATTCTGCATTTAGAGTAGTTGTGCATATTTTGGGTTAATTGCATCCTTTTATGACCAAGAGGGAAGGAGATTTATTTCAGGGCCTTGGATGGACTATCTGACTGTACAGATCTGATTAGGATGACAATCGAAGTCTAACGCATTCAAAATCGTCTAGATCGGAATCCCGTAGCACCATATGATGTCCAAAAAAGATCAATGGCCAAGGGGCAACGCAACATCCTTACGGGCTTCGGATGAAAAATCTGACCATATGGATGAATCCGGAGCGACAATCGCACTCCGACAATGTGGGAATCATCTCAATTCGAGCACCGTGGCACCCTCTGCAATAGAAAGAAGATGGATGGCCCAGATGGCACCACGTGGGGCCATCTAGGCCATCCAACATTGGCCAGCAGCGCCCAGATGGCCATCCACGTGGGGCATCACAAAAGCTGGCTTGCTGCGTTGGTTGAAGCACTAGTCTTCAAGGGATGGGCTTGGGTTCAAATCCCCACGCCCCCCCTCCCCCCCCCCCCCCCCGCAATTTAGCAATTAATGCAGTACAGCAGCAGCACTAGCGTAGCACATGCGCTCATGAGGCAGCACCAGCGTAGCATGACTGGGTGCAGCTGTGCACGCTAGTGCGCACGCGACATGGCGCATGATGCACGCTCCAATAGTGGAGAGGAACTTCAGTGACACCCTGGATGGGTCTTTAGTGATGCTTGTAGCTGTCACTAATTGCCTGTGTGCGGGCAGCCCTTCCTCCTTTCACTATAAAAGGATCTACACCCCTCCATTCTTCACCATCTCTTCCTTTCTTCCTCTCACCACCTCTAAGGCTCTAGAGAGGGCTTGTCCCAAGCCCAAGATGCTCCTCTAGAGTATAATCAAATATTTTCCAGAATCTCATCCCCATTTGTGGAGCATCCCGCAAACATCTTCTCACCTCCCTTCAGGAAGTAGATCCTCTCCATGACGCCGTCCTGTCCTGCCCTCCGTCCTCTGGTGCAGTCCTGATTTGTCCTACTCCTCACTACCTTCCTCCAGGCGACGTCAGAGCGAGTCATCCTCTAAGCGACCATCGTGGGAGATTTCTCTCACCTATCTCTATCTTTATTGCTTTCATAGTATAGTTTTCCCGCTTACCTAGTTGTAATAAATGTTTAATTATAAAAATACATGATTGTTCTCTCTCTCTGTCTCTCTCTTTTTATTTTGCAAGTAGATTAGCTAGATTCATCGACCTGATCTCTCGCCCTATTAAAATACCAAAAAAAATAACAAAAGATAAAAATGACAAAAATAAATAAAAAGCGAAGCACGGATTTTTCAAACCAAACGTTCACCTTCCCGTGTTCGACTTAGGACTCACTTTTCAAGTTTCGATTATAAATTTTATTTGATAACGTGCTTTACGAACTATGATGACAGGTTCTTAAAACACTAATTTTTCTTTGCCAAAACCCATTCATCAGTTACCATAAGTGCCTGGTCAACTACCTATAAAGATACTACAACTCGTGGCTATAGAACATAGTGTGTCGCACTGGTGGGGATCAGAAGGCAGAGAAATGCTAGGATGGGGGATAGGATGCATGGTAGACCAATAGAAGGTCCATTTTGAAAGGGTGGAGGCTGGGAAGAAGAGGTAGGAGCTACTGTCTGTGAGAGTGGAGGAGGAGGATCCTATCGACCTAGCCTTTCTTGTTCCTTCTTAGAATACGTTAACTCACCAAAGATACTACCCGAGTGATAAATTGCTTATGGTTAATATCCATTGGCAAACTAAAGTGTCAAAAAAGATGGGAGAGTAGGGTGCCAAAGGAAAAGATGCTAGTAGGTTTCCTCTCCATTAAGGTGAGGATGAAATGATTCCAATTGAACGCCTTATTCTGCATGAAGGTGTATAATTCCACAAGCATCGGACCGGTACAGTTTTCGAAGGAGGTGGACTTCAACATAAAATTCCATAAAAAGACAGTTCAGAAACTATGGGAGAGGATGAAAATAGGGTGACTTGCCAGGCTTGCTCAAGTTCTAATATTCAAGAGCCAATTGAAATTAGGTGCTAGAGGAGGTGTCATGGTGTAATTCTAGATATGTGGGACCAGAGGTGGGACAACCAAGGACCTGCATTAAGACATCGACATTGACTAAGACTTCAATGCCATATACATTTGAGGTAAGTTGGATATCAAATTCTTCGCCAATATTGAGAAGGTTGGCCTAGAAATGACGACAAGCCATGGGATCAACGCCCTTTATATGACTACCACGAGTGCCCAAATAAAAATTTCGATCAAAGAGACACTTGATTTTGTGAATATCGAACATATATCTAAGACTGGAAAAAATGCACTCAAAATAATCTAAAGTAATGGGTCGATTGACGTGGGGAGAAAATTTGGAGTAAAGAGAAAAGTTTCATCTCACATCATCATTATTGAAGTATCAATCAAATGTGTCGTCGTAAGAGGAAGAGGAAGAACCATGGTGAGTGCATTTAGGTGCCATTTTTGTCTCCAGTGCAGTTTTAGTCAATCAAAAATCATATTTTGATCGATCAAAAGACAAGCTGGTTGATCAAAAGATATCAAATGATCGATCAAAACTAGAAGTCAGTACTAGAAATCATGATTTTGGTCAGCCAGGAAGAAAGATTGATTGATCAAAAACATATTTTTGCAAAAAGACAATGGCGAAAGTGGATCAAAATGAGTTGAAATCAAAGAACATTTACAGTCATCATTTAAGATTGGCAAGATCATTAGGATCACAACAAAGAGAAATCATAAAACCACACAACAAATAACAATCTCACATTAGAACAAGATCAAGCATTTGATAAAGAAGTGGAAATAAATGGTTTTAGATCAAGAGTTTACCAAGATCGATGGGAATCGACCTCAATGAGAGTTCTCAAGGTGGAGGATGGTTGGAGGTGATGGTTGGCTAGTCGAGGAAGAATGGCGAAGAGAGTGAAGCTCACCAGAGAGGGAGTAGCCTTAATCGACCAAGGGGTGATTGACGGCGGTGAGTAGGGTCGTTGGCTGAGGTATTAGTTGATGGTAGAGGAGTTTGGTGGATGGTTGTGTGTGGGGACTGTGGGGGGTGTTGGGTGAGGTGAATTGTGTTTTGTAAAGAGATGGGAGGTTTTCTTTTGTTGATAATGGTAAAGAATGATGGCAAAAAAATGTTTTTATATAGTTTAGGTCAACTAAAATAGGTAGGAACAAATTTGGAACTATGATCAAGGATTAAAGGGTGATTAACAATGAAATCAAGTTGATTTGATTAGGAATCATAAATCATCGAAAAATTACTTCGCCTAATTTTGGTCAATCAAACTATGCTTTTGGTTGACCAAATTCAAATTCAATCAATCAGGTAACTGGATTGATCGATAAATTTGAATTTTCAAAGGCGAGAAATTTCCCACTCAAACATTGATTGATCAAAATCTATGGTTCATCGATCAACCTTTTAAAATTTTGGAGGGAGTTTTCCCACTTCAAAATTGATCGGTCAAAATAATGGTTTTGATCAATTAGAAGGAATTTGATTGATCAAGTTGATCTTTTTGATCGATCAACAGAAGATAGGAGTTAATATCAATGAGAATTCAAAGTCCCTTTAGTCTGGTAATTCCTAGTTATCTTCTAATTGTGATAAATCTATCTTTTACTAATGGTTTGGTGAAGATATTAGCTAATTATTTTTCAGTTTCAACAAACTCTAATGAAATTTCCTTTTTAAGAACTTATCTCTCAAAAAGTGGTGTCTGATATTGATAGCGATTATACGCGGTTTGTGATCCTATGGTGCCCCTTGAAATGGAGGGCTAGGATGGAAGGATGAGGGTGGTTGGTGATCCTATGGCTAGGGTGAGTTGGCGCCAACCCAAGGGGTGTTAAAGGGGGTGGTTATGGTGGTGTTGGTGTCTTTTGGTGGTGGAGAGACACCCCCATGTTGGCGCCAACATGGGGTCTTCTAGAAGGGGAGTTAGGTGGATGGTGGAGATGGATTCAAGGGGGATTGTGTGGTGGAGATGAGGGGGGATTTTGGAGGGAAAAGTGGCGCCACTAAGGAGTGGTTATGGGTAGTTTTTGGTGCCACTTTTAGGTGTCTTTTGGAGGTTGTGGGTAGGTTAGGTTGGTGACAAGTGGGTTAGCTTATGTGGAGCTTAGGTGGAGCTAGTTGGGTGGAGTTGGTAGGTTGGTTTTTGGGGTGGTACAAGCCAAGGACATTGGAGCATAGTTAAGCTAAGCTAAGCTAAGCTAGCTTAGCTAATGGAGGAGTAGAGGAGAAGATGTTGGAGCTAGGGTTTGGAGGAAGGAGCTGAGGAGAAGAAGTCTGGAGTTGGAGCTGGAGCTGGCTGCTGCTGAAGAGGCTGGCATGGGGCTACTCTAGCTGGCTTAGCTTGCTAGTTCTTTGCTAGTTGCTAAGCCAAGCTAAAGTGAGCTAGCTTCTACCAAAATGAGCTGAGGTGAGCTAGGTCTGGTGCTCCCGGGGAGAATCAAGCTGGTTGAGGCAGCTAAGGTAGCTTAGCTCAACTGAGTTGAGCTAAGCTGAGTCCCCGGGAGCTGGACTTGAGCTTCCTGAGCTGAGATGAATTCTTCTTCAGCTGGCTGGAGTTGAGTGGAGCTGAATGTAGCTGGATCTGAGCTGGGGTGAACTCCTGTCAACTCAGCTGAGCTAGCTAGAGCTCCCTGTGAACTAGTGGGAGCTGAGATGAGCTAGACTCAGCTAAGTTGAGCTGGATCTGAGCTGACTTGAGCTAGGGTGAGCTAAGATGAACTCTCTTGAGCTGCCATCCAGCTGAGATTAGCTGAATGGAGCTGGGATGAGCTAACCCTAGTTCAAGTAAGCTAGGTTCCAGTTGCGGTGAGCTTGATCAAGCTGAGGTGAGTTGGATCAAGCTGAGGTGAGCTGGATTAGGCTGAGTTCCAGCTAGTCTGGGCTTCTCCTTCACCATTTGCCTTCTTGAGTGCTAGGGTTTTAGGGATCTGTGCATCTGTACATCCCTAACACTCACAAAAACACATTAAAACGACAATAAAAAATGCAATGCATGCCTATCCTAATTTATGCCTAAATGCAGCCCAAAAACCCGTTTGCGGAGTAAAATCCTAAGAGCTAGGTTAGTTTTAAAGCATAAAAATGATGATAAACTGGCGTTTATCACACCCCCATGCTTATCTTTTGCTAGTCCCTTAGCAAAACATTAATTTTTTTTGGAAAACGGAATTTTTGGGAAATCTATTTTTTTTTTTGACTTTCAAGGAGAAAAAGAGATTAAGGGACCTTGGTAGATTAAAACACAGGAGATACGGGATTTGTTGAAGATAAACATCAGGATTTGTTTTTGGATCCAACCATTAGATAGAACGGGATCAATATATCCTCAGAAAATTCACAAATTAACCCCTTGTTAATTCAGATGACTTGAAATGTTTGTTTTTAGGATTTTTCTGGCTCGTGAATCTGATTCGCAACTTGCAAATTCCTTTAAAACCTTGTGTCTATGCTTGTGAAAAGCCAACCTTTATAAGGATGTGTTATTATTATTATTATTATTTTTTTCTCTCCCCCATGCTTATTTTTAGCTTAGTCTTACAACAGATGTGTTGGTATCATCATTCCCGTTACCATTCCTCGAGGGGGCTCTGGCGCCAGTACTTCGGGATAGCACTGTCCATGACACCACCCAGGAGCTCACAACCCCAAAACACGATGCGGTGAAAAGGGGCGCTCCAAGCAAACTCAAGCTCTTGCTCCGACGCTATAGGTAGAGCACCGTCCAAGACACTTGAGCTGCTGAAATGCGCTTTAATGCTCTGTCTAAAGATATGAAATATAGATATAGAGCAGCACCGAGGCGGTAACATGTTGACATCGTGTCCTCAAAGAAGGTTTTTTCCTTCTTCTCGACGGTGGGAACTCAAACCAATGATCTGCTTCAGACTTTTACTAAATCCAAACAAGGGAGTTTTTTCGAATTTTTTAGTTATTTTTAAGTGTTGGCTTGTGTGTGAAAATTGACACAAGAAGTTTCTCAAGAACCGCAGGTTTTTGAATCAAAAACTAAGTCAAATACTTTCCATATTACAAAATAGGATCAAGTCACCTGAACTATCATGAGTTCAGGTGGAATTTTAGAGAAGGATATCTGATCTAGTCTAAAATAGACCCTGGAATTCTAATGATCAGATCCATATCCTCATCCTTAGTTTGTTAAAGATTAAATCCCATTGTACCAGAAGTGAATTTTTCGACCTTAGTCCTGATTTCAAAATTTTTCCTAAAAAAGTTTTCAATATATATTTTTTTTTTCTTTTTGTTTTTTTGTTTTTGGATATGCAAGCAGGAAATAAATTAAAGAAAAATGCATGTTTTTAGGTTTTAAACATCCTAAATCGATCGTAAAAATTTAAAAACACCCCCCCATGCTTAAGATATGCCATGTCCTCATGCATTAGGAGGGAAAAGGAATCACCTTAGTGAAGAACGGTCAGGTTTAGGATGAATAAAACCTGGAAAAAGAAGAAAAAAGGAAAGCAAGAAAAAAAAAATGATGGGTTACCTCCCATCCAGTGCTATCTTTTACGCCATTCAGCCGGGCGTGAAGGTATGCACAGAAGATGGAAAATCATGTAAATAATTGGACACTTGGATGCCCGCAAAAAAGGTGTCTTCGTCTAGATCCCTAGAAAATTGATTAGAAATAATATTGGGATCAAAGTGAGATGGAAATTGATAAGTGTGGCCCGAGTCTGGCCATGGTTTTAATTCAGGTTGGGTGCCAAACTCGGGCGGGGTTGGTGGCAGGTCCGTAAGAAAGGGGTCGGGGAAGGAATGGTGAGTTAGTGTGGAAAAATTAGGTGCGTGAATAGTGGGTGGGTTAGGGGGGGTATCAGGAACAAATTTGGAGTCAAGACAAGTTTCCGGATCACAGATCTCGCCGACCACTGAGTCTGAATCAGAGTCCTCAAAAAAACTGTGGTCGGTAAGGGTATCTATTAACATTGTCTCCTCCACCATATTAGAAATTTCAGTATCTGAGTCCTCAAAGAAGTTATCATCATGGAATCTCCTGGAGGATTTAAAAATATCTAAGGTGATAGTTTGGCCTGCACAGTTGATATCCATTTTGCCTGTGTGGCAATTGATATTTGCCTTTGCAGTAGCCAAAAAGGGGGGTCCAAGGATTATCGGGGAGTCCAGTAATGATTCGGGTGCCTCAATGTCAAGAACCAAAAAGTCTGCAGGGAAGACACAATTCTGGACCTTGACTAATACATCCTCGACAATCCCACGAGGTTTGATTGTAGATCGGTCGGCTAATTGCAAAGTAACCTCGACGGGTTTTAATTCACCGATCTGAAATTCTTCGAATAAACTCGTGGGAATAATATTTACTGAGGCACCAAGATCAAGGAGGGCGTGATTAAATGTAGTGTCATCAATAATTACAGAAATTAAAGGCGCCCCCGGATCTTTCATCTTAGGAGGCAGCTTACTCTGTATGACAGAGCTTACTGTCTCCGAAAGATGCACCTGTCCTAGATTTTTGGCCTGCCTTTTAGGAGTACAAATCTCCTTCAAAAATTTAGCATAGGCAGGTATATATTTGATGGCATCTAGGAGAGGAATATTGATATGAACTTGCCCAAATAGCTCCATGAGTTCTTCTGTAGTGGGCTCAGATTTCTTTTTTTTGTTGGTGGTGGGGTAGAGAGCTTGTGGGAAAGGGACAGGAATCTTGTCTTGAGATTTTTGTATTTCTTTTTCTTCCTGATGGGGAGGTGGGGAGTCAACTTGCACATGTATCTTACTAGGTTCGTGCGAAGGCTCGGGGTCAGTGGTGGTTTTCCCACTCCTCAAGGTAACTGCATGTGCAGTCGGATTATTATTTGGAGGAGGTGGGGGGGCCTGTGATTGCAAGAACCTGGGCGGCTGCTGAGGTGGATTAGGAGGAGGCTGATTTGGATAATGTGGATTTCTGCCCATATAATGGTTCCCTTGGTGATTGGGATTGGGTATGGGTTGGGACGGAAGATGTCCTACAGGTCTTTGCGTGGGAGCAACCCCAATCTGATTGTTCAGATTTGTGATGTTGCGGGTTACTCCGTCATTTTTGTTTGCATATCCTGCAGGGTCCGTAGCATCTGGGCATTGATATCTTGTTGGGATGGCCCAGGATGGAAATTTGGATTCGACCCATACCCATTAAAATGATATGGTTGGGAGGAAACTTGATTATTCCAGGAGTAGTTCGGGTAATTTTTCCAATTGGAAGAATTTTTAAAGGGCTCCTGGATGGCAGAAATATTTTGGGTGGAGTTAAGATCTGGATAATTGAAATTCCCCAGTGAATCATGGGCAACCTCAGAATAATCAGCAGGAGTGGTGTTGAGATTGTGCAAATTTTCTCTTCGTGGAAAGTTAGGTTGGGTTAGATGTGGTCGTGGAGCTTGAATTGATGTGGCGAGTCTTTCCTCAATTTTCTTCTGATTAATATTGATGTAAACACATTTACACTACTTAAAATGTCTATTTATGCATGTTCTTAAGCATAAGATTGCATTTCATGATATAAATAGTGCATTACATGCATCATCTTGCATTTAGAGTAGTTTGAATAAAATGGAGGTTAATTGTCTCCTTTTATGTGCTTGGACAGGGCAAATATTTTATCGGGGCCTCGGATCAAAGATCCAACCGTATGGATATGATCAGGGCGACGATTGGAGTTCAACGACTCCAAGATCGCCCTAATCAGGCATCCGTAGCATCAGATAGAGACCGGGGAACCCTAGAAGATCAAGGGCCAGGATGGTGTAAATCCGCACTTCAGATGGAAAATCCGACCACACGGATGAATTCGGATCGACGATCGCAGCCGAACGACACAAAAATCAAGTCAATCCGACATCCGTGGCACCATCTACAACTTCCAGAAGATGGACGGCCAAGATAGCGCCACGTGGCGCCATCCCAGCCGCCCAATCGGCCGCAGGAGTCCTGTGAAGACCACGCAACGTCTCCTCTCCACCGTTGGATCTCGATCCAACGGCTGCGGTCGCGCGCGTTTAAAAACGTCCGCGCGACCATTTCGCCGCGTAGCGCAGCGGCTACGCAGCTGCGGGCGAAGCGGAGGTCGCGGGTTCGAGCCGCGGGGAGGGGGGCGAAGGCGCGGGCGAGCAGGCGCGCACGAGCGTCGGATGAAGATCCAACGGCCGCGTGCGCCCGATAGCGCCGACGCGCAATTAGACGCTCTGGTGGGCGCGCGATCGCACGCGGGCAGCGCGCTCGGCAGCGGGCGCGGGCGCGATCTAAGCCGTCCGATCTCGCGATCGGACGGCTGAGACGACGCGGACGTGCGTCTGCGTTACGCCTGCAGGCCAGCTGAGCGGGCGCGCGTGGCGCGGCGGCGACGGCGACGGCGGGGCTTTAGCGACGGTTTTATCCGTCACTAAAGACCCCTTATTTATTATTTTGAAGATGTAATGTCCATTTTGCCCCCACTCCTTGCAACTATAAAAGGAGACCCCCTCCATACGAAATTTTCATCCCTTCCTTCTCCTCTCTACCTCTCCAAAGCTCAAGAGAAGCTTGTCCCACACCCGGGATGCTTCTCACGAGATAAAGTCCAAATTTTCGTCCCCCTTCGGAAGTGGATCCCGCGACGACGACGGCGTGCTGCTTCATTCCCGTTCTTCTGCTTCGTCCTCCTTCGTCCCGCTTCGTTCTCCTTCGTCCAGGCGTCGTCCCGTCCGGCTCGTCCTCCAAGCGACCGTCGAGGAGGATTTCTCTCTCCCTATTCTTTTTACTGCTTTCTAGTATAGATTTACTGCTTTCTAGAGTAGTCTATTCGTCCTCCGAGCGATCGTCGAGGAGGACATTTCTCCCTCCATTCTTTTAATGCTTTCTAGAGTAATTGTTTTATGTTTTCTAGTTGTAATGAAAGAACTCTTTTATGATAAATTCCTTGTCTATTCTACATCTCATTTTGATTTCCATGTATAGTATTCCTTCGCTCTCTCTTACTCCCTCTCTCTCTTTTATTTGTTGTAGATACTTAGATAGTTTAAATTGAATTTCTTTGTGACAAAATAAAAAGAAACGCGGAGTTTTTTTTTAAATCAAACGTTCGCCTCCCTGTGTTCGACCCGGAATTCTTATTTCGGTATAAATTTTATTTGTTGAACACGAATCCTTCGCTTTCGAACTACAACGACGGGTTTTTAAAAAAACCAAACACGTTAGCGTAGATCCTCGCGCTCAACAAATATGCATCTGGTCGAGTTTCTGAGCGATCATTTGAAGATCGTCTTGGGCGACTGGGATAGATTGAGCGCCTATTTCATGAACACCAAACTGCGGGTTTTGGGTTCTGCAAAATGTGTTCATGGAAGCTTGGTTAAATGAGTTTTCACTCATTTCTTCAAATAGATCATAAGCACTTTCAGCATCTTTATTTAAGAAGTTGCCGCCACACGAGGCGTCGACAAATTGTCGGATTTGATCTTCTAATCCATGATAGAAGATTTGCACGAGCTGCCACAAAGGAATCTCGTGGTGCGGGCAACTTCTTAAAAGGTCCTGAAATCTTTCCCAAGAATCATGGAAAGTTTCACCAGATTTTTGGTGAAAGGTCGTAATAGATCTTCGTAAGGAATTGGTACGACCTATGGGAAAGAATTTCTTGAGGAAGGCACTCTTGAGTTGAGGCCATGTTGTAATGGGTCGGCCAATGGTCCTGAACCAATAAGCGGCCTTATCTTTAAGAGATAATGGAAAAAGCCGCATCAGCCATATGTCTTCTTGCACATTTCGGGAACGGGTTGTCTGTGCAAGAAGAGTTAGTTCTTCAAGGTGGCTGAAAGGGTCTTCCCTAGGAAGGCCATGAAAGTGTTTAATCAGGTTCAGGACGGCTGGCTTGATCTCAAAGTCCCCCTCCGGTATGACCACCCCTGGTCATTCCTCATAATAAGACGGATCATAGAAATCTTTTAGAGGAACAACAGGCTGCTGACGGGGTGGTGGGTTTGGCCTTGGATTGGCTAGGTTTTGGATGTTCCTAGTCAATGTTTGTTGATTGGAATTTAATTTATTAATCTGATCGGCCATCAATTTTAAAAGATCAGGTAGGGGGTCTTGATGTTGTGTGTGGGGCAACTCAAGATTGGGGAGCTCCAAGTGTGGAAAGTTACTGGTGGTTGGGTTTTGGGTGGAAGGGTTAGAATTAGGGTTAGAGGTGGGGTTAGAGGTAGACGTGGAAGGGTCAGTGGACCTATTTTGTTGTGTTTCCATTTTTTTAGGAGAAGACAGAAAAAGTGGTCTTTTTACGTGGGGGGCGAAATCAAATGGTCCTTCCAAGTGCGGATTTTGAGACGTCGCTCGTGCATAAAATGGAAGAACGGGGAGGGGAGGAGAAGAGAAAGAGATGAGAGAAAGTGTGCAATTCAAACAAACAAAAACTAGACCTAACTTAATTGTGACTCCCTAATAATAACCTAAGACTTGGTCTATATAGGAAATAAGTAGTCAATAGTGAATAAACGTTCTATCAACAAATCTGGCCAAGTTGCTTAAGGGGAGGTTTGGGCCCAAACGTTTCCCAGGGAAAACCCCAGGTGCTTGTACAAACCCGCGCCTGGTCGTTTGACACGGCCCCTCAGCCTGAACACCAGATATAGATGATAGAATTGGTATCAACTAAAGAAAACTTAAGACCTAAATAGCAAGCCTGAGTTGATAAGGCCTTAGGGGTCAAGTTGCTACAAATTTTAATTAGGTCTAGGATGCTATAGTGCACACGGAATGTGGAGGGCGTTTATTGGGTTGTTGCCCTGTTATTTGATTTTTTTGTGTGTGTGCAGGAATTGGAGAGTGGCTCCAATGAAAATCAAGTTGTCACACAATTTTTTTTTGTATTTTTGTCTTTTAGGATTTGATTTAATTGAATGTATTTTAGGATTTCTTTAGTTAAATTTTCAAACAAGTTTGAAAACCCACAATCAAAGGAAAACAAGTTGTATGGGTGATTGTATATTTCCTTTGAATTAATCCTTAAAAGAGAAAGAAAGAAACCCTAAGCCAATTATCCCTAAGACAGAAATTTAACTACCAATGAGTTATTTTTTAGGCTTTCAGAATTAAGTAGTGGTCCAAACAAGTCAAACAACACCACTACTTTGAATAAAATCAAACAAGGATTCCAGAAAAGATTTTTGTAAGATTTTAGGAATTCGTTTGATAATTGTTTTGAATTTTTAATTGTACTGGTGTCAAAGTCCAGAAATAATACCTGTGGGTATTATGAACTTTTTAGTACTACCACCGACCTCAGAAAATTTTTATGATTTTATATGATATATAAAATTTCACAAGGATTCCAACAAGCTCAATTTCCCAAAAATTGGATGAGTATAAAAATTCTGAAAATTCGCGGACAGTAGCAAAACAGGAAGATAAGAGGGTATGACCTCTCTGCAATCCACGAATTTTTAAAAATTAAATACAAATCCAATTTATTTGAAATTTGGAACAGATGTTCCTAACTTAATTAGGAATCACTCTACGAAATTTTATGATTTTAGGAGGCCTGGGGTGTTAGGAATCGATTTTTCAAGTCCGGACAGAAATCTGGACCCGAAAAATAGAACACCAATACTTGCAATGGAGTGGTGTTAAAGAAGCATACAAGCAAACAATGGATTTTAAAATGCACCACTCCACTTAATTTAAGTGTTTAGGGTCCTGAAAGCCAAGTTTAATATATTTTTGGTAGTTTTAATTATTTATGTGACCAGAAAGAGGAACCAACCTGAATTTTCGCGGGAAGAAAAGGACCTTTGAGCTCTCTCTTCCAGATTCCCGCCTTCCCGCTGTAGTTCCTGCACACACAAAAGAAAGAAAGAGAAGGGGATGAGATCCACTTCAAGCAAGAGAAAATGAGTTAATGCAAAGCCGTGCCTCCCCGGCAACGACGCCAAAAAGTGATAGCGATTATACGCGGTTTGTTAAAATACGTCGTTGTAACGCGTAAATCCGCTTTCGCTCTTAAATTTATATTCCTAGATAGGGGAGTATCTAGGGTCGTCCAAGGAGGCAATATGGTTGCAAAATTGATTCTCTTGCTTGGAATATATCTCAACTTTCTTTTTGGTAATTTTTAATATACCATTTTTCTTTATTTTTGAACTAAGGCAACATGCGAACTGATGGCGGGAAAAGTGTTTACACTTCCAATTAAGTAAACAACTCTAAAGTAGCAAGTAGAGCCTCTCCCTAAGCTCACTCTAGGCAAGTGGAGACCTAGAATAATTAGGGAGAGGAAGTGAAGAATGCTGAAAATAAGCAAAAAGAAATGCAAACAAGATATGCGAAAAAGGCAACTAGATAAGTGATAAAGTGTTTAACAAAAATGCCTAGTAGAGGAATGCTTCTACTACTTGATAATTGAAGTAAAAGAAAACACAAATCCTCTAAATAGATGGTGAAGAAGAGGGCTTCTTGCTCCAAGGTTGGTGGCTCCCAAGCTTGAAAAGAATCCTTCAACTCCTTCCTTGCAGAACTCCGCCAAGGTGATGACCTCCAAGGCAAGCCCTAAGTGGGCGTGCCCTAAGTTTCTCTCCAAGGGTGGACATCCACCCTAAGCTTTTCTCCTTTGCCTGGCCGTCCTCCTTGAAGTGGGAGAGTCCTCCTCCTTGGCGTGGCTCAAGTTGAAGAGAGTGGGGAGAAGAAGGCACCAAAAGGGCTGGTGATGTGCCCCTTTAATCTCCTTCTCTACTCCTTCTTCTTGGCCGTAGGTATAGGTGGTTTAGGTAGAAAATATACTAAGGGAGGATGCCCAAAAATGGTGGTAGGTGGTGGCTTTTTATAGAATAGGACGGGGGCTATGGTGCCCCTTGAAATGGAGGGCTAGGATGGAAGGATGAGGGTGGTTGGTGATCCTATGGCTAGGGTGAGTTGGCGCCAACCCAAGGGGTGTTAAAGGGGGTGGTTATGGTGGTGTTGGTGTCTTTTGGTGGTGGAGAGACACCCCCATGTTGGCGCCAACATGGGGTCTTCTAGAAGGGGAGTTAGGTGGATGGTGGAGATGGATTCAAGGGGGATTGTGTGGTGGAGATGAGGGGGGATTTTGGAGGGAAAAGTGGCGCCACTAAGGAGTGGTTATGGGTAGTTTTTGGTGCCACTTTTAGGTGTCTTTTGGAGGTTGTGGGTAGGTTAGGTTGGTGACAAGTGGGTTAGCTTATGTGGAGCTTAGGTGGAGCTAGTTGGGTGGAGTTGGTAGGTTGGTTTTTGGGGTGGTACAAGCCAAGGACATTGGAGCATAGTTAAGCTAAGCTAAGCTAAGCTAGCTTAGCTAATGGAGGAGTAGAGGAGAAGATGTTGGAGCTAGGGTTTGGAGGAAGGAGCTGAGGAGAAGAAGTCTGGAGTTGGAGCTGGAGCTGGCTGCTGCTGAAGAGGCTGGCATGGGGCTACTCTAGCTGGCTTAGCTTGCTAGTTCTTTGCTAGTTGCTAAGCCAAGCTAAAGTGAGCTAGCTTCTACCAAAATGAGCTGAGGTGAGCTAGGTCTGGTGCTCCCGGGGAGAATCAAGCTGGTTGAGGCAGCTAAGGTAGCTTAGCTCAACTGAGTTGAGCTAAGCTGAGTCCCCGGGAGCTGGACTTGAGCTTCCTGAGCTGAGATGAATTCTTCTTTAGCTGGCTGGAGTTGAGTGGAGCTGAATGTAGCTGGATCTGAGCTGGGGTGAACTCCTGTCAACTCAGCTGAGCTAGCTAGAGCTCCCTGTGAACTAGTGGGAGCTGAGATGAGCTAGACTCAGCTAAGTTGAGCTGGATCTGAGCTGACTTGAGCTAGGGTGAGCTAAGATGAACTCTCTTGAGCTGCCATCCAGCTGAGATTAGCTGAATGGAGCTGGGATGAGCTAACCCTAGTTCAAGTAAGCTAGGTTCCAGTTGCGGTGAGCTTGATCAAGCTGAGGTGAGTTGGATCAAGCTGAGGTGAGCTGGATTAGGCTGAGTTCCAGCTAGTCTGGGCTTCTCCTTCACCATTTGCCTTCTTGAGTGCTAGGGTTTTAGGGATCTGTGCATCTGTACATCCCTAACACTCACAAAAACACATTAAAATGACAATAAAAAATGCAATGCATGCCTATCCTAATTTATGCCTAAATGCAGCCCAAAAACCCGTTTGCGGAGTAAAATCCTAAGAGCTAGGTTAGTTTTAAAGCATAAAAATGATGATAAACTGGCGTTTATCAGATATCTATGTGTTTTGTTCTTGAATGTTGTATAGGATCCTTTAACAAGTTAATTGCACTGGTGTTGTCACATAGTATCATAGTGGTTTCAAAGCTAATTCAAAAATCTTTAAGAGTTTGCTTCATCCACAATATCTATAAGCATGCCAAAGATGCAGCAATGTATTCAACTTCAGTTATGGATAGGGAAACACAATTTTATTTCTTACTGATCCAAGAGACTAGTGAATTCTCAAAAAATTGATATGTTCCACTAGTACTCTTGCAATCTCTCAAACTTCTCGCATAGTCAGCATCATAATAAAAGAATAAGTCAAGTGCGCCTGACTTGGGATAGAACAAACCAAGATTTGTAGTGTTTTGCAAATATCTAAGTATTCTTTTTATAGCATTGTGATGTGATTTCTTAGGGTTTACGTGAAACCTAGCACACAGACAAGTTCTAAAAAGGATGTCTGGTCTACTAGTTGTTAAGTAAAGCAAGGAACCTATCATGCTTCTACAAAGTTTTTGATCTACACTCTTAGTTGTCTCGTCTTCTTTCAATTGGGTCATTGTTGCCATTGGTGGTTCTTTTCCTTTTGTATTTTCCATGCCAAACTTCTTTAGTATTTCCCTCATATACTTTGTTTGCGAGATGAAAATTCCGTTGGTCAGTTGATCAATCTGCAACCCTAGAAAGAACTTCAATTCTCCCATTAGGCTCATCTCAAACTGTTCCTGCATTACATTCGCAAGCACTTGCCATAGAAGATCATTGGTAGCACCGAATACAATATCATCAACATATATTTGAATTAGAATAAGTTCATTATCCTTTCTTTTAGTGAATAGAGTTGGATCAACTTGTCCAATTTTAAAGTTATTGTCTAAAAGATTGTTCTTTAATCTTTCATACCAAGCTCTAGGAGCTTGTTTTAGTCCATATAGTACTTTATTTAGCTTAAAAACATAATTAAGTTTTTGTAAATTTTCAAATCCAGGTGGTTATTTTATATAGACTTCATCTTTAATGAACCCATTAAGAAATGCACTTCTAACATCCATTTGGAATAATTTAAATATCATATGGGCATCAAAAGCTAACATCATTAAAATGGATTTTAATCTTGTCACAAGTGTGTAAGTCTCATCAAAATCAATTCCTTCTTTCTGATTATAACCTTGAATGACAAGTCTAGCCTTATTTCCTACAACCTTTCCTGATTCATCAAGCTTATTTCTAAACACCTACTTGGTTCCGATTAGAGATTGAGATTCAGTTTTATGAACTAATTCCTAAACATTATTTCTTTCAAACTAATTCAATTCTTCTTCCATTGCTACTATCCAACAATCATCAATAAAAGCTTCTTTGACAGATTTAGTCTTTAACTGGGATACAAAGACACTTAGTGCAATATTGTTTACTGAAGATATGGTTTGAACAACTTTAGTAATTTCACCAATCACAAGATCCTTGGGATGATCCTTAAAGTAGGTTAGATATTTGGCTAAATCACTAGCTATGTTATCCTCTGAGACATTCAACAGATCCTCTAAGATCAGTTCATCACCTTTGCTTGAAGATTTCTCCTTGTGATTTGATTTATCAAATGGGACATATAGGGTTCCTCAATAGTAGAGTTTTTCTTATTGTATACTCAATAGTCTCTATTTCTAGATGAATACCCTAAGAAGATCCCTTCATTACTTTTGGCATCAAACCTATCCAAATTCTCCTTTATATTTAGGATGAAACATTTGCAACCAACCACATACTTTAAAATGGGAAATCTTTGGTGATCTATCATAGTATAAATCAAATGGTGTCTTCTTAAGAATTGCTCTAATGAAGGCCCCATTTTGTATGTAGAAAGTAATGTTTACAACCCAAAAATACCAAGGTAGTTTCGACTCGCACAACATTGTGTGAGCACACTCCTACAAAGCTCTATTCTTCCTTTCAATAACACCATCCTAAGGAGTTGCTCTAGGAAAAGAAAATTTTTGTTTGATCCCATAATTCAGGCAAAAAATTTGAACATTCTGGTTCTCAGATTCTCCTCCATAAACACTTCTAATTCTAGCAATGGAATATCCTTTCTCAATTTGAATTCTTTTAGCAATCTTACTAAATTCCTTAAAGGTAGAATCTTTGGTTCTTAAAAATAATACCCAAGTAAATTGAAAAAAATTATCAATAATGACTAGACAGTATCAACACCCACTGAGGCTCTCGAACTTGGATGGTCCGTAAAGGTCCAAATGAAACAACTCAAGTGATTTTGAAGTGCTAACCATATTTTTAGGTTTAAATAAAGTTTTATGAAGTTTACCAAGTTCACAAGATTCACAGATATTTTTCTTCGTAAAAGATATTTTGGGTAAACCTTGTATTAAGCCATGTTTTATAAGCTTGTTCATATTTCATATGTAAACATGCCCTAGTCAACGATGCCACAATATTGACTCGTCATCTGATGTAACTAAGCAGTTTAAGTTGTTGCAGTTATCAAAGTCAATAGTGTAGATATCTTTGAATCTATTTCCAATTAAAAGAATTTATTTGGTCTTCTTATCTTTAAATTTAAAATCTCTTGAAGAAAAATTAACTTTATAACCTTTATCACAGACTTGGCCTACGATAAGTAAATTGTGCTTTAAACCTTAAACTAGATGAATATTATCAAAAGAAGTTTGAGAATTACCAATTTGGCCAATACCAATAATACAACCCTTATGGTTGTTGCCAAAAGTGACTGTGTGATAACTCTACAATAATTACATAAATTAGAGTCAATTTCGAGGGCACATGCACATAAATATCATGATATAGTAGGATTGGGAGCTTTGATGACCTAAGTCCCGCTAAGCGACGAAACCCAGGTCGCCGTGTGCTAACCACTAGCACAACTCGCTCACAAGATGACAATCACCTAACACATAATCATAAAATATAAACATAACTAAACAAACTAATCATATTGTATAAATTAAATGAACATAAATTGTATACTGACCAGAGGATTTACCACAGAACATAAGTATATAAGTCTAAGGAGAAGCACAAACAAAATCACCATACAAACTGCCAAGTATACCAGAGTATGGACCCTAAAAACACATCATTAAAAATTGAGTAGAGTAGAAACAACAACAATAGAGTGAAACAGTAACTGAAAATAAGAGAAAATGGGTACTCTAGCTTAAATTAATCCATTTATTAGATATCTTGTTATCCGGTTCTGTTTCGTATATTGGAAGCCCAAATTATTATAGTCCACAATCTATCAATCAACGTCTCAAGGCACGAGATGATTTCGTGTAACTTCCTGCAGTGCAAGATCGGTATAAGCCCCCTCTCGACAGAGAAGATGGCTTATACCCCTCAAGTCAGCACTCTCCGTCACCCTAAAGTTATTGCAGAAAGAGGTGGTAGCTACATCGTATGGAGTGAACATGTGCTAGCTACACACACTGAATCATAGAAAAATAATGACCCACCTACTGGTCGAGTAAAGAAAATCAACTCCAACCCTTGAGCCATGCATCTCGCTATCTCAGATGGATGCTAAGCCTAACCCAAGAGTTGTAAGGAGGCCAGCAACTCCCTAAAATAGCCTAGAACTAGTCTAGTAGACCAAAGCTACAATCAAATTAGGTGAGTAGCACATTGAAACTAGTTGTCTAATTTCTTTAATTCCCAACAATCCATCGTACTGATTATTTGATCATTTCAAAATAATTGTATCAATATCCATCAATTAAGCCATAACTCTCATCATTTTAAACTGTTGATTAAAGTTATGAAAATTGCTCAGATCACATCATTTCAAAATTAATTGATAAACGACTTAGTTTCCAACTCCTAATCGGGGTTCCAATCAAATTATTATTTAACCATCCTAATGATGCCAATTTTCCTAAAAATTGGAATTCATTGCGTACATGCGATAATAAGATCACATCCCATATTCTAAATGCTTCATAATTCATTTAATTCATGAACATGGTCTAATAATTTGTTGTTAACTCTTTTTAATCTAGCAGTTAACTATATCAATTTGATTATTTGCATTCCAAGTCAACAACTTCATTTACATCATTCATATTTAATATTCTAGTACCCAGAATAGCAACAAATGCATATACGGGTCCAATCCCAGCAAGAGGTAAGAACACACACTAAACGATGCAATACGCGAAGGAAATCACCATGTAGACAAACTATACAGAGAAAGAGAGAGACTACTCTACCTAACGTCGTCAGGGGGTCACAACGATTTCGCGAAAATAGTTCAGAGACTCCCAACACCACATGGGTCTCCCAAATCTGTGCCTCAGAAATTGAAGCAGAATCCACCTAATCCAACCATACAAATGTGTTTGGCATACTCAAGAACCCCAAGATTGACTCCAAGATCGCCTAATTCCGATATCGAAGACCCTAGATTTAAGCAAAACAAAACTGACCGTTAGATGTTAAGTGACATACAATCCATTCACAGGAACTAGAATAAAATATTAAAAAGTTATTATTTTAAAAATGTAATTTTCTAACCCCTCAATCTCCTTCTCCTCCAACTTCTTTGTTCGCTCAACGTTTGCAACAACCCATGTGCGACGTCAGCACCAGCACGCCGTCGTGCCATCACCGGCAGTTTGGATGGCTCCGCAGGACTTCCACCAGTCATCAACGGCCCTCCAATGACCACTTGCTTCTTTCCTTTCTCTTCGACACTCCCTGTCTCTCTGCATGATGGGTTTTGAACCCATGCACGCACCACCTCCACGTCGGATCACCTCCATTGTCCGCCGAGACCCTTTGCCGGACCCCGCCGATCCTCGACGGACCTCTGACGAAGCCGTCCTCCCTCTCCTTCTCACTTCTTCACGCATGCACTGTACAAGGGAACCCCCATTACGTAGTTTCGTAGTTTTCATGTAACTTTCGCTATGTAACTTGAATTTTCACAAAATGGATATCGTTGTAAAGCTTGTGACAAGGGAAATATAATGACACTAATTTTGCCATATTTTGGGCACGTTTTTGGAGGGATGACCCTATTTAACCAAAAGCATAATTTTTCCCACTTTTGAAATACACAAATCTGATTCACACTTAGAAAGCGCCAATGGGTTCGTCTCAAAGTGCTTAGTCTGAAATGACTTGAAAATCTGAGTTCGGGCCTTGACAGGAGAAATGCATGCATTATGCATTATTTATATTGAGATTGCTTGGAACTAATGTTTCATGGCCAAGTTATAAAAGAGCACCTTGAAACATGCCTCAGATGAGCAATCGAACCGTACAGATGGACCTGAATCGACGATCGCAGCCCAATGGCATGATAATTGTCTTGATCCGATACCTGTGGTGTCCCCTACAAGCAGAAGATGGATGGTCTAAATGGCACCAAGTGGTGCCATTCAGACTGCCCACCACCGACTGCGAACCCCTCTCATTGAGCCTTTTAATCTGGGTAATTGGATTTTCATCCGAAGGCCACGAGCATGCGGACACCATTGCCAACTCCATGACAAAACCACATGCGTAGCACAGCGGTAACGCACTCAGCGTAGAGCAAGGGCCACGAGTTCAATCTGCGATGAGCAGATTTAATCCACTGAAGCATGCGCGAACAAAGTTAGGTCATTGGATGCCGATCGAGCGGTGCTAAGAGCGGCTACATAGCGCATCGGATGTAAGCGATGCGCACACACAAGATCCAACACGTTGTCATACGTATGAGTGAGGCAATATTTGATGAAGCGCGCAGGCACAATTGTGGGTCGTTGATTAAATTTTGACAATAAGACGTCCATGTGCAGCCTCCGTCATTTGATGGCGATCTAGAGCACTGATCCAACGATCAACATCATCTCCTGCATGATGGGTGCATTTGAGGCACTATTATCGGGTCGCCCCAACCATTCAATGAAGCATCGGATGGTCTGTGACCCCCCTCGCTTGGTCAACTAAGGCCCTCCTCAACGACAGCTGCTGTGTGCAAGTAAGTGTGCAATGAGGACCAGTGCAGCAATGCCCATGAAGAATGACCCAGCAGTGCACAGCTCACTCCAGCGACAACCAGCGTGCACAAAGGCCATTTAAGGCCGAACCAAGGCCTTCCTTTGCCTATAAAAGGCTCTTATGACCCCCATTGCAAATCATCTTCTACCTAGCATTTCTCCACCTCCATAGAGCTACAAAGCACCTTCTCAGAAACACCAAGCAGTTGATGAAGCACCCTCCACCACCGTGGCTACCTCGACAAGCTCTCATTCCACCATAGTTCTTACTCATCGCTTATCTTATTGTCTCTTTACTTAAGCTTTCCTCTAGTTTTATGTTAATGCATGTAAGACTATGTTGATGATTCATAGTAGTGATTTTTGATGACATTATGGTTCTATTTCCACATGCTTTGAATTAAGTTCTATCCAAATTATCTTAGGCTATTTGTTACATGCATGTGCTCTACCTTGGATCTCTAACTCTATCTTTTCCTTTTTGTTTCCTCTCCATTTTGCATGCAAGCAAACCATCGTGTGACAATAAAATTAGCGACTAATTGATCCGATTTCTCGCCTCCTTGAGATCGACACTTGGACTCACCTTTCCATCTTTTAAAATTGACGTCGTAAATGCACGCTACAATGAACAAATTAATCAAATGCGTTTTTCAACGTCAATTTTTGGTGCCGTTGCCTGGGAGGCAACAGATCTTTTTGTTGCTTTCATTCCTGCATTAGTGATATTTCTATCTAACCCTCTTTTTTCTCTCTATTGATTGGTTGCAGGAACTCGGCGCCTAGGGGATGGGAGGAGCACAATCCAAGTCAGTAGATTGGGAGCAAAGTGTGGCAAAGACCATAGTATCACTTTACCTAGCATAGTCTCATCTTTCCTTTATCTAAAAAAAAAGGAAAAAATTACATTTAGGCTCGTGCATAAAGCCTGGCTAGTCTGATTGTTTGCTTGATAAAAAAATCCAAAAAAAAAATAAAAATCCAAAAAAATTGGCATGGTGAATGGATACTTGACCCACATCTTAAATCCAACACCTAATAAAAAAATACACTCTGTAATTTTCACAAAATCTTTTTGAGTGTTCTTCTTTTGAGTGGTGCTTAGGAAGCCAATCGTGTTTTGCATTGGGCTGCACCACTCATCAAAAATTAAAATTGATTCACCAAGTAGAATTACATGAACTTTAGGGGTGAATACATTAAAGTTGCTTATTTCTAGGGCCATATTGATCTTAAAGGAAATAGATCATCACCTATTTTGTGCAAAACCTTGCGTGTCCACTTAAAACATTGTCTAAAAACATTAAGAAATTCCAACCCTAAAAACCACTAAGCAAGGACAAACCATTAAAAGACACCACATTTAAAAACCTTGCTTGAAAACACTATTTTCTTGAGTGCACACACAATCTCAATTGGATTAATTAACAGGCACAACCCCCAACAACACCTCATCACATACCCTGAGCACAAGCACTGACCTAGCCCAAATTAAAATTGAGTAAACGTTCCCTAAGTAGGACTAATCTAAATCCTGGAAACGTGATTGGGTTTGTTAAGCATATGGCCTTAATTCCCATTGATGATAACGTCATCATCAGCCATATCTAGCTTTATTTAGTCAATTTCCATCAATAAATGCTCCTACATAACCATCAGAGAGCCCTAATTCACTACGAATCCATTCTGAGGGAAATACAGTAAAAAAGGGGTAAAACTATAATTTTACCATCATATCATGAATGCAGAATAATCGTGGGTTTCTCCAAGGATTAATTAATGGTCAAATGATCTTAAGAGTCTAACAAGTGGGTTAGTACAAACAAAAAAGGGTCCTCGTGTGTTTTGAGAATTAAATGACATCTGAAACCCTAAAAACAGATCCGCTTAATTAACTGAGGTTTCGGTCAAGATAAAATTCACCCAAACCCTCTAAAATTCATAGAAAAATATTTTCTAGGGTTTGGTATCTTCAATTTGACCATCAAAACCCGTATTGGCCCAAAATAGATTCTCAGACAGTCATTTGCCCTAATTTGGATTTTTGAATAAATTACCCAGTCAAACTAGATCAAAACCAAAATATGACTTCACCATTAGATTCCTTAGGTGCAAATTAGAGGTTTGTATCAAAATTTGGGCCCAATCTGAGATCATCTTAACCTAGTTTGTAATTTGGTCCTGTCTAACTTTTTTATCTCACACTCATGCCCCCTAACTTTTGAATTTCTTACAAATAGCCCCATATCTTTGTCGTCTTCTTCACAAATAGGTCCCCGCTGCCTGCAGTTTCCTAAATCCTACTTTGGCGACCTTCAAATGGGAAGATCTCCCTGATCTCTCGCTCAATCCCTTCCAAAATTGGAAGGGAGATTCCTTAAGGAGTTATCTCTCTAATGCACCCATCCTTGAATCCTACAACCTTCCCAATCTCTCATGCAAATGCATGAGAGATTCGGGTGTCACATAGGTTTCCAACTCTGGCGAATTTCCTAGCTTGGGAACCTTGCTTCCCAAGCTTAAATCGACCTCTAGAGACATATAAAAGAATCCCCAGGTTAAAACATTCTCTTCACATTCGATTTCGGCCTGGACCACCTCAATTTCGTCTCTCTCTATTTGGCCGAAGCTCCTTGATGTCCGGCGAGCTCCTTCGACTCCTTTTGTTCGTGCTCAATACCGACGGTCGATTTATCTTCCTAGCTCTCTTCCACATCGTGCTATACCGGCCGACGCCCCATCCTTCGTCTTCCTCGCCGATTCCTTCTCACCAGAGCATTTTCTTCCCCGATGCCGGCCATACCATAACCGGCACCGCTCCGTCCCCTTCGTCCATTAGATTAGGGTTAGATTAGTTTATTTTAGCTTGTAGGTTAGTTTCTCACTCTTCTTATCCCTGTTTCAACCCTCGACACACGCTATCACCTCCATTTTCCCCGTTTCTGGTAATCCCTCCAGTGAGGTGTTCCCATCACTACACCGCTCCATACGCCTCGCCAACACTCCCTACACTTTCACCTCGACTCCACCAGCCAAAGCCCTCTCTCTATTCGTCATCCCGTCCACCTAAACACTTCCTCGACCAACCCATCATCCTCCATCCAGTTCCATCTCCGCCAGCCACCTACACACACTCTTACTCCACGCTACACCCATCACCACATTTTTCGTCCCCCGACGATACTGCTGAGCCATCTGACGTGACCGCGAGGCCCTTTTTCTTGCATTTTAGGTACCTGGTCTTCCACATCATTAGCAGCGAGCTCGAGTGAATCTTGCAACATTCTTCAGCTATTGCACGTCCCAGATCCTATGCCCAGGTCACACAGAAAGATGCTAGGACGCGATTCACCACTTCTATTGGAAGCTCTACCATCAGCAGCTCCTTCAATTGTGGAGCATCACCTTCAGCCATCACACGAAGAAGGTCGTCGGATTTAGTCCCACATTGTGGGTCTTCGAAGCAATGCAGCCACATAAATGGCAAAAGTCACATGGGCTCTTCGCCTCCAAACACGAGGTGAGGTCCCACTACACCCCTCTCACCTGACACCTGCCTCGCCTATGACACTGTTCCACACAGACTTGGTCCGATTACCTGCCTAAGCCCACACCTTGGCTACAACCCACGCTGATAGCCCTAGTCCCGAGTATGCTCTTGCCGAAATTTGATTACCCGGTACTGTGTATGGCCTTGGGAAGGCAAGAAAGAGGAAAACCCAACGAGAGAAGGAGAGAGAGTGCGGGGGTTGGGGGGTTTTTGCTCTCACTGGCACCTGTGCGACACTTAGTCACGAGGAGAAGAAAGGCCAAAGAAGAGAAGGAAGAGAAGAGACAGAAGCCAAAGAGAGAAAGAAAGAAGAAGAAGCAGATAGAGAAGGCAAGGAAGAAGAAGAAGAATAACAAAAGCAAAGGAGAAGAGGAATCACTGTAGTAACACATTAAGACATATGATTTACAATCTGATTCATTAGTTGTTCACTTAGTTCTATTTGAGTAAATGCTATATATGTTAGACTAATAATTGGTGATCCAAATCACCATTATTTTGTCAAGATTTCTTTTTGACTCTTCATATACTCATGCTATACATTGCAAACTAGATTTTGAGTAATTAATTATGCTCATTTACATTAATTATTGAGATTAGCGCGTGAATTCCTATTTGCTCCTAGCGAACGACCTCGGACTTTCATTCGAGTTAAAAATATTATTTATTTTCAAGCGATTTTGGCCTATACTACGACGCAGCTATTATAACATCGATTTCGCTCATAAACACCCATTGTGGAATCTGGTGTCTAGGCTGCGGGGAAGCATCAAACGACCATGGTTGGGGGGTATCAAGGAACTGGTGACTCGAGCTAAAGGTAGAACCTTCCCCTCAATCCCCTTGCAATCAACTTGGTCGGATTAACTTTGGGAAGAGGGATTTAAGTACTTGCAAATTTGATTATCTTTCCAAGGCTTCTAGGTCACCTAGATCTATACTATAGGGCCTATATTTGTTTGCTTGGTTGTGCACACACTATTCTCTTACCTGTCCCCTTCTCATCCCACCCAATTCTTCTCTAGTGTATGCATAGAAGACGTTCACTTCATCCTAAGTTGGTTGCATTAAAGAGAGACCCCAGGAGGAGACTGATGAGGTGTGGCTCATCATAGCTAAAATGCCCAAGTTAAACTAAAAACTAGGTTAAACACTACATAATTAACACATGAAATAGGTTAAGTGTAGGAAATAACAGAAATGACCTACAACATCAAATTTGTGTTAAAAACACATAATTAGGTCATAAGTTGAGCTATTCTATTAAAAAATGACAAATTAATGATCAAATTGAAAATTGAACACATATTTGGGTTCAAAAGATCAAATTGAAAGAGAAATTAACTTTCAAAATGTTCAATTAAGCTTTAATAGAAACTTAGTGGCATTTGGACATCATTAGGACCTCGCATCATTGAAATTACATTTAAGTCATTAGTTCATATACATTTATTCACATTTAAGCCTTCAGAGACCTCTTTATAAACCATCTAGGACCTTTTTGTAACATCCAGGGACCACTTTGCCATCATACTTACCACTAATGGGTCTCTGAGCAAAATTCCTACTGCTCAACCTGTCTGGGCCTACTTGCAAATTATACAACACACCTGCGAACACACCTTCACTGTGAACTTGCAAGAACATCTTGCATCGCAGCCATTCATCTCATGTCTCCACGATTGGATAGCCAAACCAAATTCAATCTTCACAAGCGATTTCATGTAGGTTCACCATCCTCCCCATATCTAATTTAGCGACTAAGATTCAATTTGAACGCTTGCATGGCCCTCTCAAGTTCCCAACCACCGTCCAAGACTTAGGAGCTTAATCACACCCTCATGGTGATCTGATTCACTATATCAACTACTTAAGCAGGTCTAGAGCTCGCATGCACGCTAATCACTCCCTCCCCCTTGAGTGGTTCCTTTCACTCTACCCCTCTAGCAGCTCCCCCTTCCTCAGTGGTCGGTGACAGGGACCACTTTCCCCCTTCGTTCGTCGCCTTTAGCCGCTGGTTGCTGGCCTAGAGGTTCCTCCCCTTTCGTCCTCTTCAGCTACCGGCTGTTGATCCCAGAGAGTCACCTTCCTCCCTTAGATAGCTTTCCTACTTTAATAGCTAGATTTACTACTGTCTAGGTAGTGTTTACTACTTTCTAGATTAGTTAGGAGTAGAATTAGCCTAGAATGACTTTGCTTTCGGATGCACATCCATTGATTCATATAACTCCCTCTCCATCTCACAATCGCCTTCTGATTTCCCTCGAGTTTTTTTTATCACATTTCACCCATCCATTGAAGCATTAATCAGATCTGATGCTCCATAGCATCTAGATCTGATTAAGTGCTAATTCATTAGAGGACCCCCTCATCCATTGATCATGGTTTTAATTGCACAAACTTTTCTATATTGATGCTTATTTTGATCTGAACATCTAATCTGGAGATTTGGGTCATAACTTGGATCCTTGTGATTTTAACTAAGTGAATTATTTTATTAGAGACCAATTGAGCTTGTTGCAATGAATTGGATCTCTTAAATTTGGGTTTTCACCGAGTAAATGTTTCACAACATTTTTTAACTTGATCTATTATTTACGTGCACTGCTTGAGGTAGACGAAGCTTGGGGTGTTCAATGTACTGAATTGAGGCTTTGGCAAGGATCTGGCTTATTTAAAAGGATCACAATGGACCCCAACACACTAGCTAATAGTGTGTAGATGTTCAAAGGGATAAAATTCTTGTGGCGATCTAAGATCAACAACCCATTTGGGTGACATGGTTTTTAAGTTCAAAATCAGTTTTGATCTATGATCCCAGAAGAGTCTAAGGTTGGCTTTATTGATATGATCAGAGTTTTAATTGCATCAATAGCTGTAGCTAAGACGTCTGATCATATGAGTGTTGCGGGTGTTCTTAGTTGGGACAGCAGTAGAGTAGCTACTGATTTGATTTTTGACAGTCGATACGCTATTTGATTTGCTGAGAATTTATCTAATTCGGTTGTAACAGCATTGATTTATTGCATTTGAGCAGCAACAACAGTAGTTGTAGTAGTTGCTGGTAGCATTCTAGACCAGCTTTGAGGGCTTTTGAGCTGGGAACTTGGGTTTATTTTGGATTCTAGAAGCTGGCACAGTTGTGTATTGTTAGGACTTCATAAAATAAGCATTCATGGACTTATAAATCTTAATTTGATTTGGATTGCTTGTAGTCTAATGTTAAATTCTTTTGTCAGCTACTATTATGAGTATATCTGTCCAACAAGTTATTTTAATGCAAATCAAGATGGAAATCAAGCTTAAATGTCTCAACATCTTTCTTAGTATGTGCTAAGCATAGTGAAGTGTTTAAACTGATATCCTAGCCACTCAAATTAATTTTAGAGCCTTAGGTTTCACTTCAAAACACTCCTTTAAGGCCTAAATTGGTTTGTTTTGTATATAAATAAAAATCATTAAAAAATTCCAAAAAAAATAAAATAAAAGTGTCTTAAGTAGAATTAGGTATTTTTGTAGGTGTGTGCAAAGTTTCAAGGTAATCTGAACCTCCAGCTTGGTAAAACATACCAGCCGACGGTTTAGTCTACCTTGGAACTTAATAAAAGAACCAAACACCAAAAACAACAAAGGAACTCTCTCTCTCTCATCTCATTCTCTCTCTCTCATCCCCTATCTCTATTATACCTATAAAATTTATAAAAATCACAAAAACCCTAAAAATAGCGTATACATAATGTATATACTTGTATATAATAATTTAAATCTAAGCCAAGTGTATATATTGTATACTATGTACATGATGTATATAATTAACTTATATATGTATTATATATATTAAATTAAGTAATTAGAATAATTTATTGTATATATAATCTTATTGTATTATTATCTATTATTTTATATTAACTTAAATGTATACTAAACTAAGTAATTATATAAACCTATCTATATGTACATAATTATATCTAATACTGTACATATGTATTTATATATGTATTATGTACTATACAGTACCTATAATTTAATTTAATTTAGTATTTATAGTAGGTAATTAAGTTATTAGGTTAATTAGGTAATTTATTAACTTAAAATAAAATAAATTATTAATTTAAGTTAATACTGAAGTAAATTATAATGTACACTTGTATTATATTAAATTAAGTATTTTCAACTTATTTATATTGTATTTATACTATATTATAGTATTTATAAATTATTTATATATAAAACTAACTTAAACCAATATTTAATTGTATATAAATTAAAATAAAGTGTATAAAATATAATAAAAACATGTAATAAATAGTTTATTATGTATATAAACCCTGTATAAGGTCAATTGTACTATTACTTAACTAATTTATACTTTAATTAAGTAATTAACATTTAACTTAACATGTATAAACTGTAAATTTAGCTAATTTTATTATATAATTAAATAACTTATTTTTGTAAAATAATTGTATAATTAGATAGCCCTATATAAGGGCTTTACAATGATATAATTTATTTTAAAATCGGACCTAAATTGGGCCCTGAAATCGAGGGCCAAAATCTTGAATTTCACACAAATCATCGTGTTGTGCAACGCTAATTGGGCACCGAAGGTGCCACATCGTTGAACACAAACCACACACAGTGGCATAAAATTCTTTCATCTATTATGCTCACCAATCGTCATATGCATCGGGCACACACACTGTGCGAGGGCCAATGTGAGCCTAATATTGGGCCTGAATGCGGATAAAATGCACAATAAATGAACTAGAATTGGATTTAGTAGTGGTTTGGGTCCACCCATATGTGTGTTGTGTATCCCACGAAAGGCCAATTTGCCAATTAAAAAAAACCTAATTTTTGGGTTGAGAATCAACGAACAGAATCGTGCATGTGTGTAGAGAGAGGACATAAAAAACTAAATGTTGAGAGGAAGAGAGAAGAAGAGCTGTTGAGCGGCTAAGTGTTGTGAGTACCTGTGTGTGCGCATGTGTTGTACTGCGTGCATATGTATAGTATAAGTATATAAAATATATGTATATATAATGTAAATAAGTAATTATAAGTATGTATACATATACCGTAATATATATACATGTATATAGTAATAGTATAAGTAATGTAAACATACTGTTTGAGCTCTTATATGTATAAATAACACTAGAGCTTTAGTGACAGATAGGTTCGTCACTGTATATCTATTTATATGTTAGTATAGATAATTATTTTTGCCTTAGATTCTATACATATCTTACTAAGGTTATAGCAACACTTATTTATGTTACTATAGATATTAGTATGTTATTATGATTTAGTATAGTAGATATTACTAGATATTTTTATACCTATACTTAGGTATCCCATGTAGTAATTGTATATAATTAACATATTGTAGTAGTAGACAGTTTTTGATGTCTGTTTATTGTACATATGTTTCAGGCATTGTGATGCATATTAAATGATTCTTTTGTAAATAATTAACCCATTCATTCATTATTTGATTCATTCATTCACTTTGTAAATAAATCAACATTTTTTGGAATAAAAGAATATTTTTAGACTTAGAGAGTGATGTATATCAATAACTGTCTCCTAGTGAACAACCTAAAAACAAACCAGTAAAAATTGTAAATAAATAAAATTGACGTGACATCGATTTGCATTTGTGACACATATACTACAACAATGACACATTAAATATCGTTTTTAGTGCGAATCGAAAGTTGACGATCATATTTTTGGCGATGTTGCTAGGGACAAAAAACCAGACAACAACATTCTCATTGTGATTGTTTGAGGATGGTTGCAAGTCATTGATTAGAGACTCATTTATTCAAGGGCTAGAATTGAGGAAATGGCTGACTCAAGAATTGTGGATATGGGAGACCAACCTCACCCTGACACTATGGCCATGCTAACCACCAACTCCAGCAATAACAGATCCAGACCATTATGCAAGCCATACACCAACTACAGAACAATCAAGGGCAACCCCCTCCACCCCTAGTAAATCCACCAAGACCCTCGAAAGGCCAACCAAGGCCTCTCCATGATTTTTGTGACCCGTCTGCTATCCAGATTGAACCACATCTTAGGGTCCCCAAAGGGGGAGATGATTTTGAGTTGAAACCTATTGTCCTTAGCTTGATCTAAAGCCATTTCAATGGGAGCTTGATACGAATTTTACGCAGTTTGTAAAATGTAGGTTTACGTGTCGTTGCAACGTGTAAAACCAATCGCTTTTAAAATTTATATTCCTAGATAGTGGAGTATCTAGGGTCATCCAAGGAGGCCAATTTGTTAATCACATGAAAGATTCTCTCTCTCACCTCTCAAATCCGCATATGTATTTTTGTATTTTTGATTTTTTTATTTTTAGGGTTTTCAAAATAATCAAGCAATGGTAAGCGAATATAACTACACTAAAGACTACGCCTAAGTGACAAGAATAAGTCTACACCTCTAAGCTCACCCTAGGCAAGTGTGCCTATGGTAATTAGAGGGTAGAAGTGTGGTGCATTAAAGATAAGAAGAAAGCACTACAAACTATGAGCAAGAAATTGAAGGCAACAAAAAGATCTTTTTCATTGCTAATTAAAATAGAGTACTTGTAGCAAAATGCTTGTTATAAAGAAACTAACAGCTAGCTAATACAAAAGAAGAAATGATAGAAAAAGAAAAACTCCTCCAAGTGAAGTGAAGATGCTCTCGCTCTAAATGCTGCTACTTCCGCACTATGAAGAGAGATCTTCCTTACTCTTGGTATCCTCCTCTTTACTCCTCCTCCAAGGTCGACGTCTACCACCTTTTCCTCCTCTTGCCTGGCCGTGCCTCCTAGATGAAAGCTTCCTCCTTGGCGTGGCACAAGGGAGGAGAAGGAAGAGGAAGAAGGCACCAAGAGGGCGGGTAGGTTGCCCCCTTTATCTTCTTCTATTCTTCTTCCTTGGCCTTAGGTATGGTGGATATAGGCTGTAATAAGACCCCAAGGGGGAGGGGATGTGAATGGGGTTTGGGGGTGGCTTTTGGTGGATGAATATGGGGTGAAAGGACACCTATTTTTGGTGACATTTTTGGCTTCTAGAAGGAGGTGTTCTTGGCGCCAAAAAGCAAGGGTTGAGATGGTTGGTTGATGATATGCAGGGTGTAGATAATAGGCTAGGTTGACACCAATTTTGAGGTGGTTATGGGAAGGGTTTTGGTGCCAACTTTAGGTGACCTTGGTTGGTGGTGGTGGTGGTGTGACAGGATGTGGGTGTGTTGGCGCCAAAAGGAAATGGGATTAGGAAGGAGCTTAGGTGGACTAAGTAGGTGGGTAGGTGGATGCTTATGTAGGTGGAATTTAAGGTTAGGGTTGGATGGCCATGGAGGTGGAGTTAAGTGGAGCTGAGCTAAGCTAGCTTAGCTAGTGGATGGTTGGAGGAGAGAGCTAGGGTTTTAGAGGAGGAGATAAGGAAGAGCTATATCTGAGCTGCACTGGAGCTGATGGCTACTGAAGAGAGCTACATGTTAGCTACTTAGCTATTTTAGCTAGCTAGTTCTTTGATAGCTGCTAAGCTAAGATGAGCTGGCTTCTACTAATGTGAGTTGAGGTGAGCTGGGTCTGGTCTTCCAAGAGATTACCTAGCTAGCTGGAGTAGCTAGCTTAGGTCAGGTAGCTAAGATCAACTAAGTTGAGTTGAGTTGAGTCTCCGGGAGCTGGACTTGAGCTGGCCTAAGCTAGTTGAGGACTTCTTCAACTAACTAGGCTTAGCTAGTTGATGGTAGTAGCTAGTCCTAGTCAGGTAGAGCTTCTAATGAACTATTTTGAGCTGGAGGAGCTGGAATGGAGTTAGGATCAACTGTCTTGAGCTAGTTTGAGTTGTATCCAGTTGAGGTGAGCTGGATGGAGCTAAGGTGAACTACCTTGACATATCATTCAGCTAAGATGAGCTGGATGGAGCTAAGGATGAGTTGATCTAGCAAGAAGGAGATGTGATCCAGCTAGGATAAGCTGGATCTAGATGAGATCCAGTTGATGTGGGCTTCTCCTTCATCTTCTGCCTTCCTGAGTGCCAAGATTTGTGGGATCTGACTCTCTGCCTATCCCTGGCACTCAATTAACCACATCAAAAACATAATAAAATGCAATGAATGCCTAATCTAGGTGAATGCTTAAATGCAGGTCGGAAACCCATTTGCGGAGTTAAAACTCTAGAGCTAGATCTATTTTAGGGCATAAGAATGATGATAAACTGGCGTTTATCAGAGCTCAAATGAGGACCCTTTCCAACACTTGGAAGACCTAGACTGGATTGCTCGGATTATAAAACCAAGGAACATTAGCCTTGATATTGTCCTTATGAAGATGTTCTCGTTCTCCCTGAAAGACAAAGCCTCTCATTGGCTTGGAACTATAGGGAGACCCATCTCCACTTGGGAGGAACTAAGAGATGCCTTTTTTGAAGAAGTTTTTCCCCATAGGAAAGACCAATGTCCTCAGAAGAGCCATAACCACATTTACCTTGCAAAGTGGAGAACAATTTCATGAGGCGAGGGAAAGATTTAATGAATTATTGAGGTAATACCCACACCATGAAGTTCCAAGGTAGCAATTGGCCCAGATATTCTACCATGTTCTAGACAACACCCTTAGGAACTTTGTCAATGCCTCATGTGGAGGCAATTTTTTGAATAAAGACGAGGAAAGTGCATTTGAACTCTTTGAGTCCATGAGTGAGAACTCACTTAATAACGCCTCCATGACCACATTTAATAGGTCCAATCAACCCTATGGTGGAATTTATGATGTACAAACCAATTCGGGGACAGTTGGCATGGACATCATAGCGAAGAAGCTGGATCGGGTTGAGATAGTGGATAAAAAGATTGATGAGTATTTGAACCAACCCTAAGCCCCTATGTAAGCCTTCTCCCTATCAAAGGGAGCACACAATGTTGACCTGGTTTAGTCTATGAACCAAATGCACCTGGAACAACCCCTGACTATGCTCCAAGGAGGGACCTTTGTTCCCTCATACCCTAATTATTCCTTCCCCTCCCCTCCGGCACCTTCTACCTTTGAAGATGCCAATGCTATCCAGGGCTACTCTAAGACTGACCCTTTCTCCAACACTTATAACCCTGGATGGTGCAGCCACCCAAATTTTGCCTGGTTGAACCAAAAATCGAACCAATTCCAGAACCAACCCAGGCCAAACCCTTCCTCCTATTAGCAATGCCCACCTAATAGACCACCTATAACCAGAATAGGGCGCCTCCTACGCAGCAAAGCCAAATGGACACCCTGATTAAAATGATGGCTGACATAAATCAGAAACATTAGGAGGAAATGGCTTTAGTGAAGGGGGACAATTGAGCCAACTATTGGATACCAAACAATAGGGGTCCCTTCCATCTTAGCCACAACTGAACCCGATGAATGTAATTAACAGAGGCCACAATCCTCAAGGGTTCTAATCAAATCAGGGGATAAGCCCATGTGATTTTACAAGCCCCACAAACACCCCCTAGGTTTGTTACTTCTTCTTCTCAAGGGCCTAACCCTGGTTCCAATGCCTCAGCCAATGCAGTTATCTTAAGAAGCGGTACCCAAACCTAGGACCACCAATGGAAAACCCCTTCCATAACTACAACTCCTTGCTCAGGCATAAAATCATGTTTTAAGATATTTTCGTCGTAGTATAGCGTGAAATACGTCGAAGCAAATAAAATGTAACGAGATGGTAAGTCCTGATCTAACTCAGGGAGGCAAAAAAATGACTTGATTTAAATATCAATCTAATCTAACTAGAATTAGAATGATAAGATATTTATATGATGCAAATCTATCCAGATAATAATCAGGCTGTTAAGAAGAATAACTAAAACTAGAACTAGAAGAAGCAACTAGAACTACTAGAAATAAAAATAGCTATCTATCTACTAGAATAAGGCCACCAAGGGTGGTCCTTCGCAGCCTTTGGAGAGACTGAGGAAAGCAACAGCAGTGCACCGAGGGTGGCCTTGGTGGATGTCTTAGAGAAAGAGGGAGCAGGAGAGACTTGGAGATGTCTGGAGCAAGAGATGCCTCTCAAATGGGGGGTCTAGGGTCCTTTTTATAGCCAAATTGAGGGGCAAAATAGGTATTTTGGACCCCCAAACCATGCAACAGCCTTGGAGCAACTAGATACGTCGATCGAGAGATCAACAGACCAGATCGCACTTCAAAAGATCCTCTATCACGCCTTCATCACATGCGATGCACGGGATTACACCACGTGGCACGCGCACAATCGCTCACTCCACCGCCTTCATACCCCTCATGAGCATGCACGCATTTAACCTCAGTCATCCGATCTTACGATCGGATGAATTAAAACGTGTGCTGCACCGCCTTTAGACCACGCGTGCAAATGCACATTCACATGCACGTTCATCCATGCATTCTCCCACTGCTTGATCTGATGCATCGCCGCGTGCCATGCGACCATCCTCACACCCTTCGATCGAGATCACACGATCCAATTTCATCGTGCCTCACTGTTCGCTCTGATTTCCACTCCTCGCGCCTCGAACATGCATCTCACACTCTTGCGCCAAGGTGGTCTCCAAGGTGCTACGAGCACAGATTGTTGTGGTTCTGATTTACCGCTCGCATGCTTTCAAACGCTGGATGACGGTCCAATGGCTGAGATGAAGCCTTCTTTGATGGATAGCATCGAATGCCAGTCAACATGGTGCATTTGTGGTCGTTGGATGATGATCAAATGGCCCACAAAAACCCTCAGAAGATATGAGATCGAGTGGGAGCCATTGAGATGGCGCCACAAAAATCGGTCAGGATGGCGCCACATGGCACCATCCTGACCGATTTTTTTCTCACACTGCAAGGCTTCAATCGAGTCGATTTTCATGTTGTTGGACTACGATCGTTGATCCGAATCCATTCATGAGGTCGGATTTGGCATCTGAGGTTCGGATTTGCACCACCTCGGTTCTCGACCTTTGCTCTTCCGCAGACTTCATAAGATGCTACGGAAGTCTGATCAAGACAATCTCAGAAGTGTTGGACTCTAGTCGTCGTCCTGAATAAATTCGTATGGTTAGATTTATAATCTGCGACCCTAAATTACCTACAATTATTATTGCCTCTCAATTAGAACATAAAATAACATTATTATTTACAAAGCTAACAAATCAACTATGATGCAAAACATGCTAACCATGCATGCATTATTCCTAAGTTAAGCTAGGATCTAACTTAATTAAGGTAGATTGGGTCCTATGATTGTTGCGCAATCGTACCCCCATGCCTAAATCTTACTAGTCCCTAGGAAATGCAAGACTAAATGCATTTCATCAAGAGTTTAACTAGAGATCTACTTCTTTTGTTTTCATCCAAAAATTTAGAAATCCAGATAATCGTAAAAGTGTAGTGTTGTGGCCTATACAACAGATCCACGCGAAAGTCAATTTACATCTAAAACTTGTACTTGACCCTTAGAAAACTCTATCGGGATAGGCAAACTTCTTCCCTCGGGGGTATAAAATAATCTCTAATTTCAACCTCGATTTTTGGCTTAGATAGATGTTTGAGTAAAGTGAGTTTATATTTGGTGGCTCACACTCCTCTAGTGCTTCATATAGACTAGTACTACAGAACCTAAATTTCCAGACTATCAAATAAATCAACTTAGAGAGAGGTGGAAAAACTATGCTCTCTTTAGTTCCTTTGTACTCATTCTATCTCTCTCTGGTTTTTTTTTATGCATGTCTTTTCTTTTTGAGCTCAAAATCTCACCAGATTTGTAAATATATTTGGTGGTCTCTCATGGTGTTAAAACTTTAATTAAGTTTTGATAACCCTATAACTAGTCAAAAATCCTCAGCCAGTATTCAGACAGTTAGAAATACAGAAAAAGTAGGTTAAGGCTGTATTTGGTGGATCTTAAGGGTAGTAGGTATTGTTGCCTCAATGTGCTTGACATGAAATGAAATAAATACAACTCAACACTTTCTTTTTTCAGTCTTTTTCTCTTTCTCTATAGTTTTTTCTTCTCTTTTTTCACATATACATCTACCAACACAACCCAATGCAACATGACATACACACTTTTATTCACGAGGCATTATTTGGGATTGGTGATATTCAAGAGGATATTAGGTGGCTTATTTGGTGGAAGTGCCTATTCTCGGCACCGGGAAAGGAATGGATGGGACAACACATTTCTGACCTTGACATTAATACCCTCCTTCATCCGAGGATTCTATAAAGGGACAGTCGTAACAATCCTCCTTAGTCCTAGTTTTATTAGAACCCACACTCTATGTATTTTCCTTATTTGGTGGCTCTCAAAAATTTCCATAAAGAATTTGTACACAGGAACCCAGAGTGAAAACTATGCCTAATTTCAAGTATCATTATCCAATTATTTAGAAATTAAGATTTGTCGCACTAGTTTTAGAGCACCAATAGACTCTCTATTCTCACCTCGTAATTGTTCGATGAATCTACTAGAAGATGGTTTGCCTGACTCCCTAATTACTATCTAAGGGTTTAAGAAAAGAAGCAATGCTTCTTCTCGACAAACTAAAGATGTCTATTGGTCTTCAAAGTGGATCCATTACAAATTCTATGTGTAAGTGTGAAATTGTATTGAATTCTAAATTCAGGAATCAACTAAAGAATAAATCCCTACTAAAACCACTTGATAAAAATCTATTTCCTAAGATGTTGGCAGATAAATTTTTCAGTTTATGTGTACTACCCCCTATAACTAAGTTCTTTAATGTCCTCATGCATGAATAAGAGAAAAATAAAGTATGATAGGGCATAAGTGGATAGAAATCACCTAGAATTGCTCTTGATTCGTCATTCAACATATGCCAACACTACAATGATAATCACAATATGCAGAATAATATGCCACAATGAAATATGCTATGTATAAAGTAAATGATATGTCTAAATGCTAAGTTTAACACCTCTAGTTCGGCGAAACTCCATCAAATGGACCAATGATTACAGGAGAAAGTGTCAAGATGGTAAGCACTTGGAGTTCCATTGTCATCAATGGACCAAAAATGTAGAGCAGCTACCCATGAATACCAAGCCCACAAGGTCAACAAAATAAAATATCAGGGCTTGGAATTGGTTGTAGCCAGGTGCTACAAGAGAAATAAATCCGGGTGCCAGGGTGATAGGTATCAAGTGGCAGCCTAGAAGAGTGGTGTATGAGCAATGCAGATGAGGTGGATAAGAAATTAGGAGTGGGAAACAAATCATACGATTCTTGAAAGTGGTGGAAATTGAAAGGAGGGATCCGAGTGGTGTAATCTGAAATGGTATAAGGAACCATTTCGGGAGTGGATCTTGGTGTGGGTGGTTGCAGAGTAGGTGTGTCTAATAAGATCCAGTGTTACATCCCAACCTTTCTAGATTCGCCCAATTCATTGTCATCCCTAGGTTAATAAAAAATCTCATTCGAATCGCCTAAATTCTATTTATGGTGAGAATCCTAAAATATAATGGGCGGCAATTCATTATCCCTAAGTTATGGAAAATCAGAATCTAGATGCAATAAAGCCTCAAATTCTTTCATTTTCCATTCTGTGGCTTCTGTGAAATCCTCGATATTGGAACCCAAGAGCAAAGATGTGAAAGAAGATGTAATAGATTCATCTGACCCCAAATCCAAAAATGCATCAAGATTTTTCTTATTTTCCTCACAATCAAAAATGGGGTTTTTATCAAATTCTTCCTCAACTTCAATTGGATTCTTTGACAATTTGAAATCAACCCCATGGATGTACGGAATCTTATGTAAATCTATGTATTTATCATCTAAGCTTATCATGAGGTTTTTAGCCAATTCCACTCCAAATCTCTCGGAATCCAAATCATATGCCTCATCAATTTTCTTTGGTAGTTCAACGTTCACCATGGTGTTAGAATCATTATAACTCAAATCAATGAGATTGACAAAAGCTGCGTGCGGAGTCAATTCACCAAGAAGTTCTACGTTCCCATAGTGCTCAGGTTCATCATCTTCTGAGTCCTCCCCAATAAATTACCATGTAGGTCCTTGTTCGCTTTGAAAATATCCAATTTGAGTTTATCATTCCCTAGGGCAATCACCATACACCCGAATGCACAATTGATGTTAGCCTGGGCAGTTGCCAAAAATGGGTGGCCTAAGATGATAAGTGCATCACATAGACTAGGAGAAATGTCCATATCCAAGATGAAAAAATCTGCTAGCAAGCAAAGCCCATGGATTTTTACAATGACATTCTCCACCACACCTTAAGGCACTTTGACTGATCTGTCAGCTAACTGGATAGTGACTGAAGTGGGTTTTAGGTCCCCAAATTGGAAGTGGTCAAAAATAGTAGTGGGGGCTAAATTAATGGCCGAACCCAAATCAATCAAGGCTCGATCAAACGGAGCATCCTGTAGCTGACGAGAAATGAGTGGGGCTCCCAGGTCATTCTTCTTAGGTGGTAGGTCAGACGAAATGATTGCACTAGCTTCCTTGGACAATACCAGCTTATTGGTCTTCCTCGATTGTTGATTGGGTGTACAATATTCTTTAAAGAATTTAGTGACAGTAGGAATGTGGTCAATGGCATTAAGGACAGGAACCTTAATGTGAACATCTTTGAAGATTTCCTTTAAGTTCTCATTACTTTCGATTCCTTTTATCTTTCCTTTAGGTTCACAAGTTAAGGCTCCAGGGAAGAGTGAAGGAATGTCGGTGATCTTAGTGATTGATTTCTTTTCCTTGGCTGCTCCTTTTAAGGGTTAGAATGGGAAGAGGAGCTAGCCTGAGAAGTATCATGACCCGCCTGCCTACATGGTAGGTCCTTTGTAGCTTTTCCGCTCCTTAGTGTGACAACATTTGCATCGGTATACTGTCTATGAGGTAGGGGAGGAGCAAAAGGGGCAGATTGGGCAAGATACAATGATAAGGTTGGCAAACCTAAAACATAACCAAAAGGTGCTTATAATACTACATGTGCCTATCCCTGTGGTGCCTGGAACCTAGGCGGGGCACCCTGGTTCTGTACATATCTTGGGTTAGGGACAGGTTGGGAGGGCAAGGCTCCTTGCGATCTATGCTCCTGCAGCAACTAGTTCTGCGTACTCTTAATGTTCTGAATCTAATCCGCCATCGATTTTATGAATTTCAAATTGTCATAATTCAATTGACACATAGATTCCTTCAATTCTTCTCTCAATGCCTCAGAAGAGTCACCCCGCCTTAGAGGGTGATTGGCAGCTTGATGCAACGGCTGATAAGTAGAATGGGATTGCTGCTAAGACGGGAATGGTTGCTGCCTTGGGTTTGTGTTTTGCGCATTCCCGTACTGTATGGTCTGGTAGTGTGGATCATGATTTGGTCTCTATGAGTTGCCAGACCAGGAAAAGTTAGGATGCTGGCACCAACTAGGATTATATGTCTCTGAATACAGGTTATTACACCTGTAACCTTGGATGGCATTGACATCTTCATAGGCCGAAGATGTATGAGACGCATATTCATCAAAGGAATATGCACTAGAATCGTCATGGGGTGCACAACCCTGATTGTATGGTGCCAGATCCAGATTATACACGGGTTCCTGATATGTAGGATCCCATGAACATGGAAAAGATACATCCCGAGTGAGTAAATGTACTTGAGCAAGAGGGAATCGGGATGTGAAAGAAGAGTGGGATGTAGTTTAATTGGCAAGAAATCTAGGTCGATCTCGAATCAATTCGTTGAGCTTCTTGTCGAGCAGATCCACCTTATCCAACTTCTTGGTGATAATGTCCATATTAGCTTGAGCAGATTTGGCGTGAACTTCATGGACACTAACTTGTTGCTGCCCAGGTCACTGGAATTGGTTCATAGATGAGGAATTCATTGAGTTCTTTGCTAAGGACTCAAACAGTTCGAATGCGTTCTTCTAGTCCTTTACAAGGAAAGTCCCGCCACTATATGCATCGGCCAGGTACCGATGTGTGTCATCCAGCCCATGGTAAAAGACTTGTGCTAAGTGCCATCTGGGCACACCATGGTGTTGGCATTTCCTAAGAAGATCATGAAATCTATCCCAGGCATCATGCAATTTCTCCCCTGGTCCCTGAGAAAAGGTCGTAATTGCATGCCTCATAGCGTTTGTTTGACTAATCGGGAAGAACTTTTGGAGGAATTCACAACGTAATTCTACCCAGGTTCCAATCGGCCTCCCAATAGTCTTGAACCAATACGAAGCTTTATCCTTAAGTGAGAATGGAAAAAGCTTCATGAGAACGATCCCTAAATCAACATTTTTAGGTCAAATCGATTCTTCCATTTGACTCAAATCCCCGATGTGCTGGAAGGGATCCTCATTCAAGTTTCCATGAAAATGAGTCTGAATCAGACTTATTATGTTCGGCTTTAGCTCGAATGCGACTCTGCCTGCAGGAATCCAAACTTGGGGTGCCAAAATCGTAGTCGTCGGATCATAGAAGTCCCGTAGTTGTCCTCCACGTGGTCGATGCTACATCCTGTCCAGTGTGGTGAGAATCCTATCAATACTCTGCTGATATTTCTATTCTGATTCTTCAACTCTGGCTTTCAGACAAGCCATTGAGTCTAGATTTTTGGGGCCCTGACCAGGTCCAGGACCAGGACTAGTCATCTCAACTAATCAAGAGGAAGATGAGGGTTGGGACGAAGAGTCAGGCGAAACGAGAAGTCACCTTCGCCGCCTCGATTTTGGTTCCCATGGTCTAACTAATTTATGTCTTAAAGACCTCTTTTCTTGCATACACCAATAACAAGGGTTGGTGTAGCCAAGTCAAGCAAGGCTAAGGCCTTGTTAATCAAATTGATCCTTTAGAATCATATGAACAGATATTTCGTTTAGGTTTAAATTATTGAAGAAAATTCATCAAGAAATCGACTAAAAATGATCCCTACATCTTAAGCTAACCCGGTCAGTCTGTTATGAGGGGACTAAGAGGAAAGTTCTTCCTTTGGCTTTTGCCCCTGGGTCCTTTGTACCCCATAGATGCAGTCATTTGACACTACCCCACAGGCTTGGCACCAAGTTTGGCCAAAGAGGTTGTGACCACCCAGTAGTTAAAAGACAAATGTAGGCTAATTGATATAATCTTACGATTTTTTTTCTTAACCTTTTCTTCAGTTTGGGTGTGTAGTGAGTAGCCCACAAGGTGACTCGACTCACCGACTAATCACTGGACTCAATTGAGTCCAGGCTAGTCCAATGCGATCTCTAAATGTGACCCTAAAGGTTAAACCTAGGGTTCATGCAATTTGACTAGGCAGACCATAGTCAGATTTACAATACTCTCTAAGATATAATTGGAATCCAAATGATATGAAATTTGACAAGAAGATTTCTTTCTCAATAATCTTTCTAGAGAATATTTGTTTCAGAATTTTTACTATTTCAAATAAATAAATATAAATTTTTAACTAATAGGGAGTCAGATATGAGATTTTGACCCTGTGTTGGTTTCACTTTTAGAAACAATATCTAATGTGATCCAAAAATTCGAGAAAAATATGGGAATGAAAGCTAACTTGACTATCTTTCAAAAATCACCATTTTTGGGTCAATCAGATTCATGTACTGTTTGGAATTGATTTTTGAAGTTCAGAAAAATCCATATTTCATTCTATCTGACCCTTATGCACTCTGTGAACTTTTTAAAAATACACAAATTAAATCTTTTATGGGAATAGTGGTGTTGGAAAGGTAATTTGAAAATCTATCACTTGCCCAAATTCCAAAATTTTTGGACCACTAGAAACATGGTAACTGATTTTTCAAATCCGTATCAAATTTCTAGCTGAATTTCTAAAAATAGCTTAAATGCTTTTCAATCCTAACTTTTTTTTCGAAGAAAAGAAAATCATAACTACCTAAAAGATAAAATCCTAATTTTTTTTTTCAAATAACTCCTATCCTAATGTAAAATCAATTCCAAATTTAAAATCCTACTGAGATAATTGTGTGCAGCTAATTTTCTTCACCTGCACTCGATGCATGTGCGGATCCCTGTTTCATATCTGCACACCAAAGAAAAATACTCTAAGTTAGATATTCAATCCAGAATCGCCATGCCTCCCTGGCAACGATGCCAATTTACTCGGGCGCACAATCACGTTTTAAGATAGTTTTGTCATAGTATAGCGTGAAAATACATCGAAGCAAATAAAATGTAACGAAATGGTAAGTCCTGGTCGAACCAGGGAGGTAGAAAAATGATCCGATGGCCCACAAAGCCCCTTAGTAGATGTGCAGTCGAGTGGGAGCCATTGGGATGGTGCCACGTGATGCCATCTTGACCTTTCATTTTCTTGCTTTTGTAAACGGTGCTGCAAGGCTCTGATCGAGGTGATTTTTGCATCGTTGGATTGTGATCATTGATTCAAATCCATCCATGCGGTCGGATTTGGCATCTGAGGTTTAAATTTGCACCACCTTGCTTCTTCACCTTTGCTCTTTCGTAGACTTCATAAGATGCTATGAAAGTCTGATCAAGACTATCTCAAAAGCATTGGACTCCAGTCATCGTCCTGAACAGATCCGTACAGTTGGATTTATCATCTACGGCCTCGAATTACCTACAATTACTATTGCCTCTCAATTAGAACATAAAATAGCATTATTATTTACAAAGCTAGAAAATCAACTATGATGCAAAATATGCTGCTCATGCATGATTATTCCTAAGTTAAGCTAGAATCTAACTTAATTTAGGTAGATTAGGTCCTATGATTGTTGCACAATCACTCCCAAGATAATTGATGATTCTGAGTATGAGCAAGAGGAACCCAAGGATTAGGAACCTGACCCAGTACAAACCCAAGTCCCATACCCTGAAGCCTTGGATAAAGCCAAAGGAAGAGAAATGTGACTGAAAATGAGGAGTTGTTGGAGATATTCAAACAAGTGCAGATCAATATACCCCTTCTTGAGGCAATCAAACATGTCTTGGCTTATGCAAAGTTTTTGAAGGATGTTTGCCCACCCAAGCACCTAGGAAGGTAGTGCTATCCGAGCAGGTTAGTTTGGTGATCTTGAGTAGCCTACATCCTAAAAGGATTGACCCTGGAGAACCTTTGATCTCTTGTAATATTGGTGATTTGACTTTTGACAAACGCACCTGGATTTAGGTGCCTCAATAAACTTGATCCTGACTACCCTTTATGACCAGTTCGGATTTAGAGAACTAAAGCCTACACCTGTGACTATCCAACTGGTTGACTGATCTGTGAAAACCCCGCAAGGGGTAGTCAAGGATGTAATTGTTTGGGTTAAGGACTTCTACCTCCCAATTAACTTCTTAGCTCTTGACATGGAAGTCCCTAAACAATTACAAAACACGCCCATCATCCTCGGCGAACCGTTTTTTGCTACAGTCAAGGCTAACATTGACTGCGACACGAGATGTATGGAAATTGCCTTTAGAGATAAGAAGATGCAATTGGATATGTTAAAGGCAACTAAGTCATTTGATTGCGGTTGGGTTGAGGAATGCGATCCCGTGGAAACCCTGGTTGAAGAATGCTTGACAGTTGTTGAACCTAGTTCCACTTCTCTTTTATGTTTTGGTGTTAACAAAATTGTTTTAAATTTAATGAGTTTATGAAGTGTTATTTACAAGAAATCACATGATTTAGGAAGTATGGATCATAACAAGGAAGAACTGTGGATGATATGAAAAGTTGAAGATTGTTTTTATGTTCATTTATTGTATTCTAGAATTTTGTATGTCTCTTAAACAAGAAAATTTGATTTAAGAAGTAAAATCAAAATAGAGATAATTAGGTATCAAACTCACATTTTAATCATTCATTTGAAAAATCAAAATCATTTCTTTGAAATATTAATTGTGTAGTTAAGTTTGTTTAGCACTAAAATTGATTAAATCACTCAAAATAAGGTAGTTGTAGTAAGTACCGGTACTGTTCATAAGTACCAGTACATGTAAGGCACAGGTTTAGGCCCTAGTCTCAAACTGTGAACAACAAGTACCGATACTCATCATGAGTACCAGTACCAGGTGCTCACAGTTTGTGGACAGTGGTAGTGCTTGGACCTTACAAGTACTGATACTAATCACTAGTACCGGTACATATAGGTCACAGTTTTTGACTTGTCCCAAACCTGTGAGTCACAAGTACCGGTACTCATGATAAGTATCGGTACCTGGTGACTTAGTTGGTACTCAACTGTAAGCACTGAGTACCAGTACCTATGATGAATACTGGTACCCAGGCTCTGTTGGGCTAGCTGCTAAATTATTGTGAGTAGTCGATATCGGTACCACAACTTTAGTACCGGTACCAACAAACTATTATGCCTGATCTAAATGGCGATTTTGCAATTAATCTTATTCCTAACCTTCTTATTTTGCCCCCAACGGCTAGGACACGTAGGGGGGGCTAATTAGTGGCCTATAAAAATACCTTTTGAGTGTCATTTTCAAATAACACTAGAATAAAAAATCCTCGTTGCTCCAGATCATATTTCTTTCATTTTAGCTACAAGAGTGATAGGCTTGCTGCATCCATCCTTCAAGGAGATCTTCATTTTGCAACAAGTTCTTTTGGCGTGTTTGTTTTGTTCTCGTAAAATCATTTTCTACGCTTTATTGTTTATCGGTAGATTTTATATCAGATATCTGCTAAACTAATTATTGTTGGAGACTTAGGAATTGAGTTGTAAGCTATTTTATTTCTTGCTTAAACCTATATTAATTTTCTTATATTTGCTCTTGTAATTGGGTTGAGGTAACCCATTAATTAACTCATTTTTTAGTAAATTGATTCCCTCCGGATTGAGGGAATCAGGTTAAAAATCCTAAGTCGGGAGACATAGGTAGTCGAGTACCGAAGTGAGGGAAACCACTATATATTTGGTGTATTTTTTCTGTGGTTTGTTTTATTTGCAGTATTTTTTTCCACTATTCATCCCCTCTTCTAGTGTGCTTGTGCCCTTTGGATCCTACAAGTGGTATCAGAGCGAGTTGTAAAGAAGACGTGACAAACCTCTTCTCTATGGCATCATCAACAAATCACATCGAAGGATAGTGATCTGCCTATCCTCCCTATTTTGATGGGACAAACTATGGGTACTGGAAGAGGAGGATGCAAGTCTTCCTCAAGGCAATGGATGAGGAGTCATGAACCCTCACTCAAGAAAAGTATACAAATCTAGAGCCACGAGAAGGAGTAGCATGGATGGCGGATCAAAAGAAAAAGATCATGAGCAACACAAAGGCGATGTACGCACTATATTGTGCGTTATCAAAGTAGGAGTTCAATCGTATCTCGACTTGCGAATCCGCATACGAGATATGGAACATGCTGCAAGTCACCTACGAAGGTACTAACAAGGTAAAAGAAACACACATATCTATTCTAACAGAAAGCTATGGGTGTTTCAAGATGGAGAAAAGTGAAACCATCAAGGCGATGTACACAAGGCTTGGGGATATAGTCAACCCCATGAAGAATTTAGGAGTGAAGTTCATTGAAGGACAGCTTGTAAGAAAGATCTTGAGATCTCTTACAAGCGACTAGTCTCTGAAGTCAGCAGCGATCCAAGAGGCAAAGGACCTTTTAGTCCCTTCTCTTGATGATCTAATTGGAAGCCTCATGGCCTATGAGGTCCAACTAGAGAACATGAAGAAAAACAAGGAGAAATCGGTAAGCAAGAAGAAAGAGCTTAGTTTCAAAGCTCTAAAGGAGGTTTCAGATCTCGACGATTCCGACTCCGACGAAGAAGAAGAGCTTGCTCTTCTAACAAGAAGATTTCAATAATTCATCCGAAAGCAAGGGAAAAGAGTAAATAAATTTTTAAATGATATAATTTGTTTTGAATGCAAGAAAAAGGGACATATACGAAAAGATTGCCCGATGATTAAGAAGAAAAGGAAGAAAAGAAAGAGATAAAGAAGTTGATTGGAAGAAGATCTCAAGAAAGGCATATAAAGAACTTGGGATGACAGCAATTCCAACATGGAATCCTCCTTCGAAGAATCCAAGGAAAATGAATTGCCCATCTGTGTTTGATGGCAAACGACAAACAACTCGAAAAATGAGGTAGATTCTAAAATTACTTTTAATGAATTATTGCAAACATATGAAGATTTGTATCACAAAGCTAGATTAATTAAAAAAGAAAATAAAGTTTTGCATAATAACTATAAGACCTTGGAAATAGAAAAGTCATGTTTAGAAATAGAGTTAGATATGGCAAAAGACACTAATTCACAATTGCATGCAAAGATAGTAGAATTAGAGGATATTTATGAGTATTTTGAGGAAACTTTAAACAATCTTAAAACAACTACTAGATTGAATACTGAATTTTTTAATGCTTTAAAAGTAAAATTTCATAGTACAAAGAACACACAAAATAAATCACATGCACCTAGGCATGCATGGATTTACCAAAAGGTCAAAAATCCCAAGAATTGTAGATCCAACACAAAAGAAATTTATAAATCTAAGGATTTGAAAGGAACTAACCACCAAGGACCCAAAAAAAAATAGATACCTAAATCAGATTTATTAAATTGTTTTGCAAGTCAAGAAAGATAAGTGAATCGTAGACAGTGGGTGTTCCAAGCACATGACAGAACACTCTAACCTCTTTATCAAATGGACAAGAATTCAAGATGGAGGACATGTCAAGTTGGGCGACAACAAATGTTGTCGCATTATTCGTGAAGGTACAATAGGTAATTCATCTAAGCAGGTAAGAAATGTACTTTTAGTAGAAAATTTAAAACATAACCTGCTTAGTGTTAGTCAAATATGTGATAATGGATGTGATGTATTGTTGACAAAAATTGGATTTAAAATATTAAAAGAAGGAACTAATACAGTTTTAATTGAAGGTTTTAGATATGAAAATACCTATGCTCTTCACTTTTCACAAGAGAAATTTGTGAAATGTCTACTTGCCACTCATGTTGAAGTGGATTTATGGCACCGTAGGCTAGGTCACATAAATCACAAACGCTTAAATAAGCTAGCCAAAAATGAGTTAGTAAGGGGCCTACCCAAACTAACTTATAAAAAAGATGCATTGTGCAAATCTTGTGAACTCAAAAAAATGCATAAGGGTTCTTTTAAACCAAAAGACTTAGTTTCAACCACACGTCCTTTAGAGTTGTTACACCTTCATCTATTTGGCCCAATATGATTTGAGAGCCTAAATGGATCAAAATTTTGCCTAGTTATTGTTGATAACTTCTCAAGGTTCACTTGGGTCATTTTCTTGAAACATAAGGATGACTCATTTGATTCCTTCCTAAGTCTTGCTCGAAGACTTCAAAAGGAAAATTCATCTTCAATTCTTAGACTTAAGACTGATCATGGGGATGAATTTGAAAATGAAAAATTTTCAAGTTTTTGTGTCAATTCTAGCATAACCCATGAATTTTCATTCCTTGGGGCACATCTCAAAATGGTGTAGAGCATAAGAATGGCACTCTACAAGAATGCACCCAAACTTTACTCTTGGAGTCTGAGCTTCAAAAATATTTCATGGCTAAACCCGTTAACAAGGCCTATTATGTTCTTAATAAAACTCTTTTAAGGCCTATTATTAAGAAAACTCCATATGAGCTATATTATGAGAGTCTCCTAGGATTTCATATTTTAGGGTGTTTAGAAGTCGATGTTATTTATTAAACACTCGAGATCAACTTGATAAGTTTGATGCTAAAGGTGATGAAGGCATCTTTATTAGCTATTCAACCAAAAGCAAAGCTTATCAAGTCTTTAACAAAAGGACTTTTGTTGTAGAGGAATCCCTGCATGTTTCATTTGATGAAACAACATTAGGAGAACCAAAACCAAATCAACTAGAGTCTGATGATGAGGATACCCCCTTCATCGATGTATCAAAAATGGAAGATACACGAAATGTACATGATCTTCCACAAGAATGGGTACACCACAAGGATCACCCTTATGATCAAATTATTGGTGATATTGAACAAGGTGTAGAAACCCGATCTCAATTAAGGGCTAAATTTGTCCTTAATGCCTTAGTTTCTCAACTTGAAGCCAAGAAAGTTGATGAGGCATTAAAGGATGAGTCTTGGGTTGTAGCTATGCAGGAGGAGCTACTCCAATTTACAAGGAACAATGTATGGGACTTGGTACCTACTCTTGAGGATAATTCCATTATTGGAACCAAGTGGGTGTTCCAAAATAAATTGGATGAATCTGGTATAGTAATCATGAATAAGGCTAGACTTGTACCTCAAGGCTATAACCAACAGGAGGGAATTGACTTTGATGAGATGTTTGCTCCTGTTGCCTGCTTAGAGTCCATTTGGACGCTACTTGCCTTTACATGTGCAAAGGGCTTCAAGTTATTTCAAATGGATGTCAAGAGCGCTTTTCTTAATGGCTATATTAAGGAAGAAGTTTATGTTCATCAACCTCCCAGGTTCAAGGACCCAGCACACCCAGAGCATATATTCAAGCTCAATAAGGCATTACATGGACTTAAAGAAGCTCCTAAGGCCTGGTATGATTGACTTAGGTCCTTCCTTCTCCAGTATGGATATCGAATTGGAGTGGTTGATTCAACTCTTTTTGTAAAGGAAGAAGGAAATGACATCCTGTTGGTTCAAATATACATCGACGATATCATATTTGGATCAACCAAGGAGTCCCTATATCATCATTTTTGTAAGACTATGAAGACTGAGTTCGAAATGAATATGATGGGTGAGCTCAGGTTCTTTTTAGGCCTCCAAATCCAACAATTAGACATAGGTATCTACATTAGTCATACAAAGCATGTTCTTGAAATTCTCAAGAAGTTTGACTTTGAAAATGTAAATGGAAAAGAGACTCTAATTTCTCCATCTACTTCTCTTGTTGAAGATTTATCCGACAAGAAGGTAGATGAAAAGAAATATCAGGGTATGATAAGTTCACTACTATACCTTACAGTCTCTAAACCTGATATTCTTTTTGCTACATGTTTATTGCGAGATTCCAATCCAAACCCAAGGAATCTCATTTAAACATAGTAAAAAGAATATTTAGGTACCTAAATAGCACAAGAGATCTTGGTCTCTTTTATCCTAAAGCACAAACCTTAGACCTATTAGCCTATAGTGATGCAGATTATACAGGGAGTCGGACAGACCGAAAGAGCACTAACGACACTTGTCATTTTATTGGAAAATCTCTGGTCTCGTGGTTCTCTAAGAAGCAGACATGTGTTTTACTTTCTACAACTGAAGTAGAATATATTGCTACTTCACTTGCTTGGTCTCAGGTCATTTGGATGAGACAGACTTTGTCTGATTTTGGATTGATTTTTACGCAATCTAAAATTTTATGTGATAGTACAAGCGCAATTAATTTATCTAAAAATCTGGTACATCATTCACGTACCAAGCACATAGACGTTCGACATCATTTTCTTAGAGATAATGTACTTCAACGTACCATTCAATTAGAATTCATAGATACTGATGTAAACACGTTTACACTACTTAAGATTTCTATTTATGCATGTTCTTAAGCATAGGATTGCATTGCATGCTATAAATAGTGCATAACATGCATCATCTTGCATTTAGAGTAGGTTGAATAAAATGGAGGTTAATTGTCTCCGTTCTTGGATAGGGCAAACTTTTTATCAAGGCCTCGGATCGAAGATCCAACTGTACAGATGTCATTAGGGCGATGATTGGAGTTCAACGACTCCAAGATCACCCTAATCAGGCATCTGTAGCATCAGATAGTGATTGGGGAACCCTAGAAGATCAAGGGCTAAGATGGTGTAAATCTGCACTTCAAACGACAAATCCAACTGCACGGATGGATTCGAATCGACGATTGCAGCCTAACGACGCAAAAATCGAGTCAATTCAACACCCGTGGCACCATCTACATCATCCAGAAGATGGACGGCCAAGATGGCGCCATCTTGGCCACCCAATCGCCCACACGCAACCGCTGAAGCCCCCGCATCCGCCCTTCCCCGCCGTTGGAACTTGATCCAACGGCTGTGGATGCGTGCGCCTTAAATTGTCTGCGTGACACTTTCCACCACGTAGCGCAACGGTCGCGAGGCGTTGTGCGTTCACAGGACGCGGGTTCGACATGGGATCTGCGGGCGTGCGCGATTAAAGGCGACCGCCCGATCAGCTGTGGGTGGCCCAGATCATTCGATAGCGCCCACACGCTATTACACGCACGGCGAGGACGCAACATCGAACGCAGGCGGGCACGCAGCGCAGGCGGGCGAAGGCGCGATCTAAGCTGTCCGATCTCGCAATCGGATAGCTGAACGTGCGCAAGCATTGTGCGCGCGCACGCCGCCCACTACGCCCACGTTCAGACCTTTAGTGACTGAATTAATGTTTTAAAGATGTAATGACCAAATTACCCCCACTCCTTGCAACTATAAAAGGAGACCCCCTCCACACAAAATTCTCATCCCTTCCTTCTCTTCTCTCCCTCTCCAAAGCTCAAGAGAAGCTTGTCCCACACCCGGGATGCTTCTCGCGAGATAAAGTCAATTTTTCGTCCCCCTTTGGAAGTGGATCCCGCGACGACGACGACGTGCTGCTTCGTCCTCCTTCGTCCTGCTTCGTCCTCCTTCGTCCAGGCGTCGTCCCGTTCGGCTCGTCCTCCAAGCGACCGTCGAGGAGGATATTTCTCTCCCCATTCTTTTCACTGCTTTCTAGAATAGATTTACTGCTTTCTAGTGTAATCATTTTCCCGCTTTCTAGTCGTAATATTTAGTGTAATGAACAATCCCTTTTGATAATGAATTCTGTGTGCATTCTATATCTCTTTTGATTAGTGTAATGAACACGAGTTCTTCGCTTTCATACTACGACAACAGGTTTTAAAAACCAAACACGTTAGCATAGCAACTCGTACGTCCAACAGATACACAAAACCAGTTGGCAGACATTTTTATAAAACCTCTTGCAGCAGAGAGATTCTACTTTATAAGAAGAAAATTGGGGCTTTGTAAAATTAAAGAAATTCAAAATTAAATGATTGATTGCCTTATAACTTGTTTGTAATTATAAAAAAGACTGAGGGCTTAACTTCAATTTACCCACTTTAATTAAAAAGGGGTATACTATAATATTTCCATATATCTAGAAATATCAGGGTGTTGTTTACAATGTGGTTGCTTAACTTATAGTAGTGAATACATTATTCTTCAATACCTAAGTTTTTAATTTACATTTTTCTCAGCTACTTTAGTGGTCATGTGACTTGCACATGACCCATCCTATATAAAAGAGAGTAAGTGCAAAAACTTGCCTCATTTTGCTCTCTTCAAAACCCTAGCCCTCATTCTCTCCGAGGCTTCATCTAAATCCTAGCTCCAAAAAGAAGGATCTCTTCCTCCAAAGCTCTACTCAAGGATTCAAGGTATTTCTTCCTTCTCCTGTTAGATCTTGACCATCCTAGCCCTAGTTTCTTTTATTCAACATCTCATTCTTAGACACTACCTGCTGCTGCATAATTTTTTCATTGGGTACCAACTGGTACCGGTACCCATCATTGGTATCGGAACTCACTGGATGCAGTAGAGCTTGCTATAGGTAGCAGGTACTGGTACTAATTATTTGTACCGATACCCACTTGTTTTTTTGGTTGGAACTAGAACCAACCAATACCGATACATGCAGGCTTATGTGTGTTATGAATGCACGCATGAAAGGAAATATTCTTGCTTTCTCATAAGAATTTTCTACTCTCTTTATTGTATGTTTATAGATGACACCTAAATCCAAGAGTAAAGGAAAGGCACCTCAAGATGCATTCCACAAGTTTTGCATCAATGAGGATGCAAAATCCAAATTTGATTGGCATAAGGGCCTTAAGCTTCATCATTGTAGGCCTGTTGAGTAGAAAGATTTTTCCTTACACCAGTTTAATTTCACTACCCATCTATTTGAACCACATCTCATGCAGTTCTTTGATGAGTCATTTTTTGCTGATGTTCTTGGAGTCTACCCTGACATTAATTGTCTATTTTTTGCAAATCTCCAAGAATAAGAGAATAGAGGTCATCTAGTTTTAACCTCTAATATCTTTGGTCAAAAAGTAATAATCACACCAAAATTCCTTTCTACTATAACAAATGTCCAAATGAAGGTCATGCATTCAATACCCTTAAAGAAAAATTCACTACTTCTCAAATTCATGAAACCCTTTTGCTTCAAAACTGTCAAGGAAAAGCTTTGGTTGCACCTAACATGACCTTATTCGCAAGAGTCTTATTTAGAATTTTAGCATGGAATTTAAGGGTCAAATATTCAGGATTCCATAAAATTGTCATAGATATTTAACCGTTAATTTATGCTATCATTACCAGTTTCCCTATTAATTGGAACATGATATTCACTCATTTCCTTAGACCTCATTATCGTGCTTCTGCTCTCCCTCTTGATATACTTATTTCTTATATACTTTTCAAGAGTAGAATTGATCTCACAAACTTTACCCCACTTAGAAAAGTGGTCTACTTCAAGTGATCCACACTCCGAAAAATGGGAGTAAAGCCTGCTAGAGAAGCATCATCAAGTGATGATGAAGATGAAGTTGATCCTAATTCTCAATCTACTTCTCATTAAGTTCCTAACTCATCTTCTACATTTGTTCCTATGACCTATCCTTATCCTGAAGCTGAAATGCCTTGGTTACGATGATAACATCATCATGAGCCATAATTAGCTTTAATTAATCATAATCAAGGGATAAATGCTCCTACATAATCACCGGAGAGTCATAATTCACTGAGTATCCTTTCTGAGAAGAGTGCATTAAATCAGGGTTAAATTTGCAGCTTTAACAGAAGATCATGAATGCAGAGTAATCATGGGATTTTCCTAGAGGTTAAATGAAGGTCAAATGAGCATTAATGACTAATAAGAGGGTTCATGCAGATAGAAATAAGTTTAGCGCATTTCAAGAATTAATAGAAACCCGAAACCCTAATTTCAGACCTGCTTAATTAATAGAGGTTTTGATCAAGATAAATTCCATCTAGACCTTCTAAAATTCATATAAAAATATTCTACAAGGTTTGGTATCCTTGATTTGACCATCTAAACCTACTTTGACCTAAAATAGAGTCTCAGACAGACAGTTGGCCTAATTTGGGTTTCTGCATAAATTATTGAGTCAAACTTGGTCAAAACCTAAATCCGACTTCACCATCAGATTCCTTTGATCCAAATTAGGTTTGTACCAATATTTGGGTTCAATCAGAGATCATCTTGACCTAGTTTGCATTTTAGTCCAGTCTGATTCTTTTTCTCTCAAATAAACCCTCAGCTTTTGAAATATTCACAAAGAGGCCCCCAACTTTGTCATCATCTTCACCAAGAGGCCCTTTCCACCATTTCCATGTGAACACACCTACAACTGAGTTTCAATCAAGGAGTCCTCCCTGATTTCATGCTCAACCTCTCCCAAAATTGGAAGGAGAGCTCTTGAAGAGATCATCTTCAATCTGAGCTGCATCTTAGGCTCTGATTCTTGCCCTAAACCTAATGCAAATGATTAGAACACAAGGGTTTCCTTTTGTGCGAAAACTCTGAGCTTCAAAGCCTGGAATGCCCCCTGAGCCATATAAAAACACCCCTGATGCAAACCTCTCCTCCTTAGCTTGGTTTTGGATCGGATTCCACCTTCTTCTCCTTTCTCCAACCAAACTCTCTGCAAGCTCCGACGAGGTTCTCCATCCTCCTTCTTCGCCAGCCTCCACAGACTATAATTGGTCGGTTTCTCTTCCTCAAGCTCCTCCGCGTCTCGCAATACCAACAGGCGCCTCCTTCCACCTTCATCCTCGTCATTCTCCCTCAATGGAGACTTCACCTTCCACGACGTCGGCCATACCATACCTGATGCTCTTTGATGGGAACACCATCATGAGCCCTAACTAGCTCATTTTGACCCATAAAAGAGAACAAAGGCTCCTACATAACCAAATGGAGGTCCTAATTCCATAAATAACCATTCTGAGAGAAAAGTAAGAAACAAGGGGTAAAACTGCAATTTTACCATTGCAGTACAACAATGGGTTTTCTCATGGGCTAAACACAGGTCAAATGGTCTTAACAAGATAAAAAGTGGGTTGGTTTAAGCAGAAAAGGGTTCATGTAAATTCTAGGAATTAAATGACTTCTTGTAACGCTAAAACAGATCCACTTGATTTAACAAGGTTCTGGCCAGGATAAAATTCACCTAAACCCTCTAAAAACCATGGAAAAATATTCTCTAGGATTTAGAACCTTCAATTTGGCCCTTAGAACCTATTTTGACCTAAATTGGGGTCTCAGTCAGATATTTGCCCTAAATTTGGTTTTTACATAAATTATCTAGTCAAACATGGTCAAACCCAAAATCTAACTTCACCATTGGATTCCTTAGGTCCAAATTAGGTTTGTACCAAAATTTGGACTTAAGGGGAATTCATCTTGACCTACTTTGCAAACAGGTCTAGCCCAATTACATTTCTACCCCTATCTTTTGAAAACCTCTACAGAAACCCCCCTATCTTTGTCTTCATTCTTTGAAATTAGGTCCCTCCACCATTATAGCGGAGGGAATCCTACTTCAGCAAGGTTTCGAGGGAAAGATCTCTTTGATTTCTCAAAGAATCCCCTTCAAAATTGAAAGGGAGATTCTCTAAGAAATCTCCAGTTTGAACACAATTCGAGGCCTTATTTGGCACCCAATCTCTCATGTGAATGCATCAGAGATTCGGGTCTCCTTCAACCTTCCATCTCCAACGAGCTTGCCATGCTTTGAAGCTTGGCTTTCAAGCACAAATCCTTCCTCCAGGGCCTATAAAAGCATGCCCAAATCCCTCCGCATCTTCGACGCTTGAATTAGCCTGAGAATCCCTGTATTTCGTCTCTTCTCCCTCCGGCCAGTGGCTTAGCAAGCTCCGACGACCTCCCTCTCTTTCCCTCATTGCCCAGCCACAATACCAGGGGCAGGGTTCCCTTTTGTTCATCCGCGTCGCGCCGCACCCGCCGACGCCTCTACAACCCCTTCGTCATCGCCGTCCTCCCCCCACTGAGTATTTTGTCTCCAGCAACGACAATATGAGCCAACCACCATCTCTGCCTCCCCCTTCATCTCTCTACATCTAGCTAAGTCCTCTCTCCTTTCAATTCATTTTCTCTCTTTATTTCTTAAAAACACGCATCGACGCACGCTATCACCCTCACCTTTTTAATCTCCGACCAGACCTCTCGCAAGGCGTCCCCACCGCTCCACACCTCCATCCACCTCGCCAACCACCCCATAAGCACCGCAACACCTCACCGATGCTAAACCCTCACTCCACTCACCACACCATGCCCCCAGAACACCCCCTAAACACACCCACTTTCACACACACAGGGTGCCCTAAGCACGCACGCTCCGGCCACCCCACGCCACATCGACCACCGCACTACGTTCGCTATGGTTCGGCGAAGCTCCCTGAGCTTTTTGACGAGGCTGCAATGCCATTTTTGTGTTGATAGGTTTGGAGTCCCCGCCACCATTGACGCACGCAAGATGCTAGCTTGCAAGCTCGCTCCAGGCTAAGAGTCCCAGGGTGTGCGGACTCCTCTCGTGCACAGCTCCAGCCAAGCAATTGGCACTAAAGACCGAAGTAACCGCTGCAATCAAGGAAGCCTCCTGCTACAGATGCATGCGAAGGAAAGTGGGACGTTTAGTCCCACCTCGGAAGCTGTTGAGCTGGCGCAGCAGAATAAATTGAAAAACTGAAGTAGGCTTATTGCCTCCTAAACACGGGATAAGGTCCCACTCACCCTCTCACTGCCTCATCCGTGACCCAATCCTCGCGGACCTGGTGCAACCCGTATACCCGACCTGCACTCCTCACCCACCGCCGCACGTCGGTGGACCTGGTCCCGGGCACGTACCCAACCTGATTACTCGAGAAGCGGCTCTGGGAGAGTAAGCCTAAGAGAGAAAGAGGACGAGAGATCGCGGGGGCGAGTAGGGCTAGGTTTTGCTGTCGTAGGAAAGGAGAAGAAGAAGAAGCCAAGGAAGAAGAGGGCAGAAGCCAGAGAAGCTAAGGGAGGAGAAGGCAAGGACTGAAGAGGAAGAAGCTGAAGGCTGAAGGCTGAAGAAAGAGAAAGAGAAGGAGAAGGGATTGAAGGTAGAATAAAGAGGAGTCTCCAGAAGGAAAGAAAAGAAGAAGAAAAAGCCAAAGGAAAAGGCCAGAGAAGCTAAAGCCAGAAAGAAGGCCAAGACACGAAAAGAACAGAGAAGAAAAGAAGAAGAAGGAAGGAAGCGGCCAGAGACAGAGATCAGAGAAAAGAAAAAGAGAAGCAATAAAAGCACTGTCGCAGCCATATTTAAGACATTTGATTTCCAAATCAGACATCCATTTTTTGTGCTTTCTTTATACATTGATATTCAGTGTTTACATTTACATTGTGCATTACAACTTCAGTTTTCATTGCATATTATATTCAATTTCTCAAAAGTTGTGCTCATGATTTTTAAACCCCAATTTGCTCCCTGTGTTCGACCTCGGACTTAAAACTTCAAGTAATAAAATCTATTTATTTTCGAGCGATTTCAACTATACTACGACGCATCGATTTTAAACATTGATCTCACTCGTTAAACACTCTTCCTCCCCTTTCATCTACTAGCTTAGGTTAGTTAGGTTTCCCTCTCCCTCTACTTCCTTCACATCCCTTTAAACCCTCAATTCAACCCACGATGCTGCCGCTCGCCCGTCATCTTCTCCACATTTAACTGCCCTTCAGTGAGGTTTCCCTGATGCTCCACCGCACCAAATGCCTCACCAACAACTCCATAACCTTCGCCTCACCCTCGTGAACAAAACCCCTCAAGAAATTGAGGGGATTGTCTATCCACATGACCCACTAAACACCACCTCCGCCACCCTTCATTTCTGACTTTGCCCGACCTCATCCGCGTACAAAACACCCCACGAATGCCGCCATCACCTTCCACGCCCTACGGTGATCCTCCTGAGCATTTTAACGGGGGTTTATAGCCCATATTTCATGTTTCAGGTCCCCTGCGGAAGCTTCATCGCCGCACCATTGTCTCTGACTGTGTTCTTCAAGCTCCAGTTGCTCTCTTCATTGAATCCTCTCCCAAGTGCTGCAGATTGGTTCCAGGTCCACGCTCAGGGCTTCAATTGGAAGCCTTCTCCTTAGCAACTTCATCAATTGGAGGCATCTGCTTCAGCAAGATGCTGTGGCCTCACATGAGAAAGGAGTAGGCACTTTAGTGCCACATCGGGAGTGGAAGAACGGCTGCACGCGCATAAATTGATTTTGTGCCCTGAGCTATTTGCCCAAGACACTGAGGGTCGAGTCCTTCCTCAGGCTTACCTGCACACCTCGGCTACATCTACATGCCTGGTAGGCCTGGTCCTTATACTCGATTAGATAACCTGATTGAAACCCGGTTATCCTGGGTCTGAGAGAGAAGAAAGAAGGGAATTTATGAGAGAGTGGGGGACGGTTTTGCTCTCTTATGCTCTGTGTTGACACTTAGCCGCTGAGGAAGTTGGTCCTCTGTGTTGTGAAGGAGAAGGCTCGAGAAGAGAGATGGAAAGAAGAGAAGCTGAAGAAGGAAAGAAGAAAGAAGAAGAGAGAGAGAAGCTGAAAGAAGAAAGAAGAGAAGCTGAAAGAAAGAGAGAAAGGCTTTGAGAAACCTTATGCCTGACACATTTAAGTCATCTGATTGATACATTATTTGAGATACTGTTGCATTATTTAAGACTATGGTTAAGGTTAAATTGATTATGAAATGCATGCTTAATTAGAGGATTTAATTGGTGATTCAAATCACCACTTTTTATATTCTCTCTATTCCTTTTGTCTCTAGATACATTGGATTTCATTGAATAACTAATGTAACAGGTTATTATTCATTGAATATCTATTTGAATGTTCAATTGATTATGCTCATTTATTCTGAATGTGATTAATGTTGTGAATTCCACATTTGCTCCATGTGTTCGACCTCGAACTCCATTGTAGATTCTAAGTTATAAATTTTATTTGTTCATTGAGCTATTTAAGAGTGTGCTACGATGATGAAACATTAAACTCCTATCTCATCCGTCAAATAGTTAACTTGTCTCATGTACCTAAAACCAATCCTATGATTAACACTTTCAACTATATAGGTCAAAATCTTACAAATCTCAACTTTGGTATTCGTTACATGGAACGCAAGTTTCATGAGCTTTCACTTTCTATTGAGTCCTCCCATTTTGCTTCTTTCACTCAACAACCTAAGCAACGAAAGTGCACTCAACCAAAGGCACCAAAAGAATACAGTGAAAGGCGGCAAAAGCATTTTCAAGACCTGTCTATTGTTTCCTCTCAAATGGAAGAAGAACCTATCCTTCATGATGATGAAGAGGAAGAAGAAAATGAAGAAGATGAAGAAATCTCATATGCTGAAGGTGAAGATGAAGACACTGAAGAAACTAAAAAAGAAGATGACGAAGATGAAGAAGCTGATGATAATGATGATGACGACGATGATAGCGGAGATGACGACAATGGCAGTAGACTTGTTGCTCAAAAATATATGAAATGAGCTCGTAATAAGTTCAATTTATGTTTTGTTGTATAAGACAATTTATTTTGTTTGGTTAAGGTGTATGACTTTTAAATAAGTTGATTAATGCTTTAGTTCATCTTTTATGCTCTTTATGTTGATTGAATGCCTTTTTCTACATAATTTACCAATGCTTGATCATTACATATGCATATTGTTATTCTTTTTTTTTTATTGACAAAAAGGGGGAGAAATGATAAATGCATATATTTAAAAGAAGAAAGCTTAGTTTGATAGGGAGGTTTCACTCCTAGTAGAATTTTTTTTTATTCCTTCTCTTATGAGGTTTCTATCATTTTACATATGGGTATTTCTTTTGTTTTGTCAACACCAAAAAGGGAGAGATTGTTGAAAGCTAGTTACACTTCTCTTTTATGTTTTGGTGTTAACAAAACTGTTTTAAATCTAATGAGTTTATGAAGTGTTATTTACAAGAAATTACAGGATTTAGGAAGTATGGATCATAAAAAGGAAGAAGTGTGGATGATATGAAGGATGAAGATTGTTTTTATGTTGTTCATTTGTTGTATTCTATAATTTTGTATGTCTCTTAAACAAGAAAAATTGATTTAGGAAGTAAAATCAAAATAGAGATAATTAGGTATCAAACTCACGCTTTAATCATTCGTTTGAAAAATCAAAATCATTTCTTTGAAATATTAATCACATAGTTAAGTTTGTTTAGCACTAAAATTGATTAAATCACTCAAAATAAGGTACTTGTAGCAAGTACTGGTACTGTTCATAAGTACCAGTACATGCAAGGCACAGGTTTGGGCCTTAGTCTCAAACTTTGAACAACAAGTACTAGTACTCATCATGAGTATCGATACCAGGTGGTCACAGTTTGTCGACAGTGGTATTGCTTGGACATTACAAGTACCGATACTAATCACTAGTACCGGTACATGTAGGTCATAGTTTTTGACTTATCTCAAACTTGAGTCACAAGTACCGGTACTCATGATAAGTACCGATACCTAGTGACTTAGTTGGTACTCAACTGTAAGCACTAAGTACCGATACCTATGATGAGTACCGCTACCTAGGCTCTGTTGGGCTAGCTGCTGAATAACTGTGAGCATTCAGTACTAGTACCACAACTTTAGTAACGATACCAACTAACCGTTGTGCCTGATCTGAATGACTATTTGACAATTAATCTGATTCCTAACCTTCTTATTTTGCCCCCAACGTATAAGACGCGTAGGGGGGTTAATTAGTGGCCTATAAAAATACCTTTTGAGTGTCATTTTCAAATAACACTAGAATAAAAAATTCTCTTTGCTCCAGATCATATTTCTCTCATTTTAGCTGCAAGAGTGATAGGCTTGTTGCATCCATCCTTCAAGGAGATCTTCATTTCCCAACAAGTACATTTGGCACGTTTCTTTTGTTCTTGTAAAATCATTTTCTATGCTTTATTGTTTATCGCTAGATCTTTATATCAAATATCTGCTAAACTAATTCTTGTTGGAGACTTAGGAATTGAGTTGTAAGCTATTTTATTTCTTGCTTACACCTGTATTAGTTTGCTTCTATTTGCTCTTGTAATTAGGTTGAGGTAACCCGTTAATTACCTCATTTTTTAGTAAATTGATTCCCTCCGGATTGAGAGAATCGGGTTAAAAATCCTAAGTCGAAAGACTTAGGTAGTGGAGTACCCAAGTGAGGGGAACCACTATATATTTGGTGTATTTTTTTGTGGTTTGTTTTATCTGCAATATTTTTTACCACACTATTCATCCCCCCTTCTAGTGTGATTGTGCCCTTTAGATCCTACAACAGTAAGCTCCTTAGAGAACCATTTGACTCAACCAACTTTATACTACCCTGACCCATCCTAATCCCTGGAGGTTGCAGATCTTTGCAAAGCTGATTATCACTAGCAACCTCCACCTGAGGAGATTGATGTCACTCAACTCCCTCCCTTCCTTTACCTATCCAACAATGTACCACCTACACCTGAACTCAAACCTTTGCCCGATAACCTTAAGTATGTCTTCCTAGGACCTAATCATACTTTCCCTATGATTATCAATGCACACTTGACCAAAGACTAAGAACATAGGTTGACTGCAACACTTTTTGAACATTAGGTAGCAATTGGGTGGACAATTTCTAACTTAAGGGGAATTAGCCCTAGCTATTGTACTCACAAGATCTATTAAGATGGGGCTTCACCTTCTCACTAGATGCAAGCGACTGAACTTGAACATGCGAGAGGTTGTTAAAAAAGAGATTATTAAATGGCTTGATGCTGGAATCATCTATCCGATTTCCAACAGCTCCTGGGGTGAGCCCTACTCAAGTGGTACCGAAGAAGGCCGGGCTTACCATTATCACGAATGACCAAGGCGAGTCCATCCCCACTCGCACCACCACTACGTGGTAGGTGTCTATCGACTATAGGAAGCTAAATGAGGCTACCAAGAAGGATCATTTCCCCTATCATTCATTGACCAAATTCTCTAACGACTAGCAAGGCAGAAATATTTCTGCTTCCTGGATGGATATATAGGATACAACCAGGTTGCTATTGCACCTGAGGATCAAGAAAAGATTAGGTTCACTTGCTCATATGGCACTTTTGCATTCCGTTGTTGCCATTCGGGTTATGCAATGCAACCGCTACCTTTCAGCGTTGCATGTTAGCCATCTTTCCAAAGATGGTGGGTAAATACCCAGAGGTCTTTATGAATGATTTCTCCATTTTCGGAGACTCGTTCGACCATTGCCTTATCAACCTAGAGAAAATCCTGAAACAATGTATCGAGGTCAACCTTGTTTTAAGCTGGGAAAGGAGCCATTTTATGGTTCAAGAAGGGATTTTCCTTGGGAACATTGTTTCGCATAGGGGTATCAAAGTCGACCTGGCTAAAGTTGACTTAATATCCAAACTCCCACCTCCTTGCTCGGTCAAACAAATCAGATCTTTCCTAGGACACGTTGGCTTTTACAGAAGGTTCATAAAAGACTTTTCCAAGATATCCAAACCCTTAACTGACCTTCTAGCCAACAATGTGCAATTTGACATAACACCTAATTGCATCTAAGCCTACACCACTTTAAGGGGTACAGTCTCAACTGCACCTACTTTACAACCCCCAAACTGATCCCAAACTTTAAAATAACGTGTGATGCATCAGACTTTGCTATTGGAGTGGTCCTAGGACACAGGCAAGACAAGAAACCCATGGTGAACTACTACGTGAGCAAAACCTTAGATGAGGCTAAATGAAATTATACTGTAATAAAAAAGGAGTTGCTCACCGTAATTTTTGGATTAGAAAAGTTCAGATCATACCTTCTAGGATCCCACATGATAATCTACACTGACTACTCGGCTATCCGACACTTGTTAGCCAAAAAGGATGCAAAACCTAGTCAAATTGATTCTGCTCTTATAGGAATTCGACCTAGAAATACGTGACAAGGCTGGATCTAAAAATGTTGTAGCCAACCACCTATCTAAAATCAATCCAGAACATATCGGATCTTCACTACCTATGACTGACACATTTCCTGATGAGCATATTTTAGCCGTGCAGGGAACAAATCTCCCTTGGTATGCAGACCTGGTTAACAATTTGGTTGTAGGGCAAATTTCACACGACTGGTCTAGACAATAGCGGGATAAGTTCTTGGTTGAGGCCAAACATTATTTCTGGGATAACCCCATGTTGTTTAGACTATGTGCTGACCAGATCATTAAGAGATGTATCCCTGAAGAGGAGGTTCAAAGTGTGCTGTCTTTCTATTACAATCAAGCGTGTGGTGGCCACTCTCTGGAAAGCAGACGGCTGCAAAAGTTTTACAGTCTGATTTTTACTGAACATCACTATTCAAGGATGCACATGACTTTGCTAGAACTTGCACAAGATGCCAAACTCTTGGGACCATAACCAAGTGATGGTGGTTTTATGCGATTTGTTAATTACGTCGTTGTAACATGCAAAACCGATCAACTCTCAAATTTATAAACCTAGATAGTGGGGTATCTAGGGTCGTCCAAGGAGGCAATATGTTTGCAAAATTAATTCTCTTGCTTACAAAATAGATTTCAACTTTCTTTTTAGTATTTTTCAATATATCATTTTTTTTGTTTTAAATTAAGACAACATGCGAAATGGTGGCGGGAAGGTGATTTACACTTCAATTTAAAATACTACTTCTAAGTGACAAGTAGAGCCTCTCCCTAAACTCACTCTAGGCAAGTGGAGGCCTAGAATAATTAGGGAGAGGGAGTGAACAATGCTAAAAAAAACAAAGTAGAAATGCAAAATAGAAAATTGCAAAGAAGGCAACTTAGATTGACGAAAAGTGTTTTACAAAAAAGCCTAGTAGAGGAATGCTTCTACTACTAAAAAAATTAAAATAAAGAAAAGAAAACACAAATCCTCTAGATAGATGGTGAAGAAGAGGGCTTCTTGCTCCAAGGTTGGTGGCTCCCAATCTTGAAAAGAATCCTTCAACTCCTTCCTTGCAGTGCTCCGCCAAGGTGATGTCCTCCAAGGCAAGCCCTAAGGGGGCGTGCCCTAAGCTTCTCTCCAAGGGTGGACGTCCACCCTAGGTCCTTCTCCCTTGCCTGGCCGTCCTCCTTGAAGTGGAAGAGTCCTCCTCCTTGGCGTGGCCCAAGTTGAAGAGAGTGGGTAGAAGAAGGCACCAAAAGGGCTGGTGATGTGCCCCTTTAATCTCCTTCTCTACTCCTTCTTCTTGGCCGTAGGTATAGGTGGTCTAGGTAGCAAATTACACTAATGGAGGATGGGAATTATGTGGTGGTAGGGTAGGGTATTTATAGGATGGGAAGAGGGGTGGTTATGGTTTTCTTTGGAGGGAAATGAAGGGGTGCTTGGATATTTTTGGAGGGAAAAATGCGAGGGAAATGAAGAGGTGCCTTGGTTTTCCCTCCAAAAATGCCTTCTAGAAGGCAATTTTGGAGGAAAAAATGGAGGGTGGAGATGGGTTTTGATGGTGGATGTAGGGTGGTGATGGAAGGGATAGTTGGCACCAAAATAAAGTAGGAGTAGGTGGTCTTTTTGCTGGAGCTTAGGTAGTAGGGTAGTAGGGTTTGGTGCCATGGAGGTGGACTAGCTAAGTTAAGCAGCTTAGCTAGCTTAGCTAGTAGGGAGTAGAGTTGGAGGCATCTGGAGCTAGGGTTTTCAGGGAGAAGAGCTGGAGGTAGTCATCTTGAGTTGCACTAGAGCTGGTGGTTGCTGAAGAGAGCTGCAAGGAGCTACCTTAGCTAGCTTGGCTTGCTAGTTCTTTGCTAGCTACTATGCCAAGCTAAAGCAAGCTGGCTTCTGCTGAAAGGAGCTGAGGTGAGCTGGGTCTAATGCTCCCGGGGAGGATCAAGCTGGGTGAGGCAGCTAAGGTAGCTTAGCTCAACTGAGTTGAGCTAAGCTGAGTCCCCGGGAGCTGGACTTGAGCTTCCTAAGCTGGAATGAAGTCATCTTTAGCTGGTCGGAGTTGAGTAGAGCTGGATGTAGCTGGACCTGAGCTGGGGTGAACTCCGATCAACTCAGCTGAGCTAGCTAGAGCTCCCTGTGGACTAATGGGAGCTGAGATGAGCTAGACTCAGCTAAGTTGAGCTGGATCTGAGCTGACCTGAGCTAGGGTGAGCTAAGATGAGCTCTCTTGAGCTGCCATTCAGCTGAGATGAGTTGAATGGAGCTAAGATGAGCTAACCCTAGTTCAAGTGAGCTGGAATCTAGCTATGGTGAGCTGGATCAAGCTGAGTTCCAGTTAGTCTGAGCTTCTTCTTCACCAGTTGCCTTCCTGAGTGCTAGGGTTTTGGAGTTCTGACAATCTGCATATCCCTAACATTCACAAAAACACATTAAAAAGATAATAAAAAGCGTAATGCATGCCTAACCTAATTGATGCCTAAATGAAGCCCAAAAACCCATTTGCGGAGCAAAATCCTAAGAGCTAAGTTTGTTTTAACGCATAAAAATGATGATAAACTGGCATTTATCACATCCCCATGCTAGTCTCTTAGCAAAACTTAAATTTTTACAAAATGGAATTTTTGGGAAATCTAATTTTTTTCTACTTTTGAGAAGAAATAGATTAAGGGACCTTGGTTTATCTAAACACAAGAGGTACAGGATTTGTTAAAGATAAACATCGAGATTTATTTTGGATCCAACCATTAGATGAAACGGGATCAATATATCCTCCAGAAACTTCACAAATTAACTCCTTGTTAATTCAGATGACTTGAAATTTTTATTTTTAGGATTTTTCTGGCTCATGAATCTGATTCGCAACTTGCAAAAATCCTTTAAAGCCTTGTGTTTGTGCGTGTGAAAAGCCAACATTTATAGGGGCATGTTAATTTATTATTACTTTTTTGTTTCTCCCCCATGCTTATTTTTAGCTTAGTCCTACAACAGATGTGTCGGGATCATCATTCCTGTTACCATTCCTCGAGGGGGCTCTGGCACCAGTACTTCAAGATAGCATTGTCCATGATACCACCCAGGAACTCACAACCCCAAAACACGATGTGGTGTAAAGAGGCTCTCCAAGCAAACTCAAGCTCTTGCTCCGACACTATAGGTAGAGCACCGTCCAAGACACTTGAGTTGCTAAAATGCACTTTAATGCTCCGTCTAAAGATATGAAATATAGATATGGAGCAGCACCGAGGCGGTAACATATTGACATCGCGTCCTCAAAGGAGGCATTTTCCTCCTTCTCAGCAGTGGGAACTCAAACCAATGATCTGCTTCAGACTTTTACTAAGTCCAAACAAGGGAGTTTTTCAAATTTTTAGTTGTTTTTAAGTGTTGGCTTGTGTATGAAAATTGACACAAGAAGTTTCTCAAGACATGCAAGTTTTTGAATCAGAAACTAAGTCAAATACTTTCTGTATTACAAAATAGGATCTAGTCACCTGAACTATCATGAGTTCAGGTGGAATTTTAGAGAAGGATATCTGATCTAATCTAAAATAGACCTTGGAATTCTAATGATCAGATCCATGTCTTCATCCTTTGTTTGTTAAAGATTAAATCCCATTGTACCAAAAGTGAATTTTTCGACCTTAGTCCTGATTTCAAAATTTTTCCTCAAAAAGTTTTTCATCATTTTTTTTTTGGTATGCAAGCAGGAAATAAATTAAAGAAAATTGCATGTTTTTAGGCTTTGAAAATCCTAAATCGATCGTCAAATTTTAAAAACACCCCCCCATGCTTAAGATATGTCATGTCCTCATGCATTAGGAGGGAAAAGGGATCACCTTAGTGAAGAACGGTCAGGTTTAGGATGATCAAAACCTAGAAAAAGAAGAAGAAAAAGGAAAGTAGGAAAAAAAATGATGGGTTACCTCCCATCCAGTGCTGTCTTTTATGTCATTTAGCCGGGCGTGAAGGTATGCACGGAAGACGGAAAATCATGTAAAAAGTTGGACACTTGAATGTCTTTAATAAAAGTGTCTTCCTCAAGATCCCTAAAAAGATGAGTGGTAAAGAAAAAGGGATTAAAATAAAATAGAGAAATGGAAAAAGGACCCCGGTCTGGCCATGGTTTGAATTGATGATGAAGGCCAAACTCAGGTGGATCAGGTGGTAGGTCCAATAGAAAAGGGAGGGGAAAGGAGTTAGTGATATGCAAGATGGGTGAAGTTAGTGTGGATATTTTTGGTGAAAAATCAAGAAGATGAAAAGGGCGAATGTCAAACCCTACTTGATCTAGAAAGTCTTGGACCACATAATTATCCTTAGAATAAGAATCAATAAAATCTAGATCAATAGTGGTCAAAGCTGAATGAGATTGGATCAACATATACTTTTCAAATACTACTTCCATTTTATTATCAGTATCCTCAAAAATTTTATGATCACTGGACCTCTTGGAAGCTAGAAATAAATCTAATGAGAAGGTCTGGTTATTGCAACTTATATTCATTTTCCCAGAATGAGAATGGATATTAGATGTTGCGGTAATCAAAAGGGGTCTTCCAAGAATGGTATTAATGAGAGCCTTAGGTACCTCTATGTCAAGGACCAGAAAATTTACCGGAAATAGACAATTTCGGACCTTGATAATACTATCCTCAACAACTCCCCGTGGTTGAATTGTAGATCGATCTTCCAAATGAAATTGAACCTTAGGAGGTTTTAAATCACTGAATCGAAATTCCTCAAATAAGACCGAGGGGATGAGATTACTAGAGGTACCTAAGTTGAGAGGGGCGCGAAAAAAAATGGTGTCAGTTATGACAACTGAGATGAGTGATGTGCCTTGGTCCTTTTTTGTGAAAGGCAGCATGCTCTGAAAAACTGAGCTGGCTGTCTTAGAAAGGACCAACCTTTCTAGATTCTGATCATGCCTTTTTGAAGTAAATTTTTTAGAGGCATGGGGAGAATCTAGGAGGGGAATAATCCTCTCGACTTGCTCAAATAAGTCCAAAGGATTGTGGTCAGAGGGCTCTGATTTTGGATTGTTGGATTGCAGTTTTTGAGAGTGGGAAATTGGGTTTGAATCAGATGTTTTTGGGATTTCTTTTTCTTCTTCATTATTGAGGTTAGGGGAGTCAATCTGCATTGGTTGAAAATCAGTTTCATCATTTGAATGTGAAGGCCTTAAATCCATGTTGGTTTCCTCACTCCTCAAAGTCTCTGCATACGCAGCTTGGTGGTCAATGGGAGGAGGTGGGGGGGCCTGATTTTGATAGAAACTGGGTTGGTGCTGTGATATTGGGTTAATAAGAGGCTGAACAATGTGGTTCTGATGTTGGTATCCACCTAGGTGTTGGTTCCTGGGATTAATAAAGTTTGGTGTGGGTTGGGATGGTGAGTGTCCTGCAGGTCTTTGAGTTGGAATATCCCCAATTTGATCATTGAGATTATTAATAAGACAGGTTGTTTCCTTTGTTTTTCTTTGTAACTCCTGCAGGGTTTTCATCATCTGGGCATTAATGTCTTCTTGAGATTACCCAGATTGATAAGTCTGATTTGAATCATACCCTCCAAATGGGTTTTGTTGTTGGTGTGGAACCGGATTGGTCCAGGAGTGAGCCAGATAATTTCCCCCATTAGAGGAATTTTTCAATTTCTCCTGGAGAGTAGGGACATTTTGGGTGGGGTGATGATTGGGATAAACATAATTCCTTGTTGAACCATAGAAAGCCTCAGAATAATAATTATACTCAGCACAAGATTTATGCAGATTTACTCTCTTGCGGGTGTTTAAAGGGGTGAGATGTGGAATGTGTGGAGCATGGATAGGTGTTGCAGGACTCCCTTGGTTGGCTAGGTCTGTTAAATCCTTATGCAACTGTTGTTGCTTAACTTGTAGCTGAGCCATGATAGAGTAGAGATTAGGTGGAGGGGCCTGATTAAGTAGCTCCTGGGTGGAAAAATAGGGGAAAGAAAAATTAGCATGCAGGTTAGAGGACCAATTTTGATTTTCCATTTTGAGAGAAGAGGAAGAATGCAGGAAAAGTCTTTTTTGGGGAGGCAAAATCAAGTGGTCCCTCCAAGTGTGGAGTTTTGGACCGCCGCCCGTGCAAAATGGAAGAAATGGCAAGGGAGGAGAAGAGATGGGGATGAGAGAAGTGTGCACACAAGCACTCAAATTCTAGACCTAACTTAATTGTCACTCCCTAGAATTTAACCTAAGACTTGGTCTACCTAAGAAATAAGTAATCAATAGTGAATACCCGTTCTGTCAATAAATCTAGCCAAGTTGCTTAAGGGGAGGTTTGGGCCCAAGCATTTCCCAGGAAAATCCTCAGGTGCTTGTACAAACCCACGCCTGGTTATTTGACATGGCCCCTCAGCCTGAACACCAGATATAGATGACAGAATTGGTATTAACTAGAGAAAACTTAAATCCTATATAGCAAGCCTAAATTGATGAAACCTTAGGGGTCAAATTGCTACAAATTTTAGTTAGGTATAGGATACTACAGTGCACATGGAATGTGGAGGGTGTTAATTGGGTTGTTGCCCTGTTATTTCGATTTTTTTTTTTGTCTGTGTAGGAATTGGAGAGTGACTCCAATGAAAATCAAGTTGTCACACAAATTTTTTGTGTTTGTCTTTTAGGATTCAATTTAATTGAATGTATTTTAAGGATTCTCTAGTTAAATTTTCAAACAAGTTTGAAAGTTCAAAATCAAAGGAAAACAAGTTGTATGGGTGATTGTATATTTCCTTTAAATTGAGTCTCTAAAGAGAAAGAAAGAAACCCTAAGCCAATTGTCCCTAAGACAGAAATTTAACTACCAATGAGTTAATTTTAAGCTTTCTGAATAGATAGTGGTCCAATCAATGTAACCAACACCACTACCTTGAGTGAAATCAAATAAGGATTCCAGAAAAGATTTTTGTAAGATTTTAGGAATTTTTTTGATAATTGTTTTGAATTTTTAATTGTACTGGTGTAAAAGTCTAGAAATGATACCCGTGGGTATTGTGGACTTTTCAGTATTACCACCGACCTCAGAAAATTTTTGTGATTTTATGTGATGTGTAAAATTTCACAACTATTCCAGCAACCTAAACTTCATAAAAATTGGATGAGTATAAAAATTGTAAAAATTCACGGATAGTAGCAAAATAGGAAGATTAGAGGGTATGACCCCAATACAATCCACGAATTTTAAAAAATTAAATACAAATCTAATTGATCTGAAATTTGGCACAGATGTTCCAAATTTAATTGGGAATCACTATATGAACTTTTATGATTTTTGGAGGCCTGTGGTGTTAGGAATCGATTTTTCAAGTCCAGAAAGAATCTGGACCTGAAAAACAGAACACTAATACTTGCATTGGAGTGGTGCTAAAGAAGCATTCAAGCAAACAATGGATTTTAAAATGCACCACTCCACTTAATCAAGTTGTTCGGGATCCTGAAAGCTAAGTTTAATATGTTTTTGGTAGTTTTAATTAATTATGGGACCAGAAAGAGGAACCAACCTAAATTTCGCGGGAAGAAAAGGAACTTTGAGCTCTCGCTTCCAGATTCCCGCTTTCTTCCTGCAATAGTTCCTGCACACACAAAAAAGAAGAAAGAGAAGAGGATGAGATCTACTTCAAGCAAGAGGAGAAAGAATAGCAAAGCCGTGCCTCCCCGGCAACGGCGCCAAAAAGTGATAGCGATTTTATGCGATTTGTTAATTACGTCATTGTAACATGCAAAATCGATCAACTCTTAAATTTATAAACCTAGATAGTGGGGTATCTAGGGTCGTCCAAGGAGGCAATATGTTTGCAAAATTAATTCTCTTGCTTACAAAATAGATTTCAACTTTCTTTTTAGTATTTTTCAATATATCATTTTTTTTGTTTTAAATTAAGACAACATGCGAAATGGTGGCGGGAAGGTGATTTACACTTCAATTTAAAATACTACTTCTAAGTGACAAGTAGAGCCTCTCCCTAAACTCACTCTAGGCAAGTGGAGGCCTAGAATAATTAGGGAGAGGGAGTGAACAATGCTAAAAAAAACAAAGTAGAAATGCAAAATAGAAAATTGCAAAGAAGGCAACTTAGATTGACGAAAAGTGTTTTACAAAAAAGCCTAGTAGAGGAATGCTTCTACTACTAAAAAAATTAAAATAAAGAAAAGCAAACACAAATCCTCTAGATAGATGGTGAAGAAGAGGGCTTCTTGCTCCAAGGTTGGTGGCTCCCAATCTTGAAAAGAATCCTTCAACTCCTTCCTTGCAGTGCTCCGCCAAGGTGATGTCCTCCAAGGCAAGCCCTAAGGGGACGTGCCCTAAGCTTCTCTCCAAGGGTGGACGTCCACCCTAGGTCCTTCTCCCTTGCCTGGCCGTCCTCCTTGAAGTGGAAGAGTCCTCCTCCTTGGCGTGGCCCAAGTTGAAGAGAGTGGGTAGAAGAAGGCACCAAAAGGGCTGGTGATGTGCCCCTTTAATCTCCTTCTCTACTCCTTCTTCTTGACCGTAGGTATAGGTGGTTTAGGTATAAAATTACACTAATGGAGGATGGGAATTATGTGGTGGTAGGGTAGGGTATTTATAGGATGGGAAGAGGGGTGGTTATGGTTTTTTTTGGAGGGAAATGAAGGGGTGCTTGGATATTTTTGGAGGGAAAAATGCGAGGGAAATGAAGAGGTGCCTTGGTTTTCCCTCCAAAAATGCCTTCTAGAAGGCAATTTTGGAGGAAAAAATGGAGGGTGGAGATGGGTTTTGATGGTGGATGTAGGGTGGTGATGGAAGGGATAGTTGGCACCAAAATAAAGTAGGAGTAGGTGGTCTTTTTGCTGGAGCTTAGGTAGTAGGGTAGTAGGTTTTGGTGCCATGGAGGTGGACTAGCTAAGTTAAGCAGCTTAGCTAGCTTAGCTAGTAGGGAGTAGAGTTGGAGGCATCTGGAGCTAGGGTTTTCAGGGAGAAGAGCTGGAGGTAGTCATCTTGAGCTGCACTAGAGCTGGTGGTTGCTGAAGAGAGCTGCAAGGAGCTACCTTAGCTGGCTTGGCTTGCTAGTTCTTTGCTAGCTACTATGCCAAGCTAAAGCAAGCTGGCTTCTGCTGAAAGGAGATGAGGTGAGCTGGGTCTAATGCTCCCGGGGAGGGTCAAGCTGGGTAAGGCAGCTAAGGTAGCTTAGCTCAACTGAGTTGAGCTAAGCTGAGTCCTCAGGAGCTGGACTTGAGCTTCCTAAGCTGGAATGAAGTCATCTTTAGCTGGTCGGAGTTGAGTAGAGTTGGATGTAGCTGGACCTGAGCTGGTGTGAACTACGGTCAACTCAGCTGAGCTAGCTAGAGCTCCCTGTGGACTAATGGGAGCTGAGATGAGCTAGACTCAGCTAAGTTGAGCTGGATCTGAGCTGACCTGAGCTAGGGTGAGCTAAGATGAGCTCTCTTGAGCTGCCATTCAGCTAAGATGAGCTGAATGGAGCTAAGATGAGCTAACCCTAGTTCAAGTGAGCTGGAATCTACCTATGGTGAGCTGGATCAAGCTGAGTTCCAGTTAGTCTGAGCTTCTTCTTCACCAGTTGCCTTCCTGAGTGCTAGGGTTTTGGAGTTCTGACAATCTGCATATCCCTAACATTCACAAAAACACATTAAAAAGATAATAAAAAGTGCAATGCATGCCTAACCTAATTGATGCCTAAATGAAGCCCAAAAACCCGTTTGCGGAGCAAAATCCTAAGAGCTAAGTTTGTTTTAACGCATAAAAATGATGATAAACTGGCGTTTGTCACCAAGAAAGATATAATGCCTCTCTAGCCCATTCTTATCATCAAATATTCAATGTCTGGGGCATTGATTTCATGGGTCCCTTCCCACCATCCAACGACTTTGAGTATATATTAGTCTCAGTAGACTACATCTCGAAATGGATCAAAGATATCCCTACTAGAAAATGTGATCATAAGGCTATCATGGATTTCGTTAAAAAGAACATCTTCTCCTGATTTGGGATACCTAAGGCCATGATCAGCGATTGTCGGAATCATTTTATTAATGCCCAATTTCGTGCTTTACTTCAAAAATACAAGGTAAGTCACCGCATTGCCACCCCGTATCACTCACAAATGAACGGGTAGGCTGAGGTCTCAAATAGGTAGATTAAGAATATCTTGCACAAGACTGTGAGACCTAGCCTAAAGGATTGGTCCACACAATTGGATGATGCCCTCTAGGCATACAGGATTGCTTATAAGACCCCAATCGATATGTCACCATATCGCTTGGCCTTTGTCAAAGCTTGCCACCTTCTGATTGAGCTAGAGCACCAGGCATACCAAGCCATCAAGCAATGTAATATGGATTCCCATATGGCCAGTACTCAAAGGAAGCTTTAGCTCTCTGAGCTCAAAGAAATACGTCGGGATGCTTACAAGAATAGTAGAATATATAAGGAGAAGATGAAAGCTATCTACAACCAGCATATTAATAAAAAAACCTTGGAGCCAAACCAACAAGTTTGACTTTTTGATGCAAGGCTTAAACTCTTTCCTGGGAAGTTGAGATCCAAGTGGACAGGACCTTACCGAGTGGTCAGACCTTTTTTGAACGAGGTGGTAGAAATTGTTGATCTTAAGATCAAGCAAACCTTTATAGTTAACGGACAACGATTAAAACATTTTCTTGCTCAGGTTCCCCTGAAGGAAGTTGTAACCCTCATTGAAGGTTAGTTTGGAGCTTCGCATAGCTAGAGGCAACAAACTCAGCGCTTCCTAGAGGTAACCCAAAGGATTCAAGCTGATCGAATTCACTATTGAAACTCAAGTGATTTCTTTCCTTACACCCTTGCATATATTTATTTTCTAATTAGGACATTGTGCAAGATAGGTATGGGGGGCGGTAATTCTTATTTTCTGAGTACAAAACTGTCAACTCAAACTAGTTTTTGTTTCTTCTATTCATTTATAAAAAAATTAAGAAAACAATACTTAGGCGTTAGGAGCTTGTCAACTTTAGGGAATGATACGTTAAGGACCTAAACACTTAGACTCTTTAAGTAATTGGACTTAATCAGCCTGGGTGTCCACTAAAATGTGGACTTGTTCTCGAGTCCTCACCACCTTAAGTTATGTTAATTTGGTTAATAAAATGGGGTGATAAGTTTGCGACTTTTCAACCCGCTATCTAATTTGAGGGAACCTATAGTCTAAGCATCTGCACACTTCTCACACTGACTCGCTCCTTGACGATTCTAATGGAACTTAGGTAGCTAATGAACCTTCTAGGGTGGCATGGCTGGCAAGTTGTCGTGAGTTAAACGTCCCATTGTCGTGGGTTGTCTTGAGCCCAGCCACGCGACCCATTCTCTCTGACAGATGCCTTTAAGTAAATCTTAAACCAGGGAAGCCACCTACTTAAAAACACAAGAAAAGAAAAAAGAAAAAAAGAGGGGAAAAAATAGAGAAAAGGAGAAAAAGAAAAGAAATAAGCCACAATTCACTACATGAGTATGGCTGGCAATTTGTCAAGGGTGAGACACCCCATTGGCTGTTTATCCAGAGCCTAGGTCATAAAACACAAAAATTCCCACACACCTGAGGAAGAAGCAGGAAACTAGAATAAGCTGGAGAGATATACACTGGGTTCTCTCTTATGTTGACTCCACATGAATAAAAGTAGGGAGAAAGTTACCAGTTAGATAGATACACCTTTAAGCAGCATTTTCTTTTCGAGTCACTTAGGGGCGTAAAAACCTGAAGTCCATTCTAATTGTCATTGAATGAGTCTATCACATTTTCATAGTAAGATGCTTAGCGCTTAAAGTCCTTTTTGAATCTTGGGTGGGTTGAGTAGCCGTAAAAACTTACCCCGAAACTCTCAACTCTAAAAATCCAAAAAAATTAGAAAAGAAGAAAAATGAAAAGAAATGTGTATTTGTTAAAAGTAGGGAGAAAGCTACTAGTTAGATAGATACACCTTTAAGCAGCATTTTTGTTTCAGGTCACTTAGGGGCGTAGAAACCTGAAGTCCATTCTAATTGTCGTTGAGTGAGACTCACATTTTCATAGTAAGATGTTTAGCACTTAGAGTCCTTTCCGAGTCTTGGGTGAGTTGGGTAGCCGTAAAAAGTTATCCCAAAACTCCTAACTCAAAAAATCCAAAAAATTTAGAAAAGAAGAAAAATAAAAAGAAATGTGTATTTGCTTTGGAATAAGGTAAGAACTTGGGTGGCCTGCATTTTTGCAGGCACCTGAGCGCTGTTGAGTCTTTATGAGTTAGGTTCTTAGTAGAAATTTCCTATTGTTGACAAGTAACTTATGCCTGAACGATCGACTCTTAATTCTAGTTGTAGATAGCATTTAGTCTAACTTGCTAGGGACAAGCAAGGGGTAGGCATGGGGGTATGATATTCTACATACAATAAAAATAATTACATCAATTAGAGTCAATTTCAAGGGTGCATGTGCATAAATATCATGATATAGCGGGATTGAGAGCAATGCATGCATTATGCATTATTTTATATTGAGATTACTTGGAACTAATGTTTAATGGCCAGGTTATAAAAGAGCACCTTGAAATAGGCGTCAGATGAGCAATTGAACCATATGGATGGATCTAGATCGATGATCGCAGCCCAAAGGTGTGAAAATCATCTCGATTCGATACCTGTGCTGTCCCCTGCAAGCAGAAGAAGATGGATGGTCTAGATGGTACCACGTGGTGCCATCCAGACTGCCCATCGTTGGATCTTCATCTAACGGCCACGAGCACACGGACACCATCACCAACTCCACAACACAACTGCGTGCGTAGCACAACAGTAACATGCTCAGCGTGGAGCAAGGGTCATGAGTTCGAACCACGATGAGCAGATTTAATCCACTTAAGCATGCACAGACAAAATTAGGCCATTGGATGTCGAACGAGCGATGCTCAGAACGGCTACATAGCGCATCGGATGTCCGCAATGCGCGCACACGAGATCTAGCACGTTGTCGTAAGTGCGATCATATGCACAAGTGAGGCACGATTTGATGAAGCATGCAAACGCGATTGCAGGCCATGTGATCAAATTTTGACGATAAGATGTCAGCGTGCAGCCTCCATCGTCCGATGGCGATCTGGAGCACTAATCCAACGATCAGCATCGTCTCCCACATGATGGGTGCATTTGAGGCATGATTATCTTCTCGTCACAGCCGTTCAATGAAGCATCAGATGGTTTGCGGCACCCTCACTTTGACAGCTACGACCCTCCTCAACAACAACTGTTGTGTGCAAGAAAGCGTGCAACGAGGACCAACGTAGCAGCGCACGTTTAGCAAGCGTGAAGAATGACCTAGCAGTGCATAGTTCACTCTAGTGGCAACTAGCACGTGCAAAGGCCATTTAAGGTTGAACCAAGGCCTTCCTTTGCCTATAAAAGGCTCTTAAGGCCCCCATTGCAAATCATCTTCTACCTAGCATTTTTTCCACCTCCATAGAGTGGCAAAGCACCTTCCCAAAGCTGCTGAGCCGCTGCAAAACACCTTCCCAAAGCTGTCGAGCCTCCGACAGAGCATCCTCCACCACCGTGGCTGCCTCGACATGCTCCCGTTGCACCATAGTTTATCTTATTGTCACTTTACTTAAGCTTTCCTCTAGTTTTATGTTAATGCATGTATGACTATGTTGATGATTCATAGTAGTGATTTTTTATGACATTATGGTGCTATTTCCATGTGCTTTGAATTAAGTTCTATCCAAATTATCTTAGGCTATTCGTTATATGCATGTGCTCTACCTTGGATCTCTAACTCTCTCTCTCTCTATCTCTTTCTTTTGTTTTCTCGCCATTCTACATGCAAGCAAACCATCATGTGACAATAAAATTAGCGACTAAATGATCTGATTTCTCACCTCCCTGAGATTGACACTTGGACTCACCTTTCCATCTTCTTTTAAAATTGATGTCGTATTTGCACACTACAACGAATGAATTATCTTTACGCTTTTTTCGATGTCATTGTGCCACCTTCCTTGCTGTCAAACTTGAGGAATAAATCTTCTTCTCCTATCATGTGCTTGGAGCATTCGCTATCCGTGACCGATCTTTTGTTTTGGACTTGTCATCGATTTAGGCATTTGAGGTCCAAAATTTCGTCTAACAATTAGAAGATTTCTGTCATTTTCTTTGCATATCCAATCTGTGTACTTTATGAGACCTTCATTAAGGTGACCTACAAAACAAGTTTGCAAACTTTTCTTTGGTACCCATATTTTCCTTTTGGGTCCACTGTTGTTAGTAGGTTCCTATTTAGGCATGAACCTATTCTTGCCCTTATGGCTAGAAATTTTACATGTGATGGTTTGTGAACTAGATTCTTCATGATAATTTTTGGGAGTCTAACCTAATCCAAATTTGGTTATGGTTTGGGTGTGTGTCGCTAACAATTTTTCCATATTATCTTTAACCTAAGTGAATTTAGCTAGATCATTTACAGGAGTAACTGACTTTTGCTTGAGGTTCTATAGTTCTACTTGAAATGAAACTATCAATTTTTTTAAAGAGGTGATCTCTTGTGAAAGTTGGTGATTTTGTGAAGCAAATCTGTGTTTTAGTTCATTTTCCATATCTAAGTCTTTTGATAATTTTTTGTTGGCAACCTTTAGTGTTTTTGCTAAATCATGTAATTCATAAAAAGCTTCTAAAAGTTCATCAAAAGTAAATGAAGATATCTCGTCTTCAAGTGCCATGATCCTACAGAGAGCTTCTTCACTTAATGTATCTTCTCCTTCTAATGAGTTGGAATCGATGTCATCCCAAGTAGCTTGTAAGACTTTCTTCTTCCCTTCTTATTTGCGTGTGATTAGAGGTTGTTAAAGTATGTCGTAGTATAGTCAAATGCACAAAAATATCTATAGAATTTTATTACTTGAAACATGTATTTCAAGGTCAAACATAGGGAGTAATTGATTGCATAATTACCACTAACACATTAATCCTTGAGTTGATAAAAACTTGGCTATGCATAGGGATTTGTTGCAAAAACAAATCGAAATCAAGCTAGGCAATCAAATCCAAATAAAATGCATAAGACTCTACAAAGATAAGGTAATGAAATCTCTCAATAAAGTGCAAAGAGAAGACAAACAAAGTAGTTTAATAGAGCTCATATAAGTAAAAAAATGTTTACATATTCACTATATGAAAGAACTCTCTTTTGAAAGTTTAAAGTCTACCTTCAAAGAATCACGCCTACCTGCACAATATATATTTCTTTTTTCTCAAAACCCCAGCCCAATCACATCCACAGGGCCGGTCCACTAAAATCCACAAGCAGGTAAACGCCCTCACGAGCCGCATGCATGTGCCACCCACACAGGGGCCCAATATACTCAAGTTAAGGTCAAGCATAACATGCCTATGTAGGCACGAAGCGCTCGAAGAGTGCTATGGAGGCTAGGCATAATAAGTGATTGCACAGTAATCATTAGACATAACTAGCCTAAAATTATGTTAAAACCTAGCATAACTTGTGGTTAGTGCATTTATAAATTGTATTTCATGCATTGCATCCTTTTATTTAACTGCATATTTAATAATGCTATTTTTCTATGTTAATTAGGGTTTATTCTTGTTTATAGGAAATAAGGAGCTCAGAAGCTATTCTGATTGGAATAAAGCTGGATAGGAGTACAAGTCACAGTAGAGTTGGAGCTGGAGCTGGATTTTAGAATAAAGTTGAATAAAGAAAGATTGAAGACACAGGGAGAGAGAGAGAGAGAGAAAATAGAGGACTTGTGTAGAATAAGTATAGGGAAAGAAAGAGAAGAACAAGGATATCCCTATCGTACCCCTAAAACTCTAGGATGACCTTATCCCTATCCCTAAACCAGTTCAACACTAGGATATTTGAGCTCAAAAGCCAAAAATTATCCATGTACTTATCCACCCTATCCATAGTCCAATCCTATTATCCACAACCTTAATCCACCTGTCCAATACCCAATCCCTAACCTAGAAACCTATTTAGGTCCATACCACACCTAATTGACTCAATCTAACTCAATTGGGCTAGCCACTAGTCAATTGGGTCCATTGGACCTAATTGGACTAACCCTATGTTTATTAGACTCATGTAAGTCTAGTCAGACCCAACCCAAACCTAATAGACCTATCCACATCCAATCAGGTGCATCACAAGCTGATTGGGTGCATCCAACTCCAATTGGGTTTAGTTGGAACCTAATTGGATCAGACCAACCAAATCATGTCTAATTAGGCTCAGTGAGTCTAATCAGATCTAACCCTAACCTAATTAGGTGGACACCTATTTGATTGGATGCATCTAATGTCAATCAAGTTCACCCAGAACCTAATTAATTATATATCAACCTACACAAGTTTAATTGGGTTCAGTTGGAATCCAATTAAACTCACCTATGACCCAATTAGACTTAGCCTTAACCTATTTAGTATAACCCCAACCCAATTAGACATCCATCTACCTAATTAGACTAGAGCCTACCTAATTAGACTCAACCTATTTACCTTAGGGATAACCCAACCTATTAGAACCTGTTCCTACAACCTTGTCTACAAAACCAACTCCTAAAACACACCTAAACAAACCCTAAAACCTAACCCCACTAAAAGTGGCGCCCCCCAACAACCCTTGGCCTTCCCTCGGTGCACCACCTATAGCCCCCCTCCTCTTTAAAAAGCCATCAAGGGTGGCTGGCCAAGCCCCCTCTTATCCCCCTCCTCCCTCCTCCTTCTTCCACCTTAGTCACCACCCTCTATAGCCTCTCCCTCCACCTTCAAGGCCATCCACCACCACCATAGGTGGCCAGCCACCACCTTCTTCTCATGACCCTCCAAAGGCCACCAAAACCTTCCATTAGGAAGCACCTTTGGTGCCCTTCCTTCTAGTTTCCATAGAGTAGTTCTTCTCTACATTTTTTTCTCTACATTATTTTTATAGTAGCAAGTAATTCTAGTAGAATAAAATTGTTTACTTTGCTAATCTTTCCTTTATTTGTGATTGGAACTATATGTTTCTCATGATGAATATAATGATCTATCTATTTTGATTCTGATATTGTGCACGTGTGCCTAATCTACATCTTTCATTGTGCTTGATTCTAGTAGATTAGTTTTGTTATCTTTCCATTTTCAAAAATTAAAAATCACAAAAAAATCTGAAAAAGAAAAAATAAAAAATATATATATGTTGCATGGCTACTCCTTCACAGGTAAATGATTCGATGACTTATCAAAACTCTCTCAATAGAGTTTATGTGCTTAGAGAATTCCACAACGAGTGTTATACGTACACTTGCTACATTTACCTGCACTATACCATGATTGTTTGCTTTGAAATTGCTATTGGTGAATTTTCTGTGCAAGAAATCTGCCACCATCAGTATGTATTAGACTAGTTAGTATTTAGGATTAAGATTTAGATTAGTAATTAATCAAAAATCATTTTCAAAACTTGCATTATCATGCCTCCCAGAGTTCAACAGGGACTCATCTCAAGTTTTGTTATTTAGTTTTGTTTAGGATCGATTTCGTGCCTACACTACAATGTTAAAAATCTTTTTTTTTTTGCTCAAATTTAATCCCTAACAAATGGCATCATTGCCAAGGAGGCAACATGATTTTTGACTTCGATTTCTGATTAAATCTATTTTGTTGCAGGGTGTAGGACTAATGAGTGCAATATGCACACACATCGATCTGTGGTTGAAGAAATCCAGATACGCACCTATTTTTCTTGCATTTCTAGATTAGGTTTCTTTTGAATCCTCGAATTTAGAGTTGTTAAAAAAAAAATAGTTAGGATCTTATCCTTTAGATTTAGTTAGGTTTGTTTTGAAAGTTTGTTTTGAATTTTTTTTATAAAAGGTTTCAAAAATATAAAAATAAATTCAAATTTTCGAATTTGGGTTTATTAATAATATACTTTTGGGATTTTTATTCAAAAGGGTGTCATTTGAATTGAAACTCATCTTAAACACGTCCTTATTGATTTCTGAAATTCAGCCAATAGAAATTTTTGATTTTTAAAAATTCATGGCCATTAATCGAAACACCCAAAAATTTTGAAATTCGATCTCGACTTGGATAATCAAGTTGGCTTTCAAACGCACCCTTTTATTTAGAAATATTCACACTGTATGAATTTTAAAAATTTGGATAGTACGTGGGGGTTAGTACTACCCAGAATCGACTCTTATTTGACTTTAAAAATTTATTCTAATCTTTATAGAAGTCCACATTAACTAAATTTTGTGGGTTTGAAATCCACTGAAATTGAGATTATTTAGTAATTTTTGAAGAATTTTTGGAATATCTTTAATACTGTTTCAATCTGAGATAGTTGCAGGGGTTTTGTTTATCCAAATTGACCTCCTATCACTTAAAAAATCATAACAAATTGTCTAGATTAATAAAAATCTTGAAAAAATATTCTCTGGAAAGTTATCAAAAATACAAAGTTTCCTGTCATGTTTCATTTTGATCTTATACCGATACTGTTCTGGAGAAGTTTTCAAATGCAGACTAAGGCTTGTCTAGCCTGATTTGATTAGAAAGCATAAACCCTAGGGTTTACACATTAGGGTTTACATTCTTGTTAGAGCCTATCACAAACCTAATTTGATCTAATCGATACAGTTGCCTAGTAGGTGAGGTTGTTTGCCTACTTAAATCCCTCACTTACCTAATTAAAATTGATTCACTATTAAACCTAGGCAACTACTTTAGAGTCATCTCAACTAGGAGTTAGGGTTAAACACGGGTAATCAACACAAACCTGTGCCTACTTCACTCTTTTGCCTAATCAATAACTAGCAAAACTCCTAAAACATATTGATTCAAGTACTTAAATCTTAAAATCTGGTCATCTCAAGTAAAGGACCACACTTGATTACAAGACCTTTGCCTTGTATAATCTCTCACCTGCCCTTGCAGCTGGTGTATACTCAGTAGAAGGTCACGTAGACCTGAATTAGTTGGTCATTGGGAACCTGCCCCAATACATCTATCTACCACTTGCAGGCGACTCTTTCCGCCTACTTCTTCCACCTTTATCTTTTCCTCTCTTCTTTCTTCCTCAGCTTCAATGGCTGAGTAAGATCCTTCTCTTCCTCCCCTTGAGGGGAATGAAGATGATATTATGGCAAGGGTTGAGGCTAGAATGGCTACTTTAGATTGGAAAAATCGTGTGTGTTTTGATGTTATCCTCGACACCTTGGATAGAATGCAACACCCCCTACACGGAGAACAACTACGGGATTTCTATGATCCGACTACACGTAATTTGCTACCTCAGGTCCGGATGTCCGTAGGTGGAGACGTATTCAAGTTGAAGTCGGATGTGATAAGTCTGATTCATACTTCCATGGGAACTTGAATGAAGATCCATTCCAACACTTGGAAGACTAAAGTCGAATTGCGAAAATAGTTCAACCTAGGAATGCTGATATTGGGATTGTTCTCATGAAGTTTTTCACTTTCTCACTGAGGGATAAAGCTTCTTATTGATTCAAGACCATCGGAAGGCCTGTATTTACCTGGGAGGAATTATATAGAGAATTCCTTCAAAAGTTCTTCCTTATTAATGCAATGAGGCGGTAATAGGTCAACTTTAGTGGATTCTAATTAAATCTAAGTATATTATTATTTGAACAAGAATTTAATTTAAAGCATATATTCCATTGATAAAATTATTTAAGCATTAGAATTATCATTTCATGTATTAATCTTGTTAAATTTTATATAAATTGATTGATTACTTATTTTTAGATGTAAGGTCACTGAAAGAAAGACAATATTGATGATTTTATGTCATGCATCAATTTAGAATGCTTTCTCAAGAGACTCGATTTTTACCGAGAGAAAGAATGGAAGGAGATTCTTTATTTTTGGAAAACCAAGTTTAAGGTCCTTATTTTGGCCGCTAACGGCTTACCGAAAGGGGCTCGCAAGGACGAACAAAGGAGAACCCCCAACGCCGTTCTTCTTCCTGCCTTCACCTAACAAAGAGCACCCACCATCTTCATCTCTCCACCCCATGCGCCAACGCACAGAGCCCCGATCCCCTTCGTCCTTTTCCCCACAGCAGAACAGAGAACCACCCACGGCTCTCTCCATCTTCATCCCCCTCCACCTCACACACGACTCAACAGAGCACCCTCCTCTTCTCATTCATCTCTCTTCCTCAACCTCAGCAGCACCGCGCTCCGACCTCTCCCTCGACAGCAGCGCCAGCGACCACCGCATGCACCGCCTTCGCCGGCGTCCCTCCCACGGCAGCAGCAACCCCGCGCAACCACCAACCGCACCCGCTCTTCCTCAGCTCCAGCGTCCTCGACCGCGCCGACCACATCAGCCTGACTGCGACCTCCTCGACATTGCGAGCGACCACCGCCCACGACCGTGCCTCCTCCTCCCGCCATGGCCGTGCTTCCTCTTCCGCTTCGCGACCGTGACCTCCTCAATACTGCGAGCTACCACCTCCACGACCTCCTCGCTCCAGCAGCCACCGCGCGACCCGCCCCTGCCTCCTCACGACTGCCTCGACACGCCATGGCAGCAGGGGCAATTTCCTCGACGGCACCCCTGCTCCTCACCACTACTGCGAGTACTCTACAGCGCCCTGGTCGGCCAACCGCGTTTCGAGGGCCAACCGCGTTTTTTAATATATAGCACGCCTGTCAACCGCGACCAGCCGCTACTGTGTCTATACCGCGTTTGCTACTGCATCTTCGACCCCTGCAATCTTGCCACCGAGATTCCGTATTGTGATCGTGTGTCCCTGGTCACCATGGTCGGTGGTGACAGAACCGACAGCACTGCAACTTCCGCGATCATGTTTCTCGTGGGAAGCCCAGTGAAAGCACCCTTTGCCCACATCTCATCTTCGTCGTCAACTGTATCCACCACCGCGTATTCTCTGTATCACCGTGATAACACCTCGGTTCGTACTTACATAGTTTAATTTTCTTATTATAGTCCATGCTTTACTCTTGTTATCGGGATTGACAGTTATTATCTTTATATCCGTGTAGGGAGCTTATATGTATATTTGTCTGCCTGTGGGAACGACATATTTTCCATAGTTTATTATTGATTTGATTTTTATATGAATGATGTGATGCATATTTAAAGTTGATTACATATTTGATGTATTCTTATTTGACTATATTTGTTTATTTGAGATTTTTTTGCCACAGCTAATACTACAATGCATTATTGATATTATTATCACTGTTATTATTGCAAAGCGAAAATCCACTCTATCAAATGACATTGTTGCTGGGAGGAAACAAACGCAATAGGTTTATAGGGTTATATTTCTAATTTATTCTGAGGTGCACCTTAACTTGACTATTTTATATTTTTGTGCAAGGAAGTCAACAAGTCGAGACAACAGCTGCAATTGATCCACGGCGTCGACCTTGAGTGACGACCACGAGAGGACACGAAGAGAAGGAGACTTGGATCCCTCAGCAAAGGGATTCTCCTTCAGCACTAATTGGATTAGGATATCAAAGAGTTTAGTTACTAGTTTCATATTTCAGTTTTCTCACCCTTATAGCATTAGGGCTAGTTTTCAGGGATCTATCCCCACTTTCTTTAACTATTAGAATTATTCCTCTGTGATGTGGATTATTTTGTGGTAGAATTAGGATTATCTAGTTTAGTCGTTTGCTTGCTTGCTATATATAAAAGAAAACTCTTGAACTACCTGCCTAGAAGCTGCATACCCTTAGGTGCGCTCATTTTAGGGGTGATTGAGCAGCATGCTAGATCTACTTTACCTGCATTGCGTACATTACCTGCACAGAGATGCTAGAGTTAGGTATACTTTCTTATCTTTGCATCCAGCTTCTATGCACGCATTGCATTTTGGGTGAAATTCCAAGACCACTAAAGTGATTGAAGCTATTAACTAAGTGGTCGCCTTCTAAGAAATTGGGATTGTTAATCAAAATGAGCCTTAAAAGTAGAATCACACTTGATTTGACAAAAGGACTTGTATGCACTTTTTTTACAAAGAAAAATTGGTTTTCGCGGTGTGAGGCACACTTCTCACACTAAGCACGCACTTTAGGCATCACATTGGGTCTCGATCCCTTAAGACTATAGGCACCAATCTCTTTATCAATGCAAACTATCCTTCACTTTATGGTGGTGGCATTATCATGTGGTCAAGTGTTTTGATACTTTAAGGAGGGGGACATCCCTTAAAGGAACAAAAGGGTAGGTAAGAGGCTCTCATACACATTGCCTCAAAGGAAGGGTTCGTCCTACTTCCATCCCTTAGTTCCGTCCTTCGAGTAACTTCTCACTAGATCACTTAAAAATATCATTTAAGCAAAGTGTAGTTCCTAGGACACTCGAAGGTTGGCTTAGGTCACTGACAGAGAGATTCTTGCTTTTAACAAGATGATAGCACTAAAATGATTTATCGTTGTATTCTATGTGGTGGCAAATCTCTTAATCAAAGATTAAATAATTCTAACCATGAGGATTAAGTCATCTCCATAGGGAAGAATAAGCCCAAAATAAACTCATAAGTTTTTCATGGCATTCACGTTCACAAAATGTCTATCGAATAAGAGAGAGAGCATGCAAGAAAATCTGAGAAGAATAGAGAGAATGAGAGGGGGCAGAAGAGAAAAATAACTTCATAACATAAACTCAACTTAAAAGTAAATAAATAGTAAACTGCAAAGGAATCACATGTAAAATTTAATGCAAATGCTACTATAGCAAAATCGAGGAAGTGACGGGAAGGCTTGCCCATGAGGAAGGAAGCTACGGTCGGTGGCGTGGTCACGCATGGAAGTGCTTCGGAGGACAAGCTTTGTGTTGGTGGCTATCGCTTGGATGATCGTGGCTAGAGATGGATGAATGATGAAGATTAGCAGTTGCCAACGTGATGCCATGGGTGGCATTTGCGGTCGATGGTGGCGATTAAGACGGCAGGGGTGCGATGGAGGTGGAGAGGTGAACGTTCCAGTGTCGACGGAGGCGAGAATGGTGGCCAGAGATGGTTGTGGTGTGAGTGGCCAGTGGATGATGGGTTCACACAAGGGTTGCAAGTGGTGAAGAAGAAAAAGAAGAGGAAGATGAAGATGAACAGTGGATGGTGGTATGTGTAAGGACGTTGAGAGGGTGGTGGTGGGTTGTAGTGACGGCGTTGGTGATGGGGAGGGGATGTTGGGGGAACGACTGGTGGTGGTGGTGCTCTTTGTCACTAAGCACCACCACGTCATGGCGAGTGGAGAGGCGAGACCAGTGTCGATCCACAGTGGATGCTTGGGTTCACGATGAAAGCTGGGGGCACAGTCGTGGTTCTGGAAGAGTCAAGGATGGGTGATTTTAGTACTCCACGCAACTTCCAGATCCACCATCAATGTCGACTTTCTCGGAGCTCCATTTGAACAAGAAGCTCGTTGAGGATGACAGGGCTGATGAAGACCAAGTGAGTGTAAGGTGATTTGCGTTGCTCTCCCCGAGTTGTGTTATTTTTAACTAGGCCTTACAATTTTTCGTTATTTCAATACCTACGTACATCAAATAAGAGACAAAATATATATTTAAGTGTGAAGTAATCACGATGATAATATATATAGGCTAAGATTAATTATCATTTATAAATGGGCGATTAGAGAATAGAAACTATGAAATTAAAGAATACTTAGACTAATAATTAGTCCAATAAATTGGACTTATCAAATACCTCTATGCGTAAGTTTTGCTAGTCCCTAGTAAAATCCATGTAGAATCCCAGAGACTTCAAGTTGGAGTTCGGGGTGCCTTGTCATACCTCGCCTCCAGAAATTAGTTCGAGATACCACCCCTAAATCTTAAGGTATCTAAGTACCAATCAAGATGCAAACCTGGTTATTGTGGGTTTTGGGTTGCCGACAGAGGTTTCTCAGACTCCCAAGCCTACCCTAAAATTTATTGGTCCCAAAGATTAAAGCATCTGTGCATAAGTGCAAGTGGTCTTGATTCAGTCTGTAAATGACTTAAATTTTTGTTGGTATGATTGCCAACCGAAGAGAAAGCGAATGTTTTTGTGATTTTTCTTTTGTAATTTTTTTTCTTGATCCATCTAAGTCCAACCTCAGACCATCTATTAACACGATCTATGTTGAATTAATTATTCCCATCACCAAACCTCGAAGGGTGTTTGGCTTTCGATGCTTCAAGATAGCACCGCCCATGGTGACCCCAAGAAAGCAAGGCAATCGACACTTCAGGATAGTGCTGCCCATGGTATTCTTAAGCGAATTCAAGCCTATGACAATTGGCACTTTGAGATAGGGCTGCCCATGATACCTGAACCGTACAATGCGCTTACATGCCCCCAGTATGATGAATATCCTAAGAGACAAACGCTGAGGAGGTGACATGTTATCATCGCGTCATCAAGGGGAGTATATACTCCACCTCTCAAGTAGCAGGAACTCGTCCAATCAACTTATGTTTTTAAGCTTCTCCTAACTAAGAGCCTGAAGAACAAAGTTTTCTTCAAAAAAGGAATAATTAAAGTGATCACTTTATTATCCATTCTAAACAAGACCATAGTGTGTGTGAGGTTGGATGCTTAGGTTACTAGAACCCACAAACAAAAAGGTAGACAAGGGTATCAAATACTTCCAAAGTCCTTGACTTAATACCTATCCTTCACACATCCTCAACCACTCGAGGAACAATCTGCATCTTAACGGATACATTGACTTTTAAGCTCTCAGAGCCTAAGAGATCCAAAGATAGTATCTCTCACTTATCTTTGGAGTTAAGACACTTAAGGTCTTATCTTATCATCCAATCCATCCCAAAACTTGGATGAATTTATCCACAGAAAATGCCGGAGCTAAGCAATTCAACCTAACAAAGTGAAAAGTTTCTTTTTTTTTTAACACCTAATGCACCTAAATGCATGCCACTATTTATAAATGTTATACAATAGCCTCAGGTTATACCCCCCTATGCCTAATATTGATAATGTCCGAGTACAAAAGTGGCAGGAGTTAAGGCTCTTCGAGGCGTAGTGTGTCCATAACTAGGCCATATGAAAGAGTAACATAGGTTAAGTTGTTGGACATTAATTTTGAAGCTCTGTTTAGTATTGGGGTCCTTGATCTCTACTGTTCCATGTGGAAAAGCTTGGACAACAATGTATGGCCCATCCCAATGGGACTTCAACTTCCCTGGGAACAACTTGAGCCTGGAATTAAATAGCCAAACCCATTGCTTTGGCTTGAAAGACTTTGGTACATTGTTTGTAGGCTTAGGAAGACTCACAGGCTTCATTCCGTAGTTCCTCAAGGTCAGTCAACTCTAACACGTGTTCCTTGTCAACATTATCTAGATTTAGGTTGATGTTTTTAATAGTCCAATAAGTTTTGTGTTGGATTTCAACGAGAAGGTGACACACTTTTTCGTAGACAATATGGAAAGGAGACATGCCTAGGTGAGTCTTATACGCTGTCCTGTAGGCCCAAAGAGCATCATTCAATTTCTTCGACCAATCCTTACGGTCAGGCCTAACAGTTTTCTCAAGAATGCGCTTGATCTCCCTGTTCGATGCTTCGACTAGACCACTCATTTAGGGATGGTAAGCTGTCACTACCATGTGGTTGACTCCCAAATTTTAGAGTAGTCTCATAAAGTGTACATTTTTGAAGTGATGTCCTCCATCACTTATGATAGTCCTTGGGCAGCCGTATCACAAAATGATATTGGCCCTAACAAATTCCAACACCATAGAGTGGTCGTTGGATTGTGTGGGTATGGATACATAATCGACAGCCACAAGGATATACTCATATTCGAAGGACACCGGAAAGGGATCCATAAAGTCGATGCCTCAAATATCAAAAATTTCAATGGGGAGAATAGGTTGTTGGGACATCTCATCCCTTTTTCCAATGGTTTCCATCTGTTGGTAATGTAGACATGCGCTCACATACGTATGTGCATCTCTGAATAATATGGGCCACCAAAAGTCAAACTGAAGAACCTTGTGGGCAGTCTTTTTCCCACTAAAATGCCCTCCACAATGGAGGTCATGACAGAAACTCAGAACACTCCTTTGTTCTTCCTAAGGAACGCAACGGCGGAATAACTGGTTAGGGCATATTCTAAATAGCTTGGGTTCCTCCCAGTGATAAAATTTAGCTTCAACAAGAAACTTATCTCACTTCTGCTTGTCCCAAGTACTGAGGGTAATGCTCGTTACTAGATAGCTCAGTGTTTCAGCAAACCAAGGAGTTTTAGCCTCCATAGCCATCAAAGACTCATTAAGAAAAGTCTCCCAAATACCACCAGTTGGGGTTGATGCCTCAATAGGGATCCTAAATAGATGATCTGCTACCACATTCTCAACTCCTTTTTTATCCTTGATCTCCAAGTCAAACTTCTAGAGTAGCAAAATTCAACGAATCAAACCAGGTTTGGTGTCCTTCTTATCAAGAAGATGTTTTAAAGCAGAATGGTTAATGTATACCAAAACCTTGGATCCCAATAAATAAGACCAAAACTTTTCCAAAGTAAACACTACTACGAGAAGTTCTTTTTCTGTAATAGTGTAGTTTTGTTGAGGATTCGTAAGGGTCTTGCTAGCATAGTGTAAAACATGAGGTTTATCATCAACACTTTGACCTAAGACCGCTCCCACAGCAAAGGCAGATGCATCACACATAAGCTCAGAAGGGAGGGTCCAATTTGGAGCTTGGAGAATCGATGTAATAATAAGGTCCTTCTTCAGTACCTGGAAAGCCTCACCACATCTATCATCAAAGTCGAAGGAAGCATCCTTCGCTAACAGGTGGCAAAGTGGCTTAGAGATTTTACTGAAATATCTAATGAAGCGCTTATAGAATCCAACGTGGCCATGAAAAGATCTAACTTGACGAACATTGGTAGGCGATGGGAGTTTAAAGATGGACTCGATTTTGACTTTATCCACCTCTAATCCTCTTTCGGAAACTACATGCCCCAAAATAATGCCCTGCTAAACCATAAAATGTCTCTTCTCCTAGCTAAGTACCAGCTTTACCTCTTCGCAATGGGTTAAGACTTTATCAAGGTGCGAGAGACATCGGTCAAACAGCAAGCCATAGATGGAAAAATCATCCATGAAAATCTCAACAAACTCGTCGATCATGTCAGAAAAGATAGTTATCATACACCGTTGGAACGTCATAGGAGCGTTATATAACTAGAATGGCATTCGACAGAATGCAAACGTGCCATACGAACTCGCAAAGGTGGTATGCTCCTGATCATCAGGGAAAACAACTATCTAATTATACCGAGAGTACTCATTAAGGAAATGGAAGTACTTGTTACCCACCAGTTTGTCCAAAAGCTGATCAATAAATGGTAAGGGGAAATGGTCTTTTTGGGTAGCCGTATTCAAACGGTGGTAATCAATACAGACCCTCCATCCAGTTGAGGGTCTAGTGGTCACCAACTATCCTTGGTCATTTTCTTCCTCGATGATTCCTACCTTCTTAGGCACTAGATGTATCGGACTGACCCATTTATTGTCTAAAATGGGATAGATAATGATTGCATTCAGCCATTTCAGAACCTCCTTCTTAACAACCTCCCACATATTAGGGTTAAGCATTCTCTACGTGTCACAAAAGGGCTTTACAGACTTGTTCGTGTATATATGATGCATGAAGAGAGAGGAATCAACACCCTTAATAGCAGCAATAGTCCACGCAATAGCTTCCTTGTGCCTCTGTAAACACTCAACCAAAGTTCCCTCTTGCGATTCAGATTACACAGAGGAGATAATGACGAGGAGTGTGTCATTAGGGCCAAGGAAAGCATATTTCAACATGCTCAGGAGTGGTTTGAGCTCCAACTCAGGAGCCTTTTGGATTGAGGGTATAAGTTGAGATGTCCCCACCTCAGGTAGTGAATCTACCTTCAAGATCCATGGTTGGGATAGAGACTCTATGTGTACTCCCATCAACTCTTCCAATTTGTGCACATCCCCTTCATTTTCTTCAATAATCAGAGAATGGTCCTTAGATATGACCATTTGAAGGGGATCACTACATACGAATGATTGGGTGATCTCTTCAATGATTTCATCAACCACCTCGATCTGGAAACAATCTTCTAATCTGGGTTGCTTGTAAGTATAAAAAACATTCAACCAGATTTTTTTGTTCCCAAAGCCCATTTTAAGTGCTCCTGATTTATAGTTGATAGAGGCATTGGCTGTGGCTAAGAAGGGGCATCCCAGAATAATGGACAACTTGGTGGGCTTATTAGATGGGTTAGTGTCAAGTACGAGAAAGTCAATAGGAAAGAAGTCCTCCACTCTCACAAGGATATCTTCTAGCAATCTTCATGGTGTCTTAAGTGATATGTCTGCAACCTAGAGTATGATAGAACTAGGCTTCAAATCACCTCCTCCCGAGAGGTTGTAGACAAAGCTCAATAAAATGTTCACCCCTGTGCCCAGATCGAGCAAAGCCTCTGTTGATGCACGAGAATCGTCATTTAAAGTATGTATTGCATCATAGTATAGTGACGAAAATCGCTACAACATTTAAATTTATAAAGTGCTTGAAAACAAGAATAAGTCTGAGGTCATTCATAGGGAGCAAATTGAAATTCACACACTAATCACAATATAAATCAATAAGCACAAAGATAAGAGTATGCAATAAATATCAGTAATCAAAATATATTCAATTAATAGCCCAAATTGTGTTCAAGGAAATAAGGGGGTAAAAAGAAAATAAAAGCCCAAAAATGGTGATTTAGATCACCAAGGATATCCCTAAATTAAGCATATGTCAAATATAATCAAATACTCAATTTCTCAACAGTGATCCTTGAATCACTAATTTCTCAATTCTACATCAAATAAGAGCCAAGTATTTCCACAGTATTTCAGATTAAACCCAAGTCAGGCGTCAGGCATAATCCCCAGATGACTTAACTACTCAAACTTCAGAGTAGGTGTTTCGAGACGTCTTGATCGGGTTTTTAAAGGATGTCATGTTGTAGTATAGCCGAAAAAGCGTTCAAAACAAATAAAGATTTTATTACTCGAAGACCGGAGTATCCGAGGTCGAACACAAGGAGTAATCGGAATTTACTACTAATCTCAAATGTAATTGAACACTCTAATTTACTCAAAACTTTAATTCAAATATGAATGTATGCGTTTTAAAAAAAGTAATCCAGACGATCAGATGTCTTAAAAGTGTTATTCTTCTTCTGATATTTCTTTCTTTCTCTGCAGTCTTTCTCTTCTGCCTTGCTTCTTTCTTCTGTCTTCCTTCTGTCTACTTCTTACTTCGGATTCTGCTTCGGCCTCTCTTGTTCTTTCTCTGCAGCCTCTCTTCTGCCTTGCTTCTTTCTCTTATGTCTTCTTCTTCTTCTCTGGATTCTGTCTCGGCCTCTCTTCTCTTTCTCTGCAGCCTTTACTTTCTGCGAAGGCTTCTTCTTCTCCTTCCTGCGGCTAAGTGTCAGCTTCTTCTTCGGTGCTCTATCTGCCTGCACACAAGGTAGCAAAACCTTTTTTTATCCCTTCCTCTACCCGCACGAATCTCTTTCTCTCTGCAAACCGCTCACAATAAGGTCTTCCAGAGCCGGGTTAACGGGTTGGATAGTGATGTAAATACATTTATACTACTTAAGATGTCTATTTATGCATGTTCTTAAGCATAGGATTGCATCTCATGATATAAATATTGCATTACATGCATCATCTTGCATTTAGAATAGTTTGAATAAAATGGAGGTTAATTGTCTCCTTTTATGTGCTTGGACAGGGCAAATATTTTATCAGGGCCTCGGATCAAAGATCCAACCGTATGGATGTGATCAGGGCGACGATTGGAGTTCAACAACTCCAAGATTGCCCTAATCAGGCATCCGTAGCATCAGATAGTGACTCGGGAACCCTAGAAGATCAAGAGCCAGGATGGTGTAAATCCCCACTTTAGATGATAAATCCGACCACAAGGATGAATTCGGATCGACGATCGCAGCCCAACGACATAAAAATCGAGTCAATCCGACATCCGTGGCACCATCTACAACTTCCAGAAGATGGACGGCCAAGATCGCGCCATGTGGCGCCATCTCAGCCGCCCAAGTGGCCACTTCATCTTATGAAGGCCCCGCGCCCGATTGCTCTCCACCGTTGGATCTTAATCCAACGGCTATGGGCGCTCGCATTTAAAAGCGCCCGCTCGACCATCCGCGCCCCATAGCGCAGTGGTCGAGCGCGCTATCGCGAGCGCGGGGCACAGGTTCGAGCCGTGGCTACGAGCGGCAGGTGCGAGCAATTGGGCGTGGGTGGAGCGTCAGATGGAGATCGGACGGCCGCGCATGCCCGATAGCATCGACTCACGATTGGACGCGCAATCGGGCGCGCAATCAGACGCGCGGGGGCGCGCAACGCAGCGGGCGCGGACGCATTTTAAGTCGTCCGATCTCGCGATTGGACGGCTGAAAAGCGCTGGACGTGCGTGGACATTGAGGAGCGGGCAGCCGAGGAGGCGCGCGTGGGCGCGGAGGCGACACCCATGTCGGGGCTTTAGTGACGGATTTATCCGTCACTAAAGACCCCTCTTTTATTATTTTGAAGTTGTAATGTCCATTTTGACCCCACTCCTTGCAACTATAAAAGGAGACCCCCTCCATACGAAATTCTCATCCCTTCTTTCTCCTCTCTACCCCTCCAAAGCTCAAAAGAAGCTTGTCCCACACCTGGGATGCTTCTTGCGAGATAAAGTCCAATTTTCGTTCCCCTTCGGAAGTGGATCCCGCGACAACGACGGCGTGCTGCTCCGCTCCCGTTCTTCTGCTTCGTCCTCCTTTGTCCTGCTTCGTTCTCCTTCGTCCAGGCGTTGTCCCGTCCGGCTCATCCTCCAAGCAATCATCGAGGAGGATAATTTCTCTCTCCCATTCTTATTTACAGCTTTTCTAGTGTAGAATTTTCCTGTTTTATAGTGTAATTGATTTTTCGCTTTCTAGTGTAACTTTTATTTAATTTGATTATATAAACAATTGGAATATTGAATGCATGTTCTCTCTCTCTCTCTCTCTCTCTCTCTCTTTCTTTCTTTTAGCCTGATAGCTCCATTGTAATTATATCGCCTTGCTTATAAAAAAATCCTAAAGAAATATAATTGCGAATATAGATCAACGTAGCCTCCCTATGTTCGACCTGGAATTCTTTTCGGTATAAATTTTATTTGTTGAACACGAATTCTTTGCTTTCAAACTACAATGACAGGTTTTCCAAAACCAAACACGTAAGCGTAGCGATTCGCAAAACCCGTTCAACAGATAGCGTACCCGTAACCAAGCGCACCGGCATGAGGGTGATGCGCGAGGTGTGCTCAGGCAAGGTGGCAAGCCGCGGGGGGGCCTAGGCATGTGTGCTTCGGTCGTCCTGTGGCCGGATGGATGGGTGAGTTTAGGGGTGCGTTGTGGAGGTGTAGCGTGGCAGTGGAGGGGCGGAGTGTGTTCAGTGTGGTGAGGTGGAACTTTTGCGACGGTCGGCGGGTCGTGTGGAGTTGCGGAGCGACGGGGGCGACTCGCCGAAGGGATGGAAGATGACGGTGGCCAGGCGTGGTCATGGGGTAATCAAGTGAAATATAGTGGGGAAAAGAAAGAGGGAAAGATGTGGAGTAGTTCTAACCTACTTGCAGGGATGAAGGGGGCGGAGAGGTGGACGGCTGTACCTACTGTCCAGTGGGGGAGGACGGCGGCGACGACGGGGCTAGGGCAGCGCGCGTGGGTATTGCGCGATGCGGAGGAGAATGAGGAAGAAGTCTCTACCACTGGTTTCGTGGCAGAGCGAAGAGGGAAGGAAGGAGAGCTCGCCGGAGCCCGCTGGACACCCTGGCTGGGAGGGAAGAGAGGAATCTGAGGTAGAATCCCGGCCAGGTCGAGCTGAAATTGCGTGGCCGGGTTTGGGGGTTCTTTTATAGGCACAGGCCATGTGTTCTGGAGCGTGGAGGGCAAGCATTCGTCATCGACGGCTCACCGAAGAAGGAAAGTGGGTGGATACCCAAATCCCTCGTACGTTCGCACGAGAGATTGGGATCAAATCAGGGATCATGACTGGCCTCAGATGGAAGGGAATTCCTCAAAGAATCTCCCTTCCATTTCTAGGAGGGGATCTTTGGGGAATCAAAGAGTATTCCCTCTCTAATCCTCGCCGGAGTAGGATTCTACCCCAATAATGGAGGAAGGACCTGATTGAAAGGTTGGCGAGGAAGTTAGGGGGCTCTCTGCAATGATTTTCACAAGTTAGGGACCAAAATGTGATTTGGGTGTACTAAATTGAAAAGTAGGTTAAGATGACCTCCCCTTAGGTCCAAATTTTGGTACAAACCTAATTTTGACATAAGGAATCCAATGGTGAAGTTGGATTTTAGGTTTGACCATGTTTGACTGGACATTTTGCGTAAAAACCCAAATTAGGTCAATTGATGAGCTAGGACCCTATTCTAGGTCAAACTAGGTTCCAAGGGCCAATTTGAATGTTCTAAACCCTTGGGGATATTTTTCCATTATTTTAGAGGGTTTACTTGATTTTAATCCTGACCGGAACCTTGTTGATTTAAGCGGGTCTGTTTTAGGGTTACCAAATGTCATTTAATTCCTAGATTGCACATAAACCCATTTTTGATTGACTCAACCCACTTTTTATCTTATTTAGACCATTTGACCTATGTTTTGCCTATGAGAAATCCCTTTTATGTACTGCAATGGTAAAATTACAGTTTTAACCTTTATTTCATGTTTTCTTCTCAGAACACTTATTCCTTCTATTAAGCCTTCTTCTAGGTTATGTAGGAGCTTTTACTCTCTTTATTAGGTCAAAATGAGCTAGCTATGGCTCATGATGAGGCTCTCATCAATAGGAAAAAGGGTGCCAAGCACAAAGCAGAAGTCTCTTAAATTTCTTGCTAAGTGTTGAGCATATGGCATGCATCTTGAGGCACAAGGGCACAAGACCCAAGGTAAAACCTACCCCTACCCTCCTCGGATTTCTTCTTCTTTTCCTCAATCAGGTATATGGGTGCACAGTAACCAAGTAATCGGTTCGAATATAGAGTCAAGGCTCACCAGGCATGTGAGATGAGCGAGGAGTGCATGGGTCTCGTAAGGTGGAGACCTCACCCCTGCTGTGAGAGGCAATGAGGCCTTAGCATGAAATCAACTTACATCTTGTGAGAGCTCTAAAAGTGCACGAGGTGGGACTAATGTTTGAGCCTCCCCCTCCGTGCTGCAGCGATGAAAGAGCTCGCATCGATTGGCCTGCTGCTGTTGCTTGGCTTCTCAATTGCTGCTGCGGGTGGCTGCGTGGAGTGAGTCCGTAGCTTCTAGAAGTGGATCTAAGTAGTAGAACAGCCAGAGTAGGGCGGACGGAGATGGAGATGACACCAACGATGGTGGAGCTCTAACTCAACCTGAAATCCATGAACACGGGCTCTAGGCCCAAATTAACACGTTCAAGAGAGTCGTCGTGTGTCAAGGAGGGCGACGACGGTGTTTGTGAAGTTTGAGGAGGTGTTTGGTGGCCGTGCATAGTTGGAGAGGGCGTGCATGAGGTGTGGAGTTCGGTGGAGCTGAGTGGATGGAAGGTGAAATTTGTAGAGGGCTTTTGAAGGTGGAGGTGAGGTGATTGATGTGCATACATCTGAATAGCCAAAAATGTCTATTAATGTATGTTCTTAGTATCATATTAGCATCATGCATTGTAAATATTGTATAACATGCATCATCATGCATCTAGGTCAAATTGTACTAATTGTATAGTAATTTCTTCTTTTTGGTTACCAGGAACAGGGTGACTTTTAATCGGGGCTTCAGACTGAAGATCTAACCATATGGATCGGATCAAGGTGATTATCAGAGTTTAAAGACTCCAAAATCGCCCTGATCAAAATTCCGTAGTATCAGATATAACTCGAGGAAAATCAGAGATCAAGGGCCAAGATGATGTCAATCCGCACTTCATATGACAAATTCAACCACATGGATGGGTTCGACGATCGCAGCCCAACGGTGTGAAATCGATCCAATCCGACATTTGTGGCACCATCTACAAGACACAGAAGATGGACGGCCACCAACCATAGCACCTCTTCTTGACCTCTGAAGGTGTGGGCGAGGCAAGATCTCAACCGTTGGATCTTGATCCAACGACTGAGCGAGCCTAATGATTGAATCGTCTTTGCGACAATCCACAAAGATAGCACAGCGGTCACGCACCTATAGACAAACCACAGGTTGCGAGTTCGAGACCTCGCGCACTCAAAATCAATGCACGGGCGCGGAGTGGTCAAATTGGACCATTGGATGAGGCGCAGTCAATGGATGAAGTAGCGACGTGGCACGATCTGGGTGCACAGATTACACATGCGCGATCGAATGTGTGTTTGAAAGTCCAATTTGATGCGGGTGCGTGATGAGGTGTGATAGCTTCTAAGCCATCCTATCTCACGATCGGATGGCTGATATCGCATGAACGTGCATGAAGCATTAGGCGTGTGGGAGAGGAGATGGCAAGCATGCTTGCACGTTGCCCACGTTCAGTTCTTTATTGACGGGTAAATCCTTCACTAAAGACTTGACATTAATGTTTTGATGTTAAAATGACCCATTTGCCCCCTAAAACCTCATCTATAAAAGGACCTACGCCCTCCACTTCTTCATCCCTTCCTTCACTTCTCTCCCTCTCCAAAGCTCTAAAGAAGCTTGTCCCAAACCCGAGATGCTCCTCTAGAGTCAAAATCAAAGTTTTCTCGTCCCTATTTCGGAAGTGGATCTCGTGACGATGACGCCTTGCCTTGCCCACGGTTCTTCCCGCTCCATTCTTCTTCCGTCTTCATTCTCCGTCTTCAAGGCGTCGCCCCGTCTGGCTCGTCCTCCAAGCAACCATCAAAGAGGATAACTTCTCTCCACCTTTTTATCACTTTCTAGAGTAGATTTTCCCACTTTCTAGTTATAAAATTTCCCCGCGTTCTAACTGTAGAATTTTCCGCTTTCTAGTTGTAAAGACATTTTCCAAGCTTATTAAAGTGATTGTTCTCTCTCTCTCTCTTAGTGTTTATATCGAGTTTCTTATAATTATCCCGCTTTCTAAACAAAAACAACAATATATATATAACCGTGGATTTCAAATCGACATAGCCTTCCTGTGTTCGATCCAGAATTCTTTCGAGTTTTGGTAAATTTATCTGTTAACAGATTTCTTCGCAAATCATACTACATCGACGAGTTTTCAAAACTCAATCCTGTTTGTGTAGATTTTTCGCTCCAACATTTTGGCACTGTTACCAGGGAAGCAACGATTCTCAATTTTCTTTCTGCATTTCGCGTATTTTATTGTTTTCTAACTTGCTTTTATTTCTCTTCTATAATTTTGTAGGTATCTCAATAGGGAATCTTCAAGCGGTAGAAAGGAGTAAACTGCAGTTGAAAACAATCGTAAGTGCTCCCTATTCTTCCCTCCATAGATTTCATTTCATAACTTTAATTTAAATCCCAATTAACCTAGGTGTTCGCATAAACCTTAGGATTAGTTTGGATGCTTTGATTTCCACCCCTACTTATCCCACCTTCGTAAAAAAAAAAAACAAAAAGATACTTCTTGTGGGATAAATTAGCATACACACTACATACACCCACATTCAAGGCACATAATCTAACTTGATTTTTATCTACTCAACCGGGATTCTGACCTTGGAACTGATACAAGTAAATTAACACATAAGAGAGTAGAAATCAGTCTAGGTTAATCATCTTGTGTGCCTAACTCAGTGGTGCATTTTGGTCAATTGTTTGAGTTGTTTGGGCCGCACCACTTCATTTTAAAATCAACTCAAGTAGCTTCCCCTTAAGATTTACAATTTAGGTCAATACCAGGTACTCCACTTCACTTTTTGATTTCAAAAGGAAAAGATCTTCACCCGTGTTTGAACATTTGGTTTGCCTCTGAAACTTGATTGAATTCACATAATTATAAACCTAAAAGCTACTTAAGCAAGATTTGAACCTTAAAATCTACTTATCCAAATAATCTTACTTAAAAACCCTGGTTGTGCACGCACTCACACATATTCAATCAATCATCAAAGGCACAACCCATTTTAAGGGCCCACCACATTCCATAAGTACTACAATCTTAAGCCTAAGTTAAAATTGATTAGACGTTAGCCTTAAGAACTGATTCGCTCTTTGGGGCCCAGATTGGGATTGTTCACGATTAACCTACTTGTACTAGTTAATATGATGTCTAGCTAGGGGAGTAGAATCAAACGATCACAGCTGGGGGGTACACTAGAAACCGGAGGCGCAAGTCGAAGGAAGAACCTTTTCCCCAGTCCTTCCTTCTAACTAGTTGGATTGATTGGATACAAGTAGAGTAAATTTTCTATAATCTTAAGACAGATTCTGAGAGTCTGTAGATCCTTAGGTTATCCAACTTAAGGATAGACTTGTTTTGTTGTACTGCAGGGTTTTTATCCCCAGTCCTTCCAACCTCTTCCTAGTTTATGCTTGGAAGGAGGTCATTGAATCCCCCAATTGGAAGGACCATTAGATCATTGTAGGAGGCGTAGATTAAATTTTGTCCAAATTAATCCCATGGCCGATCAACAACCTCCTCTACCTCAGAATCAACAAGAGATGTTTCAAAGGTAGCTGGAACAAATGCAAAGAATACAAGAATGGTTCTAAAGAATGCAGGGTGCTTAGCCCTTGAAGGATTTTTATGATCCTTCAAATTATGGAGAATGTCCCGGCATCCAGTTTCCAGCTGGAGACGTTGAAATCAAGCTCCAGGTGTTAAGCATGATTAAACATTTCCATGGGTTTAGCTCTGAAGACCCATTTCAACATTTAGAGGACTTGACTACTTTGGTCCAGACCACCAAAGTGCAAAACGTGAATGAAGAGCTAATGATCATGAGGCTCTTTCCCCACACTCTTAGGGATAAGGCCACTTATTGGTATAGAACTATAGGAAGGCCAATAGCAACATGGAATGATCTGAAATCGACTTTCCTAAAGAAATTCTTCCCAGTCGGGCGTACCAATGCACTGAGGCAGGCGATTACTACTTTCACCCAGTGGCAGGGGGAACGGTTTCATGTTGCCTGGGAGCAATTCCAGGACTTATTGTAGAAGTGTTCACACCACGAGGTGCCGAAATGGCAACTTGTGCAAATATTTTACCATGGGTTAACTAAGTAACTCAGAAATCACGTGGACGCTTCTTACGGAGGTAATTTCCTTAACAAAGACTCAGATAGTGCACATGATTTGTTTGAGAAAATGAGTGAAAATTCAATCAAGCATGCCTCCATGGATACATTTAACAGGTCCCAACAACCCAAATCAAATGTTAATGAGGTCCACGACTCTCATTCATTCGATATGAGGCTGATTTGTAATAAACTGGATAAGGTGGACCTTGTTACCAAAAGGATGGAAGAGTGGAGGGCGGAAAACTCTGTAAACAATTCTCAATCCACACAATCCTAGAATTTGGGATTCAATTCTTCGTGAGCTCCTTCTGGATGAAAGTTCGTGAATCAACTGGATGCGGCTCAACTTGTGATCCAGCATTGCCTGGAACCCCAAGGGTTCCAAACTGGGGCCTTTGATCCCAGTTTCTCTCATCCCTCCTTTTCTTTCTCTCCATCCTTGCCCTATGAGGATGTCTATGCGTACAGGAGAACGTTAGGTCCAACCCTTATTCCAATGCTTATAATCCTGGTTAGAGGAACCACCCTAACTTCTCCTAGAAAAACCTGAGGCAGCAGACCCAATTCTAACCCAACAATTATGTTCCGCAAAGACCAATGGGTCAGGGTCATGTTTATACTCAGCTGCCCCCAAATCAGGCCAATCAGCCAGCTTGGAATGTCCGTCAACCTGTAGGGTAGGCTCATTTGAACCGTCAGATGGTAGAGATGCAAGGATCTATGCTCCAGCTCATGCAATAAATGAAAACCTCGCTGGAAACTTGCAAATCGGGTTCATTGCTAATTCCCGTTAACCCTGATCTCTGCCATCTCAACTCGTACCCAACCCGCGTAAAATACAGAATCCGGGCAATCAAGCCCAAGGGTACGAGAATCAGAGGGACCCACACGCACATGCTCAGGTGGTTGAGCAGGGTCCTTCCTCTTCTACTTCATCAAATCTAAGGTTTCTGGCTAATGAAGCCCCTCTAATCTTTCCTAACCCTCCCCATGACCCAAACCTATATGCATCTGCTAACTCTATTACATTGAAGAGTGGAAGGCAAACCCAGGACCCACAATTGCCTTATTCTGATCTACCAAATCCTGGAGAGCCTGAGGAGAGAAAGGAGAACTCTGAAGAAGAAATCAAGGCTCAAGAACCTGATTCTGAAGATCTGACTCATATTACTTTTCCTGAGGCGTTGATTAAACCTTGGAAGAAGAAGCCTGTTGATAGTAATGAAGAGCTCTTAAATATATTCAAGAATGTCGAAATCAATATCCCGCTCCTCGATGCTATCAAACACATACCGGCTTATGCTAAATTTTTAAAGGATTTATGCACACAGAAGCATAAGTCGAGGGAATCTATTCTGAGGAAGGTGGTACTCTCCGAGCAGGCTAGTTCTGTTATCCTGCATCACCTTCCTCCGAAAAAGAGAGATTCAGGTGCCTCTTTGATTTCTTGTGTCATCGGAGATTACACCTTTGATAAGGCACTTCTAGATCTAGGTGCATCCATTCACCTAATTTCGACTTCTTTTTACGAGAAGATCAGATTAGGTGAACTTTGGCCGACCTTAATAACACTGTAGTTAGTAGACCATTCGGTTACAAATCCGAGAGGCGTTATTAAGGATGTCATTGTCAAGGTTAAGGACTTCTATTTTCTTATAGATTTCCTTGTCCTTGACATTGATGTACTTGAGAATTTAAGGAACACGCCCATCATTCTGGGGCCTCCGTTCTTGGCTACTGCTAAGGCCAATATCAATTGCGAGAGCGGTAGCATGGAAATCGCCTTTGGGGATCAAAAATTGAAATTGAATATTTTTAAAGTGATTAACAAATTTGAGGATTGTGGATTTATAGAGGAACTTGAGGAAGATAACATGAATATTGAGACATGTATGGTTGTTTTTGCAATTGAGAGTTCCTCCTGTCTTAATGATTCCAATTCGCAACCCTTTGTGGCAAACCTGCCACATTCTGAAAAGGTTATTGATTTTGTTCACCTTCAACCTCTTCCTCTTAATGAATCTTCATCAGCATCATCCTTACCTTCCATCCTAAGCCCACCCCAGCTCGAACTGAAACCATTGCCTGAGAGTTTGAAATATCAGTTTTTGGGACCTCAAAAGATGTTCCCTGTGATTATCAGTGCTTGATTAACTAAGGAGCAATAGATTAAATTGATCAAGGTCATAAAAGAACATAAGGAGGCAATTGGTTGGACCATCCATGACCTTAGGGGGATCGAGCCATCTTATTGCAATCACAGAATATTCATGGAAGATGGATCCCGCCCTTCTCTCCAGATGCAGAGGAGATTAAACCCTAATATGAAAGAAGTGGTCAAGAAGGAAATAATTAAGTGGCTCGACGCAGGAATCATTTATCCGATCTTAGATAGTCCTTAGGTAAGTCCCGTGTAAATTGTTCCTAAGAAAGTCGGGATTACCATTGTGACTAACAAGAAAGGAGAATCTGTCACAACTCGTTCAACTTCCTCTTGGAGGGTCTGTATCGATTACAGGAAGCTGAACATAGCCACAAAAAAAGATCATTTCCCTTTTCCCTTCATCAATCAAATCCTTGAAAGACTAGCTGGGCAAAAGTACTTCTATTTCCTAGATGGTTACTCGAGATACAATCAAGTCCTTATCCATCCCGAGGATCAGGAAAAAATGACTTTCATCTGTCCCTATGGAACCTTTACTTTCTGTAGAATACCATTTGGCTTATGCAATGCACCTATGACTTTTCAAAGGTGTTTGCTAGTTATATTCTCTAACATGGTGGAAGAGTTTATGGAAGTCTTCATGGATGATTTCTCTATTTTCGGAGAATTGTTTGATTCTTACTAGGCTAATCTTGAAATTATCCTTAAAAGATGCATCAAAACAAGATTGGTCCTTAACTGGGAAAAGTCATTTCATGACAAAATAAGGCATCATCTTGGGTCATGTAATCTCTAAACGGGGAATTGAAGTTAACAAAGCTAAGGTTGATGCTATCTCCAAACTTCTTCCTCCCACATCTGTCAAACAAATTCGATCATTTCTTGGTCATGTGGGATTCTATAGGAGGTTCATCAAGGACTTCTTTAAGGGTGCTCGCCCTTTGAGCAACCTTCTCGCCAAAGATACGCCTTTTGGTTTCAACGACTCATGCCGTAAAGCATTCGATTTTCTTAAAATGGCAGTCACTTGTGCTCCGGTGTTACAACCACCGATTTGGATAGCCCCATTTGAGATCATGACCGACGCTTCTGATTACACGGTCGGGGATATTTTGGGTCAAAAGATTGACAGGAAGCCCTCTATCATCTACTACCTTAGCAAAACTCTAGACGAGGCCCAGAAGAATTACACTATTATTGAGAAGGAATTGCTAGCTGTAGTATTTACTTTGGAGAAATTCAGGACTTATCTCTTAGGGTCTCACATCATAATTTACACTGACCACTCAGCCTTAAGACATCTCTTGGCCAAAAAAGATGCCAAACCCTGGCTTATCCGATGGATTCTTCTACTTCAAGAATTCAATCTTGAAATCAAAGATAAATCTGGGGCACAAAATGTGGTGGTCGATCATCTTTCAAGACTTCTAAGTGATTCTTCTCATCTAGATATTCCGATTGTTGATACTTTTCCAAACGAAACTATTCTTACAGTATCATGTCCAAACCCCGTGGTTTGCAGACATTATAAACTATTTGGCTGTTGGTCGAATCCCTCAGGATTGGACCAAGCAACAATGAGATAGACTCAAATCTAAAGCCAAATATTACTTCTGGGAGGACTCTGAATTATACCGCATCGGCTCTGATCAGATTATTCACCGATGTGTTCTAGAGAATGAGTTTCAAAGTATACTTGAGTTCTACCATGCATCTACATGTGGTGGACATTTCTCCGGGAAAGAGACGGCTGCAAAAATTTTGCAATCTGGATTCTATTGGACATCTTTATTCAGTGATGCCCAGGAATTCTCAAGGTCATGTTCCCGATGCTAGGCACTTGGGAGCATAACCAAAAGAGATATGATGCATCTAAACCTGATTCCTCCCGTCGAAATCTTCAACGTTTGGGGCATTGATTTCATGGGACCCTTCTTCCCTTCATTTGGACACCAGTACATTCTCATCGCTGTTGATTACGTGTCCAAGTAGATTGAAGCTATTCCCACCCGAACCAATGACCACAAGTTGGTCATCGATTTCGTCATAAAGAACATCTTCAGTCGGTTCGAGATTCCAAGGGCTATCATCAGCGATGGTGGTACTCATTTCACTAATGCCTAGTTCCGTAATTTATTGGTAAAATAGAGGGTAAATCATAGAATCTCCACACCTTACCACCCCCAGACGAATGGACAGGCTGAGATCTCCAATCGAGAGATCAAGAATATTCTGTAGAAAATGGTTAGACCTGATCGTAAAGATTGGACTCAAAAGCTTGAGGATGCACTTTGGGCCTATCGTACGACGTATAAAATGCCTATTGGCATGTCACCGTTTCGTCTGGTGTATGGAAAGGCGTGCCATTTACCCGTAGAGATTGAACATCGAGCATTCTAGGCTATCAAGCAATGTAATTTAGATTTGAATTTAGTTGGAAAGACCAGGAAACTCCAACTATCTGAGTTGGAGAAGCTTAGAAACTACACATACAAAAATGCCAAGATCTATAAGGGTCGAACCAAAGCTCTTCATGACTAACTAATATCCCGCAAGAGCTTTGAGCTGAACCAGAAGGTCTGGCTCTTTGATTCTCGACTTAACTCTTTCCTGGCAAACTTAAGTCAAAATGGAATGACCTGTTCATCGTCGATCAGATATTTCCAAACGGGCTGTTCAGATCTCTGACCCAAGGATGGGTAATTCTTTTAAAGTCAACGGTCAACATCTGAAGCCTTTTGTTGATCGTATTATTCCAGAACCCGTCTCAAACATGGTTGCTCTAATCATATCGTGATTTCTTTGGCTGGACTTCGCCTAGCTGATAGCACTAAACTCAGCACTTGTACAATCTGACTCAGAGCTGACCCGAGCATCATATACAGGTGATATCTTCTTCATTCTACCCTGCTTCTCATGCATTTTATTTTCAATGAGGACATTGCATCAGTTAAGCATGGGGGTGGATTCATTTCTGAATCATTTTGTCAGCTCTGTGGAATTCTTGTAAATTCTACTTATTTTTTTCTCTTTATTAAAAAAAATTAAAAAAATGAATTAGGAAAGAATAATTGGGCATTAGGATTTTTCAACCTTAGGGAATAATACAGTAGGATCTGAACACTTAGGCCATTCAAGTCTTCGGGCATAATCAACCCAGGTGTCCACTAAAATGTGGATTTGTTTATCGAGTCCTCGCCATTCTGAATTTACTTCAATTTGATTAAATAAGTTGGGGTGATAAGTACACGACTTATCAACCCGCCCTCTGATTTGAGGGAATTTTAAGTCTAAGCATTTGCACACTATTTGCACTAACTTGCTTTTCGACGATTTTTACGGAAATTGGGTAACTAATGAACCTTCTAGGGTGGTATGGCTGGCAAGTTATCATGTGTAATAGTCCATTGTTAAGTTGTCCAGAGCTTAGTCACACGACCATTCTTTTCCTGTTGCCTTTAGGTAAATCTTAGATCAGGGAAGCCACCTACTTAAAGAAAGAAAAGAAAAAAAAAGGGAGAAAAAAATAGAAAAGGAGAAAAGAAAAGAAAAAAAGAAATAAGCCACACTTCACCGCACGAGTATGGTTGGCAAGTTATTGTGGGTAATAGCCCATTGGTAGGTTGTCCAGAACCCAACTCAGGAAATGCACATATAATTCCAAAACACTTAGAAAGAAGCGGAGAAATGGAATAAGCTGGAAAGATATACACTAGGTTCGCCCTTGTGTTGACCCCATAAAAATAAAAGTTGGGAGAAAGCTACCAGTCGAATAGATACACCTTTAGGTAGAATTTTTTTTTAAGGTCACCTAGGGGAGTAGAAACTCAAAGTCCGTTCTAATCGACAATCAGCGAGTCTATCACATTTCACACAAAGATGCTTAGAACTTAGGGTTCTCTTCAAGTCTTGGGTAGGTTGAGTAGCCGTAGAAAGCTACTTTGAAACCCTAAACTCAAAAATCCAAAAAAAGAATTAGAAAAGAAAGAAGAAAAAGATCCTTCCTTGAATAAGGTGAGGGCTTGAGGCGATCTGCATTTTGGCAAACACCTGGGCACTGTTGTGTCTTTATAGTTCAGGTTCTTAGTAAAAATCTCCTAGTGTTGAAGAATAACTTGTGTCCAAGAAATCCGACCTAATTCTTTTATAAATAGCATATAGTTTTTGCTAGGGACTAACAAAAGAAAGGCATGGGGGCGTGATGTGCATACATCTGAATAACCAAAAATGTCTATTAATGCATATTCTTAGTATCATATTAGCATCATGCATTGTAAATATTACTTAACATGCATCATCATACATCTAGGTCAAATTGTATAAATTGTATAGTAATTTCTTCTTTTTGGTGGGCAGGGATAGAGTGACTTTTAATTGGGGCATCATACTGAAGATCTAATCGTACATATCGGATCAGGGCAATGATCAAAGTCTAATGTCTCCAAGATTGCCTTGATAGGACTTCCGTAGCATCAGATATAACCCGAGGAAAATCAGAGGTCAAGGGCTAAGATGGTGTCAATCCTCACTTCAGATGACAAATCTGACCTCATGGATGGGTTCGGATCGACGATCGCAGCCCAACGGCATGAAAAACATTCCAATCTGACATCCGTGGCACCATCTACAAGACACAGAAGATGGATGGCCATAATGGTGCCACATGGTGCCATCGTAGCCACCCAAACCAGCCGCAACACCTCTTCTTGACCTCTAAAGGCACGGACGAGGCAAGATCTCAGCCATTGGATCTTGATCCAATGGCTGAGTAGGCACAACGATTGAATCGTCTCCGCGACAATCCATGGAGATAGCGCAGCGGTCACGCACTTGTGGGCGAACCACAGGTCGTGAGTTCGAGACCCCACACGCTCAAAATCAAGGCGTGGGCACTGAGCGGTCAAATTGGACCGTTGGATGTGGCACAGACGGTGGATGAAGCGACGAAGTGGCACGATCTGGGCACATGGACCACGCACGCATGATTGAATGCGCATTTGAACGCCCGATCTGACGCGGGTGCGCGATGAGGCGCAATAGCTTCTAAGCCGTCCGATCTCACAATCGAATGACTGATATCGCATGAACGTGCGTGAAGCGTTAGGCGCGTGGGAGAGGAGACAGTGGGCGTGCTTGCACATCGCCCACATTCAGGCCTTTAGTGACGAATAAATCCATAACTAAAGACTTGACATTAATGTTTTGATGTTAAAATGACCCATTTTCCCCCTCAAACCTCATTTATAAAAGGACCTACACCCTCCACTTCTTCATCCCTTCCTTCACTTCTCTCCCTCTCTAAAGCTCTAAAGAAGCTTGTCCCAAACCCGGGATGCTCCTCTAGAGTCAAAATCAAAGTTTTCTCATCCCCATTCTATAAGTGGATCCCACGATAATGATGACGCCTTGCCTCGCCCCCGATTCTTCCTACTCCGTTCTTTTTCAATCTTCGTCCTCCATCTTCCAGGCATTGCTCCATCTGGCTCGTCCTCCAAGCAATTGTCGAAAATAATAACTTCACTCCACCATTTTATCGCTTTCTAGAGTAGATTTTCCCACCTTCTAGCTGTATAATTTCCCACTTTCTAGCTGTAAAGACATTTTCCAAGCTTATTAAAGTGATTATTCTCTCTCTCTTAGTGTTTATATCGAGTTCCTTGTAATTATCTCACTTTCTAAACAAAAATAACAAAAAAATATATATAACTGCAGACTTCAAATCGACATAGCCTCCCTGTGTTCGATCCGAAATTCTTTCGAGTTTTGGTAAATTTATCTGTTGAAGGATTTCTTCGTAAATCATGCTACATCGACGAGTTTTCAAAACTCAATCCCGTTTGCGTAGATTTTCTGCTCCAACAATGATGCTTTCGGAAGTGATGCGAGGTTGTTTGGTGGTGTGGTGTGGCGTGGCAAGCTCATCGAAGCTACTCTGGTGGCAGAGAAGACAGAGGGAAAGGAGGTGATCGTTGGTCGATTTGAGAAGATAAAGGGATAGGGAGACGCTAGAGAGAGAGAGAGAGGATAGGCCTAGCTAACGGATGAAAGGAAGGGAGTTGGCATCGGCTATGATTGGCCGACGCTGGAGAAGGTGAACACTTCGGTAGGAGAACGACGAGTAAGAAGGGGTCGAGGCAGCCTTGGCTTTGGCCCACCAAACATGGAAGAAGTTGAGGAAGATGTTCCCTCTACCTATTATACGTAGAAAAGGGCGATAAAGGGGGATTGAGGAGCTTGCTAGAGTTGAGGTTGAAGGTGGCCGGAGGGAGAGGAGTTTTGGCCTAAAATCTAGCTAAAGAGGATGGTTAAGGGTAGGGGGCTCTTTATAGATCTCTAGAATGAGCTCCAAACTAGGAAAATAGCCTGATTTGGCCGTTGTTCTTAGAGAAAAATATCTCCAAAATCGTCAAACTCGCCTGAGCTCTAGGATGCGAGTCAAGGTCCAAGATCTGGTCCAAACGATTGGGAAATCTTTTAAGATCAATCCTTCCAAATTTAGAGAGATTTAATCTTGATTTGAGAGAGAAACCTCTTTGAGAATCTCGACCTGAGGTGCATTCCCACCTCCAACGGTGGTAGGGATTGGAATGAAGAAAATGATGAAAAGTTAGGGACCTGTTCGTAATAAACTTGAAAGTCAAGGGTGTTGTTGAGAGAAATAGAGATTTTAGGAATTAAATTGCAAACTAGGTCAAGATGGATTCTGATTGAGCCTAAATTTTGGTATTAACCTAATTTGGATACAAGGAATCTAATGGTGAAGTTGGATTTGAGTTTTAACCACGTTTGACTGGGCAATTTGTATAGAAGTCCAAATCAGGGTAAAATCCCATCTAAAACCCTATTCTAGGTCAAAATGGGTCTAGATGGTCAAACCAAGGGTACCAAACATCTTGCAATATTTTTTTATAAATTTTAGGAGGTTTAGATGAATTTTATCGTGACCATAACCTCTTCAAATTAGGTGGATCTGAAATTAGGGTTTTATGTACTGATTTGGTTCTCGAAACAAGTGAACCTTCGTTTCTGCCAGTGTTTACCCACTTTTTGGACTTTTGAGCTCGTTTGACCTTTATTTAACCCTTGAGTGACTCCGTGGTTAATCTATGTTTGTGATGTGTTGTTAAAATTACATAATTAACCCTAATTTCCCATTCTTTTATCAAATTAAAATAATGCAAAGTTTTAACCCTTAGATGATTATGTCGGAGCTTTTATCAATCAAACCTGACTAAATGTAGCTAGTTAAGGCTCATAATGGTGTTCCTATGGTAATCTGGAGTTATGACCCTCAGATTCTTGCTTTTAACAAGAGAGCACTAAAATGATTTATCATTATATTCTATATGGTGGAAAATCTCTTAATCAAAGATTAAATAATTCTAACCACAAGGAATAAGTCATCTCAATAGGGAGGAATAAGCCCAAAATAAACTCATAAGTATTTCATGGCATTCACATTCACAAAATGTCTATCGAATAAGAGAGAGAGTGTGCAAGAGAATCTGAGAAGAACAAAGAGAACGAGAGGGGGCAGAAGAGCAAAATAACTGCATAACATAAACTCAACTTAAAAGTAACTGAATAGTAATCGGCAATGGCATCACATGTAAAATTTAATGCAAATGCTACAAAACAGAGGAAGTGACGAGAAGGCTCATGCGTAAGGAAGGAAGCTACGACTGGTGGTATGGTCGCATGTGGAGGTGCTTTGAAGGACGAGCTTTGTGTTGGTGGTGGCTACTTGGACGATGGTGGATGGAGATGGATGAATGGCGAAGATGAGCAGACACTAGCGTGATGTTGTGGGCAATGTTCGCGGTCGACGATGGCGGTTGAGATGGTAGGGGCGCGATGGTGGTGGATAAGTGAACATTCCAATGTCGATGGAGGCGAGAATGGTGACCAGAGGTGGTTGTGATGTATGTGAGTGGTCGGTGGGTGATGGGTTCACACAAGAGTTGCAGGTGGTGAAGAAGAAAAAGAAGAGGAATATGAAGATGAAAAGTGGATGGTGGTGTGGTGTGAGAAGGAGGTTAAGAGGGTGGTGGTGGGTTGTGGTGATGGCATTGGTGATGGGGAGGGCATGTTGGGGGAATGACTGGTGGTGGTGGTGCTCTCTGTCATTGAGCACCACCAAGTCGAGGCGAGCAGAGGAGAGGAGAGGCCGGCGTCGATCCACAGTGCATGCTTGGGTTCAAGGTGAAAGCTGGGAGCACAGTTGTGGTTCTGGAAGAGTCGACGATGGGTGATTTTAGTACTCCACGCAACTGCTAGATCCACCATCAGCATCAACGTTCTCGAAGCTCCATTTAAACGAGGAGCTCATCGAGGATGACAGAGCTGACGAAGACCAAGCAAGTGTAGGGTGATTTGCCCTGCTCTCCCCGAGTTGTGTTATTTTTTTGAGACAGAAAGGAATGCTATTGTCTTACGATAGTAGTCTAGAGCAGTATATTATATAAACATGTAAGAGAAATTACAAAAGAGATCCCCAAAAGTGTATGAGGGACCAACACTTTCTTACAATACTTTCACAGCATACCGGCCTCTCTTGAAAAAGTCTCTCATTTCTTGCCTTCCAAATATGCCACATAGTGGTAGCCATGTGAACATGTGGCTTCCCTCTCACACCAAACCCATGCCAGATAGAATCCCACTCTGGTAATGGCTCCTGGCATGTCTTTCTCCAAATAGCATCAGTGACAAGGCAAGAAGAAAAGAGGTGATTTACATTGTCAGTATTCATCTCACACAAAAAACAGACATGGTGATCAGTTCCCAACCTTCTGTGGCACAGGTCACTTGTGATCAATCCATCTCTCCTACATAGCCAGAGAAATATCTGTACCTTGAGAGGAATTTTTAACAACCAGATCTTCTTGTCAATGGAATCACATCTCCAACCATCTTCAAGGCTCAACATTCTGTTATAGTCAGATTGGACATTATAAATCCCCTCCCAAAGGTATTTGTCCTCCACTCCAGGCCTACGTTTGAAGCTCTCAAGGTCTAAAGTTAGCCTTCTCTTTTCTTCACCCAGTCGAGTAGCTCTCCTACTGGATTCCTCATTAGTCAAATTCCAGCTGCTGTTGCTACAGGACCAGATTCTGCTGACAGTGGCATCCTTGTCAGATGCTACAGCATAAGCTCTTGGATAGAGCTCCTTCATGACACCTAGTCCAGACCACCCCTCCTTCTAGAAACTGAAGGAATTGCCATCTCCAAGTGACGGTTACAGCAGATGGAAACGATCAGCCAATGCCTTTGTCACTGACTTCCAGAAAGGAGGACAGCTGGGCTGAAGTTTGGATAGCATACTGTTGGATGCACCATATCTATCTCTGATCAGGACAGTTCATGGCTTCAGATCTCCTTGCAAAAGTTTAACAACCCATTTAAGTAGCAAGGCATCATTAAAGTGTTTTAGGCATTTAATCCCAAGACCACCCCTCTCTTTTGGATAACAAATCTGATCCCAATTGAGTGACTGCAAGAATCTGCCCTCATGTCTAGCTCCCTTCCAAAAGAACCTCTTCGTCATTACATCCAACCTTTTCCAAATGGAGTTAGGTGCTCTAAATATGGAAAAGTAGAAAACAGGGATGGAGGTGATCACCGAGTTGAGCAAGATAAGTCTTCCACCTTTAGAAAGGAAACTATTATGCCATCCATCTAATTTCACTGAAATCTTGTCAAAAAGGCAGCTCCAATCACTCTTCTTCATCCTGGAACATCTCAAAGGTAGCCCTAGATATCTGATAGGAAGACTGATGCGGGGAGCCATCAAAATAGCTGCTAAAGCACCTTGCTCCTCCTCAAGTAAGCCAAAGCAGACCAAACTAGACTTATCCCTATTCAACCTCAAGCCAGAGAGCTTGCCAAAGATATTAATCATATGATGCAGAGCCAATGCTTCATCCATAGACCCTTCAACAAAAAAACTAGTATCATCTGCATACTGAAGAATGGGAGCCAGATTACTCCTTCATGATAAGGAATATCCTCTAAGAAGACCAGCTTCAGCAAGCTTACAAGCATACCAAGCCAAGCTGTCAATTGCCAAATTGAAAATCAGGGGAGCTAGGGGACATCCTTGCCTGATATCACATTGGGGTTGAATCCACGAACCACAAGGCTTTCCATTTATCAGAGGGGTGAAGGAGGCAGTGGTGATACATCTTTTCACCCAACGGATCCAAGTAGAAGGAAAGCCCCTTCTTTTGAGCACCTCCCATAGATAAGGCAAGCTGATTGAGTCATAAACTTTACAAAAGTTAACCTTCTAAAGGAAGGCCTTGCATTTTCTCTTATGCCAACCACAAACCATCTCTTGGGCCATGATAAAAGATTCTTGTAGAGATCTGCCAGGGAGGAAGGCTGATTGAGCAGGATGGATCAAATCTTGCAAAACAGGCCTCAATCTATTGGCTAGGACCTTGCCAATCACCAAGTACAAAGAATTAGAGAGGGCAATAGGTCTAAACTCCTGAAAAGATTCGGCACCTGGGGTCTTTGGCAAAAGAAACAGATAGGATCTATTTATTCTTTCAAAGCCAAAATTACCACTCTCAAACTCTCTAATCATTTCCATAACCTCATTGCCCATAATGTCCCATAATTCTTTGTAGAAGAAAACTTGGATTCCATCAGGACCAGGCGATCCTTCGCAACTGAGATCCTTAATGGCCTTCAAGACTTCAGCTTCTGACATGGGTTCAATCATGCTGGAACTCTGAGCCTCAGTGATTTTGGGTAAATCACTGGCTGCCATCCTCCAACTGCCCCTACCTGCAGCTCTTGAAGATTCCTTGAAATACCTGATAGCCTCAGCTCTGATATCAGAGATGGAGGTAATTCTCTACCCCTCTCTAACAATTGAAGAGATCATATTAGTTCTTCTCCTAGAACTGGCAGCTAAGTGAAAAATTTAGTGTTTGCATCCCCTTCACATAGCCACAGTTGCCTCGATCGTTCCCTCCAATCCATCTCCAGTTTCAGGTCTTCTTCAATCACCACCTCCTACCACCTCTTTCTATCTGCAATGTCCAGCTCAGACAGCTGAGCCACAGCTTCCTTGGTATCCAGTTCTTGAATCTTCAGCAAAGCTTCTCGACGCTTTTGATGTCTGAGGACAGAGACAATATCCCCATATTCCTTCAGCATACCTTTCAAAGCCACAATCTTGGAAGCCAATCTGAAGGTAGCCGTGCCTTCTCCCTGTTGTGTCCTCCACCAGCTAGCAAACATGTCTCTAAAACCTAGCTCCCTCAGCCAAGACTTCCTAAATTTGAAATAGGAACCAGCCAACACCTGTTCACCATTGTCCCATACTAAGGGTGTATGGTCAGAGAAGGGACGTTCAAGACCACAAACAAAGGACATCTGGAAGAGATTCATCAGCTCAGCATTGCCAAAAAACCTGTCAATCTTGGACATGAGCCCATTACCATTCCTCCAAGTGAATTCAGCACCTGAAGAGGGGAACTCACACAGTCCCAAGGCCTGGACCATCAATTGGAAACCAATGGCAGAGCTGTCCACCACCCCATTGGGTCTGTCACTCCCTACCAAAGTATAATTGAAGTCCCCTCCAATAAGCCAAACCCCCCCATTTACAAAATCTGCAGCCAAGCTCCAATCCTCCCACAACTCCTACCTCCTGCTCGGGTCATTTGGACCATACACGCCTGTCACAAACAAAATATTGTCCCCCTGGCCTCTCTTGAATCTGTAAGTCAAAAGATGCCTAACCACAGAAATCTCCTCCAAACACAGCAGATGCTTCTTCCACTAGATGGCAATTCCCCTAGATCTACCATTGGAATTGATCACCACAAGGTCATTTGCAAGACCAGCTCTCATCTCCACCCATGCCCTGTTAGAATCACTATCAATGTGTGTCGCTTGGAGGATGGCACAGTCAATCTCCCATTCTCGCAGATATCTAAGCAAAGACCCCCTCCTACTTCTATCGCGCAGCCCACGCACATTCCAGGTAAGAATCCTCATTTGGGAGTTAGGTCTGTCCCCTTCTTAGCTGCAGATGCTCTACCAAGCTTCATCAAAGCTGCAATGATAGATTCATCAACTTTTTGTGGAGTGTGCCTTCTTAGCCTCAGCTTGTAGGGGGCTTTCCTAATCCTAGCAGAAGGAGTCTTAGACTTCAGGTGCACTACATCAGCCACAAGAGAGCAATTCTGCAAGTAAAAGGAATTCACAGAGGAATCCATCAGAACAGAATCAGCAGGATCACTAGGAAGGAATTTCAGGTCCTTAGCCATTACTTCATTAATCATATTTACTTCCACCCCTTCTTCAGCCACCACTGCAACTCCCTCTTGGATCAGAGGTACTCCATCCACACCCTCTAGCGTTTCAGTCCTCATCTCCTCAACTCTCAAGCTCCCCACCTCATCTACTAATTCCATACTTTTAGTGTGTTCTGCCATCACCACCTGACTAACATAGTTTGGTTGCAAGGAAGGAGCTTTCGTTTTTAGCACCTCAGCATAAGAGGGAGGGTGATGACTTGACTCCACCTCCCTGTTTTCCACATGAAAGTTTAACAGGAGCATCCAGGAGCTACCCCCACATCGGAGAATCAGTTTATCCGAGATGAAGCCAGCCCTGGAGACATTCACCTTCACTTTCAGAGCACTGACATCTCCTTCAGTCAAACCAACATCAGCATCCTCAGCCACAAACGCAAACCCGGTGACCATATTTTCCACCACCTTCCTAGACCTAAGATGCAAAGGCAGACCTCTAATCTCAAGAGAACCAGACCTGGAAACTGCTCTTTGAGGGGGACCCTCAGGCAAAGAACCATCAAAGGGGGATACCAGCCACCAGATCACTAATAACCCACCCAATTTTCTAGTCTGAAAATAGTACTTCTCTACATCTACCACACCCACATCAAAAAGCACAAACCGCGATGGGGAGATAACCTCAATTTTCCAAGCATCAATTGATAAGGGAAGAGATCTCACCAATTGCTGAACTCTGTCCAGCGAAAGAGTACCCAACATCACTTCCCCAATCAAAGCACCACGCAATATCAGCTCTGCTACCTTAACATCCTCGGTTAAGGGAATCTCCACATCCATAGTGTGCCCCCCTAGAGTTGAAGGGGGGGTGGAAGAGGCATCTGCGATGCCCCCTAAGAAGCGAAGGTGTAGTGCACAGCCTGTCCCCAGAACCACCGCAAGTCGCCAGACAGGCGTCCCGCTTGTGGCCAAAGCCTCCATAAGCAAGACAAAGCAATGGCTGCCGATAGGTCGTCGCCAGGTGTCCCCGAAGCCGACATCTGAAACAAATCACCTCCCTTTGACTTTGGCCCCAGCCACCTTGATAGCCCCTCCTATCCACAGTCCTAACTCCATCAGACACCCGGGCACCACACGTGTTCCTGCACCAAGACCGCGAGCGCCATACCGCCCATCCATCAGAGCCATCAGCATGGGCGTCGGGCCCCCTCAGGCGGCCAACCATCCTCACCGAAGCTTCCCACCCAAAGGAGAATTCAAATTTCGCTGAACCTTCTCTCTCCTCAGCCTTTCTTTCTTCTCCTATCTGATTAGGTATCGAGTTGTGTTATTTTTAACTAAGCCGAACAATGTTTCATTATTTCAATACCTGTGGGACATAAAATATTCATTTAAGTGTGAAATAATAATGATGATAATATATACAAGCTAAGATTAATTATCATTTATATATGGGCCAATAGAGAATAGGAACTATGAAATTAAAGAATACTTAGGCTAATAATTAGTCCAATAAATTAGACTTATCAGCTGCGTAACTGGATTGAGAATCTTGTTTGGCCACCAAGAGATAACATAATTGTCCTCCCTTCCTCTCCAAAGAGCCTGTCAAAGATCTCAAGTCACATTCACCCTCTTATACCACTATAATGGGAATGGACGGGCACGAACTTGACCCTTTTTGACAACTTTATGGGGTAGTTTGGAGGATACCTTAAAGGCCTAATCAATCTTAAAACAAAATGAGAATCCCATTGCTTTGTGTTTAATTGGCGTAAGTGTTTTTCAAGACTTATTTTTCAAATGGATTACAACTGTGTCACTTCTTACCTGCACCCCCGAACTCCTCATTTCGGTCCCATCACCCGCACTTATCCATCCTCTGATGGATATCCTGATGAACAGTGGGATCCTTTCTACTCCTACTATAGGAGTATTGGTCTGGTTAATCCCCAATCCTGTGATTATGAATAGAACCTAGGAGTGGGATACACCTTCTCTGATATGCCACACACTTTAGACAAACCCAACCCACCCTCCCTAGATGATTTTAATTCCAATGGTTGGATAGAAACTCCTAGGTATTATAACCCTGAGCTTGCCTTTCCTTCGAAAAAAAATGATAGCCTCTCCACATTCAAGTTTGAAATGCAAAAATAACAAACGGAAGTGATGAAATCTTTAGGAGGCTTTAAGGACAAGTCACCAATTAAAGGAAGAAATTAGTCACCTGATTTACTCCCTTGAGGTTGACCCCTCCATGCTAGATGCATCTCCCTTGAGAGAGCCATGCCATAAGATGGAAGGGGACATGAGGGACTCAATTATGGAGTATAGCTACCCTCTTGAGGATGATGTAGACCCCTCCATACTCGATAATCCTTCTTTGAGAAATCCTTGCATTAAGAGGGAGGGGGCTACATGGATACACTAGAAATTGAAAGAAGTAGCCACTTAATGAATTGTGATGTAGGATAGTGGCAACCAAAAGAGGAGAATCCCTTAGACTTTCCACCTGAGCTTTATTGGAGCCAATCAAAGATGAAGATGGTCCCATTAGATGAACTCTAATCGAATGATAGTAACTTTGTTACAATTGATGAAAAGGGTCGTAGTCAAATAGTCAACCTGCTCCCATTCTTGATTGTGAGGTGGAATCTACACCCCATCCTAGGAATTCTGAGCCAACACTGTACCTCTGAGGACCTTTTTACCTTAGTTAGATTTCCCTAAGGATTGTAATTCTAAAGTTAATAAATCTCATGACTCTTTGGTGTCGAAGAGAATCATATTGGGAGTCAATAATAAAAACATCCCTACTATTGCCAAGTTCTTTAAGAACTATTATACACCCAGGTGATAGTCTAGGAAGGCCAACAAGGTGGTATTCTCCAAAGAAACTAGTGCGGACATTTTGTTTGACCTACCACCGAAGAAGAAAGACCTAGGAGCCCCACTCATTTCCTGTTAGTTGTAGGATGCACTTTTTGTCCGAGACTTGCTTGATTGGGGTTCATCCATTAATTTAGCCCCCACTGCTGTTTTTGACCACTTCCAATTTGGGGAGCTAAAGTGCACCTCGGTCACAATACAGTTGGCTAACAGGTCAATCAAGGTGCCCTAAGGTGTGGTGGAGAACATCATTGTTAAAGTCCATGGGTTTTATTTCCCAAAAAATGTTTTCATTTTGGACATGAATGTTCCTCTTAGTCTCTGCGATGCACCTATTATTTTAGGTCATTCATTTTTGGCAACCGCCCAAGCTAACATCAATTGTGCATCTGTGTGGATAGAGATCACCCTTGGGAATGAGAAGCTCGGATTGGATATTTCCAAGGTAACCAAGAACCCGCATTGTGATCTTATCAAGGAAGACTCGGACGATGATGACTCTGAACATTGTGCAAACATCAAGCTTTATTGTTGTAAGTCAACTACTTACACATCCTCTATAAGGCTCAGTGATTTGGTCATCCAAGAAGAGGTAGCCAAAGATCATGATGGGACAACTACTGCTAATACTTTTTCACTTCTCACTACTTCTCGACTTTGATTATCTGGGGTGTTCTTCTGATCGTGACACCCTCGATCTAATTTATTCTGATTCTGCTACCCCAGTGAACACTCTTGATTTAGGTAAGGTAATTGATGAGGCACATGATTTTGATTCTAGAAAATCTAGAGTGGAATTGCCTGAAAACCCCATGACAAGTTTAAATGATAAATACATTGAGGACACAAATTTTCATGAGATTCCATATATTAACAGGTCAAATTTGAATTATCAAAGAATCCGATTAAGGATGAGGAGGAATCTAACTTTAGTCTTGATGAAAACCCCATTTATGATTTTGAGGAAAATCTAAGAGACTGTTCTGAACATAGATGTGATTGTGAAAATTTGGTTTTTGTCATAGTAAATGAGTATAGAAACTCTTGAATTTGTAAGTGAAATCGAACTCGTAAGATTTTTCAAATAGAAATATGGGAGTCCAAGTCATTCGTAGGGAGGTAAATAGATCAAAATCGCTTTCTTAGTTATATCTAGAGTCGAATATCAAGTAGGATGATTATTGGAACTAATACTAAATCTAATGGCATGCAACTACTAGAACTATAATATACTACTATTAGAAAGCATATAACTTGAAGACAAGTTGAAAACTAAATATTAGAACTTTTATTGAATAATATAAGAGTTCAACACCAATAGCAGTAGTACTACAACTAGAGGAATGCTTGAAAAATTACAACTAGAATTAGACTGGAGAAATACAGAAATTATGGACTTCGGAGGCACAGTCTAGAGCATCAGCGTAGATACGGATATGAAGACGTACTCATCAGAACCACCAGAGTTGACGTGGATTAGCACTAGTTAGTAGAGACTATGTGGAGGTAAGAAATTCTAAGTAAGAGATGGATCTAAGGAAGGGGTTGCTAGGGGTTTATATAGGACTCCAGGAGGCTTCCTATTGGTCGGTCTAAGGTGCCTAGGATCACTAACTTGGATGGCTAGGATGAATAGGTTAAGGATCAAGGGTTAGAATTAAAGGCTAGGTGATAGGTTAGATTTTTGTTGGGAGTAAATCAAGGGTCTAGATTAAGTAGGGTGGTTGATGGATGGTTAGGATTGTTGATAAGGATGGGTAATTAAATAATAGGTGGAGGGGATAAGTAAAGTTCGGTGTGGATTTGGGTCACATAGGTGGTTTATTTATTTCTTTCCTTTCTTGTTTTTTTTTTTATTTTGCATGGGTAGGGTTAACGTGGGCTTGTGAAATTGCATGGGTAGTTGTGGGATTCGATGGGTTTGGGTGGGATGCAAGGTTTTAAAAATCGAACCGAACCAATCTGTCCAACTGGTTGAATTGGGAACTGGTAATGGACCGACCGAACTGGCCAATTTTTAAAGGGGGGCCTTAAACCAGTGGGATTAGCCAAAACCCAGTTAAACCAATGTGATTGGTGAACCGAGATCGGCTAGTCCACCCGCCCAAAGCAAAAAAAAAAATAAAAAATCTACGCCTTTGGGATTTTGAAGTCCAACCGATCAACTCCTTGGCGTCCTCGTCCGACCTTCAACCCCTTGGCCTTAGCAAGTCACAAGTCTCACAACCCAATGCCTCCTTCCCAGTTTAGCCCAGCACCTCCTTCATTGTTCCCACTGGCCACCGCAGTAGTGCCTCCTTCAGTTGTTCCCACTGGCCACCGCAGTAGTGCCTCCTTCAGTCGTTCCTACCGACCACCGTAGCAGTGCCTCCTTTAATCCTTCCCACAGTAGTAGCGCCTTCCCACCACAGCAGCGCCCCACCGCAATGCCTCCTAATCGATGTCCACGACTCCGACCTTCATCCTCCTCGCCGATGGCTAGACCTCTCCATCGCCACCATAAACTTCCTCCTCTCCTTCTCCCTCCCTACGATAGCACTAGCACCTCCACCACAACCCCCTTCTTCCATTTGGCATCTTGTTCAATCACCACCACAACCACCACCACCCACAGGCCATTTTGTTGTTGCCATGTGGTCTTCCTCTCGACAAAGAAGAAGATTGATGCCTATTGCCTAGATGGTCTTGCATTTTAGGTTTTATGTTTCTTCTAGTTTAAATATAAAGTAGAGGATTTATGTTTTATTAAAATCATTTTTAATGTTTGCAATTTGCATTGAATCATGTTCCATTAAATATTTGGTATTTGATCTCATTTTTGGATATAATTGTCCATGTGTAATATGTAATTTGATTGCCCATGTATTTGATATGATATGATTTTGTGAAAATGAGTAATGGGCAAGAATCATGTTTTATATTTTTTGTCTTATTTTGTTTGTAGAACAATGGATAGAAATGAGGAAGGAGTTTGTAATGAGTTTCATCCCACACCTGAAGTTAATAAAATGGCAGTTAGAAGAAAATAAGATATTACTTGGGATCATTGGACATTGATTTTATCAGAACCTTTTAAGGTAAAATGTAATTACTGTCTTAAGATTATCAGTGGAGAGATTCATAGATTTAAAGAACACTTGGCAAAGAAAAAGGGACAGATCAAGTCATGTAAAAATGTCCCAAGCCATGTGGAGCATCAAATGAAAATTACTTTGGAATCATATCAAATAGAAAAAAGGAGAGTTGATGAAACTTTTGCAATGGCTCCCATTGGCTCTTAGTCAGTTACATTTCATGGTTTACTTGAGCAGCCATCAGGCCCATCAAGTAGTGTTGCATTGAAGGATTCTCAAACACATAGCTTAAAAAATAAATTTCCTTCAGCTACTACACCTGGAAGTCAACCTTCAATAAAAAGTGTTTTGGCTTCAAAAGTTCTTATTCATGCTGTTGATTTCAAAATTCAAAGTGGTTTATTAAGGCACACATACCATTTCACATAGCTGAGATTCTAGAGTTTCAAGAGATGTTGGGTGTTGTTGCATCCATTGGATTTGGTCATAAAACACCATCTGCATATAGGGTTAGTAGACCCTTATTACAAGAAAATGTGAAGGATATGTCAAATTACATTGAAACATTTAGAAGACATTGGCAAAAATTTGATTGTACACTCATGGTAGATGGATGGACGAATGGACGACAAAGAATATTAATTAATTTTTTAGTATACTATCCTAAAGAAACTATTTTTCTTAAGTCAGTTAATGCTTCTAATCATTCAAAACATTAGAATATTTCTCTCTTATTCAAAGAAGTGATTGAATTTGTGAGACTGCAAAATATCGTTCATTTTATTACAGATAATGCAGCTAACTATGCTGTGTTGGAAAAGCATTGAAATATGGTTATGGCCATATTGATTAGAGTCCTTATACAGCTTACTACATTAATCTTATTCTTGAGAAATTCGATGATTTTCCTTCTGTTCAATCTGCTGTTATCGAGGGGAGAAACATAACAAAATTCATCTACAACCATGGCTATATCTTGAATTTGATGAGAAAGCATTGTAAAAAATAATTAGTTAGACCAGTAGCCACTAGATTTGTAACAAATTTTCTTGCATTGCAGAGTTTATGTGAGCAAAAAAGTTCCTTAATATCTATGGTTGCTTCTAAAGAATTGTTATAGCATAAGATCTCCAAGACAAGAATTTCTAATAAACTCAAAGACATCATCTTAAGCTCTTATTTTTGGGATTTATGCTTCAAAGTAATTAAGGTTATTGAGCCTCTTATAAAAATTTTGCAGATGGTAGACAGTCATGAATGCCCTTCAATGGGCTACATTTATGTTGGGATATGTGTAGTAAGAGTAACAATCAAGGTGACATTTGATGATGATCAAAATGAATATAAGAAATATTTGAATATATTTGATGAGAAGTAGGAAAATCAGCTTCATCACCCTTTTCATGCTGCAGCTTATTTTTTGAATACCAAATTTTATTACAAGGACTCCACATAGATTTCATATGGGGATCATAGGATAATTGCTTCTTTTCTTGATGCCGTGCTCATGATGTTTTATGACCAACAACCTAGTATTGATCAACTAAACAAATAGCTTACATTGTATAGGAATGCTATGGGAATGTTTGCTCATCCAATCGCAAAGCAAACATATTATCAAATTTCTCTTGGTAAGTTATTATAGCTTCTAAAAATTTACTAAATTATTATTATTTATATTACTTCACGTTATGATTATATATTTTTATTATAATTACGTAGTGGTAGAATTTTGGTAGAAAAGCTCCCACATTGCAAAAAATAGCCATTAGATTATTAAGTCAAACTTGTAGTGCATCAGTGAAAAAGAAATTGGAGTGTATTTAAAAATATTCGCACTGCCAAAAAGAACAGGTTATTACATGTAAAGTTAAATGACCTTATATATGTGGAGTATAATTTGAGATTAAGGTATAAAATTATACATAAAGTTTTATTTGTTAACGCTTTTAATATTATTTGTATATATCATTTTTAACCTATCATAATTGTTGATTTGAAATTCAAAGGACAATCAAAATAAAAATCGATGGGATCCTATTACATTTGAAGGGATGAATTTAGTAAGGAAATGGATGTAAAAACCTGAGAATATCCCATTACAAGATTTAAAGGCTTAACTGGATAGGAAAGGCTTGAGACATATGTTTATAATAGTACTAACTTATGCAAATTATTTCTAAATTATTGTGAAGTTAACATTTATCTAATTTTCTCTCATTTGCTATTTTACAGGATATCAAGGATGCTGAATGATCGTCACGAAGATCAATTTGGATTTTTTTTTTCAATTTTTTTTGCTTATGTTGTCTTGAAATTTTGAAATCCTTCTATTACAACTTAGTTTTTCATTTTCTATATACTTCCCTTTATGTCTTCTAGTTTAAGTCTTTAATACTTCCATTTTATTTTATAGTGTGATTAGATATTTCATATTCAAAGTAACATTTTGTGATAGTTATATTAAGTTTTTTATACATTGAATTTTGGTTTAACTCGGTTCAACCCTGTTGGGCCAATACAAACCAAACCTAAGCATAACCGATCTAGTTTTTTCCAATTTTGTTCTAATGATGACGTCATCACTGGTTCAACTTGTTTGAACCAGTAGTTGAACCACTAAAAACCAAAATCAGAGCTTGACTGGTTCGTTGACGAATCCAATTTTTAAACCCTTGGTGGGAAGTTTATGGGATTTAATTTGGTAGGCGGTGCTTGCATGGGGATAAAGAGGACGTGGGTTATGTAGGGACATATGGGATTAACAGTTTCATTGGGATTTTAGAAGATGTATGTGCATGGATAAGTTACGTGGGATTTGGTTTCGTTGGTGTGTTGCGATTTTTCCGAGAGGATAGAGTTTTTCATAGAAAATAAGGGGATTGGAATAGGTTTAGGTTGGAAATTAGGTAAAGGAAATTGGGTTTCTAAATAGGTTGGGACTAAGGTCTAATTAGGCTAGGATTAAGTTTAATTGAGTTTCCAAATAGGTCAGCTAACTAGGCTAGTCAACTCCAAATGAACTCAAGTCCTGAAATCCAATCTGCCATGCTCCGATCAACCTGAAATTTTGTATTTGCACATATAAAAATAAGCAATACAATTGTGGGAAAAATTACATAGAAACCCATAAGTATGCATTATTTACAAAATATCCTAAAATGCCTAATCTGACCTACTAAATGCAATCTAACCCAAATTACTCTTAGACTAACATTAATTAGGCATTAATTAGCATAAATAAATATGAAAATATCACACCTCTATGCTTATCTTTTACTAGTCCTCAAGAAAAATACTAAGCGAAAACTACGAAAAAAAATAGTATTTACATGGAAAATCAACTTGCGAATTTTAAGCTGTCACATCAAAGTCATCAATCTTGATTCTTCAGCAAAACAAAAGATTTATACACAAAACCTTAACGATGAAGACTCATCAGTTCTAAAGTGTCAACTCAAATCCAGACCTCCCAAATCAAATCAAGAATCATATTAGCCATTGGACTTAAGTCGCTAGAGTAACTTTCTTTGACTAAGTCAACCCACCCAAGGTTCAAATCGAATGTGAAAAACAAGCATTTTGTGTGTGACATAATGTGACTTACCAGACGGGTAACTAAGTTGATTCTTAGTATTCAATAAAACTTAGAATATTTCTATGCTCTCTCTAAGACAATCTTGTCTTCGATTAGGCCATACTAAAATTTGGCTGCTTTCTCCTCACCACTTTTCTACCTCGAGGTCAACACACTAGGTGTATATCTACCTAGCTAGGCCCATTGGTCTCTTATTCCTAAGTCTTTTCACCATATTTTTTTTCTCTTTTTCTATAGGATAAACACCCATTTGTAGCGAGATGTTTTTATTTGGGAAAAGGAAATGGTAGCATCCATATGTAGTAAGATGCTTTTATTTGGTAGAATTTTTTTTCATATTTTTCTCTTTCTCATTTTTTTTTCAAGGTGGAATATCTATATTTTTTTTTCAAATCATTTTTCTAGGTAAGCGACTCTCCTTCATCTGTTCTAAATGCATTCCCCTACAAATAGGAACAGTCATAAGATCTAGAAACATGGTAAGGTCCTTTGGATCTGCAAGCCCTAAGACTAAATCGTATTGACCACTAAAGACTAAACAAAATCGCCCAAAAGATCAGTCAGTACACTGTGCAAGTGAAAATTCTTGGAACTCCAAGATTATCCAAACCAAAGGGCAGAACGATAAATCATTCACTCATCACTCCTTTGACTTAATACTTCTAGCTTTTTCAGACTCCTTTCAATGTCTCAGGAAAATAAATCCAAATTTAGGTAAATACTCGAGATAATTAAGTCGACATACGACCTGAAGAGTTTAAGTGAAAAGATTTTGTTTGTACTTTTCCTAAGATCGGTAAATCCTAAAAATCAAATTTTCCAATATTTTTATAGCTCAAACTCTAAAAACCTCAATTTTGTCTCTTTTTTCTTTTTTTTTGTTTTTATATTTTTACTTTTTTGAAAAACACATACTACTTTTTGATGACACAACTAATTCAAGAAAAATCACTAATACCTATAATTCTGGAGATAAATAAGAATGACTCTGAAAAATATTATCTACCTCTCATGCCTATTTCATGCAATGTCAATGAATGTAATAAACATAAGAGAAAGGAAATAGATATTACCTGAAACTCGAGAGTTCAAAAGAAGTCACGACTTGATCATCTCCAAACCTGAATGAAAATTTCAAAGCAAATAACAAGATTATTTACAAACATTAGATTACCTCCCAACAAGCGTTGAATTTTATGTCTACAGCTAGCCTCAGTCAAATCTAACTTAAAAAGATTCCAGAAGTGTTGCACTTTCAATCAAAGGCTCATGAACAACATTCTCATAATAAATCTTCAATCTTTGTCCATTCTCAACAAAATGTTACTAAGTTTTGGGATCACAGATTTCATCAGCTCCATTAGAACATGGTTGAACCGGTCCAATCCATTTGGATCTAAGCTTGCCAAGAAAGATTCTAAGTCTTGTATCAAAGAGCTAGACTTTCTGATTAGGTTCAAAGGATTTCCTACTGATGTGCTTATCATGAAAGGCCTTAGTCTTTTCCTTATAAATCTTAGCACTCTCATAGGCCTCTCTTCTGATTTTGTCTAGCTCATTGAGTTGGAGTTTCCTTTGTTGTCCAACCTTATCCAAATCAAGATTACACTTCCTGATAGCTAGTAGGCTTTATGTTCCAACTCAACAGGAAGAAGACAAGATTTACCATAAATTAATCTATAAGGAGACATCCCAAATCGGGTTCTTGGGCGATCCTGTAAGCTCATAAAGCATCATCTAATCTCAAGGACCAATCCTTTCTGTCAGGTCTGATAGTATTTTGGAGTATGTTCTTAATCTCCTAATTTGACACTTCTACTTACCCATTAGTCTGTGGATGATAAGGTGTAGCAATCTTGTGTTGCACCCCATATTACTCAATAATCCTCGAAATTGGGCATTAGTAAAATGAATCCCACCATCACTAATTATAGCTTGAGGCATCCTAAATCTCGAGAAGATATTCTTCTTCAGAAAATCAATAAAAATCTTATGGTCATTTTGATCTAGTGGGGATTGCCTCAATTCATTTAGAAACATAATCCACAACGAGTAATATATACTGAAATCCTTGTGATGCTGTGAAGGGACCCATAAAATCTATACCCCACACTTCAAATATTTCAATAATCGGAATTGGTTGGAGGGGCATCATATCTCTTTTTGTCATACTTCCTAAAGATTGACATTGAATGCAAGTTTTACAAAAATTATGTGCATCTCTAAATAAAGTAGGCCAATAAAATCCACACTGCAACACTTTTGCAGCAATTTTCTTTCCTGAGAAATGTCCTCCATAGTCCATATTATGACAAAAGGTTAAGATACTTGAAAATTAAGATTCAGGCACACATCTCCTAATAATTTGATTTGCACAAAGCTTAAATAACAAAAGATCCTCCCAAAAATAATATTTAGCCTTAGAGACAAATCTCAATTTATGTTGTTTAGTCCATTCATTGGGTATTTTCCCTATAGCTAAGTAATTTTCCAAATCAACACACCAGGGAAGTCCTTTATGGCCTATGGTCAAGAATTGATCAGCTGGAAATTGGTCTCGGATTGGAGATGTAGGGCTAAGATTATCCAGATTAAGTCGTGAAAGATGGTCAGCCACAACATTCTGAGACCCAACCTTGTCTCCGATTTCAAGGTCAAATTTTTGTAAAAGTAAACTCCATCTAATTAACCTTGGTTTAGCATCTTTTTTCATCAACAAGTGTCGCCGAGCTACATGATCAGTATAAACAACCACATGGGATCCAATAATGTAAGATCTAAACTTCTCAAGTTCTAAAATCACAGCTAGCAATTCTTTTTCTGTAGTCGTGTAATTCCTTTGTGCATCATCTAGGGTTTTGGTAGCATAATAAATCACCGGGGGTTTTCTCTTAATTTTTTGTCCAAGGATGGCACCAACAGCAAAATCTTTTGCATCACACATTATCTTAAAGGATGGGACCAATCAGGTAGTTGCAAGATCGGGGCTTTGGTCAAAGAGTTCTTAAGAGTTTGATAAGATCACGTGCAATCAAGAGTAAAATCAAAGGTGTTATCCTTGGTCAAAAAATTTGTCAGGGGCCTAGAAATCTTTGAGAAATCCTTTATAAATCTTCTATAAAAGCCAACATGCCCCAAGAAAGATTTAACTTGTCAAACCGAGCTAGGAGGTGGTAGATTGGAAATCAAATCAACTTTATCTTGGTTGACTTCCAAGCCTCTTCCAGATACAATATGTCCAAGCGCAATCCCTTCTTGGATCATAAAATGGCTCTTTTTCCAACTTAAGACCAAGCTCACTTCTATACACCTCAAAATCTTCTCCAGGTTGCTTAGACATTCATCAAAGGAATCTCCAAAAATCGAAAATATCCATGAAGATTTCCAAATAGTCATTGATCATGTCCGAAAAGATCACCATCATGCACCTTTGAAAAGTCGTAAGTGCATTGCATAATTCGAAGTGCATTCTACGAAAAGCAAAGGTTCCATAGGGACATGTAAAGTCATCTTTTCTTGGTCTTCTGGACTGATTACAACTTGGTTATATCCAAAATATCCAACCAAAAAATAGGAAATTTTCCTTCTTGCCAATTTCTCCAGGATCTGATCAATAAAAGATAATGGGAAGTGATCCTTTTTAGTGGTAGAATTGAGTCATCTATAATCAATGCAGACCCACCAAGCAGTCATGGAGTGGGTTGGGATGGATTCGCCCTTATCATTGGTCACCATAGTTAACCCTGCTTTCTTAGGTACAACTTGAATTGGGCTTACCCAAGGATTATAAAAAATGGAGTAAATAATGCTTGCATCAAGCCACTTGATTATTTCCTTTTTGATGACCTTCCGCATATTCAGGTTAAGTCTCCTCTGTAATTCACGAGAAGGTCATGCATCTTCTTCCAAGTATATCTTGTGGGTGTAATAAGTAGGACTAATACCCTTCAAATCAGAAATGATCCATCCAATAGCTTCCTTTTTTGCACTTAGGACCTTAGTCAAATTAAGCTCATCATCCCTGGTTAGATGGGAGTTAATAATTAAAGGGAGGGTCTAATTAGGCCCCAAGAAGACATATTTCAGACTACTTGGGAGGGGTTTTAATTCCAATTCGGGTAGGACCATGAGTGAGGGTAGTTGGGTAGGTGAAAATGGCACAGGTAGCCTCTCCATAGGAGAATCAATTCTGAGTCTAGAGTCAAGTGCTGGATTTAGATACTTGCAGACCTCCTTGCATTTAGCTTCCAAATCAATTTCTTTTCTTCATTGGGTCACACATGCTAGTAGAGGATCCTTAATAAGATTAATATCTATGTTTTCCTCAATATCATCATCCTCTAAGTCCTCAATAGCTCCACAATCATCAAAGTTTTTCATTACCTTAAAAGCATTTAATTGCATCTTTCTATCTCCAAAGGAAATTTCCATTTTTCCAAATTCACAATCAATGTGGGCTTTACTATTAGTAAGGAAGGGTCTACCCAGGATGATCGGGGTATTGCAGAGTCGTTCAGGCACCTCCATGTCAAGGACTAGAAAATCAACAAGGAAGTAAAAGTCCCTGACACGAACAATCTCATCCTCCAGAATCTCGCACGGCTTGGTAATAGTCTGGTCGACTAGTTGAATGTCACATTAGTGGGCTTCAAGTCACCTATACCAAATTTCTCATATAATACAATCAGGATTAGATTAATGGAGGCACCTAGATCTAATAGAGCCTTATCCAAAGTAATATCCCCAATCGAACAAGAAATCAAAGGGGCTCCTGGATCCTTCTTCTTAGAGGGAAGGTTATTTAAGATGATTGAGCTAGCTTGTTAAGTCAAGATAACCTTCCTAGGATTATTAGATTTTGATCTGCACTTTGTAGTAGTCCATTCCTTCAAAAATTTAGCGTAGGCTAGGATGTATTCAATTGCTTCCAAGAGTGGGATATTAATCTATACTTGTTTAAACACATCCAACCAAGTCTTAGTAGTAAATTCAAGCTTCTTCCTAGGACTATTAAGGGCCTCAAGAAAAGGGATTTGGATTTTGAGTCCTTAAAATCATGAGCATGATCCTCCTCTACAACAGGCTCTGATGGTAACACCATTATTGGTGTTAATAAGCCTAATTTAGCGTAACTACAGTAATAAATGCTCCTTAATATTCGTTAGAGGGTCGTAATTCCATTCCGACTTGAATCTGAGAAGAAGAGAAAATAGGTTAATTTCAATGTTTTAACACCTAATTACAAATGCAGATTAACTGAGTTAATTGAAGCTTAATCCAAGGTCAAATGAACTTAATTTCCCAAGTAGGCCTAAGTTGACTAAATCATGATTTTATGAAGATCTGAGAATTAATTTATTAAGAAAAATCCTAATTCCAACCTTACTTAAATTGCAAGGATTTTGAACGAAATAAATACAATCTAAACCTCCTAAAAATCATTGAAAAATATTCTACGGGAATTGGAATCTTCACTTTAACCAAAGGAACCCATTTTGACCAAAAGTAGAAATTAAGCAGGTTTTTATTTTGTTTTGGCTGCTACGTAAATTAACCAGTCAAATTACGTCAAAACCCAAATCTAAGGTCACCACTAGATTCCTTGGGTCTAAATTAGGTTAACCCTAAAATTTGAGCCCAATCAAAGTTCATCTTGATCCAATTTGCAATTTGACCCATTTGACCTTATTCCTCACCCCTAGGTTTCAATATTCATTGCAAACCAGTCCCCATTCTTCTTCTTGCCCCAAAAGAGGCACCTCCCAACAGCAAAAGAGAACCCAAATCCACATACTTTGCATAAGGATTTCTCCTCCAATCCTAAATCAAATCCCTCCAAATTTGGAGGGATTAATCCCAAGAATATCCTCTTCTAAATGCACAAAACCATGGATTACAATTTGGAATGAAGAGCTCCAGCGAAGCTCGCAATTTCTAAATTTTGAAGTTGCCAAATTTGCAAAGAAACTTAATGAATTCAACAAATTGGGGGCCAAATCCTTCTTTTATATAAGCTCTACCATCCTCCAATGTGTTTCTTAGTCGAAATTGGCCGCAAAGCCCCTCAAATTCATCCTCACCGGCCACGAGCTCCACGATTCCAACGACCTCCTCCATCCTCCCTCTTCCATGCATCCAACAATCAAATTGGATGTGCCAACTTCTTCCCCGAGCTCTTCCGACGCTAGCCAACCATAGCTAGGTCGTCCTAGCCTCTTCCTCATCACTGTTACCCCTCATTGGAGTGTCTTCTTCCCCTCCTTTCGTCCCAATAGGTAGCTCCCCTTCTTCCTTGCTCTTCCTAGAATAATTTTAGGTCCTTAGCTCTAGTTTTTATACCCTATACATCTCCGATCTCCTTCTCTGCAACCAATGAAGCTCCGACTAGTTTCATCTGGCCACCACACACCACAAAACCTCACACCACATACGCCAAAAGCATCCACACAATTTGTAGATCAAAAACCCTCAAGAAATTGGAAGCTTTGATTTACGAATCAACATGCCAAACAATCTAAACTTTCACCTCGTCGTTGACGTTCGGTCGGCCACCTCACACCCTCTCACACTAAATCACCACCGCCAACACTTTCGTCGCATTGTGGCAAAACTTGTGAACCATCTAATTTGCTCCAAAAGGTCATATTTGTGTTCTAGGTACTCCACCATCGTCGGTGTCTTCTCTATTGCCGTCACCCCTCTTCCAACAAGCAAGCATCGAGTGCAACCCCTCAATTAGTTGCAGAATTCCTCAAAGAACACATCTAGGTCTATTCCAAGGCCCATCGAAGCCTCAAGCAGTGGCGGCCTTTAACGGATTAAAGGAGCTTGTCCACGCCAAAGATCGAAGGGAGAAGATGCATTCAAAGTCCCACCTCGTGGGAATTTAAATTGGATTTGGGCATAAATCACATTTGGTGTATTGCTTGTGTGCCTATGAGAACAGGGGGTCGGGTCCCCTAACCCTCTCCATGTGCATACGCACACACACATGCTCGCACGCACGTGAGAGCATGCTTGGACAACTACCTAGGCTAGATTTTGGGTTTGGTCTAGGACTGAACCAAGTTTGAAAGAAAAAGAGAAAGGAACAGGGATGAGAAAGAAGGGTAGGGGGTTTTTCTTTGTCAAACTTAGGGTCAGATGTCCAAAATTGAACTTTAAGTCGTCTAAAACTTAGTCCAAACGTCTGACTGAGGTATTTGGTGTTGAGTGGAGTTATTTAAATCATATTTTTGTGTCACTCGAACACTTGGATTTCTTCTTGAGTTTTGATATTGCAATAAATTGAGCTTATATTCTTTTTATATCAAACTCTTGTGCCTCTACTTTATATTAATTGATTAGTGGCTATATTACGATTATTTTGCTCCCTGCGAATGGCCTCGTACTCAAATTCAAGATTATAAATTTAAGTGTTGATTCGTTTTCATTGCTATACTACGACGCATTATTAATATTTGACAAAAGCGCGTTAACATCCTTTCCCAAGTTAGGTGTACTAGGATCCCTGGAGTGTAGAGTAGGAGTCATAATAGGATCCTAGGTAGTCTTTCCACTTCTCAGAGTGATCGAGTAGGCTAAAGTAGGTGGATATTAATTCAGATCTTGGGAAGAGTTAGGCATAGAGTACAGATCCAATTAAGGAACTTGATTATAAATAGATCCAGGATTAGGAGGAAGATTGAAACCAAATGGAGTTAAAGGAGCATGCAGAATCAAATGAGCTTGATTTTAATTAACCCCTTGAGGGAAATTTCCTCTAATTGGTGCATTTCTAGGGTTTGGAAGGGGTTGTAAGGGTAGGGCACCAATAGCTCTATCACTAGGCTTAGGCCTTATCTGGTTCTTCAGATCCCCGATGGATTGGGCCAATTGTTGTGTAGCTTGCAACATGGAAGTATTTGTATCCATCAGTTGCTAGTTCTAATTCAATATAGCCAATTCAGTTTGGCTAGGCTGGTTAGAGGGAAAGGGTTGATAATTCTGATCCTTGTTATAAGTTGTTGATTGCTTGACAATCGTCGTATTTAGTGAGAGTAAAACGTGTCGTAGTATAGGGACGAAAATCGAATCGACAATATTTAAATTTATAAGTGCTAAAAAAATTGTCAGTTCCGAGGTCGTTCGTAGGGAGCAAATATAAAATACAATCACTGGTCACAATAATAAATAATGAGCACATTAATTAATCACAAGAATGATATGTAATAAATAATCCAAAATAATATATTCAATAAGTAGCTAATTGTGTCTCAGAAATCAATAGGACAAAAAGAATAATTAAAACCTAAAAATGGTGATTTTAATCACCACTTAGATCCATAATTAAGCACGAATCCCAAGGTCAACAATAAACTCAATATCTCAAACCCAAGTCAAATATATCAACAGTGGTCTTGAACCACTAATCCACGTTAGCCAATACCTCAATAAGCCCACAGTACTCATAATAAAGCCATAGTAGACATCGGGCAAGTGAGGTAGATAACTTAAAGTCACCAAGCATAGCAGCACATGGCACAACCCTTTTGAAATGCCTAAGTTTTTGAATGGGGGTGCACTCACCTTGAGGCAAAAACCTCCCCCCTCCCTCAGATTTTCTCTCTCTCAATCAGTATTGGGTATGCAAGTGTACAGTAACGGGTAATTGAATCCAGGTAAAGGGACCAAACCTGTGGTAGTGATCGCGGGTGAGGAGTGAGTGAGAGTGAGGAGGAACCTCACCCCTTAGTGTCTAGGCGATAAGCCATCGGTGCAAATGCATTATATACGCATTTTAAAATCTAATTCTCACAATGTGGGACTATCAGCTTGGAGCTTCCTCGCGTGCAGCTGGTGTTGGAATTCACGTCAAATTGATGCGATTGTTGCCTCTTTCTCCTTCAATCGAGAGTCAGAAGCCTTCATGGGAGTAGTCCACAGCTTCAGGTGCTGATGTCATGACGTATGGTAGCCAGAGATGGGCGGACGATGGTGGCGAAGAGATGAGATCTGGAGATGACCTAGAAACATCAAAATGGGCTCAACGCCCCAATTAGAATGCTCATAAGGGTCACTAGAGTGCAAGGAACACACTGGTGGTCTTGATTTGGTAAACTAAGGTCGGACATGGCCGGACAATGTCGGAGAAGACAACGGAGTGATGAGTCATCCGGAGGGATTGTGGAGCAGTCAAAGCACCCAATTTTGTTGGCACTTTTGTTCGTGGAGGTGAGATGAAGGTGTGGGTAGTCATGGTTGTAATTTCTAACGGAGGGGGTGAGATATGTAGTATGGAAATAAGATGCGGAAATATAATACTACAATTACACAAAAGCCAATCTCACAAGCACACAAGAATTTTTAGGTGGAAACCCAAACCTGAGTAAAAACCACCACCTAAACCTCTCAACTTAGAATTTCCCGATTGACCTAGTCAATCAAAACCACTAACCAAGTCACTTAAATGAGAGTGACTTAACCTATTACAACCACACTACTTACACAAGGGTAGTGTCCCTCAAGCCCTCCTCTCCACGAGGAGTATTTTGTCTCGCGAAGGAGATGGCAATTCACAAATCAAATACCCAACCAAAAACAAAAGGAAAAAATAAATACCGATGGAGCCACAAAGTGAATATAAGGCTATTCTACTATAGGAAAGAAATCTCCCCTTGATAGGAAGTGCGTAGGCATGATTGCACAGATTAACGACGCTTTTGATTGGAAGCTTTGAGAGCAAGAGCACTTCTTTGATTTTTCTCTTCTTGGACACAAGAGGTATGGAAGAAGTTTACTAAGGTGTGCCTGGCTTAGGAAGGGTGCTCCTCTATTTATAGAGGTCCTAAGAAGGCTTTGAAAGGCCTTAGAAGCCTCCTGTAGCTGATGGGAACAAGGCTCAAGAGAGTGGTCCAAAATCAGGGTTATTTATGATTCTGACAGGGTTATCAGATGTCTGGTCTTATGGTCAGACGTCTGGGTCATTATTTGATTTGATGGTCTGTAATCTAATCTAAAAGGATTGATCATCTAGATGGTGTTGAATCAAACGGACGTCTAAGAGTGTAGTTTAAGATGTCTGGGAATATAATCAGTCGTTTAACTCTAAGATGGGTTTCTTCCTATTTTCACAAGATCAAAACAAGGATCTAGAGTGTGTTGCACAGACGCTAGTTTGGAAATCTGGCAATTGGTGAGGACGTCTGGAAAGAGGATTTTCTACGGGAATTGATTTCCCGAGGCTCAAATGGCTATGTGGTCTGACAAAAGTGATTTGGGTCAGATCTTAGCCTAACGTCTATTTATCAGACGTCTGGGATGCTATACGAACATCTAAAAGTAGATGTAAGTATGATTAAGAATTAATCTTCTAAGATAATGGTTTGATAGTCCAACGGTCCCATTGTTGGACATCTAGCAAGGTCCTCAGACATCTTGTAAGACCTCTAGACTATGGGCTGGACATCTGAATGTCGCAGATAGAGAGTTGATTTCCAGCCTAAGTGTTTTGAACATCTAGACAATGGGTCAGAGGTTTTAAAAGTCAAGATCAGATGTATGATATCCAAATTAGATGCCTGATCAGGCTGTCTAATTTCTATATTGATTTTCTGAGTTTATCAGAGATTATCTAAGTATCCTAGGGTTGTGTAAGTGATCCTAAGACTATGGTATGTTACTTTGGGGCTCTTTCACAATCGTCTAAGAAATAAAAAGCAAAGAACATAAAGAAACAAATACATGAACAAGATGGATATTCAAAATAAATCTAAGTCTTATTCTTCACCTTCATGAATTTTCGAGCTCTCGCTCTAAGCGCAACTCCATCTCCTCCATCAAGCTCCTCCAATCTGCCATGGACACGAGCTTGAACTCGTTCACACTTGAATCCATTTGCATTTATCCTGAAATCTTAAACTCAATGAAAATGTTAAATAACAAGTGTTTTGCTATCATCAAAATCAATGATTAAGGTGCTCTTGCACCAACAGTGGTGAGTTGGTTGCATGGAGCATCAACGCTAGCTCGCCAGAGCTCTCGCCGGATGTGGGGAAGATGAAGGGGGAAAGGCAGATATAGAGGTCGAACATACATTCTAAAGGCCTAATTCTAATCTAGAGAGTCACAGGGAGAGATAGACCTACTCTATGGATGAAAATAGGGAGGTATCCTTGCCGACGTGGTTTGCCGAAGACGAGGGAGGTGAAATCTCTAGTGGGGGAGAATGGTGGTGACAGAGGAGGTAGGATCTCCTTCTTTGGTGTGTGAGAAGCGGACGAACGTGGTGAAGGTACTGGGCCACCCAATTTGGCCATTGGGTCCCTGGAAGAAGGAGGTCGAGGAGGTCCACTAGATCTTTGGTCGGAGATAGCCAAAGGAGAGGAGGAAGAGTTGTTTTGGCCTGAAACCTAGCTCATCTTGATTGTGGAGCAATGAGGAACTTATATAGATGACAATCAAACCTCAACTTGGATGAATTCGTACATGGTAATTGAGCTTTTGGCAAGTGCGAGTTTGGAAATTTCTAAGCTTCACCTGAGGTCTATGCTTCAAATTGGGGTAGGAGATTGTGATCAATTGATAGTGTGGGATCTTATGACCAATCGCCCCAAATTTGGAGGGATTTAGTGTTGAGTTGAAGGAGAAATCTCCAATCAAATATTCCGGTTTGGGTACGTTTAGGTTTGTTCACACTATTCATGGCGGTAGAGGTATTTTTGAGAAGATGATGACAAAGTTAGGGGGCAATATGCAATAAACTTGAAACCTAGGGGTATAAATGTGAGAAATAGAGTTTCTAATGGCTAAAATGCAAACTAGGTCAAGATGAATTCTAATTGGAACCAAATTTTGGTGTTAAGCTAATTTAGACTGAAGGAATCTAATGGTGAACTGAGATCTGAGTTTTTACCATGTTTTACTGGGTAAATTGCACAAAGACCCAAATTAGGGTAAATTCCCGTCTAAAACTCTATTCTTGGTCAAAATGGGTTCAGATGATCAAATCGAAGGTAGCAAAACTCTTATAATATTTTTTCATGAATTTTAGGAGGTTTAAATTTATTTTATCCTGACTAAAACCTTTTCAATTTAAGTGGGGTTGATAATTAAGGTTTTTAGTACTATTTTCGCCCTCAAAATGCATGAAACCTTGATTCTGTCAACATAAACCCACTTCTTGGTATTTTATGTTTGTTTGACCTTTAATTTTCCTTAAGCAACCTCATGGTTAATCTGCATTTGCGATATGCTGTTAAAACAGTAGAATTAACCATTTTTTCTTGTCTTCTCAAATCGGATCAGAGTGAAATTATAGTCCTCAGGCGATCATGTAGGAGCATTTATCTATTGATTCTAACTAAATTTAGCTAGTTATGACGAATGATGGCATTACCATCATAAGTGTAAGGTAAACTAGGGTTCATCTAATAGGGTCTAGGTTGTGTAATATGTTGGTTCACTTGCCCCTAGCTTTTCCAAGAGAGATTCGAGTGGTTTCTCCAACCAGGATTGTAGGTGTTAGAGAAAGGATTGTTTCTACTATTCCCTTGGATAACCAACACATCCTCATATTCAAACGATGATGAGGATAGGAGTGTAGAGTTAGGATAGCAGGAATCAAAGGTCCCTACTTGGGTCCCATATGAAGGGCTCTGGGTCAGTTGGCTCGCATCATGACCCATGTGCAACTTGTTCACAAACTCCATCCCTGAGGAAGCTTGGAGAGTGGGTGATGGGAGGGTTGCTCCCTTCCCATTTTGGCTCATCAATTCATCCAGCTTTTTTGAAACAACCTCAACTTTGTCCAATTTTTCACAGATCAAGTTCATATCCACATTACTGGAGTTCTCCTATACCTCATAAATTCCACCTTTAAGTTTCATGGATCTTCCATAAGTTTCCATGGAGGCATGATTCATAGAATTCTCACTCATATTCTCAAAAAAATCAAAGCACTATTTTCATCTTCGCTCACAAAGTTGCCTCCACAAGTGGCATCCACAAGGCTCCTCATATGATCATTAAGCCCGTGATAAAAGATCTGCACTAGTTGCCATCTAAGAACCTTATGATGCGGGCATTTTCTAATTAAATTCATGCACCTCTCCCAAGCTTCATGCAATGGTTCTTTAGGGTGTTGCGAGAAGGTGGTGATGGCTCTTCTAAGTGCATTAGTTTCTCCAATTGGGAAAATTTTCTTCAGGAAGGCACTTCTTAGCTCCCCCCATATGTTAACGGGCCTTCTTATGGACCTAAACCAATGACTAGCTTTCTCTTTTAGGGAAAAAAGGAAGTGTTTCATTTTAAGCACATCATCATGTAGATTGGGAATTCTAATTGTCTCACTAATGGCTACAAACTCTTCTAATAATTAGAAGCGGTCTTCATCATTGTTGCCCTTAAAACGAGGTAAGAGTTGTATAGTGGAGTGCTTAATTTCAAATTGGGCCTCTACAAGTAGTACCCTAACGTAAGGTTGATGTTGGTACTGGGCAGGTGACGAGTCTAATTTATTGGACTAATTTTTAGCCAAAGTTGGGTAATTCCTACATTTTAGAGTGTCCTAATATTTGCATAAATGCATGCATTATAATTTAGATTTACATAGTTATCTTAATGCATTTATTGGATTGCAGGAATTCAAGGACAACCAAGTTTGGTTTCTAAGATGTCCAGAGCTTAGTTTGGACGTCTGATGTTGCTGACAGATCTCAAAAGTACTCCTTCGCATGCAACACCACCACCAAATCAAGCTGCCAACCCAAGTAGTTGGGTTTCTCGCAACGCACCACCTTCCCAACCGATTAGATTTCTCAGTTAAGTTGTTGCTTAGGATTCGCGGCGAAAGAACTAAATAGAATATTATAAAATATCACTGCGACCATGCCTTAGGGGAGATTCATCTTCTTCCTGGGATCGCCTGGAGGAGGGGAAAAACAGAAGGGCTTGCACTGTGAATCCAACGAACACCATGGACCACCGCATGTGTTTACAGAAGTGAAATTGGGTTTAAAATAAATGCATCGTAGTATAGCCAAAATTTCTTTGAAAACAAATGAATTTTATTACTCGAAAAATATAAATCCGAGGTCGAACACAGGGAGCAAATTGGGGTTCAAAAATCAAGAACACAACTTTCAAATTTATAATATGCAATGACGAATCAAAGTTATGAAGCAAGAAAGATAATCTCATTGTATATATAAGCTCAAAATAAAATATGGATGTCTGATGTGAAAATCAGACGTCTTAAATGCTAAGTGTTACAGTGCTTCTTTGATTTCTCTCATCTGTTCTCCGTCTTCAGCTTCTTCTTTCTTCTTTTATCTCTTTCTTATTCTGTGGCTCTTCTTCTGGCTCTTCTTCTTCTTCTTTCTCTTCTCTGATTTGCTCTGGCCTTAGCTTCTTCTTCCTTCTTCTGTCTCTAACTTTAGCTGAGCCTTCTATTCCTCAGCTGCTCGAGCTTCTGCCTCTCCTTCTTCTTCCTTTGGCTTCCTCTGCAGCTTCCTCTTCCTTTGGCTTTACCCTTAGCTTTTTCTTCCTCTTTTTCCCTGAGAGAAAAACCTACCCCCTACCCTCCCCACGATCGCTCTTCTTTCCTCTCTCTTTGGCTCGCTCTCCCAGAGCCTTCATCGGGTTATCGGTCAGGTTAGCACGCCCGAGACCAGGCCCACCGACGTGGGTGGTGGGCGAGGAGTGCACGGGTAGTTGGGTCAGAACCAGGTCTGCGGGGGTGTGGGTCGCGGACGAGGCGAGTGGGAAGAGTGGGACCTCACCCCGTGTCAGGAGGCGATAAGCCCCTGGCACTTGTTCCTTTTATTCTGCACCACTCGCTACAAATCTTTCGAGGTTGGACTAAATGTCCCACCTTCTTTGCAGGCACCTCTGCAGCAGGTGTTCGTTCAATTGCAGTAGATGTGGGAGGCTTGGACTCCAATTGCTGGCTGGAAACGTGCGTGAAGGAAGTTTGCGCGTTTGGGAACCCGAAGCCTGGAGCCTGGGGTCTGGGATGAAGCTTGCGAGCTTCTTTGAGCCTACTTCAATGGCAGCCGAGACCTGTACCCTGTCCACAAGCAAAACGGTCTTACGACCTCGTCAAAACACACAGGGAGCTTCACCTTGGCACGGCGAAGGTGTCTTGGTGGTCAGTGTGGCGCGGGATGGCCTGGGCGTGCATGCCTAGGTCACCCTATGGCTGTGAAGATGGGTGTGTTCGAAGGAAGTGTTGGGAGCGTGTGGTGATGAATGGGAAGAGGGGTTATGATCAGTGAGTCATGGCGGAGCTTGTCAGATGACTGGAGAGGTGGGTGGATGCGTGGAGCGGTGGGGGCACCTTGCCGGTGGTATGCCGGAGGTGGAGAAGGTGGAAGTATTTGCGAATGTCAAGGCGTGATAGTAGAAATAAATGAGGGAAAAGAGATAAGAAGGGAGAGTAGACTTATCTGAGAGGGAATAGATGAAGGGGGAGAGGAGGAGGCGGATGACTCATATGTGTCGTCGTCGGAGACAAAGGCCCAGTGAGAGGAGGATGGCGATGACAAGGAGGCAGGCACGTGCGCTGGTGCTGCGTGACGCGGACGAAAGAGGCAAAGGAAACTCTGCCATTAGTATTGTGGAAAAGCGACGATAGGAGGAGATAGGAGTCACCGAAGCTTGCTGGGAGCTTGGCCAAAGGGGAAGAGAGGAAAATTGGGAGGTATCTCAGGATAAATCAAGCTTGGGCAAAGCGAAAGGATATGGGGACCTTTTTATAGCCTCTGGCAGAGGGCCTTGTGCTTGGAAGCCAAGCTTCCAAGCATGGCAATCTCGCTGGTGTTGGAAGGTTGGAAAAGACCCAAATATCTCATGTGTTCGCATGAGAGATTGGGTAGGAATTGGAGCTCCAAATTGGGTTCACATGAACGGGGATTTCTCAGAGAATCTCCCTTTCAAATTTGAGAGGGATTCTCTGAGGAATCGGAGAGTTGTTTCCCTTGAATCCTCGCCGGAGTAGGATTTCCTCTGTTGTAATGGTGGAGGGACCTAATTTTAAAGAACGACGAGGAAGATAGGGGGTGTTTGGAAGAGTTTTCAAAAGTTAGGGGTATAAATGTAATTAGGCTGGACTGTTTTGCAAAGTAGGTCAAGGTGCATTCCTCTTAGATCCAAATTTTGGTAAAAACCTAATTTGGACCTAAGGAATCCAATAGTGAAGTTGGATTTTAGGTTTGACCATGTTTGACTGGGTAATTTACACAAAAACCTAATTTAGGGCAAACATTTGATTGGGACCCTTATTTAGGTCAAAATAGGTTCTAAAGGCCAAATTGAAGGTTATAAACCCTAGAGAATATTTTTTCATGAATTTTAGAGGGTTTAGGTGAATTTTATTTTGACTAGAACCTTATTAAATTAAGTGGGTTTGTTTTAGGGTTATAAGAAGTCATTTAATTCCCAGATTTCACATGAACCCTTTTCTATTTGAACCAACCCACTTTTTATCTTGTTAAGACCATTTGACTTGTGTTTAGCCCTTGAGAATCCTGTTGTTGTACTGCAATGGTAAAATTACAGCTTTACCCCTTATTTCTTACTTTTCCTTCAAAAGGGTTTTTCCTTGAGTTAAGACCTCCAGTTAGTTATGTAAGAGCTTTTGTTCTCTTTTCTAGGTCAAAATGAGCTAGTTAGGACTCATGATGGTGTTCCCATCAGCGTGCTCCGACCTCGCCTCCATTTCCGCACATGCACGTAGTGATAGTGCGTGCATGCCACCGCCCCTCACCGTGTGATCAACACTGCCTCTACTTCCCCTTTTGTTCTTCATTTTCCTCTTCTCCCTTAAAGAACTCATTACAACCTTCTCCACGGAAAACTCAATAGCACTCCACCATCTCCACATCAGTCGACCACCACCAACGCCACCCACCTTCTGACCGTGAGCCCCTCATCCAGACCTCCACCTTCTCCTTTCCACGCTACCCATCATCACCACCACCTGCAACCTCCCCCGTCGAACCCATTAGAGCTGGCCCCATCACTCGCTGTCCGACCTCCTACCTCACCGCTGACGCCACCACAATGACCCCTACACTCCAATGAAGATCCTTAGCACTCTCATCGAGCACGCGTAGCCCCTCGACAGCTGCTGGACAAAGCACCATCGATGGCATCCTCTTCCACCGAATGGCCACGTCCGATCACCATCGACGACACCACCAACACCATCGAGAAGTCCACACTCCAGAGATCCACCACCAACATCCACGTCATTCACCATCCCCTCACATGGTCAGGCTTGAGAGCACATGCTCTGTTCTGCTACAATAAAAGGCCTATTTCTATTTACATTCCACTGCCATTGCCGAAGGTCTTTTATGTGGATTTTAATAGTTAAAAATATATTGGATGAAATTACAGCCTGCATCCTTTAGTTCTCATTATTTCTCTAGCCATCTAATTACATATCTCTCTCTTTATTTCATTACCCTCACATAAGTTACATTGATAAGAGACTCATCATGAGCCCTAACTAGCTCCTTTTGACCTAAGAAAGAGAATATGAGCTCCTACATAACCTGGAGAAGGGCTTAATTCAAGGAATAAGTGTTCTGAGAAGAAAACATGAAATAAAGGTTAAAATGGTAATTTTACCATTGCAGTACATAAATGGGATTTATCAAAGGAAAAACATATGTCAAATGATCTGAATAAGATAAAAAGTGGGTTGATTCAATCAGAAATGGGTTATTGTGCAATCCAAGAATTAAATGACATTCTATAATCCTAAAATAGATCTGCTTAATTCAACAGGGTTCTGGTCAGGATAAAAATCAAGTAAACCCTCTAAAATTCATGGAAAAATATCCCAAGGGTTTAGAACCTTCAAATTGGCCTTTGGAACCTATTTTGACCTAGATTGAGGTCCTAGCTCATTAATTGACCTAATTTGGGTTTTTGTTTAAGATATCCAGTCAAATGTGGTTAAACCTAAAATCCAACTTCACCATTGGATTCCTTATGTTCAAATTAGGTTTGCATCAAAATTTTGACCTAAGGGGAGGTCATGTTGACCTACTTTGCAAAATAGTACACCCAATTACATTTTGGCCCCTGCCTTTTGAAAACCATTGCAAAGACCCCCCTAACTTCCTCACCACTCTTACAAACAGGTTCCTCCACCATTAATGGGGAGAAATCCTACTCCAGCGAGGAATGGAGGGGGAGTACTCCCTGATTCCTCAGAGATCTCCTCCCAGATTTGGAAAGGAGATTCTCTGAGGAATTTCCTTCCATCTGAGCTCGATCCTAATCTCTGATTTGCACCCAATCTCTCGTGCGAACGCATGAGAGATTTGGGTCTCTAACTGATTCCTTCTCCGGTGAGGACTCGCGTGCTTGGAAGCTTGTCTTCCAAGCACAAGAGCCCCTGCCAGTGCCTATAAAATGATCCTCAACCCCGGCTGCACCTCCTCAGCTCAACTTGGCCAGAGATCCACCCCAATTTCATCTTCTTCTCCTCCTGTCAAGTAGTCCAGCGAGCTCCGGTGAGCCTCCCTCCTGTTTCTCATCGCTCTTCCACAATACCAATGGCAGAGCTGCCCTCACCATCTTCCTCCGCGTCGTGCAACACCCGCGCGAGCATCTCTAGCCCCGTCGTCGCCGACGTCTCCCTCCACTGGACACCTTCTTCTCCGGCAACAGCAGGTACTGCCAGTTGCCATCTCTTCCCCTTATTCCACTTAATTAGGTTAGACTTACTCCTCTCTATCCCCTCTTCAATTCCCCTCAATCTATTTCACAAATTACCCCTCGACTACCACTATCCACCGCCATCTTCCCCATCTCCGACCAACCTCCAGCGAGACGCACCCATCACTCCACACCTCCACACGTCTCGCCACCAACCTCTTCACCTCTGCCATCAACCACTGAACATCTTCCACCCATCCATCGACCGCCTACACCTCCCTAACCACCCCCCAACCTAACCCATAAGCACAGCCACAAGGTGACCTAGGCACGCACACCTAGGCCGCCCCGCGGCCTGCCACCTACCGTCCCACCTTTGCTGTGAGACGACGAAGCTTCCTATGTGTTTTAATGGGGCCACCAGGCCATATTCGTGTGTGACAGATCTGAGCACCCACCGCCATTAGCGATGGCTCGAAGGATCTCGTAAGCTTACTCTAGGCTGAAGCACTCCAGGGTCCCAGGTCCAGAGGGCGCGGGTTGGTCTCGTACATTCATCTGTCCAGGAAATTAGCTCTGCGAGGCACCCAGCTGCAGCAATTGGAAGAAGAACCTCACCTGCCGGCACGAACAAAGTGGGTGGGACTTTTAGTCCCACCTCGGAAAAGCAGGAGTGAGGTGCATCGCTTATATTGATTTTGTGTTTAGTTCTGTTCGCCTCGAGAGACACAGGGGTGAGGTCCCTCGCCCTCACTTACCACGCCTCGTCCGTGACACTCCCCCATGGACCTGGCACTCGGACCCGACTAACCTATCTGTGCACTCCTCGCACACCACACTCACGCCGGTGCGCTTGGACCCAGGCACGCAATCGACTCGATTACTCGGCTCTAGGAGAGCGTACTGAAGAGAGATACATAGAGAGAGAGAGAGACGTGGGGGAGGGTAGAGGTAGGTTTTGCTCTTCAGTGTGTGCAAGGAAGAAGAAGGAAGAGGAAGGCGCAGCTGCTAAGGCACAGTGAAGCGAGGCTAAGCAGACTTAGCTGCAAAAGAAAGAAGGAAGGAAGGCTGAAGGAAGAATAAGAGAACGTTAGAAGAGGAAAGGTGAAGCTAACACTTAGCTGCAAATAAGAGAAGACAGAAAAGAAAAAGGAAAGACAAGGCAAAAGGAGAGGCAAGCCAAAGAAGGAAGAAGTCCGTAGAAGAAGAAGAAGAGCAAGTTAGAGGAAGAAGGAGAAAGGCACTGTGAAGGAGAGAAGGAAGAAAGCAAAAGTTAAGCAGAAGAGAAGCAACTGAAGCAGAGACAGAAAGAGAAGGAAGAAGAAGAAGAAGAGAAAGCTGCAAAGAGAAAATAAGAGGCCATCATTTAAAACGTCTGATTATAGAATCAGACGTCCAACTCTTCTATTTTTTCTATAAATTTAATTCATAAACTCTTGCATTTAAATTCTGAATTAAGTTTTGAGTAACTCAGTGTTCAATTACATTATTGAGATTAGTGAATAAATTCCATTTACTCCCTGTGTTCGACCTCGGATACTTAGGTTTTCGAGTAATAAATTCTTATTGTTGTCAACGCTTGGTCACCTATACTACGACGCGACTGACTTATAAGCCCGACAAAGTGTTGCAAACATACATGTTATATTATAATTGTGGGCAAATATCTGACCATTGTGTTTGAATAATGAAATGATAAATTTGTGAGTTAATTTGGCTTGTTCCACCCCGTGGAAATGACCTAATCATTTCTAGTTAGAAGCAATTAATGTTTTGATAGTCGATTTTCACCACAAAAGTATTACAACAACATGACATTTTATGTGAATAAAATTATTGAAAGTGAAGATCTACTCATCAAATGGCGCCGTTGCCGAAGAGGAAACATGCCTATTAATTTTTTCAAGGAATTTATGTTATTTGTATGCTATTTTTGAAGCTTTCTTGAATTACTGATTTTGGTTCTTTTTGTGTGCAAAAATGAACGAACAAACGCGATGGGCACGCACAACGGAGGTGATATTTTTGGTGGGCCTTGACATCACCTGGAGGACAGCAACGGGTGCCTATGGGCCTTGATCCCACGCACATGAAGGCATACGAAAGAACCTTCCCTAATTTTGAGATCTTAGTTTAGATTTAGACTAATAGAATTAGTTTAGTTATATGCTTTCTTGCCCTTGTAATTTTGGGCTAGTTTTTGGGAGAGTGTCCCCAATTCTTTAGATTCTAGGTTTATTCTGTCAGTGGTACTTTTTTTTTTTTTATTGTGCATTTATATATTAGAAAAAAATCTGAGCTACCTAATAGAAGCTGCATATCCATAGGTCAACCATCTAGGAGTGCTTGAGCAGCAGTTAGATTTTTCTTACTACATTACATGCGTTTTTGCATTGTAGAGTGCTGGAGCAAAGTACATACTTTCTTTCTTTCTGCATTAATTATCTGCATACGCATTACATTTGGACATAATTTAAGAAGACAACTTAAGCTGATTTGAAAAGATTAACCAAGTGGTCACATTAGTTTTTGAAGGAAAAGTAAAATATGCAGGAAGTGTTTGAATAACTTGATTCTAATTTTCAAAAAGAAAAATCACTTTTCGCGGTGTGATGCACACTTCCTACACCAAGCACGCACTGTAAGCACCACACTAGGACTTGAACCCTTAAGGCTATAGGCATTGATTTCTTTATCGATGCAAACCCTCCTATTTCATTTTGTGATGGTAGTATTAACTTTTGCCCGGGTGGTTTGATGCTCTAAGGGGGACACTCTTTAAAAGAATTCAAGGGTAGTTAAGAGGCACCACTAATGCATCGCCTCAAAGAAAGGGTTCGCCCTACTTGCATACCTTGGTTCCATCCTCAGAGTACCATTTTACTTGAGCATTTGAGAATATCATTGTAACAAGGTGTACATCTTTAGGGCACTCAAAAGTCAATTTAGGGTGTGTAATTGATTGACAACTTGAGTGGTCATCCAAAAGAACTAAAAGTAACCTCAACCTCCTTAATAAACATTAACCAGGAATCTCAAGTGCCTCCTTTCTCTTATACCATTTATGTAGGAATGGAGAAACACTGCCTTGACTCTATTTGGCCAAGCTGGAAAGTTGGAAGAGGGCTTAAAGTGCTTTAAATCAACAAAAGACCTTTTGCCTTGTGTTTGCTTAGCATATGTTTGGTAGGCACTCTCTCAAAAGGAGCCTTCTTTTCAACCTGGAACCTAAGAGAATTATTAGGAATGCCAACCAAGAAAAAAGAAAAATGGTAGAAGAGAGACCTGAAGAAGAGATTAGGGTTGGTGAAAATCAAAGAACCTTGAGAAACTATTTCCTCACCACAACTCACCAAGCCCTACCTATCCGAAGACCTAGAGTGGATAATCCTTATGAAATCAAGAGCAGCACCATATCTTTGCTCCCTTCTTTCTATGGTACTGCTAGGGAGGATCCCTACAGGCATCTTAAGGAATTCACCAAGGTCTATTCCACAGTAAAGGTCCAGAGCTTTACTGATGAAGCCTTAATGAGAACTTTATTTCCTTTCTCCTTAAAGGATAAAGTCAAGCACTGGTATCATACCCTCGATGCAAGGGTAAATGATTGGGCCACCCTTAAGGGAGAATTCTTAAAAAAGTACTTTCTTATGAGTAAAACCAATCATTACAGAAGAGAGATTATGGGTTTTACTCAACAAGAAGGGGAGCAATTTCACGAAACATGGGAGCACTTTAATGACCTCCTTAGGTTATGCTCCCACCATCAGGTGCCAAGGTGGCAATTGGTCGAGAGATTCTATGACGAATTATCTGAAAGGCACAGGCAAACCATCGATGTAGCCTGTGCTGGAACTTTCATGACCAAAACTGAGGATGAAACCTGGGCATTATTTGAAACATTAAGTGATAATTCCATACATATGCCCTCTGTCTATCAAGAAAGAAAACCATCAATCCTGCAGAGGAAAATAGAGGCCCATGAAGCTGGGCTATTCAGGATTTATCTTATCAAATTCAATTGTTAAACAAAAATTTTAATAAGCTTTTAGGAGACCCCGGCATAAACCCTCAAGCGGCCTCTATCTTTCAGGCTTCAAGTTAATGCTCCATTTGCCAAAGCACTACGCATGCCACTACGGAGTGCCACCTAGCAAATCAATTCCCTAAGTTGACTCAGGCTAACCTGAATGTGGCCCAAGGTTTTTGACCACCCCCTCGTAATAACCCTTATTCCAATATCTATAATCTGGGGTGACAGAACCATCCTAACTTCTCATGGAAGCAAGGTGATGCTTCTAACTCAGGGAATGCAAGACCCCAACCTCCCCAACCCATGTACCAGCCATCTTATACAAACTCTCCTCAGAATAAGCCTTCTAAGATGGATAAACTAAAAGCCATGATGAAAGCGATGTAAGAGCATCAGAATATGGTCATCCAATCTTAGAATAAGATGATCACTAATATGCAATCCCAAATTGATCATCTTACTAAGGCAGTTAGGCAGCGGAATTCGGGGAAGTTGCCTAGCTCTTCTGAGGAGAACCCAAAGGGTAAGGGGGTCATATTTAGGGAGCACGCTCAAGTTGTGACTATGTTGAGGAGTGGAAAGAAAATCAACAAACCTAATAGCACTCCTAAGGTCATCTCTCATAATTGCCCTCCTACACCGAACCCGACTTCCACCCTCACCGAGGAAGAGCCACACTGCCCTCCCTCGCTTGAAATCACCCATCGAGAGGATGTTGTCATTCTGCCTCCCCTTTCCCGACATGATGACCCCTCTACCCAGAAGCCAAGGGTGCCCTATCCTAAGTTCCTATCTACTCCTGGGGAATTTTCTGTTGGCTCATCTGGAGCCAAGGATAGGACAAACGAGATTATAGACACTTTTAGGCAAGTCCACATCAACTTGTCTTTATTGGATTATATCAAGCAGATCTCGTCCTATGCCAAGTTTCTGAAGGACCTGTGCACCCAGAAATGCCAATCTAAGAGATAGGTCCAAGCTAAGGTCATCTTGCCTGACCATGTTGACTAGGTGCTCCAACATGGAACCTCCCAAGATGAAAGACCCAGGGGCCCCATATATTTCAGTGGTTATAGGTAGCCGACACATTGCCGAGGCTCTGCTCGATCTGGGCGCAGGGGTGAACATTTTACCGAGCTCTATCTATGACTATTTGGGAGGAGACGATTTGAAGCCTAGTCCAGTCATCCTCCAATTCACAAACAGATCGCTTAAGGCACCACGAGGATTGCTGGAAGATGTCCTAGTGAGAGTGGAGGACTTCTTCTTCCCTATTGACTTTCTCGTGCTAGATACAAACCCATCTAACAAGCCCACCAAGCCATCCATTCTTCTAGGATGCCCCTTCTTGGCCACAGCCAACGCCTCTATCAATTTTAGATCAGGGGCACTTAAAATGGGCTTTGGGAACAAGAAGATCTAGTTGAATGCTTTTGATACCTACAAGTAATCCAGATTTAAAGACTGTTCCCAGATTAAGATGGTTGATAAAATCATTGAAGAGACTACTCCAGCACTCTTATGTAGAGATCCCCTCTAAAAGATCATATCTAAGGACCATCCTCCGAGTATTGAAGAAAATGAAGGGGATATGCCCGAATTGGAAGAGTTGCTGGGAGTATACACAGTCTCTGTCCCCACCCTGAACCCTGAAGGTAGATCCGCTACCTGAGGCAAGGACATCTCAACTTATATCCTCAATCCATAAGGCTCTTGAGTTGGAGCTTAAACCCCTCCCGAGCACATTGAAGTATGCTTTCCTTGGCCCTAATGACACGCTCCCCATCATTATCTTGTCTACGTTAACTGAATTGCAAGAGGGAGCTTTGCTCGAATGTTTACAAAGGCACAAGGAAGCTACTGCATGGTTGATAGGTGCTATTAAGGGTGTTGACTCCTCCCTCTGCATGCATCATATATACACGGACAAGTCCGTGAAACCCTTTCGAGACATGCAAAGAAGGCTCAACCCTAATATGTGGGAGGTTGTTAACAAGGAGATTATGAAATGGTTGGATGCTGGAATTATCTATCCCATTTCAGACAGTAAATGGGTTAGTTCGATACATGTGGTGCTCAACAAGGTAGGAATCACTGTGGAAGAAAACAAACAAGGAGAGTTGGTGACCACTAGACCCTCAACTGGCTAGAGGGTCAGCATCGATTACCGCCATTTGAACACGGCTACCTAGAAAGACCATTTCCCTTGCCGTTTATCGATCAGATTTTGGAAAGACTGGTAGGGAACAAGTATTTCTGTTTCATTGACAGGAACTCTAGGTATAATCAAATAGCCATCTTCCCTAACGATCAGGAGCGTACCACCTTCACAAGTCTGTATGGCACATTTGCATTCTGCCAAATACCATTCGAGTTATGTAATGCTCCTATCACATTCCAACGATGTATGATGGCTATCTTTTCTGACATGATCGACAAGTTTGTAGAGATCTTCATGGATGATTTCTCCATTTATGACTTGTCATTTGACCTATGCCTTTCGCACCTTGATAAAGTCTTAACCCGTTGTGAAGAGGCAAAGCTCGTGCTTAACTGGGAGAAGAGCCACTTTATGGTCCAGCAAGGCATTGTTTTGGGGCATGTAGTCTCCGAGAGAGGATTAGAGGTGGATATAGCCAAAATCGATTCCATCCCTAAACTTCCATCACCCACCAATGTTCATCAAGTTAGATCTTTTCTTGGCCTTGTTGGATTCTATAGGTGCTTCATTAAAGATTTTAGTAAAATCTCTAAGCCACTCTACGACGTGTTAGTGAAGGTTGTTTCCTTCGATTTTGTTGACAAATGTGGCGAGGCTTTCCAAGTCTTGAAGAAAGCCCTTATTACCGCGTCGATTCTCCATGCACCAGATTGGGCACTCCCGTTTGAGCTGATGTGCGATGCTTCTGATTTCGCAGTGGGAGGGGTCTTAGGTCAAAGGGTTGATGGCAAACCTCATGTTTTGCATTATGCCAGCAAGACCCTTACGGATTCTCAGCAAAACTACACGGTCACTAAAAAGGAACTTGCAGTAGTATTTGCTTTGGAAAGGTTTTGGTCTTATTTATTGCGATCTAAGGTTGTGGTGTTCACCAATTATTCTACTTTAAAGCACCTTCTTGCTAAGAAGGACACCAAACCTCATTTGATTTGTTGGATTCTGCTACTCCAGGAGTTTGACCAGGAAATTAAAGATAAGAAAAGAGTTGAAAATGTGGTAGTAGATCATCTGTCTAGGATCCCTATTGAGGCGTCAACCCCTGCAAGCGGTATCCAGGAGACTTTTCCCGATGAGTCTCTAATGGCTATGGAGGCCAAAACTCCTTGGTTCGCTGATACAGTGAACTATCTGGTTACAGGCATAACCCCCAATACTTAGGACAAGTAGAAGCGAGATAGGCTTCTTGCTGAAGCTAAATTTTATCACTGGGAGGAACCTGAGCTATTTAGAATAGGCCATGACTAGTTATTCCTCCATTGCTTCCTTGACGAAGAACAAAGGAGTGTTCTGAGTTTCTGCCATGATGTCCATTGTGGAGGGCATTTTAGTGAGAAAAAGACTACCCATAAGGTTCTTCAGTCTTGCTTTTGGTGGCCCACATTATTTAGAGATGTACATACATATGTGGGTGCATGTGTACATTGCCAACAGACGGGAACCATCGAAAAAAGTGATGAGATGCCCCAGCAACCTATTCTCCCCGTTGAGATCTTTGATATTTGGGGCATCGACTTCATGGGTCCCTTTCCTGTGTCCTTCGGATATGAGTACATCCTTATGGCCGTGGACTATGTATCAAAATGGATAGAAGCCATACCCACGCAAACCAATGACCATTCTGTGGTCTTGAATTTTGTTAAGGCTAATATTAGTTCTCAGTACGAGTGCCCAAGGACTATCATAAGTGATGGAGGACCTCACTTTAAGAATGTACACTTCACAAGACTACTCCAAAATTTGGGAGTCAACCACATGATAGCCACACCTTACCATCCCCAAATGAGTGGACAGGTTGAAGTGTCTAATAGGGAGATTAAGCATATTCTGGAAAAAACTGTTGGGCTCGACCATAAGATTGGTTGAAAAGATTAAATGTTGTTCTTTGGGCCTACAGAACAACATATAAAACTCCCTTGAGCATGTCTCCTTTCCATCTTTTTTACAGAAAAGCATGTCACCCTCCCATTGAAATCTAACACAAAGCTTATTGGGCTATCAGAAACGTTAACTTAAATCTAGATAAAGTGGGCTGGAGTTAAGTGAGCTTGAGGAGCTTCGCAATGAAGCATACAAAACCTCTCATGCTTACAAGCAACATACAATGGTCTTCCATGATAAGCACATCATCAGAAAGACCTTTGAGCCCAACCAGTGGGTTTGGCTTTTCAATTCCAAACTTAAAATATTTCCTGGAAAGCTCAAGTCTCACTGGGATGGGCCGTATGTCATTATTAATGCCTTCCCTCATGCAGCAGTTGAAATTCAGAACCCTAATTCTGGGGAGAGATTTAAGGTAAATGACCAACGACTTAAACCTTATGTTACTCTTTTAAATGGCCAGGTTTTGGACACAGTTCAACTTGAGGAGCCTTTGCTCCTCTCACTCTCCTCCTCAAGTGTTATTCTTCTATGTCTTTATTTTTCCAATGAGAATATTGTCAATATTAGGCATGGGAGGTATAACCTGAGGTTATTTATAGCATTTATAAATATTTTCATGCATTTAAGTTAGGTGTATTACCCAAAAAAAAAATCTCTCTTTTGTTTTCTTGAGTTAAATTGGTTAGCCTTAGCAAAATATCTTTATCAAGGAGGTGTCATTGAAGATTTTCTTCTTAAATTATTTCTTAGTTTAGAATCCAGTACATTTACTTCACTTACACATAAAGTGGGTAATGGATCTTTTAAGATAACCAATAAACATTTTAAGTTTATTGAACCCTTAGACAATTAGTTAGGGAGTCAGGCAAACTATCAACCCTTAGACAATTAGTTAGGGAGTCAGGCAAACTATCTTCTATTAGATTCACCTAATATTTGTGAGGTGAAAAGTAGAGTGACTACTGGTGCACTAAGTCTAGTGCAAGGAGTCTTAAGTTCTAGATAATTGAATAATGATACCCCCAGAGTTAGGCATAGTTTTCACTCTCTGTTCCTACTTGTAAACATTGTGTGAATTCTTCAGAGTCACCAAATAAGGCAAATAGATAGAGATTGAGTTCTAATAAAACTATGACTATGGTGGATGGTTACAATCGTCCTTCATAGAGTCAGTTGAAGGAGGGTATTTGTGCCAAAGGTCAGAAATACGTTTGTTCTATCCATTCCTTTCTGGTGCCGAGAATAGACACTTCCACCAAATAAGCCACATAATATTCTCTTGATTATCATCATCCCCAATAATGCCTCATGAATAAAACTTTTACGTCGTGTTGTGTTGTGTTAGTAGTTATGAAATAAAAAAATAATAACAATAATAAATAGAAAAAAAAGAAAAGAAGAAAAACAAAAGCTATATATACAAAAAAAAAATGTTTGAGTTTATAGCTATATCTTGGTGTTGATTTTATCATATGTCGATATCATTGAGGCCTTAAAAACACCCATTATGATCCACCAAATATGACCCATACCTAGTTTTTAGTATTTTTGATCGCCCGAATACTGGCTAAGGACTTCTAACTTAGTTGTAGGGTTATTAGGGCTCTAATTGAAGTGTGAATGTCATGTGAGGCCACCAAACATTGAGTACATTTACAAAATCTGGTGAGATTTTTGATCGCAGAAAGAAAAGAAGGAAAAGAGTGAGAACAAAGGAACATTAAGAGAGCATAGTTTTGTTTAGCCTTTCTCTGGGTTGACTCATTTGATAGTCTAGAGATTTAGAGTTTGCAGTACTAGACTACATGTAGCACCAAATAAGTGTGAGCCATCAAATATAAATCCATTTAAAGCAATATCTCCTACCAAAGCCAAAAAGTCAGGGTCAAATTATAGATTATTTCCTACTTTACCCCTGAGGGAAGTAGTTTTCTATCCTCATAGAATCTTTACCAAAGAGTTAAGTGTGAACTTTAAATGTAAATTGGCTTATTCACTTGGATTTGTTACCGAGTCTACTGTCAGTTCACATTTATCTAGATCTCTAAATTTTTGGAATAAGAAAACCAGAAATCTTTGGTGACTTCCATCATTTTTCACTTTTGCTCAGGACTAGTAAAACTTAGGTATGGGGGTATTTAATTAGTCCAATTTATTGGACTAATTTTTAGCCAAAGTTGGGTAATTCCTACATTTTAGAGTGTCCTAATATTTGCATAAATGCATGCATTATAATTTACATTTACATAGTTATCTTAATGCATTTATTGGATTGCAAGAATTCAAGGACTGCCAAGTTTAATTTTTAAGATGTCTAGAGCTTAGTCTGAACATCTGATGTTGCTGACAGATCTCAAAAGTACTCCTCCGCATGCAGCACCACCACCAAATCCAACTACCAACCCTAGTAGTTGGGCTTCTCGCAACGCACCACCTTCCCAACCAATTGGATTTCTCTGTTAAGTTGTTGCTCGAGATTCGCGGCGGAAGAACTAAACAGAATGTTATAAAATATCGCTATGACTGTGCCTTGGGGGAGATTCATCTTCTTCTTGGGATCTCCTGGAGGAGGGGAAAAACAGAAGGGCTTGCACTGTGAATCCGACGAACACCATGAACCACTACGTGCTCCGACCTCACCATCATCTCTGCTCATGCACGTAGTGACAGTGAGTGCATGCACCACCCCTCACCATGTAATCACCACTGCCTCCACTTTCCCTTCACTTCTTCTTCTTTGTTTTCCTCTTCTCCCCTAAAGAACCCATCACCACCTTCTCCACCGAAAACCCAATAGCACCTCCACCATCTCAGCATTAGCCGACCACCACCAACATCTAACATTGATCACCAACACCACCCCATCCTGACCGCGACCCCCTCATCTAGACCTCCACCTTCTCCTATCCACGCTACCCATCATCACCCCCACCTGCAACCTCCCTCGTCGAACCCATTAGTGTCAACCCCATCACCCATCGTCCAACCTCCTACCTCACCGCTGATGCCACCACGATGACGCCCACACTCCAACGATGATCCTGAGCACTCTCACTGAGCACGCATAGCCCCTCGCCAACCGTTGGCCAACCCACCATCGTCGGCGTCCTCCACCAACCGGCCACGTCCAGCCACCATCGACGACACCACCAACACCATTGCAAAGTTCACACTCCAGAGATCCACCACTAACGTCCACACCGCTCGCCGTCCGCTCCTCATGTGGCCTGGCTTGAGAGCACATGCTTTGTTTTGCTACAGTAAAAGGCCTATTTCTATTTTCATTCCATTGCCATTGCTGAAGGGCTTTTATGTGGATTTTAATAGTCAAAAATATATTAGATGAAATTGCAACTTGCACCCTTTAGTTCTCGTTATTTCTCTGGCCATTTAATTACATATCTCTCTCTTTATTTCATTAGCCTCACATAAGTTACATGTTATATTATAATTATTGGCAAATATCAAACCATCATGTTTGAATAATGAAATGATAAATTTGCAACTTAATTAGGCTTGTTCCTCCCCGTGGAAATGACCTAATCATTGTGGTTAGAAGTAATTAATGTTTTAATAGTTGATTTTCCGCCACAAAAATATTACAATGACACCATGATTGCATAATAATCATGTGACCTAAATCACCTAAATTAAGCTAGAGTCTAGCATAACTTAGGGACAATGCATTCATAAGCATCGTAATTCGCATAATAGTTAATTTGTCACCTACATAGATAATATTATCATTTTATGGCCTAAAAGAGAGATGAAATAAGTTGCAGATGATTCGAAGACATGGATGATAGATCAGACTGTATAGATCTGATCAGAATGACAATGGGAGTCCAATGCTTCCAAAATCGTCTCGACCTGACAACCAAAGCATCTTGTGCAGTCCATAGAAGAATAGAGGCCATAGAGCTAGAAGACAAAGATCCAAGCCTTAGATGAAAAATCCAACCGCACAGATGGATCCGGATCAACGATAGCAGTCCAATAGCGTAAAAATCAACCCAATCGGAGGTTTACATCACCAAATACAAAGAAGAGAAGATGGACGGCTATGATGGCACCACATGGTGCCATCACAGCCACCCCTCACCGCAACCCAGCATCTGTAGGCATCTTCATCATGTGCTATGGGACGTTGGATCTTCATCCAACGACCACAAAACATCCATGCCATCACCCCACCCCCACGCCATCGAGGGAAGATCCTCAACCATTGGATCTCCATCCAATGGCTGAGAGCGGAGTTGCCTAAAACCAAAACACAACCCAAAGCGCACCTTAGCACATTGATTAGAGTGCTCAACCTCAAGCGAGCGACGTAGGTTCAAGACTGGCGACGCTCAAATTAGGTAAGCGGGTCGCGCACGGGCACTATTACCCGTTGGATGGTGATCGAAGCATTGGGAGATGGTCGTGTGGTGAAATCAGACGATTCCGCAGAGCACGCAAGAACAAACGTGCGTGCTACGCACAATCACACGCACTCTCTCATAAACAAAGGCAATGCAGGCGTGCATTTACGATCAAACGACTGAGGATCAGGTGTTCAATTTGAGCGAGTGGGTGCATGAAGAAGAGAAGCGACGCACGAGGAGAGAGTGGGAGCGTCCGATGGAGATCCAAGGCCCCATAGCATGCCACGTGTCACCACTAGGTTAAATCCACACGTGGAATGCATTTGTGAAGGAGTTTTAAGGCCAAATCATGTCCGTTGATCTCCCGATCGACGGATCTGATTAATCTGAGGTTGTTGCACGCAATGGAGGGTCAAAATGCCCACTTTGCTCCTCATTAAAACTATAAAAGAAGGCCCAGGGCCCCCCAGTTGAAGGACATCTCTTCCATCTTCCAAATCTTCCAGCTATCTCTCTCTTCCGCCTTCTTCCACTGTCTCCCACCTCTCTCTGCAACTTCGACCTTTGTCCCGGCACTCTGGATCTGAGGTGCTACCGCACCTCGCACAATCATCCCACAAGTGGCATCGTCATCTTTCTAGCTTCTATATATCTCTCTCTATTTAGCATAACAATGTCTAGTTTGAAAAACTATTTCTGATGCAATACGTTTCTGATTATCTGATATCTGATGTTCATATATGCATATATACATATATAAATATCTGTTTAGAGCAAGTTTTCTGAAAAGCTTCTGCATGAAATCGTGATTGCCTCCCTGCGAATGACTCGGTACTCACCGATCTTTACAAATTTATTTGTCGATGTGTTTCGCACTACACAACGATTAAATCATCTTTTAAAATGCGATTTACACGCCGAACACATGACATTTTATGTGAATAAAATTATCAAAAGTAAAGATCGACTCATCAGCAGGGTTATAGAATTCCCTCAAGGGTCTTCCATATGGATATTGGATTTGTAAAATCTCAAGCATCTCTTTCATTTTGGTCTGATGATCCTGTTGAAACTGGTTTAGTTGGAGCTATAGGTTTTGGATCTGAGCCTAAGGATCCATTATTCGAGTTGGCTAGGTTAGCCATCAAATCAAGATCAGAGTCCGATTCAGATGTAGAACTAGATTCACCAATAATCAGTCTGCTCCTCTTTGTAGAGTTGGCACCAAGTGTAGATTTCGTGATCTAGTTCAATGCATACACTTGGAAGAAGGTTATAGATGCAAAGAGAATAGGAGAGAGAAGTGTGTGCAAAATGCAAGCAATCAAATTCTAGCCTTAAAGGGTTGCACCTACTAGACCTAGTCCAAATTTCGCTAACCCTAACTAAATACCTGATTCTTGAATTACTTGGCTGGCTAGAAGGGTAGGACCCCCTAGGACACCCTACATGGTAGGACACCACTAGAGGTTAACGTGGTTACCACACCGACTTTTCTTGTCACCAGTTGGTCCAAATAGACAAGGCCTCAAATACAATCAACTAGGTATAGCTCCAGGTTGGAAAATAAAATCCAACCTAGTTGGCGCATCTATCAAGTTAATTACGGCTTAGTATTTAAAGTGCAAAAGATTATATGATGGGTGTGAGGAGGGTAGGTGCCCAATTAATTCAATTCAGATGTGTGTGTGTGTGCCAAATAAGGGTCCACAAATAGATTTAATTGGTAAAGTATCTTTTAATGCTTAAATAATTAATTCACTAACTGTAGGGTTCAAATTTCAAGGTCCTTTCAAGCAAGTTTTGAGTGAAACAAATAGCATTTTGCAATCACGGGACCTTGATCTTTTTCCATCAAATTGTAAATCTGGCAACCTTATTGTGACACCTTAGCATGCAGCTTCAAAGTGAATTAATTTTATTTCAAGTGGTACGACCCAAACAATCCAACAAAGGCTTCCCAACTCCCACTTGATCAAGCACACAAAAAATAATATTTTTTAGAATTTTTAGGGGCCTAAAAATATTTTTTTCATATTTTTCAACACAATACCAAAACAATCCAAACAAATCCCTAATAAGTATTTTCCAGAAACAGTAATCATACGTTCATCAGAAAATTTTCCCAATTTTTTCCACAAACTATATTTGATCATAAATTAAATGAAAAAAATTTCATCAAATTTGGAGTTGTATAGAATTCAGGAAAATTCAATGAACCCTGATCTCCAATAGAAAAATTTTAGATTCACCCGGCAGTAAAAGATTTTTCTAGGATAGTACAAAATGAATCTTCTCATGAAATTTAGTATGTTTGTTCCTGATTTCAAGGAGATCATGTAATAAAAATTTGGGAACTTTTGGAATAACCAATAGTTCATAATTAAACTTTTAATTCAGCACAAAAAAACCAATCCGAACTTGGTTAGGATGAGATAAAATCTTTGAAGCACAAGAGTAAGATAAGAGATTTCTTTTTTTTTACAAATCATATTAAATGCAATTGCTCCTAGGAGTCATGAATCTACCTAAGTTTAAGATGTAGATTGGTAAGTCGATTTTCGCTTTCGAATAATATGATTAAGATGATTTGTCATTTTAGTATTAAAGTGTTGGAAATCGCTTAGCAAAATAATTAGAATTAAAATTAAACCACTCACAGGAGAGCGAGTCGTGTCCACAGGGAGGCAATGAATTATTTAAACTCACAATTAAGTAGAAATCAAGTTTGCTGAAATATTCATCAAATCAAACAATGCCTATGTAGCTGTGAATGTAAACCTTAAATTAATGGAGAAGTCAAGGGTTGTTAATGTAATTTTTACGTAAGAAAACTATCCATGTGAAAGGGTATGCCATGTACTTTTCACTTGCATGCATACTAAAATGTAATTCAAAATTAAATGTAATGCACATAGAGATGAATAATAAGGCTTAACAATTCTCTAGAAGCATAAGCATAAAGGCATAAATTCACCACAATTTAATTAACCAAATAAATCAAGAAAATGAATGTTGCAATGGCAATTTCTGTAAATAGAAATTCAAGTAAAAATAGAGGATTATACCTCTCTCCTCCTCGCACATGGGAGAGAGGCTCATTAGAGGAGCTACTCCGGGAAAAGGTCGACCGGAGCGAGGCCTTCGCGACGATGGCAGCGGCATGTCGTGAGATGGCTTGGGCCAGTTGGATGGAGGAGAGAAGAGGTGGCTGCGGTGGCTGTCGCTGCTGCTCTTACGTGCACTGCAACAGGTGGGCGCACAGCTGATGCTGCGGGCAACGGTGTGGCGAGGTGCGAACGCACGCAGGGAGGTGCGTGTGGGTTGGAAGTAGGCGCGGCTACTGCGAGTGTGCGAAAGGGGCTGAGGGTAAACTGGCTGGAGGTGCGGGGGGGAAGGTGCACTGAGTTGCTGGTAGGCGCACGCCTGCTACGGTGGAGGGGCAGCGCGCGTGAGCAGGCTACTGCAGAAGGTGAAGTGCGCCGAGGGGTGGCACGCGCGGTGGCATGTGCGACAAGGGCAGAGGTGCAGGGAGGAGAGCCGGTGGTTGCAGCTCTGTGTGCTGCAGCGGGCGTGGCGAGGGTGAGTGGGCACTGGTTTCTCACGCAGAGGTCGTGCGCGTGGAGGGCTGCTGCAGGTGTTCTGGAGGCGCAATGCATGGTCTTGCTGGGTGATGTGAGCAAGCTCCGATTGGCGGTGCAGCTTGTCATGCCACACGCCCACAGTGGTGGAGGCTTGCTGCCATGGTTGAGGCCAGTGGTGGTGGAGCGGATGAGAGTGATGCACTCTCTGCACAGTGACGAATCGGGGTGGAGGCCTCCTCCTGAATGGTAGCCATTCCTCCTCCTTTGTAGCCACAGCTACAAAGATTTGAAATTCAAAAGGCCACCGTCAAGTCAATGCTGGACGAGTGAATGTGCTGGAGGAGGCGGAGATGGAGCGGTTACCTTCAAAAAGGAGAACAAAAAAGAATAATAAAATAATTAGGATTATTTATACATAACTCCTTAACTTCTATGTTAATTAAAACAATGTATGTAATGCACCTAATTAATTAACTAATCAAATGCATGCAATCCTAGATTAATTTTAAATGCATTTAGATATGGATGTCACACACGAATTATGCAGTTAAGCTAAAAATATGAATTAATTTATTTACATCCTAATGTATGCTATCTAAATGTTAAAATTAACTTAATGTCTAGACACTTAAATACTTAAATAGCCCACAAATATGGGCTAATCAAATACCCCCATGCCTAGTTTTTGCTAGTCCCTAGCAAATCCAAGCAATAACCTAGCACTCCAAGTAGACTAGCCAACCCAATCGATCTTCCTTTAGAAACATGTTAAGTTTAGACTTTAGACCTAAGGTTCCCAAGTAGTTGCTAAGTTACAAACTAGGTCGGCTAAAGATGAGTTGCAGGCACAGGTTTCCCTGATTTCTAACTCTACCCTAGGGTTTATTGATCCCTGAGATTAAAGCACCCATGCATGTGCATTGGTCTGAATTATTTGAGGTTGGTATGATTGCCAACCTAGAGTGGAAAATGGATGTTTTTTTAATATATATTTTTGTTTGATTCCTCTAAGTCTAACCTTGGATCAGCTATCAACACGGTCTGTGTCGGATTCATTGTCCCCATCACCGTACCTCAAAGGGTGCCTGGCTTTCGATGCTTCGAGAGAGCACCGCCCATAGCGACCCCAAGAACTCCTAGAAATCAACACTTCGAGATAGTATACCCATGGGTTTCTTAAGCAAATTCAGGCCTGTGGCAATCGACACTTCGAGATAGGGCCGCCCATGGTACCTAAACCGCACAATGCGCTTACATGCCCCCAGTAGAATGGATATCCTAAGAGATAAGCGCTGAGGAGGTAACATGTTATCATCGCATCCTCAAGGTGAGTATATACTCCACCTCTCCTACGGCAGGAACTCTTCCAATCAAATTGTGTTTTCAAGCTTCTCCTAAGTCAAAACTAAGAGAACCAAATTTTATTTTAAGAGAGGAATTAAGGTGATCACTTACTTACACAAGACCAAGTGTGTGTGAAATTTGGATGCTTGGGTTACAAGGACCCGTAAACCAAAAAGTAGAACAAGACTCCACGTACTACCCTGCCTTTTAACTCAATCTCTAGCTTTCCTTCCTCAACCTCTTGAGGAATGGTCCGCAACTTAACTCCTACTTAAGTTTTTAAGTCCACAAAGGACCCTAAAGGTCTAAAGCTATTAGCTCACTTAGCTTCTAAAGTTTGACACCTAGAATCAACTTACTCTAACCTAGAGTTCTGATTTGCTTAAGAATGCAGGGCTCAGCCAGTTAAGCTTCAATAATTTTTTTTTTTTGAATGCAATATGCATGAATGAATGCAAAATGTAGACATGCTATAAACAAATGCCTCAGGTCCTCTCCCCTATGCCTGGTTCAAACAATGTCCTCATTGGAAACAAAATAGCTAAAGGAAGATATTACCTAAGGCAGAGAATGGTAGGAGCTAAGGCTCCTCAAGAGTGACCTCGTCAACCAGATGGCCATCCAAAGTAATGTATGGTTTTAACCATTGACTGTTGACGATAAAGGGAGTTGCTGAAGAGGAAGGACTTTTAATCTCCACAACTCCATGTGGAAACAATTTAGTTATTATGTAAGGCCCATCCCAACGAGATTTTAATTTTCCTGGAAAAAGCTTAAGTCTGGAATTGAAAAGCCAGACTTGTTGGTTGGGCTCAAAGGTATTTCTAAGGATATACTTATCATGCAAGACCTTAGTTCTCTCTTTATAAGCTTTAGAGGTGTCATAAGCATCATTCCTCAGCTCCTCAAGCTCACTTAATTCCAGAAGTCGTGCCTTACCCGCCTTTTCTAAATCCATGTTAACACTTCGAATAGCCCAAAGTGCCCTATGTTCTGTTACGAACGCGCGGCTTCAGACGTCTTTTAAGACGTCTGGGAGGTGGCCCAAACATCGGACCAGACGTCTGGAACCCCTCCCAGACGTCTAGGATTCGGTTACGACGGCATGCGCGATCGCGTCTGCGTGCCTGCGCGCGCAGACCTACGGGTGCCCTTTTTCCCTCTCCTCCACAGGCGCTGCCCCCTATTCCGCTCTCTCTCTCCTCCCCGCGAGGCTTTAAAAAGCCTCGCCCTCTCCCTCACTCTCACCACCTCCGCTTCTCCTTCTTCTTCCAACGAGTGCGAGCGCGAGCGAGCGGCGGCGGTGGCAGCCGCGGCGAGTGCGGGAGGAGGTGCTGCGCGAGAAGAGGAGGCGCTCAGCCATGAGGGCGAGCTTGCCGGGGCTGCTAGGGCCGGCCGGGGGGGGAACAGCAGATGCAGGGTGACGTGGGGGGCCTACTGCAGCTCGAGCAGCAGGCGGACGAGTCGCGGCGCTACCGAGAGTCGCGAGCGGAGGGCGAGTCACGACCTGATTCTGAAATTTTCTCCAGAATCAGACGTTTGGGCTTCCAACCAGACGGCGGGGAGGACGTCTGGAGGACTGTCCAAATGTCTGAAAGGTGAGTTATTTCCTTCTTTCTTCCACTTCTTTGACTGACCGTACTGAGAGAGAGAGGAAATGGGTACGCGCAGGTTCGAATTCGCCATCCAGCACGAATCAGACGTCTGGCTACAATGCCAGACGACGGGAGCGACTTCCAGACGTCCGGGGTAACCATCGGACGTCTGGGAACTAGGCCAGACACCCTCGTAGGCTTCTGGACGTCTGAGAGACCACGCAGAGCAAAGGTAACCTCTGATCCACTTTTTAAGACGTCTGGAAGAGGTTCCAGATGTCTGATTTTGCACTATTTCGTCATTTTCGACCAGTTTAGGGCCCGTTCGGAGTCCGTTTTCCGCGTTTCGAGTTGCGTTCTTTTCGGAATTAAATCCTCTACCCGTCTACAGTAGCTATATACTATTTTGAGAAACCCCTTGTGTTTGATCCTTGTGATAGGACCTCGTTCCGTTGCAGTCTCGGGGGTTGCGGAGGCACGCGGGATTCCCGACCATGTCCCCAGTACTCCTGTTGTAACCGGTAGAGTGGCTTTTAAGTTTATTGGTATAATCTGTTAAATTATGGAACCATAAATAGAACCTAGGACATTGCATGAATCCTAGGAATGAGAAACTAGAAGGAATGGTAGATCCTAGGGTGTTGCATGAATCCTAGGGCTGGAAAACTAGATTGTATGATAGATCCTAGGGTATGGCATGAATCGTAGGATGGGAAGAACTAGTGGAATATATGAATACTGCAGTCTTGGAAAATGTGGAAAGGAAATAATAGCTACCTGTAAATTGGTTTAATAGTTTCCTGTTATGAATAAATGAGCATGTCTGAGAATATGGGATGTATGAACGTGAAACTGGAAAGGTGAAACCTGAATGTGCTGAGTTAAAAGAACTGGAACCCTACGGGGAATTAGGAGTGGAACTCCTGGAAAGAGAAAGGAATGGAACTGAGAAAGAAAGACGTGGTAGTGTGCTGTCTCTTGGGTACGTAGTACCAAGGGAAGTACCTGTACCTGTTTAGTGCAGAGCGGAGCCAGCCGCCCCAGGGACCCGGGCTTAGGACTGGCCACTTTGTACCGACTTGCTGGCCCTCGTGTACGTAGTACCAAGGAGAGCTACTAGTGTAGGGAGGTACTAGCTACCCCACAGGCCCCGGGGTTCTGCTAGCCTCCTACACCGACTTGTTCGGCCCACTGGGCAAACCAGGGTAGTCAGGCGAGGGTGCACGGACTGTGGAGGGGCAAGGCCCCTGTTTGGTTACTGTGGAGGGGTTGGACCCCTGTTACTGAGAGGGCTCTGCCCTGTACTGGTTCCGTGCTGTGCTTTGGGCACACCCGTTAACGGAAACGACTGACCGCGTGCCAGTGCGGGTTAGCTACTTGTGCGTTTATTGCGCGTGCCGTAGTCACCGTTACATCTGTCCGTGACCCTGGGGTGGTTGATTGAGAGTAGGATCACCACGGGGGACTCTCCCGGCCAGGAGAGCACCACGTGCTACTTCTACTGTTCGGAAAAGACTACAATCAAGATCGTTCCCACGAGGAACATTCGAGATCAAGTGAAGGATCTGAGAAATAGATAAATTGTGAGACAATAGAAAGACGTAAATAAAGAAAGTAACAGAACATAACAGCTACTGTACACTCTACTGTTTCTTTTGTTTTAGTTGCCCCTCTACTCAGTGTTTTACTGACGTGTTACACTCGTTACCTTTCAAGACCAGGTGTTGAGCAGCCAGGGTCGGCGGCTGTAGAGGACGCTGGGCCGAGTAGGGTCCAGTAGAGTTACCACTGTTCTCTTGTACCTCTTTTTGTTCCACTGTAGTGAGTAGTTCTTGTTACCGTTGTACTTTTCTTTACCTGCAGTTCATATTATGTTATAAATGTTGTTCTACTGTTGTGGTGGTATATACTGTAGTGGCTTCTTTCCTTACTGCTGTATTTCCTTACTGTTAGTTATATTCATGCTGAATGTGATTTATTTTACTGCTCTTTTGGTTACTTCCTCGTTGGACGACTAGGTCTTGGGATTAGTCGAGTCGGTCCGGTTCTCGTGTCTCGTAGGGACTCGGGAATCGGGTCGTTACATGTTCCAACTCAACGGGTAAATGGCATGCTTTCCCATACACAACCCGAAAAGGAGATGTACCCAAAGGGATCTTATAGGACGTTCGATACACCCACAAAGCATCATTGAGCTTTTGGGACCAGTCTTTCCTATCAGGTCTAACAGTCTTTTCTAAAATATTTTTTATCTCCCTATTCGACACTTCAACCTGGCCACTCATCTAAGGATGGTAAGGGGTAGCGACCTTGTGAGTCACTCCCAGACTCCTAATTAGCTGATTGAAGTGGTGGGCTCGGAAATGAGGTCCCCCATCACTTATAATGGTCTTGAGGCAGCCGAAATGAGATATGATATTGGCCTTCACAAATTTCAAAACCACAGAGTGGTCATTTGTGCACGTAGGAATGGCCTCTATCCATTTAGAGACACAATCAACTGCCACCAAAATATATTCATAACCATAAGAAGAAGGGAAGGGGCCCATAAAGTCAATTCCCCACACATCAAAGATTTCAATAGATTGAATAGGGTGTTGAGGCATCTCATTCCTCTTCCCAATCGTTCTAGTCAGTTGACATCTAATACTGGCCTTAACAAAATTATGAGAATCCTTAAATAATGAAGACCACCAAAAATCAGACTGGAGAACCTTAAAAGCAGTTTTCTTAGTGCCAAAGTGTCCTCCACAATGAAGTTCATGGCAAAAACTCAGCACACTTTGTTGTTCCTCTTCAGGTACACATCGTCTCAATACTTGGTCTTGTCCAATTCTAAATAATTTAGGCTCTTCCCAATGAAAGTATCTCACTTGGGAAATGAATCTCTTTCTTTTCTGCTCATCCCAAGAGCCAGGAGTTTCTCTAGAGACCAAGTAATTTACGGTATCAGCATACCAAGGTGAAGTTGGTGTTACCACCATAAGTGTTTCATCGGAAAATGTCTTGCTGATGTCTCCAGATAGAGAGTCATTAAGTGGAAGGTGAGACAGGTGGTCAGCCACAACATTTTCTACTCCTTTCTTTTCACGTATCTCCAAGTCAAATTCTTAAAGGAGTAGGATCCACCTAATTAGACGTGGCTTAGAATCTTCCTTAGCAATTAGATGTTTCACTGCTGCATGATCAGTGAAAATAACCACCTTAGACCCAAGAAGATAAGACCTAAACTTCTCCAGAACAAAAACTACAAGTAATTCCGTTTCAATGACGATGTAGTTTTGTTGCGGTTCGGTTAAAGTCTTACTGGCATAATACAACACATGAGGTCTTCCCTCAACCCTTTGTCCAAGGACTGCTCCCACTGCATAATCCGAAGCATCACACATCAGTTCAAATGGGAGTGTCCAATCAAGAGCTCGGAGAATAGGCAAAGAGATCAAGGCCTCGACACACTTTGAATCAAAATTGAAGAAAGATTAGTTCGCCAACAAGTCACAAAGTGGCCTAGAAATTTTACTAAAATTTTTAATAAAGCGCCTATAAAAGCCGACATGGTCCAGAAAGGATCTAATCTATTTGACATTCGTGGGAAATGGGAGTTTGGAAATAGAATCAATCTTGGCTTTATCTACTTCCAAGCTTCGCTCAGACACAACATGCCCAAGTACAATTCCTTTCTGTACCATGATGTGACTTTTCTCCCAGCTGAGGACTAAACCAGTCTCCTTACATCGCTTCAACACATTCTCCAAGTGCAGGAGACACTGGTCGAAAGATGAGCCATAAATGGAGAAGTCATCCATAAACACTTCAACACACTCGTCAATCATGTCAGAAAAAATGGACATCATACACCGCTAGAAGGTTGCAGAGGCATTACATAATCCAAACGGCATACGCCTGAACGCAAAGGTACCGTAAGGACTTGTGAACGTCGTCTTCTCCTGGTCATTAGGGAAGACTACAACCTGGTTGTACCCAGAATATCCATCAAGAAAGCAGTAGTACTTATTCCTTGCTAATTTCTTGAGAATTTGATCAATAAAAGGCAAGGGAAAGTGATCCTTCTGGGTAGCGATGTTCAACTTGCGGTAATCAATACAGACCCTCCATCTAGTTGAGGGTCTAGTGACAACTTGTTCACCTTGGTCATTAAATTCCACAGTAAAGCCTGCCTTCTTTGGCACCACATGAATAGGACTTACCCATTTACTATCTGCAATAGGATATATGATCCCAGCATCCAACCACTTCAGGATTTCCTTTTTAACCACCTCCCTCATATTAGGGTTCAGACGTCTCTGCATGTCCCTAAATGGCTTGATGGAATCATCAGTATAAATGTGGTGCATGCAGAGTGTAGAGTCTATACCCTTAATGTCAACAATGCTCCAAGCAATAGCTTCCTTGTGCCTAGACAAGCATTCAATCAGGGCTCCCTCCTGTGCCTCAGATAGCACAGCCGAAATGATAACAAGGAGCATATCATTGGCACCTAGGAAGACGTACTTGAGAGTGTCAGGGAGGGGTTTCAACTCAAGGTCGGGGGCTTGTATGGTTGAGGGTTTCATAATAGATGTCCCCATCTCAGGTAGCAAATCTACCTTGGGCAGAGATGATGGGGAAAGAGACTCAGCAGAAACACCCAGCAACTCCTCAAGTTCTAGTATATCCCCTTCGCATTCCTCTAAGAGATGTGAATGCTCATTTAGCATGACATGCTGAAGGGGGTCATCACATAACATTGCAAGGCTTGCCTCTTCAATCAGGTCATCTATCACCTCAACTTGAGAACAATCCTCAAGCCCGGCTTGTTTGTAAGCATCAAACACATTAAGTCGGATTTTCCTATTCCCAAAGCCCATTTTCAATGCCCCAGTTTTGCAATTGATTGAAGCATGAGAAGTTGCAAGGAAGAGCCGACCCAAAATAATGGAGGGTTTGGTTGGCTTATTGGTAGGGTCAGTGTCCAAAACTAAGAAGTCAACAGGAAAGAAGAAATCCTCCACTCTTACGAGGACATCTTCCAAAATTCCCCGCGGTGTCTTAAGTGATCGATCAGCAACTTGGAGGATTACTGGGCTAGGCTTTAGATTGCCTCCCCCAAGTTGTTCATACACGTAGCTCGGAAGGATGTTCACCCCCACACCTAGATCAAGTAGAGCCTCATCAATCTGTAAGTCACCAATAACTACTGAGATGTACGGGGCTCCTGGGTCCTTAAGTTTCGAGGGGGTGCCATGTTGAACAACTGAGCTAACAAAATTAGGCACGACAACTTTTGATTGGACCTGTTTCCTAGATTGCCGCTTTTTCATGCATAGGTCATTTAAGAAGCGGGCATAAGATGGAATATGCCTGATAGCGTCAAGCAAAGGCATGTTAATCTGCACTTGCTTGAAAGTTTTCATGATCTCATCCATCTTATCTTTGGCTCCAGATGAGCCAGCAGAAGTCTGCCCAGAGGTGGATAAGTGCCCTAGAAAGGGCACTCTCGATCTCTGTGTGGAAGGGTTGTCATGTCGAGTAAGGGGTGGAATGGGGGCAACTTCTTTCAGTGAGGTGATTTCAAGCGGAGAAGATTTGGGCAAGTCTTCTCCGATGGGGGTGAAAGTCGGGGTGGATGGCTTTTCAGAGGGTGAGACTATAGGAGCATCAGGTTTGGAAATTTCTTTCCCACTCCTCATAATAGTCACCGCCTGAGCATGTTCCCTAAAGACAATCACTTTTCCTTTAGGATTCTCCTCAGCAGCACTATGAAGCTTCCCAGTTTCCCTCTATCTAACGGCCTCAACAAGGTGTCCTATCTGTTATTTCATCTTATGTATAGCCTTTTCATGAGATTGGATGATGGCACTTTGACTTTCTTGCATAGTTCTCAACATTGCCTTCAATTCATCCATCTCAGAGGTCTTAGGTCAGGTAAAGGTCTGAGGTTGGTTAATTTGATGGTTTTGAAAGGATTGTGGTTTATAATTCCCTAAATTTGAGACATTTCCTTGTCTCCATGAAAAGTTTGGGTGGTTCCTCCATCCCTCATTATAAGTGTTGGAAAATGGGTCATTACGAGGTCTAGGACGGAACCCTTGAGCGGCATTCAGATCCGCCTATACAAGTTCAGGGAATTGGGAGGCCAAGTGGCAATCCACAGTGGCATGTGTATTGCCTTGGCAAATGGAGCATTCAGAAGCTTAGGATGTGGAGGTGTTAGATACGAATTGGCTCAGGCTCGACATAAGCCTTTCCATGTTTTGATTCAATAATTGAATCTGATAGGCTAAATTCTGAGTGTCCTTTGCCTCATTCGCCTCCAACTTTCTTTGCATGAGAGTGGGTTTTCTATCCATGTAGGCAGAATTCAAGTGAATAGAATTCTCACTCAAAGTATCAAAAAGGTTCCAAGCTTCATCCTCAGTCTTAGATAGAAAGGTTCCTGCATAGGCACGATCCACATTCTGCCTATGCGAATCATTAAGTCTGATGTAGAACCTTTCAACCAGTTGCCACTTAGGCACCTGGTGATGTGGGCAAAGTCTCAACAGGTCATTAAAGCACTCCCACACATCATGGAAAGCTTTCCCATCCTTTTGAACAAAACTCATAATTTCCCTCCTAAAGTGATTTGTTTTGCTCATGGGGAAGTACTTCTTCAAAAACTCCTTCTTCAGGGCATCCCAAGTGTTAATATCATCAAGGGTGTGATAGCAATACTTAGCTTTGTCCTTGAGGGAGAAAGGAAAGAGGGTCCGCATTTGAGTGTCATCAGTATCACCCAACAGCTTCACTGTGGAACAGACTTTGGTGAATTCCTCTATATGACTGTAAGGGTCTTCCCTAGCAGTACCATAAAAGGAGGGCAGCAAGGATATGGTACTGCTTTTGATCTCATAAGGATTGTCCCCTCCAGGTCTACGTAGTGTAGGGCCAGCATGATTGGTTGGAATGAAATATTCCTTAAGGCTCCTTTGACCGACCATTTCTTCCCTTGGGAGGTTTCTTCTTAAGATTCTTTCAGGTTCAGGATCAAACACAAGTTGTCTCCTAAGAGATCGCTTACAAAGCATGCACTACAAACATAATTCAAAAGGACTTGTTCGATCTTTACAAATTTAGGTTTTTGACTTTAGTTCAAATTGTAGGTGACCAAGCAAGTTGCCCAATCAATTACGCGCCTATTGTCGACCTTCGAAATGCCTAAAAAGACCTAGTTGGAGATTAGGTGTTCTTCCCTAAATCTCAAATGATAGAGCAACTCCAAAGATGGAAGATTGAGGGATGCAAGTAGGCCTAAGCCTTCCTTTGAAGCTATGCTTTCACGATGCTTCTTAACTACCCCCAAAAATCCATGACAAGGTATCCCCCTCTTTGGATTTACAAAACCTTTGATCTCAAGTTCCGAACACTTCAGAATCCAATGGTAGGAGGGCTCTTGTCCTAGTAGTTTCAAGACTTAGGAGTGTCTAAATGCGGGTCGTGGTGCAAGAGATATAAGTGTGCATACACCGCAAAAGATTTTGAATTTTGAATCGCATGCCACATTTGAAAATCAAGTCCTTGATTTTTAAATATCCCTCCTTGAATTAGTCCTTTTTCAAAAATTAAATGTGACCACTTTATTAAATCGCTTCAAGACAGATTATGTGGTCTAAAAATTAATCCAAATGCATTTGCATGACAAGTAGAAATGCAAAGTTAGAAGTGTATACCTGATTCCAGCATTCTTCATGCAATATGCAAGACAAGAAGTTAGATCTAGACTCTGCTCATTCAATCCTAAATGATTCGACCTAAGGGCAGGCAGCTTCTAGCAGGTAGCTCGTGTTTTTTTTGTTTTTAGCTACTTATGCACAAACAAATTAAGGATAAACAATCCATAAAATAAATTGAAAACCTAGATCTAAAGAAAAGGGAATAGGCTCCCGAAAATTACCCAACACGGGCCTAAAACAAAATCAGGGAACAATCCCCTCAACTGTACCGCAGAATAAGGGTTTTCCAAATGAATGTACTAAAATAAAGAGAAGAAAGAAAAATAAAATCTATATACAGCTAAATGGATGAGATGAAGAAGTGGTCCTCCAGATATCTCCTCCAGTGGTGGAAACAAGGTCCACTAAGGCGTTGCTGAGGTGGGAGTGATGCTCCTTCTCCCAGTGTTGCAACTCCACTGATGATGTCAAGGATCGCCTGATCTTTGAGGCTGGCGTGACAAGATGTCTCCAAATATGCGTACCTCGCACCAAATAGATAATCAAATTGAAATATGCCTCAAATAAAATGTGAACAAATAATTAAATAAATGCGAGTCCAACAAGATCGTTGCCTCCCCGGCAACGGTGCCATTTGGTAAGTTGGTTTCCACTTTCGAATAATATGATTAAGATGATTTATCATTTTAGTATTAAAGTGGTGGAAAATTGCTTAGCAAAACAATTAGAATTAAAATTAAACTACTCACAAGAGAGCGGGTCGTGTCCACAGGGAGAAAATGACTTATTTAAACTCACAATTAAGTAGAAATCAAGTTCGCTGAAATATTCATCAAATCAAACAATGCCTATGTAGCTGTGAATGTAAACCTTAAATTTATGGAGAAGTCAAAGGTTGTTAACGTAATTTTTACGTAAGAAAACTATCCGTGTGCAAGGGTATGCCCTGTACTTTTCACTTGCATGCATACTAAAATGTAATTCAAAATTAAATGTAATGCACATAGAGATGAATAATAAGGCTTAACAATTCTCTAGAAGCATAAGCATAAAGGCATAAATTCACCACAATTTAATTAACCAAATAAATCAAGAAAATGAATGTTGCAATGGCAATTTCTGTAAATAGAAATTCAAGTAAAAACAAAGGATTATACCTCTCTCCTCCTCGCACACTGAAGGAGCTACTCCGGGAAAAGGTTGGCTGGAGCGAGGCCTTCACGACGGTGGCAGCGGCGTATCGTGAGATGGCTTGGGCCGGCTAGATGGAGGAGAGAAGTGGTGACGGCAGTGGCTGTCGCTGCTGCTCTTGTGTGCGCTGCGGCTAGAGGGCGCACGGCTGATGTTGCAGGTAGTGGTGTGGTGAGGTGCGAATGCACGCAGGGAGGTGCACGCGGGCTGGAAGTGGGCGCAACTGCTGCGGGTGTGCGGCAGCGGCTAAGGGTGCACTGAATGGAGGTACGGGAGGCTGCTGAGGTGCGGGGGGGAAGGTTCACTGAGCTGCTGGTGGGCGCATGCCTGCTACGGTGGAGGTGCAGCGCGAGCGGGTGGGCTGCTGCAGAAGGTGAAGAGCGCCGAGGGGAGGCACACGCGGTGGCGGGTGCGGCAGGGGTTGAGGCGCGGGGAGGAGAGGCGGTGGTTGTAGCTCTATGTGCTGCAGCGGGCATGGTGAGAGTGTGTGGGAACTGGTCTCACGCGTAGAGGTCGTGCGTGTGGAGGGCTACTACGAGTGTTCTGGAGGCACAGCACACGATCCTGCTGGGTGATGCAAGCAAGCTCCGATTGGCGATGCGGCCTGTCACACCACACACCCACAGTGGTGGAGGCTTTCCACCACGGTTGAGGCCAGTGGTGGTGGAGTGGATGAGAGTGATGCACTCTCTGCACAGTGATGAATCAGGGTGGAGGCCTCCTCCTGAACGGCAGCCATTTCTCCTCCATTGTAGCCACAGCTACAAAGATTTGAAATTCAAAAGGCCACCGTCGAGTCAATGCTGGACAAGTGAATGCGCAGGAGGAGGAGGCGGAGACGGAGTGATTACCTTCAAAAAGGAGAAGAAAAAAGAATAATAAAATAATTAGGATTATTTATACATAACTTCTTAACTTTTATGTTAATTAAAACAATGTATGTAATGCACCTAATTAATTAACTAATCAAATGTATGCAATCCTAGATTAATTCTAAATGCATTTAGATATGGATGTCACGCATGAATTATGCACTTAAGCTAAAAATACGAATTAATTTATTTACATCCTAATGTATGCTATCTAAATATTAAAATTAACTTAATATCTAGACACTTAAATACTTAAATAGCCCACAAATATGGGCTAATCATAGATGACTTACCTCGAGATCTTCACCTGCACTTTTCTTCTCATCACTTTGCAATTCGTTCTCGTGCAACTGCGCAATCCTGCACACAAAATGACAAAAAGAGAATAAATTAGATCTCACAAATGCAAATCTAGATGAAGCTATTGAAAGTGGAATAATTGTCATGCCTCCCCAGCAACTGTGCCAAAAAGTGTTCTGAACACGAATGTGATTGCGAAAAGTCACTTTGTCTCATAATAAATGCATACAGAAACTCTTGCATTTGTAAGTGAAATTGAACTTGTAAGATTTTTCGAATAGAAATATGGGATTCCAAGTCGTTCGTAGGGAGTTAAATAGATCAAAATTGCTTTCCTAATTAGAACTAGAATCAAATATCAAGTAAGATGATTATTGGAACTAATACTAAATCTAATAGCATGCAACTACTAGAACTATAATATACTATTACTAGAAAGTATACAACTTGAAGACAAGTTGAAAAATAAATACTAGAACTTTTATTGAATAATATAAGAGTTTAACACCAATAGCATTAGTACTACAACTAGAGGAATGCTTGAAAAATTACAACTAGAACTAGATTACTACAACTAGAACTAGATTGGAGAAATGTAGAAATTATGAACTTCGAAAGCAAAGTTCGAAGCGTTGACATAAATGCGGATGCGAAGGTGCACCTACCAGAACCACCAGAGTTGGCGTGAACTAGCACTAGTTAGTAGAAACTATGTGGAGGTAGGAAATTCTAAGTATGAGATGGATCTAAGGAGGGGGTGGCTAAGGGTTTATAGAGGACTCTAGGAGACTTCCTATTGGTTGGTCTAAGGTGCCTAAGATCACTAATTTGGATGCCTAGGATTAATAGGCTAAGTGTCAAGGGTTAGGATTAAAGGCTAGGTGATAGGATAGGTTAGATTTTTGTTGGGAGTAAATCAAGGGCTTAGATTAAGTAGGATGGTTGATGGATGGTTAGGACTGTTGATAAGGATAGGTAATTAAATAATAGGTGGAGGGGATGAGTTCGGTTCGGTGGGGATTTGGGTCACGTGGGTGGTTTATTTATTTCTTCTTTTTTTTTTTAATTTTATATGGGTAGGATTAACGTGGGCTTGTGAAGTTGCATGGGTAGTTGTGGGATTCGGTGGGTTTGGGTGGGATGTTTATGGGATTTAATTTGGTAGGCAGTGCTTGCATGGGAATGAGGAAGGCGTGGGTTACGTAGGGGCATCTAGGATTGACGGTTTCAGTGGGATTTTAGAAGATGTATGTGCATGGATAAGTTATGTAGGATTTGGTTTCGTTGGTGTGTTGGGATTTTTGCACGAGGGTAGAGTTTTCCTTAAAAAATAAGGGGATTTAGATAGGTTTAGGTTGGGAATTAGGTAAAGGAAATTGGGTTTCTAACTAGGTTGGGGCTAAGGTCTAATTAGGCTAGGATTAAGTTTAATTGAGTTACCAAATAGGCCTGCTCAAATACCTAATCTAACCTACTAAATGTAATCTGACCCAAATTACCCTTAGACTAGCATTAATTAAGCATTAATTGACATAAATAAATATGGAAATATCAGAGACCTTAAGGCATTTTTGGATTTTGGGTCGGATGAACCAATCACTTCTTTCACAGCTTCACTCTTGGATTCTAACACTGAGGATTTCACGAAAGCCATAGAATTAAAAATGAAAGAATTTGAGGCTTTGTTGAATCTGGATTCCAATCTTACAACCCCTTGGGAAATAATTTTGAGGATAATGAATTTTCGCCCATTGTATGTAAGGATTTGCATCATGAATTGGGACAGAATTTGGGTGACTCGTATGATATCTTGATTCACCCTAGGGATGAGCTTAAAGATTCTGATTTGGATATCCCATAGGATTTGGATAAATCAAGAACTATTGAGATGGACCACTGGATTTTCTTTCACACCTACTCCTCACTCATCCACACCCAGATCAACTCACAAAGTGTTTGACTATACCACTTTAGACTACACCACTCGAGTCCCACCTTTCATTTCTCATCATTTTCAGGACCCGTATGATTTATTCCCCATTGATCACTTGTTAACGCACTTTTGTCGAGTTTTAAAAATGCATCATAGTATAGAGAAGACAGCGAATCAATAGTTAAATTTATAAGCTCGAATGTGAGTCTGAGGTCGTCTGAGGGAGCAGAATAATCAGAATTTAAACCACTAATCAATTGAATAAAATGAGGCACAATAGCTTGAATGCAAAAATATATGTATTATGCAATGAATGTTGCTATCAATACTAAAAAATAAATGTAAGTGTTAAGTCAAAAAGTTGGTTTTCAACTCAAGTAAGATCGGCCTCAACACTTAGCCAAATTTCAACCAAAGAGAGCCTCTCAAAGTTGTGCACAATGCCCAGCCCAATTACTCTCAGCAAAGCCTCTCAAAAGCCAATCCAAATCTCACTCAAACCTGGCCTAATACCAAGCCCAAACTCACCTGCATGTGTGCGAGTGTGCGCATGCATGTGAGATGGATGGGGACCCGACCCCCTAATATTGAGCGAGTGTTATGGGGTCGGGTTTCCCTTTATGCCCAAATCCGATTCTTCTTTCCACAAGGTGGGACTATCCAGTCCACCTCCTCCTTCATTCTTCCTTCTTCACAACAAGAGGGCTCCTTTGATTGGCCATCATTTGGCCGTTGGATCTTCAATCCAACAGCCCAGATTGTCTCCCGCGATGGATTCACACAGGGAGCAGAAGCTCCATTGGTGGAATACTTGGCAGAGAGAGAAGCTCGACGTCGAAGAAGATGGGTACACCAGTGAGTACCTACAAGTGGAAGTAGGGCCTCACGGCCCAAATCAATCACACAAAAAGGTCCGACGCTACTCACCGAACAAAAGCCCTAACACAATTTCAACTGTGGGTGTGTGTGCGTGGCCAACGATGAATCTTTGAAGAAGCTCCACCGATGACAATGGTGGGAAGTGAAGATGATGGTGTAAGGTGCAATTGACTTGGGCAAAAGATTCGTGAAGGTGTGGAGGTCCTTTTACCCAAGTCAATTTTGTCGGAGGAAGGCGAAGGAGATGAGACAATGAAGGTGGTGGTGATGGCGGCAATCGGTGTTGAAGAAGGAGGAGGAGATGAAGAACGAAGCTAGGAAGCTCCCTAAAGCTAATTGGGGATGAGGGGAGTAAAATCACTAACCTAATTATGCTAATAGATGATAGGAGAAAGGTTGTCGGTGTGGCCGCTGGCAAGGACGAAGGAGGAAGGAGATTGGAGTCGATGGGGAGGAATCAGGGGCTCAAGCTTCATGTAAAGCTTCGTAGATGCATGGGAATGCAAAGCCCTATGCCTATTGTATGTGGTAGAGGGCTAGGAAGGGGGACGAAGAAGCTTTGAGGTGTGACGGAGGTTGGCCAGTGTGGAGGAAGGAGAATTTGGCCAATTTGCGTACAAGGTCAACTTGCATGGGTCATGACCTTCATATAGAGGTGAATTCCAACTCAATTGGACCAAGAATCGCAAGTGAGACTTGCGATTTTGGCATGTTTTTGAGCTCATGGATCTCGAGTTCGCTGGATCAATTCCATCCAAATTAGCTCTTCAAAGTCAATCCGTTGGATTGGGAATGATTTGATTGACAATCCCTCCAAATTTGGTGAGATTTGGTGAAGATTTCAAGGCTTAATTCCCTTATTGAATCTCACCATCTTCGGGTTTCCTTATTTAGCTGCTATTGTTGTGTTTCGCATGAGGAAGATGAAGGTGGGACCTTAATGCAAGAAAAGTCGAAACATAGGGGCATGTATGTAATAAACAGAGGTACATGGGCTACAATGAAAATCAGGTGAAGATGGACTCTAATTGGCCTCAAAATTTGAGGTTAACCTAATTTTGACCCAAAGAATCTAATGGTGACCTCAAATTTGGGTTTTGATGACGTTTGACTAGGTAATTTACATTGTAGCCCAAGAATGATGCAATTTTCGCTTAAGTCTCTATTTTTGGTCAAACTGGGTTCCTTTGGTCAAGTGAAGGTTCCAAACCTTATAGAATATTTTTCAATGATTTTTAGAAGGTTTAGATTACATTTATTTCCACTAGAACCTGTTCAATTTAAGTGAGGATGTAATTAGGGTTTTTACTATTAAAATATTCTTCAAATCGCAGAAAACCTTGATTCGGTCAGTTCAAGCCCACTTCTTGTAAGTTTAAGTTCATTTTCCCTCAGATTAGGCATTGATTAACCCCTCAATTAATCTGCATTCTTGATTTCCTGTTAAAATAGTAGAGTTGACTCAATTTCCTACTTCTCGCATTCGACACAGAACTGAATTACAACGTTCTGATGGTTATTAAGGAGCATTTATCATTGAAATTAGAATAAATTAGGTTAATTATGGTAGATGATGGTGTTACCATCACCACTCTTCATACACCTCATCTACCATATCTATGCACCATCTCTTAGGTTTGCCACTATCTACCTTCCACTCTGGCACCTGCACTTATTTTTCTCTCTTTTGTAGCACCTGGTTGCAAATAATTCCAAGCCCGATTTTTTTTTCCTGACCTTTTGGGCTTGGTATTCACGGGCAGCTGGTCTACATTTATGGCTTGCTGCTGACAATTGAATTCTAATTACTTATCATTTTGATCGCCACTTTCAGCACCTCATTGACACATCCATTTTGAGTTTTCGCCCAGCTAGAGGCGTTAAACTCAGCATCTATACATATATAAATAGCTTTTGTTTTTCCTTTTATATATAGCATATTTATTTTTTGTTCATTTGCATAAGTATTAGAATGAGCTGAATGATAGTGTTCAAGAGCTATTCCAAGTGAATTCTACCCTTTTTATTGTCGCACTTCATTAAATTATATTCTACTCTTTCTTCTATGTTTATTTTCATGAATGAGAACATGCAAGAATTTAGGCATAGGGAGGTAGTATATATTGACTAAACATTTTTCGCCAACACCTAAGATTTATAGTAAAATTGCATTTGCATGGTTGCCCACAGTATTTCTTCTGAATAAATGGTTTTTAAAGAAAAAAAAGAAAAAAATGTATATATATACTATATCTATACCAAATATATATAGAGAGAAGTTTTGAAAAAAAAAAGTGCTTTTGAGGTTGTTTTTAGAATTTAAGTTTGGAAGAGTCAAGAATTCTCGATTTTGAGGATTTGCCGACCTTAGGAAATGCGAAACAAGGCCTTTCGCCCATACCCTTCAGGTCTTATGGACTTAATTTTCTTGAGTATTTACCTAAATCTGGATTTATTTTCTTGATACTTTGAAAGGAATCTGAAAAAGCTAGAAGTATTAAGTCAAAAGGGTGATAAGTGAATGACTTATCATTCTGCCCTTTGGTTTGGATAGTCTTGGAGTTCCAAGCATCTTCACTTGCATAATGCACTGACTCATCTTCTAGGCGATTTTGTTGAGCTTTAGTGGTCAATTAGATTTAGTCTTAGGGTAAACAGATCCAAAGGACTTTGCCATGTTTCTAGCTCTTAGGGCTGGTCCTATTTGTAAGGGAATGCATTTAGCATGGATGAAAGAGAGCTGCTCACCTAGAAAAATGATTTGGAGAAAAAAAAAGTAGATATTTAGCCTTGAAAAAATGAGAAAGAGAAAAAAAATATGAAAAAAAAACCCCCACCAAATAAGCACCAAGCTACAAACGGATGCAATTCCACCAAATAAAAGCATCTCACTGCATATGGATGCTACCCTTTCAATTTCCAAAATAAAAATACCTCACTACAAATGGATGTTCATCCTATAGAAAAGAAAGAAAAAAATATGGAGAAAAAAATTAGGAGTAAGAGACCTAAAGATCCAATCAGGGAGATATACACCTAGTGTGTTGACCTCGGGGTAGAAAAGTGTTGAAGAAAAAGCTGCCAAATTCTAGTATGGCTTAACCAAAGACAAGTTGTCTCAAAGAGAGTATAGAAATATTTTAAGTTTTATTGAATACTAGGAATCAACTTAGTTGCTCGTTTAACAAGTCATATAAAGAAAATCACACACAAGATGCTAGTTTCTCACATTTGATTCAAACCTTAAGTGGCTTGACTTAGTCAGAGAAAGTTGCTCTTGCAACGCAAGTCCAATGGCTAATAAGATTTTTGATTTGATTTGGGTGGTTCAAATTTAAGTCGATACTTTAGAACTATTGAGTCTTTGTCGTTAAGGATTTGTCCCTGATTTCCTTTTGCTAGTGAAAATTCTTATTGAGATTTTTTATTCAAATTGGCTGGATTCCTTGACAACAATGAGTGTTGAAATAAAAGATAAGTATATATATATATACAAAAAAATGTGTTTTTCTGAGAATAAACGAAAACCCATGTTTCTGATTTTTGCATCTTTTTCGTAGGTTTTTCACAAGTTGATTTTTCTAAGGACTAGCAAAGCTTAGGCATAAGTGTGTGATTGCACAGCAATCATAGGACTTAACTAACCTAAAATTATGTTAGAACCTCGCATAACTTGTGATTAATGTATTCATAAATTGCATGTCATGCATTGCATCCTTTTATTTAACTACATATTTAATAATGCTATTTTATTATGCTAATTAGGGTTTATTCTTGTCGGTAGGAAATAAGGAGCTCAGAAGCTATTCTAAGTAGAATAAAGCCAGATAGGAGCAAAAGCTACAGCAGAGCTATAGCTGGATTCTGGAATAAAGTTGAATAAAGAATGATTGAAGAAATAAGGAGAGAGAAACAAATAATAGAGGAAAGAAAGAGAAGAACTAGGATATCCCTATTCTATCCCTAAAACTCTAGGATGACCTTATCCCAGTACCTATCCCTGAACTAGCTCAACACTATGATATCTGAGCTCAAAAACCAAAAACATGGATAACCTTATCCATGTACTTATCCATACTATCCATAGTCCAATCCTATTATCCATAACCCTAATCCACCTATCCAAAATAAAATCCCTAACCTAGAAGCCTATTTAGGTCCATACCACACCTAATTGACTCAATCTAAGTCAATTGGGCTTGCCACTAGTCAATTAGGTCCATTGGACTTGACTGGACTAACCCTTAGTTGACTAGACTCATGTAAGTCTAATCATACCCAACCCAAACCAAATAGACCTATCCGAATCCAATCAGGTGCATCCAACTCCAATTGGGTTCAATTGGAACCTAATTAGATCAAACTAACCAAATCATGTCTAATTAGACTCAGTGAGTCTAATCAGATCAAACCCTAACCTAATTAGGTGCACACCTATTTGATTGGATGCATCTAATGTCAATCAAGTTCACCTAAAACCTAATAGATTAGATATCAACCTACACAAGTTTAGTTAGGTTCAATTAGAATCCAATTAAACCCACATATGACCCAATTAGACTTAGCCTTAACCTATTTAGGATAACCCCAACCCAATTAGACATCCATCTGCCTAATTAGACTAGAGCATACCTAATTAGACTCAATCTATCTACGTTAGGGCTAACCTAATCTATTAGAACCTATTCCTACAACCCTTTCTACAAAACCTACTCCTAAAACACACCTAAACAAACCCTAAAACCTACCCCTACCAAAAGTTGCGCCCCCCAACAACCCCTAGCATTCCCTTGCTGCGCCACCTATAGCCCCCCTCCTCTTTAAAAAGCCACCAAGGGTGGCTGACCAAGCCCCCCCTTAGCCAACCTCCTCACTCCTCCTTCTTCAACCTTAGTCACCACCCTCCATAGCCTTTCCCTCCACCTTCAAGGTCGTCCACCACCACCATATGTGGCCAACCACCACCTTCTTCCTGTGGCCCTCTAAAGGCCACCAAAAGCTTCCATTAGGAAGCACCTTTAGTGCCCTTCCTTCTAGTTTCCATAGATTAGTTCTTCTCTACATTTTTTCCTTTGCATTATTTTTCTAGTAGCAAGTAATTCTAGTAGAATAAAATTGTTATCTACTTTTCTAATCTTTCCTCTACTTGTGATTGGAGCTATATGTTTCTCATGATGAATATAATGATCTATTTTGATTCTGATATTGTGCACGTGTCTAATCTACATCTTTCGACATACTTGATTCTAGTAGATTAGTTCTATTATCTTTCCATTTTGAAAAATCAAAAATCATGAAACAAAATTTAAAAAAGAAAAAATCAAAATATATATATGTTGCTTGGTTGCTCCTATACGGGTAAATGATGCAATGATTTATCAAAACATTCTCGATAGCATTTATGTTCTTAGAGAATTTCACGACGAGCATTATACGTACACTTGCTACATTTATCCACACTAAACTGTGATTGTTCGCAGATGGGTAGAGAGTAAGTAAAATGCAATAGAATGGAGAAAGGAGCTCCAAAAATGAAATAGAAGATGAGAAGAACAAAAGCCCTATGCTAATTGGAAGAAAGAGGAAGAGGTTTACTTGGACGAAGTTGAAGGGTTGTGAGGAAGAAGAAGAAACTGGAGCGATCGAAGGCGAGTTAGACATCAAAGCTTAGTCTAAAGCTTCGTGTGAGGACAAGGAAGAAAAGCCCTCTCCCTATTGTATGTGAGAGAGGCCGACGAAGGAGGTCGGAGAAGCTCCAAGTTGCATCCATAGTGGCGGCTAGTGGAAGATGGTGGAGATTTGCAGCCTAATTGAGCACGAATTGTGACAACGAGGATCAGAGGTATATATAGAACTGATTAGCACATCAATTTGAATCGAAAATGGCGATTTGGATTGCGAATTATCTAGGATTGAATCTCAGATTTCGTGGCAGAGATAGTGGTCATTCTTGCCAATCTTAGCACCTAAAATCTGCACCATTCTATGCGGAATTGGTCGAGGAAGACCCCTACCAAATTTAGTGGGATTTTGTTGTGAAAATCATGATTTGATGAGTTGTGAAGAGAGGCTATTTTGGAGAAGAGGAAGGTGCAAAGCTGCTTCAATAAAGAAGAGGACCCACTGACATTAGCGTGATGTCAGTCGAGAACCAAAATGAAAGAATTTCAAAAGTTGAGGACCTATTTGTAAAGTAGTTGAAGATGAAGTCTAAATGATCTCAATGTTTTAAGGTAACCTAATTAGGAACCAAGGAATCTAATGCTGACATCTATTTGGGGTTTCAATGAAGTTAGCTTGGTAAATTTTGCATTTTAACCCAAAATTAAATAAATGTTAACCTTGGTGTTTGGATTAGGTCCAATTGGGTTCTTTTTGCCAAACTAAACATTCTAAACCTTAAGGAATATTTTTCAATGATTTTTGAAGGCTTAAGTTTGAAGGGATATAGAAGAGAACCCTTTTAACTTTAGTGAGGTTGAAATTAGGGTTTATAATTGTGGATCAACTATTATTCTTTAAAGTAATGGAATTTTAGGCTTAATTAACCTTCAATTGAGTGTAGATTTACTTCTTAGTTAATATGCAATTTCATTTTTCCATTAAAATAGCAGAATTAACCAATTTTAATGCAATCCTCCTTGATTTCCAACATGACTAAGCTATACCCTTTTAATTGATCAATTAGATGAATTTATCCATGGAAATTAGACAAATAATGCTAGTTATGAAGAATGATGGTGTTACCATCACTTCTCTTCTGAGTTGTCTTCTGGCTTTCTTTTTGTTTGAATCTTTCTTTAGTAAGGGCCATTCCTTCCTCATATGACCCTTCTTGCAATTAAAGCAGATGACTTGGTCTTCCTTTGGTTCGTCTTTCATCTTCCTCCTTTTTTTTCTTGTTTTTCAAGAATTTTATGAATTTTCTTGAAAGTAAGGCAATATCGTCCTCACTCGCTTCTTCTTCCTCTAATTCTTCTATATCAATATGTGCCTTTAAAGTGATATCCTTCTTTTTCTTTCCTTCACCTTCGTGTTCTTTCATGTGCTCTAGATAGACTTCATATGCCATTAAGCTTCCTATGAGATCAACCAACTGAAGTTGAGAAAGATCCTTTGATTCTTGAATCGCTATTGTCTTTGTTTCCCAATAACTTTTAAGTGATCGGAGAATCTTTCGTACTAGAGCTTCATTCTTGATTTCTTGATCAAGGTTCCTCGAGTTTATAATATCTATGAATCTTGTGTAGCTCTCCTTGATCGTATCTACCTTCTTCATCGTGAAAAGTTCGTATTTCTGTGTCAGGAGGTTGATTCGAGTTTCCTTGACTTTTGAAGTTCCCTTATGTGTGTAACTTCCAACATGTTCCACATTTCATGAGTTGTTTTGCATGCCAATATTCTCTTAAACTTTTCTTTTAATAGCCCATAGAAAATAGCATTCATTACCTTGACGTTGTGAGTAGCCATCTTTTTCTTATCAAATGTAATTAATATGCCTTCCTTCTTTTCTGGATGCGTGGATTTGCCTGCGATGACATCCCATACTTCACAGTCCATGGATTCCAAGAAGATCTATGATGGTAACACCATCATCCTCTTTATCTAACTCAATTTGACTAATTGCCAAAGCTAATTTCACTTAATTGATATATTAAAGGGTATAATTCAATCATGGATAAATTAAGACGAATTATTGCAAAATGGGGTTAATTTTGTTTTCCTAACAAACCAATACAAGTGCATATTAACAAAAGGGTGAACCTACAATTAATTGAATGTTAAATAAGCTTAAATTTCCAATAATTGGGTTTACATTGATTAATTTAGGGTTTCCATTCAAATTGGAGGATATTTCTCTGTTAAAAATCCTAATTTTTGCCTCTCTTAAATTAATAGGGTATAGTGGAAACAAATGTAATTTAAACCTTCTAAAAATCATTTAAAAATATTCTATAAGGTTTAGAACAATCAATTTGACAAAATGAACCTTTTTTGACCTAAAACAAAGACTCGGGTGAATATTTAATACATTTTGGGTTAAAACATAAATTAACCAATCAAACCTCATCAAAACCTAAAATTGAAGTCACTATTATATCCCTTAAGTCCAAATTAGGTTATCTTAAAAATGTGGGACCAATTGGACTTCATCTTAACCTACTCCGTAGTTTGGCTCACAACTTTTGAATTTCTTGCTTTTTTGTCTGAATTCCTCTCTTTTCAATCCTTGGCTTACGTCAACCTTTTTCTCCAAGTAGATCGAGTAGGAGAAGAACATCTCTATCACGAGCTTGCAGCAGCTGTTGTGGAGCATGATTTACTCGATCAAATCACACCAAATTTGGTGTGATTAATCTTTAGATCATGACCAATTCAGCAAGCATGCTCTCATGCCTTACTATGGCACGAACACCCTTCAATTCAGCTAAAATTTTGGGTCCAAAACCCATTGATTCTTGTAACCCAAAATCCTACAATTAGCTCGATTTGATGCGTAGTTCGCATCTATATAAAGCCTTGATCATGGCCGTGCAAAAGCGTGCGAATTTGGCATGGAATACCCTCCTATCCTTCTTTTCTAGCACCATTAAAGCACCATTGGAGCTTCTTCGTCTTCTTCATCTGCCGCTCCACCGACGAAATTGGTTGAGGGCTCTTCTTCCCCATCGTATCACAAAGTTTTGACCTCTGATACCCCTTCTTCTACTCTAATTCCTCTGTCATCTTCCTCATCTTCAATCAAGCTCGGCAAATAAATCCTTCCCTCCTCTTGTCAAATTAGTATAGGGTTTTTACTCCCCTAGGTATCAATTAGTGTTCTGGAGCTTTTTAGCTTGATTCATCATCTCCTTCAACCTCCCCATCGCCCATGCCATTAACACCGAAGGAGCATCTTCGAGAAGCTCCTTCAGTTGCCCTTGTGCTCAATTAGCATAGGGTTTTTCTCAGGCACATCACACCGAAGCTTCTAAGCATCTAACTAGGGTCACACGAACCATATTTTGCTTACAAGGCCTCTCCAAAGCTATGATGTCGCCCTTAACTCTTGCAGTGTCATCCACCACTCTCCTCGCTACCAATTGCTAATCCACCACTACCATCAAGTCATCGACCTTCAGATGATCCTCGTCCACTGTTTGCTAGACCTCATCATCATCAGGGTCTCAACTCTAGCCTATCACCGACGAGAGTCACCAGCAACAAAGAAGGAGCTCTAATGTGAGCTCAAGGACCAAAGTGAAAAGAAAAAAAATTACGAACCTATTTACAAGAAATTAGGGACCAAATTGCAACATTTCAGAACTGATTTGTAATTCTATTTGAATTGGTGGAAGATGTGTTTCTAAATATTTTTCATTGCTCAAACATTATTGTTAATGTTTATTTAGTGCATAATCAAAGGAATACTTGATTATTTTTTTAATTGAGCATTAAATAACCATTTGATCATATTTTTCTAACACTTGATCTCATAACTTCATTTTGCAAATTAAAGTGCGATTGTGAACTTGTTGGATTTTTTAGAGTTCATCCTTAATACAAGTTCATCAAATTCTTTTGTAAATAATCCAATAGTGGTAATTACACACTAAATTACTCCTTGCGAACAACCTGGGAATACGTTTTATTTCGAGATTATAAATTTTAAGTGTTGATTTCACTTTTGTCGAGTATAGTATGACGAGATTTTAAACTTCGACCCCAACAACATTAACAATCTGCATCCTAGTTTTCCAATAACCATAGCTAGTGCCATCGAATAACGATGGTCTTACCGTTGACTCCCCTTCAATGTAGACTTCAACAACAGAAGACCTTGACATCGTTCTGCACTTTAGAAGAACCTCACTCTGATACCAGTACAAGATGTACCTATAGGTCTACACTAGAGGGAGTGAATAGTGTACCAAGGAAAATAATATAAAATTAAAAATGCAATTCACAAAAATAAGACAGATAGCACCTCAAGTTTATAGTAGCAACCCTTCCGAGTAGAACCACTACGTAAACCTCCCAGCTTAGGATTTTTTGACTAGTCCATGTTAGTCAATCCACTAACGCACCACTTAACAACAAAAGTGATACAACCTTGATAAAATCTAGTTTATCATCATTCTTAGGCAATTTCTACACTTATTTCCTAGGTATTTTGCATGTGCATTACAACATTAGGGTTGCATTTAGGCATTCACATACATTTAGGGTTAGTGCATGCATTAGTAGGTTTTCTTATAGTTTTGTGTACTTATATATATTACTCATGTGTTAAGGAATGGAAACCATTGTAGATCAGCTAAGCCCTAGCACAATGAAAGGCAGAAAAGATGACGAGAAGAAAATAGAAGCCTCATTCAGCTAGATCCTAGCTCGTGTCAGCTCGACCTAGCTCATTTTCAACACTCCCCAACTCCTAGTAGCTCAACCCAAGCTACTAGCTATGAGCTAACTAGCTAAGCTTGCCAAAGAGTCTGTAGACAACTCACCTCCAACTCTTCTCAACTCTAAGATAACTCAGTCAAGTTATATCAAGCTCAAGGAAGCTCAACTTAGCTCCTTATTGCTACTAGCTCTCAGCTAGCTAGCTAAGTTGAGCTATGAAGTTCATGACAGCTAAACCGCAACTCCCTCCAGCTCCCTGATGTCAGCAAACGCAATGAGATAATTCATAAGTTGTAGTATGCACTTATGACATCAATTTTAAAAAGAAGATTAGACGATGAGTCCAAGTTTCAATCTTAGGGAGGCGAGAAATCAAATCTTCTCATCGCTAAGATTTATTGCCACATGATACTTTACTTTGTTCTCTTGCATGAAAGAGAGAGAGAGAGAGAGAGAGAGAGAGACTAGAAATCCATGGTATAGTAAGGTAGTTATGCATCAACCAAGATAAGCACAAAATATAGAGATTGTAGCACAAGCATAAGACAAATGAAATAGAAGCCTAGCCTAGAAAGCATGAAAAGAACATCAAACATAATAGCAAAGATCACTTCTATGAATTATAAAAATCGCCTTACAATCATTAACATAAAAACTAGAGAAATGCCTGAATAGAATGTAGAACATAAGCTAAGGAAGAACTAGAAATTATCGCTAAGAGAAGCAAGTTGAGGCAGCCACGGTGGTGGAGGAAGCTCCATCAGCGGCTCCGGGGACTTGCATTGAAGCTCTAGAAGGTGGAGAATTGCTTGTGGAAGAGATATCTTGCAATGAAGGTCTTAAGGGCCTTTTATAGGTGAAGAAAGGGCCTTGAACCAGGCTAGACCACCCTTGGATCGCACCTGGACCGGCCTTCACGTGCTAGACCGACACCCACCCACATGCACGCACTGAACCGATCCTTCACAGCTGACAAACACACTGACTCGCGTGCTATCGTGGCTTCACGAGAGCCTTCCATCGCTGCATCCAATGGTCGTAGCAGCTTCTCAATCGTGCTTGCAATCACACACTCGAGATTGTAGTCATCCGCACTGGCCGCATGGTGCACTCTATGCCCGGAGATCGTGCTCCAACGATCGAGATGCACGCAAAGATGGCCAACTAGGATCACTCGTTTGGACATGCTGGCGTGGCCAAATGTGGATCGTGAGATGACGATCGAACGACGCAATTAATATGCTTGCGTATAGGAGGGGGTCGCAGATCACTGCTCAAAAGTTAGATCTCTGCGCTTGGAGGCCCAATGTTATACTGCTATGCTGTATAGGGTACAAGAGGATCTCGATCGTTGATCTCCAATCATGCAGTCGCGAGTAGCGTGAGGTGTGGCATGATGAGGATCGTTGTTTAGAGTGCTGGATTGAGTTTTAAAAGTATTGTGTTGTAGTACAGCCGAAAGAGCGTTCAAAACAGATATAATTTTATTACTCGAAAGAATTTCCGAGGTCAAACACAGGGAGCAAATTGGTATTTAGAAATCAAGATCATAATTTAAACTTGAAAGGAATTGTAATAGTAGCATTATCAGAGTGCAAAAATATTGGAGTAAAATGGTGATGTAGATCACCAAATACTCCTACAATATCACCAAATGATTCAATATATAAATATGCAATGAGGCTAAAATCTATCGCCTGATTCTCTAATCAGACGACTTAAAGTGTCTGATCTTTCTTTGCCCTTGCTTCTTCTTCTTCTTCTGCTTTGCTTCTACTCTTCTCCTTCTTTCTCTGCCTTTACGATCTTTCTCTTTCTCTTCTTCTTTCTGCCTTTGCCTTCTTTCTTCCTTAGCTTCTCCTTCTTCCTTGCTTCTGCTCTTCTTCTTCCTTCTCTGAAATCCTCTTTCTCTTCTTCCTTCAACTTCTTCCTTCTTCTATTTCTCTGTCATCTAGTTTCTCTTCTTCCTTAGCTTCTCCTTCTTCTTCCTTGCTTCTGCTCTTCTTCTTCCTTCTCTAAAGTCCTTCTCTTTCTCTTCTTCTAGCCTTAGCTTCAGCTTCTGCCTTAGCTTCTCTCTCTCTTCAGCTTTTTCCTGCAACAAAACCTACCCCTACCCACGCGTAGCTCTCCTCTCTTTCTCTCTTAGGTTCCTCTCTCCTAGAGCCACACAAATAATTGGGTAATCGGGTCAAGTGCGTACCCGGGACCAGGCCCACCGGCGTGCGGTGGTGGGCGAGGAGTGAACAGGTCAGGTAATCGGGTCGTGGCCAAGTCCGCGTGGGCAGTGCCGCGGACGAGTCCGTGAGAGGGGGGGAGGAGGACCTCACCCTCAATGTTGGAGGCGATAAGCCTCTAACACCTTTTCCTTTTATGTGCACAATGGTGCCCTTCCACTTCCGAGGTGGGACTAAATGTCCCACCTTCGTTCGTGCTCGCCAGCAGCGGATGACTTCCTCAATTGGTGAGGCTGCGGAGGCTGAAGCCTTTGCATGATGGCTTGGATGCATGCGAGCCTTGATTCCGCACACCTGGGGGTGGCAATCTAGGACAAAGCGAGACCTGGGACCGCAGCATCAAGCTTCAAGCTCCGCAACAATAGCGACAGTCGTCCTGAACTTGAAATCAACAGTATAGCCTCGCGGCCACGTTAAATCGCTCAGGGAGCATAGCCAGACCACGGTAAATGTGATGGGGATGTTGGCGTGGCTTAGGGGTACGTGTGCATTCGTGCCTAGGGCACACTGTGTGCGAATGTGTGGGTGTTTTCGGGGGTGCTTTTGGGTGAGTAGCACGGTGATATGAGTGAGGGGAAATGATCAGTGAAGTGTGGCGGAGGTTCTGTGAGGGTTAGCAAGGGTTGCGGTGGCTGTGGAGGTGCACTGGCCTCGCTGGAGGTGGTGGCCGAAGATGGAGATGATGGTGATGGAGGTCGGCAGTGGAGAAGAAAGTAGAGGGGAGAGAGAACTTATGATGTAAACACATTTATTAAGCGTAAAATGCCTATTTATGCATGTTCCTAGGCTTAGATTTGCATTTCATGTTATAAATATTGCATAGCAAGCATCATTCTGCATTTAGAGTAGTTATATATAATTTAGGTTAATTGCATCCTTTTTGTGGTTAGTAGAGAAGGATATTTATTTTGGAGCCTCGGATTGACGATCTGACCGTACGGATTTGATCAAGATGACGATCGGAGTCCAACGCCTCTGAAATCGCCTCGATCAGAGTCCCATAGCACCATATGCAATCCGAGGAAGATCAACAGCCAAGGGACTAGGAGACATAATTCGGAGCTTCAAATGATAAATCTGACTGCGCGGATGGATTCGGGTCGAGGATCGCAGCCTAACAACGTGAAAATCGACTCAATCCAACCTCTGTAGCAGCCCCTACAACAAGAAGAAGTTGGACGGCCCAGACTGCGCCATGTGGTGCAACCCAGGCCGCCAGCACACGCATGCAGCAGCATGGGTGCGCAGGCGGGCACGCAAGCGTGCATGAGCATAGTACAACGCCAGCGCGTGGGCGCGCGTGGCAAGGCAGGATCGCGGCGCCACCGCAGCGTGAGGTGGACTACAGCGACGCATGAGCTGAACATACAGCGACGCTTACAGTCGTCGATAATTCATCGCATGCCAGCAAAGCCAGCTGTGGGTTCTAGCGGGCATGAGCTACCTACAGCGACGTTTCCAGCGACGACCTGGATGTCATTAATGGTCCCATACCGATTTTTGCCGCTTCTCCGCCACTATAAAAGGAACTACACCCCCTCCCTTCCAAGCCATCTCTACCTACTCTACTCCCACCTACTCCCAAGCTCTAGAAAGCCTACCAACGCTCCATTAGAGCTTGTTCTCAAGCTCCCAAGGTGCCTATTAGTGTAGCAAACCTCTACCCCACTAAATACTCCTCCAACTTCCCATCTCCCTTCGTAGGTCACCTTGGAGCCGTCCTCCCACCTCCATTCCGGAAGCAGATCAACTCCATCTTCTCACCTCCATTCCGGAGCTACGCCGAAGCTTTCCTCAACCCGACGTCCTCCAACATCTCACCTTCGACGTCCTGCTCCTCACCTCGTTCGTCCAAGCTTCCGCCAAGCGCCGTCGTCTAGCCGAATAGCCGATTCAGGAGATTTCCTCTCACCTCCCTCTCTTTATATGCTTTCATAGTTTCTTGTAATTGACATTGGAAGTAATATATATCATATTTGTTCCACATCTCTATCTTATGATACGTTTGCTTATTTTCTTTTATTTCAAAAATACAAAAAAATAACAAAACCCCAAAATACCAAAAAGAAACAAAATGGAGCGCGATTTTCAAGTAAAGTAAACATCGCCTCCCTGTGTTCGACCCGAGACTCCCTTGGAGTTTCGGTATAAATTTATCTGATCGACGTGTTTTGCAACTACGACGACGAGTTACTTGTAACCCTGATTTCTAAACACGCGAAACACACCCGACCAACTTAGCTAGGGTGTTAGGAGACGAAGGGGGCAGAGGTGATGTCGGTCGAGGTGTAGCCGACGCTAGAGACAAAAGTGGCTCCGGTGGGGGTTGGATGGCAAGGATGAAGGGGGAAAGGGCGTCTGCTGGTACGGCGAGACGCAACTGAAGTCAGGGAGGAGGAATCCACCATAGGTATGGCGGTCGGACGACAAGAAGGAGTAGGGAAGATCACCAGACATCGAGGAGCCTTCGACCGTGAGGAGAAGAGACGAATTGTGGGGATTCACATCCAATTTCGAGCGGGAGGAGTCGGGGCGAACTGGGCTTCTTTAAATAGAGCCCTGGAGGTCAGTTAGGGCTTGGGAAGCAAGCTTCCCAAGCAAGGAAGGCTCACTGGAGAAGGAATCCGTTAGGATACCCATGTCTCCCATGTGTTTGCATGAGAGATTGAGAAAGAATCTGGGATCAACGATGGGTTCAGATTGGAGGGATTTTCTTAGAGAATCTCCCTTCCAATTTTGGAGATCCTCTGATCAATCAGGGAGAACTCTCCTTCCAAAGCTCGCCGAAGTAGGATTCCTCCGCTATAATGGTAGAGGGACCTAATTGCAAATATGATGAAGAAGATAGGGGGCTGATTGTAAGGGTTTTTGAAAGATAGGGGTACAAATGTAATCAAACTGGACCTTTCTGCAAAGTGGGTCAAGATGAGTTTTTCTTAGGTCCAAATTTTGATACAAACCTAATTTGGACCTAAGGAATCCAATGGCGAAGTTGGATTTTGGGTTTGACCATGTTTGACTAGGAAATTTATGTAAAAACCCAATTTAGGGCAAATATCTGTCTGAGACCCCATTCTACGTTAAGATGGGTGCCAATGGACAAATTTAAGGTTCTAAACCCTAGAGAATATTTTTCTATGATTTTTAGAGGGTTTAAGTGAATTTTATCCTAACCAAAACCTTGGTTAATCAAGTGGATCTGTTTAGGGTTTCAAGAAGCCATTTAATTACAGGATACACACAAACCCTTTTCTGTCTGATCTAACCCACTTATTATCTTATTAAGACCCTTTGACCTTTGCTTAGCCCTTGAGAAAACCCGTTGTTGTATTGCATTGGTAAAATTACAGTTTACCCCTAGTTTCTTATTTTTCTCTCAGAAAGCTTATGTAGTGAATTAGGACCTTCAGTTGGTTATGTAGGAGCTTTTATTCTCTTCGTTAGGTCAAAATGAGCTAGTTAGGGCTCATGATAGTGTTCCCATCAATCGTCAGAAGGCGATCGTATAGTGGAGATCTCACATGGCTACACGTTAAGGAGAGGAAGTGACCACTTCTAGCGCTCGCTGTGGGTGACACATGGCGAGCTGAGAGTCATTGATCATTAGATCTACAGTCAAACTTCCCAGGCTCATTGTGGGAGCTACGGAGGTTGGATTGGGGCGATTTCAAAGCCGTTGGACTTCGATTTTCGTCTTGAATCCAGCCGTGCAGCTCGATTGCTCATTTGAGATCTGTTTCAATATGCACTTGTAGAACTTGCCTATTAAACATTAATTTCAAGCAATCTTAATGTAAAGGTTATACTATATGCATGAATTGCTCCCAAATCCACTACATTATGCTATTTATGTGCATACACTCTCAAAATTGACTCTAATTGATACAATTAATGCTAATAACTGTAGAGTCATCATACCCCTATGCCCACCCCTTATAGTCCCTAGCAAGGTTAATCATAAAGAACTGAGCCACCAGAGCCAAGGAACGACTGTCGGGGCACAATTATCTACCGACCAAACGAAATTCAATACCTAGGGTCTTAACTACTAAGACTCAACAGTGTCATGATGCCAACCAAGATACGGATCACCCTAGTCTTTGCCTTGTTCATATATGATAAAAACGCATGAATTCATGATAAAATTCTTATTTATGATAGTTCCTAGTGAAATTGCACTAGAGGGGGGGTGAATAGTGAATTTATAAAATATTGTAAGACAAAAAACTCAATCATAAAAAGAGGCACTAGATTTTTAGGTGGAAACCCAAGATGGGTGAAAACCACCACCTAAGCCAATCCCTTAACTTAGGATTTTCGATCATAAAGTAATCAATCCACTAACCACACTACTTAAACGAGGGTAGTGTACCTCAATTACAGATCCCACTTTCGATCCCTAAATGGAGGTTTCTCCCTTCACAATGAAGAGGCGGGGACCCGACAGGCCGGATACCCAAAGTACAAAAGTAAGAATTAAACTACACCTATAAAGCACCCAAATAATTTGACTACTTCCTTATCTATTATGCATAAAGAGAACTCCCTGAGAATTTACAGAATGAAGTGCACTAGGAGTGTGGGTTTGCCCTTTAATCAGAGTGTTGGCACAGCACAAGGGCAAGAGGAGGCTAAGAGTAGTAAGCAAGTGATTTTCTAAGGGAATTGAATCTCAAGAGGTGTGTTTTTCCTAAGAGGGATTGTAGTCTATTTATAGGCAAGTTTGGAACCTTCAAGAATGCTTAAGAGAGATCTCCTAGCCGTTGGAGGCAAATCCCAAGAGATTGGGATGAAATCCACCACAAATCAGGGTAATGATGAGTCTGACAGCAATATCAGACGTCTGATTTTAGGATCAAACATCATATAAGACATCTGATTACAATTATGGTCGTCTGATACTATTAGCCAAGCTTTACTGGTTTCATTGGATCGAAACAAGGATGTCTGATATTTTCACATAAGATGTCTGATAGAAGTATTGGACGTCTAATTATGCGTGGATTCGTTCCTGTTTTGACCAGATCCAAACAGGGTTCTAGATTTCAAGGAATAGGTGTCAATATGGACATCTGTAGGATTCCCAAGACATCTAGAAACCTAAAAACAACTTGTCTTGGGAATCTGATAGAAGATCTTTGGTTCCTAATGAGATTCGCACAAAAATAAATGAGCAACGGTCCAAAGGTAGACGTCTAAAGACATGTCCAGACATCTGAAAATGTATTTTTCCTGATATATTCAGAAGGAAGATGGGTGCTTGAGCCTAACGGTTGTTTTAAGGACGTCCAGGAAAAGTATTAGACGTCTGGATGAGGCTATGGACGTCTGATGGAGGGTTGCTTCGATTGATGTTTATGAAGTTAGAAACTAAAGGCAAAGCTATAGCTAATTAGACGTCTGAAACACTTCTCAGACGTCTTAAAGTTGAAAATCAGACGTCTGACAGTTGTTATGGATGTCTAATTTGAGTCTTAGTATTAGGTTTTTGTTTCTAATTTATCCTAAGTGTAGAGAACCTGAGTTAGCTATTTATTAGTTATGTTTGGGGGCTCTTTACTACATCTCTAGACTCAAATAAAATAAAGATTACAACCTTTGAAAGTTTACATAAAAAGCCTATGACCTATGACAATACTCATGCTACCTAGTCTTCACGCTTTTAATCCTCTGACTTAGAAAACTCCATGAAACCTGCAATTGTGTTATTACAAAGAAAAATATGCTACACTTATGTTTTATTTCTTTTTCTTCATTTTGTAAAATCATCAAAATATTATATATGAGAGGTTGAACTAACAATCTCCCCCTTTTTGATGATTTTTAAAATATACCTGTAGGTTCTTATTTTCTCCCCGTGAAAGTTGTACTTAGTAGTCTATACCTATTTTGAGAAGATTTTTCATAACTTATGTTATTCCCTAAGTTCTTCCCTACGTTCTTCTCCCCCTTTTTAAATATCATCATGAAGGGTTCTAAAAGGGGTTAATACTTAAACTACAAGTGTTATGAAATGACATTTATAAAGTGGAGAGCATTAATAAAACTACATGCTGAATAAAAATGGAAAAGCTTTAAAGTAAATTAACTAGGAAAGGAATGTATGTGCCCTAAGCACAGACTAGCTATTGTTCCCAAAATATTTAAGTATGGGGTCAAGGCCCCTTAATACAAGCCAACATGGAAGACAGAAAGAAAGACAAACAGAAGAACTAAACTAGTCTTCTTGATCATGGCGGCAACGGCAGCGAGCAGGTCCTTGTCCCATTTGCAGATTGTGAACATCAGAATGAAGTTCGTCGATGTCACGGCGCATACTTCTCATATAGGTGTACATCTCGTCAATTCGTCGCAACAAGAGAGATGCCGGAGGAGAGGGAATCCGTGGCAGAATCCCATGCCTCGTCAAAGCTTGAGCGAGGAGCTTCTATTTGAAGTGGTTATTCTTCATGGAATCCGGAAAGGGTGGAAGGGGCTCTTCTTCAGCGGGCTCTTCGACTGGCTCAAGATACTCCCCAAGTATGTGCATCTTGGTGGCTATGGCCCGGTTGTAGGGCTCAACCTTTTTGTCAACTGCCTGGTCATTATGGAGATCTGATGGTTTGCAAAAATTTTGGATAAAATGGACCCAAACAGTAGAGATGCCCCATGGTCCTCATTCATAACATGAACAATGAGGCGGCAATAGTTGAAGTGAATGTGACGTACGGTGGCAAAAAGGAGCGCCTTGTGCTGGCACGAGATATAATCAAAACCTCCCAATTTGTTTAGGAGGTCCCACCCAAAAATGCGAGATAGTAATCGAGGAAGAGGTTTGAGGTTTTTGCATGGTAAGGTGCCAAGATTTTCAACATATTTTTCAGGTAGGACTAATTCTTGATTTATGACTTCTGAGTCATATTGCCTCAGAATGTCATTGAAGTCATTTCCCTCATTAGGGATGGCAAGAAGGGTGGAAATAGAGTCAGAGGTGATATGGATTTCACGCCCAAATAAGCGGGTATGTAATTCAAGTTCATCATTGCTATTGTCTTCAACGATGTTGGCATAGAAAAGTCAGACAAGATCGGGAAACACACCAATAGTTCCAATGCCAGAATGGAACTGTCGGTCAAAATAATGGAAGAGATGGAGGGTTTCAAAATGTTCCCGAAGGTTTAGATGGGCAAAGTCATTCCATACAATGAAGCGAAGGCACTTGACTTTGGCATTTGCGAAGCGACGAAATCGTTGTCTAGTGATGTCGCCACGCAGTTGGTTAGCCAAATAGGTGGAGGAGGAGGTGGAAGAGCCCTCGGCTTGGTTCCAATGGGGAGGCATTTTGGGTGGTTTGGGTGGTTGGGCTTTAGAAGGAGATGTTTGGTATTTTTAGGATAGAACACTTGCAAAGACATACATGCAAACAACATGCCACACCAATCATTCAACCAATAATGCCATACATGCAAAAAACATTGATACCAGAAAAAAATTGTGTGGCAATATGCCTTGAGGCAATACAACCTACCGTGATGTTGTGGCAATATACCTTTGAATTCAAGCCACTAAGATGTCAGCTTGAATCACTTAAGGTAATACCCTTGCCATAATCAACCAAAAAGGTGAACATTTATGCTACATAGAAAAAATAGGTTTTGTTCTAGGGTTTTAGTTCCTAGGGCAAAAATAGGCACGATAGAAGAGGAAATCGAGTTGATCATCAAAAAAGAAAAGATAAGATGAGTGCTTTGAAGAGACTTGAGCAAAACCGTGGAGATGCCCTAAGGATTTGAGAAGTTTTACCCATGGAGGAGAGTCTCCAGATGCGTGGAGGAGGAGTGGGGGCACAAGCACAAAGGAGCAGCAGCACCGCCAGTCGTCGAGGAGGCGGAGCGGTCGTCTGGGGTGAGAGGAGCAGCCCCAACTGCAGCCTTCGTTCATTGGGCGAGAGAGAGAGAGGCCTTAGGGATTCGAGAGTGGGGAAGTGGGACCTTACGACTGGGATTTTATATCAGAGGGGTTGAGCAAGTCTCCCCTTAAAGTTGGGAAAATTTCCATTGCAAACCATTCAGAGAACAGACACGAAGCGGCAGATTTTTGCCAGATCAGATGTTTGGAGACGTTGTCAGACGTCAGTATTGGCCCTTTGGGATTTTAACCCTTTTGATGGCGTCATCTATTTTAATCACCAGACAACTTATCGGACAACTAATTTTAAAATTAGACGTCTGATTTCTGCAGACAGCCCTTCATGGATTTCACTCTAAAGCTACAAGTTGTCGTCTGATTTCTTTATCAAATGACCTACACGATGTCTGAGAAAATAATCAGACGTCTGAATCCAGACATCATAATACATATTCTGATGCAAAAATAGACCTCTATCAACACATCTGGACGATGGTCCAGACATTTGTGAGTGATGACGGACGTCTGAAATAGCTCTTTTATCAGCTCTTTTGAGATATAAAATAGACATCTGCTCCATATCTTCATATGTCAAATTTTTAAGTATAAGATGTCTGTGGTGTTAATCAGACATCTGATATTGCATAGAATGTGCATTTTGATGTTTGAACTACGTATGAAGACTCTTAACTTGGTAAGGTCAAGGCTCCTGCTATGTTCATGACAAAAGAAATTACATTAAGTCACTAAATTCTTCAAATATCACTTAGCATACATATGCCTAGTTTCCTACGTATATAATTAAAATGATCATAATTCAAAGGTTTAGTGAAAATATCAGCTAATTGCAATTCAGTACAAATAAATTCAACCCCAATTTCTCCCTTAAGTACATTATCTCTCAAAAAATGATGTCGAACATCAATATGTTTTGTACGGGAGTGATGTACGGGATTTTTCGAGAGGTTGATAGCACTAATATTATCACATAATATTTTTATTTTATTAAATATCAAGTTAAAATCCTTCAAAGTATTTTTCATCCAAAGCAGTTGGGAACATGCTAGAGCGGCGGCTATGTAGTCAGCCTCTGTAGTTGATAGGGCTACATTAGATTGTTTCTTTGAGAACCAAGAGACTAGTGATTCGCCCAAGAATTGGCATGTCCCACTAGTACTCTTCCTATTGGTGTGGCTACCTACGTAGTCCGCATCACTATATGTGACTAAGTTGAATTGTGGACTCCTAAGGTAGAATAAGCCATAATCAGATGTGTCAACTAGATATCTAAATATTCATTTTACAGCATTTAAGTGTGATTGTCTAGGGTTTTATTGAAACCGAGCGCATAAGCAGGTACTAAATAAACTGTCAGGTCTACTAGAAGTTAAATATAGTAAAGATCCAATCATGCTATGATAGAGCTTTTGATCTATGGGCGTACCTGATTCGTCCAAGTCTAGGGAAGTTGTGACACTCATAGGAGTGTTCTTCCCTTTACTTTTCGTCATTTCAAATCTTTTCAGCATCTCCTTTGTGTATTTTGATTAACACACAAAGGTTCCAAATTCGAGTTAAGTGATTTGTAAGCCAAAGAAAAACTTGAGTTCACCCATCAAACTCATTTTGAATTCTTCCTGCATAATTTCTAAAAACTTTCTACACATAGATTCATTAGTAGCACCAAATATAATATCATCTACATATATTTGAACTAATAAAATGTCTTTTCCTTTTCTTTTAATAAATAATGTGGAATTAGCTTCCCCTATAGAAAATTTTGCATTTAACAAATAGTCTTTGAGCCTCTCATACCAAGCCCTAGGAGCTTGCTTTAGACCATATAGTGCCTTATTTAATTTATAGACAAATGAGGCTTATCATGAGACTCAAAACCAAGAGGTTGTTTTACAAAAACTTCCTCCTTAATGAATATGTTAAGAAACATGCTCTTACCATCCATTTGAAAGAGTTTAAAGCCAAGGAAGGCGGCATAAGCAAGAAGCATGCGAATTGATTCGAGTCGAGCTACGGGAGCGTAGGTCTCATCAAAATCAATTCCTTCTTCTTGGTTGTACCCTTGTGCTACCAATCGAGCCTTGTTCCGAATGACTATACCGAATTCATTCAACTTGTTCCGAAATACCCATTTGGTACCTATTACCGTTTTCCCTTTAGGCTTAGGTACTAGATCCCAGACTTCATTCCTTTGGAATTGGTTGAGTTCCTCCTGCATGGCCATCATCCAAGGTTCTTTGGAGCATGCTTCCTTGACACTCTTGGGTTCAACTTGAGATGCAAAGGAGGAGAGACCAAAAGAGCAACTAAAACGAGATCGGGTTTTAACGCCATTGAAAACACTTCCAATGACTTGACTTTCGGGATGATCCCTCTGATATATCCAATCTTTTGGAAGATAATGGATATTGGAGTTTGGAATGTTAGACACATCAATAGAAGAATCATCTTCATCTTCTATATTGACTCGGTCAATCGAGGAAGAGTGAGGAGATTCATCGAAGGAAACATGAAGGGTTTCCTCCACTATTAATGTGGTCTTGTTAAAGACCCGATATGCCTTACTACGTAAGGAATAACAAATAAAGATGGCTTCTTCACCTTTGGCATCAAATTTATCTAAATTAGAGAAGGTATTCAAAACAAAGCACCAACATCCAAAAACTTTAAAATAACTAATTTTGGGTATTTTCCCATAGTATAATTCAAAACAAGTTTTTTGCAACCCGGATCGAATTAAGGTGCAATTTAACACGTAACAAGCCGTGTTAACCACCTCGGCCCAAAAGTACTTCAGTAACCCCGAGTCTATGAGTAGTGTTCGAGCACACTCTTGAAGAGTACGGTTCTTTCTCTCAACCACCCCATTTTGTTGAGGTGTTCGGGGAAAAGAAAAGTCATGAGCAATACCATGCTCTTGAAAAAAATCATCAAACAAGGAATTTTTAAACTCGCCTCCATGATCACCATGGATACGAGTGATTTGGCAGCCTTTTTCAGTTTGAACCTTCCTACAAAAAATAGAAAAGATGGAAAATACTCCTTCTTTGGATCTCAAGAAGGAGACCCATGAAAACCTCAAAACATCATCAACAATCACAAGGCAATATTTACATCCACTAAGGCTCCCATATTTTTTTGGTCCAAACAGATCTAAATGAAGTAGTTCTAATGGACTTGATGTGGATATAACTTCTTTGTTTTTAAAACTAGATTTCATAGTTTTACCTAATTTACATGAATCACAGATAAACTCATTTAAAAATTTTCCTTTAGGAAGACCTTGGACTAGTTCAAGTTTGGCTAGTTTTTGAACTAGCTTCATATGAACATGTCCTAGTTTTCTATGCCATATACTTAACTCATTATTTGCTATAAGACATTCATAAGTGTTACCTTTATTGAATTCTACGATATAAATGTCTTTAAATCTAGTTCCCTTAACAAGGGTTTCATTAGTTAATGCATGCATAATTTTAAACATTTCCGAAGTAAATACTACCTTAAACTCCTTATCACAAATTTGACTGACACTTAAAAGATTATGTTTTAGTCCTTTAACTAGAGAAACATTTGAGATGGGAGAGAGAGGATTACCTATTTTACCAAGGCCAATAATATGGCCCTTGTGGTTGTTGCCAAATGTAACCGTTCCTCCATCCGTAGGTTGGAGGTCCAAAAATAGGTGCTTGTTCTCCAGGCCACAGTAGCTTCTTCTCCAGGCCACCGTCCCCTCCCCTCTCCCTCCATACGCAGGCCCTCCTCCTCTGAGGAGACACCCTGCGGACAGAAGCACCTCACGGTGGTGCACAACCACCACCGTGAGTCCACCACTTCCCAGCTCATCAAAGAGCCGGTGGGCGTGGTGGCTCTTTCCTTGTTTCGCCGTTTGAAGCACCTTCAGCCATTACCGTAAAGCTTCAGCTGTGAAGCTCAACCGGCCACCGCACGCCCTGCAACAGCCGGCCGAGCCCCACAGCAGCAGCAACAAGGCGGCAGCAGGCCGCCCTCGCCTCCAGCGCGCGCCTGCAGGTGCCCTCGCCTCCCGCTTCTTCGCACTGCACCCGCCTGTCCGCCAGCAACTGGCCACCGCATGCCCCTGCAACGGCCGGCCAAGCCTCACCGCGCACCCCAGCCAACACCCGCTAGCCACCGCGCAAGCAGCAGGTCACCCTCGCCCACCACCACGCACGCCAGGAGCCCTCTCCACACGCACTGTTGCAAACCACCTCGCCACAAGCCAGCAGTGGCACCACTCTTCCGTGCACGCCGAGCCGTCCGCACTCACAGCACCTACAGCATGCGGTCGTGCGGCTCGGCCTTACACTGTAGCCACTGTTCACGCCAGTCTGCGGAACACTATGGCTACAGTGGGGTGACTGGTAAGCTTCTCACTTATCCGGTCACCCGGCGCGCTGCAACCGGCCGCAGCCCGCGCGGGCGCGTCCCGCCCCAAGTCCGCTCCAGCACCCTCCCGTGCATCTGCGTGCGCCCGAGTCGCCCGCACCCGCCCGCGTCGCCCGCTCCCTTCGCCCGCGTGCGCCTGCGTGTGCCCGCTCCAGCCCTTCCGTGCAGCGCTGTGCGCTACGGTCCTCTCCGCGCTCACTCCCAGTGTGCGCTTCTTCGCGTGTCTACGTGCAGCGCGGTGTGCTGTGTGCATCAGACGTCGGCCACTGGGCTCCGGACAACTTAACACCTCTCCTTCACTCCAGCAGAAGCAGCATCTCTCTCTCTCTCACACACACAGCACTCTCACTCTCTTTACCAACACTTACACACCTACACTCACACTCTCATACACACACACACCTATACACTATTATATATATATATATACTAATATCTATATATGTAGTAGTATGTATATAACTAAGTATTAGTATACATACATATATATACACACACACATATATATTTGCATATATACATATACTTATATACATACATACATATATATATATACATCTATATACTTATATATATATATATATATATACACATACATATACGCATATACTTATACATACATATATATATATATATATATATATATATATATATATATATATATATTTACATCTATATAGTTATATATACATAGTTATACACATATATATACATATATATATATATATATATATATATCTATACATATATCTATCTATACATATACTTATATATATATATATATATATACACACACACACACACACACACATATATATATACATATATATGTACCTATATATTTATAACCATATATACATATAGATATATTTACATATATACATACACATATATATATATATATATTCACATTACTTATTATACGTGGTATCGCGGGAATATCTGCACCAGTTGCTAATATTCCTCAATACCCACGTACAAAAAGTGTGGTCACACTCATCTTCCTGCCAATTATATACTATATTTACTTTATTTCTGCTTCTCTTTCCTGCCAATAAAAAGATAAAAAAAATATATAAAAGAGAAAATATAATCTTTGACTTGCAGGTACTCCATATTGCGAATAGCAAGACCCATTTTGGAACCCTGATTTGGCTCAAAGCCAAGAACCTAATTTTGAGGGTGTGACTCAAGGACAAGAATTATCAGAAAAAAATCTTAAATAGAAAAACACCAAAAACACAATAAACGAATGAAAGAGATTCGTTATAGGAAAGGCGTAGAAACTTGACTTGTAACCCCACTTCCCTGAGTTCGACCTTAGGCCTAAAAGTGACCAAGATAAAATCAAGTGGGCCAGGTTAAAAAATTTTGTAAAGAGATGGTTAGGCTCGATTTAGGTTAGCCACTATACACATTTCAACGATAAAATCACCACATTAACAACCTAACCAGGTCCGACGACCATCTTTTCTGGCGCCGTTGCCGGGATCACAGGCAGACGAAGTCGGAGACATGGGCAGATCCAAGGCGAGAACAAGAGCGTGAAGACACCGACACTGCACTGGAGCTCCGCACACGTTGCTGCACAAGAAAGTCTTTCTTTCTCAGCAACCTAGGTTAACTTGTAACCTTAATAACAAAAAAACTCAAAAACTAAAAACTAGAAAAACTTCTTAGGATCTCTTGGGGCAAGTGGATTAAAATTCACTTGTTTGATTGATTGCCTTTACTCCGACCGCCCCGGGATTTCCCACCTTACTTCGCATAGCGAAAATCCAAGAATCTTGATTCTTGAATTTTTCGCCGTGTGAAGTATTCTTTGAGGCAAACATAAAAAGATTGATTGCACCCCTCTTTGCCTCACTTATTTGCAAATTCAGGATCACATTTTTTGGTGGGGAGACTTGGAATTGAGTTGATTCCAACCCCACCACGACTTTCCAACTTGCCTAAGATTCGATCCCAAATATTTCAACACCAACAATTTGATTTTCCTTATCTTTGGTTGAGCCTTGTGTGAAAATCATGCTTGGTGATTGGGAGCACTTGAAATGAAGTACTTTGGCTCCCTTTCACACTAATTTAAAACTGATTCGTGCATCCACACATAGAAATCTCCATTTAGGGAAGCCCATTGCATTTTAGCATGCATTAACCAATTGACATTGAAGAAGGGTTTGTTGGGCTTAAAAGAAAACATGTATTCTCTCAAAACCCGGAGATTGGTTGAATTGGTATTTCAGCGAAATCCTAAAATCCATACTACCTAAGGCTGAATTCTAAAGACCATTCACCAATTAAAACTTCAATTCGGGGAGATTTCCCCGTTGCATACTTGTTTTACACACTTTGAAAAATCAATCACCTGGGCATTACCCGTAAATAACGCCCTTCACATTCCAAAAGCACTTGATCCTAAGCCTCTAACTAAAATTGGTAGCAACTTGACCCTTACTAAGGATTGGAGGTCTAACTACCTGCGTGTAGCGCCTACGTGCTGGTGAGGGTTCCCGCATGCTATCGGGTGTCTAAGACTGGGGCAAACGGCCTTTCAATCTGGCCCGGTGGTTCCGCGGTGCTCGCATTTGGTTCCGTAGTTCGTGATAGTAGGTAACTTAGATCTTTAGGTCTAAGGGCACACTGTAGAGGTTAGGAATTTGATTGAATTGATTTGTCATCAAGTGTACCTTTGCAGCATCATTTCTCTCATCTCTTTTCCCTTCTTATCCCCCCAATTCTTCCTGCGGTAGTGCATGTTTGGGAGAGGTCACAAAATCCTGAACTATTTGAATTGCCTGATAAATTTAGAAAAGAAGCCGAATCGTCCTCCTCCACAAACATGGTTGCACGCCCACCCCCAAATCCCGAGGAAGGAAACCGCCCTCAGAACCACCAGGTGGTGGAGCCTTAGATCCCATAACCTGCCTCCAAGCCCAAATTGAAATGTGTAATGAGCAAATGGAAGCCATTCGGGAAACATTGGAGGAAATGCAGAACCCTCCCGAATGGGAGGAGCCTAGGTCTCTTAGCTCATATCAGAATCCCGCTGCTGCAGAGACCATAGGACAAATTTGGGTCCCCATGGGCGAGGATGACTTTGAATTAAAACCTAACATAATTGGCCTAATAAATTTTCACTTCCATGGTCTTGCAAGTGAAGATCCTTTTCTCCACTTGGAAGGCCTAACCCGATTAGCTGAAACTGTTAAACCTAGCAATATCAGGTTACCTATAGTCCTTATGAAAATATTCCTATTTTCATTGCGGGATAAAGCGTCGCAGTGGTTACGCACCCTTGGGAGAACCATCCACTCTTGGGAAGAGATGTGAACAGCGTTTCTCAAGAAGTTCTTCCCAATCGGGAGAACCAATGCGCTTCGCCGTGCTATCACCTCCTTTACGCAACAAAACGGCGAACAATTTCATGAGGCATGGGAGAGGTATAATGACCTCCTCAGAAAGTGTCCGCACCACGGTCTGCCTAAGTGGCATATAGCCTAGATCTTCTACTATGGGCTAAATGAGACTTTGAAGCAGATAGCAGACGCTTCCTGCAGAGGTAATTTTATGAATAAAGATGAGAATGGAGCATTTGAATTATTTGGAAATATGAGTGAAAACTCAATGAACAATGCCTCCATTATCGCCTTTAATCGTACCAGCCAGCCCCGAAATGTCCACGAAGTTGACACGGGACCCTCCCATTCATCTACTGATCTTAGCCTTATCGCACAGAAATTGGATGAAGTCTCCGTCGTGCACAAGAAGCTGGATGAGCTTCTGGCCAACCCCGCCCGTTCTATGGCAAACACCCCCACCTCACCACTTCGTCACAATCCCAATTCTTCCAACACCAGGCTTATCCTAAGAAACCCCGTAAGACCTTCCTTACCGAGTGTCGCACCGAGCGACTCAGTAAGTCATGTGGATCTGGCTTCTGCGAGCCAGTATTTCGACACGAAGGACCAAGCCTTCGTGTGCTCGGACGCATATTTACATGCAGACACGTCTTCTGGCATAGAAGACGCTTGTGCCCTAGGGAACAACCTGTTCTCTGCCACTTATAACCCAGGGTGGCGAAATCATCCGAATTTCGCATGGTCCAACAACCCACAGCACCAAAACCCCACGGGAGGACCAATGCGACCGTCCGCACCCGTCATCCTATGGGCCCAGTCTAATCCTATGGCAAATCCTCCATCAGGCCCTTGCGTACTGCAAACCGAACATGCATCAAGTCCTCTTGATAAATTGATGCGAATGATGACGGAAATGTCAAAGCGCCATGAAGAGAACATGACCTCTCTTCAGCACCAATTGGCGCAGCAGAATGCTGAGATCAGTCAACTACGTATGACGACTCGATCTCAAGGCACTCTTCCCGCCCAACCTATTCCAAACCTGCGAAATTTCGTACCCCGTGGTCCTCAACCACAGGTACAACCTTCTCAGGGGTAGGTACATCAAATTCTGCAAGCTCTGAGCATTCCTCTGGGATTTCAGGCTAATCTCGCTGCAGCACCACACTCTTATGTCCCTATTGCGAACCCTCCTCCGCCGTATGATCCCACTGGACCCGCATCGTCCAATGCTATCACTACGAGGAGCAGCAAGCAGACTGTCGATTCTCCTCGACCTGATCCTGGCCCGTCTTCTTCATCGCCCTCTCATTTAGGATGCGCACCGCATTCGCGAGAGGATGATGCACCCAAATTGGTGCCAGAATCAGTTCCATTCCTTGAGGCTCTACTGAGGGAGCCAAAAGGCAAAAAGAAAGATACGTAGGCCTTTGATAACCTGCGTAATTTGTTCACAGATGTAGAAATCAAGGTACCCCTGCGCGAGGCTATCGACCACATACCTACTGTTGCCCAATTTTTCAAAGACTACACAACACCCAGGTGACAGTCAAAGAAAACTAAGAATCCGGTGGTTCTCTCGCCTCATGCAAGTTGTGCTATACTGTCAAATCTACCATCGAAGCAGAAAGATCCGGGCACATCGCTCATTTCCTGCAGCATCCAAGGTTGCAATTTTAGCCGTGCCCTGCTTGATCTAGGTTCTTCCAATAATCTTATACCGACCATCACGCTCGAAAAATTTTCCTTGGGAAATCTGAAACCCACCCCAGTCACGTTATAGTTGGCAGATCGTTCTGTCAAAATCCCGAAGGATGTGGTGGTTAGGGTCAACAGTCTCTGTTTTCCTGTTGACTTTCTTATTTTAGATATGGAAGTTCCTAGATCACTTTCTGATTGTCCAATCATCCTTGGTCGACCTTTCTTGGCCACAGCCCGCGCCCATATCGACTGCGAGTCGGGCTATATTGAGATTGTCGTTAGATCTGAGAAGCTCAGGCTTAACATCCTCAAGGCAGCCAAGAACTTTGATTGCGATTGCATCGACGATGACACATCTGACGAGGACATGGTCGTTAGCATGTGTATCGGACCAATTGGGACCTATTCTGACTGGTGCGGATTACCTGAAAATATTGATGATTGCCTGACCAACACATATTGTGACGTTCCCTCATCCCTCCCTTGTCCTGTACCTTCTCCTGACCAAACTTCTGACGAGGTTTTCTCCGCTTCCCATACCTCGTGGTCTGAGTCATATCCAGGCTACTCACCGCCGGTCCACACTCTTGAAGACCAGATTGCCTTTCTTTCCTGCCAAATCAGGTGGATTTACAACTCCACATTGGGACCTTGAGCCCATATACTTCTCACTGGGGCTATTCCTTTTTGTATCCACCTATCCAAGAAGCCCCTCTTGTCCAATCTGAGGTCCAACTTCTTCCCGACTTGTTCTCCGATCCGCCTGGGACACTCTCGTCCCATGAAATACCAGACCTTTCACCATCCACCATCACTTTTCATGCCACTGTCACGATCACTTCACTTTTCACTTCACCACCCACCATCCACCCACCCTACCACCCTGCTGTATACCCTGCACCTCAGCTCTCGTTACCCTATCTTTCATCCTTTCTCTACCTTTCCCTGCATGCATATGAGGACATAGCATCGTTTGGCATAGGGGGTGGATAGGCATCCATAGGATCTGGGTATTTTATGATATCATGCAGTTTCCACCTATTTATAAATATGTAAGAAAAAGAAAAAGAAAAAAAAATATATATATATACATATATAGTGTTTAGTAATGATCTGAAGGCTGAAACAAAAATACAATAAGTGTTTATGGATATTCAACCGCTGTTTTGAAGACTTTCTAGGCCACAGAAGCTTGATTCGCTCAGGCTCGGCTTAATTCACTTGAGCATTGACAAGATAGATCGGAATCTCTCCTAACTAAGGACGTATTCTTGTACCTGAGATACCATTACAGGATCCGTTGGTTTGCTTCTACTTGAGAGCTTAAGTAAACTTGGTTCACACTACACATATCAAGAAAGACTAGGTGAACATAAGATCCAACCCTAGTGTTCATTAGGGAAGGTGGGGCCATTACCTGTGCGCGTAGGTAGACTTTTTATCCCAGGCTTTAGTCTTGTGTTTAGGAGACTCTTTCAACCAAAAAGGAACTCTCCCACCAAAAAGAAAAGTGTGCTCCTCCAAATAATGTTGTAAGAGATATACTGACACGTGTTCCAAAAAAAAAGAAAAGATGCAAATAAGTTAGTATATCTCGCAAATGTCGGTAAAATCTTCCAACCAAAAAGTTCTTCAGGGCAAATACCCTGTTTTCTTTGAGCCACAAGTATCAGAAATTGGGAGTTGAGTTTTCCGTCATCTTTTTAAGGGCCAATCCGAAGACACGAGCAGAAACTGGGCTTGAGTCTTAATGTTCATCTGGTCAGTCTTGATCCTTCACTAAGCACAAGCCATAACCTCTTGAGCTCTCGAGTACGGTAAAAGCCTCCTGGGTCCTGGAAATCGTACTTAAGGTTTAAATATCAAGAGTCCTGGTTAGTCAAAAGATGATCTATGTCATGTGAGACTTAAAGTACCGGTAGTTTTCTCTACAATTGGTTCTCACAATATCCAACAAACACACCTATGTTGCCTCAGAAGAAAATCTTCAGCTTAAAGATCATTTCAAAATACATTACAAAAAATGTTTTGCTAGGGACTAGCAAAAGATAGGCATGGGGGTATGATTGCACTGCAAAAATACACCGGCAATTGTGTCGTCTTGTGCTATTTCCTAGCATTACCAATGCATATTAAGGTTCCATTGTCGCATTTGTAAAAATACATGCATGCATGCATGCATTTAATTGAGAGGGGAGGAGAGTAAATAAATGGCCTTGCATTTAACATTTTTCCTCAAGTGCATCTTTGCAAAATTCACCATCTTTTTATTTTTTATTTCTACTTAACTTTGAATTCTTCCCCCGGCTGCATGGCTGGATGGACCTTCCTCCTCACGCCATTCCCTGCTCAGGCCCTTCCCTGTGGCAGCCTGCCCTGCACAGCCATGCTGAGGCATGCACAGCCAGGGCATGGCTGTGCATGCCTTCTTCTTCTTTAAAAAGAGCTCGGCTGCCTTCTTGCAAAGCAGCCTGGTCCCCAGCCAAAGAACCCACAGTAGCTTCTTCTTCTCCAGGCCACCGTCCCCTCCCCTCTCCCTCCATACGCAGGCCCTCCTCTGAGGAGACACCCTGCGGATAGGAGCACCTCATGGTGGTGCACAACCACCACCGTGAGTCCACCACCACCCAGCTCATCAAAGAGCCGATGGGCGTGGTGGCACTTTCCTTGTTTCGCCGTTTGAAGCACCTTCAGCCATTACCGCAAAGCTTCAGCTGTGAAGCTCAACCGGCCACCACACGCCATGCAGCAGCCAGCCAAGCCCCACAGCAGCAGCAGCAAGGCAGTACCAGGCCACCCTCGCCTCCAGTGCGCACCTGCATGCACCCTCGCCTTCCGCTTCTTCGCACTACACTCGCCTGTCCGCCCGCAACCAGCCACCGCGCACCCCTGCAACGGTCGGCCAAGCCTCACCGCGCACCCCAACCAACACCCTCTAGCCACCACGCAAGCAGCAGGTCGCCCTCGCCCTCCACCTCACACCCCAGCAACCCTCTCCGCATGCTTTGTCGCGAACCACCTCGCCACAAGCAAGCAGCGGTGCCACTCTTCCGCGCGCGCTGAGCCATCCGTACTCATAGCACCTACAGCAGGTGGTCGCGCGGCTCGGCCTTACACTGTAGACACTGTTCATGCCAGTCTACGGAACACTGTGGCTACAGTGGGGTGACCGATAAGCTTCTCACTTATCCGATCACCCGGTGCACCGCTGCTCGTGCACGCGTCTCTCCTTGAGTCCGCTCCAGCGCTCGCCCACGCGTCTACGTGCACCCGAGTCGCCCGCACCTGCCCGCGTCGTCTGCTCCAGCCCTTCCACGCAGCGCTGTGCGCTACGGTCCTCTCCGCGCTCACTCCCAGCGTGTGCCTCTTCGCACACCTACGTGCAACGCGGTGCGCTGTGTGCATCAGACGTCGACCACTGGGCTCCAGACGACTTAACACCGCTCCTTCACTCCAGCAGAAGCATCATCTCTCTCTCTCTCACACAGCACTCTCACTCTCTTTACCGACACTTACACACCTACACTCACACTCTCATACACACACACACCTATACACTATTATATACATATATATATATATATATACGTATACATATATATATTGATATATATACATATATTTATATACATATATATATATATACTTATATCTATATATATAGTAGTATGTATATAACTAAGTATTAGTATACATATATATATATATACATATATATTTGCATATATACATATACTTATATACATATATATATATATATATATATATAACATCTATATACTTATATATATATATACATACATATACTCATATACTTATACATACATACATACATACATATATATATATATATACACATACATACATACATACATACATATATATATATATATACATATCTATCTACATATATCTATATACATATATTACTATATATATATATATATATATATATATATAGTTATATATACATACTTATAAACATATATATACATATATATATATATATATATATATATATATCTATACATATATCTATCTATACATATATATGTACCTATATATTTATAACCATATATACATATAGATATATTTACATATATACATACACATATATATATATTTTCACATTACTTACTATACATGGTATCGCGGGAGTATATGCACCAGTTGCTGATAGTCCTCGATACCCACGTACAAAAAGCGTGGTCACACTCATCTTCCACCATCCATCTTACACTCCACGTGGCACCTCGTCCCGTTGGTTGCGTCTTTCTAGACAACGACCGACTCGACACCGTGCTACACTACATCTTCGCCTCCACCCCCACCCCTTTATACATATATAATATATACCTATATATATATATACTATATTTATTTTATTTCTGCTTCTCTTTCCTGCCAATAAAAAGATAAAAAAAATATATAAAAGAGAAAAGATAATCTTTGACTTGCAGGTACTCCATCTTGCGAATAGCAAGACCCATTTTGGAACCCTGATTTGGCTCAAAGTCAAGAACCTAATTTTGAGGGTGTGCCTCAAGGACAAGAATTATCAGAAAAAAAAATCTTAAATAGAAAAACACCAAAAACACAATAAACGAACGAAAGAGATTCGTTGTAGAAAGGCGTAGAAACTTGACTTGTAACCCCATTTTCCTAAGTTCGACCCTAGGCCTAAAAGGGATCAAGATAAAATCAAGTAGGCCAGGTTAAAAAATTTTGTAAAGAGATGGTTAGGCTCAATTTAGGTTAACCACTATACACATTTCAACGATAAAATCACCACATTAACAACCTAACCGAGTCCGACCACCACCTCCTTAATGGCGGTGATCTCCTTGTCTTCTTTCTTGTAGACCTCTTTCCTCCTACAAAAGATTTTCATTGGTGACTTGGTGTTTCTATGGGTCTTTCTAATTTGAGTCGTCCATCCTTCATTTTATATATCCAATTTTTGACATTATAATGTCCTTTCATCCCTACAAAACAAAGTGAAAGTTATCTTTTCGGTATCCATTGCAATGTGGATCTGTATTTGTTAGTGGTCTCCTTTAGAGGAGGATCCTTTTTCGGCTCACTTTGACTAGGTTCATAAAAGCCTAATCCAAATTTACTTGAGGAAGGTTTTTGATGGGCAATGAGCTTGTCCAAGTTATCTTTCCCCTTTGTAAATTTGACTATGTCCTCAAGAAGTTGATTTGATTTTTCTTTAAGGTGATTTATCTCTATTTTCATTATGTCTAGTTTATCTTCTAGTCCCCTAATCTCCACTCTAAGTAAGCTATTTTCATCCTTTTTAAAGGAGTTTGATTTTTCAAGCACATGGATTTTGTCGAGTAATTCTTCTCTATCTAGAAATTTTTGTTAACTCATTATCGTATACAAATCATTTGTTAATGACTCTTTTTCAATCATTAGGTTTCTTATTTGCATATTTAAGGCAGTGGTTTCTTTAGTAAGAATTAAATTCTTCTCTTCAAGATCATTGATTAATTTCTTATTCTCTAAGTTTTCTTCTTTTAGAGCTTTGCTTTAGGTCTTTGTTTTCTTAAGATCTAGATATAGTGAATCAAAAGCATCTTGTAATTCATCTAGAGAATAGGAGTTTACCTCAGGTTCCTCATATTCAGATTCAGAAGCATCTTTCGTTGCCATTAGTCCCAAGCATGTTGTTTCTTCATTTCTTTCCTCCTCCTCTTTTTCTTCGGAGGTGGAGTCATCCCAAGTTGCTTGGAACGCCTTCTTCTTGAATCCCTTGGGCTTGGAGATCTTGTAGTCGGAAGGCTTCTTGGATTTCTTCTCATCATCCCTTTTGAGTAAGGGACAATCTTTCCTTATGTGACCTCTCTTCTTGCAATTATAGCAAACTAGAGGTTCTTCCTCTTTTTTCTTTCCCTTGATCTCTTTTATATTTCTAAGAAACTTTTTAAACTTTTTAGCTAATAAAATGAATTTTTCGTCATCGATACTTACCTCGTCATCCGACATAGCTTTGAAGGCTAAAGTCTTCTTCTTTAGCTCTGATGAGATAGATTTCTTCTTTTGCTCCATTTTTGATTCATAAGCCATAAGATTCCCAAGTAAATTTTCCATGTCTAAATCCTCTACTTGGTTGGCTTCTTCTATTGCCGTTACTTTTTTCTCCCACTCATGTCCAAGGGAGCAAAGGAGCTTCCCTTGAAGCACCCCCTTTATAAATGTCTTTTCTAGTGACTTGAGGTTATTCACGATTAACGTGAATCGGGTGTACATGTCCCCAAGTCTCTCATTTTCCTTCATAGAAAAGGCTTCGAATTCCTATGATAACACTTTAATCTGAGAGGATTTAACTCTATATGTACCTTTGTGAGTTACCTCTAAGGCTCTCCATATCTCGTGGGCGATTGTGCATTGGCTAATGCGGTTGAATTCCTCCGACCTGAGTGCACAGTAGAGTGAGTTCATTACCTTAGCGTTTAGTCCAAGGTGATGAATCTACTCCACTGTGTATCCCGTTTCTGGTTTCTCGGGAATGACGTATGCGGATTCGTATTTTTCCCAAATAGAGAAATTGTTGGCTTGAAGTCACATCTTCATTCTCAGCTTCCAATAAGTGTAGTTTGTCCATTTGAAGAGCGGTGGTCGAGTGGTGGATTGCCCCTCAAATCTGCCAGTGGAAATGACTCTCTCCTCCATGTGATCTTTCCGCGGATGTTACTTCTAAAAGTAGAAAACCTGCTCTGATACCAAATGAAATTGCACTAGAGGGGGGTGAATAGTGAATTTATAAAATATTGTAAGACAAAAAATTAAATCACAAAAAGAGGCACCAAATTTTTAGATGGAAACCCAAGACAGGTGAAAACCACCACCTAAGCCAATTCCTTAACTTAGGATTTTCGATCACAAAGTAATCAATCCACTAACCACACTACTTAAATGAGGGTAGTGTACCTCAATTACAAATCCCACCTCGGATCCCTAAACGGAGGTTTCTCCCTTCACAATGAAGAAACGAGGACCCAACAGGCTGGATACCCAAAGTACAAAAGTAAGAATTGAACTACACCTATAGAGCACCCCAATAATTTGATTACTTCCTTACCTATTAAGCATAAAGAGAACTCCCTGAGAATTTGCAGAATGAAGTGCACCGAGAGTGTGGGTTTGTCATTTAATCAGAGTGTTGGCATAGCACAAGGGCAAGAGGAGGCTAAGAGTAGTGAGCAAGTGGATTTCTAAGAGAATTGAATCTCAAGAGGTGTGTTTTGCCTAAGAGGGATTGTAGTCTATTTATAGGCAAGTTTGGAACCTTCAAGAATTCTTGAGAGAGATCTCCTAGTCGTTGGAGGCAAATCCCAAGAGATTGGGACGAAATCCACCACAAATCAGGGTAATGATGAGTCTGACAGTAGTATCAGACGTCTGATTTTAGGATCAGACGTCTTATAAGATGTCTGATTACAATTATGGTCGTATGATACTATTAGCCAGGCTTTACTGGTTTCATTGGATCGAAACAGGGACGTTTGATATTTTCACATAAGATGTCTGATAAAAGTATTGGACATCTAATTATGCGTGGATTCATTCTTATTTTGACCAAATCCAAACAGAGTTCTAGATTTCAAGGAACAGACATCAGTATGGACGTCTATAGGATTCCCTAGACGTCTGGAAACCTAAAAATGACTTGTCTTGGGAATCTGACAAAAGATCTTTGGTTCCTAATGAGATTCGCACAGAAATAAATGAGCAACGGTCTAAAGGTAGACGTCTGTAAATATGTCCAAACGTCTAAAAATGTATTTTGCCTGATATATTTAGAAAGAAGATGAGTGCTTAAGTCTAACGGTTGTTTTAAGAACGTCCAGGCAAAGTATTAGATGTCTGGATGAGACTATGGACGTCTGATGAAGGGTTGCTTCGACTGATGTTTATGAAGTCAAAAGCTAAAGGCAAAGCTATAGGTAATTAGATGTCTGAAACACTTCTTAGACGTCTGACAGTTGTTATGGACATTTGATTTGAGTCTTAGTGTTAGGTTTTTATTTCTAATTTATCCTAAGTGTAGAGAGCTTGAGTTAGCTATTTATTAGTTATGTTTAGGGGCTCTTTACAACATCTCTAGACTCAAATAAAATAAAGATTACAACCTTTGAAAGTTTACATAAAAAGCCTATGACCTTCGACAGTACTCATGCTACCTAGTCTTCACACTTTTAATTCTCTGACTTGGAAAACTCCATGAAACCTGCAATTGTGTTATTATAGAGAAAAATATGCTACGCTTATGTTTTATCTTTTTTTCTTCATTTTGTAAAATCATCAAAATATTATATATGAGAGGTTGAACTAACACCTAGGCCTAACATTGCATATCATAGTATAAAATTACATAACAATCATTGCATTGCATTCAGGATAGTTTGTGTACTCTGTACATTAATTCCATCATTTTATATGGCCAGGAGGCAGTGCGACATCTTTACGGGCTTCAGATGAAGAATCCAACCATACGAATGGATCCGAAGTGACGATCGCAGCCTGTCAGTGCAAAAATCACTCCGATCAAAGCTCCGTAGTATCCTCTACAAGAAGAAGATGGACGGCCCAGATGGCATCACATGGCACCATCTAGGCCACCCTACATGAGCCACAACCCCCAGCCTCACCTCAAAGAGAGAATCCCAGTCGTTAGATCTCATTCCAACAGCTGAGAAGCGCTCTTGATCGCCCAGCCTTAAGCATCTCAAGGAAGACATCATCTCGACTATTGGATCTTCATCCAACGATCGAGGAGCGCGGCCGCACCTCATCTCCATGCAACCAAGAACCTTCTTGGCCAAACGATAGCGCACCCACTTAAATGAGAGGCATAGGTTCGAGCCTAAATCCTCTACGCCCCCTGTAGCGCCCGAAGAAATTGGACCGCTTGATCAAGATCGAGCGGTTGGCATTGCGCACATGCGAGGAGACGTCGCTTGATGACATGCAGATGCACGTCGAAGCAAATGCACACCATCTGGAGCGCTCATTTAAGTCGGCCAGGTGCAGTAGCTATCATCCGATCATTGCGATCACGGGGTGACCGTGATTCAAAATCAAAGAAGGCGCGACCTGAGGATGCCTCCCAGCCGTGCAATGGTGGGGCCAACGGCTGCTAGTGAGCGCATGATTGAATGCAAGCAAGCGCACGTGATCTCCTCGCGATCTCAGTCATCCGCGCCCTATCCAATGGTTGACGATTTCCTTGCACTGTGCCAGCTGTAGCCACACCGCCTTACGCCAACCAAGGTGCTTAAATGTTTAGCAACACCCCCGGTGGATCTTTAGCGACGTTTTAAATGTCGCTAAAGATCTGTGCAAGCAAAACTCCTCCATTCGTCCACTATATAAACCCCATGACCCCTTCGCTTCCAAACCATCTCTACCTACTCTACTCCCACCTACTCCTAAGCTCTAGTAGCCAAGCAAAGCTCCCTTAGAGCTTATTCCCAAGCTACAAAGACCTCCTATTAGTGTAATGCTCCTATACCCCACCAACTATTCGTCCTCCATCTCACCACCTTCATAGGAAGCCTCAAAGCCATCCTCCCACCTCCATTCCAATAGAAGATCACCTCCATCTCCTCAACCCCATTCCAGAGCATTGGTGAAGCATTCCTCTACCCGGCATCCTCCTGTATCTCCCCTCTGTCATCGAGCACCTCTCCCTCTTCGTCCAAGCTGCCACCAAGCGCCATCGTCTCACCAAACAGCCAATTTGGGAGATTTCTTCTCACCCCTATCCCTTTTATATTTTTGCATATTGTAATTGATGTTTGAATGACATGTCCATTTGTGTTCTCAACTTTGTGAAATTATTCTGCTTGCCTCTTTATTGCAACAACAAAAGAAAAAAATAACAAAATCCTAAACAATAAAAAGAAATAAAATGAAGCACGAATTTCAATGAAGGTAAACGTTGCCCCCTGTGTTCAACTCGAGACTCCCTTGGAGTTTCGATTAAAAATTATATTTGATAACGTGTTTTGTGAACTACTACGACGGGTTCTCGAAACCCTGATTTTACTTCACCAAAACACGTGCATCATTTTGGCACCGTTGCCGGGGATGTTGCTAAAAGAATTTGCTTTCTTGTTTTCTGTGTTTCTTTGCATTCACTTATTATTAACCCTGCATGCCTCTGATTTACTATCTTGTAGGTACCCTAGCAAGGAGATCCAAGTGTGGTAGACCAAAGTAAAGTGCGGGTAGAGTAATTTGTAAGTGCCCCCCACATTCCCCACCACTAGTTTCACTTTCACCATATCCATAACCAAGATCTAATCTACTTAGGTGTTTGCATAAACCCTAGGATAGAATTTGTTTGTCTTGTTTGTCACCTCTACTCATCTCACCCTCGCATATTATAAAAACAAAAAACAAAAAGATACTTCTTGTGGGACAAATCAACATACACACTACATGCACCCATATTTGAGGCACATAACCTAACTTGATTTTTATCTACTCAATCGGCATTCCGACCTGTGGAACTGGTACATTCAAATCAACACACAAGAGTAAAAATCAGACTAGGTTAGTCATCTCTATGTGCCTAATTGGTGGTGCATCTGGGTCACTTTTTGAGCTATTTGGACCGCACCACCCAATTTAAAAATAATTCATTTTGTAGCTGCCCCATAGGATTCAATATCTAGGTCAAGCCAGGCACTCCATATTTCTTTTTGATTTGTAAAGAAAAACACTTGAACTCGTGATTTCAAACTTAGTTTGCCTCCTAGAAATTTGGTTGAATCTACCTAATATTTGAACCCTGAAAGCTACTAAGCAAGATTTGAACCCTAAAACTCACTTCATTGTCAATAATCTTGCTTGAAAACTCTTTGGTTGTGCACATACACACATCTTCAATGAATCATTAAGGGCACAACCCATTAAGGGCCCATCACATTCCAAAAGCACTAAATATCCCAAGCCTAACAAAAATTGATTACACGTTGGCAGTAAGGACTGATTTGTTCTTTGGGGCCCAGATTGAGATTGTTCATGATTAACCTGCTTATACTAGTCAATATGATTCTAGCTAGGGGAGTAGTGTCAAACAATCGTAGTTAGGGGGTATCAAAGGAACCGGAGGCTCAAGCCAAAGGAAGAACCTGTAGTTTCCCACTTAGAGGGGGTGACGTAATAAATTGTGGAAATATAATATAAAATAATCTCACAAAATTCAATCACACAAGGTACACAATTATTTTTAGGTGGAAACCCAAACCGGGTGAAAACCACTACCTAACCTTCTCGAGTTAGAATTTTCCGATCAACTAAGTTGATCAAATCCACTAAGCGAATCACTTAAACGAGGGTGATTCAACCTCAATTACAACCATGCTACTTTATACGAGGGTAGCGTACCTCAAACCCCTTCTCTTCACGAGAAGGATTTTGTCCCATAAAGGAGACGGGAATTCGCAAAGCGAATACCCAACAAAAGAACAAAGATAAATAACAACAATCCTATAGAGCCAACAAAGTAATTTTTAACCTAAGCTTCTATAAGAATTAAGATGCTTCCCTTTGCAAGGAGTGCGTCGACGACACGGATGTGTGAACTACATGACGGCGCAATGTCGCTCTCGTGAACTACGACGGGAGAGCGGGTGCGCAAATGCTTGAGGCTCTCTAGATGAAGAATTGGAGCTTGGAGAGCAAGAGCTTTTCTTGGACACAAAAGAGTAGAAAGTATGTTGCTTGGGTGTGTCTAGGTGTGTGTAGAGTGGCAAAGGCTTCCCTCTATTTATAGAGGCCTTAGGAAGGCTTTGAAAGGCATAGGAAAGCTTCCATAGCCGTTAGGTGCAAAGCCCAAGAGAATCAAGCCGAAATCAGGAACAATCATTGCACTGACAGGGTTATCAGACGTCTAATCATGGCATCAGACGTCTGGAAAACCAGTTTAAGACGTCTGGGAACAAAGTCAGACGTCTGATTTTAGGTGGGTTTCTTCCTGACTTGAATCAAATCTAAACAGGGTTCTAGTGCAAGTCCATCAGACGACATATAGGACGTCTGGCACTATGTCTGGACGTCTGGAAACCTACTTTTTCTGCGGGAATGGATTTCCAAGAGATTGCAACGGCTATAAGATCTCTGAAAAGAGATTTTCGGGTCAGCCGAGGCAAAACGGTCATTTATCAGACGTCTGGAAACGCTTACGGACGTCTGATAAGGCTCTAACGGTCATATCCTCCAATGTTTGGTAAACCATCCAACGGTCCACTAATTGCACGTCTGGAAAAAACATCAGACATCTTCTAAGACGTCTGGACTAAGGTCTGGACGTCCGATTTCATCAGACAGAACTAACTAAGTCCAGCTTAAATGTTATCAGACGTCTGAATCAACAGCCAGACGTCTTAAAACCCATTATCAGACATCTATTTTTGGAATTAGACGTCTGAAAAGGTTGTTTGAACCCTATATTGGTTTTCTAAGTTCTCCATAGAAAGCCTAAGTATCCTAGGGTTGTGCAGGTGTTCCTAGGACTACTATTAGGGTACTTTGAGGCTCTTTAACATGATGTTCTAAGGAACAAAAAGAGCATGGAAATAAAAACAAAAACACATGAAAGAAATAAACAGAATTCTATCCTATTCTTCTTGTCCTTCCATCTTCAATCTATCGCTCCTCGCGAATCTCCTCTGTTCTCCATCAAGCTCCTCCAATCCATCCTGGATGCGAGATCAAACACCGTCTAATCACGTCTCCATTTGCAATTTGACCTGAAATCTAAGACTCCAAGTGCAAATGTTAAATGACACGTGTTTTGTTATCATCAAAACAAACGATCGTGATGCTCTAGCACCAACAGAACCTTCTTCCCAGCCCCTCCTTCTAACTAGTTGGATTGACTGGATAAAAGTAGAGTAAATCATCAGAGAGTCTATAGACCTTTTGGCTACCCAACCTAAGAACAGGCTTGCATTTTTTGTGCTGCAGGGTTCCTTCTCATCCCTGTCATTCCGACTTCCTTCCAGTGTATGCTTGGAAAGAGGTTATGGAACCCTCGTTTGGAAGGACCTTTAGACATTCCCGAAGGTGGAGGTTGAGTTATAGCCAAGCAGATCCCATGACTGATCAATAACCACCTCCCCTGCCCCCAAACCAGTAGGAGCTGATTTGGAGGCAGTTGGAAGAATTGCAATAGATGCAACAATGGTTCCAACGAATGTATGGTTAGGGCGCATGGCCCTTGAAGGATTTCTATGATCCTTCAAACTATGGGGAACGTCCCAATTTCATGATTCCCATCGGAGACATAGAAATCAAGCCCCAACTCTTAAGTTTGATTAAGCATTTCCATGGGCTTGGCTTGGAGGACCCATTCCAGCACTTGGAGGATCTAACCACTCTGGTTCAGACCACCAAAGCTAGGAATGTGAATGAAAAGCAGATGATCATGAGGCTCTTTCCCCACTCTCTCAAGGATAAGGCCGCACATTGGTACCAGACCATTGGAAGGCCAATAGAAACATAGGATGCTCTTAAGTCGATGATAGAGGCACGTTTCGCGAATTGAAATCAGGGTTTGGAGGACCCATCATTGTAGCTCACAAAATGCGTCTATCAAATAAAATTTATAACCAAAACTCAAAAAGTGAGTCACGGGTCGAACACGGGGAGGCGAACGTTTGGTTTTGAAAATCCGCGTTTCTCTTTTATTTCTTTTCGTCATTTTTTATATTTTCTAATTGTTTTAGTTTTTAGCATGCAAGAGATCAAGTCGATGAATTCTAACTAATCTACTTGCAACAATATAAGAGAGAGAGGGAAAAAGAGAGACAGAAACAATCATCTATTTATAAAGAAATGTTTGTTACACTACAAAAGCAGGAAATCAACACTACGAAAGTGTAAAACGATAGGGAAAGGTGAGAGAAATCCCCCTCGATAGTCGCTAAGAGGATGACTCGCTCTGATGTCACCTGGAGGAAGGTGGTGAGGAGCGGGACGAATGGGGATGAAGCCGGAGGACGAAGGGTGGGGTAGGACGGCGTCACAGCGAGGATCTTCTTCCCGAAGGATGGTGAGAGGACAACCACGGGATGCTCCACGAATGGGGATGAGGGGAGGGAAAACTATTTAATTTTCTACTCTAGAGGAGCATCCCAGGCTTGGGACAACTCTCTCTAGAGCCTTGAAGGTGGTGAGAGGAAGAAAGGAAGAGATGAAGAAAAATGGAAGGGGTAGGGGCCCTTTTATAATGGAGGAAAGAATCAAATTCGTATACATGACATTTAGTGACAGTCATAAAATTTGCCGAAGATCCACCACAAACGTCGCTGAAGACAGCCCACAAGCCCACGCTGCCCTGCGCTTGCGCCCGCTCCGCACGCCATGTCGCATGCCTCCGCACACTACACTCCTGCATGCGCTACCGCTGCACGCACACCCTCACTGCTATGCACGTGCAATGGCACGTGCGTGCGCATGGGCAGCCTGGGTTGCGCCATGTGGCGTGATCTGGGTCGTCCATCTTCTTTTCTTTGTAGGGGCTGCTACAGAGGTCGGATTAAGTCAATTTTCACACCGTTGGATTACAATCGTTGACCCGAATCCATCTGCACGATCGAATTTGTCATTTGAAACTCCGAATTATGTCACCTAGTCCCTTGACCGTTGATCTTCCTCGGACTACATATGGTGCTACGGGACTCTGATCAAAGCAATTTCAGAGGCGTTGGACTCCGATCGTCGTCCTGATCAGATCCATATGATCGGATCGTCAATCCGAGGCTCCAAAATAAATCACCTTCTCTCCTGACCACAAAAATGATGCAATTAACCTAAAATAAACACAGCTGCTCTAAATGCAGAATGATGCATGCTATGCAATATTTATAATATGGAATGCAAATCTAAGCCTAGGAACATGCATAAATAGGCATTTTAACCTAAATAGATGTGTCTATATCATACCCCCATGCCTATCTTTTGCTAGTCCCTAGCAAAATTAAACTACATGCTATGTATAAAATCAAAATTAGGTTTAGATCACTTAGGCCTAAGTCGTTTATTAACAACAAAAAATTTCAACTAAGATCCTAAACAACGAAAAGTCGACAGTACCCAGGTGCCTGCCAGAATGCAAACTGCCTAAGTCCTTGCCTTATTTGAAAAGGGAATATAAATTTTTTTTTTTTTCTTCTTTTCTTTTCTTTTTTTTTTTGGACTTTTGGAGTTTGAGAGTTTCAGGATAACTTTTTACGGCTACCCGACCTGCCCAAGACTCGAAAAGGACTCTAAGTGCTAAGCATTTAGTGAAAAGAGTGAAAGACTCACTAGGTAGCCATTAAAATGGACTTTGGGTTTCTACGACCCTAGGTGACCTTGCCTAGAGGTTTATCTTTTCAAACGGTAGCTTTCTCCCTACTTCTTTTATTTATGGGATCAATACAAGGGCGAACCCAGTGTATATTTCCTCAGCTTATTCTACTTCCCCGCTTCTTCCCTAAGTGTTTTGGGAATTATTGTGCATTTTTTTTTTGTGAGTTGGGTTCTGGACAACCGGCCAATGGGCTGTTACCCACGACAACTTGGGAGCCATACTCATGCGGTGAAGTGTGGTTTTACTTTTTTTTCTCCTTTTTCTTTTTTTTTTAGGTAGGTGGCTTTCTTGATCTAAGATTTACTTAAAGGTAGTACAATGAAAATGGTCTTGTGACTGGGCTCTGGACAACCAGCCGATGGGCTGTTACCACTAACACTTGTCAGCCATACCACCCTAGATAGTTCATTAGCTACCCAATTTTCGAAGAAACCATCAAAAACTGAGTCAGTGCAAAAAAAAAGTGTGTAGATGCTTAGGATTAAAGTCCCCCCAAATCAAAGGGCGGGTTGATAAGTCGTATACTTATCATCCTAATTTATTTACCAAATTAAAATGAATTTTAATTGGCGAGGACTTGAGACTAAGTCCACATTTGAGTCAACACCCAGGCTAATTAATCCTGAAGACGTGAAGAGTCTAAGTGTTTAGGTCCTCTCGTGTCATTTCCTAAAGTTAATAATGCCTAAAAGCCTAAGTTCTCTTCTCCTAATTCTATTTTCTTTTCTTTTTTTTATTTTTTTTATAAGAAACTAAAAGAAATTCTACGGAGTTAACAAAATGATTTTAGGAGAAAGTATCCACCCCCCCACGCCTAAATGATGCAATGTCCTCATTGTAAAAATAGAGACATGAAAACTGCGTAGTAAACAGAATATCACCTGAATTTCGTGACAGCCCGATCAGCTCCACAGAGAGAAGAGCGTATACACATGCGCTAAGTTTAATGCCTTCAGCTGGGCATAATATACATACAAAGAAGAAGTTGAGAATTCACAAGTGCGGGTCAGAATCAAAATCAAAAGGTTGATCCTGAAACCCGTCAGCAGAAGATGTCCACAGACATAGACCAGATTATGATGCAAACCCATGCCCCAAGGTCGAGTGGTTCCAAGGTTCTGGATGAAAATCACCTAGAACCTAAGATTATTGTGTTTTTGGGGCCGGGCCTGCGATTTTGTGGTGTGAAACCCAAGACCAAAGTGTCGGACAACGGGTTGATCTGATTCATTAAACCCAAGACCAAAGTGTCCACTTATAGTGCAGCTCAGAAAAATAATCAGTTATTTTGAGCTTGCGTTGCACGTGAAAGATATCGTAAGGGTCCTGGTAAAAAGTTGGTGGTTTTAGATCAATAGGAACCCTTAGATCCAAACTTGTTTTTCCCTCAAAATTAACCTCCCAAATATTCATTTCAACATTCCTATCCTCCAACATCAAGTGCTCAGGTTCCAGGACCTCTAGCATATTGTTCACCTCATAAGATTTGCCCAAGTCCAGAAATCGTGGCTGACTCAAAATTGACTTGGGTACAATGATTTCCAAATCAAAATCAATCCCTTTGGGGTGTGGTTGAGGAATGGGGCTATTGATTGAATCTTCTAGTAAATGAGGATTCGAATCCTCCAAGTTAGCCCCAACCGAATCCAAATCTTCAATAATTGGGCTATCAAATGGTTCGCCAGATTCCTCAAGCCCATTTGTTTCACTAAAATCATCTTCGTTATGCTCAAGTGAGACTTTACTAAGAGATTCTTCACCTCAGAATCAAAGAATCCATGATCCTCATTTATATATGTCTTAAAATCGATTGTCATTTCATGATTCAAAGAGACATATTTTTCCTCGCTCCTTGGCTTAGGGATCTTGGGTGAATCAATCGGTTCATCCTCAATGGGTTGCCCTAGCCCAACCTGGTCATCCCCGGTCTCAGAAAATGTATTCCCCCCAACAGGCGCCTGAGCAGGTTCAGACATTGGCTCTCCTGAAGAGGGTTCATCTTGAGAATCATCCCAAGATTTGACTAGGACAACCACAAATTTCATCCTCAACCTCAATAATTTTCCAAGAAGAAACTCACCCAGGTCCCTATCCCTAACATTTTGGAGCAAATTCAATAGAGAACTATTTAGTTCATCAATCATTTTGATCATGGGCTCCAATGCTTCAGTGCATGGTGTTGGCTGAGCTTCTATAGATGGGTTGTACCTTTAATGATCAGTTAAAATGTGTGTGCGTGCACAACCAGGGTTTGCAAACAAGGTTATTTGATGATGTGTTTTTTAGGGTTTAACCTTGTTTAGTAGCTTTCAGGGTTTAATCTTAGGTATATTCAATCAAGTTTAGGAGAACACTCCAAGTTTTGCTAGCACTGGTGTTGATATATTCCTATAGAAATCAAAGAAAAAATGTGGAGTGCCTGGTTCAACCCTAAGAATCAACCCTAAGTGTCAAGCTACTTGATGAATCACTTTTATTTTGAGTGGTGCGACCCAAACAGTTCACGCAATTAGCCTATTGCACCACTTAGTTAAGGCACATAGAAATGTTTGACCTATTCAGATTTCTACTCACTTATTTGTGTGTTGAGTTAAGTGTACCGGGTCCACAGGTCAGATCTCGGTTAAGTGGTAGAATCGATGTGATTGTGCACCTTAGGGTGAGAAGTTGTGGGTGTTAAGTGTGTAACTTTCTGAAAATCCCACAAAAGAAGAGTATTTTTTTTGTTTTTTAATATATGCAGGCGTGAGATGAGTGGAGGTGGCAAACAAACAACCAAATCTATCCTAGGGTTTATAAAAGGCACCTAACTTGATTTGGGTTTGAGTTATTAGTGTGGTGAAATGAACTAGTGGGTGGGGGTGGTGGGGATAAACTTACAAAACCTTCATTCTCACTTTTCTCCGATCTAACTGCTTTGTTACACCTTGGATGAGTACTTGCAATCACAGTCAGATTAGAGAAAAAGTGAGACAAAAGTTAGGTAAGGTGGAAAAACACGGAAAAAAAAATCAAAGAGCATTGCCTCCCCAACAACGGCGCCAAAATGATGCAGGTGCGTTTCGTAAATTGAAATTAGGGTTTGGAGGACCCATCGTCGTAGCTCGCAAAATGTGTCTATCAAATAAAATTTATAACCAAAACACAGGGAGGCGAACGTTTGGTTTTGAAAATCCGTGTTTATCTTTTATTTCTTTTCGTTGTTTTTTATCTTTTCTAATTTTTTTAGTTTTTAGCAAGCAAGAGACCAAGTCTATGAATTCTAGCTAATCTACTTGCAACAATATAAGAGAGAGAGGGAGAAAGAGAGAGAAATAATCATCTATTTATAAACAAATGTTTGTTACACTACAAAAGCGAGAAATCTACACTACAAAAGCGTAAAAAGATAGAGAGAGGTGAGAGAAATCCCCCTCGACGGTCGCTCGGAGGATGACTTGCTCTAATGTCACCTGAAGGAAGGTGGTGAGGAGCGAGACGAATGAGGACGGAGCCAGAGGACGGAGGGTGGGGTAGGACAACGTCGCAGCGGGGATCTTCTTCCTGAAGGGCAGTGAGAGGACAGCCACAGGATGCTCCACGAATGAGGATGAGGGGAGGGAAAACTATTTGATTTTCTACTCTAGAGGAGCATCTGGGGCTTGGGACAAGCTCTTTCTAGAACCTTGGAGGTGGTGAGAAGAAGAAAGGAAGAGACGAAGAAAAATGGGAGGGGTAGGGGTCCTTTTATAGTGGAGGAAAGAATCAAATTCGTATACAGGACATTTAGTGACGGTCATAAACGTCGCTGAAGATCCACTGCAAACATCACTGAAGACAGCCACACGCCCACGCTGCCTCTGCTCTAGCATGCGCCTGCGCTGCTGTGTGTGTGCAATGGCGTGTGCATGCGCATGGGCGGCCTGGGTTGCACCATGTGGCGCATCTTAGCCGTCCATCCACTTTTCGTTATAGGGGCTACTACAGAGGTCGGATTGAGTCGATATTCACGTCGTTGGGCTGCGATCATCAACCCAAATCCATCCATGCGATCAGATTTGTCGTTTGAAACTCCAAATTATGTCACCTAGTCCCTTGGCTGTTAATCTTCCTCGGACTGCATATGGTGCTACAGGACTCCAATCAAGGCAATTTCGAAGGCGCTGGACTCTAATTGTCATTCTGATCAGATCCGTATAGTCGGATCATCAATCCGAGTCTCTAAAATAAATCTCCTTCTCTCCTGACCACAAAAAGGATGTAATTAACCTAAAATATACACAACTACTCTAAATGCAGAATGATGCATGCTATGCAATATTTATAATATGGAATGCAAATCTAAGCCTAGGAACATGCATAAATAAGCATTTTAACCTAAATAGATATGTCTATATTAGTCGGCTTTCCTGAAGAAATTCTTCCTAATCGAACGGACCAACGCCTTACGACAGGCGATTACCACTTTCGCCCAGCGGCTGGGGGAACCATTTCATGGTTCCTGGGAGCGATTCCAAGGACTTTTGAGGAAGTGTCCACACCACGAAGTGCTAAAATGGCAACTCATGTAGATATTCTATCACGGGTTGGTTGAACAACTCTGTAATCACATGGACGCCTCCTGCGGAGGTAATTTCCTCAACATGGATGCAGATAGCTCATACGACTTGTTTGAGGAAATGAGTGAGAATTCAATTAATCACACCTCCATGGATGCCTTCAACCGGTCCCAACAACCTAGGTCAAATGCTAATGAGATCTAGGATTCTCATTCATTTGACATGGAATTGATTTGTAACAAGCTTGATAAGATGGACTTGGTTGCTAAAAGAATGGAAGAATGGATGTCTCGGAATTCGGGAAATACGTCTACACCTACTCAATCCTAGAATTCGGGATTCCAATCCTCACAAGCTCCCATGGGGTGGGAGTTCATGAACCAACTTGAATCGACTCAACACATGAGTTAGGATTTCTCAGAACCATTTGGGTTCCTAACTGGGGCCTTTGATCCATGTTTTTCTGATCCTTCCCTCTCTCCATCCTCGCCCTATGAGGATGTGTATGCAATACAAGAGAATGCTAGGTCCAACCGTATTCCAACACTTATAACTCGGGTTGGAGGAACCACCCTAACTTCTCCTTAAAAAGTCAGGGGCAACAGACCCAAACAAGACCCAGCAACTATGCATCTCAAAGACCTATAGGTCAGGGTCAAGTATACACCAAGTTGCCCCCGAGATCTATTACTCAGCCACCTTGGAATGCCCAACAATCTACAGGGTAGGCTAATTTAAACTAGCAGATGATAGAAATGCAAGGGTCCATGCTTCAACTTATGCAGCAAATGAAGACATCATTGGACAACTTGCAATCCGAGTTTATTGCTAACACCCGACTACCCGAATCACTACCATCCCAACCCGTACCCAACCCATGCAAAGTGCAAAATCAGGGAAATAGAGCCCAAGGGTACAAAAATCAAATGGATCCACACGCACATGCTCAGATGGTTGAGTAGGGTCCCTCCTCTTCTTCTCCTAGATACATGACCAATTAAGGCCCTCCAATCTTCACTAACCTGCCTCAAGTCCCGAACCCATATGCCTCTACAAACTCCGTCACCTTCAGAAGCGGAAGGCAGACCCAGGACCCTAAATTACCTTCTAGAAGCCAAAACCCTGGGGTGCTCAAAAGAAAAAAGGATATTAAAGAAGACAATAAGGCCCAAGGACCTGAAATTGAAGACACCACCCACATCCCATTCCCTGAAGCCTTGTTGAAAACCAGGAAGAAGAAAACCTTAGATAGCAACGAGGAGCTCCTAAATTTATTCAAGAGTGTAGAGATCAATATTTCGCTCCTCGATGCTATTAAGTACATCCCGACTTACGCTAAATTTCTGAAAGATCTATGTACCCAAAAGCGTAAGCCAGGTGAACCCACCCCGAGGAAGGTGATTCTCTCTAAGCAAGCAAGTTCTGTTATCCTGCATCACCTTCCTCAAAAGAAGAAAGATCCAGGTACCCCTTGATTTCATGCATTATTGGGGCGTACACTTTCGATAGGGCACTGTTGGATCTAGGTGCATCCATCAACCTAATCCCTACCTCTCTTTATGAGAGGTTTTGGATTAGGCGAACTTAGGCCAACCTCAGTAATGCTACAATTAGCAGACCGTTCGATTACTACACCGAAGGGCGTTATTGAGGATGTAATCATCAAGGTCAAGGACTTCTATTTTCCCATAGATTTCTTGGTCCTTGACATGGATGTACCTAACAATTTGAGAAACATGCTCATCATTCTAGGATGCCCATTCTTAGCTACCTCCAAGGCCAACATAAATTGTCAGAGCGGTAGTATGGAAATTGCCTTTGGGGATAGGAAGTTGACTCTTGATATTTTCAAGGTGATAAAAGGATTTGAGGATTGTGGATTCATTGGGGAGCTCGAGGATCATGATTTTGAGACTTGTATGATGATCAATTTACTCGAGGACTCCACTAGACTTAGCAAACCAAACCCACAACCCTCCATGGAAGACCTGCCACATCTTGAAGAGGCTGTTGATTTTGTTCATTCCCAGCCTCTTCCACTGGATCGTCCTAATGAATCTTCATCATCATCCTCCCTTCCCTCTATACTAAACCCATCTCAACTAGAATTGAAACCATTGCCTAAAAATTTGAAATACAAGTTCTTAGGACCTAAGAATATGCTCCCTGTGATTATTAGTGCTAATTTGACTAAGGAGCAAGATGTGAGATTGATTAAGGTCCTTGAGAAAAATAAAGAGGCAATTGTTTGGACCATCCATGACCTCAGGGGGATCGAGCCATCTTACTGTAATCATCGTATTTTCATGGAAGATGGATCCTGCCCTTCTCGCAAAATGCAAAGGAGATTAAACTCGAATATGCGAGAAGCGGTCAAAAAGGAGATAATCAAGTGGCTTGATGCTGGAATTATTTACCCGATCTCAGATAATCCGTGGGTTAGCCCCGTTCAGATCGTACCCAAGAAAGCGGGCTTAACTGTTACAACTAACGAGAAAGGGGAATCCTTTACCACCTGTTCAGCTTCTGCCTGGAGAGTTTGTATTGACTATAAAAAGCTGAACATGGCCACCAAAAGGATCATTTCCCCTTGCTATTCATTGATCAAATCCTAGAAAGATTAGCTGTGCAAAAGTACTTTTGCTTCCTGGACAGTTATTCGGGATATAACCAAGTCCCTATCCATCCCAAAGACTAGGAAAAGACAACTTTCACATGTCCCTACGGAACCTTTGCATTTCGTCGAATGCCATTCGGGCTTTGCAATGAACCCGCGACTTTTCAAAGGTGCATGCTGGCCAACTTTTTAGACATGGTGGGAGATTGTCTTGAGGTGTTCATGGATGATTTCTCCATTTTCGAAGATTCCTCCGAGTCATGCCTAGCTAACTTGGAGTTGATCCTCCAAAGATGCATCAAGACACGGCTGGTCCTTAGCTAGGAAATGAGCCACTTTATGACTCAAGAAGGCATTGTCTTGGGTTATGTGGTCTCTACTCAAGGTATTGAGATTGATAAGGCTAAGGTGGATGCTATCTCTAGACTCCCTCCACCCACATCCAGAAAAATAGATCTACTCTTTCCTTGGCCATGTGGGTTTTTATAGAAGTTTCATCAAGGACTTTTCGAAGGTTGCTCGACCGTTGAGTAACCTTCTGGCCAAAGACATGCCATTCGAGTTTGATGAATCATGCCGTAAGGCATTTGATTTATTAAAAATGGCTATCACCTGTGCCCCGATGTTGCAACCACTGGTCTGGATAACCCCATTTGAGATCATGGCTGATGCATCTGATTATGTCGTTGGGGCTGTTTGGGTCAGAAAGCAGATAAGAAGCCCTCTATGATCTACTACACTAGCAAGACTCTGCATGAGGCCTGGAGGAACTACACCGTTACTGAAAAGGAGTTGCTAGCCGTAGTCTTCGCCTTAGAAAAATTTAGGGCTTATCTTTTAGGTTCTCACATTATCATTTACACCGACCACTCGACCTTGAAACATCTCTTGGCCAAAAAGGATGCCAAGCCCCGACTTATTCGCTGGATTCTGTTACTTCAAGAATTTGATCTTGAAATCAGGGATAAAGTTGGGGCACAAAATGTAGTGATAGATCACCTGTTGAGAATCCTAATTGATTCTCCTCATCTGGATATTCCAGCCTCTGAAACTTTTCTAGATGAGACTATCCTTACAATCTCGGGTATCGAAACCTCCTGGTTTGCTGATATCGTCAATTATTTGGACATTGATCAAATCCCCCAGGATTCGACCAAACAACGGGACAGACTTATGTCCGAGGACAAATATTATTTTTAAAATGATCCTGAGCTATACCGTATCGGCACCGACCAGATTATTCACTAATGCATCCCGAAAAATGAGTTCCATAGTATAATTGAGTTCTGCCATGCATCTGCATGTGGTGGACACTTTTCAGAGGAAAAGACGACAATAAAAATTTTGCAATCCAGATTATATTGGTCGTCGTTATTTAAGGATGCCTAGGAATTATCAAAGTCGTGTGCCTGATGCCAAACACTCGGGAACATGGCCAAGAGAGACATGATGCCCCTAAACCCAATACTTCCCATCGAAATTTTTGACATTTAGGGCATCGATTTCATGAGACCCTTTCCTCCTTCATTTGGACACTAGTATATTCTGGTCGCTGTTCATTACGTGTCCAAATGGATTGAGGCAATCCCCACCTGGACCAATGACCACAAGGTGGTCATCAATTTTGTGAAGAAAAATATCTTCAGTCAGTTCGGGATTCCTCAAGCAATTATTAGTGATGGTGGCACACATTTCACTCATGCTTAGTTTTAGAATTTATTGGGGAAATACAAGGTGAATCGTCGGATTTCCACACCCTACCACCCACAGATGAATGGACAAGCTGAGGTCTCCAATCGGGAGATCAAAAACATTTTGCAGAAAACCGTGAGGCCTGATAAGAAGGATTGGACCCAAAAGCTAGATGATGCTCTTTGGGCCTACCGTATGACGTACAAAACGCCTCTCAGTATGTCTCTGTTCCGTCTAATGTTCAATAAGGCGTGTCACTTACCCGTAGAGTTAGAACATTGGGCATTTTGGGCCATCAAAAATTGTAATCTTGACCTAGCGATGGCCGGGAAGACAAGGAAACTCCAACTATCTGAGTTGGAGGAGCTTAGAAATGATGCTTATGAAAATGCCAGAATCTATAAGGGCATGGAGAGTCGAGAAATGACGCTTATGAATGGATGATAAGGATGATGATAAACTGGGTAGGCATTGAAATCCATGGTTTGGAAGAAGTGGAGGGATGAGGAAAGAACAGAAGAGAGAAGGACCCAACCTCACAATCAAGCAAAAAGCTAGCCCTAAAGTGTGACCCTAATAACTCAAAGCCTTATATAGAATAATTAAGCTTGCAAGCATTTAGACCTTCCTTCCCAAAATCAATCTAGCTAGGTTAAATATGAGGGGGTTGAGGGGAAGATACTTTCCAAAGCTTTCGCCTTATGTTCCTTTGATACCCCCCAACCACAGTCGTTTAACCCTACCTCGCAACCTAGACACCAAATTTAACAATGGGAATTAAGGCTAACTACTTAACAAACCGAATCACACTCTTAAGACTGAAATTGCTCCTGCCTAAGGCACGTCCACTCGATTTTAATTTAAGGCTAAGGTTTAGAAGTGCTTGGGAATGTGAGGGGGTGTTGTTTTGGGTTTGTGCACCTTAATGTTCAATTTCAAGGTGTATAATGTGATGCACAAGTAAGAGACTTGCAAACAAGGTTTAATATGAGGTGTCTTTTAAAGTTCAACCTTGTTTAGTTCTTTTTAGGGTTCTAATTCTTAGGTTGATTCCACCAAGTTTTGTTTGAACACACAAGAGGTTATGCAAATGCAGGTCTTTGGCTCTTTTTCCTTTAAGAATATGTGTGTCTCTCAAAAATAAGAACCCTGGTTAGTATGTTTTCATGATGGAAAATCAAGGTTTCGAGAACCCATCACCGTAGTCCTAAAAATCACTATCAAATAAAATTTATACCAAAACTCCAAGGGAGTCCTGGGTCAAACACAGGGAGAATAATGTTTGGTTTTGTGAAATCCACGTTTCTCTTTTATTTATTTTTGTTGTTTTTATATTTTTTAATTTTTTTGTATTTTTATAAGGCAAGAGATCAAGTCGAAATAATTTCTATCTAATCTACTTGCTAAGAGAGAGAGAGAGAAACAATCACATATATATCTAAACAAGTGTTTGCTACAAATAACAAAGCGAAAATCTACACAACAAAAGCAATAAAGATAGAGAGAGGTGAGAAGAATCCCCCTCGACGGTCGCTTGGAGGATGGCTCGCTTTGACATCGCCTGGATGAAGGTGGTGGGAAGCTGGAGGAAGGAGGATAGGCTAGGATGGTGTCGCGGCGAGGATCTTCTTCCGGAAGGTGGTGAGAGGACGGCCACGGGATGCTCCACGAATGGGGGTGATAGGAGGGAACAAATGTTGGTTTTCTACTCTAGAGGAGCATCCCAAGCTTGGGACAAGCTCTCTCTAGAGCCTTGTAGGCGGTGAGGGAGAGAAAGGAAGAAATGAAGATGGGTGGAGGGGTGTGGGTCCTTTTATAGTGGAGGAGAGGAAAAATTTTGTCCATGGGTTGTAGCGACATCAAAGCCATCGCTAAAGATCCACCCCTAAATGTCGCTAGAGATCCGCGCACACCCTCGCTGGCACTCGTGCACGCGCCTTGCTAGCACTGCTACCACTGTGTGCATCTCGCTCGCCATGTTGCACGTGCGAGCACTGGCATGCACTACTGGTGCGTGGCTGATGCATGTTGCTACAATTGAGGATTTGGAGGGGGGTTGTGGGATTCAAACCCACGCTCATCCTTTGGGAGTGCACTTCAAGACCAATGCGCCACCCTTGTGACTGTGTCTCAAGGAGGAATTGAGTGTTGAGGGTGCAAAGGCATCCCAGTTGTTGGATCTTGATCCAACGGCTGTGGTGCAAGGTCAAAGGTCATAGATGATGAGGGGTGCCCATAGTTGCTGCTAGCTGGTGTTGGGTGACCTAGATGGCACCACATGGCATTATCTGGGCCGTCCATCATCTTTCGCTTGCAGAGAATGCCACGGTGCTCAGATCAAGATGATCTTTATGTTGGTGGATTGTGATTGTCACTCCAGATCCATCCGTATGGTCAGAGTTTTCATCTGAAGCCTGTAAGGATGTCGCATTGCCCCCTGTTCATTGATCTTCTTCGAACTGCATACGGTGCTACGGGATTCCAATCTAGACGATTTCGAAGGCGAAGGACTCTAATCATCATCTTGATCAGATTTGTATAATTGAATCGTCAATTCGAGGCCCTAAATTAAATTTCCTTCCCTCCTAGCCATAAAAAGACGTAATTAACCTAAAATATACACAAATTACTCTAAATGCAGAATGATGCATGCTATGCAATATTTATAGTATGGAACACATATCTAAGCCTAGGACATGCATAAATAGGCATTTTATCCTAAATAAATGTGTCTACATCAAACCCTAAGAGTTTTCACCCCTATAGTACATGCAATTCTATTGGGTGAATTGATTTTAATTTTGAGTGGTGCAGCCCAATTCAAAACATGGTTGACTTTGCAAACACCACTTGAGAAGAAGGCAGTCAAAAAGGTTTTCTTAAGATATCAGAGTGTAAAATTTTTTTTTTTGGTGGTGAGTTTGAGATGTGGATCAGGTAGCAATTCACCACTCTAACTCTTTTTTATAATTTTTGTTTTTAAGATTTCTTTTTAAAGCAAGCAAACAATCTAGCCTAAGAATTTTTTTATTTTGATAAAAGAATCAATGAAAGAATTAATGAAACTACACTAGATAAGTTGATACTCACCGAGGTCTTTGCCGTAGTTTACTCCCTATCCACCATCTTGGAGTGCGCTCCTCTTGTCACCTTTACATCGAATTCTTCCAACCAATCAATAGAAAGAGAGAGAGAGAGAGAGAGAGTAAGATCTCATGAATACCACTAATGTAAATACAAAAGTGACAAATAAGATATGTTGCCTCCGCGGCAACGATGCCAAAAACTGATGTCGGAAAATGCGATGAGATAATTTGTACATTGTAATATGTGGTTACAACATCAATTTAAAAAAGAAGATTAGACTATGAGTCCAAGTGTCGATCTCAGGGAGGCGAGAAATCAAATCTTCTTGTCTCTAGGATTTATTGCCACATGATATTCTATTTTGTTCTCTTGCATGAAAGAGAGAGAGAGAAAGTAGAAATCCATGGTATAGTATGGTAGTTATGCATCAACAAAGATAAGCACAAAATATAGTGATCGTAACACAAGCATAAGATAAATGAAGTAGAAGCCTAGCCTAGAAAGCATGAAAAGAACATCAAACATAATAGCAAAGATCACTTCTATGAATTATAAAAATCGTCTTACAAACATTAACATAAAAACTAGAGAAATGCTTGAACAAAATGTAGAACATAAGCTAAGAAAGAACTAGAAAATATCGCTAAGAGGAGAGAGTCGAGGCAGCCACGGTGGTGGAAGAAGCTCCATCGACAACTTTGTGAACTTGCATTGAAGCTCTAGAATGTGGAGAATTGCTTGTGGAAGAGATATCTTGCAATGAGGGTCTTAAAGGCCTTTTATAGGTGAAGAAAGGGCCTTGAACCGAGTTAGACTGCCATTGGATCGCGCCTGGATTGACCTTCACGCGCTGAACTGATCCTTCACAGCTCACATACATGCCTGCTTACACTCATTGTCATGGATTCATGAGAGTTGTCCATCACTGCATCTAACGGTTGTAGCGGCTTCTCAATAGCGCCTCAAATCACGCTTATGGTCACACACTCGAGATCGCAGTCATCCGCACTGGCCATGTGGCTCACTCTACGCCCAGAGATCACAAGACAACAACTGAGATGAGCACAAAGATGGCTAGCCAGGATCACTCAATCGGATGTGCTGGCGTGGCCAAATGTGGACCATGCGATGATGATCGAATGACGTAATTAACTTGCTTGCATGTGAGAGGGAGTCATGAATCGCGACTTAAATGCACGAACTCTATGCTTGGAGGCTCAGTGCTGTACCGCTGCGCTGTGCAGGGTACGAGAGGATCTTGACCGTTGATCTCCGATCATACAATTGCAAGTGAAGCAAGGTGTGGCGTGATAAGGATCATCAACGTGGCGATCATATGGTGAAGATCTCGCATGCCTGCACACTAAGGAGAGGAAGTGGCCACTACTAGCACTTGCTGCAAGTGAAACATGGTGAGCTAAGAGCCATTGATCATTAGATCAACTGTCAGAACTTCCTGAGCTCATTGCGGGAGCTACGAAGGTTGAATTGGGGCGATTTCAGAGCCATTGGACTCTGATTTTCGTCCCAAATCCATCCATGTTGCTCGATTGCTTATCTGAGACCTATTTCAATATACACTTGTACAAATTGGCCATTAAACATTAATTTCAAGCAAGCTTAGTGTAAAGGTTATACTATATGCATGCATTACTCCCAGACCCACTATATTATGATATTTATGTGCATACGCCCTTGGAATTGACTCTAATTGATATAATTAATGCTAATAAGTACAGAGTCATCGCTCCCTATAACTCAAGACTAGCTCAAGGCAACTCCATGTAGCTCTCCTTAGCTACTAGCGAGCTCAAGCTAGCTACCAAGTCCTCCTGCATGCCTTCCACATAGCTCCCTGCTCCATTAAACTCCACCTAAATGGCACCACCTTTTTCCCTCTAAAAATCACATAACTACCACCCATAGGCACCTCTTCATTTCCCTCCCATTTCTCTCTCCAAAAACATCCATGCACCCCATCATTTCCCTCCAAAACATACAAACACCCATTCATTTCCCTCCAAAAATACCATAACCACCACCCTCCTACACTTCTATATAATGCCCACATAACCACCACCATAGAACCATCCTTGGCTACATATTTTCTACACCAAAAATCTACATTCAAAGCCTTAGAAGGAGAGTAGGCGTGCACATTAGGAGGGTCCACATTATGCCCTTCTAGTCTCTACATCCTACTTTCTTCTTCCTTGGAACTAATCCAAGGAGCAAGCCATTGAGGATGGCTAGGCAAGGAAGAGAAGGATGGACATCCACCACCCATAGAAGCACTCTGGAGCACTTCATCTAAGGAGAAGAGCAAGTGAGAATCCTCTTCAAGTGTGGGAGCGGCCGTATTTGGAGCGAAGATCGTCTCAGGCTTCATTTTGAGCATTCTTCTATATCTTTATATTTCTTTTGTATTAGCTATTTTGTAACAAACATTCCTCTACATTTGGAGGTTACATGTGTAGGAATCTTCCACACAAGTGAGCCCTTCATTTATGACATTAGTATCTTTATTCATAGCAATACAAAGTCACTTGCCTTTCAATTTTTGTTCCTTTTTTTTTCTTCTTAGATTTTAGTGATTTTTGCTGCACACTCCAACTTTCTAATTACCCTAGGGACACATGCCTAGGGTGAGCTTAGAAAGGTAGAACTTCTTTCTTCATTTACTTAGGCATATTTCTAGCTTTCGTTGCCCCCAATTTCAAAAACCATAAAATTTTGCAAACTCGAAAAATCAAAAAGAAATGAGGAATTGAGGGAGTGAGAGAGTGTTTAATTAGCCAACATTACCTCCTTGGATGACCCTAGATACTCATCCTATCTTGGTTATAAATTTAAAAGTCAATTGTATTTTATGCGTCTCAATGACACTTAAAACCCACTTTATAAAATCGTGTAAATTTTGCATCAAACCTCTTACAAAACATTCTTCTCTTTTACACCTGACAAGGTTAGAACAGCGGGACTCCCAAAAACTTGGGTCTAGGAATATAAAGTAAATATACAGAATATCCTATGGAACCTTAGAAAATAAGCAAACTGTGGATTTTGAAGCCTTAGAGAGTTGTGCTTTAGAAAGCATTGAGAATAGGCACAGAGGTGTGAAAGCACGAGAGAGTATGAGCACATTTTGCTTTAGAGAAGCTCTGAGAGATGTGTTTTCAAATGGGGGTCAAGGGAACCTATTTATAGGTGTTTTCTGACTAATTTAGAAAGTTTATGAAAATAGTGTTAGTCAATCAAAAAAATTGTTTTGCCGATCAAAATGAACTTTAGTCAATTAAAACTATATTCTGATCAATTTTGATGTTGATTGATTAAAGTATGAATTTAATCAACTTGAAGCACAAAATCAAGATTTGACTATTGTGTGATTTTGATCTAAAAAGATAGGTTTGGTCGATCAATATCATTTGGTCGATTAACAGTACTAAAAACTTAGTTTTCAACCTAAGTTTGTTATCTATTGAAGGTCAAAACAAAATAATTGATATTTTTGAGATTCCTTGTGTGTTTCTAGACTGAAAAAAAGTAAAAGTAACAACTCTAGAAATATAATTGACTTCTTGAATCGAGTTTTCCTTAGTTCGTAATCATTTCACCAAGAATCCATCATGATATAACCTGAAATGATTAGTTCTCAATAAAACATAATTTTGTTACATTAAAATAAGGGTTTCAATAAAACATAATTTTGTTACATTAAAATGAGGGTATCAACATTTGAATCTTCATGTAGTTCTTCTCACACTTCAAGCGTATCTTTTCGCTCAATCCCTGGTATAAATGCAATGCTAGCTTGGTTTCCAACCTAAAATAAGCTAAGTAAGGCTATGGATTGCAATGCAATCATACCCCCATGCCTAGATTTTGCTAGTTCCTAGCAAAATAAAGTAGAAAATAATGCAAAGAAAACTTTGTATAGCAAACTTGAGTTAAGAATTAATTTACCAACCATAGGAAAAAATATATCTAAGACCTTATCTACAAAGATTCAAAAATACTCAGGTATCGACTAAACTGCCTAAGTCCTTGCATAACTTTTATTAGCTTTGGTTTTTGGGTTTCGGGTAGCTTTCTACGGCTCACCAGCCTACCCATGGTTTGAAGCGAAATTGAAGTGTTAAGCATCCTATTTATAAGTGTGTGTAGGAGTGACTCATTAAACAGGCAACCGGGTTGAACCCTAGATTTCCATTAAGCTCTAAGTGACCCAAAGTAAACAAAAATGTTGTCAAAGGATTTATCTTACTTAATATAGGAAATTTTCCCTAGTGTGCTTTTTTGTGGGCTATAATGGGGAGGCTCTTATTACTACCTCAGTTTTGATATACCAAAATTATGTTATCTATCAGACTAATCTTTCAGGACTCCATCATTGACTCATGGAAAGGAATAAAGCTCTCTGAAGTCTTCTGTTAAGTCTTTTCATTTCTTGAGTCTAGAATACTTGTATGTAACCTAGATTTTATTCTTGCAAAATGTAATTTTCCTAGAACCAAAGCTTTTAGGTTAATTGATTGACTAATTAGTAAAACTGATCGACCAAAAGACTTTGATTGACCAATCACCTAGGTTAATCAATTAAATCTAGTCAAATTAGGAAGTTCATAACAACCCCTTATGATCGATCAAAAGCTTAATTAATCGACCAAGTAGTGATCAATCAAATAAATAGTTTGGCCGACCAAATGCCATTTTAATCAACCAAAATACATTAATTGATCGACCAAATGAATTTGAAAAACTTCCTTTCTAGGTCAAAATTCTAATATAAAGAGGACCTTGGTAGCCTTTTTCTACACACCAATCAGAATGAAATATCGCTAGAAAAAGAGCTTTTACACCTTCATCTCTGTAGTGCTTCTACGCTTCTGCTTCCATGCTTTCCAAAGCACTCCGATAAAAAAGGCCTCTGTGAAAAGGATCAGTTTGACTTTTCATTGAGGCTCCATAGGATTATATCGTATTTCCTTTACTCTACTATTTTGATCTGGGCCCCAAGTTGTTATGGGGAGACTTATTGTTGTTGTTGTGCTTCTCTTCAGGTTGTTAAGAGAAGGGTATTTGTAAGAGGCTGTGCCACCCTCATTCAAGTGGTGCGTTAGTAGATGGACTAGTCTTGACTAGTCGAGCAAATCCAAAGTTGAGAGGCTTAAGTAGTGATTTTTTACCCAAGAGGGTTTCCACTATAAATTCAAGTGCACTCATGTATGATATTTTGTAGCTTGTATTCATGTTGCCTTACAATTATTTTTTAAAATTACCATCTATACTATTCACCCCTCCCCTCTAGTATAGCATATTAGATCCGCAAGACTTTCAACTCTCCCACTACAACATGCCAGCCATGCCCGAGCAGTTGTTGTGTGTTCTTTTTTTTGGATGAATGGCTTCTAGGATGTACCCTTAGACAACAGTAAAGAGGAAGGTGGGTCTAATGGCTGGGCTCCGGTACCCAGCAATGGGGAGCCTCTCCCACTACAATGTACCAACCATACCACCCTAGTAGGCTTATTGTCACCCCAGTTTTCAACAAGCAATCACCCAAGAGATGAGTCAATGTAAAGGTGTAAAGATGCGTTAAACTTCGAGGACTTTTAAACCAAAGGGTAGGGAGATAAGTCGCATACTTATCACCCCTTATTACTTAAGCCTTTTAAGAACAAATTTTTTTGTCAAGGACTTGAGAAACATATTCATATCTTAGTAAATACATGAGTTAATTAAGTCTATAGACCTAAGGAGTCTAAGTAAAAAGACCTTCATTGTACCTCTTCTTAGGGTTGGTAACTTCTGAATTCCTAAATAATCCTGTCCTAACTCTTTTTGTGCATGAATATATATATCAAAATGTTATGGAGATGATCTGGTAACTAAAAATGTAACGCAAAAAAAGTTAATCAATCCCACCCACCCCATGCCTAATTCATGTTATGTCTTCATGCATGCAAGCGAGTAAAATTAATAATATCACCTAGAATCTGAGTTTTAAGGCAAGGAATCTAGCAAGTTCCAGACCTATTAAAAATGAAAATGATATGTACAAATGTTGGGCTACCTCCTGATGAAACGGTGGCTTCGAGAGATAACCGGGTTTTATTGTTATAGTGTTGTAGTATAGCCAGTTATTGCCAACATTTCAAATATAATTTTTTTTACTCGAAAAATAAAAGAGTTCCCGAGGTCGAACTCAGGGAGCAAGTTGTATTCTAGAGATATACATGTTTCTTTTACAAAAATAAAGAAAGAGAGAGGGAAAGAATTTATTGTCTTCTTTTCTCTTTGTTTTCTCCTCGTCTCAGATCTTCTTCTTCTTTGTCTGCAGAGGTGATGTCTTTCTTCTGCAATGGTGATGCTCTTCTTTCTGCAGATCTCCTTCTTCCGTCTTTGTTCTGCAGAGGTGATGCTCTTTCTTTCTGCAGATCTCCTTCTTCTTCTTTGTTCTGCAGAGGTGATGTTCTTCTTTCTTTCTTCAGATCTCCTTCTTCCTTCTTTTCTTTTTCCAGCCAGGGACGTCACCCCTCCTTCTTTCTTCTTTTCCCTTCAGGCCGTCGTCTGATTTCCAAATCAGACGACTTAAACTGCCTGTTGCTACAGTGTCTCCCTCAGCTTCCTTCTTCTTCCGCGGTTCTTCTTCTTCACCTGTGCCTGCACACTTCAGAGCTTACGTCAGAGAACAAAACCTACTCTACCCTCTCCCCCCGCGTCTCTCTCTCTCTGAAACCACTCTTGGGAAAGCTCTCCCAGAGCTGCCGGGTAATCGGATTCGGGTCATGCCCGGGTCCAGGCCCACCGGCGTGCGTGGTGGGCGAGGAGTGCAGGTCAGTCTAAGTCGGGTCGGGTCAGGTCCGCGGGGCGTGAGCGCGGACGAGACCGGGTAACCGGGCGGGTGAAAGGGGACCTCACCCCGTGTGCTGAGGCAGTAAGGCTAGTGCACAAAAAATCAATTTAAACAGTGGAAAGGTTGTGAGGCTTACCGATGTGGGACTAAACGCAGACCTTTCCTCGCGTGCGCCTGCTGGGAGACCGCGGCCTGGCTTCTGCAGCTGCGGCTTCGATTTGCGTAGGTTGCTGGCTGGCTACCTTCGCAAGACTCCCCGTACTCCGCAGCAGCTGGAGACCTGGAGTCCTCAAGCCTGGAGTGCGGGAGAAGCTGCTTCAATGTGCGTTAATGGCGGTCGAACCTCAAAACCTGTCGGACACGAATATGGCCTCTCGGCCTGATCAAACCACTGGGGAACCTTCGCCGTGGCACGGCGAAGGTGAGGAGCTGTGCGGTAGGCCGCAAGGTGGTGTCTGGCGGCAGCCCTAGGTTGGACTGCAACCGGAGGAATGGGTTTGTTCGGGGGAGCGTTACGGAGGTGTGGAGTGGCAGTGAAGGGGTGGGGGGTGCTCATTGTGATGAGGCGGAGGTTCGGTGAGGGTCGGCGAGGTGTGTGAGGCTGTGGAGCGATGGGAGCATCTCGTCGGAGGGTGGCCGGAGACGAAGGGGGTGACGATGGTCAGGGTCGGTCGAGGGCTTAATTGAATAAATTGAAAGCGGGGGAAGAAAGAGGAGAAGAAGGGGAGTAGTTCTAGCTTACTTGCAGGGACGAAGGGGGAGGAACAGGGCGACAGTCGTATCGACTGTCGCCGGAGAAGACGATGCTCAGGGAAAGGGGCGGCGGCGAGCAGAGAGCCGGAGAGGCGCCAGCTGGGTACGGCGTGGCGCGGGAAGAGCAGGGGAGGAAGTCTCTGCTGCTGGTATTGCGGCAGAGCGAAGAGGAGGAGGGGGAGGAACCGCCGGAGCTGGTGAGCGTCTGCCGGAGAGAGAAGAGAGGAAAGTTGGGGATTTTCTCCGTCAGATCCGAGCTGCCCCGGTCGGTGGAGCAACGGGGGGTATTTATAGGGATCAAAACAGGGAGGAAGGCGGAGGGAGACGACGTGTCTCCCTCGCCGGAGGATGGCCGGAAACAAAAACCCATACCGTCCGTGCGTTCGCACGGCCGGTATGGTGGGCTACAGCGACCAGGGGGGTGTCCCTGCGACGGCTGACGACGCAGGGCACCCCCGGTTTACTTGCCAGGTCCCCCCCTCACCCTGCGCGGCGCCATGCTCCGCGCAAGGTCGCCGGAGCATGGTGGTGGCAGGTTTTGCAGGGGGACCTGATCGCAAAGAACGAAGGAGAGTTAGGGGCCAAAATGCGAGGGTTCAAAAGTTAGGGGCCAAAAAGTAAATATATGAGGACCAAAGTGTAAAGTTGGTCAAGGAGGTTTCTTCTTAGGCTCAAGTTTTTATACATGACTGATTAGGACCTAAGGAATCTGATGGTGAATTTCATTTCTATATTAAACCTTGTTTGACCGGTCAATTTATGCGAAAACCCAAATTAAGTTATTAATTGGGCATGGTTCTCAATGTAGGTCAAAATGGGTTCTGAAGGCTAAATTGAAGGTTCTAAACCCTAGAGATTATTTTTCTATGAATTTTAGAGGGTTTATTCTATTTTTACTTTGCCTCGAACCTCGTGAATTGAAGTGGGTTGTTTTAGGGTTACAGATTATCATTTAGTTTCTTGGAATTGCTGTAGCCCTTGCTAGATCATCTCATCCCACTTTTATTCTTATTAAGCTGCTTTGACCTATGTTTGGGCCCTGAATTACCATGTATGCAGATTATACTGGTAAAATTGCATTTTTACCCCTTATGACTTGTTTTCTTCTCAAACTCAGAATTCTCTGAGTTAAGCCTTTCCTTGAGATATGTAGGAGCTTTTATCCTTTGTATTAGGTCAAAATGAGCTAGTTATGGCTCATGATGAGGTTCTCATCATACCCCCATGCCTAGCTTTTGCTAGTCCCTTAGCAAAAACTTAAGGTTTCAACCCTTGTTCTAGACCATGAAGTTTTTAATAGTTTTAGATAAGTGCCCTTTTTTATTTGAGCATAGATTAGGTTAGAATGCTGACCATAGGCCTAAAAGGTACTCTAGTACCAATCAAGATCCAAATCTGTCTAGCCTTAGCCTCAGTCTTTAGCAAAGGTTTTTAAGGTCCACAAGAACTAACCTAAGGTTTATTGGACTTTGTGGTTAAAGCACCCGTGCTTGAAATGATTTTAGCCCTGGCTCAGTTCGCAGTGCGTTTTGTAAGAGAGAGATAGAAAGTTTTTCTGTTTGGAGAGTTTTCTCTCTCTTTTTCTTTTTAGTTCTAGCCTAGGATTGGCTTTTCAACACGGTCTGTATCAGATTCCTTGCTCCCATCATCAATCCTCAAGGGTTCCTGGCGATCGATGTTTCGAGATAGCACCGCCCATGGCAACCCCCGGAACCCTGGCTATTGAGATTTCGAGATAATCCCATCCATGGTGTTCCGTGGCCGAATCCAGACCCTGGCAATTGACACTTCGAGATAATGCCATCCATGGAATCTGAACCAGCAGAGTGCTTACATGCCCCCAGTAGGATTTGTAAATATCCTAAGAGACAAGCACCGAGGAGATGATATTTTGTTACGCATCTTTGAGGGGATTTCCCGCCTCTCCGCGCTGGGAACTAGTCCAAATCAACTTGTGTTGATCGACCGCTCCTATTCTAGGTGTTCTTTTCAGAATTTTGCGACGCTTCTGCGTGATTCTGATTTTTACGCTTACTGAACCAGGCTGTGTGTGAGGTTAGGGTGCTTAGGTTACTGAGTCCCGTAAACCAAAAATTAGTTAATGAGGCCAAATACTCCCTAAGCCTTAGACCTAATACTTCAGCTTTTCATTTTCCTCAACCTCTTGAGGAGTGTCCAGATCTTAATGGGTACTAAGAGTCTATTCAAGAATGCCTAAGGTTTGCATTCTTACTAATCTCATTGTGCACTTTTCAGTTATTTTCTTGAATGAGGTCTAGAACTTAGGTTAATTCCTTAGTTCCTTACTAATGACTATCACCTTTTCTCATAATTTTGTGCTCCTTTTTCATTTTGTTTCTTTTCTCCTTCACAAAATTTCCTTCTCCTTTTATTCTTTTTCGAAAAAATTTTTTAATTTTTATGGTGTTTTTGGCATATGTGAATTTTTTTGTTTGAAACCTTTTCTTACAAGTTTTGCACTTTCATACCCCCCCCATGCCTAAGATTTGCAATGTCCTCATTGTAACGTAGGGGTTTGTATTTAATTTAGTTCATACATTAGGACAGATGTTTTGATGAGTGAATGGGTCGGGGTGACTATTGCGGACGATTTCTAATCCCAGATGCAAGCACCTGAGGTGGAGTCGGCTGTCCTAAAGTGTGAGCTTTAAGTGCAAAAAGGTGTCAGAACAAGTTTCAGGTTTTCAAAGAGAATGACGGGCTGCCTCCCGTTGAGCGCTAAATTTGATGCCTTCAGCCAAGCGGGAAATGCGATGGAGAGGGGATGGTCAAATCAGCGGAGTTTTGTAAGACAAGCACCTTGATTAAGAGCCTGGTTGGTCCGACCAGGTGCTTGTTTAGATCAACAGGCTGATGATGTAGCCCAAACCCAATCAATCTGGTGGGTTGATAGATGTGGATAAAAAGGTGTGGAGCCCACCATAAAATATGAAGCTCAGATGGATGTGGAAGTGTAAACGCAGGGTTTGGCTGAGTCGAATCAGCCTGGTCAGAGTAGGGACCCGTAGAACAATCAATGAATGACGCGGAAACCCTACAGGGGTGATCAGAGAATGATAGAGCATGGTATGTAGTCTGATCAATGTTCGAAACCCGATGCGGAAATGCAATCGGTTCGGTGAGAGGTGAATCTGAATAGAAATTGAGTCCGGTTGCGGGTCGGGGTTTGGGAGAGGTTTTGATCCGTTCTGTGTGTGCGGACGAGGTGGCCATTGTGTACGAGGGTTCTTCTAGAAACAGATGATAGGTGGTTTTCTGTAGAGAGTCCTCTGGGTAACTATCAAATGCCGGAAGAGTGTCTGTAGGATGAAAGGAATCGGATTCGAGAAAAAATTTGGATTCTTGGTTGTAATCACTCTTGGCATTTTCTTTTTTTGGTTCCTGAGGATCGAAAAGGAATGATTCTGTGTTATTAGTGATCTCGGGAATCAGGACCTCAGAGTCAGAGTCAGAGTCATGTGAACTGAGGTCATAGATTGGCCTGGCGTGTTCAGGAAGGGGAATCTCTCCGCAATTATAGTCAGATCTGAAATTGTCGGAGAGTTGGCGAAAATGAGATTCATGATCATGAATTCCACCACAGCAAAGATCATTAGATGTGGAATCAGCAGCCTGACTGGGTTCTAGCCTATATGTCACTTCTGGGCTCAAAAAGATGTTCTGTTCAAGCTCTAAGCTGGTAGGATAGACCCCATTAAAACCTTGCTCATCCAACTCCTCAGTTTCTGTATCATAAATTGGCATGTTTTCTAAAAAATCGATCAGATTTCCTGAGGATGTTGGAGAGGGATATTCATCAAATAGAGGCCCGGAATCATATTCTGTAAAAATTTGATCTTTCTCATAAGGGGCCTCATAATCTTCCCAATAAGTTTCAGATCTAGGTTCTAGGCTTAGGATGTGGGTAGAATTATTAGAACCTAAGTCCGAATAACCTTCGAGGGTTACCTTATCAAAACAAGGGGCGGAATTTATACCCTCCAGAGGTTCAATTCTAATCTTGTTATTGCAGGAGTCTTGGAGTTCTAAGCTTGGTGATTTATGGCCTAGGGTTGGCTCAGCATTGTGTTCTCCTGCAACTTCCCAACCTATTTTAATGCTATCTTCTATTTGGGTTGGGAGCCGACAACCACCTTGTGCCTCAGTCCCGAGGTTTGGGAAACTGGATTGATTTTTAGTACTGTTCCAAGATGACTCATCCTCTATTTCTGGTGTATACGGGTATTTTTGGTTGATAGTTTTTTCTAAAAGTCTCATCATCTCTACCCGTTTTTCAAGAGCATCTTGGTTTTGTTCCCAACGTACAGGATTTGTCAAGCATTGAAGGTATTCAGATTTGTGTAATTTGTCTATCTCAATGTATCCTGTCATGAGCATATCTCGGGTTGATCCTTTTGAAATTTCAGTCAATAGGATTTGGGCACAGTTCATGATGAAAGCTGTGGTTGTTGGGACATCAACCTGAATGTTTTCTACTGGTGTTGAGGGTTTGATTTCATAGATTTCAAGGGCATCCTCAATTATCTTATCTTTCATGGATCTCATATATTCAGGTTTTTTGAATGGTAGTCTTGCTAGGTAATTAGGCTGCATAATTGGATCAGGTGGTGGAATCAAGATATAGAATCAAGGTTTGAATCAAGATGGAAGAAGGGGATTTTGTTCAGAATCAGAGGAAAGAAGGGCTGTGTGAATGATTTTTGCAAAAACAAAGGAGCCGAGGCTTAGCCTCGGGGAGAGTGAATTTCTATAGGAGGTTTCAAGGACCTCCTGAAAAATACTGAAGGACTGGATGAGATAAGCAGGTGCTGGACCCAATCAAGACACCCAAAAATGTTGGGTGACTATAGAGGTTCGGGGCAGATGGACCCCTTGATCAGAAAGATCGTCCACCTGAGAATTACCTGGGCAGCCAGAGAGGGTGAGTCCCGCGAAGACCCCTACACGGTAGAGCGTCCCCACGGGTTACAGGGTTTCCCCCACCCGACCTCTCTTGTCACTGCGGTTCCAGGTAGACCAGAATGGGGATCTTGACCTCTTAAGTCTACTAATTTTAAGATCAGGGTGCTTAAGGTTTCACTTGAACTTTAGGTGTTTTTGTGAACAAAGTGGCCTAGTTTGAAGGTTGGTTGACCCCAGGGGTTAACTTCACCTAGTGGTTTCCTTGAGAAGTTAGGCCTTGTTTTAGGGTTCAAGTGTTTAGAGAGAGCCAATTGTTTAGGATTTTTCTTGTTAATTATTTTCAATCAATGGCTTGGGCACACCTCTTTTGGATTTCCTCAATTCTTGATTAAGGGGTGTGTCTCTACTGAAATCCTAATGTTTGACCTTGTGTTGGCTCTACTTGGTCCATTTAACTCTTTGTTGGGCAATTAGGGCTCAGGCAAGAATGTGTTAGCCCTTAAATACCCTTAATAGTGTGCAGGAGTGATGAGTTGAAAACATGCAACTCTTTATGGTTACTAAGTATGGAAGACAGGTTAGCCCTATATTGCTTGTTCTTTTCTTTTCTTCCTCTTTAGAGTTTAGGGGTTAATAGCGAGAGGAAAAATTTACCTGTCTTCGGAGTGGTTGTCGTGTGGTTGCTTGTCTTCTTGAGTTCCTGTAGCTGCACAAAAGAGAGGAGATTATCAGAAATAAAAAAAAAGAAACAGGAATGTTTACCTCTAGAATAGCCGTTGGTCCCCGGCAACGGCGCCAATTGATGAAACGGTGGCTTCGAGAGATAACCGGGTTTTATTGTTATAGCGTTGTAGTATAGCCAGTTATTGCCAACATTTCAAATATAATTTTTTTTACTCGAAAAATAAAAGAGTTCCCGAGGTCGAACTCAGGGAGCAAGTTGTATTCTAGAGATATACATGTTTCTTTTACAAAAATAAAGAAAGAGAGAGGGAAAGAATTTGTTGTCTTCTTTTCTCTTTGTTTTCTCCTCGTCTCAGATCTTCTTCTTCTTTGTCTGCAGAGGTGATGTCTTTCTTCTGCAATGGTGATGCTCTTCTTTCTGCAGATCTCCTTCTTCCATCTTTGTTCTGCAGAGGTGATGCTCTTTCTTTCTGCAGATCTCCTTCTTCTTCTTTGTTCTGCAGAGGTGATGTTCTTCTTTCTTTCTTCAGATCTCCTTCTTCCTTCTTTTCTTTTTCCAGCCAGGGACGTCACCCCTCCTTCTTTCTTCTTTTCCCTTCAGGCCGTCGTCTGATTTCCAAATCAGACGACTTAAACTGCCTGTTGCTACAGTGTCTCCCTCAGCTTCCTTCTTCTTCCGCGGTTCTTCTTCTTCACCTGTGCCTGCACACTTCAGAGCTTACGTCAGAGAACAAAACCTACTCTACCCTCTCCCCCCGCGTCTCTCTCTCTCTGAAACCACTCTTGGGAAAGCTCTCCCAGAGCTGCCGGGTAATCGGATTCGGGTCATGCCCGGGTCCAGGCCCACCGGCGTGCGTGGTGGGCGAGGAGTGCAGGTCAGTCTAAGTCGGGTCGGGTCAGGTCCGCGGGGCGTGAGCGCGGACGAGACCGGGTAACCGGGCGGGTGAAAGGGGACCTCACCCCGTGTGCTGAGGCAGTAAGGCTAGTGCACAAAAAATCAATTTAAACAGTGGAAAGGTTGTGAGGCTTACCGATGTGGGACTAAACGCAGACCTTTCCTCGCGTGCGCCTGCTGGGAGACCGCGGCCTGGCTTCTGCAGCTGCGGCTTCGATTTGCGTAGGCTGCTGGCTGGCTGCCTTCGCAAGACTCCCCGTACTCCGCAGCAGCTGGAGACCTGGAGTCCTCAAGCCTGGAGCGCGGGAGAAGCTGCTTCAATGTGCGTTAATGGCGGTCGAACCTCAAAACCTGTCGGACACGAATATGGCCTCTCGGCCTGATCAAACCACTGGGGAACCTTCGTCGTGGCACGGCGAAGGTGAGGAGCTGTGCGGCAGGCCGCAAGGTGGTGTCTGGCGGCAGCCCTAGGTTGGACTGCAACCGGAGGAATGGGTTTGTTCGGGGGAGCGTTACGGAGGTGTGGAGTGGCAGTGAAGGGGTGGGGGGTGCTCATTGTGATGAGGCGGAGGTTCGGTGAGGGTCGGCGAGGTGTGTGAGGCTGTGGAGCGATGGGAGCATCTCGCCGGAGGGTGGCCGGAGACGAAGGGGGTGACGATGGTCAGGGTCGGTCGAGGGCTTAATTGAATAAATTGAAAGCGGGGGAAGAAAGAGGAGAAGAAGGGGAGTAGTTCTAGCTTACTTGCAGGGACGAAGGGGGAGGAACAGGGCGACAGTCGTATCGACTGTCGCCGGAGAAGACGATGCTCAGGGAAAGGGGCGGCGGCGAGCAGAGAGCCGGAGAGGCGCCAGCTGGGTACGGCGTGGCGCGGGAAGAGCAGGGGAGGAAGTCTCTGCTGCTGGTATTGCGGCAGAGCGAAGAGGAGGAGGGGGAGGAACCGCCGGAGCTGGTGAGCGTCTGCCGGAGAGAGAAGAGAGGAAAGTTGGGGATTTTCTCCGTCAGATCCGAGCTGCCCCGGTCGGTGGAGCAACGGGGGGTATTTATAGGGATCAAAACAGGGAGGAAGGCGGAGGGAGACGACGTGTCTCCCTCGCCGGAGGATGGCCGGAAACAAAAACCCATACCGTCCGTGCGTTCGCACGGCCGGTATGGTGGGCTACAGCGACCAGGGGGGTGTCCCTGCGACGGCTGACGACGCAGGGCACCCCCGGTTTACTTGCCAGGTCCCCCCCTCACCCTGCGCGGCGCCATGCTCCGCGCAAGGTCGCCGGAGCATGGTGGTGGCAGGTTTTGCAGGGGGGACCTGATCGCAAAGAACGAAGGAGAGTTAGGGGCCAAAATGCGAGGGTTCAAAAGTTAGGGGCCAAAAAGTAAATATATGAGGACCAAAGTGTAAAGTTGGTCAAGGAGGTTTCTTCTTAGGCTCAAGTTTTTATACATGACTGATTAGGACCTAAGGAATCTGATGGTGAATTTCATTTCTATATTAAACCTTGTTTGACCGGTCAATTTATGCGAAAACCCAAATTAAGTTATTAATTGGGCATGGTTCTCAATGTAGGTCAAAATGGGTTCTGAAGGCTAAATTGAAGGTTCTAAACCCTAGAGATTATTTTTCTATGAATTTTAGAGGGTTTATTCTATTTTTACTTTGCCTCGAACCTCGTGAATTGAAGTGGGTTGTTTTAGGGTTACAGATTATCATTTAGTTTCTTAGAATTGCTGTAGCCCTTGCTAGATCATCTCATCCCACTTTTATTCTTATTAAGCTGCTTTGACCTATGTTTGGGCCCTGAATTACCCTGTATGCAGATTATACTGGTAAAATTGCATTTTTACCCCTTATGACTTATTTTCTTCTCAAACTCAGAATTCTCTGAGTTAAGCCTTTCCTTGAGATATGTAGGAGCTTTTATCCTTTGTATTAGGTCAAAATGAGCTAGTTATGGCTCATGATGAGGTTCTCATCACCTCCCAACTAGCACTAAGTTTAACACCTTCAGTCAGGCAGAGTAAGGTGGTTTAGCCCTTAATTAAGCTGATGGTTTCATTAGGTGTCAAGGGTTACTAGGCTAGAAATGGCTTGAGTCTTTAGCCATTTACAGTGAAAATGTGCTCAGTTTTCTCGTCTTTAATCTCCATGACCCCATTATCAGAAGGTCAAACCATCAAGTATGGGTTGGTTCATTTAGAGTTTAACTTACCTGCAAAAATCTTCAATTTTGCACCAAACAACCAGACTTGCTGGTTGGCCTCAAATGTTTTCTATGGATGTATTTATCATGGTGGACTTTTAATCGATCATTGTAAATCTTGGCATTGTCATATGCCTTCCTTCGGATTTCCTCAAGTTCCATGAGTTGGAGTTTCCTACGTTGTGTACCCAATTCGAGCCCCAAATTACATTTCTTCACTGCCTAGTAGGCATAGTGCTCCAACTCTACTAGGAGATGGCAGACCTTCCCATACACAAGATTATAAGGTGACATTTTTAAGGGGGCCTTATAGGCAATCCGGTATGCCCAAAGAGAATCAACGAGTCATGTAGACCAATCTTTCTTATCAGGTCTCACAGTTTTCTATAGAATCTACTTAATTTTCTTATTGAAGACCTCTGTCTACCCATTGGTCTACGGATGATGTGGGGTAGCAATGAGGTAGTTCACCTCATAGTTCCGTAGAAGAAATCTAAAGTGAGCATGGATAAAATGACTTCCATCGTCGCTGACCAAGGCTTTAGAAATTCCAAACCTCAAAAAGATGTTTTCTTTCACAAAAGATGCTTGGTCATTCTTTTTAAGGCTTTAGGTCTCTTAGGTATACCCATTAAGGCTAGAATTGATGGCTTGATTTGTTTAGTTGAGGGCACACACACTTTCTCTCTCCTATTCCCTCCTTATCTCCATAATCTCTTCTAACGTTTGCATAGTAGAAGGTCTCTAAGGAATCCTCTACACGAACCGCTTGTTAAGAAACCTAAAAGGAAGGTCAAATCAACTGAAGAAATTAAAATGGAAATGCCAATTGGTAATCCAAGGATGATTTTCTCATGGAGTTGGAAGATAGAATCAACTATGTTAAGTATTTTTAGTGGGTGTTATTAATTAAAGAAAGAATTAATAGTTTTGGTTCATAGTAATTAACAAATTAGATGGGCATACACACTATTATTTCTTTTGTTGTACTCCAACGAATAATGCCCTACGAAGCTATTTAGCTTACCTTATATATTTTGCCTACCTCAAAGTACGATTCTAGGTATGCCAGTGCCTCGTTATCTCAAGATTCGGGCACTACAGTTACATGCCCAGCACCTCACGGATTTCTTAGAGGTGGCCCATGTTCTGTTTTTGGTGCTTAGAAATCAAGAGAGCTATTTCGGTGAGGTGGAAAGGGAGGAGTTATACTATCTCAACATAAAGGCAATTATGGGAATTCTAGAGGATCTCATCGAAGTGTTGAAGGAACAAGGTGCAATATAATCTACCATGCTAACTATTATAAATAATACTTTTTTGAAGACTTGTAATTCCATCATATCATGTTTTATGCCTTCTTATCTATGCAGGGATGAACTCTATGATAGTAGTACTAAAACTTGATAGTGATAGATTTTGAAATTGTAAATATTAGCTCAATTTTTCTAAACTTGGCTATGCTTGTACCTACATGTTTAAGTAGTCTAAAGTAGTTGCATTATCTCTCTATATCTTATGTGTGTGTTAGGTTAAGTTGTGATTGATGGATCATGGGGTGTACCCACTTATTGTGAAGTTAAATGCTAAATGTATCATATATGAAGGTTGTATATGTATATAGATACAGTCTAGGTATTCATCTATAATAAGTTTTAATAGGTCACGCACATCGGACAATTGACCAACCCCACTTATTAACCTTACTTGCCTTTAAAGCATGGGTAAAGCAGGGGTAATGAGGTAGGATGCCACTTATGAGAGCCTCATCATGAGCCCTAACTAGCTCATTTTCACCTAAGAAAGAGAATAAGAGCTCCTACATAACCTAGAGAAGGGCTTAATTCAAGGAATAAGTGTTTTGAGAAGAAAACATGAAATAAAGGTTAAAACTACAATTTCACCATTGTAGTACATAAACAGGATTTTTTAGAGGCAAAACATTGGTCAAATGGTCTGAATAAGATAAAAAGTAGGTTGGTTCAATCAGAAATGGGATATTATGCAATCCAAGAATTAAATGACATTCTGTAACCCTAAAACAGACCCGCTTAATTCAACAAGGTTTTGGTCAAGATAAAAATCAATTAAACCCTCTAAAATTCATGGAAAAATATCCCCTAGGGTTTATAACCTTCAATTCTACCTTTGGAACCTATTTTGACCTAGATTGGGGTCCTAGCTCATCAATTGACCTAATTTGGGTTTTTATGCAAAATATCCAAGAAAACATGGTCAAACCTAAAATTCAACTTCACCATTGGATTCCTTATGTCCAAATTAGGTTTGTACCAAAATTTGGACCTAGGGAGAGGTCATCTTGACCTACTTTGCAAAATAGTACACCCAATTGCATTTTAGCCCCTATCTTTTGAAAACCATTGCACAGACCCCCATAACTTCCTCAACACCCTTACAAATAGGTCCCTCCGCCATTAATGAGGAGAAATCCTACTCTCGCGAGGAATGGAGGGGGAGTACTCTCTGATTCCTCAGAGATCTCCTCCCAGATTTGGAAGGGAGATTCTCTGAGGAATTCCCTTCCATCTAAGCGTGGTCCTAATCTTTGATTCGCACCCAATCTCTCGTGCGAACACACGAGAGATTTAGGTCTCCAACAGTTTCCATCTCTGGCGAGGTCTCTTATGCTTGGAGGCTTGTCTTCCAAGCATAAGAGTCCCTGCCAGCATGTTTAAAAGGATCCTCAACCCCGGCCGCACCTCTTTAGCTCGACTTGGCCAGAGATCCACCCCAATTTCATCTTCTTCCCCTCCGATCAAGAAGTCCAGCGAGATCCGGCGAGCCTCCCTCCTCTTTCTCGTTGCTCTGCCACACTACTAGTGGCAGAGTTGTCCTCACCATCTTCCTCCGTCGTCATTGCCATCTTTCTCCACTAGACAACGTCTTCTCCAACGATAGCAAGTACAGTCAGCCACCAACTCTCCCCCTTCGTCCACTTAGTTAGGTTAGAGTTACTCCTCTCTATCCCCTCTTCAATTTCCCTCTCTTTTTTTTCCCTTTCGACCCCTCGCAGCCACTAACCACCGCCATCTTCTCCATCTCCGGCCACCCATCGGTGAGGCGCTTCCACCGCTCCGCACCCCCACACGCCTCGCCAAATACCTCACTACCTCCACCACAGTCAACTGATCATCATCCACCCTTCCATGGATCACCAGCACCACCCTAAACACCCACCGACCTAACCCATAAGCACGGCCACAGAGTGACCTAGGCATGCACACCTAGGTCGCCCCACGGCCTGCCACCTATCGTCCCACCTTCGCCTTGATACGGAGAAGCTTCCCATGTGCTTTAATGGGGTCGCAAGCCCGTGTTTGTGTATGTCAGATCTCACCACCTGCCGCCATTGAAGCACACAGCGAGAAGGTCGCGAGCTTCATCCCAGGCTGTGCGCTCCAGGTGTCAGAGTCCCAGAGGAAGCAGATGAGTGCGAGAACTCATACAGCTGAGTAATTGGTTTGGCAAGCAACCTAGTAGCAGCAATTGGAGGAGGAGTTCCTACAGGCGCAAGCGCAGAAGAGGGTGGGACATTTAGTCCCACCTCGTGAATGCAAGAGCACGGCGCGAAACATAAATTGAATTTATGTTTTATGATGTTTGCGTCGAGTCACACAGGTCGCCATGCCTCGTCTACAACACTCCCCCGCGGACCTGGAACCCGACCCAACTAACCTGACCTAGCAATCCTCACGCACCACACCCACATTGGTGCGCCTGGACCCGGGCACGCGACCAACCCGATTACCTGGCTCTAGAAGAGCGTACCGAAGAGAGAAATGGAGAGAGAGAGATGCAGGGGAGGGTAGGGGTTAGGTTTTGCTGCGTTGTGCAGGGAAGAAGTATAGCTAAGGAAGCAAGAGGCGTAGCAAGGAAGCTAAGGAAAAAGAAGAAGGAAGAGGAAGGCACAGGTGAAGCAAGACTAAGTAGGGAAGGAAAGACTAAGTTGCAAAAGGAAGAAGGAAGGAAGGCCAAAGAGAAGAGAACGTCAGAGGAGGGCTAAGGCTGAAGGTGAAGCTAGCACTTAGCCGTAAATAAGAGAAGTCAGAAGAGAAGAAGGAAAGACAAGGCAGAAGGAGAGGCAAGCCAAAGAAGGAAGAAGTCCGCAGAGGCAGAAGGAGAAAGGCACTGTGCAAGGAAGAAGAAAGGCAAGGCTAGAGAAAAGAAAGGAGCTGCAAAGAAGAAACAAGGAACAAGAAGAAGACGACCAAAGTCAAAGAAGAATAGAAGAAAAAGAGCTAAGGAAAGAGGGAAATCAAAGAAAGAAAGAAGAACAAGAAGAGAAAGTAGGCAGGAGAAGGAAATAAGAGAGATATCTTTTTAAGACATCTGATCATGGAATCAGACGTCCAATTTCTCTATTTTTGCTACAATTGACTCTTAAATTCTTGCATTTATATTCTAAATTAAGTTTTGAGTAACTCTAAGTGTTCAATTACATTATTGAGATTAGTGAATAAATTCCATTTGCTCCCTCTATTCGACCTTGGATACTTAGGTTTTCGAGTAATAAATTCTTATTTGTTGTCAATGCTTGATCACCTATACTACAATGCGACTGACTTAAAAAACCTGACAAAGCATTGCAACAACCACGAATAGAGCCCTATCACCCACAAATAAGAAGAAAAATGTTACAATTAGCTTACAATGTATTGGTCTCATTTAGCCCAACAAATTGAGGGAAGGGTGTTGTGCACAGGACTTTTTTTGAGGCAAAGAACCACTTGGCTTTGTGACCTTAGATTGGCATATCTTATGCTTGAGGTTCCAAGGAGCAAATATGAAAGTAAGGAAAATAAGAAGACTCACCAATCCACACTTTGGTTCAAGAAACCAGGGGCACATAATCCCTATAAGTAGAATGCCAAAGCATATTAAGACTTCATAAAGGAGGCATAAAGTTTCCTATAAAGATCAATATTGTTCAGTAGGTGACACCATACTAGGGGGGAGGGCGGGCAATTGATGTAGGGAAAACTTTCAAGCATCATGTGATGGATAGGTGTGCATATTTGAAGGCAAGAACACAAAGCTTCAAAATATAATATATTGATAACGCTTAAGCCTAAAGTAAAGAATCTTTCAGAATATCTATTAAAGAAAAATTAAGATATCAATTATAATACTTTAATTGAGAAAATAATGACCTAGTAATAAAACATTTATTGATATATTTTGGTAAAAAATTAATATAAATATCTAGCTTAAGAATGTAACTAAACAAGACTCAACACTCTTTAACCTAACGAGTCCAATCTAATCTCGAATATCTCTTATTTCCCTTCATTCATTTACTTTTATCTTGTGATTTGCATAATTTCCAACTATCATTCTATATTGCTAACTTTAAAGACCCATATCTACAATTCGATTATTTAATCGAACACTAGACTTCGAAATAAACCTACCACTAACCGTGCACAAATAGAAGCCCACGCAAATTTAAAATGTGTAATCGAAGTGGAAACCCCTGTGTTTTTCATTTCTGTGATCCAGACCTTAGATTGGTGATCCAAAAATATAGTTAGATTCCTGGTGTTACGAGGATGCCAACGGTATATTTCGTGCGGGGATTGGACCCTGAATATGTGAAATGTGCATAAACCCATGTGTGACCCACCTTGGGAATTGTACTACACAAATGACCTCCATTTTGAAATTCATGAATTTTATCAGATTTCTTATCTCGTAACGATTCCGACAATATGTGTTTCACAGGAATCAGAGGTCATTTGACCTAGTCACAAAATGCCCGTAGTTATGGAAAGAAATAATAAAAAAAAATAACATCCTAATCCAAATCATTTATTTTTTTCCTAAACCTAATCCCCCTCCCCTCCCATGTTCTCTCTCTCCAACCCTATAAATTTAAGTAACTTACACTGCCACCAAAGTATTCCCCTCCCCATTCTCCCTGTTATCATGCATGAGAGAGAGATAGAGAGAAAGAGAAAGCACAAGGGAGGGAGAATAAGAGTAGCGAGACATGCAAAGCGATGAGACTGATGGTGAATGGTCCGAAGGGCAACAGAGCACTGTTGGCTTCACTCGATTGAGGTTGAGGTGAACCTTCTTTTTTTTCTTTTTATTTTCTTTGTACATGCATGGTGTTACAATGGAGAGGAGGAAACTGAGAGAGGGAGAGAGAGGTTGAGCAAGATCGAGAGAGAAGGAGAGGGAGGAGGAACTAGCGGCGACTACTGGAGGTCAGCGTAACCGCTAGATCTTGGATGCTAGTGAGAGGTCAATGGGTTGGTGGTGGACATCTTTGGCTAGTGGCTGCACCACCTCGTACATGCAAGAAGAAGGAACAAAGGAGGACAAAGGGAGGAAAAGGAAAGGAACTAGGGGCGACATGGCAACCGAGGGCCTCCAACATACCAGCGTGCTCATTGGAGGTGGCATGGTAAGCGAGGAGGCTACTTGACGATATTATCACAATCGGTGCCTCCCCTACATGCATAGGAATGAAGGAAGAAGGGAAAGAGGAAGGAGGAGGGGAGTTTAAAGTTGGAAAAATTATGTATTAAAATTTTAAAGTTTTGATTTCACATTTTGATCCCTCTAAAGAATGAGCTCTTTAGTTAGATTTGATGGCTAGAAACATTTTGATTTAATCTAGGTCATCTGAGATCGGAATTTGGCGATTCGGAACCTAATCTCAAGGTATTTGAACATGGTCGACACATCTATATGGTCAAATTGGATGAGCTCCAATTTTCAAGGTGTTGATTAGAGGGCACATCTGGACATGATCGTGTGAAGGGAAGTCATGTGTGTGTGCTCACATGCACGTGCGGTAGAACACCATGTTTTGATATGCCCATACTCGTATGTATTTCTTTCTGATGTAGACACATTTATTTGGGATAAAATGCCTATTTATACATGTTCCTAGATTTAGATATGCATTCCATAGTATACATATCGCATAGCATGCATCATTCTGCATTTAGAATAATTTTTATAAAGTTTAGGTTAATTCATGTCCTTTTATGACCAGGAGAGAAGGATATCTATTTCAGGACCTCGGATTAACGATCTGAACAAACGGATCTAATCAAGACGACAATCGGAGTCTAATGCCTCTGAAATCACCTTGATCGGAGTTCCATAGCACCTTATGCAGTCTGAGGAAGATCAACGGCCAAGGGGCTAGGTGATGCAATTCAAAGCTTCAAGTGACAAATCCAACTGCACGGATGGATCTAGATCGACAATCACAACCCAACAGCATGAAAATCGATCCAATCCAATATCTGTGGTGTCATCTACAAAGCAAAGAAGATGGACAGCCAGAATGGCACCACGTGGCACCATCCCAGCCGCCCAAATCCACCCTCAAGAGCATACGTCGCCTTTCTCCCCATGTGGTGAAGCCACCCATTCTGGTGAAGCCACGTTGCCTCTCTCCCCACAGCATATTCCTCAAGAGCTCACAGCCGTTGGATCTCCATCCAACGGCTGTGAACGATCGCACTTCGGTTGGTCTTTGTGACAATCCACGGTGATAACGCATTGGTGACGTGCGGAACTCTCAAAGAGAGGGTGTGAGGTCAAAACCAACCACGCCCCCTCTCAGCACAACAGGCACGAGTGATCAATTAGAGCCGCGTGATCTTCATCAAGTGGTGTAGACCTCTCCAAGCGACACATCAGATGAGCACATATGTGGCAGCGCGGGAACACGTGATCGCACGCGTGGGCCGACCCTTCATCTCACGTGCAATCTGAGCGCACAATCTCCACACATCCTTGACCTCACAATCTCGATCTAATGGCTCTCCTCCAACCATTCCTCAGCAGTTGTGCAGCGGATGCATGCACGAGTGCCAGCGATGGTGTGTGTGAGCTTTAGCGATGTTTAGATGTCACTAAATGTCCCATGCACGAGTTGTCTTCTCTCCTCCACTATAAAAGGACCCCTACCCCTCCCATTCTTCTTTATCTCTTCCTTTCTCTCCCTCACAACCTCCAAGGCTCTAAAGATAGCTTGTCCCAAGCCCGAGATGCTCCTCTAGAGTAGAAAATCAAAATATTTTCCTACCTCTCACACCCATTCATGGAGCATCTCGTGGCCGTCCTCTCACCACTTCAGGAAGTAGATCCTCACCGCGACACCGTCCCATCCCACCCTCCATCCTCCGATGCCGTTCTCCTTCCTCCAACCTCTCACCACGTTCGTCCGAGCGCCGTCAGAGAGAGTCATTCTCCAAGCAACCGTCGAGGGGGACTCTTCTCACCTCTCCATCTTTACCACTTTCTAGTGTAGTTGTTTATTTATAACAAACTCTGATTAGCAATATATTGATGTTTCTCTCTTTCTCTCTCTCTCTCTCTTATTCTACTAGAGCAGCTTAGAATAGATAACAAATATTTTGCTTGATATTCTATCTTATAAAATACCAAAAAAAAATACAAAAGACAAAAACAACAAAAACAAATAAAGTCGAAGCACGGATTTCAAAACCAAACGTTTGCCTCCCTGAGTCCAACCCAGGACTCACTTTGAGTTTTGGTATGAATTTTATTTGATAGCGATTTTTGTGACTACAACGATGGGTACTCCGAAACCCTGATTTCCCTTGCGAAAATATGCTCAATCATTTTGGTGCCGTTGCTGGGGAGGCAACGCTCTTTGGTTTTTCTCGCATTTTTCCACCTTACTTAAATGTTTATCTCACTTTTTCTCTGATCTTACTGTGATTGCAGGTACTCTTCTGAGGTGGGCCAAAGCGGTTAGATCAAAGAAAAGTGCAGATGAAGGTTTTGTAAGTGTATCCCCACCACCCCCACCGTAGATTTCATTTCGCCACACTAATGACTCAAACCCAAATCAACTTAGGTGCTTGCATAAACCCTAGGTTAGATCTTGGTTGTTTAATTGCCACTCCATTCACCTCACCCATCTGCACAAATTAAAAATACAAAAAAAAAAAATCACTCTTCTCTTCTTGTGGGATTAAACTAAAAGAGACACACTTAAACACCACAAATTTCTCGACCTAAGGCATAGAATCACATTGATTCTACCACTTAATCGGAATCTAACCTATGGATCCAGTACACCTTAACTCAACACACAAATAAGTGAGTAGAAATTTAATTAGGTTAAACATTTTTATGTGCCTTAATCAAGTGGTGCAACAGACCAATTGCTTGAACTATTTGGGTCGCACCACTCAAATTAAAACTGATTCATCAAGTAGCTTGCCACTTATGGTTCAATCTTTAGGAACTAACTAGGCATTGCACATTTTTTTTCCTAATTTTTAAAGGAATATATCATCATTGGTGCTTTCAAAACTTAGAGTGTTCTATTGAACCTGATTGAACAAACCTAAAGATTAAACCCTAAAAGCTACTAAACAAGATTAAACCCTAAAAGACACATCATCAAATAACCTTGTTTAAAAACCCTGGTTGTGCACACACACACATTTGAATTAATCATTAAGGGCACAACCCATCTAAAGGGCCCATCACATTCCAAGAGCACAATCATCCCAATCCTAATTAAAACTGAGTAGACGTTGGCCTTAAGGATTAACTCACTCTTTGGGGCTCCAACTGAGATTTTTTTTCAATTAATCTACTTCTACTGGTCCATCTAATGTCTAGCTAGGGGAGTAGTATCAAATGACTGCGGTTGGGGGGTATGAGGCACAAACCAAAGAAAGAACCTTCTCCCTAACCCCTCCCTCTAACTGGTTGGATTGACTGGATAGAAGTAGACCAAATCATTTATTTCATCTCAAGACGAGTCCTGGGAGTCTGTAGGTCATTAGCCTACCCACCTAAGGATAGGTTTGGTTTATTGTATTGCAGGGCACCTTTCTCTATTCTATTTTCCCTCCTACTTCATCATGTATTCTTCCACACCATACACACAATTCCAACCCTACACTCCTACCACCACTTATCCTCAAAATGATTACTATCCTAACTCGACTTATGACTACCCATCTCTTAATCGGGATAACTTTGATTGGGGATATGATTCCGGACCTCAATGTCCAGGACCTAACCCTGGACATCATGATTATGATTATTATCCTTCCCAGGGCTACATTGATTATATATCACCGCCCTTTTATGAACAAACCAACCCGATCTACAATCAAGAAGGATATGATGATTATCACACCTACCCTCCCCTGGATTATGCTCAACATAGGTCACCACCTCTCTTTCAACAACCCGAAATGACCCATTATCAGGGAGCCTCAATTTCTTGACTCCCCTAGATTAAACCCAAACCCACCCAACCCTGAACCGAACCATCTGGTTCAGGTGAACCAGGTCTAGGATAAGGTATTGGCTAAGTTGAGGAACACTATATAAACTTTAGAAGCTTAACCAACACCATGCACTAAAGCATTGGAGCCTATGATCAAAATGATTGATGAGCTTAATAGTTCTTTATTGAATTGGGTCCAAGATGTTAAGGATAGGGGACTAGGTGAGTTTCTACTTGATAAATTATCGAGATTGAGGATGAAATTTGTGGTTGCCCTAATCAATCTTGGGATGATTCTCAAGATGAACCCCCTTCAGGAGAGCCAATGTTAGAACCTGCTCAGGCACCTATCGGGGAGGACATATTTTATGAGATCGGGGATGACCAAGTTGGTCTAGAGCAACCCATTGTGGATGAACAAATTTTCTCACCTAAGATCCCTGAGCGAGAGAACGAGGAAAAATATGTCTCCATGGACCATGAAATGATAGAGGATTTTGAGAAATATATAAATGAGGATCATGAATTCTTTGATTCTGAGAGTGAGGAATCTCTTAGTGAAGTCTCACTTGAGCTTAAGGAATAATTTTAATGAGATAAATGGACCAAAGGAATCTGATCAATTATTTGATGGCCTTATAATTGGGGAATTTGATTCAGTTGGGGTTAACTTGGAGGATTCCAATCCCGAGTTATTGGATGATTCAATTGGTAGCCCCAATCTTCAACCACACCCTAAAGACCTGAATGATGATACTTTTGAGATCATTGTACCCAAGGCAATCCTGATTCAGCCACAATTATTGGACTTAGATAATTTAGATGGGGTGAATAATATACAAGAGGTCCTAGAATATGAAATTATGACTGTGGAGGGTAAAAATTTGGAGATGAAAATCTGGGAGGCTAATTCTGAGGGAAACACAATTTTCGATCTAAGGGTTCCTATTGACCTAAAACCACCATCCTTTTACCAAGACCCTTATGATATCATTAACGTGCAACCCAAGTACAAAATAATTAACTATCTTTCCAAGCCATACTCTAAGTGGACACCTAAATCTAGTGAATCAGATCTACCTATTATCTGCCACTTTAGACTTGGGTTGCACACCACAAAATCGTAGGCCCAACCTCGTATGCACAATAATCTCTAGTTCTGGGTGATTTTCATCCAGAACCTTAGAACCACTCGACCCTAGGGCATGGGTTTGCACCACAACTTGGTCCACATCTGTGGACATCTTCTGCTGACAGGTTTTAGGATCGATCTTTTAATAATGATCCTGACCCGCACTTGTGAATTCCTAATTTCTTCTTTGGTTGTATATTATGCCTAGCTAAAGGCATTAAACTTGGTACGTGTGTATAGTCCTTTCTCTCTACGGAGCTAACCAGATTTTCACGAAATTCAGGTGATATTTTGTTTATTCCTCCCTTTTCATGTCTTTATTTTTACAATGAGGACATTGCATCATTTATGCATGAAGGGGTGGATAACTAATCTTGAAATTATTTTGTTAGCTCCATGGAATTTCTTTTATTTTCTTTACAAAAGAAAAATCAAATTCAAAAAGATAAAAAAAAATTAGAATTAGGAGAAGAGAACTTAAGCATTAAGAGTTGTTAACTTTAGAGAATGATACCTTTAAGGCCTGAACACGTAGACTCTTCAGGTCTTCAGGCTTAATTAGCCTGGGTATCCACTAAAATGTGAATCTGTTCTCGAGTCCTTGTCACGTTAATTTTATTTTAATTTGATTAATACATTGGGGTGATAAGTACACGACTTATCAACCCACCCTTTGATTTGAGGGGACTGTATGTCTAAAGCATCTACACACTATTTGCACTGACTCACTTTTCGGCGATTTTTATAGAAATTAGGTAGCTAATGAACTTGCTAGGGTAGTATGGCTGGCAAGTTGTTGTGGGTAACAGCCCATTGGCCGTTGTCCAAAGCCCAACTACATGACCTTACTCTTTGTACTATCTTTAGGTAAATCTTAGATCAGGGAAGCCACCTACTCAAAAAAAAATGATACTCAAAAAGAAAAAGTAAAAAAAGGGAAGAAAAATAGAAAAAGGAGAAAAAAATACAATAAAATAAACTACACTTCACTGCACGAGTATGGCTGGTAAGTTGCCATGGATAACATCACATTTGTCGACTGTCCAGAGCCCAGCTCACAAAAATGCACAAGTAATTCCCAAAATACCTAGGGAATAAGCAGGGAAGTAAATTAAACTAGGGAAATATACATTGGGTTCACCCTTGTGTTGACCCCATAAAAAATAAAAAAAGTAGGGAGAAAGCTATTGATCGAAAAGAAAAACCTTCAGGCATTAACTCTTAAGGTCACCTAGGGTCGTAGAAACCTGAAGTTCGTTTTAACGGCCATTTAATAAGTCTATCACTTTTCACAAGCTGCTTAAAACTTGAAGTTCTTTTCAACTCTTGGGTGGGTTAGGTAGCCATAGAAAGCTACCCTAAAACTCTAAACTCAAAAATCCAAAAAAATTAGAAAAGAAGAAAAAACATTAAAAGATGTATCTTCCCTTTTCAAAATAAGGCGAGGACTTGGGCAGTCTGCATTTGAGTAGGCACCCGGGCACTGTTGAGTCTTTGCAGTTTAGGACCTTAGTTGAAATTTCCTTTTGTTAATAAACAACTAATGCCTTAAGCGATCGAGCCCTAATTCTATTTTATACATAGCATTTAGTTTGAGTTTGCTAGGGACTAGCAAAAGATAGGCAAGGGGGTATGATGTAGATACATTTATTTAGGATAAAATATCTATTTATGCATATTCCTAGGTTTAGATATGCATTCCACAGTATAAATATTGCATACTGGTACGAAAATTTATGCGATTTTTAAGATTAGGGTTTTAAGTCACTGCAACGCGTAAATCAGTTTGCTTTTAAAATTTCTAACCTAGATAGTAGGGTATCTAGGGTTGTCCAAGGAGGCCAAATGTTTGCAAAAATATGTCTCTTGCTTGGAAATAGAAATCACCTTTCTTTTTACTCTTTTTAAATATATAATTTTTATGGATTTTTGAAATAACGGCAATATGAATTTTGTTGAGAGTTGGAAAAAACTAACACCTAATTCACTATACTACTACTAAGGTGACAAGTAGAGCCTCTCCCTAAGCTCACTCTAGGCACATGGAGGCCTAGAGTAATTAGGGAGAGGGAGTGAAAAGTGTTAGAACAAAAGCAATCGAATGCAACAAAAATTGTAAAGAAGGCAACTTTAATAAGAACAAGGAATTATTTTACACAAAAACCTAGAAGAGGAATGCTTCAACTACTAGAATTAAAAGTGCAAAAATAAAATAAAAATAGTTATCCTCTATAATGATGGTGAAGACAGCAAGGGTCTTGCTCCAATTGCGGCTGCTCCCGCAATCAAAAAGTGCTACTTCTTCTTGCAAAGCTTCTCCAAGTTGATGAACTCCTAGCAAGCCCAAAGGGGGGCATGCTTGACTCCTCCAAGGTGGATGGAATTCCACCTTCAAAGGCTTCTCCTAAGGTAGCGTAGACCACCTTTGACTCCTCCTCCATGGGTGGTAGTGTACCACCCTCAAATCCTCCACTTCCTAGGGTAGGCATGTACCCTAGGTTTCCTTCCAATGCCTGGCTTCCTTCCTTGGCTGGCATGGTCACAAGAGAGAAGAGAAGAGGCGAAGGTACCAAGGGGACAGAGTATCCCCTTAATCTTCTTCTTCTTCTTCTCTTGACCTTCTATGTAGGTGGAAATATGCGTAGAAAAATTGTAGCCAAGGGTGTCCTTTAATGGTGGTAGTAGGGGGTCTATATAGAAGTGGTGATGGGGTAGGGGTAGTTAATGGATGAAGGGCTAGAATGGGTTGTAGAGGGTGGTTATAAGATCCAAGGGTTGATATGGGTGGCTCCAAGGTGGAGGGTTGCATGCTTTTTGGCGCCAACCCTATGTAGGAGCTAGGGTTAAGGGTAGGTTAGGTTTTGTATGGTGGAAGTGGAGTAATGTGGTAGTGGTTATAATATGGAGGTTGAGGATAAGTTGGCGCCATTTGTAAGGTTGTGTTAGGTGGTGGTTAGGATGTTGGCGTCAACTCTTTTGGGTTAAGGGTTAAGGTTGGCATGGAGGTGAATGAAGGGTTAGGATGAGGCCTTTAGGTGGTGGTTATATGGTGGATGGTGTAGGTTGTTTGGTGCCACATGAAGGGTTGCATGGAGGTTAGGTTTAGGTGGAGTTGGCACCATTTTAGGTGGGTTAAAAGGGGGGTTAGGTGGTTCCACTTTAAGGTTTCTAGAAGGGGGTTATGTGTAGGGTTTAGATGTGTATATAGGATGAGGTGTAAGGCTAGGATGGGGGCTTGTGTTGGAGCCAAAATGAAAGGGGTGTTTAGGTTGGTAGTTATGGTGGGTTGGTGCCAAAAGGGGTTGGGTTAGGTTAGGGTTGGTTAGGATTAAGGTGAAGTGGACGGTCATGGATGCTTTTTTTGGTGGAGTAGAGTTTAGCTAAGCTAGCTTAGCTAGTAGAGTAGAGTTGGAGGAGCTAGGGCTTCATGGAGGAGAACTAAGGAAGAGTATTCTGAAGCTGGTACCAAGTACTCTGGAGCTGGGGCTACTGAGGTAGCTTTAAGGGGAGCTCAACTACTGAGCTTAGCTACTTAGTTCTTATGCAAGTAGCCAAGCTTGGGTAGTTGAGCCTAGTTGAGCTGGCCCTAACCTAGCTGGAGCTAGGTTGAGCTAGAACTGCCTCTGATGAGAACTCTAGAGCTAACTAAGCTACTAGTTGACAAGTAGTAGCTCAACTAGCTTAGAGATTAGCTATTGTGAACTGGCTGGAGCTAAGGTGAGCTGAGCTTAAGCTAAGGTGAACTCCAGTCAACTCAACTGAGCTAGCTACAACTCCCTGTGAACAAAAGGGAGCTGAGATGAGCTAGACTCAGCTAAGTTGAGCTTGATCTGAGTTGACCTGGGCTATGGTGAGCTAAGATAAGCTCTCTTAAGTTGCCATTCAGCTAAGGTGAGCTGAATGGAGCTAACCCTAGTCCAAGGGAGCTGGTATTCAACCATGATGAGCTGGAATTAGCTGAGTCCTAGCCTGATTGAGCTTCCTCTTCAACAGTTGCCTTCTCGAGTGCTAGAGTTCTAAGGATCTGACTCTCTGCTTATCCCTAACACACCAAGAAACACATCAAAAAAATAAAATAACAAATGCAATGTATGCTTAACCTAATTTATGGATAAATGCAACCCAAAAATTTGTTTGCGGATCAAAATCTTAACAGCTAGATTTGCTTTAATGCATAAGAATGATGATAAACTAGCATTTATCACACCCCCATGCTTATCTTTTGCTAGTCTCTTAGCAAAACTTTAACTTTTACAAAACAGAATTTTTAGGAAATCTAATTTTTCTTATTTTTGGGGAGAAAGAATTATGGAACCTTGGTTGGTCTAAACACAAGAGGTACGGGATTTGTTAAAGATAAACATCAGGATTTATTTTCAGATCTAAAAATTAGACAAAACGGGATCAATATTCCCTCCAGAAAATTCACAGATTAACCCCTTGTTAATTCAGATGACTTAAAATTTTTGTTTTTAGGATTTTTCTGGCTCTTGAATCTGATTTGCAACTTGCAATAACCTTTAAAACTTTGTGTCCATGCCTGTGGAAAGCCAACATTTATAAGGGCGTATTTTTGGTTTATGATTGCGCAGCAATCATAGGTCTTAATTGACCTAGATTGGGCTAGGACTTAGCATAAGCTAGGGAAATTCATTCATGCATAAGCATTATCTGCATCTTCACTGCTTTACTTTAGCTATGCATAAAATAATGTTATAATGGGCTAATTAAGTGCATTATGCCGATTGCAGGCAATAAATCGATCAGGAGCTGGATCTGGAGCAGGATCTGAAGCTGGATCAGGAATAATGGGTGTTGCAACAGAGTTGGAGCAGGAGACATAGATTAGATGTAGGAATAATGATGTAAGGTAGTTAAGGTTTGCTATTCTATTAAGTAGGAATAAAGCAGTAAAATGTGAAGAGCTTAGGTCCATCCTAGCCCTAGGATAGCCTAGAGACTTCCCCCAAGCCTTGGCCACCCTTAGATTAGGTCGCAGCACCCTAAGAAGCCCTAAAACACTAGTTCGAACCCTTATCTGGATGTCCAGATAAGTTATAGGATGTTCAGAATCCTTAACCAACTCCTGCACACCTCAAACCCACTTATGCAGTGTTATTGGACATCCAGACACTTTGTCAGACATCCAATTTCTGCAGAATACCCAAAACAGAACCTAGATTTCCCCCTGACTCAGATTGGACGTCCAGAACTAAAGTCTGGACTTTTGATTTTTGAGTATAAGTCGTCTGATCATATTTTTGGATGTCTAGAACTGGTCTCCAATTCCTGTTTTGATATTCAAGCCTTGATCTTGGATTTCTAGCTCCCTAGACCTAATCCCAACCCCATAGGAACTTAAATTAAGGTGTCCTAGCCCTAGTACATCACCTCTAGACCTACCTAAGGACCTAATTAGGTCCTCACCAAACCCAATTGACTTAGATCAAAGTCATTTACCTTCACCTAAGTCAATTGGACTCATTGAGTCCAATTGAGCTCAAATCTCAACCCACACAAGTTTAATTGAACTTAGTGAGAGTCTAATTGACCTAAACCCAACCTAATTGAATTATTTCACTCTTAATTAGGTTTACACTCATTCACTTAAACTTAGGTTAAGTTTAATTGCAATTTCCCCTTAGCAATTAGGGTATGTAACCCTAATTCAAGGTATACACCTACCCAAACCCCTTAGGACCTAACCTAGACCTCTTAGACACCTAGGGCACAACCACACACACACACACACACACACCCATTCATGCACCCACACTTCTCTAGAGTTCTCTAGAACCCTCTTGAAGTGGCGCCAACTCTTGGTTGGCAAATTTAGCAACCAAGAGGCATTCAATTCTTAGATCCACAAATTGTGGATCTAAGAACCACTTCTATCCTCTCTTGGTCGGCCACTCTTGGGCTCTCACTAGAGAGTTCCACACTTCTCTAGAGAGAATCCCTTAGGTCAATAAAGAGACCTAAGGGGTGGCCATTTTCACCCATCCACTTTTGGGCCATACTTGCTTGGCTCCATCCACCTCCACTTAGGCTAGCCACCACCCTCTCTACTCCATCTCCACGAGCTGAGAACTATCATAAAGGACACCATGCCAGGATGCTGGATCACTCCTCCAACCTCTCTCCAAGGGCCGACCTAAGCTCCATTGGCTGTCCCTCATTATCCTCTCTACCACTCCAAGGCCATCGGAGACCAACTCCGAATGCCCTCACTTCTGATAGATTAGTAGCTAGCTCTTTACATTTACTGATTTTATTTACTGCTTAGTAGTGTAGTCCTTATTTTTCCCCAATGATGCATGCAAAATCCCCCAGTAGATTCCTGTATGCTATCATTTTCTGGTAGCTAGATTTACATTTCTAAGCATTCATGTACAAGCTTTCCTCTACAGTTCTTGTTGCAAACACTTCTCCAAATGAATGAATGAAAGATGCATATATATATATATATATATATCTTTTGAAATCACCATGAGCTTATTGATTACCATCCTTTTTGCATGATTCAAGTTGCCTATTTTCACTTGTTTATCTATTTCGCAACAAGCATGTCGTTTTCGGAAAATATAGAAAATCTAACTATACACGCATTTTCTGTAAACAGTCACCACCTCACTAGAATCGTGCGCACAAAAACTCACACTTTCACCTTTGTGATCTATTTATTTAACACATGCGCACGTAATCAGGGTTCATAATGGAAGTGGTGAAATCTTAATCAGAAGACTAGAAACCGGCGTGCGATTTTAAATAGAGTAGAACGGTAAAAGATCGAATTCAAAAGTGAAACAAACACCTCCTAGAGACGAACGACCGGAACTCAAAGTCTCGTTATCTTTTATTAAATATCTTTGTTTGATTGTATTGCGCACTATACTACGACGTTTACCTATTAAAAATGTGCTTTACACCCACAAACAGTTTAAAACTTTTTTTTTTGTCCCCCATGGTTATTTCTAGCTTAGTCTTACAACAAATGTGTCGGGATCATCATTCCCATTACCAATCCTCGAGGGGGCTTTGGCACCAGTACTTTGAGATAACACTGTCCATGACACCACCCAGGAGCTCACAACCCCAAAACAAAATGCGATGTAAAGGGACGCTCGAAGCAAACTCAAGCTCTTGCTTTGACAGTATAGGTAGAGCACCGTCCAAGACACTTGAGCCGCTAAAATGCACTTTAATGCTCCATCTAAAGATATGAAATATAGATATGGAGCAGCACCGAGGCAGTAACATGTTGACATCGCATCCTCAAAGGAGGCATTTTCCTCCTTCTCGGCGGTGGGAACTCAAACCAATGATCTGCTTCAGACTTTTACTAAATCCGAACAAGGGGGTTTTTCTAATTTTTAGTGATTTTTAGGTGTTGGCTTGTGTGTGAAATTTGACATAGGAATTTTTGCAAGAAATGCAAGTGTTTGAATCAGAAACTAAGTCAGATACTTTCCATATTACAAAAGAGGATCAAGTCACTTAAACTATCACGAGTTCAGGTGGAATTTTAGAGAAGGATATCTGATCTAGTCTAAAAATAAACCTTAAAATTCTAATGATCAGATCTGTATCATCATCCCTAGTTTGTTAAAAATTAAATCCCATTGTACCAAAAGTGAGTTTTCAACCTTAGTCCTGATTTCAAAATTTTTCTCAAAAAGTTTTCAATATTTTTTTTTTTATTTCGGGTATGCCAGGAGAAAAAACAAAATGACTAAAAATGCATGTTTTTAGGTTTTAGAAATCCTAAATCGATCGTCAAAATTTTAAAAACACCCCTCCATGCTTATGATATGCAATGTCCTCATGCATTAAGAGGGAAAAGGGATCATCTTAGTGAAGGACGGTCAGGTTTAAGATGGTCAAAACCTAGGGAAAAGAAAGAAAAAGAAAGCAGAAAAAAATGATGGGTTACCTCCCATCCAGTGCTATCTTTTACGCCATTCAACCGGGCATAGTGTGCATCAGTGATCAGCTATGGTTGGTTCGGTGAAATCGAAAGATTCAGACGAAAGATTCGGGGCATGATCAAAATAGGGCTTTAAACGTTGGGCATTGACTTGAAAAGTTGTATTAGTTTTAGGACCAAAAAGATCAACAACGTCGTACAAATATGTTTTTAGGACAATAAAGGGGTCAATCCATTTTTATTTCAACTTTCCAGGAAAAATTCGTAATCGTGCATCGAAAGGCCAAACACGTTGATTAACGTCAAAATGTTTCCGAACAATGTATTTATCATGAAATTTCTTTGTTTGGTCTTTATAAATCTGCATGTTTTCATATGAGAAATTATGTAATTCTTCCAGTTCAATTAATTGTAATTTTCTGTGGATACCAGCGTCAGAAAAGTCCATATTTAATTGCTTTATTGCCCAGAAAGCCCTATGTTCTAGTTCTACCGGGAGATGGCATGCCTTCCCAAAAATCAGACGGAAGGGAAACATGCCTAGTGGGGTTTTGAAAGAGGTGCGGTAGGCCCATAAAGCATCGTCTAATTTGGTGGACCAGTTTTTCCGATTGGGCCTAACCATCTTTTGCAAAATATTTTTGATTTCCTAGTTAGAAACTTCTGCCTAGCCATTTATTTGGGGGTGATAAGGTGTGGAAATTTTGTGGTTAACCCCATATTTAGAAAGAAGGTGATGGAATTGTGAGTGAAATGTGAGCCTCCGTCACTGATTATGGCTTTAAGAATGCCGAATCTTGAGAAAATATTCTTCTTAAGAAATCCGACAACCACACGGTAATCATTGGTGCGGGTGAGTATTGCTTCAATCCATTTAGATACATAGTCGACTGCGATTAGTATATATAAATACCCACCAGAGTTCATGAACGGTCCCATAAAGTCGATGTCCCATACATCAAAAATTTCAACCTCTAAAATAGGATTAAGGGGCATCATATCCTTCCGAGTCAAGTTGCCGATGTCTGGCAACGCACACAGGACCGAACAAAATTATGAGCATCTTTGTGCAAGCTGGACCAAAAGAATCCCACATTAAGGATTTTAGCTACAGTTTTCTTGACCGAAAAATGTCCACCACAAGCCATTGAATGACAATGTGTCAGAATATCATGGATTTCAAAATCAGGGACACATCCTCTAATGACTTGATCGACACAAATGCGGAAAAGATCAGGCTCCTCCCAAAAATAGTATTTAATATCAGCAAAGAACTTATCCCTTTTTGTTTTTGCCCAATCAACAGGGATCCGTTCTGTTGCTAAATAGTTTGCAATGGGTGCAAACCAAGGGAGGGTGGTGGCAACTAAAATGCTTTCATCAGGGAATTGATCAAGGGGGGTCATTATGTCATTCATCATAAGACGAGAGAGATGGTCAGCCACTACATTTTTCGATCCTGCCTTATCCTTGATTTCCAGGTCAAATTCCTGGAGCAGCATAATCCAACGGATAAGGCAGGGTTTCACATCTTTTTTTGTCAGCAAATATTTAAGTGCTGAGTGGTCGGTATATATAGTGACATGTGACCCCAAAAGAAAAGATTTAAATTTTTCTAGGGCAAATACAATGGCAACAAGTTCCTTTTCAATAACTATGTAGTTCTGTTGTGCATCATCAAGAGTTTCTCTAGCATAATAGCTCGCAATGGGCTTCTTGTCAATTCTTTGCCGTAGAATGACCCCCATAGCAAAATCTGAGGCATCTGTCATTAATTCAAAGGGACTATTCCAATCAGGTCCCTGCAAAATTGGTGCCTCAGTAACTCCCTTCTTCAACCTCAAAAACTCTCTAAGCATTTATCATTGAAATCGAATGGCTAGTCTTTAGTAAGAATCTGACTTAAGGGCTTGGAGATTTGGGAAAAAATTTGTATGAATCTACGGTAGAAACCCACATGACCCAAAAAGAATCTGATCTGTTTTATAGTAGTGGGTGGTGGGAGCATAGATATAGCATCAATTTTTGCTTTATCTACCGTAATTCCCTATTTTGAAATAACATGACCCAGGACAATACCTTCCTAGACCATGAAATGACTTTTTTCCCAATTGAGGACTAGATTGATTCTATGCATTTTTGGAGAGTTCTTTCAAGGTTCTTGAGACAATGGTCAAAAGAATCTCCAAAATAGAGAAGTCTTCCATAAAGACTTCTAAGCATTCACCGACCAGGTCCGAAAATATTGCAAGCATACACCTTTGAAAAGTCGCAAGTGTGTTGCAAAGATCGAAGGGCACTCTTTGGAAAGCAAAGGTTCCAAAGGGGCAGGTGAAAGTTATTTTGTCCTCGTCCTAAGGATGAACCACTACCTGATTATAGCCGAAATAACCATCTAGAAAATAGTACAAATCTCGTCCGGCTAACCACTCCAAGATTTGATCAATAAAGGGGAGCGGAAAATGGTTCATCTTGATGGCGGTGTTTAATTTTCTCTAATCAATATGATAGAAACACCATCATGAGCCCTAACTAGCTCATTTTGACCTAGAAAAGAGAACAAAAGCTCCTACATAACCAAGTAAAGGGCCTAATTCAAGGAATAACTGTTCTAAGAGGAAAATAAGAAACAAAAGGTAAAACTGCAATTTCACCATTGCAGTACATCAACAAGATTTCTCAGGGGCTAAACATAGGTCAAATGGTCTTAAAAGATAAAAAGTGGGTTAGTTCAATCAGAAAAGGGTTAATGTGCAATCTGAGAATTAAATGACTTTTTATAACCCTAAAACAGACCCACTTAATTCAACAAGGTTCTGGTGAGGATAAATTCACGTAAACCCTCTAAAATTCATGGAAAAATATCCTCTATGATTTAGAACCTTCAATTTGGCCTTTGAAACCTATTTTGACCTAAATAAGGGTCCTAGCTAATTATTTACCCTAAATTAGGTTTTTGTGTAAAATATCCAATCAAACGTAGTCAAACCTAAAATCCACTTCACAATTGGATTTTTTAGGTCCAAATTACGTTTGTACCCAAATTTGGACCTATGGGGAGTTCACTTTGACCTACTTTGCAAAACAGTCCAACCTAATTACTTTTAGACCCCTAGCTTTCGAAAACCTTGCACAGACCCCCCTATCTTCCTCGTCTTTCTTTGCAATTAGCTCCCTCTGCCATTATAGTGGAGGAGTCCTACTCCAGCAAGGATTCCAGAGGGGATTTCTCCCTGATTCCTCAGAGACTCCCTCTCAACTTTGAAAGGGAGATTCTCTAAGGAATTCCCGATCATCTGAACGCAATCCTGGTGTAGACCCGAATAGGTTGTGTTAATACGGTGATTTTATCATTGAAATGCATATAGTGGTTAACCTAAATCGGGCCTAACCATCTCTTTACAATAATTTTTAACCTGGCCTACTTGATTTTATCTTGGTCACTTTTAGGCCCAGGGTCGAACTCAGGTGAAACGCTTGGTTCGGGATAACCGGGTTTTATTGTTATAACGTTGTAGTATAGCCAGTTATTACCAACATTTCAAATATAAAAATTTTTTTACTCGGAAAAATAAAAGAGTTCCCGAGGTCGAACTCAGGGAGCAAGTTGTATTCTAGAGATATACATATTTCTTTTACAAAATAAAGAAAGAGAGAGGGAAAGAATTTGTTGTTCTCTTTGTTTTCTCCTCGTGATGTTCTTCTTTCTTTCTTTCTTCAGATCTCCTACTTCTTCTTTGTTCTGCAGAGGTGATGCTCCTCTTTCTTTCTTCAGATCTCCTTCTTCTTCTTCCTTGGTTTCTGTCCTGGTCTCTCTTCTTCTTTTTCTACAGTCTCTTCTGTGAAGGTTTATGCTTGTTTCTCCTCCCTGCGGCTAAGTGTCAGCTTCTTCTTTTCTTTTTCAGCCAGGGACGTCACCCCTCCTTTCTTCTTTTCCCTTCAGACCGTCGTCTGATTTCCACATCAGACGGCTTAACTACCTGTTGCTACAGTCAGCTTCCTTCTTCTTCCGCGGGTCTTCTTCTTCGCCTGTGCCTGCACACTTCAGAGTTTTTCGTCAGAGGAAAAACCTACTCTACCCTCCCCCCCCCCCGCGTCTCTCTCTCTCTCTGAAACCACTCTTGGGAAAGCTCTCCCAGAGCTGCCGGGTAACCGGGTTCGGGTCAGGCCCGGGTCCAGGCCCACCGGCGTGCGTAGTGGGCGAGGAGTGCAGGTCAGTCTTAAGTCGGGTCGGGTCGGGTCAGGTCCGCGGGGCGTGAGCGCGGACGAGACCGGGTAACCGGGCAGGTGAAGGGGACCTCACCCCGTGTGCTGAGGCAGTAAGCCTTCAGCACTTTTGCATCTTATGTCGCTGCGACTCTTCAGGCGTTTCCGAGGTGGGACTAAATGTCCCACCTCAATTGCGCGCCCGCAGCGGGGAAGTCAGCAGGAGATTGCGGCGTCACGCGAAGCTTTCTGCCTTAGCTGCGAACCTGGTGTTTTGCCAAAACGCCTCGCAAGGCCTGGGAGTTGAATCTGGGCGTGGCGCTGAGCATGGCGCGCCTGTAGCTGCAGGCGGAAGCAGTTCCTCCTGCGCGGCAATGGCGGCGGAG